>JAHSPW020000005.1:29528280-32434530 GCA_019985065.2 Arctostaphylos glauca | reverse complement strand
CTAATACTTGTCATAAGGGATCCTGCCGCTTGACGGGTGAGGGTTATTAATGCGGGTTTTCTCTTTTTCACCGGATAAGATATTTGAATTGAGATTGTAAAGAAAAAGATAAAATTATGTATGAAATCATATAATAAGAGAAATAAAATATTAAAAGAGTTTTGAAGAGAAAGGATGAACTCTCTCATGCTATTACTCACATTACTTTATATACTTCAAAACATACACAACTTTAAAAATAAAAATAAAATAAGTTGATAAGATGCCAACTACACATAATCCATAAAGAATTCCTAAAAATTCCTTAAAAATCTTTTAAAACTAACCATTATAGTCTCCCGAATCAAAACCTACGTGAATTCAAAACCCCTCCCCCTTACACATTTCCTCCATCACTGTCTTCGTGACCTCATTTAGGGATGACATCACTGTCTTCAACCAAACATAGGCTTATCAATTACGTTTGTTGGATCATCAAGAAAATACGAGTTTAAGATTGTCCTCTACACATCATAACACAAGTAAATCACTAACAAATGTCTCTATATAATCAAATATTAACGAGCACGTAATATTTTTTTTCCTTCAACCAAATTGTAGGCTACCCATCCGAAAATCATCGGTCATCGACTAGCTCTCAACACATGTGCTTCCGGAGTCGCCCCCTAGATTTAAGGCTATTTCAACCAACCAATGCAAAGTAAAGACTAGCAATCCATCGTAACCAAAGATTACTTGACTCGAGAGCTAAGTTACAAGATAGATGTTATAAACCCCCGTCTCACCTTACTGTAAGGTTAGTCTTTACTAATTATTTATGAGATTTCAAATGTTAACCTCATAGTTAGGCTATATGACATGCAATGGGGACGATAAGCGGTAAAATAATTAATCATGCTCGGATAAAAAAACAACTAGTATATGCAAAACAATAAATAAAATGAAGTGAACTACCATAAATAAACTATAAACTAGTCTCAAATGCAAACTATACCAAAGTCAATAAATGGTGTATGATAAAGATGTGTTGCATACGCTATCCTTCACAGTCATATGCCAAATAGGGAAAATATTTAAAAATAAAGTTAAAAGCATCCATGGTCAAGTTTATCAATGTCTAATATGATTCAAGACTCATAGAGGACTTAGATAAAAGTGTCATTTTTCATCATCGGAATCATCCAACCATTACTTTCAGAAATTCGTCGAGATCCAAATTGGAGTGTGATTGACTGGCAAAAGTGTCGTTAATGCTCCAATCAAATCAGTATTTAATATTGAAAATGAACTCTGCCTCAAGAATGTAAAAAACCAATAGAGCGGTAAGATAGAGTATTAATCCACAAGGAACAATAAGGAAGGAGATTATGAAAACTTGTAGTTGTAGTGTCTCGGACACTAATCTCAAATTTGAAAAGATTTTAATGTCTAAAATTGCAAAGAACTCAAGAATTGATTAAATAAAGAGATCTTCAAAATTCGGTCAACCTAGATTTCATTAGCCAACGTCTCCTCTTTAATAACTCAATCAAGAATTCAGTCTAGAAAATTTTGATCGGAAGATTTTTCAATAAAAATAATTGAATTGGAAAGATGTATTCATAAATTGATTTTTGTTCAAGAAACAATAGGTCAAATCGAAGGAGTACATCAAATCCAAGTATCAAATGTACTAAATTGATGGTGACAACTGATCAAGTGCTTAACACTCCTTATTTGGTTTAAAAACAAGAACTCAAATCAATTTAAGAACAAACGGTGAAAGATAATTGAGAAGATGTTGAAAACCCAGATCATCGGATATATATCATCCTAGAATCTTGCCTAAAAGATTTAGTCTAGTGACCGGCCGGCAGAAGTGCGTCGTTAGGGCGCCGGCCTAGGTCAAGGTTTAATTCTTATAAAACAGGACTTCCCTCAAATAATTAAAAGATGTATAGTGGATAGTCCGGAGTATCGATCCACGGGGAAAAGATAGTTGAATTCAAAGATTCCGCAGATTAAGTTTTTCGACGTTTCGGACGTCAACCTCAAAGTTTGTTTGGTGATGGTTAACAATTATACTACTAAGTGAGGGAAAGGACTAAATTAAGGAGTGGGGTTAAGTCTTTAAGTTTGGTCCATTCAAAACTTCCGTTGGTCTATCTCTTCTCCTTATAACTCAATCTAGCTCCCGGTCTCGGGTTTTAGATCGGAAGGTAATTCGATAAAAATCAGGATTTTAATTCATAAATGGTTTGACGGATCCTTTCAAGTTCAAGAAAATGGGATCAAAAGATGAAGGTCATCGATCCAAGTATTAGATATACCAACTCTACGGATGGCTATAACTAAGCAAGGACTTAACTCTTCATTTCTTTATTTTGAGAAGAAGAACTTAGAAAGATCCATCAATGGGCATTAGATATATATTGAGAAGATGTAGACCAACATGGTTTAGAACAAACCTTACATTTAGACTCAACCCATACTTGTTTAGCTACTCATATTTGCCATAAACATGAGAAAAGTAGGAGAAAACATGATTAACATACTTATCTAAGGAAAATAGAGATGATCTAACCAACACTATACTAAAAATCTCTTAGAAAATCAGGTTTTAAGATGGGAAATGCAATACTAATAGAAACATAAATGTAGATCTTACCAATGTTTGTTGATTCCATAAGAGTGAATGGATTCACAAGAACAAAACACTAAAGATTGATATAATACTCAAAGCTTGAAGCTCAATATATGAAGAACAAAAAATCTTAAGGAAGGCAAGAGCTCTCTATCTCTTAATAATATCTGATGTATTCTGTATGTGTTGTTTTTAGAGAGGCTCTCTAGTGCAAAGGAAATAAAACCATACAAAATATCCTAATTCTCTAGGTACTATTACAAGCCTACCGTACAAAGTTGGCTAAAGGAAGTTTCTTGTCATTTTTCAGGCTAAAGGGCTTTTTTGTCCCCTGATTTTGTACAAAAATCAAGGTAAAGTAGTCCCCAAGAGTCAGCCATCCCAGACTAGATGTTGGTCTGTCGCACTTGATACACCAGTGTAAAGGAAATGAGGCACCGGTGTCACTGATCTCTGTATCTTGGTATTGTTATGAAAGGAGGGACACCGGTGTAAAGGAAATGAGGCACCGGTGTCACTGGTACTCTGTATTCTGGTACTTCATTGAAATAGGAAGAGACACCGGTGTAAGGAATTAGAGGCACCGGTGCCATTGGCACTCTGTATTTCCATCCTTCACTGCCATAGGAGGGGACACCGGTGTATTAAAATCAGAGGCACTGGTGTCACTTGTATTCTGCATCTTGGTTCTTCAGTGAAGTAGGAAGAGACACCGGTGTGTTGCAAATTGAAGCACCGGTGTCAGTTGGCTTCTGGATCTTGGTTCCTCAGCCAAGCTCGGGCTTTGACCACTCGGACCTCGTGTGACCTCTCCGGGCCTTCTTTGACTTTTGAGAGTTGACTTTCGCACTTCAGGGTCCTCTTTTCTCTGTTTAACCTGCGATGGACATGAAATACCTTTTCGTGCATTATCGAGTGTAAACATGGAATAATACGTGCATGAAAGTTAAAATGGACATGTTGAGCCGTAGGATACACAATAACATGCGCTCATCATCTAGCATATTATTGAAAGAAATAATTAAATTAATTGAAAACTTAATGCAAGAAATTAAATAGATGTTACTTGAACAAAGCCTAAACGAATCTTGAATTAAAACTTCTGAAACTAAACTCTCTAATTAAAAACTAAAAAGAAAACTAATAAGAAAAGGCTAAGTATTGAATGTAATCGAATGTATCTATTTAAGTCTCATAGGTCCTTAAATAATAGAAACCTAATAGAAAAATAAGAAAAAAAATTCTAATTCTAAAAGAATTACAGAATTGAAATAAAATTTAAAAAGAAAAAGAAAAAACTATGCTAGGACATGCCATCCTGACTGGTTAGGATTAACTACTGAAATTTTTAAGGCCTGACTTGATGTGGTGATCTGAAAGCCTGACTTAATGATTAGGTCAAGTTCTCTTTCTTTCTGTGCGTGACTGGAAAGCTATAGATGCGTGACTTGATTGCTGGAGCCACGTGACTTGATGGATCAGGTCACCGCTTTTAATCTTTTGGCCTTCTCCTATTGACCATTCATCCTATGGTGTGACCTAATGGCCTAATCTGATGATCAGGCCTGGTTCATGCCATCACAGAATTTTCTTCTCTTTTGATTTTCTTCATCTTTGTTCAACTTTTTCTCAAATTTTACATCACCTTCGGTCTCAACACTCCTTACAGTTGCACTTTCATCATTCCTCAGGTGTCGGTATTCGAATATTATCATTTCGTCGTCAAACACCTTATTTATTATAGAAAACCTACAATTAGACAAAAGCTACCCCCGTGCATTATTTAATAAAAATAATAATTAAGTACCGCATGTATGTCTAATAAGGACACATTAAGCCGTTATACAAGACGTATTACGGTCTCAACAAAGTGTCTACACCACCATTTTTTCTTTTAGCTGACCCCCCATATCTTTCAGGACCAGATGGCTAGGCACCTCCACCATGTGGACGTGTTTGGCTTTCTTCTCTCTTTTGAGCACTGTCAACATGCATTCTTGTGTTGTGGCTTGACTGCCCTTCACCGTTTGGACTCTTTTTAGAGTGAGGAACTTGATCCCTTGATGAAAGGGGGAGGGTAAAACCCTCATACTAAAGATCTATCTTATATCCATAATGGTGTTGTACACAGAGAGGATGTTGAGCACCAAGAATTCGTACTTCTTCGTGACGCACCTTATCCTGATCGGGAGGAGGATCTTTCCGAGCAAAATTTCTTGGGTGGAGTTGAATCTGTACAAATTTAACAGGTGTTAGGTCTGACTCATCACCTTTGATGAGCTCAACACTCGTGGAATGTCGTACTTAATGCGAAGAGTTAACATCAGTTGGTCATCTCATGGGTACTCCACCCCCTTATTTGTTTTCCTCGAAGATACTACTTCACGTGGGTACTCGACCCCCATACACACGGTGCTGGCCTGATGCACATTTATTTTGTTTCTTCCTTTATGAATATGCTTTTTGAGCTCAGTCAACTTCTCTGGCTCAAGTGCCATAATGCTCACTTTCACTACTCAGAGAGGTTTGAAATCTGACATCTCGATTTCCTCTTTGTAGTTGTCACATCTCCCTTTGTTTTTGGGGTCCGTAATGAACTACTTTAAATATCCCATCTACACCATGTCCTCTAGGTGCCTATTGGGGGAGAAATACTTTTCGATCAGAGGACTGTGATATTTGTGAAGGTGCAGTAATGATTTCGATCCCTTTACTCAAGGTTCCTTGGCATTGGCCTTAGAGCTTGAAAGTATGCCTCCTTCTTGATCTGTTGGAAAAACTTGTGGATTGGCAGGTTAAACTTTTTTTCGATTCTCTTTTCGAATTCGTATGCTGATCATTCTGTCATTCTATCGCTTCTTGAATTGGTCGGGCTTTGATCAATGGTCCTTTCGATTGCTATCTTTGTTTCACTCCTCCTTCTTTCCCTCTTATTCAGCTCAAAGTTCATCCTTTACGTTCGCAAACTCGTCCACCATTTTTATCAAGGCTTGGAGGTCCCTTGAATTTTTTCTTGGTAGCCTCTTATGAAGCTTAAAGTTTAGTAGGAGCCTCATTTTGAAGGTGCTCAATGCAAAGACCTCTATGGGTCCTCGATCTCGTTGTAGTAGTTCCATTACTATGGGGAATGGGTTCTGAAAGACTCTCCCTATCCCATCTCAAACATGATCAAACTTTGCATGGTTTTTAAGGTTTTCTTCCTCAAGATGAATTGGACGACGAAGCTTGTTTAAGCTATCTGAAGCTATCGATAAAGACTGATTCTGACTTGTAGAACCAGCGTAAAGACAAATGTTCATGACTTGAAGGAAATATTCGAAACATGAGTGCCTCGTCGTAACAGTAATGATGGACATGGTCGTGGGGACCCCGTTGTAGAGGCTGAAGGCCGATATTTTAAACTTTGGTAGAATGACCGCCCTAATTATGTGTCAAGAGAAAGGAGTATGTGGTCCCTCGTCCTTGAACTTGCTTCTCTACCTTTGAAGCGTGAGTTTGTTGCGGATATACACCTTCATCTTTCACCTCATCTCTTCCTTCTCGTGGTGATCCTTCCATCGTAGGCTCTCACCATTCTCGATAAATTCGTATGGGACCTTTTTCCCTTTGATGGTTGTCTTGGCCCAATCATTCCTTTAAGGCCGTTTGCTAGCCCAAGACTTATGTGCCTTCAGAAAATGATTTATTCGGTCCACTTCTTGTTGGTGTCTTTCCTTGGAGCGTCCTCGACCCCTGTCCATCTCTAGCCATTCACATTGGGAGACTATTTTGACATCATCCATCTTCCTTCTGAAGTACCGAAGGTCCCTCTCTTGTTCATATAATCGAGCCAACATGGCTTCATTTAGTATAGTTGATTCTACTTGTGTCGGTACATCAACTCCGCGGGATAGGCTGGTAAACCTTGTTTGTTTTTGCAATGAGGCCTCCTATCTATTCGTTATGTGCTTCTCTCTTCGCGCACATGCATTGGTAGACTGAGTCAAAACATGTGGTACTATAACTTCCATGGAGACTCTCAATTTCAAACTCCTACTATGGTCAACAATTATGGGGTGTTGGATGATGGACTCCTCCACAAGTCTGTCTAGAATTGAAAAAGATTGTTCTTGAAGCATCCTACAATACGTCTTGTTTCACTATTCCCTACAAAATAAACAACCAGTTGGAGACAACTGATCGATGGTCGAAATACCCTCCGATAGCTAAGTCAACAATTGTAGGAGGGAAGACTTAGAGAACTATGTTCTACAAATGAAGTATGTACTGTAAAGTAAGAATATAAAGTGTTGCTTACAGATTTGTGGTGTGTAAAATGACAAAGAATACCTTGATAATCGATGTATAATCAATTAGTCTCCAATCGATCTTTTTTAGTGATGAATCTTCATTCATAGTTATAGGAATCAATTGAGTGTTTTGTGCATCTTCTGCATCCGATATCCTTCTTCTTCTTTTTCCGGGTTGACTTGACATATTGTAGGATAGGAAAGTGTGCACTTTGCGTTTTGCCGACCAAAATGGATTTTGGTCCAAGGTGACTGTCATTCGAAGCCTAGCATGACTCAGTCGGTGATTTGAGATGGTTGTCATCCGAGGTGACACAGTTGTCAAACTTAATTTACTGGTCAACAGTTGCTAGTTCTTAAATACTTTATGTTGGCGGTGAGATTTATTTACCTCCCATAGTAATAATAATCATAATAGTTAAGAGTCTTTAGTTCTGTAGCTCTGAATGTTTTTCCATATTTAAAATCAAAATGATTTTCTATTATTGCTGAGGCTAACATGGGAGGCTTGCCCTACAAAAGAAGAGAGAATTACAAATAATACTTATCTAATTTAATAAGAAAAAGTAAAATCATTGTAAGTTTCAACTTGTAACTTTTTTATTTATTCAAAACTATAAAAATCATAGTGAAAAAATACACTACTGCTTTCCCAACTCCTACATCTACCACAGACTATTTAATCCCAAGAGTAAACCAATAGAATCAATGGTAACACTCTAGATATTTATTTAACTAATATGTTGTTCTACGACATATTCAAACAGTTTAAAATTAGGGACACTTATTTTTTAGTTTTAACTAGTTTTTTATTCCATTCACTTTTTAGAGGTTATGTTTTGGTCCTATTTTTTAAAAAATACCAAAAATACCCAAATTTCTAAAGTTGTACAATCAATGTACTACTATCAATGAAATGGTAATACAATCAATGTATTACTATATCAATTCGACACCCGAAAAATCTAGTTCACGGGATGGTAATATAATCAATGAATTAATTTGTTAGGATCAATGATAAATTTGTTGTCCTATATAATGTGATGGTAAATTTACATATCTTTCCCACATATGATGATCAATCTGCTTACATGACGATTAGTTCATTAAGAGCGTGGGTAAATTTGATGCCCTATATATTTGTAATGGTAAATTTTCATATTTTTTCTACATGTGATGATAAATTTGCTTACACGATTCTTGATTTGTTCATGTGATGATAAAATCATTGTCTTCTACAATTGTGATGATAAACTTGCAGATGTAATGGTTAAATTGCTTCAAATCATTTGTTAATTGCAATGGTAAATTTACAAATCTAAGAATAAATTTCTGCAAATCCTTTCCTGTAATGTTCAATAAATATCAACCTACAACGGATGCTAAAACGAGAAACAACAGTAAAATAAAACTTCACTCACCACATAATAATAATTGTCTCCGGAAAATATTTTTTACGTTTGACGATAAAATCCTTCTTCTAACTCGCAACACTTGATTTTCTTTTTTATATGTTTGGAATATTTTTTGATATGTTTGGGGGAGGATGAATACAAGAAATTTGAATTCAGGTGAACAAATACAAAAAATTCAAAGGTCTCTGTGATACAAGGAATATCTTCATCTAAATATGATTTCGGTGAATATGTATTGAGATTTCAGTGAATATCTTTTGGATTCCGGTGAGTATCTTTTGAATTCCGGTGAGTATCTTTTAGATTCACATAATATATTTTACCATATTTGTTTCCAATTTTTATGCTTGATTTACAGCCATGTTTTCTTACCTACCAAATTGAGAATTAGAGTTTTTACTTAAATAGGATAAAAACATAATTTGAAAATCTTGATGAGATAGAAAACTACGCTGCGTGGGCTCAGAGAACCTTGATTTAAATTATCTTTAATTCAATCTTAAAAATACTAGCCTTAATTGGCTTAATTTTCCTTAAAAAATTTTGTCTCTATTTCTTTTACATTTATTATTTTGACCTTAATTTTTTATAAATTATTCAATCTCGACGAAAGAAATTAAAAAATTATATTCAAAAGCTAAAAAAGTTCAGTAAAGATGACGAATAAATACAAATAAGCCATATTTTTAGATTATTTTGTCTTTTCTATTTTTTCTTTTAGAGATTATTGATCTGTCTTGATGAAAAAAATATAAAAAGTATAAAATTATGTTCAAAAGATAAATAAATTCAAAAAGATAACCAAAACCAATTGTAACAAATAATCCTAGAGTAAAAGTGATAATAAAAGCGACCTTATTCTTCCTTTAATAATTCAAGCGGTGGATGATACAGACATAATGTCAAATAAATACAAATATCAATGCATATTTTGCAAATATTAACATATATCCACGAATATCAATATACAATTTATGAATATCGATAAACTTTTTATACATTATCTACCGCCAAGTACACGGTGGTTAACATCAAATATGAATATTCATATTGTATTTAGATTATTTATTTACAACGCTTGATTCGGCACGAAGTATATGTTATTTGGTAGTGTATACATTATTTGAATTTTATATGGCACAACGTGATATAAACCAATAAAAGAAAGTCAACTTAAAGACACAAAACACGAAAACAAAAAATTAGACCAACAAGACATGCCATTTCACAAGTAGTTGCTAAGAGTGTTTGAATTAATTTAAATATACCTCAATTAATTTTTTGGATTTTCATTACTATTAACCAACAATAAAATTCTGTACAGACTGACCCTATAAAAATTGATAAACATGAAAAATTCCGAATCTGAAATTTAAAGTGAGAACGAATTTCTAAGGATAACACCTTAACCACCGGGTCAACTTTTTAAAACCACTTCTCTAATTTTGTGTCTATTTAGCTCGTGACATTTATTACATTAAATTTTTATTTAAAGATCAATAAATAAAGTTATTTGACTTAAATTAATTACCAAAAAGTATAGTTTCAAGAAAACAAATGTATCCCCGTCATCAGATTGCGTTGATGAATTAGATTTCAAGAGCATTTTCCTCAACTTTCCCCATATCAAAACCAAATCTTATATTTAATACGGTCAACACTTGCTTTAAATAATTTATTTTAAATTTATTTAATTAAATTAAATTAGATCTTATTAATTACCGCCTAATAAATATTAAATAATAAACATATAATATCAAGTAAACACAAGCACCAATACACATTTTATGAATATTAATGCATATTCACGTATATTACTACACGATTTACGAATATCAAGATATTTTTTGTACATTATCCACGACTCACTAAGCAGTAGTTAGCATTTTCCAATTAAATTTTATAAGAACAATATAATCTAATAATTAAATAATAATACTATACTAATGAAATTAAAAAAAAACAAATCATCAAGTATATGCACTTTACAGACTCTGATATGTATATGTGTGTGTATATCAATCAAAGTGGTACTCACAAATCCCCAAACCCAAACATGTCGTCCGATCAAAACCTCTTCACCTACAGTCTCCTCTCTCTCCTCGCCGCCGGCCCACTAACCGCCCTCTCTCTCCTCTTCCTCCAGGCCCCTTACGGCAAGCAAAGCCGTCCAGGGTGGGGCCCCACCATCTACCCACCTTTAGCCTGGTTTCTCATGGAAAGCCCCACCATATGGTTAACCTTCCTCCTCTTCCCTTTCGGTCAACACCACTCCAACCCAAAAGCACTAGCCCTAATCTCCCTCTTCCTCATCCACTACATCCATCGCACCATCATCTACCCCCTCCGCATCCACTTCAAAACCCACAGCCGGGGAACCGCAAGTGGTTTCCCGATCACCATTGCCTTGATGGCCTTCACCTTCAACCTCTTGAACGGCTACTTACAAGCCAGATCGGTCTCTCAGTATGCTGACTATGGAAGTGATAGGTGGTTTTGGTGGCGGTTTGCTGGTGGGTTGGCGGTTTTCATAAGCGGTATGGCGGTGAATGTGGCGGCGGATATGGTATTGGTGGGTTTGAAAAGTGAGGGCAGAGGGTATAAGATACCAAGGGGAGGGTTGTTTGAGTTGGTCAGCTGCCCGAATTATTTTGGGGAGACAGTTGAGTGGTTGGGCTGGGCTTTTATGACTTGGTCTTGGGCTGGGCTTGCGTTTTTTCTCTACACGTGTGCCAACTTGGTGCCCCGGGCAGGCGCATATCATAAATGGTATTTGGAGAAGTTTGGGGAGGATTATCCTAAGAATAGGAAGGCTGTTATTCCCTTTGTATATTGAGGAGGGTAGATATTCGGAATCGTTATAAAAAATAGTAAGGATCTTACTTGTATCTAGTGATTCTAAATACATTCGTATATGAGTTGTGTGTAGCATTTGTTAGTTTTCAAATGGGAAGAGAATTGGCCATGAAAATGGACTAAACTTTTGGTAGTGTGTAGTTGATGATCGTTTTCTTTTTTGGTTCGGTTGTTGTTTTTGAATGAACAGTTTGAATCGTGCAAATACGCGAACTCGAAAAGAACCCAGAAATGGGGCAGTGTCATGAAGTTATATTGTATCGTATTGCTTTCTTCGCAAATGACGCCTCCAAATTCAGAGACAAATATGTAGAAAATTTGTTCAAAAATTTATCCAATTTGAAACTCCTATCAATAAGTGTCTTCGGGTTAGGACATTCTCTTTATAACGAGAAGAAGGATATACTCTTTAGTTTCTTAATAATCTTCACAATGGTCTACTAAAACAAAAAAACAAAAATAAATGCCGCATTGAAAGTTGTTCATCTCATTCAATTACTCTAATATTTTATCATATTTCTTGATATTTAATTTCAATCACAAAAACAAAAATCTCAGATGCATTCCTTATAAATCATAGCGATTAAGCTTGAAACGAGAAATCAAATATGATAAATACTTTTCAGTAAATTTTGAGAATATCACCGAAATGGAAAAGATACTCACTAAAATCTTAAAAAATTATCAAAATTTGTTAATATACTCGAAATCTGTTTTAGTGACTTAAAATCAAGATCCAAAAAATCATATCTTTTTTATTTATTTTTACCGAAATCTGTTGATATATTACTTTCACAAAAATTATTTTAGTGATTCACGGGAATCTTAGGAATATCACTGGATTTGTTTTTTTATCCTCGCATGAAATCATATATTTTTTTTTTCTTTATGTTTCTAAATCTAAATTTTTTATATTCGTCATCTTGTATGACATAGATTTGTCAATTTTATATTTCTTCTTCACTGGAATCTGAATGTTGTGAGTTAGGAGGAGATATTTCATCGTCTAGTCTAAATAATATTTATTGAAGATAGTTTAGATTCCGCAATTAGTGAAGTTTGTTTTATTATTGTTCCTATTTATAGTATCAGTTTAGAATGATATTGGTCGAACATTATACGATAAATTTTATAAAATTTTATCATAATATATAAATTTACTAACGGAAAAGAACAAGATATTTTGGAATTACATAAATTTATCATGATTTACAAATTTACCGTCAAAAAAATAAAATATGTTGGAATTGCAGAAATTTACTTTGATCTGCAAATTTATATCGCAAAAAAGTAATTTTTTTTGAAATTACAGAAATTTACCATGATCTGTAAATTTACCATTGCAAAGAACAAAATATTTTACAACAAGTTAGGAGGAGAGATTTCTGGGCTAATAGGAGATATTTTCTCCAAACCTTAATTCAATAATCTCACATTTTGTTTGGTGTCCGAATTGGTATGGTAATGAAATTTTAGTATCTATTTGTTTAGGAGTTGAGCATTTAAATTTTGTAAATTTTAAAATTAAAGATAATTTGGGTATTTTTAAAAGAAATGATCAAAACATAATTTTAAAAGTAGATGAGATGAAAGACTAGTAAACTTTTATAAATAGGACCAAAAAATAAGTGCTTCTTTTTTAAAATAAGAATAATATTTGGTCAAGGTATAGTTTATCATCGAATTGTTTGTACTCCACATTTTCATGAAGGAGAAATTTTCTTCGCCCAATTATATATACTATGGAGATAACGAGCGAGGTATTCGTATATTGTTCATGCAGATTGTAATTTATTCATGTTTTGTCGGAATCAAGTTTTTGTTATGAGTCAAAAACACATTTATTTCTAACTTAGCTATGTCAAACGTAAATATATGATTTTTTTATTAGTTAAAATTTATAAACAAGTTCTAACGCGATTAAAACCTAAGCCAACTCCGGCCTTTAAATGTTTATTGAGCTTGAGGGGGAATCCAATATAATTTTAAAAATAAATATAAACATGCTAAAATTTGGCTCGATTTGTTCTAAGGGCAAGTATTAGAAAAACAACAACATTTTTTAGATAGAAGTAATGTTATTTATCTTGTATCGTACTAGCTTTTTTTAACTTTTTAAATAATTTTCAATCGATGTAATTATACATGAATTAAAATTAAAATTAGTGTAAATTATTTTTAAGCTGTGGCCTTTATTTTATATGTGTAATATAATTTTTAGTAAAAAATGTTTTTATTTTAAAAAATATATACTAAATTAGCACTAAATTTGAAATAGTATGCGAGATAAAAACGATACGTGTCGACAGTACAAGATTCATTACTTCGTTCAGTTGGGACTTGGGAGAACCAACGACGCCGTTACACAATACGCAGTTCCTTATCTTCGTCATCCCTCCCTTTCTGCTTACGGCTGGATTTTCTCTCACTGTAACTTAAGCTCATTTCCATGGCGGCCAAGCCCTCCAACGGTAACGTCTTCATCGCTATAAACGTATTTACATATATGATGTAGATTATCAGTCCTGCGATTCATTTTCCCTTCGTCTCTCTTACTAATAATCCCAGTATTTTGGCAGAGACTTTGCTGCAGCAACTGAGACATGGACTCGCTGAGTTCGAGTTTGTCTCCCCTCCGTTACTTTCGTCATCCCTCCCTCGTCCTTCCCATTTCGCACACACCCATTTCTGATAGGTTTACACATGTCAATATTTCAGTGAATTCTAAGAAATTTTCAAGATCATATAGTTCTTAACTTGTTGTATCTGGGCAAATAGTACTCAAACTTTGTTAGTACAGTTCATTAATTAGATGGGCTAGACATGGGATTGCAGTGGCGGCTCTAGAAAATGTTGTTGGGGTGGTCTTCAAATTTTCAATTACAACAAGTATAATTTAGAAGTAGCTCAGTTGATATAAATCATATTGTAAGAAAAAATGCACTTTAGGGTATTCATGTACATATCCAGGCTTACATTCGCCACCGCCTCTGTGGGATTGTGTTATAAGTCTCCTTGGACTGTATTTCTGGATTCGAATACAACAATTGGCGGAGAGATGGATAACAAATGCCACGAAGCATGAGATATAATTATGTTTTATCCAATCCACTGGGATTACTTGTTTCATAAGATTGTATGACCTTCAATATTGGTCTGACCAATTAAATATGGCCTGTATGTATGAAAATGAGTACTATGCACGATAAATCATGTTGGTGCATACATTTTGATATTATTTCCATTTATATTATGCATGCGAACTACCACTTCCAGTCAGTGGCGACTCCAGAAATTTTATCTCATTGAGTTGCATTTTCCCTTTTCTTCACTAGCTTAAAATTGTTAAGGCGTTCTCTAAAAAATGAAAGTTCGCAAGGTAAATGCCTCTTAAACTTACTTCAATATTTTCAATTTTTTTAGAAAGTAGTTCATAACTTGAATTCTTTTTGATTGTTTACTTGATAAACTCTAGTTAGTAAACAAAATGACAATTCCTACTGAAACGGTATATAAAGGAAACCTAGAATGACCCCAAGATCCTATATTTATCTAAATTTTAAGTTAATTTAATGGGGTCAAATGTAAACTTTTGTCCAAAATTTATATATGCACAATGCATTAGTAGTTAACTTTAAAGTTTGATGGGGTCATGTGACCCCATAGACCTGCATGTGGAGTTGCTGCTGCTTCCGGTCGGGTTTTGCTTCTTTTTGTGTCAACTTTGTACCAGGAACTCACCCAGGAAAACTTCGTACTAGGAAAATATCCAGGATGTTCTATACTACTTTTAGTATCAGGATTGAAGGAAACCTGCATTTCTAAGAAACCCTTGAAATTAGAAATTATCACTGTGGTCTTGTTTAATGAAAAAGTTCTGCCTTGATTTTGTTTTCTAGAGGAGGAGTTTCCCCAGCCATGAAGAAGCTCGAGCACTATTCAGTTCTGAAAGTCACCGGTGATGGACGCTGTCTATTTCGAGCATTGGTATTGGCGGGTTTTTCTTTCCGTCTACTCTGATTGCAAATTGGTATTGGCATTGCTTTTGCATTTTCGTGGCCATTTTTTATTGTAATGAAGGTTAACATGTGGGTTGTCATTTCATCATTAGAGTGAAGCCACGAACTGACTACCTGACTGTACTCAGTGCCTTTAAAACTTTCTACCAATTTCACTGGCTACAGGACTTGTGTGTAATGATTGGAGATCTTATTCGACCAATTTCACTGCACAATTCCTTATTTTGTTTATGCCGTAGTTGTAACTATAAGTATGCTCGTGTATTCAATAAATCAATGCCTATGCGGTGTTAGGAGTGGCAGCTGAAGTTACAGTAATGGCTTAGATTTGTATCAAAACCCACGACTGTCTTGAGTTGATAATCTAAGAAGTAAGTCACCAAAAAGTGTAGTTCACCATTACTTCTATTCCTGAAAAGATACCAATTGCTAATTGGCTTCTCATGTATTTATTGGCTTTTACATTCTATTTCACAAGTGTTGGAAGTGCAGATTCACCGGCTTGGGAATAAAAATTTGCTAGTAACCAGAGTGCACTAATTCATCTTCTCTGTCATGTAATTTATTCGGATCAACTAATGGCCCATATCCTTGTTTTAGAAAAATTATCCAACTTCCTTCATATTCTGTTTTTTTGTTAAATTTAACTTGTCATTAGTTCGAAACCATGGTGGAAATTTTGATTTGTGTTGCCTATTTTTAGTCAATGCATCATAGCATCAGAATACGGAGAATGTTACTGTGTATATCAATACATTCTACTGCTTCTGATATTCTCATCTTCGAGTACTGAAACTTCTCAGAATCCGGAATCTAGTAACAACATTTTTTCTCTCTCTCTAATTCCATTGTGATTTTAATGAAATCAGGTCAAAGGAATGTCTTTAAACAAAGGGCTCACCCTTAATACGCAGGAAGAGAGAGAAAGTGCAGGTATGCATTTTGGTCATGAACATTTCACTTTCATATGTTTCAGTTCCAACAGGATTGTCAATGATGTAATCCCCATGGATCCCCCCCTCTCTTTCCTTTTTCTTCTTTATTTTTTCCCTCATGTATTTTGGTGGTATTTGACGGGGGCAGAACTTGTTTACAATTGGCGCATACTTGGTCTTTTGAGCCATTTCGGTAACATAATCACTCCTTCCCCTTCGCCCCTCCACTCCTTGCTTCTTTCTCGAGGGCTTCGGTTATTTTGCATTGCGACTTTTGGTTCGATCATTTGAAAGACAAAACAAGGGAAGTAGAAATTCAGCTAACGAGGATACTCAACAAGTTTCACTACTAAGTTTTTTCTACTACTCTCTTTCTTTTCCTTTCTCTGTGTTGCTATGTGAAGTGATAATTTCTGCTTAGGTTTTCTTTTGTACTTTACTTTCCCGTTATTGGGCAGAAATGTTTTCCAACCCAGTGTGACTGAGTCAGCGGAAAGGGACTTCTTTTTCAGTCTTGTGGTTAGATTGCAAAAATATATGCAGAACTCACTGAGACATATGCATGCAGATGAACTACGGATGGCTGTAAAGGAAGTTATCTGTGATAATGAAAAAGATCGCCTTCAGTATAAAGAGGCCTTGGTTGCAATTACTGTGGAGGGTTCTTTGCCACGGTGAGGCCTTTAACTTGGCACCGGTTTTAGAAATTCTGTTGTTTTGTGATTTATTTATTGTGATTCATGTTCTAACTAATGGAAGTTGTTCGTTGTACTTGTGTAAAACCTTGTCTAGTTACTGCCAACGCATTGGACGACCTGATTTCTGGGGAGGAGAGTCTGAACTGCTGGTTAGTTCCTGATGATTAGTTTGTCTTTCCGCTGATATTGCCTTGAATTTGGCCAATGATATTGCAAAGAGCCCACTGGAAATGGATTAGAGTTTGCTTAATTAAGGCTTGTCAAGTTGTACTTTTCTGTCCTAGATCTTGATATTACTACGCAAAATGGTAACTTAATTGGTCTCTTTCAGACTTATCATTGACACTCTTCCATTTCCTTTTGACGTTCAAAGAAGGAAATAGATAAGAGAGGTAATACCGGTTTTGCCCTCTTTTCTCTTTTAAATAGAGTAATTGGGGAAGTAGGGGGAATTTCAGTCATGAGCATCCTTTTTTGGGGGGTGGATGGGTCTTGTGCATCCCTTGTGTCCTCTTCTTTTCCCATGGAGACAAACAGAGGGAAGGACGTGTGGTGTTGTCGATGTCAAAGCAAACGGAAAGTAGTGATTTTGTGTGAAAGCATCTTTCTTCTTAAGAGACCCTATATCTGTCTTCTTATTTCTTCACTAAGGTGTGTCCATGAGGCTATTCGTGTACGAGTGGTTAAATTCCTCTACCTATCCAAATCTAGCTCGCCTTCTTGTCGCTTAAAGCTCATAGGAACGGGCGATTTTTGTCCCATTCCTTAAAACTAGTTGGGATGAAACAAACTAAACAGTCGATTAGCACCATGAGGTTCAAAGTCCAAGGGGCACGAAGTGTATAAAAAAACCAATAAATGGGTGGGAACACTATGGACAAGAAGTCGCCATTCGTGGGTTGATGTAGAACAATTTTGCGGAAGCCCCATTTGGGATATTCTTCTATGAAAACGAAAAGGTATGCATGTATACAGTAAAAGTCCCTGCTACAGGAATTAAGAATGTAGTATTTGACTCCTAGTAGACGTAGAGTGGTCGCTGTAGTTGAGTATTCTGCAAATAATTGTTGCCGAAATTTCTGCAAGTACTTTTACACATTACAAAAGACATGTACGTTTTCATTTATGTAGTTCTTTGCCCTTGGAATGGAACAAAAAAGAAAGATGAAGCTCTTAATATTCTACTTTCCATAGCCAAAGCAAACCAAACCGAGCCTTATGTCCTAGTCAATTCAGTTCAGCTACATGAATCTATTTTCTCCAATGAGCCTTGTCTAGGGCATGGTGTTTGGTGATATTCAAGAAATAAAGTCAATTTTGATATACCCCTAGTGCTACCATCTACTGTACTCATATCACTCCTCCTAACTACCTCATTGATCAATCTCCGCAAACATTGTTGTTTCTAATTCTATCCGCGAAATCTTGTGAAACATTAGAAGAACGATGTTGATTCTTAAATGCGGGTACTTCTTGCATCGCATGTGACAAAAACTAATGCTATTTTGTTGATTCACCCCATATTAATGTCTTAATTTTATATGCTGATCAATAGTCATGTTCTCTCTTAGGTGTTGTCGAAGTTGTGTTGCCAGCCGATCACTGTCTACATACCAGAGCATGAGGTATTTTTTGTTGTAGTATAACTTATTGTACTTGATACTTGTCTTTTAGTAACATGGTGTCGTGGCTGTTGCGTTTACTTGTTCAAAAAATGTACAATTAAAAAATTACTGAGGGCTGTGTAATGGTAAGACGGTGCACAAAATAAAGAAGCAGACAATTTGTACTGAAATATAACAATGTATAGGGCACCCAGACAAGAAAGTAGAAGGTTGGAAGTTTTGTAGAGGTTTGAACGCTCTTTGTGAAGAGAAAGTGGGAGGGCTACGGCTACTCCTGCATATAGCATAGCGGAGAGGGACTACTTTAATGAAGAGCTAAGGTTGCGAACAATTGTTGCTTTATGGAATAAGTGTGGTATTTCAAAAAAGACAAATATCAGGTAATTCAAGTATAGATAAACGTTTCTTTCATATGCCAGATGAAGTAACAGCTGAAGAAGCTTAGTGTAGTTTGTATAAAAGAATTGCCCATAACTGGCCTTGTGAGTGTGAGTATGCAAGTTGCTTTATTGATTCGCTCCATCTCTAAACATATGAAACAAATACCAAAAACAAAACTCTCAAGGTTACGTAAAATATCATTAACCTGGATAATGGTTGTTGAAAATATAAAATAATAAAGTGACACCTCTCTCTATTAGCTTAAGCTGTTAGATGAGTTGGTGGTTAACAATTTAATATTGGTAAAAATCTCATAAACTTGAATATAGGATTTAGCGTACTTTTCACAGTATATGATAAATTTAGTAACCTTTATTTGATAGCAAGAGCAGCTAGTCTGAAAATGATGCCGCCTTGTTTCTGGTATTTTGGGATTCAGTCATCATGCCCAAGTAGCTATCCAACTTGCATTGTGCCATTGAGGGAGATCTCAAAAAAAAATGCAGAACCAAAGAGGCACACTACATGAAAGTACAAATATAGAAGATTTTGACACAGCATAAGAATCAAGACACAAAAACAACAATATAACAACTTATAGAGAACACCACCATTGCCCCACCACCTTATGGCCTTAGCCTAAATTGCATAGTTGTGCTATAAAACAACTATAAACGATATTGTAATTAGTAACTTCCATCTGTCCTAGAACCATATTACCATAAGTACCGTTATAATCACCTGGTATTCAAGCTCACCAAAGAAAAGTCTTCTCAGAAAATCTCCAACAAAGATGTCAAATCCAGTGTGGCAATTCAAACAATAACAAATGACATCAAAACTAATTTCAACAAAAATATCAAAAGTATTGTTAATTCCTACGTGACAAAAAGGCTACTTGATGCCAAATTTGACATCACGTGTCAAATACCTTTTTGTCTCAAATGCCTCAATTTTGACATATTTGTTGGAGATTAAAAAATTTGAATATCAAATTGCCACATAGGCCATCAAAAAATTTTGACACCCCCCAAAACTTAACATCTGTCTTGGGGATGCTCTTAGAGGTTAGAAGATCCCAACCATTTTATTGCACATTATGTGAAAGTTTGAGAAGAAGTGGGTACCAAGTTTGCAGAAAAATTTGACCACTATCTTAGGATTGCACGCAAAATGGTCTTACTACTTACTATCCATGGACGTAAACCAGATGGCAAAAAAGAACCTGATGTTTTTTCAAAGGCATAATTTCTAACATTGACAACGTGCTGATGTGGTTAAATTTGGAGAACATGGAACCATATTAACATGCTTGCATTTTCAGTCATCTGTGTTTGATGATCTGATCTCAAGTCCAAACCGAGTCAGAAATTACTAAAAGTTTCGTGGAATAATCTCTTTAATATAATGCAAACGCTCTACTATAGGCATGGGATATTATATAAGCGATAACAAGGTGTAACCTGTAAAACTACCACTACAAAATCAAAGAAAGTACTTGTCCGCTGTATAACAGGATGATGAGTTAGAAGCTTACTGAAGAGACATGATTTTAAAAAATTTGCACATAAAACAACCAAGAGGAGAAACAATGAAACAACCAATAAAAAAAAAAAATTCATGAAACGAACAATAAAAAACAAACTTAACTTTTAAAAACCTCTAATACCCGAAAAAATAAGAAAAATCCCCGAAAACAAAAAAATAAAACAAAGCCGTTTGATGATTGAATTGGATATTATTTAGATGTGAAACTTGTAGACCTCGTTTGTAGTAACAAAATACTTAGAGCCACGAAGAATCAATCAGAATATCAACCCCCAAAACCCAGGGAATATACTTTAATTACAAAGAAATAAATAAAAACTGCATACCAAATGATCAGAAAAGAACCCTGATTACAGATCAATGACACACTGTGAGGTAGAAAAGGGCCTTCATAACTGAAACTCAAGGCAAAATACCACATGCCTGTTGAACCAAAATGTAAAAACAAGTTGAAAAGCTTAGCAAACATGACAGCAAATATAAACAAAAACTAAAATTATTACTCTCGATTTGATCAAATCATCAGAAACCCTTGCTATAAAGGAAGCTGGTGACAAATACCCCTCTACCCCAAATTAGTAGAGCAAGAACCTTAATAACTCAAAAGAGTTGACCAAACATGTTAGTTGTTATGTGGGATAGATTAGGTTATGTTAACCCTAATGGGCCTAGGTGGTTAGAGCCCATTAGGTTAACCCTAATCTCATCTATAAATAAAAGAGTGTTAGAATAGTAATGGTTAAATTGTTATTAATGTTTAGTTGCAAGGGTATTATTGTCCTTTCATGTAATTAGGGTTACCTAGGGTTTCTAGGTTTTCTCTATATATTGATGTACTGGCCCCTTGTAACATAATCACTCAATAATACAATTCTCCTTTCTCTGGTTTCACAACATGGTATCAGAGCCAAAGATCTAGGCCTGTGGAATACTCGCTTTCCGGCGGGCGGCTTATGCCTTGCCGCCGTCCGCCGGTTGCATCACTTATCGTCTGGTCTTTAGTGTTAGTCGCCATCATCTGGTAGTTATCGTCTGATGTTGTTCCACCTCTGGTTTCTCCATCAGCCGCCCCCCTCCTTGCCTAAACCCTACTTCAGCTGCCATCAGCCGCTGAGCTGCTGTTTTCGCCATTGGTTTTCCTCAGAAATAACAAATCCTAGCCGCTGTTTTCGCAAACCCTAACCGCTGTTTTCACCCGGCTGATATTATTTGTTTTCGCCCTCAGCCTCCTGTTTTAGCCATCCATCAGCCGCTGTTTGCTGCCCTGTTACTGCCCGTCTTCAGTCTTTGTTACTGCCCGTCTTCAGTCTCTGTTTTGCGCCTGGTTTGGTCTCTGTTTTGCGCCTGTTTGCTGCTCGGTTTGGCCTCTGTTTTGCGCCTGGTTTGATCTCTGTTTTGACTCCTAAACCTAACCCTAATCCTAAACTTTGCAATATTTGATTCCCAAACTTTGCAATATTTGATTTCGGTCCCTGCAGTTTAGACTTTTGGTGAATTTATGGACAAGTATTTCTTTTGTTGGTTGGTTGTTAAATTCCCGTTTGGTGTGCCAAGTGGCCCCAAGTTGTGCCGTGTGGCACCTTGTTGTGATCCTAGTTGGATCCTTTGTTTCTCTCTTCCCGTGCGATTCGGGGTTCGCACGTGAGGGGGAGAACTTGTCCCATATTCCTTTGTTAGTTATATTCTACTGGGTACCAAAATTAATGTTGTCAAAGAATTAAAGTTGTTGAAGAATTGAAGTCGTTGGAGAATCGAAGTTGTCAAAGACATCAGTTGGAGCATCTCTTTTTCGTTGGAGAATCGAAGTTGTCAAAGACATCAGTTGGAGCATCTCTTTTTCGTTGGAGAATCGAAGTTGTCAAAGACATCAGTTGGAGCATCTCTTTTTCATGTTGGCAAACCCATAATGCTCTCCATGCTCGCATCATGTGTTTGAGGGGGAGTGTTAGTTGTTATGTGGGATAGATTAGGTTATGTTAACCCTAATGGTCCTAGGTGGTTAGAGCCCATTAGGTTAACCCTAATCTCATCTATAAATAAAAGAGTGTTAGAATAGTAATGGTTAAATTGTTATTAATGTTTAGTTGCAAGGATATTATTGTCCTTTCATGTAATTAGGGTTACCTAGGGTTTCTAGGTTTTCTCTATATATTGATGTACTGGCCCCTTGTAACATAATCACTCAATAATACAATTCTCCTTTCTCTGGTTTCACAACAAAACACATCAGGAAATTTCGTGAATGGTAGTAAACAAAAATTGAAGCACCCCAATAACAGACCAACACTACACTGTGAGGCAGAACACCAAGGGAGAGAAGGGCTTACTACGGGCTCGATTGCTTACTTTGCTCAAATTCATATTCTGTTGAATGAAGAGGAAGTACCCAAAATACCGCCGACAGGAACACAACAAGTTTGAAAGTCAAAACGGCCAGACTCCAATTCTGTTGTAAAGTTGTGGCTAACCATTCTTTCATGGTTCTCTTTTAGTTGAAAGAGTTCAGCGAATCTATTCTGCAAGTTCATCCTCTATCCGGTCCAATTCTTGTCTTGTACCTTTTCTTGCATTCATGATTTTGGTATTGAACTCTCGACCAATTCTAGGTAGACCCATCGAACATCTCTAATTATTCTGAGTCTGCTATTGCTGCAGATGTAATCTCTTTTCTTCCACCTTCCCAATTTCCAGAGCTTCTGTAACTTCCCCTCTTTCTTTCTTTCCCCTCTCTCTCTCTCTCCACGGAGAAAAATTTAGTCTTTCATTGCCATCCATGACTCCTTTGTCATAGGTTTATATATATATATATATATATATATAGATATAGAGAGAGAGAGAGAGAGAGAGAGAGAGAGAGAGAGAATGATAAGGTTCTCACAAGTTTTCCCCGTCATTCTTTGCTATTGTGGTCCATTTGCTTGACGGGACAAATACTGAAAGGGTATATCATTTGACATGTAATCTTATTGGACTTGGTGTTGTCAACAAAAATACCACATCCCTTGTGGTATTATATATCCACACTATATGGAATTATATATCGTATGTATGTTTAATTCGGGCTGTAAGAGTTCTAACCAAATATTAAATATGTTTAATTTGATACTCGTATTCGACAAAACAAAGAGCCGTGTATTTATTGTTACAGTTGCAGCACACTAATAGATTCTTTCTATCTAATTGTAGCACGCAAGAGGCGGATCTGGGTCCGGTTTTATTCCCATTGCAGAATATGGATCTGAGTTCGCTAAGGGTTCCAGAAAAGGGAAAAAACCAAGGCAAGTGGTGAGGCTCTTGTACAGTGGGAAGAACCACTACGACCTACTTGTCTGAGAACTAGAGCTTTCTGTGTCTAAAAGGGAGAGGATGCCATCGTAACCATCGCAGTTTCATCTAGAATCGAATCAGCCGAAACATCTGGTATGAGATGAAACACATTTGAACAGAAGTAAGGCATTGATTCAATTTTGCTTTCCAAATGATCACAAGGTGACAGAAGTTGCAGAGTGACATGGTGATTTAGCTACGGAGTCTGGCATTAAGAGTTATGTTTATCCTTGTTTGTGGAGAGAGAGACTTAAGGGACTTCTGGGTTGTATTGTTTGCTTATAAAAAAAATTTCCATGATTTTTTGTATTTATGCAGGCAGTGGCCATTCTGGAAATTTTGTTCTATGGGTACTTAAAAAGCTTTTGCTTTAAAGGTGGATAAAATAAAATATATTTTTCTAAAATTCAGAGAAATGAAAACCTAATTGTAGTTTTCCAGTTTATTTGTAGGATTGCCTCTAAAATATTAAACTAATCTTTGGTGTGAATATAGTTTTTCTTGCGATGGCCTGGGATGAGGTGAAACTTGTGATATTTCGGTTTGACATGCATTTTAATTGAAGATTTTTGAATATTAAATACCATTAGATGGATTATTTTATTCACATTACTCATCTATTGAGCACTATCCTGTTTTATACATTTTACTTTAAAAAATAACAAATACCTGTACATTTCTTTTAAAAAAATAAATATCCGCACACGTGTGACGTGCTAGATGGTTCTTTTTGTTGATCTGAAACACCTAAATTTAAAATAATAAGATGTCTTTTTTTCCCATCAAAATAGACTTTATTTGGATTATCCTAACTAATTTTGGTCCACATATTAAAAGAATTTTATAAATGATTTTAATTTCAATCCATTTGATTATACCAAAAGGGTAACAATATCCTAGAATTTGAATTCTTACTATACTTTTGCATAGCTACGCAATTGCTAGAACAATTAAATACCATAATGAAACTGATAATTCAGAAAGAAGTAAAGAAAAATGGTATATTTCAGGGACAGAAGAGTAATTAACAATAAAATTATAATTAATTCAAAGGAAAGTTATCAATATCGTACCCGTTACCATATCATTTGTGTTACTTACATAGTATGTATCAATACCGATATTTCAGTCTATCATTTTAGATTCATCGTTACAACATGTTGTATGCTTCTCAAATAATGTTATTCACTAAAATTTTGTATAGATATGAAAAAAAATAAAAACATTACAATTTTTAAGTTAATTAAAAATAACAAAATATAAGATTTTTAACTACTTTCAAGAAATAAAATGCATACTAAATCATAGTCAAAATCAGCAATCATAATATTTTTTGTTAATCTATGGCACTAAAAATACCATTATATAACTTACTTGAGAGTAAGTATAACAAAATTATTAAAAAAATTAGTACCGATCGAGATTCAAGAAATATTTGGTATAACATGAAATGGTCAATACAGATTGAGGCTTCATTTTTCTTAATTCGATTATTTTTAAATACGTTTTGTCTCTATTCAATTTTTTTCACATTTGTTGTTTTGGACATAATTTTTTGTGTACTATTGGTCAGTCTCGATGAAAGAAATCTAAAAAATTATAAAATTATGTTTAAAAATTAAAAAAATACTAAAAACGATGAATAAATACAAAAGACCCTATTTTTGGATTTTTAATTATTTTTTATTTTTTAAAAATTTGGTTCATTGTTTATAATTTTTTAAAAACTTCTCGTCGATACGAACTAATAATCCACAAAAAATTAACGAAAAAAACACAAAATTGCAAATTTTTTTACATAAAGACAAAAAATAATAAATAATCGAGTCAGGACAAACCAAACTTGATTTGTTCCGTTATTCAAGATACATACTGATAAATATCCATCTTATGTTTGATACCAAATATACTAGCAGATACGATACGATACGACATGAATAAGTTTACAAACACATCATATTTTATATATATATATATATATATATATATCAAATTGTATACTACGCATATGACATGTCTCGAAATTCATGGGATCTATTAATTTATTTCATGAATTATAATGTGGGACGTGATGTCCATGTGACCTGTTAATAGCACTGTCCACAGGGGATTGATTCCATTGATTTGAAGTGAAATAAACGCCCCAAGAGAAAGGGGAAAGCACGTAAGCGGAAGCATGTTTTTTAATCGTTTCTTCAACTTGTCGTAACCAAAGGCGGAAGTTAGTATTTTCCGTGCAGAAGAACAGGAGAGAGAGAGGGGGAGGGAGAGTGACTCTAGGGTTTGGGGGCTTCTTTTAGAGAGAGAGAGGGAGAGGAAATGGAAGGTCCGAGCAATGGAGGGATGTTGTACCACGAGGTACAAGAGTCGAAGTTATGCGCAGTGCATTGCGTGAACACGGTATTGCAGGGTCCTTTCTTCTCGGAATTCGATTTGGCGGCTGTGGCATCCGATCTTGATCGAAAGGAGCGTCAGATGATGCTTGAAGGGGGCAACAGTTTCGTCTCCGAGGAATCTCACAACGTCTCGCTCGACGGCGATTTCAGTATTCAGGTTTTATCATTCAGTAATGGTTATTTCTCTTGTAATTGATGTTCAGTTTACTTCGTTTCAATTTGACGTGAATTTTTTGTTTTTGGTTCTGAGTTTGATAATATCTGCACAAACTGGTTTGAGAGGGACATTTGAGGATTAAGCAGTTCCTTCTTTAATATCGTCACTGAGAATGCATACATTTGATAACTTTTCTTCTCCAGAAGTTTATGCAGTTAGTTTGAGGTGGTAATGTTATGTTACCCTCAGCACAGGGGATCTTGCAGTAAAAATGGGATTTTTTTGGCTAAATGGAATTGGAAATTTCTGAAATGGAGTTCCTGATTCGAAAATCCACTATTTTGGTTGTTTTGTACACATTGATTTGGGTCTTAAACTTTGATCAATTCGAAACTTTCTTTTTATGAAGTTTGGAGCCAGAACTTCGGGGGCTGGGGAATATAGTTCAGTTCAGGTTTTTACATAACCTGAAATCGAATAACCTTTCGTTGATTTCATTTTAAAAACTGACTTTTGCAGTTTTCTTGATTTTGGAACGAAGTTGATCTTAGAGAACCCCGAACTATAGTTTAATCCACGGTACATATATAAATTTGTGCTTTTTGAAGTTGCACTGTTTATATTTGAGTTTTCGTTTAATAAACAGAGCAATGATTAACTAGAAGCGCAACTGCCCAAATAAGAGAGTTTGAAGCATAAAGTAGCATGCCCCAGTGTTTCAAAGAGAATAACTGCTCCCATTGATATTCTAAAAGCTTTTGGCAATATTGATGTGGGAAAAATGAAAATCTTTGCACATTTTGGTCATGTTGGTTTAAGGGATGAAGTTTTGCCACGTAAACTACATAAGTCTAGTTTGTGTTAGCATGATTTTATGTGTAGCTCGGAAAGTGTAATGTTATATTTTGTGGCGTTGTGCTATGGGGCTGTGATGTTATAGGTTGTGGCATGAGTTTAGATGGCGATTCTATGGTTTAGGTTTATCTGTTGGAAGATCAGCATGCCAATCATTTATGTTAGGCTATATTTTTATGAGTTATGGCATATTGCTTAGATGGCAATTCGGAAATTCCATTATCTATCTATGCACATGTATTTATTGAATAAAGCTAATATCCAAAAAATTATTGAAAAGCCAAAGGAGGCAGACTAAAACAAGGAAAACTTAGTGTCAGTTGCACAACTTAAGATCGGAGTATGTCCGAGGCCCACTTAGAGAAGTTACTGAAGTTAAATGTATGAAATCAGGAGCAATCATATCTGATCAACCTTTTTCCCAGTGGAGTAAATTGGTAAATAAAGTCCATATCTTCTTATTTGGATGTTCAATATATTTCCCTTATATTTTCAGGTGGCTGGCAACATAGACTTCCTCGAATTACTCTTGCATATAAAGAATGAGATTGGTTCCATAGAACTCCTATCAATGGCTCAATCAATTACTTCTTTGGAATGCTAAACGAAAAAACCCCTTTCTTTAGTTAATCATTGATATTCATAGCAATTCGGATTAATATTTACGCATGGATATTCCCTCGTTTCTTTTCCTCTTAACAAATTGAAATGATTGAAGTTTTTCTATTATGCTCATGGTAAAACTTCATATGGAATCGATGTACTTTTATCTTCAACAAGTGGCCAACATTCCATGCAGGCACAAGCATATGGTTTCCCGGGTGGGTAACACGTAAGAACCCGCCTTTGGGAGGGGAACAATAGCTGAAAACGCCTGCTACTACCCCTTAGACTGAGGAGCAAAATGAGTAATCCGCCTGGGGGGGGGGGGGCTTGCATCTGATTGGCTAGTTGACGAGGCAATACCTTACCAAGCTAATCTATGGAAAACAATACAAGAAATTTGAAAGAACTCAACTACTCCACCGAGGGTGCCCGTTAAAAACATAGATTTCTTACTTGTGTAAAGGAACTCTTTATTTGTAACTTGAACAGCTTGTAATGATGTTTGTCCCTCAAAAACTAGTAAAAGGATACATTGATTAATGTAAATAATTCCCATCTTAATATGCCTTATACTCCACACACAATTTACGATTCATACTTAATTAAATCATTGCACAATGCAGAAGTCCTAACCACCAACCATAAGCTTTCAAATGCACTAAAAAATTTAAAACTAAGGTAAATAACTAAATATACAGTTCCAAATGTTTGACAAGAAAAATGCAGAATGTAACTCATCAGCTTTCTTCAACTTGTTAATGTAACAATTAGGAAGTCATGTTTGGCATTAGCATAAATTTTAGGCATAGTTCCAGTCTCTGTCAACAACGTAATTGTGGATGGATTATGGAAGCTAAAGGTTCTTGCAGCCTCTTATGCCCCTTCTTGTTAGGTCAAATTTTGAAAGGTGACTCATAAGTCATGCCTTACCACTGGGGAACAAGGTTTAACATCCCCGTCCCACATTGAAAGTTTGTCGAGCTAATCGTGAGTATATAAGTAGGAGTCATGAACCCAAAATGAGCTCACCCAAAAAGGGCTAGGCAATGAGATATGATTTGGGTTCATTACTCCTACTTGTGCACCCAAGATTCCATTTGATATCTTCCGACGAAGGAGGGGTCAGAATGCTTTCGTGTACTATGAGCCAAGGCTTTGTGGTTCATGGCTGGGTATTTTCTGCATTTGGCCTTTGACACAAGGGTTCATGGAAAGGTATCTAGAAAGAAAAGAGCTTGATGAGAACAATCTTATGCCACTTGACACCCTTATCAATATGAGCAATCAGTAATTTCGTGTTCAAACAACAATCCTTTTATTAATGATAAGCACCATATATAATCAATTACCCAGTGACTGACAAATTTTTAAATGCCTTGTTATCAATACTGAGAAACATCGATAAACTAAGAAGTCTGAGGACTTCTGTAATTAACCATAAACAAGAATCTCCATAAATAATGCAGGAAACGAAAAGGGAATGTTGAATCTGGAAAAGGTAAAGAATTGATGGGAGATAACACTAAAACTGGAAACACCGCGTAACATGATCTTATCCTCAAATAAATTCATTCTGATTTTTTAGTAGGACGAAGACTGTCCTTCAAGTTCTATTGCTTTGAGTAATCATGCATGGTACTGGAACATTTGGAAACAAAATAGATGGTGTTGAAAATAGGTCTCAAAAAACAGGTTTGTAAGAATAGTTCTTACAAGAAGAATATTTCTGATGTTCATTCATACACGCTTGTTTTGCTTTTGAAGCCATACTGCATACAATAGTGATGGTCAGTCTTTCGAGCTTTATCTGCGAGAATGAAATTTCTTTTGCTCCCTGTTTTTTTAGTATTGGAGGCATTGTAGAGCCAGGCTATTGTGTTTTGATGAAACTTGGTCTATGTGAAAATTCTGTCCACAGCAAGTGTGGAATTGCATTGAAGAGTAGCAAATCTTGTGAGCTAACGATATTGTGTAGGAGAGTAAAAGGTTCTCTTGAAGATTCCCTATAAGGACAAGGATATATTGCAAAGAAAAATAAGGTGGTACTAGGATGCTTTTATTTTCATGGTCCGAGTAGCTTGCATGCTTTTGTGATTGCAGTATTGGTACACATGGAATTGAATTAGCATTTTATTGCATCTTTATTTCTCGGTAAATGGTATTTTAGTGTTGCTAAAGCTGGGATATCCTAGAGCGACACCCCTTCACCCTCTCCCCTCTGAACAAGTTAAATACAAAGCAATTCTCTTGATACGTTTACCGCAGGGAACTGTTTTTGTTTATTTTTGTGGTCAGATATGGTTTGGACCTTTAGTTTCTCTTTGATGAAGTTCAACTGTTGGACAAGAGAAATGCTGCTTCTGTTTGATAAATCAACTGGTTGCTGTTTGGTCTTTTCTGCACCCACTAGATACCATTATGGCATTGTGCATCAATATGGAAGCCCATTATTGACTAGGGTAATGCAAAATTCTGGTTGCAGGTTTTAGAGAAAGCGTTGGAGGTGTGGGACCTACAAGTCATCCCGCTCAACAGTCCTGTTGCCGAACCAGCTCAGATTGACCCGGAACTTGAAAACGCTTTTATTTGTCATTTGCAGGACCATTGGTTCTGTATCAGGAAAGTGAACGGAGAGTGGTATAACTTTGACAGTCTCTACGCAGCCCCCCAGCACCTATCCAAATTTTACCTCTCAGCATATCTTGACACTCTCAAGGGCTTCGGCTGGAGCATTTTCCTAGTGAGGGGAAATTTCCCCAAGGAGTGTCCCATCACATCCTCAGAAGCTTCCAATGGTTACGGACAGTGGCTTTTACCAGAAGATGCAGAGAGGATAACTAAATCTTGCAACTCCGGTCAGAGGCCTAACCCCAGGACCCATCAAACTCAAGCAATTTCAGATCCATCAAGTCAGTTTGGGGAAGAAGAAATGCTTTTGGAAGCGGAAGATGAGGATCTGAAAGCTGCAATAGCAGCTAGCTTGATGGATTCCTCCCCAGCACCAGCTCCATCCCCAGCACCAGCTCCATCCCCAGCACGAGCGCCAGCGCCAGCGCCAGGACCAGGGCCAGCGCCAGCACCAGCACCAGCACCAGCACCAGACGTGGCGAGTGCTGAAGTTGGCTTTTCAGAAAATGAGAACAAAACCACTAGTGAAGAAAATGTGAGTGAGAAGAAACCTTTTTAGGATTTTATGTTTGCACGTCAAGGTATGAGATTTCGGGCACGTTAAACGGTCTGATCTCCAGAGAGTTTCATGGCCGAACTCGCATTGTGAACTTGGCATCGGGTGTGCAAGTTTCGGAGGTTGTGCAGTATTATACATATTAATACTTCATTTTCCTTTTATTCTCCTTGTCTTGTTCAATTCAACACTGTAAAAACATAAATTTCGAAAATAATGATATTTTTGCTACACTTGGTTTTTTCTCCCCTTTTGTTACAGAGTAGGTGGTTATCTCTCCTCTTTCATGGGAGGATTTCAGGAATCAGAAAAGTCTACACACTAAAAACATGCACAGTTTCGGACCCACTTGTGTCCGAAACTTTGCGTTGCATATGGAACCTCCTAAAATAATAGGATTTTACATCCATCGAATAGTTTTAAACACATTTGTATTCAGATATGTGTACGTGTTTCAATGTATAATCGTGCTCTTGAGGAATAACCATCCAGTATGTTTGATTGTAGGATTAGAGTAGGGATGTAAATTGGGCCCAGTGGCCCAAATTCCGCTCGAACCTTGCCTATACCGAATTCCACTAGAAGCTTGCCTATATCGAAAGGATACAAATAAGTACAAACATGTCTTGTTTTAGATTATTTTTGTTTGATTTGAATTTTTAAAATTGTTTTAAAATATCTCCTAGCCAAACTAAGCGATATAACACTCAATTGAACCGTTCCGAACCGAATTAAATCTGAACATGTAAAAAAACAAACCCATTTTGAAGTGATACAAAGTCCCAATCCGAAATCTCTAAAAAAATTGATTGGACCGAAGCAACCCGAGTCGATTGGCCCAATCCGTAATTTCAAAAATTACCCAAAAAACTGATCAGATCAAAACACACAAACCAATTACGGTTCACCTTCAATTGCAGTTGGGATCAAGAATCACTTTTTTTTTATCTCAAATCAATCGATTCAGTCCGTCATCAAAGAAAAAAATAGACGAGCCAAACCAATTTCACTGCTATTTGAAAATTTGTTTTTGACACGAATATTTCAAAGTTCAAACCAATGACAGCCCACATGCCCGCCAGTCAGCTGTTGGTCGGTCGCTCTTGGGAGGAATGTCTCTCTCTCTGTCTCCTATGTGTATATGATTACGTATATATACCAGTAGACTATACCTTGTTAGAAAAATAAAAAAGAAAGAGGAACAAAACTATGAGTGCCTTTTCAAACTTTTAGGCTGGAACCTGACAACCACTAAGCCCACTTTTCAACCTTCATTTACATATTGATATATGATTTATTGTTTTATATACATATATGTTCAATTGATCCTATTGATCCTATTCATATATGTATATCCCCTACACTAGAAATAGGTGAGAGAAAGCTTTACTTTTTTCCAAAAGCAAGCACAGGTGTGTATATATATATGTAAATCTCATAAACTTTGCTATGCTGTGAATCAGTATCGAAATTGTTTCAGTTGATTGTTTATAGACACCATCGCATTCAAATTTCTGGGAATAGATTAAATCATTTTTTCTGTCTTGAGTTCCGATTGTAATTCAGTTACTTGAAAATGGGCTCGTCGGATCGATTGTTTAACAGGCAGAGAACTGTTCATCAGATCCTTGGAGGAGGACTTGGTAAGCATTCCGCACTAATCGCTTGAAGGGTTTATGGTTTTCAATTGTTTATCTGTATCTATATATCTCTATATGTATTCATTTTTCAAAATTTGGAACATCTTTGATCTGGGTCAGGGAAAAACTTCTATATGAATTCGGGATCAGTGATCAGAATTTCAATTGGTGGACCATAGCCTGATTACTATGTTGGTAACTGATACAAGTTAACGATCTTGCTCTAATGAGGGTTCGTCACATTTGTTATCTTCTCCTTCATCCAATGACTAGTGGATCATGAATGAGAATTTTCCCTAACTCTTTATTCTGTTTTGTTTTTTAGACTAGAATTGTTCCAGTTCAGTGACTGCTTATATAGGGGTATCTTCGACCCATTGCTACAAATTGAGTTTGGGATGTTTATCCTGATTCAAATTACTATTTGATAGGAGTGATTTGAAACCCTTGACATTTGACAATTGAAAATGATACAAGGATGATATTTCCTACCTATGGTCCATCATCTACTCACAGTTTTATACAGTTGTGGAACTTGAGAGCACAAAATCTCTTCATTTGAATTCCACGTCTATCCAAATGGAGCATAAAATCTCTTCATTTGCATTCCCTGTAGACTGGAGCCTCATTTGTTTTTGTTTTTTTTCTTTTTGTGGTATAACAGTGGCAGATGTGATGCTGTGGAGGAGAAAAAACCTTACAGTGGGGATTCTTTTAGTAACTCTTTCTGTTTGGGTGGTGTTTGAGAAATCTGGCTATACACTTCTATCTCTTGTCTCTAGTGTTCTATTGCTCCTACTTGTCATTCTTTTCCTCTGGGCAAAATCTGCAGAAATTCTAAACCGGTAACCTTCATTGATATCTGATGTTTTTATGCTTCTTTGCTATAGTTGGATAACTGGTGTTTGTTGATACTAAAGCATGAGACAACTAACAAATTTAAAATAATCGGCCGTGGACTATATGCACTGTAGTAAACACTATAGTCACGACCATCTTTGATTGGATTTTAAGTTTGATCTACTATGTCTTCTGTTTTTTATTTGTGTGTTCATTAGTTTGTATCGTTTGACTGTAAATGAAAATGGGTTAAGGTAGGCAAATGATGTTATCAAAATGATGTGCAGTTATCAAAAGAAGAGATAGAAATGACATGGAGTAGGAATGGAATGTGCAGTAACCGAAATGATGTATGCAGCCTCTTTTTCTGTAATAGAAAGTAAGGTTCGTCCTTGAGCTATCACTGATTCAAATCGAACATTAGATGGCACGAATTTGGAGGCTGTATCGAAGGGAATATTAGGAGTTTAGGCCCCAATAGAATATACTGTCCAATTTAGAATAAAAAAACATATCCTGTCCTGAATTAAGATTCACTCATATGACCTATAAAATGAACGACCGGGGGAGGATCGTGATGGATTCTGTTATGTATCACAATAGGGGATCTCAATTTGTGATAAGAAGGTAGACGTAAATTTTTAGGTAGAAAACTAGACGTAGATCAAAGTAGTTTTCAATATAAGCCAGAGTATGCACATAAATAGCTATTTTCAGTTTTGCTTGAAGGTCCAACTTGATGATTGCATGATAATTGTTTTAGTTCAGTTTTTCTTTGTGGTCCGACCAAATTTAATGCTTACATGCTGAAGTTGCTGTGAGGTTTTAGAAAAATAGAGCAGGATTTTGCACTTAGGAACTCTACTTCGAAAGCTACCAACAAGATAATTGTATCAGTTATTCAAAAGTAAAAGTATACAAAAATCTTGGGACTGAATGACATGATCGCGTAAATGGTTGAACTGCTTGTTTTTGTACTCAACAGACCACCTCCACCACTGCCAGATTTGTATCTCTCCGAAGAAGTGGTAAATGAAATAGCAGATTTCACTCGAAGTCACATCAATGCATTGCTCTCAACATCCAAGGATATTGCTCTGGGAAAGGACACGAGAATGTTTTTCAAAGTTGCTGCGTATCTGTGTCTACTTTCTGTTGTAGGGGCCTTCACCGATTTCCTTACCTTGGGTTACACCGGTAAGTTTCGAATGTGACCATATTTTCATTTTTGTAAGTATATAAGCAAATGATTGATTCTTTGAGTCGGCAGTGAACAAGATTCCAAGTAGTCTTTCCTCCGTTGTTTCGTTGCCCCTTATTTTACACCCATGAGTATGACTTTCACTTTCACCATTATGTATTCTTTCATGGCAGGCCTTCTTATCATTCTTACTGTTCCGGCACTCTATGAGAAGTACGAAGACGATATAGACAAATATATACTAATGGGTTGCAGGGAACTGCAGCTGTTGTATGTAAAATTTGATGTGGAGTGTCTCGGTAGGGTTCGAAATTGGATCTTGGAGAAGCAGAAACTAAGCTGAGTTTTTGTGTTTTTTTCTCTTCTTTCCTTCCTGCGTGTGCTTGCTTTTGAAGTGGGAGTTCAAGGGCAGCGATCGTTCTGGCTGAAGATTCCAATTTTTCTAGAATGATGTATTCCCTTTTGTATAATCATGTCATATTCACAGAGATCGTTTCAGAATTTTTATGAGAAAAAGAGCAGGTGCCATGCCAGATTTATATTTGATGGTTTTCAGGAATTCTATCTGGATTGGGAGTGATACAATATTTTTTAATTGGGTGAGTTGAACATCTATCTTTGAGGTGTTTTTAGGAATTTTATCTGTTATGGAAGAGAATGATACAATGATTTTGTAACCAAGCGAAACACCTACAGATGGGGGTGATTTCTCTTATCGAAACATCCATCAGATATATAATCTTCTTTTAAAGTGTGAAACATATAACATCATAAAAATGTGGTATCAATAACTCCACCACTATTGGTTTCACGAGATTACATATACTAAGAAGTTATATATCATTCGGTCACAGAGATGAGCCCTAAGCAAACATGATGTACAAATCGACGGTCTGCTTGAAACTAACCACTCTAACAACTCAAAGCACGCCAAACGACAGCAGAGAAAAAGACAGCCTTGAACTGCCTCCTTCTGTATCAACTTTAATGTGTTCATGCAAACTCAAGCAACATGCGAACTACGTAGGCCAAAACAGTAGAAAATACTATATAAAAGTCTACACTGTTGTTATACAGACCACTTGAACAAATAAAATGCAGCACAAGTTCAAGACCAAAACAAACAAGTAGAGCCAAGAGAAACCAAAAACTTCACTAGTCCTGGCCACTTCCAAAGCTCTCATGCAAATCATGCTGCCACCCAAAATCTCTTCCATCACGACCCATGTCATGATCCGAATATGACTTCTCTCGACTGTGTTGCATTAAATGAGGCGGACCTGGTGGTGGAGGCAGCGGTGGAAATGTCATAGGCTGAGGTGCCAATATACCTTTCCCATCCCTAGGATCCACACCACTCAAACCCTGCATCGGTTCCCCCACCTTACTTGTCGATGAAGGTGGAGCCATATTCGGAGCCAGAACTCCCACATTCTGCCCGTATTCCCCTTGAAAGAACGCAGGTCTTACTTGAAAACCATCCATCATTCCTTGACCTGTGGGTCCCATATTCCATGGCCGTGGAAAACCATCTGAGAAATTCATTCCGCCGGGTGGGAAACCCAAAAGCGACCCTTGTTCTGCTCCGACCTCTGATGCTGATTCTGGCCGTGGCATCTCGTAGGGACCACCATAAAAAGGAAGACCTCCTTCAGGTGGAAAAGGAGAGAAACCGAACGGAGGGGGACCCACACCCGGATTTGAATTAACTGGCCCTGCAAAATTAGGCAGCTGATGGCCATGCATTGGAGGGTAATCAGGGAAAGGGGTTTCTGACTGATTTTGAACTTGACCAAAAAATGGTGAGGGTGGCGGCTTTGGTTGCATAATTGGCCTGGGTGGCGGTGGTTCCCTAGGTTGTGGTTCCCTAGGAGAGAATATTTGCCTTGGGGGTGCTCGAGCAGTGGACTCTGAGGCTGTGGATTGTTTCGCACTTGCAGCTTCTGAATCATTTCCTCCATCTTCTTTCTCTGTATTGCGCTGGAGGAGGTCAGCATGGATCCTGTGAATATGGGATTCGAATTCGGTTTTCTTGAGGAAGGACTTGAGACAATGAGGAGCAGCACAGATGAAGATGCCTTCCATCATCTTGATTGTCTGTATCTTTTGAATGCGTTCATCGCAGCTGTGTAACAGGAAATACAAGAAACAATTGGTTTAGGTTATTCGAGTATATTGCGCATACTTACTGCAAATGAAAATCATCATCACTGAAAGTTCAATCAAGCAGAGAACCAAAACTTATAAACTGCATTAAGAAATTATCAAAACATAAGAACAATGTACTGTATATTAATAAACTGCAGTGTAAATCATCAAAAGGAACCGACCGCACAAAGAACATAACAAATCTTGCATCTGAAATGTTTTTTTTCAATTTTATCATCCACCTCAAGAATAAAGCATAGATGACAACGACAAAGAAAGCAGGGCCTTACAGATAGCAGATAGAATCACTCCTTGCACAATCAAGGCAGAAGGCATGGTCACACGGGCTCTGCAAGAACATAAATTTGTTAATCTATTTATCACACAAAAACATGTATAGTGAGATACAATTCGTCTCTCTAATTCACCACAAAATTCAAAAATCTTTTGGCTATTGCCACAGTTCAAATTTCTTTCAGATAGTGAGGTGGATCCCCTTCCACAGCATGGGTACGAAGGGACAGCTGACTTCGAATTCAATTTCGAGTTTACTAATTCAAAATAGCAAGAACAAGTGATGCCACATGTGAGCGATTATCTTGTGCAAATGTGGCATCACTTATAGTGATGTAGACAAAATCATTTCCTTTTGCCACTCCAGTTTGAGCTGTCAGAATATCTTGACATAGAATGGAAAGCACTTTACTACCATTTCACTTAAACTGGTGAGAAAACATATAAACTCATATGTATACAAAATCAGGCTAACGAGCAGATAGTGGAAGAGTTAAATGGACCTACCAGGCGTCCATATATAGCGATGGGAAAATCACAGCGGACGCAAAAATGAACCCGCTCGCCTAGCTGACGACGGGACCTACGACCGACAGTCTTAACAAATGAAGCAGCAGTTGCAGAGCCAAGGCCCTTGGCTACAGGAAGATCTGCGAGGATCAGGTGGTCAGGACATGCAACAGTCACAGTGTCCCCTGGCACGATCTTTCCGCCAGAGACCCCTTCAACAGACTGAACACTTCTCAGCCTGATTTGAAGCATCTTCATAGAACTGATTCCCCTTTTTCACTATGTGCTAACCGAGAAAGATCAGCTTCAAGTCTTCAAATGAGAAAATGAAATACGAAACAATTCTCCTCTCCTCCTGCAGAATAATCAGGACACACAAACCAATAAAGGACAGTGCATTTCCTTAGAGAGAAAATTTATCGATATTTTCAACTACAAAACTACAGCTTGAATCGTCTAGATACACAAGTTAAGACATTGTTTGGCTTGGATTGTATGACTAAGAGAATGCATACCATATATGTAAAGAGATTGTAAAAACTCTGTACTGAACAAAGAAGGAATAACACTTCCAAGTAAGGTGCTCCAAATACATCCCAATCCCCGCTTACTATTTAAAGAATGTGGTGCTAAGAGTTTGAATGCAGTGTGGCAACTGGCAACTAAGCCCGTGAAATTGGGATTTGTCTTCTATTATAATAACAACTTCAGTCATACCACCTTGCTTTGTGTGCTGGTATTTGCTCTCCTTAAAACCTTTCAACGCATAGCTTTCAGCTCTTGAAATAAAATTATTTCCAAACAATAAAATGATGAATGCAAAGAGTCAACAGTCAATACAAAGTTTGGATTTTAGAGATGAATAAATATCCACCAAATGACATAGATGCTCTAGACACCCTCCCGATCATACAGAGAAAATGTTCCTACGTTAATCCAAAATTGCTTCATTGCACTCTCAATATGCTCCATGACCTGGTTAGTTACTGCTTATGTAAACAACAGCTAAGGACTCCAAAAACCCTCTAATATTCAAAAACCAGCAGCCAAATTACACGGAAGTCTACACTAACCTCCAGATAAAAAGAATCATTTCCTTCCTAAACTAACCAGAATACAGCAAACAAGATCAAAAAAAGAAGAATACACTTCAACGGTTCAACCAAAAAACCAAGACACCCCTGTGGACAACCCTCCCTCCAAAATTGGGGTGTCTACACGGAAAACGGACTAATCCTTGCAGGAATTCACAGAATTTAACAAACAAATATACAAACATAAGTGACTAAATAGACAAAGATGAACATCAACAGCGACATTGGATTCTCCATACACCGGAAAACTATTTGCACCAATAAACTGGGAAAATATGAAGAAATTTTAAGGTCCTAAGTGAGAAGTGTAAATCCATAATAGTGATTGTATCATAAATATCATATACTTTTTCCCGAATACCAAAACACTGATACACAAACTCATCCCCAAAAACTTAGGAATGCCTACATCCATATCTAGAAGTATTTCGAGTGTTAAAATCCTAAATCTGAATTACCAGAGGACGAATGTGTGCAGAAGGGTAGCCAGGAATACACATCAACGGGGGTGCTGTGATACACAGACTAAAATGGCCACTCCGTGCACGAGTCTTTCAATACTGCAGAGTCTGGAAAAGGTAGTTGGCTCTACGCAGTCTTAGCTCCGCTAGCGGAGAACCTATTTCCACTACTCAAACATGTGACACCAGGTCACAGTGGGGCAACCTTAGCGTTGTGTCTAGGCTGCCCTCGATCTATGAAACACAAACTTATCAAAAAAAGATTCCATACCAAACGAAAAATAATAAATATCCATAAGCAAGTAAAAAGTACCAATAATTCTTCAAAAAAATTCTACAAGCAATTAGAACACACAAACTTCATATCATTGTAAAGCAGGGCTGGCCCTGAATAGAAGACAAGAAAGCCACTGCTTCAGGCCTCCCCAACAAATGCTGACAAGAAAGGGGACTGTGTAATACTCCTGCATATGCGTTAAATTGATTCACTTCTGGGGTGTGATCGGATGTCCCTACATTTGTTTACTAGACCCACACATATCGCGTTAAGCATCTAAATTGTCCATGAAAACAGCAAACAGATAGAGAGGGGGAGAGGGAGAGGGAGGAGACGAACAAAAAACAGCAAACACACCTGATCGATTTAAGATTGTGCGCCGGTTCGGATTGTGGTCGCGTAGAAATTGGGCATATCTTGCAACGATTACAGAGAAAATCCCTAGAATTTGATCCCTGACTGAAATTTCATACCACTTCTTTTCGCTTAAAACCTAACTCCTAATTTAACCACAACCACTATGTAAACCTCTCGAGAAAAAAATTTAAAAAACGTATATAAATATATATTCAAAAGGTCAAAAAAATTTATTAAAATATAAAATAAGTGCAAACAGATTATATTTTAATTAATTTTTAATTTTTTTTAATCTCTTCTTGAAATGAATTAATAATCAACAAAATTTAACGCAAAATAAAAAATTATAATTTTTATTAAATAATAACAAAATATAATGAATCAATAATTTAATAATTACCACAATTCACGGTCCAAATGGTCCATATATTGTAATCAAATTATAATTTAATATACACTAAATTTAAATCTCATATTATAATGCGCTTCGTGTATTTATATAGTTTGTATATTTAAATATATAGAATCAAATTCAACTAACATTATTCCACTTAGATATCACTTGCATATTTCACTTTCACAGTATAGTACCTTGACAAATGATAAATTACATATGATTACGCGTGATTAAAATAATAAGAGTACAATTGATTGCTTTTTAAATTAATTTTAGAGCTGAGTTAGTAATGGTTGGATATTGTGTCTATTTTGGATCGTACTTAGCAATCACGAAAATCAAATGATGGAGACCAATATTAAACAAAAGAATGTGGTGTAGAGAGTTCACAAATACAAAGAGTCAGTAAAAAGATCATTTGATGGTTGTCGAGTGTGGTGAAAATAAAATGAGTCTGCATTGAATTTGAATTATTCTCTCGATGATGAGAAGAGCAATATATAGAGTGAACTCCAAGGAATTGGTTCAATAGAAAGAGAGAGCTTGCTCTTCTCTCCTAGATCACAAGTTTGAATTCCACCAGAACCAATTATTAAAAGTCGTTGAAAGTTTGTTCGGTCGTTAACTTTAAATTCCCATGAAAATAGTCGACATTATTAAATTAGATTGGAATAATCTAAGTCGGTGGATACTGGATAGCAATACATAAAGTGAAATGTGGTCAAAACTTTCTCGGTCGTTTACTTTCAATTTTTTTTTATTTAGGTAAATAATTTGGGTATGTGAACTCATTTCCATAACAATGCTTCCTTCATTCTCTACTACATCAATAAGATTGAGAAACAACTTTTTGACATTTTCTAAAAGCCAAATTGCTTTAGGAAAACATCACGAATTAATTTTTAAAATCAATTGACCAACAAATTCATTGCGTTTCATAAAAACAATTCTAAGAACACAAATTATTTATAGACGTTCAAATATATATGTGTTTGAAATCATAAGATGCACTTGGAGCTCACATAATTATGAAAAATTTCACGTGCATCTGACGATTCTAGATATATCTGTATCCGAAAATGCATGGAAAAAAAAGAAAAAGAAAAAGAAAGAAAATATGAAAAATCTCATACTTTTTATACTTTTTGTATGTTTAGTTAGCAAAAAATTATGGAATTCACAGCTATAACTTTTCCATTATAATTAATTTTCTCTCAAAATACATCATGCAAAAAACACACAATTTTACAGGAATATTAATTTTTGCACTAATTTCTTACACCTTTGAACTTTCTAATAAATTTCTCTTATCAAATGAACACGTAAAGAAAAATACTTTTCTTTTTCTTGTACTTCATTTCACTAAAATTTTGTTGGAAACAATTTTCCTGCATCGATTTCTTGACAAACGGACACAAAAACACTTACACGTCCATGAAAAAATGGACCGGTCACAAGTCCAGAAATCAGGATAGGTAGATAAAATTGCCATTCTTTTTTCATCTTCCTGCATATTTTTATTGAGACAAAACAACAACACTGGTGACACAAAACCGAGAACATACTCAAGTCCTACCATACCAAGAGCAGTACATGAAATCCTCCAAGTTTGATAAAATCTTTCCTTTTAATGTTTTCCCAGGACCCTTTATTATGAAAAATGGAAATAACAAGAACAGGAACAAATAACAAGTTCATATTTTGTTATTGACATCAACCGGTTTGGGATGCAGGAAATGTGTCCGCACGAGGCCTCCATTGTCTATCCTCTAATATCACGATGACTCGATACTTCTAACGAACTTCTTAGCCTGTCACGAGAACGAAAAACAAATGAGAAGCTCTAATCACAAGATGACCCAATACTCTAACGAGCTTCTTAGACTGTCACGAGAAAGAAGAATGAATGAATAAAAACATAATGCGGAAAATCAAGCTATACTAAAAGTGGACACATACGAGAAAGAAGAACAAACGAGAAATACTGCAGAAAATCTAGCTATACTAAAAGTGGACACATCGAAAAATGAGTCCATACTATGAATAAGTTTCTTGTTGAACAGTTCCTTAGAAGACAGTTTTCAGAGTATTCTGTATCTCAGTGGCCCACAATAAAGAACTTGTGATCCCAAATATTCAGAAGTGGTATATTTTTACAGTCTAAAAGTGTAATTTTATTTTTCTTTTGACTTCCACCACCACAAATTTAGGTAAATTTTCTACCAACCATAAGCGAAGCAAGCTACAACACTCAAGTTTATAACTTTTACCTGCTCCAATGTTAGAAACATGATCACATTCCATGATCCTAGCCGTCCAAAATTTGGGATAAAGCCCTTGTAAAAAGCCAAAGGCCCCTGCAAAACGTAGAAAGTTCTAAGTGTCCGAGGCAGCTGGGAATCAACATTTTGCACAAAACAGATGTTTCATAGAAAGGCCACAAAAAAGGTAAAAACAAACCCAACTCACTGTTAATCATTTACTGAAGAGCAAAACAGAAAATAGTCACTAAATTACAGTAAAACGTTTTTCTTTTATGTTTCTATTACGTTGTATTTGGCCTTAAATGAGGGGATGGAAGTTACTACGCATGGAAATGCCCTCTGTCACTCTTTTCTTTATTATATTAGAACACTCACATATAGGCACAAAATAAACTGTAAAGTACATGTACACCTTTTTATTTATTGATAAGCATACAGAGGTTCCCGCAGGCAATGAGGGGTTTCTTGCTTTTCTTTCCAAATATGATTGAGATAAGAATACTTCTTATAAAACACTATGTACTTTGAGAAAAAAAGAGCAATCTTATGGTAGGAAAAACTTACATCATTTTTCAATGTCTTGACAAAACAATCGAGCGTACTTCTGTACGCAGCAGAATCCCCCATCATTCTTGACTTAACCTGCGCCATAATATTTGTTGAGTTGCCTTAATAAGCCACAGCAGTAACACCTAGTCTTAATCTGTGTATACTTTCAAGCAATCACAATTTGAGTAAACATCCATTCTACTATTCCAGAATAAAACGGATCAATATGACTTAATACCAGAGGAGTTTGGAAAAAATGACCCACATTAACTATGTAAGGTGATGAAAATATACGTATTATTCCATACGATTGCAAGACCAAGACATACTAATATTGATACCATCAACTTTTGTTTTAACTTGGTTTGGATTGAGATATGAGAACTCTTAAAACTAAAACCGGTATAGTGCAATATCCACCAGCATGAATCTGATCATGATTTGAAACCTTAGTGCTCATGTTCATGCACCGACTAGTATTGTCGGCAGTTCCTCCGAATGATCATGCAATTCTGCAAAGCTACACAATGCATGAGTCATCTAAGGTTGTTTAATCTCTTTGCCTCCCAAAAATAGGAGTGAAATTCTATGAAACCACATTAATAACACGATAAGAATAAAATGACCAAATGATCAACTTCTGCGAAGTATTTACCTCAGGATGAATTTCTAAGTTGAGAATAGGTTTTGATTTAAATCATTCTCTCTCATACACACACGGTATAAGAGCTTGTGGTTTTTGAGCACAGATGTCTTACGGGACCTTATGATGCCTCAACATCACGTAACACGCAACTCTGAGCAAAAGTTACAGTGCTATCTGTGGATATGATCCTAGAAAGAGGGAGCTCAAGGAAAGGAGAAGTTCCTGCCTGGGAACGTTGCATGGCTCGCACGAGAGCCCCTGATGCGGACCAGCACTGTTCGAGAAAATCAAAGCAGACCATGGGGAACTGACCCGAGGTATAGACAAAGAAGGACTTTGATAGAAAAAATAACGCACTCAGACATCAAAAAGAGGGCTACTTCACTATGAATGGTAACATATGAATTGAAACTAATGCGACGGGTGAGGTTAAGTTGTAACCGAACGAGAGAGAAAGAGTGATGTGGTTATGTGATCAGAGGTTAGGTCCCCCCCATATGCTACGAGACGAGATAGTGGTGATTTGGGGGCTTTATGATCGGAGAAAGGGAAGGGGCGTGGTTGGTGTGTCACTGGGTCGGTGGGGGCGTAGTACCTGCTAGCGCAGCTATGCAGTGGAAGGGAAGGAGCCTAAATCGACCCCCTTCTCTCTCTTTTTTTTTTTCAAAGAAAAAAAGCAGCACAAAGAGATTAGACTCTCGGATGGGAAAATGCAAATGAGCACTGAAAGGATGACAATTACAGTAGATAAACAGTCATGGGAATGTACGAGGAGAGTATCAAATGACTATCAACATGCTACATGTCCTCAGTCCTCAGTGTTTGCACCTATGTTGAAAAAAAAAAATCGGTGGACTAACAAAAGGATCTCCTCCACCAGCAACCAGAAAAATATGAAACAGAAGTGGTTGAAACTTGAAAATAACATACCACGTCAACCGGAGAGCCAATGCAGACAGCAAAAAATCCAGCCCCCAAACCAGATAACAAGTGAGTAAGAACATTATCTGTGAACCCAGGAATCTTAAGAATTGTCTGCATGGTGATGAAAAAGTGGAATTCAGAACATACTAATTATCACATATTAAATTACCAAAAAAGACGAGTTCTTAGGGTAAAGTACCTCCTTCACTTGATCATAGCTAGCTAATTCAGCAGCATTTATAATAGCGTTTCGGGCAACGTTGGGCCCAAGGCCAGTCCATAGAGCCCGTACTCCTTCCTACATTACAAACGTAAATTCCTTAAGTTGCATAAAGCACCCAGTGATAGGCATCACGTTCTCTTGGGAGGAGAGGGGAGTTGGAGATTGGAGTTAAAAATTCGACCTGTCTCACTATGGTAGAATAGGCATTCAGAGCACCACTATAACGCCTTGGCACACCAGGAGGCAATTTCCCTTCAGCTTGGAGTCTAACTTTTACCAGATCAGTAGGATTTGCAATTGCAATTGCCACAGCACCTATTTGAAGTACAAGCATCGCACGTGATATCAAAAAGCAGAAAAGGAATAGGTACAAGATGAATAAAGTAACCCAGTTATAAATCTAAATCCTGCTCGCATCTACAAGAGGTAACTGGCACAAGTTAAACAAATTTCCTACATAACCATGCAAAAAGATGATAAATGCAAACCATCCACCACGTATTCTCACCCGTAGTAAGTGCAGCAAGTACTTTCTTGGACAAAGGAACGTCCCCAACATGATTATCACCCACATAGAAGGCCTTAACCTGTTAATACACGAGATCGTGTGTGAAAAACAGCGATTCTGCCAGTATAAAGAGCATAAGTAACTTGGTGAGCATAGGAAATAGATATGAACATACAGGTTCGTACATCCCAATTCTTAGACCTCCAAATAGGCATTGACGATGTAATCCAGGTACAATGCCTTTCCAGAGAGAAGCTAGGCCTTCTTCTCTTGCAATAGTGGCAACCGTACCTAGCATTCCTTTATACTTTGGCAAAGTTATTACATCCCCTGCAACCGCTTTTTTTTGAAGCTGAAGCCTAACTTTAGCAGTGTCCAATGGAATAGTACATAGCTGAACAAAGGCCAAGGTCCATGTATCAGAAATTCAGACCACAATAGGAGAAATATTAACCCATGCTACTGTAAAACAAGGTTTATTATTCAAGTAACCAATTAATCTTTACTATCTTAATAAAGGTAATCAAAGAACTTAAAGCTCATTTCCTATACTCGGTTCAGAGCAAATTTAGTTTTTTACTAATACCATCCCGTTAAGTTCTAGAACTATATTTTTCTTGCCTCATATTTGCACAAAATACAGTAGATGAGTCATTCAACGAAAATTATTCCCTAAAATTCTTACATCCGGCTTAGTCTGATGTAATTGGTGCACGATTGCTGTATTGGAACACACATGGAATCAAATTGGGTTCCATTGGGGGCACATTAGGGGAGATAGCATAATCAAAATCAAACTATACTCGAAGAGCCATATCAACAAAAGGCACTCCAAGAGACAAACTGAACTTGCTACCATTTTTGTGTAGCTCTTTTATTCTTGACTTTTGAAACCTGACAAATGACTCTTAAAGTTGCACATCATCAAATATAGTATTTATGATTGGTGATTTGATAAAAATTTTAGACAAAGTGCATGGCTAAAATTGTAGTAAAAAACTTGAAGCTTGAAGAGTCCTTGGAGGGCACTTGTTGTAAGAGCTCTTCAACTTGCCACATATATCACCAAAACTAAATCTTGTACAGAAATTTGCTGCCTCCCTTCAAGAAGCTCTTATATGTATTTGGCCTAAATTTTTCCAGTATTACTATCACTGTCTTTCTGATCATTTTTTCTTAATTGTATTCGTATTGGCGTTAAATTTTTTCGAACGAAAGGAATCTAAAAGATAAAAAAATATTATCAAAGCCTCAAAAAGTTCAGTAACAAATATTTTTTTCGAAAACAACAAATTTTTACTATCCTTTTTGTCCTTAGTATACTTTTTTAAACTTCGATTTATATTTTTATATTTTTCTGATTACTGAACGGGAAAAATTAACGAAAAAAATCATAAAAAATGACGAAACGTATCAAGTACTTCAACAAAAAAATAATTTAGTCCAACCTCAGCCTAACTTTCCTATCCGGCAGTTCTGCTGCTTGAATTCTTTATCCAACATATAAAACCATTTTATAACTTCAGTACGAATTCAAACAAACAAAAAAAAAAGGTTTTCCAAATCATTACAAAATCTAACCCCCAACGTTGGAAAGGAAAATCCACGAAACAATTCTGGAAATTCAACTTCAGAAATGAATCATCAAAATTCACGAAAGCACAGAAATCGCCAACAGGATTCGATACCTCAGCGAAGCAAGCAGCAAATGCGCTACTGGCGAACGTTCCGGCGAAGGAAATATCCGATTTCGGCTTGTGATCTGCCATTAGAGGATTCAGCCACCAAAACCTCCAGGAGAGAGAGAGAGAGAGAGAGAGAGAGAGAGAGAGAGAACTCAAGAATGCAGCACGAACTCTGTATCTAAAGAAGTACGTCTCTTATACAACTAGATATAGATATATAGAGAGAGAGGGTTGATGGAAGGGGGAATCTCGGGAAAAGTAAAGCAGCGAGACGAAGGTTGCGCAATTGGGTCATTCACATGCTCGTGGCTTCGTGCTAGTCCATCGCCACCCGCCATTTATTCATTGTTTTGTTCTTGGGATTTGATATCCTACGACCCGATTTCTTCTGCATTTTCTGCGATTTCTGAACTTGGTCGAATCGAGACACGTCATCCTGAACTGGCAAATTTCCTATATTATCTTTTTCCTTTGCCACAAGAGCAACTCCAACACTATCACAGCATCCACGTCAACCTCCCCAAACCCCCTCCTTCCCTAGTTTGAGGAGTAAATCCTCTTAATAATTCTCACACCAGCCTCTCTATCCCTCCTCCCAATTCTCCAAAATGAATAGTGACTCCCTAGTTTTAGGGTGTCACTATTCACTCCTAACATTTTTTTTAAATTTTTTTCTCCTCTCTTATAACATTTGAAGTAAATATAAAATGGAAAAAAAGAATATTTTAATAAAATAGGGATAAAATAGAGAGTCTGATGCAGGAGACATTACAAAATATGACTCCCTAAAATAGAAAAGTGAGATTTTCTCTCTAATTTAGAGAAAAAAATAGGGAGACTCGTGCGCATGCTCTTAGGTATTTTGGCTATAGTTTTTATTTTGACTATCGGATTTTTTATAGATGCAATATAATGTTGATTTTATTTGCCAAACACCTCTTGATTAGCTATTTATAGCCAGCGAAAAGAATAATAGGCATTTTGCCTAGTTATATGAAGAGTATGTTAAAAACTAGGATATTAGAGATGCTCTAACAGAGTCACCTTGATTGGAACCCTAAAGTGGCCACAAGCAACTTTTGGTGTGTTTTTTGTAGTTAGGAACTTATCGGAGACATTTTTTTTTCCCTACTAAATTACAATCTTTCGAATCAATTTATGAACATCTCGGCTATTAGAGTACTAATTTCACTCTTAACCAGTGGTACAAGACAAAGTCCTTTAGAGTATGTCAAAGAGCCAATAGGTATTTTTCCTACTCAATATAAATTTAGCTAGTTATTTTTTTAAAAAAGTCCAACAACACTATCTATATTAGTTATTATTTATTAAAATATGTATTCTTTTATTTTTTTCTTTTTCTTTTACTTTTTTTTATTCTTTGAAAAAAAAGGAGAAACTTTCAGAAAAGAGAGAAATTATTAAAAAAAAATTGCTAGTAAATATATTTAGTTAGATACCGTAGTAAAAAACTAATTTAGCTATTTCTTATGGAAAATGATATTCACGTTATCTTTTTTTTGTCTATTTCCACTCTTTTTTGTCCTTATTATATAAAATTACTAAAATACCCTTCTATTTAAACACAAGATATAAATAAAAATTATTTAATAAAAAAATTAATTTTTCCCTCTCTCCAAAAATAAAAACCATACTTCCTGAACAAATAGTCAATCTTTCCCCTGAAATTTTAAAAATGTCACTCCCCTTCTATTTCACTTTTTCACTTTTCTTTTCCTTCAAATTACAAAAATAATACTTCCTTCCTCCCTCTGAGTTACAAAAATATTATTTTCTTCTATTTCACTCGTTTTTATTGCGTTTTAAAAAAAATGTATGATTAAAAATAAAATAATTATCGGTTAGATTCTTAAAAGTCAACACGAATACGAAGACCATCTTCAAAATTACTACCGACTACACAAACTCATATTTTTTAGCTTTATCAACTTAAAATTAAAAAGCAACAAATTTCAAGGTGTTTTAAAGAAGTGTGAAACAAAATTAAAAAATTCAGTGTAAGAACATTTATATTTTTTCCCCTTATATTTAAACAAAAAAAAGGATGAAAACAAAAAGCAAAAATTTTGGTTGCGGTCCAGGCGTGCTGAAAAATTACTATTATCCGTATTGGCCAACATTTCGTACAAGTTTTCTTGAAGCCTCATTACATTATACCAATCATCCCATTATGGTGGTGGCAAAATGCACGGATGAAACTAATGGATGAAAAACTTGTTATGCAATACGTCTTAACTTGTGATATGAAGTAATGGATGAGAGAAATATTAATTAGGATTAGAATTGTTATTTTATCTATAGTTCACAATTATATTAGTAGTTGAAATACTGATTAATTTATGAAAATACTAAATGGAAAAAAAAAAGTATATAACATTTATTTAAAAAAAAGTATATAACATTTATTTAACTTTTTATTTTGTTAAATGTAACTTTGAAGTACTGATTATTTGAGTAGAGCATAAAAAATGAACACGTCACGTAATATAATTACGACAATTATAAATGAAATTTTAAATGTAATACAAGTATTAAATGGAGAACTGATTTTTAAATCATTTTTATTTAAATATAAGAAATAGTGTGTTTTCTTGCATTAACGAAGTTTTTATATTTTTTTCGCACCAAAGAATATTTATATGTTTCATCTTTATGTTCAAACAAAAAAAAAAGTGAAAAAAACACAAAAACAATTTAAGTATCCCAGAACACTTAAATATTTTTAAAAAAACTTAAATATCCACCTTTAAGTTTTTAAATATTATGGAACACTTATAAGAATAAAAAAATGATTTTTTTCAAAAATCGAGTTCACGGTTGATTTTTAAATATTATTTTTAGTCAACTAAATTTTTAATATTTTTTAAAAATAAGACTAAAACCAAGTTTTCTATCTAAAATCAAGTCTTTAAAATAACAATTACCAATATTGTAAAAAATAACAAGAGAAATAATTTTTTTAGTTTTTAAGCAACCACACCCTCTTCTTTTTTTTTTTTGCGGGAGGAGTGAAAAGCAAATAGAAAAGTATTTCAATAACTTTGTATAATAGGGACAAAAAAGTAGTGAAAATGTTAAAAAATAGAGCGTGAATATCAAACTCCTCTCTTATTGAGCCTCTAGGAGAACCTATTTTATGCATTTGATTAGATATAATACCTAAAACTCTCTTTTAACTAGCCTCTTGTACTTGGTCTTATAGACTAACCCATAAGAATTGTAAATTTTGAACCTGGTAACTTAGGAGAGAAGTGAACATATAACGTCGTTTTAGCGTACAACAGAGTGTGAAATTAGCCCACAAACTAGGGATGAAATCGGTTTGGAGTCGGTCAGTTCGGTCCAATATTTTCACAGACCGATTCAGTTCGGTCCATTTTTTTTCAAATCGACCCAACCGTTTTATTTTTTGTTCGGTCCAGTTTGGGGTGGATCAAAGTTCTTTCGAGGATTTCACAGATTTCGAGAATTTCGGTCTAACCCAAATACGCCATAATGAGATATGTTAAAAATTGATTTTGGGCTCCTTCGCCACAAATCCACTACTAATACAGAAAATGTATTATCAAATGGGCTTCTATTTGAATCTTTTCATCAAATATTAAATGAATTCATTTTAAGAAAAAATTTCACCTATTTTTCCACTAAAAAGTAAAAACCACATAATAAAAAATCACAAGCGGAACGTATCACTAACTTTCAGTTTGGTCCAAGTCGATTTGGTCCAATATCATTCGGTTCACTATTGGTTCAGTCTAAATTTTTCAAAACTAAGATCAAACCGAATATATTTTGAAAAACCAAACTCCATTGTAGACCAACCGAAAACCGGACGTTCGGTTCGATTTATTTGATTTTTCTTTCACACCTAGCGCAAACTAAGCTCGTTTCCTATACTTGGTTCCAAGCAATTAGTGTTTTTTTTTCCACTAATATCATTACAAAATCACCAATAATCCACCAACGTTGGAAAGGAAAATCCATGAAACAATTCCGGAAATTCAAATTCAGAAATGAATTGTCAAAATTCACGTAAGAATAGAAACCGCCAAAAGGACGAGCAATAGAAATGATACCTCGGCAAAGCAAGTAGAAAAAGCGCTACTGGCGAACGTTCCGGCGAAGGAAATATCCGATTTCGGCTTGTGATCTGCCATTAGACGATTGAGCCACCAAACCTCCAGGAGAGAGAGAGACAGAGCGAGAAAACTCAAGAATGCAGCACAAACTCTATATCCAAAGAATTACGTCTCTTATACAACCAATATAGACACAGAGAGAGAAGTGGATGGGGAGAGAGAGAGAGAGAGAGAGGGGGGGTTTATGGAAGAGGGAATATCGGGAAAAGCAAAACAGCGAAACGAAAGTTGCGCAATTGGGCCTTTCATATGTTCGTGCTAGTCCATCGTCACCCGCCATTTATTCGTTGTTTTGTTCTTGGGATATGATATCCTACGGTCCGTTTTCTTCTGCATTTTCTTCAATTTCTGAACTTGGTCGAATAGTGGAGAGACACGTCATCCTGAACTGGCAAATTGAAAACGATAACGATGAGCAAATTTCCTATATTATCCTTTTCCTTTGCTGAAACAGAGTCATCTTGATTGGAACACCAAAGCGGCCACACTCAGTTTTTGGAATGATTTTTTTAGTTAGGCACTTTAGTTGCTTTTGTACTATTTTATTTTACAAATCAACTTGGTCGGTTTATACGCATCTCGACTAATTTTTATGTGTTAGTTTTACGGTTAACTAGCAGATGCTCAGTTAGAGTCAGGACAGAACCATATATATAATTTGACCCGCAAGGATTGATAGTACCTGAGAGGTTTCAATCTTGACTCCTTAGGAGAGAGCCAACGAAATTGATTCATTATCCCTTGGATAGTGATCCGGGTTGTTTTCTCTCTCGACGATGAAGCTTATCTCCCATTGTCTCACTGCCCGACCTTGACCTCTATTATTTGGACGTCATATCTAGTATTCAGAGTTTGTCTCGATTTGATACCCCTCTCGTGGCCCACACCGAAACAGTGCTTTACCCCTAGATGGCAAGTCAACTGTTGCACCTCAACGCATTTCAGGGATAATCAGCTAGCTTAGGATTCGAGTGGCATTTCATCCCTAACCACAACTTATCTACTAAGAAAATCAGTCGGTTCGGACCTCCACTTAGTTTCACCTAAGCTTCATTTGATCATGAATACATCCAGGTTTGTATACATAAACAGGGGGACTATGTCATTATTATTTTGGCTTTTGTATCACGGATTTTTGTGTGCTCTTTATGACATTTCCACTACAAAAAGAAAATCAAACCCCACAAAGGCTCATCGCAGGTGGCTCAAGAAAAAATAATTATAATCGAATTTGTAAATTCTATATCCTATCATTTTGGATAACTGATGTAGTTCAAAAAGAAAGTAGGAGATACTAAATACGTTTTATTTAGGTAGAAATTACGAATAAACGTGTATGGTACACCCTAAAGTAATTAAGCTATTTTTTAATTAATTATGCATTTTTTTAACTAAAAATTATTCGATGTACCACAGGTTTCTTCCTAATTTTCATGCACAGCAGTGTATATGAGAAGCTGCTTTTCAACACTCCTAAAATTACTCTCCTCACCCAATGTATTAGGAGAGTGGGGGGTGTGTAGGATACTTTTGCAATTGTGTTGGAATCACATTAGGATGAAAAAAAGAGAAGCAATTGGAGCACCAGATCCTCTGTGTACCAATACATGAAAGTGGATGCCTTTTCTGGGGGCTAGTGGTCATGTGGGGAGCACCAGTGGACCAATAAGGTTACCAACACTAAACCCTAGACTTTTTCGATGAGTCGTAACAAGATTGAACAACCGGTGAAACGAAATCTACTTCGACAAATTGGATTTTCCTTTGAAGGAGAAGTCCGGTAACACCCTGCCAAAATAAAGGTCAGGCCTTCAAACACCAAGCCCATGCCCCGAGCACGTTTTATAGATTGACTATGATAGCTATTTTGTATGAAAAAATCCTAGCAAGTCGCAAAAAAAGTAGGTTGTTTCTTTTCTCTTTTTTGCTTGAGATGGCAAAGAAACGAACGTAAAGTATCCCGCCTAATTCGGGCTCGCACAAGAGACAGGGCACATAGTTTAATTCGATGCAAAGGGAACAATCTTACTAGGACTTGACATGCCGCAAATCCTCTTCAAAAAGAGGCGTTCCCGAAATAGTTGCAGTACAGGGATCTAGGTCCAGATCTGTAGCTTTGTGGTCGTTAGCATCAGGGGATTAAGTTCATATAAACCCAAGTTCCATATTATGTGTCATTCTGTAAAACATATAATATCAAAATTTACTTGAAATATACTAGACAAGGATACTGAGAAAATCAAAAGGAGCCAATTTTGTATAATTGTAAGCGAGAATGCTGTTCAAGTCATGGCATGACAACGAATAAACTTGTGCACTAGCAAAGCAACACCGCGTCACTAAAAATTGTCGATTGAGAGAGAAAAAAGTCATTCGACGAGTCTTTCTAAACACTCGCAAGACGCAAGCCGTAGAACAAGAAGGAAAATAAGTTCAGCAAAACCTGGAAAGTACCCAGGAAGAAGCATTCTCTAATTTACATTGAATCAATGATGAACATTATACATAGTTTTCTACAACAGTATAATCGAATTTTAATGATCGTGCAATGCTATAGTTATCTTGTCGTCTTCCATGAGTTCTAAAAAAAATGGCAATAATTTCTGGACATTCTCCACTTTGAAGCATCAGGCCAAACAGGAAGAAACTCCCACCTTTCCGTTTCCAAGAAACGAATAAATTGAAACAAAAAAATTGATTCAGCTCGAGCACATGTCAAAAGGCGTGTGGTGAGGAAAATAAAGATAGAAGGAAAGGGGTATTCATTTGCTCCTCTTTTTGGCTTCACTGTACAGAATAACTCCAACGACGGTAAGCATGTAGCCAAGCATCCCTGTTACTGAAACGGGGTTCTTGAATATTAGAATGGAGATAACCACTGCAACAGCACCTTTTGCATTTCCCAGTACCTGGAAATGCGTTGACAGGTTTTAATATCTAAGTCCACTATTCCGATGGAAGGGAAAATAACAGCAAAGATGCTCATTTGTGTGAGAAAATAGAAAGAATATCAAGACTGAAACTATCTGCATTTAACATAAAACGGATATACCTTCAGTGGTATTTCCTCATTTAAGCACAAATCAGAGAAAAGATCTTAGAGTTAAGAGTGCACTTGGAATTGGGAATATGGAAGCAGAACTTGATCTAAAGATACAAGTTTTCTTATATTAGACTTCTATTTGTAAATTTTCTTAACAAAAGGCACCAAAGAGGCGCCACAGTAAGCAGAGATCGAAACCAATCACCAAGCTTTAAATTCAAAATGTCTCCCAACTGTCGTAATCTATCTATAATGAGGTTTTCATAGCAGAAGCATCATGTGTGCAGAACCTTATAGCCTTCATATGTAAATTTATATATCTATGTTTGGATAAGAACCTACAAAGCTATGCTGATTTAAAAATCAACTGCATCAAGTATCTGTAAACATAAAGGATCATTCATCATCAGTCAGCCCCCTTCAACCTGTACACCTCCTCTATGGACATTTAGTACGTCAAAACCATCTTGACATCCAACTAAGAGATTTCACCCGTTTATATCTCACAAGAACTCTGACAGAATCATGTGCTCAGAGCTAGATTTGAATACTCCAGAAGCATTATCAAAGCAGAAATTGAGGTGTTTCATAACCATCTAGCTAGTTCGAGTGTCATTGGTGTAGATTTTATAGTGTGGAGGAGCAGCATATTGCATATTTGCATGAGTTCTTTTTCGGACCGGTTTCCATTTTTAACAATATTTTTGTCAACAAAGCAACTCTGTATTGCACGTCCAGAGAAGGAAAATATTGGTTTGTGAAGTTAAGCAGTTAATAAAATTTGAAACCTCCAGTAAAATGTTTCTTAAGAAAAACGGCAAGACTCCTGCTATTGTGCCATGAAAAAACGCACCAATTTTCCAAGATTGGCATGTATAATGGCAAAGAATTACCTAATGTATAACCTGCCAATTTTCCTTCGTGGTTTGTAGTTAATTGAGAGTGGATAACTACCATAAATTATCAATGCAGTCAACATGATAGTATTAACAAGCGAGACCCCATGCGATGCTAGTGATGCAATGCATGGGGAAGAGATGGAAGAGGATTAGGGTTATACGGTTGTCAGGGCTAAAATTTGTGTTGGAAAAAGAGTTTGAATAATAATAAAGAAAACTAAATAAGGGCAGTAAACAAAAAATAAATAAGTGCAGTTAAACGAAAAATAAATGGGTACATTCAACGAATAGAGGAAAAAGAAATCAACGGTGGATGACATTATGCATGATTTTTATTTATTATTTGAAAAAAAAAAGAGGATGCCACATGGACTATATTCTGTTAGTATATATAGAGTAAATAGATAGATAGATGCCACTTGCATTCAGAACTCCTCCGAGTTCAATAATCTTAGGACATCTTTAGAAGTCATTCAGGATTTCTGCTAGTGAATTTAGATGGCATTTTACAGTGCAGGATTCATTATTCCAACTGAGAAGAACATAATAAATTTCTTTCTTTCTCATATGTACTTCGCAAGTTTGCATAATTATTTTACTGCAACAAACTTATCATGTAATTAAAATGTCCCACGTCCTTTACAAATATCACTAAAATGACTGCATAGCGCATAGCATAAACATACAATGAAACAACTGTACAACAGGTTATAAACTTCCAAGGACAAAGGGACAAACCTGGAGAGTCAAAGCGCTGGTGTGTTTAGTGACCAAGAAATTGGTCAAGTTCACAAAATATGCCAAGGCAGAATTGAAGAGTAGATACCATACTATTTTGATATCATTTCTCGCAAGAGCTATGGTGATGCCAACCACGTTGTCCTCCATCAACAGTGTCACAGGAAGTAAAAATAAAACAGCAATTGGCGCCATGTACAGCAGAAGGTTCATAGAATTCAGCTTTTCCCTGGAAAGAAGTTAAAACAATGTCAAGCCTGTGTTTTCAGTAAGGAAAGCAGATAGACAATTTTGTACCAAAAATGATGGGCCCAAAATTTTGTATAGTTTAAGACCAGAATACAGGTAGTTTATACCCTTCTGACGACAGCAAAATCCCTTGAAGTACCGACTTTAATGCCCTTGCAGCTGTAGCACCAACGCACATTATAAAACCAAATAGATGGAAACTTGGTTCACCCTGGAATCACGTAACAAATTGGTAATGAGACAACTTTCAGGGGTTCTTTCGAAACATATCCTGAATGGGCTAGTAATAGGAAGCACAACTCTACTCATGGATATCATCCATATCCCAGGAATGAAAAAAAGAAACAACGAACTGAATATTGTGTCCTAGTACAAACCAGCTTATGTAATATGAACTCAAAATTCCGTCCATAGAAATGGCCAAACCATTGTAAAATTGCGCACTTTTCCTAATTAAGGCTAACTCATGTTTAGGTGAATTTGCACACAGTTAGCTAGTGAATTACCACCACTGAAGGCTCTCAACATTTTCATCTTGGTTACGCTTATCATTTAAATCCATAGTTATAATGTGCTTCATAAAGGATAACTAGATAAATCACTCACCTTGTCCCCCTCTCACACAGATTGATTGTGCTACAGAAAGAAATTCACGTCTAAGAAAGGTATGTAATTGAGAAAAAACAAATGTATAAGTTGCCAGCCATCTCTAACATTAAGTTTAACACTCTAACTACATAGATGCCCCCTTTCCATGAAGCCCCAACAGAGAATAGAGTGCCTCAAAAATAGGAATTAGCGTCTGACAAACAAAGAGAGGGATTTTGAATCATGAAAGGAGACTTAACGGTTAGATAACATATAATGGAGCTTTTAGAAGATTGTTAATGTCTGGTCAGCTGGCAGGCAGAAGTTAGCAAGGAAATAGCATGAATAACGGTGCTTTTAGAAGAATTGTTAACCCAAGAGTTAGCTAACAGTCAGAACTCAGAAGTTAGCAAGGAAGCCGACAGTTTTGATCTCCATTGGACTATTTGTCTGCTAGCAAACTTGCTAGCTACATACAGCAATTTGGCAAGAGGGCGGGGAGAGAGGAAAGGAAAGACAAAATTGTGTGCGTGTGTGTTGGGGGTTTGTTGTGGATTCCTCAGATTCCTCTTTGTACTTGTTATACACTTCCACATACTTAAACATACGCTACAGGACATCCAAAGGAGCACCGACACTCTCTAAACTAACAAGCACTTGACAAAACTTGGTCGCACTTTTATAACTTTTGCTCATACAACACTTGCATCAGTTAATTGAACTACCAAGCAAGGACACTCCTAAGCAGCACCCATGATGACTTTTGATGCATTTGACATATCAACACAATACTTGCAAGACAAAACCATTATACGCAGATAAATATTCTGATTCCAAAACTGGTCGTAATACCTCACAGATTAATTTCAGATATTCCCTACACTTCAGCACCATACCTCTTTCTAACACGAAGATAAACCACAACAAAAGAGATCTATAAAGAGAAGTTAATATGTAGACAAGAAAGTAATAAGAGATTTCAGAATTATTATGACACATTTTGTTCAATTAAGTACTGTTTCATTTAACATCAGAGATGAAGACTACCACAGATACATTTGGGCAGGAGTTAAAAATAATATGCACATAAGAGTTCTGTCAAGTCGAGATCTGTTCATATTAAAACACATATCGGAAGACCAATTGAAAGGAACAAAGCTCTCCGAATTTACTAGCTCTGAAAGTTGACCCAAACTTTGAAGAACACAGATTAACTAGATTCATTGAGCAAAACGAGCTAGTTCCTAAGAAAGAGAAAGTCAATTCATAATTCATGCAATTTTCAATCCTGAATTTACCCATTACGAGAACCAAGATCAAAGAAGATCTCCAAAATCAGTGCACACTATAAGCAGAGAGAATAACACAAAAAGGAAAAATTACCCCACTGGCAATAACAACCCCTGTAACAACAGGAACGAGAGTAACATACGTGAGCCAAGCCTCCCTCTTCACCGTCATAAGATAAGCAAACACCGCCGTAAAAAACGGCGTAGTGGCCCCCACCGCCTGGTTAAACGACACAGGAAGGTACCGGAGCGAAACATTCCCGCTTACCACCGAAGTACAGAATACCAAACTCAGAGTCGCGATCTTCGCGAACTGAACCCGAGACCTAATCGTCTGCAACGGCACTAGCTTCATCCACACGATAGCTGCGTAGCTGAGCAGCGAGCAAGCCGTCATGTGACACATAGTGAGGAAGATCGGGTACTTGAATCCGTAATTGCTGAGTAAGTACTTGTTCAGTAGCAAAACCCCAATGTTCGATGCGTACCACGCCGACACGAGCCCGATCGTGTACCATCGGCCCGAGCCTTTCATCGAATTGGGGAATTCTAGGGTTTTTCCTCCGTGTGAGTTCAGTGCAGTGAGGGGAGTTAGGAGATCTGGAGATGAAATGGGTGGTTTTAGAGAGAGAGGTTCTGGATCTGAAAGGGAAATTTTGAGAGAGATTGTGTGGATTTGAAGCGTTGGTTAGAGAGTTTGTTGAAAGCTCTCTGTATGTAGAGGTGTAATCTATACAGACTTAAACAAACACAAGTCGCGAGGTTGGAGAAGAGGGGTAAACTCGTTTTCTTCGGGATTTGTCAACGTTACGGTAAGGAAATGTAGAGAGACAGAGGGAGAGAGATATGGGGAGGGGGAGAGAGAGACGGCGTATACAACTGTTGCGGCGATGGTGGTGGGAACGTACCTGTCGTGTGAAAGGGGGTGGTGACTCACACCAGTTTCATGGCTCAATTGTGGGGCCCACTAAATGAATTTTTAAGGAAGATATGGTATCAGTGATTACTAAAGAAGAAATGGATGAATACACGTAAAATTTATATAATTACTGTAAGGGGGTTGATTTAAGAAATCAGGACGGAAAGCTAGAGTTCACTATCCAGTCAAAACGACGTTCTTCTCTCAATATGTGGATCTGTGATCTGCAAAAGAATAACCCGTCAAAGAGCCCTCTGTCGCTGTGGCAGGAAGACACTCCGATGGTTAAGTCAGGCGAAGTCTCACAGGGAGAATGTTAACTCAAGCTAATATTCTCTATCAGCAGGCGAAAACAGTATATTTAGGCGTACCTTTTTTGTTCATCTGGAGCTGTATTTATAGACTTCACCTTCTGCCCTAATTCCCTTAGGGTTTTTTTGGGCCTCAATCCTCTTGGGGCCCTCTGGTGCCCTAATTCTCTTAGAACCTTCTTTCTGACCGAAGTGTCTTCTGATTGGCTATGGATTTCACGTCCATGCCTCTCCTGACAGAATCTCGTCTTATCCCGTCTTATCCGGGATTCCATGTCTTTGTCAGGAAAAGCGGTTACCTGTCGCTTCTCTCGGGCTGCCCGTAATCCTGACCGACTTTCTCAGTTCGGCAGGTCATCAATCCGACTTTCTCAGGTCGGCATCTCTCAATACTTGGTTCTGTTATCCTGATTCGGGTATGGTCGGCACTCCTCGTGTCGGCCATTATCTCACGTGATCGGCACGTGCTTCTGGATGTGTTATTCGGTCTCGGCCGAACTCCCAATTTACTCGGGGGGTCTAAATGTATTTTCTCAATTACATTTTACCCTCGTCAATTACAAAAAAATTTATGTGTATATTATGGTTCTGAGTGTAAATGTATCTGAATATAAATTAATGCATAATATAAATATTAATATATTTTTTTATATAATATTCATTGTCTAATCAATGATGTTTAGAATTACAAATTATCAAGAAAATATTACTTTTATGAGAAAAGATCCCAACCAAGATGGACCAAGATCCTCTAAGGTAATGACTTTTTGGGCAATCCAATACAAGATTTGAAAGATGGGATTGTTGATGGGATTGTCAAACTATGACTGTGCATTAGTTTATATACAAATATAATTTGATCAAATAAATATTGTTATTCAGTCAATTTAAATTTTAATATGGACGATAAACATATCAAGATCCTACTTGTTAGAAGCTATAGAAATGATTTAATGTTATCACCGCTGATATGTTTATTTGACTTTGTCTAAAATTTGCCTAATGTTTTACACTCCGGATAAAATTTCTCATAGCCTATTCACAATCTTATCTCACTTATATATGTCCTTCTATGTATAAAAATGCTATATTAACTTATTATTAACAAGGAAAATATCATTGTTAACTATGACAAAAGTCATCTACCTACTAATATCTATCCCATCTCATTTTCTAAAATAATATTCAAATAATTTTTTTATAATCATTTACTCATCTATAATAGATCTCTTATTGTATCATATTCTCCCACTACTCAAGTATCTTTAAAATTGTAGTTATTTGAATTTGAGAAAAATCTAGAGTCAAATATTAAGAACGCTAGTTCGAATGACACTCGAACAAGACGATCAATGGTGTGGAGTGTGCATTATAAATATATTCATGAATAATGACACCTAGATTAACATAAAGGAATGTTAATCGGTTATTGGGTGGGCGATTTGGTTCATTGGGGATCGATTTGTTTATTTTTTTACTAAAAGGACCCCAACTAGCAGGAGTTAGAAAGGTTAAGGGTGATTTTACGATCAATGTACCCTGGAGAAGTGACAATCAGTGTCTTGGCATCCTTGAACTGGTAGGAATAGTAGTTAAGATTTATTGGTACCTGACCTAATACGCCACGTTTGTCGAAAGATCTAGATAAGGTGAGATAGTTATTGACCTAAGTGGATGACAGAAGGTAAAAGGTGCCTTCCTTATAAGATCGTCGGTAATCTAATCGGGTCTCTATCTCTGTTATTGACTTGGGTGGACTGCAAAAAATTTATTTACATATCTTTAGTAGGTTAAATATTTTCTTTTTTTTTTCCGCCAACTGAACAGGACCAAGATTTCCTCATAATTTTTGTTTTTATATTAATTTCTTACACAATTATACTATTAATCTTTAATTCCCCCATAAATTAGGCTAAAAACATAATTAGGCTTCTTTTACCTAATTTTTTGGACTATGTTTTCACTATTATTTATTTTCACATTTTTTTTTTTTTAATCATCAATCCGCCATGACGAGAGCATTCATAAAATAAAAAATGAGTCAAATTTTTAAAAAGTTTTGAAAAGACAAAATAATCTGTTTTAGATTACTTTCTTTTTCAATAATTTTTTTAAGCTTTTGTCATAATTTTTTACTTTTTAAGACAAAATAATAATTCACAAAAAATTAACATAAAACTAAAAAATAAAAAAATTAAATAATAACAAAACACACACAAATAATAATGCAAGTTAAATTGGACTTAATCAAATTTCGATATTCCTTTTAACAAAACATAAATACTACAAGAAAAATAGACCGTTATGCTATAACAATTAAATTCTCTTCTGTTCAATATTATTATTTGACTACCGATATCAAATTGATTTTTAATTTTTTTTTAAATAATGTACACCTCAAGTATTATAGATTTAAATTATCAAACTAAAATTGAAATAAATCTCATTTTATATTACGTGAAGATTATTTAGATAAAAAAATCTTGATTACAGCTATATGCGATTACAATTTAATTCTCTTCTTTGAAAAGACAAAATAATCTGTTTTAGATTACTTTCTTTTTCAATAATTTTTTTAAGCTTTTGTCATAATTTTTTACTTTTTAAGACAAAATAATAATTCACAAAAAATTAACATAAAACTAAAAAATAAAAAAAATTAAATAATAACAAAACACACACAAATAATAATGCAAGTTAAATTGGACTTAATCAACTTTCGATATTCATCTTAACAAACATAAATACTACAAGAAAAATAGACCGTTATGCTATAACAATTAAATTCTCTTCTGTTCAATATTATTATTTGACTATAGCTTTACCGATATCAAATTGAGTTTTAATTTTTTTAAATAATGTACACCTCAAGTATTATAGATTTAAATTATCAAAATAAAATTGAAATAAATCTCATTTTATATTACGTGAAGATTATTCAAATCAAAAGATCTTGATTACAGCTATATGCGATAACAATCTAATTCTCATTCTATCAACTATTAGTTTCGTTGACAATAATTTTACCGACATCAAATCAATTTAATTTTTTAAATAATATACACATCGAATATTATAGAATGAATGATTCAAGTTATTAATATATAATTATCATAAATTTCATTTTTATATTACACGAAGAATATTCAGACAGATTTTTAAATTAATAATTGCCTAGAAAAAGACACTACGGCAGGATATAATTAAAAATAGACGAAAGATGCCTACGGAAAATCATAGAAGGTTGAAAATTCCGATAATTATTTTATTTTTTCCAACTTCTAAACCTTACAGCCTGGAGGTGCGACTTTTCAAAAGCAATAAAAAAAAAATGCTTTATGCTTTGCAATTTATAATTTGCACGTTAGGGCAAGTATATCTAATAATGTCACAATAGACCACAGTTTTATCCCTATTCCCGCAATAGAGTTTAACACAAAGTTATCAATCTCGTATTGGCGAGGACTTCGGTTTTATTACTGATACGGTATGTACCTGTACTGGCATATATTAGGATACCATTTTGAATTTATCGTCAAAAAATAATGTAAATTTATTTGACTAATATTTTTTAAAATAATTTTAAAAATTAATCACCAAACATAATATCTTTAAAAGATAATAGTAAACTTATGGTATTTCAATATCATTTAATCAGCAAAATTTATAAGATTAGTTAGCATATGCTTGATTAAAAAGAAAAATTAATATTCATTTTAACATTAAGATGTGAAAAGTGAAAAAAAAAACTTTTATTTTCCTGTTGAGGGAAATTAAAAAAAATTAACATTTATAAAGTATGAAGAATTGGAAAATAAAAATTAAATTATGAAAAAAGAAAAGTTAACATTCATTTTTCTATATATAAGAAATTAAAAAGGAATGTTAACATTAATTTTTATTTTAAAATGAAAAGAAATGTTAAGTTTCATAAAAAAGAATGTTAACATTCATAAAAAAATGTTAACTTTAAAATAAAAAAAGGAATGTTACTTTTCTTTTAATTTTCCTTTTTGATTTTCATAAAAGAAATGTTAACTTTTTTTTTTTCATTCAATTTTTCATACCATAATTAGGGCAATTGAATGTTAGTAACTTAGTATTCATAAGATATGAAAAGTGAAAAAAAAAAAAATTAAGGTACAGAAATGTAACTATGAAAATACTTAGAAAATTAAAAAAAAAGGTATCGGTTGAGATCCGGTATCTTGCCGATACTGCCGGTATTGGCCAAAACTGCAGGTATTCTCGTCAGAATTGTACGGATCTCTGATGGTACCGATTTTGCGTCGGCACGAAAGGTACCATCCGATACTGAATGGTACGGTACAAAATTCATTAATTTGGTTTAACGACCAAGTTCGGGGGTAATGTGATTTCTCTACGCCTAGGAGAAAAAACATATTGCCCAGTGATTATGATGCTCCAAACTGGAGCATTTTAGTGAGTTGGTCTGGTACATGGGTAGATTCAGTTCAAGTGGGGTCCACTCCTTAATTTTTCAGAATTGTGTTTTTGTTAGAGATGGAAAAATTAATTAGCAATTTTGACCAAATTAAAACTATGATATTGCCCCAAGTATTAAAAAAATTGCCTCAAATATTTCATAATTGCATAAAATTATACTAAGTATTTCATCCAAATAAAAAGTAACTATTTTTACTGTCCAAATTGTATAAAAAAACATTTCGCATTGGAAAAGAATTAACTAATGAATAATACTTTACACGTATGTGATTAAAAATATCTTAATTTTTTACTTAACGAATGACAATTTTTTATATTTTTTCTTTAACAGGAAAAGTTACTGAGTATGGTTTTAAATTAATATGTAGGTAATGTTTCATATTTATCTCTTATTAGAAACATATCTGTTATGTAATTTTAGTTAAAATTTTGACCCCATTAGTAAAATTTTTTGGCTCCGCTCCTAATTTGGTATCAGAAGTTATGAGAAAGAGTATATTGTGGTATTTTTAATTTGTGAATTTCTAATGATCGCTGTGCTCTGCATGTTGGATCTTTTATTACTCTGTGTTTTTTCCGAAATTGTGCTAATCCTTATGTTGTGCGGAGCTAAGCATTTTTTATTCGTTGGGAGACTACACGGCTTAATCCCCTCTATATGCTTGTCTGCTTGGGCATTCCTTTCCTCTATGTGAGGAAGTCTTCCTATGGGAGTGAGCTTTTTGATCTCCCTATTACGAACGAAAAAATTCTTTAAGTCAAAAAGATCAACACTGGGTTTCTCCAATAAAAATAAATAAGAGAAATTTTCTTAAACCAATTATTGGAAAAGTGATAGATTTTCCTTTCTCCTACTGTATCGTATCTTATGAATACGCAAGTCGTCAAAAAAAAAAGCTCAGGACCTGGCCAACTTGGTTAAGTGAAGACTCTAATGAAGCACAACAATTATAGTGAACCGCTATGAGTTGGAAAGATACGAGTTGTAGGTAACATTTTCTCGCTGACAATTTATTTTTAGTTCGCAATTGACTATTATTAAAGTTATTTTTTGACTGATTAGAATATCATTTACATTAGCGGGGGGATTGAAATACAATGCGGATCATCCCACTTTCTCCGACTTCTCGCCAAAATATGTTATAATTTGCATCAAAATTATTATTATTTTAACTCCACTCCACAATTAAACACTTAGTTTGACCCAAAGTAGTTCAACACAGAGTTATCTATTTTGTAATGTAGCCTCGTTGTGATATCGAATCATTAGCGTACAGTCTTGGCTACTGTACCGGGCTGTTTTGGGCCGATAATGGTCGGTACTAATTAGTTCCGTACCAGTCCGTATTTTAAAAAAAAATTTAATTAATAATTTTTTTGAGTAATTAGACATAAACTGAAACTAAGATCATCTCTTTTTATATTTGGCAATTTATTTTTAATTTGCGAGGTTTTATTTTATATATCCAAATGTGATTTTTTTGTTAAAAATATTATTTGAGAAATATATATTAATTTTACCAATAAATTAAAAATAATATACTAGTACACACTGAAACCGATACGTACTATACCAGTAAAAAAAACGTCACGATTGTCGGCAAAAACTCATGCACATTTTCAAATCGTGACCCTACAAATTAAAATTTCTGACCCTACCACGTTGTTATTTGGTCAAAAAATGAAAGGGTTGTTTTACCAATACATACAACGCGATTTTGGCATAACCGCCTTCCTTCCCATTTGGTACCATTTATCTTATACTGTGAAAGTGATGTGACAAGTATGGCAATTGCCAAAGAACAATGTTAATTATATAGATTGTGTACATAGATCCAGACACAGATGTGTTCGGATTCGCCGAATGCACGTGAGACTCTTAATAATTCAAAGGTCTCATGTGTATTCGACGAATCCGAACACATCTATGTCCAAATCTATATACACAAATCTGTGTACAAAAATTTTCTCATTGCCAAATTCAATAATAAATTTGGCGTTATCAAAATTTGGAGCTCTCTAGAAAGATTCATCGCCAATTTGGCGTTATCAAATTCGTTCTCAATCCGCCCCGTTGCTATTCTTACCTTTCGTGCAAAGATCTGAACACAGATGTGTTTGAAATCGTCTGATGCACGTGAACTCTACATGCATCGGACGATTTCGAACACATCTGTATCCAACTCTGTATACGAAGAATGTGTTCCTAAAACTTTTTTTTTTTTGAAATAATGTGTTCCTAAAACTTATTGTATAAGAAATGGAAAAGTCTACTGTCCCTGAAATTGGACCAAGAAAACTTTTCCGAATTCAACACTAATGGTCATGATTCATTTGTAATTTGTGGTCCCACTAATCCAAAGAATCATGTCTATTGATTTTGAGTTCAAAAAAATTTTCTTGGTCTAATTTCGAGGACCGTAGCATTGCTCATAAAAAAACAGGGGACCCTGCTTGGCATGACCCACTCCGATTCTACAACGGGAGGATGTTTAATGTTTCGGTGTCACTACCCATCCCAGACAATCTTTATCTAATCCTCAAATTTAAAATTAATAAATTTAATTTAACTAATTAAATTATCAAATATACTAATTAAACTTAAATTTTGAGTCGAATCTCATACAAAGTGAGAAAGACAAATTTTTCTGCGAGAGTAAAATCTTTCGCTACTCCCACACTTAAACTTTTCGAGACTGTAGTCTTGCTCGTAAGTATTTCTTCAATGTTTTGTGCACCAAAACGACGTTATTTTAACGCACAACAAACCTATCGTGCAGTAGACTTCCCATGAAACCAAAAACTTCACAAAAACATGAAAGAAAGTGAGAAAAACAAATAAGCTTCAAGTAGAACAATATTGCCCTGCAACTAGATGTATACATTCATACATGGGTTAATGCTTATACATGTACCCAACTTCTACCTATCTATCTATTTGTATATTATATACTAAATGTGACCTAGATGGGCGGACCTAGTGGGTTTGAGCCGAGCCAAGCCAAGGTCAACAGTATAATGCGAGACTGAGCCCAGACCAGACTCGTGATACATAGTGTCTCCCTACCAGTGTAGGGGCACTTCATGAGTTTGAACTGAGTACGTGATCATTTTACCGAATCGAGCTCGTTAGCATCAGACTAGAGTCTCCACCTAGCGTTCAAGTGCATCAACGTGTGAAGTGTGAGCAGTTATTCATCATGACATTGGTTGATCTCATGACATAATTCGGTTACAAGTCACTATTATTAAGGAGTGTGCTCCGCACATAACAATATAAGCTTGAAGCTCAAGCCAAAAGCAATATATAAGGTATATTATTTGACAGAATGAGGTACGCACAACTTTTGAATCCTAGCTCAGTACTTTTCATCTTCTTCTCCAAATACCGACTTAAATATCGAAGTACTTCCTGAATCAACTCCAGCCCAGCGAAGCACTAATCTTTGGTTATAGTTGCAGGACTAAGTATCCAGAAAACTTGGTTGGATCTTTGACTTGTAAGTAGAATTGTAAAGTGAATTAAATGGCTCCACATTCACCCTCACCAACCTAACCCACATTCAATAAGCTATATCGTGAGTCTCGATTTGATGATTAGAATAGTTCTTTTTATAAAAATTAATTAATCAAGAGACAATACAAAAATTTAGTTCAATCCGATATTGGGGAGGTACCCTCCCATTTGGGGAAACAAACTTAACTCCTACATCTCATGTTCTGTATTAAATGTGGCCCGCTTTCCAGGAAATGCAACAAGCACAGGTCAAAATCATAGCTGGCAAGGCCAAGAAGCTAACATTAGACACACTTTGACTTCACTTTAAGATTCAGATTTCAGATCCCCACATTTTTAGTCAACAGCTTTATGCACATCTCGCTAGGAAGGCTCCAAAAAAGGAGTATCTAACTCACCAATCAAAAAAAAGTAATGGTTTTACTTTCTGGATTCGGAGAGATATAGTGCAATCCCTGCAATGCACGTGTAGTGCGAAAAAAACGACGTAATTGCCCGTTTTTTCTCGAAACTACGTTGTTTTTTACTCCACGTACTTTAGTAACTATTCGAAGAGTAAGTCAAAATCACGTAATTTGAGGGCAAATGGGGCAAAACTATATTGTTTTGCTTGTATTACAAGCGCACAACATGTGGCTGGTCTTATTTTGTATATGGCGAACAAATTACAGATGTAGTGTTTCTTCCACCAAAAAAAAGACCAAGAAAAGGGATGTAGTCACCAAACATTCAGTTCTACGAAGGTATAATCCAACTACCATATTTGACTCACATTGCCTCTGTGATGCTAAAAGCATAGTCAACTTAAAATCACTTCTAACACAAACTATAACTTCAACTCATCAAAAAAATGCAATACTACATTCTTATGCTACTACAAAGGCACTAGACGAACCTGTGAAATGGTGGATTGAGCCAAAAAGACCCTTAGAAGCACCAAAATGCCTAATCCGATACACACCCGAAACAGCATAATTCGGGATTCTCCATTCCATGGTTGCATAGCTTTGGGGACTTAGTTGAGCAGGTCTTGACCACTTAAAACGCAAACAAAAATCATCATCATCATATACTGGAACCCATTCCTCCTTTCCCTGAAGAATTTCGACTAGTGCGAATGTGCTCTCAGTCATGAGATCGTTTCTTGGGCAAGCAGTCCAGAAAGTTACTGTAACCATGTCTCCTCTTTTGAATGTGGAATTCGAAGGGACGTCAATCTTAACATCACCAAAGTTCACACCCAAGGGCGTTGTGTCGACAACTACTGGTGTAAGCAGGCTGATTTGCTTGTCCAGGAGATCTGGGGGTCGTGGGCCTGCTTCTACAGCTTGATCAGTGATAAGAGCCGTAGCGAGTTTCTTGAACTCCTGAATGTAGGCACTGAGTGTGTGAGGACCATAGAGAGTGGATGCTCCCTGAAAATAAAAACGTCCTTGTTACGAAAAGATTGGGTCAGATAAGTCAATTCAAATTTTACTGATAGTGGATGTTGCAAGTAATAACGACATGAATCTGTTAATTTTACTCAGCGTAGTGTCCTTGACAAAGAAGGATGACGAAAAAAATTCATGTACCTGACTCTGATTGATTAGGACAGAAAGGTTTAATCTGGTTTGGTTTGGCTTTGAGACGGTTCAGTTTAAACTTTAAACTGCAATAACTTACAAAACATGGCAAGTACGGGTAATATTGCAGGACACCATTTTTTGCTTTTGCTTTAGTCTTTTATACTTATCTGATGCAAAAATTCATATAAGGAGTTCTCGACAGTTTGAAAAACAAACCTCATAGCGCTGCACCTGGTACTCCTCGAAAGTGGTCACATACTGTGAATACGTGTTTGTAAGTCCTGCAATAACAACATGGACATTGCTGTTGAATTTTCCATTGCGTCCAGAAGTCAGAACCATCTTAACAGCATCTCGGAGGCGCCTACCAGCCATGGTTGTGAATTCTGCAAGGGGGGCAGAGAGTATGAATTAAGGTAATGAGGGGAACATGTCAATACCAATTAGTCTGACAAAGACCAGTGATTGAGCTGGTAAATTTACTGGAGATTGAACAATGGACACTGTAGGATTTTAGTTATAAACGATTTCCTCCAATGATGCTGCTAAATGTAGGAGCCGTTAAAAAGCAGTGGCAGAGGTAGAAGTGTAAAAGTTAGTAGCAAGAGAACAGAAGGACTGGATTAACCTCCAGGTACGTTGAGAATGACAAGTTGCCCCACACGCAATACTTGAACTGGAAGTACTGAGGGCTGCAAAATAGAACATCATAAATACATTTGTCAGTACTTATATCAACCTAAATAAGTAGAAACCAATGCTTGGCCAAATTGTTCACCACGGAATTGTTCAGACCTATGAAGTACCGCCATGGCAAACTGGTCCCTGATGCTTGTCCGACACGATGGGGCCAAAGTGGAAATAAAACGGGACAAACTGGGATACACGTGTCTCAATTTAGAACAGATGGGACATGAAAATGTTTGCCTTATAATTTTAAAACCTTACACTGGTGATAACATTATATTCTTCAAAAAGCAAAAGGTAAGAATAAGTAAAAAGACTACTAAGTGCATGAGGCTCCCGCTACCCCGGGGAAGGATTTGATGTACGAAGCCTTACCTCCATGAACAGAGAGGTTGTTTTCCCCAACTAGAACCCATGACCTGGTGGCCACGGTGGGACAACCTTATGGTTGCGCCCTGGCAGCCCTTCAGCAAACGGTCTTAACCTCATAAAGCACTTGTCTAGGTCATTATATTTAAAATGTGAAAGTAACAATAAGAACTATATTAATAGTTTTGGTTCTTTCTTGATACAATACCCGTGTTGGTAAGAACTGAAAATGCACAAATGAACATATTTTTTTCTTCCATGTCGTCATTTTTGGAGAATTGATTTTCGAGAGGTTTCCAACTTTACCCTCTATGGACATTAAGTACAAAGGATTAGCTGCAACTCACCGCCCAATCATATGGCTCCTTCATTTCACCAGTATCAAGGAGAATAGGCTTCGGATGCTGACACTTGACCTGTTCCTCACTTGGGTTTTTTAGTACATCCCTCACCAGCCTCCAGAAGGCATTTCCCTGAAGTAACCCGGAAACAGAATTCATGCACGCTACACATATTACAGGGTTGATGAGTGAACTCAAAGTTTTGCTAATGCACTGGAAACTTCAGACTTACCTTATCATCTCCTTGCTGGAAATCAAAAGCTCCAGGTCCATCAGTGGTTCCTGCAGCAAAGGCAAAGCCCATTGCAGCAGGACATGTTTTCACCTTTTCATAACCCCCTCCTGCCTTTGGGATTGTGACCTCAAGGTTAGAGAAGTTTACATATTCGTGTTGGTAGCCAACCTTCCCTTTTAGTTGCTCAGATGCAGTATTAAAAAGTTCAACAGCTTTTCTGAATTGCCTTTCTCCTATAATACGTGTACTTTCAAATTCGTCAGGGTACCTGCCGCATAAATGCCGTATTAAAGGTCGAAGTCAGCAAAATACCAATTACCAAATACCCAAATGCTATGACTCAAGAAACATGAAAGGTTCCAATTGTATGTACCCTGGGCCCTGGCCATAGCACAATTCATTTTTTCCATTGCAGGTACTGTGATTGAAATCACATGGCACCCCGGTGTCTAGACAAAATGCACCAAGTACATTAGGGCTTACATCGCCAACATTTGACTGACAGAAAGCAGACACGAAATGAGGCCTGTTAGCTTGCGCAAGGGCACTTCTGACCCTTCTTGCAATACTGGAATTTTTTGTTGTGGGTTTTCCGGGTGAAGACTGGAAGGATGATGCCAGTTCCATCAACTCTTTACCTGTAAGGTAAGAGCTACATTATGAGTTATGTAATCAATACGTCATGTACGAAAATGCATTTTTTTACCATTTCATGCTTTCTTTATGTACTTCTCAAGTGGGAATTAGAATCTGGAGTTGTCAGTTAATAGAAGGGAAATGATATAGAAAATGCACAAGTAGTACAAAAAGTAACTATAATAGCTGGAACTGTTAGTCTGAATAATTTCGCTTGGATTTAGAGGTACATTTAGCAGACCTTGCTTGGCTTCACATTCCCTTACAGTTTGTAGATGCAAACCAAACTCCACCCTGACAATAATAACAAAACCTTGTATTCCAGACAAAAGGTGCTTTACTTACGGGTTTCATAGAGGTTAGGAATTATGCCCGACACTCTTCGAGGGATCCTGTTGGCTTCAGTTTTCTCAGAATTTTTTTTTTCATACCAATCCTCCATAAATCGTGCTGCAGCACCTTTATTGTCGCCACTAATCAATGAGTTTGTACGGCTCATAGAAGTTCCATGTGTCGCAAACCAATTGAAACTGCCAATTGGGCCCCAAGCATCGTCCACAAATTTCAAAACTGTCATTTCTTTATCAACATCATGTTTATATTTACTCCGCTCGGTCGCTGGATTGTTAAGATATGCACTTGGACTACGGTTTACACCAGCATCCAAGAGCTCTCCTGAGAAATAAGGATGAGCAATTAGCATAGCATGATAAGAAAGAAAAAAAATTGCATGGATGTACAATAGAATAGGAAAGATAGAAGGAAAGAAAGATCAAATCCAGAGATTACATAAATCATAAATCATCTACCTTACCTTTATTTACGAAAATTGACCCTGGGCGAAGATTGTTGTGGGCTTCGATAATGCTTTTCTCAATTCCATCAACAATGACATCAAATGATTGGCGTACAAATCCAAGAGATGTTACAAGATATATCACATATTGGAGGTAGCCACCAGGCCCAGCATGAGTGTGAGTGCCACTGATAGCAACATTGTGATCACCATACAAGTCTCTATACCTTCAAAAAAGAAGTAAGATTATTCAGTTAAGCGATGTAAATCCAAAATTCAAAACAGCTACTGAAAACAATTTGACACATCAACATGCTTTCCTTTTCAGAAAGACGAGTCACATTGAAAACCAGAAAATAAGTCGAAAAGACATTTCAGTCATGGAAAAGAATTTGCAAATCCAGGTGGCTTATCCTTCTATTCTGTGAACACAAAGAAATCACAGGTCTCACCAAAAGAACAATGAGCCATATCTACCTCGATTTCAACCTTTCAAGAACTTTTAGCGTAACAAGCTGTGAGCCCATGCAGGCATCGAGATTCACAAATACTACACGGTTTCCTTGAGGTTCTGCCACAATAAACGTACGAGCTCGCAACCTGAAGTGAAGTCCGGAAGTAGTTTGTTCCGTATTTGCGTATCCCATCATATTCACATCTGCAGCTGGTCCTGTTATGTCATAGCTTCCAAGGCCAATCAAGTAGGTGGATGCTGATACAGTTTCCCCAAAACTAAGCAGCGTACATACTAGGAAGGCCCACAACCACATTGTTTTCAATGTTTGCTGTACAAAGAAGAAGAACAGGGAAATCTTCTCCATAATGCCTTTCCTCTGAAAGGGTTATTCCTCATGCAATTATCTCCATCCTTCGCCAAAGAAGAAGAGAAACTATGTCAGCACTTGTTCAGCTTTTATCATTTGAGTTCGGAGGATATAAACAACATAGATAGGCTGACAATTGTTGAGGAGCTTTGCCGAAGTAACTTGGGCTAGACATTAACTAAGACTATTTCTTGTACCCCATTTATTGAAGTCATTTCCCTTGATAAGGTGAAAATGACTGAAAGATCGAAAAAGAAGAGAGCACACCAGTTTGATTCCACATTCCATAATCAGAAACTTTAAGCATACGAATCAAATCTTAGGGACAGAACAAAGAAGAGCATTTTCCCTTTCAAGAGAAAGTTTGGACTTGTAAGAGCATCTCAAATCCTTACCCTTTTTTTACTAACTTAAAGTTTAAGTTATATGTCCTTAACCTCCACTCCTTGACTCAAACCTTTACCAAATTGAGTTCTACTCAAATGATTACTCAAACCATACGAGGCCCATAGCATCTCCAATCCTTACTCGAGTTTTTACTTAAATTCTTAGTAAAAGCTCCACTTGATATTAGGCATTCCTGTAAAATAGCATGTGTCAACTTTAAATGGAAATTATATGGTAGAGGGAGCAAATTTAGATTGAAGATGACAAGTGTCATGTTTGGATTGGACAGAATTTGAGTAAATAAAAAGGGTCTCCCTTGATTGGGTAAGGAAATGAGTAAAGTTCATTTTGGTATTTGTTTGAGTAAAAGGATTGGAGATGAATTGAGGTGGTTTGTGCTCAATATTTTTTTTAAATTTGAAAGTAAAGCCTGAAGAAGCTACCAAAACATTGAACTTTTGTTTACAACTATGCCATTTATGGAATATCTACTCAAAATTATGCTCAGTTTTGCTCCCATCGAAGGGCTTCGTACAAATGAAATATTTACTCAAACTTGCGTAAGGATTGGAGATAGTCTAAGAACCCACTAAAACAAATTGACAAGCTCTTATGCGTTAAGTAACAACATCAACAAATAAAACGAGAACAAAACTAGCTAAGATCCCGATGAATCAGTTTTCAACCTACAATCCAAATTCAGCTTGAAAATCATTACACATGAAAGCAAAAACAGTTGAATAACAGCAAGGGTCTGAAACTCACAAAACCCAACTATACCATTACATACCTTCGACACTTGGCTAATCAAATAAATAGCTAAATTATGTGCAGCTCAATACACTTGTAACAAATTGTGATCTGTCATTCCCATTGATCATGTACAATAAACTATCAATCCGCTGCCAAAAAGACAAAATAAAATAAAAAATCACATTTCAACAATGGTATCAAGGAGAACAGACCCAACTCATGAAAACTGGGTGAAACACACTTGAACAGGTCCAGAACTGAGCTGATCAACAAATTTCTAAGAGTTAAGTGAATCATAACCAATTTAATCTCTGCAGCACATGAAGGAAGTTTGACTCAATCACCATCAAAGACCAATCACCTATACATATCGCGCTGTAAAATACACACGCACCTCGACATTGCAAGCAAAGTGGTGCCTTTTCTGTAATAATCGCATACGAGAAAAACAGGGTCGTGCCCCTGATAAATCAAACAGCAAAGATTACCTTCGCAGTTAAGGAATTCTCTGGTTCTTCATTCCGACATTGAATTCTCACGCGTGACTCAGTGACTGGTTTCTTCGATCTTCAGGTGGGTATCAGTTGGTCCAAGTGCAAAATGAGAGTGTTAATCACTCGACGATACGTACAAAATTAATATAGAGAAAAAATGAAGAGAGAGAGAGAGTGTGAGAAGGGAAGATAGGAGGAGAGAGAATATAGAGAAAAATTGAGGGGTGGAAGACATAATAAGTGGAAGGGCACCCAATTACTAATGGAATGAAAATACGTGGAAAACAAAGAAGATGAAAAAAAAAAAATCAATCCTCCTTCTAAAATGTTGTTCTGATTTTTGTTAAAGAAAATTACAATAAATTTATCGTAATTTCAAAATAATATTTCAAAAATACTCACATGATTAGATTTTGAAATAAAAATTCCTCGAAAATCTACTAAAAAGCAAACAATACTCACCGTCTTTAACATAATTTAATTCGTCTTAACCAAGACTGAATTTGACATAATTTTTATTTTAAATTTTTTTGTTTCTTCTTTTGAAAATGTTTTTCATTTTGTAATTTTATAGTAAATTTTTACAAATTATTGTTTGCTCTCAATGAGAGAGTTCAAAAAATAAAAAATAAAAAATAATTTTTTAAAAAATTAAAAAAATAAAAATATTTGTCTATTTAAATATTTTTTTTCGAAATCAAGATGAATTAATAATTTTAACAAGGACTGTTTTAACATTTTCCTAATTTAATTCGGCCGAATTGAGCAGCGCTAAATTTGTCGGCAAAACCACGTCGGTGAAATTTATCCTAAAAACATTTAAACTAGACCTCGGGCCGGGCCAACTTAATGGTGTCGCCTTCTTCTCCCACTGTCTGCAAAACTCGACACTGATGCTCAGCGCGTGGACCCATACGACATCGAAAACGAAATAAACATCAACGTCCACCTATTCACTACCGTAATCTGATCTGTTTCCTTAACGACGAAGTAAAATTTCGTTGGTTATATGTGTGCGTGTGTGTGTGTCAGATTATGAGTTAATTGCATAATTGATCTCTGGTTATTTCTCTCTCTAAGAAGAAAATGGAACAGGTAAACCAAATGGAGGAGCCTTTGCTCCCAGGTACGTACAGTTTCAGTTCATAAGCTCGATTCTTTTTGGGTTTCCCATTATTTTCTTGTTATTGGTGGTGATCTTATTGGTCTCTAATTTAGTGTATTTGGAATTGGATTGTGAATCAGAGAAGAGCGAGGAAAGAGGAGAGAGAGGGAGCATATCGTATCAGTACGTGGGAAGGGCAGGTTCCGTAATTCCGACCGCTTCCTTGGCGGGAAGTGAAGTCAGCGTCGGCGAGATTCGATCTGCCGCTGCTTCTTCCGATCGATTTTACCCTCCTTCCCTCCACGCCCCCTTGATCAGCTCCCCCGAACCTGATCCTAGTGGTAAATCCCAATTCCATTTGTTCCCATTTGTATTTTTAGGAATTTATTAAGATATAAATTTTATGAATCATATGTAAAGCATTTCTATGCGATTGAAAACCCAGTAACCCAGCAAAGCTTTATGCATTAAGATTTGGGTTACTTCAAATAATTTCCTTTTCCTGGGTGGTGTTATAGCTTATTCTTTGCTGATTGTGGTACTGCATGCTACAAAAGTCACTAAAATGTGAAAGCATCTTCCGTTTATGTTGCAAATTGGCTTTTCTACTAAGGTTGGGAAAGCTTTATATCAGTTTATTCTTGCACCCCATGGTTGACATTGCCTGGAAAATTATATGTACAAGAAGATTTGGACGTCGTGAATTTGCATTTTTCTTGTCCTGGTAAAAGAATAGGAAAAGGATACTGAGAAGTAGCTTTTAAACTTGCGAATTGAATCTTACAGTTATGCATGTTGCACCACTCGGCTAAATTTTAATCAGAACCAGCGAAAGTAAATGTAAACAATTGGCAAAGCTGACCTGTAACTTCCCCAACCCCCCCCCCCCCCCCCCCCCCCCCTTAGGCTGGAGTAGACCTTTCTTCTGCAGGATAGTGCGTGGCAGAGCTTAGTGAGCCAAGGGAGTCGTTTTAGAGAGATTTTAGACATATACACATTTACTTGAAGTGATTTATGGGTACTGTAGACTTTACAAGGCTTCTTGCCTGAATTTTACATGGATTATTTGAAGTGATCTGATTCGTGCTGCCTAATTTCAAAACATCATGATGTAATGTGAGAACAACATAGTTTCCATGTTTACTTGCCTGCAATTGCTATCTTCTGTTAAGAAATTTTATTTGGGACTTTGAACTATGAGCTGCTTTTGCAGAGCAAGCTGTCCCTTATGATGCCGGATACAGAGGAGAATATGGCGGAACTAATGAATTTCAGCGGTGAGGTTCAGTAATGCACTCTAAAACCTTAGTTTTCTTATGATCTGTTCAGTAATCAGTAGTTAATAGGGGTGATAGCTTTAATCATGCATTTTTATAAGCACCTATAGCTTTAGCTAAGAATGGAAGGTAAAAAGACTGACTATGTTGCCATCAGTGGGGGATATACCACATGCAGATTTCATCACTTCATGTTGTTAATTATTAATATAATATTTGTATCATAGCGACGCACCTGATCTATGCTGTTTTTTAGCATATCCTTTTTCTTGTATGGGAAATGGAGTCCCATCTTTTCCTAGTAGGATCCACCTCCTGATTGCTTCTCTTAATTTGCTGACATAAATTGTTGTACTATCATTACAAAACCGAAAGGGTATTTGAACTTTGTTTTTCATTTGGAAATTGTGCAACAGGGTTAAGAATCCCATAGATTAGCTTTGTTTTAGTTGGATGAGGTGAGGAGAACAACTCGTTTCCTACCATAGCGGCTAAATGTAATCCATAATAAATTTTGGTTGTTTGTTCTAGAAAAGGAAAAAATTTCATTAACATTTTCCTATTCTGGTTCCAGTGTAAACAGAAACGAGCTTACTAAAATTCTGTTGCTATAACGAGCTGTTCTCACCCCATTTGTACTTTTACTGGGTCATTGAATGAAATTTAGCCGCATCTTCTCATCTGGCTCGTTGTTTATAGTTGGGAGACTTACATTACGTTGCCGGGAGATACTGGAGAAACTCGGATGAATAGATCAATTATTTTGTAGGTTCATCTGGAGCTCTTGTTTGTTGTGGAGGTATTCAGTCACACTTGATAAAGAATAAGGCAATAGGAATGAAATATATACATATTTGTGTCGGGAAAATTGAAGTGAATTGCTTATTTGGATTTTTGGCATATCCTTAAATGGATCTTCCCACATGGCTCATCTTTTGTTTGATCCTAAATGATTGGCCTGCTTGCGGGATTGGAATGCATTTACAGTTTGGTCACTGGTTCTATTAGGCTTCAATTATGTGTAGGGCAGTTTTGAAATCTCTCTTTTTTTTATAATTTGTAATTATGGTAGCTTTATTTTGTTGCAACATTGTTGTAGAATAATTGATGCATCAACGTTTAATTCTTCACTTCGTTGTACAGGCAAATATTAGATGAGGTAGAAATACGAGAACTGCTGATGGATCATGTTGGCCATCGTTGCTGTTGGGGAAGTCGTCCAGCTCGGGCATGGAAAATCCAGGCAGTGGAAGACTGCAATGTGTATGTTGGAACTTTAGACACTTTCATTGAGGAGAGGGAAACTGTAATGGAAGCAGAGCCATACCGTGGTGGCAATGTGGATGGGAAGGATAAGGGGCCTGAACTCGCAATCTGGGAATTAGATTTAAGATCTGAATTCCCGGTTCTATTTATACCTCATAAAGAATCAAGATCCAAAATTCCTCATTCTGAAGCTGTTGAGAAATGCTCAGGTATGTATTATCTCACTTCTCACTGTTAGTGAGATGGAATTTTCATAAATTGAAGCCTCTTTTAATCTGCAATCATAAATGTATGTTATCTTCATGGGCAGAGCTAAGAGAGTACCTCGCTCAAGTTGATGCATTTATCAAATAATTACTAAATTAGTTCTATCATTTATATAGATTTAGTTTGTTCTACTCAAATACTATGACACTGGGAGAATAGCTTACCTATATTGATGTATTTATTATCTAATTACTTATTTAGTCTCTAAGATTTAAATAGATTTAGTTTTTGGCTTTGTTCTACTCAAACTTTAAGTACTGACATTATTTTCATCCGAATAAAAGAATATTGGTTGTTTTGGTCTCACGGAAATTGAACCAAACAATTTTAGACTAATCAATGAGGGTAATTTTTTCAATGAAAATTTGTTTCTCTTTGTTTGTCCCCTTGAGTTAATATGCTGGCTCCCCTATTGGTTATCACTTATCTCCTTCAGTCTCTCCTTATCATTCTAAAAACTGCAACCTGTAGTATCTTATATTGAGTACATGTGCTTTGTAACGAGCAGTCAGGATTGTCGATTCCTGATGCAGCCTTGGCATGTTTGTAGGTTGTGCAGGACGAGGGAATATTGTATGTCCCACTTGCAATGCAGATCAAGAACATGGATTTTTCAAGGAAAATCAGATGTTGCAGTGTCCTGCCTGTTATGGGAGGGGTCTGATTGCTCATAGAGATGGATCTGATTCAGTGTGAGCTTTTTATTATCTATAGATTTATTTCCTTATGAATGAATGTGGAAACAATCTTTTGAATTAGCTGGTTTTGAGCTTTAGATTTGTATATGAATCAGTTCCTTCTTTCTCGACCATAAAGCCTGACGACATCATTGCCAGGATCAAGTAATTTATTGGAGGGTTTTGTCCCTGCAGATGTGCGAAATGTGATGGTAAGGGGAAGATCCCTTGTGCAACCTGTGGATCTCGTGGGCTGATTAAATGCCAGACATGCGAGGGCAGCGGTTCTCTCTTGAAGCGCAATATCGCCATTGTTAGATGGTATGTATGCTTTGTTTTCTGAATAAACAGTACCTGCATGGCCGTAAAGCAGAAAAAACTATCAATCAAACCTAATTTTAGGGATGAGCCTTAAACTTCAAACATCCACCACCCACAAAAGATCATGCTGATAAGAAAGGAAAAAGAGATTAGCTTCAATGGATCGACTTCCATATGTGCAATGCAATGATATGGAATTAATGACTAGTTACGGATCCTGGCTTTGCAAAAGTTAATTTGCAAAGTTTAACATTCTCTGGAAAGACCTTGTTCCTTCTAACTGATTTTGTAATGTAAGGTAATCCTTGATATTAACTTTTTCTTGAATCGTCAGGAAGCATTAAAAGTTAGACTGGAGTTTGACCTGAAACAGTTCCTTGCTAGAGGTCCAAATCGATTCGAGCGTACAAAATGGGATGCTTCCTCTTTTTTTCCAGAGTAAACTCATCGACCAGATATTGGTTCAGACTAGATCATAGTGTTTACTGCATTACTAGAATATCATTATATGGTTGGTTTTGTGGGGTTCTTTGTGTCACAATTTCAACCTAGTTTCTGCCTGTGATACCTTTACAACCCTCAGCAATTGTTCGACCCGTTCACCATATAAGGTCTATTATGACCCTGTCTGCTACTATTCCAAGTATAAACGAAAATAAGCCTTGTGACTTGTTTTGGGGGTCTATGTTTCTGAAGAGTTAACAAAAACTAGCTGGCCTATTACACTCTCCCCTTCATAGTTAACTTCCTCTGCATCTTTGCTCGTGGACCTATTGTGTTTTTCATTACAACATGCTACTCCTTCAACACACATCACAGCCACTGACCTTCCCTAGGTTGTCTCCTGAAAATTCCTTCATTCAGGGACCTGAAAGTTTTCTGAGAAATTATTGTTGGTGCCTTTTCCCTGGTGTATACATATATTTGCGTATGCCGGTTAATATTGTACATAAGGTCTAAGGGTCTAATTAGTTTTTGCCTTTTCAGGAAAACAATTTCTACTCGAAGAGTAAGTGCAACAACAGGAGCTGCATCAGTTCCAGACGAAGTCTTCCACAGAGCCAAAGGGGTCCAGTTATGCAACACTCAAGCCTATCAGTGTGCTCCCGCCTTCTTTGCTGATTCGTTCTTCCTCAACAAGTTTTCCTCTGAAGTAATCGCAGATAGGGCTCCAGTGCCTCCAACTGCTCGTGTCATATGCGAGAGGCATACGATCTCTGTTGTTCCAGTGACACGTGTCACTATGGTTGGTCGTAGAAGACGGCCTTTCAGTTTCTATATCATTGGTTTTAGCAGAGAGGTATACTTGAAGGACTACTACCCTGCTAGGTTTTGCTGGGGACTCTGCCCTTGTTTGGAGTGGTTGAAACTATAAATAAGCAGATTTTCCATCTTCAGGTCATGGAGTGTAGAGATCCTACAGTTTTCTTTCTTAGTATCTGCATGGGCTTGAGGTTACTGCTTGTTTTTGTACCGTGTTTGGCGAATAAACAATTATTGTTTGATATATATTTTTTGCTTTTCGTTGGAGTTATGTTACCTGCTTGCTTTCAGACCTGACCATCCACACTACATGTATTCTTGCATGATATTTTTTAGTTTTTTTTTGGGGCTCAATTCGAATCTTTTAAGGACCAAGTCGACTTGACATAAACTTGTACTGGATCCCTAGGCATATCAAGCAAGTTTTGGAACTGATAACGCCTCTGATGGTCCTTCCTCGACGCAATGACCTGTAAGGAAACTAGGAAACTAGGACACGCTGTGGTGCAGGTCAACAATCTTCCATTGCCTAAATTAGATCGGGATAATTCTTTTTGAGAGAAGATAAAACGGGAACAATAGTATGAGAGTGGTAGCCCGTACATCTTCATCCGTTTTGGGTTTGCCTTTTATCTTCGTAGCTCTTTGAGTTCTATCTGGAGTCTGTTACTCTGTGTAAGATCATCATCTTTGGTCATTTTTGAGTTTGCATCCGCATGGATAAGAACTCTATCCTTCCAATCTGCACGTAGGGTGGCACATTTCCGGTAGGAGTCTTCCTTCATAAACTCTCGTCTTAATCGTTCTGGTGCACTATTTGGACGAGAGAGGGATCCGCTTTCCACAGGGCCGAGAATCCTTTTGGCCGAGTAGGGACCATAACTCCCAACCAAAATCTTGCGTATTCAACAAACATTCTTCTTCATTAACTCCCGTCTTAATAGTTTCCCAGGTGTTGCCCCTTCATAATTATTCAAACATATTTGCTTACCCTAGCTGCATAAGTCTCATCCTCAGTTTGTAAAAGGGTCAGAAACTGTACTAACCCAACATCTTGATAATTTTCTGAAGGTTGTAGAACACCTTAATCTGTTTTTGAGTACCATAATTTATACTGTATAAGTTCATTGCGGAAAATTCCTCACTATTGTATTCGCAAGAGTCTAAACCATATCTTAGTCCGAGTGTAGCTAATTGTCTTTTTGAACCAACTACAGATCATCATCTATTATGTTATCGTCTCACAAATTAGCCGAAATATGACATTTTATTTGTATTGTCAACAGTGCAAGATGCAATAGGATCATCCTTCCCAAGCTGACATCTGAAAAAACAAATAAAAATAATTGTACAAGTATATCATTGACCGAGTAATTTGTTGGAGTTTAACTGCATGATTTAATATGCTTAAGTTCAAATTATTAGTAGTAACTTATATAATTTCATTATATATTCAACATCATCCATCTTGACTTTTGATGTTGGATGAGGTGTCGTAATTTGTCCACCTTTATAGCCTCGTGCCCTTCCGAGAGATTAAACACTAGAGTAGCTATGATATTTCACAAATCTTTTTGGAGTTACTGGAGTCAACACGATATATTTTACGGGTCTTTTTACTAATAGCCATACAAAGTTTCGGTTCCCGCTCGATCTTGTACACTAATTACTTTAAAACCACATGTATTATGAATTATGTAGATCACTGATTCAATAACTTATTAGAGACTAACATGACCCAAAATGCACAAGTTTTAAATTAATAAAAGCAATTTAACTAATATTTTATACACTCAAAATAAAGATTTATTTGAACTAACGTTATTATTTTATTCTTTTTATTTAAATATTTTTCGTAATTTTGTTTTGTATTAATTTTTTGTGAATTATTATTTTCTCAACGAGAAATTTTAAAAAAATTACGTGTGTGGCTTTTAGACGAAAGATCTCGACGAGAGGTTGCAGAAAACATTATCAATAACTTCTCCTACGTGTTGATGTGTTAGTGTTTCTTGTGGAATTATAGATCAAGAAAGCTGACTTTTAGAGAACGAGTGATCATATACGACCCTACTTTTTATTATAAAACAAATAAATATTACGATCTAACAATAAATATTCTTCGTTTACTTTTTTCATTTTTTTAATTGAAAAATTATTGGCTTACATACCCACACACAACCAAATTAAAAAAAGGTTAAAAAATTGTGACTTTTCTGTTAGCCACTGGCTATCAAATATTTGTTTGTTCAAGTTTTTTAGTTTAAATGCAAAAAATTTAAATAAAGAAAAAAAAATATATATACATACCTTAGGCCAAATAATTTAATTTTTAATCTTTGTTTACCATGTTTTCTATCGTGAATTAGAATTTATACCCCTTTTTTTTTATTTATCTCGGTATGAGATGATGAAAAACTAAAATAATTTTGATCCTAACTTAAAAAAAAAGCACGAAACCAAAAAATATATCACTTTGTACAATAATTCCTCATTGGGTTGTGTAGATAAGGATCACAGTTGGACACGTAATGCCAGATAATACAAGTTGAAAAACAAAGAACGTAGTACAGGCGTTACTCGGTGTGTATGCATCGCGAGTCATTACATATGCACTTTTGTTATATATTTCATAAGTTGTTTTATATTTGTTCTTGACTAAAAAGTTTCATCTTAATCATATAATAAAGCAACACATCTATGTTATATAGTTGGAGAAGCTATTGTAATTGTATATTCGTTGTGTTTAAGGGTATTTTGGTATTTTAAAATAACATGTGAAGATTAACAAGCTAAAAAATAAAGAGCGTATTACAGACATTGCTCGATGTGTACGCATCAAGAGCCAAGTAATACAAGCTGAAAAGTAAAGAGCAAAGTACATGCATTGCTCGGTGTGTATGCATCAGGAGCCAGGTAATACAAGCTGAAAAGCAAAGAGAGTAGTACATGCATTGCTCGATGTATATGCGTCACGAGCCGTTAAATATGAACTTTTTATTATCTATGACATAAGTTGTTTCATATTTGTTGTTGACTAAAAAATTTAATCTTAGTCATATAATAAAGCACCAAATCTGTGTTATATAGTTGGAGAAGCTATTGTAATTGTATATTCGTTGTATTTAAGGGTATTTTGGTATTTTAAAATAACATGTACAGATTAATTTAATAACAATGAGTATTTGCATAAAAATTTTAAAAGTAAAAAAATTAATGTATTTGTCAGAAATAGCACAGGAGGTCAGTGTAATTTATAATATAAAATTCCGACTCAGTTTGGTCTGAAATTTATAAATAATGAATTAAATTTTAAAAAAATTAAAAAAGACAAAAATAATTTAAAAATATACTCTGTTTGTGCTTATTTTTCGTTTTGAGTGAATTTTTTTTAGGTAAAATATATAAGTTTATACTTTCAAGATTCTTTGAGACGGGCTAATAATTGACAAAAATTAAAAATAGAAATAACAAGTGCAAAAAAAAAAAAAATGAATAGGGACAAAAAAAATTTAAGAATTGAGGTCCCATTCAAAAATAAATCTTATAAAAAAAGGAGAAATTTATGGTATCATTTTGACCACAATATAATCAAAGTAATTCCTAATTAACACTAAAAATTTGTTGTAGGTAATCAAACTAATTCCTAATCAACACAAAATTTAAGGAAAAATTGTGACATTTCTTTTAGCCACTGGCCGTTAAATATTATCTTGTTCAAGTTTGTCAGTTGTAATTTTGATAATTTACATTATCTTTTTTTTTTGAGAAATTAAACGTAAAATAGAGTTTATGAGTTTTATTAATCTTTGTTTAGCATTTTTTTTCTTTTGTGAATTAGAATTTATGAGTTTTTTTTATTTCTCTCGTTATGATACTATGAAAAACTAAAATAATTTTGGCCCTAACTTTAAATAATACATATTAAAAAGGGAATTCTAGGAGGGTCATGTGACCCCGTGTGGCCATTCAAAAGTCCATAGCTCAAAGGTCCTTCCACACCTATAAATGGACAGATCATTCCAGGCTTTTGGAGTATCAAAAATATTGAAATTTTCGTCTATAATTTTTTTCCTATTTTCGAGATCTCTATGTGTGTTAGTGATGGCAACGGGGCGGATCGGAGGCGGAGGTGGCTACCTCCGACTCCGAACTCCGAACCCTCTATCAATCCCCGAATCCGCCCCGATCCCCGTCGGAGATCTACTTTGGTCCTCCATCCCCGCTCCAAATGGGGATTCGGAGATCCCCGCGGGGATTCGGAGATCCGAATTTTTATTGTATCTCTCGGTTATTCCGGAATACATTGACAAAGACAAAATGTTGGACCCGTCTATCAAGGCAAGAGTAACATCAACAATGCATGGAATTACCAAGCCAGCAAGCACATGAATACGCAGCATGTACAGACCACCGAAAGATGTGAACACAATTCAAAATCATCAACCTTAAAATGTTAACACCAGAGAACACATGAGCTTAACATCAGTCAACTAAGCACCAGTCAACTACCACAAAATCATCAACCTCACAGCAGATTTACAAAATAAGCACCAGTCAACTACCACAAAATAAGCATCAGTAGTCAATTAGACAATTAACAACCAAGTTTGAAATAAGCTTAACATTCTAGAGACACTAGCCAGCCCAGTGGGCAGTGGCAACAAGAACATCTAATAAATTGTTGCGACAAAAAATTCAACTCCAAGTCTCCAAATCTACATAGTCCAAAAGTTTCCAAAAGCTTCATAGTCCAAAGTAGTGAAAGTACCACCTGTGACACAAAATACAAATCTATCACTCTATAATCAATACAATCAATTGAGATGCATATAAAATCATAAACTCTTACCCATAACCCGATCAATCAACACTTGTAACATCGGACATACACTCATCAACATTTGACATTTTTATTTCTTTTATTGTCTCTCTCTATTTGCTACCAAAATATTCTTTTAATAAATTTTTTAATTTATGATTTACTAATTCTATATCTTTTCTTATACTTTTTCTCCAATTTTTTTTAACGTAAGTAGCAATTATTTGTAGTATTCTTGTAATTTTTTTTACCCCGGATATTCGGGGACGGAGCGGAGCGGAGCGGAGCGAATCGGAGACGGAGCGGAGCGGATTGGAGACGGATCGGAGAACGGATTCGGACCGGAGCGGAGCGGGGATAGACTTACCTCCAAATCCGCTCCGATCCCCGATTTTTTCTATAAAAAAAATCCATACCCGCCCCGATCCCCGAAAAAAACTCCGAATCCTCGCTCCGTTCGGAGCGGAGATCGAAGCGGATTCGAACGGATCGGACGAAATTGCCATCCCTAATGTGTGTGTGTGAGAGAGGAGAGACGCAATAGGTTCGACAGATGAACGAAATTCATTCGATTGAGTCATTTTATCCTAAAAGACAGACGCCAATTGTCATTCTCAAATACCCACAGTGAACTAGTGAATCAATCTTAAAGGAACTATAAACTCACATGACTCGGTTCAGTATTGTATGTAATGTTTTCCTCAAATCGCGAGTGTAATAATTATCATCAATGTATATATTTTCTGAAACTTTTGAATACACTTCGAATTATTTTTCCCTATATTTTTTTAATTTATAGTTTTGTTTTAAATATGAATTTACACATAATTTTTTTTTAAATTTTTCTGTGCTACCAGCTGAGAGGCTAGGCGTATGGAAGAGTGTCTTAATTGACATTCGAATGAGTGATAAATAGCCAGTAAAACCTCACACTTAAGCATACCTGTGCTGGAACAATACAAGGATAAATGACCTATAGAAAGTTCATAAAATTTGACCAATCAAAACAGACAATATTATATAAAGTGAAAGCAGACCCGTTACATTTCAATTCTAATCTAAATGATGCAATGGTACAAAGGGGTAAGGGTATTCTCGCGTAACATCTCACATGATGAAAAACGAGATATTGCAATTTATTTAAAGATTAGAGCCGTTTGTTTTTATGTATTACTCTTTTTTATTATTTGTATACATAATTAAATTGATCAAATACCTGTATTTATTTGAATATTTGTATACGCCGTAATGAAATAAAAGACTTGAGCTGTTTCGTAGACTATAAGAACATCTTAATTTTGTAAAATAATCGATTCAACCATGGTGGCTTCATTTCGTATTACGTAAAAAAATTACACGAGGAATCTTTACATGAGAGGATCGTATTAGACCAGTGGAGGAAGATCAAGGATCAAATTTTTTTTAAAAAATATAGTAGCTAGGTACAAATTTTGAAAATTATAAAAATAATTAAATTTTACCCCCTCCTAAATTACATTCAGCCTCCTCTCTTTCCAAAAAAATCTCGACCTTCTAACCGTGAAATTCTGGTTCCGCTTCTGTATTCGACTTAGCCCAATCCGTATTCTGTGACTCATAAAGAATTTAAAAAAAAATCATTGTGAGAATAAAATCAGCCAATCACACACACACTCCTCTCTCTCTCTCTCTCTCTCCTGAACCTGCCTCTCTGTGACTACTGACTACTACTAATAAAGATTTTAAAAAATCATTGTGGGAATAAAATCAAGCATTCACACAAACACACACATTCTCTCTCTCTCTCTCTCTCTCTCTCTCTCTCTCTCTCTCTCTTCACTTTTTAAAACATTATATATATAGATATATAATTGAATGCTGGATATTTCATTCTCACACCTACAAACAATATTAGCTGCCAACAGCTTGGAATACAACTAAGAAGTAAGAACATTCTGGCCGGCTTTTGGCCTTTATTATGAGATTCCCGCGTTCAACTTTTATAACATTTGATTTTAATATATAATTTGGCTGAATTTAAATTAACTTATTTTTTTATAAACAAAATCCGGTATTATTTAATATTTTATAATTTTATTGGTGATTGTCATTTTTTTTTTGTATTTTCTCATGAGATGAATAAAAAAATATAAAAACACATACCAAATTTAAAAAATCAGATAAGACGACGCTAAAAATGAAAATATAATATATATCCTTTTAAAAAAAATTATTTTTAATGAAAATTTTGACTTGTCAACTAACTAACCACATACTTTTGCCGGTTAAAATTTTGGACCCTTCCGTGTTACTCTACTAGCTATAATTCATATTTAAGCCAAGTTATATAGAACCGTCACTTTTAAATTTTTAACAAAAAAAGATTTAACAATGACCCTAATTTTTTTTTATAATATAATACATGCTAGAGTACGAATTCCGGGCTGCTTTTAAAGATCATAACTAAATTACGGTGTGGAACAACAACAACGTGCAACATCTCCCCTCGCCCGTTAACTATGTACTTTTGCGGTTAAAATTTTGGACACGTCCTTGTTACTCTACTAGCTATAATTCATATTTAAGCCAAGTTATGTGGAACCGCCACTTTGAAACTTTTAATGAAAAAAATTAACATTGACCCTTCAACGATAGGAGGACGGAGTTACTAATTACAAATTTTTGTAATAAAATAAAATACTTGCCAGAGTATTAACTTAGGGCTGGTTTTGAGAATCATAACTTAAGGGTTAGAATATCGTATATACTACACAACTTGATGGATTAATATTATTTTAGCTATATACAATAAGTTTATATGTCATTGTATTAATTTAGGCTAAATTAGGGCGGGGGACCGCAGTAATGTGCGGCAACAATTCTGAATCCGTTTGTGTTACCATCACATTATCAACTTATGCAAGCTTATAAGTGACTTCCGACCGCAATGCTTTCTCTCTCTCTTTTTTTTTAAATATTAATTTTAATCATATTTGGTGAAATCGTGTTTTAGAAGTTAATTCTGACAATAATTTATTGATATTTGATGATGATAATATTAATAATGAGATTATACAAACGATCGTTAATTCATTCTAAGTCAGAAAATAAGAAGAGTCCGAGATACATTTTTTTAAACATTTATTAGTTCTCTACATATGATTCAAACATTTTAAACACTTTTGGTGTAGACAGGTTTAGTTAAAACAAAATTCAATTACGAGCTTTTTAACTACAACAGCTTTAATACACTATTTGAGCTAGAATTATCGGCTGTTAGCACCAGACTTGCCCTCCGGAAAAGACCGATGAACTTGTCTACTATATACTATTAGAAAAAGTCGGGAATTGACTTAGTTGTCACCTTCTATTTTTTCATTCTCAAGTGTGTGCACGCCTTTGGGCAACTAATGTATGCAGAGTGTATGCTTGATTTTGAACACTCTAAATTCTTCGGAATAACATTGCCGGAGACACAACCTTGTCAAATAAAGATAAGGAGCACATCGCCGACAAAAAGGATGAGATGCCAAATGCACACCAAAAAATGGACCGACCGACTCGATTCAAAATTCAATTACGTACGAGCTTTTTAGCTATATGGGGTGATTAAAGCAACTTTTTCCAAAAAGTTCTATTTTTCAATCTAAAAAACATGAAAAAATTTTCTAAATTAATTTCCAGGTAACAAATATTGTTGCATGTCCTAAAAAAAAAACTTTGGGATGGTGATTGACAAACTCTATAATTGGAAACATGTACAAAAAATACTATTTTTTTTAGGAATTTTTTTTTTTGGAGTAATAACCAAAATTCTTCTAGTTAGAAAGTAGGAAATTTGCTTCTCTACAGAGTGGGACAGTCTCCGGGCCAGATCTAAGATTTACAGATTTTAGGGTTAGGTTTTTATAATACGTATAATTTTGTGAGGTAATGCATACGATATGTTGGGCAAATTTACCAAAATACCCACAAAAATATACCTATTTTAGGAGAATTTTTCAACTTGGTTGGGTCAATTGAAAGTGTCTCTCAGCTTGATCGATTACAGGCTTCGGAAAAGAAATAAAAATCAATTTCATAATTCCAAGTGTGAATTGTTATAAGCTCAGGATATATTATTTATCAAGATAATTGACTTTAGTTCAGACAGCTGGAAGCACCGTGGGCCTATCGACTACATAAATGATGTGATTCGTTAAGACCAAGTCGCGAGGTCAATGATTTTTAATGAATCTAAAGCTTAAATCAATATCTTTTAATGGATTTTCTCCTTTGTTTTGCGAGGATGGATGAAACAAAGAAAGGGATTTATTCAGAACAAATCTATTAAATATTATTTAACAACTTTACGTTGTTACAAGATAGAATTTGACACGTCATTCAAATCGGCATGCAAGGCAACCACATTAAAGGGCCAGGTTTTGAATATTTCAAGGTTACCGAAAGCCTAATATAGAACTTTTATCTTATTGGGAGATGTAAATGAACTCCTCGAGGACCTCTAGTTTAAAGAAAAAGTGAGATCTTTCGTGTGAATGAGTCAAACGAGCATAAGATACAAATTTTTTCGAGTTTTATTTGAAAACTTAACGAATTTAAAAAATATTCAAATTTGACTTGTATATAAGTTTTGATCAATTCAGTTCGAATAATTTGAAATTTTCATCATTAGATGAATGAACCGAAAATAACTTGTTCATACTTAATTTAAAAGTATAGCACAATTTAAAAAAAATATGTTCACACCTGATTTATTTAATTTGTGTGATAAATTAATCTTGAACGAAATTTTACTAAACGAATGTGAACTCAAGTTCAAGTTATTGGATTCGTTTATCGCCCTCACCCATTATTGAATGAACGAACCGGATAGTAACTTGTTAATACTAATATGGAAGAATAGCAAGATTAGGAAATATATGTTCACACTTGATTTATTTATGTGACAAACTAATTAATCTTGAATTTGTAAAGGGAAACGCGAATTAAATTCAAGAGATTAATTTGATTCGTTTACCTACAATGAAAAGAAGTCACCTCCACACGAGTACTCCTTTATTCTTATATATATATATGAGAAAGACTATATGAACCAACACTTTTTTAGACCAATATTAGACCAACGTCTAAACTCTTCGTTCCCGATTAAATTTTGATAATCCGAACCGTTCAATGTGTTTAAAACATGTTTTTAAGGGTACCCGCGAGAAATCAGCTCAAAATATTACCGGAAAGGACTTGATCCAAACATTGGTTCATAAAACAGTTCCTGTCAGCATTTTGAACCACTGTTTGGATCAAGTCCTTTCCGGTAATATTTTGAGCTGATTTCTCGCGGGTATCCTCAAAAACATGTTTTAAACACATTGAACGGTTCGGATTATCCAAATTTAATCGGGAACGAAGAGTTTAGGCGTTGGTCTAATATTGGTCTAAAAAAGTGTTATATATACACACACACACACACAAACACACGCGCGCGCGCGTATAATCATTTGGACCTGGTCATTCTTTCGAAATTTTAGAACGACTCGATTTTTTTGCAGTTTAAACGTTGAGTTAGATTGTAGAGAGTAATTATATCTCGACCGTTTATCTTTCTTGTAAAATTGAATTTCTACTCTTAAAATTCTTTTGATAAATTTATACTATTAAAAATATTTTTAAATAGTAAAAATTACACAAATTGATTTCTATGGTTCAAACATAAATTGGATGAGCAATGTTAAAAACATAAATATCTATACACAGATATGTCAAGAGTCATCCAATTATACTTGAGAAATTTACACATATGAAATGATTCTGAGTACAAATTTGAATCTTATTTTTTGCTTGTTCGGATGCACATCATAAATAATCTAGCTCAATTCGTTTGGAGCACTAAATTATTTGTGGCGTGTTTTGGCCGAATCTAATGTAAATTTTTTTTAGACTAGTTGGAACAACTTAGCCTAAATGGTAGCCTGTAAGCCAATAGTTGAGAGTTATTATATATTTTGCTTTCACTGTACACCGTTTTCATATAGTATAAATTAAAGTCCAAAATCTTATTTTACTTGAAATAATTTAGCCTAAATAAACATAAATTTTTTAAAATAAAGTAACTAATAAGTTAATAATTTAGTTTGGCCAAATATAACGGAACCAAATTCATCTTACGTATAGCGAGAATAGAATATATTAGTGCGATTGGGAATACCTATTGTGCAACCTGCATAGCATGCCCTGTCAAAAATAACGTAGTCTTAGTGCATAAAATGCTTGATACTGTATTTTGTCTTAATTCTTTATTTGGCATACACAACAAATTTTCCAAACTAATTTTTTTAACCCAAAAAAAAAGAACTTCAGAAACAGTACTGCCGCTCTACTTTGGATAAAGAAAAAATAATCAACACGGCTCATTCGAACCTCTTTCGGTCGTGTTGTCTAAATTTTATTCTCGAAAAATACTAAAATTTTACCGTTGACTTGAAAAATTATTTCGGGTTAACCTTGAATTCAGAATTTTCAAAATAAAATAATAGTAACGTTCATTTTTTTTAATCCTCGTTGAAATTTTTAAAATCCTATACTTGAAATTTCTTTTAAAAACTCTGAAGTCACGGTTAATTTCAAGATAATTTTTCAAATCAACAGTAAATTTTTAATATTTTTTAAAAATAAAATTCAGGCAGCATGATAAAAAAAAAATCGAATGAACTGTGCCAGCCAATTTTTATATCTTAAAAAAAAGGCAGCAATAGGCTTTGTGAAATTATTTTTTTATATTTTTTTATTGTCAAAATAACAAGTTTGGACAATAATTAATTTGATGCCAAAACAAGAAATTAGGAGCATTGAAGTGTAAAATATTTAACGCAATAATTTACGTAATTTTTTGCGCACAACGAGACGTGCTGTGGGAACTGGACAGGAGGGACCCCAAATCCGTGTGTGATGATATTCATTATTCACCACTGTATCTGACAGGAAGCTACTGGTTGGTCACTATATGAATCCAACGGTCAAATTTCGTACGTGGGACCCACAATGAATGAAGTGGGCGACAACAACTTTTCTCTACAATCAGTTTCGGAAAACCAATCATTATCATGTGTACCGACAACTTGTGAAATGTGAGAAAACCTTAATTGGGTTGACGACACGTGGCCCACTCCCACATCCATGGGAATTTATTCAGAACCTTCGCACCGAACTTTAAAACGACACCACTTGAATTTTCTTTTTTTGGTATTAATCCAATCGAAGATCCACGAAATTTTAGTCGGTGAGATTTTAGGATTTAAAAATTAGTTATTAATATTTATTTAAAAAAAAACAAAAAAAAAATTATCTACCGATTTTGCAATTTTTTGGATTCTAAGAAGCTGTAAAAGTTTAAAATCTAATTCCAGAAAAATTGAGTTTGATGTATTTTTTAAAATTATATTTTAGTTTTGAAATATTTTGGAAGCTTATTTTTAATTTTTAATCGTTTGGTAACGTTTTTAGTTTGTAAACAACTGGAAAAAGTTTTTTTTTTAATTTTAACAAATATAAAATATCAATAGAAAATAAAAACACAAAATAAAATATGTTTAATAATATCATTTTTTTCTTAGGGTGTGTTTGGGAGCCTATTTTTTAGTTTTTAATTTTTGAATTTTTAAATTATAGTCAGAATAATTTTTGAATTTAAGAGGAGTATTTAAAAACAATATGCAGAATGCACTTTATAAAAATAGTAAAATAAAAAATGGGAATCAAAATGCAAAAAAAAAAGAGCTCTAAACCTCCTTTTGAGTTTTTGCTCCTAAATTTCAAAATAGTTCTGAGAATTTGGCTCCCAAATAGCCAAAATTTAAAAATGAGAATAGAAAATACAAAAAAAAAAGGCTCTCAAATACACCCAGATCATCAAAATCGTTAAATCCTATTTTTTAAACAAATGAAAACACAACTTTGTAGATTTGATAATTTTAAGAAATTTCATAAATGTTTATACAAACAATAAAAAAACGTATTTACGAAACACATTTTTTTAAAAATTTGTAAAAAAAATCAGAAATAAAAACAAATAACAGAAAAGAACACATAGCGAAAAATGCCCACAAAATTTTATTGCAATTTCACAATTATTGGACGAATGTCCAATGAGATGGATTAAAAGTGATATTTTCACACCTTCATAGCAAACGAACGCAATCTAAATTTTTTCTTTTAAATATTGAGTATTAAAAATATTTACGCACATGATTAAATAGGGTAGTGTAAAAATTATTCTTTTAAAAGACAAAAAAAAAAAAGTGTTAAAGTGATTGATTTTCGCACGTCTTTTTTTTTTACTTGCATTCTTTTTGTGTATGTATTTATGAATTTATAAAGTTGAATTTTAATTTAATTATTTTCACACGAGAAAGGACAAACTCGTAATTCTATTTAAATAAGACAAAAAAATTCAAGTTGAAAAAAGAGGAGTGTGAAAATTATTATCATTTTGTTACCAAGTGTTTTATACATAAATTTTAATATGTATCGAGCAAATTCAAAGGAGTCAGCATTTTTTTTTATACCGTTTTATATACTTCAATAATTCCGTGACAATTTGAAGAGTTACGTAGAATAAGTGCACTCAAAAGTCAAAAGTGACGCTTCAAACTTTAATATTTGTTTTATTCTTTCTTTTACTCTTATGGGGAGGTCATCTTTTCAAAAATAAAAATAATATATATATATATATATATATATATATATATATATATATATATATATATGGGGATGGCTCCATAGACCAACACTTTTTTAGACCAATATTAGACCAACGCTTAAAATCTTGATTCCCGATTAAATTTTAATGATCCGAACCGTTCAATGTGTTTAAAACATGTTTCTAAGGGTACTCGCGAGAAATCAACTCAGAATATTACCGGAAAGGGCTTGATCCAAACAGTGGTTCAAAATGCTGACAGGAACTGTTTTATAAACCAATATTTGGATCGAGCCCTTTCCGATAATATTTTGAGCTGATTTCTTACAGGTACCCTTAAAAACATGTTTTAAACACATTGAACGGTTCGGATTATCAAAATTTAATCGGGAATCAAGAGTTTAGACGTTGGTCTAATATTGGTCTAAAAAAGTGTTGGTCCATATCAAAGTAATTAATCTCGTACCGTACCGGACCAAAACCGGTACGGCCGGACGTCCATTCCGTTCCGGCCAGAATACCGGCGGTTCCGACCGGTTCCGGCCGGTACCGGCGGTACCGGCCAAATACCGGATCTCGGCCGGTACCGGTTTTATTTTTTTTTTTAATTTTTTTTTACTTTTTATGTATTTTTAATTACATTTACATACTTTTTTTTTTTCATTTTCCTTGTAAATACTTCTAATTAAGGTAGGAAAATTTATAATACAAAAAGAAAAGTTAACATTATTTTTTATGAAAATTAAAAGAAAAAATTAGCATTTTTTAAATTTGAAGCTAACATTCCTTTTTATGAATGTTAACATTCTTTTTTTTAAACTTAACATTGCTTTTTAATTTAAAATAAAAAATAAATATTAACCTTTATTCATAATTTCATACATACATGAAAATAAATATATTTTTTTCACCTTAATGTTAAAATGAATATTAATTTTTCTTTCTTATCAAGCATATGCTAACTAATTTTATAAATTTTGTGAATTAAATGATATTGAAATATCATAGGTTTATTATTGTCCTTTGAAAATGTTATGTTTTGTGAGTTATTTTTAAGTTGTGGGGTTTATTTTATATGTCAAATGTAATTTTTTGTAAAGAATATTAGTTTAAAAAAATTATATTATTTTTTAGCGATAAATCCGAAACGGTACCCCGGTACCTACCGGTACCGGTACGTACCGTACCAGTAACAAAACCGGTACCCTTACCGGTACGAGATTGATAACTTTGGTCCATATAGCCTTTCCCTATATATATATACACACACACGTTAACGAGAGACTCTTTCATAGAAATGTCTACATTTGCACACTTCAACCATGTAATTTTGTGGGTATGTTTATCTATTTCGTCTTATCATATTTTTATGAAAAATTATTGTGTAACCTTCAATATGGTAGTATCCAAACGTCCAAAATAATAAAAATCATTGTGTGGCCTTGGAGTATCTCCACGTGGTGCCTTCATTTCCTCTGCTACTGTAAATTCATTTCACACTCAGTACTGGTCGCATGTGAATGTATGGTGACAGAGAGGGTTAGGGGACGACCAATTTGACCGAAATCAATTTTTGTATTATTTTCCTTGCCTTTATTTCAACTTATTTCTTGTTTGTAATTTTGTATCAATTTTTTTTTTTAGATTATGGGTCATCATGATGAGAAGAATTTTAAAAAGTAAATAATTATTTAAAGATTTAAAATAATTGCTAAATATAAAAATAATTTATAATAAATAAATATATTTAACTTATTTTTTTCGAAACTTTTTAAAATTTTTAGTCATATTCTTTTACCTTTTTAAAAACTCTCGTCCAGACTGACAATTAAGTCATGAAAATTTAATCCAAAGCTAATATATTATGAATTGAGGAACACCCCTGACTTGAGGCCATGCCGTGCAATATGCACTGCAGGACGGTGCTGTATGATAAAATAATATTATTTTTGTACGTAAAATACTGCCTGAATAATTAGATTAGACAATTTTTTTATACACTAAAATGATAATACGCATGCACAGTGCACGAATAAGCAAAATTTAGATGGAGACAAATTCTCTTGGGAAAGGATAAGTTTTTTTGGGAGTGCTGTATTGTAAACTAATTAATCCATTTAAAATCTTATGGATCTCAAACCATTCAATTTTTAAGTGCTTTGGGATCTTAATGCCCTCTAAATTCTCTTCTCAAATCTCCTTGTTTTTTGGTAAACATATTATTATAATTAAACATACAATTATTGAGCCTATCAAAAAATTCGTTCTAAATCATATCTCCTAATCCTCGCCCTCGAAAAATATTTAAACATGGATCGTTACGACTTTTAAAGAATTCGAAACAATATTTAAGAGACGACGCTCTTATGATTATCAAAACTAAATGATGAAAAAGATAAAATAATTGTTGATCAAAATAAATCATCATAAATAATCTTAGTTTGTTGTTCACGGTAGATAAAAAGATTCTGTCAAGAACGATCTGCGAGTCCCTTTTAAAAGTCAAAATATGTGGTATCGAATAGGAACAAACACAAGAATATAAATCTCAAACAAGTCAACAAATAACTATAGTTTTATTGTATATATATCTCCCTGATGAATTAGGGTTTAGATAAATTATCAAATCCTAAAGCGTGCGATTTATAATTTTCATGGGATTATTCTTTAGTAAGAGAGGACTGATATTCCGATTTATATTTCTATAGACTTACAAGTAATAGATTTTACCCGTGATCATTATATTTTAATTATAATTTTTAAATTGTAATTAAATGAGTCGTAACTAAAAGTAACAAAATTTAATTATAATTTTCCATTCGAGTTATGTTGGAAGATAATGCCATCATTTATCGTATAGAGACAAACAAAATATTGCATTAAATTCGATCAAAACACACTAGAAATAATTTAGTCCAAACTGGTTGAGCTAAATTAAGTTATATTTCGTATAACATAATCCGATAACAGTCATAGGCCAAATGAACCCAAAATTATTAACTTTATTTTTTGTTTTATCAACTATGATAAGCTAAATAATTTGCTTACTTCATGAAATCATTTTATTTCATCTATTATTTGTTAAATATCAGTCATTTATGTACGAAAATAATAAAAGTCTTTAAAAAATATTTGATTGCCAGCTATTTTTATTTATAATATTTGGGATTAATGATTTGTGACAAGAAAGGCCAATGTAGAAAATGGTTCCCTAATTAATCCAACTAGGTCTCATAGCTCATAAAGTAATTAGTTATTAATTAAGCTTTATTAATGAAATTCTACAACTTTATTATACAATTGAACTCTTTTATCTCTAGTTCCAAGAAAAAATAAAAAATCCTCAATTTTTATGCTTAGAATATTAAAAAAACTTGATTAATAATTAGATTTTAATTAAATTATCCCCATATTTGAGGTAGTTTCGTTACTTGACCAAAATGCCAGACCACCATCTGTTATCGACTTACGACTCTTCTCTCTCTCTCTCTCTCTCACACACACACACACATTATGTATTTTCATTAGTTTGCATAATAGAGAGAGAAAGAGAGAAAAAATATATATGTATGTCTATATATATATCTAGAGAGAGAGAGAGAGAGAGAGAGAGACGCCCACACGGCTGCACCACCAATACCACCACCTTGAAACACAAAGCAACGGTTCTCAATCAGTCAGACGTACGCCCCTCTCTCTCTCTCTGTTCTTTGAGTGACGGGCAATGTCAACCGGTGGCGCCACGACCACGGCGTCCTGCACAGGTAGTCCCAGACACCACGGGCCGACGACCCACCGCCGCCGCGTAGCAGATTTAACGGACATGGAAAAGGGTACAAATTGTTGCGCGTCAAACGAACTGGAATATAACGACATCGACGGCGACATGGTATTAGGCAACGGCAATGTCGGTGTACGCGGCGGCTTCCGTTACTTTTTATTGTTGCGAATAAAGGGTACGAAAATGGAGGATTCGGTGCCGCGATTGTGTGCGATCGCTCAGTGTTTCGTTACGGGGAGGAAATTGAGCCGTTCGATTTTCGCGGCGTTGATGATGATGGTGATATTTTCATTGATATTGAAGGTTCTTTTAATGATGGGTAGTAATTGGGAGGCAGGGAATGGAAACAGGAGAGAGAATGGGAAGTTGATTCTCCAGACGTTTAGCGAGGATTTGGATATTGCCCAGAAAGTTGTTTCCGAAATCGAGGCCTTATCCGGCTCTTTCATTCCCAAAAGAGTATTGGAAAAGTACCCAGTAAGTATTTTCTCCCAATTTGTCTTTACATGCTTGTTTGTTTCCCGAGAAAATCTTCAATTTTTCTCCTGTTTTTGTCGAGATTTTCTCTGTTAAAAGGAGAGATTTTCATGCCAATTGAGTGGGAACTTATTATTAACCTTGATCGAGTTACAATTGTAATGCCCAAACTGGTATTGGAGAAGTACCCAGTAGGTATTTTCTCCCCATTTAGTATTAGCCTTCATTAAGTAAGAACAGAGGAAACGGAAGGGAAAATTTTGAACATTTTCAAGGTAAAATGACGAATTTTTTTCAGGGAACTTTGGTATTAAGTTTGATTGCTTTGGAATTTTATGGTTTCCCGGAAACTTTGGAATTTTTCTTGAGAAAATTCTGCTACCAAACAGGGGATCAGAAATTTTGCAGGTATCCTTTGAAGAAGCAACTGAAAATTCTCATTGAGAAATTTCTGAGTCTTGGAAAACATTCGATTCTGTTGTAGAATGTTGTGCAGGGATATATTATTTTTTTTCATAAAATTTGAACGGTTGGTTTTGCTTCTATTCTGTTTTTGACCCAGTCTTTCTGGGCTGCAAAAACGTGTTCTTTTAGAAGTTTTGGAGAGTTGGCTGTTGACCATCAAAATCTCACTAGGGTTTCCTTTTTTCCTAATCCCTTCCTTTTTGCCTTCTGGGGTTTCCATACTTTTACATTTGACTTTTTGACTTTTGGCTTCCCCACAAGTTATTATTAATATTATTATTTATCGGCTTAGACTTTTTTTATGACTCAGTATCTACCTAATTGACCTATTAAATTGGGGGACTAATTTCACCGCCACAACTTACTTAGACTTTGTATGTTGCTTTGGTTTACAGACGCCGGAAATATGGACGAAGCCAAACAGTGATAGCTATTATCAGTGTATTTCTCGCCCAAAGAATCAAATAAGTATGCTCCACTTATCCATTTGTGAAAGAAAATTCTCATTAAATAGATCATGATCAATTGAATTTACGCGTGCGGATTTTTCGTTTAGGGACGACGGGTTCTCCAACCAATGGTTATATTTTAGTTCACGCGAACGGTGGATTGAATCAAATGAGAACCGGGGTAAGCTTCAAATTCAGCTCAAATGAAATGTTAAATCATTTTTATGAGATTTGTGTCTTTTTAGCTCATTTTTTTGGTATTCATATTCAGATATGTGATATGGTTGCTGTGGCAAAGATAATGAATGCCACACTGGTTCTTCCTTCTCTTGATCATGACTCTTTCTGGACAGACCCAAGGTACTTACTTTCTTCCCCCTATCCTTTTTTGTTTCACCGAGATTCGCGGGTTTATTCTCAATGTGTCGTTCGAGTAATTCCCGATGTTTATATGCAGTGATTTCAAGGATATTTTCGATTGGAAGCACTTTATTGAAGTTCTGAAAAAAGATATTGAGATAGTTGAATCTTTGCCACCTAGCCACGCTGCGATCAAGCCTGTTCTTAAGGCCCCCATTTCCTGGTCGAAGGTGTGGAACTCATCGACCGATATCATCTTTCTTTTAACTGAACTGTGGCTTATAGGCTTTTTTTCATGTGCAGACTAGTTACTACAGAGAATATATGGGTAGATTGTTGAAACAGCACAAGGTGATCATGTTCACTCACACCGATTCGCGACTTGCTAATAACGGCCTCGCGCCTTCCGTACAGAGGCTCAGGTGCCGTGCCAATTATGGTGCTCTTCGGTACACACCAGAGATTGAGTTGCTTGGGCAGAAACTGGTTGACAGACTTAGGAATGACAATGAGCCTTTTGTCGCTCTCCACTTAAGGTACCTGTCTAATAACGTGTTTGGTTTGTGTGTCTCTCGATAAATTGAAAGAAATGAAACGAAGGGAACTTTGTGTTTCGTAAATTAGGTGAGAAATGGTAGGAAATGATCTTGTTAACGATCTTGTTTGCAGGTATGAGAAAGATATGCTCGCGTTCACCGGCTGCAGCCACAATCTCACTGCATCAGAGGCCGATGAGCTTCGTGCTATGAGGTATCATGTCAAACATTGGAAGGAAAAGGAAATAGATAGTAAAGAACGACGACTCCAAGGAGGATGCCCTATGTCCCCGAGGGAGGCAGCTCTATTCCTCAAGGCCATGGGGTACCCGTCCTCCACAACTATTTACATAGTTGCGGGGGAAATCTACGGAAGTAATAGCATGGATGCATTCCGTTCTGAGTACCCAAATGTTTTCTCCCATTCTACACTCGCAACTAAAGAAGAGCTTGAGCCGTTTAAGCAGTACCAGAATCGGCTCGCCGCCTTGGATTACATCTTAGCGCTAGAAAGCGATGTTTTTCTTTATACATACGATGGGAATATGGCTAAAGCTGTTCAAGGACACCGGAGGTTCGAAGGTTTCCGAAAAACTATAAATCCTGACAGGTAAATTCTCTTACAGCCCGTTTGGTTTTGAGGAGTTTGGTGTAAAATAAAAAGAAATGGAGGGAAAAAAGTGAGTTTGGCTCGATAAATCCTGACAGGTAAATCCTCACTTTGTTTGGCTCCAAACGGACTGAGCAATTCGTGAGTTTGGCTCGATAATGACTTGACTTGGAGGAAAAAAGGGTACCCTCACTTTGTATGGATTGTGGGAAATGGGTGAGAAATGAAAACAAGTGATATACATCTGCCTTCCATTTCTGAGCAAAAGTGATGAGACAAACCATCACTTATGCCTCTTTTCCTAGCAGTATTTTACCAAAGTATCACCACCAGTGCTTTTATCAAGTTAAGTTTAAGGCTTCAAATGAACCAAACCGTTTGTGAGCTTGGCTCGATAAAGACTCGACTTGGCTCGGTTCATCAAGTAAACGAGCTTGAGCTTGAGCCAAAGTTACACACTTGATAAGAGCTCAATAATGACTCGACCGAGTTCGATAAAGGTTTAATAAGAGCTCGTTATGAATCCGAGTAACTGTGATATTTCAAGCTAAAGTTCTCACAAAATAGTGGTTTTTCTTTCTAAAGGATACACTTATATCAACCTAATGAAAATTTTATTTTCAACTCTAACCTATGTACGGGTGATTCATGAACTTATGATATTTTTGACTTGTTATAGTTCGTGAACATGTCTGAACTCAACTCAAACTTAAGTCAACTCTGCTCGAGCTCGGCTCGTCAAATTTTTGTTAGGCTCGACTCAAGCTCGAGCTCTCTAAAAGCTTCATAAACAAGCTTGAACATGTTAATACTCAGTTCGGTTTGGTTCGTTTCGGGCCTGAAAATTTATTTTTCCCATTTTCAGGCAGAATTTTGTTAGACTGATTGATCAGTTGGATGAGGGCGGTTTATCTTGGGAAGATTTCTCGTTGGAGGTAAAGAAGTTGCACTCGGACAGGCTCGGAGCACCCTACGTTAGACTGCCAGGAGAATCACCAAGACTAGAGGAGAATTTCTACGCAAATCCTTTTCCAGGTTGTGTCTGTAATAATAGATCTCAGGGCCAAATCACAGACCCTATACTCCTCCCCAGGAGACCAAATTTAAGAGATGATGCTTCACAAAGGTAGTATATGAAGTGGGTTGCTTCAACTTCAAGCACTTCTGGGTTTCGAGAGGAATTGCTGCTTCTTGACCATTCAGGAAATAATGATGGCCAAGCCAAACAGGGCCCAGGAACGCAGCCTCAGAGATTAAGGTTATTTTTTCCAGATGAAAAGTTTCCGTTTTGATATGGGGAAAGGATATTGGGTACATGATAATGGTGGACACAGATCAGATACGGGACACGTTGATAATCATCTCCCTGTTCATGAGGAGTAACCCCGCAGCTTTTTTTCTTCTTTCTTTCTTTATTTATTTATTTTTTGTTTTGATGGCAGATTGTTAGAGAGTAGATTTTACACAATTGGATATACATTTTGATACAGATTATAAAATAAGGTTGCTCCACGTTTCACAGTTCTTTCTTTAGGCTAGTTAATGTATGGATACTTTTAGATTTGAATCGTACTCATATCGTATTTGTATATTTGCAAATTTATATCTGATAACGCCTCTAATGATCCATTTCTGGTACAACGCGACCTACAAGAAAAATAAGACACCGGTGTTGTGCCGGCCAAAATTCCTATGATGTCTAAGTCAAATTGAATAATATTTCTGAAGAATAGATAAGACAGAAAATAGTACGAAAATTGTAGACCCTACATGTGTCGTCCGTCTAGTGTGTGCTTTTATACTTTCTTAGCTCTTTGAGGCCTATTGGGAGTCTACCTTTGAGGGGTTATGATAAGATAATTATCTCTAGCTGCTTAGGAATCTTTATTCGTAGGGATAAAGACTCTATCCCTTTAGATCCGCCCGCAAGGTAGTAGACTTTCAATCGGATTCTTACTACATTAGTCCCTTGCTTGGATAAGAGAAGAGGGGAGACTGCTTTCCCTAGGCTGAGGTTTGTTCTGGCCGAGCAGTTGAGGATATAACATGGGAAGAGCCGAGAAGGCCTCTCGGTCATCAATTTTCTACCTATCAATATCCTAATAAGTATTTATAATTTGAAAATTATTAGTTTTTATTTTTAACATATTATATACTTTTCTAAGTCACGTATTAGACCGAGCAAACTTTCTTGGAAGATAAGGTTGTAGGGTTATGGTTTTGAAACTTCAAAAGTTCCTTTAATTTCAAAGCTTTTCTACAAGCAAACAGAAACTTTCACAGATGATGCTACTAGTCGACATGGGTGATGGTCAGTTCTATCTGTTCGGTTTACGTTCGGTTCACGAGAACCAGTCTTTCTACGATAGAGAAGAATTAGTTCCTTTCAAATGCTTTTTGTACGGAAAAATGATACGACCGTTAGACAAAAGACATTTATTTAGGGAAATTAGGCATAAGACCTTTTCGTTTTGGGTGGCAATAGAAGATTAAAAGATCAAACATGATGCAGAGGGCATTCAATGTTTTCTGGTAGAAGAGATAGATGTAAAGCTAATATAACAAACTGAAGCCCAAGTGCCTAACATGAATAATCATTGAGTGTGGAGTCTCCTGGACGGAATGGGAAAGTCAGATACACATTAAACGTATTGTGCAACAAAACAATGTTGTTTTGACGTTAAGACACAGATTCTCAGCGGTCAGAGTCTGTTCGAAACAGTGTTTTTATGTATCAAAAAGACGTATTTAGCACAAAACACGACCTATTATGCATTCTGCACGGCAGGACCTATGTCCTCTCTGGACCATTGAAACAAATTTCCAAATAGGAATTCATGGAAATACCAAAACACTTGCAATTTAAAATAAGGAAATATAGAAGTAGATTATATTGAGAAAAATGAAAAAAAAAATTTTTGTTCTGAAAGCCGAGGCAATGAATATCGTTTGCCTTGCTGAGAAAAAAAAAATATTTTGCCTTGAAATTAGTTGTCAAGAATTTTAGGTAGGTTGCGGGCTCAAAAATTAAGAATATATGAATTTGTTTAAAAAATTATTATTATTTAGTAAAAATTGAAAATAATTTTACACGTGTACTTTTTTTTTGGGGGGTAATAATCAGTCCATAATGTTTAGAAAACAAATGTTAGCAACCTAATAATTAATATCAAGACATATCTAATCTATGACATGCATGTATCTTTCTTGTCAGCATTCACTAATGATCTATCTATTCTTATTCTTGTAGGCACCGTAGCTCAAAGTTATAAATTCCATTTCGTACCGTTCTCGTAATAGTACCGGACTATCAGAATACCATTTCGGCAAACATTCCGGCCTGTTCCAAGCTATTCCGACATGTTCCGGCTTGTTCTGGACAATACTAACTGATACTGTACCATACCGGTCTGTATTTAAAAAAATTAAAAAAATCAATTAATATTTTTTTTGAATAATTAGACATAATTTGAAGCTAAAATCATCTTTTTTTATATTTGGTAATTTATTTTTAAATTGTGATGTTTTATTTTTATGTTTAGCATGATTTTTTATTAAAAGATATTATCTAAAAAATATATATTAATTTTAGCGATAAATACGAAACAGTACGCCGGTACACATCGGTACGGTACGAACCGTACCAATAACAAAACCGGTATAGTCGCTGGTACGAGATTGATAACTTTGCCATGGCCTACCAGCTTCAAAAAAAAGAGTAAACTTCCCTTTAAAAAATGAATGAGATTGATATTCTTCTCAAAGCCTAAGAACTAAGCCATTATGTCCTCTCGCTATACAAGTCACTTCACTGCTTTGGTTTAGTCGGGTCGCCAAAGCAGCGGCACTGATTGCTGCGGCACTGATACACATGTATAACCAGTCCAGAACATTTAGATTAAAAAAAAACTAATAGTAGATCAAGGTAATTTACAAGATAATTAGAGGTGTAGTGAGACATATCTAGCTTTGGGTCTTGGGGGCTGCCGTGCACAATGCACAACAAGATATGTTGTGTGTCAAAATGATGTGTTTAAAAGCAATAACAAGACATTCTGTCCTTTTTTGAGTCTATCAACGATGTGTCAATTTCTTGTTGGATGTGCGTTAACTACAGCATTTACGCTGCACGCGTGCATAATTTAACCTCATATCTCAGATGAGTATTTTCAAAGAGAAATAAGTATAATCACCAGTTCCCCATTATCTGAAATATGACAACTGATAAATGTATAGACTCAAAACCAACCCAATACTCTGAAGATCAAGAAGCCAATAGGCAAGGTTGATGCAAAGAAAAATGTAAATGCCATTTAGAACCAGAGTGAAGTAACATCACAGCAAGTTCTATGTATAAGTGCTGGATTTGCAACCTCAAAAATCAGACACTTGAAGTTCAACCTATATCAAGAATTGAACAAACTATTTGAGAGTTGGCCATGAAAATTGTGGCTCAATTGAAAGAAGAACAGTGTACAAGATGTTCTGAATTCTAGTGACTCGGCGAAAGCCCATATAATCTAATCTCAACCTACTTATCAATCAAGGCACGCCATGTGACATGAAGTAGGACTGAGAATCTCTCCAACATTTACACTCACCTCTCTTCGTTACACACATACTTCTCCAACTACTGCAACAGACAACAGACGAGCTTCGAAATGGAGATTACAGTATCGACTGATTTTAGTGAACGTACCCTGCTACCACATTGAAGGCACGTAAACTTGTTCTTTTAGATTTTGGGCAGCACTCTCCGTAGGGAAACCTCTCACTGCACCAATAGTCCACTGCGATATAATCCCTGCCGCAATCACAAAGCGAAGCTGCCTTACCAAAACATCTTCATTCTCAAACATCTCAGGTTGTGTCGTCAACTTTCTCATGATAGCGGCTACAATAGCATCACCAGATCCTGTTCTATCACAAGTGAATGGAGTTATGAGCACATCCTCAGTTCCAACCACCACACCATGGAAAGAAGGTGTATAGTAATGAATCCGCAGCGTTCCATCAGTTACGAACATAAACTTCAACTTATCATGCCACAACGGGGATATTTCCTCAAAGGAATAGTGGTAATGATCTTTCCTGTCCTTACTTTTCTCGTAATTCTCAGCGTAGTATTGAGGCCTGTAATTTCTCCTCCTTTCATAGTGCTCCTCATCCAGAAGGAATTCTAGTTCATACTTTGTCATCTCAATTACGTCTGCTTGCTCCCAAGCCCTCTTGATTAACTCCCTCGTTGTGTCGCGCGATTTCCACAAGATCAAGGGCATATTCAAATCGAAAAATATAAGGCCACCAAACTTTTTAGACAATGAGATTGCTCTCAAAACACTCGAATATGTAGAGGGAGACAGTAGGACATCCGAATTGAAATGCAACATTCTAGCCTGCAAGAGATTAGACAAGGGAAACTACACATTCAATTAACGCACCCCATGTGTCTCTTAACTTCAATAGTCATGGTAGAACACTGTCCAAATTAGTGAGAAAATCAGATGCCAATGATGTCTACTTCCCTGCTTAATGTAGTAAGATCCTTACCCATGTTACATGGACTCACGTACAAGTACGGGAGCAGCTGTGGGTGGGTGTCAAACTGGTTTTGACCTTTCTAAAGTAAATTTTAGGGTGTTTGGTAGCCAATCAATTTTTTAATTCTAGATTGTGGGTTGTAGATTATGGTTTTTTAGATTATAATAAGAATCTGCAAAAGTCTTGGATGGTATGTGCAAAATATATTTTTTGAAAGGGTTATGTGGGCAAGTAGAATCAGATGTCACTCTTTTAGAATTATGCATTCTCCAGTTCATTTCTCAATAATGCATTACTGAAGAACACGTTATATAATTTGGTGCAAAAATGCTAAAATGTAAAATCCATGATCTAAAAGGGATGGGTTCAAATTTTAGGAGTGGGTACAAAGATACACCTGAACATATATCTGTATATTATGTAGAATCACATGTTGCCATGGTTCCGTTCAAAAAGAATATGAAATTTTCATTTCCCATCCATGTCAAAGATTAGAAACGTTGGTATCTTCTTTTTATTCAAATATCACAAAACTAGAGGATCTAGTTGTCTACACTGGATACGTATCTCAGATACATATTCCACGCCCTTACCAAATTGAGAGCTTGACCCGGTACTTTGCATACATTTAGAAGAGTGGTGCGGACACGAGGGCTCAAGCCCAACTCTCACGAGTCTACCAGTGACATTATTGAAGGACAGCACAATAAGTGTTCTTGTGGTTGGATGATGACATCTTTGGACCTAGCTAGAAATCTAAGTAAATTTACTTTAATTGTTATGTAGGATTTTATTTATTTATTATTTATCTAGGATTTATCTTGTTAGGATTTTATCTTTGATGGTTAGATTATCTTTATCTTAGTTGGTTGTTATCGCTCCATGGAAGCATATTTATAGGGACTCTCAACCTTTTTTAGGGGATGGAATGGAATGAATAAAGTTTTTCTTCTTTTCCTAAATTGTGGATTCGAATTCCCCCTAGGTGCGGATTCCTAGGGGTTACTCTAATTCCCCTAGGTGCGGATTCCTAGGGGTTTGCTTCAATTCTCCCCTAGGTGCAGATTCCTAAGGTTATACTCCACATATACCCCCACCATTCCCAAAGAGCAAACCTTTAAAATTTAGGTGCTAGACAGCAACAAATATGTTTTTAAGAACTAGATATATGTTTCTTCAACTGCAGTTCAAGATTTACGGAAAACCAATTTCATCCCATTTGAGACATTTCAGAATATTGGCTATTTCACTACTGCAATTGTCCCACTGCAGCAGAATCGACACCAATATCCCAAGCGAAAACAACATTTCCGATTATCATATTCCAATGCCTATTACCATATTTTATTGAACAACAAAACATGCTCCACAACTCAAAATCACTAGAAGATATACAAGAAACGAACTTCATTACCTCTTTGAGCACAGCAAGATTCAGTTCAGAGCTGAGAAACGAATCCTCAGCCGACTCCCTAACCGTCTCAGCTTTCACCTTCCCATCATCATCAATATTAATCCTCATATAGGTACAAGCCGTTTTCAACTTCTTGTCAAACTTCACCCCTCGAGTCTGCACTCTCTCCTTATTCATCATGTAAAGCATCTCCTTACCAAAATCATCCTTTCCAAGCTTCCCCATAAACTCTGCTCGCCCACCCAACCTAACGTGCGATATCGCCACATTGGAAGCAGGCCCGCCAGGGGCCCTGGCAAACTCCGGCGGGTTCCACTGCAGCATTTTCCACAGCGAGTATATGTCCGGGTGCATTTGCTCCTCGGCTACTCGAACCGTAGGAAGAAACTCCTTCCGTGCGCCACCGAAGCAGCAAATCAGTGGTGGGTCTAAATAGGGGAAGTCCATTCCGTCGTCATAGTCTTCAATTTCTTCCTCATCGTTTGTAATTACTTCTCTGTGGGCTTCTGCACTTCCATTTGCTTCAACTGTTCCGTTTTCAGTTTTTGGTTTTCGGGATTTTGCTTTTGGCTTCGGTTTCGGCGTTGTTTGAGTGGAGGGGATTGAAGAGGAGGAAGGTGGAGTCGTGGGTTTCTTCTTTCGGCCTCGGCGAGTGGATTTTGGGGGTGGAGGGGCGCCATTTTGGTCGCCATTAATGGATGCTTTGGGGGTTTTTGGGTTTAGGAAGTTGTGAGATTTGGCTGGGGTAATTGACCTGGTTGTTGAAATTCTGAAGTGGGTATGTGCGTAGAGGGGGGAATGGTGAGAGAGATGAAGGTGGGAATGGGGGAGAGGTAATTGAAGTAGTTGAAGTGGTGCCATGGCCGTTAGCTAGGGTTTATCCATGGCCTTCTTTCAGTATCTCCAAGCTATCTTCTTGTGAAGAAAGTGTTTTTGACTACTGCCAGGTTCTAATTTAGTTACCAAACGGATCGGGTTGAGAAGCATTAAGATGAGTATGGTACAAAGTACAAACATTGAAATTTTTTGGCTACAAATTTTTTTTTTTGTCACAATAAAAAATTATACATTTTATAAATACTTAGCCTAAATCTCAAATCCGCCCTTAGCTATAATCCATCTTCTATACGGGGATGTCTTTGATTGTATTTTAATATCGCTGCCTATCTTAATCTTCTATATTACAGCTAAGAGTGTTACATACACATCACTTTAACACATTATTTTTATACATCACTTAAAACTACGTAGTTTTATGTTAAAGAAGATTCAAATATGTTTTCAGCGATATGGGTCAAAAACAAATACGATTTTTTTCAACACAAAACGACATAGTTTTGAGTGATGTGTAAAAGCCAAGGACGGAACCACCACAGGGCTGTGGTGGGCTGGAGGTGATTTCCCAAAAAAAAAAAAATTTAATTTTTTACATGTAAAATCTGAGCCCACAAAAAATTAGCCCACCCTATTATTTTTGCCCAATGTAATTTTAGCCCAACCAAAATCTACCCAGCCCAGGTGGTTTCCCAAAACTTGTTGAAAATATCGACTCAAATTCAATTATAAATAATTTCTACTCTCTAAAACACCGCAGGGCACAACTTCATTAAGTTATCTTACGTTTTTTAACTCTTCTTTTGTTTATTTTTGAACATTTATATTTTTTGTACAAATTTAGTAGATATTAATTATAACTCTTGTTGACCTTTATATTTATATTTATATTTTTTTTATCATCGAATATATATAATAGTTTATTTAATTTTAAGTTAGCCCGGGGTAGATTAAATTTCTGGTTCCGCCCTTGGTAAAAACGATGTGCAAAAGTGGTGTGTCTCTATCATTTTTGTATCACAGCATAAGGGGAGAAGGTTGTGAAGGTGACCTTGTTATCTAGACCTCTCGTTGGATAAATAGAGGACCCAGGATTTTCACAAATTTGCGTTGCTCCACAAATGATATGTCTTTCCAACAAAATTATATATATTATAAATACTTAACTCCAATGTCTATAAATTCTTGATCCTCCCCCTCACTATAAATACTTCACTCTGGTATTTATAAATTTTAAATTTGCCCCCGATTATAATCCATCTTTCATATGGTGGATGCCTTTGTTTATATTTTAGTCCTTGATGATGAAGATGGTTGCAATTGGCTGCTAGTCCTCTAGACAAGATGATCTTTCTATGTTCTCTCAAAATAGATAAAAAATAAAAAAATGCCGATCAACAAACAATTCATGTAGGACGTGCGTATTGGTAGGAACTCGTACAATAGGCTTCAATCTTTTATATTTGCGTAAACTACAACATATCTTTCGTATTGCCTTCAAATTTAAGATACTAATCGGGTATGAAGATTAGCTTGTATCCATTTTCGTTTTGATCATTGATATATTGTATGCATGAACAAAAGATTTTGTTTTTTATAGCTGAGGTATTCGACTGGTATTGAGACTATCCAAATCTAATGCCAACTAGCTAGTTGTCGAGGCCTTGAAGTTAAAGACCGGACAAACCTCCAATAGCCTCTAGAGATTAGTTCTAGCGAGATTTGACCTCGTGCTCGTGACATTGAAAGCAAGTCCCTCCGTCATTCTCTCTTTTACTGAACCAATTCCACATGTATTAAAAAAAAAGGAGAAAATTTGTTTTCCATGCTCACTTGTAAGGAGCTAGAACTCACTTGGAAGAAGGGAAAACAAACAGCGGTAACAAAGTTGAGAAATCGCCTATAAGATTTTGCCTTTTGATTTGCTACAAGTGATGGATTTTAGTGGATTCTAAACTAAACTTGACGGTTTGCCCATCAAAATTTGAGAAGGAATATGATAGATATAGTAAGAATGAGATATAATAGAATAAAAGATTTATTACAGAAGTTGAATGATTATAAATAATTTGTTTGAGTATTTTTAAAAAAAATAAAGATATGATAAATATAAATAAATTGATTGTACTTTTGTAATTATTAATGATATTTACATAAATATAAGCAGATATAGAAATAGATATAAGATATAAATAAGAAGAAGTGTGTGATAATTTTATTCCCTTTTAGAAGAATCATAGTCACCCGAAAATCATATTCAGAATTCAGGATAGTAAATAAATTTCAAATATGAAAAACTCGGATAGCCATATCAGGGTTGATAATAACGAACTTTATGATTCCTAACAAAATAACCATAAAGGACAGAGGTTTGTCCATTTTTATGGTCTGCTTGTAATAATGACATTTCTGTAAATAAAATGAGATATAAGATATAAATAGGGAGAAGTATAATAATTTTATCCCCAAGCACTTTCAGAAGAATCATAGTCAACCGTAGATCATATCTCTGGAATCTAAAATATTTAACAAATTTTAAATATGACAAATTCAGATAGTCATATCCGGGTGATAACAATAAACTCTTTTATGGTTTTCAACAAATAGACCATAAATGACACAGGTTTGTTTGTAATAATGACATTCTTGTAAATAGAATAAGATATAAGATATAAATGGGGGAGAAATATGATAATTTTATCCCCATCAGGTCCTTTCAGAAGAATCACAGTCACCTAGAGATCATATCTAGAATCCAAGAAAGTAAATAAATTTCAAATATGACAAATTCGGATAGTCATATCTCAAGTGACAACAATGAACTATCTTATAACTCCTAACAAACAAACCATAAACGAAACAAATTTGTTCCTTCTGTGAAAAGGAGAGATAAGGTTACAGAAAATCTTTCTCGAAAATATTTCTGAATTCAAGATTAAGGATTTGGAATCATGCAAATTCAAGTAAATCTAGTCCATTAATTTTAAATTCCGAGAAGTTTTTCTAGGACCAAACCTAACAAAAGACATATACCAATGTGAGATAAACAAAATACAGGGATAAGATATACCGCTGCAACTGATCTGATTAAAAGCTCTCAAAATTATTCAGACTGATATAGATATATCATCTTCCATGATTTCAACAATTGATAGCTAATGCCTAATTAGCAGCACCCCCACAATCGGAGCCACAAACAAGCTGACAGGTGCAGAAGTGTTTATTGGCTGGAGCAGGATCGCATCTGCATTTTGAAGCCATGGCGCTTGCTCCGCATCTTCCATTCCATTCCAGAAAGCAATCGAAGTTTCCGTTGGGTCCACATGACCCTGGCAGCGTCAATTTCGCCGGACAAAACTTGATCGGACCGATGGGGACGAACCCAGATGATGAACTTTGAGAGAACCATGTACAAGAAAACAAGTGTTAGCTTTGCAAAACACAACTTTCTACAGGATGTTATCGGTCCGGTTCGGGAGAGAAATTTAGACCAAACCGAGAATTTCAGACCGAATTGAGAATTTCAATTTAGAGTTTTTTTGAACTGATACCAAACCAAAATAGTTTGGTGTTATTGATTCGGTTCAGATGAGAAACTTAGACTGAACCGAGAATTTCAATTTAGGATTTTTCGAACTGAAACCGAACAAAAAAGGTTTGGTTTTTTCTGTTTTGGCCTGGTTCGGTTTATCTTTTCAATTTAGTTGGATCAAGCTTAATGTACCAAAAAAAAATAGATTTTTTATTCACAAATAAAATTTTGGCTATCAAAAGAGCAAGCCCAATGTTAAAAATATATATTAAAAAAATTAAAAAATTACAAGTTAAAAAAAATTGGGTTCTATTTATTCCGGTTTGATTTGGTCCGATCCAATGTTTAGGGTTAAAGAACTAAAGCCGAATCAACTTTTTCTCCAATACACCAAATCGAACTGGGCCACGCTGATCTAACTAAAAAATTGAACTAATTGTCAATTCGATTCAATTTTTTGGTTCGATTTGATTCTATATAATAGTGTCTCATTGAATTTTTTTTTTTCAAAATTGAGAGGTTTTTCTTTTTGGAAAAAATCTAAGAACACAAACAATTTGTGCACATTTGAACACAAATGTATTTGAAATCAGATGCAGGTCGATTATTCCATAATCGTGTGTGTATGTTTGTGTGTGTGTGTGTGAGAGAGAGAGAGAGGGGGGGTGTTTGAGAATGCTATACCTTGAGAGAGTAAAGAGTAAGCTGAAGAGAAGACAGAAAGAAAGCATGGAGAGAGCTGCGTAGTTCTTCATGATATTTCTCCTCTTAATTTTTCTTTAATTTGCTGTTATCCGAATGATGCCTTAACAATTTGCATGAACCAACACCTATTTATAGATGCCTAATTGGTACAGCTTGGACAAGAGATGGATAGTGGGCCCGTTTTGTTGAAAAATGATTATTTACTCTTAAGCACCACGTGGCAGTATCCACGTCTAAATGTACGGTTCCTGTATGAATTTGGAACGTTACAGTACTTTAATACATCACGTGTTGGTAACTAGACACAAGAATTCAACTATGAATAATGCACAGTAATATATGTTACGCGTTAAGACGATATCGTTTTGACAATTAAAATTCTGTCAAAATACATCTAACCATTTCGACATCATTAAGTGACTAAGAAAAATACTGTTCTGATGCACAGCACATCTTACTGTTTGCTCTGTACACGATTAATATTGCAAGTAAAAGAATTGTGGGGTGTATGAACCCCACAATCCTTTAATATATTGATTTCTCATCCAAGACAAAATACATTGATTTCCAATTAATACTTTGTAAATTTGAAATTCTTTCTCTGTTTGTACTTTTTTAAATGAATTAACGCTAATCTGATTTAAACATAAGGAGAAGGGTATTTTCAAAAGCAAATGCCAAATGGTGCCCAAGGGGCACATGTTAAATGTGTAATAAATGATGTTATTAATTACAAAAAGTTATTAAATCAACAGTTTAATTTATGATGCCTATTAAATGACTGATATTTCTTAACAATTTATATTTATTGTAGCAATAACTACAACAATATTACCAACATTACATTTACTCAATTTTTTCTCGACAAGCAGAAAAAAAAAAAATTCATTCAAAATTTTTTTTTCCTTGAGGAATACCAATAGAAAATTTGAATCACAAATATTGTTGTTGTTATTTTAGTTATTCGTCCATGTTTTTAATTATGATTATTGGACTACACATGTTGTTTGAAATGCTAGGTGTTTAAATTAGTATGCTCTTTTTAAAATAGTTATTTTTTTATCAAACAAATAAAATTTATTGTTGGAAAAATGGTTTGGGAAAACATAGTTCTAGCCAAGTTTGAGCTAAAATAAAAGTAGGTTATACATATTTTTATATGTGGATCCTAGTGGCAATGTATTTATGTGCATATAGAGATTAAGATTATGTATTTTGTCGGGAAAAACTATTTATATATGAATTGAAAATTGAATCCAATATAGACTCCAAAAATTGATAATTTTTGGTGAAAATAATGTTAGTTTCACATAGAAAAAATGTGAATTTTCTGTGACTTATATAGCTTGACATTAGTTAAGAGTTTGAGTCTCAATGGGAGCTTCACTTTTCTGAATCGGGAAGGACTTAGGTAGCTACTATAAGTGCACCGTTTGTCCGACCAGCCAGTCGTGTTCAGGTTCGAATCATTTAGATATTATTCTTTTTATTGAAAAATTAATTAATTAAATTAATTTCTTTCTAGATTTAATTTTGAATCTATTTTTGACTCGTTTGAATGCATTTGACCCATTTTGGAGGCCCGCGTGACCCAACAGGTTTTTTGACCGTTGGTCTTGGATGGTTCGTGATTGTTTGAAAGCCCAACGGCTGCAAGCCTTAAGCCGAACCAATGCATTTGACCGAACTAATTTTCTTTAGCGAATCGGTGCATCCTTTACCTTTTCGAGCCGAACCAGTACAACTCTTGGGCTAAGTTGCACATCTTGATTGCCTATAAATAAAGGCTATTTCATTCCATAATTTGGCACTTAGTTATTAGACCCCTGCTCTTGCATTAAATAGCATCTTAACGCATAATTTCTAGTTCTTCGAGAGAGTTCAGTACACAAATTTGGTTCGATAGACTTGTAGTTTGCAATGTTGCTACTACAAGGTTGATTGTTGCATATTGGGAGACAGACGCCACTGTATCTCATAGCACCGTAGTGATGACATATTTTGTCTTAAGGAGATTGGTGTCCAACATCCTCGATTATTCTTCAATACTTGCGTTTGATGGATTTTAGATTTCCAACCGGTCACTATAAGTTACTATTTCCATACTGTTATTGTTGTACTATGTTTTTCTAATCCAAACAGATTAGTGGTAGTCTTTCTAACATTTATCATTTTGAATAGAAAAAAATAAACAAAAGATAATCTTTATTTATATTTTCGTGGAAATTCTTTAAGAACTTAACTAGATTTTTATAGTAAACTGAAGAGTTACAAATATTATTTTTAAATTTTAAACAAGGGTAATATTAAAATATTTTGTGTCATTAACTTTACACTCAAAATTGAGTAGTTATTAATTAGAATGCAAATGATTGAAAGCTCATTAAATGCAAATTCAATCATTAATTGCTCGTTAACAAATACCTTGGAGCACACGCATGTTAGCAAAATAGGTTTAAAATTATAAATATATTGGGTCCAATTTATGCTAATGTGGGTCTCACTACAAGAAAAATATGATATTATAACAAAGGATTTTGTTAATGTGTGCCCTAAGGGCACATGATAAGAATCATTAAATAAGACTAATTAAATCTACTTCTATTGAAAATAGTAAAGTTATTAATGTCTTGTGCAATATTAGAGGTAAGAGAAAAACTTATTTTATAGTGAGACCAAAATACCCTTTTAATATTTTTCTTTGTGCTACATTTTCATTTTTTGTTCTTTATTTTTTTAATTCTTTTAACTACTTCGAATGTCTCAGATGAGGAAATAACTTGGCACACGAAAATAATTAGTTGTTTATTGGCATAAACTAAAAAGATAATGAAAAAAAATAGAAGGGTTAAAGAAAGAAACATATTCATTGGTTGCTGATTAAAAAAAAAAATTCATCATTTCTCAAAAGGTTTATTTCCCCTAAGATTTTTAGATTTTTTTGAACTGGCAACTGTGAATTTCTCCTAATCTTTTCTTAAAGTCTCAACTATCAAATGTTAAATATACTTTTTTTCCTCCGCTAATTCTATATAATCAAGACTTTTTAAGGCTTCTAATTTTTTTTCTCCTCTAACTCTACCACATGCCCAATGTTTATGAGCCCCTTTTTTCTTCGAGGAAAAATTACTTTTTTTTTTTAGAAAATAAATCTTATTTTCTTCTAAAAAAGGTTTTAACTGTTTTTTTTTAATAATAATTGTTGTTATCTTTTTTTTCTCGTTGTTTAGTTAAATTTTTTTTTCATTTGTCTTTTTAGTTTATGCCAATAAAATATTAATTGTACTCGTGCGCCAAGTTATTTTCCCATTAGAGACACTCGAGATAATTAAAAGAATTAGAAAAGATAGAGAAGGAAAAAAAATGTAACACACAAAAAAATATAAAAAGGGTATTTTGGTCACACTATAACACAAGTTTTTCTTTTATTCTAATATTGCACAAGACATTAATGACTTTTACTATTTTCAATAGAAGTGAATTTAATTGGTCTTATTTAATGATTCTTATCATGTGCCCTTAGGGCACACATTAACAAAACCCTATAACAAAATACCCGTAACCAACGTAAAATTTATCTCTACTATCCATTAATTCCAACCTAGTAAATGTACTAATCAATTATATGGTCATTGGGTTAGGTGATTAATTCTCTAAAATTCTCTGATTCTGGTGTATTTAAAAATTATTCCAGGCATCATCACTTGACATTGGCCATGAATTACATCAAAATAAGAGCAATTTTGGTTCTGCAGAATATGTCACGACATTGGTTTTTTTTTTTTTTGGCCATAACATTAAATAAAAAATGCTTTTCTGTTTTGAAGATTGTAAAAAATCCTCTTCAATCTATTTGGCCAGAACAATTTAAATTGATTATTTTTTGTCTTTATCCAAATTATTTTTGTATTTGTGTTTTTGTTTTTTTATAGAATTATTGGTTCGTCTCGAAGAAAGAAATCTAAAAAATATAAAATTATGTTCAAAACCTAAAAAAAGTTCACTAAAGATGAAAATAAGTCAACACAGACGCTGTTTTAGGCTTATTTTTTGTCTTTTCTATAATTTTTTTATTTTTTGAACATAATTTTATATGTTTCTGAAATATCTTATCGAGACAAACTAATAACCATAAAAAAAATTGACACAAAACAAAAAATTATAAAAAAAATTCAAATAAGGACAAAAAATAATAAGTCAATAAGTTAATAATTTTCACAGTCCAAATAGATCTGAAAATGAATGATAACGAAAAAACCATTAAATAGGGAAAAAAAGTAATATATTAAATTTGAATCTTAAAACGATAGGTAGTTTTTTAATGCATTTTAAATGTGAGATTGCAAAGATTCACTAATCTGATTTGATTCGCCTTTGAGATTCAAGTCATTCCTGTAGTTTGCATAGGGAATAATCAGTTAATGTTAGCCGATCGTCACCAAACATAAAACACTTTGACACTTAAGGTAGAACGCGTAGGACGAAATCATAATAGTAATTGTATTTATAATTAATAAGATACCTGATCGATTTTGCCTCATGATTTTCTTTTTATAAGCCATCAAGTGCTTTAATTTGGTAAGTGAATATTGATGGATCCTTTTCCAATTTATGTGTTGCCAAATCTGGCTATTTTCTAACAGCACAAGGGTATCCTAAATAGGAACCTTTTTTAAATCTTGTACTTTCCTATAAGCTTTTTGTTATGCAGAGTTTCAAACCTGTATGGAAGAATTATGTGTGGTGAAGAATATTTTAGGTATGAAAGTCAGGAGGGACTAAGAGGCTGGAATGTTATACTTTATTCAAAGGGGTTATCTAAGAAAATATTTGAACGCTTTGCTATGCAGAGTTTCAAGATTGTATCTACTCACACTATTACGATAATTGTTAAAGACGACAGTTTTAAAACTGTCATTTATGGAGGTGACATTAAAATTCTTAAATTTTTTAATGATAATTTGGAACTGTTATTGATATATACTTTATAAATGTCATTAAAAAATATAAGATGACAAATTAAAATTGTCATCGTTAACTATAAATATGACAATCTTAAAAGCGTAATTAAATATAACACTATTATCTACTCAATATAGTCAGGACACTATTATCTTTCCCTTCTAAAGTTTCGAACCTTTGACTTTCCACCCAATAAATACCTTATGCGCATCTTCTCTAACTACTATCAAATATAATATTTATGAGATATTTACAATATCTATTATATAATGGGTAAATTAAATCAGAGTCCTTTTTACCTACACTACGTAGGGTTGAATCCTATACACTTTTTAAACTTATGTTTTCACCCCCAATTTAGCTTGGTTGACATGTTTACCCTTATTTTGTGGTGGTAGATTACCGTCTTATCCTTTTTTATTCAGAAGATATTTTGTATTGATTTGGTATCTTTGTAATTGGGCAATAAATATGGCTATAATTACGGAATTAAATAAGGTAAAATATCTAATTGATTATGGAAACCACGTCGCCGGATTTAATGTTCGCCGGAGTTTTGTTTATGCAGTTACCATGTTTGGTGAATTTACCATGTCTTGATAGATGATATGTAATTTATCATGTTTTTTATAGATGATGTGCAAATTTACCATATCGTGTATTTTACTGTGTTTATTAGATGATATGTAAATTTACCATGTTTGATAGATGGTATGCAACTAACCATGTTCTGAAATTTATCAAAATGGTACAGTCGGTGATGTAGTAAAGTTTTCCGGATATACAAATTAACCATCGGACACAAATTTACCATAATACGACTGTTTGTTGGATGATATGTAAATTTACCATCAGACACAAATTTACCATAATACGACTGTTCAAATGCAGAGAGGAAATGCTAAAATGCAGAGAGGAAATTTACCATCAAATGGTAAAATGCAGAGATAAATTTACCATCAAATGCTAAAATGCAGAGGAAAATTGAATGTCGCGGCATTGATGGTTTGGTTGAAATTGAGTTTGTGTTCGTAAGTTAAAATGATAAATTTTTGGGATTGGCCCTAAATTCTGTTGTGCATTAGCCTGGTGGCTGCTTTTAGGCGCCCCATATATGCAATTCTGCAATTCTTTTAGGCGCCCCATAGATCCCTCATTTTAGCCCTGGATTTTAAAACCCTACAAGGAGATTGGAACCCAACTCCTCAGGCTCAGTTGTTACTTCAGTTCTTTTAGGTGGCCCATAGTTCTATCTACATTCCGCTTGCAAAATGGCCCGAGTGGCCCGAGGCTCTACGTTTATCGAAATGGTAAAATGCAGAGCGACCATCAGGAAACCGTGGTAAAATTGACCATGAATTGACCACTGAAATTGACTTGTAAAATTGAACACGAATCCCACACTGAAATTAACCACATCCATACAATTTTACCATCAATATGATTAGTAGCATTTTGGTCCACAAAAAATGGGGGCTGTTTGAATATCATGAATTGAAATTTACCATCATTTCTACGAAATTTATCACCGCACATAAAAGAGTCTAACATCAACGTAATGTCCTGCAATGGGTCCTAATACGCGTCAAGGGTCTGTCGTAGACGGTAGATCGAGCCCCTAGATCGCCGTTTGTCTTCACGGTACTGCGATTTTAGAATCCTTACACAGAGTAAGAAAACCCAGAACACACTACCGCAGGACGAAATGCACCACCGCAGGACGTCTGGGTGTTCGATCGAAACACCACCGCAGGACGAGATGCGACGGCTGGGTCTTCAGTTGCTACCGCCGCGGTGACCAGACCGTAGGACGAGATGCGACGGCCAAACAGTGGTCTTCGCCGGTGTTTTTGGCAGACAAACAGCGGGAGAATACGAAGCAGTCCGCCAATCTTCAATCGCCGGTCTTCAGTCGCTGCCGCGGTGACGGGGCCGTAGGACTAGAACCGACGGCCAAACAGTGGTCGTGGATGGAGTTCCTGGCGGACGAACAGAGGGAGACGAACCATCCCGTACGTTTAGGATATTACCGAAGGTAAGAACAAAAACCGTTTGATAAATTTGGACATTCAATGTAATATTAAAGGTAAGTTGGTGAACACATCCCTTATTTTTAGGACAATCCTGATTTAGTGCTCTATTTATTTTTAGGGTCTTTTTTGGTATTTTTTGAATTTTAGGATGCAAAATTAATGTTGAAAAGTGTCTAGGATGTAACACTAGGTTAGTCTTAGAGGTAGGACTCAACATTAAGTACCCCTTATATAATATATATGTTTAACATTTTTTTTATTGTTTTAATGTCAATCGAGATTAAAAAGATTTTCGTGATTTTAATGTCACTTTTAATTAAAATCGACATTATAAACGAATTTCTTTATTTCAATGTCAGTTTTAATCAAAATCGATATTATAAAAGGGGATTAGTTATGTCCCCAACTTGAAAAGCGACATAATAAAAATATAACATGACACTTTTTTTGATAGATTGACATCAATACTTATTCCAGTATTTTCAATGACAGATTTGTAAAAATTGACATGTTATTTAAACAATATTGTAATAGTGATGACATTTTTTTTGTAGACTGACATTAATATTTATTTCATTTTTTCAATGACATATTTACAAAAACTGACATGTTATTTCTGCATTATTGTAGTAGTGATTATATTTTTTTTGTAGACTGACATCAATACTTATTTCAATTTTTTCGATGACAAATTTAAAAAAATTGACATGTTATTTAAGCACTATTGTAATAGTGATGACAGATTTTTTATAGACTGACATCAATACTTATTCTAATTTTTTCAATGACAAGTTTGCAAAAACTAATATGTTATTTACTTTTATAGTGTCATTATCTAATTTTTGCAGACTTGTCACGACAGATATAGAATGAGATAAAACACATGTCAAAGGTTTCATATGCTAGTGTTGTTAGGAGTTTGAAGCATGCTATGGTTTGTATTGTCTTGACATTTCACGTGTTGTTAGTGTGGTTAGTTAGTATATGATAATTTCGAGTGTCAAGTTAAAACATATTGCTTAGACTTGATTGGCATTAGCACTTACTGATTGCCACTCAGGGCTTTGAAGGAGAGAGAGATGTGCAAGATAGTGGTTCTATGGTGATTGAATTTGTGGAAATTTAAGTCAAGTTGGCGATATGTTGAGATAGTGCCTTGTATTCCGACAGTAACTGGTACTACCGATAGTAAGTGCCCTTACTACCAATTATAGGAGCTTATGACTTTTTGGGACAACTAAGGTACTATCGCTAGTAGGAGCATCACTACCAGTAGTAAGAATTTTTGACTTTTTGAGACAGTTGTCGGTACTACCAGTAATACAAGCATTACTACCGATAGTAATGGTTGCAGAGAATCCTATTAATAAGTTTTAGGAGATTTATTTTTGTAATCTACTTTAGGATATTATTATTTCCTATTCTTTAAGGTTTTCTATAAATATAGAAAACATGGTTCCCTAAAAATAATCTTGATGATATCTGATTGATTGACACTTCACATTAGGGTTTTGGAAGATAGCTGATCTTTGTAATCTCTCTTGATCATAGTGAAATCTCTCTCTCTCTCTCTCAATTGTCTCCCATGTATGTACATTGAAGCTATTGCTTATTCAAAATCATATAAATTTCTGTGTTTTTTCGTTTTCTTGTTGATTGTCTTTTCTTGTATATCGTATTTGTATTAATAGCAACTTTATTACCACTATTTGTTTTATGTAATATTCAAGTCCAATTATTGTAATATACATATTCTATCTTTTTATATATATAATTGTGTAGAAAAATGCCTTTAATGCTTTTTATTTGTTGTGAAGGAAAGTTGAGAAATCACATATAAGATTTTGGCTTTTGATTTGCTAGGTTGTGGAGTTTGTTAGCGGTCAAAATTTTAGAAGAAATATAATAAATATAGTAAGAATGAGATATAGTAAAATAAAAGATACATAGGCGAATGATTATAAATAATTTATTTGAGTATTTTTTTTAGAAATAAAGATATGGTAAATATAAATAAATTAATGATAATTTTATAATTATAATGATATTTAGATCAATAGAAGCACATGTACAAAGAGATATAAGATACGAATAGGGGGATGAGTATGATAATTTTGTCACATGAAAATCATATCCGGGATCTAAAGACGTAAATAAATTTTAAATATGACAAACTCAGATAACTATATTCGAAGTGATAACAATGAACACTTTTGTGATTCCTAACAAGCAAACCCTAAAACAGGTTTGTCCATTAAAAGCTCTCGTAATTATTCAGATTGATTTATGGATATATCATCTTCCATGATTTCAACAATCTAGACCTAATTAGCAGCACCACTCCCACAAGGGGAGCCACAAACAAGTTGGCAGGTGCAGTAGTGCTTATTGGCTGGAGCAGGATCGCATCTGCATTTCGAAGCCATGGCGCTTGCTCCACATCTTCCATCCCATTCCAGGAAGCAATCGAAGTTTCCATTGAGTCCACATGCGCCTGGCAACGTCAATTTCGCCGGACAAAACTTGATCGGACCGATGGGGACGAAGCCGGACGATGAACTTTGAGAGAATCAATGTTCAAGAAAGCAAAAGTTAGCTTTGCAAAACACAACTTCATACTTATAACTAGAGATGTGTTATGGGTCTTGTTCAGGGAGAAATTCAAACCAAACCGATAATTTCAGGCCGAAGAGAGAATTTCAATTTAGGATTTTTCGAAATGAAACTAAACAAAAATAGTTTGGTGTTGTTGATTTGCTCCGGAGGAGAAACTCAGACCGAATCGAGAATGTCAATTTAGGATTTTCGAATTGAAACGCTAGCAAAATAGTTTAATTTTTTCAATTTTGGCCCAATTCGGTTCAGTTCGCTGATATAGTTGGACCAAGCTTAATTTACAAAAAAAATTAGATTTTTTATTCAGAAATAAAATTTGGGCTATCAAGAGGCCAAGTCCAATGTAAAAAAAAACACACACACACACGGACACATTAAAAAATACAAATTACCAAAAAAATGGGTTCTATTTATTTTGTTTTGATTCAATCCGATCTGGTGTTTAGGGCTAAAAAATTAAATTCGAACCGACTTTTTCTCTAAGACACCAAACTGGAAGTGTGTGTGTGTGTGAGAGAGAGAGAGAGAGAGAGGGGGGGGGGGGGGGGGGGGGGGGGGGGGGGGGGGGGGGGGGGGGAGGGGGAGGGGAGGGGGTGTTTGAGAATGCTATACCTTGAGAGAGTAAAGAGTAAGCTGAAGAGAAGACAGAAAGAAAGCATGGAGAGAGCTGCGTAGTTCTTCATGATATTTCTCCTCTTAATTTTTCTTTAATTTGCTATTATCCAAATGATGCTTTAATAATTTGCATGAACCAAAGCCTATTTATAGATGCCTGATCGGTACAGCCTGGATAAGAGATGAATAGTGGGCCCATTTTGTTGAAAAATGATTCCTTACTCTTGAACACCATGTGGCGATATCCACGCCTAAATGTATGGTTCTTATATGAATTTGTGATGTTAAAGTGCGGTGATAAATCACGTGGTGGTAATTAGATGCAAGAATTTTTTCGTGAACAACGCACAACATGATATGTTGCACGTCAAAACGATGTCGTTTTTGTTATCAAAATTTTGCCGAAATACATCCAACCTTTTGGGCTTCATTAAGTGGTCGAAACAGCATTGTTATGACGCGTAATACATTTTGCTGTACTTTGTGCATGATAAGATCTCTAGTTCTAATAATATCACATGTATCCCAAGTGCGCTAAATAATTAGGACTTGGGAGCCAAATGGTGTGATGTGTGCCAAAACACCATTGGTTTGGCGAATAAAATATTATTATTTTGAGTTGACTTGACCGTTATGAGTGTTCGTTTTTACGTTAAAATAACGTCATTTTGCTACACAGTTCGTCTGCTATGCAACAGGCTCGATCCCCATTTCGAATAATTGCTCCTTTGTGGGGTTGTGTTGTGGGTTCACACAAAAAAGATCATCATTTGGCTTAGTTGGATGTGTAACGTAAGGAATCACAATGGATTTGGTCCAAGACAAAATACATTGATTTCCAATTAATACTTTTGTGAATTTCAAATTATTTCTATGTTTGTACGTACTCTTTTAAATGAATTTACACTAATCTGATTTAAACATAAGAAGAAGGGTATTTTAAAAATTATGAAAATATTAGGTCCAATTTAATGTGGGTCTTAATGATGTTATTATTCGTGAAATCTGCTCTAGTAAATGTCTTAATAATTTATATGGGTCCACATCATGAGGAGTAGTGGGGTCAAGTAATTAATTCTCTAAAATTTTCTGATTTCGGTATACTTAACAATTATGTGATAAATTTATAAAATCATTCTAGGCATTGGTCCACACTAAAATCTTGACATTTGCAATGAATTACTTATCGAATTCATATTCTTTTTTACATTACGTGATATCAAAAATGTGTTTCTGTTATGAAGATTGTGAAAAATCCTCTTCCTAAAACGAATGATAGTGAAAAAAAAAAGCATTAAATAAGAAAAAATAAAAAATAAATTAAATTTGGGTCATGAAAGGTAGTTTTTTGATCCATCTTAACGCATCAAAATAAATATAGTATTAATCTCTGAAATAAGGTTAAAAAGTTATAAGGGCTACAAGCACATAACGCATCAAATACCACTTGAAACCGTGAAAGAACACTTAAAAGTTGACAGTTTTTCATATTGCGATTCATGTTTTTCGTATATCTCTGGTTGTAAGATCTGAGTTTCTAACTTGTGTTTGATTTTGAATTCCAATATGTCTACTGAAATCTCAAGCTAGAAACATGAAATGAAAAAGGAGTCCTTTGTGTTGATGGAGTTCGAAAAATCCCTTGACGTGTTATATATGACCGATATGTATCAATTTTTACACTTTCCGACATAGTTACACCACAATGTACAATCACAATCACATCAATCAATTACCGTTATCGTGGTTCTTTTTAAATTCTCGACTGCTACCATCGATATTCAACAATCAAAACTATTGAGACCCTTCAAAAAAATTACTTTCTTCTTAGAAGTGATTTTTAAAAATTCACGACTATAATGATCGATTCTCATTCTTTGTTGTTCAATATTTTCAATACATTAAAATCTCAATACCGTTACTTGAAATCTTGCTCTCATGAACATACAAAATAGACATTGAATAAAAATGAAACCTGTAAGCAATGAGATTTATTGAGCTTGAGAATCAAAACCTATTGCACAACTAGATGAACTCTATCACTCTATTTCCATAGAGATTTTTAGTTCTAATACAAACACCACAAATAAAATTCACTAAAATAAGATCGAAAAAGTCTAGTAACCCATTATTTATGTATAGATTCGAATATATATGTGTTTCCAACCATTTGATGTACGTAAAATCCTCAATTACTCGACGGGCAACATGACCTCATTGGTCCTAAAAGGAGGCAAAGTCCATGGCGGATTATACCTGGCCAAAACCTCCTCCCCAACCACCTTATACCCATCTCTCTCCAACCCCTTCCTCAACTTCTCCACCTTCTCCGCCACCACCTTCTCCGTCGCCGCCCCACTAAACTTCACCACACCATACTTCTTCTCTCCCTCCTCCCTAATCACCACCCTCTCATCCACCGGCCTCGGCGCCTCCTCCGCCTTCTTATACTTCGACGGCAGTATAAACGCCATCGTCACCTTCTTCTTCTCTCCCTCTTCGCCTCCGGCCTTTGTTACCACCGGAGCAGTCATCGCGATTTTTTCCGGTGTAGAGTGGGTTATAACCGGCGCCGTCATCGCGATTTTTTCCGGCGTGGTGTTCTGGGGATTACCCAGAGCTCCGATGTAGTTGGCGAGGATAATGAAACCGCCATCCTTGTCGCCTTTGAATTGGGTCGGATCGTATGTGACCTCGGCGATGACTGATGAAGGGTAATTACGGATCTCGTACTCGTCGGTGGATCGGATGACTTCGAATTTGGGGGTTTCGACGCAGATTCTTCCAAAAACCATGCCCATTTTGAGGAATTTGGGGATTTCCGAATGCTATCTAATTGGGTATATGATTGAAGATGATTAGAGAAATGGGTATTGTGGGTTTTATAGGGAAGGAAGAAGGGGAGGGTGGGTTCTGGATTTGAAGGGAAAATTCTTCGAATTGGAGAAGGCGGATTGATTTGACTGAAAAACCTTGCTTGAGGAAGGGGAAGGCGTTAGAGAGAGAGAGGGGTAAGAAGAAATCGTAATCGTGAGGCTAAACGAGTGGCGGGAAATGAACGATGGATGGGTGGATTCTATTCTCCCACGATTGGAGTCTCCAAATTATTCTACTTAGCGGTGCCCATTTTGTTGTGCATAATACATAGTAAAATATGCAATGCATTGAAAATAAATTATTTTGACATTTTAAATGCAGTTTGCATTTAGTTGCATTGTCTTGAGCGTCCAAATACATCACGATATTATTTTGGCATCTAAAATACATCTGGCATCTAGATCCGATAACTTGAACGTTTAAAAATACACCAAAATAACGTTATTTTAATGCGTTGCACACGCTACCCGTATAATAGAGTCCCATTTCTCATTGATGTGTGATAGAGGGAATTTTGGGGGCATTACTTAAATGTGTCCCAAGATCAGTTGATAATTTTTTCTCTTCCATTATTCTTTGAATAATATTACAAGCACAATAAATTCTCATAAACCTACGTATATTTGGGTTAATTATTTCAGATAAAAAAGTTTTTTGAATTTTGATTTGTATTACGTGACAAGAGTATATAATGAAAAAAAAACGTAATAGTTCTCAGTTATTGACTTATTGGCTTCTATTTGGACTAAATTATTTCAACTAAAGTTACATTGGAGGACAATTTCGTTATTTATTCTAAGGAATTAAACAAAATTCTACATTAAATTCAGGCAAAATACAAACAAATAATTTAGGGTGTGTTCGTTTTAGGGTGTTTCTGAAATAGTTTTAGAAACATGTCTCTGAGACGTTGTTTGGTTATAAGTGTCTCAGAAACTGTTTCTGAAACTTTTTCTTTTATAGAGAGAAAAAGTTGTCTGGGAGAATGTTCCAGAAACTGTTTCAGAAACTTGTTTGAGAGAAAGTCTCTCAAACTCATAACCGAACATAGCCTTAGTTCAAGTGGATTGAATTAGATTAATCTACTTTGTATAATATAATTTAATAATTCAACAATAACTACAGACAAAATAAACCTCTTATCATTTTATTAGGAATTAAAATTAGATAATTTATTCAATCGCCAATGAAATAATATCAAAGTACAATGTTGTGCACAATGTTATGCAAATTATTGTATTGTTAAACTTTCTCTATGTTTTTAAGCCTGGCTCAATTTGTAAGTTATATGAGATTACCGTGAACAAGTGATAAATTTAGATATTTGTGTTAATGAGTCACGTATTGAAATAATGATGAAATATTTTCTCATAAGGAACTAATTTTGAAAATTTACTCATCATTTTTCAGTTGTTAATTTTTTTTATTTGTTTGAGGATTTTATCAAAAAAATTCTATGTTTATCTTTGGTTATGGCTAGGGCTGCAAACGAGCCGAGCCGAGCTTTGGAGTGCTCGAGCTCGGCTCGTTAACTAAACGAGCCAAAAATTCGAGCTCGAGCTCGGCTTGTTTGTAAACGAGCTGAGCCGAGCCGAGTTGCACGAATCTCATTTACTTAAACGAGCCGAGTTTTTACGAGCCGAACCGAGCTTTCGAGACTCGAGCTCGGCTCGTTTACCAAACGAGCCTAAAATTCAAGCTCGAGTTCGGCTTGTTAACTGAACGAGCCGAGCCGAACTGAGCCCTTATCGAGCCGAGCCGAATCGAGCTCGCGAACAGCTCGGTTCGTTTGCAGCCCTAGTTATGGCAATATATACCAATGACTATATATGTAAAACATTAAATAGTCTGCTTTGACAAAACAAAGTTGTGTGAAAACTGTCATACTTAATAAAAAAATGATAGATATTCAGATAAACAATATATGTGTAAAACATTAAATTGTGTGTTACCCAAAAGGCAACCTAGAGGGGGGTGAATAGGGTTGCTTACAATAATGCCTAAATAAAAAATATATTGATTGAATGAGATCAATAAATAGCAAAGCAAATAAATAAATAATTTGCACGACAAAAATAAATGAGATAAGGGAGAGAGATATCACGCAAATATATATAGTGGTTCGGTCTGAGCTTTGTCCACTGCTCAGCCTAGTCCACTGGCCTAAGGAGTCGCTGTTTTACTAATCCAATAACTAGCTTCGGGTGCCGATTAAACCTTACAACCGCAACTGCTAACTTTCCCGAGGAGTTAGCGGAACCGCTAGAGTTTATCCCCAAACTCTAAAATCACTACGTTGCCAAAACCAAACCCAGTTTTGTAACCGTAGCAGAACCTCACTGAGAATTATGCAAATTCTCAATACTAAAAGTGAGAAGAAATTATGAAGTGGAAAACTCCCTAAAAGAGTAGATACACAAATATCTCTCTAAAAAAAATGTGAAAGTGATTGCTCTGTGTTGAAGTTTCTGGACTTGTATTGCTCTGAAATTGCTTGGCCCATTCTCTTCTGCTGAAGCTTCCATTATATAGCATGAAAAAAAATATGACCGTTGGAAATATTTCCTTAAAAAAAATATGACCGTTGGAAATATTTCCTTTGAAAAAAGATATGACCGTTGGAAACATTTCCTTTGAGAAGAAAATATGACCGTTGGAAACATTTCCTTTGAGAAGAAAATATGACCGTTGGAAATATTTCCTTTGAGAAGAATTTCCATTTGGGAAGAGAGCGCTAGTTTGGGATGTATCCGTTGCAAAAATCTTTCTGCAAGAATTGATCTTGTAGTAATTTAAAAAGTGAACGTTGAGAACAATTCTATTGGTTAAAAGAAAATGAATTAACATTGTTTTTCAAGAAATCAATTTTGTCATAAATCAAAATCAATTATATCTAACAATCTCCCCCTTTTTGATGATGACACAAAATATGATTTCTAAAAATAATGACAAGTGAAATTTTAAACAAGTGCTCCCCCTATGTATATGCTCCCCCTTAACATATGCCATAAGAAATATTTAGCAATTACGAGCAATAAAGAAATTTAGCAATTACGAGCAATAAAGAATAAATGGCATTTATAATAACCAACATAATCTAACATGGTACGCACCATATAGTATAATTAGCAAAATATCTCAAGCGTACATAACAAATGCTAATAACAAGGATAGACTAAACTCCCTTTTTCTCCCCCTGTGGCATCATCAAAAAAAATGTTTGGAGTAAGATTTATATAGACATTATGACGGTAACTACTCCAATTTTAAAAGTGATGAAACAAGTAATAATTATTTTAACTAAAAATCCCCAAAGAATATTTTAAAATGGATTAGACATCCCGAGTTCTCTTCGAATAAAACAAAATTGCTCTTCAATAAGGGGTTTTGTAAAAATGTCCGTCAATTGCTTGTCGGTACTAATAAAATCAAGAACGATATCCCCATTTTGAACATGATCACGAATAAAATGATGTCTAATTTCAATATGTTTTGTTCGAGAATGTTGAATGGGATTTTTCGTTAAATTAATCGCACTTGTGTTATCACATCTAATTGGAATATGATCATAATGTAAATCAAAATCCTCCATTTGCTGTTTGATCCATAATAATTGAGCACAACAACTACCAGCAGCTATGTATTCAGCTTCGGCAGTCGACAAGGCAACTGAATTTTGCTTTTTGCTAAACCACGACACTAAAGAATTTCCAAGAAATTGACATATGCCACTGGTGCTCTTACGATCAATTTTACTACCAGCATAATCAGCATCCGAAAAACCAATTAAGTCAAAAGAAGTATTTTTAGGATAAAATAGCCCCAAATTAGGAGTTCCCGCAAGATATCTAAAAATACGTTTGACAGCTACTAAATGTGACTCCTTTGGATTAGATTGAAAACGAGCACATAAACAAACACTAAACATGATATCGGGTCTACTAGCAGTAAGATAAAGTAATGAGCCAATCATACCTCGATACATTTTAGTATCTACTGATTTACCATTTTCATCTTTGTCGAGTTTAGTGGCCGGGCTCATTGGAGTCTTCATGATTTTAGAATCTTCCATCTTCAATCTTTTGAGAAGTTCTCTCGTATACTTTACTTGATTGATAAAGATTCCATCATTTGATTGTTTGATTTGAAGCCCAAGGAAGAAATTGAGTTCTCCCATCATACTCATTTCAAATTCACCTTGCATACATTTAGCAAACTCTTTGCATAGCTTTTCATTAGTAGCACCGAAAATAATATCATCAACATAAATTTGAATAATAAGCATGTCATGATTTTCAGTTTTTATAAAAAGTGTAGTATCTAATTTTCCTCTAGAAAAACCATTAGCAAGTAAGAAGGTGCTGAGTCTATCATACCATGCACGTGGAGCTTGTTTCAAACCATAAAGCGCTTTAGAAAGTTTAAAAACATGATCAGGAAAGTCATGATTTTCAAAACCCGGAGGTTGCGCTACGTAAACTTCTTCTGAAATAAAACCATTTAAAAAAGCACTTTTTACATCCATTTGAAAAAGTTTAAAATTTTTAAAACATGCAAATGCAAGCAACATGCGAATAGCTTCTAATCTAGCAACAGGAGCAAAGGTCTCATCAAAATCAATGCCTTCTTCTTGATTATAACCTTGTGCAACTAATCTAGCTTTATTTCTAACAATATTTCCTGATTCGTCCAATTTGTTTCTAAAAACCCATTTAGTACCAATAATAGTGTGATCACAAGGTCTAGGCACTAAATCCCAAACTTTATTTCTTTCAAATTGACCCAATTCTTCTTGCATCGCTAAAATCTAATTTTCATCATTTTCAGCTTCTAAAAAATTTTTAGGCTCAATTTGAGAAACAAAAGCTAAATTACCGCAAATATTATTAAGAGAAGAGCGAGTACATATACCTTTCGAAGGATCTCCAATAATTAAGTCCTTTGGGTGATTTTTCACGAATCTCCATTCTTTTGGTAGATCTTGATTGCTGACAGGATTTTGTGGTTGATCAAGGACCATGTCATCCTTTACTTGAGTGCTTTCATGCTGGCTTTCGCCGTTTTCCTTACTAATGGACAAGTCTCGCACTTCCTTTATGATATCTACCTCATCATTATCAATAACAATCTTGGGAATAGATGAGTTAGATTCATCAAAAGAAACATGAATAGATTCTTCTATAAGATGAGTACGTTTATTGTAGACTCTATATGCTTTGCTAGAAATAGAATAGCCAACAAAAATTCCTTCATCGGATTTTGAATCAAATTTTCCCAAATGATCTTTTCCATTGTTTAAAACAAAACTGTAACGACCCGCTCCCGCCCTGTACAATACTGTCCGCTTTTGCCGCCCAAACCCCATGGACTTCCCAGTAGGTCACCCATCCCTGGATTGCTCCAGGGTGAGCACGCTTAACTGTGAAGTTCCATTTGGTGTTGACGCCATCACGGCTTTAAAAGGCCTTGTACAAGGAAGGTTCATAATCTTATAAATACCACCGAACTTACATCCACCAAGCGATGTGGGACCCTTGACCACCCATCCGAACGTCCCACTGAGACTCCATCTCCCGGACGCCGGCCTCACAACCAGCATTACAGCCTGGCTGGGGTGTCACAATCTCCCCCACTTAGGAACACACGTCCTCGTGTGGGGCCGAGATATCCCACATTTCCGGTTGGTGCAGGCTCTGATACCATTTGTAACGACCCGCTCCCGCCCTGTACAATACTGTCCGCTTTTGCCGCCCAAACCCCATGGACTTCCCAGTAGGTCACCCATCCCTGGATTGCTCCAGGGTGAGCACGCTTAACTGTGAAGTTCCATTTGGTGTTGACGCCATCACGGCTTTAAAAGGCCTTGTACAAGGAAGGTTCATAATCTTATAAATACCACCGAACTTACATCCACCAAGCGATGTGGGACCCTTGACCACCCATCCGAACGTCCCACTGAGACTCCATCTCCCGGACGCCGGCCTCACAACCAGCATTACAGCCTGGCTGGGGTGTCACAAAAACATTTACATCCGAAAGCATGAAAGTAACTAATGTTGGGTTTTCTACCATTCCATAGCTCATATGGTGTCTTTTTGAGGATGGGTCTAATCAGGACCCGATTTAAAACATAGCAAGCGGTATTGACAGCTTCTGCCCAAAAATATTTAGGTAGAGAGTTTTCACAAAGCATTGTTCTTGCCATTTCTTCAAGAGTTCTATTTTTCCTCTCAACTATCCCATTTTGTTGAGGCGTGCGAGGTGCAGAAAAGTTGTGATCTATACCATGATCGTCACAATATTTTTCAAACAAAGAGTTTTCAAGTTCTCTACCATGATCAGTACGAATGTTTGAAATAACAAAACCTTTTTCATTTTGAACTTTTCTACAAAGTTTAGTAAATGATGGAAAAGCCTCGTCTTTATGTGCTAGGAACATAACCCATGTAAATCTAGAGAAATCATCAACAACAACAAGACAATAGTATCCGCCGCCAAGACTCGGTGTTCTAGTAGGTCCAAATAAATCCATGTGTAATAGTTGTAATGGCCTTGCAGTAGAAATAACTTTTTTTGATTTAAAAGAAACCTTGGTTTGTTTACCTTGTTGACAAGCATCACATAGTCTATCTTTTTCAAATTTGATTTTTGGAAGACCAACAACTAATTCTTTTCTAGAAAGTTTTGAAATTGCATCCATGTGTGCATGTCCAAGGCGTCTATGCCATAGCCAACTATTATCACTCATTGCAGAAAAACATTTTACACTTTTTTTGCTTAAATCATTTAAGTTAAAAACATAAACATTTTCAAGTCTTTGACCGACAAAAAGTACCTTGTTGTTTTCTATATTCTCAATAATGCATTCAGATTTTTCAAAAGTAACTCGATTACCCTTGTCACAAAGTTGACTAATACTTAGAAGATTGTGTTTTAAACCATCAACAAGTAAAACATCTTCTATAATGGTAGACGGGGTATTACCGATGTTACCTACACCGATGATTTTTCCTTTGCTATTATCACCAAAAGTCACGAATCCTCCATCTTTTGGTGTTAGAGAGTTGAAAGCTTTTTCATCGCCCGTCATATGCCTTGAACATCCACTATCGAGGTACCACTTTCCTATAGTTGATGTGGACTTAAGGCATACCTACAATAGCAAGTCAAGATTTGATTTTTGGTACCCAAATCATCTTGGGTCCATGAGGGTTAGCTTGAGCAAAATATGTTTGGTTCTTTTGAACCCAAGTTTTGTTGACATAAGTAAATGAATATCCCTTCATAGGACAAGAAGGTGAAATATGTCCTAATTTACCACAATAATGACATGTGAGTTTAGAATGACCAGATGAAGGATTTTTCTCAAAAAGATTCTTGTAAAAATTCTTATGCTCGTTTGGGTTATAGCCAATTCCAGTTTTATGAAAAAAGCATCTTTGTTTTCCAAGAAGTAAATCCAAGTCATCCTTTCCTTTAGTGAATTTTGAAAGAGACTCAGTCAGATCATTTATTTGTTCATGCAATGAATCAACATTAGATTTCTTTCTCAAATCGTCATTTTCTTCTTCCAAAATATTTTTCTCTTGAATCAAATCTCTAATTTGTTCATGCAGAAAATCAACATTAGACATCTTTTTCAAATCCTCATTTTCTTCTTTCAAAATATTTTTCTCTTCAATCAAATCATCCAACTCTTTTGAAAGATCTTTTGCGAGTTTCTTAAAACTAATATTTTTAGAACTGACTTTTTGGAAATTATGTTGCAAACTTTGAAAAGCATCTAATAATTCATTAAAAGACAGAGCAGAGGGGTCAAGATATACCTCAATTTTTTCTTTTGCCATGAAGCACAAATTTGCAATTTCTTGCTTCTCGTCATCACTGTCAAAGCTGCTATCATCACTATTGTCCCAAGCCGCTAACATAGCTTTCCTTCTGTCTTTCTTTGAATATTTCCTTGCTTGGGGACATTCGGATTTTATGTGGCCGGGCTTCTTGCATTCGTAGCAAATGATTGGATCTCTTTTGTTGGTTTCTTCCTTGTTTCCATCTTTCCTCGGAAACCGTCTATCTTTCCGATCATTTTTACTCTTGAGGTACTTTTTGAAGTTCTTGGTGATGAGAGCCATATCTCCATCTTCACTTTCATCGCTTGAATCGTCATTGCTCTTTGATTTGCTTGTAGTTCCTTTAAGAGCAATATCTTTTCTTTTCTTGTCAACCTCCTCATTCATTTTGCGATGGATTTCCTCCGTCATAAGGGATCCCATAAGCATGTCCATTGTATAAGTTGAGAAGTCCTTTGACTGTAGAATGATGGAAGTTGTAGTATCCCAATTCTGTGGCATAGATCTAAGAACCTTCCTTGCCATCTCAGATTCAGTATAAGACTTACCAAGAGATTTCAAACCATTAGTAATATTAGTAAATCTTGAAAACATTTGAGATATAGATTCATCCGGTTGCATTTTGAAAAGCTCATAGCTATGAACAAGAATATCTATTTTGGACTCCTTAACTTGACTATTCCCTTCATAGGCTATTTCTAATTTATCCCAAATTTCTTTAGCCGTTTCACAAGCAGATATTCTATTATACTCATCAGTACTCAATGCACAATAAAGAAGATTAATAGCTCTAGCATTCTTTTCAATTTTGATTTTTTCGGCGTCGGTCCATTCATCTTCTAGCTTAGGGACAGTATGGTCTCCGGACTTCTTAGTCGGGATAGTAGGACCATTGGTAAGAATTCTCCACAAGTCATAATCAGTAGATGTGACAAATATTCTCATTCTATTTTTCCAATAACTGTAATTTGTTCCCGTGAACAAAGGAGGTCTATGGGACGATTGTCCCTCGACATTAGAAACGTTACTAAGGGTTGCCATGGATCTCTCTTAGACTGTTAAGTCAAGAAAAAAAATTAACAAGAGCCGAGGCTCTGATACCAATTGTTACCCAAAAGGCAACCTAGAGGGGGGGTGAATAGGGTTGCTTACAATAATGCCTAAATAAAAAATATATTGATTGAATGAGATCAATAAATAGCAAAGCAAATAAATAAATAATTTGCACGACAAAAATAAATGAGATAAGGGAGAGAGATATCACGCAGATATATATAGTGGTTCGGTCTGAGCTTTGTCCACTGCTCAGCCTAGTCCACTGGCCTAAGGAGTCGCTGTTTTACTAATCCAATAACCAGCTTCGGGTGCCGATTAAACATTACAACCGCAACTGCTAACTTTCCCGAGGAGTTAGCGGAACCGCTAGAGTTTATCCCCAAACTCTAAAATCACTACGTTGCCAAAACCAAACCCAGTTTTGTAACCGTAGCAGAACCTCACTGAGAATTATGCAAATTCTCAATACTAAAAGTGAGAAGAAATTATGAAGTGGAAAACTCTCTAAAAGAGTAGATACACAAATATCTCTCTAAAAAAAATGTGAAAGTGATTGCTTTGTGTTGAAGTTTCTGGACTTGTATTGCTCTGAAATTGCTTGGCCCATTCTCTTCTGCTGAAGCTTCCATTATATAGCATGAAAAAAAATATGACCGTTGGAAATATTTCCTTAAAAAAAATATGACCGTTGGAAATATTTCCTTTGAAAAAAGATATGACCGTTGGAAACATTTCCTTTGAGAAGAAAATATGACCGTTGGAAACATTTCCTTTGAGAAGAAAATATGACCGTTGGAAATATTTCCTTTGAGAAGAATTTCCATTTGGGAAGAGAGCGCTAGTTTGGGATGTATCCGTTGCAAAAATCTTTCTGCAAGAATTGATCTTGTAGTAATTTAAAAAGTGAACGTTGAGAACAATTCTATTGGTTAAAAGAAAATGAATTAACATTGTTTTTCAAGAAATCAATTTTGTCATAAATCAAAATCAATTATATCTAACATTGTGTGTTTGGACCAAAGTTGTAAATCCCGTACCGTACCGGCCGGTACGTCCCGTACCGCCCTCGTAATGGTACCGGACCACCGGAGTACCGTTCCGGCAAGTGTTCCGGCCTGGTCCGGGCTGTTTCGGCTTGTTCCGGGCTGTTCCGGGCAATACCGGCCGGTACCGTACCGTACCGGTCTGTATTTAAAAAAATTTAAAAAATCCATTAATATGTTTTTTTGGATAATTTGACATAATTTGAGACTAAAATCATCATTTTTTTATGTTTTGTGATTTATTTTTAAATTGTAATGCTTTATTTTTATGTTTAGTATGATTTTTTGTTAAAATATATTATTTAAAATATATATATTAATTTTAGCGATAAATCCGAAACGGTACACCGGTACACACCGGTACCGGTACGTATCGTACCAGTAACAAAACCGGTACGTCCGCCGGTACGAGATTGACAACTTTGGTTTGGACAAAAAAAAGTATGTGAAAACTATCATTATTAGAAAAATATAATAAATGTGTTCATAAAAATAAAATCTAATGCAATCCAGAGTTTGGTTTTGACTTGGAAGGAAATTAAATAGTGTCTAATTTTATTGCCTAAATAGTGTATTTCTTGGTATCTTATTATTCTTTTAGAGGAAAAACATGTGGCGTGATTTATTGTACGGCTAACAAAATATTGGAAATTAAAGTATAATAGATTTATTTGAACTAACGTTATTATCAAATTATTGAATTATTTTTTTTTCTTGCAGAATTTAATTTAGTCAAGTATATTTGAGCTAAATCATTTAAAATGAGTGTTGTCCGCATTAAATACAAAGTTTAAATATTGACTTGGGAGAAAATTGACCAAAATATCCCTGAATTTTAACCCATAAATACATTCTACTGGGGACATATTTGCCTTTTTTAGGACCTTGCTTCGTGTGTTGATCTCCATTTCTTGGCTCAATCTTTACGTATTTGTACGGTGGAAGAACGATCATTCTTTTTATTTTTCATAGTTTGGAGACTGATTTTTTATTTTTTTTCTTATCCTACATGAATTAGAGATCCCGTACAGTACAATGCATCAAAATAATATTATTTTGGTATACTCAGACGCTCCAAACAACACATCCAGATGTGATATATGTTTTGAATGTCAAAATAATGTCGTTTTAATCTCCCTTCCTTTCGAGAGAAAAAAATATAGAGAACTAATGATGAGTTGGAGATACTCAGAAAAGGCCATTGGAGGCCCAGTTTTAGCCCTAGAAAGTACGGGCCAACCCAAGCCAACCCAAAAATGCCACACTAGGGCTCTATATCGATTATCGAGGTCGTCTTTTTCTCTATAAACCTCCGCAGTTCCTACTCAGTAAATGATCTGGATCTCGTTGCTCACTATTAGGTATTTTTTCGGCGGCCGTTGCTCTCTATGAGTTTTCGCACTGGTCATATTCTGGGTTGAATCCTCCTCTCTTATTTGGGGTTTCTTTTAGCCTCAAATCACTACTTCCTATTGTTTGATCGTTGGTTCTGGTTATATCTATATCTTGTTTTGGTTTTTGTTTGATAATTATTTCTGGGTCAGGGTTTGTCGATGAAAAAATTTCTAACTTTGGTGGCATACGAATGGAATGCGCATTTGGGATTTTTGGGTTTGTTTATTTGTTTGTGTGTAGGATCAATGATGTTGTCATTAAACTGCGTTAGCTTATTTGATAAATCCCAACTGAAGATGGTTACATCATCCTTAGATCCAATTCCCCTAAAAAATCAGTTCTTTTTCCCTTTTTCTAAAAGAATTGTTTCTGCACTTTGTTCGGATTCGTCCTCGACAAGTTTAGGTGTGGAATCAGTTATCCTGTTACCATTTCCTGATTGTATTTGGCACTGTTTTTTAATGAAATCCAGTCATCAGAAATATTAATTGAAGTCTATCTAGTTCAAATTTTAAGATAACATAATATCCATACCCAAGGCCTACAGTTCTAAACGCAGTATATAGATGCTAGACGTGTTTGGTGCTGTATCTTGTTCAGTATGTTTGGATGTAAGATTGTCTGCCTTTGTTGCCGAGTTATTCATCTTGTTTTTTGGATTCAAATCTTGCCAGCATCCCATTTTTTATCTTTGGAGTTTGGCATGAAATTTTTTATGTGAGTGTCCTGATTTCTTCGGAATAGTTAAGCTTACCAATTTCATCAGTGTATAGCTTAGTGCATTAATGTGCCATCTCCGCTTATTGCTTCTTACAGCATCCATGATGGAATGTATAAACTGAATTATTCATCCGTAATTTCTTTAATATTATTTTGTACTGTACTGTATTTGTTTGTTGTTTCAGCACTATTTCTGTTGCTTGTTTGTGGATGGAAATTAATCATTTTGGTGGCCTAGGAATGGGATTTGAGTTTGGGCATTTTAGCATTTGCTTATTGGTTTTGTACAGGATCGGTGATGTTATGTATAAACTGCGTTATCTATCTGATAATTCCCCTTAAAAGGAACTGAAGATAATTACATCATGCTGAGATCCATTTCAAGTTTCAACACATACAAAACTGTTTCTTTTTTTTTTTTTTAATTTGAAAAAAAAAAAAACCACTTACTCTTGCATTTGTTTCGAGTTTGTTTATGTCAATGGTAGATGGGGTTCAGTACACTGTTGTCATTTCGCGACTATGTGTGGCACGCTGGCACTGTTGTGCTATGCATTCCAGTCATTGGAAGTTGGAAGTTGAGTCCAGTTAGTTCAAATATTTAAGTCATCTCCTTTGTTTTATTTGTAGTGACATTGATGTGAATTGTTCTGATCTCTTGGAAATAGGTAAGATTACCAATTTCATCAGGGATTGATACGTGTCACGGTTTTTATGTTGCTTCAGGCATTAGACTCTTTGTTTGTTGCTTTTTTGTATTGGATCAATGATGTAACGAATAAACTGCGTTATCTTTCTGTAATTCCTGTAATGGGATTGAAGATAGCTTTATCATTCTGAGATCCATTTCCAGTCAAGCACACATTGAAACCCAGCTTGCTTAAGATTCCAGTCAAAACTTAAAAAGTAAAGTATCAATGAACTTAAATTATGATATATCTCCAACATCAATGTTAAATTGTAATTCGATAATGAATTTATATGCTCCTGTACCCAATATATGTGGCAGAGTTTTATTTTTTGCTACTTCTAAGTAAAATTTTACTGATTATCCCTTGTTTTCTTTGGAGTTGCACTATTTCTGTGGTTTGCCTAGTTTTTTAGAAAGCTCCAAGCTTACCAACTTTACAATGTCAATTATTGGGAATGCTGTGTGCCATGGGCTTTGCATTGCTTTGTGCTTTGATTCATGTTATATTTGGTTGGAGTATCTGATAAGGTTTGTATTTATTTTTTTTCCTTGGTTTGAATGAGTTATGCTTCATGGGTAGATTTGTAAGGGCATCAATGATGAGTTACTTCCTTTTGTTATCCTTGCACTTTGATTGCTAAGTGAAGAAACATATGGGGAATATTGACACTCTGAGATGCTTCTTGTGACCCACACTCCCAACAAATAGATAGGAAGCATCCATGATGTGATGCTATCATCTGTATTCTTGCTATTTATTTGGGGGAATTTGTTTTTAGTTATGCATCTATTTGATGTTCTTTCTCCTCCTACTTTGCTTTTTGATGTCCTTCTTTGTGTAGATGGTGAAGCAAGGAAATCCACTCCATTCCTTGCACTTGTATTTTTTTCCCCTAGTTATTTATTTTCAACTCTTTACTTGGATTGGATCATGTTACTAAGGAGGCTGGTATGGTCTTATAGTTTCCTATAGGGGGCCTTGTATTTTCCTAAATTACACAAATTTTTTGCTACAATGTTCCTATCAATCGGTTGCCAAGCGAATCGACAGGAGGAAAGTCTCCAACCCTTTGGACTAAAGCTCTGGGGTAGGTTGGATTTTGGCTGGAAATGCGGATGTGTGAGGGCGTTCTGTGCTCTGTACCCGTATCAAGATATTTGATTACTATCATTGTCCCACCAGTACAGTGAAAATATGGGTGCTCAGGTTTCCAATGAAAAAGAGGGCCCATTTGAATTACTCGAGCTTAAATGTTGCTGAAAGTTGTAATATGACCTGATCTAAAGCTTAGTGGATTAAGCATCTTTGTGGAGAAGTGTGTAACTTTTGAGGTAAAATCATGGTAACCAGAGGAAAAGAAAAAGATAGGTTTTTCTGCTGTCTGGGTTTGGACTGCAGAGAGTAGTCTGCGCAATTTTAGTTGTCTCAAAAAGCACTCAGATGGTTCATAAAAAGAATTACCGATGAGAATTTTTATCAAATCTGAACTATTAATTAGCAGGATGATGGTCGAGATTTTATTATTTTTTGCAGTTTGGATTTGGACTAGGGAGCTGCCAAGAGATGGAAGTCCAGGAGGGTAAGTTTCTGAGTAAATGTGTAATGTTTTCTGATTAAAATGGATTGGATACGTTTTAGTATTGTTTTTGTTTGGCAAAATATTATCTCCAATATAATTCGGTTAATATATTTGGATCCGATTTTGTATTGCTCAAGTTTGTTGTAGGCTTTACGTGTATTCAGCGATTCTGAACATGTTAGGAGTATGATTCTAATTCCACTGGCCAATTGATACCTTCTTTGTTCTCCTAAAAGGAATACCTACTTTCGAGTTAGCTTCTTGGGGCTTGCTTGGCTGGCTTGGTTGAGCTACATTTCTTGCTCTGGAAAAGAATTAATAACAAAGTTGCTTCGGTCGACCATAGGTGCCCGTGCCCGGACTCATCTGTTTTTACACAATTGTATTTGGAATTGTGCATGATGGTTGTGTGCAGACTTTTTGATCAAGGAAAATGTCAAAAACAAAATGGTAGAATTGAAATCTTTGTACTTTTATTTACAGAGTTATAACAGCAAAATATTATATTAATTCATGTGGATTTGTAAAAATTAAATCATGTTTAACAAACAAGAAAACTGACTAAATAACTTTAACTATACTGTGGAATTGATAATTTTAATGTTGGCTTTCATTAATCCTTGATCCATCGACCATTGTAATTTGGAGTGTTGATTAATAATTGCAAGTGTAGTTTTATGAATAAAACCATTCAAATTGTTTGGGTTATTGGGGGCCCTATTTGGCCAATTTTTTTTTTTTTCTTATTTTTTGTCTTTATTCAAATTTTTTTTGTATTTGTTATTTTTATGTCATTTTTCCGTGGATTATTGGTTCGTATCGACAAAAGGAATCTAAAAAGTATAAAATTATGTCCAAAAGTAAAAAAAAGTCACTAAAGACGAAAATAAGTCAACACGGACGCTGTTTTTGACTTATTTTTTGTCTTTTCTGAATTTTTTTCAAATGTAGCCGATGATTGATAATTTTTTTGAAAGCTCTTGTCGAGACGAACCAACAATCATCAAAAAATTGATGAAAAACAAAAAATTAAAAAAAAATTTCAAATAAGGACAAAAAACTAAACAGTGAATAATCCAATAATAACCACAGGCCAAATGGATCCTAAGGTGTTCACTCACGTACATGTTTAAGTTGTAGATACATCAATAACCACCTAAAATTCATAGGTTATTTTCAGTCATTTTAAACGTTCAATTATTTTCTTAGAAATATTGTTTCAGTCGTCCATCTTGATGTGTGACTAACGTCACTTATTTAACAATCGGTCAAACAAAAAGAAGCGTCTTTTATCATGGGTCATGAGAATCTTGTTATGCAAACAAAAAAAAAATTGTGCGTCAAAACGATATTGGGTTTGGTGCTCTAAGAACTATAACCGTTTGCTCATTTTTTTAATACCAAAATTTGTTGTTGTGACACATTAATATTAAAGTCTTCGAACCCTTTATCACATCAACATGTATTGAACAAGCTTTTGAAATATGGTTATAGCTGGTCGTATCGGTCTATATTGGGTAATACTTCACAGATGTTGCAACAATTCCTATCCGTTTAAAAAACGCAGCTCATTTTCTCCATCCAACTCAGAGTATCTTTAAGAAAAATATCAAATTTTGAGGTGCTAAATATGTTTGATAACTTACGTGGTAATTTAATATTCAAATTTTTTGATTTTGAACAAATATATTAAATTAAGACATTTAAAGTAAAAAAATATTTAAAATTAGAACATTTAAAATAAAAAATATTTAACACTTGATGTTAAATTTGATATTAAATAGTATTTTTTAATTGTCATATAAAATTTGATAATATTTTTGACATTTATTGAAATTAATTTTAATATTATTTTTTAAAAATTTAATTATCACGTTAAATTTGATATTTTTGTTGAAATTGCTCTCATCCAGCTTCAGATTCAAATTCGAGCCGTTGAGACCCCACCTTTTTAAATCACGATCTCCTGAGTACCGTTCGTCGCCACCACTTCTCAGATCTAGATCTAGATCTCTCTCTATCACTCTCACTCTCACTCTCACTCAAACCCTTCTCTGTCCTTCTACCCTGTTAAATCACGCTCTCCTTACTACCCTTCGTCCCCACCACTTCTCAGATCTAGATCTAGAGATCCCTCTCTCTCTCTCTCTCTCTCTCTCTCTCTCAAACCCTTCTCTGTCCTTCCTCCGTCGGTGCAAAAATGCGTGAGATTCTCCACATCCAAGGAGGCCAATGCGGCAACCAAATCGGTGCCAAGTTCTGGGAAGTAATTTGTGGCGAGCATGGCATCGATTCAACGGGCCGATACCTGGGGGACACAGATCTTCAGCTTGAGAGGATCAATGTGTACTACAATGAGGCTAGTACTGGGAGATTTGTCCCCAGAGCCGTTCTCATGGACCTCGAGCCCGGCACCATGGACAGCATCAGATCCGGCCCCTACGGCCAGATTTTCAGACCTGATAACTTTGTCTTTGGTCAATCCGGAGCTGGAAACAATTGGGCCAAAGGACATTACACTGAGGGTGCAGAATTGATCGATTCCGTACTTGATGTTGTGAGGAAGGAAGCAGAAAACTGCGATTGCTTGCAAGGTTTGTGGTTTCAACTTAACCCTAAGCTCTAAATCTAGTTCCCGCGCTGTGGTTATTTAGGATTTTGAGCCTTCTTTTTCTAGATATAAGTCCACGTTTGTGATTTCAATTGAACCCTAATATCTAAACCAAATTCCCCCTCTGTGGTTATTTAGGGTTTTGAGCCTTCTTTTTCTAGATCTAAGTCTACGTTGTTGGTTAATTTCTCATTTTATTTATCTATAGCTCAATTTCTGTAATTTTGGTGTTTTTAGGTTTCCAAGTGTGTCATTCATTGGGAGGAGGAACTGGATCCGGAATGGGAACCCTCTTGATTTCCAAGATCAGAGAGGAATACCCAGATCGGATGATGCTCACTTTCTCTGTTTTCCCCTCTCCTAAAGTCTCCGACACCGTCGTCGAGCCTTACAACGCCACTCTCTCAGTCCATCAACTGGTTGAAAACGCAGACGAGTGCATGGTTCTCGACAACGAAGCTCTCTACGACATCTGTTTCCGTACCCTCAAGCTTACCACACCTAGCTGTAAGTCATAATCTCCCCCAATTCCCTTTCTCATTTCAATTTGATTTACTCTGTTTTGAAATCTGATAAATTATTATGATTTTGGTTGTGTGTAGTTGGTGATTTAAACCATCTGATCTCGGCAACAATGTCTGGTGTCACTTGCTGTTTACGTTTCCCCGGCCAACTGAACTCCGATCTCCGAAAACTCGCCGTTAATCTCATCCCCTTTCCTCGTCTCCACTTTTTCATGGTTGGCTTCGCTCCTCTGACCTCCCGTGGGTCTCAGCAGTACCGAGCCCTAACCGTCCCTGAACTAACCCAACAAATGTGGGACTCAAAGAACATGATGTGCGCGGCCGACCCACGTCACGGCCGGTACTTAACCGCATCCGCGATGTTCAGGGGCAAAATGAGCACAAAGGAAGTTGATGAGCAAATGCTCAATGTCCAAAACAAGAACTCTTCTTATTTCGTTGAATGGATCCCCAACAATGTGAAATCGACGGTTTGCGATATACCACCAACTGGGTTGAAAATGTCATCGACTTTTATTGGGAATTCGACATCTATTCAGGAAATGTTCAGGCGGGTGAGCGAGCAATTTACGGCCATGTTTAGGAGGAAGGCTTTCTTGCATTGGTATACAGGGGAAGGAATGGATGAGATGGAGTTTACAGAGGCTGAGAGTAACATGAATGATTTGGTTTCAGAGTATCAGCAGTATCAGGATGCGACGGCAGATGAGGAGGGAGAGTATGAGGATGAAGAAGAAGAGCTTCAGGAAATGTGAGAGAGAGTGTGTGTGAAATGGTGTTGAATTTTGGGGGATTTTGCAGTTCTTTGTTGCCAGTCTCTGGCAAGAGAATATGCCTGCGTCAGTAGTAAGGCTGTATTGTTGTTGAGAGTCTTTTGTGTTGTTTCTATACATTATGTGATCCCCCATATAATAATTCCTTATTACTGAGGTTGCCTGCTTTTTAATGCCCTTGTATACTTTCTAGTACTTCCCATTATTATGAATGCCATATAGAACTGTTGCAGATAAGTTCTTCAATGAAATTTTCTCCATGGATTGAGAGAGAGAGAGAGATTAACAAATCGTTGAAAAGATAATAAATCGTAATGAGTTATTGTTGTGCTTGGTTTTTTGCTTGATAATTATTCATTACTTTCAGAATGCTGGTGTCAAATTTATTATTGCCTTTTGTTTGGAAAAAAATAGTACTTCTGACAAAAACAATCCTTTTTGCCCCAAAGATGGCGCTCGAGAGCGAAAACCACACATTTTCACCATCTTCCATCTCAAAGTTCGAGTAACATGAAGTTGTTAGAGCAATTGTTAATTTAGCCTGTGAAAATAACTACAAAAGTATACTAATCAATTTGCTTATTTATTTTTTTATTCATGTATTTATTTCTGCACTGTTTTTTCTATTTTAGTTATTAAATAAAACTAACTTAATCAACAAATAAAAAAAATATTGAACATGTGGTATCCACATTTGCATTGATGTATGGCTTTTTAAGGTTACATAATTCAATAGCGGGAGAAGTTTGGTGCAAGAGGGGATAAATACGCTAAAAAATCTAGATAGTTAGCGAGGAAGATTCATTACCTGTAGTGAGCTTGTGAAGACCCGGAAAGTTTCTTATTTTTAATTATGCCCAAGATATTCGCTAATGAGGATTATTATCGTAGAATGTTTAATTCGAGCTCGGGTGAGTTAGAAATTGACTTGGAAGACTTATTTTGATCAAATTGATAAGAGAGAGGTATTGTGGTCTTTGGGCCACTCCTTTTATTTTTCCAAAAATTGGATTTTGGGGTTTCATGAGCTCATTTTTTAAGGAGAGAAAGCTCAAGCCCCATTTTCCTCTCAAGATCCCTCCACCTTCTCTCTAAAATTGCCACCAATCCAACCGATGAATTTTGAATTCCTTTGAGATATGAAATGGTCTATGCTGCTTAATGCATGCCCGAAGACGAATCGTCGATTCAACGTTTGAGGAAGGAAAATCAAAGCTTTTGAGGTCATTCGAAGTTAGAGTATCATCTTCTTCGCCAAATCTATTATCTCAACCTTGAGGTACGAACATAATGCTTTATATAAGCGTGTGTGAGTGTGTGAAGTGGTAGAATTGCATGATTTAGTAGTATAAGAGTAGAAAAATTAATTTTGGTTCGTGTTCTTAAATCTGCTAGAAAACCCAATAATCTACCCGACCGCTCAAGCAACCCCCATCTCGCTCTAGCGGCCTTCACAAATTTTGACACCGCTCAAGCGGCCTTAGCTCGCACGAGCGACTTTCCATGATTTTGGTAGATTTTATTGATTATTCTAGATGGATTTTTTTATGATTTTGGACCATTGTTAGATACTTTTTAGTGACATTCTGAGAATCAATGCACATTTAAACCTATGTGAACGTGGTAGAATGAATCATGTTGATCTTTACGTTATTGTCTATCACGTGTTTGACCTAGGGGTGTAACCGGTCCGGTTTGGTCCGGTTTGCCCTATAAACTTGGACCAAACCGGTTGACCGGTTTGAGAAAAACGTAAACCGAAAACCGGACCGATGGTGTTCGGTTTGGTCCGGTTTGGCTTGGCCGGTTTTGGCTCCGGTTTGGTCCGGTTTTCGGTTTGGGTGGTCTTGGGCCAAAATCATCAAAAAATGTAAAAAATAACTCAGAAATCAGAAAAATACCTTAGTATATGAACCCACAAATCAAATGCGAAATCAGTAAACAAATAACTCAAAACCATAACTTAGTATATGAAGACGAGAACTCAGAAATCACTAAAATAAGTACACGAACTCAATAAAAAAAATACAAAATCAGAGGGAGTGAGACATAAAGAACCTAAATACTTAAAATTATAAAGTATAAAATGACTTAGAGTTAAAACCGGTCCGGTCCGGCCTCAAAAACTCAAAAACCGAAAACCAAACCGAAACAATTCAAAAAAAATCAAACCGGACCGAACCGGACCGATCTGCTCCCAAAACCGGACCGAACCGACGGTTCGGTCCGGTTTACCGGTTTGGTCCGGTTTTCCGGTTTAGTCTTACACCCCTAGTTTGACCATTGAATAAATGAATATACTTGGGTTGGTACTAGACTCCTTCGGGAATGCTAGAAGAGCACTAGACTCCTTCGAGAATATTAGGGAGGTACTAGTCTTCTTCGGGACGCTAGGGAGGTATTAGATTCCTTCGGGAATGCTAGAGAGGTACTAAACTCTTTCGGGAATGCTAAGTGGGTACTAGATTTCTTTGGAAATACTAGGAATATAATGCAATTTCCTAAAACGTGTTTGGGAGATATCGATACTTTTCTGTGTTGAATTGGAAGGAAACCATTATTTATTCTGAGTTAACCTTCAATTTTTTGATTATTATGTTTATTCGATTTCTCTTAGAGCTTGTTGTGATCAATGTTATAGATATCGTATCGTACCGGTGGGTACTGGTCGGTACATACTATTTTGATAAAAAAAGGTATCAAATACCTCCAATACCTTGCCGTTCTCAATACCGATGAGTACTGGCCGTACCAGCTAATACCGACCATATCGGCCGGGTACCAGTTTTTTTTTTTTTTTTAAGAATTGCAAAAAAAATTTTTGGTTTTTCTCTACAATATATATATATATATATACAATATATATATATATATATATATATACAATATATATATATATATATATATATATATACAATATATATATATATATATATATATATATATATATACAATATATATATATATATATATATATACAATATATATATATATATTGATAGTTGTGGTAAATCCGATACGGGACCCTGTACATGACCGGTATCGGTATGTACCATACCAGTAGAAAAATTGGTACCCAAACCGATTCGGTATTCAGAACATTGGTTGTGATATCTCCATCACTTAGATTGTTTCCTTAACTCAGTTGACTCATTATCATATTATTATTCGTATCAACGCTTAATATGGGTATCGATGTTCCTACTGGACTTATAGCTCACCCCTTCTTTTATTTCAGGTACAAATCTCGAGCAGTAGATTGATCGACATGATATGCCTGATTATGTGTATCTCTTGTAGTTTTTGCATGGGGTTATTCGACATCTTTTGACTTAGTTTTTTTTTTTATTAGAAAGATGCAATATAACTCTTTTTTTTTGGCTCAAACAAAATTCATGATTTAATCATCCATGGTTCCAAAGTGATTAAATGGGGCATCAATGGCCTATTTTGAATATTGTCTCTTCTATAAATTCATGTTTTTATAGTTTCTAGTTACTCTGGATCATTACTAAAATTTGAGGTCGTGACAGAATCAAATTGGAGATAATCAAAAAAGCTAATCATTTGAAAAGACTATTGGAGACTTGGAGTACTAATTTTTAGATTTTGATAGCTAAAGTAGCCAACATACCTCATTTGAAGAGGTTGTTGGAGTTGCTCTTATTAGGCACCTATGAAAAAAGATGGTGGTGTGGGGTACTAAGAAAAGGACACAAATTATTCGTGTATATTTAAACACATCATTCGAAATCGTTAAATGTATATAAAAAGTCTTTTACAATTATGTAGACCCTACATGCATTCGACAGTCTGAACATATCCACGAGGATAATTCGTGTTTCTATATTTTTTGAAAAATAATAAATAGATAAAGTGGTAAATTAATATATGTAAGGTGTAGAGAAGAAAACAAAGAGGTGCAAACAAAATTTCCCAACCCCTAGGATTCGTCCCATCTGCCAGATTTCATATCCCACTTTTCAAGGTAACAAGAAGCAAAGGATGTGATTCCATCAGATTTGGAGACCTGTTTAGTGTTTACAAAACACAACAAGACGTATTGTGCGTCAAAATAACATCGTTTTGATGTACAAAATGTTATTTTGGACAAACTTCTACTGATAAAAATCTCTGTTTTTACTCCAAAATAATATCATTTTGCTGCAACAGTCTCCCCATTTCCTAGATTTTCAGCGACATTCTTTGTTTGAACTATGAAATTAAACATAAAACTGTTGAGTTTGGGTTCATCCCATCGCTTCGTTCTTTTCTTTATTAGACATAAGAGCAACCCCAACAAGGGTGAACAAATCTTTAGCCAAAAAAATTAGTGAACAGTTCTTTATTCACCCATGTCATTTTCAACACTCCAACAATACTACCTATACTCACTCTCTACTATTAAAATATTATTTTTTACTTTTTTAAAATATTTACAATAAAGAACAGTAGCCAATGAGAGAGAGAGAGAGAGAGAGAGAGAGAGAGAGAGAGAGAGAGAGAGAAATAATAAAAAATTATTTGGGTCATGAATAGTAGCTAGCCAAATGGGGGTTGATTTAGGGAGCTACTGTTCATGAAACCCATTTTGTTAACCTGTTTAGGGAGTTTGTTGCAGCCTGTTTTTTGAGTTGAACTGAGTAAAATACAAAGTGAACAGTTCTTTGTTCACTTTATTGCACTTGCCCTAAGAGGGTGAGGCCACTAAGAAAAAGTTTTGGAGAGTTCCGAAGAAAGCTTCTAGTTCATATTGATATGAGTTGCGAACTGAAACTGAATAAAACTGTGTGATAAATTAAAATGAAATGACACTTATGCATGAAAGAGAAAAAATAAAACTTTGATGTGATGTTACACAATAAAACTTTTCAAAAGCTTTTCTTCCAAAGCTTTTCATCCAAACAAAAACAAAAGACATAGAATGAAAGATTATTTTCTTTCTTTTTCATTTCACTTTCTACTATTTTTACTTTTTAATCATCATTTTCTCCCCAATCAAACAAAGAATCCAACTACCCAAGGCAAACTCCTTGGAGAATAGCTGTTAGTTGCAGGAGTAATGCTAGGAACACAGATTATCCGGACACAGAAGTGTCTGGAATCGTTGAATGCGTGTAAAGCCCTCAATAATTTAAGAACTCGACGTGCTTCCAACGATTATAAATTTGTCCAGATCATCTGTGTTCTAATACTTTTCCTAGTTGCAGTCAAACTAGTAGGAATGTTTAAAGGCACCGAGTGAAAAATGGGACCCTGGTTTTGACAAAACAGTGTGAACAAGGTAGCAATTAAATAAGAAAGATAATGACCCAACAAGCCGCAGGAGAGAGAGAGAGAGAGGACATAAACAACGTAGCAGGTCACGGGAAAATACACACACACTAGATATTCCATTCACCCAATTTGATGCTATATTCCAATCATCGTAACAGTGAGGAATAATATTTAACAAAAGATGATTGATCAACACCAGAATACAGCAAAAACAACAACGCCCAGAACGCGAAAATCGAAAAAGAACAGTTAGTTTGCAAGAACAAAACATCAAATTACACCCAAATCGAACACCTACTTCTTAACATCTTCTTGGTGGCCTCCCTTTGATTTTTTCATATTCAAAGCCACAAAGGTCATAGAGTATTATAATAGTCTTTTGCTGCCACAGGCAGCCTGATCGCAAATGTGGTCCATACACAGACCACGCAGAGAAGGGCATCATGTGTGCGCGTGTAGAGGTTGTGATAGAGCTGTATTCTATAACATGAACCAGGAGCTGGGGCAATGGTATCAAATGCTGCTCAGGGGCTCTACAAGTATGTAGAGGCTTCGGACAGTTCTACTTCCGCGTACGAACACTAGTACATAACATAAGCCCTACATTGGTTGAACATGGAACGACAGTTCTATCATTGTATGGAAACTATTAAATAACATAAGCCCTACATTGGTTGAACATGGAACACCTATCAGTGTATGGACACTATTAAATAACATAAGCCCTACATTGGTTGAACACGGAACGAGTGACCACGTGATATATTGTTGGACCACTCCGTCCAATGGTTAAAATTTTTCTGAGTTGGATCTAAAAGTTTCTACAAATACAGCTGTTGGAGCAACAAAGGAGCATCGTGCGTTTGCATGCGTGCGTGTGAAGAGTGAGATTAAGTACCACCATTGGCATACTTGAGTAGAATTCTGTCAAGTTCGCTCAGGTTATGGAAGATTCATCCAAATTCCATTCAGTTAGAAAAAGAATTGGTAAAATGAAAGAGTCGAAAAGGTGAAAAGTTCGAAGGAATGATACCACCCAAGTCATTAGATACAGAGATTGTCAATTAGCTTCCAGAACTAGCTATGAACATATATGCAAAAAAAATGTAGCAGGTCATCAAAATCTAGTCACTTGATATTCCAATTCACCCAAGTTGATGCTGTATTTCGATGATCATAACCCTGATAAACAGTATTTAACAAAACTACATTTTGATGATTGATCATCAAACTACAGCAACAAAACATAGCTCACAGCATACAAATCGCAAAAACCAACACGAATTTACAGCAACAAAACACAGTGAAGTAAAACTCAAATCGAACACCCTACTTCTTACCATCTTCGATGGCTTTATCTACGACTACTTTGAACTTTCCATACTCAATTCCCAGAGGCGGTAGAGGATACTCTTCCGGCACCACAGGCTTTTTCTTCCCAAATATGGTCCAAGCAAATAGCACAAAAAATGCCCCCAAGGCTCCACACCCAGTCCCAAATATCAGTGCAGCAAGTATTCTGAAAAAACAATCGCGCTTCTTATGAGCAGACAGATATTCAGTGCTCTTAGTGAAATCCTCAGGATCCAACGGTTCCGAATGCATCCACTGCGGAACTCTTCTCAGCTTAAAGCTCCATGAATACACATTACACCTCTGTGTAGAATTTCCATTTGATGAGCTTAGCCCTATAAAAAACTCATTTTCCTTCCACATCTGAGACAACTCAATTAGGCATGAAAGCAGTGGATCAACGGGTCTAATTTCACCTAATTGAGTCAATCTAACCTCTAGCCGCTTCGAACCTGCCTCATAATCGATCCAAGCTTGCAATTTCTTTCCACTATTCAGCACCAAATTGACAGAAGAAACATCGCCCACTTTAACTGACAGAAGACTCTTGACATCAACCCCAACAAGATTTCTATTCAAGTCCCCGTAGTTATCATCCACCAATGTACCAAATTCAACACCAAAAGTCCTATTTTTGTTCCCACTTAACAACCCAAATGAACCACCATCAAACAAATCCAAAGGAAACCAACCTGGAACCATAACAAAAGCCAAACCATCCCCGTTTTCTGGGGAAATCGAAAACGTAAAGTGAGTAGAAAATGAGACCATTTTCCTGGGATTTCCTTCAACCAGCGTGATGGGTTTCTTAGAAAAGATTCGCCCAGCATTTGAACTTGAAAACCCAGTAATTTGAACGGATGAACCGCCATTAACAACCTTGGCATCACCATAAAGAGCGAGCGTAGACTCAAAGTTCGAATCTCTACCGAAATTTTTGAAAGAAAAGGTTGAATTTGGGAACCCAGATATGGTTTTGAACAAGAGAATTAACACAGAAAGGGCTGATAAGTACCTGGAAGGAAAAAGTGGGGCCATAATCGATCTGGGTTTGAGCTGAAACTCTTGTCCTTTGTCTGTTGCTGGGGATTTTCTAGGGTTTCTGGATTCAATCCATCAGTTGATGCATTTTTTTACTTGTAAAAAAAGAACCAGTGGGACTTGGTGAAAATGGGTGGTGGTGGTGGTAATGGTCGGTCTGCTTGGAGGTTGTGAAAATTAAATACGGTTTTACTCTGCACACTGCTTCACTTTCTCCCAGTGGTTGCTGACAGAGAGAATATGAGATTCTTCACGATTTTGCCCTTTTATTTTGTTCAATTTTGCAGTTGTAGACCCCTACTATGCTGACATTACATTCATGGCCTTCTTCATGTGATTCTTTAAATGCCAAACATAAATGTTTGTACTTTGTACCATATCCTAGAGGCAGAGTAGTGCCTAGTGTTGAAGAAGAAAGGTATAAATGCAAACAATTTCGGTGGTGCAAATTGATAATTGAATTTCTTTAACAAATACACTTATTTAGAAAAAAAAATTGTATTTTGTGTAGTGGGCCGAATTGGTAAGATGATTCAATTGCCCGACTAAGGATTTGTTGGGTTGAAACAACGATCGATCAGCACAAACTGCATACCCTGGGCATGTTTAAAGGCGAGATGGTGGGCCAGGTCGATAGCATGGCCTGTTGCCGTGCTGAGCTTCGATCTATCGTCCGGACGATCAAACGCTTCCCTCACAATCACAGAAGGAATTCAAAAAGAAAAGGGGAAAATTATAGAAGGGATCCTACTAAGGAAATGTTAGCACATGAGGTAATAACCATATTTAGCAAGTAAACGATTAGGAAATGATTTAGAATAAAATTCTCGATAACGCAGGAAGGAATTCTAATATTATTTCATTATCAATATCGAAGTACGTGATGGCTTATATATACAAGGCTTTAAGACAAAAAAGTATGCAATTAATCACAATATAATTACTTTTGTATTTTATTCTACGTGTCATAATTTAAGTATCGGATCGTCTTCTAATTGGTAACGGTCGAACTATACTAACAAATTATTTCCAACTCAGGTCATAGGAACTAGTTGAATCTTGGAACATACCGAATCAGACAGACAAATCTTAATAACCCCACATTTTGATAAAAAAGTTGAGAGGAAAGTTAAGTGGGTGTATTCATAAATCCTCATAAGAGTAGGGGTGCAAAAATGTAAAAAATTAGTGCACATAAGTTATTACTCTCTCTCACGAGTGTTGAGGATAGGAAAAGATAAAAGAGTTTGGGGTGGTGGGGTGGCAACCAAGAAAGGGATTGTCTAACTAGCGCAGTGGGCGTTGATACACCCCCACCCCCCACCCACAACCAACGTATCGTTTGTTTTATCCGACAACAAAAAGATGTGTTGTGCATTGTGCCTACTTTAGCTAAATCTTTTCAGTCAAAAGATTTACTATTATGCGCGTGCTTTTCTGTCTTCTTGGTTTATACACACAGGACTGATATATATATATATATATATATATATATATATATATATAGAGAGAGAGAGAGAGAGAGAGAGAGAGAGAGAGAATTGCTTTTCTACAGTTGACAGCTAAACAAGTGGACCTGGGTATCGATGGGGACAAATCAGTGGATCATATTTAAGTTTAACTAACCTTTGCTTTTGAGCAAGTAAAATTTAAGAACATAAATTATTCTTTTATATTTGGATACAGATATCTTTGAAATTATCAGATGCACATGTAATCTCCTATAATTATGTGATTTCCGTGGTGTGCATTTGGGAATTCCAAATGTACCTATTTTTGAATGTGTACGAATAATTTATGCTCTTGGACTTGTTCTCGAGTAATTGGGTTTTGAGAGACTAGGGGATTCTAAGCGTGTTACGCGTCAAAATAACTTTATTTTGGCTCACAAAATACTGTCCGAACAATTGAACGTTGCAAAATAATTCTCGATCAACATTTTACGCATCAAAATAACGTTATTTTAACACAACACACCCTGTTGTACACAATACACATAATCTCCCATTCCTTTTTGAGAGAAGAGCATGTGTCTTGCTCTCATGCGTACCACCAATATCCACATGCAAGCCAAAGTACTTTGATGTTGATTTGAGAACCATCACACCGCGGATGTGAAGAATTGAAGCTCAATTTGGGCTCATTATTATTTTTTATTTATTTTTCTCTATTCAATTTTTGTCGGCCTTTGTAAGTTCTGCGCTAATTTTTTTTTAAAAAATAAATTGTTGACTTTTTAGGACGAGAAGAATCTAAAAAAGTAGGCCGAACCTAGAGAATATTGGGTCACAGTAAAGAAGGATTTGGCATGAGTTCGACAGAAGACTCACACCACTCGCTCATTGTGATTTGCCTTTTCGGCCTAGTCCGCCCTAACATTTGGCTAGACCAAAGGCTCCACAAGGCCTTCGCACGTCGTGCAACCAATTCTTTGGGTACACGACCAGTGTGCGGGTCATGTGAAACAGGAAGTGGTTGACATGATCACAATACAACTTAGTTTTCTACAACTTCACGTAGGTGCCAAGTGGTTCGGCAACGTCAAAAGTGAATACGGTTATTTCTGACGATGTGTCCAACACATGTTAACTGGGACCCAAGTAAAATTCTCTATTAATTGAATCACTTTACGCAAGGAACATCTTGTCACACAACTCTCGAGTATTTTCAGTTAAAACTACCACCTTCAAAAACTAACTTAAGCATCGAAATATCTTTCGATTAGACAATATATTCTTCTTCTTGCACTTCAAAGAAAAGGAATTCAATACGATTAATCCATAAAAAGATTCTCCAAATTCAAGACTCCAAAAGAATCATTCCCTCATTTCTATCATCTCTATTATTTTAGGCCAGTGCAGGAAAAAAAATTAATGGAAAGTCTGTGCGACAATTTTCATGCACAAATCCGAATATAACTGTGTCTAGAATTGTTAAATGCATACGAAACTCACAAAATAATAAAAATTTCACATGCATTCAACGGTTATGAACACAGTTATGATTAAATCTGTGCACAAAAATCATATGCATAACATTACTCAAAAATTAAAGGTCCAATATGCTCACAAAACCATCTTCTCCTAAAGTGGGAAACAAAATGCTAGAAGGGTGAAAAAGGAGGGATTTCAAATTTCCTAAAATGACTGTGACAATGAACAATTCAACAAATACTTTACAATAATTCAATAACCCTTATTATCAAATAAGAAATTCTGAACTCGGAATTTTGCTCCACCTGGGAATTGTTAAATTATTGTAAGGTATTTATTAATTTATATTTCGTTGTTATTTCTCTTTTTTTACCAGTCAAAACATGGCTAAATTTTGACAAAAAAAAATTGTTGCCAAACAGGTGGTCAAGGAGAAAAAATTGGGGAGTACTTAATGCACCAAAACTACGTAATTTTGATGCATAACAACTCCCGCTAAGCAACCGCACAGCAAGTCCCCCAATCCTTTGGGGCAGGTGCAGAAGTAATGGTGGGGGATGTTGCACTGCTATTAGTACCAAAGCAAGCATGACAAACTATGTACTTCAGAAAAGGAGATTTACCCTTTTTCTAGTATTGTCAAATACAAGAAGACAATGAAGAACAAGAACAAGAAAACCCAGAAAAAGAAATAATAACAAAGTTTTCATTAAAATCAAAACCTGGCAAAAAAAAAAAAACATTACCATTCCTGGAAAAGAAACATTCTTTCCCCATTCTTGTCACATGGCTAGGCATCCCATATTTATCCCCAAATCAACCAAGTTTAAATCTTGGTCTTCCATGGACCTCCTTTTCAATATTATGGGCAACTGTCAATCAATATAAGTAATGTATCGTGCCTAAATTCACGTGCACAGGTTCAGACAGACGTAATCCTACGTGCTTACAAACTTTCTGGATCAATAATCATGATCACATAATGTAAGTAACATATAATCATATACTGCAAGTAACTTAAAGGAGGAGGGATACCATCGTATGTCCCGAGGGTATTTGACATACCATGTCTTGTGTGATCGGTTGTCCAATGGATATATAATTCGTCCATCATTTGTTCTATTCAAACATAAAAAATGTGACCCTGTCGGATTTCTCATAACGCTCCCATGTTATAACCCCGTAATGCAACTGTCAATCAATATAAGCAATGTCTCGTGCACAAGCTTACGTGCACAAATTCAGACACATCCAAGGACATAATCCTCTGGGCACACAAGCTCTCCAGATCAATATTCATAATCCCATAACCTAAGCAACTCAAGGGTACCATCGTATATCCACAGGGTACTCGACATACTATGTCTTGTGGGATTGGCTGTCCTATGGACACAGTTCATCCATCATTTGTTCTATTCAAACATCGAAAATTTTAGGATTTTCCCACGTTTAAATTAATCAAACACACTCAAGAATATCGATCTTGTAAGGACTCGAGGGTTCTTGAGGTATCAAAGCACATAAAAACACTCAAAGCATTAAAATTTAGCCCCAAAAAATCTCTGCACGTAGCACAAGAGATAGGACCACAAGGCCACCAAACAGCTGGAACATGTTTTCTAACTTGTAAATAACAGAAGAAGCGAGTTGGTTGTGATTCTTTTCCCTATCTTTTGCACCTTCAGCTCTTCTTGTGAAACTTAAAAAAATACTTTAGCTGCTCTAAAAGCATGCCTTGAATAGTTATGAAATTACAACTAAAGCACACAAAAAGATAAAGAGTTGCAAAAGCATGCTACAGGAAAAGAGAGGGCTTTTCAATGCAACTGCCACAATTATACATGTATTTAACTAGGATTCAATGTAGCAATCACAAATGGGTCAGTAGTCCACCAGCAATAAGAATTCTTATATGAAAAATCTAGTACAAAATCAGCATGTCAGTAACACGGGAGTTAAAATTACACATATATGTGAAGATTTCAATAGCTACTTGGTGTACCATATCATCTTTGTAACCGAGAAGCGCATGGGAGATGAACCCAATTAGTCTAGGGTTCCAGTTGTCAGTTAGAAAAGAGAACGGTAAAGACCTATCATTGTGGTTTGACTTCTGAAGAGAAATTGCCACTTTTTCTCCTCCAATTGTTCTGTGGGATAATAATTGGATTGAGGATGAAAATCATCTAATTTGAAATGTTAAAAACGTTGACTGAAAGGTCTAGCCAAGTAGCGGCTTCTTATGTGTAAAGGTACATAATCCGAAATCAAAGCCGATTCCCAAGATCATGACTCGACATTGGAGCTTTTCCTAATGAGTGTCCTCCGGCCGCCCGATATGCAGGACAAACTTGAACAGGTGGAACGAAGTCTACTTTGACAGACTAGATTTCCCTTTGAAGGAGAAGCATGGTAACACCCGGCCAATCTCAAGGTCAGACCTTCAAGCACCATGCTAGGTCCTGAGCATGTTTTTCATTCCTCTTATTTGTGGATTGCCTTTGAGAGCTATTTTGCATCGAAAAATCCCGGAAAAATGGCATAAAAGGAACCCTTGGGGGGAGATAGATCTCAACGAGGAAAATCAATTAATGCGATAGGCACTATGCTTCCTCATTAACTTAAGAAAAACAACAAGCAGCGTGTTAGGACAAATCAATAGGCAAACTTCAGAGGCGACAATGACTCCTTCGGACCCTTGCAATGTGGACAAAAGAATTCCCGCTTTCCTCGACCTTTTGGTCCCATCTTGCCCCGTTGATTCGGAGGGCCAGTCAGGCAGCCAGGAAACTAGAGTTTGGTTAAGGTAAAACACATCCCGTAGTCAAATCCTAAAAGATATTCTTCATTTTCTTGACAAGTTACCGTTGCAAAAGTTAAGCTTATAATTCACTATAGTTTCTCAATTCCCGGTAGATGCAACGGAATCATAGCCATAGCTAAGAATTATAGGAAGGATATCTCTTATCAATATGAAAATCGTCTCTTTTTCACAATCGCCAATTGAAAGAGTGCAACCATGGCAAGCAAGACGCGAATAGAGTTGTCTTTCACAACATGAAAGAATACTTCATTGAAGTCCACACCCTCCCTCGGACTATAGCCCTTTGCAACCAAGCGTGTGAGGAATTATTGATTCAAAGGATTAGTTGTTCCCGTATCCCTAGCCTTCGTAGCAGGGGCTATTGCCGTTGGCCTTGGAACTATATAATGAATTCCATCTGCCTCTTTCTAATCTTCAGATTCTAAGGGTTGTTATCCAATAGGACTAGTTTGCTACTCCCCCGAGCCCTACTAACTTAAAGCTTCTCTCCTCTAGGAGGCAAGGGATTGCTGCTTCCACAGCTGTCTCTACTTGGTCAAATGAATCAGATAGTGACTTGGGAGTCCAGTCTTGAGAAATAGCACCATTGAGTCGTCAAGCCAGTTCTCCCAAGAATTGTGAGCAAATCCACATGCACAAATGATGTGCAAGTGGAGATTTCAGCATCGATTGCTTGCGAGTGCCTATTCTAACTACCATTGAAGATCTCTTATCAGTGACTGACTCAGCTCTACTTTTTTTTTTTAAAGCCAAAGCACAACCACATGCCATGTGGAATCCTACTTGGAAGCAACCATCCTTTGAAGAAAGCGTAATAGCTCACTGGTCTAGCTCCATGGCACTGAAAATGTATCAGGGCTCAATTATTTACTGAAGCGATGAGACCTTGAAAGCTGTTTTTTCAAGTGTCTTCAATTATAGAAAACCCTAACAAAAGACCTTAAGAAGCTTGATTTTTTATTCACCACTTGAAATGAGGATGGAGGAAAAAGTATGAAAAGACAGATTGGCCTTTCGTCTATTCCTTGTAAATGGGGGATTATTTAACTTCCTATCTCTGATGGTATGTTAAAATTCTCCATCATCTATAGAAACAGAAAGAATTACCAAGCATGTTAACTTATGCTTTAAATAATCATCAGCGAAGAAAAGATATACATTACTTGGTCTCCAAAACAATTTCATTGACATCTAGGTCTACTAATGTCCGTTTCCCAAACAAGGCAAGTCCAACAGTCACCTGCAAGAAGTCAATTTTCAAGAATTCAATCAGTTTCTTGATTTTTCATGAATACAATACATATATGCATCCCCAGAGAAGTAAGCAAATAAACAAAGAGAGTGATGCAGACCAGTTACTTCAGTAATATATTCTAAACTTTTTCAGATCTTTCCAGATATATATTGCACGCATCCAAAATATATCATCTATGGAAATGAAAATGTATGGTGTGAACGACGACATACCTTTTTGGTCTTACGATTAATTTTCTCAACGACACCTGCAAATTCTGCAAATGTACCAGATACAACTCTGACAGTTGAACCCAGTCTAAGCAGTTTATCATCTTCCCGTGTTAATTGATCATCGGTAGGCCGTGAAGTTTTTCTGGATCGCCTTTTTGGCTTGGAATCTGTAATTGACTCTGTACGATCTCCGGATGTTAATTGGGAGTCTTTGGAAACTAAATTCATTTTCTCCGTTTTAAGGGTTTCTTCCTTTTGCTGCTCTTCTTTCAAAGCTTCATCAGCTTTTTCCTGTTCTTCCTTTGCTTGTCGAAAAAGTGCTTCCATATCTTCAGTGGATATTGGCCTGGGTTTGTTTATCTGTTTTTTCCTATAGATATACAAAGAACAGCTTCTGATGAGAACAACTCTAAATTACAAATTGAGAAAAGATATACAAAGAACAGCTTCTGATGAGAACAACTTTAAATTACAAATTGAGAAAATTATAATCATTAGTAGCCACAGGATAGCGTAGAAATAGAAACAGTAGACGATGAGCTGTCTAAAACTGGGGAAAAGAAGAGAGTAAATCACATTCAAGTAGGTTTCCCTTGTTCCAATTCAAATAACAGATCAATAACCTGCCCGGAAACCAATAACAATGCTGTATAAACCATAAAACTCATTAACAAAAGGCATCGATTAGAAAGAATTCAACCAGAAAGGAACAGTTTACTTGCATTGTATGAAATCAATCAAAGGAGGGTTACATATATGCCGTTCCAATAAAAAATCCAACCTATATTCCACTATATTGTTACTTTCTCCTGTAATTAGATATAGAGTAGTCCCCCGCCCCAATTTTTTTTTTACTATTACAAGAACTTGAAAGTAGTATGTATAAGGGGACAGGGAAGTGCAACTCGAACCACCACGATGAGCTGAGGCATTGGACAAGACAGCCAAACGACTGGACCAGCCCTGCAGCTCTGCTAATACTTCTCCATGAGATCGGAGAAACTTGCAAAACAAAATTAACACTTTACAAACAAGTAGGTGTACAGAATCAAAGAATGCCACGACAAAGAGAGCAAATGCTTACGTATTTCCGACAAGGAATCCAACAAAGCCTCCAACTCCATAGTATTCACGAACAAAGTCATGTATTTCCTTGTTCAGTACACATCTCAAAAAAATACAACCAGGAGAAAGAGCTTTTGGTTTAACTGAGTAGGATCCATTTTTTAGTTTCCTCGTCACATTTACAACTGGAAAATAGACCTGAAAATAAACAATAAGGGTATATTGATAAGAATTATGAAAGTTCTATAAATTCTAACTCTGCAATCCCATGTTTAGCATCATACAATTGAACTTCTCGCATAACCATACTGTACAAGAGATAAAATCGACCACTCACATTTATAACGTGCGGAATCGCCTCTTTAATCAACAAAAGTACTGTAAGAAATCTGCAAACTTTAGTGCTCAGCGACAAGATTTCTTATCTAATATGTTCTCATAAAGTAGTATCCTTATTCATTAAAGTACAACCAAGGCACATGGTCCCTACATCGTCATAAATAACCAATTCACCCCATTCCAAAAACGCCTTCTACATTAACAGCTACGTCTCAACTGGACTTATGCTGAGATAGATTCAATTGATGTATATATATCTGTTGCTATAAATTTCCCTAAATTCCCCTGTCAATTTAGTCTTCCCCTCTCCCTAGAATTTCCTCAATCGTTATCCTATCACTACTCTTGTCGTTACATTCATTGGTCTTTATGGTTTGAGGAAAAAGAATCTTCATTAGCTCTCTCACAACATATTGTATAGGACACACATTTAGAAGTTTTCGTTAACTAAGACTTTATGTCATTAATAACTTGTTTTAGGAAACTTTAAATTTAAAGGCTCTTGTTTTGGCATGTTTCTATTAGTGTTTAATTTCCAAATTTACTTAAGTTAAATCTTCTAGTCTTGATTAGTCATGAATATACAGGGTTAGATTTGTACAAGAATTAGAACGAATGTTTAGTATAGACAGGGAAGTAATCCTATGGGCATTTTGCACTTTTATTCCTACAATAAACTTTGAGAGTTTTTCACTATTTTCAACACCGGATTGGGTGTTCTTTTTGTCTACTAGAACATATCTAGCGCCATTCCACCTACTAGAAACATATCTAGTCTCTGTGTACATTCCGCTGCATCAAGTATCGTCAACAGGTCACACTCATACCATCTCATGTATGTATTTTGGTTCTTTCTCTCTCTACTGGTCTTACCGCACGACCATCTAATTATCCTCATCAAAGCTATTCTCATGTTATCAACGTGTTAGCTTTGCTATTACCCAGATTTTGCTCCTCAACATATCCATGAACTTTAATAGCTACAATAACTAGAATAGTACTTGAAATTTTCTTAAAATCGTGCTTACACATTTTCTTCGCCGAAGAAAAACAAGGGAAAAAACACTCGCTAGTTGATCTTTGACTCAAATACCTCCCTTTGAGGTTCAATGTCACCCTCTATTGGTTTCAGTGCAAAGGTTTTTTCCCCAAAAATACATTTTTCTGAGCTAACCATTTTATGTGGAAAAAGTTTTCCACCGAATTCAATCTGTTTTGTTTGGTTGCAAGTTGCAGTCTTGAACGCGATGATGCTAGTAGCTACGGTGGTGATGGTCGCAGGTGGCAGGGCAGGGCTGGCACTGAACTTTTGGGGGGCTTAAGCAAGCTCCGAACTTGGGCCCCCCAATAAAAAATACTAATAACTCCCGATGAATATCTGTTCACTTCAACATGCGTTCAAAATGTACATGAGCGGGATTAGCATTATTGACCCAATGATAAACCACTAACAGCTTCCTTGTTGGGCTCCGCGCTTGGAAAACACTAACACGAAAAAATATTTAAAAAACATATAGATTCATATTAAAGTGGTGTGAAATGTAGGAAATATGCATTGACATTGGGTTTTTTCTGTTCATCTTCACCAGGACTAGTCAGTCATGCCTATTTTTTACACATACGTTTAAACAAGATAACATTACAGGAATTTAAACGTAACTGAGGCCTAATGTGAGAGGTTAGATCCAAGTCCGTAAACTTGAGCATCCATTTGACACTATCAATAACAAAAATATAATAAAACTCAAGTGATTCGAATGTGAGTACTGAGCTATTCGAGCATGAATCTTTTACCGGTAGACCACGAAATGCGATTTATTTCTCTTCGATGTTTTCGAATACATGCATTAATATAACTCATCCCTTTTTTTGACAAAAATTTGGGGGCCTAAAGCCGCTGTGTCACCGGCCTTATGTCGAGGCCGGTTCTGTGGCAGGATGGTTGTGTAATAGGGAAAGTTGGTGGTGGTGTGGCGGTAGTGCTGATTCACAAAAGATTTTTCTTTTTGCAAAAGTAAACTCACTTCCGATTATCATAGAAACCATTTCCTATTTTCTTCGGCATAAGCAAATTCTGGATAGTAACCAATATGAATTTAATCACATTAACACAAAGACCCAATGAACTCCCACAGTTCAGAATCACACTATCAAAATAAAACCATGATACAGATATTAAAACCATGATTGTAGCATTTTCCTACACAAAAAGAACAGATGGTTTTAAAACAAATCCCATAATCAAGCAATTTCAAAATTCGAATTACCTTGAAATCCATATGGGGGAATCTTCGAGCGAGCGATTTAGCAAGAGCTTCAGAAGTGTATTGAGCAGTAGTTCTAGAAACCTTAACAGCCCACCATTGAGGACCGTCGAGAGCGAGATAGTCGAGATTGAGCTCTTCGGTCCACTTATTGAATCTCTTCTTGGGCTTCTGTATGAGCCTATCCTCAACTTCTTCTCTCCAGTTGTAATTGGGCTTGCTCTCTCTCCTCTCGTTCCTCAGCTGTCTTCTCTCTTTAGCTGTGAGGGACTGTTCGTTGACCGACTCTATAGTTGCGGATATCGAACCGAAGCGTCTGGGTTTTCCGTGAGCTTTGGTGGGAAGAGAGACAGGAGTGGGTAGAGAGAGAAAGTGGGGGCAAGGACCCCATGAGAGAATCCCTTGCTTCATCTTCTTCAGAGTAATAGAAATGGATGTCTCTGCAAGGGGCCGTTAGTGCAATTCCTGGTTTTCGATAATTACCATATTACCAAATAGGCTTCGTTTGGATGGGGGCTTGCTTTGGTTAGCATTTTGAGGCTCGGGACTATAGAACTAAAGTTGGGTCCCATCTTTAAATATTCTATCAAATTTTATTTTGTAAAAAATACAAATTTTTACTTTATCTTTTTACTGGGTTTTTTCATAAGTATTTTTTTATAAAATGAACACATAAGAATTGTATTAAATAAATAAATAAATATTTATTTTTTTAGTTTATTAAAAAAGTTTGAACAGAACTTTTTAATAAGTAAATAAAACCTGACCCAACAACTTATTGAAACTCAATTATATGGTCCAATAAGTTTTGTACCAGCCTAACCTCCGGATTTGTAACGCCTCATTTATTAAAAAAAGTTTGAACAGAACTTTTTAATAAATAAATAAAACTCGACCCAATAACTTATTGGAGCTCAATTATATGGTCCAATAAATTCTGTTCAAACTTTTTTTTAATAAACTAAAAAAATAACAGTCTTACCAGTAGTTTATATGAGATGTTACAAATGGTATTAGAGTGATTCGTGTACACGATCGAATGGGGGGTCAGAATTTTAATAGTTTACATGAGACGTTACAAATGGTACTAGAGTGATTCGTGTACACAATTGAGTGCAGGATCGGAATTTTGTTTGGTCACTAGGGAACAAATACGGGATTAGGTCGTGGTAATGCTAGTGTACAACCCTTGTAAGAACGAAAGGTCTTAAGGGTAACAAAATTGTGATATACCGTTCCACATCAAAAGTCTACATGAGTGATCTTGAGTATATAATGAACTATGTAAACTATTACTAATAACTTAGACTTGAGCATTTTGGGTCATGTGGTCAAACTCCAACAAGTTATTGGACCAGTGATTTTTATATGGGGTGTTACAGAAATAGCTGTTAGTTGTCGCTTTTTAGAAACGTGCAAGACAATGTCGAGAGCATGGGCAGTTTGGCATGTCGACGTGCACAAAATCACGTCCCTACTTAGAAACGTGCAACGCAACGTCGAGAGCATGCACAGCTTGATGATTCCACCGCATTTGCGTTGCCATTGATTATGATACTCTGAACGATTGTGGGTAGTATGGCCAGCCACCATGGAAGATTACGAAACTGCGCATTGGTTCACCATTCCTTTCTCTTTTCCTCTCTTTCGCGCCTAAAGGTTGCAGTTAAGAAAATTAGGGATTTTGAAGGATGCTGAGAGAGAAGAAATCATTGTTTCCATGGAGCTCAATTTTTTCTGTACATTATGTGTATATACTTGCTAAGGTGCCCTGAATTCGATACTTGGATTTTAATATTGTGTTTAATCAGGTGTATTGAAGAAAATAATGATTCTCATGTGACAAAAAATAAGACCAACCAAAGTTTCATTCAACTATCCAAGCCATTTATTTTGTAAATCTCGATGTACTTGTCGTCCATGTCAAAAATCAGGTCGATTGAATAACGGTTAAGACTTGGTCAAAGCATATTTGTTTGAAGAGAAATAAACGGATAGATTCTCGCAATTTATTTTTCTTGTAAAATGGAATAGTTCGTTCATATCGGATTAACATACATGGAAGACAAATATATTTATGCATTCAAAATGAAGAGCAAAGATCGTCGAATGAAATTTTGGTGGGTTCCATTTCACATCACGTGAAGAACCACATAAAAAATCATCAGTTGAGAAGTCAAACCGGGAAAAAGAAGTCTACAAAGAACCACACCAGCATAAAAGGAAAATATGGAATGTCTGAATGGACTTGGAACCAATGTTCTGAATACCGGATCGGTTTGGGTACCGGTTTTCTTATTTGTAAGGTACGTACCGGTACCGATCATGTACCGGGTACCGTATCGAATTTATCGCAACTATCAATATATATATAAATTATAGAGAGAAAGCCCAAAAAAATTAATTTTTTCCGCAATTCTTAAAAAAAAAAAAAAACAAACAAATCCGGTACCGGCCGGTACCAGCTGATATGGCCGGTATTAGCCGGTACAACCGGTATTGAGAACGGTACGGTACTAAAGGTATTTGGTACTATTTTTTTGTCAAAACGGTACATACCGGCCGGTACGAAACAGTATCTATAACATTGCTTGGAACCCAGCATGAAGAATAATTCAGAGAGAGAGAGAGAGAGAACAAGAAGAATTATAGCGTGAGATGGTCCTACGACTACTCAACGGTCTCAGAGACCGAACTGCCCTAACAAAAGCAGCAGGCCACAAGAGCCGGAGGAGCTAATCCACTTAGCATAAAAAGAAAATATGGTATGTCTTAATGGACTTGGAACACAGCATGAAGAATAATCCAGAGAGGGAGAGAGAACAAGAATTATATGGAGGAAGATATATTGGTTATAGCATGACATAGGAACCAATATCAACATGTCTCTGAGCTTTACTTTGATTAATGAATGATACATCTAAAGAAAGCTTGAAATAAGGAAATTTTGCAGCTAAAAAATTCAAACTATGCGGAGGTCTGACAATTAATTCTTCATTAACATTTGTGCTACTAAGAAGATCCTTCTTCCAAAGACTCTGGTTCTTGATAAAAACATTCAATCACTTAGGAATTAGAAACAAAAAAAATCCTTAGATAGCATTGCTGATAGGAACACCAATCCAGTAGATGATCAGTCAACTTCACCTCTGAGATCCATGGAAACTAATTGGTACACAAAGGGTGTGATAGAATTCTTGGGACGTAGGACTTGGTGCACATTATCTTCCAATCCAGTTCCTAGATACTTGATCCTTTACAAATAATTTGCCATAGTACCTTAAATCTTAGAGATGCAAAGAATCATAGCTACTTCAAAAGTGAAAAAAAAATGATTAAAAAAAATAGAATGAACTGTTGTTTATGAACCCCACCAATACAAAAGAATAAAATCACGGAACACCGAACAATAAGGGGATTCCTAGGCTCGGCTCAAGACTTTTCAGTGCAGGTATTTCTCCAATTTATCCATTTCATCTGGACTGCCAATGAAAATTGGCGTGCGCTGGTGAATCTGTCAAAGAAACATTAAACCACTTTTAAATTGGTATCAGACTTCTTGTCCCGATCGACCTATGCTCTAAGATTGCTAGACACAATTTTCAAAAAGTGATCCGTAGTGGAATTATACTAAAACCCAAGAAGGAGAAAATGAAGATAAGAAGTACCTGCTCCGGTTTGATTTCAAGTATTCTTTGATGGCCATCTGTTGCTTTCCCACCAGCTTGTTCTACTAAATAGCTCATTGGTGCACACTCATACAATAGCCTTAAATTTCCATTCTTGCTATTCTTGTTCTTCGGGTTGCCATAGATACCGCCATACAGCAGCATTCTATGGATTTCACCCACAAGGCAGCCTATGTAACGGCCCGAATAGGGCTTCCCACTAGCACCTGGCTGCTTTAGGTGGTCGAGGTAACCCTTCAGTTTCTCGTCCCACAAATCATAATTTCCTTCATTGAAAGAGTAAATTTGCTTTGATTTGGGTATCTTGATATCCTCATGTGTTAGAACAAATTCCCCATATCCCGGGTCTAGGGTGAAGCCAAAAACCCCTTTCCCTATTGAGATAGTGAACACCACCGCACTTGAGTACAAGCAATATCCAGCAGCCAATAAGTTGCTGCCTGGTTGGCAAACGCTGATTATGCACTTCTGTTTCTCTTCATCAAGCTGGTGTGGCATTGACATATAATAAAGCAGAGAGTAATTAAGTTTGCTCCATTTATACCTAAAAGATAATCGGTAAGTTATGTTATCAACTTTAGTTCCACTATTTAACTTGAAGACTAATCCTTACGTATACTACGCACATTCTTGTAACCCGGCATGTAGATAAGCTCTACACAGAACAATGATTGTAAGTTCACTAATAAATAGTTTTATGGTTTTATCTCTTTGTTTTCCTTTCTCTTTCTACATTATCACTATAAGAGCTTGTTTGTTTAACTTAATTACCTGTGATGGAATGTGTAATTCCATAGAATACATAACCCCACCAGACTAATGGTGATGAGATAAATAATATTACCTCTCCAGTACACATACTCCATGCTCATTATGATTCCATATCCAAATGATATTCAATCTCCACGACAGAAGTTTCAGCCAAACATAGCATACATGGTCCCCTTGGATTTATAGTCCAATCCGTGTCAAATCTAGGCAAACAAATATGCCCTAAATGTCTTGAGTAAGATATCGTGCATTTGGAATTACTCGAGCTGATCTTCCAATTGAATGAGAATGCAAAAGAGAATTACCGTGGAGTCATCATCATAGTCGACAAGGCATTGCTTGTCAGGAGCATAAATGCCAAATATGGACCCAGTGGTTAATGAAGTATCGATGTTGGCCGACCCATCAATTGGGTCAAATACAACAATGTAATTTCCAGAGTAAGTCTCTTCAACTGCAACAGGTATGTCTTCTTCCTCAGATGCTATAATACCTGTCCGACCACTCGATCTTAGGCAGTTACAGAACACCTGCACATTTGGAAATTTAACGTTTTCGATTGACCTAATCACACTTGTTTAGAGAATATACTTATGTGTGTATGCATTTGAAGTGCAATGTTACTAAGGAATGATAAGAAGGTAGTATGGTGAATAATAGTCTATAGATGTTTTATATGCAAAAGGTAGGATACAACTATAAACAGGGAATGCTGCTTTTCTCTTCCCTATATTATGAAGGGATGCATTTTCACATAATGAAAAAGAGGATGAACATTGACAACCTACTTATTAGTCTAAAATAGCAGGGATAGTCGAAGGCAACATGAAATTCATTGATTTGTAATCAATAACCCAGACGTTACATAAGTTATCTACACATTACAAAGAATCAATCTCCTGTAGAGCTTGTTACAACTTGCATAATTAAATACCACAATAGTAAAGTCTGGTTAACTTTGACTAACTGTAACTAACTTTTAACTAATAATAACAGTGCAAGTGTGAGCAGGTGCGAATAGTAAGAACTTGTGTTGATGCCCTTGAGCTACTGCTACTGCACTCTTGCATTGCTGCTTAGTCCCGTGTTCATGCGGATACTTAAATATAATTGGCAGCACAAACAACATTACTACCACCACCATCATTATCAATATGTGTTCGTGCCATCATATCTCTTGCTCAATGTTTTAGCTTTTACTTAAAAGATCTTATTGCTTTAACAACATAATTCTAGAAGTGTTTTGAAGGGAAATGGAATTCTATGGTCGTCGAATTGTATAGTTTTGGTTTGCATTTTGAAACCTCGAACATTCTCTATTATGTTTACTCTCTAATAAGTAGCAGAGAGCCAGAGAAAACAAAGTTAGGGGCAAAATAAAGCTCTGAATCAGTTATGTGTGGTGGGCTTTTTAGTTAGCTCACAAGTTTGGGGTTAAGAGAGCCAAACCCACTCGAGCTTGACTCATATTTGGCTCGTTAAAGACCATTTGAGATTGGTTAGCTACATAAAATGGACTATCTGGGAACAGTTTTTCAAGCTCGTTCACTACTCGGCTTGATAAATTTCTAATGTTCAAGTCACCAAAGCTCCTCCAGCTTGGCTCGTGAGTTGTGATTAGCTAAATAAAAGCTTATTTGAGATTTTTTTTTTGATAGCAGAGGTATTGGCTGGCTTTGGGATTACCCTACCTAAAATCTAATGCCGACTAGTTCTCGGAGACCCCGTCCACCTGCGGGAACCCCATTTAAAGCCAGACTTCTTGCCCAGCTGAGAGTTGTTGAACCTGAACCTAGGAGTGAGTATATATCTAAATCCAAAGCCTTGACCAATCAAAACTTATTGAGTAAGTCTACTAACACATCATCAAGTTATATATCATAGGGCACATCATCAAGCTTACGTGGCACATCATTATAAGAAAAATTTAAAAGCGAGTTCCATGAATTTTAATATATGCTCAAATTAGTGGATGTGGCATAGGCATAGGCATTGATATATAACCTAATATACAACGTGATATATTAGTAGTATTGCTCAAACTTATTTGATATTGCTCCGATAAACAAACAAATTAAACTACTTTTAATCTATTAAGTCCTCAAAACTTATTACCCAGGCTCGTTTTCAGCCCTAATAACAAATCTCAGAGGATGTATACACAAGCACATTCGGCTTAAGCACTGAGAAATCAGACAAAAAGAATATCGATGGAACCAGCCACTCAACGGACCTCGTTGGAGATAACGTCGAGTTTCTTTTGATCTTCGCCTTGGATATTAACGGTGCCCTGAGCTCCGGTGAGGTTGATGATGCTGGATCTCCGAAGCAGCGAAGCGATCTGTTTGCAGGCCAGTGATATGCTGGAAAGGACAATGGTCAATTCGGCGTCTATGTCCCCCGCCTGTTCGTGCTTCAAAAGCCATGTCGTTAGGTTTTCGATTTCGTACACACTCTTTTTTCTCTGTTTCTTATTCTCTCCCTCTGTTACTGCTGCTCCCGCCGCTGCCTCGTAGCGGATTCTGAGGTTCAAATTGCTGGTGGCGAAGTGTTGTTTGTGGCGGTGGGAGGGGTAGAGGGGGAAAGGAGAGAGAGGAGAGATGGGACGAGAGGATGGGAAGATAATCCGCGGGGAGGAGGTTCGAATCACGTCAACCATCTCTCTCTTTCTCGCTTGTGTTTTGGAGGGGAAAATTTGTTTATCTTTCCCTGTGCAGACAATTGTGTGAACCTGATTCGCCAACGGTATCCAACTACTTTTCCTTTTTTTTAAAAGAAAGATTACTTGGTCTATGAATTTTTTTAAAATTTTTTCTAGAATTCAAAATTAATGAATTAAATTTATTTGAATGGATAAACTTTCAAATTCATATTTAAATGAATCTTTATATTTAATTTTAAATTTGAACTTTTTGGAAAAGTTTTTTGGGACGATAATACTCTTCATAATCGAAATTGTTAATATTTATTTAATAAGTGACAAGTTCATACTATCTTAAAGGAATAAGATTTAATTCAGTGCGTTAATTTTTTTTCAAAATAAAGTTTTCCAAAATAAAATCAACATTAAAATCTGGACAAATCTCAAAAAAAAATTTCGATTTTGGAAAAAATCTCATAAATGTTATTTCAGACACAATAAAATTATTTTACTGTTTATTTTGCAAATAAAAAACTAAATTTGAAATATTAATAGTTGGACTAACCACGACAATGAAGATAATTATATAATGGTTTTAAAAATAAAAAAATCAATACTTAATTAATTAATTCAGTACTCAATTATACTAAGCTTGTGATATAATGCAACACAGTGCATAACATGCGTATACAACTTGTAGTAGTTGCGATTGTTTGATGGTATCAAAGCTGAATAGAGACCTCTTAAGTTTTTTTTGTAGGGTCATGCACACAAGTTAACTCTTTTCGGACTTGGGGAAAGAAAGAGAAAAGAAAGGAAAATTAAAAAAATTCTCTCCTTCTTCTTTGGTTTCTTGTACAAGGGTAGAAGAGAAAGAAAAAAAAACAAGAGGAAAATAACGGAAGAAAATAGGCGAGAAAGATGGGAGAAGTTTTTTTGAAGAAAGACTTTGATGAAATTTAACAACAGTGAACCGATTAGAGAGTAAAACACATACGTGGAAATCATTCACAACTCCAGCCCTCTCTCTCGTTCAAATGAAGTATAGGTCTTCATCTCTCTCACTCTCTATTTCTGTATGTATATGTGGTTGTACATGACGGATTTGGTGTAAGTACTCTTTTACTGGTTAATTTTCAGCATTTGGTGCCCACTATGTGTTTGATGAATTTTCATTATCTACAAACTCAAACCAAGCATGATATTCGCATTGCCACCGGACTTTTTTGCCACTGTCTCGGATAGAATCCAGAATGCTTCCAATCGAGCTTGCCCATAAAACTAGAATACGAATTTTTATGAATAGCCACAACTTTTGTTTCTTTTCCTAGTAACCCCAATCTTTTCAGAAAGCATTTGATGATTTTGGATGAATCTGAAACTAGATGAATGAACTTTAAAATAAAGAGTCAAAAATTCTAATCGTCGACAATAATTAAGGTTTAATCTTCAAAACTCATATGCTCCATCTGCTTCTATTTAACCCGTACTTTCAAACCTGAATTGGTTTGTTACTTTCTTCTTTATTTTCCATTAGAAACCAAACAATTGAAAATCATTTTCCTTTATATTTTCCCTTGTTTACTCTTCACATCCAAATAGGGGAAAATAATCAACTTTCTTCATACTTTCTTTCTTAAATATTTTATTTTTCTTTCCACAAGTTAAAAACAAGACCTAAAAGATTTGGAGGTATTCTTGGAAGAAAGACCCTCCAACGATTCGGTTGGATCACTTGTGTAGGAGAGTATGTATGGAAAAGTATTTAGACAATGGTTAGAGAACGTACCTTGACCTTGTTTCATCTGTCCTTTTTATAAGTTGAATGGTGAAGAGTATTATGGGACCTAGCAGCCGCCAATTTTGCCCGTCATTCTCTTTTAGGAATGAGCAACGAGGACTTCATCTTCAAGATAAGGATCGCCCTCAGTGTCATTTGAGAAATCTTACCAAGTAGCTTTTGTGATTGGTTCTTTTTGCCAAGCGACATGTGATCTAGATGATCGAGTGTCAGATGATAATTTAAAATTTATTATCGTGTGTCTAAATATGAGTAATCGTGTTTTGAACAACCAAAGACTGAGCTAATCCGAGCCCTTAGTTGTAATTAGAACAGTGAATCTTTTACCCATGTCCTTTTGTAACCAATGTTTATATACTGGGCTTTGTTACTTACTTGGACTGGGTTGGGTACATGGTAAGGAGTTCAAGCCCAAATTGCTGTATGAAGAGGCAAACGGCAAGAACTTTTGCCTCTTAATAGACTCTTATCTAACGGCCCAAATTTAGTTCGGTTGGGCCATGTCATGTTTACAGGGTTGTGACTTGTGACTCGTCAGTTTCTTTTCTTTATAACTCAGAGTGTTCGGGTTAATTTATACGCACGTCGACTGATTTTTTTTTTTTGTGATGGAGAATGGGTGAATTTTAGGCGGATTTGTGATTGCATATCACACTTATTTTTGTATATTGGAAGTAATTGATCATTAAATGAGAGCTCCGTCTTCGAAATTCTGAGCACTTAGTTGTGTTATTTGCAAGATCTCACTAGGAGGTTCTCGTCATTGATTCTTTATAGCCGAGCAAGATGAACTTTGGCCCAACAAAGTAAACTCGGGTCAAGTGGGGCGACTTCTAAAAAGGTTGAGTGCTTGTAGATAATATACGGTGTCGAGCGTCTTGTAGATGAGTGACTATTTAATTGGGTGGGTGACTGCTAAGTGACTAGGTGATAAACGTCCACTAAAAATAACTAAGTGATTGAGTGCCTAGCCAGGCCAATTCGAACTCATCAAAAGCTTAATTTTTATCTTTCTAAAACCTTTTTGAAATTTAATTCATATTTTGTTTTGTTTTCCCCCATGACTTTTCTCTTATGTTGGGTTAACCGTCTATAATTTGACACGTGGCAGAAAATTGTCATTTTGATGTGAACTCACAGAGCAAACGATATTTTAATGGACGTTGACCATTTACCCCCTCAGCCCCATGTATCTGTGGTCTTAGGTTCAGACTTCAGAACATTTCCAACTTAATATTTTATTTTTAATTATATTTTTTCGTTTGAGAATATTAAAAAAATTACAATACAAAGATCACCTTATTCAACTCAAATACATTATTTTTTTTCTTCAGAAAACTCATTATAAACGTCAAACATTTAATATTTTTAATTTAAAATTTAACTTATTATTTTTCACAACTTTTTGTGAGCATATTTTAAAGTTTTTTTTTTTTTTTGGATAGAACAAAGTTAATTTAGAAACCGATTTACAAATATGCTTTGATGAATAAACTCATATTGAACGTACTGTTCAACTCATGATATAGAGATTGCGTAACATCCTGATAGTGCCTCTGCTAGTCCCTTCTCTACGCAATGGCCTGTAAGAAAACACTAGACATTGATATGGTGTCGACCGACATGAATCCTTCTGGTGCCTAAGTCAGATGAGGTAATTCTTTCTCGAAGAAAATAAGACAGGAAAATAATACTAGAATGTCACACCGTACTTGCATTATTTGTCTAGGATCTACTTTTATGATTCCTACCGTCTTTTAGTCCTACCAGAAATCTATTTTCACGAGATTGCAATAAGTTCATCATCTTTGATTGTTTTTGAAATCCTCATCAGCATGGATAGAGATTATATACCTTCAAATTTGCGTGTAGTACACGTCCTCATAAAGAGTCTCTCTTTATAAACCCCTGTCTTAACTGTCCAGACCCTCCAATGGGTACCCAATTTTATAGATGAGGATGGAACCCGTTTTTCCCAGGTCGAGGATCGCTTTGGCTGGGTGGGGGCCCAGGCCGAGCAATCGAGGAGGCCAAGTTGAAAGAGTCGAGGAGGCTCCTTGATCGTCAATTTCCTACCAATCACGCCCATTTATGTCGTAAATGTTATGGGTTTGAGATGATGGATTAACACCACTACTTCATTTAGTAATTTAACTAATTAATCAACTTACATTCTGTGAAATTTGAATCCCACTTTGTAGACTTCTTGACGATTTATTCACTGTCTTTTGCCTTGTTGCAATCAAACATGCTATAAAGTTATGCGTAGACGTGCCTTTTTTTTTTGTCCTCCTGAAGTTGAAACATATCATTAGTCATTAATCAGCCACACGGTTTTGTATAACATGATGTCATTGATAGTGTAATGCCATATGTAAGTGTGAGGAAATTCAACTTTATTTGTTTGGCGTAGAAGAAACTCTACGCCTAATTTGACTAAATTTCTCATCGTATTATTTCTTATTTTACGTAAATATTTTTCATATTTGTTACGATTGAGTAATTATTTTTTAAATTATTGGTTTACCTTGAAAAGAAAAATTTTCTAATAAAAAATTATAACAAAAAATTAAAAAATCACTAAAAAGACGAAAATAATTCAGAACACATATAATTTTGAATTATTTTTGCCTTTTTTAAAATTTAATTAAAAAATAAGGCATAAGAATTTTTTTTAAAAATAAAACAGTAATCCAAAGAGATGAGGAAAGGAGACTGACTTTCATTATCGATGAAATTGATTCGAACTCGATCGATTTGCAAGTATAAAAGATCAAACCCGACTAATTTAGGACGAAAAATTCATAAATCAATTATGACTGGCTTTATGAATAGACCGATATTATTGAGTAATGTTAAGAACACAAATATGTCTAAAATTATTGAATACACGTAGATATCTCAATAATTGAGAAAACCCTATATACATTCAATAATTTTGAATATATTTATATCTAAAGACTAAACGCATCCAAAATATTTTTGTTCTTAGACTTGAATTGGACCGAAATGGGTTGGCCACCTGTCAACCTCCTTCACAAAATCTGTTCCCCTATGACTTTTCTCTTACGTTGGGTTTAACCGTCTAGAATTGGACACGTGGCATAAATGTGTCATTTTGATGTGAACGACATATCAAACCCCGAAACACGTTTGTCTTATGGACGTTGACTGTTGACTCCCTCAACCCGAAGTATTTCCGCAGTCGTCGGCGTGTAAGAACATTTCCAACAATATTTTATTTTTAACTTTATATTCTTTCGTTTGAGAATATTCAAAATAATATTCTTAAAAAAATACAATTGAAAAAATAGTAATAATAATATTGGATGAGTATGTGACTATATGTCGCCTGTCATGTGGATTTTACTTGCATATCCTTATTGTTATCACCATTTTATTCCACCAACCAAAATTTGAGTTAATCTTTTAACTGTTGAAATTTAGAGGAAAAATATAAGGGTAAAATTAGTTCGAGTTCGGATTCGGAGGGTTTTGTCGACATGCAATTCCGAAATTGATTGATTTATGATACAATTTGTTCATATTGCTTCCGACATGGAGCTAAGCTCAATGATAAGAAATAATTATTCCGTATTATATTTATAATCGGTTACAAAAAGCCATGTTATATTTTAAGAAAACTCAAAAAAAATATACACGAAAATATTATGGTTTACCTTGGAACTTTTTTTATTTTATAATAATGTAAGTTAAGAGCAACAAATCACTGAGCGAATTGCGAGTCCAGTTTTCTTTACTCACTTTCGACTGAACAAACTTTGTTTATCCTACTATCTAAGACCGGTTTGACGATCAAAATAGTCTATTTAGTTTAGATAATTTTTTTAGAATTGCACGAAAAATTTCAGTTTAATCAAATCTCGATAAATTGTGAACTTCGATAATTTCAGATACGATAGGCTAGAAGGAATCAAACTTTTGAAACATTAAAAAGTAACGCGAATCTAAAAACGGCTAAAGCTGAAAAACCCGAAAAGACATGAAGCTTTTGGCTATATTCAATTAGTCTTGCTCGGGAACGGACACCATTGATTAGAAGATGTTTGACCAAGACATTCGGGAAAGACAACAAATTAGAAACCGCGTTAAACTTTGGCGGAGAATGATCATATGCTGTTACGGAGTCAACATTCATTAGAAACGAAAAATCTCAATTTAATGTGATGGTGATAATCATGACATCACTGCGGATCTCACTTATAGATTACCAATGCAATTTGAATAAAAATAACGTAAATTAAACATCGCTAATTATTCTTTTGACTGATATTTGTTTGGAGGTTGGTTGTAACTTTTGATATAATATCTTTAAAGATGAGTGTATTTTAAAATTTAGTTATTATTATTTTTCACCAATAATGAATCGACGACTGAGCAGATTTAGTCGGCTCAATGCTTTGTAATTTGCGTAGCACAAATCTTTTTCTTAGACTAACCGGTCCTCGTCATCCAATCTTAGTGGGGTCTCGCTTATCCACAGAGGCCCTGTTTGTTAACCCTTTTACCATCATAGATTGGATTCGTAATCCTGTGGGTCCACTAAATTAGTCTTTGATTTGCCAAATTGGGTTGGGACTACGAAACCCAACGGACTATGAATGTGGCAATTAGGTGGGTTTCGTAGTGACCTGTTGGAGGTGTTACTACTAGTCCAGTCCGACTATTCTCCTGACGTATTGACCAAACAATCCCTGTGTTCCCTTTATAAACATCCAAATCGAAAATTTGGTCAGTGATATACTGATTTCCTATTCAATTACACTTCAAATAATTCATACAAGAGTGCAAGTGCAGGGTTTATGTACCAAAAGTTCACAGCCCACCTATGGGGAGAAAAACACACAATTTGTTGATATTACTTCATGTACCACTGTGAAGGCTGCTAAATATTAGGGCCATGGGTTTGAATTTCCACAGTTTTGTTTGCTTATTGAATGCAGTTTTGGTTGTTGAAAATCAACATTTTTTCATCAACGTGGATTTTGAAATTGCTAATGCATTTCTATTTTACTATGTGATTTTTTTAAGGTGAAAAAATGTTGATTTTCTAAGTTCTATAAATTTTCTAAAATTTGTGATTTTTTAAAAGTAAAATAGAAATAAATTAAAATGAACATAACCATAAAAATTAAGTATTGACAAAAAAATGGAGCAAAAAACCAACCTTTGTAATTGCTCAACCAAAAAAAATAATAACAAATTGAAGGGTAAAATTGAAAATTATAATTTTTAGTCCCATTTTTCCCTATACAAACAAACACTTGCTACAGACTATTAGTCTAATATCGAGTTCTAAACAAACATGATTTTGGATCTCATATGTCGTATTAATAATCCTTTGGATTACCAATCGTATCCTAATTCCATCACTCTACGAATCCGATGATACTTAATCCGTTTATCAAACGGAGCCAGAGGGTCTAAATTAAACAGGGATAACAGTATCAAGAAGAGCTAGCATTGCTATTTTCAAAAATTCTAAAAACCAGTAAAGTAATACTCAGTCATGAAATTTACAAATTCTTACGATTTTAAGAAGTCATCAACACTGTCACATCGGGTGGCTTTTAGCTCACTCCCAAATCAATAATTTGTTGCTTTTTCTAAAAGATTTTGCAAAATGAATAGTTTGCGTTGCGATGATAATCTCAAGATAGACCTGCAACGACCTGTGAAGTTGAGCTCTATAACTTTTAGACTTGTAGCTTTTACACATCATTAGCTCATTAATTAAGCAACTGCATAAGTTTGTGTCAAAATTTTGAAGGGAATATGAGAGAAATAGCAAGAGGAGAATAATTAGAAATAACAATTTATTATAAAGAGCTAAATAATAAGAAAAAGTTTATCTAAGTATTTTTTTTAATAAGAAAGGTATGATAGACATAAATAGATACATAATACTTAAAATAATAATAACTCGGATATCATTCCTCTTCAAACAGATATAATGATCACTCAAATATCATTTTCAAATTTAACGAAATAAATAAATTCTAAATACAACCCTTTAAGTGACCCGTAACAAAAAGACTAGGCATTGGGCAGCTGATTCGGTTATGGCAATCATTAGAGATTAGGCCCATTAATAGTCGGGTCAGCCTTTTGACCAGAATGCATAATTATTCAGTAACGCATACGGGTCAGACCCTGTCGAGCATATAATTAAATTTTGATTTGGTTCAATTTAATAGCCAGTAATTATTTAATAATTTCAAAACATTATGGTGTCTGAAATACTTTTCTAGCTGCTTCTCTCTCTCCTCTCCGGACTTCTCTCTCTCTATAAATACAGAAGGTAGCATCTCCATTCCCTCTCATTCACAGCCATCCCATAAAGTTTCCCACCTTATTTCTTTCTCCGAACGTCAAAACAATTCCTTCCCAGAAAAATCTCAGCATGACTTCTTCAACCCAATTCTCCTTCATCCTCTTCCTTGCTTCCTCTCTCCTCCTCCTCCTCCAAGGAACTCTAGGTACACACATATACACCTCTCTCTCTCTCTCTCTCTATCTCTCAACATACAATATGTATATATATATGCGTAGAATGCATGCATGTATATATGCAATTTTGGTTAGCTGATTAAATTGGGATTTTTTTTTGAATTTGTTGGGTTATAGGTGAGGTGATATGCGAGGAATTGCCGACGGAGATCTGTTCGTTTTCAATAGCGTCATCTGGGAAAAGATGTTTATTAGAAAACTATGCGGCGGCGGACGGGAAGGTGGAGTATCAGTGCAGGACGTCGGAGGTGGTTGTGGAGAGGATGGCGGAATACATAGAGACCGACGAGTGCGTGAGCGCGTGCGGTGTGGATCGGAACTCGGTTGGTATATCATCGGATTCCTTGCTTGAGCCACAATTCACTGCCAAGCTTTGCTCCCCAAATTGTTATCAGAATTGCCCCAACATTGTTGATCTCTACTTCAACTTGGCCGCCGGAGAAGGTAAGAGACATAAAATTACAGTATATACACTAGGGGATGAAAGTCTAAATTAAAAAAAAAAATAATGTTAGGAACACAGATGTTACAGACACATTTCGACACAGACGTATTTGAGATCGCTCAATGTACATGAAATCCTCAATAATTTGTGAACGTCACGTGCATCCAACGGTTCCAGACACGTGTGTGTCTAGAATATATGTGATTTTAGACATTTTCATTGAAAAATTGAACTGAATTTATAAACCAAATCGAATTAACAGTTTGTTTCGGTTTCTCAGTCTAATCAGTCAAAACTTATTTTTGTGTTTTCGGACATTGTTTTCATATGTTTTTGAATGCTTAAAATAAATCAAATGAAAAGAGGTAAATGAACTTTTTTGTTGTTGGCAAATATAAAATTTAATGAATAAGATGGTGACCTAACAATTAATGACTTTGTTGAAATGTTCAACTCCGCGTAATAAAATGTATTTTGACTCCTTAAACATAAGACAATATACAATAATAAATAGACACAGAGATTTGTTGGACAAAACAAGATGTGCTGCACTCCAACGTGATATTATTTTGGTCACCAAAAATTTATCGAGCGATTTGGATAATTTTTTGGTAGCTAAAACAACGTCAATTTTATGCACATCACGCCCTGTTATCTACAGCACATCAAGGAACTTGAATACAAAATATTAAATAATTAGGTCCCTTTTTATGACAATATCGACTTGAGGGCCTTGTTGTGCACAATGCACATCAAAGTTTATTGTGAGTCAAAATAATATTATTTGACGCACAAAATACTTTTTGGACAATAACAAGTACTATTTTTTATGAGATATGAGAAAACGACATCGATTCTTCTTTCCATGATAATATATACCATGCCTTGTGATGTTTGTAAATCTTTTCCTATTACTAACTAATGAAAATGACATTCCCTATACCTTTCTTGAAACTTTTGTTTTCCTTCTACTTCAATCAAAGCATTGAACTTCTTGTTACAAAGACCACATCATGTCCCCATATTAATTAAATGCCCTCAACACCTTTCATTCATTAAATAATCACAATCTCAAATTAAAAATGACATCATAATACAGCTAATAGACGCGTCGAATGAGATAAATTATTAATTGTTCAAATTTAGTTTAAATACTTAATGAGTTTAAAATTATGCTAATGTTATGTTAGTCTATAAGACAAGCCGGTTTTAAACGAGTTAATCTAGTGTGTTTTAAATTTTTTAATACCACCATTGCCAAACGAGCCGAGTTGTAACTTGTTTGAGTTGGGTTACGTTTGAAAGCTTATAGAACTTCAAAAAATGTTCAAGTTTAGCTTGTTTATCTAGCATACTGATTTTAAATGAAACTTTTAGTGAGCGAAACACGAGCTCGAACTCGAGTAACTAGTTTGGTTTAAAAAACTCAATGAGCTTAAACGGGTTGATCTCGAGTATCTTGAAACTTTTTATACATTCATCATCGAACAAATCGAGCTGTAGCTTGTTTGAAGCGGGTTACATTAATCAAAGGCTCACTAAACTTCAAATGAATGTTCAAGATTAGTTTTTGTTTATCTACCATACCGATTTAAAATGAATCTTTTAACGAGCGAAACACGAGCTCGAACCCGAACAATTAGTTTGGTTCGTTTAACATGCCTATATATAAATATATACACATATCAGCATATCTTATGAAATGTGTTGAAACATGTGCAGGAGTATTTTTGCCAGATCTATGTGAGAGACAGAGAACCAATCCTCGCCGAGCAATGTTTGAACTTGTGAGCTCAGGAGCTGCAGCTGGGCCTATTTCCTTTGAATCAGGCCACCTCGCTCATGTCCCTGCCCCTTCCCCTGCTTTCTTCTAAATTTACTCGTTATAATTTTTTCCTTTCATTTACCATTTTCATTTAAAATGATTGTATACGAGGGTAGGAATAATTCATGCTGTTATTAAATACGAGAGGAATAAATTTGACAACGGGCATTATTATCCTGGCGTCGCATCGGTTGATAAATTTCATTCTCCGAAAATGTGATGAAATGTATTGCAAAATGATAGCCACGTATAAGCTAAAGTTGATGTGATAAAAAGAAAAATAATCTTTTGGTATAAAATTTGAAAATAATTTTAATTTTGTTAAATCTGCCACATCATCTAGACTGTTCATTGGATAAAATAATGGGTTAGATCACCAGTCTTATTATCCTGGTGTACTGAAGTGTATTTTTAGGTATTCGGAGCACCATTGAATTGGAATGTAATTTCACTTCCACAAGAATTGAGGATCTAAAAATTCATATTTTTATTTCACTCCCGCGAATGTGGAAGTCATCACTGTGAAGGAATCAATCCCACATCGCTAAGATATTAAAATATGGGTAACCTTATATACATGAGAGGCCACTCCATTCATTGCCAATTGGTTTTGAATTGGATGCTTCCACATGGTATCAGAGCCCAAAAGGCCCAACGGCCGAACAAAGCCCACGATGACAGACCCAAGTAGAAAAGCTGCACGAAGACGACCCAAAAAGAGGCGCACGTGACAGACCTAAATACGGGTTGCACGTGAGGGGGCGTGTGAAGGAATCAATCCCACATCGCTAAGATATTAAAATATGGGTAACCTTATATACATGAGAGGCCACTCCATTCATTGCCAATTGGTTTTGAATTGGATGCTTCCACAATCACGATTGACATGGCTTATATTGGTGTAGTAAAAAACAACCGTCGGATTCATTATTCATGCTCCCAGCAAGTTTCAACCCTAATAGACCACTAAAAGTCATGTTCTGTCCACACAAGATCAGGCCCAAGCCTTCCGTCACGAACATATTTTCGTTGATTTTTTGTGGGATCGGGGAATAGTAAGGCCCGTTAATAAGCGCCGTTAGATTGGAATAAAACTTGAAGGCCATAGGAGTATTGTTAAAGGCAGGTAGGATCAGCATAAGTCGGGTTGATGATGTGGCATTTTCATAAGTAATAATTGCGGTGGTGATTGTGTTATCGAATGCTATATTTGCTGCGTTGCATAGGGATGGGCCGCCATGTAGTTGGAGTATGGTGGTTGGTCAGCGGTGATCAGTACGTCAACAGTCTGATTGGGAGCAATAACGACGACGTCGGTGAGCATTGGGGTCGTGTAACATGGTCGACCGCGACAACTGTCATGTTGTGATTGGCTATCTTGAAGAAGAAATGGTTATAGAGCGCAATGTTAATGATACGCAAGAGATATATTTCCCCTTGTACAAAATTCAGGTTATATGTACCTAATAATAAAGAATTAACCCCAAGGGGTTGTCCAAGCGGTAGAACAGGCAAGCTGTAAACCCCAGATGTCCCGTTCGAAACTTGGTAACAACTATAATAAACCTTGGGGCCACTGGGGGTGTACAAGTGGTCGACCCACCAGGGCCTCGAGGACTAGTCGGCATTAGGTGGGGGCTCCCCCAAGCCGTTACCCCCGGCTTGGTCCCAAGCCGTACCGGATACCTCGGTTATCAAAAAAAAATAACAAAGAATTTGTTAAAACAATACCAATATATTCAAAATGCAAAATGTGAGGCATTTTCAATCTAGCTAGATCAGTACCAAGCAACTTAACGGTTCATTTGTTTGCTGTCGAAATTATAAAAGAGATATGATGAATATTTAAGAGACAAGAATTTGTATAAGTATTTTTTGAGGAAAAAAAATATGATAGAAATGAGTAGGTGAAAGGTACTTTAGTAATTAATAATAACATGCTTGTAATAAATAATGAGATATGCGTAAATAGTAAGGGAATATGGATAGGGAATAAAATATGGATAAAGCTGAGTGGGATATTTTTTTTCCCCTCCAAGCAGATAAAATTTGAACTCCAAATATGATATTCGCGACCTGAAGGCGTCACAAATTTCGAATATGACAACTCAAATTGTCATATTCAGAGTGATAATTCTATCCTTTCATTTGATCTCTATCAAACAGATACTAACTTCCAAGTTTGACTTAAAAATGGGACATGTATTTGGCACAAGAAACTAGTAATTTTAATTCCTTTACAGATTAATTTTCCCGTTTGGGATATTTTTTAATTAAAAAATTAAGAAGACATTATAGCACTTTGCAAATTCACAAATTGTCATCATCGATCATATTGAATTACCATGATTTTTTGACTTGATTATATGTTAAAATGAAATCTATAAAATCAACCTATGTTTATTAACTCAAAATTGGGCAGCCCATTCTTTTCCAAACTATGTTTATTTCATTTTAAACCTATGTTTTCCGTTGATTTCACTCATTAGGGGTGAAAGTCTAAACAGAAAAATCGAACTGGTAAATCAAATTGAACTAGACCGAAGACAAACCAAAATTGAAAAAACCGACCTGAACCAAACTAAAGTAGTTGGGTTCGATTTAGATTTACAACAATCCAAACCGAAATTATTAATTTTGTCCGAAGTTTTTGACAAAATCGAGACTTTCGTTATTGCAAGCTTGTGAGCAGGGCTGACCCAAAGGAGAAGCCCACTAGGCAACCGCCTAGGGCCTCCAAAAACAGCCTTAATTTAGGCCCCCCATAATTTCTGGTTCTTATTAAAAAATGTCCAATTTTTTTAACCCCTACTAAATAGGGCCCTAATAAAAACAGGCCCAAATCAAATTTTTTAGTCCAATAATAAGATTTTTTTAAAAAAAATATTAAAATTTAAAAAAAGGGAAAAAAGTTCATTAGGTAAAGGGTAATAAAAAAAAATAAAGCCAATAAAAGTTTCATATATTCAGATTTCAAATTGAGAGAGCTCGACTACTACTTGTAAAAAACAGCAATCAAATTATCGGTGTCAGCCGCAATCAATTGTAGTCTTGTAGAACACCCACCTTTGTTTGTGACTTATGTGTGTCACATATGATCTTGATTTATGTGTTAAATGTTATATAATTTGGGGCTTTTGTTTTGATATTTGGTTGTTAGAATGTTGCTGCTAATAATATTAAAATATTTTGATATTTAGTAGTTGATTTTGCACAATTATTCATGCGCATGTCATGTTCTTATGTATTGATGTGCAACCACTAAGGGCCCGATTGGATGCCGCCTTAGTTTTTAGTGTGTTAAATAAAGAGGGTGTGTTAAATAATTGATTGTGTTAAATAAGACAGTGTGACCCACACTGATGTAACTTTTAAGGAGGGTGTGTTAAATAATCTACTGATTGGATAAAGAGTTAGTTTGGATGTGTTAGACAATAGAAAAATATGTTAAATTGTCAAAAGATATTTTTGCCCCCATCCTATATTTAATGTATATGTATAATATATACTTATAAATGATATATATCAGTATACTTATATTGTACATATTGATATATTTCTAATATATATAAGTACACTTATATACTGTATATATAAAATATATATAAGTATATATATATTAGTATATACTTAAATATATACTTATATATAATTATATATAAGTATATATACTTATGTATATTATATATTTATCAGTATAAGTATAAGTATGTATATATATACATATGTTTAAATGTGTGTGTGTGTGTGTGTGTTTATATATACACATATATACACACATACTTATACTATAAGTATGTGTATATAAAATATATATTTTTTATATAAGTATATATATATTAGTATATAGTTAAATATATACTTATGTATATCTATATATATAAGGTATATATAATTTTATATAAGTATATATACTTATGTATATTACATATTTATCAGTATAAGTATAAGTATGTGTATATATACATATGTTTAAATATATATATGTGTGTGTGTGTGTTTATATATACACATACATACTGATACTATAAGTACGTACGTACATGTGTGTATGTGTGTGTATACATGTACTCATAGTATAAGTATGTATGTATGTGTACTGTATGTATATATATACATGTACTCATAGTATAAGTATGTATGTATGTATGTATGTATGTGTACTGTGTGTGTGTTTATATATGCACATATATACATACATACTTATACTATATATATAAGTATGTAAAATATATATAAGTATATATATATTAGTATATACTTAAATATATACTTATGTATATCTATGTATATAAGATATATATAATTTTATATAAGTATATATACTTATGTATATTACATATTTATCAGTATAAGTATAAGTATGTGTATATATACATATGTTTAAATATATATGTGTGTGTGTGTTTATATATACACATACATACGTACATACATACTGATACTATAAGTACGTACGTACATGTGTGTGTGTGTATGTGTATATATATATATGTACTCATAGTATAAGTATGTATGTATGTGTACTGTGTGTATACTATGTATCAGTGTATATATACATGTACGTACGTACTTATAGTATCAGTATGTATGTATGTATGTATGTGTGTGTGTGTGTGTGTGTATATATATATATATGTAACACACACTTTAAATATATATTATATATATACGAAATATATGTATATATGTGTGTGTGTGCGCGTGTATATATATATTTATATATACGCGAAATGTATATCAAAATATGTACGAAATATATATATCCAAAATATATATACGTAATATACATATACATATAAGGGAATGGTGGATATTTTGGTCATTTGTTAAAATTAACACATTGTCTTAGTTAGCCTTAGGGGGGGAGGTAAGGCTAAATAAGGATTTTCTTGGGGCTTTAATTAGCCCCCGGGCTAATTAATACATACACAAAAAATTTGCCAATCAACACCTTATGGGTGGGTCCAGCCTTAACTAAGGCATGCCTTAGCTAAGGCACCCCATAAGGCTGCATCCAATCGGGGCCTAAGATTGTTCCTCCTAAAATAATTAAACTAATAATCTCCTTTTTAATTTATTTTGTTTTTTACTCAATTTGTCATGCCTCCTAGAAGTTATCTCTCCGGATATTGAAAAAAGAAAAAAAGGGCAAAAGAATGAATTATTAATCAATTCTCAAAAAGAGCCATTGATAAGTTTGTTACAAGTGACAAATAAACAGGCTTAGTTGGGACTTGAGCAATAAAGAATTTGAAGATTTGGTAAATAATAAAAATAAAAATTTGATGAACGAAGAAGAAGGATATGAGAATCTAAAGAATGAAGAAATAAATCAATCTAGAGAATTTGAAGTAGAATGTGAATATTTTGTCACTATCAAGTATATTAGAGTCCCGAACAATATGTATATTTTGCCACTATCAAGTACGTTTAATGTAAGAGGCCCCATATTGATCACTTGCCTAGGGCCCCAAAAAATTCGGGGCCGGCCCTGCCTATGTGAACCAAAGCTTTCATTTCTTTCTGATATTTGTTTGAATTCTTGAAGCGATGAACAAACAGCCTTTACTTCTCTTTTTGTTAGTTGAATTAAATTTTTTCTATTGTTTCTGGAAAATATGGTTGGATTTTCTAGTTGCCCCGATAGTGATATCACTGTCATGATGTGCTTTATGTTGTTTCTAAGCTAAATTAGGAGGCTGTATTCAGTCCATCCCCATAATGCTGATCTTTCATATGTTTTTGGTGGTGTAGGAAGAGACTTAAAGGGAAAAAAGAATCATGTAATTGTGTTATAGGTGACGGTGCCCAGACAACAGGTCAACCATATGAAGTCATGAGCAACATGGGCCTATACGAATGGTAGGAGCTTTGAGTAGTGCTGTCAATAGGTTGAAATATTGTATATTTTTTAGTTCCATTTCAGAAGGCGACTTGAGTTTTTTTATGTATGAACGCTAGTCGGTAGATAATTAATTATGTTGGTTTTAATTGTAGCACATTCATTGACAGATTTATGAGTTAATTAATGTAAGTACTTCTCATTTTTTAACAGTGTATGTTTATTTTTGTGGCACAATCTGAACCGTCAAATTAAACTTTAGTTTCTTAACCTCCGTTGACTTCAAAGTCATCACGATCGAGATGTCGAAACTAGGGATGGCAATTTGGACCGAACCGATGGTTATCCGAACCGAACCGCTTAATTTTCCCCGAACCGTAACCGTTTTTTTCCTCGTGGGTATGGATATGGTAGGAACAAACAAATACCCGTTCGGGTTCGGTTCGGTTATGGTTAGAAGAATAACCGAACTGTTACCCGAACCGAACCGAACCCGAACCGAACCGAAATTAAACGACGTCGTTTTATTTATTTATATATATATATATATATATATAATATTATATTAATTATTTTATAACCCCAGGTCCTATATATATATATATATATATTATATTAATTATTTTATAACCCCATTCGGGTACCCGTTCGGTTCGGGGAATACCCGAACCCCGTTTGGTTCGGTTATGGAGCACCCCCTCTTCCTCCATTCTGGTATCGGGGCGGGTTCGGTTCGGGTATTCCATTCGGGTATCGGGGCGGTTATCCGGATAACCGCCCCGTTGCCATCCCTAGTCGAAACTGTTGTTCGAATTCGTGTAGTCAAACACCAATGACGGATTATCAAGAAAATCAGTGGTGTGGATCCCACTAACTTTATTGAAAAATGGTTGTAACAATGATACCTTGGTAGGAAACTCAAAAGATGCATTGTTCATGCTCGCAGCCAATGGAGTCCCAAATGGTCCCACACAAGTCGCATTCTCTTCATAAGGGACTAGACCAAAGCCCATCGTAACGAACATGTGCTCATCAATTTTTGTAGGGCCTGGGGCCCAATGCGGCCCATAACAAGCCTAGTTAGATTGGTGTAGAACTTGTGGGTGGTTAGGTTGTCGTTGAATGTTGGCAGCGCCACCCCTTTCGGTGTTGATGACATGGCATTGTTATAGATGATGATTCCAAATGTCGTCGTGTTATCAAATGCTACACCTGTTGAGATGATGTAGGGCATGTAGTAAGAGCGCGGTGGCTGGTCGACGGTGACGAGCACGTCGGTGGTCTAGCTGGGAGTTATCACGACCATGTCAGTGAGCATCAGAGCGGTGTAACTAGCGTTGAGGGCAACAATTGTCATTTTGTCGTTGGCTATCTTGAAGAACAGTTCTTTATTGAGTGCAACGTTGATGAAACGTAGGAGATCTGTTTTCCCTTTTTCAAACTTCAACGTTTAATAAAAAAAAGCCAAATGTTCAAAATGCAAGAGAGAGCTTAGAAGTAATTCAGATTCAAAACACTTAGTGCAGCCTTTTGGTGTGCATGCAATGTGGACAAAACGACGTAATTTTATTTATTTTGTGGTTTAAATGACGTCACTTTAACAATATGCATTTCGTTAACAATCCGAGGGTAAGTGAGAACAACGTTACTTGGAGGGCAAAACAAATAAAATTCTCTCATTTTGTCCATCTTACGCGCACGTTGCAGCCCTCCTAAATCTATAGAAATTTGGACAAAAGTTATTAATTGCATTTTTTATCTGTATTTAAATTTTTCTCACGTGTTCTAATTTTAGGTTAAATTGTTGTAAATTATTGGCTCGTTTTTACGAGATAAATGTATATTAAAAAATTATGATCAAGAGTTTAAAAAAAGTTTACTAAATACAAAGATAATCCAAAATAGATAGATATTTCTAATTATTATCATTTATTAAAACTTTTTATAAATTAGTTCATATTTTTTTACTTTTGTCAAAACTTCTGGTTAAAACAAACTAGTAATCTACAAAATTTAATGCAAACTTAATAAATACAAAAAAATTAAATAAAAATAATATAAAAGAAAAATTAGGTCAAAGTTGGCGCAACGCGTAGGTTTTGTTTAAAAAATCAAAATGTTCCTCTTTGGTATAATTTTATTTTAACCAACGTAGTAATTATAGGAGTTGGCAACTTGGAAAAATGTAATTCTTGATGTATCATTCTAACGCAAACACAATTATCGTGCACAGATCTAGACACATATCGTCAGGGACAGAATTGTTAAGGGACTGGAGGCCCAAGTTCCCACAAAAATTTCAAAAATTTGAAGACCTAAGTAGAAATTTTAAAAATTAAAAAAAAATCTCATTGTAGCCTCCCAAATTACATTCCCCCTCCAAAAATAAAAAATAAAAAAATCTCAACCCTCCATACTTTGAATCCTGGTTCGTCCTTGTATATCGACCGATGAACGTAAGACTTTTTATTATTTTGTAGATTTCATGCGCATTGGATAATTTCGAACAAATGTATATGTCTAGATTTATTCACGAAAGTTTGTGTTTGTAGACTTTTCTTTTTATATAAAAAAAAATACAGAAAAGGAAACTCATGATATTATTTAACTCCAAGGAATCTGAACTCAATACCTCAAAGTTGAAAGAATAGATGATCGTTCCAAGTTGGTTGTAGAGAAAATAAAATAAAATATAATTAAATTACTCCTAACAATAAATAGAAATTGCGAGAAAATGTGACAAATCAACAGTTAATCTACATCATGACTCCTAAGAGCATCTACAACAAGCTTTGTAAATTAGCCTTTTAGCTATTTTAGCTAGTAAGAATCAAGGAAAAGGCTTTCCAACAACCTCAGCAAGAAGCTTGGTAGAATATTTTTTCTACAGTATCTTGCTACATCTGCCGAGGTACTGTTCACGAGCGATCCTATACTTTATTATTTTTCTTCGTTCCTGCTAAATCTCTCCCTTCCTTCAATGGTTGCTCATCCATTTGCGCACAATTTTCTCCCCTCCCCCTGCTTGGATGTAACAAGTTTGAACCCTAACTTGTTCCTACTTTTGTTTTTTATTTTGATGGAGAGATTAGGTATAAAAAATTCATGGTTTAAAGTTTTAGGCTTCAAATTAGTAAAGGAACAATCATTTACTTCGCTTCTTCAGCTTCTTTGCTTGAATAAATGTGATTTGTTGATCTAAAAGTATCATGTTTAAGGAGAAAATAGTTGGAGAACAATGCTCACCACTTGTTTGATAAAATTGCCAGCTGAGTGAATATACATAAGTTAAAAAATTATGCGAAAGTTCTCCATTGAAATCAAGTCAAACGATGAAACTAGTCTTTTGAAGGCTTGAATGGTAGTCTTTTGGGTTGAATGCTCGTGGACAAATAATGGTTAGTGTGCAAGTGTGGTTGATTTTGGTTGTAGGCTTGAATTTAATGTTGAGGTGGGCATTTTGCTATAGACATAGAGTTTATGGCTATGGAACGATGGTAACAAAGAATTTGAAATGTATACCAATCTTAAATGGAAAAGCTGAGTTTATTAGCTCAATAAAGAAATCTATATCAATCTTACAAGGGTATGAAATGTATGGCATGACAATTGAAACTAAATGTCCAATAATAGTGAGATCATAAACAAATTCAAGTTAAAGGCTAAAGACAAATTATGTCATGTAATAACGTCAATAATATCAACAAGTTTGTTTAGAACCATTTATCACACCTCGTGGATTATTAATCCAGTCAATCATGTTCTCGTTGCATTATTAATCCAGTCAATAATATCAACGATAGTTCTCTAAAGCACTCATGAAATTAGGAATTGTTCAGGGTCAAAATGGATGGGTACAACCGTAAGAACCAAATGTGTTCGAAAAGATCCTGTGTGAATTTTATTGTCTTGGTTTACACAAAAGCTGAATAGTTCAAGGCATCATGTCCATTGATTAGCGAGTAAATCCAATAGTCTTTCATAAGGGAAGGTCCAAAGCCAAAAGCTACCTATTCTATGCAGGAGATTTTTATTTGTACTCTCTCTATCGTCTGTATTATTTTTTGCATTGTTTATCCAGCAAATTTTTATCCATGTGGGGGATTGTTGGAAAAAATGATTTTAGAATATATATTGGTTTGTTTAAAATCATTAAGGAGAATAAAAAATTGACTCCTATTAATTTTCAATTAATATTGGTTGAATAAATTCAAATAGAATTTATTTCTATTGAATTTTATATGATTTTATTGTGTTATTTATTAGTGTAAAATCGTGTCTTGTCGTTGACATACATTCGGATGAATAGTTATGTCATTTTATTTCGTGACGATTCGGAATAGTTACGAATTTTTCTATATAATAGTGCTCCCTCCATTTGTTACATGAACTTTTGGGGAGACACATGTTAGAGTATTTTTTGGATTGATTTTTCATTTATTATTTTGAGTTTTGAGTCTTTATATGAGAGAGTACAAGTTCATTATTTGGTTCGCTATGTCCCATCGATTAGAGTGCTACTTCGGTGGGATTCGATCATTTTATCTTGGAAGACAAGCGCCTATTCAAATCGTGAGCACCGTAGCGAGGGCGAAAAATTTGTCTTAAGGACATAGTATTTTAACACTAGACTTGATCATTTCCATGCGATTTTTAAATTTTATCTTTATATGATTTCGTTATCTTTGATTTCGTTGTTTATATTACCGTAACACAAAAAGTACACACAACTTTTCTAACATGAATACCTTGAATAGAGGATTAATTAAAAAAACCAGGGGGTGGGCGGTAGTGGTTTGGGGTGGGCGTGGGTGGAGTACATAGAAATACATATCTATACTATATAGTATTGCAGGACGACTTTTCGTGAGAGTCGCTCTGCGTGCACCAAGTGACGCGAGATGATTGAGTTAGAGATTAAATTCACTACTTTTTAATCTATAAAAACTAATGTAACTATTAATTAAACAAATTAAATTTAAATGAATAATTATCCTTAACAAATCAAATCCAAATCAATACTTATCTTTTTTTCTAAAAACTGCGCCAAGTGGCAAGTCATGATTGGATTAAAAATCTAATTAACAAATTTTTAATATGGTGTAAATATTAATTAAACAAATTAAATTCAAAAGAATAATTATCCTTCTAAACACTTTAAATTCAAAATAATACTTATCCTTTTAATCAAATAATAATTCAATTCCTCTTAACAAATTAAATTCAAATGAATAAGAAATTAAATTTATTTAACATGATACATTTGCTTGCATATCACATATGGGGAAGATAATGAAGAATTGGGATGGAGGGGGTGCTCAAGATATTTGGATGTTTGGTGAGGGGCTGCAACCAAAGTAATTGTGTGAATAAAATGGTAGAAAGATGTCGTGTGTCAAACCTTTTATTTATGAACGAATATTACATGGATAATTATTTGGATTGTTGAATTTGATGTGATGTTGAGTTTCTATGCAAGAGTGTTGGTAAATGAATTAAAAGTGCATTGTTGTGGATGATAACTACGGCTATTGTATTGTGGTCTGATGCTTGGAATTTTATACAATTAGTTTTTTTTTGAAAATATTTTTGTTTGCATTGTGTTTATTCTATTTTTCCACCCAAACAAGTATGGTTTCATATATTCACATTGACCCATTTGGCTTTGAAGAGGAAGTATAACTCTAACTTAATTTATTCTTTTTACATATTGGACAAAATATCAAGCTTATCTTTTCTTTTTGAAGACATTTGAAACTCTAAGCATATTTTTTTATTTTGATCAACGTAAAATTTATTTTTTCATAAATATTGTGCAACAATTATAACTATTATTCATAACCTCAGGTGTGGTAGCTACACTTAAATATCTGTGCACACTTTTATTTTTTTTTATTAAATTAGTTATTTAGGTTAAAACTTATAAACTAAATAAAAGCTATAATGATATAGAGCTGAGCATGAAAATAATAATTCAATTATCTGCAAAGATTGGCGACAATGATGAAAAGAATCTATAATGATCTGTAGATAAGAATGAAAAAAAAAAACTATGACGCATTAAGATGAACTTTTTGTATTTTTTATAGAAAATTTACATATTATTCCTTTTACAAATTTAAACGTGTCCTACACATTATTATCCAAACACTTTTATTTAAAATTAAAAAAATTTTAATGTAGGATTTAAAGTCCATAAGTTTAGAGTAAGATTTAAAGTCCATAAGATTTAAATTTTTATATTTGATTGATGCTATGAATATATATATATATATATATATATATATATATATATATATATATATTATATATATATATATGGGAAAGACTCCCCAACCCAAGCCTCAACAGACCAATATCCTACCAATTGCTTGAGCCCTTGGATCATCTCAGATCCAAGGGTGGAGAATCAATAACAAAAATCAAAAGAAATCCAAATCCCTAGCAAATCAGTCAGCTAACCCATCCCAAAACACGAAACCCACCCCTGCCCTCCCTCTCTCTCTCACCCCGTATACTCTCTCTCTTAAAAAAGTAGAACCAACTTTCCCTATTGGTCTGCTGAGGCTTGGGTTGAATTAGGCATAAAAAAGTTGGTTCTACTTTTTTTGTTGGCTTCTTTAAGATTTTTCTGCGGTATAAATTATGACAGAAAAATTTTAAGTGTGGGACTCGCTATTTTTTTAGTAAGTTAACTCCAAAAAAAGTATCAAAACTCAATTTCGTTACCCATTTCGTCACATATACCATTTAACAAAAATATCATGTAATTTGAGACAAATTTAATTGATCACAAAATACCAAAATTCTTGTAGTATATACCAAAATTTCATATGGTTTAAGTTTGAATCAGCGTAGTGTAAACAGTTGCTTGTTCCAACATGGCCCAAAATTTCATATGGTTTAAGTTTGAATCATTTATTCCAACATGGCCCATGGTTCAACTTGACATTTGATTGAATTAGCTTTTGTCCTTCGTGTAATACCACAACCCAAAAGTAGACAGCAACATTTGATGTGTAATACCACAGTCCAAAAGTAGACAGCAACATTTTATGTCATTTAGCATTTCCTTTGTGTAACAATCCAAAATGTCACCGCCGTCACCGGACTGGAAGTGCTTGGAGTCATTTTTGTCTGATTACTAAAAATGAAATGTCCCAAAATCAGAATCGTAGAGAAAAGAAATGTCACAAAATCAAATTACTAAAGATATAGCTCCATGTTCTAAGTACATTTGACAGAAAATTGCAGTGCGAGAGGGTGTACACACACACACATACACACGACAGTTACTAATGAGAGCTTCTTGTTTCATGATCATATCCACATTTAATAACACCATAAAGTTCCATCCTTCGAACAAATAACAAAGGGTTACTCGTCATTTCTAGTACATAGACGTTGGACCATGTACATACATTAACCTACGTGGTAGGCTACGAGACAAAGTTGCAAAAAATAAAAATAAAATAAAATTGCATTCCCCTTTTATTATTAATTAGACAAAGTAAATGAAATTATAAATGCTACGTAAGATTTGACGATATTTTTGACGTCTTTGTTGAAGTTTATTTTGTTGTCATTTGTTATTATTTGAATTATTACATTGAATTTGACATCTTTGTTGGAGGGGTTTATAAAAGCATAGCTAAATGGGTAATTTAACTGTTTTGGATAGCCCAATAAATAAAAAAAGAGTCCTTCCAAGAGAACTCAATTAAGACTAGCTATAATAGTTTTGTGAATAGCACCTAACTTAATTTTTCTAGTCACTATTCATCCATAAAAAATACTTTCATTTTTTTGATCCCACCCACCTCTTTAACTCTCTCTCTCTCTCTCTCTCTCTCTCTCTCTTGTTTTTTAGAACAAAATAATATTTAAAGGTGAGCATATTTATATTAGATAGAATTTTTGAAATGATTATTGAAATGTTGTTAACTAAAATAAAAAAATAAATAATTGGCTAGATATTTAGCTAGGGGGTCTTCGTTATATCAAAAATCACTTTTACTATCATTGTAAAATAAATAACAGCACAGGGACTCCTAATTTTCCATGGACATCAAGTCAATGTATTCGCCCAATGACACGATCGGAAATCACTTTTACTAAAGTTCCAATATCAATGACTCCCCCTCCACCCTCCAATAACATTGGACTGGGGGAGGTGCATGCTGTTGCACCTTTGCACAGCACAGCTGCTGTGTATTAAAATGACACAATTTTATTCAATCAAATTTTCTTTTGTGTATTTTGTGCACGTAATTTGTGAACAAAATTTTATTTTAAAATTTCGAGTTCATGGTTAATTTTAAAATATTCGTTTAAGTCGACCGTGAACTTTTCATATTTTAAAAAAAAAAAATTTCAAAAAACACAACCTAAAGAGATTCAAATGAGCGATATCAGTTATTTTTTTTAATACGGCGGTGGAAAAATATATTTTTGTAATTTTTTTTTACTGTTGTCACCTTCGTATTAAAAAAAAAAACCGATACCGCTCATTTAAATATCTTTAGATCGTGTTTTTTGAATTTTTTTTAAATTTGAAAAATTCACCATTGGTTTTAATTAATATTTTAAAATTAACCGTGAACTCAAAATTCTAAAATAAAATTTTGTTCACAAATTACATGTACAAAACAACAAAAAAAAAATTGGTTAGACACAAAACTGTGTTGTTTTAATGCACAGCAGGTGTGCTGTGCAAAGGTGCATAGCATCTCACCCAATCCCGCCCCACATGCTCAAATGGCGTAATCATGTTGTCAAATACACGGGGGCACGTGCAGGTTACAAGTACCACGTTGTACGAGTTATGCCACAACTCGAGGCACCCCTATAAATAGCCAACTTAAGAGGGAATTTTGCTACCAACACTGAGGCAAGGGGTTAAGTCAGCACGCCCCTTCAGTTAGATTGTGGGCATTATTAATTCAGTGTAACTTCTCACTCCCTTTCTCCAACTTTACTTTCTTTGGGTTCTCTGTTATGTATTTTTTAGATAAACTCATATAATCCCATTTTAGTGAATCAAATTCTTTGTTTTTTGGATTTTTCAGGTCTTTTGGTGCTACCGTAAAATCCATTTGTTCGGTTAATAATCTCTGAACCCAGTTTTTAGAAATAACACTCCGGAATGTTGCTTGGTTTCATTGATTTGAAAAGCACAAATCATACATGTCTCTGGGTTTTGGAGGCTTTTAATTGAAGGTTCTCTCTCTCCATCAATATTCACGGTGGCTTCTCAATCCCACTCTCCCATTAAGGATGTGCTTCGGAGTTAACTTTTTAGCTTTTTGAATTATGGTAAAAATGATTTTTGAATTTAAAAAGAATGTTTAAAAAAGTTATACAGAATGCATTTTACAAAAGTAGTAAAAAAAAAAGGGAACGAAAATGTATTTAGACCTCCTTTTGAGTTTTTACTCATAAAGTTCAAAATGAAACTCATTCTCGAAATGTGACTTCTAAACAGTCAAAATTCAAAAATGAGAATGGACAAAATGCAAAAATGAAATTTCCAAACACCCCTCAACTTCCTTTGGGTTATGTGTTATGCACTTTTGGATAAAACTCATGTAAACCCGTTTCAGTGAATCAAATTATCTTTTTTTGGATTTTGAGTACTTTTTTTTGGGGATTTTTACCATAAACCCATGTATTTCTGCACAGAAATGCTATTAGTAACAAAGGAGCCACCAAACCCTCCACCGATCACGTGGTTGGAGTCTCCTTCTGCTTTTGAAAATTTTCACCATCCACCCCTTCTTCTTCTTCTTCTTCTTCTTCTTCTCTCTCTCTCTCTCTAAAAAGGTTGTCACGGTATTTTTTTATCTTTATTTTTATTTTTGTTAATTTTGCGTCAAATACTCAAAATTATTTATTCGTCTCTTATTTTTGAATTTTATTATTGAAAAAATACTAAAAATTTACCATTTACTTAAAAATTATTTTGGGATTAAATGAGTTTGGAATATTTTGATAAATGGTTATTGAATTATGGTAAGATATGTATTGATTTATATTTTGTTGTTATTTTTTTTATCTTTTATCAAAATATTATGAATTCGCAGTTAATACTGAAATAATTTTTTAAGTAAACAATAATTTTTTAGTATTTTTTCGACAATAAAATTCAGAAGGCACAATTGAAAGAGGGTTCAAATCAGGGGCGGACCCTTATGGAGGGGGGGAGTGGCACATGCCACCCCCAATTTTCAAAATTCTAATTTTTTAATTTTTTTAATTATCATATTACAAGTAATTGTTTAGTGGTATTAGAACACTTCATGTGATGTCTCAACAATTTTAATCACTACACATTCATATGAGTGTTCCTACATTTAATATTAAGTCTCACATAAATGAATATATAGTGATAGAGGGTATTGGAGGACCACGTGACAATATCCCAGGATCACACACCAATTCTTTTGTTATTTTAGTGCTTGTCAAGAAAAAGAGTGTGATGTAGCAACTTTTTTTTATTACTGAGTGTTGGTTATGTGATTACTAATTACTATGTTTTAATTATTGATTATTAATTTTTAATATTAATTAGGTGTTCATGTTGTATTTTTTTTCTTGTTTATAGGATATGTATTTTTTGATCTGATTTTTAGATAAGATCAACCTTATAACATGTGAATTTTTCTTTGTGTGTTATGAAAAATTAACTTAAAACATATACGTGTTTAAATTTCGCCACCCCCAATTTTCATTCCTGGGTCCGCCCCTGGTTCAAATAATCGGTGTTGGTCTTTTCTTTTTTTTTTTTTTCAAATTGGACGGATTAAGACATGTGAGAATATGCATATTCTTGGATGATCTAAGAGATTTTTAACTTTGTTTCATAAATCAACAAAAAAATATAAATCAATAAATACCTTATCATAGTTCAACAATAATTTACCAAAATATTCTAAACTCAAGGTTAATCCCAAATTTTTTTTTTCAGTAAATGATAAATTTTTAATATTTTTTCTATAGTAATATTCGGAAAGCATGACCGAAAGTAATTCAAATGTTTGGTGTCAGACACTTTTTTCTCAAAAGTTAAGTGCATTAAAATATGTAATGAATGTGAATATTTTTGAATGATTTAATAAACTAGTCAATAATTTTGAGTATTTGACGCAAAAATAACAAAATAAATAATGATAAATAAAGATAAACAATATTTTAAAAAATTTACTAACCTTTTTGAGAGGAGAGAGAGAGAAGAATGGGTGAGCAGTGGAAATTTTCAAAGTCAAAGGGAGCCTCCAACCATGTGATCAGTGGGGCATTCGGTGACTCCTTTGTTACTAACAGCATTTTTTTATTTCTGCAACTGTAAAATAATTTGGAACTTGACGTGGAATATATGGTCTATTTAGATTGTAGGAATTATTAAATTATTGTTTGATTAATTTTTTTTCCTAATTGAAATTGTTTTTCTTAATTTTTTATTTTGCACCAATTTTTTATGGTTATTGGTTCGTTTTAACAAGAGATTTTAAAAAATATAAAATTATTTTTAAAAACTAAAAAAATTTCAGAAAAAATAAAAATAAGTTAGCACATGATCTATTTTGAATTATTTTTCGTCTTTAGTGAATTTCTTTTAATTTTTGAACATAATTTTATACCTTTTAGATTTTTTCATCAAAACGATCTAATAATTAATTAACAAAAAATTGATGAAAAATTAACAACGACCAAAAAAGATTAAATAAAGACAATAGTCAATTTAGAGAAGTTAAGCCAAATAGTCTTAATGATCAATGGGAGTGGAATATGTGGGTCAGTGGGAACCAATACGAATCTTTAATGATGCAAAATGATGTCAATTTTATTGACAAACAAACTAAATAATTTTTGTGAATTTTTTTCTCAAACAAAATTTAGCGTGAATTGCTCTAAAAAATAAATCTAGCGAAACCAAAACAAAAAAACCTGCTGGCCTTATTCGTTTTATAGTTTATAAATTTTTTTTTTCAGAGAATTGATTCTAAACTATTTTTAATTTGAAAAAAATTTTCTCAAAATGTTGTTTGGTTTGTTTAACAATTTTGCTATTATTTGATAGTATTAAATACACATATTTGTTCCCTTCTTCTATTTTTCTCCCTCTCTTCAATTCTTCAACCCCTATTGGTTTTGTCCATCCCAGTTCAGTGGTCAACAGGGGGTTAACAGGACGGATTAGGGCAGTTGTCCTACAACTCGTTTGGAAGGGTGACACACAGGTGTTGGGTTCGATCTATTTCGTTCTCTCCCCATGAATTGTATGTTTGTAACAATAGGGACAGAATTTTCCATAAGAACATAGGAAAATCTAGATTCTTAGAAAATTTACCCAGAAATTTCTCTAAGTTAAAAAATCAAAAGTCATGATTCATTTAAATTCGTGGGACAAGTTTTCTTGATTTATAACACTCCTCTAACAACATAGTGGTGTTAGAGGTGTGGTTCCCACGAGTGCAGAGTCAAGTGAATTCTCACGAGTGCAGAGTCAAGTGAATTAATCTACAGAAGTGGTGGTGGGGGCGCGAGAGTGTGTGTGTTGTATTTTGAGTAGGAGTGAAAGTCTAAACAGTCCGTCCCCATTAACTACTCAGGCATCGACCCAGGATACACGCTTTAGGATAGAAATTTTTTATCAATACCAATCTTGACTTAAAGTTCTGCTCCTTTCGAGATAGGACTCAGTGGCCTATTCAATGGTGCTACTTATGCTTATAGTTTCGATTAGAAGATTGCACCGTGTGATTATATGGTTGCCATTGATTAAAACAAAGATGAGTTGGTTGAATTTCTTCTATCTTCTTTACAAAAACTCAAACCAAAATTATCGATTTGGTTTGAATTTTTTCGACCAAACCAGACCGATTTCATTTCTAATTTTGAAAGTGGGAATGGAGCAAAGAAAAACCTTCACTTGCTTTTAAAGGTGGACCTATGTTTCTGGCCAAAGTTATCAATTGTAATGAGGAGTATACCGGTTTCCAAGATATCAGTTTTGAAAATAAACTACCTTCTTTTCTTTCTTTTTTTCCCCTTTTGTTTATATGATAATTTTCCATGAACATGATTTTTACGTTATTTTTTTGTCATAGCATTTTGCTTTCTTTTTTCTTTTCTGATTCTCATCAATTAATTACTACCGTCTACACATGCAGGTCTACAACATATATATAAGTAATATACACTTATCCATGCCGCCGCCGCTGTCGTCCTCCTCGTCGTCGTCAGTGGCAGCGGATGAGAAGTGGTTTCAGTCAATTTGGGCTGACGGTAAGTACACGCACTGGAAATTGTTTCAAGCTCTTGAAGCAAACACCTACACAGCTATGGATTTGGGAGAGATATAGTGCATTTTTATATAGTACGTGTGTAGGTCCGATAAAACTACATTATAAATGATATAATTTTAAGGGCAAAATTACGTTGTTAAGGACATAGTTTCAGGACAAAGCGTCGTCATTTTGCCCGCGCTACACCTGCATTGCAGCCTCTCCAAATTTGTGAACTTTTAATAAGTGATCCCTCATTTTGTTAACATAAAAACCTTCTATTTTCGGATCAAATATTAATGATCTAAACAATTTAATGTGTTTAAAACATATTTTTAAGAATACTTACAAAAAATTAATCAGTTCAAAATATTATCGGAAATGACTTAATCTAATTAATTTTTCATATATAAATATAAGTACTCTGCAGAAAACTTGTCCACAGCTGATGAAGGGCAGTCTCCTCCAAATGCTAGTAATGCCCAGGGCAGTGGAACCAGAACAAGGTATACTTCTTCCAACCCTATGAGGTACTGAAGGCCAATTAATATGTATTCTTTATTCTTCATTACTTTTAAATGTGAGAAAGACTCTGAATAGGGCATTACTTTGTGGAACCACTAGTGAATGTGGATGAGGTTCCAAAAAAAAGGCCGTTTTGGTTTTGGTTATCCTATGGTAAAATGTCCTTTAGTACACCAATTTTTTTTTTTTTTTGATCCACAAACAAAAACGGATATTGATTGAAAATCAAGTACATATAGAATGGGCTGGGACCGACCTAATACTTTTTTAAGAATATCCTCAAGAAATCAGCTCAAAATATTACCAGAAAAAAAGTTTGATCCAAACAATAGTTCATAAAACAGTTCATGTCAGCATTTTGAACTATTGTTTGGATTAAGTCATTTCCAATAATATTTTGAGCTGATTTCTGGCGAATACCCTTAAAAACATGTTTTAAACACATTGAACGATCCGGATCATTAAAATTTAATTAGGAATAAAGAGTTTAGATGTTAGTCTAATATTGGTCTAAAAAGTATTAGCTTCTTAGCCTCCCCTACATAAATATAGATATAGATTGATAGAGAGAGAGTTTAGTGACCAAAACGGTAAAAAAGAAAAAAAGGAAATAAGTAGTTCTTTTGTAATCTGTATACTAATTGATACTTTTTGAACACGTGTCTTTTGTATTGTCTTGACACATTTTATTAAGTTAATTATTTTGAGAAAAAATGTATGAAACATATTTTAATTATTTTATTAGTTTCTGTAATACCCCGACCCGATTTAATTATTTGAATTTAAAAATAACGCGGATAATTATAATTGTTATGTGATTTAATTCTTTGATTTGAAAAATTTTGATTTCGGAACCTACGCTTATTAAATACGTTTAATTTTACGACATTTGGAGATGTCAGCCTACCAAGGAATACTCGTATGAGGAATCTGGGCACGCCATGACGATCCTCGTAATTTTCTAAGTCACCCGGTCCATTTTCATATTTTTTCGAAAAATCAGTACTGGAACAGTTTCTTGAGATCGTGCAGTATTTTGCGCTCGCACACGCGACGGAGCCCTTGACTGATGGAAACCCAACTAGTCAAATTCAAATCCTCCTTTTTCCTTAAATCATGGGAAGTGTTCCCTCAAATCATGATTAAGCCTATAATCTATATATGGATTTTCTATTTATTTATTTTTCTAATAATACACAATATATATGCATTCTAGCATATCATGAAACCATAAAAATGCGATATTTTCCCCCTCCACGGCAGAAATCAGCTCCCTCTCTGCCTCTCTCTCTAACTTCTCCCTCTCTCACACTAATAAGCCATTTCCTCCCCCCATTTCCTCCTCCTTCTTCTCCATTTTTATCACCTTTCACCGCATGACCACGGCCCCTACGTTACGACGTATATTTGGACGTCCCGGAGCTCTTTCGTGACTGCCGTATTCGGGTCCGAGCCGCCATGTCCGGCCACCAAACTTTCCGGCAAAGAAAGAGGTATAACGCATACTTTTTCTTATATTCAAGGCCTTAAATCTTCATGTTTTATATGGTTTAATCTAGATTTCATTGTTAGAACTCGTAATAGGACACTTAGTCTTTGAAATAGATGAATTGGATCGACCTTCGGACCATTAGAACCCGTAGAAATCGAGCTACGAAAGCCACTCGGAAAACTGTTTTTTCCGGATTTCCCAGTTTTCGCTGATTTTTGTCTAACTTCGGAGACTTAGATCTTGGTGTTCCGTTGCTCAAATTACGTTTTTCAAAAGATGAAAGTTTGAGAAAAATACTTTATCTTGAATATAGATTGAATGGATTTACTATATGACATCTTGAACGTGTTAAAATCATGCTACAAAAGTGACCCGCGACCTTGAGTACACTGACTTTCCCCAGAATTTCCAGATTTTCTTAGATTTTTTGTCAACTTCGAGCCCTTGGATCTTGATGTTCGGGTGGTCAAAATGAGTTTCTTAAAACACGAAAGTTGTAGACAAACATTAGATCTTGAACCTGGATAGGTTGGATCGTCCTCGGGACCTACGTAACTCACAGAAATCGACCCCAAAGTCGGCCCGAAAAACAGCCCATTTCTGGGATTTTCTCTCTCTAGAAACCCCACTCACGCACCCACTTAAATCGCCACACCCGTTAGCCGAATCACGAAATTGACCTTACCATGACGAAATTGGGGTTAAATAATGTACGGGACAAGACTCGGTCCCGGGTTTCGGAGACCGGGGAGTATAATTACCAAAACGCCACTCTTACTTACTTTTGGCATACCGACACTAAAATCACCACACGAACGGACCGACCATGGAATTAGGCTTTGAATGTGAATAATAACTGAAAATAATGTGGGTCCGGCCTCGGTTATATTTTTGGACGGCCGATAGCAAAGTTACGAAAATACCCTTTCACGGTCTAAGTAACCGGCGATAAAACCAATCGAACATGAGTCATCCGAGTCCTAGAATGTACAAACGAGACTAAGGATTAATTAATAAGATTTACACGAATCACGAGAAGGCTCTCGGTGCCACGTGTTAGTTGGGTAAAATGACCACTTTGCCCTAGAACCCGAATTACATTTTTGTACCCTTACAAATCGAGGAGTTCGAGCGGTTACGCGACTTGAGTCACTAAGTTAGTATGTATTTTATTGGCAATAAGTGCTTTTTATTTATTATGATAAATCCAGGAGTTGAGGTTATCGGGTCGAGTTGATATTAAGAAAGTGCGGACTAATTTCAGGTGAGTCTTATATATGACTTGCTTACTTACATTCTGCAATAAAAATGAATGAATCCCTTACTTTGATGCATGTACATCTATGTCACTGAATTGATAGTAGACTGAGCATGATATGTTAAGACATTAAAAATAATCATGACATCATGTAAACATGAAAATATTATGACATGAGATCAATACGGCGCCCCGGCCGCTAGGGGGCAGATGAAGATTCTAGCGATGAGGTGAAGTAATAAGGGTGGGGATTATTAGCCAGGTAATCCAACGGGTGATATCACGCCGGCTTATATTTGGGGTCGCTCCCTAATTTACTGGTGGGCCGTAGATCGTATAACGTTATCATACATGGTTACAGCGTAAGCCTAAAAGCTGGATTCATATGTCACATAACATGATTACTTGATAAGTGTGCATGGTTACAGCGCAAGCCTAAAAGCTGGATTCGTATACCGTATAAAGTTGGCATTTAATTATAATGACGTTCAAGAATACGGGTGATATTAATACAGAAAGTTAGTAGACTTGTCATATCTAGACTCACACTAGCCTAGTGCTAATGAAGTTGTTGATACAACAGGTTTTAATTAACGATGCTGTCTATGCTTGAATTCTGCAAGTTGTATTGGAATTGAAGTATCTTCTGTAATTTCTAGATTTAGCATGTTTAGATGTAACTTGATCTTAATTATAATGTATTTGGTTGACCGGTCGAGAATTTGGACCGTAGTCATGGTTTGTAAGCCCATAAGGGTTGTATTGTTGCACTTTATTTTATGCACTGAAATCTGGAGTTTATTTTATTTTTCGCACTCTGATATCAGTTATGTTGATAGAAAATCCCTAAACTTGCATATTTTTAAAGGGCCTTACGAGTTTCACTCGTGGCCGGTCACGTGCCTTAACCTTTATGGGATGGGTCGTGACAACAGTGGTATCAGAGCCTAAGTTTTCGGATTTTCTTTAAATAAAACCCAGAGTTATAAATTTGGTCACACTATAGTTGCACATGACGTGTATAATTATGTGATGATGTGCATACTACCTATGTAATGCTATACTTTAATAACGATACGTTTGTAGTCAGTACTAGTAAGACTATATCTTGAGTACTGTAGGCATAGACCTTAGTGTCAACGACAGTGAGGATGGAGGATATACCGGTGACGATTCGTATGGGAGACATGGAGTAGGACCACACGAGGTGACATCCTTGGATGCGGACACGTACTACGAGGCAAGACATACCGAGCAAGATTGACGCAAAAGAATGAGAGCAAATACGGTACTAATCGAGGGATACGACAACCAGAATGATAGCGTACAGGCGATTGGACCAAGAGGAGTGGAAACAAGAATAAGAGAAACAAGCAGAGGTAAGGCCAAGCACTCGCACTCGGAGATTTGAGGGACAACGAGAACGAGACTTTTAGGAGTTGAAAAAAAATAGTTGATCACGATACCCTAGATAGAAATGCGACTACGGCCAATATACGTATGGTACGCGACTACCCGGATGTATTTCCTGACGAGTTGCCAAATCGAGGGATCGACTTTTTCAGAGAGTGTACTCGAACTCAACCAATCTCTAAGGCACTTTACCACATGACTCCAACAGAACTAAAAGAGTTGAATTACAATTGCTGGAATTGCTTGATAAGGGATTTATCCGACCAAGATCAACGTCATGGGGAGCATCGGTGTTATTTGTGAAGAAGAATGATGGAACGACAAGATTGTGCATCGATTACCAAGAGTTGAACAAGGGCACCATCGAGAACACGTAGCCCTAGCACGTATTGATGACCTATTTGACCAACTGCAAGGAGCACGCATGTTTTCTAAAATTGGTTTACGTTCGGGAACATCAACTCAAGAAGAAGCCGGGAGATGTTGAGAAGATAGCTTTTCGCACACGTTACGGACACTACAAGTTCTTAGTGATACCCTTGGGGTGACGAATGTACCAGCAACTTTTGTGGGCTTGATGAGTCGAGTTTTCATGGCGTACGTAGACAACATCGTTCGTATTTATTGACGACAATTTGATCTACTCAAGACGCGAGGAGCGGAACGAGAGGCATCTAAAGATAGTATTAGATACGTTGCGGGAGAACGAGTGATATACTAAGTTCAAGAAATGCGAGTTTTTGTAAATCAACGTAACCTTCTTCGACAACGTTATCAAAGGCGAGGGCATTGCGGTGGACAACTAGAAGAATGAAGCGATTGGCTGAGGCAAACATCGGCGTCAGAAGTTTATAGTTTTCCAGGAGTTGCGATACACTATTAGAGATTTGCCCAAGAATTTTTTTTCAAAGATTATAGTACCATTGACGGAGCTAACTCGCAAGAGGGAACCTTTGTTTACATGAGGAACGAGGATGAAGTTTATAAGATTTGAAGAAGTTGATCATGGCACCGATGCTCAAGTTACCCGAGGGGACAGAAGAATATGTCATCTACAGTCACGTATCACACCGAGAATTGAAATGCGCCTTGATGCAGCACGAAAAGATTATCGCCTACACCTCATAGCAGTTGGAACAATACGAGAAGAACTACCTTATGCACGATCCGGAACTTGCAGCGGTGATTCTTTTGAAGGTTTGGCGCCACTACTTATATGTAGTTACGTGCGAGGTCTACACCGATCAAAAGAGTTGAAGTATATCTACACACCGAAAGAGCTGAACTCAAGACAAGGAAGGTGGCTAGAACTGATGAAGGACTACGACATCAATATCATCCAAGAGATGCTGACGTAGTAGCGAGCGTGTTGAGCCAGATGGTGATCGGCTCGTTGAACAATCTATTTACTCAACAACAACAATTAATCAAAGAGATGAAGGAATTGGAGCTAAAGATAGTAGCTTGTGACGAAGGAGGCTTTTGCGCGGCAATCATCATAGAATCGAAAATCAGAGGAGAGATCAAACTAAAGCATGTGGAGGATCGCGAGTTAAAGACGATGTACGATTAGCTATAAGTGTACACAACCGGTGATTAGTAATGAAATTATTTTGAGCGGCGTTATTACTTAACATAGTACGAGTGAAAATATCAATTGACATGACACCCACATTCTGGAAGCTAGCACCCACCTTGCCATTGTTCAAAATCTTCTTATTGATTTCTTTGTCAGCTTTTCGTACAAGATATATTGCATCGATTGTTGGGCTATCACATTTGTCAGACTGTTAAAACCTTATGTCAAATTTTTGTGAATCCATGATGTAATCTCCCCACTCCTTGCGAGTCAAGTCTAATCTAAAGTCTTACAAGATTGTCACCCTAATCCCGAAATTTCTCATAAAGATCTTTTATATTGTTCATGTGTGGTACTTCTCATTTTACTTTGAATAGTATTCGATGCCACTTATTTCAGATCAGCCACTTTCGTTCTTAAAGGAGTTTGTTTTGAACCATTGATTCACATTAATTCTGTTGAAATCACCGATTGGTAGTCTGTATGACTTTGCAGCCCATGTGTATTGCTATGTGTCTGCACCTTAATTAACAACTTCATTACATTATTGAGTTATTGAAATCGTTGCGAATACCCCCCTTTGGCAAATCATCTATATCTTTGCAAATACTCCTTTGATCTTGTTACGAAGTCTTTTGCAATTGTTGCAATCCTCATATTATTCAGACTTACATTGGATTTGTTTCATCATTGCCAACTATTTCACCTCAATCGGTGGCCCTAATTGGTATTTTGTTTGACCAAATGGGACCGAACTTGTTTTAATCAGGGTTGTTTCTCATAAGCTGTTGAGCTAATTTGACATCTATCGATCATTATTATTCCCAATTGGCACTTATCGGAAGAATGTGTTTCGATGACATTTCGGACTATTGCTACCCTCTCTTTGTAATTGTTATACTATGTCCATCTATGTTGATTGACTCCGGTTAGATCACTAGTTATTTTGTTGCTCATAATAGCCGAGATCAAGTTTGGGGACCAAACTTCCTAAGGTGGGGAGGATGTAATACCCCGACCCGATTTAATTATTTGAATTTAAAAATAACGCGGATAATTATAATTGTTATGTGATTTAATTCTTTGATTTGAAAAATTTTGATTTCGGAACCTACGCTTATTAAATACGTTTAATTTTACGACATTTGGAGATGTCAGCCTACCAAGGAATACTCGTATGAGGAATCTGGGCACGCCATGACAATCCTCGTAATTTTCTAAGTCACCCGGTCCATTTTCATATTTTTTTGAAAAATCAGTACTGGAACAGTTTCTCGAGATCGTGCAGTATTTTGCGCTCGCACACGCGACGGAGCCCTTGACTGATGGAAACCCAACTAGTCAAATTCAAATCCTCCTTTTTCCTTAAATCATGGGAAGTGTTCCCTCAAATCATGATTAAGCCTATAATCTATATATGGATTTTCTATTTATTTATTTTTCTAATAATACACAATATATATGCATTCTAGCATATCATGAAACCATAAAAATGGGATATTTTCCCCCTCCACGGCAGAAATCAGCTCCCTCTCTGCCTCTCTCTCTAACTTCTCCCTCTCTCACACTAATAAGCCATTTCCTCCCCCCATTTCCTCCTTCTTCTTCTCCATTTTTATCACCTTTCACCGCATGACCACGGCCCCTACGTTACGACGTATATTTGGACGTCCCGGAGCTCTTTCGTGACTGCCGTATTCGGGTCCGAGCCGCCATGTCCGGCCACCAAACTTTCCGGCAAGGAAAGAGGTATAACGCATACTTTTTCTTATATTCAAGGCCTTAAATCTTCATGTTTTATATGGTTTAATCTAGATTTCATTGTTAGAACTCGTAATAGGACACTTAGTCTTTGAAATAGATGAATTGGATCGACCTTCGGACCATTAGAACCCGTAGAAATCGAGCTACGAAAGCCACTCGGAAAACTGTTTTTTCCGGATTTCCCAGTTTTCGCTGATTTTTGTCTAACTTCGGAGACTTAGATCTTGGTGTTCCGTTGCTCAAATTACGTTTTTCAAAAGATGAAAGTTTGAGAAAAATACTTTATCTTGAATATAGATTGAATGGATTTACTATATGACATCTTGAACGTGTTAAAATCATGCTACAAAAGTGACCCGCGACCTTGAGTACACTGACTTTCCCCAGAATTTCCAGATTTTCTTAGATTTTTTGTCAACTTCGAGCCCTTGGATCTTGATGTTCGGGTGGTCAAAATGAGTTTCTTAAAACACGAAAGTTGTAGACAAACATTAGATCTTGAACCTGGATAGGTTGGATCGTCCTCGGGACCTACGTAACTCACAGAAATCGACCCCAAAGTCGGCCCGAAAAACAGCCCATTTCTGGGATTTTCTCTCTCTAGAAACCCCACTCACGCACCCACTTAAATCGCCACACCCGTTAGCCGAATCACGAAATTGACCTTACCATGACGAAATTGGGGTTAAATAATGTACGGGACAAGACTCGGTCCCGGGTTTCGGAGACCGGGGAGTATAATTACCAAAACGCCACTCTTACTTACTTTTGGCATACCGACACTAAAATCACCACACGAACGGACCGACCATGGAATTAGGCTTTGAATGTGAATAATAACTGAAAATAATGTGGGTCCGGCCTCGGTTATATTTTTGGACGGCCGATAGCAAAGTTACGAAAATACCCTTTCACGGTCTAAGTAACCGGCGATAAAACCAATCGAACATGAGTCATCCGAGCCCTAGAATGTACAAACGAGACTAAGGATTAAGTAATAAGATTTACACGAATCACGAGAAGGCTCTCGGTGCCACGTGTTAGTTGGGTAAAATGACCACTTTGCCCTAGAACCCGAATTACATTTTTGTACCCTTACAAATCGAGGAGTTCGAGCGGTTACGCGACTTGAGTCACTAAGTTAGTATGTATTTTATTGGCAATAAGTGCTTTTTATTTATTATGATAAATCCAGGAGTTGAGGTTATCGGGTCGAGTTGATATTAAGAAAGTGCGGACTAATTTCAGGTGAGTCTTATATATGACTTGCTTACTTACATTCTGCAATAAAAATGAATGAATCCCTTACTTTGATGCATGTACATCTATGTCACTGAATTGATAGTAGACTGAGCATGATATGTTAAGACATTAAAAATAATCATGACATCATGTAAACATGAAAATATTATGACATGAAATCAATACGGCGCCCCGGCCGCTAGGGGGCAGATGAAGATTCTAGCGATGAGGTGAAGTAATAAGGGTGGGGATTATTAGCCAGGTAATCCAACGGGTGATATCACGCCGGCTTATATTTGGGGTCGCTCCCTAATTTACTGGTGGGCCGTAGATCGTATAACGTTATCATACATGGTTACAGCGTAAGCCTAAAAGCTGGATTCATATGTCACATAACATGATTACTTGATAAGTGTGCATGGTTACAGCGCAAGCCTAAAAGCTGGATTCGTATACCGTATAAAGTTGGCATTTAATTATAATGACGTTCAAGAATACGGGTGATATTAATACAGAAAGTTAGTAGACTTGTCATATCTAGACTCACACTAGCCTAGTGCTAATGAAGTTGTTGATACAACAGGTTTTAATTAACGATGCTGTCTATGCTTGAATTCTGCAAGTTGTATTGGAATTGAAGTATCTTCTGTAATTTCTAGATTTAGCATGTTTAGATGTAACTTGATCTTAATTATAATGTATTTGGTTGACCGGTCGAGAATTTGGACCGTAGTCATGGTTTGTAAGCCCATAAGGGTTGTATTGTTGCACTTTATTTTATGCACTGAACTCTGGAGTTTATTTTATTTTTCGCACTCTGATATCAGTTATGTTGATAGAAAATCCCTAAACTTGCATATTTTTAAAGGGCCTTACGAGTTTCACTCGTGGCCGGTCACGTGCCTTAACCTTTATGGGATGGGTCGTGACAGTTTCTGTGCTATGCACTAATATAACTATTCTCTATATCGGTACTGTAATAACATGTTAACAATATGATTTAAGTAGTATTCACAAACTAAATTAAAACAAATATTTTTCATGTGTACCACACAAAATTAAATCATATTCTTTTCATTCTCTAACGTTTGTAATATGATATCATATCTCATTCTAGTTCACGTATGGATGTATGTAGTCAAGTGGAGCCGCAAGCATGCAAAATGAGGTTCACTCGTGAAGAAAACAAAAAACTTCTGGAAGGAATTGTAGAATTTAAGTACAGGTACGTCTAATTGTTATTATTGACTAGTAATTTTGCATTCATTTTCACAACAATCGTTAGAATTATTCCATATACATTCCATATAAGTTCTTACAAGTAATTGTTTGATTTAATGACTGAGATTCAATAAAAAAAAACATTTACATGTAATTGTCATTTATTGGACCCATAGCAATTGTTACATATATTGAAGAATTCTTTGGCTTTTAAAAAAAAAAATCTAGAAAAAAGAGAGGATATAACTTATGAGTCATGTAAGAATTTATTGATTTAAAACCCTAAAAACAAATTTTACAAATTAATGGAGGTGCTAAATACAAGATTCAAATTGAAAATTTATTATCACATAATGGAAATTTCATCCAAAAAAGATGGGAGGTTCACGGATGTTAAAAAGTACATAAAACACAATAATAATCCAAAAAAACTGCCGGTTTTGAATTATTGTAGTCCTTAGTGATATTTTTTTATGTGTTGTAGGCACAACACATAAAAAATAAAAAATAAAAAAAATTCATGCAATGCGCAAGTAATTAGTTATTATTATTAGGTAATGTGGTGAAATTATTAAATGCTTGTGGATCGCATGGAGCGAATGCTTTTGATAAGCGAATACTATTGTTATGTTACGCACATATTTAGAATGTTAGGAGAACAACTGCAATATTACCTCCTTCTCTAATTTGCTGGATTTGTGTTGATTAACAAATTTCTTGATTTGGCTCTTTGTGTCCATACATACATATCTTATGTTCGGCTCTGAATGTACGAACAATTACATTATATTGGACTTCTTAGGTTCATATATAGTTAATTTGATCGGCTATATGAAGGAAAACAAATATCTAATGTTAGGCTTTACATTTTTTAATAAAGGTCTATCGTTTTATTTGCACAATAGGTTTCCATATTCATGTGGTTGGGATTTCTAAACTAATAGACTTAACATATAATAACATAAGAAAGGTACCTCGAGTTTAGGGTTTAAAACATGTGAACTACAGTCTATTAATCAAGAGAATGGTTCAAATTAAAAACATAAATTTTTTCTTCTGGTTTGGATTTACATAGAAATTCGTAGCATGAGAATATTTTTAATTTTTGTCTATATTTATCATCTTAGAAGCAGGTTGAATTGGTAAAAATAAAATTATATTTTTTTATGGGCTAGAAAGAACTTTTGAGTTCAAACTAAATCATCCTTTTGGTATTTCAGATATCGCCGTTGGATACAAATCAAGGAAAAATATTTTTCAGATTCAGACCGTCAACCAGATCAATTGAAGGTAAATATAGAGGATTTTGGGGATCGCATTGTGCAATCGGACCTTTTTTAGTTTATATCGGGTCAACTTTGAAAATTGAAATTATTTTCTTATAGTTTGTTGAGAATGTCAATCAAATCTTAAATCATGTTAATTAGATACTGGTTAATACACAATCAAATCTTCATTTGCTGAGAAAAAAAAAAACGCAATTGACATGAAATTATCTTTATCAAATAAAGATTAATGCATTTCAATCAGGCATTAATCGATATCCAATTAATATGGTTTTTGAATGGATTTTGATCTCAACAAACTTTATAAGATAAGCAACTTCAGTCATCAAAATGAATCCCAGAAAAGATCAGGGTACAATTTCATAAGGCGCATGTTATACTAAAGTACTTGTGTTTATTATTCATTAAATTATGTTGTCCTACATGATTTGTTTTTTTCTACCATTTTGGAGCAGCAAAAGTGGAAGAACATGAAGAAGAAGGAGACTGAATATCTAGCCAACCCCGAGCTGAGGAACCTTTATATGATGGCGAAGGAGGCGTACGATGCTAATTAAAAAGGCTACTAAGGAAGTGCCTCGTCACTAGGGACCCACATACATTTGACCTGATCAAAATCAATAATAGACCATCTTTTATATCTGTCTTTTCCACTTCGCTGGTCATTTTGTTGTTGTATCCCTTATGTCTTGCTATTTGGCATATTTATATTACTTTCAATAGTCGTTGTTGTACCCCTTATATATGTGTGTGTAAACTGGATTTACAGTAGGGATGCCTACATGTGATTTTTCTCTGATTTTTATTGGGATATTTTCTTTTTGCTACACATACCATATTCGTTGTTGTACGCCGGTACATACCGGTACTAATATATACCGTATCAATAACAAAACGGATACGCTCGCCGGTATAGCTTTGCTGGGGACACACTTCTGGTTTGTTAGTTGGGGTCCGTTTTAAATTATGAACCGCGTCTGTTTTTGATATACCGGAACTACTTGGAGGGCGGCTCTTTTCGATCTATACGGCAGTGGAGGAACGTTTTAGATGGATCTCGAGCGATGAGGCATCGAAGAAAACAGAAACACCTTCTCCACCACCTAAACAGCCAAGTATTTCAAGTCAATCTATTTCCCTCACACCCTTTTTGCTGTCAGTGAGGAAGAGAGAGGATGGGAGAGATGAGGAGAGAGAAAATGGTGCGTTCATGTTCAAATCTATATATATTCTAGCGACGGGGAATGGCGCCTTGGGTCAGCGTAATTTTCCTACGTTGAACCAAAAAATCCGAACTTTTGTCTTGTTTTTTTCTTGAAATTATCCTGGGAGAGATAAACAAGAGTGGATAACAAAAAATATATATTGACACCCTTGACATCAAAGGAAGAGGCAAAAGTTAAATCGGGAAGAATAAAATATGAATTTGAGAAGATAAATAGAAGAAAGAGTGAGGATAACGTGCCTGTTGTGATTCCTATGTCCATGGAGGAGAGAGAGCAAAGGGAGAAGGCTAGGGCTTGGCGTTCCGAGTTTATTCTGTTTCATCTAACCTCTACCTTGAAGATGAAATTCCCCATGCTCTTTTCCATATCCATCCAACAGGAAGCAACCATCAGCCAAATTTACCTCTTTGGTCTGTCAGCTTGGAACCTGAAGTTTAGACGGAATTAACCTATTCCTTTGGGAACAAGCTTTACTGGAAGCTGAACTTTTGAGTAGCATCCAACCTTTCAGTTTAAATAGGAATAGCCTTTACTGCCTAGAATGGAAATGGAGCCCTTATCGCGCCTTCTCTGTCAAATCCCTGAACGCCCAGGAGAGCATTGCCAAAGCGTGGTCCAACTTGTGCCCACCAAAGGTTCAGATCTTAACATGGATGGCCTCTTCAAACGCTCTGCCAACAAGAACAGCCCTGGCTCACAGAAATGTTATTGACCCAGCTGACTCCACATCCACCCTTTGCCCTTTCTGTGGTCTGTCTCAAGAATCCCCCCAACACCTTCTCCTTCACTGCCCCTTCTCCTGGAATATGGTCTGGTGTAGAATCTCTGAATGGTGGCAAATGAACTGGTGTTGCCCCGATTCTATCATTTGTCACATGAATTGGTGGTTGGGAGTTAAGCTCAAGAAATTGGGGAAACACATATGGCGAATCTCCTTCTTCGCAAACCTCTGGTCCCTGTGGAAAGCGAGAAATGATCTCATCTTCAACAGCACCTCCAGGGACGCCTACGAGTTAGAAGACCTCATTAAATTCCGCATCGCACTTTGGACTAACGCAAACTTTGAGTTGAAAGGAATATTCTCGGTGGATGACTTTGCAAGGAACCTAGAAGGAATCAGCCAGATCAAGGTCGTCAAACTCACTGGAAATCAATTCTAATTTTATCTAGTCGGAGCGCTTCCTTCCCCTTCAATAGGTTTCATGATTTAAAGACGAATAGTGGTTGGCTGTATTTTCCCACTTGGACTCAGGTGCCAACCACTTATTCCCCGACAAGGCACTTAATGGCTTGTACCCTTGTACGTACCTTGATGTTACGCCTTTTATATTAATCTATCTTTTCAGCTGATAAAAAAGTAAAAAAGAAAAAGTAAATTAATGTTCATCACTTTTTTTTTCTGTCTCCTAGCTCTCCCATTTCTTTACGTGGGATGTGTTTGGAAACTTATTTTTTAGTTTTTAGTTTTTGAATTTTTAGCCTTTTAGATTACGGTCAAAATGAGTTTTTGAATTTACGAAAAGTGTTTGAAAAAAATGTATAGAATGTATTTTGTAAAAGTAATAGAATGAAAATGTAAAAAGGAACTCTAGATCACTTTTTAAATTTTTACTCCTAAAGTCCAAAATAGAACTTATTCTAGAAATATTGCTCCCAAACCGTCAAAATTCAAAAATAAGAATGAGAAAATATAAAAAGGAGGTTTCCAAACACCCTGTACTTGTCTAAATTCTCGACTTGGATATGGCCCAAAAACATCAAGTGAAATTGTTTATTTTTTAAAGTCGTGTTGGAGGAAAGCATATCTCTAAAGGATAACGATAATTTTTATAATAGATGATCGCTTGTGATTATTGTAGGTCTTCACTTGCGGTACTCAAAAATAATGATTCAAATTTTTCATTTTTGTATCATCCATAACACCCTGGGGCTTTTGGGTACTTGGGCTTCAGAAGGGGTTTGCATAGTGTGGAAACAAGATATAATGTAAATGTTCTAAAAATTTGAAAATACCTTCAGGCCTTTTGTATTGGGTTTCTTTCGGGCTTCATTTATTTTTTTTTTGGGCCAAATTAAGTTTATACTTCAATATCCCCCTTTCTTGATTTAGTAATTCTAAGGAAAGTTCTTAGGTTGAAAAAGACGTCATGCTTGAGCGGCTTGGTTAAAATATCGGCAGTTTGATCTTGTGACCTTGTGAATGTCATTCGAACCTCCTTGTTTGCCATGCACTCTCTTATAAAGTGATATCTTGTATCAATGTGCTTACTGCAATCATGGAAGACCAGATTCTTTGCTAGTGCGATTGCCGATTGATTATTCACGAATATCTCTGTTGCTTCTTTTTATGTGAAATTAAGCTCATTCAGTAAATTCTTTAGCCACATTGCACGACATACACATGAAGCTGCAGCGACATATTCGGCCTCACAAGTAGAGAGAGTAACAATCGGTTGTTTCTTCGAAATCCATGTGAAAACCGTATCACCGATGTAAAATAAAAAGCCGGTTGTACTCTTCCGATCATCTACGTTTCCGGCCCAATCACTCACTTTTCCAACAAGTCGAAAATTGTTAGATATTGAATAAAGTAAGCTGAAATCAAGTGTACCTTTTATGTAGCGGAGAATGCTTTTGGCCATCTTCAAATGCATTGTGGCTATCTTCTCCATGAAACGGCTCACGAGTCCAATGCCAAAGAATATGCCTGCCTTGTGTTTGTCAAATAGCGCAAGCTTCCTACCAAACTCTTGAAATACGTTGGATCCACCTTTTCTCCATCATGAAGCCTTGACAACTTGATTTTATATTCTACCGGCGTGCTAATTGGTATGCAATTAGCCATGTTAAATCTCTTGAGAACTTTCTTTGCATAGCCTTCTTGTGAGATCAAAATGCCATTTTTGCTTTGCTTGACTTCGATTCCAAGATAGTATGACATGGGCCCAATATCCGTCATTACTTGTTTGAAATCTTCAAACATTCTTGGATTGTTGCCGATGAATATCAAATTATCTACGTATAAGCAAACAAGCAAAAGATCTTCATTCTCCACTTTGGTGTAAAGGGCATACTCACGAGGGCATTTAGTAAAATTATTTTCTTGAAAATACTTATCAATTTTACTATTCCATACCCTTGAAACTTGTTTTAAGCTATACAAGGCCTTTTTTAGTTTTAAAATTTTATTTTTATGCGTTTTCATCTCATAACCCATAGGTTGGTCTATATAAATTTCTTCTTTAAGAAAGTCATTGCAAGAAAGCAGATTTGACATTCATTTGATAGATTTTCCATTTTATTTGGGCCGCTATAGAGATAATTAATCTTATTATTTCTAAGCGAGCAATGGGAGCGAATACCTCATCATAGTCACTTCCGGCTCGTTGCTTGTATTTTTTGGCGACAAGTCTTACCTTGTAGTGTTCTACTTTGCCTTTGATATTTTTCTTGGCCTTGTACACCCACTTCACACCAATCGCTTTGTGTCCTTTCGGAAGATTGGTTAGCTCCCATGTGTCAATTCTTTTTTATTGCTTGAATCTCTTCATTTATGACATCTCTCCATTTTTTGCTTTGCACCGCTTCTTCAAAACCTATTGGTTCACAATCGACAAAAAGAAAAAATAAAGTGAGATTGTCTTGATTTGCCGTTACCTCATAGAGCTCCTGTAGGTTCTTCATGCGATGTGGCCTTTCGCTTGAGTTTTCCTCCGAGGATGGATCTTCACAGTTTGGAGTTGGTGATGAAGGTGGTGTCATAGACTCTTGCGGCTCCTCCCTTTCTTCGAACACGGAAAAGAAATCATATTGCTTTTCTTCTTGAGTCTCCCAATCCCATGCGTTTTCTTCGTCAAAGACCACGTCTCGGCTCAAGATTACCTTCTCATTGCTTGGATTGTATAAGTTATAGCCTTTAGAACTTGAATCATAATCGACGAAGACATACTTTTTGCTTCTATCATCAAGTTTCGACCGTTTTTGCTCCGGCACTTGTGCGTAGGTAATGCTCCTAAAAACTTGCAAGTGTGAGATCCTGGGCTTTCTTCCACTCCATGCTTCTTGCGAAGTCTTTCCCTAAACACTTCGTGTGGAAAAGCGATTCGACAAATAAACCACACAATCAACGGCTTCGGTCCAAAATTCTTTGGGCATTCTCTTATTCTTCAACATGCTTCGAGCCATATTAAGAATTGATCTATTTTTTCTTTCGGCAACACCATTTTGTTGAGGGGAGTATGGAAGTGTTAGAAGTCGGTGAATTCCATTTTCATCAAAAAAAAAATTTAATTCATTTGAAGTGAATTCGCCTCCTCTATCGGATCTCATGACTTTTATATCGTAGCCACTTTGTTTCTTAACAAGCACTTTGAATCTTTTAAACACGTTATACATTTCTGATTTTTGTTTCAAAAAATAAAACTATGTCTTCCGGCTATAATCATCAATAAAGAGGAGAAAATATCTATTTTTGCCAAAAAAAATACGGATCAATTGGTTCACACACATCAGTGTGAATAAGTTCTAAAAGCTTGCTTGCTTTTGATGTTGTCCCTCTTGGAAAACTTTTTCTAGAGTGCTTACCAAGAAGACGTCGTTCACAAAATTGATCCGGATGATTGATGGAAGGTAATCTTTTCACCATTCATTTTTTAGATAATAATTTTAGTCCCCCGAAATTTAAATGTCCAAATCTCACGTATCAAAGTCAAGTGCTATTCTTATAGCATGCTTTCAAGCATTTAGCAACATCATTTTTTATATTTAGTAAAAACATTCTATTGTTTGATTTTGGCACTTGAGCAATTAAGTTTCCTTTGTCACTTCTTATAAAAAGATTACGATTTTTCATGTGGATATCATAGCATTTTTCTAAGAGTTGTCCAATACTCAAGATATTTGTATTCATATTGGCGACATAATAAACACTTGAAATAAATTGGTGCCTTCCATTTTTCAAGCAGATCAAAATTTTACTTCTTTCCTTTACCGAAATTTTGGATAAATCTCCAAAGGAAACATTGCCGGTTATTGATTCATTGAGCTCCACAAACAAACCTTTGTCTCCATACATATGGTTGCTTGCTCCCATGTCAAGATACCACGCATTCTTGTCTTCACCTTCATTGCCTTTATATGCCAATAATACGGTAGATTCTATTTCTTCCCCTTTGCTTTCAACAAAATTAGCTTTCTCTTCTACTTGGTTAGTATTATTTTCACATTCCAAAGCAAAATGGCCAAACTTTCGACAATTATAACATTTAACTTGAGATTTGACATATCTTTGTCTTCTGTTGGCGTAATTTTCCCTTCCACGACCTCTATTTGTTTGAAAATTTTGACTTCTTTCCTTGTAGTGATATTGTCCTCCTCTTCCTTGTCCTTGGCCATAACCGTGACTAAGAACTTGTCCTTGGCCACGACCACATCCATAGCCGCGTCCTCGTCCACCTTTATTTTGGTTTGTTTCATATCTTCTATTGAGATTGAGACTTGTTTGGAGAACTTGCTCCAATGGCTTTTTTCTCCTTCTATTGATCTTCTCCTCACGGGCTTTCAATGATCCCATGAGTTCATCAATAGTCATGGAATCAGGATTTTTTGATTCCTCAATGGCTAAAACTACATGGTCAAATTTTGGATCCAATGATCGGAGAATTTTTTCGATCATCCAGACATCATCCAAAGTTTCACCATTTGCTTTCATTTGATTTACGACCGCCAAAATTCTTGAAAAATAATCCAAAATTGATTCGGAAGCTTTCACTCGAAGAGTTTGGAGACGAACTCTCTTTACTTTGTCACCTTCTTTGAAGGAATTTTGAAGGATCTCCCATGCTTCTTTGGCGGTGGTAACTCTTGCAATCTTCTCAAAATTGGCATCATCCACTCCTTGATAAATGAATGATAAAGTTCTTTTGTCTTTCACCTTGACTTCATACTTTTGCTTATCGGTAGTTGCTCCTACTCCTTCAGCGTCTTTTTCGACAACATCCCATACATCTTCTCCACCGAGGTACGCCTTCATTTGAATATTCCAACGGCTATAGTTATCTTTGGTTAGCTTGGGGAATGAGACTACTTGGGTGGACATTTTCTTCAACATAAACCAAAGCTCTGATACCATTTTGTTGGAAGATGATGGATTTGGACAATACTTTTGGAAGAGAGTAAAACAATTAAGACAAGAATGGGAAGAAAATACTTGTGTTACACTTAGACTCAAACTTTTTGGTTGACAAAATGGCTAGAGCTCACTCCTATTTATACTTCTCCAAGGATAATTCTAGACCTAGATATTTATCTTACAAAATAACATTTTATAGCACATTCTAGATGCATGTGACAAAATACAAAAAATCTAGATATTTCATAGGAGTTCTCTAAAACTGTTCTAGAAACAAGATATAACGGAAATATTTCAGAAATTTGAAAATATCTTCTTCTTTGGGCCTTTTGTATTGGATTTCTCTTGGGTTTCATATGCACTTTTCAAATACTATCTCTATGTCCATTCGACCTAGTATTTTACTTGTAAATCTATTAATGTTTTTAATGTTAAGATTAAGTTCTTTGGTGTTAACGAAATGATTATGCCACTTTGCAATTACTCTTCATGGCCCCTTTTGGGTGTATTTGTGAAATTTACTATTTGGTTATGTGATGGTCATGGTTCCATTCCACAAAAACAGAACAATAAATGAAAAACACCAGATATTATTGCTTCGGTAGTGTGCTTATGTTGGATGTGACTCAGGTAACACTTCCACACATAATCCCTACCCGAAATTTTGATAAATATCTCCAAATGATTTGGCTAATCAGCCTCGGGCCTCTGGCCTCTGCTCTCCAAAAAAGGGCCTTCGAGAAAATATGCGTCCAGAAAGAGTGCTAGCTACATAGTTTCTGTTCTCTGTCTTCCATACTAGACAGTAGACAAGGCCTATGTCTATACTTTTGGCTTTGAAAAGTAATGACTTGTTTTGTAGTATTTTGACTTTATTATTTGGAATTAGAATTCCTCTGTCGAGATTTTGTGCTCTTCAGTCTTTCCTCTCTCTTGTAATGTATGTGGGTGTGCATCCACATAAGCAAAGGCATTTTTTGTTTGTCAGGAGCTACTAGCAATTCAACAACAAAAGCCAAGAGCTATTGGATTTTTTGGGACACAAAATATGGGATTCATGCATCGGGAACTTTTTGAGATTCTTAGGTATGAGATGGTTATAACGGTATATAATTCTTCACCTTCTGTGTCAGTGTGTGGTGTGATTATTTTCTATTGGGCAAATAGAGATCTACTAAATTCTGGTCAACCAGTATCTTAGCAGGCTTATTCAGGATAAAAATAGAAATCAAAACTAGACTGTCACATGTTTTCTGACTCTTGTGTGAACCAAAACATTCATCAAAACACTCGAGACTTTTGTAACTGCAAGCTTGTGCGTAGGGCCGGCCCAATAGGGAAGCCCACCAGGCAACCGCCTAGGGCCCCCCCTAAACAGCCCAAATGTAGAGCCTTCAATAATTTTTGATTTTTATGAAAAAAAGGCCCAATTTTTTTAACCCCTACTAAACAGGGCCCCAATAAAAACAGGCCCAAACCAGATTTTTTAGTTTAATAATCAAATTTAAAAAAAATATTAAAATATTAAAAAAGGGGGAAAAGCTCATTATGTAAATGGTAATAAAAAAAAAAAAAAGTAAACCCAATAAAGGTTTCACGTATTCATATTTCAAATTGAGAGAGCTCGGCTGTTGCTTGCAATAGACGGCAATCGGATTGTCGGTGTCGGCGGCAATCAATTGTATTCTTGTAGAACAAAAACCTCCGTTTGTGACTTGTCGGCAACTTGACTTATCCTCTGGTATCAGTCTCTCTCTCTCTCTCTCTCTCTCTAAAAGTCACAAAAGTCAAGTTAGAAAGTTAAAAAATTAGAAAGTGAATGAGGAAGGCTAAAAGCATTAAACTTCACATTGACTAGTTGAAAGTGGAACACATGACAGAGTCACTGAGCCCCACACAGGAGGCATATGTGGCATATATGATCTTGATTTATATGTTAATGTTAAATGCCATATATAATTTGGAACTTTTGTTTTGATACTTGGTTGTTAGAATGTTGCTTTTAATAATATTAAAATATTTAGATATTTAGTAGTTGATTTTGCCCAATTATCCATATGTTATGCTCTTTTGTATTGGTGCGCAACCACTAAGATTGTCCCTCCTAAAAATAATTAAACTAATAATCTATTTTTAAATTTGTTTTATTTTTTACTCAGCTTGTCATGCCTCCTAGAAAATATATCTCTGAATATGAAAAAAAAGAAAGAAAAAGATTGAATTATTAGACAATTCTAAAAAATGAGCCATTGATAAGTTCATTATAAGTGACAAAAAGTTGTGACTTGATAAATGAAGAATTTGAAGATTTGGTAAATAATAAAAATAAAATTTTGGTGAACGAAAAAAAAGAATATAAGAATCTAAAAAATGAAGAAATAAATCAATTTAGAGAATCCGGAGTAGAATGTAAATATTTTGCCACTATCAAGTATATATATATATATATATATTGCCACTATCAAGTATGTTTAAGTGTGAGAGGCCCTATGTTGATGACTTGCCTACAGCCAAAAAAAAATTGGGGCCGGCCCTTGTGCGAACCAAAGCTTTCATTCTTTTCTGATATTTAGTTTGAATTCTTGAAGCGATAGACAAACAGCCTTTACTTCTCTTTTAGTTAGTTCAATTAAATTTTTTGTATTGTTTTTGAAAATATGGTTGGATTCCCTCATAGTCATATCACTGTCATGATGTGCTTTATGTGGTCTCGCCAAGAACCATCACTACCACGTCAGTGAGCATCAGAGCGGTGTAACTAGCGTCGAAGGCAACAACTGTCATTTCGTGGTTGGCTATCTTGAAGAACAATTCGTTATTGAGTGCAGTGTTGATGATACGCACAAGATATGTTTTCCCTTCTTCAAATTAACTTCAGCTTGTATGTGTTTAATCAGAAAAAATACCCATATGTTCAAAATTTAAGAGAGAGCTTAGAAGTAATTCGGATTCAAAAAACTGTAGTGCAACCTTTTGGTGTGCATGCAGTGTAGATAAAACAACATAATTTTACTTATTTTGTGCTCTAAATTATGTCGCTTTAACAATATGTATTTTGTTAATAATTCGAGGGTAAGTGAAAACAATATTGCTTGGAGGGAAAAATAGATAAAATTCTCTCATTTTGTCCACCTTGTGCGCGCATTACAGCCCTCCTAAATCCGTAGAAATTTGGACAGAATTTATTAATTGCATTTTTTATCTGTATTTAAATTTTTTTTCATGCGTGCTAATTTTAGGTTAAATTGTTGTAAATTATTGACTCTTTTTTACTAGATAATTGTAACAGTAAAAAATTATGATCAAGAGTTTAAAAAAAGTTTACTAAATACAAAGATAATCCAAAATAGATAGATACTTCTAATTATTATCCTTTTTTTGAACTTTTTGTAAATTAATTCATATTCTTTTACTTTTTCAAAACTTCTGGTTAAAACAAATTAGTAATCTACAAAAAATTTAACGCAAAACAAATAAATACCAAAAAAATAAAATAATATAATATAAAAGAAAAATTAGGTCAAAGCTGACGCAACATGCAGGTTTTGTTTAAAAAATAAAAATGCCCCCTTTGGCTTAATTTTTATTTTAACCAAAATGTGATTCTTGTTGTATCATTATAAAGCAAACACAATTATTGTGCACAAATGGACACATATTGTCAGCGGCATAACTGTTAAGGGACGGGGTCTGGGTCCCTACAAAAATTTCAAAAAATACACCACCCCCCACTCCCAAAAAAAAAATCTCGACCCTCCAAAATTTGAATCTCGGTTCCACCCCTGCATATCGTCTGATAAATGTAAGGCCTTTCATTATTTTGTAGATTTCATCCTCACTGGATAATTTCAAACATGTATGTCCAGATTTATTCACGAAAGACTATGTTTGTATTCTTTTTATTTAAAAAACTTGAGCAAAGTAAATTCATGATATCATTTAACTTCAAGAATGTGAACTCAATACATCAAAGTTGAAAGAATAAATCATTATTACAAAGTGGTTGTAGAGAAAATAAAATAAAATACAATTAAATTACTCCTAGCAATCAACGGTTGATGTACAGCGCAACGCCTAACAATGGGGTAGATCTGATGGTGGAGGAGGCAAGGTTGTTGACGGGGTGGGCCCGTTATCAACAGCAAAAGCCATCGATAGGCCCCACGGTAAGTGCACATCCAAATGACAATGCATTAACCATACACCTGCATTTCCCATAATTTTTTTCATAAGTTTATTTTCTATATGCACTACTCAAAATAAATAATAAAACAATTTAAAAATTATTAAAGACAAAAATATCACAAATCACAAAATAGTTAAAGTTTTCTAAAAATAAATTTTTGAAGAATAAAAACGAGCAGGGCTAACTCTCGCAATTATCTATCAAGTTTAGTCTAGTTATTGATTATGAGAAGATCTATGAACACAATTTTAGTGTACTGATTCAGACACAGATTTGTTTGGAATCGTCCATTGTACGTCTACATGTAGGGTGTAGAAAAATAATAAAGAATCTTACGTGCATTAAACGATTCCGGACACACATCTGTATCCTAATCTATAATCAAAATTATGCGTGTAGACTTTTTCATTCCTTATTACATAATACTTGTTTGGCGAGGACTAGTACTTATCACATGTATAAGTTTGCTTACTAAAGGTAGCTTAACAAAATAAGGAAGTTCAAGAAATTAGGTCAAAACTGAGAAAATAAATAATTGGTTATATATAACCAAACATTTTATTACTTATTCATTATTTTTTAAAAATAGTAACAAAATTAAGTAACGAATTTTATAAATAGATTTAAAAGGAAATCATACAAATGGCTAAGAAAAAGTTTATTAAAAAAGCAAAAAAATGTTGAAGTAATGAAAACGAAACAGGCCATAAAGAGCGAGTAGAGAAAACATACCAGGATTGTTTGCCGTAAATCTCAAGACGGCCCAGCCTCCGATCGGTACGGCAATGGTATTACGTACTTGTGGATTGACGAGATTGAACTTTTTGGGCCCATTCACGGCGTCGTAATTGCCAAATCCTTGGGCCAAAACATGAAAGTTAAATCCATGCAAATGCATTGGGTGATTCTCTGCCGCTATTAGTGCTGTATTCTGCAGCACAACTTGAATCCTCGAATTAAACTTGAGTTTCTTAACCTTTGTTGACTTCGAAGTCATTAAGATCGACGTGTTAAAACTGTTGTTCGAATTTGTATAGTCGAACACCAACGGCGGATTATCAGGAAAATCAGTGGTGTAGATCCCACTAACATTGTTGAAAAATGCTTGCAACATTGATAACTTGGTAGGAAACTCAAAAGATGCGTTGTTCATGCTCGCAGCCAATCGCGTCCCCAATGGGCCCACACAAGTTGCGTTCCCTCCGCACGGAGCTAGACCTAAGCCGAATGTGATAAACATGTTCTCGTCAATTTTTGTTGGGACGGGAACCCAATGAGGCCCATTAACAAGCCCAGTTAGATTGGTGTAGAACTTGTGGGCAGTTGGGGTGTCGTTGAACGCTGGTAGGGTCACTGTTTTCGGTGTTGATGATATGGCATTGTTATAGATGATGATTCCAGACGTCGTCGTATTATCAAACGCTACTACACTTGCTGCACTAGCGTAGGGTTGTGCTGCCATGTAGTAAGAGGCCGGTGGCTGGTTGGCAGTGACAAGCACGTCGGTGGTTTGGCCGGGAGCTATCACGACCACGTCGGTGACCAGCGGAGCGGTGTAACTAGCGTCGATGGCGACAACTGTTAATTTGTGGTTGGCTATCTTGAAGAACAGTTGGTTATTGAGTGCAGCATTGATGATACGCAAGAGATAAGTTTTCCCTTTTTCGAACTTCAGCTTGAGTGTATCTAATCAGAGAAAATACCCAAATGTTCAAAATGTGACAAGTAGCTTAGTAGATGTTTGGATTCGAAACTGTAATGGAGCTCTTTAGTGTATGTGTGTGTAGTATGAGTAAAATGATATAGTTTTGTCTGTTTTGCATTCTAAATTATATCATTTTAACTCTATTCAACTTTGTTAACAATTCGAGGGTAAGTGAAAACGACGTCACTTGAAGGGCAAAATGGTCAAAATAATATTATTTTGCCTATACTACATGCGCACTATAGTCCTTCCAAATTCGTAAAAATTTGGTCAAAATTTATTAATTGCATTTTTATCCAATGGGAGCTTAGTAGAAATTCGGATTTGGGAATTGTAGTGTAGCCTTTTAGTGTGTGAGTACTCTGAGTCAAATGACGTAGTTTTGTCTACATTGTTTTAGCCCTACGCACTTTGTTAATAATTTGAAGGTATGTGAAAATGACTTTACTTTGAGAGCAAAACTACGTATTTTGTCCACATTATACATGAAACTGCATGAAAATACTATAGCACTCTCAAATCCGTAGAAGTTTGGCCAAAATTTATTAATTGTACTTTTTTAATCTTTATTTAACAGATAGATATTTTGAATTATTATTGTTATTTTTTCTAAACTTTTTATAAAGTAGTTCATATTTTTTTTACTTTTTTAAAATTTCTCGTTGAGACAAATTAGTAATTTATAAAGATTAATGCAAAACTAATAATTTTTAAAACAAAATTAAAAGACAATTAAGTCAAATCCAACGCAATATAATGCCCACGTTCGAGTAGAAAATGTCAAAATATCAGGAAGCACGCAAAACGAATAATTTTTTATCAGTGTTTTATGAGCCAAAATGACTTCATTTTAACGCACAACACACTTTGTTGTACGTAAATCCCCAATTCTCCATAGGTACTTGTGCTTCGAAAATTAGTAGATTTTGTCTTGAAATAAAAAATTTCCCCTTTGGTATAATTTTTAGTTTAACCAACGTAGTAATTATAGGAGTTTGCAACTTGGAAAAATGTAATTGTTGTCGTATCATTCTAAAGCAAACACAACTATTGTTCCAGGGGTGAAACTATTAGGGGTTTTAAAATGAATTAGGACCTAGGTATAAATTTTAAAAATTATTAAAAGAATTATATTTTGATAAAATTACATTTTTCCTCCTCTCCTCCTTTCTCCTAAAAAAAAAATCTCGACCCCCAAATTTTGAATCCTAATCTCACCCCTGCATACTGATGCACGTAAGAACTTTCATTATTTTGTAGATTTTATGTACATTTGACAATTCTGAACATATATGTATCCAATTGTTAACACAATTCTGTGTTAGTAGACTTATTCTTTCTTTTTATATAAAACTTGTGTATGTAATTATAAATGGTTAACCGGTAATTTCACTCACCATTTGATGAGCATGAATAGAAATCACCAGGCCGACCGTTGATGGTGAAAGCATCGGAAAGGTTAGGCGCATTGCCGGTCGCAAGTCCTTCGTTCTCTACGTCGATAACATTAGCATTCCACCATTCTCCTGCAATCACAATTTAGTCATTTTCAATCAACTAGAGGCAGACACACGCAAATTGATTGTTATCGGAGAGATAGTTTAAATTTTTTGAAAGAGAGAGATAGAGAGAGAGACGCGTGGAAAGAAGTGGTAAGAAAATTATGGATAGTTACATAAATAATATTATTTTTTACCATTTTATCCCCAACAATTATTTCATGGCATATTAAAAGTTGATGTAATTTATTTTTTTGATGAGGACTTTAACGAAAAATACTTTTTTGACGGAGTTTCGTTTTCAAGTTTACGCCAGAAAATAGTAGCCCCTTTTTATATTAGAATAGATAAATAGAAGGGTTTTGGTATGTACCCAAAAGAATTGGGAATTCTTTGTAAGGTTTTGGAAACGGGTACGAGTGATGCTTTCTAGGACGGATGATTAGAGCTCCGTAGACAGTTGCGCGAAGCCATTGAACGTGGGCATGCCACCAAAGCGTCCCCTCTTGTCCAGTGATGTTGAATCTATATGTATAGTTGTTTCCAGGAAGTATAGGACATTGAGTTGCATATACTGGCCCATCTGCCCACCCGCTCCGTATTTGAAAAATCCCATGCCTACATAGTAAAATCAGTAAAAATATTTCAGATACCTAATCCATAAACTATAATAAACTTTTCTTATTTTTTATGCAATTTTTTGACTAATGTCACCACCTTTTTTAATTACCTATTTAATGAGCATTTCAAATATTGTATTATATATTGATGGGTTTAAATTTTAATATTGCTATCTTGTAATGGTTGGAAAATTTTAACAAAAATATTTTATCATCACTAAAAAGACATAGATATGATATATAAAATTTGTCTCTAATGTGACTTAAGTTTAATATACAAGCTAATTAAAGATGATTTGAGATCTAAAGCAACAATTTAAAATGAGGCTTTCACCTTTGCTTATGTTCTATTGCTAAGTCAATTAACTATTTTGTGACAATATTAAAGCTTAAGTAGTAAATTTTTCTCATGGAAAAACTCCTTTTTCAGATGCAATATAACAACTAATATAAAACTTTGTTTTATTATTGCTGTGTTAAATATTTTAAAAATTGTTCTTGATTTTAAAATCATTTAGTTTTTTAAAAAAAGGTGGTAGTATTAATAATACAAATCATTAGGAAATAATAGCAATCATACCAATGAATGGTAAGGTTGTAGGGAGATTTATTAAAGACATGAACAACGAGCGTGTCACCCTCGTTAACGTTTATAGTTGGACCGGGAAGGCTTCCATTCACGGCGGTAATGACTTGTTTTTTGCACAACCGCTTGATCGTCAGATTTTGCACCTGGAAAAGGCAACACCCAATGTAATTAAAAACATACCATATTAAAAGTACGTTTCCAAGGTGGGAAAAAACATGCACAAGGGCCTAATTATATGTCGGGAAATTCTTTGGTGCCCGAAAACTTTTTCAAAAATTATTCCGAATTCGAATTTGATGGATGAGAATCACTTGACTATGTACTACGTTTAAATTCAAGTAAATCTCATCTATTGATTTTGAATTTGGGATCGTATTCTGAAAAAAAATTCAAGCACTGTAGTCTTGTTCTAGTATGTATGTACATTGATGTAAGAACATGCCTAGGGGCACAAGATACTCTAGCTATCACAAATATAATATTCATATTGTACTAGTCGAATGATCATATCGCGAGATTTATAGGTTTTAAAGTTCTCTCAAAACGTGCAGCTATCATTATATTGGAAGAAGATAGATTGATTTCTAGAGATAAAGAGAAGATTTCTAGCCACGTAAAAATCACGATACTTAGAATAATATGCAGTCGACGAATTTACTTTAAAAAAAGAAAAACCAAAACATGCATGCATCCATCTTGTATTTCTATCCCACCTAAAATTTAAAATGAAGAAAAGCAAGGAATGAAGAATCACACAAAAGGTTAATTAAGAACCCGACTTCTCTGCAGTCCACGCTCATGAACTATAGAGATAGAGGGTCAAGATTGAATTAATTTCTATAGTCCACACGGACTACAGAAAAGCCATTAATACTAAAGTGATTCAAACAACTACAAGACAGGCAGATTACATGAAAAGAATGCTCCACAATTGCAGCAAAGGCCACTGAAAAATAAGCCAAAGCACATGCCAACAAGAACACTGGACGTGCCATCGTCCCGAATCAAAACGAAAGACTCCTACACAGAAGAAGGAACTTCGATATGTGTTCGCTTCTGGCTGTTTTCATTTCCAAGATATCTGGACTTACTGTGTTTATATAGAGGTTTGTCGATAGTTTTAAAAAAACCCAAGTATTTTCCACGATTGCTTGGGAATCACAATCAATGCGGTGTATGACATTAAGGTATTATTTGGGTCAGGATTTGAATTTTCTTAAAGAAACTTCGTTATGGAGCAGAGGGAGCTGGCCATGGAAAAAATTATTACTTAAATAGAGTATGAAAGAGTCATGGTCATGATCTGAATTAGTTTGTTAATTAATCATCCTTTTGAAACATTTGACGTAACTTTTGAATCTCTGCAACCCTAATGACGGAATCGGGGAGCTTGTTGTGGATTGTGCATAGCAAAGCACGGTGTACGTCAAAAAAACGTCGTTTTAGCACACAAAATATTAACCGAGCAATTTTCGAGCAATATTTTGCACACAAACAATTTTTTTTTTTTATGGACAGCACGCCCTGCTGAGTACAATGCACAGGAGGGCCACTAAAACGATTTTTTTTTTTTTTTAATATTCAGATGTTGAGGTCAGATTACACATTCGGATTAATGAAACTTTCAAGTTCGCTAAAAATTAAAATGAGTAGATATTTTGAATTTTTTGAAGTTTAGTTTTTTTTTTATTATTATTATTATCATGGCTCCTTTGATCAAGACCAATTAATAATCAAAGAAAATAATGAAAAAACTAACAAAATTTCAGATAAAATAAAAATACACTAAAATAAGTAAATTAAGTTAAATCCTATCTTAGGGGTTGTTTGATAACTCATTTTCAGCACTTAAAATAGAATAAGTTAAATAAAAAGATATTAAATTGGTTTGATAACAAAACTTTGAGTAATTTAATACTTTAAGTCTTCAGCAAAAATAAAAAGTAAATAATTAAGTAGCTATCTACCTACTTAATTAAAAATATTAACCACATTCAAAAGAGTTTTATTTTTTTTTTAAAAAGTCAATTTACCACATTGTCAACCACCACACTAACCACTACATTGCAACTGTCGCCGCCACCTCGCGCCACTAATCACCACTGCCGCCACCAATCGCTGCCGCCGCCACTAACCGCCGCCATCACCCGCCACCACCACACTATCAACTACGGTCACTAACCAGCATCGCCACTACGTACACTAATCACCACCGTCACTAACCACCACAACCACCTACCACTAACCACCGCTACCATCGCCACCACCGCTACTAACCACCATCGCCACCTGCCACTAACAACCACATTAACTGCCACCCACCACTATCGCCACCACCGCCACTAACCGCCCTCGCCACCTGCCACCATTGCTCCACCACCTTCGACCACCACCACGCCTACAACATCAGGAGGGGCTTGGTGTGTCGCAAGTCCTATGGAGGGCTAAGTTGAAAAATCAATAAAATTCAAATTTTAGCTTCTTGTGTAGATCAAACAGCTTATTTAATTCAATACTTAAATTTTAGTACATAACAAACAACTTTCATGCTGAAAAAATTTAGTATTCAATTTTTAGTGCTTAATTTTCAGTTTTAAGTTTTCAGTTTCAAACGACACCTTAGGCAATGAATTATTTTTTATAAAAAATTGGTTAAAATGACAAATCTTGACTGATTTTCCCTATTAATGACAAGTTAATTTAATTTATGAGTTAGAGCCCATCATTTTAAAAGTTTTACTGGAAAAAGTCCATGATTTTAAAAGTATTAATGCTTTAGGTCATTTTCGGACAAAATTACTCTTATTTTGTTGTTTAACCATAAGTTATTTTTATCGTGTCGCTTTTTTTATTTGATGGATTTTTTTTTATTATCTGTTGCAACAGATAATAATAAAGATATCATAACAAATATATAAAATTAGCTGTTAAAATAATGAACAGATGTTAAACACTTATCTGTTCTATCAATTTCATTATTTGAATAAAAAAATGTTATCTTGATAACATTAACAGATAACTTTAAATTATCTGTTACAACTTTATCTGTTGGTTTATATGTTTAGTATTTGAATTGTTATATTTATTGAATTATTAACTCTTTTTTGAGTAAATTACCTTTATATCTCTTCGACTTTAGTTATAATTTCGATTTGGTCCTTATAGTTTCAATTTGAACACTAATATCCTCCACATTTGACATTTGGTTCAATGTGGCCCTGCCGTTTGTTTCCGTCCAAATAAGCTGACGGAAACTTGTCATGTGCCATTCACGTGGACACGCGAAGGGGTATTCCGGGCATTATGCCTTCGTTCGTCAAATTTCTTATTAGGGCTCCAAATTTTCCCCAAATCATTACCCAGTTCGTCTTCACCACTTCGTCGTTACCGTAATCGGTACCCTAATCGTGGAGCACGAAGACTGAAGATCTAATCGAAGCCCTAGCTGTGTACCACCAACCGTCTGTGATGGCGAATACTGGTGAGAGTAACGGTTAACATTTTGGATTTACATATGTTAATAACAGTGGTCCACCACTAACTTTTTTATACTTTTTTGTTTTTTCCTTACATCATGAATGCATTGTTTATTCTCGGTGGGTAACATTGTGGTCCCTTCATGTCGTTTTGTGCATGTGTAGGTGGGAATGAGTATTTCAGCATGCAAATATTCCATGGAGGCAAGTTTGTGAGTACACCATTCATTAAGTATGAAGGTGGGACTTCTGCCCATGTAGATCATTGTCACCCTGACAAGTTCTCACTGCTTGAGATAGCTGACATTGTTGAAAAGTTAGGGTATAGAGGGATGATTAACTACTATTATGTTATGACTACAAAAACAATTAGAAATGGACTGAGAATGTTATTAAGTGACAGAGATGTGATGGAAATGATTGCACAACTCCTTGCTAGTAGAGTAGTAGATTTATATATAGAGCCTGTTGACTTTATAGAAAGTCAGAGTAGTTCATTCCATGGTGCATGGGGTGAAGAAGTGGAGGTAGAAGATGTAGAGGACGACGATGTAGAACATGATAATGCAGAAGATGTAGATGTGGAAGATGTGGAGGAGGAGGATGTGGAAGGTCATGATGTACAAGATGTGAATAGCAGCAGTTCTGATTCTGATGGATCCTTTTATTTGGATAGTGAGTATGAACAGAGTGATGATGACTTCATATTTGAAACGAATGTTGACGTGGGAGTTGAGTGGGGAGGAAGTAAACGGAGGACAGAGGTTGAACCAGAAGTAGGTTGACTCCACACGAATGTTGACGTGGTACTGCAAGCCATTTGGTAATGCAAGCTATCAGTTCGTTTACTGCTATCAGTTCGATTACTGATTGATGATGCTATCAGTTTCATTTGGTAATGCAAGCCATTGTGGCCTGGTAATGCAAGCCTGGCTTGGTTTGATTACTGATTGATCACAATGGCTTGTGAGCACAAAAGTACAATGGCCTTTATCAGTCCATGGTTTGATTACTGCTACTCAAAGTACATCAGTCCATTTCGTCTACTGCTTGTGAGCACAATGGCCTTTATCAGTCCATGGTTTGATTCATTACACAAACAGGAATGGTTTGACTTTACTGCTACTGGTTCGAAGTCTGAAAAACAGGCAGCATAGATAAAAGAAATTCTTCTCCAAACAGGCAACATAGATAAAAGAAATTCTTCTCCAAACAGGCAGCATAGATTCATTACACAAGTGGCTAAGAAACTAAATACAAGATTTCATTACTGCTCTGATTACACGAGTGAAATAAAATAGCTAAGAAACTAAATACAAGATTTCATCATAACCAAGATTTCATTACACAATGGCTCTAATCCGCTTCTTCATCAACCAGTAAATGATGAAGCCAACCAAGATCAGCATAACCAAACAAAAATAAAATACCACGAAAAACAATTTCTCCCTCCCTTCGTATACTGCCACTTTCATCTCCAGGGATGTCATCTTCCTCAACAATCCAGGTATCACTTGTCTTGATCTTTCACACATAGGAGGGTCAAACCAAGCAAAAAATCCACATGACCCACTTTCCTACAGCCGAAAAGGACAAAATGAGGAAATGGGAAAGACATAAACTTCAAAAATCAAAAGATTGCCACTCACCCCATAGTTTTTACAGCTCATAAACCTCCTGCCTGGATTTGTAGCAGTCCATGAAGTCCTTGTTCGAGCTGGAAGGCCACAGTCACAGACCCTAGAAGTCATGGTCCAAAGTTTGCAGTGTAACTCCTACACTTCCTACTCTTCCTCCCTCAATTTATACTAAACCAATCTCCATTTTTTTACTCCTGCCAAGTGTGGTTTCGGCGGGAAACGTAAGATCCCTTCCCTCCAACATATGCATCATGCAGAATGCCCAGAATACCCCTATATATGTGCCCACGTGAATGGCACATGGCAAGTTTCCGTCAGCTGGTTTGGACGGAAACAAACGGTAGGGCCACATTGAACCAAATGTCAAATGTGGAGGATATTAGTGTTCAAATTGAAACTATAAGGACCAAATCGAAATTATAACTAAAGTCGAAGGGATATAAAGGTAATTTACCCCTCTTTTTTTGTATTATTTAAAAAATTTGTAATTTTTTTATTCGTTATTAGTTCATCATGATAAGTTTTTTTTTTTAAAATAAAAAATTATGGTCAAAAGTTTTTAAAAAAATAAAAAATAAAAAATAAGTTAAAAATTAATTTATAATATTATCTGATGCCCAAATAACAGTATCAGATAACAATGTCTTATAATATTTTTTTTTTTTAAAGGCAAAATAATTGTATAAAAAAGAGAAGAAACTACAATGGGATGGGTACTGGTGGTAAGATCTTACCACCCAAAGCCAAGGACTCCAGGAGGAAACTTCTAAAACCAAACCAAGGAAAGCAAGAAGAACAAACCCAAAGGCAGAAAAAATACAGATAATGTTATCAGATAATATTATGTGTTAATTTATATGTAAGGGTATTTTTAAAATCGCGTGTCGAAAAGACTTCCAAACATAGTTTAGTTTTAAATGGATTAATTGTGCCAAAAGTCCATTATTAATAAATCTTCCTTATTTTTTATTGATCGTCAGGTGATGAGTTATTAAGAAGCAATTGGGCTTTTGGTTAGACCTCAATGTTTGCTAATAAAGCCTGCATTAGAAGTCAATTGCCAGTTGTTTTTGTAATTACAAGTAGGGTGGTTTCTTTAATGACAAGTATCGTAGTCGAAATCCTACGCTTGTCCTAATTAATTTAATTGGTCATGTAAGCCATCCTCAATCAAGCGCAACTTTCTCTCTCTCTTTTTTTTACTTTATCAAACCTCCGCTTAGAACTTCTAAAGAAAGAAAAACAAAGGATGAGATTCGGGACTTGACAGTCCTAGCGAATGGATCCCCGAGCACACTTCGACTACTTTAATACCCTTTTAGTTCTGCTACTTGCCCTTAATCGTATGGGCGCCAACGACTTTCGCCTATTAAGCGTAAGGGCCCTCGTAAATAATAGGCAGCTCTTCTCGTTCAGGCCATTCAGAAAAAAAAAGGCCTTCCTGTCACTAACCAAAATCTTATATTTGGAATTAGAAAGCAAGACGAGCCATGCATCCACCTAACTCTTTCCTAGTGTTTTGACCTATAATGATCTAACCTAGAAAGTACCTTATCTCCCTTGGAGATATGGACCGATTAGATCGAGCTACTCTGATACAACTCCTTACCTCATGACTCATTCCCTCTTATCACTTAACGGGAAAAGTCAACGAAACAAGTCTAAAGGCTATTTCTTGAGGGGAACCTATTATGTGATCTGCCAACCAAGAGAATTTCAAGCAAAGAAATAGTTCGGTTTTTTTAATTTCTATACTATATTATTTGCTTTCCACAAGGGAATGAATTGAGGAATAGCACTTGTAAAGGAAGCCCTCTCTGCCCTTCCATGGATTAGGAGGTTTGACTTCATGTTTTAGATACCATCTAATGGGTGAGCAATTTATTCTTTGGATTTTAGTAACTATGGATCACAAAAATTAGAGCACACATAAAAATAAATAAAAAAATAAAAAAGATAGAAAACACTGATATAAGAGATTCGGCAATGAGATTATTCCTAGGAAGCTACACTATTTCACAACCTAGAAGAAAACTCAAGAGGACACACTTCGATCCTTCTCTCTCTCTCTCTCGAGAAACATCAGTCTTTTTCTTCTCAATTGTCTAACCTCGGAATTACAAGACGGCATATTTATAAAGTCAATTTCGAGTATTTAGTAACCAAAAAATCTTGTTCTTAGTGCAATTCTGGCACAGGGCAGACCCTTCATACCTGCGGGTTGTCTATTGAAGATTGTTTGCATCTCCATAATTCTTGCCCTTGTACGTAATACCATCAACGTATCATATTTTATAATTTCAATTCTTTTGGGTTCAGTTCATACGGGACTAGATCCTAATTTTAATCACGTCTCTCACTATTAGACAGTGAGATTAGTCCACCATAGATTTGTCCAAATACTCATAAGCTAATTTCGGACATCCTGAGTTATTGAAATAAAAATTAAAAATATATGATACTTTGCGCTATATGTTGCTTGTCGGTGCGGAAGAATGTGCAATTAATATTTAAAACAATATCGTGTACGATTATTAGTTATCTTTTCTTAAGAAAAAATTATGTACAATTTAAGTTATAACCTCCTCTATGATTGTTTATTGGTTGGCGTTTGTTCTTCTTTGGATTGTGTGATGTTGGTGTTCTGCGTTTTGGATACCTATTCTTCGTTTGATTTAATCCAAGCATTGGTCGTGGAATTCCTTTGCCCATCAAAAAAATAATACCTTATCTATGATTTACTCCTATATAGAGAGAGAGAGAGAACGCGCGCTTCTAATAAGATATCTCTTATTTTGTTATGGTGCGAACCACTTATTTCTTGATCACATTAATTTGATAATCTAAACTATTCAATGCGTTTAAAATTTACTTTTAAGGGTTAACACTTGAAATCAACTCAAAATATTATCTAGAAAGGCTTGATCCATTTAATTTTTCATAAAACTATTCCTGTCAGCATTTATCAAAAACTGTTTAGATCAAACTCTTCTCAATAATATTATTTTAAGCCCATTTTTTGCTGGTACCCTTAAAAATATGTTTTAAATACATTAAACAGTTCGGATCATCAAAATTTAATCAGAAAATAAGATGTCCACACCGTAGTAAAATAAAAGATCCCTTATTAGAAGAGGACTATGTGTGTGTGTGTGTGTAAGATTCGCTCAAAAGTTCATCAAAAAGGTATTTTGGTACAATAAGTTCATGTCAAACTAAATTATAGAGAAAGTTCTATTGACACATAAGTTTTAAAAATACACTTTTAATAAACACGCGATAACATTATTCGTTTGTTAATATAAAAGTAATGATTTTATTTGATAAAATTATCTGTTGTTGTTTATCAATTAACATTATCTGCCGTTTTTAACAAATACCTTAATAAATAATTTTATCTGTTTATTAGATCATTATAACTTTTAGTTTTTATCAGTCAACAATTTTGCCGATTTAAACAGATACCATAACAAATAACGTTATTTATTAGTTTTCGATGTAATAATATTATGAGATAAAATTACAAGTTTTATTTTTCTAATTTGACTAATAGAATATATCAACCTAACATAAATTCTAATTTGACTAATCAAATATATCAAACTAACATATAATGTTATATATTTGACTTGCCCATTAAAAAAATAATTTTATCTTTTAGTTTTAAAATGATAATTTTATTAAATAAAGTTACCTATTAGTGTTTATAAGTTAACATCATCTGTCACGTTTTACAGATGCATTAACAAATAACGTTATTTGATAGTTTTTGAAATAATAATATTATCAGATAAAATTATATATCTCTTCTCGTTCAGGAGCAAATCCATCTATAAAAGGACAACAGATGTTAAAACTTTACAAATAATGGACCTTAACTCATAAATTAAATTAACATATTCTTAATGAGGCAAATCAATTCAAATTTGTCTTTTTAACCAATTTTTCATGTGTGTGTGTGTGTATCCCTCATTTTACTAAAAAGCAAATTTTTGATTTCTTGATTAAATTTTGATGATCCGAACTGTTCAATATTTTTAAATTTTTAAGGGTAACTGTGAGAAATCGGCTCAAACAAATATCAAAAATGACTTGATCCAAGCGATTTTTCATAAATGCTGGCAGAAACAGTTTTATGAAAAACTGTTTGGATCAAGTTTTTCCAATAATATTTTAAACTGATTTATCATATGTATCTTTAAGAACATGTTTCAAACATATTGAACGGTTCAGATTATCAAATTTTAATCAGCAAATATTCAACAATATTTGCATCATTCATATGTCCTAATTAATGTCGCCTAATTTTGGAGAAAGAAAAAATGACTGACACCCGCTTATTTAAACACTTTCAGTTGTGCTATCCGGATTTTATGCTAAAAAAAACTAAAAATACCAAAACCAGTCTACCCTTGTACCATTTTGGGCTTTTTTAATTTTCAATTAATAATTTTTTGTGTAATTACACATAAATTGAAACTAAAATCATCCTGTTTTATGTTTGGTGATCTATTTTTAAGTTATGAAGTTTTATTTTATATGTCCACTATAATTTTTATTAAAAGATATCATTTCATGGATTTATTTTGTAACGATAAATTCAAAAATGGTATACCGGCACACTTCGGTACGTATCAGTACATACTGTATCAATAACAAAAACGGTATCTTGCCAATATGAGATTGATAACTTTAATTGGAACCGTGCTTCTCAATTTAAAAAAAAAAAAAGTCAATATTTATAATGATCCCCGTTAAGTCAATCAACTAATCTCAAACTAACGATTGGCCAAGAATATTTGAAAATATAACTTCATATTTAATATTAGATTGCAATATCGTGTAGAATTGGACCTTCTTATAGCAATTTTTAATTCCTTTCCCACTGTCATGATCAAAATTAATCATTAATAATTACTACATGCATTAAAAAATATTAAATGTCTACATCAAATCTCATTCTCGCATATCTCTTCATGAAAATGCTACGATAAATGCCCACTATTTACGGGACCAAATACCCAAGAAATGTCTGCAAAAATAATAAAAATTTTATTTTTCATGGATTCTTTAATAACCGTGTCGTCAAATCGATATAAATGAATAAAATTTATTTTTTATAATTTAAAAAAATTTGTAACTCAATAGCGTCGAATGATCACTTGCTACAATGTGTCTCTGCTTGTGTGTACGATGTACAATCTTTAATTTAGATAAAAGTTCTGCACACTTTTTAAATTTTAGCAGGTTCTTTAAGATATATAAATTTGTAACATCAACGTGGTCAAATCGACATAACTAATTAAAATTATTATCTATAGTTAAAAAAAAATTAAATCTATAGTGTCAAATGACCCCACATTGTACAATTTGGATGTCCTCGTGTGTACGTATATGTCCGGTGTACAATCTTTAGATTACGTAAATATACTTGTCGTTTGAATGTAAATTAATAACACAAATCTTGAGTTCAAAATTTTTCTACAAAAATTCATAACGTTTGCATGTAAATTCGCAATAGCAATTTAATTTGAATTTGTAATGTCAGTATGTACTAACCAGAAATGTTCTGTTTCTGCCGTCTTTTCTTTTCTGTTTGAGAGTCAAAGTAGTGGCGGTGAATTGAATCTCCAATAAAAAGAGAAAACCTACTCACCCTTACTATCTCTGAACTGTTATGACTTTTTTACTTCCTACACGATCTAGCAGTGCCAATTCGTTATAAATTTATCCTGCCCTATTACAATTTTCGTTTTGATGTTATAAGCTTTAATGCAAATATTACAAGTCTTTCTGCAAATATAATTTTGGCATGTATTTTAATGCAAAAAATTCTAGAAACACGTATTATTCATGCACATCCGAACACAAATACATTTAGAACCGTCAAATACACGTAGCATCCTCCATAATCATGTGATTCCTAACTTTTTCTATGAACTTAAGCCAATCGAGGTGCAATATTAATACACACTTTGTCCTTCATTCCAAACATTATTGGAGAGAGAGAGAGAGAGAGAGAGAGAGAGAGGGGACCAAAAGCTGGCGATGATTAAGAAATTCATCAGCCAAGCTGTATAACAAAAGAAAATAGGATTGAGAGTTGACAAATTAAAACTAAGGAGAAAGAAATCCTAACTGGTGCAACACGTCTAATAATTGTGATTTATCTTTGACTAGGTTCCCTTCATTACTTTTAGAACAAAATTTGTGTTTACAAGCTCTACGTTAACATATTCCACGTGATACTCTCTTAGGATTCAATTGAGATTCGGGAAAACTCTACTGCAATTTTTTATAGTACACGTGTAGTATGGATAAAACGACATAGTTTTGACCATTTTGTCCTCGTAACTACATCGTTTTAATCCCATGTATTTTGATAACACAATTCATGTCATAAGTTAAAACGATTTAGTTTCGTGGGTAATGCGGATAAATATATCTCATTTTGTCTGCACTACATATACACTACAAAAAACTGGACTACAACATTCCCAAATCTTCGAAGGATTCATTTGGGAGACTTATGTGTCATATTAGCTTAAAAGTTACTCGAGGAAATAAAGAACGTTTCCTAGTAACTATCTCGAACGATTGCTAGCTAGCAATTAACTCCTTGGGGTTGGTTCACCATGGAAAGAGATTGTGTGGCTAAGGGGTTTGCCCTCCAAAGTTATGACGAGGTCGAATCTCACCAAAATCAATCTCTATGGGTCACTGGTTATTTGTCTGATCATTAACTTCAAGGCTGCAAGAACTAATCGATATTAGGTTGGAGGTAATCGCAAAGCCAACTAGATACGTACCTCGGCTATCAAATTAAAAAATAATTACTAGCGGTCTATCATAAGTATAGCTCGTTGCCTCTAATTTTTCCTTGACGAGATAGATGGGGACCGGTCGCTTTGCCTTGAAGAAAACTACCTTACAATCAAAGAGGCGTGCATGTCTGTCATGGCCGTGCCTAAAAATATTATTCAAACTGTTCATTTTGTAGAACTTAACGCATAAAATGGTCCTCATGTGTTCAATTATTTGGAATAAACCAAGTGAGCAAATCACATGTCTTGCATAAAATAACAAGTAGTACAATTTTCTAAATACACTCCCGACATAATTTGATTCGATCATATCCTTATGTGATCTTTTAATAGGGACCACCTTAGCCCTTTTGTGCAATCAGCTTGGGGATAGAAAATGAGGTGGATCGAATGTTGATACTCGTATGAACAAAATGACAATGATTTTAGCCATAAATTTATGAAAAAAAATGTGTTCCGTTTTGATGTTCAATTAAACTTTTTTTTTTAATAGAGGACGATTGACAGGAGTAAAATAAAATAAAAGGTTTGAATTAAAAAAAAAAAAAAGCCCCGAATTAGGTTCCATTGAGATAGCACATAACCTAGTTGTGCCTTGGAAAAGGGAAACTTAAGCAATAGTGCTTGAAAAGGGGACCAATGTCTTGTTGCGCACAGAGCGTGCTTGTGCTAAAATGACGTTATTTTGGCGCACAAAAAATTATCGAACAGTTGCTTAATGTTCGGATAATTTTTTATACAACAAAACGATATTATTTTAACACACAACATAGCATATATTGTACACACGGCACAGCATGCCCCCTTCCCTTGAACTAGTTTCTAAATTTGAACACGCTTATTCATTTTCAAGTCCAGTAGTTGGTGATAATAAAAGGGTAATTAATTCGTTAATAAAATATTCCAAATTTGTGTGACTATTCTAATTAATTAAGAAGTCTTTTGTCCTAAGGTGATTATTTGATTTATTTGTTTTTGTCTTTTTTAAAATTTGTTAATTTTGCGTGAATTTTTGTAGCACTTAAATTTGCCTTGACAGGAACAATTTAAACGATAAAAAATTATGACCAAAAAATAAGAAAACAGATCAACAAAATAGTTTTAAAAAGAAGGTTTACGAGTCTTACTTTTTATCTTTTTCGAATTTTTCAATTGTGGTTCATTTTCTTTTTTTACTTTAATAATTCCTCTCTTTAAAATAAGATATTTAGACAAAAAAATTAAGAAAAGTTTGCTAAGAAAAAAAATATAAATAATTATTTTAGTCTAAACTCATTCTAAAATAATATGATTGTACGAGTAAGAGGCGGACTCAGGATATAAATTTGGAGATGACCCCAGATAGAGTCCTCACTCTTTACTGTTTACCCATAATTGTCTCTCGTCTTAACACCTTCCTCTTGTACATATACTCTTGATTTGGTAATGGAGTTAAACAAGAAAAAGTAGTTTCCAAGGACACCACAACGTAGTGTTCAACCCTAATTTTTTCTATCACGTAAAGTGTGAGCATAAATTCTACACAAATGTGCAATAGAGAAGGAGACTTAGAACAATCATGTCGGTGTTCCAAGAGTACTAAATAACTCTTCCTTAATATTAGGAAAACAAAAGAATTTTTTTTTCTTTTGTTTCTTGAAAAATGGAGGTGGATGATGGAGATTGTAATTTTGAGTGTCTTTATCAAGAGGCTAATGATTAACTAGCTGGCAACAAGATTAGACTAATGAACAAGAACAAGTGGATTTGCTTGAAATAGGGAATGATTCTTATTAAGGAAATAAACAAAAGGTTCAAGTTGTTGTGGATGTAGATATATAGCTACTACAGCATTAAGGTTGACCACTTATATTTCAAAATAACAAAACCTAATGGTGCATACATGTGATCAAGGATGCTACACACATATTACTTTTTTTTTTTTTTTTGGAAGGCAAACAAATATATTAAAGGAAAAGAGTAAGTTGGAAAGACTCCAACTCCTCCACAACAACAAGACAAGTGCAAGGAAGCCTGAAAAACGCAGGCAAAATCAAGAAGACAAAACAGAGAGCCTAAAAAAACACACACCTACAACAAGGGACTGCTAGAGACCCTAAGCAAAACTATCAGTAAAGGAAGCCACAAAGTGTGATTCCACTAACATTATAAAGAATTGACGAGACAGAGTAATTATCCTCCCGAACCTGAGTACACACTCCCTGGATCCATCTGAACATAAAGTCCCTCTAAAAACAACCCCAATCCACCATAATGTTGTTGAAAACAATTTGGTTCCTGGCCATCCAAATGGAATAAATCAAGAAAGTAGGAAAGGAATGCCATAAAGCCTTTGATAGCTTAACTCCTCCTCTTCTAAACCTGTGGCCTCCCCACCAGATAATGGCCTCAGCCATTGACTTAGGAGTGGCCCAACTCAAATCCCACCAAGATAAACAAGTGCACCACAATGCCCACACTTTGTGGCAGTGCAGGAGCAAGTGGTCTTGGGTTTCGGCTTCTCTGCCACAGAATTTACACCAAGTTTCACTGGAATCGAGGATTCCCATCCTAAGAAGCATATCAGCTGACTTGACTCTTCCTTTCCAAGCTAGCCAAGTAAAGAACTGCATCTTAGGAGGGCAATGCTTATTCCATATAATCCTAGAGGGCATAGGAGATGTTACAGCCCTAGTTGATTCCACCATAAGGTAGATAGAATTCACTGAAAATTCCCCAATCCTTGTTGAAGGCCCTATCCAAACCACCCTATCCTCCTCTTCTGATAAAACAATCCCAGCACTTTTGTAGATCACTCAAAATGACGTTGTTCTGTATTGAGAAAAAGTCAAATTTGTTTTGAACGATTTGGAGAAGAAACAAATTTGGTTTCAATATGCTCGTAAGCTGAGTGTAGATGAAATGAAAATATTGAGATGGATGTGCAGTAATAATTTGCAAAACGAAATTAGAAACAAGAACTTTCGCAAAATAGTAGGATTAATATCATCAATAAAATATAAAATTAGAAAAAATTGATTAAGTTGGCCGATATTTCTATCGAGATCAATTGATGCGGTAGTTAAGAAAAACTGATAGGTGTCAATTCTAAAATTGAAAGTGACACATTTCGTGAAAATCGAGTTGTAATTCGCATTCGATTAGAAAATTGATTCTTTAGTGTTTGGTAGATGTTAGTCTAGCTTAAAAAGTTAAATTCGGAGAATCTCAGAAGATACCTTGATGAAGTCGGAATTGGAATCAGAATCGAAATCGAAATCAAGTTCTACAAGGAAAGACAATCATGCCTATTCAAGAAGGCCGCTTGAGCAAGATATGCGGTCTCAAATTTGAGCAGCCCACTCGAGCGAGATATCCGGAATATTTGTATTTCTAGCATTACTGTTAAATATTTTTGAACGGTAAAGAGGCTAATGATAACCAGCTGGTAACAACATTAGACTGATCAACAAGAACAATAAACTTTAATGGATTTGCTTGAAATAAACGAACTATTAAGGGGAAATTATTCTTATTAAGGAAGTAAACAAAGGATTCAGGTGGTTGTGGATATATAGATATATAGCTACTGCAGCATTAGGGTTGACAACAAATATTCTACAATAAAAAACCTAATGGTACATATATGTGAATAGATTTATGCCCTATTAAGCGGTAAATAATGTGTAAATAATATATCGAGAAAAAAAATGATGTATATAATGAGACGATCGAGGAAATTAAATATACATTTTTATTTATTTTGATAATCAAAATTGTTCATTTCTTAAAATTTATTGAGCACGTCAGCCTATATAAAAAAGTATGTTAATTGGATAATAATAAATACCTTATCTGAACACGTTTATTTTCACATAATGAGTTGGGCACACTGGGCCGAACCCATGTTTTTTAAAAATATATGTATTTTAACCAATTATTTATTGGTACTCATATTAATAAGATTTTTAATAAATTTGATGTTCTTGGTGAGTTCTAAAAGATAAACAATCCTAATTATCCAAAATGATCCAAATTGAGAAATTTAGAACTATGTAGTTTCCTATGTGCATATTTAGTGTGAGTAAAAAACGTAATTTAATCCGTTTTGTTTATGAAACTACATCATTTTTACTTACCACACAAATTGCTATAAAAATACATGAAATCAAAAACGATATAATTTTAAGGACAAACCTGACAAAACTATTTCGTACACACTATACAAAATTACAGTACAATCTCTCAGAATCCCAAATTGAGACCTAAAATAAACCAACTGCATGGTGCATATCATTATATTAAATAAATTAATAACACAAATCTTGTAATATTGCACCTCAAAAAGGTAGAAAAATAAATTCTAATTAAATTATCTTCAAAAATTGCAAACAAATGTGAGAAAGTTCATTTTATATTATCTTTTTTTATAACCGAAGTATCCAGTCAGCTTGGAGTATACTCTATATATTGCCGACTAGTCTTTGAGACTCTGAAATTAACGATCGGGCAAACATTTAGTTGCTCTAAAATTTGTGGTTACCAAAGTTCGACCTTAGGATGTATTGGTTTATAACTCATCTAAATATCCACTTGGATAACCCGTTGAGGTTAATTAAACTCATTTTATATTATCACTTTACGTCTTCAATGACCTAGAGTTGGAAAGATTGTAAAGTGGTCTTGGAGCACCGCAACGTGATGTCCGAACACTCTACCACTGTACATTCATATAATTCTCGGTACTAAATTTGTAAACTCCATATAATTATGTGATGACAAAAAATATTGAGGCACCACATAATGGTGTCGCGGACCATGCTGATTACACCTTGAGCAACTTTTGTGATTGTTGCTATTTGAAAACCTAGCCACTTAATTTAGAGTAATACTAGGAACATACACAAATGCTGGACACAGATGTGTTTGAAATTATTAAATGTACGTAAGGTCCTTAACAATTTGTGGACCCTATGTGCATCCAATAATTTCGGATACATCCGAGTCCGAATGTGTTCAAAATATTTGTATTTCTAAATTTTTTGCTTAATTTATTGGCTTACTTTTATTGTGATTTTCAAGAATGTATATTAATGGGCCTTAGGTGTCAGATTTGAAACTGGTGCTATTGAAGCTTAAGTTATTGGACTTCTAGAAATCTGGGGCTGGTTTGAGGTTTTTTTTTTTTTTCTCTGCTTGGTCTGGGCTGAGGTTGGACAATACCTTATTTATAGAGTAAATTACATTTATATCCCTTCGACTTTATGTTAAATTTTGATTTGGTCCTTCTTGTTTTAATTTGAACACTAAACCCCCTAGACTTTGACATTTAGTTCAATGTTGTCTATCCGTTTGGTTCTGTCTATATTTTTAACGGAAAGGCTCCATGTGCAATGCACATGACTTCACTAGAAGGGTATTTATGGTATTTTCCACCCTTCTTTCTCAACTCTGAAAATTCAGACTTTTTATCCTCCCCTCTCTCTCTCCCTCTCTCTCTCTCTATCATTCAGTGAATATGAAAAGGAAACCCAAAAAAAAGAGGAGGGAGAAAAATTCAAAACTAATCTCTTTCATTCTTCTTTTATTTTTCTCTTTTTCTTCTCTGTCCTCCTTTAATCTTACTCCCAGCAAAATCAACACCAGATTCTTGAGGTACTTGTACATGAACCCATGCAAAGAACCCACATTGCAGTTGGGCATGGTACAAGATCAAATGAAGGTAATAGAGGGTCGGTTGGGAAGCTGCCCACCATAGGCAATGAATCAAAAGCAGTCTCTTGTGTTGGAACATCATAATGCCACTCCAACGAAGAAAACCAACTTCAACAACAACAAAACAACGACAACGACGATGTCAAATCGCCAAAATACTCCAACAACAAAAAATGAAAAACAAGAAAGTGAAGTTAATAAAAATAATTCAGTTTCTCCAAACCATTCACAACACAGAAGCATTAGAAAGATATGAGCTTATAATAAAATCTTATTTGTCAATTTAAAAAAAAAAAAAAGTGGAGAGAGTTTGCTTTGGAAAAGAGAAAACAAGAAAATGTCTTACTACTCCAAATAAACTATACATAAATTAGAGTAGAAGAACAATATCAAAATTATATTTCAAATCATGATTTTTATGTGAATGATAGAGAGAGAGAGGGAGAGAAAGGGAGAATGTGGGTTCTTCTTGTTTTAGTTTCTCCCTCCTCTTTTTTTTTTGGGTTTCCTTTTCATATTCACTGAATGATAGAGAGAGAGAGGGAGAGAGAGAGAGGAGGATAAAAAGTCTGAATTTTCAGAGTTGAGAAAGAAGGGTGGAAAATACCATAAATACCCTTCTAGTGAGGTCATGTGCATTGCACATGGAGCCTTTCCGTTAAAAATATAGACGGAACCAAACGGATAGACAACATTGAACTAAATGTCAAAGTCTAGGGAGTTTAGTGTTCAAATTAAAACAAGAAGGACCAAATCGAAATTTAACATAAAGTCGAAGGGATATAAAGGTAATTTACCCTTATTTATACTATGTGACTTTAATTTTATGATAAAAATATAAAGTAAAAATAATTAATATAATATTGAGTATGTATTCAAATTAAAAAATATAACATAAAATAAATTGGATGTGCTAGAGTATGAAAAATTCATAATTTAATTTTTTTTCATGATTTATGATGGGTACTAATTTTGTGATTGATCACGTACTCTTCTAGTCAAATTTTAACTATTTTTGCAATAGATATTATACAAAATTTGTATTATTGGTTATACTCTTTCACTGATAAAACATTTTACTTTGATTGTAATTTATAAATATGTTAATAGTTAATCGTATTTATCATTAGTAGATGAAATTCTCTTACCTTGTAAAAATAAAAAGTCTATATACAGGATATAAAGATGGCACCATGTTGTATATATTAGAGAGAGAGTTTTCTACAATCTTTTAGGTTTCGGCCACACATTAATTTTCATATTTATTAAAAATATACAGCACGTCATTTTATTCAGTAGAAATCTCTCATATATATATATGGGAGAGGCTCAAGAGACCAACATTTTTTTAGACCAATATTAGACCAACATCTAAACTCTTCATTCTTGATTAAATTTTAATGATCCGAACTGTTCAATGTGTTTAAAATATGCTTTTAAGAATACTTGTGAGAAATCAACTCAAAATATTATCGGAAAGAGGTTGATCCAAGCAGTGGTTAAAAATACTGACAAGAATTGCTTTATGAACCACTGTTTGGATCAAGCTCTTTTCGGTAATATTTTGAGCTGATTTCTCGCATGTACCCTTAAAAACATGTTTTAAACACATTGAACGATTCAGATCATTAAAATTTAATCAGAAATGAAGAGTTTAGATGATGGTCTAATATTGGTCTAAAAAAGTGTTAGTTTATATAGCTTTTCCCATGTATGTATGCAGTCCCCTTCTAATAAGGGATCCCTTATTTTGCTACTGTGCGGACCTCCCATTTTCTGACCAAATTTTGATGATCTGAACTGTTCAATGTGTTTAAAATATGTTTTTAAGGATACCCGCAAGAAATCAACTCAAAAAAATATCGAGAAGGGTTTGATCTAAACAGTTTTTGATAAATGCTGACAGGAACAGTTTTATAAAAAATTGAATTGATCAAGCTTTTTCAGATATTATTTTGAGCTGATTTCTTGTGGGTACCCTTAAAAATATGTTTTAAACATATTGAACGATTCTGATCATCATAATTTGATCAAGAATTAGGAGGTCCATACCGTGACAAAATAAGAAATCTTTTATTAGAAGCTCATTATTTATGTATGTATTTATATACAGTTTTCCACACATCACGTTTTACGTGCTATGGAAAAATCAAGAGAATCTAAAAAATAAAAAAAAATTCTTGAATAGATGAAATCTAATAGATGTTAAAAAAAATTCTCTCTCTCTCTCTATGTATAAATTGAAAACATACAAAATGGCGTGTTATCACGAAGATGTGTAATTCAATGACGAAGCTAAGCGTTGACACAAGCTGGCTTGTGTGGAAGACTTTGGTGGATGTGCTTTAACTTTCTATTTCATGCCCATATTCATTGTTCTTGCTAGGGGTAAAACCCGTCCAATTTGATTCGATTTGGCCGAAAAATTCAGACCAAATTTACAATTTTGATTTGGCGTTTTGTAAAACAAAACTGAACCAAGCCCATGTCAACTTTAACTTTTGGTTTGGCTTGATTCGTTTCTTGATTTCGGTTTAATTTCGGTCTGGTTCTAATTTGATTGGCCTTGGGCCTAAAATTAAAAAAAAAACTTCTAAAAAATTAAGAAGTAAGTGTCAAATAAAGTAAGCTCGGATTGATTTCTATTTTGAAACAGTTTTTCGATTTGATTTGGTCCAAGCCCATATTAAAAAACTTCTATAAAATTAGAGGCTCAAACCCAACCATTGACATGAAACAACTGGAAAAAAAACATAGTTTTTAGGGTTTATTACAAGAACGGTTTCGGTTTGGTTCCTAGGTGACGAAAATTGAAAACAAAATTGAGTTTTTTTCAAATCCCAAACCGGACCGTATAAGACCTAAATGATTTACTGAAAAAACAAATCAAATTGCCTGTTCAATTTGATTTACCGGTTTGGTTCAATCTATTGTTTAGCTTGATTTGAGCTGGAGTGTGTTGATCTTTGGATAGCCTCTTGAGAGAATATCTTATAAGGCTATGTGTGCTTTTTGTCAAGCTCGTGGCTTAAGCCTTTTGTTTTGAACGTTATTGTAATGCATGTTCTTTTTGTATAAAACTAATTTTTTATCGCCTAGCGACAGCATCTATCTTTTAAATTAAATTTATTTTTTAGGACGACTCCTCTTATTCTATGATAATTCAAGCTGAAACTCTACGAGTCAACTCGGAACGGGTAGATTCTTGAGCCACCATTCGTTCTCCCCTCTCAATTGGCATTTGCTAGCTGGAATCTCTCTTCAATTCACATTAGAAAAGTATTCTGGACCCTCTCTGACTTCAGATTAACCACATGGTTGCCTCAGCTTTTGGTGAATATGTATTCTTCTCTTTGCCTTTTAATCATCACAAACATAATTGTATCAAGATAAAGGGGTGGAAATCAAACAAATGGTGGATAGCTTCACTACCAAAGTGGCCATTTGGACTAAAGCCAAGGTTAACCTCCATAAATACTCAGTTGAAGATGTCAAAAGAATGCCTAGATGGCATAAAGAGGCTCGAGATCTGATTCAAGCAGTTAAGATGTCATGAAAGCAGATGGGGAGTAAGGGTTGCAAGAGTTTTGGTCCTTGCCTGAGGATTATTGTTTTGGGTTGGCTCCTTACCAGCCTTGAGGTTTTGCAGGGTTTTAAACCCAGATGATTGTTAGCTATCTGGGTGACGAATCCCAATCATTTTCTTGGGTGCGAACCTAGTTGAGATTTGCGTGTAATTTGTTGTAATATTGAATGCTTCTAATCCCAATTGACAAACCATAATCATCTTCTAGGGTATCAACCTAGTTTGGATTCACATGTGATTTGTTGTCATGCTGAATTCCGATCATATTTCCAAATGCTGAACGATGATTTTTCACACACTTGAGGACAAAATGTTGCTTACCGAGAATTAATCTTCACCAATGCTGACCGAACCTGTAACACCTCAGATCGGATTTTGAAGACCCCCCACACTATATCAATTGATAGTCCCATACCTGTCAGTGTAGATTATGAAGTAATTTTTACACTTTGGTAGAGAGCAAAAGTCTAGAACTGATATTGGATAGGGGCCGCGCGAACGCAGGCCCCCACTGTCACAAATTATGACGTAGGCTCAACCTCTTGGGCTGACCTTAGGCGGGCACCCCTCCTAAGTGCAATGGAGGTCACCAACCTAGGCCATGGGCCTTATTGATCGCCCATTGACCCCGTCCAGGTAAGTATGTTTTAATGTGTGTCCCCTATGCTTTTTATTCATTCCTTTCTGTTGTGCTCCTCTCGTTTCTTCGATGTGGGATTGCTGAAATGGTATTGGTGGGTGGCCCTATTTCCCGTGAGTTAAGCCCTTGATCCTGTGCTTCAATGCCTGAAGATAATCACATTTAGAGGTGAACATGTAAATCAAAAAATTGAATCGAACTAATAAATCAAATTAAATTAATGGTTTGGTTTGGTTTTTTAATTCAATCTACCTGGTCGAGTGTAGGACTTTAAAAAAAAATGCGATCAATTTTTGTTTTAGTCACTTAAAAACCAAATCGAATTAGACCGAATCAGTTCTTATACTGGGTTTGATCTAACTCGATTATTTGATTATTTTTTCGTTTTTATGTAATTTTTTTTGTAATTTTTTAAATCTTTCGTCAACTTTTTGTAGATTATTAGTTCATCAGATATTTCAAAAAAATTATAAATTATGGACCAAATTTTAAAAAAGTTCAAAAAAAATAATTCAAAAATATGGTCTTTTGTGATTTTTCATTGTTTTTAGTGATTTTTTTAATTTTTAAACATAATTTTTAAATTTTTAAATTTTTCATCAAAACGAATCAATAATCCACAAATATAGGGTCTATTTGGCCAAAATTATTTTTTTGGCTTATTTTTTGTCTTTATTCAAATTTTTTTTGTATTTGTTATTTTTATGTCATTTTTTCGTGGATTATTGGTTCGTATCGACGAAAGGAATCTAAAAAGTATAAAATTATGTCCAAAAGTTAAAAAAAAGTCACTAAAGACGAAAATAAGCCAATACGGACGCTGTTTTTGGCTTATTTTTTGTCTTTTCTGAACTTTTTTTAAATTTAGCCGATGATTGATAAATTTTCTGAAAGCTCTTGTCGACACGAACCAACAATCATAAAAAAATTGATGAAAAACAAAAAATTAAAAAAAAATTCAAATAAGGACAAAAAACTAAACAGTGAATAATCCAATAATAACCACAGGCCAAATGGACTCATAATCTTATTGGTCCATTTGACATGGCCTCTTAATTTTTTAAAGGTTTTCCCAATTTTGGGCTCAAGCCCAATCGAATCAAAACTAGACCAAAATAAAATTGAAATCTGAAAGACCAAGCCATCCCCAACCAGAATAGTTTGGTTTACAACAACCCAAACCAATTATCAATTTGGTCCGAATTTTTCAGTTAAATCAAACCAGTTTCACCCGATTCATATTCAATCATTCAAGCAAGAGGATGTTGATACTTTCTTTTTCTTTTTCTTTTTCTTTTTTTGCATAAATTAAACTGATGCTTAGGATATAATATAGAAGCATAAATTAGAAAAAAGAGTACCTGAATATTGTCAAAGAGTCTACAAAATATCAAAGGACTCTCTATTCTTTTGATGTGTGTGGGATTAAAATAATTATTTCGATTCTTGATATCTAAAATTATTTATTTTACTAACCCCAAGTACGTGAGATGTGTTATAATTTTTCTTGAGTTTATAAAGAGTATATAGAGTTCAAGGTCGACCCCGGTAACAAAGAAGAAATCCATAAAAACTTAGGATCCGACACCATAATAAAATACTACCCTCATGATTAGACCATGTCCCTGATTGGGAGTATTTTTTTTTATATTTTTCTATTCTCGTTTTTGAATTTTAATTATTTAAGAGTCACATTCTCATAAAATCAAAAATAAAAAACTGAAAAATAGACTCTCAAACACCCATTTCTTCTATACTTAAATTCTCTATTTATTTATCAATAAACAATGACAACTTGCATGTGGTGCTCTATCGCAAGGAATGAAGGAGTTTTTGCTAGTGGTGATGGCGGCGGAGGCAAGGTTGGTGGTAGTGGCAACGAACTATGGCATGGCGGTGGGGGTGGCGATGGCGGTGATTCTGGAGGAAGGGGTAAACTTATGCAGGATCTATTTTATCAAATTCAAATAACTTTTTTGAAACTAAATTTATTAGCTCTATTAATGGTTTTAACAAATTGATTACATTTAAACATCGATTTTTAAATCTTTTGGCATTTTTCCATCTTAACTCAGAAATCCCCACATCCTAGTGTGTGTATATATATGAAATATAAAAATGAACAATGCTATAGTTTTAAAAATTAGATAAATAATTTTTTTTTGAATTTAAAATCAATAGTTATAATTCATTTAGATAATGAAATCACAAATATAAATAAATCATGACCGTTGATGTTGAAATCGGGAAATTTTTTTTATTCAATTTCAGATACCGTAGACTTTTGCTATAAAAAAACATGTAACCAAACGGGTATTTTTTATGCTTTACTTTTTGTCAGAGGTACATTTTTAATTTGGCTTGTTAGTATTGAAATTAATTACATATAATTTTAAAGGACACTAAAAATAAAATTCATTATTTTTTTGGGAAATTTTAAAATCATTTCTCAAACATAAACACTCGTACATGTAAGTATACCATTTTTGATATTGATATGGTTATCGATATTGGTGTGTTCCTGCGTCCTGTTTCGAATTTATTGTTAAAAATACATAAAATTCTTAAATAATACTTTTTAACAAAAAATTATATTAAACATGTAAAATAAAGTCTTACAATTTAAAAATAAATCATCAAATACAAAAAAGATAATTTTAGTCTCAATTTATGTATAATTATTAATAAAATAATTAATTATATAAAAAAAATTATGCAGCCCGGTACGATATAATTCAAAACAGGTTAAAATAGACCGGAGTAATACAAAAAGAGAAAGTCTGTGTACCCAGACTTGTGTACACAGATCCGGACACAGATGTGTCTAGATCCGTCGGATGCACGTGAAATCCTTGAATTATTAAGGGCCCCACGTACATCCGACGAATCCGGACACATCTGTGTCCGAATCTATGTGTACACAATCTGTATACACAGCACTGCTCATACAAAAATGAGCTGACACTACTATTAGTTTGAGACGGTACGTAACGCTTGGTATCAATAACTTTGAGGGGTAGTTGTCAAGGGAGAGATAAGTCATTTCGAAGCAAATCATCATTACTAAACAGAAAAAATTGAACGAAAATATTCACCGAAACATAAGCCCTATGAATGTGCTGCGACTTCGTTTGCTCAGTTTGGGCGGGTAGCTACAGTGCGAAAAAAGAGAAGATAATCGAATGCAATGAGCAGCGACGCAGTAATGGTCGATACCCCCGTCGTACCCCGCGACGCCACCACCGCAGATGATGGTGGTGGTGATGCTGCTGTCGATGTTGAAGGACGAAACGATGACATCGTCGATGTGGCGGCAGTTGGAGAGGGAAGCGGAAGCGGAAGCCTCAGCGGCGGCCGAGTGGGAAGAAGTACGGGAACAGAGTTAAGGGCCCGTGGTCGCCGGAGGAGGACGAGGTACTGAGTCGGCTGGTGAACAACTTCGGGGCGAGGAATTGGAGCTTGATCGCACGGGGAATCGCGGGGAGATCGGGGAAGTCTTGCCGCCTTAGGTGGTGTAACCAGCTTGATCCCAACGTCATGCGGATACCTTTTACTGGTAATTTATTAATATCCTCGATTAGACCCTCTTTGGATATGTGGAATCTGCAGATGCTCAATAAACACCCGTAGATGACAAACACAAAATTAGGAATGCTAGTGTTACAATTTATCTATTGTAATATAGAAAAGGTGAACTTTTGTTGGTATGAACAAAATGTGAAGCTTCATCGCAGAAGTGTTATTTTAAATTTGCCTATCAAAATTAACTTAATGTTATGTTCACTACCGATGTGAGAATACAATGGATGTAACTGAAGGCAAGAGAACGAACTCTTTGGACCGCCATGAGAAAGGAATTCGGTAAGCATCAGTTAGAAGCTTGAAAGGTCTGACTTAAGCTATAGGATTCCCTAGAGGGATCAGGTGGTCGTCTGCGAATGTACCAAAGTGAAAAGATTCATCCGAAAGTTCTAAGGAATGAATGGCTTGCTACTTGGGATTGAGTCTCACTTCCTCTAAGTCAATCAATAGTTGGCTACAAAAGACTTGTTGTTAGACTTTTGACTTTCCAGAAGAGAGTCTGGTTCTCCTTTCGAATTTGTAAAATTACTCGAGTTAACTACCCACTCCCACATTTCATTGTCAGACATATTCAACTACGTACATGCACACCCAGATTGTGTGGCCAACTTATTTGGAATTAATTATGGTGATGGTTATGAATAATGTGGTTGCTACATTATGAATGCTATTGGTCAGGTTATGAATGCTAGTGATCCGCGTTGTGATTTTATTTACTCAAATCAATGTTGGGCAGGAAATCAGGCAAATCAATGTGGAGCCTGATTTAGTGATGAGATTTTGTGTCAATTTGGTCATGTTATGAATCCATGTGACCTGATTCCTGAATTTCAAACACAGGTGTATATTCGAACTATGTTGGTATCCTTTGTTTGGGTTCTTTTATTTTAGGGGATATGTAATGACAGTGGCACTTGCATGAATTTCTTTACCTTGCAATTGACCGTGGAGTAAGTGTTTCTGTGATCTCTCTGCTTGATAAGGTTGATTTTGTCCTTTGTCGCCGTCGGGTTAATGTAACAGCTGTAAAAAGGTACAACTGCTAGTAGCCTACTTGCCTTTTCGTCTTCGAGAAATTTACAGTACCCTACATACGGTAGGAAAATTCTGGATTTAATTGTAAATGTGGCAAACTACTGGAATTACTGCGGAGAGGTGTACTGTAAGAAATGTTTTAGTTCGCAGCGTTCGTGATGTGCTTTTTGGTCATAAGATTTTGTAGTGAGAAAAAAGGCAAGACGCTTTTCCCTCATAAACGGAATATAATCAAAGTGGAGATCCCTTCCCTATGAACTTCGTGGAAAAATTTGTTATGATTTTTTGATGTATTTGGTTTGAACCATTGTTGCGTCATTACAAATCTTTGTATGGGCATGCGGTACATACATTTGAAGGATGCGTACAGTAGCCGGACTGATGATCACACGAGGGTTATTCGTATTTGATCTTGGAGGATATTATCTTTGTGATTGTTATTCATAAGGACACTTTTCAGTAGATTTAATTGTTATTTTGGATTTATCCACTAGATAATATTGTTAGGATATCTTTTCTTTATTGATAGTTATTGTTAAAGCTTGTCCTCGCACTGGTTAATTATAACCTCCAAAACTAGCATATGAGCCTTGGCGTTTTTTCACTCATTGTTAATTAATTTTGAGTTGGATGGTTTAGCATAGTATTAGAGTGGTAGTATCACCACCATTTTGTCCTTACCTTCTACCACCCATCACCACTATTTAAAGGACTTACGGGTGATCTTGGAATTTAGTTTATGATATAGGATGAATTTCTTCTATTGGTGTGGATGGCATTACCTTTTTCCTAGATTTGGTTTTCTATGGTTCTTAGTCGTGGATTCCTAAGGTTCTTCTGTCATTTGTTTTACCATCCTGCATCATTTTTGGTCCATTAGATAATATTGTTAGGATATCTTATCTTCCATTTGTTGTTATGCCTAGCTATAGTACTCAACAGATGATCTTGGGATTTAGTTTATTGTAGGGAATGAGTTTTTCTTAGTATTGTGGATGCCATTACTTTTCCTTATACGTGGATTTGTAGGGTTTCTTTGGGGGGACTCCTAAGGATCTTCTATCTTTTATTTATCATCTGCATTGTGGACCCTGTTTTACCTCTTCTTGTCGAAAGTAGTTGCTTCTGATGTTTAGTTTTTCCTGACTTTATCAGTTTAAAGGTTTTCACCTATCAGTTTGTGCTTTATAGGATTGATCTTTCCTTCTTCAACTGCCACGTTGCTGTATTTTTCTTTTCCACATAAAGTAACCTGGCTTTGCAATTTGGGTTTTTTTAGGATTTAGATTGCCGACTTATTTCAAATTAAGATTCATGGCTTGTTAGCACTTCAATGGAGATCGTTTCAAGTTTGAACCTCCAAAGAGCTAACGAAAAACCAATGACGGGTTTTTGATGTCGCCACGTGAATTTAAGACGAGTGAGAAGGAGCAAGAAAATGGGGCCACCTCAGACGGGGTACACTAGATACTAGTTTGGGATTCCATTACTCCGAAAGTGTTTGTTATACTTGTCTCGTGCATTTTCTCATGTAGACATAACCATGGAATGGTTATGCTGGTTTAGAGCACCTCACAGGCATTTCCGAGTCCTAATAGAGGGAGTGTATGATTATTGCACTACACCCGCTACCTTGTAAAGCTTAATTAGTGTATCCATGGTTGACTTGCAAAGAACACTGTAATTCCATGATACCAGTGTCTTGAAGTTATTCTAACTTGAGGTACTTCCATATTTACATTCCCAGATAATACACATTGATGGCTTAATCTTGTTCGGTCATTTCAGCACAAAACTTATTGATCTTGAGAAAAATTATGTTGTACATACCCTTGTTTATGTCTTAGTACCATTTGCGTGCTTCTACACATAGTCTATAGTATTTTTTATTTTAACGTGAATGAGTTTAGCCCTAGGAACTGAATTTGTTGCAGATGAAAATGATTCTATCATAGTTCAATCTTTTCTTATGTGTATGTGCTTGTGCAACGTGTCTGCATGTGAATATGCTTGATATGCGTCCCTTTAACATTGCTAGCATGCATCATTTGTCAGCGTAAAAATACCATTCATGTAGTGGAAGTTAAATTCTCAGTTCGCTACACTGTTTTTCTGAACAACTAAATATAAACCGAATATGCTTGTTTCAGATGAAGAGGATCGCTTAATAGTTAATGCTCATGCTATTCATGGCAACAAATGGGCATCAATTGCAAGGCTTTTGCCAGGTAGAACAGACAATGCGATCAAGAACCATTGGAAATCTACTCTTAGGCGGCGGTGCATGGGACGTTTCAAGTTCAGGTTGGAATCCAGCACTATGGCCGAAGACATTAGCCTCGACAAATCCAAAGCATCATCTGAGGAAACTTTATCAAATGGAGATGTCAATTCATTCAAGCCATTGGAAGGTCAAGATGTCAGCTCTAGAGAAAGTGTGGAAGAACAGTTTGAAGACGAGGCTCAACCACAAGATCAATCTACTGATAAAGTAAATGATCCGCCTACCCTCTTCCGCCCTATGGCACGCGTTAGTGCATTTAATGTATATAATCCTTCTGACGGTCCAGAAACTGTCCCTCCACTTCCAAGGCCTATACCCTTGCAACAGCCTATGTTTCAGGCCTTGAGACCAGATGCTGGGATCTACAAACTGCTTGAAGGAGCTTTTGGGGAGCCACTAATACCTCACCAATGTGGCCACGGTTGCTGTGGGACGAAAAGTAGGGAAAACCGTCGAATTTCTTTGCTGGGGCCCGAATTTGTTGACTTTGCTGAGTCTCCGTTATTTCCTAGTCAGGAATTGGCTGCAATAGCTGCAGATATAAGTAACATTGCTTGGCAGAAGAGTGGGTTGGAGAGTAGCAGCATCAGAGCAGTTGAGAATTTCAATGTCAGGGTTCCTTCTGGAGGGCCTCTTGTCGAAATGGATATTTTTGAAGACAGCAGAAAGAAGGGCCAGTTTAATTTCGAAGAGGGAAAGAACAAGTTAATGGGCATGATGACTGATGTGCTATCGACTTCTAATGGTAGTAGGCAAGCCTTTTCTGTATCAGCTAAAGTTGGAGGCTGGACATGAAGTGAGCTTGCTTTCACAAAACCGTCACGAACTTTTATAAGAGGAGTGCTATGCTCTAGGAGAAAATAGTTAAGTAATTTTAGTGGTTAGGGTTGCATGACGAAATGAGCCCAGAAGTCATGAAAAGGAAGATCCATCTATTTATGAAACTGTTGAAAATGTATGTTGTATTCTAGTTATATTTTATTGCTTCCGTGGGTTATGCAATGGTGCGTTTTTGCTATTTATTTTATCTGCTTTATATCTCGTGAACAGGTAGACACAAAATAGCAAGTGTTTCTAGTTGTGTTAAAAGTTGTTGGCTGTAAATGAGATAATTCTAAAAGAATTGATGGAAATCTTCTTTGCATCATCCATTGTAAGTTCACTGAATCCCCTTAAGTGTTATAATTAGGCTTGTGCACACAAAGATGCACGTTCACGTGTGAACCATGGACATGCACGTGCATCCCACGTGCACAGTCCTACAGTCAATACTTTCTGCAACCATTTCAAATTGGATTGTAATGCATTTGGTTGAATTCGGTTCCTTCTCTGGTTCGGGTGCAGGTTCAACTCCACTGAAACCAACACTTACAGCTCTTACTTCCTTCACTTACAGGTTTACCTAGAAGTCATGATCACGTCCCCTCAACTATCAGTCCATTGACTAAGAAGGGGGCCTGGAAAAAAAACTGCACGGAAAGGAAAAGTAAACCGTTTTTGTGCAACCTATTAGAAGGTAGGTCTATCTTCAAACAAAGTGCAGCAATTGCATATTTGAGGTATGAACTCTTCATCTTGGGATAACTCAAAAGCAAACAGTAGAGGGGTATATTTATCACTGCTTGTAGTTAGTTAGAGCTCCATTACCGGGTATATCTGTGACCCAATTGACAAGATAGCTTACGTGAACGTAGTGGATTGTTAGCTGTGGCCACCTTATTTCCTTTCTTCTGAGTGAGAAGAAGTCTGGGACCTAAGACGCACAATGTCGAGGAAACTCTCCAAGTCTAAAACTTCCAGGTCATTTGTTTGACAGACTTTTGAAGCTAGGTATCAGGACTTCTCTGTTCACCAAGAGACTCGGAATGAACCTTTCTCAGTGGAGGAAAGGAATAGCGATGTTTTCCAACATTTAGAACGTGGAAAGAGACAAATATATCGTATTTGTAGTACGAAAATTTAAGTGTTGTTATTTCCATGCATAAATGAAGTGTATATGTATATCCGGTGCTATGTCCCTGTCGTGTGGTGTATAAAATTTTTAAGTGGGCTAATCTGTACTGTGGCATGTCTGTATCACATGCTTTTGTGAGTGCTGCTTAGTAGAAAATGACTCAAGGGCCCATTAGCAAAGTTGGGGCTTGGATTTGGAGGTTGATAACCTCCGAAATTGCTGGGAAATTGGAAGTTCTTGTTGGCAGGGGGTGTAACATCCATGAAAAAGCACCCCTTTTACTGGTAGTTCAGTTTACTGGGTTGGCAGGTTCGACCAGAAATGCTATGTTTACACACAAGACTACCCCTCTTCCTAAAAGCATCACGGGAACTACTTTACGATGACGGACGAGGGGGAGTTTAAAGCAAATGGGTTATGTAGTTTTCCACATGCATCACATTATTTTAAAAGATCCTATGTACATCGAATGTTTTTAAGTGGGCTAATCTGTACTGTGGCATGTCTGTATCACATGTTTTTGTGAGTGCTTCTTTGTAGAAAGTGACTTAAGGGCCCATTAGCAAAGTTGGGGGCTTGGATTTGGAGCTTGATAACCTCAGAAATTGCAGGGAAATTGGAAATTCTTGTTGGCAGGGGGTGTAAGTAATGTCCATGAAAAAGCACACCTTTTACTGGTAGTTCAGTTTACTGGGTTGGACAGGTTTCACCAGAAACGCTATGCTTATACACAAGACTATCCCTCTTCTCGAAAGCTTTGCGGGAACTACTTTACAACGACGGACGAGGGGGAGTTTATAGCAGCTGGGTTATGTAGTTTTCCATGGGTTATGTAGTTCTCCACATGCATCAGATTACCTTGATGTGACCAAGTTTGCTGTCAAGTTGTGAAGAAAATGTTTGATTCAGCTAAATTCTAAGCCGCTGCTATTGTGCACACACTTTTCATGTACGTATAGCTGTTCTGGCTTCCACAAATTGCTGAGTGGTGCTTCATATTTGAGACATTTGTTAAAGAGATAGATGCCAAGAAGTTGTGATGGCTCGTCACGCTTGTGGAAAATGGTTGGAGAATGCGTGAACGCTTGTCACCTGGGTCCCACGTCGCCTCTTGATGTGATCATGTGACAGCGATCAAGGCCGATCCTAAACATAAGTCCACTAGACCATCGTCGAAGACCTTAAAATTAAGCCCTAAACTAGAGCTTCCATCTGTACAAGGTATTATATATATTTTACTTATTTTTACCTAGTGCATGCCTATAGTTAGCATAGTGAAAAAAATTGCTTAAACATTTGTTAGTGGGCTTTATTAATCGTAATTTATTGTATTCAAAATCCAATGGTTTCAATAAATTCCTTATATTAGTTCGCCTTGGACTAGAATTGTTTTCAGATTTATATTATTTTATTTTCGGATTCTCTTTCAAATATGAACAGGAAAAGCAAATAATTTTGACAAAATTATAATTTTTTTTTCCAAATTAGGACCTAAATGGTTGATGGCCGAAGTGGTATTCGTTGTACGAAGTTCCTGGTTTGAATCATCTTTGTGTGTATATTTTTTAATTGCAATAAATGACATAATTATATATTATATATATCACACAACACTCAAAAATAATTTTTTATGACTTCAATTGTGGAATCTTTAATAAGAAGTTTTAAATTGAATCACAAAAAATGCAAAGCAACAAAATATAAATCCGTGTTGCAATTTTTAATGACATTATTTTTTAGTTAACTATATGTTTTGAAAATCTTTAATTCATAAATGGGGTCCGGTTTTTATAAGTTCACTAGGGTCTAGAAAATTTTAAGACCGGACCGCAAGGATTATTCCCATGAAGATAATGCGATGATGTAGTTGTGGGGATACGCGCACTTACACCTTGATATTTATGCAATGACCAAGTCTACAAGCACACCATTTGTGCACTGATTCAAATATAGATGTGTCTGAAAATGTTCGATGCATGTGAGATTCATATTATTTTAGAGGATCTTATGTACATCATGGATGTGTTTGGAATCGTTCGATGCATGTGAAATTCACACTATGTTAAAGGATCTGACATACATTAAATATTTCTAAACACATTTATATTTAAATTCATGCACAAATAAGTGTGTTCGTACATTAGGGTTATAACGTAATAGGTGAGCATGTTGGTCCCTTGGACTTTTGTTATCCAAGTGAATCATGTGAAGATGTTATTCCCCCTGTTATGCCTGATATCAAGGAAGACCCCTTTTTGCTCTCTCTCTCTCTCTCTCCCCTCCCCTCACTCTCTCTCCCTTCCGCTCTCTAGTTATAACGTGTAAAAATATTTATTTTTTATAATGCATTTCAACACAATGTATTTTAAAATCCGTGACAATTAAACACCAAAAATATAAAATGATGAACCACAAAATATAAAATGCATAATTCGCGTGGCCTAACGGCGTTTATTTTGAACATTATTGTATAGTATTCATATTAAAATATCTATTATGTAACAAAAATAAAATTAAGAATTTTAGCGTGTCTCCTAGCATCTCGTGTCTTTCATTTTCTAAAAATTTACACATTGACTTGTCTAGTTTTGTGTCGATGCATTTGTTGACTTACAAATTTCAGACGAAAGTCAAGAATAATCTTCTTTATTTTAGGCCCTTCATAGCTACACGCAAAGACAAGTTAGTTTCAATTGATTATTTTGCCCTAAAAACACACTTTTCGTGCACAGATTCAGACATAGGTACATTCAAAATTGTTCGATGCACATAAAATTTTCAAGAATAATATGAGTTCCACCTACAGTTCTGTGTACAAATTTATACACAAAATGATATGTTCTTAAACTTTTTGAATATGGAATGGCTTTGTTTCAGGTACACTCTTGTCGCCTTGGAATAACACTACTACCATGTTCAGCAGATAGCTTATAACGTGAGCCAAATAGATTGTTGGCTCTGGCCACCAGCTCTCAGGAATCAAATCTTGTCCCAGTCTCTCTCTCTCTCTCTCTCTCTCTCTCTCTCTCTCTCTCTCTCTCTCTCTCTCTCTCTCTCTCTCTCCACCTATATATATATAAGATTTCTAATAAGGGATCTTTTGTTTAATTAAAATATGGACCTCCTATTTCTTGACCAAATTTTGATGATACGAATCGTTTGATGTGTTTATAACATGTTTTTAAGAATACTTGGGAAAAATCAGTTCAAACTATTACAAAAAAAAAGTTTGATCCAAACAAATGTTGGCTTATTAGTTTGTACTTTGTACAGTTTTAGACAAAATGGGACGTGGGTTCGGGCTGGTGGTTGGCTTGTAACCCACCTAGCTTGTCCCCCTAGTAATTCTAAGTGCTGGGTTCGTTTAAATAGTGTAAATTATTTAGTTAGGGCCCTCCATCCACATGGAAATGTTTCGGTTAGAAGTTCTCTACTTGTTTTATGTCGGTTTGCTGCCAAACAGAGGAAACAACTGTTGGGTTCGTCAAGTTTGATTCGATTTTTATTATTATTTCGTTAATTATGATGCAGTTCGACCGTGAATACATTTAATTGTATGTTTGGGAATTACATAAACAAACGAAGTTTTCTATTGGTTGGAGTTTTGTCCAAAATAATATTTTGTACGTCAAAATAATATCATTTTTAACACACAGCACGCCTTACTATGCACGCTGTACTACGACCCCAAATTCATGTTTTGGGGGATTTCACAACAAGACAAAGGAAAGTGGAATTGCCATTTCAGAAAAACCAAGCAGAAGATTCTATTGCAGCAGTTCCCCTTTAGCCACACCACTCCATACTTCCTCTTGTTATTACTTGCTCCTCTTTGATGCCTCGAATAGTGGGATTACACTTCTTTTTTATTATTACTTTTGAGAAGATGACCGAGTCATATTATGTGTACGTCGAAGGTCCTAAAGTTAATTAACAGTAAATAAAAATTGATAACCAAACTGAACTAGAAAATTTAACCGAACCGATAGTTTGATTCGGCATTCCAATTACTTTGGTCCGGTCCGGTCCGGTTTATTTTTTAAATATTAGGTTCGATTTCAGTTTTATAGTCTTAAAAATTGAACTGGACCACACCACACCGGACAAGAATGGACCTTGCATTTTTTTTATTTTTGAACTCGTGAATTTGTCAAAAAAAATTAAATTTTGAAAGATTGATTATCAATTTGCTGCTAGATTGGTAACTCATATTTGTATATTGAAAACACTTTTATACAAGTTTTTTTTGTTTTTGCATTGGACTTGATTTATTCATGGTCCGACTTTTTATTTGTAAATTAAAAAAAATACTTTTTTATATTAAGTTGGCTCATTCGTGACCCACGAATTCGATAAATTAGATAAACTAGACCAAAACCGAACAAACGAAACTAAACTGGACTGAATTGATTTGATTCGATTCGATTTTAATTTCTAAATTCATAAATCAAACCCTATTCCGGTTCGAGTTTTGCCATTAAACCAGACCGATTAGGCGATTACATCCCTAATCAACAAGATAAACCTTTAGAGCGTTTTTGTTAGCAGTCAAAGAATGTTCTATTGCTTATTACCCCGAACTTGGCTATACAAATAGTCATATTCGGAGTTTGTTTTACTTCTTTGGATCTCGGATATGATATTCGGGGTACTATTTTATTCACATGGAGAGGAATAAAATTATCTCACCTCTCCTCATATTCATATCTTATCTCCTTTCATATTCCTTTCTACTTACGCAAATGTCATTATTAATTACAATAATGTCATTTACCTTAAAAACCAGTGTAATTATAGTAATTATTCAAACCTTGCGTAATCTTATTTATATACAGTTGGTACATTTCGTTTATTAAAACTTCGAAACATAAACTAATCACTTTACAATCTCCTTGAATTCATAATTGGTTAATTACAATTGGATTCATTAAACTATTTCCGTTTAGTAGGCATGGGTAATTCTCCACTTTACAATTAGTGCATTTCAATTTTGGAAATCAACTCAAACTTATTACAACTGTTACATTCCAATTTTGAAAATCACAATTTCAATCCTTCCATTCCTTCTTTACTTGGGACGTTGGAAATTACAATTGGTGCTATCTAAGATTTAGAGGGGAATAATTTTTATTTGAAATAATCAATGAACTTCAATCATTAGATCAAATTAATCTTAATTGTTATTGTGAAAATGTCTGTTAAGGGTTCCACAGGATTCCACACTGTCTACCTTTAAAATATAGAATTATATTCCTATTAAAATTTTGACCGCTCTCAACCAGAATCGGGGGCCTTGCTGTGCGCAGTGCACAGCAGGGTGTGCTGTGTGCGAAAATGGTGTCGTTTTGACGCACAAAATACTACCCGAACAGTAAAAAATTGACCGAATAATTTTCAGACAGTATTTTGTGTGCCAAAACGATACCGTTTTGACGCGCAGTACACCCTACTGTGCGCAATGCACAGCAGGGCCCCCATTTCCCTCTCAACCGGGCCGATTCCAAGGATTTTTTGATCACAGCACTGTGAGTCGGACAAGACTAACATGTTTTCTCTCAATCAATACTATTAAAATGCAATATTGGGGTCCACACATTTGACATGTCATAGAAGTGCCTTTATCTTTATGGGTTTGTTGGTTCTGCTATCTTATGTTCTTTTTATGTTACCAAGAATATTATATAGAAAAATGTTAACCCCCGCTCACTAGGTGATGAGTAATGTATAAAAAATATATTGATATCCGTAAATTGTGTATTAATATTCGAAAAATATGTATTGATATTCGTGTTTGTTTAATATTATGTGTATATTATCCACTGTTTAATAGACGGTAGTTACAAAACTTTATTATATATAGAGGGTGATCAAGGAAATTGTTTTCTTGATGTCATGAGTCAAATTTCATCAGAATCAATCACTACTAAAAGTTTGTCGTGTCGTTAACTTTAGGACCTCAAAAACTAATCGTCATACGATAATTTTAAAATTGGCCGAATGCGTCGACCGGAAAAAATACTATTATACATTGGAGAAACTGTTGATGGTGACCAGAGTTGAATTATTTAGGTGCAACAAACCATCAATCCGTCCATATCTCACTTTTTAGCCTTTCCACTAGCTCTCTGGTCTCTCCTAATCTTGATTAAGGGGCCCCTCTAATTAAAAAAATCTTGGTTAAGGGGCCCTTCTAAAAGACATCTTGGTTAAGGGCAATTTGATTCTTGATACAATTAATCCTAACCACCCTCAATTAGACACTGAATAATATACAAAAGGTATATTGATATTTGCAAAATTTGTATCGATATTTATAAACATGTATTGATATTTGTAAAATAAGTATTGATATTCATTTTTGTTTGCCATTATATGTATATTATTTAATACTTAATGGGTGGTAGTTAGCAAAATCCATATCGAGCCACTGTGTTTTTTCGAATTGGAATTGATTTGTTTCTTAGTGGATACAGTTATCGTAGTTGTCGAAAAATATCTGGTTGGGTTCTTTTCGATTATTGTATAAGCCATTATCTGGATGTATGTATAAGCCACATACACATTTTTTATTTTATTTTTCAGACACGTTAGATGGGTCGTTGCTAGTGTTTGTACCTTACGAAAAAGTTGACACACATATTTTTACACAATACACGTGACTACGTGAGACTCATACCTTGGGCACAATACGAAGATAAGAGATTTAAGGTAAGATATTACAAATAAGAGGTTCAATGTAAAATATAAAAATTACAATCCTTACAAAATAAAAAGTATCGCGAAGTCTTAATAAGACATACATCCAGCACGTCAAAAACAAGAAAAACAAAGATGCAAAATACAATAGCCACTAGGTAAAAAATAAAAGCAGAGTAATATAAATAAGCTTCAGCCATTCTCAAAAGGAAAAGAGTTGTTTGCTTCGGCATGGATCCTTAGAAAAATGCTATAAAACTTGCCATATTGTTTTGAGTTGTAGATTAGTTTACGAAATGAATTGAGGCCAAGTCATTGGCTCGAATTCGAGACATTCATGTGTGATGCTTCGTAGGAGATTATATCATCACAAGGTACCAAATCCCCGAACCCTCCTTGCAAAGAACGACATGCAGTTTGATTGTGGAGTTTATAAAAATTTGTGCGAGAAGTACAATATCAGAGGATATTACTCAATAACGTCAGTAAAGGCCTCAAATAAAATCATGCTTAGTGGGCTAGAGAAGTGATTGGAGAAGGCCAATGGAAAATTGATAGAGAAGTTGCCGAAGGTACTATGGGATTATCGAACAACTCCATGGCAATCCACTAGCAAAACCCCTTTCGCTCTAGTCTATGGAGTGAAGACGGTCATCCCAATTGAGGTCGAACTCCTGACCATGGAGACTACTAACTTCAGCATGCAGGGAAACGATGTGGTGCTAGCAAAATACCTAGACCTCATAGAAGGAAGAAGGAAAGCGACATTGATCAAGTTGGCCAGCTACCAACGACAATTGGCAAAATCCTACAATAAGAGAGTTAAATCACAAAATTGTAATTCAAGAGAGCTCATGTTGAAGAATATTACCTTAGATGAGAAGAAGACCAATCGATAAAAAAATTAGGTCCCAATTGTCATGGCTCATACGAGATCATCTCAAACATCAGAGCATGCTTCCTCAGATGAGCAGACGAACAAGAATTTCCTCACACATGGAACGAGACCTACTTAAAAATACTTTGTCTAAGGTTAAGATGTAATGTTTCCCCAAGTTGGAATGAAAGGATCGCCTATTTTGCACAAAGACTCACCTTTCAACAACGGGATCATTATGTCCAAAAGTGCGCACCTCAATACCAGGTGTTAGGGGAACAAGTTTTTGGTCCTGTGACAAGTGACGGGAGTGAACACATCGCACACCTTAGCACCACATGTTAGGGGGACAAATTTTCGACGCTATGACAAGTGACGAGAGTTAGTGCATCCCGCACCTCAACATCATGTGTTAGGGGAACAAGTCTTCGGCACTGTGACAAGTGACGGGAGTCAGCGCACCACGCACGACAACACCACATGATAAAGGAACAAGTTTTCAGTCCTGTGACAAGTGACAGGAATTAGCGCACTATGAACCTCAGCACCACGTGCTACAGGAACAAGTCTTCTGTAAAAACTCAAATTTAAAATTCAATAGTAAAATGAGTTTTCAAATTTAAAATTATTTTCATATTTAAATTCTAATTCAAGCATTTAATTTTCATATGTTTATATTTTTTTGATATTATTACTTGCACATCATGTATACACACAATGTACATTACCATGAACCTCTTTGCATGGAATCACTTCCATCCCTACTACCATGGACTCACCACATCCGAAGATACATCAAATTCGGCCAACGTTTAAGGGATGGACGCAAAACATACGTCCAAGTACATTCGTCATTACATTCAACCACTTCCTACAAAAAGAAATAAAAATTCACCACCAAAGAAAATCAATCTTTTGGAGGCCAATTGATTTCGTTTCTATAATTAAAATATTCTGAACAAATTTACACACTACAAACTTGTAAATAACACTCTATGTTCTTACCTTTCAACATACATTTACTCGATAAAATCTTGTTCTTCAAGTATTCTCTCCACAAATTGCTCACTTAGCCATTAGAAGCAATTCGATCACTGATCAAAATGTCACGTATTATGTATTATGGTAGACTTTCAAAGTCAATCTCTTTCTACCTTTAAATGGACTCGCGGGGAGTCTATAATCCACCATCCCACAGGGGTAACGTTTGGTGGTGAGAAAGTGGGAGAAGGAGCACTGAATAATTACTCGGAACTCGGATACTCCACCATGTCCATGATGGAACGTATTCCAAAGAAGCAGGGGATTGCATATCCGTACGATCAACAACCTCTCATCTTCCCCAAAAATTACGCAAATCACGAGACCATACCCCATCAAACGGTGTAAAACAGCTACACAGAAAAAGCTTCCAACACGTTTACCCCACTATGCAATCATATCTCTCTCTCTCTCTCTCTAGGAATTTCTCTCTCTGTGTAGTGTCTCATTCCAACTTCTGCGCAAAAGCATGAGAGACTCTGTCTCGAAGACTCTTGTCTTCTTCCTTGAATCGTCCTATGTTCTCATTCCTCTCTCTGCATTTAACTAATAAAATCTCTACTTTCAAATTATATTCATATTGTTTATTTTCTCTCTGTCAATTGATCTTTGCTATGTGACAAAATGGGTGTGAAAAGGGTCACCTAATCCATTACCCACTTTCCTAAACGTCCTATATTTAATCTCTACTTCCCTCTATATATTGGGATTTTACTTCCGATTGTTGTTTAAACACTTTCAAGCTTCAACTTTGTGGCTCTAGGTGCTTTATTTTTGCCTCAATTTGACCATTTTACTTCTGGGTTAACGAAATGCCGACAGTGGATATGTCTCATATGGACTTAGAACGCGGCGGTAGTGGTCACGGCCGCCCCTCCTCCGCCGGTAGCGACGGCTATAGCATATCCGACGAGGGTTCTTGTTATTCTCGGTTTTATTCCATCGCTGATGGGTCCTACGACGATTACAGTTTCGCTTGTGGGTCTGATCTTGAAAACGGCGGCGGTTCTCACTCCCGGAGGGTGTCCTCGGCAGCGGAATCGGATTGTTCTGAAACTGGGGTTGGTGAAATTAAGGTGCATTTGGAGAAAGTGGAGAGAGATTGTCGGATTTGTCACCTGACTTTGGAGAGTGCCAATACCGAGACTGGAATTGCTATTGAGTTAGGGTGTTCCTGCAAGGATGATTTGGCTGCTGCCCACAAGAATTGCGCTGAAGCTTGGTTCAAGATTAAGGGAAACAAGTGAGTATAAATCTAATTTCTTTTCTAAATTATTTGTTGAAATTAATAGCTTACCCTTGTGGTAGCTTAGATTGAAAGGCCTCTTGTTTTGCTTACACCAGCTTCTGATTATTTTTTGGAGTAATTTTTTAGAATAACCATCTTCTGATTATGATGCAATGTGTTGTTTGGATGCCCATAATCTTAAGTCGGAATAGGAATTTTTTGCTAGTAATTAGCTGCCAGGAATCTAATGCATGAGTTAATTGCCTTGAATGTCTGAATTACTCTAGTAATCTTGTTGTGGATATAACTTTTGAAAGATTCAGTAGAGTTGAACACTTTCAACTTTTGTTTAATGTACTGTTTGTCAGAATCTCTAAAGTAATGTCCCTGTTAGATTCTCCGGTCGAACTAGGGGAAAACTCCATTCGATTCTTGATGGAAATGGAGTTATCTAAGATTGCCATGGAGAGGATGCGGGTCAGATTCTACTGGGAATAAAATCCCGGGTTGGATTTTGTAATTATGAATTGCATTCCTATGCTAGTCCGTTCCAAATGGAAGAATGATGGGGACCCAAAATCAGATTTGCATTCTCTCTCGTTCCCGCCATCCTAAGTGAGCCTAACCGTTTGATTACGGTTTCATTCTCGGGTCCTTTTCGTAGTTTTCTTTCGAATCTTCTTTCTCTTTCAGATTATCTTTTCCTTTTTCAGAGGTTTCTTTCGAACTTTGTTAACGAATGGTATGATGGATCTTAAATGAGATTCAGGTGTTTGTATATTGTTTTGATTTAAATTGAAACCATAAAGTAGACTGTTGTTCCAGTTAATGGTGATGCGTTAGTTCTGATTAATGAAAGGAAAAGTAGAAGGGATCATGCTAATTAGACACGATAAAGGGATAAAAAGAGGTAAAACAAAAGAATAAAGCAATGTAGGAAGTAATTGGATGTATTTTCTTTCCAAGTACACCATGATTCCTTCCTATTCTGTCTTCTTTTTGAAGGTAAGAAAAGTCTTTGTCATACCTGGGATTCTTTTCTCCTTTATGGAAGTGGAGATTTGGCCCCTTATTGATCCATTGATTTCTTGACAGGATATTGCTACTTCACTTTATCATTGTTAGATATCTAAGAATATCTACCTTTTCCAACGTGTATAACCTAGACCTTAGAATGTTAAGCATCATTACACGAGGAAGTAATTAGTGATACTTGGTGTGATTCATAGAACTTCGGCTAATTGTGTCGGTAGTGCCATTCCATTTGGCACCTAAATTGGTATCAATATGGTGAGTCATACTAGCACTTTTGGATACCGTTTCTTGGAAAAATATGCCACGTCCATTTACTTTGACACATCATCAATGAGACCTGTGGGATTGGGCACCACCATGGGAGGCATTATGATGGAAGTAGGGTCACTTGACCGTTGACCCCACTTCCTTCCATTTCTCAAAGGGAAAAAATTTGCTATTTTGACCCCATTTTGAAGTTCTTAGTTTGTCCTAAGTTCTTTCAAATATACGATACTTCAAAAATCCCATGGTAAATAGAAATCTCTTATTCATATGTGCCACTTCTCTGCACAAATCAAACGGTAAGCTGCCGCTCACGAGTCCAACAATAGAAGCTGGGCCTGCTGGCCAATTCCCTCCTTGTCCCTACCACTGCGCATTTCATTAGGTTATAAGAGGAGACAGTGTTTGTGTCGTGGTTTATTTGTGCTAAGAATTGAGACTTCATGTTGTTTGCCGAAGTTCCTACTTTGGGATACCTTTGACTGAATGCTTGTACCTTAATTATTATTAATAAGATGGAAAAGGGCAAGAGGAAGAAAAACCTTTCAAAATGGATCCCCTACTCAAAACTGAGAGATGGGGGGGACGGTTGGGTTGGCTGAAAGAGATGACCCTCCTCTTGTTGTCACTAATTCTGGGATGGACCAGTCACATTCTCTTTTTGTTTCTTTTCTTCCCTATCTTCTTGTTGAAACTTTTGAAAAACTAATTCTTACAAAGGCGTGCTGATTATTGTGTTGTTCAAATTTTTTTATACCATTACAAAGCACTCTTTTAATAGAAATGCATGTAAAATCATCTCTTAACTTACATTAAATAGCAACAATTCCTTGAAACAAAGTCATATACTCATAGTGTTTGACCCCATGGCCCAAACTCCTGGCTTCGCCCCTGACCACGTTTCCTTTATGTAGGTCAAAAAAGGAAAAGTGGATTGTATCAATTGAGAAGTTGTGAAAGATTCAAACCTAGTAGACCTGATCCCTTCTGAATTATCTGCACTTACTCTTGTCCTGTTGAGAAATAGCTTATTCCTGGTATGTGGTGTTTGGAAGATCCTGAGACTTTATTAGGTTTTTCTTTGCATTGGATTATAAATGATTCATCATCGAGATCCGTTGAAGAAAATAGCATTCATCACCATAATCAAGATGCAATTCTACAATTTCTAAAATACAAACTTGAAAGTTTTCAATTGTGATGATGGCATTCCTATCTAAGATGGCCTTGTTATATGTCATGCTTTTCTACTATTAGATTTACTCAATACAAGTGGATCTGCTCACATAACTGATAGACAATTTAATCATGGGCGTATTTGTCAAAACATGGAACACTCAGTCTAAGGAAATCAGGTACCGACTCTTGTCACCAAAAAAAAATAAAATGATATGAAGTCTGCACCTTTACAGAATATGTTAAAACTCGGATTGGCGATCTGAAAATGTTCCTTGCTTAAGTGATTTATTTTTTCCTACACAGTGTGTGTTTAACTTTAGCACTTCCTCCCTACACAGAAGGTTCAACTTTTGGTATGTTTGACTTAGGCTCCTAATATGAGCTTTAAATGAATGCCTCGGTAATCCTTTACCTGTGTCGGTAGTTGTTTAATGAGCTTCCATTTTGTCACTTGGAACTTCAATTTCATTTTCATGTTAAGTTGGAAATTGTTCCCTTGCTTGATAACAGGTATCTAACATTTAAAGTTTGAAATGGATTTGCAATTGAGTCTTTATTTGTTCATTATAGGAATTTATATTTTGAGGAATAATACCTCAAAAGGACCTAAGTTACGGAGGCCTGTACATGCTATTGACAGGTACAAACCAGGGCACTTGCTAATGGCTGTGTAGTGCAGGAGCTATCAGTGAGGTCGTGGATTCAGTTTCTATGGCGCAATAGTTGATTCTTGTTGATGGGTTGATTAGAGGTTGTCATATAAATTCTCCTAACATAAGATATAAGGAAAAATGGTGTCCAGAGCAATAGCTTTACCGCTTGACTGTACCACTTGCAGTTTCTAAGCAGCATCTAAGGCCATGCAATAATCATTCGAACTCCCATTGTTTTTTCTTATATTTCATGGACATTCTGAAAGTAAACTGAAATTTCATCTCGACCTCACATTGTTTCTGTTTTGGATTAGATGCCATAACACGTATCTAACTGAAATAGACAGCACATAAGGCCATCCAGGGCTTATGTTCTTTCTCGTTTTTGGTTCTCTAAATTTCTTGAGTCATTTTCTTGTTTCAGGACCTGCGAAATTTGTAATTCAGTCGCACGCAATGTGTTGGGTGCAAACGAGATTGAGTTAGTGCAACAAACGAACGAGGCCAATGTCACATCAACAAATGCTGTACCAGCGGCAAACCCTACCACTGCAGAAACCCGGAGATGCTTGAACGGTCACCGCCTAGTGAACTTTCTTCTTGCTTGTATGGTGTGTGCATTTGTCATATCCTGGCTCTTTCACTTCAACATCCCAGCGTGAATTCCCGGACGAGAGTTTGTCTATGAAGAGGGTGGAAAACGTTTGACAAATCGAACGAGATAGTATAAGCCCGCGACATTCATATTGGCCCCTATTATGTCATATTTTTCACTCCAATACTTGTGTAGATTTAAGTTGAATCCCTATTTCCATGTGCTTGTAATCACAACACTTATTGCAGGCTTTCTTAATCTAGTTTATGAGCATCTCTTGTTGATTTTTCTGTTACAGGTTGAATCGTTTCTTCTTCTTCTTTTTTGGGTCAACTCCTGTGTACCGATGGAGACGCTGATGTGTCCGGGATCGTTTCCTTTATTACTTTGTGGATTTTACGTGCATCGGATAGTTTCAGATGCCTCTGTTTTTTGATCTGTACACGAAAGTTTGTTTGCAAACTCTCTTTCTTTGCTTTGGTTTCCAGAATATGCTAATGAAAACATTACATTGTTTTCTGACGGATAAGTGGAGCAGCCTATTCGCATGGAATTTAAGTGCTTCAAAGGACACAACTACCCTTTACTTCTCACTATTTTTCATCTCTCAAATTTAAACGTATGTAAAACCACTAGGAGTCATGTGTCCTCACAATCTTTACTTTCTCTTCTCATTTTTTTTTATTTTTTAAATTTTTATGCGTGACGCCAATCATCCGAATATATACATATGAGAAATTATTGGAATTTCTACCACTCTATAAAAATGTGGAGCTCGGAATTGAATATAGAAACCCAATACGAATAAATAGTGACGTGGTATTTCAAGATCACCGAATAATCACTCATGTACACAATCTTTTCTTTTCTTTCTACTTCTATTTTCTGAACTTATAAAGAAAAGTTATTTTCTGAGATACAACTTTATTTTTCACAATGACACAGAAAATATAAAAAATGTTGTTCTCAATGTAAACAACTTGCACTCTCGATGTAAATAACTTGTACTCGAAACATGAGTGACTGAGACCATAAACTATACCAACTTGTACCAAAATGAACTTGACTATAGTACCATCAAGTCACCTAGAATTTAGCTTTGGAATCTCAACCTAATTGACTTGCATATGGGACACAACTAACTAGCACACTTAACCTGACTGACTGACTATAAAACATACTTTTTAGGTCATCCAAAATAGCCGTACAATATTTGTATAAGTAACTTGCACCTAAAACATAACTAACTAGTGTTGTCAACGTTACTAATCTATACCCAAAAGATATGTTTATTCTGGTAGTACTAGTCTTCCTTACGATTTGATCTAAAGACAAAACGATAAAGAAATATATAAAGGAATTCTTTATTTTTCACGTTTTGCATATAGGAGTCGATCGGACAGACATTCATCTTAATGATTCATTTCAATATGAAGATTAGGAAGATTTGCTATCTCACGAGACTGACACTATGAATGGTGCAATTCTTTCTTTTTTTTTTTGGTTGTGTGAAGGGGTAGGTGTTTAAAAATAAAATTAGTTTATTAAAGGAAGAAGCAAAAAACTAAACATAATGCAAACAGGGGGGGAGGACGGATGAGAAATATTGTTCACATTGCAATAGCACAATTGCATACAAACAGGCCCTCACATCAAGAGAGCTGAAAGAAGAAAAAACCAAGGCCGGCGATTGACATCCTTTGATCTAGCAAAGGACCAAAATGGTAGAACAAGAAAATAAAATAAAATGTAGATACAAAAAATTATAGCAAAAAAAAAAAAAAGGAAAACTGAAGAAAACTGGATGAAAACCTATACAATTTTTCAATTTTTGCTCTTTTTGGCATCCAAATTTGTTCCATCTTTGAGTGATTCTTGGGCATCAGTATCCATCCCGAGGCTGAAGAGGGCGGCCGCCTGAAGATAGAAGGCAGTCGGCCATTCGGGAGAAATCCCCTGGGCTTGCATAGCATCTCCAAGAGCTTCTTGTGGCAAGTCACTCATCAGGTAAGCCAAACAGCGTCTAGCAAATACAGTCGGCGACACCATGGTTCCTCCATCAATGAACTACAATAGACATGAGAATAAATTATGCCTTCTGTCAAAACCAACTAGACAGGCCAAAAACCTAAACTAGCTGTGGAATATTAGCAGTTGTCTTTCTTTAGAACATCCAACAAGATAACTTTAGAACATCCATCGTCATTTCAGTTCAACGCAACCAATTGTGCATCTCATAGGTTTCACACCCTGATGTCGGCTATTCGCTACGTAGGGCTGTAGTATGTTCCAGGGGTTGGTTTGTTCACTCATTAAATTGATGTAGACACTATAAGCATAATTCCTTTATCCCACGGTTCCGTGTTCTACTTTTACTAATTTATCTTTTTTTGCTGATTTGGATTATTGGGAATATGTTTCTGCATTTAATTCTAAAAATGGTAGGTTCTTTAAACTGATTTCAAAATTTTGATGGGTCTTGAAAGAGATTTTAAACAAAGTACTCACTTCTGTGTAGCAATCAATGGCGGTTGCGAAATCTTTAGCTCGGAAAGCAGCATCTCCTTGCTTCTTAGAATTCAAGGTCTCCTGCATTTGATTTGTCCACAATTGAAAAGAAAGCTGCAAAAGCCAGAATACTCCAATTACATCAGCAATGAAGTTATGACTCTCTATTTTACTTGCTTCTTTTTTTCAATTTTTGAACCGAACTGTCCAAAAATGGACGAACATAGATTGATTCAACAAAATTCTGCCAGAACATACCAATCACACTCCAAGTCCTCACACAAGTTGCCTAGCGAGCAGCAGCATTAGGAGAGTCCATGGTTTCTCTTTGAGGCTCTCTCAAGGCTTTGCTCTTCTTATCATATTGATTTCATACTTCTTATGATTTATGAGATTTTCTTCACCAATCAGAGAAAAAAATATCCCTATCAAAGTTCTTGATGCAGTTTTGGCGCTAATAACATCTTATATACTTAAATAAGCTAGGACAAGATGTCACAACGTCACACTGCACCGAACAAGAATCGTCAAATTGTTCCTACTTCCTAGGCTATATGCTACTCTTATCCATGTCCCACAAGCAACACAAGACTCAGAATGGTTCTTCATTTGGTGTAAAGGAAAAAGTTGCTAAACTTGAGTCCTTACCATTTTCTTCATAGAAAATACATGCATGACAATGAGGCACAAATAAGATCTAGAGCAGAAGTTTTCACGATATGAACAGAAGGCCAGGAAACTGAACAAATAGATCACAGCAACATCAGACAACGTCATTTAGCATGTATTAGCAGTAACAAACCTCATTTGCAATCCCCTCATCATCCTTGTATCCACTCTTGTCCAGCATTTCATGTATTGCAGTGAGATCCATTCTTAAGCAAGCTTCACCCAATGATGTCAATAGCAATGGCTGTTTCGAGGCTTCAGTTCCATGTGGAATACCCATCAAAACATATGAGGGGACCTGATAAAGGGCATTAAATAAGAAACCACCTCATTGCAGCTTTGATAACCATATATAATTGATTTGGAAAGAATACAAAACAAATGTACGAGAAGTACTTCTAGATCATCAATCAATCTCTCGGAAGACAACTCTAATCAATATCCTAATTGCGAGTGAGTTGACCATCCAAATAGTTCCCCGCAACTTTACAAACTATGTTTTGTATTGACATGGGGAACCAACCATTAAATTAGGCATAGATCAGGGTTTATCATAACAAACAGATACTCTTTGCATACACAAAGAAACACAAAAATGAAATAACTCTCTGCAATCACACAAAGAAATTACTGAGTTAAGACAGGCACACTTCCCATGGGTTAATTACAGGAAATGTTGTTCTAAATTATGCAAACACAAATCTGAAAAATGTGACTGTGTGGGTGTGGGTGTGGGGGCAATTTTGAAAAGTTACAAGGCATGACTTATATATTATGCTTATGCTTCAAAACATTTGCAGAACAGATGGTCACTTGTACCTCTGCTTCTTTCTGAAGAGACATAAGAGCAGTTACAAGGGACTTTGCATTTGGCCTCTCGCGAGCTTCATACTGCAAACAACGGGAAGCTAAACGCACCAACTCAGTTCCATCATCATTTGTAAAGTGACCCTCCAAACAAGAATCCATCAGCATCGGGAAATTCTTGCCACGAATAAGGTCGAGTGCCTGCAACGAAGGCACATGGACAATGGTATTTCAAACCCGTACAATCTCAAAAATCATTACTCTTCAGACTTAGGTAACGAGAATAAAAGAGCATAGGCTGTAGGGCCTATATGTAGCCATCCCCTCCCCTCCTAGAAAATAGAAAATTATAACAAGAAGTCTATGAAAGACAATCAAAATCCTATGATTGTAGTACACCTAGAATGCTTATCACTTGACCACTTTAGTTAGCCACCACTTCTAACAACCTATATTGCAACTATTACCTACTTCTGAAAAATGAGATTAAGGATTAAAAAAACCATGTACTCAAAAATTGTTAAAATTTTGGACGTGCAATGCTTGGAAACAAATTAAATTAGAATAAACTCTATTTGCTGTAACAACATCTGTGCAATACCAGTATAAACTGACAAACAAACAAGGAAACAACAAACAAAATGGAAGGTTAATAACAATATCTTTGAAGCTGACCACTAGTGATAGTGATGGCTAGAGGTTTAACTTGGAAGTTAATTAAGTGTTAGTTGAAGAGAAACAATATTCACAGTGACAACCTCTCCCTAGAAGTCCCATTTCAATTTAGATGCAGTTAATTTGTTATATCCAGTCACATTTCAATTATGAGGGAAAACCAGTAGACAGTATAACACCAGAAAGAAAATAACGTGAAAGAATGAAAATACATGGCTCGGAGGAATATGTTTTCCGCTCAGAAGATCTAGCAGCAGGGTACCAAAGCTGTAAACTACACTTTCTTGCGTCACTCTTCCTGCAAAAATTTACATACATCTTGTTATTTTGGGCTTAAATCAAGCCAACTATGGAAGAAACAATGAACCATGTTCACAAATTCTCTTTGGAAAAAAATGATTAAGAAAAAAAATCCAATGAAGTAGCATAAATGCAATGAACACCTGTAAGAGGGAAACACAAATTTAAGGACAACTTATGAATTATCATCCTATTCACAAGATAATGGATCCAGATCAAGTACAGAGGATTGAGAAGTGGAAACAAGATGATCTAATAGTTACAGAAACGACATTGATCCATAATCAACTGCTGAATACTGACCAGTTCTCAGGTACTCTGGAGGGGTGAAAGCCAAGTTTGTGCTATAACTCTTGCCATCTCTGCTGTTTTTCATGAGGCCAAAGCAAGAGAGCCTGGGATTTCCATCCTATAGGGAACAACTCAAAGCATGAGTGGTAAGCTAAAACAACTTTAAACGAGTGAAATATCCCAGAAAACCAGTTCACCTGATCAAACAAGACTCTGTAAGCATTTAGATCGTGATACAGGGCCCGCCCTTTAATACTGCAGTATTCCAAAGCTTGTGCCAAGTACAAGGCCACCCTCAACCTCATTGCCCATTTCATGGGTTGGGACTCCCCTGCACCAATTCAATACAAAACTAAGCGAAAACAATAGTCCAAGATGCACGTATGTTTTGACAGAAAATGAATGGGATGATTCTAAGAGATAAAAGTACTTCAATAAGGTCACAGCAAATTGATGTCGAATTAAGCCAAATACTATAGCCATTCATCTAGTTGCTCAGAGCAAGCTTAGAACAAGTCACTAGTACGAATGTCCATAAACTTTAAGCACGGAATTAACAATTCATACTTGTAAGCTCATAGTTAATTTATACATCCAGACCATGCAATTACAAGTTTAATGGGTTGGGTCTCCCCTGCACCAATTCAATACATAACTAAGCAAAAACAATAGTCCAAGACATACACGTGCTTTGACAGAAAATGAATGAGATGATTCATCTAAGAGATAAAAGTACTTCAATAAGACAACAGCAAATTGATGTTGAATTAAGCCAAATACTATAGCCATGCATCTAGTTGTCCAGAGCAAGCTTAGAACAAGTCACTCCTTCGAAGGTCCCTAATCTTTAAGCACGAAATTAACAATTCATACTTGTAAGCTCATAGTTAATTTATACATCCAGACCATGCAATTAACGTTGTGAAAAGCTAGGAATGTGAGACATCATCTCACGTCAAAAGTCTACACATGTAATTTCAAGAATATAATCAACATGCAAGCTACTACTAGTAACTTGGCTTAAGCTTTTATGAGTTGTTAGGTTTCAACAAGTTACTAGGCAAATAGTCTACATGAAGCATTACAAATATTATTAAAGAAACCCGTGTACATGACCATGTGGGCACCGCGACCTTGTGTGGGTGCTAAGAAGAAGATTTGTAATTCAGGTAAGTTGGGTCGTGCTGCTACCCTTGACCCTTCAATAAATTACTGGGCAAGTGGTCTTCATTGGAGAGGACTACAGAAATTTGCTAAGAGAAACGCATGCAGTTTCATGTGTGGTCCAGATTCAAATCTTGTTTGGTGGAGCCCGGACCATGGAATCTGAGCAACTCACGAATTATATTGTGAAAGTTTCATTACATTTTATCTGTCTTTATGGTATTGCCAATAAATGCTAGTTGACTAGTTGTTGAACCAAACTGAGTAATGAAATCATTTTTCTTGTCCTTGACCCTATATAGAATTCTCAATTTCACATTGTACATTTTAAGCAAACAAAGATAACCGATTATCCAGTACAACAACTCACAGTGAAAGAGATGCTTGGCTAGGGTTTCATTGGGCATAAATTCTGCAACAAGCAACCTATGGTCCCCTTCGGAGCAGCATCCAATCAGATTCGCCAATCGCTCACTCCTCAGATTCCCCACAGATTTTGCTTCCTCCTACAACACAAAACCAATCAAACCGATTCAAAACCAACCCAGCATCTGAAGAAACTAGTATTAGATTGCCAACCACAAACTTATCAAAACTTAAGATGTTGATTATATTTTCAGGAAACGAAAAATTCAACTGTAATTAGGGAGGAAATTGAGCTCAACTAACAATGAATTGACGAGAATCGGGCCAAGCCGTCTTGTGGAACCGCTTAACGGCGATCCACGTATCGTTTTGAAGCTTCCCTTTGTAAACAACGTTGGGGGCTTTTTCTCCGTGTTCTGATACAATGTTGTCCGAAGAAAACCCATTTGTGGCTGATTTAAGCTCCTCTAAGCTGAACTCGCTGAAGCTCGGCATCGAGTTTCGGTCATTTTTGCCTCCATTCTCTGCAACAATTTTCATCAAACACAGCAAAACCCATCGAATGTGTTAGAAAGAAGACAACTTCAAAAATGTGTAAACATTTATCTAGAGAGAGAAAGAGAAAGAGGGACTTGCCAAGATCAGAGGATTCGAGAGCAGATGGTTTCAGGTGAGAGTGCAACCAGCAGGCAGAGAACTTGGAGCAACGGGCACCCATTGGGCTGGAGAGAGAAAAAGAGAGATATCAGAGGATCAGACGGCGCCCATTGTTCTCAAACACCCAAAATGTGCAAATGCTACGAACCGAATAGTCGAGTTCCAGTTAGTGAGAAGAAAAAGGAGGTGAAAATGATTCCGGAGAGAGAAGATTTGTGGATCCAATGATTTTTTAAGCTCCTTTCCCCTCCTCTCCTCGCACTACAAACAGTAGTGGCAGTACACTGATATACTCCACTATTCAAAATCTCTCTCTCCTCTCTCCTCTCTCCTTCTCTCTTTCTCTGTTGTCTATAGATATAGATATACAGACACATATCGGTGTGATTTTAAAAAGGGCCTTTTCTCACGGCCCTTTCCGGCTCTGCTTTCACACAGGAATATCATCATGGCGTTTGATTGGGTGATACCTGGCGTTTTCGGGTTGGATCCGGGTATATTTTAGCCCATGAACCGGACCGAATAATCGGTTGACGTGGGAATTTGCTATTAGCAAGGATTCCCAACAGGAACCGGGAAAGAAAGACACGTGTCCTCCCAAATCACACCCCCTCCCCCCGGTGGACCCAGTGCTATTTTCCGTATTTGTTGACCCCAAAGCTTGCTCTTTCTCTCTCTCTCTCTCCTATTTTCATGGACAAGAGGGTTAAACCCACCATTAGAAAAAATTAAAATTTGAAGTTTTATTTTTCTAAAAAAAAGATATTATATTAAAAATTAAAAATATAAAATGTCATTGCAAATTTTGTTTAAAAAATTGTGCTAGTTAAAATTTTCATTTAGCTCTTAAACTGGTACAAAAATATTATGCACAAAAGTGTGGGCGATTATTTGTCAATAGACTATCATTAGAAACAGACGAAGTATAATTTTTTTAAACAAAAATGATACACACACATTATTTTTACACATCACTTAAAATTACGTCGTTTTGTGTTAAGAAAAAATCGTATTTGTATTTGACTCATATCGCTCAAAATATATTTGGGTCTTTCTCAACATAAAACGACGTAGTTTTAAGTGATGCGTAAAAATGATGCGTAAAAGTGATGTGTATGTAGCACTCTTGTTTTTTAAAATTCAATTTGGACTAACTTTTTTAGAATAATGTTTTTGCTTTTATTTGAAGATATTTTGTAATTTTTTATTTTACTCTCAAATTTTTACAGATTAATAATTCGTCTCGACAAGAAATTTAAAAAAAAATAAAAAATCATGAAGTAAATTTAAAAAATTAAAAAAAGATAAATAATCCAAAAATTCTTTATGTTTTGAACCAAATCGAACCCATTTCCTAACATAAAGCTCTCAAAATTTTCTACATAAAAGCTTAGCTATAATAGTTAGGAATTAAAAATTAATGTTATATATTTTATACAAAATGTTAAAAAATTTAAAAAATGTAAATGATGCAAATAGTAAACATTCAAATGAAATTGAATGTTTTAACATTTTTCATGTATCATTTTTAGGGGTGAAGAAAAAAAACCAATTCGAATTGGCTAAAAAAATCGAGTCGGATTTTTTTGTTCGGGTTGGTTGGTACGGTTCGATTTGGTTCAAAATAGATAGAATTTTTAGATTATTCATCTTTTGTTAATTATTTTTTACTTTTCTAGAATCTCTTGATGAGAGAAATCAATAATTTACAAAATATTGAGGGGCAAAACAAATAAATTACAAAATATCTTTAAATAAGAACAAAAAAATATTCTAAAGAAAAGTTAGTACTCCATATCAGATTTTTGAAAAATTATATTTTTGTCTGTTTCTAATAATAGTCTATTAATAAATAATCCTTCATATTTTTGTGCATAATATTTTTGTACTAGTTTAAGAACTAATTAAAAATTTTAATTGGCACAAAATAAATTAAAAATTTGCACCGACACTTTATATTTTTAATTTTTAATATAATATCTTTTTTTTAGAAAAATAAAACTTCAAATCTTAATTTTTTCTAAAGGTGAGTTCAACCCTCTTGTCCATAAAAAGAGGAGAGAGAGAGAGAGAGAAAGAGCAAGCTTTGGGGTCAACAAATACAGAGAATAGCACTGGGGTCCACCGGGGGGAGGGGGTGTGGTTTGGGAGGACACGTGTCTTCCTTTCCCGGTTCCTGTTGGGAATCCTTGCTAATAGCAAATTCCGTTGATGTGAGCTTCATTTTTAGTTAATTAGTATTCATCAAGAAAATAAAATATATATATGAGAAGTGGGTGGCTGAACATATTTATCTTGAAAACAAAGGAAACATTTATTTTTCAATACGCATGATTTGATTTGGTGATCTAAACATTAAAATTCTTAAAATAAATATTTTAGATTATTAAATATGACGTAGGACGCACGAGCTTAACTACTTCGTTTGATCCATTTGATGAACAAGAGGAAAATTAGTAGTGATGGCAATGAGACAAATCAATGAGCTCTTGATTTCATAACTTGGCCCTTTAAATTTTAAAATGGTACGTCCGTATATATGAATTGCGATATTTAGCGTAATAATAATAAAAATAGTATGCTTGATACTACGAGATTGATAATTTTGATTGTGCTTCCTAAATGGGCCTCAATTCGAGCTAAAACACGTGACCAGAATGTAAATTTTTTAGAATTTGACGTGTATAATAATTTTATAAAAAATTAAATTAATTGAACATCGATAATTTATTGAGAGAATATAAAGGCTGAATAAATGAACAACCAGTATGATTTTAAAAGTACATATGTATGATAATTTAGTTCGGTCCCATGTTTATCGATGTCTTTTTATTTTTGCAAGATTGTTGTACAATTTGAGCTTGAAAGGTCAACGGTTCAGATTATGGTACTCCAATTTGACATAACTAATTTATTGTATGTTTTTGCTCTTTATTATAAAAAAAAAAAGTCTCGTTAGTTGGTTTTGTGTCAAATTTTTGTGAATTATTGATTCGATAGACCAAAAGAATTTAAAAAGTATAAAATTATGTCTGAATAATAAAAAAAGTTTACTAAAGATGACGACAAAATTTAAAAATTTAAAAAATTATTTTTGTTGTTTTTAATTTTTTTTAATTTAGTTCATATATTTTTACTCTTTTGAAACATGTCGTCGAGACGAACTAATAATTCATAAAAAAAACAGATTTGCTATTGGTAAGGAGTAGCAACAGGAATGGAAAAAGAAAACAGCTGGCACCCTCCCACGAAACGACGTCGTTTTGGACCCCAAAATTCAGCCCCAAATTCTGGCCCTAATTTCTCCCAAATTTGATTTCTTATGTTTAGAGATGGAGAGAGAGAGAGAGGAGGAAGACGGAGGGGGCCAACGAGAGGAGGAAGAAGGAGGGGGGCAACGCCGACGTCCACAACCACAGCCGCCCGCAATCTCTACGACCCAACCACGCCCATGAAGCATAAAGATGAGCATGAGCATGCCCCTCAAACCACCGGCGCTTACCCGGTTCCCATCAGCAGCACTCCTCCCGGGGTTCCCTGCAGCATCGCCACTCATCCGAGCAGCACAACTCCTCCTGTGGTTCCCCGTGGTGCTCCGAGCCACGAGCACGAAAAGGGCATAATAGAGAAGATCAAGGAGAAGCTACCTGGTACCCACCACCACAATCCCTAGAAGAAACCCATTTTTTGGATATATGAATGGTGTTTGATGTTGTATGTGAGTGAAGTGCTGTCTGTGTGGATAAGAGATGATTAAACCATGAACTTGGGTTTGAAGTGTAAATTGTTATGAATTTAACCTTAGATTGTGGCAAATCGACATAGTTAAACCATATTGAGAGAGAGAGAGAGATGGCTACGGCATAGGGTCGGGTCGGTTCGGGCCGCCGAATATGGTGTCTGTCGCGGCGTGGTTGGGTGGTAGAGATTGCGGGCGGCTGTGGTTGTGGACGTCGGCATTGCCCCCCTCCTCCTTCTTCCTCTCGTTGCCCCCCTTCGTCTTCCTCCTCTCTTTCTCTCCATCTCTGTGTTCAGAAATCAAATCTGGGAGAAATTAGGGCCAGAAATTGGTGTTGAATTTTGGGGTCCAAAACGACGTCGTTTTGGACCCATTTATTATTTAATGAGGTGTCCCACAAAACGACGTCGTTTTATGGGAGGGTGCCAGCTGTTTCCTTTTTCCGTTCCTGTTGCTGCTCCTTACCAATAGCAAATTTGTAAAAAAAATTATGCAAAATCGGGAGGAAAAAATTTGACGCAAACGGTCCCATCAAATTGAGAGAGGGGTGTGTGCTGTGATTGGAGAAACAACACACAACTTGTGCTCTTAAAACTATGTCGTTTGACATTCTTCTCCTTAGGCTTTACACATCAAAACAACACAACACCACTTATTCTTGTTAACAAAATTCTATTTTAAAATTCTGAGTTTGTGTAATCTCGAAAAAAAAAATTTAGTTAAGGATTCATTTTTAGAATTTTTTCGAGAATAAAATTCAAATAGCACGATCGAAAGAAGTTCAAATGAACGATGACTTTTTTTTAAATGGGCGGTGGCAAAAGTAAAAACAAAAACAAAAAAAATATGCCGATTCATCCACTGCTCTACTAAAAAAATAACTGACACTGTTCATTTGTACATTTTTCAATTGTCTTGTTGAGATTTTCATTCTTGAATTTTTTTAAAAAAATTAAACCATTAGCTTTAAAAAAATATTTTGAAATTAATCGCAAACTCAAAATTTTCAAATAAAATTTTGTCAATAAAAGAAAATAATGTTGTGTTGTTTCGATTTGTAAAGCCTAAGAAGAAGAATGTCAGATGGACATAATTTTGAGAGAACAGCTTGTGTGTTGTGCCTCTAAACACAGCACATACCCCTCTCCCCATAAAATTAATCACATCTCAGGCGCTAAGTGTTCAGTTTGGGATGAGGGTATAAAAATCGTTAAAACACGTTATTAGGATGAAGGTCCATGACAAGTTCGTTGGAGTCAAAGTCAAAGGAATCAAATCAGGTAGAAAACATGATAAACATCCAACCACTCAAATTTCTAAGTCATGAATGTTACGTGCATGAAAGCTGGATTATTTAATAATAATCAGACGAATTGCGTGCCCAGTCCTTATCATCTTGTTTTAGGATTTGAATTGTATTAAAACGATATTATTTTAATATTTTAAAAATTATTTAAATATTTGGAAAATTTTGTCTGCGTTGAAACGAACGATATTATTTTGATACATAATATGTTTTGTTGTGCACAATACAAAGCAGAGCTCCCAAGTCCCTTTCATATTCATACAAATTGTAGATTTCGTTGAAACGCTCATGTGTAATATAAAAATATATCTGGACTTGACTTGATTATTTGATTATTTTTCGTTATTATGTGATTTTTTTTGTAATTTTTTGTCTTTCATTAATTCTTTTATGGATTATTAGTTCATCTCGTTGAGAGGTTTCAGAAGATTTATAAATAATAAATCAAATTTAAAAGAAGTTTAAAAAAGATAAAAATAATCTAAAAACAGAATTCTTTGTGCTTATTCATAGTCCTTAGTTATTTTTTTTAACTTTTGGACATAATTTTATATTTTTTAGATTTGTCTTATCAAGACGGACTAATAATTCATATAGATTTAAAACAAAAATAACAAATGTAAATTTTTTTTAATAGAAATAAACTTGCTTATCAATAAGCAAGTTAGGCCAAATTGAGCTAATATAAAAATAACTCAAAATTGAGTTTTGCTGAGCTTTGATCCAATTTGTGCAAAGTAATTTGTGTACTTTGATCACATAGTAAGTAATATTTAGTTAACATGATTTTAAATCAAACTTATGTGTTTCTACGAGATCTACAATATGAACGGAAAGAATTATTGAGTTGGGTCTAGCAAGAAGGCCAAAACATGTCGAATTGTACGAGTGTAGGTCTCGGTTAAACTGCCGAGAGTATATATGACTCCATGTTCTATATCCTTTACAATGTTTGGGGTCATTTTTATTTTTCTTGGACCAGTACCACCATCAGGTGTGAAATTCAAATCATATGTTTGCAAGAAATCTACAACCACATGCTTGTACAAATATTTTTACACAACTTACACTCATGTTGGGTAGGGGGCAAAACAGGAACTACATAGAAACCGAAGGCTTGGGCTCTTCAAAAAAAATTAAAACAAATTTAAGACCTCAGTATAAATTTTGAAAGTTATATAAAAAAAAAAAATACATCCTCAACCAAAAAAAAAAAAAAAAATTACATTCAGCCTTCTTCATTTTCCCAAAAAAAAAAAAAATTTCAACCCCAAACGCGGAATCCTGGTTTCACCCTTGATGCATGCCTGGGCTCGCACAAACTGCACCACCAAATGTGTGCAAAATATTTGGGTAAATTACTTGTGTTTGTAAAATGATAGATTATTATTGTATTGGGTTGTTGGCTAGATTAGAACTTTGTAACCGAAGGGTGGTGGTGTCATTTTGGCAGGACAAAAGGTGGTGTGGAGTCTGTGGGCAAGCCATGTTTTTTACTTACTTTCCCTTTAAATTAAAAAAAAAACTACCGACCCACGTAGTTCACATATAGAAAGGGAGTTTTTTTATGGTGTATTGATACTTTGATTTCACAAGTTTTCTATAAGATTCGATTCGATTTATAGTGCGGAAAAAATGATGCAATTTTGTTAATTTTGTCCTCAAAACTACACAATTTTGATATGTATTTTGATAATAATTTAAGGACCAAACAGATCAAACTACGTCATTTTTCTCACACTAAAATTGAAAAACTGCAACTTTTAATTAATGTTTAATTTAGTGAACATACATGTAGGAATCATGTAGCTAATTTCTTAGAACTAGAAGTCACGGTGCATTTTTTATGAGGTAAACTATATAATATTCTAAGAATCACTAAAATCATTGCAATAATTTTTTTAAATTTTTTAAAGAAATTTATTTCGCTCAAATATCTGATTCTTCACAGTGCAGAATTAAACATAGACGTGAATGTAAATGTAACTACTCTGTTTAATTTGGATCTACAGAAGGCCTTTTTTTATGGTTGCAATTGATCTCTCTTTCATGTGAAAATTTATTCAAATGGTTTTGGGTATCGGCGTATCGCCGCTTGATGTCTCAATAGTTTTCTACATTACACGTTTACGTACAATTTAAGACAACGTGCACGAATTTCACGTGAGTTTGTGAAGCATAATGGTATTGAGATAGTGACAGTACCCCAAAAACTCTATCAAGTTAATTTAAAACTGATACCTCACGAATCAACCGTCAAATCTAAATTGCCCCCGTGCCAAAAGACAATTATCAAAATTATGACTCCAAGCTAAATCAATACTCTTCATAAACTGTCAATTACTACAATAAATTGAAGTCAACTTAAACAATCTACATTGGATAAGAATAATTTGGTAATATTTTTACTTTGCTAATACGCAACAAGAAAAACTAAATAATTTTTATTTTTTGTGCTACAGGATATCCTAAACTTTAATTTTAAAACAATAACAAATAAATTGAAAAGTAAAGAAAAGAATGAAACTACATGAATATTTGATCAACCACCACTTCGCCACAAATTGTACCTGCAAAAAAAAAAAAGAGCAAAATCTAGAATAAGAACAAAATTGAAAATCATCTTCAAATAGTCAAACCATAAAAAGTATTATTTTGGTCAAAGACTTTTTCCAGATAAAAAGAATTGTATTCAAACGTGGATAGGGATGGCAACGAGGGCGGGGCGTTGACAAATTTGACCATTATCCTCTAATTCTTAAACTTGATATCTCTTCCATCTCTGTTTGATTTTTCAAATGGAGAATTGCCTCCACCTCCATCTCTGTCTCGAGCTGCGGGGATCAAGGATCCCCGCCCCAGCCCAAAAAAAAAAAATTCAAGACAAAAAACTAAAATAGAAAATTTTATTTGTAAAAATGAGAACAAAAATATAATTCTCAGAAATATATATATAACTAGTATAGGATAAAAATATATATAATACATATTTTGTACATATAAAAACAGAGCGAGAATCGGATTGGAGGTACGTAGATTTTTGCTTCCATATCAAATCAAATTCTCAAAAATCTTCAAAACTTTAATCCGAACAGGATAGATAACAGAACGGATCAGATTGGTCCGAACAAAATGAGATGCTCTCAATATATGTGTATGTATATTGATCAAGCAGAGATTTGGAACACCATGAGGGAACATGAGCATGCCTGAGGAGACTATGATCACTCCACCGAAAAAGGTCACTCCATTAGGGCATAGTCTTGTTTGTGTGACAAAGAGAAGTGTAATTATTGATACCAACCCCCTAAGGGTTCCATCAGGACCCCCTTTTCTATACACCAAAAAAGTGAGCATGCAAAAGGGGAAAGGTGGTCTTTATGCAGACATACCCTAATGATGATAGTTTCTCGTAGTATGTGTATATATACACGAGACGAAACCAGAATTCGATATTGAAGAGGGTCGAGATTTTTTTTGGAAAAGAGAAAGAGAGCCGAATGTAATTTGAGAGGCCAAAATATATATTTTTTTATAATTTTCAAAAATTATACTTAAATCCTAAATTATTATATAATTTTTGGAAGGACCCGGACCTCCCCAGTCTCCGCATAGTACCGCCCTTAACTTGAGATCCCTGTTGTATGCAATGCACAATAGCCTCTCCCATTTCTCTGATATATATATATATATAGATAATTGGGTTTTTTAAATTCTTCTGATAATTTTAAACTGACTACTATTCAAGACTCAAGAATAGACGTAAATAATTTAAAAGTTGAATTGAAATAACTTAAGTTGATTAGATCTAACCCAAATTAATAATAGGCTTTTACTAATTTAAAAACCTTATCTTACAAAGAGAATAAGATTCAAATCGAAGAAATTTCGATGCCTAGTTATTAAACAAATTGGCATGTTCTTCTCGACCTATCTAATTTGTTTAAATAACTCGACTAGTGTAAAATATCAAAGCGGTATATTCAAATCAACTCGTATATACTTGTAACGTCCCAATTTCTCAGAACATTATATAAAATTTTTCTCCAATTATTAAATCATTAAATTTAAAAATTACGAAAATGCCTTTGTTTCATTTAAAAGTTAAAAAATAAATCAGAGTTTTAAGGGCGGAAACAAAAATGACGTAAATACTCCTTAGGATTTACATTTTATTTAAAATAAAATAAAAAAGAGCATCTAAGAGTAAAATAGCTAAACGCCACCCTTGTCCTCTTCAACTGATCCCGATTCTTCAATCTCGAACTATTTCGCAACATCTGGCATGAAACACCAAAAGTAAAAAAGTTGCACCAAACGAGTTGTGATTCCCCCATAAAATGCCATGATCACAGCAGTTACTGAGATTTGGAATTCGAACAGGTCGCTCGAGCGGTCTCGAGCTCACTCGAGCTGTCTACCAAAAACAAAGGTTGATTGAGCAGCCTACAGCTCGCTCGAGCGGTCTCCCATTTTACAAAGCCGAATTAAAAAGAATAATATCTAAATTATTAATAAAAAATTTATTTTATTAATTAAAAATCTTGGGTTATTATAATACTTGTATATACGCATAGTTATAGGAGTAAGACGAACCCCACCTAATTTTTTGTATTTTACAATGAAGTTTATGTATATATTTAAATAGTATATATGTTATAAGTAAGATATCAAGAGTCTCTAAAATTATAAATAAAATATTCAAAATTGATCTACAATTCAAATAAATTTTAACTCGGCTCCTTTAAAAAATTCTTAATTTATTCATAAGACGTAATCAATGTAATTATGGGAGTAGTCAACTTACTAAAAGAAAGAAATAATAAGTTCGTATGATATATTATACACGCAAAGAAATAATATATAATGATAAAAGTGCACTTTTGTTGATAAAGATTTATCACTTTCAACTGAGAGAACTATGGTCCATTTTCCCCTGGCAAATGTAAATTGATATTGTTTTTTTTTACATAACAAATGTATCCAGTCGATTTGAGAATTATTCTCAGCCTAATGTTGACTAGTCCTCGGAGTACTAATCCCATTGTTCACTAGCGGGGGGGTCTCTTTAAAGCTAAGATTATTTGTCTTGTATGGACTGATCTTGTAAGAGTTAATAGCACCTGAAAGATTTTAAACCTGAGACCTAGAAAAAAAATATACCTTTATGTCTCAAGTCTTGACTACCAGGACAACCCCTTGGAATAAATTGATATTGTTACTATTGTCAGATTCTCATTTTAGGCATGAGTAATTTACACGTCGATACCTATAGAATGTACAAAATGTATGTTTGGGAATCGTTAGAATAAGTTACAGAACTCGTGCTATTAGGTGGTATGTTTTGAGAATCATTAAAATATGTTATGCAACTCACGTTATTAAGTGGTGAGTTTAAGAGACGCATGAGTAAAAATAGCCTTATATGATTCCCTACTCCGGACTAACTTCTGAAAAGAATGTTACAGACGCACATGTTTGAGCACAGGATTTGAACACAAATGCGCTCTGAATCTTACGATGCATATATATAAATCTTATGCGTTGTTAGAAGATTCTCACATCGCCTAGATTGGTCTTTCTTTCTTTACTTATAAGTGTCGGACAATCCACACCTTGCAAGACAATTTTTAAAGTTGAGTTAGACCCATGGTTTCTATCATGATATCAGATTCAGGTTTATGTCTATCATGTTGGGTCTTCTCTCTGCTAACTATTTGCCCTCTCTTCTTTCACACTTCGCGTGAAGAAAAGTGTTAGCAAAGTCCCACATCACCTAGGTTGCTCCCTCCTCCATTGCTTATAAGTTTTAGGTAACCCTCTTCTCTCAAAGCATCTTTTAAGATAAATTAGGCTCATGATTAACTTTTACATACATATTACATAAAGTTCACATATATCGAGCGACTACGGAGACATGTGTGTCCGTAATCTGTATTCTTACAATTGCTCAAACTTTTAGAGCTTAAATTGCGGCGGCAACACCTATGGGGGTCCTTTATAAGATTTTTCCAAAGATGGGATGGGGCAAACATGCTGTCATGAGGTATAAGACATAAAAAGAGAGGTCACATGGGTAAGCCAACCTTAGCTGTAGACAACTCATATGCTTGAAAACTTTTAAGTACCAACAAACAACAATAATGAAAGAAATAAAAGAACAAATCTTGTGGACACATACAATGTTTGTTGATTTGATGATGAGATCCTCCCCTGCTTGTGATTTCTCCACTGTTTTAGCATATCTGTTTTTGGTTATTGTTTCCTAATTCCTAGTTATAGCACTTATTGATGTTTCTTTTATCCCCAATTAGTGATTGGCATGTGGCCGAGCAGACCCCTCATCATCACAAATCCGGCACACAGCAGACCTTCAAAGTCAGTTGTATGGCCTGTGACTTAAAAGTTAGTTCAGTTTAGGCCATATTTGATATCCGGTGTAGAAGAAGAGATGGCAGAATAATTTTTTTGGATATGTTAATGCAGTTGTTCATTATATTTTTTAAGTGTCAAAGTCCGCCCAACGCTACAGATTCTTCAAAATAGGGTGATTGACAAATTTCTGGTCAACAGCCAACAAAGTTCTCTATAGTTCTTTTGGATAGAGTCTTTCATTGTCCAATCCTCCCTTAATCTTCTTATTTACCTATTATCATATAAATTTCTTCTCACTTCTCAACTAAAACAAACATGACTTTAGTGGTCTGAGTTGTCAAGGGATAAGGAGCCGGACCATATCCAGCGTTGGGACTAGGTAGCAGACGAAGCCCGATAGTTTCACAACATAGTGGGCCGGATTGATGCCCAACAAGGCCTACGAGACATTGCACAATCAGCCCAATTCATGGGCCCGCGTCGTTGGGATGGGCTGAGTTTGAACCTAAAAAACTGACCCATGCCATGTGGTACACACTTGAGTCCACCTGCGAAAAAGTGTTTCGGCCACGACACATGGCATCTGAGCTAGACGTGTCATAACAAAATTTGGTTGTGAGACACTATCACTAGGATGCATGATCCGCACACGCGTACCCTGACTTGGTGCTCATGTTAGGCCAAGTATAAATAGAACATCACCTGAGAAAGTATGGTACGCACTCTTGAAATTTTACTCAGTACTTTCCTTTGTCATCTTCCTTCATGTACTGACTTAGGCATCAGAAATTTAGAATGCTTTCTGGCTAACCACCAGTCGATAAGCACTAACTATAGTTGGCTCTTGCAAAGTACTTGGGTGGATTACGGAGCACACGATTCAAGAAAGCAAGAACGACACTCGAATTAAAGGACTCCACATTGACTATAACAATCCCTACACAATTTCTACATCCAATCAAACAACTAATTTCAATATTAATCCCTCTAACCAACTGATTTCTCGATTAACTGTTCAAGGATTTTGAAGTATCATGTGACATTTTTACTTAATACTCTCAACAAATTATGTAGTGGCAAATTTCTTGAACGAGACATAAATTAAAGATAAACATATTTTTTTTACTGTTGTTAGACCAGGGGTGATCCACATAGTGTGTTGTAATAACTTAGTGGCTGAAAGTACCACATAAGTGGTGTCACATAATACTCCGATGTCTCGATTGATTCGCGATTTGAAATAAACGAGATTAACAACCTAGTATTGATAGTCCGTGGGACTATTTGCTCTAGTACAATATAATTCCATGACTAACACGGAATTACTACTAGAATGTCTCATAGAAAGAGAGGCCATTTTTTAAAATTTCTAAAGTCTTTTAACATTTAGGGAATATTTGAGGGCATTATTATAATTTTCTATGTGCGTTCTTTATTTTAGACATTGACGACTCTCACGGCTCCCCAAGACTCTTTATTCTTTTATGTGATCTCAAAATTTATAGCGAAATTGTTTTTGAAGTACGCAAGAAGTAGATTTTTTTTAATAACTTGTTATTCAGTTCATTAGATCAACTCATATTAAAGACAAATGTCACCATTCAAATATGCAATAGGCGAATGTTTATGGTAAATCATGGTGTCTAAACTAGCTTATGTGCAAGACCAATTCAATAGTACCTCACCTTCTAATACCCTCCTGTCTTGGCTCTTGTTCGGTCATTCCTGGAACCAAAGGCTACCTATTTCTTCTTATACAAAACTTGATTTGTTCATATAGCAAACGAAATTCGATTAAATTAATTTTTGACATATGTGACCTTATCGGCTAGTTATAAAAATAAACAGTTCTGACCATTCTTTTTGGATCCAAGAAAAACCCAAAAAGAAGCAAGACCGAAGGGTAAGAGGACTTGAGGGAAGGGTAAGAGGACTTGAGGGAACCTTAAGTCAAGGTTTAGGACTTAAAAATGTACTCCCTTTTAGGTCTCGTGTTTGAAATATTTTATGTTCTATCAATTCTTATAAGATCAGTTCATTTAAAGTAAAGTCTTGATTTTAAACGGGCCCCCGCTGGTGAACGTGAGATTATAAATTCATCAAAAGTTAATCGAGATGTGTGTAAACGATCCAGACACTTTGATAGAGAAAAAAAGATGACTTGAGGGGGACTCATCCCCAATTAAAATGGGGACAACAAGGAGAAATTAACAGTGTGAGGCTATAAATATGGCCAAAATTCTGATGGATGAAGTCTCTAGACATGGCACATGGGTCTGGCTGAAAATATCCTTAAAAAAAATGGATATAACAAGTACAAGTTTTCACGAGATAGGGAGGACTTTCTCATTCAATTCACCAAATGTGTAGACCCTCTGTTCTCAGACCAAAGTCACGTGATGCTAAATAACTTCTTCCACCCAGAAATGTAAACCCCTACCCCTACCCCTATCCCTACTATTCTCTCTTATTATCAACTTTACTATTGCACATGGAAAAAGATTGGGCCCGACCGTGCACGAATTATATGTCAAAATGATATCGTTTGTCACATAAAATATCATTTGGGTAGTTAAGATAGAGTCTGGGTAGTATTTTATGCGTCAAACGATATTGTTTTGATACACAGCAGGTCTGCTACAAAATAGACTCCCTTCCATGAAAATCGATCACCTCTTAACGTTTGGGAGGGACTTGGGAGCCCAAAACATGTTGTTCGTTAAAATAATGTTGTTTTGACCATAAAACACTGTTAGGATAGTGTGCGGACAATGTTTTTTATACTTGGTTCCCTTCTAGATTGTGATAGATTTGTTGATTGTAAAAAAATTATAGAAAAATTTAGATAACACTGCACACATAGTGTATAAATTCATATAGAGAATTCAAAAAGTTCATTAAGAGGTTATTCAGAAATTATGTATTATTCAATTTATTTTTTAAAATAAATTTTACAATCCATAGCCAAACATTTAAAATAAAAACCCACATACAGAATATAAAATTTGTGTAGCCAAACACCCCCTCCAGTATTTGTTCCTAACCGTTGCTGGAATTATCACACAAGTGTTATGAAAGTCTTAATGGTGATAATTTAATGCATTTGTGAGAAAATTATTAAACTGTTCATGACAATTACCTGATAGAATTCATAGCCATTACACACATAGTAAGGGCACATAGATATTGAAAATATTTTCGTACACAAAAAACTGTTCGAATACTGTCTGAATGATGCCTGACTGTTGGACAATTTTTTATGTGTCAAAAGATATTGTTTTAATGCTTATCACGTTTTGTTGTGTGTAATACATCAACACTTTTGTAGACCAATATTAGACCAACGCCTAAACTCTTCGTTCCCGATTAAATTTTGATAATCCGAACCGTTCAATGTGTTTAAAACATGTTTTTAAGGGTAACCGCGAGAAATCAGTTCAAAATATTACCGGAAATGATTTGATCTAAATAGTAGTTCAAAATGTTGACAGGAACTGTTTTATGAACCAATGTTTGGATCAAGTCCTTTCCGGTAATATTTTGAGCTGGTTTCTCGCGGGTACCCTTAAAAACATGTGTTAAACACATTGAACGGTTCGGATTATCAAAATTTAATCGGGAACGAAGAGTTTAGGCGTTGGTCTAATATTGGTCTAAAAAGTGTTGGTTCATCTAGTCTTTCCCTATATATATATATATATATATATATATATATATATATATATATATATATGGGTCCATTTGGCGTAACTAGATTATGGGATTATTGGATTGTTGGATTGTTGGATTATGTTGGGTGCCGGACGGAATAATCTAGCTCAAAGTGTTTGGACTAAATTATTTTTTATATGTTGGTTATGTTGTGTTTGGAGCTAGATTAATCCAGATTATTTGGATAAATAATTTAGCCCAAATGGGCTAAATTAAAACCCCAAATAATCTAGATAATCCGGATAATCTAGTTTGGCCAAATCAGCCCATATACACACACACATGCTGTATTTTCTGATTTTCTCCTCCTCTCATTATTGCCCCCTGGCTTCCCCCAACAAATTTGTCCTGTCTTTTTTAATGACCAATTATTACCTTGCCTAATGGATTTAGCTTTTAGGTTATTGATGGACATAGACATATGCTGGTTTTCTGCTAGTCCTTTCTTCCTGTCTTGAGTCATGAATTTGGATCAAAAAGCAACTGATGAATCAACAGTTATCATGACAGGTACCAGCCATTTGAATCACGCTAGGAAAAGGCTGGTCTGTTGCTTACTGACAGTAAAACAATATTATTTTAATGCATAACACATTCTGCACCACCAAGTTCGGTCACACTCACATGGTCAATTGGCTTGAGAAAATGTTCATATTCACCAAACCAAATAAAGATGTTCTTGATTGCTGATTAGTTCGTTCTATGCCGCCTGCAGCCTAAAATCATATTCACCCGGAATGCAATGGCAATACTAACATCGAAAGGTGGAAATTTGAACTAACGCAATTGTATAAACAATCAAAAAATTTCACTGTACATGTTGACAACAGTAGTGATCATCACAAATGGCATCAAGCATAAGAGAAAAAAGGAACCCAAATCGGTTCGAAGCGTAACTTGCATTTCCCAAATTTGATTTCCGATAGCAAAAGCCTTTCAAGCCTAGTCCGGATATCTCGATTCTATGGACCTCACTAGAATAATACGCACCAGGTTTACGCTTCAATTCCAAAAGCCCGCCGGTAACTCTTCTAAACAAGAAGTCCAACTAATGCAGAAGCAGGCCCAGATAAGTGCAGCAGAATCAACTTATGTATCTGTCTACACCCCATTCATCACCTTGTCGACATGGACCGTATTGGCATCGTCTCCAATCTTACCGTTCACTGGACGTCTCGGACTTTTCAGCCTCTAAAAAAAAAATTGTTGGTTTACAAAGCAGAACAATTCAGTTGTTTAAACAACAAAATATAAAGGAACCAATCGATTTCTTCAGTTTTTCCGGTCATCAAAAGTTCCCGGTGAAAGAGCAAAAAATAAAAAATGGAAGGAACAATCTATAGCCAACAAAATTTATCAATTCGTTATACCTGAGCTACAGATTCCCCGGAGTTCCCATTTACGAGCTTGTGCATCTCTTCTTTTGTTCGGGGATCCTTACTCAACGGTAGCAACAATGCCATACCGCCATTTCGCTCAGGAAATTCTGAAGTTAAAGCAACTCAAAGTCAATGTTGAAGTTTGAAATCGAATGATTAAAAGGCAAAAAAAACTTCACATAATTGTTAACCTGGTAATTTATGATCAACGAAGAACACCACCAAATTAACAGTATACCTACAACAGAATCATATTTTGATAAACTTCATCAGATGAATATCAGATACATTGTTTGGTTGGTTCATAGATGTAAACAGAAATTGAAATCAGGCGCTTTACCATGCTACAACAACGTCAACCGTATAGTGTTTGCGGGATGCTACAATCAACAAGCTCTGGATAACAACAGTTAACCAAGCACATTGCTTGATAAACCTGCTTCAGAAAATGCCATGACATCAAAGAAAATCATGCACAATGTGAAGGCAATAAGTTAAAAAGGCACTGTTAGCTTCCATGAAAAAGGTAACAAATTGTCAACTTTTATGTAATCAGTCTGCACATGAATTTTTTCCCGTTCTTGATAATTGTGCACGTGCACATCCACATAAAGAAAGGATCGATTGATCGATAAATTTAAACTATGTCAAAATTTGAATTAAATCATCTTGGAAAGATATGCCAAACCAGTGATCTATCTACTAGAAATGTATACCAAAAGAACTATCGTTAAGAATCAAGAAATAAGTTAGCCATTAACCACCACACAACAGAAGAAATATGCATCCAATCTCACCACGCAACACTAATATTTCTCTTTCTACGAACAAGCAGAAAGGCTGAAGCATATTAAAGCTTCATTCGACTCTCACCTGTGTGTTCCGTATATGTGATACGTGCGCACAAAGACTAGAGTGAATATCATGTGTGATGAGAAAATCAAATCACCACAACCATACAACACCCCCCGAGGAACTGCACATAAAAATCCAAATGAGCATAAAAAAGGACACTTCAACCCAAAGCAAATTGGAAAGGTAAATAAACAGCAACTCACAATTGAGTAATAGCACTTCAGCTACACTCCCTGGACGAGGCAGTGTGGCGAGCTTTGAACCCTGTACGTACATAACAAGACAGAAAGGCAAGTCTATAAAAAATTAAGACAATATTGTTCCACTCTCAATATCTCTCATGGAATTCAAAACTTGTAATTACAGTTAAAAGAAGTATCAGAACATGGCTAACAAAAGAACATGGTATAAGAACTCGTTGAATTTACCTCACGACAATGATAGTTTGGGCCAGGCAACTGAGTAGCGTAAAATGTTATGATTCGAAGAAATTGACAAGCCTGCAGTGGAGACAATTACAAAGACTATCAAATGAATGTTTGATATTCATTACTTCAATCAGAGGTAATAGGAAGTTAATAAATCCCACATGCCTTCCCAATGTACAAACTTAAAGCGTAAATTTTCTGATATTGCCTATTGAAAGATTTGTACTAGTTGACATGCCCTTTTATGTCTCAATGCCCAATTCATTACAAATCCCAAATAATTGCCCTGGACGAGAAATAGGTATTGAATACACGAGAAACAAAGAACAAGAACTTACAACTAAAAATGCAAGAACCCTGCACCAAATTAGGACTGTGTAGATTTTTTTGCTCTTCAAAACGAAAGGATGAAAGGTCCACTGCACCGGAACAAACACGTAGAAGTGAAATTAAAGATAGAACCCTGAAGGCCTCAACTTGAAATGAAGTAGCCATAAACATGCTATGGCTACTCTTTACATTCATTCACCTGGCTAAACTGATCCTCGAGTAGAAGGGAAGAAAGGAGGTGTGATTTCTCAATGTGTGCGCGTGTGTGTTCTCAAGGTTAAGAGGGTTGAGGAAGAGTATTTGGAACCTTACCAAGATAAAGGATACAAAGACGAAGGTGATTACAGCCTCACTGATGTAAGCATTGTCTTGCCCTAGCTCCTTCAGTGAAAAAAAATCCATTTAAATGAGTAAAGGTGTCTGGTCTCATAATAGAGAATGCAGTTGATAACTAAGAACAAAAAAATCAAAAGAGAAGACACAAACCGGAAGAAGAAAGAACCCAACATCTTGAAGAGTTGGTCCAGGCCGATGGAAATAATGAACTCCTCTCGCAGCTAGTCCATGTATGTACTGGGGAGAAAATAAAAATTTGAATCAAATCTTAGACAAATGCAACAATTAAGCATTAGGAAACCAAAGAAAATGGAAACATGAAACGAGACCATACCCATAATGTAAATGGTGAAAGACAATCACAAAAAACGATACTATGACCTATTAGACGATGAAAACTGAAGCAATTTGAAAAGCTTATGTTTTTTCAGAAAATATGTCTTCCTACTTCACCTCCACATCTGGAGAACACGATAACAAGATAGTCTTCTTTTTCAGAAATGGGTATTGAATAAATGACAGTTGAATAGAACCTTTAAGCATCAGCCAACCAAAACAAAAATGTAGGTCGATCTTTCCTATTTGAATGCTTATGCAAATACAAACTGTTAAATTGAAATAGCTGAAATCTATACAACAATTTATTAGAAGGTAAACACAACGGTAGCTCCTGCTTTTAGAACTTATGTACCTGTAAGTCCAAAACTCTCAGTGTTTTCTAAAACACCAAGAAATTCTAATCGCTCCTTGAAAATAAATGAAATTAGTCAATATTCACATTGTCATTTTTATTTGAAAAAACACTGTTTTAGAGAACATCGTGAATTCCACAAGAATTTTGAACCTCTATATGGGTAATTAAGTTTCAAAAGTTGGACCTTGCTGGTTAATTTGCCTTGTTGCAAATGAAAAGTTCAAAAGTGTTACTCCTACATAACTCGTTGAAGTATACCATACTCCTACATAACTTGTTGAAGTATACCACATCAAATTCATCGTTTCTCAACAAACAGCATATTTTATCAATAAATTTGAGATTCAACACAGCATCAAATTCAACATTCCTCAACATACAACAGTTTTTTTTTTACAATAAATTTGAGATTCAAATCAACCACATAAACAATTTATCAGATTATGGATCAAGTCGGCAACTCCAAATCTAAAACCTAAGCATGGCCCAATGAGCTGGTAAACATGAAATCAAGAAGAAACCCATTACTCCACCCTAAACTTCGAACCCAATCAACCACAAGAGGAAACTACAAGAAAAAACTTCCAAAGAACAGCATCCAGAAACTATTAGAATCTGCTATCTGAAAGAGAACAAAAAGTAAAAGTAGACGGTTGAATGCAAATGCAGGTCTCAACCCATAGCAAAAGTACACATTCAAAACAATCAGGGCGGGTTTGTTTCATCGGCCTGAAGTTGGAATGTAATCGTCATCCCCTGGAACTGTCATTCCGAGTATTTCTTCACTAGAAAATGAGAATGTAGATAAAAAATGGAATGATTCACCAATGTAGGTGGCATGGCATTATCATTAGAAGGCTTCACTGAATAAATTAAACGAAGGATATGGATAGATTTGAAATTTAAGGAAAACAAATGTGAACCTGAAAGATTATCCCGGCAAGAAGATACTTCCAGTTCTCGGCAAGAAGGTTGATTTCTGTTGTTGTTTCTGCGGAAACTCTCTTCCATAGCTTTTCGGAAACAACAATTAACCAAATCAATACAAAGTAGAAGCGAAAGTATAACAATTTACCCCAAAAAAAGAACTTTTTTTAACGCAAGCAAAAGACGAACCTTTGAAGTCTCGCGACCAATGTAAAGCGACATATTTTCTTGTCTTATTAACAATGCGTCCATATTACATCAAAGAATCACCGTCATTCATCATAAATCCCTCAAATTCCAAACCTCTCTCAAAATTTCCCTCATTAATGTACAATAGTCCTCTGTAATCGCAAATAAAACAAAAAAAATCCCAACTTTTTTCACAAGCACGATCACCAATGGGGGACCTGATTGCCGAAACCGAGAAAATCCTTGAAAAAAAACAAAAAACGAGAAATCTGAGATTGGTGTTCCAATGAATCCACACGTTCTCTCTCAATCTTCAAACTCTCTTGCTTTTCAACTATGATAATTCTCTCTCCCCCTCCCCTCCCCCCCCTCTCTCTCTCTGGTTTCTTCGAAGAAGACGGAGGGACAATTGAGAGAGAAGGAAAACGAAGCGGCTTCAAAACAGATTGCCGCTACGCGACCCCTTGCGAAAAGCGGAGGAAAGTAGTTAGTTTGGAAAATGAAAGGGAAGATCGTTCGAAAATTCCGATGCGTGTGTATATATATATAGGCGACGAATGCCGTAAAATTTTACTGTTGTAACTGTTTTCTGGTGGAATTTTGGAAGATTAATAAAAACAAAAAATATTAGGACCGTTGAATTATTATTAGCAAAACTCTAAAACCGAGATACACAGCAGATATTCCTCCCCTTTTTTCTAACATTATTTTGTGGGCGCCTCGATTTGCGGCTGCAGTGCAGTTTTTTATAGTGCGAATAAAATTATATAATTTTTTGCGTTTTGTTTACGGAATTACGTCGTTTTGACTTAACATATTTTGATAATAATTTACAAAAATTTAATGCGGAAGGTAAAAATCAATAATTGTCACGCGTTTGCATTATCCATTCTCTTAGTTGTTTTCTTCAATTCTTAGTTTGTGGCTTCAATTTGAATGACTTATTTTGCCTTCGGTCAAATCATGATTGTTGTGTCTATTTATTTTCTCTATGTTTCACTCATTTTCTTTCATCCACTAATCGTGTTTCTTCATGTTTTATTTCTTCATACACGGTAATGCATGGCAGTTACATAACTGTTCATGCATGTGAAACGCTGTTGTCTCGAATCCTTCATATATGGTACTCTTTAGCAGTTAATTAATTACTCTGGAAATTTAAATGGCACCGTTCTATAATTCCCGTGTTCTTTTATTGTGTATGTGCTTATCTACTAAATAGTGTTACATGTCTCTTTCTTATTGATGGATAAATTAAGGAGCAAACAACTAGTTAAGTCAAAACAATATAGTTTCAAAGACAAAATTATATTATTTTATATATACTACACGCACACTGCAAAAAATTGCCATACAACGTCAAAATCCATATTTGACTTTTAATTAACTTAACGCACACACAACCATTCTCTCTCTCTCTCTCTCTCTCTCTCTCTCTCTCTCTCTCTCTCTCTCTCTCTCTCTCTCTCTCTCTCTCTCTCTTATATTTGGTAAATGAAGTCCATTCTAAAGTACAAAAGCTCACTTTGTGTAAATCCATTATAAACTTAGATATTCGATCTCAACATGGAATATAAATACCGATAGAAAATCTTAAAAGTACTATTTTAAAATTATATTTGTTGTTCATTTGATTAAAAATATATATTTAGGCTCCATTTATACAAAATTATTTTTTTATTGAAGACAATGAGTAAGAAATATTTGATCTTCTGAGATTCTCTTGTGTAGAAATTGAAAAGGACAAAAAATATTAATCAACTTTAATATAATCCAAATAAGGCAATGTTAAAGACATTAAAGATGGTAAAAAACTATTTTTGTAAATTTTTAGAATTTTGTATCATATTTTTACTCTATAGATTTCTTATTAATTTAAAAAATTTGACGTGACTATTGATAAAACATCACTGATAAAGTAATAATAACAAATTAAAAAATTTAGGTCAAAAGAGGCCTATATATAATATTTTAAAGTACAATCCACAATATTATTTCTTTCAACTTTTTGAAAATAGCATACTTAAGTCATTAAGTTGTAGTTTTTTTATCAACTTTATTTTTTACTTAGATATTCTACTCGATAATCTCTACAAAAGTCTGATGTGTCAGAAAAACTTCAGAAATAAATTTTTATATAATCGTAATTCGGTAATGGTTTTTTTTAACTCTCGTACATAATATGAATATCGCGCTTGTTAAATATATAGTGGAATTTCATGTCATATCCGTTAAAAAAAAAAAAAGTAATGTCAGTGTCAAGGTTTGTATCGGCGCGACACTTAATTAGACCGAGTTAAAGCATCTACAATTGGACCGAGTCAATCCAAACGAAATATTAACTAAAATGAATCAAGCCCACACGTGTTTATTCTAGGTCGAGCTCCGATCTGGCCCACTGCTTGTAACCGTGACGTCAGCTAGGAGTGTAACCAGTCCGGTTTTGTCCGGTTTGCCCTATAAACTCGGACCAAACCGGTTGACCGGTTTGAGGAAAACGTAAACCGAAAACCGGACCGATGGTGTTCGGTTTGGTCCGGTTTGGTTCGGCCGGTTTTGGCTCTGGTTTGGTCCGGTTTCCGGTTTGGGTGGTCTTGGGCCAAAATCATCAAAAAATATAAAAAATAACTCAAAAATTAGAAAAATAACTTAGTATATGAACCCACGAATCAAATGCGAAATCAATAAACAAATAACTCAAAAACATAACTTAGTATATGAAGATCAAAACTCAGAAATCACTAAAATAAGTACACGAACTCAGTAAAAAAAATACAAAATCAGAGGGAGTGAGACATAAAGAACCTAAACACTTAAAACTATAAAGTATAAAATGACTTAGGGTTAAACCGGTCCGGCCCCAAAAACTCAAAAACCGAAAACCAAACCGAAACAATTAAAAAAAAATCAAACCGGACCGAACCGGACCGGTCTGCTCTCAAAACCGGACCGAACTGACGGTTTGGTCCGGTTTTCCGGTTTAGTCTTACACCCCTAAAGTCAGCAACCTGGTGGGTCAAACTGGCCCGTATCTCAACTCGACACTTAAACCAAGCCCAGGCCAGACCCCATGATAGCATTCCCTCATTACGGGAAACTCTTCATGATGTCGGGCCGGATGAGATGCTTCTTTGTCGAGCCGAGCTAACTCGTTCCGCAGAAGGAATCTCCACTTGGCATTCAGTTGAGCCAGCATGTAAAACGTGAATCTATTAGTCATCATTGAGAGGTAAAGTCATAACAGAATTCGATTCTGGATTATTATCACCAGGAGTGTGCTCCGCATATGTCACTAGAAGTTTGACACTCAAGCTGGGAACAGTATATCAGGTATCAGAGTGTTTTCCATCTTGGAGTAAAGGATGTACGTCTAATCTTGCAACTTGGGCTCAGTACTTTTCCGTCTTCTTTCTCTGGTACTGACTTAGGTATCAGAATGTTTTCTGATCCAATTTCGATTAGTGAGGCACTAACCCTTGTTTGTGGTTGTAAATCTAGATACTTGACTCACTGTTTCAATATCGGAATTATGAGTAAAATCATAACATGAATTAAAGAATTCTACAGTGACGTATCCCAAAAACTAACGGTTAAATATATAGTTCAATTTGATGTCACATCCGTTAAAAAAAAAAAAGGCAATGTGGGGTATCCCAAAAAGTCACTCCTTTCTTATGCTTTTGAAGTTGAGAATATAATGAATGCAATCCCTCATAGTTGGCTTTAAAATTTGAAAATTCAAAAAAGTAAAATTCGAATCTTTCTGGAGCAATAAAACTAGGCTCACGAAATTTGGAAGTCTTAGTGCAGTTTTTTATAGTACGAGTAAAATGACGTAATTTTGCTTATTTTGTTCTCAAAACTATATCGTTTTAGTTCTATGTATTTTGATAACAATTCGCGTGATAAGTTAAAACGATATAATTTTGAGAACAAAATAGATAAGACTAATCGTTTTCTCCGTACTATACGTGCACTACAAAAGACTGTACTACAATCTTCCTAAAGCCCAAGAGAGGTGGGTCCACGTGGACAATATAATTTGCTCATAAGCTACTTTAAATGACTAGGATTATGCTATATCTAAATTACTGCTTCTTCTCTCTTTTCTTTACTTGTTAGAAATGGAAAGTGCATTAAATAAATAACATACCAATCCGGTTCACCCGCTAGAAAATAAGTGAATAATATATATATATATATATATATATATATATATATATATATATATATATATATATATATACGTTGTGTGGACCTACACTAAGCTTCGTTTAATAATCATAGCTGTTCATTTCGTACAACTTGAGTTTTCTTTTATTTCGATAAAAATTAAATTAATTAGATATATTCTTAATGTAAACATTCAATTCTAAATTTGGAATTTAAATCTTCAAACAAGATAACAATTCTTTGAGCAAATACTTCTCGTATGGGATTGAGTTGATTTTTTGCAATATTTGCTAAAAAGATAGTCAATAAAAACGAACATTTTTTATTCTTAAAATAAAATTAAATATGAAGCCATTTATGTGAGTGAATAAAATTGTACTCTATCCGATTCAAGTTGTCACACTTTAATATGGACCATTTTAATAGAAACTGTGAGTTGTCACAATTTATATTTGCATTTCTGTAAATTTGTCTTTATAAATGCTTTTGGGACTTTTTGAGTAGTATGTGTTGGCTGTGATGTGAAGGATTCACTTCTTTTAATCACATTAATAAATAGCATTAATTTGGTTAACCTTTCATTTAAAGATGACAGCAAGTAACAGCATGAGAAAATTAAAGCAACTTTTTTTTGGGGTTAATTAAATTAAAACAAGTTAATGATGTACTTAGGGCCCTTTTTTTTTACCATCTCAAACGGCGGATTAATAATTCCTACTTAATTTCAAGTGACCCCCTCAATTTTTAAAAAGTTATATTTTGTTTAGAGATGTGAAAATTAATTAGTAATTTTAACCCCATTAAAATTATGATAATGTCTCAGTATTTACTTAAAATATAAAATTGCCTCAAACATTTCACGGTTTGCATAAAATTACACCAAGTATTTCATCCAAATAAAACATAACCATTTTTACTATGCAAATTGTGCAAAAAATTATTTCGCAATGAAAGAAAAATTAATTGATGAATAATACTTTACACATATATAATTAAAAAATATCTTTATTTTTTACTTAACAAATGACTTTTTACTATATTTTTTCTTAAATATGAAAAGTTATTGAGTATTATTTTAAATTAATGTGTAGGTAAGTAAGATTTTGTATTTATCTCTTATTAGAAGAATATTTGTTATGCAATTTTAATTAAAATTTTGATCACACTAACTCGAATTTTTGACTCCACCCTGAGTACCAAAATGAAAATCTATAGGTTTTCGAAGTTCTTGCTTTTTCCTTATAAAAGAAGTTGCAAAAAAATATTAATGTTAATAGTGAATCCAATTTCACATCAAATAACTTAAACATCATTTGCACACTACAAAAGGTATATTTTGGTGCAGTGGAAGAAGAGAAAATAACTAAGGAGTTTGTCTTCTAAGATTACGAGATCGAATCTCATCAAAATTAATTACTAGGGTTCATTAGAGGTTTGTCCAGTCGTTAACTTCAAGTTTCCAATGCTTATCAAAAAAAAAAACTTCAAGTTTCCAATAACTAACCAACATTAGATTGAAAGTAATTCCAAAGTTAGCCGGACACTTCTGTTATAAATTTAAAAAAAAATCTACAGAAATATACCTCGATTACGACAAATTAGATCAAATTTTTTAATTTTTTCTTTTACGATATCTCGACATGGTGTGAGCGTGAAAGAGATTTTAGAATTGTTTCCTTTTAATAAGGGCTAAAATAACTTATTTTAACTTTCTTACCCCATATTGTGAGGGGATCTCGAAAGATATAAAAGATTTTTCTCGAAACCTTACAACAACTTTTATCTAAATATTTATTTGCGTTGGTAAAAATTACCTCACAAAAAAGGAGCACAAATGACTTATTTTTTCGGTGGCGAAATATTTATTTTAAAAGACTAGGAAAATAATTTCCATGTGTTTTGCAGGAGATAAATTTCCATTCCCCCCCCCCCCCCCCCCCCCCAAAACTCGATCTTTTATGTCCCTTATCAGATGTGTTTCCCAATCTTTAAGCTATTCGCGTCGTGACTTTAACTCTCGAGTCACTAAATACATACTTTCGTCTAAGTTTACACGTGCACACAAGTTATTTTAGATACTTTATTTCGCTCGCTTTATAAATAAAAAAACTCATACGTATTCATCTCACTAAGAACATGGTTCCTCTCGTTTTGGGAGGCACAGTGGGCGACCCCCAAATCTGTATCAGAGCTACTGACATGGTGGTCTGGATGGAAATTAACTAAATCGGCAAGTAGGAGGACAGAAATTTTATGGAAATCTTTGCCGGCCATCATCATCTACTCAATCTGGAGGGCGAGGAACCAGGAATGGTTTAACAATAAAAGTGTGGATTGGGATCGATTGAGAGAGGAGATCAATTTCAGATGGGTGTATGGAGCACAAACCTACGATATGCAAGGAAAATTACCAATGGCAAGCATTCTGTACAATCCATCCGAACTGATACAGAGGGGTTTACTAAGGTAAGTTTCAGGGGGAGGACGGGATGGAAGTCGGGTGAGTGGGAGGACAGGAGGAAGAACGGTGGTAGAGGAGGGTAGGCGAGGAGGAAGACGAGTGAGGGTAGGGTAACCAATGGGGTTGGTATACGGTTTTTAGGTTGTGTTTGGATACTCACCAAACAAGTTTTATTGTAATTAATTATTATGTTCATTAATATAATTTCTTTGCTTTTCAAAAAAAAACTAAGAACATGGTTGGATTAAGTTTCATATTTTGTATTCTGTCATTACTTACTTTATATATGTATGTATGCATGTAGTCCCCTTCTAATAAGAGATTCTTTATGTTGTTATGGTACGGACCTCTTATTTTCTGATCACATTTTGATGATCCGTAAGTTTAATTCATCAGTAATTTTATACGATATTCTATGAATTGAGTATTGGGGGTTTGGTTTTCCAATTCAGCGTCATCCGTGGGCAATATATATCTGCAAATAGGATTGCAACTTAATTCATCCGTAGACAGTATCGATAGGTGGTCTCATTGGTAACGAACTAAATCTTTCTCATTGGTAGACAGTATTAATAAGTTATTTTAGATATTTTATTTCACTCCCTTAACAAATAAAAAACTCGTACATATCCCCTCCCACTAAGAACATGGTTGGATTAAGTTTCATATTTTGTATTGTTTCATTAATTACTTTATATTTTTTTTGTTGTTTATTGTTTGATTCCATAATTTTATACAATAGTCTATGAAATTTGAGTATTGGGGGTTTGGTTTTCCAATTCAGTGTCATCCGTCGGCAGTATTTCCGAGATAGAGTATTATTTTTAAAATAATACACTAAATTCATAACGAGGGATAAAAATATTTTTGACAATTTAATACACTTTCCTCTTGTCTAACACACTTTTCATCTAATTATCAGGTTATTTAACACACCATTCTTAAACATCACATCAATATGGGTTTCCCGTCTTATTTGACACATTCTGGCTGTTTAACACACCAGAAGCTAAGACAACATCAAATCGGGTCCTAAGGGATTGGTTTATTTAAATAAGAGAGGTGATTAAGAAACTTACTCTAAAATATTATGGGTTCAAATTCTAATAGAACCACACTTACTTGGGGTAACCGAGGGTTATTCCGGTCGTTACCTCCAGTGCCCCGAGGACTAGTAACGTTGGGTATACTTAAAGCCGACCGGATATCTCGGTTATAAAAAAAACGTGAGGCACATAGATTAATTACATCACACAAAAATCTCGTAAACAAAATCTGGTCCTACTACGTTTTGAATATGGACGTGGGCCGGAACATCCATCTTCGGGCCTGATCCATCTTCCACGTGACCGAACAGGCCCTCTTGTTTTAAAATTAAGATTTATATGAAAATGCTTAATATATTATTTTACATATTCAATTAACAATAAAGTTTGAAATTTATGTTTTTAATATTTTTAGTAAAAATTCAATTAACAATAAAGTTTGAAATTTATGTTTTTAATATTTTTAGTAAAAAATTCTTAAATTCGTAATAATTGCAGGAATTTTATTTTTATATTAGTTTTTTTTTACACAATTAGATTATTATATTTATAATTTTTTTCACAAAATTTATTTGTCAATAAACATATGCAAAAAAATACCCTTTCTTTTTCACTTCATTAATTTTTTCCATAAGAATAATTTTGAACCTGACTTCTCTACGGTCATGTGTTGATTGCATAATCAGTCAAATTTCAATTCTTCATTCTAATAATTAATGTTTTAAAATTTTTTTCAAAAAGTTAGTATCTTTTCGGAAAATAATTTCGGTAAATCTAAACCCTTAAAAAACACTTTTAAACATTGAAATTACAAAAATTACTTTGACCCAATTGGGCCTCAGTTATTTATTGGGTCAAATTTTTATAAATGATTAATTTATAAAAAATAAAAAATTATGACTAAGAACTTAAAAAAATTCAAAATAAACGAAATAAATTCAAAACATACAATAAATTTTATATTATTTTAGTCATTTTAAATTTTTTAATTTAGTTCATATTTTTTATTTTTTAAAACTCGAAAATCAATAATTTACATAAATTTAATGTAAAATTAATCAACGTAAAATAATTTAAATAAAAATAAAAACATAATCCGAAATAATATAATTGGCACGTGTACTTCAGGGAATCCGACCCTTAATTTTTAACACGACCTGGCGAAGACCTTAATCGTGGCGATATACGTTAATAGGTAACAATTCTGTGTGTTTAGCTATGGAGGTATCAAATTTCCACGCGCCGCCGCTGAAGTATCGGCTTAATCGACCCTTTTTCCCGGTGAGTTTTATTCCTAAAATAGTCCAGTGCTGATCCAAATTTAGGTTCATTGTCGATTATCATTATATCAAATCGACATTATCTACTTGTAGTGAACGGGAGCTCGATTAATTCGAACTAGGTTTATCATGATTGGGCATATGTGTTGTTCATCTGATATCTATATGCGATTGCTCAAGCAAATTTCTTTGTGGAATCGCGTTTGATTTACTTGCAATCTCCAATTAGAGACCCTAGATTGAGTTTCCCGTTTAAAATGTTGAACGTTAGTTCTTATGATTCGCGCTTTTTAGCAAGTGTTTGGGTTGAGACTGAATATGTAATTCTGAAACAGAATTTCATCAAAAGTAGGAGGGTGATCACATCGTTACTCCTTTTCCTTTGGTTTTGATATATGCTGAAGTTTTATTGAGTATTCATCAAAGTAGGCTCAACCGGTTGATAGTTATTAGGTTACCTAGCTGAGTTTGGACTTAAAATTATTTTTTCTTAAAGATACTGGATATTATTTGATGTTTTGCAATTTTTTAAATAATTTTTCCTTAAATTTTTTTGCATTTTCTTATTCATCTTAAATAGAGGAATTGGCATAAGAATATGAACCGGAAGTGAAAAAGGTTTAGATAAGACACGCTAAAGACACTAAAAGTAGTAAAAACTGTTTCTTTCGTACTTTTTTCGTTTTATTGAAATTTTTGAGATTTTTTTGTCATAATTTTTTACTTTCTAGATTCTTTCATCGTGATGAATGATTAATCCAAAATATTTAATGCAAAGTTGATAAAAATTGAGATAAATGGTCAAAGAAGACAATGACACTAATACCCAAAAATTTAAAGCGAAGGGGTAAATGTATAGCGTAAAATAATTTTTTCAATAGTTTGTTCCTGGTTAATTGAATTTTCATTTCAGAACTTAATTCTCTTATTGTGAAAACGCTTTAACAGTACTTGTATAGTTGATTATCTTTGTTTCTGTCTTTTTTTATGGTTTTTTCTGGTTGAAGTCACCATCAACTGTACAGAAGGATTTTTGTGTAGTCTCTTACAATCTTAAGCCTTTATTTGTCCAGGGAACTATTTCTCATCGCAGGGATTCTAGTAGCTTTCCTTGTCCATGCATCAACCGTTCGTCGATGCTTCATTGCCTCTCATCGCTATCAATGAACCAACAAAATTTTGTTTTAGCTTGTAGTTTTGGCCGAGGAGATGGCTTAGGGATCTTGCCTAATCACAACCATTGCAATTGGGAAACAACAGCCCATAGTAAGTTGTCATGGCCTTACAATTCGAGTGCACATTACATCAGGACTTCTGAGTAATCACATGATAATCGATTAAATTTTCTATGCAAGATATAAAATTATATAAGAGTATGGATGTGAATTGTTTTAATCTTAATGTGCTCTTTGCCTTTTCAATTTGGAGAGACTGAACATGTATCGGTCTCTTAGGTGACATTGACGTGACTAGTGATCCTTAGAGAATTGGTATAAATGTGTCTTGAAATTCGTCTGTTGCCTTGCATAAATGTCTGACCACGAGCCAGTAGTAATGCGCATCTATTCCCTCCACAACCCCCCAGAAGAAAGTGCCAAATCTTGTCTTTTCAAGACAATTTTTGCAACCACTCACACTTTGTAGATGCCTGTTAATTTCTTTCCCTTGACTAAATTTGTACTTTCAAATAGTATGGGCATGGAAGCTTGATACGTAGACTGATATAGAATTTATAGCTAGTGAGCAAAGCTGTGGGACTTGAGGTCCAATGAAGAAAGCATGGAAAGTATAATCTAGAACATCTCTATCTCTTTTCTCGTACCTTAGTAAAAGAATAGGATATTAGGTATAAAAACTACTCCTGCTGTCTCCTTTTGTTTGCCCGGCTGACTTATTTGGGATGTCCATCTAATTAATTTGGAGAGAACTATGCTTTCGATGAAAATGCATGGTTATATTGCTCATGAGTTGCCTGATCGATGCTCTTCTTCTAAAATTTAGGTACCCCTTATATGAGGTTCACCTAACCACTTGATAAGTAACCAATGTGGTGATCACCATTCACGGCCTTGAAAGTTCAGACTGAATATCTTCCATGTCAAGTACTCCTTTAACCACATCCCTGTGCTTATTTAACTTTTCGTCTATCTGTCTTTGTCATTGTATACTTATTGTCACCGGCATACCCATGGATATCAACTAAGACCACACATTTAATATGGGGGTTAAATTAAGATCATCAGGTAGATCCACCACATAAGAATTTGAAGTTATCCTTTTGAGAACCTTGTATTGTCCAAAATGCTTTTGATCTCAACTTTTGGTACGCTCCCTTACCATGATCACCTCGACCAAATTCGTTATCATGAGGATTTGGTTAGCAGTTTCTTTGTATTGCCCATTGCTAGCTTCAAAAGTAGCATGCACAGTACTATGAATGCTGTCGGATCTTAATCCATGTTGTATATGCTCGTCCATCTTCACTCCACACATCTTACACCAAGGGAATGAGTCGAATGACAACCAAAATGCTTGGCTTATGACCAGAGGCAACACTTCCCTACTCTTCTAATGGTATGGTTGAGTAAAATGTTGTAAGCAAATTCATTATGTGGAAATACCATGTCCCACGTCTTCAAAGATATGGAAACAACATGATCCAATGTGTCAGACTACCAAGACTTGGTTAACCCTTGTTTTTACCCATCTATTTGTCGACTTGCTGTACCGAATAGTGTTAGTTGCCTTCTTTCATAGTAGGAGGATGAAAATTGTCCTATGAATTTGGTATCACAATTAGGCATGTTGCTTTTGGGGATCACCACAAAAAGCCCAACGTCCGTATTGGAAAGTTCAGCCACTTCATGTTTTGCATATGCACAGATGAGGGTTACATTTAATTATTTTATAAAGGAAAAGGACGGTCCAGTACAACAAATATTTCATGCCGTGTCGAGTCTTTCGAAGATCCAAAAGTACTTCCATGTTAAGATGAACCCATGCCAAAGTGGGAAATGAAAGCATGTGTATATTCGAGTATTCTCCAAATACCCCGTGACAAATATTAGCATGCACTACACAAAGTTTCATCTACTTCTACAATAGTATGTACTTAGTTTCTACCTTTCTGGATTTTGTGAGGTAAGGACATGTCATGGCTTAAGGTCTTCATATCAATCTCTGGCCCCGCAGTAAGGGTTCCCTAGGATGAGTCTGTCACATTGCTGCAGATTCTATTGGGTGATATGGAACAGTTTCTCAATAATAAGCCTAATACAATATCTGGGGCAAGCATGAAAGATTCAAATATATCAAGAGCGGTTTGGATACATTAAACAAAATGAATAGACAAGTACACGTGATACATTGTGTAAACCACCATTGCACTACCATATGGCATGGTATTATTTTCATGGAGTCATGGAGGCCAAAGCAATAGATCTTTGTCTGAGTTTGTTTTTCTGAACCTTTCTCTTGCCATCATGGCACATGTAGTCTGTCAAAGTGAAAGAACTTGAACTCGTATTGCTGTACATGCTCGATATGGTGTAGTTAGCCAACATTACTTCTAGTCAGTAGTCGCTTATAAGCTATTCTTCTCTTGCCACATGCCGGATCCCAGTTTGGCTCGGCCAACGTATGGGGTATTGTCTTAGTATTCTCATCCATGTCAGTAATGTGTGTTTTTCCCTATTCTTATTGCTTTGTTACCGTCTTTGGTTTTGTTCCTCAAACCATGATGAAGAAGATCGGACTGAGAGAAGAAGCCACGTCCTGTCTGTAGAAGAGAATGGAATGTGGAACGCTCGAACGAACCTCTTCTTATCCTCTATCATGAAGGGTGAATATAAATTATTTCCTGCTTCTTGCGTTCGTATGTATGTTGGTAACTTGCTGCCTATCTGATCCTCAAAGCATGATAAAGGCATCCAACTTGTTCGGGCTAGAACGAGAGAAGATTTCACTTTACCTCTGTAGAAGAGGATCAGAATTAAAAAAAACTCGAATAAACTTCTTGTTTTCCTCTATTTTAAAGGTAGCTTATATTTTCTTTTTTCTGCTTTACGTGTATTTCTGTGGCTGCCAATATTTTTACTGGAGCATCTGGGTATCGTTTATCAAAACTTTTTTAGCTACCTGAATTGGGAATACAACTCTGATTGCAGAGTGAAACCCTGTCCCAGAGCATTGTAATTGTAAAGAAAACAAGTGTGCAAACTTCCCTTGGTTTCTTCAAGTTTTCACGAGAGGAATGCGAGATTTTAGTGAAGACTTTAGGATCTTCAAGTGCCCAAGTTAGATTGTCTGTTTCAGTCATGATGACAGAGAATCTATTTTCTGCTATTGAATGTCCCAGAGTTTACATTTGCATTTGCTAATGCATCTTTCTCTCTCTCTCTCGCGTCTTACCTGAGATATAAGATGGTCTAACTTCGCATCTACGCAGTGCAGCCCCATTCAGAAAAGATTCTCGTTCACATTCACATATACCACGTGTTGCTAAAAGCGAGGGCTCAGGGGGAACTTTAAGTGGTGAAAGCATCACACTGGATGAGCAGAAGTTGGAGCAGGACCTAAAAATTGCCATTCAGGAGGAGAACTACGCACGAGCAGCTGAACTCAGGGATAGTCTCCGAGTTCTCCAGGAGGATGGCAAAGCCTCGGTACTATCAGCAAATGCTCGATTCTACAACTCATTCAGGACCGGTGATCTGGCATCCATGCAAGCCCTTTGGGCCAAAGGTGAAAACGTGTGTGTTGTTCACCCTGGTGTGAGTGGCATATCTGGTTATGACCTTGTAATGGGGAGCTGGGAATTTGTTTGGGCTGATTACGAGTTTCCACTAGAGATTGAGGTTAAAGATGTTCAAGTTCACGTGAGGGGCGATTTAGGGTATGTTACTTGCACTGAAATGGTTAAGACGAAGGGACGCAGCTGGGGGAGACAGTTTGCCACCAATGTGTTTGAGAAGATTAATGGTCAGTGGTTTATCTGTATTCACCACGCGTCGCATGTTGACTTTTGAATCAGAGTGATTTGTTGGAAATACCTCGAGAAATTTTGATAATCCTCCTAATTTGTGTAGTGGAGTCCTTTAGACAGATGTTTGCTTAATGAGTATGAGTCTGCAGCAATATCTTTTGTATTGTATTAGTGCAAACTGGGTTTGGTTTGTAATTCATGTTATGGATCATTAAGTTTTCTTCTGTTTCCTGGAAATAACTACCTTGTGGCCTAATACAAACCAGAACCATTATGAAAACTCAAGTTGTAAGAGATTTATTCTTCCATAGTAGACTCATGCAAAATCATCCTGCAAAAGATTGACAAAACGATGATTTGTTGACAATGAGACACCTCTTCGAGGTTTATATTTCTGCTTCCATTCATGTTTCGAGAACATCCATTGAAACAGATCTCTTGGATGCAACTAAGCTCTTCGAACAGGAGAGAGAGGTGGAGGGGGTACATATTGGGTGGTAGTCTTCATTCTATCGTGTTTAGCCGAAATGCGTTCCTGAAAAAGTTCTTCTCCAAATGGGCGATTCACTTCTGTGAAATCAAATGACTTTTGATTACTTATGTGCGCGACACAAATTGAGAATGCTTGTAGCAAAGAAATCGATCTGTTGAATTGAACGGAGTAAATCTCCTTCTCGAATGGTTCCAGGCTGAAGATTGGCTTGTTGTCACCTTCTCCTCCCTGTGCAGAAAGAAAATTATTAACTAAATACTAAAACTAGGCATTTAGGCAAGAGTTTTAATGGAATTTTAGGTTTTCCGACAATTAAAAGCTAAAAAGTGTTGCGAAGGATTTTGAAAAGTAGGGCATGCAACAGAGCAGTTCTGTTGTTTCGATCTTAAAAATAGATTTTGAATGACTTGGACCAAGATTTCCTCCATTTCTGTAAAAAAAAACACGAATATTTGATGGCAGGTTGATAGCGGGGGTAAGGCGTAGATGTTGGGTGGCAGTTTCATGAAAACTTTAGGGGCAACTGGGGTTTTCACTCCATAACTAAAAAATAGAAATCCAAATATGGATGGCTCATAGGAGAACCCAGAATACATAATCCATCCAACTAAACCAAACACATCCTTGGAAAGAAAAAAATTGACAATTAAAGCAGTACCTGATTGAAAAGATCAAATTGATCTGGGCTTGAACTAGATATGGATGGTCCCTGCAGATTGCAGCTCTGATCCTCATTGGTAAGAATTCGAAGTTTGCAGCCGACATCCCAGCCGCCACAATCACATGATCCACCAGATTTCCATCTTTCTATCAATGGAGAAGGAACTCCTTTGTTAGGCAAGCTATGAACACCACCAGGAAGAATGACTGTTGTGCTACTGATTCCTTTCCCTATCAACTCTTTGCCTTCATTTATCTGAAATCCGTGGTTATCAGATTTCCCAACCGGGACCTTGACAATTATGGCAGCGAGCTCCTTGTTTACCTCTGACTCTGGTGATTCTTGACCTTCTTGTCTATGATCAACACTACACAGAACAGCCTCTCTCACCGTAAACTGGTCAGTAGAGTCCTGTACAGTCAAATCTGGATAAAAAGAGCTGGAAACCTTCATCTGACCTACGGCATTATAGCCAAAGCCAGGACTTTTCCCTTTATGCCCATGAGGAATCCAGCTGCCACTCTTTTTCTTAATTTCACAGACAGAATAAAATGTATATACCCACCCAGCATCATCCTTCCCAGGAGCATTTAAATTCTTCATTGCAACAAGAATCTCACTGTTGTTATTGGCAACAAGTTTGAACAAAGGGAGTCCATTCTTTATTTTGAGTTGCAGAAAAGCTTGGATTGTTGATGTCACACTGTTTCCTGTCAATGGGTGATTGATCTGAGCAGAATGGTGTGGATTTGTTGCCCTGACCTTCAATAGTGGGTCTAGCAACCTTCTTAGAGGGCTGGACCTTGCTCTATTATGAATACTGTTGTTGTTTCTGTTTGCATTGTTCAAAGAATCATACGCTTCGGAACTCACTGGACCAGACTTGACCGTAGTATATGTGGAACTCAACTTTGGAACAGTTGAACCTTCTTTAAAACTGAAACTTCGGCTCAACCTACCAAGGCCAAAGTTTAAGCGGCAATTTGGTGATGGATGCCTTCCTTTCACAGCCTCAGTAGTTTCAGGGTCAGATCGTTTGGAAATGTTAATGGAATCTTCCGTTGATGGTATTTGTGGTGTGTCATCATGAGAAAGCTCCATGCTTAGAGAACTGGTTAATCTATGACGTCTCAAGTCAGACTCGGAGTTGGTTTCTATTCCAACAGGAAGAGGGCAACTGTCCAATGAACACGACTTGCCGTTAGTAAATGTGGAACTCAACTGTGGTACATTTGAGCTCTCCTTAAAACTCAAACTTTTGCTGATTCTACCAAGGCTAAAGCTAAACCGACGATTTGGTGAGGAATGCCTCCCCTTCACAGCAACAGGTTCAGTAGTAGTTTCATGATCCAGTTTCTTCGAAGCATCAATTCCATTTTCACCTGAAGGCTGCATTCTGGATGCATTTGTATTTATCCATTCCCCATGAGATAATTTGGTTGGCGTTTCATCAGTGCTTCTCTTTACTCTGATAGGCAGTGGGCAAGAGTGCAGTATCCCAGAATCTTGTTCTGTACAGTGAACTCCCTCGGAAGAAAATCCATCTGAAGAGCTCCCCTGGTATGCTCCCATCTGTTTTGCATCAAATGATCTTCCAGGTTCAGAAGTTTGAACGCTAGCTGAGCAACTTTCTGTGGGAGTGTGTCTGGGTAAAAGGAGAACAAAGCTTCCATGCTTGCTATGGCGTTTTTGCAACTCCACTTCTTTCTTTGTTGCTACACTGATCTGAGAAATTGTCTCAACCTTGGGAGAGCGCGAGGACTCGTGTTTTCTTAAGTCGGACAATGTTGTTCCCTTTTTTGATCGGATCTTTTGACCTGAATTTTCTCTCTTGCCTCTCTCAAACCTACTAATGTCAGAAGATTTACTTATCCGGGGCAGGTTTTGCTGCCCATCCAACATGTTCCTTGAAGCAGCTTTGAAATCTTCTTGTCTGAGATACGGTTTAACATCATGAGAGAAACCTTCTCCTTGAGATGGATTAAGTTGCTTCTTGTGAGGAGCAAGAGACATGGTAGAGGAATGTGAAAGCAACCCATCGACCTTATAGGAGGACCTACCGGCAGTGGAAGATGCATTAGCGTTACCACTAGGTTGGGGTGGTTTTTTGTGCTTCCATTTTTCTAGACGGCCCCAGTCTAGTACTCCGAAATGCAAAGCCTTCTCCTGGAGATTTTCCCCTTTCTCCACTCGCTGCAGATAGCCTGGCAGATTTGACATATGCTTAACGAGCTCATCATTTTTATTTGCCTTACTCCCAATCGAAGACTTTTGAGAGTTCTTTGAAGTTTTTGGCAGTGATATAAGAACTTCGCCTGCCCTCTGATTTTTTTCATGATTCTCATTGAGGTAATATTGACCAATTGGAGCTCCAATATTATGCTTGTCTAGAGACTTGGGACTTCGAATTGGTTGGGGTGATAGGATCCTCTGCTTCACGACTTTCGAGGTTTCTTGCGGCCTTGAACTCCTTTTGACTTCGGAAGTGAGCCCCATGTCCCCAGCTGGTCTCGAGTATCGATTACTTGATCGCATCTCAAGTTGGAATGAACCACACTTCAATTGCCATATTCAAGCCTTGTTCACATGCATGTTACCTGTAAAAACATAGCCCAAGTCACATCCTGCATCAGTTTATCAGGAGATGAGAGCTTCAAATGCTTGTGAGTTGTAGGAAAGAAGTTAGAACTGCATTAATTTTCTCAAGTGAAACAGACAAGGCTTTGTAAGACCCAATCAGAACTGTGGATTTTCTGCTCCTAATAATAATGTAAAAGCAATGTATGGTGGATGCTGTAGGTTTTTTATCGCCGAAATATGTACTCTGACCTCCGTAAGTTTAGAAATGCTCCCTTTTACTCGTAAGAAAAAGATAAAATTTCCAGACACAAGGACATCATGCAACAAGGAGGGACTATGTATCCCGATACATGTTACAAGAAAAGCAGCCAAGAATCAAATTCAGTAAACTCAATGCAGAATACAGAAAAGTAAATAGTAAGTGGGACTGAATTCAGTAAGTGATTCAGCGTGCAGAAGCAACTAGAATGGCCTTAGCAGCTTCACATTCAAGCAAACAGTCATCAGAAAGATGAGACTCATCAGCGTTACATCAAGGGTATGTAGCTTATTACTGAGTCACCTCAACAGCAAATACCAAATGTGGGGGTCAGCTAAAATAAGTTTCAAGTTTAACAATCATCTCGGGCTCATGAAATGCACAGTATTTTGGTTTTTTTGCCGGTCAAAATTGTCATGCCAGTGATTGAGCTTCGGAAACAGAATGACTGAACCATTGGAGGCAGAATATGAAGATCCATTACAGGGAGAGCGAAAGAAATGATTAAATGGTTCCTTGGCTGCAGGACTGCTAATTCTTTACCAATGTGATGGAAGTTAAGAGGTTTGTGTAAGCTTGGCAAAGTGCGCCGCTTTGTTCATACAAGAGAAATTTAGTGAATGAAGTGCAGGACATTTATATATAAAATCAATCACAATCACAAAAGCATATGGAAACAGTTTTGTGCCATATAAATATACAGTTTTGTATATGTTTAATATACGTACATTTGTGTGTGTGTGTGTGTGTGTGTGTGTAACCGTGAAATTAATCAGCAACCCAAGAGTGGAAATTAGGTGAGTGGGGATGATCTAATCACTACAAAATACCACTGTTCCAAAAGTCAGCACCTAGGCAGCCGAGTAGTCAGCACCTAGACACTAGGTGGTGGAGATCCGACACTGCGACTTTATGCTTAAACGTACATTGGGCATTTTGGCATTAGGCGGGGATTAGACGGCGACTAATTGGCTATTCCGATTAATCAACAGTTTTACTTCATAATTTTTTTATTTTTTTAAAATCTGACTTACATTAGTATTATATTAGATAAATTTTAGGATTTTATGAGTTAGTTTCTTAATTTTATTTGGTTTTAAACTTTGAATATTGAACATTATTTCTGACTTATTATTTATTGCTACTCAATTATTAGTCTTTACCGGTATTCTAGCCTTAATCCATTTCTCTCTTAAGAATCTTATATCATTTCTTCCTCAAACTTGGGGGAGGGAAAAAATATTTTTTACCATAATAAAAACCAACTAATCTTTCGGCGCCTACTAGTCTCTGACTAATAACAAGTCCTAGGCTTTTCTCTTTCTCCCGATCAAGGCCTAGCAATTTTTAGGACATTGCAAAATAGTTAGAAACCAGGACAATGTAGCCTTACAATCGAATAAATTGAAGTGAAAGTTGCAACCTTTTTTCTTTTTCTGGTAAATTATTTGTGGTCAGTTTCATGGCCAAAACATATTTTTGGTTGCAATTTTTTCACACCCGTACCATCACAGACAGAATAAATGATGGTGGAGAAATATAGATCGCTGTAACCACCAAATATTGCAATCATTTTTTCAAAGATTTTCAAGTCCATTTTCTCGGATCGAAAATTCGCTACAAAATCAAGAACATAGCCCCAAATTCCAGCAAATTCCACCTTGTCAATTGTCTACGCATCCATTGCGTACGCATCCACATATATAAGGTTCTTAATCGACCCTCAACCGACAGATCTCAACAGAAATTGACTGAAAGTAGGTAAAAGTAGATAAACAAACAATACGCGTATAGGAAATGAGAGAAAGCTAGAACACATACTTCAAGAAGTCGAAAAACAGGGATCACGCGAGAGGCATTGGCGAATCCGCTTACGTTACCGCATTGTCATTATTAGGCAAAGATTGAACCAAAGCACAACGTACACCGAATGCAAAGAAAGGAATTGCAGAGAGAGAAGCAACGAGACAGCGAAGTAATCGTCCTCGGATTTCAAATTGCGTCGAAGAATAAGTAAAAGTTGCTCCGGGATCTGGACAGAGAGGGAGAGAGATAAGCAGACCGCGAAATATGTTTCAGTTCAGTACTTCGCTGGTAGAGAGAGAGAGAGAGAGAGAGGGGGGGGGGGGGGGGGTGGATCTCAATGTGTGGGAGAGCTTGGGGTTTACATCAGAGAGATAGGTAGAGGCCCCGGAGAGGGGCCTACCAGGAGGCAACAATTTCTTTGCCGCGAATCCCAACGGACTATGCGGGACCCACATTTGAGGTACGCGTTATGGAGCGCCTCTTGTATTTTCCCTTGTTAAATTAGTATTAAGGATTTGATATTTCCACTCCCTTTTTGTCTATTTATATTTTTTTAAGTCTTTATCATACAAAGTTATTAAGATATTTTTTATTTAAATACAAGATAATTTCTATTGTGTTCAAATAAAAAAAATATTTTAATAAATTTGTATAATAAAGAAAAAAAGTACAAATAAATAAAAAAATGTGAATATCATTTCCCTTCATATTTTGGGTGTGGACTCACTTTAATATTTGATTTTTTTAATCTTTATATGATTTTTTTGTAGTTTTTTATTTTTCATTAATTTTTGTTGATTATTAATTTATCTCGACGAGAAATTTTAAAAAACTTATAAATAATGAACAAAATTAAAAAAATATTTAGAAAGGACAAAAATAATCAAAAATATTATCTTTTTAATTTGTTTATTCATCGTGTTTAGTCATTTTTAAAATTTTTAAATATAATTTTACACTTTTTAGATTCATCTCATTTGAGACGGATCAATAATCCACAAATTTGAAACTAAAACAATAAATGCTAAAAATAATTTGAATAGAAACAAAACGTGCTTAAAAATAAACAAGATGGTAAATAATATAATGTCAAAAGTAGATAAAGTAATGTAAAATATCTAAAATGTCCATTTATATTTAATGAAAATATCACCAATCATGAGTATTAATATATTTTTTTATAGACGTCAATATAACTTTACACATTACTTTACGAGAGTAATATGAGAAGAAATCACATAAAATAACTTGAATCGTGCCAAACCCCGTCGTCAATAATGTGTTCACGACGCGATAAATGGTATCAGTGCTCCAGTAATATCTAATATTTTTTCCTAAATTAAGATTTTTCATCTTTTTTTACTCGTCGTATGCTACGTATTACAATAATAAAAATATGGTACATTATTCCAAAATAAATGAATAATCCCTTAGTTTGGCACATTTTAAACCATTGAATCATACAATTAACTCTTTTGATTATTAAAAGTTAACTGTACAACGCATTACACCAAAATAAACTTAAAAAAATAAACTAGAGAATTCATAATTTCAAAATCAACTTAATAGAAGCATTTTAATTTTTCTACACAAATATATACACATCTCTTTTATAAAATTTATTTTAGACATTATCATCTACACACTTTCAAAAATTTAAAGTATGATCGATGTAGAAATTTATAATTTACAAAATAAAATGTATAACTTAAAATAAATAACCGGTAGAAGCTGATCTTTTGTGATTTGGGTCGTATGAACGGTAACCGATGAGATCTAATATAGGCTCAACAAGTCTAAAGAAAAAATTATTAAATGCTTATATATATTTGTCACGTAATGTTTTAATATATTTAATTATCGTAAATTTATGTAAGTGTTATGTCTTGGTTCTCTTGTAATTTGTGCGTTAGAGTTTGTGTTATAACGAGAGCCTATTTAGTAGTATCTGGTAATTATTGAAGTGTGTTGCATAAAGTATAACTTAATTAATCTAGCTCAATCATTTGGATTAAATTATTTGTGGTGTCTTTTTATTGAATTTAGCAAAATTTTGTTCGATTTTGTATAAAAAATGGCAAAATTGCCGTCTAACCTAAATCTAGTTTGATTAATATATCCTAAATAGTAGGCAACAAATTACTGTAATAATTACGGGCTATTGACCAATAATTAGCCTAAATAGTAGGCAGTAAACAAATAATTTAGCAGAATTTTGTTTGATTTTATAAAATAAATAACATAATTGTCCTCTAACCTAAACGGTTGACCAAGTAAACTCTATTTGAAATAATTTAGCCTAAACGGTAGATAATAAATCAATAATTGAGGGCTATTGCATTTTTTATTTTTATTGTACACATCTGCTACAGTATAAATTAAAGCTCAAAATTCTATTTTACTTAAAATAATTTAATCCAAATGAGCGTAAATTTTTTAGAATAAAATAGCCAACAAACCAATAATTTAGTTTGGACAAATAGAGTCAATATCTTATATAAATATGACTCCAAGAGGTTGGTATCAGAGATAGAGCTAAGGAGAGGTTAGTAGTGACTGTCGCCCTTGCAAGAAAAATAAAAAATTCATTATTATATAGAAAAATAAAAAATTTCTTATGAAATATAAAGTCCAGCCCCTGTTAAATATTTTGAAAAAAAAAAAAATTCGCCCTTGCATAGTGAAATTTTCTGGTTTCGTCCATGGTTGGCATAGTGGTTAAAACTGAAGACTTAGTAATTTGCTTCATTTTAAGGTCTCAAGTTAAAAATTTCTTACTACCTCTTATGGAGTCGGTGAGTTTATACAGGGTCCATTTGGCGTAACTAGATTATGGGATTATTGGATTGTTGGATTATGTTGGGTGCCGGACGGAATAATCTAGCTCAAAGTGTTTGGACTAAATTATTTTTTATATGTTGGTTATGTTGTGTTTGGAGCTAGATTAATCCAGATTATTTGGGTAAATAATTTAGCCCAAATGGGCTAAATTATTTACCCAAATAATCTATACAATCCTATTAATATAGTTTGCCCAAATCAGGCCACAATCTTTTACTCTGATTTTAATTGAAATTTCTATTAGTAGAAGGTGTGATTAATTCTTAAAAAAAAAATTCGAGATGCGTGTAAAGTGGTATGTGAATTATCGGAAAAAAAAAGTGATTAATGTATTAATACATCACATAGCAGTGCTTAGGGACCCATGAACAATAATTCAGTCTAAAGATGGTTTTGATTAATAAAAAGAAGTCTAAAGACTAAAGGTGGTGGTGACTTTAGTGGATCTGCTACTATGGAAAAATGCGAAAGAAGAGGACAGACTGACAGCAAGTTGAAAATGGAATTTCAATTACCACTAAGAAGATGCCACGTGGCCGGAGTAGGTGAATTATAGTACTAGTAGATTATTTACTTTTTTTGTTGTGGGGAGGGGGGCAGATTTCTGCAATGGCAGGTTGACCAAATAGGCCGAACACCGGCCAACTTGTTGACTCCAAATCTGACCCTTTTGATGTATCAGCTGTTCTTTTCACGTGGGAAAGAGGAAAATGGCTGGTGTGTTCGTTTTGAGTGTTTCTGAAATAATTTTTAGAAATAAAATTCTGAGACATTGTTTGGTTATAAGTGTCTCAGAAACTTGTCTAGGAGAAAAATGTTTCAGAGACACTTTTTATAGAGAGAAAAAATTGTCTGGGAAAATGTTTGAGAAACTTATTTCAGAAACTTGTTTGGGAGATAACACCTAACCAAACAGAGAGATATTATAGTGTAGAGGTGAAGTGAGTTTAACTGCGAAAGATGATGGATACATGTATGCATAGCTAGTGGCGGAGATGACAGAGACGGTGCAGTCGCAATGAATAAGTGGGTAATTGTAGTGGTGGAAAATCGTAGAGGGATGGAGAGGCGGGGTGATTGTAGCAGCAAAACGTATCAGAGGGACAAAAAGATGGTAGTGGTTATAGTGGTGCAGAAACTTAAAGTTCCGATTTTTCGAAATATTATTTTAAATCGTTAATCCAATTGGAAAAATGTCATTTATTATTATGAAAATCCCAATTACGAACCTTTAGACCCCTCCTTCAATAACTACGGAAAATATTTTCTCTCCATTAATGGCCATAACACAATAGCATGCCCGTTTAGAATTCGAATAGCCTCCAGTTCACTCGAGCTAGCTCCAAAAAATAAAGTCGTTCGAGCAACCTAAAGCTCGCTCAAGTGAGCTCTAAATTTTTCATATTTTGAATTTTAAATAGTAAAAATCAACTTATTAAAAAATTCATTAATATTAATTTAAATTAAATAAAAAAATTAGGGTTATTACAGGAACAGATCTATATAGTAGGGTATTTAGATAAATGTTCTCAACAAAGTATTATAATTTGTCCTGCAAATAGTATGTTTTACCCCACAAAGTTATACATATTATAGATACTTGACCTCGGTGCCTATAAATCTTAAACCCCCATGAGTGGTGATCAGAAGACGACATTGATTCTTATTCCTCTACTTATAAGCATTGGGTAACCCTTACCTTTCAAGTTGGTTTTCAAGATTTAGTTAGGTCCATGAGTTTCTAACATGGTATCAGAGTTACGTCCGTTACGTACTCATTGCGTACACGGCTCAATCATCCTCGCATATACATTACACGCTTCGCGCGAGGAGGGGTGTTAGCGAATCACACATCACCTATATTAGTTCTCATTCCTCTGCTTATAAGCCTTGGGCAACCATTTCCTTACAAGTAAATTTTAAAGGTTGAGTTAGGTCCATGGGTTTCTAACATGGTACTAGAGCTAGGTCTATTACGCAATCATTACGCACATGGATCATTTCATCTAACCCCCCAGTCGTCCTCACAAATGCGTTACATGCACGTTTCACATGAGGGAAGGGTATGAACAAGTCCGACATGGCCTATGTTGGTTCTCATTCCTTTACTTATAAGCCTTGGACGACCCTTACCTCTCAAGCCAGTTTTTAAGGTTGAATTAGGCCTATGAGTTTCTAACATAGTATCAGTGTTGGGTCCGTTACGCACTCATTATACATACGGATCCTCTCATCTAATCCTAAGTTGTCCTCACATATGCATTCCATATTTTACGTGAAAGAAAATATTAGCGAATTCCACATCGCCTATGTTGGTTTTATTTTTCTGCGTATAAGCCTTAGACATCCCTTACCTTATAAGTCAGTTTTAAAGGTTGAGTTAGGACCATGGGTTTCTAACAGATGGAGTAACGATAGTGGTGGTGAAAGGTGGTGCTAGCAATGCCATGTTATATTGGTATTGGTGGAGAGGTGGACTGGTTTTTATAACAGAAGTGGTGGTGGTGGTAGTCATGAAGAGGCCTGTTGTAATACTGATGAAGGTAGTATCGGAGGATGGACGCGATAGAGGATGAGGATGGTATAGTAAATTCATTCAAAATTAAATAAGTATTATATTATCTAATTTTTATAATCACTTTAGCCTAAACTTTAAGAATCAATTAATTTTTTAGGTGGTGTGGAATTAGATTATCAAATTAATTTAAGTATTTACGACTCACTGTCCACTTGCGAGGGTCTCATTTAAAGCTAAAGTATTTTGTTTTGTATAGACTGGGCCCATAAAAGAATTGATAGCACCTGACAAGTTTAGAACCTGAAGCGTAGAAAGGAGCATACCTCTAAATCCCAAATATTCTTGACCACCAGGTCAATGGTCAATCGATCCCTTAGGTTTGCTTCTAACCGATCCTTCAAAAACTACCTTCTAAATACAATAATATTGGGCTCCCATTCAACAAATATGAAGACGTCTGCCTATATAAATCGACTAATCAATTAAAAGGACACCGGTGGAGGATCAAATTAGGACAAGTAATGGGCTGAACCGAGTTGATATTGGGATGAGACTAAGTTTGAGCTCAACATCGGCATCTTTAGCAGGTTGGTTGAGCTCAAACCAGACCCATGATTCATAGTGCTTTCTTGTCAATCCAAGGGACACTTCATTAGTCCAGCCGAGCTAACATTCGGCCAGTAGGCACTTCCCTTTGATTGTAGTTACAGATCTAAGTACCCAAGTTCCGAAGCAAAACGAACTCCCGAGTAGAATTATCTCGCAGACTAAAAAGCTCCACAACACTTTATAGGTGATGCGTCGCACCTAGTGGCTAATATATAAGAGACGTAATTGGTACATTATTCTTGCATATACCTTTTTCATCGATCGCGCACGAAAAAGTATAGAAGAAACCTAGTCATCAAGTTGTCTTTTAAGTTGGTAATGGAAATGCAATAATTCAGATCTGTAAAAAGACCTCATCCAATTTTGCAAAATATAAACTATAAATTTAAGTTGGAGTGGTATTGAAGATAGGAAGAAGAGGCTTCCATAAGTGGGCCACTTTAATTAGTCTTGAACCATTTCTTCATCGGATTCCATTTAAATCCTATGAAGAAATCATCAAATGCTCATAATTAACAACGTTTGATGTATCTTTGTATTCGAAATTAACTTCTAAGTTAATTTAAAAAATACTTATAATTGGAAAACTTTTACACATGCACTCTTGTACGAGGTGTGATCTCTACACTTACTGTACATGCAATATACAAAGTATATGTATGTAAATTAAATTGTTTAATTGTGATTCTAATATTTCTGAGATAATTTTCATACACAACATTTGGACAAAATTTTATAATGTGAAGTATATGATCTCCTTGGTGATCTTTTATCGATGAATTAAGTCGAGTTTTGATGTAGCTAGATCTGATATCTGGATTTTTGAAAGAGAAAAAGAGTCGGAATGCATTAGAGACACAAATATATATAACACAAATTTTGGTTTCTCCAAAAACCTTCCGAACAGAAAGAAGAAACAAGGGTTTTTCGATGGAGAAAATGGAAAATATCCGGTGCCGTAAAATTTACCTTGTATATCCTTTTATACTCATAGGTCGAGTGTGTTGCTCCCAACTTGCTTCGCGTTCGAGCTTCGAACGCGATCCATGCAGGGACTATTCAACCAAACATGAATTCGGGTCAAGGAAACAATCTTTCCATCTGGTTCGAATTTATGTAATTTAGATCACATCTTAACGTCTTTATATTCGGGTAAAGTTTGATTAATTTGTGACGAAGACAGTCAAAGTTGATCTGAGGGTTGGCCGAAATCTCAGATAGATTTTGTATCTATTACCTATTATTTCAATTTGAAACGTTAAACTTGTGCCTCATAATTAATTGACAATCGGTCTTTTAAAAATTAGTCAAAATGTGCATAAACTGATATACCAAACATTTGAAGTTAAAAAAAAAAATTTAATTGTCAGATCGTTGTAAATGTAAACGTTACATCTTCTGAGATCTCAGGCAAGTAATGATCTCTGCAAAACTCTCTTGATGGATTTCATGCATATTTATTTCAACTTCACATGGGCTCGGAGTAGCTTGGTGTTATTTTTGGTTGGTACTAGATACTTATCAGCATTAACTACTGAAAATGTCTAAGAAGTAAGAAGTACTCTTGCTTAATTACTAAAACTGAACCCCACCTCAAATAAATGGAGTATCCAAAAAAAGTATTGGATACTCTTTGTACTGCAGATATAGTGCGAGCAAAATAATATAATTTTGCTTATTTTGTTTTTAAAATTACATTGTTTTGATTTACTCCGCAAATTATTACGATAGTGCATAGAGTCAAGCGACAGTTTTGAAGACAAAACAGACAAAATAATATGTTGTTTTACCTGTATTACATGAGACTGCATTACGTCCCCTCAAATCCTAGAAATTCATATCTTCCAAATTAAGAAAATACTTGCAAGTTTAAGATCAGTACGAGTAAAATGGAGTATAGGAAATATAAATTTAATGATAATTAAGTTGTTCACTTTGATAGAATGACCATTTAAAATTTAAAATTACTTAGAAATTAATGAGCGTTTTAAGTATATCGGGTCAATTATTATAGTAAAAATTAACAGCCTGAGACAATGTAACACAAGTACAAGCAGTTGAATGAACCAAGTGATAGAATGTACAAGTAATTAAGACGAGTGTAGCTAAAACAAGCAAGGGCAGAACCAATACAAGTCACTCAAATTTTCGAAGTTCCTCTTTCTGCACAAGTTTGTGATAATTTAAATAAATTGACCGTGCAAAAATGAAAATATTGTCCAAACACCCTAGAAGAAAGGAAATTTATTTCTCATTACACCAAAAATTGTAAGTTTTTTTCCTTTCTTTTTCCATAATTTGCTTGAGCATATATATACAAGAACCAAGTTAACACAACGAGTCAAGTACAAGAACCATTTGAGTAATTTTCTCAAAAATAAATTTATTTATTGTTCGGAACTTAACCTATATATTCACTTAATTTGCGAGAAATGAAAGGAGAGTGCACGAATATTTAACTTTCTTATATTTTTTATATGTTCAGTTATCAAACAAATTATAAGACTCGTGTCTCTAACTTTTCTATAGCTAGTTTTTCTTCACTAAAATTCTCTCGGGAATAGTTTTTTTTACGTTAATTTCTTAATAAGTGAAGGAATCGAAAGGTGGATGTGGATTGATTTGGCTCATTTGCATGCTTATGTATAAAAATTATGAAGGTGGGGCTAAACCTAGCTATAAAGGTGGTAAGAAAAATTGGAGCACGCTTAAATTGCGGGGCATGTTTATTCCTTAACCCTTTTATCATCTTCCCGTGTTTTTAGGCACCTTTGTATTCCTATCTTGGCATTTACTTCCAATCCACAGTCACCAACTTTAAGTATAAGAATTTAGTAAAGGGTTGTGGGCGATCTCTTTCCTTTTTCAAAGTTGAAAGAATATTATATCACTATCACAAAAGAAAATAAAAGAAAAGACTCTTAAAATTTATTATCATTCAATTAAAATTCTAGGAGCTACACTCATTCAATGTATGTGATCTGATGCATAGAGAGAGAGAGAGAGAGATAGGAGGTTGATCTATTTTATATACGATGCATGTGAATGTATGCTGAGTGGATGGTGGCTAATATATAAAAAAGTACATTTGTATTCATAAAATGTGTATTGTTATTTGTAAAATGTGTATGGATATTCGTCCATTTGCTTGCTTGCACTATATAGATCTGTGTATGGTGCTTACTGTCTTTGCCTTTGAGGAAGCGTTTTTTGCTGCTGGTTAGGGTTGCTTGGAATGTTGTCGTTGGAGAGCTTGGGATTGACACTTAAAACACAACACTAGTTGCGAAGCAGAGTTTGAACGTAGAAGTGCTTCTACTGGATTCGAAGTTCATCCTGAATCGGTTAAAAACCTGACTTTCATCGCGAAGACTATTTGGGGGAATGACTGTAACGCCCCATGTAAACCACTGACCCAACAACTTGTTGGAGTCCAACCACATGGCGCAAAATGCTTAAGCCCAAGTTGTTAGTAGTAGTTTACATGGTTTCTTATATAACCACAATCACCCATGTAAACTTTCGATATAAGACGGGACATCACAATCCTCACCTTTAAGACCTTGCGCCCTCGCAAGGGGTCGAACACTAGAGTGACCACGGTTTAACCTCGGGTCTGTTCTCTAGTGACCAAACAAAGTCCCGATCCCACACTCGATTGTGTACATGTGTCGCTCTGATACCATTTGTAATGCCCCATATAAACCACTAACCTAACAACTTGTTGAAGCCCAACCACGTGACCTAAAATGTTTAAGCTCAAGTTGTTAGTACTCCTTCCGTCCCAATTTGTTTGTCTATTCTCGAAATTTCAACTTATTTAGGAAACACAATCATTACTCTTAAAAAATTTTACTTTCCAAGAATACCCTTAACTTTTTTAATATTAAATGAGAGTTTACGTTTTTCGAAGCATGGTTTTTTAAAAAAGGAAGGGCATTAAGGAAATTTTGACAAATCAACTTCAAAATTAGACAAACAATTTGGGACATCTAAAAGTTAAAAAGTGGACAAATAAACCGGGACGGAGAGACTAGTAGTTTACGTGGTTCTTTATATAACCGGGATCACCCATGTAGACTTTCGATGTGGGACGGAACATCACAATGACTCAAAGGTACGTGTGAAGAAATGAAAAAAATAGTTGTATTTGCCAGAGAATTAGGAGTTCCTATCGTAATGCATGACTATTTAAAGGGGAATTTATTGCATATACTAGCTTGGCTCATTATTGTCGAAATAATGGCCTACTTATTCACATCCATCGTGCAATGCATGTCGTTATTGGCAGACAGAAGAATCATGGTATACATTTTCGTGTACTCGGAATGCTTTCCTCCCAAGCTCGTAGGCTTTCTGTTTCCCTCTCCAAAGAAAGATCCAATTAGTCTATTCTGTGGTTAGACGTCCGATCGTACACTTGGTCTTGTTCGGGAATGTGAATTCTAGTAAATAATGGTTAGCAAACCCATATATATATTACTGTCTTTTTTTAAGCTTGCCAATATTCTTAACAATGAATATTTCTCTCCCATTATGTTTATTTTTTTCGCTAGATTGAAAAATACTCTTCAAACTTTGGTCACTTTCGTTCTTAATAAAGTAGTAGTAGAGTTTTTCTTTTTACTCTTTAAAAAGCCTAGCTAGTAAGAGATAAGGTTGATTTTTCTTCTTATTATTTTTTTAATAAAAAAGTGAGGTTGATACTTAGATTATAGATAGATGAATAGATAAATAAAGAAAGTATAGATAGATAGATTAGCTTGATCCCATTTAGAGTTTCTCAAATGTCCTCTCAAATTTCTTCCTTCCTTTTTTTTTTTTTTTTGATAACTCAATTATTCAAGCTAACTTATGTGCATCTCGACTAATTTCTGTAAGACTAATTTTACCGTTTACTAGTACTGGAGGCCTAACTAAACCCAGTACAAAGTCTCGTATCGACTAATTCCGCAATAATTGATAACAAATGAGAAATTTCGAACATGAAACTTAAGCTAAATCCGGACCAGCTACTAGAGAAATGTTTTATGAGAAATGGTAAAGCATTCTTATGGGCCATACGGCCTGACTTGATAGCCCATGTTGAGGGCACTGGAAAAAGCCCAGAATTTTGAAGCCCTTTTTAATTACTCCTACCGTTCTAAAATAAATAGATATTAAACATAGTTCACTATAAGAATTTTGGTGTTTAGTGACGAATTAAATTTGTCTCAAATTTTACATATTTTTCTTCTCAAATGGTATAGGTGATGAAACGAGTGACAAAATTGTTTACTCAACTAAAAATCACCACAAAAAAGCATCGAACCGCAAAACAATCAAAGGTTGGTTGTAATATCTCATTTGATCTCAACAAGTTTTGCTTAAAGAGAAAGCAAGGCCTTGAACGAGTTCTTTATTTTTTGCTCTGTTACAAAAACGAGTTCTTAACGAGTCAACATGAACTCGAACGGTAACTCGAAAATTTTAATTTTTTAATTTATCCCATGTACAATGAATAGTACTAGTACCCTGTGGTCCATATATATAATGAACAAGATGGGTTCCAAAGTTCAAAAGGTAGCATCCCAATGGTTTCATGTGTGTACATATATACATACACGTATATATATTCTCTTCATCCAAAATTCCTGAATCTTACGTCCATTCCCATAACTTTATTCCTCTCTCGAAACATCACACAAAATTCTCCACTATACTTGTCAAGTCACTCAAATTTAATATAATTCATAGTTAGGTCGTGTTTAAATCTCGGATCGAATTTATTTCTGAACATCTTTAATTCATACATGTCTTTTTACATGCTATTATTCCCTCACTTTCTCAATTGATGTCCGTCCCTCCACATAGAGACGGACGCATGAAAAGAGGTGAGGTGTCACATGACACCCCATTGCCAATAAAAATTCTAATTGAAACCCTAAAAAACAAAAAATAAAACTCACAAATTTACACACTTGGCATATAAATTCACCTTCTTTTTTTTGATAATCGAGACATCCGGTTGGCTTGGGACTAAGCTGGAGTAAAATTTAGGAGAGTACCCACCTAAATTACCGACTAATCCTCGAGGTCCTAGGTGAAAACGACCAGGGAAATCAGCCAGTAGCCTTAAGTATTAAGTTGCCGAGTTTAAATGTCTGAATTTACATCTCATCCGCTTTAATACTCAAACAACCCATTCGGGTTCTATAAATTCACCTTCCCCTTGGCATTTGCCATCAGCAAGCCAGCCATCCCTTATCCCTCCTTGATATCATATCAACTCTGTTCTTCAAGAACCCATTTTTCTAAACAAAAAACCAGACAATGTCTATGATCATCCCTGGATTTGGTCCTCGTCGTACCAACAACGTTAACACCGTTTACGACCCTTTCTCTCTCGAAGTCTGGGACCCATTCAAGGACTCCCACACCTCAATATTTCCAAACGAAAACCTAGGGTTTGTCAATGCAAAAACCGATTGGCAAGAGACCCCAGAGGCCCATATCATCAGGGCCGACCTTCCGGGGCTGCGGAAAGAAGAGGTGAAGGTGGAAGTGGAGGAAGACAGAGTTCTGAAGATAAGTGGAGAGAGAAACATAGAGAGAGAAGAGAAGAAGGACAAGTGGCACTGCGTCGAGAGGAGCAGTGGGAAGTTCGTGAGGGTGTTTAGGTTGCCGGAAAACGCGAGGGTGGATCACCTGAAAGCATCTATGGAGGGTGGAGTGCTTACTGTGACTGTTCCTAAGAGAGAGGTGAAGCATCCTTTTGTCAAAACTATTCACATAAGTTGAAATAAAGCTATGGTATGAGTGGGGGGGGGGGGGGGGGGGGGGGGGGGGGGGGGGGGGGGTGGGGGGGAGGATGATGTATTTGACTTAAATTAAGCATACTTTGCTATTTGTACTTCTATAAATAAACTACCCTCTTCCACTCTAATCAACCCTTCGAGTACTTGCCATTAAAATTTAATCCCAGCTTTTTTCATGTCTCTAATGTTTCCATTTCCTTGATTGTTTTCTGGGCTGGATTCTTCTTGCATTTTAGCTAAACGAGAGACCATTTTCCTCCAGACAGATCCTCGGTTGACTTCAACCATTAGACTAATACCACTCACCTGGGGCTCGGTTGGATTGGACAAGATCTATCCCCTCCCCAGGATTGTTATTTGGGCTTGTGCCAGTACCTCCAATATGGGTGGCTGTATGAGCTTCCTTTTGGGCCGAATTCATTGTTGATATTGGGCCCAAGCAGTCAACCTGACCATCCAGGTTCTCTTTGGGCATGGTTTATGAAGATTTTTCAACCCAAGAACGTGCTGGCTCCATATTTTGATTTAACATTGTGGAGTCTTGAATTCACGAATCAAGCTTCTCGCTTGAACTTTGTAAGTCTTTCGCTAAGTTTGCAAAAAACTCATACTATGTTAGTTTTGATCGGGGTTGAGTCTCCAGTGGACACTCCGACTATCAAATTAGCTTCTGAGGAGAATGAAAAGCAACTTGAAAGCTCTTTAGTGAATAGTGCGTGTACCTGGGGTTAGAATACCATTGGAGTATTCATAAAGATTAGGAACCCAATAACCTGCTTAAGTTTCAGCCAAGAATGTTGCATTGTGGTTCGAAAATCACGGTACTCTTGCCTCGTGTCCTACATCTTTGCAGATTGGACGAGCACGTCTACACGTCCAGTAACCACCTTTCCCACGTTTCTTCATGCAACTACCTTAAATGTGAAGAGTACGTCTCCACGTGGCCATACCGAGCGTAAAGTCCTCAGCAGAACGACTGGAGGTCGAGACTTGAAGGATCTCCTCTTGAAGGGGAATGCTGATTGTGTGAGTGTTCAATCAAGAGGGAGTAACCGAAGCCTGCTAGGGCCTTTCGAGCCCATAAGCCAAGAATTAGCAGTCATTTTTGGGCCTAGTCCGACTTGGGCCAACATAGATGGGCCGATCATGGACCTTCGGCCCACTATTGTACGAATCTGGCCCAGTACATACACTAATGTCCAATAGATTTGCAACAGACTGCAACTATTGTGTCGTTTTGAGAAAGGAGACCTATCATTAGGGTTGTGGTCGAAATGGATTTTGTTCAGCCTTAAGTGAATATTATATTTTCATTCTCATTGGTTGAGATAGTAACATCTTTTATCAAAAAGTGTATTGTAGAAGCATAACCTATATCATCTCAAACAGTGAGAGTGAAAGTAATATTCACCATTTCTAAAAAAGGATGAACAAAATTACACTCGGTTAAAGTTTCATTCCTTTGTCCCTCTACTTTTTACCCCAGCTCTATCAGGATTACTTCCATTCATGAGGCCTCAGTTGCCAAGTTGGCCTCCAACTGTCTTTTCTTCTTCCTCTGCACTATCTGGCGCCACTGTTGCATTGAGATCTTCTTCTTCCTCCATGCCCCTGGTGATTCTATGTTTCAGACTAATTTCTAACTGTGATATATATGGTTGGAGATCATATTTGACTTCCTGAACTTTGGTTTAGAAACTATCCCATTAATCTTCACCTGGATTCACTCATCAATTGTTTCCAAGGTAGTAGTTGCAATGAGAAGTCTTTCCTTGTCAAAACATGAGTTAATGATTGGAAATTTATGGTTGTAATTAATTACCTTTTATGCCATTCGGGTGCTTGTTAATTCTCCATGAGAGCTTGAGATTTTTTTTGTAAAAGACCCTTAAAGAATGCTTGAGAATTTCTCATCATATGATTTAATTGAGTTAATTTCTTAAAAAAAAGATATTGTTCTTGACTTTAATTAATTAAAAAAATATTTATCTTGATTAATTGAATGACTATTAAATAGTTCAAAATTTTAATGTCTACGGAAGTCTTTAATAATTTTTGACACCTATAATATTGTAGGTCCCACAGTTTTCAATTTGCGACTAGCGAATGGCTGATGCCTGAGAGAAAAAAAATAAAAAATAGTATTTCTTTTCTTTACTCAGCTGCAAAAGAATTTATTAATTTTTAAAAAGTGGACAAAAATTAAAAAGAATTCGAGCAAGAAGCATCACCGCGGAGACTAAAAAACAGTATTTTTTTGTGTGGGACCTACGGCAAACCAATAAGAATCTTATAAGTTAGAATATAAAAAAGGAGACCAAACGCCCGTTCCCACTTTTTATTTATGGTCTAGATATAAAAACCCTGAAGAATAAATTTATAAACAATAGGAATAAATCGAGAAGAACCCGAGAGGTTGGTTTAGCGGAATGAGAGAGAGTAACTAGGGGACTCTCTCTTCTAACACAAGGTCACGAGGTCAAATTTTACGAGAACAATTATTAGGAGTCAGTGGAGATTTTTTCGATCATTAATTTCAAAATCTCAAATCTCGAAGACTAATTAACATTAAATTAAAATTAATTTAAAAACCTACTGAATACTTTGACTATAAAAAGAATAAATCAACAAGTAAAGATGTCTTACGATATCGGCACTGCCATCTGTCTCTCTCTGTCCTTAGATGTATAAATAAATGGCTACGTAGATATAAAAATTCTATTAAAAAAAAACCCTTAAATTAGTAGCTAAAAATGTCCAACGGCACCACTTTTTTTTCTCTCTCCCATTCATACCTATATTATGAGAAAAATTATTAGGTGCTATTTAGGAATGACACATGATGAATGAAAATCTTTAATCATCGTACAATTTTGTAAGATTCGTAACTAAGCAAATAGAATGTATGGTGATTGAGTTTTATAACATTCTTGGCCATTTATTAGGATGAAGAGGCACATTCTAAAAAAAAAATTCTTATTTTGTTAAAATACGGACCTCTTATTTCCTAATCAAATTTTGATGATTCGAACTGGTCAATATATTTAAAATATATTTTTAAGGGTACTTGAAAGAAATTAGCTCAAAATATTACCCGAAAGAGCTTAATTTAAACAGTTTTTTATAAAACTGATCCTATCAGTATTTATAAAAAATTAATTGGATCAAATCTTTCTTAATTTTTTTGAACCGATTTCTCGTGAATACCCTTAAAAATATATTTTAAACACCATGAAAGATTCAAATCATCAAAATAAATTTCTTGTGTTTAAACTTATTTTTCTGTATATATATAACCCAATTGTTGTATTTCTCTCCTTTATATACATTACCCATTTGCTGTCTCTCTCTCTGTCTCTCTCTGTCTCTCTCTCAAAATGAATCATGGAAATGGCAATGGTGACATGATGCCTGGATCAATGGATAATGGCACGAACATGAACATGGCCATGCACATGAGCCTCTACTGGGGCAAAAACGCCATAATTCTCTTCCCAAATTGGCCTGACCACAGCCTAGGCATGTGCATACTCTCTCTCTTCTTCGTCTTCTTTCTCTCTTTCGCCGTTGAGGTCTTGTCTGTCTCCAAAACATCTGACCCGCAGCGGGGAACGGCGCCCTTCACCGGCGGGTTAATTCAGGCGGCCGTCTACGCCCTCCGCACCGCTCTCGGTTACATGGTCATGCTCTCCGTCATGTCGTTCAACATCGGGATATTTATCGCCGCCGTGATTGGACACACCGCCGGATTCTTTCTCGTCAAGTACCGTGAACTGGCCGCCGTGGCTTCCGGAGCTGAGGACGCAATGGACATCAGTACCACTAAAGTTTGATTCTGATTTTTACACTACTCTCTGTGTTGAGTAGTTCTGAAAAGTATAGGAGGATAAATGTTTCGGACACATCCGGACAAAGATGTGTCTGGAACTATAGGATGCACGTAGGATTCATAAATTATTGAGGACTCTACTTGCATTCAACGGTTTCGAATATATCCGTGTCTGGATATATTCAGAATATTTGTATTTCTAGTATTACTCACCGTATTAAACCTTGTTTGGGTTATAAACTTGTGAAAAAATTGTACTATCTTGTTAATTTCATAAATTAGTTTTTATCGAGGTTTTGAGTAGCGATACCGGGACACAAAACGGTATTGATTGCGGTGTGAAAGTATCGAGAGTACTATCGATTGATATATAACGAACGTCGGTTGTAATGGTTGTGAATTTTTAAAAAAAAATTTTAATAGAAAGAATTCAAGGTACCTCAATAGCTTTTTTTTTTTTTAATAACTAAGGTATCCTTCCAACTTTGGATCAAGCTGCAACAAAACTTGGGAGAGTCCCCTCCTAATGCCGACTAATCTTTAGGATCCTGAAATTAACCGATCGAAAAAATCTCCAGTGATCTATGTGTTGTCGCCGAGTTTCGACGTTCTTGAAACTTCTGGATTTACGACTCGTCCCGATCTCCACTCGGGCAACCCCTTGGGATTGTACCTCAATAGCTGTTACGGTAGAGTATCGGCTGTGAACTGGTCCATAATTCGGAAATAAATCGTTACGTAACGGAAATCAAATGACACGCATATGATTTTAATTCTCATGATCTGTCTATTCGTTAGTATCATAAGAGTATTGTTTGCTAGTTTTATTGTTGTTTAAGAGATTTGATGACTGCCGTGGCATTAGTCATTTGTTTAGCTTCGTTCACTTATGAAAAAATTAATGTAGATAAATTATTATTTTTTAAATCTTAGTAAAGGAAAATAAAGAAAACAATAATAATTTTTCTTTATGAATTCATCTGATTAAAAAAAATGGAAAAGTTGAAAATAATTAATTTAATTGTGTAAGATATTACTGTAAAATAAAAATTCCTACAAAATCCTGTATTAAATTTTCTTTTGATTCCCTTACAAGTGAGCAGGGCAAAGTAAGTGCACTGTCTAAGATTTTACTGGATTTATTTTTTCATGGTGTCATAATTAAGCTTATCTAGAGAGAGAATTCTCTTAATTTTTATATCTTTGATAATCCTAGAATTCAATATTTATAGAAAAATATTTTTATCATGCCGAAATATTATTGTCTTGCTCACTTTTTGCGTTGTGTCAGAATGACTGGAATTTGAGGTCATATTTATTTTTTAGCATAAAATTAAAACTGATTGAGAAAATTAAAAATAAAAGATGAAATAAATTAGAAAAAATTGACTAAATTTCTTTTTTAATTGGGCTCTCATGTGGCGCTATCAGAGATTTCTTCGATAAAAGTCATCATAAAATTGTAAAATATAGATTTTAAATTAGATAGTAATATTTGTTTAATAAACTTTCATTATGCCACATAGTAAGCATGGTTTGAACAGGTTTTCAACAATAATAAACAATTCTCTCATGCTTAAACGCGTCTTCAAAATATTTGAGTAAAGAATGTACATTGAGACTCACCTCACATCGTGTTACGTAATTCAACGATCTGCTTTGTCTTCGATATCATGTTTGTGTCTTATTATCAACGAAATACCATATATCAAAACTATGTTCTAAACTACAAGTGCTACGGCTAATATTACCTGCACTATGCTGCCGACATCAACGCAGTTGACGAAGACTCAATTGAACTTTGGTTTACTTAAATGGTAGATGGCTTTGTGAACCCTTTTTGAAACTTATTTTGAAATGTAAATTTATTTTGTTCAAAAATATAATTTACATTCAATACGGTTGTAAATTGATACTATCTACTTTTCCCTCTACAAACGAAATCGTATAAACATGAATTTGGAAAAATCTTTACTTAACGTTTTTGAGAAATTGGTGCGTTACATGATATATATCTAGAGTTTGCTTGAATGAAAATGTGAAAATGCATTCAGTTTTATAAGCTTATCAGAGCTCTTATTATGAAAAATCGTGTTGCAATGCTACAAAACTAGCAGTCTCGTGCAATGCAGAGGACATGCTATTACCAAAATTTTCGCTCCATCGACAGAGGAAGAGAAAATAATAACAACAACAACAAATTGTGGGTGTTGAAAATATAAACTGTTAGTAAGGTGGATATATAGTTCACTGTCGTATTTTAGGACTTCATCAAAAGTAGGAGTGTATCGAAATCATACAACAAAAATAATAAAAATAATTTTATTAATCTCATTAATGATATCGACAAGAGAAAAGTATCTAAGTTACAGCACTACTCCTACAAACAAAAGTGGAAAAGTTGATAATCTAATGCTTGATTAATGTGTAGATGATCTTTTTCTAGCTGCATTTTCAAGTATTTATACTGGTCACAGTTGATCTTTCCCTTTTATTGACATTGCGGAAGGACAACTCCTCTTATTTTCCTCCTCTAAGTTTTGAATTTGAACTAGAAAAACTTCAAGTTTTTGACGTCTTTAACCGTCTCTGATTTCTTTGCCTAATTCAATGCGGCTTAGGCTTAAAACACTTGCCCATCAAGTGTGCTCAAAACTTCTCGACTATGAAGTTACCTTTGCATTGCCACTTTATCATCTTTTAAAAGGTGTCAAGACATTTGACGTGTACAAATAGACTTTCCAACTGCCTGGTCTCTTGGCATTGTCATCTCATTATTTTCGACAGATGTCAAAATATGATGTAAAACACCTGAGATTCTAATATCAATCTGTAACTATTTTATATTTTTATTTAAATTTTACCTCCTTTAAAAGTCATCAAAAAGTTTAGCTATGTGTGATTATAAATCTCTATGACTTTAGCACTACCTGCAAACTTATGATCCATCACATGTTTAAATAAGGCAAAAAGTAGGCTAGGCCTTTTATGGTGGCGATTTTTAATATCTTTTCTCTCTCAACTTGAGTAAGCAATGCAATGAATATCAAATAAATAATTTTTTTATTTTATGTCTTAAAGCTTTTATTTTTATTTTTGAGTGTCTTTCCACGCCTTCATGTTCTTTTTTCAGTTAATGCGCACAATACGATCGATACGTATGCTTCCACACAAAAGTAAACTCATCATTCATATTTCGGCTCTTAATTGGACCTTTTATATATTTTTTAACTAGGTTTTTAATTTATTCTCTGATATTTATTTTTAACTAATTTATACCTACGAAACATCACATTAATTTTAATGGTTACAAATATTTGGATGTTAGATTGTATTCTTTCTTAGCTTTATAGCTATAAGTATATAAATACTTCATCTAAGAGCATGGTAAAAAGAATAGAATATGATCCCAATCGTTCTGAAATAATCATTCTATTCCAATATTAATTCCATCAAAACAAACTTACCCAAATGTTTTCCCTGAATGCAGCAAATCAGATAACCCAACAAAACAAAATAAATAAAACTGAAGACCAGAATTGTATATAAGCTTCAATATCCTTCAGACTTTATTGAAATGATAGATAGTGTTGGATTACAGTGATGAAGGCACAAAGGGAGATCACAAACAGCAGTAATCTCTCTCTCTCTCTCTCTCTCTCTCTCTCTCTCTCTCTCTCTCTCCCGGTAGGAAAAATTGGGTCATAGGAGAGACAGCATTGTAGGTATCCTTGGATAAACTTGATTTGAACACCGTTAGTGTCAAAACAAATAGCCAACTTCAAGTGTCAAGTTCTTCTCTTTAAAAAATTATCATTATGCTGCGACTCAGAGTATGGAACATCGTTCTACCCCGAGTGTTCTGAATAGTCTTCTGCTGGTAGGCCACAACTTGGAAAAGAAACTCCTTCGAGGCGGTGGAGCATCTGCAGCCACATGATCTTCCTCCTCATCATCCCCATCTGCATCCTTTTGATCACCTTCCTCACGATTTTCTTCCGAAACCTCATCTTCTTCCTTATCCATCTCTCCAGCTTCCGCAATTTCTCCGGGCCTCTTGTCAAACAATCCTTTGAACTGTTTCCGGTCCTTCCTCTCAATTTCCTGTTTGTCAGATGGTATCCAATAAGAATATCTATTTTCAAAAGAAGGCAAGTAATAAAAGAGGGGATGCAATCACAGTTCAGAAAGTTCTTCCACTTCATCCTAAATGGAGAAGTGAAAATCCAGTGTCATGGAACCCTACCTGTTCTTTTTGTTTCAGTTTAACAAGTGCAGCCCTAGCATTTGGCTCGGAAGACTTGTCAACGCTGACCATCTGATATCAATAAGAATTAAACATTAAACATGTCAGGTATCCACCCAGTTTGATAAACCATCAGCATTAACCAGATGTTACCTTATTGAAATCTTTCCTTGCATCCTCAAATTCCCCGGCCGACATGTAGGCCATTCCACGACGATAAAGAGCTTTCACATGACCAGGATTTGCATCTAATACCTGTTAAACATTCCATTCGAAACATATTTCACAATCCTTGTTCAGAATTAGAGCTTGGCAACTGCAAATGCTTATTTGGTTCATATTGATGACCGGGGGACGCTGTACGAATATCTCGTAGTACTAGAAACTTTACCTCTTGAATGAAAACATTTGAACCAAATGATTCCTTCAATGCTGGTTGTATGTATTCACTTAAGTAATGCCTATTAATCTATTACCTTATAGGAGCTTGCAACTGATGAACTGTGGGGACAATGTGTACTAGTATCTCATATAACTAGAAACTTTTCCTCTTGATTGAAAAAAATTGAACCAAATGGTTCCTTCTATGCTGGTTGTACGTGTTCACATGTAAGTAATACATATTAGTAGTCTATTATCGCATGGGAGGTATCCGAGAATAATAGTCAAAAAGTCAAGTTATCGTTCATCATTCGTATACAATGGGAAACCACATATCATTACACTCATAAAATTACATCTGAAGCAACAACACAGCCTAGGACATCTATCTCGTAGTGAAACCAACAGAGCATGTGATTATGGTTTAGACAGAGAACATACCTTCTCACATGCTTCAATGGACTTTCTGCATTCTCCCAACTTGAGATAGCATGCAGCCACATTTAGATGTAATAGATTCTTCAAATATTAGAAAGAGAAAAGGTCAATATAAAAGGCAAAAGATGCCATCAGACACACAGTAACATTGCCAATTACGTCTATAAGAAACAGCATTTCACCTTCCAAATTCACTTACTCTTGTATTTGCGAACTCTTTCCCTTCCTCGTCATCTTGTGGATGAACATGGTTAAATTCGCGAAGAACCTGTACAGAAATTACCACCAGTTTATATCTTCCTGACAACTTAAATTGCACCTTATGTACATAAAAGGATCTGCACTGTAATGTTGCAAGCAAAGAATGATAAAGCTCAGTTTATATAAACAATTTGACAAGAGGAAGTGGCATGTTGAAGTTTGGAAAAAAGGTGACTACAATGGTACCAGCATTGAATGTTGTTTCATATTCAGGAAACAATAGAAGGTCGTGTTCATAAGAAACAATTGTCTGAGGCTCCACTTCATGGATGTGAGTTCCAAATGGGATTTATCATTGAATTTGCCCAAAATAAAAGAGATTTATTATTGGGATGCATGCATAATGACAATACTTGGATTTCAAATCACTCCCAGTGGGTAGTCATTTCGAATCCAGGGTGATGAGGCTCTCAAACTCAATGTCCGAATACATATGTAAACTACCAAACCTAAATTTGAGCTATTCTCACTTAATCATAACTTCAAATCCAATCATTTGGAGACAGACAGACTGGTAAAACAACAGTAGCCACAGAGAAATCCACACCTACCCAAATGGACCCTTATATACTTCAATCCAATAGCTGCTTAGTCAGCCCTGGAGACCTTAAGTTGCTATGGGCTTGGGATTATAGCAAAATAAAATAGCTGTATAAAATTTCAACTCTTATAATAGAAGGACGACAATATAGTGCTTGGCCTTGGGTAAACACATTCACATTAAAAAATGATGTAAATTGCAAACTTCCCCAATTACTATTGACTGAAAACATGAGATGGAACACGTGGCTGCCCAATAAATAGAAAACAATGCAAAAAAGTAAAATAATACTTGCCTTCTCATACTTTGCCCTGGCAAGTTCATATTTCTCTTCTTTGAAGAGCCTGTTACCCTGAAAAAGAATACAACAGATGACAAGATTAATTCACTTAATACAGACGAGTCGATGATATTGCATATTTGCATGCATAAAGTTAACCTACTAGGTGTGTCCAGGTTGGAAAGACTAATGTACTGGATCTCGTGGACTAACATTTGGCCAAGCCCCAACCATGGGACAAAAAATACATGAAAAGATCTCTCTCTCTCTCTCTCACAGACACACGCACGCACGCACGCAATCCCACACGAGATTCACTTCAGGTAAAACAACACTTGTCCAAAACCAGTGTCTAAGTTCGGTTCTCAGTAATGGCCAGTTACCGTGCCTTTGATCTTCTCAACGTCCTCCATTATCTGTCTGAAGTTCATACCTGTCCAGTCCTGCAACAAGAATTTCGATTATGCATAAGCACATAGTTTGCCGCAATGATATTATATAATGGAGAAGAGGATGTCCATTGTTCAAGATGAATATCTACACTGGCAAGTCTAACAAACCATGGGTATAAAGAACCACCACATGAAAAGATAACACGATTATACATGAGCAAAAAAAGGCTCTTGGAATTGCAATTGTGCTATTGGGGGAATTCAACTTTGGCCCCTCATTATTATCCAAAAAATGATGCTTAAAACTGACAAGTGAATTAGCAACGTCCATAAGTGCCTTATTTCAAAACACACGTATTCCTAAAATACATTAACATTAAGAAAAAAAATTCTGAAAGATAAGGAGAGCAATATAACATACTAGGCCAGAAAAGAAATACTTGCAGTAACTTCTTTTCCTTCTTTTTAAATTCTTTTCTACACAAAAGCTTCAAGAGGTAGGGTATTTACAAATGCGTGTAGTTTCGTGCCAATTAACCCCATGCAGAACTTAAAGACCAATGCCACTATACCAACAAAAAACATCAAGACAATGGCCTTCCAATTCACGTAAAAAAGTTGAACAGCTCAATAAATTTCATCTCATCTCATCCAAGGCCAATTAAACATGGTCTTGAGAGTTTCAGGGAAAAATTTCTTTAGTGTTTCTCTTTCACACAAGCATGGGTTTCTGATACAAAACAGAAGAGCACAAAAGACCAAATCTAGAAACAATGATACTGGACTAAGAACACAGCAATGTGATGTTAAGATCCACATACGCGGAGAGGTGATCAGCACAAAGCCCTATAACTATTACCGGAGAAGTTGAGTAACTTCCAAACACGACTTAAATCCAAGCTCGAAATTGACGTATACACTCTCAGTAATAGATGATGGATACAACCAACCACCACAGTTAGATTAACAATTAACTACCCAAATAATCATGGCAAAATTTGAAAATATTTTCCAAACAACTCAAATGCAAACACAAATACCTACAGAATGCAAATAAAATAGCCAGATATAAGTAGATTTTAAATTTGAATCCTTCATTATTGCTTTTTGCTATTCGTTCTCTATCTCTTTGCAAACTCTATTAGCAAGATTACCTTTGGCATCTCGAAACCAAGAAGTTCTATCTCCCATTGAACATGAGCACCTTCCGGAACACTGGCAGGCCTATCATTCAAAAGAAACAAGAACAAATCTTGGAATTAGTTAAGCACCAGTGAAGATGACAACAAAGAATAAGAAAGAGCCATGTTTCCTGGACTCGGGTTGGTGCATATCTAAGGGTCGGACATCTCAAACCTTAAAATGGAGGACACATAGATACAGATACGAGTAGAGAGATACATAACATAATCATCATCTATCATTTCTCTGTACATAAACAAGTGAAAAAGATGACCCAGTAATATGTTTATATCAAAATTTATGGACCCAGTAGTGCTTTCTTCCTTCCTATTTCTACAAACAAAAAACAATCTAGAAAATTCGACGGCAGTGTCAGCCGTGCGGCCCATGCCTGATCCATATCTGACACCTGCATCCAAGTCGTGTCGACACAGGTACTTTGCTCAAAATGGGGATGGGTATCATCAGGCAGTCTACTTCATGAACCCACAACTTATGCATGTCACACCCGGACAGAATACAAGGATAACTAGATAGAAAAGATAACCTTGGAAATTTCTCATAGGCATAATCAGGGGGGCATGTTACAAGAGATATCTCTCCAGGCAACATCAAACGAACACACATCTCAAGTCCTTCAGGCACCTATCATACAAAGGAAAATCCATCCACCATTAGGTCTAGAACAATTTTTCGTCCCCATCAACTATCTCGTCTGAAAAGGTTAAAAATTTGGATCTTCTCTTACAACAACAAAAAAAATAAAATAAACAAGAGAAAGCAAGAATTACCACAACGAAAGACGTAGATATTTTGAAAAATTTATAACAAAGACTTGATACACTATTATTAACACAGAGATCAGCCCACTTGTTCAGGTTGCTTCAACACTTCTAGTCTAACAAATTAATCAGCTCTAATTTTGACCATAACCACGAAATCAAAAGCAAAATGAACAAAATGAACAACTTACAAGCCCTTCTCCAGAACTGAATTCCAAAGGCTGACCATCGTTATCAACTCTTGTATCATAGAATACTGTCTTTTCTTCATTAAGAAGCATACCCTTATAATGGACGGTCAATCGACTGTCCTGAAGTGGGCAATCCATAGGAAAATCACCTAATTATTTCAGAGAATTCAAAAGCATTAGGAGTCAAATACGTAATTACGATAGATAACAATATTAAACTTTTATAGCTTATATAGGGTGCCCATTCATAGACCCCAAGAGAAGCCGGAAAAAACTAAAGGACCTTTTGGTAAATATTTTATAGCTCCGTACTGGTAAGCATATACTGCCTACTGGAAGCCGTTGCTAACGTTAGCGATATCTTAATATACTTACGTTGGTCCAGATGACCTAACCATCAAATAGTAAGGAAGAAGAAGGAAGCGTTAAGGAGATTATTTACCGAGACATGCACTTGGTACATTATTTCCATGTAAAATAATTAAACCAAAAAAAATGCCAAAGTTAGTTCCTTGATCTGAGTGAACTTATGTTTAGATAAACTTTTTCAACAAGAAAACGCTATAGAGAATATAATCAAAGATATCATGTGATGATCCGAAACTTTGACTAGCCTACCATCCCCTTATAAGTTACAATTCAACTTAGTTCCGGCCTGTCTTCAGTGGCGGAACCAGGAATTCATTATGGGGGGGTGCCAAGCTGCCATCCTTTTTCTTCCATACCATTCAACACATACCTAAACAATAACACATTTTAAACTATTTGTGTACTACACAAAAACTCATGTACAGTGGAATTTCAACTCATTTCCATCAAGTAACTTTTGAGTATGAGGCAAATTGGTATACAAAATAGATAATTCCAGCTTTACATTAAATTTTATTGAGAGAGACTATATTGATACTTTCTACAATTTGATCGGAGAACCGAATAACCTCATAAACTTATCAATTATCGGCTTAAAGCCCTAGTGAAATTGAATAACCAGAAATTATCAGGTTATCTCAATTGGCCACCATAGTACACTCAAGTGAAAAATTAGGAATCTGACTTGGCAAAATTAAGAACTGTTTCACATGGGCTTTTTCTTTGTTGTTTTAGTTTTTTCCCAGTACTAGACTGTTAGTTGAGTTGATTTGGTTGTAGGACTTGGTTTCGTAGTAATTTGTGTGGTTCCAGTTACTGTAAGTCTGATAGTAAAGGTAACTGATTTTCTACCGATTAACTATAAAGTAAAACAATTTTAGAGCGTCTTTTCCTTTTCCCATCACCAATCCAATTTAACTTTAAATCGAGTTGCTTTACGGGGGGTGCCAATACATGAGGAAGCAGAATCTTCCTATGCACTATACATGTACATGTGGAGGTTACTTGGAAGCTGGGCACCCCCACCTTTGCTCCTTGACCCGCCCCTGCCTGTCTTTTGGTCAAGGGACAAAACCACAAATAACATCTGGAAGCGGCATCAAGACAATTCAGATTTCAACAAGGTCATGCCTAGTGCATCACAAACAAAATTATCTGTTCAATTATAGTTTTCCTTCACACTATGAATCTAGAAATATGTACTTGCCAGTATCATTGCCACTATTGTAGTTCTAAAGCAGATTAAATAGTTAAAAGAAAAATTAAAAGATCATGTTGAGATGTAAATATGATGATATAGCTTAAGTAAGACCAAATATACCGTCTGATACAGTAAACACCCAGAATACTGAGACGAAATATTACTACAGCAACTGGCATGAACACGGGAGCCTGACACAGCCCAACAGTCTTATTAACAAACAGAAATTCAAAACACTGTCTTGCGTACACAACTTCACATAAAGATCATACTTCACAAGTAGCTTAAGTGATATCCCAAAATAAACCACAGCTTCAGAAATGAAAACCAAGGGGGATTAACGACACGCTAACAATTAACTGCCAGAATGATGTCTAATTAAAACGCATTTATTATCACAGAAAAAAGATAAGAGCAATCATGCTTCCACACAAATTAAATGTCAGTAAGTAGTACCTTTAAAAAGTTTAAATACGTAAAGAAGAATGCAATGAGGGAAAAAAAGAAGAAAGAAAGAAAGATCAAGTAACATAGTATCTATATAATTGTCAAGTTCAAGCTTAAAAGTTTAATTGAAACCTCTTCCATCACGAATACGCCGTTTTATCAGACGCCCATCTCCAAGCATATCACGCACCTGTGAATGAGCAACCAAGTAAATGTCAATAATAGAAACTGGATTTCAGTTAACAAACGAATGTAAAGGGAGGACAAAGTAAAAAAGGGAGGAACACCCTAGCAAGCCTATGCAATGCCACCCAATGATGAATGACACAGCCATCAGCAGACCCAGAGTCATAGACATATGGTATACAGTCAAGTGATCATTAGTACTGGCATTCTTAGGTTGTTTGTAGCCTATTACAAGAACGTAGAAGCATATGGTATAAGCCCACTGATAAAATCGTCTTAACAGCATTACAAAGAAGGAGAAGTAAGGAACACCAGTTTGGACATGAGCATGGAGCGATTGAGACACCTAATATATGATGACGATGTAGCTTGAACAAAATATGCATTTAGAAATAACTCCTCATCTCTTTTAATCGTGATCAACTGATGAAAAAAGAAAACATTTGTGTAGTAGTGATTGCAAGTTAGTCGAAGAATACCACAACATGAAAACCCATAGAGAGAGAAAGGAGGGGGGGAAGAGAGAGGAGTTTGTGCTCTCTGATTTGGGCGGTGATAAACTTTTAAGACCACATACTTTCCTCTGACTAAGTCTTCCCTTTTCTTTCTTAGCTTATGCAAAATGTCCATAGCTCATAGGGAGTGAAAATGAATTCCTGGAGAAGCTCACAGTCACCAAAAATCCCACACGCAGCAACCTCTAGAAAGAGTGGAACCCAAGAGGCTGAGACCATTGGTTCGTAAACCGTTTGTAGTCAAACTCACCTTCTTGTGCTTGTTTTAATAAATACTCAAAGGTCGTTACCTAATGAACCCAGCGAAATGCCAATAAACTGAATGTTTAGTTGTGTGCCAAAAGGAGCACCTAATCTGGTACTGCTATGGTTAAAGTGACCCCCCTGAATCAAGAAGAATTTTGCGCGCGCATTTGTGTCAGTGTTTATGAGCGAACAAGTACAAAGCAACCACTGCATCGAAAATGCATTTTATCATCTAAAAAATAACTACGACAACACAGACAAAACAAGCTTACCATTCAAGTATTGCACCTGGTTAATTGCACTTTGTTGAGAGAAATGAACCAGAACCAATTAAGAAAAAAAATTCATACAGTCCAAAGTTGGTTCAAAGTTCAAACCTGAATAAAATGAATCAGCTCCACTTCAAAATGAACTTCCTCAATACCTTCAACCATAGGCATGAGAGTGGAATTGGTTAAGTATTGCTTGGAAACGTAAATTACTGCCTTCTCTCCGCGGGACATTGTTCCAATTCCCATCTCAAGACCTTTTGGTACCTACCATGCACAAAAATGAAGCCAATGGCTAATCAAAGGAAAGTATGCGTAACACCCAGGTTCCAACCTTGCTAAACTATCACCCTCCACAGTTTTGTTGTTGTTATCCTAGGACTTAGGAAGAGAGCGTCATTAGAGGATGCAGATCAAGTGGGCCAATAATGCAGTAAAAGGAAGAAATATAAAAGAAACAGAAAAAGTGCAGGAAGGAATTACCAACCTCAGACTTTCCAAAAGTAAACAAAACAGGCTCTCCTTGAGTATGTGACAGAATCAACTTCCCATTCCCTGCCTTCGCAGAAATCCTGCAAAGAAAAATATATAGTTAAAAGCTCGATATTATTTGGTGCAATCTAAGATTGTGGATGAGTCAAAATTCAAAGACATCAAAAACGGAAAAGGATAATGGGAAAGAAGAGAGAGTTTCTACCAAGCTTTTACTTCATACGGTTCTCTTGGTGATTCCCAACCCTGCCCTTCATCTGTTACCTATCCAAAATGAAGGGAGGTAGCTTCAGGCATACAGCACGGAAAGTGAAACAACAAACAAATAATATTCTGAATATATGCCATATAACACCAAAAATATAATCTCCTGTTAATTATCTCGTTCTTGGCATATATCTACTCGAATTCTTTGATCTTTGGTGCCAGTGGAGCAAAGGAAGCAATGCATGAGGTGTCATGGGTACACTGAACTTTCGGCATAGTATTGGAGTTCAGGGTTTTCAATCACTATATTGACAGGGATCTTGGTATTGACTTCCCAATGCAACTGAATAGATTACCATTAGCATTTCAAACTTCTAGAGAAGATAGGAAAGGAAGTTTGGAATTTGCAGGAATAAAAGTGTGCAGGAAGATGGATACTAAAATCACCAAGGCATCATCAAAACAATCAATGCCCAACTAATGTGAGGGAGGGAGATAGAAAGATAGAGATACAGAGAAGAAACAAAGACACACATGCAAGTGGCAACAATGCACAAAAACAGGCCCCCAGTTTCACGGAATAACCCAAAAATAGTTTAACATCCAAATATAGCAGACAAACAATTGAGTTAATTTTCCTTAGCAAAAAACCCATATAAACTCTTTAGTTTGCCCGTACAATTTTATCATACGAGATTTCCATACTGAATTATCCAGAATCCTCCGAAAAACCTTTTGTGGAACTCAAATTCCTATAACAACCTTTTTGACCCCTAAGTGAGGAAATTGAATAAAGCATCATATTACCTTCTTCACAACTCCCAGATCTTCACTGATGACCTGAAAAAACATGATACAAAATGAGATAAAAACGTCAGATACTTTTCTGTTAAAGTCCATAAGTGGAAGGAACCAATGGACGAGGGCGGTTGTGTTCAATCTTTCAACAGTAGGGCTATAACACGGAAAAAGGAAAACTGCCTAAGAAATACATGTTACATATCGTGAAATCAGACTCTGGTTATGAAGTTTAGCACAAAGATGAAAAATACAAAAAGTTTAAGAAAGCAAACAAATAACCAGTAAAAATCCATGTAGCAAATGGTTACACCGAGATTATTAAGAGTTCATCTCACAAAGCCACGCTCAATTTGCACTCTCACGCATAACAACAAAGGTAGACCCCAACATGCAAATAAGGCCACAGGTGAAGTTTAACCTTCATATGCAAAAGCAAAAAAAAATGTGATGCAACAAACTGAACCAATTGAGATGCAAGACACCTTCTCAGAAAGTGTAATTGAGAGGAAAAACAAATAAGCGCATAAAAAAACTCCATGTATACATACGTATAAAATTTGCAAGAAATGCTAGTCCTGCTTTACTCCAATAAAATTGTCAATAAACAGAACTGAGGATCCCAGCCATTAATTATTAATGGTTTAGGGTTTAGATAGATACAGTGGTCTATGGTCATGAAAAGATTGAAATTCTACCGTTAAGATGGTAACAAAAGAATAAAAGTCTTGCCTTGACTTTAGAAAAATCTATCAGCTCAATCTCAAAATGAAGTTCAGCATCCTTTGGAAAGCTTTCAGAAACTGAAATGGGACAATCTTCCTCGCCGTAGTGCAGTTCAGGTTTCATCTTGAACTGAAAGTTGCATGTACCACAAAAATGTTAAACTCCGCATTGAAAGATACCACGTAACATATGCTTTGTTCCTAATTTAGTCACTTTGACTCCAAGTGTGCCTGAAAGCACATGCTGAAAACGAGAAGATTGATTAGATAAGAATCTACTTTAGGGCATTTTATATGTTATAGAACTTATTATTAGTTAGATAGAGTGTGTGTTCCTCTGCTTTTTTGTTCCCTTTGCCAATGGGAGTTGATGAGCTATCATCACAGCCTCCCCTTTCAAGAAGCACGGTTTGAATTTCAAATCATGAATATGCAAATGGGTAACCAACCAAAAGACAGGATAATGAATTTCATTAGGTCCTCTCATATGGACAAAGGCACCTCAGGTATCTTATGTTGTATAGCAAGTTTCACCATTCGTATAAGTGGCTCGTGCAAATGAATACCACTTTAAAAATGTCCATCAACAAATGTCTCTATCTGACAGATATTATCGAAAACGACCTATGTTAACCAAAACATGGTATAAAAAAAAGAACTATAAGGCAATATAACCCATCACAAGAAAAATACAGTGGACAAAGAATACAGTTATATTTTTCTCCAAACTGTTTCTTTTTTAAATAACAAGCAATTTGCCAAAAAAAACTACCATTGCGATTTCACCCTTCTGCATTCTGGGAATTCCTTCTAGCAGTCCCAATATCATTGTGCTTTTACCCAAAACATGCCTTGTTGGGATGCCATTGCCTGTAAAGAGAGAGTGAGGGAGAGGGGGAGAGAGAGATGTTCATCCAAGATAGTTTCAGTGTTTTAACTACTTGCAAAGGCAAGTGTATACCTATTTTTCAAAGGGTAAATATTTGATATATAAAAGGTATTTCTTAGAAGGTACAGTCATAAAATGTTCAAGCACACAATGAAATGGCCTCACAACCTATGTTCCATGGCCTCTAGTCAGGTGAAAAAAGTGTCTTAGTATCGAATTCATCTAAATTCATTATGACGGAACCGGAATACTTCAATTCCTCAATACATAATTGATATTTTCTAGCTTACATGGTGGTTACTGATTCCTTTAGATGCTTGTATATAGGACTTGTTCATAGCTTGTGAGAGATTGCATGAGAAAATATGCTTGCTAATTTACTGTCCAACTAAACATGTCTGACACGGAACTCAATACTCTCGTCTGAGTGTCGAGCATCCAGCACATGTTTTTTTATATATTTTGAAGGATCCATGTAACATAGCTCACAACATAATGCAAAAGGGAAACAACATAAAATTGTTCCAGTCCTACAAGGAAAGTCAGACGGTGAAGCCCTGCATTATGCAAACACTTCATAGGGAATATATACCCATTCCTTTCCCAAAAAATATGTGCTTCTAAATCTCATCATTCGAGATAAAGGACAGTAAAAGATGCAAATAAGTTTCAAAGCTTCAGGTGTAAGAGGCAATGAAGAAGCAAAAGGGGTAAAAAACCAAACCTAAAATAACATAATTTTACATTTACAAGGCGGCTCTAAAACGGGCAAAGTTTTTACAGATATCTACCACCATGATATAAAAACTAGCTTGATCAAGTAATGATATTAAGTCTTCAATTGAGTCACCCACCTCCCAATTCCGATCTTGTAGACTGCACGACTACTCCGTCCAGAGTCCGAACCGTGCAATGAAATGAGATCTGCAGAACATAAAGGGCAAAAATTTAATCAACAAATAGTTCTTTTCTTCCATCCTCGAATAAAGCCACTTCATTACACGGTTGACACCAATGAATGGGTTCACTAATGCCGAGGAAAACAGTTCAATCACAATAATTTCAAAGTCAATCAGAAAATAAAGAATAGCGATCAAATAGAGAATTTGTCGAATTTTCAACCCGAACCATGTGTGGCTGTTGGTGACCCTTCCATTTCAAGATAAAACCCCCAAAATCGTGTTTCATAATTTCAAACGTGCCACCTCCATACCATTATGATATTAAATTATGTACAATAATTCTGGAAGGATAGCATTTTCTTTATCCATATAACCTTGATCATTAAGTCATTTGCAATGAAGAACATGTAATTCCAGCAGAACAATGAAAAATAGATTACCTGATCGCCATCAGCGGGACTTGAATCGCCCCCACCAGGCCTGATCACAGCTTTCATCAATCCTCCAGGAACAAGCTTCTTCCTCCTAGTTACCCGGCAGATTTAAGCACGTAAGCAAACAAATACATACACGTATAAGTCTTCAAACATAATATCCAAAAACACCAAATGCACAGTACAATTTCACGAGAAAAAAAGAAGACGAATACGGACAGACCTTTTCTCGTCATCAGAAAGGGGTTTCTTCTTCTGAGACGCGTTTTCTTGTTCAGCATCTTCTACAGCCATTGCAACAACTTTCGGCGGTAATTCGAAGCCTGGTATAGAATTCCACTGGCCAGAGAGTAAAGAGGTTAGCTTTCAGTATGTTTCAGCAGATAACATCAAAACAGGTTACAAGCGGAGAACCCTAAGTGCCAATTAAAAGATTCAACCGTAGAAAATCAACTAACGCAGTTTTATCTCTCTACATAAACACACTAGTGATTATTTTCTCTCTCTATATGTATATGTACGCAAGAGCTGAGGAGTTGACAATTACCTGAAATTGAGCAACTGATCGTGATCGGTTAGGTGGGGAAGACGTTGAAGATGAAGACGAAGAGTCGTTGATGGCCCTCGCTGGAATATTGTTGAAGACTTGAATCACTTGCGTTTGACTAATTTTTTCCCAATGATTATTTTCGTTTTTTAAAAACTTTTCTTCTGATTAAAGTTTTTTTTAATTTCTTTTGAGAAATTTTTTTAATAAATTTGGACTAAATTATTATTTTTTTAAAAATAGAAAATTATTTGATGTTCCACAATTCTGTGCGTCAAATTCTGTATGCATTTTTATTAGTATAGACGAGATAAATTAAAAAACATAAAAATAAAAATAAAAATGAAATTTTAAATTTTAAATAAGATGATTTTAAATACACTAAAAATAGCGATACATTTATTTTTTTATTTTATAGAATTTTTGGGGACTCTTCATCGAACTGTTGGGAGTTTCGTCAAATTTTTTATTTTTTGAATTTCTTATATCCAAATGAATGATTAATATAAAAAATTGATGCCACTGTGATACAATAGATTAAAATAATAATAATAAATACATTCACAGTAATAAAAATGGGAAGTAAGAGTAAAATGCAAAAGTAAAGTTAAATTTGAAGACAACGATGAAATTAAACGGCCATCATGCCCGACCATCATGCAATCCTGCCCGACCATCATGCTTCTTCCTTCCCAAACACAACTTTCTCGGTTTCTCTTTCTTCTATGTCTATATGTTTCACTCAATTAACTCTGAGTTTAACCTATCAAGATCAAGACTCGCTAAAAAGAGATACCTTTTTAGTCTATCAAAATTATAAAGGTAATTCTAAGTGATGATCCTATCTGATAAGGTATTTAGATTATAAATTATAAATTTTAGAATTACACTAATAATTTGTTAAAAATATTTAGATGACAATGTGCAGAATAAACTTACAGCATGATAGTGCGTAAGTTCCTATAGATAATCAAAAAAGTTTTTCGAAGTGATTTTAAAATATTCATTTTCGAGTTCATTTCTCAGAATGCACTTTGTATAATCTATCCCCAAACAATCAAAATAAAAAAACAAAGAAATATATCTTTCTAATGTCAAAATACGGAAGCCCAAACCCGTGGGCCGAGGGCCCAACGGGGAAAGCCTAATTTGTTAAGGACAGTCAATTGGGCTAATTTGTATATAACTACAAGATCATTTGTAATGATACCCAATGTTCCTGGCCCAAAAGAGACTCCAACAAAATGAGAATTTAGTTTTGTTCACCCTCCATCATATGAGACCACCTCGATATCCTACTTCAATGATTTAAATTGTCTATTTTATTTTGATTAATTTATTTAGTTATGAAAAAAATCAGCTCAATCGGATATTGGTAAGTGTTTAACCTAAAAATCTAATTTTTATAATTAGAACAAAATATATGGTTTTGATTATCAAAAAAGATCTCGTGGTGGTCCCACATGAAATTTATTCTCCCTATGGTGAATAAAATTGGGCTCATGAAATGACGAATGATTATGTTTTTTGTTCAAATACGTCTAGGGTTGTTTTTTGTTTTTTTATTTTTTGATACCCGAGGGTTCCGGTCGGCTTTTAGATTACCAACAACCTAATACAGACTAGTTCCCGGAACACTAAAGTTAACGACTGGACAAACCTCCAATAATCTCTAATAACTAGTTCTAATGAGAATCGACCTTAGGACATTGAAGATTTGAGGTTGTTTGTTGTCAAAATTTTCACAACAAATGTCACGTTTTTAAGAGGGGCACGACCATGTCGTTTTAATTAAAAAAAAAATATGTTTGGACCAAGAGGAAAAATAAATTACTTACACGTCTTTATGGATAACGAAACAAAATTGGAATGTTTTCCTTGTTTTTCTAAAAAAAAAAAATCTTATTCCTTATTTTCCTTAGGAACTTAACCAAAGAAAATAAAAAGATTTTCTTGCATGTCCTTCATGAATTCCAGTTCTAATATATTAGAGCTAAAAGAAATTGTGGTGTAAATTATATATCATAATTATTCCGCATAAATTGGTCGCACAAGTGGACGATAATTAATTTTTTTTAAATTAATCTAGTTTTACGTAAAATGAGTCGAATGTTTTAAATTATATATCAAAAAATCTAACTATGTACCTGTTTTTTTTTTAAGGAAAAAAATTCAGCCATTGCTTTAGTGAAAAATTGACAAATGTGGGCATATGATATTGTGAGAATAGCGCGGCTTGCTACGCCTCATGCAAAATTGGAGACGCTGTTGCGCATTGCTCACATAATAGTTTGTGTTGCGCGTCAAAATAACGTTATTTTGGCTCGTAAAATACTAACCAAAAATTATTCGGTCAACGTTTAACTGTTCGAGCAGTGTTTTGTGCACCAAAACGACATCGTTTTGACACACAACACGTCCTTTTACGCGCAATGCACAGTAGGGACTCCGGTCCGCATCATGCCCCTTCTTAATGGGCAACCTCTCAAGCTCCAAAATATGATCTAAACCGTCTATTTTGTAGAGTTCAATGCCTAAAACAATCTTTGAAAAAATAAAAGTCAGATTGGAGAAATTGCTTTTTTTGAGCTATAAATTTTCTTACATCGTGGTAACAATCCTAAACAAGTGTGATTTGCTCAATGAGGATATTCAGTCGACTTGATTTCTCGCAACTATTTCACATGTAGATCTCTGTCAACTGAAAAATGCAAGTCACGTTTTTAAACTCGTGCCATCACCTAGTTCGCAGTTTCTCCGAATTCATAGGCTTTGTTCAGTTGATGGAAAAAAAAAAAGCACCAAAATATCTTTTTCTTTTTTTTATATTTTTATATGTTCAGTTGTCAATAAAAGTTATTAAACTCACGTCTCTAAATTTTTTGTTCTAATTATTTTTTCCTACAAACACGTCACGTAAAAAAACACAAAATCTTGCTTTTACATTATCTTACACAATTAAACTACTGACTTTTAATTCCGTAAGTTATTTTGGTTATTAAATGAACATGTAAAGACTAATACGAGCTGTTTTCTTTTATTTCACTTTATCAATATTTTCTCCAAAAATAATTTTCAATAATAATTTTTGATAAATGAAAAACCATAATGTCATTGTTGAGGGGGCGATTCATAATAAGCATTAGAAAATTCAAATGTTATCAAATGTACAACCAATTCCATGACCTAATTCGGGAACTACTTACTGGTAGACAGTAAACACGTGTCAAACGCATAAGAGCTGTATTATATTATATTGTTTTTTAAACTAATAAATTCTTACAATTTTTTTTATATTATATTTTTTTTCCTCTCTTTTGTTGTTTACCTGGAATTTGAATTAATATTATACCTAAAACCATACCAGTAGAGTGTAGAAAGTCCGAGAATTTCTTTTTCTACCTGCTACAACGATAACAAATATAATATAAATAACGAAAAAGATTAATGATTTTCTTCCACACACATAAACTGGGAAAACGCTTGGGTAAGGTTTCAAAAATCAACCGTTACGTAATAGTTTATGTTTCGTCCGATATTATTACATCTTCATATATATATATACCGATGAGATTGAAAATCACACTTGTTCCGGTCAGTTCCTATAACATAGTAGGCTTCATTTTCGATTCACCGGCCAATTCACAATCTATACTCAATCGATACGGCTATTTAAGCACTTTAAATATTTCATTTGATAAGAAAATAACGTTTAACAATCCACAACTATTGTGACCGATTCCCTCTACATATGTATCATTCGATAATCCAAACATCATTATATTACATCCGATACCCTTACATGTCCCGATAACTTGCACTTAGGACACAACTTTAAAACACAAATCCGAACACTAAATGGTTCGATGTAAGTGGATTTTCGCATGAGAATCCACACACATGCAAGCATGGGATGAATCCACATCTGAACATATGTATTCGTAGCACTGTCAGGGGCAGATCTAAGATTCATAGGCAATATCTTCACTTTTATAGGGCAAAATGTATTATTTGTCGGATAATATTCTGTAGGTAGATAAATTTACTAAACCATCTAAAAACATATATCGTCAGTACGAGATTTTTTAACTTAGTGGAGTCAGAACACACTTGCTATTAAGTACACTTGGTTGTGAGCGAACTTGCGGGTCCTGTAGAGCATGTTGTGTGCACGAAAAATCGCCCGAACAATCAGACAACATTGAGATAGTTCTTGTGCGTCAAAACGATATTCAATAATTTTTGAGAAAAACTGCAGCTTTTGGTGTCGGATATGATAATTAATTAAAAAAAATATCTTCCATAAAGGTGAGTGTTTTATTTGCGGAGTGGACAAGCAAAGCTGGCCATGTTCTATGCCTGGAATCACGTTATGTGAAAAAAACAGAAATCTATAAACATATATATTAATTCGTAGATTCAAAGTAAATAGATTTATTTAGAGATATCTTTGGGGTTTCATCAGCATCATGATTATTATAACAGGAAAATTAAACAACTCTCCATAATTGTTATCATTACGCAATGTTTAGTTTAATTATTAGGCTGATATTCTTCTTTTGCTTTTAATCTTTCTGATGTTAACTGCCACAATACTTGGGGTTGTTGGTTGGTTGAGCAACCGTTGAATTTGTCACTCTAGAGAGAGAGAGAAGAGAGAGAGAGAGATTTTGGTTAGGTACACCGTAAGCAACATGAAAGCTACAGAAAACAATATCTGTGTAGAGAAGAGCAAGTCTAAGAACACAACCTCTATGTATATATTCAGATATAAATGTGTTCGGAATCGTTATATGTGCATGAGATCCAATTATTTTAAAAGGTTCTATGTCTATCCGAGGGTTCTGGACACATATCTGTCCGGATATGCATAAAAAATTGTGTTTCTAGACTTTTTCGAAAAAGTAATGTTAAGAACACAGATGTTCCGAATACAAATATATCCGAAATCATTGAATACAGGTGGGACCCTCAATAATTTGTCGACTAATAGCTTCCCCGAGGTTTTTGACAAATGCAGAGGTAACTCTTTAGGTTCTGATAAATGCATTGACCTCCCCTACTTTACAAACTATTTAGCAAATTTTCTCCTACTGTTAACTCCCGACAAAAACTAAAATACTCCTCTTTAGTCTTTTTACTTCTCTTTTTTGTATATATTTAGTCTATTTATGTGTGTGAGCATCAAAATACATTCTATAATTATTATACGCGTACGTATATAGTACATTATAATTGCTTAGAATAGACTAAAAAGCAAAACAAGAGCTAAAAATATACACATGGACCCTTCTAAGTAGTTATTTGCTATTACCAGACCATAATAATGGATAGTTCAAATTTATGAAATAAAAAGTGATATTCACAATTGCTAAAATTAATAATTGAAGATTGGATTTTTTACGACTAATTTTAATACGACATGAAGTAACTCTTGCTGGCAAAACAATAATCGATTGAAAACTTCATTATCATAATCACTATTAGGGGCATGTTTCGATCCGATCGATGACCTGTTCAGACCGAACTATCCAGTTTGTATCAATAAGCTGAGTTTGTGATTGACAGTTACACACTATAGAATTGGTCTGGGTTGAATTTCAAAATTCATTTAATAAGTAAGATGTACTTTAGAAATTATATAGAAAATCTAGTTGATAAAATAGATTGACCGGAGAATTAGTCTTAAAATTCAGTCCGGCATGCATATAATATTCATATTTTGGATATTTATCTATTTTATAAAATAATAAAGGAAAATTGAATGGATTAGTTGGATGTGTTTGAAAAAATAAAACTAAAAGAATATTGGATTTTGAAATATCCTGTTTGATAGATCTCAATTAGTTTTATTAGGTAATATTTTTATAATTATTTAAAATATTATAAATTATTTAATTTCAATATGTTTTTAAGAGGCATGAATATCAAAATTGAACAAAAGAATCGCGATGGAAGGAGTAATTATTTCCGCATTATATAATCATTGCCAATAGCTTAAACTGTTGGGCTATAATACACTACTTTGAACTCATTTGACAAACAGATTGTTTTTTCTGAGCACAAAAAAAAAAAACAGTTTATTTTTTGAATAATGCTAAGAACTCAAATAATTCAGACACATTTGGATATAGATGGGTCCGGAATTATTGAATGCACGTGAGACCATCAATAATTCAAAGGTTCCGTATGCATCCAACGGTTTTGGACACATTTGTATTCTTAGACTTTTTTGTTATTTTCTAGAGTAAAAACGACGAAAATCATAATAAAAAAAATCTATTTTCTGTAGATATATAACATAAACTTGAATTCATATCCTCGTTTAATAGTCTACAACTCAAATTCACCTCTCTTTCTTTGGAAATTCTTGATGTAGAAAAACGCGTTGGAGTAATTTCTCATGCAAAGGATATACAAAAAGTATATAGGCTCCAAAAAGTCGAACTCCTTTGTATTAGCGATTCTATCATAGAGGAAAACTAGAATCTCATTGTCTAGTAGAATGAATGTTCTCTTTATGGTGACCTGTGACCTGCAAGATAGTAACCGGTCAAAGAACCCACCGCCGCTGTAACGAGAAGGAACTCTGATGATTAAGTCAGACAATACTCACAAATTAAAATGAATGTAAATCAAGTAAATATTCTCTATTAGCGCGCTTCAGTTAGTCCATACCATTCTTCATAGATTTGGACCCTTATTTATAGACTTTGTGACTTAATCTTTCTAACGACACTATTCCCGATTATAATTGGAGTAGGATTGTCTTCTGATACTAATTACATAACTCTAACTTAATTCTTATCCAAAAAGTTATTATTCCTCATATAAGTTGAATTGGTTTTATACTTCTCATCAATATCTAATTAGAATTTTATCCCTAGAGATTACAATTTGTACTGAACCAAACTGCTTAATTTTTTTCGAACCGTAGCCGTTTTTCTCCGTTGGTGTGGATATGATACGGACGGACAAATACTCGTTCGAATTCGATTCGGTTATAGTCAGTAGAATAACCGAACCGTTACACGAATCGAATTGAACCGAACCGAACCAAAACGGCATCGTTTTACACACACACACACACACACACACACACACACACACACATATATATATATATATATATATATTATAATTTTATAACCCTTTAGCTTTTATCCATTGTACATATATAATATATTATAATTTTATAACTCTTTTACTTTTTAGCCCTTTAAGCTAACCTAAAATCTATCAAATTCAGACTTTGTGGGCAGAAGCGTAAGGATGAAGGAATTGAGGAACTAAGGGCAAGCAGCGGCGCAAGAGCTTTCAATCAGCGGCTATGGCGCAACTCCGATCAAGTTCTCTCTCTCTCTCTCTCTCTCTCTCTCTCTCTCTCTCTCTCTCTCTCTCTCTCAGCAAGGTTCGACAAGTGCCTAGAGATTTAGCACTAAAGGTCACTGAACGAAACTAGAATACATATCCAGTGCTATTTCAAATCTGTTTCAATTTCATAAAACACAAGATAAATGATACATTATACACGTTGTCCATTGTCAAAAGCCAAACCAAAATAATGTTTGTTGTTAAAAATTAAAACTAGTGGCTACCGTTAATATATTTGAATCGAAGGATGAGAGAGAGGAGAGAGGGCAGTTCGGTTCGGTTTGGGTAACTGATAACCGAACTATTCAGTTAACCGTTCGGTTCGACAATAATCGAACCCCATTTGGTTTGGTTATAATATTCTCTCTCCCTCCATTCGGTTATCAGTTCGGTTTTGGTTCGGATATTCTATTTTCAGTTCGGGTTCAGTTATCCAAATAACCGAACCGATCTGTCCCGTTGCCATCCCTATTTATCCCCACTTACTCGTAATTCTGTCTTATCTTGGATTCGAGACTACTCACCACCCTCCTTAGGCTGGTGATATCTTAGACCGTCCTTCTCAGGACGGCAAAGCATTAGACATCCTTCCTCAAGTCAGCAGCATACCGAATTGCCTTTCTCAAGTCGGCCAAGCCCTAACCCGGCCTTCTCGGTTCGAATGTAAAAAGAACTGTCTTTCTTACGTCGGCCATGCCCTCATGTGTTCAACACACATGCCTATGTATAAAATAACTCTTTTACCGAACTGGCTGAATGATTTAAAGAAAAACTTAATAATTCTTATTTAAATTTTATCTTCCTTCAATAATCATGAAATTGTTATCTAAGCCATGATCTTGTTACAATATTTAATCACTATTCTTTGGCCAAAAGCGCAATCTTTTAGGTTATTATAATTATAATTTTTATCTAACTCATAATCTTATTTTAATATTTAACTACATATTTGATCTAACTAGTGGTCTTATATCATTCTTAAGTATGATTTATAATCTAAATTTTGATCTAAAATATATTTAGTTATAATTTTTAATAGAAACGTGATTGTATAATTTTTTTAATCACAGCTAATCATAACTCAAACTGTGATCTTGAGATATTTTTAATTATGATTTTTATTAGGCAAGGCAACCAAAGACCCGAAAGTTTGAATAATCAACAGGTCTATGGTAAAGGAGAGTATAGGGAGATTTCTGGTGGAAGAGAGGGGTAGGGGTCCTATTAATGATGTAGGTGGCAGTGAGAATGCAGTCTGTCCAGAAAGGAATAGGTACATGGTACTAAAAAAAGAGAGCACGAGCAACATTAAGAATATGTTGGTGTTTCCTTTCAACAACAGAGTTTTGTTGAGGTGTGTCAATGCAAGAAAACTGATGGATAACCCCTTTGGCAGCAAAGAATTCTGTGAAGAGCAATTCTGGAGCATTATCAGATCTAAACATCTTGATATTGGTGTTAAACTGAGTAGTAACCAAGGAAAAGAATATAGGAATGATAATCCCAACATCAGATTTCTGTTTGAGCAAAAATATCCATGTAAAGCGCGTGCAATCATCCACCAAAGAGACATAATATCTATGATCAGCATAAGATGGTATGTGATACGGGCCCTAAACATCACAGTGTATCAAATCAAAGGGAGAAGAAGATATGTGATTATTGGAGACAAAAGGTAACCGTTTTTGTTTAGCTAGAGGGCAAACATAACAAGGTTCTTTATCAATGGAAGTAGTATAGTGTAAGTGATCACGCAGCACATGTAATTGCTTGAATGAAAGGTGACCAAGACGGTTGTGCCAAATCTGATCAGAACAGTTATTTATATACACTGGTTTGGTGTGATAAACTGGTGCAGCCTTCAGAACATATAAGCCATTGTGGTCATCACCCTTGCCAATCACTCTCCGGTTGGAAGTATCCTGAATTGTAAAATGATCATGATGAAAAGTGACTGTTAGGAGAGAATCTCTGAGAAGAGCACTGATGGATAGTAAATTAAACTTGAATGTTGGAACAAATAGGACATCTTTGAGCATGAGCACTGAGTTGACAAGAATATCTCCTTTGTGAGTAACAGGTATTTTTGTATGGTTAGGCAAGACAATAAAGGAGTTCTCAATAGGCTTCAAAGAGAGGAAAATTTTGGCATTAGGTGAGATATGCTGTGTTGCACCAGAGTCCATGATCCAATATTGATGAGGAGTGAATCCAGGTTGATCTGATACAGAGAAGCACATACCTGTGTTGTAAGAACTGATTGGTGCTTCTTCAGCTTTGGTGGTGACAGTAGCAGCCAATTGATTGGATAGAACTGTCATGAGCTTTTGGCATTGATCAGTATTAAGATGCTTCAACAAACTGTTGATGTTGTCTTCTGGTGGTTGTTGATCTGCTGCGCCAGATACTTGATTAGCACTGGTTTTATGAGATGAAGAGGAAGTGGTCTTCCCTTTGGGAGTATAACCAGGAGGATATCCATGAATTTTGTAACATTTTTCTATGGTGTGACCAGCAAAATTGCAGTGAGTACAAAATGGTCTGTCCTTTCTTTGTCCTCTGTAGGAACTATAGTTTTGTTTCTGAATTGGACCAGATCGATGTGTATGCTCATTGTTGGCAGCAAAAGCCAGTGATCCAGATTAGTATTCATGTGGATCCCAATCTTTCTTTGGTTCTCTTCTTGAGAGATTAAGGCAAATACTTTGCTTATAGGTGGAAGAGGATCCAATAAGAGTAGCTGGCCACGAATTTGAGAGGAGGAGTCATTCAATCCCATAAGGAAAGACATAATGTACTCCATTTGATAGTGTGATTGCAAATTCTTAACTCCTTCACATGTGCATTTGCAGCAAGAGCAGATAGGTCGAAAATTGCTCAATTCTTCCCATATAGTCTTGAGTTTAGTGAAATAGGTGCTGACTGAGTTCTGGTCTTGAACTAAGTTCATCAAATCTCGTCTTAGCTGGAAAATTCTAGGCTCATTGCTTTGTTGGAACCTATCTTTGAGATCAATCCAGATCTCTTGAGCAGTTTCAGCATAGATTACACTAGCTGAGATTTCTTTTGAAATGGAATTAAGAATCCATGATATAACTACATTGTTATTTCTGATCCAGAGTTGCAATGTTTGTGCGTCATTACCTGGAGATTTTGGAACTGATCCATCTATGAATCCAAGTTTGTTCTTGACTGATAAAGCAATCAATATTACTCTGCTCCAGGAAGTATAATTTTCCCCAGTCAGGGGTTGAGATACCAAGCTGAGTCCTGGACCATCTGAATGATGCAGGAAGTAAGGATTTGAGGATTCATTAGAAGCAAACAATCTGGAATTCTCAGATCCAGATGATGCCATGGTATTTGAATGCGGAAGAGTTTCTATAGAAAATTTTGCTCTAATACCATATTACATTTCAGAAGAAAGAAATGCTGGAAGGAAGGGAATGAATTCTCATTACTTCTGATGAAAATCTTACAAACAAAAGAGAAGGCAAAGCCTCCTTTTATAGACCAAGCTAACACGTTCTTAGCAAGCTAACCATCTAACAGAATAGGAAACTAACTAACTGATCAGGTAACAACTTATTCAAACTGACTAACAGCTAACAGTTTACTAAAAACTAACTAACTAATCAGCATGTGTGATGTAATAGAAACCAATGTCTTGTTTGCTATATATATAACTGCGTTTTTTTTATTCAATTTCAAGTTACATTGATGTTTTATTACGGTCAAAAACGTAATTAAATCTCCCGCATTTGAATTACGACCTAGTCAACTATTATTTAAAAATCGTGATTAAAATATAATGATCCCGTGATCATTTACATTTTTTGTAATGGAGACAAAATAAAAGCATTATACCAAAAAAACAAAAAAAAAAAAAAATTAGGAAGTGTACCATCGAGACTCCATGTGAAGACAACCTAATCACCATATAGAGATACAGCAGTGCTTTGACCAAAATTATTGATATTAACGTTATTATTTTTGTCTTTTTTTAAATTTTGATCAAGATTGTGTTAAATATTTTAAATTAATTATTTATCTTAATAAAAAGAATTTAAAAAACAAAAAAATGAGCAAAACCCCAAAAAAATTATTAAAGACGGAAACAATTTCGAAACATACTAATTTTTTATCTTTAGATGTTGTCTTATCTGAATATTTTTTTTATTTTGGACCATATTTTTATGCTTTTTAGATTATTTTAGTTCAGACTAATGAAAAATACAAAAAACTAACGAAATATTATACAAGACTTACGAAATATTAAATAATATTGACTATTTTTAATAAAAAATAATTTAATTCAAAAAATTAGAAGTGCAAATGATGGTGGATGAGTAAATTAACCAAAGTGAAGGGCTTTTAAGAAAATTACAAACAGTAACAAACAAAACCACTTTACTTCTGCCACCAAAAAATGCTAAAAAAAAGTCTTTGAAAAATATACTTCCTGTGTATAATAATAGTATTTTTTTTGTTTTTTTATTAAAAAAATGTTTTAACTGTAACTAGTCAAACTTTGGAAGAAGATTAATCTTAAAACTCACAGTCTCCAACATATTTTGGATTGGTCCTAATGTAGGATTGGAAGGTCCAATTCGCAATCAAACAAAAGTACTTGGGGCAAAAATCCAAGAACAAAAGTTTGTATTTGGTCTAAACTTTGACAGAAATATTTTTAATATATACACTGACTAACTATAAAAAAAATTGGATAATTTTTTTAATATTACATTGAAGTTATTAGTAAAAACAAAATTTTGGATTTTATTTACAAATTTTTAAAATTTAAATTAGATGAGCTTTGACTAAATTTACTTCTACAGTTATGTCGTCATTGGTCGGTCCTAACATCAAATGACAAGAGAAGGTCCATATTACTTAATCTTTTACAACATAAATATTATTTTTAATTCATGTCCCGTTTTCATTCCCTTTCTCTGAATACTTAATTCAACAATGTTTTAAATTATAAGATTAAAATAACATAATAATTTAAGTATTTAAAAACCGAGTGAGAAAGAACTATTGTCCTCTTCAGGTATTTCAATTGACATACCCTAAATGGTGTTTTTCATAGAAATAATAATCTTGTGAATCCCTCCTTCCCTCGTGTTGATGGAAGTGATGAAAGACTGAGTGATTTTGAATTCTGCTATTCAGTAAGAAGATCCAGTTGCACGGGAATAATTTAGATGACATTTTGACACTAGTTTTTTTCCACGGTGCCATATGGCACTCTAAAAAATTCTTCTCAAATGTTGGTTTTATATTTATAGTAATATTTATTTTAATTCTTTCGTCTATGATGTCACGTAGCGCTTTTAGATATTACTTTATGAAAAATCCAAATGCAAAACTATATCGTAGAAATAGATCATAGAAGAGTAATTGTCTTTATATTTGGCGTAAAATTACCGTCTTGTTATTGTTTTATGGTACGTCGAATGATAAAAACTTGAGGTCACATTTTTTTTCCAAAATAGTATTTCAAATTCATTATTCCAAAAATAAAATAATAAATGGTGTCATATGTCATTCTCAAAGCTCTTTTCAGAATAAATTATCTGTAAATTATACAATAACATATATTTTAAATTAAATATTTAGATTTGCGTGAAAAAATATCCTAATATCGTATGAGGCTTTCAGACCTTTTCTCACAAAAAGTCATCATACAATATCACTGTGGTATAAATAAATAATACTCTTTTTTAAAAGTCAGAAAAAATAGTTATCTACCCTATTATTGGTGAGGTGGTTTTTAAATTCATTTTTAAAAGTACTATTAAATTAAGCAGCTCAATTTGGCAACGACTAACCTTTTGGATACCTTTTCAAACTTTTACTATTATATTTTGGAAGCAGTTCCTCTTCGGTCCATTTTAACGATCGGATCATCAAGTATTGTGTTTTTTAGTCTATTTTGATGATCGAAAGTGTTTATTTTAGAGATCGTTGAGTTCATTAACCATGTGAAAATAATGTTTATTGAATATCAATTGATTCATAATCGTTAAATATTTTTCATGACAAAAAATGGGTTTGATCTAGTGTGACAAAGACTTTTTTCAAGCTAAATCTAATCTGATATTCGATCGATATAATTTATTGTATGGTTGATGATATCGAAAATGTCTAAACTATAACGAATTTCAATCATCAAAATACACCCAAACATGGGCCACAAAAGAACAAAGTGAACGGTCCAGGACTAGAAGGACTTCTATCCATATGTTTTCCAAATCTTCTCATAAGTGTTATAGCCCCATACAGCCTGGTATTGACTGGATCACCAGTCGGTACGGTACGTGTGCTTGTTGGTATCATTTGTAGTCTAGTATTGACAACACTCATTCCAACAAAAATGTTGTTGAATTAACCTAATCTAATGTGTGCAACTGGTCAAAAATGAAATGTTTCTAAAGTAGTTAAATGCAATTGATCAATATGACTTAACCTTGTGTATTGTTGGCAAATAACAATATTGTACATAAATATGTAACGAACGGTGTAGAATAAAGATGAATTGGAGACCTCTGTTTCTCTGTTTTAATGAGTATCAGATATGTAATTTGTGTTCAGATACATAGTCATGCGTAGATATGATTTGGGATTTTATTATTAACATATATAGGATATGCTTGGCAATAACAACGTTTAAACAAAGATTTTGAATTGACCTAGTCTGATGTGTGTACCTATTTCAACTTCAAATGTATCAACACTCTTTAAATGCAGTCGATCAGCATTAATTAACATTGTGTATCTTTAACAAATAAGAAAATTATAAATAATTATGCAACGAAAGATGTAAATAAAGATGAATGGGTGACCTCCGCCTTTGTGTTTTAATGAGTATCGGATACGTAATTTGTGTCTAGATACATAGTCAGCCTTATTCTACGTGTAGATGTGATCATTTGGGATTTTATTATCAACATAGAATATGGTTGATGAATAACGAAGTTTAAACAAATATGTTGAATAGCCCTAGTCTGATGTGTGTAACAAATCAAAATTCAAATCTATATAAAGTCATTTAACGCAATTGATCAGCATTAATTAACAATGTGTAATGTTGACAAATAACAAAATTGTTATGCAACGAACGATGTAGACTAAAGATGAATTGGAGGTCTCCTCTGTCTCTATGTTTTGTTGAATATCAGACCTGTAATTTGTGTCCAAATACATAATCGCTCTATAATATGTCTAGTGATTTGGGATTTTATTATCAACATAGGATATGGTTGGCAAATAACAAAATTGTAAATAAATATGCGATGAATGATATTGACTTAAAATGATTTGCACTGATCGTCTTATAATTCTACAGTCACTCTGTTTTAACTTGTAATGAGTATCAGATATGCATGTAACACATACAGATATGTTTGGTATTTTATAATTAACATAGGTTGTAGTTGGCAAATAAAAAAATTGTTAAACAAATATGCATCGAATGATGTTAAATTAAGAAGATTTGAACTGATTGCCTTTCAATTCTATTGTCACCCTGTTTTAATGAGTATCAGAATATAATATGTGTCCATATACATAGTCATGTAACCCATGTAGATATATTTAGTGTTTTATAATTAACATAGGATATAGTTGACAAATAAAAAATTTGAAGAAATTAAGATGTTGAATTAACCTAGCAGTAATCAAACTTCAAATATTTCTAAACTTACTAAATGCAATTGATCAACATTAGCTAACATTGGGTATTATTGGCCAAAAACAAAATTTTAAACAAATATGCAACTAAATGATGTTGAATTAACTTAATCTATTACTTGTAAGTAATCACCAATTAATCATTAAATGCAATTGATCAACCTTAATCAACACAGAATATTTTTTTTATAGCCCGAGGTATCCGGTCGGGTGTAGAATTACCCACAACTTAATGCCGACCAGTCGTTGGGGGACTAATTCCATCGTCTGTAACGATTTGCTCCCGCCTTGTACAATAGTGTTCGTTTTTGCCGCCCAAACCCCATAGACTTCCCAGTAGGTCATCCATTCCTGTATTGCTCCAGGATGAACAAGTTTAACTATGAAGTTCCATTTGGTGTTGACGCCATCATGATTTTATAAAGTATATTGTACAAGGAAGGTTTATAATCTTATAAATACCACCGAATTTACATCCGTCAAGCGATATAGAACCCTTAACCACCTATCCAGACGTCCCGCTGAAACTCCATATCTTGGACGCCAGCCTCATAGCCGACACCACAGCCTGGAGTTCATAACACCTGAAAAGTTTCAAAGTTGAAATTAACCTAAGATGAAGCATACGTTTAACTCTCAAATCTTGACCACTGCTAACCCCAAGGGAACGATCATAATAAAATCAGTAACAAAGATGCAACAAATGCTATTGAATTAACTTAATCTAATGTTTATGACTAATTAAAATTTAAACCATTAAATGCAATTGATCAACATTAGTCAACATAGGGTAGTATTGGATCATAACAAAATTATAAACAAAGGTACAACAAATGTTGTTGAATTAACCTAGTCAATTTTTTGTAACTACTTAAATTTTTTAACTCATTAAATGCAATTGATCAACATTAATCAATATAAGATTCGGGTAAAACCCATCAAGTTACACACTTCTTTCATGTCCCTTTTTTATTTTGTTTTTTGTCTATTCATTTTTTCTGTAATTATCGTGACTTTCATGATTAACAAATTCAAATTAAATAGAAAATCAAGGTCTATTTTTTTTTTTAACTCTTCAAATGGGATTCAGCCGTTATTGTTATAAGATTCTACAAGAAAACAAAAAAAACATGTGGATTCATTTACATTCTGAACTCATGATAAATCATTTCTTTTTTAAGATTCTGTAAAGACTCGTATATTTTTAAATCGCAATACTAGTTTTTCTTCCCAATAAATTTCATTATTGCACGTATATATTTTTTTCAATCATACATTATTCACGTGCATCTTTCGTGCATATATTGTGTACACGTAAATATATACCTATATACGTATATGCATGCTTAACCTATTTTCTTGTTCGTTTTTCTGCAGTTTTTTAGTTTCTGTCGATATCTTTATATTTTTCAGTTCATCTTGCTCGGACGAATAATTAATCTAAAAAATTTAACGAAAAAACATAAAAAATACTAACTGTCTTTAAAAATAATTAATTTCGGCTAAATCCCCCTCAACTTTCTTCTAATGTTTGTAACGAATAAATTTTTTTGATGTTTTATAACTCATTAAATACAATTGAACAACATTAATTGCAACTTCAAGCTACATCTATTAGACACACTTCTTTCATGACCTTTTTTTTAATGGTTTTTTTTTTGTGTGTGTGTTTTTTCTACACCTATATATCATCTGTACGCTTTTTTGTTTTATTCATACGAATTTACCATGGTTTTGTATGTGAAAAATAGAATTTTTTTTTTTTATAACCGAGGTATCCTGCCAGCTTTGGAATTACTCTCAATTTAATGCCGAGTAGGCATCATTTGATTCAAAGATTAAAACAGGAAGGTTAAGAGTCCTGAGATTAGTAGTACTGGATTATTTGTCCTGGTACTAATTTAGTATTAAATCCTACAAAATTCTCTATTTGATTTGCACAGGATTAATATCGGGATATCTCATGCTTAGGCCAATCCCATGTTCGGTTCTTTCACTAAATTCTGGAATTAGTTTTAGGTCTCTCTCTCAACCATTTTTTGTCATTTTTTGATTGTAAGGTCACGTACAACTTGACTCAAATTATTTTTCAATTCTGCAAATGTGACATACAACTTAACTTAAAATCAAATAGTTTTCTAAATCTGCAGTATAATTTTTAGCAGAAATCTATAGAAAAAATGCTAGGGAAAAAAAATAAAATGAAAAGCGTGATAAAGTGGAAAAAAAATAAATTATCGTTGACAATCTGTCGTGAAAAGTCATGGCAACATATACTAAATTGGTCTCAAAAAACTGCATGATTGAACAGAGAATGATGGGGTTATGACTGCATTCATGAAGCCTGTATGAATGGGGTCAAGTTCATCTCAATTGTCTCATAAAAACATGATATCAAGGTTAAAAATTGATTATAAATATGAAGTTGGACTACATTTGTTTTTCTGAACTTCTAAGATAATATGTTTAAACCGAAAAATCAAACTGAATCAACAGTCTGATCCAATTTTTTAGTTAAATCGGTTCACTTGGACTTTGTTCTTTTAACCCACAATCCGGATCGCGCTGAATCGGATCAGAATAAAAAAAAAACTCAATTTTTATAATTTCTTTTGTAATAGGTATTTTTTTGTATTACGTATTTTTTTTAATATGCATTTTTTATAATATATATTTTTTATAACTTTGATTTTTTTGATTTTCAATAATATATGTTATTTTATATTGCGTTTGTCCTGTTAATATTTAAATATTTATTTGTGAACCGGTTTTTTTTTTTAAACATTTGGCTTGATTTAACAGTATAGAAAATTGGACCAAACCAAACTGAAATCGAAGAAACTAAACCAAAATATTTCAATTGGTTCGGTTTCGGTTTAAGAAAATATAAATCAAAATTTTCGGTTCGACCCAAGTTTTTCTTTTGGTCGGGACCAAACCAAATCGGTTATGCCAGAGATAGAGGGAGCGGCGAAGAACGAATAATTAAGGCGAATAAATAGGTCTTCCCTAGGGTTTTTATTTTAGTGGGAATTTTACAATTAACAGTATGTGATTTTTTTATTTGGATTAATAGTCCCACATCTCATGGAATAATATAATACCCCCCATATAAGGATTATAATATTCCCAGATTATTAATTCCGGACGGACCGGACCACAAAATGGAAACCAAATGGAGGTAAATACGGGATTAGGCACTCTTAAGTCTGGCAGAATCTGACCTCGTGACCTTAGGGATACAAGCCAAGCCCAAGATTTTGTATGTAAAAATAAAAATTGAGGTATTAAAAAAATCACTACATTTAAAAAAAAAAAAAAACTTACGTCCTGTTTGGAATAAGAGAAACGAAGGAAAGAAAATGTACGATAATTAAGAATGCAGATGTGAGAAAATTAAAAAATATATATTTACAATGCCTAAATTGTTTTTTTCTATTTTCTCCTCTATTTCTTATCGAAACCAAATAAAGAAAGAGAATTCTAAATTTTCTTTTCTTCCTTCCTTGCATTAGGTTTTACAAAACCCTCAGAAACAGAGAGGAAAACAGTAACTTATAATATTACTTATTACTATTGTTACTTTTATTTTGATCCTTTTTTTAATTTTTATTAGATTCATGTTAAAACTTAAAATTTTTGAATTAATTATTTATTTTGACAAAAAAAATCTAACAAAATAAAAACTTATGACAGTAGGCTTTATTTAAGGCATTGGTGTCGTAAAATCAGGCACTTGTCCACAGTCTTAAAATTAATTTTTTGAAATCTAAAAAGTTCTAAATTTATACCTAAGTCTTTAAAAAAAATTAAAATTTATTGGGGGACCCGAGCCTCCCGGTTTCTTAGTAGTACCACCCCTAGATTTGCATCGTGTCACCCGATCACTGCACAAACATTTGAGTGGTTTTTGGAATGTCAAATTTTTAAGATCCTAAAACGACGTTATCTTGACACGCAACACAGCGTGCACAGCAAAGACTTCCGGACCATGCTGCACTGCGCCCGTGCAGTACACCTTCCAATGGTAATAATATTTAATAATATGTAGAAATTTATGAATATTGGCACGAACACATCCTTAATGGGCGGCACGAGTGGTAGAAATGTGGAGGTCGTGATAAAGTATCACAAGAAACACAAATCCAAATAACAACCAACGACCAAGTCAACACTCCCCACGCCCCACATAACATGGAACCACATCTACCTTCCACCTCTCACCACCATCACCAATACATTTTTACACGCAAATCCCGTTCGCGTCTCCCGCGCGTGCTCCCTACATGAGATTTAATTGGATCTTCTGTAGTGTGGTATTATTTTTATTCGGTCGTTTGCGTAATTTACAATTTTTGATTCATTCTTGTTTAACACAAAAATGGATCCTTCAGTAGGACCGTAAACGAGTCAAGTTTTGGAGTTCTGGAACTTGCCTCGTTAACTAAGCGAGTCTAAAATTTCAACTCGAGCTCAATTGTTTGTAAACGAGTCGAGCTAAACTAAACTTATTTAGATAACAAGTCTATTTAAACGAGCCGAACTTTCAAGACTCAAACTCGACTCGTTTATAAAATGAGCTTAAAATTTAAATTCGAGCTCGATTTATTAACTAAACAACCGAACCGAACTCTTACCGAGCCGAGAAGAGCCGAGCTCGCAATATCTGTCAGGGTTCTATTCAAGAATCCAAACATTTTATTTTGTAAATATCGCTATGTAATTTATATATACAAAAACTTAATCAATCGTACTTTAAAATCTATTTGAACAAATAAATATTGTCTCAAACAAAGATGTTTCGTGTACATCTAAACACAAATATGTCAGAACCATCAGATGCACTTGGAGTCCTTTATAATCATATTATTTTCACATGTATCTAACGATTTCAAATATATCTATTTTTGAATGTGTACGGAATATCTATATTCTTAGGCATATTTATCAAAGAATGTCCATTAGAAAGTGTCACGCATTGAGATATGGGTATGGGGTCAAGGGGGGGGAAAAAGCGTGGGGGGCTCAGGGACCCCAACTAACAAACCAGAAGCGTGTCCCCACTAGTTTGAGTCTATCACGCTCGTATAAGGGGTCCAGCTAAGCATGACAAAACAATTATATTGGCGTAGGGAAAAGTATGATGGGGCAGACCACCACCATTGATTACGAGTTTCCAATGCATATTCAATAATAAATAAGATTTGGAATATGGCGTGAGCAGCAAAAAGGAAACATAAAGTCTTTATACACACATCAGACACAGATATGTCTAGAATCGTTAAATACAAATGGTACTTTTAAATTATTAAAAATTCTACATGTATCCAATAATTTCGAACACATCTGTATCTGAATGTGTCCATAGTACTTAGCATTACTCAAAAGGAAAACCCCACCAGAAAAAAGATAGAGAGAAAAATCACAAGACATCCTTTTAGCATTATTGCTGTCCATACTCTGACACAGCTCACACCACTTCCCTGTCCCTAATTCTTCCCTCCTAAGCAACATCTACTCATGTACAAAGGAATCACAATTCCAATATCTCATACGATTCGTTCCGTTCTGGTATCCGATCTGTAATTTGATTTAATATTTTATTGATTTTTTTAGAGATTGAATTGGGCATAGAAATATTAATTTTAAAAAAATTAGAGATTAGAATCGTAAATGAGTTCACGTACCTCCAGTCTGTTGTTTTGGTCGTATCACATGCTCCGATCTTTCCTACTCTATTAGTACCCTTGATCTCCGTTAGGGATGGAGAGTAGAGGCGATTCTTCTTTCAGGATATGAGATGGGGACTAAGTAGATATCAAATTCGAAGACTAGAGATGGAAATTATCAAATTTTACCGTGATCAATTTCTACTTTTCCAGGATAGGAGGAAAAATAAAAAATACCTATTGAAAAATAGTTGAAGACTTGAAGTGCATGAACGCTTTTTATTTATGATCTGTCTCATTGTCATCCCTCTATGTATATGTGTATTTGCATACATGCACATAGAAATTGGTGGATAATAATTCTTATAATGATGAGTATAAAATAGATAATCACGTAACATATTATACACAAATCTCTTTATTTATTTATTGTAACTTTCGAATTAAATGTAAACCGTCTACATATAATATCATCGTTGAATTCATTTCATTTCGTACTTTAAAAATTTACAGTTAATACAAAACTAACAGACCTAACCAAGATATTATACGATGATATTCTTCTTATCACGTGACGGATCTCAAAAAATTGACGTACGTGCAGGGAGATGGTAGGTAATGTATATAAATTACACATTCATTGAATATCGAATGAACAATCGATTAATATAATATTTAAATCTTTCCACCTAACAACATGACTTTCAAATTGAATTTAAAATTTTTACGGTATATTCATTTTAGAAATAGTAAAAGTGTAACAAAAGAAAATTTGGATAAGATCAACAAGTTTAAATTAATTAGGTTATTCATCATTAAAATAAATCATAGCTCTATTTATATAGCCCCTTCTTATGCGTAGCTTCTTTTGGGGTCATCATATATGTCCCTATTTCTTGACAAAACTATGATGCTCATGAAGAGATACAACGAAGAATATTAACGGCAATTGTTAGCTTAGAAAAAATATGTTTAGTCAAACCACTCTCTTGTGATTAGTTCGACACCCGTTGTACTTTCTTTACCTGGTAGAGCGAAGGTGTTCTGAAGATGAGGAACGCGCCTTCCGACAATATGCTTATACTCCCCTCGTAACAATAGAATGAAAGGAAGAAGTTACGCTCGGGATCCCCCATCTAATCTATGGTGATCACATTTGTAAAACCACATCACAAACAACATGACTAGGTAGCTCTACATACTTTGAATACTAAAAAGTACTTGTGACATTCAAATATCCATACTAAGTTAATCGAGATACACGTAATCTAATCTAGCTAGCGAAACAATAATCAAAATTAACACATACATAAGCCAACATTATTGGTAGGGTTAGTGTAAGAACATGCAGTGGACGCGACAAAAGGCCTAATATTAGGGAAAAAGAAAATCACTTGTCATGTTAGCTTCGAGAAAGATGTGTCACTTCAATACGCATTAGTTAATAGAATATGCTAACTATCGTCTCGTAAGTGATGAATAATATATAAAGAGTACAATAATATTCGTAAAATGTGTTCGAAGCTAGACGAAGATGTATCTAAAATCGTTCGGTGTACATAGAAATTACGTTATTTTAAAGAAATACATGTTTATTGAACGGGTTTGAATACATTTATGTCTGAATTAATGTTCGTGTACTTTCTCTTAATCAAATTAGTTGGTATTAATTAATGTTAAACTAAACCCAAGTAAAAGCCAATCGCATTCATCGATAAAAAAACAAAACATATCGTGCTTGGTCTTCGGCAGTTTCGAATCTCCCACACCCGAAAAACACAAAACCCCAGCTTCATTGGTAGATGAGAAGACTCAAAAAACACAAATTGGAGAGACAGGAGAGAGAGAGGGCCCAGGACAAATGCAATGGTCAAACACCATCATCGAGGCATATGAAACAAGGAAGAAGAACTCGGAGCCTTTTTCGGCTTCCGTGCCACATACCCTCTGCCCATTTCCTTTTCTTTATAGAAAAAATATAAATATCTCATTAAAATATCAACAACTTCATAGCTTATACCAGAGGAAAAAAAAACACACAAAATTGCAGTAAAATACATTCATTTCGTATTATAGCTATAAACAACTATTATACTGTACACAAAATCACCAAAATTATAAATTGATTTTTATTTCCACTGAATTTAAAGCTATATTAAAGAAGTAATTTTAATGTGTTGAAAAATTAACTTAGGTGCAAAAGAACTAAGACATATTTATATGAATACGTACAAGTTCAAAAAAGTTCTAAAAAAAATAACTTGCTAGATGTCGTAACGCTCATAGTATTTGTCCGCATCCAGACAAAGAACTTTTGAAATCTAAAAAAGCAGATTATTTGTCCACATCCAGACAAAAATATGTTACAAACACAAACCATTCGTTCATATTCGAACACAGATATATTCAAAATCAGTAAACACGCGTGAAATTTTCATAATTATAAAAAGACCCAATGTACATCCGATGATGCACATCCGAATGTCCATAGTTTATGTTCGTTAACTTTTTCTTAAAATATAGCATTAACGCGATCTCGACAGTACGACAGAGAAAGATCCATAGACGGAAGCATAAGTAAAGGTGAGGAGAGAGAGAGAGAGAGGAGAGAGAGTTAAGGCAAATCATTTCATTATTAGTAAATATAAAAGACTGATTCCAGGCCATGGTGAGTTGGAAACAGTAATGCTACAAAATCATCAAACCAGCTAAATAATAAAAGCCATATCGAGAAAAGGGGTGTTGTCAAATTCCAACAAAACATTACTCTTTAACCCCCCCACTTCTCATTTACAGACTTTTACAATCTTATTTCATACCCTCAAAGAAAGAGAAACTAGCAGATTTGCCCCCCGCCCCATCCACCATCTCTTTTGCCCAGAACCAAAATATCCAAACCTAATTGCAATTCTGCCCAATAGCTTTTTATTATCACCCTACTACTACCCTCTTCCAAAATGAACCATTTCTCCTTTCTCCTAAAATATTTATCATCTTCTTCATTCAATCTTCTCTCAAACCCTAATTTCTTCTATAATAAACCTAATCTCCTACCCCTACTAACAAACAAACAAACAAACAAACCAAACTTCCTTTCTCCTATTTTCTTCTACCTTCAAATTTCCCACTTTCTCAAAGCTTCTTTCAAAAAACAAACTTAGTAACGCGACCCCCACCAGAGGTTTCAAAAAGGCACGCGATTGGGTCGGGTCGGGTCAATAGCTCCACTCCGAAGGCAACCGGAGCTCTTGATTCAACGCCACTGCCGCCGCCTGAGCTCTGACATTGCGCTTCTGCTGTGCCATGAGCATACTATTTCGGTACTTCAAAGCAGCATCTGAACGCATAAACAAACACAAATTAGTTCAAAACATGTGAAACTCAAAAACCACATGAAGACAATAAATGGTGGGTCCAATACAGATTAATGCTAAACTAAGAGATTAATTTTAACCCATTGGTAATTTCCAAAACTAATTGATAGAACCATTACACGGGTCGAACATTAGGTCAAAATCCTTAGTGGGTCTTACCGTAATCTGGGGTTAACGTCTTGCTGTTGTACGGAGGCTGAAGCTGAGGTTGAGGTTGAACATCCATGGCCTCCAAGTTCAAGTTCAGAGCCTGTACCACTCTGTCTGGAAGTAAAACCGTCGAACATCCTGCTATCAAAACCAAACCCAACAAAACGAAATAAATACCCAGGAACATAGGGAAAATGATTTAGATCTAGAAATTACAGGCTCTCCCAAAAGAGGATTCATTCGTTTGTATGACCAGTACCTGGCTTCTTTCGAGTCTCGGTAGGGCTTCCAATTCGACGGGGTAAGAAAACCCCTGTTCCAGTACATTCCCTTTTGGACCCAGTGTTCCCGAGAAACAGGGCTCTCATGCCAGACCCGGCCTGTGGTTGCTGCTGCGGCTGCTGAGACTGTTGCAGAGAAGGCCAAGCAGACGGCGACAAACCCAGAGGACGGCAACTGTTTCTTGCTCTGTTCTGAACTGCTGCTTGGTGGGCCTCCGGCTGTCCCCAAATGGTGGAGCCCTGTTGCTGCTGCTTCATCATCTGTTGCTGCTTCAACTGCTGAAACTGCAAAAAACCACCGACCCAGAAAAATCAATTAGAAATTAAGTTACGAAATCGGATGAAATCGACGTATAATGACCGTAAAAGATGTTAAAGATGGATTACATGGGCGAGCTGCAACTGCTGATAAGACAGGGACTTGTTGTTGGCTTGAAACCCTGGATTTGAGTTAGGGTTTCTCAATACCGGACTGGGGTTTCGAGGGGGACAAAAGAGTCCTTCCTTCTGATAATAACCACCAACACCTTCATTAGTAGTGGTCATCCTCATCCTCGCGACCTCCCCTGCAGCCGCGTACAAAAGATTCCAAGCGGCGTCGTTCCGATTCAACCCCGTCGCAGACGGCGGCGATGTCCCCAGTGATGGACCGTTTGGGCTTCCCCTGCTCGAACCATCTTTGCAACCGGGGCCACCCATGAAACTGGAAAGTGTGGATTGAGGCGAACCGGCCATAGCCCAAGTCTGTTAACCACAACCCGAAACAAAAATTACAAGGGTAACCAACAGTTATTGCAGAAAACCCACACAAAAAAAAACAGTTTAGCACAATACCTTCTGGTTTTCATAGCCGAAACTAGAGTCGGCTTTTAGCAAATCGTCTAAAAGAGATGAGTTAGCCATTTTCCGAGTCAACCCAGCAAGTAACTCTTCCTCGTCACTCTCAGTCTCGGTGGAGCTCACCACAGACTCGACCGGCGAACTAAGATCGGAGTAATAAGGCCCAACCGAGCCAAACCCACATGGATACTCGTAGGGGAAAAGAAACCCAGAATCGGCTTCTCTGCTTTTCTTGCTCACGTTTCTGTTGGATTTTGAGAAGTCCATGAGTATGTCGTCGTCGGTTAGGAACTGGGGAGGAAGCCAAAACTCGCCGTCGTCCAAATTCTCCGCCATCTGAAACTCCTGTAGATATAGATGAACAAAATAATCAAACACAGGTGGGGTTCTTTATGACCCCCTGCTGTGATGGGTTTGGGCTTGCTGCTTCTTTAAGATTCAATTATAGCGCCCCCGTTGTGTTCGCCTGTTATGAGCAGGCTCAGGGACCCAGCCCTAAAATTACCCAAAAGCAAATGGGAGAGAGAGAGAGAGAGAAGTGCGCAGATAGTACTAAATTCTTTGCAAGAGTGGAGAGAGAGTGGGGGGAGGCAGGGAGGTTTATATTGTGTATTTTAGGGGGAGGAACCCTAGGTGGAGTTGTAACTCACGCGCGCCAGGTTGGAATGGGTGTCACGCGCCACTGACACTTAAGTGGAAAAAGGGTTGTGCAGAGTTGTAGCCAGGTAAGACATATAGATACAGATATTTGTATGTATCTATTAATGCCTGAAAAAATTTGAAAAGTCTTAATACACAGACGGTCTAAACACACTTAGATACAAATATATCCGGAACTGTTGGATACATGCGGACGGTCCAAATACACTTAGATGTAGATATATCCGAAACTGTTAAATACAACCAGAGTTCTTGAATTATTGAGGATCCCACGTGCACTGTCTGTGTTCGTTTACTCGAAAAAATTTAGGGCGTTGGGAGGATGGGTCCAGTTGTCAGTAGGGTATTCCAAAGGAACATCTTCTCTCCGGTTCTAAATTTTTACTAAACTAATTAATTCGTAAGTTATTACAAAAAGTTAAAAATATGAACGAAATTCTTTTATTTTTATAAATTTAAAGCAGTACGACTTGTAGAAAAAAAAAATTAGACATGGAGCTTTATTTAGCTTGATGATGTGTATTTTATATTATTATTAATAACTAGTTGTGTAATAAATAATTGTAAAGTTTTTAACGATTCTTTGTAAAAAATTCATTCTTAGATTAGCATAGTACAATTTTTAAAAAAATAATAAAAAATACTAACTAATTTGTCAAACTGTAAGTATTATTTATCAGTAGTTAATTGTGCAAAATATAAATGATTTTATTTTTTCACAATCATTACGTATATTTATTTTATTTAATAAATATGATTCGAATTTTTCTTGATTATGTTGTTGATGTTTACATATAAACAACAAAGTACGGTGTGAATCAAAATTAATAAAAAAGGAAACAAAAAACACTGAAACTGGATAGTCAAGTTCCATTTTGGAACCGTAGAGTATGTGGTTCAGTTCAAATTGGAAGAGGTGGGCGTTGTGCATGTGAGTGTGGGGAGGAGCGAGAGTGGGTCATCCTGATCATTCTTTTTACTGTTTCTCTCTCTACCAACTCTTAAATCAAAATTTGAAAAACCCTAGCGGCAGAAAAAGCAAACGCACCGCAACGTGGTCGCGCCTCTTTTCTTCTGGTACTGCAACATGTAGTTTTTGTGGAAGGGGATGAAGAACTCTCAGATATTTGTCCTCGTCCACTCCACCTGGCACCACTCAATATTTTAACAGTAATTATTTAATGAAGTCTAAACACAATTTATGTGTATAAATCCAAATATATATGTGTTCAAAATTATTCAGTAAATATAAAGTTTTTCAAAATAATATGAGTTTTATGTGAATCGAATAATTTTAAACACATTTGCATTTAGATCTGGATATTTAGATTGTGTGTATAATCTTGCTCTAATTATTTATTCATTTTTTAAAACCATTCGGTTCCCTTGTTTGGATATCCCAATGGAAAAGTTCAGAGTACCAGAAAAACAAAATTAGAAATGTCCCTAAATTCAAAATTAAAGACTATGATTGTAAATCATGATATTTTATTTTGAATTCGAAGACATTTCGATCTATAAATTCAAATGAATGATAGTCTTTAATTTTAAATTCGAGAATATTTCTAGTATTGTAGCACACTTCTATCCCAATTCATATCTAGAATTTTTAGTATATTTTTATCCGAAAATAATAATGGAAAGAATAGAATTATTCAATCTTATGGCGACTTGCTAGAAGTTAAAATTTTAGAAGAGGTTTAGTGAATATAGTAAAGAATATATGTATACAATTCTCTTTTAATAAAAGATTTCTTATTTGTTATAGTACATACCTCTTATTTTCTTATTAAAATTTGATGATTCGAACTATTTAGTATGTTTACAACATGTTTAATAGTACCCGTTGGAAATTGGCTCAAAATAATATCGAGAAGCGCTTGATATAAATAATTTTTTATAAATACTGATATGAACAGTTTTATGAAAAAATTAAATGGATCAAGTCTTTTTAGATAATATTTTTAGTTGATTTCTCATGAGTATCCTTAAAAATAAATTTTAAACACATTAAACGGCTTATATCATCAAAATTTGATTAGAAAATAGGAGGTCTGCACCGTAGCAAAATAAGAGATTCCTTATTAGAAGGACTCTCTCTCTCTCTCTCTCTCTCTCTCTTCTATGTGTCTATATATGTATATATAACATCATGTAAACATTATAAGTTATAACCTCCAACGACTGGTGTAACGCCCCGAATTTCGGACACGTTAATAAAAAGAGTAAAGTAACTAAAATACCATCATTATATTGAAATATGAGTTTGATACATGAGATCGTCAAAATACATTTCAGAAGAGACTGTTTACATTCAAAAAGACTTTAAAAGTAAAGTCAGAGCAGTCTAAACTAGTCTAAGTGATCCACGGCTCGATCACGTCTTCTGCGGGGTAAGCGCCATCATAAGGTGTAAAGTCGGGTCCGGCTCCATCATCGTCAATACCTGGTTATGAAATACCAGGGGTAGGAGGAAGTTGCACCATGAGTTTTGACACTCAGTAAGTTTCCTACCCTTAAGTTTCCCTTTTAATGTTTTAGAGCATTTAAAAGAATATGCAATGTGTAAATGTGTAGAAATAATCAAGGTTTGGTAGTATCATACAATAAGTGTGAACAGTGATAGATACAAGATTTAACCGAATTAATAGAATTGCAGTTATAACTAACACAGAGTATATCAATTCAAAATCTTTCACAGTACTCGACTTTAATCAATATTCCAAAGCATGACCACGTCATATAATTCCAAAAAGGCTTTTCTAACATCAATGACATCGTCATATATTTCGAATAGGCTTCTCTCAATCAATAAAGTCCAAATGGTGCTCCCGAACGATAACGATCCCGACCGCCCAACTAACCGATGCTTCCCAACCGCCCTGCGCCCCAACCGCACTGCTCCCGATCGTCATGTTCCCAATCAAGATGCTTTCCCTAACATTATATCCTTTTCTATCGCGCCGGACAATATAAGTTTAAAGTTTACACTAGAAGATCGTTAGACTAGAAAAGGCACGATAGGGCTAGATATAATTTCGGCTCAAGCGAAATTTGGCTAAACGCACGACACGGCTAAATTACAGCGCTTGGGTGATACAAAAGCTTGGGTCTATCACACCCTCTGGTTAAAGTCAAAGCTCGGCTCATGTCGCATCACGGCTACAAGACACGCATAATATTCCCACGGGGAATAATCCACAACAACTAAACGTATATTATTATCAGTGTGTTTACGTTCGGGTATCCACGGGACACCCTGAGTCAAGTAACCATAGCAATAATCAGGATAATCTCATGCTCGACTAATATTCAACTATTAAAGAGAAATTGCATAAGAATAAGATAGTTGTGCAAATAAAATTTTAAAATAATATCATAGTGATAAAATAAATAAGTTTACTTATAATTTAAATAAATTAGAGTAAATTTGTAATTTAAGTATAAAACTGTGATTTAATAAAATAGGGACAAATCTGAAATTTTATAATAGGATCAATGTGTAATATTATAATTAATGATACTGTATATTTTAAACTTGGGGTGCAATTAGTAGTTTATACAAATTAACTTATCCTCATAATTAAACTAATAACTATGGAAAAATGTAATTTTATTTTAACAAAATAAAACAGAGGCTTCATCTGAAATTATCCGGCCGGACTGCCTTCGCACGTTCGGCACCATTTTCTTCCTACAGGACCTCGTAATACTCTCGAACATTAAAACGGACACTCCAGAGTAAGAATCTTACAGTGGTTCGAAGCTTTGGTCGCGTATTCGGTTCGGGGAGTGACTGCTCTTCTTCTCCTTCCTTCCTTCCTTCCTCTTCTTGGCTGGATGATGGTGTGCGTTGTGGTGAAGAAAAACAGAGATGGGTTTCCTATTTATAGAGAAAGGGAGGGGACAGATCAACGGCTGGGAGGAAAACCAGGAAAACCAACGGCGGGGGCAAAACAATGATGGTTTAGGGGTGGCTGTGGCAGGGGTAGCTGGTGATGGAGGTGACGGGAAATGGCGATCTGACGGGGAGGAGGTGGGGTGGTCAGAGAGGAAGCGTGGGGAAGAAGCTCTGTCTTCTCCGTTCCCCAGCGCGCGCGCGCACACAGATATACGCACATATATATATATATATATATATATATATATATAAAAAATATATTAGTCTAAAAATATATAAAATCAGAACCGGACGGAAAAACCCCAAAACCGGCCAAAAAACCGCCGAACCGGACCAAAACCGGCCAAAGAACAGAAAAACCGGGCAGCCGGCCGGGCACGGCCCAAAAGCCGGGCACGGCCCAGGTGCCGGGCACGGCCCAAATGCCGGGCACGGCCCAGGCCCAACCCGATTCAACCCCAACCCGGCCCAGACCCGGGAGAGAGAGAGAGAAAAGAGAGAGAGAAAAGAAAAAAATAATTATTTCGCGTACGCAAACGCAATAAAAAAAATAAAATAAATTAAACGTGGAGTATAAAAATTTTCGAATTATTTATTTATTAAAAATATTTACGGGTTATTACAACCTATCCCCCTTAACAAATTTCGCCCTCGAAATTACAAAGTGTCAGAAAAAAGGTGTGGGTGATTGGCTCGGATAACATCTTCTCTTTCCCAAGTAGATTCTTCAATGTTGCGATGACGCCATAAGACTCGAACAAGACGGATGGTCTTTCCTCGTAAAGTCTTCTCCCCATGGTCAATGATGCGTATCGGCTGCTCTTCATAAGTGGTGTCCTCATCGATGGTGACTTCTTCCCAATTGAGGATATGGGTCGGATGTGCCATGTACTTGCGAAGCATAGATACATGGAACACATTGTGCACACGATCAATCTGAGGTGGAAGTGCTAAACGATAAGCAACTTCTCCGACTCGCTGCAATATCTCAAATGGTCCAATATATCGTGGCGATAACTTCCCTTTCTTTCCAAATCTGATGATTCCTCTACGCGGTGAGATTTTCAAGAAAACGTGGTCTCCAACGTTGAAAATCAGAGGTCTGGTTCTTTTGTCGGCGTAACTCTTCTGTCTACTCTGTGCTGTCAGAAGTCGCTATCGGATAACTTTGACTTTCTCTGTGGTCTCTCGTACAAGATCTGGTCCTAAAAGACTAGTCTCTCCAACTTCAGTCCAACATATAGGTGATCGACATGGGCGTCCGTAAAGTGCTTCGTACGGTGCCATCTCGATACTCGCCTGATAGCTGTTGTTGTAAGCGAATTCTACTAAAGGTAGATGTCTCTCCCAATTACCTCGAAAATCTAGGACACACGCTCTAAGCATATCCTCCAAGGTCTGTATGGTTCGCTCTGACTGCCCATCTGTCTGAGGGTGAAAAGCTGTGCTCATACGAAGATCTGTTCCCAAGGCTTTCTGTAAGCTCTGCCAAAAAGTTGACGTGAATCTTGGGTCTCTGTCTGATACAATTGATACTGGTACACCATGCAGTCTGATGATCTCCTTGATGTACAATCGGCTGTACGAATCCATTGTGTCAGATAGCTTGATTGGTAAGAAGTGTGACGACTTAGTCAAACGGTCAACGACAATCCAGATGGCATCGTGTCCCTGAATTGACTTCGGTAGTCCTGTCACAAAATCCATCGCTATATGTTCCCACTTCCATCCTGGTATAGGCAACGGCTGTAGCGTTCCTCCAGGTCTCTGATGTCCTGCCTTGACTTGCTGACATGTGAGACAAGTGGCTACGTACTTGGCCACATCTCTTTTCATTCCGCTCCACCAATAAGTTCGTCTCAAGTCCTTGTACATCTTATTCCCGCCAGGGTGGACAGCAAAGTTTGACTTGTGAAACTCTTTCAATACTGATTCCCTGAGCGTACCGAAGTCTGGCACGAAAAGACGTCCAAGATATCTCAATCCTCTGTCTGCTCCAATAGTCCATCCTGCTGATGATTCTCCTTTAGCTAGTCGGCTCTTGACGAGATCTGACTCCGAATCAAGGGTCTGTACCTTCAGAATTTCTTCATGAAGTACCGGCGTAACTATTACTGCACACAGATAAGCTTCTCCTTGCTGTTTATTCTGCTGGAGTCCGTACTCCTGTATCTGGTTCATTAGTTTCCACTCTCTGACTGCCAAACTGGCAACGTGTCCTCGAGACTTGCGACTAAGTGCATCTGCTACGACATTAGCCTTTCCCGGGTGATAGGACAAGGTGAAGTCGTAATCCTCTAGATACTCCATCCAACGTCGTTGTCTCATATTCAGATCCTTCTGAGTGAATATGTACTTGAGACTCTTGTGATCCGTAAAAACTTCAAACTTCTCACCGTAAAGGTAATGACGCCAAATCTTAAGCGCGTGTACCACCGCGGCAAGCTCTAAGTCATGAGTCGGATAGTTTTGCTCGTGTATCTTCAGCTGGCGTGATCCGTAGGCTATGACCTGTCCTTCTTGCATAAGCACACAGCCTAATCCATCCTTTGATGCGTCACAGTAGACGATGTACCCAATATCTCGTCGTGGAACGATAAGAATAGGGGCATTGGTCAATCTATTCTTCAATTCTTGAAAAGACTTCTCACATGCATCGCTCCAATCGAACTTGATTCCCTTCTGAGTTAGCCGAGTCATTGGTTTGGCTAAAGCCGAAAAGTCCATGATGAATCGTCTATAATAACCGGCTAGTCCCAAAAAGCTACGAATCTCGAAAACTGAAGTAGGCTTTTTCCAATCCTTGATGGCCTCGATCTTGCTGTCGTCGACGGAGATTCCTTTCTCTGACACAACGTGTCCTAGGAATTTGACTTCTTTCATCCAAAAGTCACACTTGCTAGCTTTGGCGTAAAGCCGATTATCTCGTAGAATCTGAAGTGTGGTCCTTAAGTGTTGCTCATGTAGCTCTTCCGTTACTGAGTAGATCAATATGTCGTCGATGAATACTACCACGAACTGGTCCAAGTACTGAGTAAAGATCTTATTCATGAGGCACATGAATACTGCTGGTGCGTTGGTAAGTCCGAAAGGCATCACTAGAAACTCATAGTGGCCATACCTTGTTCGGAAAGCTGTCTTCTGAATGTCAGAATCTCTAACTCGCAACTGATGATACCCGGATCGTAAATCAATCTTTGAGAAACAAGTTGCTCCTCTAAGTTGATCAAACAGGTCATCGATTCGAGGTAGTGGATATCGATTCTTGCTTGTGACTCGATTGAGTTGTCTATAGTCAATACAGAGTCGAAGTGTGCCTTCTTTCTTCTTCACGAACAGTGCTGGAGCTCCCCAGGGTGAAGTGCTCGGTCGAATGAATCCTTTCTCTAGAAGCTCTTGAAGCTGAATCTTCAATTCCTTCAATTCGGCTGGTGCCATTCTGAATGGTGCCATGGATATTGGTGTTGTTCCAGGTAGAAGTTCAATGGTGAAATCCAATTCTCGAGTCGGCGGTAGTCCAGGTAGCTCATCGGGAAATACATCAGCGTACTCACAAACTACGCGTGGTAATCCCAATTCCATCCGATCTTCTTCTCCTAATGTCAGACTAGCTAACCATCCGGTTAGGTTGTCATGCCATCGTGATCGGGTCTTCGATAGTGACAAAAACTCTTGCCTATCCCCCTTAAATTTGAAACAAATTCCATCTAAGGAGTAGGCCGTCACTGTCTTCTGGTGACAATCGATAATAGCGCGGTGAGTGGATAACCAGTCCATGCCTAGGATGACATCAAAGTCGGCCATGGCTATGACTCGAAGGTCACACGTTAGGCGCAATCCTGAGACTTCTATCTCACAGTTCTTACAAACTAAGCCCACAGAAACTAGTCCTCCTAAAGGTGAGGTAACGCACATAGGAGTTTCTAGTTGTTCAGGTACAAGTTCTAAAGTACTAACACATGCTGTTGATATAAACGAATGCGAAGCACCCGTATCAAATAAAGCTGTAATGCACGAGTTAAACAGTACTAGTGTACCTTGTATGACCGAAGGATCATACACTTCTTCTTCTGTGGCTTCAGCTTCTCCTTCTCCTTGGAGGGCAAAGATCCTTCCTCCATTGTTCGGCCTGGGCCCAGTCGGTCCTCTGCTCTGCCCGGTTTGATTGTTCTGCCCGGGCCTCTGTTGGTTGCCAAAATTATTCCGTGGCTGCCACTGTCCTTGTGTCTGCTGTTGAGGTCCTCCAGCTGGAGTGGTCCCCACTCTCTGTTGGTTAGCTCCAGTGGCATTGGATGGACACTGAGTTTTGATATGGCCTTCTTTGCCACAACCAAAACAAGTGACAGAATTCTGCTTCCCCGGGTGATGTGGTGTGGAATAAGGAGCACTCCTCTGTTGAAACTGCTGGTTCTGCTGGGGTGGTGGTTGATTGTAGTTGCTGACATTGTTGCGGCTGACAGTGTTGTTGCGATTAAAATTTCCAGTGTGGTTGTTATTGAAGTTGTTGCCGTAAGACCTTTGCATGGGGTTCTCTCTTGAATTCCGCATTGGTCCACCTAACTGTGGTCGACTGCGGTTGTCGAAGATTCTCCTTGAATCAGCTGCTTCTTGCTCCACCAGTAGAGCACACTCTACGACTCCAGCATAGGTTTGTTCTCTTTGAGTTACTACACCCTTCCGGATGTAGGGGCTGAGTCCCCACTCAAATTTCCTGGCCCTGGTGGCGTCAGTTGCCACATGCTCAGGGGCATGTCGAGAAAGTTCTTCAAAGCGGGCGGCGTACTGAGTAACCGTACGGTTGCCCTGTTTGAGGTTCAGAAACTCTAGGACCAAAGCCTGCTTCACAGGGGTAGGAAAATACTTAGCCAAGAACAAGGTCTTGAAAGTCTCCCAGTCCATCATATCATCATCGTGCGTTGTCTTCACTAGGTCCCACCAGTAATCTGCCTCTCCTTGAAGCTGATACGTCGCTAGAGCCACTCGATCTCCATTGTCGGGGACTTGCATGATGTGCAGAAGTTTCTGAGTCTGCTTAAGCCAAGCCTCTGCAGCTCCAAGACTAACATCGCCGGTGAAGACCGGTGGTCGTCTTTTGTAGAACTCATTGAGCAAGATACTACGGTTGGGTTGCCCATAGTAATGTGGAGTTGCATATGGTTGGTATTGTTGAGGAGGCGGCGGAGCTGTACGATTAACTGAGATAGGGGGTGGAGGTGGTGGTTGATTGTGTTGGTTGTGTTGATTCTGTCCAGTTGTGTCACTCGTGTTTGCTCCGTTACGTGTTTCTACCATATTTCTACATTTAAACAATCATAGGCCTAAATAAGAACGAGTAAAGAACACAATTTATAAAAGAGAATACTTCATTAAACTTAAGTCATTTAAACAAAGCTAGGCCGAATCATGCATACTACAAAGTGAATGTATGCTATGATTTATACGTTGTGGAGTGTTTTACAAAGGTTTTTCTAGTTAAGCTCGCAAAATAACACTCTTTACGCTACGCAAATCTGTCACTGAAAAAGACGGGGATAGTCTACGAATCATGCATACTACAAAAGAATATGCAATGTGTAAATGTGTAGAAATAATCAAGGTTTGGTAGTATCATACAATAAGTGTGAACAGTGATAGATACAAGATTTAACCGAATTAATAGAATTGCAGTTATAACTAACACAGAGTATATCAATTCAAAATCTTTCACAGTACTCGACTTTAATCAATATTCCAAAGCATGACCACGTCATATAATTCCAAAAAGGCTTTTCTAACATCAATGACATCGTCATATATTTCGAATAGGCTTCTCTCAATCAATAAAGTCCAAATGGTGCTCCCGAACGATAACGATCCCGACCGCCCAACTAACCGATGCTTCCCAACCGCCTTGCGCCCCAACCGCACTGCTCCCGATCGTCATGTTCCCAATCAAGATGCTTTCCCTAACATTATATCCTTTTCTATCGCGCCGGACAATATAAGTTTAAAGTTTACACTAGAAGATCGTTAGACTAGAAAAGGCACGATAGGGCTAGATATAATTTCGGCTCAAGCGAAATTTGGCTAAACGCACGACACGGCTAAATTACAGCGCTTGGGTGATACAAAAGCTTGGGTCTATCACACCCTCTGGTTAAAGTCAAAGCTCGGCTCATGTCGCATCACGGCTACAAGACACGCATAATATTCCCACGGGGAATAATCCACAACAACTAAACGTATATTATTATCAGTGTGTTTACGTTCGGGTATCCACGGGACACCCTGAGTCAAGTAACCATAGCAATAATCAGGATAATCTCATGCTCGACTAATATTCAACTATTAAAGAGAAATTGCATAAGAATAAGATAGTTGTGCAAATAAAATTTTAAAATAATATCATAGTGATAAAATAAATAAGTTTACTTATAATTTAAATAAATTAGAGTAAATTTGTAATTTAAGTATAAAACTGTGATTTAATAAAATAGGGACAAATCTGAAATTTTATAATAGGATCAATGTGTAATATTATAATTAATGATACTGTATATTTTAAACTTGGGGTGCAATTAGTAGTTTATACAAATTAACTTATCCTCATAATTAAACTAATAACTACGGAAAAATGTAATTTTATTTTAACAAAATAAAACAGAGGCTTCATCTGAAATTATCCGGCCGGACTGCCTTCGCACGTTCGGCACCATTTTCTTCCTACAGGACCTCGTAATACTCTCGAACATTAAAACGGACACTCCAGAGTAAGAATCTTACAGTGGTTCGAAGCTTTGGTCGCGTATTCGGTTCGGGGAGTGACTGCTCTTCTTCTCCTTCCTTCCTTCCTTCCTCTTCTTGGCTGGATGATGGTGTGCGTTGTGGTGAAGAAAAACAGAGATGGGGGTTTCCTATTTATAGAGAAAGGGAGGGGACAGATCAACGGCTGGGAGGAAAACCGGGAAAACCAACGGCGGGGGCAAAACAATGATGGTTTAGGGGTGGCTGTGGCAGGGGTAGCTGGTGATGGAGGTGACGGGAAACGGCGATCTGACGGGGAGGAGGTGGGGTGGTCAGAGAGGAAGCGTGGGGAAGAAGCTCTGTCTTCTCCGTTCCCCAGCGCGCGCACGCACACAGATATACGCACATATATATATATATATGTATATATATAAAATATATTAGTCTAAAAATATATAAAATCAGAACCGGACGGAAAAACCCCAAAACCGGCCAAAAAACCGCCGAACCGGACCAAAACCGGCCAAAGAACAGAAAAACCGGGCAGCCGGCCGGGCACGGCCCAAAAGCCGGGCACGGCCCAGGCGCCGGGCACGGCCCAGGCCCAACCCGATTCAACCCCAACCCGGCCCAGACCCGGGAGAGAGAGAGAGAAAAGAAAAAAAATAATTATTTCGCGTACGCAAACGCAATAAAAAAAATAAAATAAATTAAACGTGGAGTATAAAAATTTTCGAACTATTTATTTATTAAAAATATTTACGGGTTATTACAACTGGCCTAGTGATAAAGGTTTCGGACTTAGAGGTATACTTCCTCTTAGGTTTGAGGTTCAAAACCTCTCAGGTACTATCAATTCCTTTGGGACTAGTCCATACAGGGCAAAATGTCATGATTTTAATTGGGAACCCCACAAATGGATGGTGGGATTGGTCTCCCAATGACTAGTCAGTATTAGGTTGAGAGTAATTCTAAAGTCGGCCAACTATTACAGCGTTATTCTTCTGATTATTTAATTTTCTTGAGTTTATTTTGAAACCCCATTTCGATTTTTCATAATGTGTTTTTTATTTCTTTGAACTGATGTGAGGCATGTGTTTTTGTTCCTAATTTTTATTTGATTTGCAAAGTCCTATAAATATTTTTGATTTCTTCAAACTATTGTGTCCCTCATGTTTTATATTTTATTTTTTTGATTCAAGTTGCAATCCCCCTTTTTATTGTTCGTTTGTAGTACTGCTCTTCATTTTTTCGGGTTCTGTGTGCCTTTGGTTCTGTTGACTGTGTGCAACTCTGGTTATGTGTGGAACTCTGAACTCTAGATTCTTCCTGATTTTTGTGATTTCTATATTTTTTTAACACTTCAATTGTGATTGTTAAGTAGTGAAAAACTATAACTGGTGTTTGTGATTTTGTGGTACTTCAACTAATTTTTCATATTTATCAATTTTTCATCTGGTTCATGTCATGTTCCAATTAGGATTTTTTTTTTCGGGGGGGGGGGGGGGGGAGTTGCAAGTGAATTGAGTGCATGCGTGTAAATTGAGTGTGAGAGATAACTCAAACAAGAAACGAGAACCCAATAACGAGCAATGTTTTGAAATACATATTCGGAGCTCAAATTGAGAATTGGCGTGTTACAATTGGACTTTGATTAGTTTTGAAAATTTAAATCCTTGAGGGCTATGATGAATTTCATAATCTTATTTAGTGACGACGTTTTATGGATAAACATGGTAGATGCATCTATGATTTTTGATATTCTGTTGATTAGCCAATCCACTATTGTTGGAAAATATTTTCCATGCTATTCAAATGCAAAGAGTAAACTGTAGTAGCACTTAATTCAACTGTGATGACAAATACAAATTTAATGGGGAAGGCGAATAGAAATGTTTGGCAGAGAATCATTTTATGCAGTCAATATGTCATATGCCATCAAATACCGTAACTTGAGCTGCGTACATATAACAACACTTACATTTGCTTTACACTTGGAAACTAACATTGTGTTGGTTGGTGGATAATTTTGTTCCACTCGAGTCAGCACCGATTGTTATTTTCATATTTGAATTCCTTTAACATTTGATAGTCGTGTGAATAGCATGCTACGTATTACGTTGTACTGTAAGTTATGTAAAAATATTCACATGGTTTGATAATAAACGTCGAGATTAAGCTTGTCGTCATTAAAACTCCCTGGTTGAATTTTTCTGCATGCAGCCTTATAATTCTTGAAACTAATGACTATAAGGATAATTTTAACATTTCTTATCAAATCATATTTTTGATTTCCTTGTACAAATGTTTACTTGTTCATTCATAAAAATGGTTTATATGTGGATCGTTGAGTTTTTGGATTCAAGAATATCGTGATGTTTCTTTGTCAATGGACACCAATCGTTAAGGAAAAACATACAAAGAGCGAAAACTTAAAAAATAAATTTTTTATTTCAAATGTTGTGATTATGTTCACAATTTAAAAATTCACGTATCAAAATATTATGATGAAAAAATTATATACACCATTACATACAATTTTTAGATAAACAAGCCATTTGTAATTAAATTGCCCACTACAACAGCAATAAAGTCAAATAATTCAGTTTTCGCTTAGTGTCAACTCTAACCAAGGTTATTGATACTATACCTATCGGTACGTACCATTTTAGCATAAAACGGTATTAAGTACCTCTAGTACGATACTATTCTTAGTACCAACCGGTATCGGCTAATACCGGTAAAATCTATTTATTTATTTTTAATATTTTTATTTTATTTTTTTGTCTGCTCTTAGTGAAATTTTTGGCATTTTTCATTATAATTTTTTAATATTTAGATTTCTTTCATCGTGATGAATAATTAATATAAAAATTTAACACAAATTTGATAAAAATTCAAAAACAAAAAAATAAAAAACTTACTGTCGGACAGTAAAGGTTACACTTGTTCGCTAATTATGACAGTTCATACCAGTCTCTTTAATTCCTCCTTTTTTTGCTCACTCATAAGGGTTCGAACCAACCCAAAAGGGGATAAAATCGACTAACATCTTAACAATTGAAGAAAGTTTCACCCATATTATCCAACCCCAATTATTGTTCACCCCAAATGATCGTCTTAAGTAAATTATAATCTCGTATAATTATATCGGATGAACAACAGTTCTTTCGTCAAAATACTTATGGACTAACGAGTTACACTTTAGCCAAGTGCCCTGCGAGTAAAACCAATAACATTAATACTATATAATTTAATAATAAAGTAAGTATGTACCGTACTAATACTATATATATAATAGTTGCGGTAAATTTAGTATGTACCGTACTAATAGACAGACTGATAATTAAGCTGATACGATTGATTCTAACTCACTCAGAGCATCACCAAGAGGTTAGCCAAATATGATTTGTAGTTACTTTAGCCATTCAAAACACAAAAATTATGCTTAAGAGCCTCAATAAAAAAAAGGAAATGGGGTGCCTGTAGTGAGCTCCCTCACTACATACGTGTAGTGAGTAGATTCGGCCGTCCATTTCGGCAACGGACGGTTCAGATTTAAATTAATATTTATTTGTTAAAATAATTAATAAATACTGATTTGAATCTAAACCGTCCGTTGCCGAAATGGACGGCCGGATCTACTCACTACACGTATGTAGTGAGGGGCTCACTACAGGGCCCCCGTGTCCCAATAAAAAGGCTAGTTATTATAGTTTTGTGAATAGTGCATAGGTAAATATACATAGGTACTATTTACTAGCAATAGTTTTTTTAATAATTTCTCACTCTTCTAAAAGTTTCTCTCTCTTTTTTCAAAGAATAAACAAAAAGTACAAGAAAAGTAAAAAAATTGAAATAATATATATTTTTAATAGATAATAACTAAAATAGATAGTATTGTTGGAGTTTTGAAAGAAAAAAAACTAACTAAATTAAAAAATACACTATTAAATAGAGAAAATACATAATACCTCTTAGACATGCTCTCATAAAGTAACCAACCATACTATTACCAAATAGTCCCTCTCCTTTTTTTATAAAAATTAATTAAATACTTTCTTATTTAATAACATTGTTTAATCCTTCTCTTATTTTACACATCTTCTTATTTAACACCTATACAATTAAGACCCCATCTAAAAATGTATAGGTATTCGTAAAATATATAATGATTTCTAAGAATATTAATTGATATTTATAAAATATGTATTAATATTTATATTTATTTGATATTTTGTTTATACCTATGTTATTTGGAAAATGTAACCACCGCCCAATAAATAGTAAATAATGTATAAAAAATAAATTAATATCCGTAAATATACATAAAATATGCATCAATATCCGTGAATACATATTACATGTCTACTATTTGACATGTTAGTAAACTTAGGGTCTATTTGGCCAAAATTAATTTTTTGGCTAGTTTTTTGTCTTTATTCAATTTTTTTTTGTATTTGTTATTTTTATGTCATTTTTTCGTGGATTATTAGTTCGTATCGAGAAAGGAATCTAAAAAGTATAAAATTATGTCCAAAAGTTAAAAAAAAAGTCACTAAAGACAAAAATAAGCCAACACGGACGCTGTTTTTGGCTTATTTTTTGTCTTTTCTGAACTTTTTTCAAATTTAGCCGATGATTGATAACTTTTCTGAAAGCTCTTGTCGAGACGAACCAACAATCATCAAAAAATTGATGAAAAATAAAAAATTAAAAAAAAATTCAAATAAAGACAAAAAACTAAACAGTGAATAATCCAATAATAACCAAGGCCAAATGTTTTATTGGGGAGGAAAAAAATACACCCACGTACTGTACACTCTTTTTTTTTGTGTACAGTATTGACGAAATTGACCTTGACATTGGAATGACAGATTTAGCCTAGCATTTAATGGATGATGGGACTGAATAGAGGGGGTGATGCGTGGTACAATACATATTTTCTGGTAAAAGCCTGCTTCTGTGATATCAAATCTGATTGCAGAAGATTTGTCGGGCGGCAGAATTCGGTATGGCAATCCCCTGCGATTCGGAGTTCTCATATACGATATGTCTTCTTTGTTTTCGACCTGTCACTCTCACTTCTTCTACGATCTCAACCACATATACGACGCTCTGTCTTTTTGTTTGTGTTTTTTTTTTTCTAATTTGGTGGCTATTATTACGGCGTTGATTTATCTATGTTTTTCTTCTTTTGTAATTTTTGACTGTAAAGTTTCGTTTTGATTGGAGTACTAATTTATCTTTTAAATACGGGATCGACTTGAGTACTAATTTATCTTTTACTCTCTTCGTCCTAATTTGTTTGTCCATTCTCGAAATTCCAACTTATTTAGGAAACACAATCATTACTCTTAAAAAATTTTACTTTCCAAGAATACCCTTAACTTTTTTAACATTAAATGAGAGTTTACGTTTTCCAAAGCATGATTTTTTTAAAAAAGAAGGGCATTAGGGAAATTTTGACAAGTCAACTTTAAAATTAGACAAACAATTTGGGACATCTAAAAGTCAAAAAGTGGACAAACAAACCGGGACGGAGAGAGTAGTATAGTACGTATCGATATCGATTATATATCACAAATAGTAAAAAAAATTGATTATCATTCGTAGTGACACTTTGAATTTTCTAAAATAGAGAGAAAGGGGTGATAAAAAATAGTACAAAAAAGTTGTGTATAAATTTGGGCTGTGGTTTTTATGTGTTTATTTATTGAAATTTTTTTCGTCCTTATTTGAATTTTTTTTGCAATTTTTTGTTTTTCATCATTTTTTTTTATTTATGGGTTCATCTCGACAAGAACTTTCAGAAAAGTTATCAATCATAGGCTAAATTTGAAAAAAGTTCAGAAAAGACAAAAATAAATAAAAAAACAGAGTTTTTGTACTTATTCGTCGTCTTTAGTGACTTTTTTTTAACTTTTGGACACAATTTTATACTCATTAGATTCCTTTCATCAAGACGGACCAATAAACTACAAAACATTGAGATTTAAACAACAAATGTAAAAAAAAAAAAGAATAAAGACAAAAAATTTGAATAAATATAAACCAGAGGCCAAATAGGGCCATAAATAATATAACAAATAATATTCTTTGTATATTTTATATCCAGTTATTTCATGACATATTAAAAGGAATTTTAATTTACTTTTTTATGGAGATTTTAACAGAAAATATTTTTGTGATGGAGTTTCATTTTTAGGTTCATAAAAAAAATGATATCCCCATTTATTTATAAATGTGGATGGGGAAATGAGAGACTTTATTCAGTTTATGAATTTAATGGAGGTGCAAGATATGCCAATGCAAGGCCGTAAGTTCACGTGGTCAAACATGCAAAATCTACCTATCCTCAGTAGGATAGATAGATTTCTGGTAACTCAGGAATGGACATGCAGATGTAAGTTGGTGCTATGGGGTTTACCTAGACCCACATCTGACCACTGCCCAATTATGTTAGCAGATGAGGTAATGGATTGGGGCCCCAAACCATTTAGGTTCATGGATATTTGGCTATCCAAAACATAAAGTATGGTAATAGCTAAAGAAGCGTGGGAGAAGGATGTTGGAGGTGGATGGGCAGCTGTTAGGATTGTTAAGAGATTACAAGAAGTTAAGAGAAGGCTCAAGCTCTGGAATAAAGAGTCGTTCGGGGACGTGAGAATAAAATTGAATGCATTGGAAAACAAGATTCATCAATGGGATTTGACTCAAGAGTCGCGAAGGCTATCTGAAGAGGAGTTAGAGGAGAAGTATAAGGAGAAAGGAGAACTCATGCAGGTGGCAAAACTGGTGGAAGTGCTATGGAGGCAAAAGTCTAGAATCCAATGGCTGAAACTAGGGGATCAGAATACCAGGTTTTTTCAGGCCATTGCGAATGGCAGGTTTCGGAAGAATAAGATCAGCTCAATAAAGGTGGAAGGGAGAAGGACTGATGATCCTAATCAGATGAAGCAAGCGGCGGTGGAGTATTTTAGTAAGATCTTTGTAGAAGAGGCAGTGGTCAGACCACGACTCCTGGGGGATTTCCCAAGAGTTCTCACTCGGACAGAAGCAGAACGATTGCAGGAGCAATTCACGGAAGGGGAGATAAAGGCAGCTATTGATAGTTGTAATAGTCTTAAGGCTCCGGGACCAGATGGTTTCAACTTCTCTTTTATCAAGAAGGCATGGCCGTTTATGAAGCAAGAACTTAAGGAGTTTTTCAACCAATTTTATGAAAATGCAAAGCTTCCTAAAGGTATTTCTGCAACTTTCCTTACTCTTATCCCAAAGTCGGAATGCACCGTTGGCTTTAACGACTTTAGGCCAATCAGTATGGTCAGTTCAACGTATAAGATCTTGGCTAAGGTTTTAGCTAATAGATTCAGAGGTGTTATTCCTAAAATTATTGGGGAAGCCCAATCAGCGTTCATTGGTGGTAAACAGATACTAGATGGCATTCTGATTGCTAATGAAATCATTCATTACTGGAAGATGAGGCCATATGGTCAGAGAGGCTTGATTTTCAAAATTGATTTTCGGAAAGCATATGATTGTGTTAACTGGCATTTCCTATTACATATGCTTGAGAAGTTAGGATGTGGTGAAAAGTGGTGCCAATGGATTAAAGAATGTATATCTTCCCCCTCCCTATCAGTACTTTTAAATGGGTCAGCATCTGCTGAGTTTAAACCTCAAAGAGGAATGAGACAAGGGGATCCGATCTCCCCATTTCTGTTCAACGTGGTAGTGGAGGCGCTAAATCTAATGATTGAAAGGGCAGCCCATCTTGGGTTGTTGAGGGGAGTACAGATGGGAGCTCAAGCGCAAAGAGTGACCCACTTGCAATTTGCTGATGATACGATGATGTTCTGTAACAATGACCCAGCCGAAATTCAAACGATCAAAAGGCTCCTAAGGTGCTTCCAACTGATGTCAGGATTGGAAATCAATTTGGCTAAGAGTATGATCTATGGGGTTAAAATTGATGACCAGGAAGTTGCAGCCAGAGCGGTGCAGTTGGGATGTCAACCTGGGACTTTACCTGTTAAATACCTAGGACTGCCTCTAGGGGTTAATCCTAGGAGGAAAGAACATTGGTTCCCAGTATTGGATAGAATAAGGCAGAAGCTGTCAGTGTGGAAAAGGAGGTACTTGTCAGTAGGGGGAAGACTTACACTCATAAGATCTACCTTGGCTAATTTGCCTATTTATTTTATGTCTTTGTATAGAATTCCCGTAAGCATAGCCAAGCAGGTCGAAAAAATTCAGAGACAATTTCTATGGGGTGATATACCTACTAAGAGGAAGCTGCATCTAGTGGGCTGGGGAAGAATAACGAGGAATAGAAGATATGGTGGGCTGGGAGTTCATAGGTTGGTGGAACACAATTGTGCCCTTTTAGCTAAATGATGGTGGAGATTTTACAAGGAAAAGGACTCCTTATGGGTAAGGGTGATATGTGATAAGTATAGAATTCCGGCATCCAGTTGGTTACCAAATCATCCAGTGCAGGGGAGGATCTCACCAATGTGGCGTGATATAGCAAATCTCAGGAATGCAGAATGCTCAATGGCCGCACATGTTATGCATGGATTTAGGTGGAAGGTACATGCAGGGAATGCCATTAAGTTTTGGACTCAAGCGTGGATGGGACAGGACACTTTGGCAGCTAAATATCCTAGACTGTTCTCAGCGTCAATACAGAAAGAGAAGAAGGTAAGAGAGATGATAGACTGGGATAGTGGAGAATGGCAACTGAAATTCAGAAGGAGATTATACTTATGGGAAGAGGAACAAGTTCTGGAATTGCTAAGAGAATTGGAAGCCTTTCCTATTGATGAATCTAAGGAGGATACTCTTAATTGGATGTGGTCAGGAGGTAATTCCTTTTCGGTCAAGGCAGCCTATGCTAAATGGGAAGAGGCAGAATTTGTGGAGAAGCCAGAACTAGCCCGAATCTGGAGAAATTCTATTCCCCATAAGGTCCTGATTTTCGCTTGGCAGGCTCACCAAGGATGTATTACCACCAAAGACTTGCTGGCCAATAGAAGCATTATCCCTAGAGCAGAAGACAAGTGTTCATTTTGTGGTATGAATGGTGAAACATCAGACCATATCCTATTGAATTGTAGTATTTCGTGGAGGATCTGGTCTAGAATTATAGAGTGGTGGGAGCAAAAGTGGGTCTGTCCAGGATCTGTCCAAAGGATAGCAGAACTTTGGTTAGGTCAAAGACGTCCAAAGATTGAAAAACTGGTGTGGGATGCGTGCTTTTATGCAACTATTTGGTCTTTATGGCTAGCAAGGAATGAACGCTACTTCAATAACAGAGAGGTGGACGAAAAGGAAACTGTGGACATTATCAAGACCAGGGCAATTACATGGATAAAGAGTAAGAACTTACTTAAAGACTACACTGTGGAGGATATCAAGCGATGTCTAAAGGGCGCAATAGGCAAGTTTATGTAAATTGAAATTGAATTACAGGAGCAGTGCAGGATAGGGTGAATAGGATTACCTGAGAAGATAGAGGAGAAACTCGCATGCGATCCGGAATCCCATGGCGGCTACTGTGGAGGAGGTCTTGAGCGTCGGTCGGAGTTCCTCGCCAGTGGTCTCTTACGGAGGGTGAGAATATCTGAGGATTGTAAAATATGGAGTGGACTTAAGCTAATGTTTGAATGGGCTGAAACCTAATGTTTGTAATTGGGCTTTCATATTAGTAAGTAATAATATTGCATTTTGCTGAGCAAAAAAAATCTATACTAATATGGAGGGGCTATTCTTTGGTGATGTGAACGTTAAAATTAAGTTCCATCACATTTTTACTTTTAGCAATCCTTAAAAACTTTATTTCATCCTACTGGTATAGGGATATTTACGTAAAATTGCTTTCTAAAACTGCTCACAAAAAATTGCTAACACAAAAATTGCTTTAAAAAAATACTGTGTGAGAATTAAAAAAATCATCAACCATGTTTATACGTCCATCGTGTTTGTACACTCACACGTGTGCCACAGACACTAGTACAAATAACAACTGATTTCAATAATATAAATAACAAATAACATATCAAGCACCACCCAGGTAAAAAACAATTCAATACATATACGTCACTTGGGCCTGCATAATAATACATCTGATTTCACGATGGGCATTCAATCATAACAACTAATTTACTGTAACCCGGTGTGTTTGGACATGTACGAATCAGATCCATAATAATCAATCATGCAATATATTGTACCACGATTTGATAAACATAATTCAACAATAATTTTTTAGATGATCAAAAGAGTACAAATATCTAATATGAATGAATTATCTAGAGATTAAAAACGTATAGTATATTTTCGGTTTACCTCAAACAAAGATAATTTCTTCACATTTGATTGGACCATATTATGCAAATTGGCTTTTTATTTCATTTTGGAACTTTTTATATTTGTCCATATTTTTTTAATTATTTAAGTTTCTCTTGAAAAAGTCAAATGTTTTGATTACATTTTAAAAAGTTCACTAACAATGAAAATAAGTTGGTAAAATAAAATAAAATAATCCAAACTCACATCTTGTTTGATAGATTGTTTTCTTATTGTTTAATTGCGTAAATAAATTAAAGAATGAGGCTTTTTTTTTTTTTTTTTTATAACTCAAAGTGTTCGAGTCAGTATACGTATATCTCGACTAATTTTTAGAAAATCAATCTCACCGTCCACTTGTTGAAATCCGAATCAAAACAAAAATAATTAAAGCTCTGTATAAACTGGTCCTTCAGAGTTGATAGCACATGCAATCGATGTTTCATTGATCAGCAAGCTGACCCCTTAGGATTAGTAATGAGATTTTTTTAATCGGCGCTTATGACGGATTATTTCATTTACTTTGCTTATTTCTTATTTTAGGTAGCAAGACAAATATTCTCAAGAATACTTAAATGGTTCGTGGACTAATTGCCTTGGCCAGTTCTTTTTTTGTTTCATTTTAATATTCAATATTTTTTTTTTTACTTGTGCGTGAGTCATCTAATTTTCATATCTAAAGACATGAGAAACACAATAATGTTATTCGTCATTTTGAGACAAATTGCGTTGACAAAATATTTAACGTCTAGCATAACTATGAGTTATTATTCACAGTTCATCGTAAATCTGAATTATCAAATGTGAGTGTAAAACTAAGAACGTTGAATACGAAATACAAATCTTGTGTTTTTCTGTGAATGTCGAGTTTCTGATACGAATATTTTGTAAAATATTAAAACATACCTTTATTATAAAATAGATGTCTAAGACTATAATAATGTTGCAATTATAAATTATGAATTTAGTTGGCCAGAGGTTTTTGAACTTCATTCAAAAATAGTAAAAACTTCTTAAAAAATTAATTTTGAGAAACTATCATTTTCATCATGGACGGAGCCAGGATATAAAAAAATTCGAATTAGATGCTTAAAAATGATAATGATAATATATGTGTGTGTGTGTATTGTGAATGATTTTTCCTCTTTGGGACAATTTACTATTTTATGTGGAGAAAATATGTAAAACACAAATAAAAATACACGTATTCTAATAGAATACTTTAACGCCCTTGATTTTAATACATTTTGTATTCTAATGTCAAGCAATCTAAATCTACCCGAAATTTATATTTTTCTTACACAAACACCTCTTGTATGTCCCATCGTTGATCCTCATATTTAAATCCTCTTATATGTGTATATAAGAGGATTTAAATATACGACTTTAAATTTAAATTACTAATAATTAAATCAAATACTCAAAAATAAAAATCAATGACATCTAACAACTCACGTTTGGTATTAGTTAATTTCACTGCAAAAGTAGAATTATATTAGGATATTTAGTGATAGAAAGCTTGATTTACCCATTTTGGTGTACTCTTTCTGGATAATTCATGGTCGTCCGAGTGGTAGAACAGATGAGTTGTGGATCTAAATATGATGTGGTTAAAATTCGGCAATTTAATATTTGGAGCTACTGAAAAATTTACTCGGTCGTTTATACTCAGTGTCTCTAGAACTGGTTAGTAATTTAGGTGAGAACTTCTTCAAATTTTAGCATAATTTAATCAAAAACTGACCACATACCACGGTTATAAAAAAAAGTTGCAACAGTAATAATAACGAGATAAAATTTAGCTTCTCTTGCCATTTATGATCAAGAATCGAGACATATATTATTGATAACTCAAAATGTTTGAATTAGTTTACGCGTGTCTCGATTAATTTTTAGAGATCAATTTCACAATTCACTTGTGGGAATCTCAATGAGAACTAAGACAAAACCTTGCATGACTTAAACTTATAAGAATTAATAGCAGTCGAGAGACCAAGGGACACATTCGTAATGGATTTTTCTCTTTATCTCTCAACTTCTACTTTTAAGTATTAGTCAGTTCCTTAAAGAGGCAAATGGGAATTTGTAACATGAAGAAGTTACTAAATTTTGACGTGTAAAATACTATTCGAAAATTATTTGGTCAGTGTCTAATAGTTCGGTCAGTATTTTATGTGACATCCCAGCTAGGCTATAATGTTGGCTGTGAGGCCGGCGTCCAGGAGATGGAGTCTCAGTGGGATGTTTGGATGGGTGGTCAAGAGTCCCACATCGCTTGGTGGATGTAAGTTCGGTGGTATTTATAAGATTAATTATGAACCTTCCTTGTACAAGGCCTTTTAAAGCCGTGATGACACTAACACCAAATGGAACTTCGTAGTTAAGCGTGTTTGTCCTGGAGCAATCTTGGGATGAGTGACCTATTGGGAAGTCCATGGGGTTTGGGCAACAAAAGCGGATAGTATTGTACAAGGTAGGAGCGGGTCGTTACATCTTATGCGTCAAAATAATTTCGTTTTGATGCACAACACACTTTGCTGTACACATTGTACAGTAAGATCCCCAAATCTATTTACAACTTGTCTGGCTTATAAGATAATTTGTTAAATGAACAACACGGCCGGCCAGATTAAAAATAAGAATTCAAAATGAAGATGGTGTCAAACTAAAGTACTCAGTCAGCCGATGTAATGCGTGTGCAAATCGAACCTTTTTATGTTAGAACGCGAGAAAAGAAAAACAGAACATGTATTTGTCAAAATTTGACATACCTCATTGACATCATCCTCAGTTATAACCTGAATCTAATAAATGAAAGTCGTGTCCTACTTTTCCAACATTATCATTTAAAAATTGTCACATAAAATTAATCAATAAACAAATAGTAGAAAGCACCTGTCATGTTGTATTTTTTATATAAATTCTGTTAGAAGTGTATTTAGGCACCGATAATTTTTAGTCAATAAACAAACAAAAAGTTTAGGAAAATAAATATTTCGGGTACATTTAGACACAAATGTACCTGGAACTACTAGAAGCACATGTGGTCCATAAATTATTGAGGATTCTACGTGCATCCAACGATTCCAGACACATCTGTATCCGGATGTGTTCGAAGCATCTGTGTTTCTAATATTACTCAAACAAAAGTAGAAAGCACCTGTCATTTGTGCTAATTTAAGGAGATAATATTTGAATGTAAAAGTCTAATTTGCCAGATTAAATTATGACATCACCAAAAAAAAAAGAGGTAAAATTTAAATAAAAATTATTAAATTAAGTAGTGTTGAGCTCGTCAAAGAGGTGCTCTTGTGCACGTGCTTATTGCGTAGACCATAATAGGTTTGTCGATCAAAGAAAGACAGTTAACAGATTAGTCGACCTGAGAAAGATGATTAATATAACTAAGTTAAAGATAAAACAAAGCTACAATTATCTTGGGAACTGTTTTAGTTAGATGAGGATGAGTAGTCTTAGGTCACTTCAACTTAGAATAAGAAATTTAAACTTAAATGAAACTATAACAGTAGAAAATAAGTCTCTGTATATTCTGAATCAAATTTATCTTGTTGGTGGCCATTCGGAAGGCATTTTCAATTCGTTTCTAATGAGAAATTAGAAATAAAAAAAATTTTGAGTGGTTAATTAGAAAGTTTATAAATAAAGGTAAACACTAAAGGGTGAAAAGTACGCTGTAATTTGTTATTGATATTGAGAGTTTCTTGTGGATCTTGTCATGATTGAATTATCCATGTGTCTTCCCGCCACAAGTACGAAAGATTTTTTGACGATCTTTTGTTTTGCAAATCACAATTTTTGACTTTTTTGAAAATTTTCGGGTTCTATTTCTATCACAATTCAAGATAGGTAACCATATTTCTCTTATCGGCAACCCTTGGAATCGTTTTTCTTAGATCGGCCATTAACTAAACCTCCCTTCTTAGTTCGGCTGTTATTCATTTGAGCTCAACAGTATACACATGCATGAGAGCATCTCATTGCTGAGGTGAATTAATTAATTAAGTAAAAACTGAATAATTTTTATTTAAGTTTTTACCTTATTCATTAAATGCTAAATCTTTTCAAAATAAACTTACAAGAAGGAAAAATAATATAAAAAATTGGTAATGAAGGAAAGATTAAAGTAACTACAGGTTGTAGTGGCGACTCTAGAGAGAATTACAGTAACAAGAGGGTGGGAAACGTTTATTTTGACATTTTGTCCAACTTCTTCGAGCATCCACATTAATCTCCTTTTTTCCTATTTTGAGGAGAAATTCTTTCAAAGAGATTCTACACGAGCTTCTCCTAATCTGCTCTCTATTTTTATTATTGTTACAGGGATTCCTTATGTTTAGGGAGCCACTGGTAGCCTTCTAGATTTGGTTTTTTTTTCATTTCTTTCTCCTAGAATTGAATATCAAAGAAAAAATGAATATTTTAATAAGATAATGATAGAATAGAGATTCTAAGAGCATCCACAACGGTCTCCCTATCTTTTTTGGATCAAATTAGGGAGGAATTTTTATTTTTCTACTTGAGGAAGCTATATTTTCTAATGTATTCTGCACGAGACTCTCTAAATATGGTGAATAGTGGCAAACTTCAATTTTAAATTCAGTAAATAGGGGAAGAGAGGCTGATGCGAAACGTATTTGATAGAATTACTCCTCAAAATAGAGAATGAGGAGCTTAAGAGAGGCTAATGTGAATGCTCTAATATATGAGACATTAGAAAATATAGCTCTCTAAAGTAGAAATAAAAATTTTCTCTCTAATTTGGTCTAAAAAACAGAGGAAGACGGGTATAAATGCTCTTAGAAGCTAAGGGAAAGGGGCAACCATTCAAATACTTTTGAAGAAGGAACTTCAATAGACTCAGCACTAGTAAAATTATTAAAAGAAGAATGTAATTAATTACCTACATTAATTCTAACGAACGAAAATGATGAGTTTGTATTAGAAACATATGCAAATAATACGCACTAAAATATAATATCAAAAATAAAAAAAATTATTAATTATTTAGATATCGCAGTGGGAGCTTTAATCGAGCAGAATATAACTGTCGTTGTATAGAAAAAGAATTATTAGCAAATATTACAGTTATAGAAAAATTCTTAATATTCCTAGCACCCAGAGCCGGCCCCGGGGTAAGCCCCGCAAGCCCCCGGGCTCGGGCAACCCCCCGGCACGGGGCAACCAAAAAAAAAAAATATTACACAACAGATTCGTAAAACACATAAAAATTTCAGAAAATATACATCTATTTCATTAATCATTGAAATCGTATATATAACACATAATGAACAGAAATAAAACTTTAATAAAAAAACAAACCAAATCGAGTCATGTGTTTTACACAGTCGCTTTAAGATTAAATTGTCATCTCATCGTGGGTGTTCGAAAATAACTTCGGCGTCGTCTCCCAGAGTAAAACATCTCCACGAACAAAGTAATACCTAATCTCGTTCGCCTGTCAAACTTTCTTGTGTCTCCCTCTCTCTCACTTGAAGAAACAATATTCGGGAATTTCGTACACAGAATTTGGAGACAGAATCTCGTTAGTACCAAAACAAATAACACGCGTGGTATATATAGAACCATGAATTCGGATACATGTAGTTATTTACTTGGGACAAAAAAATGTTTGTTGCAGTATACTGTAACTACCATAGTACCCAATGGCTCAAAACCAACCTAATAGATTCTATACGGAATCGAGTTCGACCCCTCAACTCTATTGTATAGATAAGAATAATCAGAAAAGTAAAAAATAACAAAAAAAATTAAAAAAAAATCAAAACAAATAAATATAATTAAAAAAAAATCTGTATATTTTAGATCATTTTTATCTCTGGTGAACTTCTAAAATTTTTGCTCATAACGGGCCTTACTGAGGTGCACAGTAGGGTATGCTGTGCCGCAAAAAAAAACACTATTCGGACAGTTTTTTTTTCCCTACAATAATGTTATTTTACTGCAGCAGACTCCCCTTTTCCCCGGAGCGAGTATCATGCAGATTAGGAGGCTGAATGTGTATGTGTGTTTTTGGATGCTTAGATATGAAATAGTGTGTTGTCCTCACTAAACTCCAGTAGTAGAAAAAGGAGTACCTCAAAAAAAAAAAGCAAGATGTATAAAGGTAAGAAAACTAATTAAAAGTAGTAAGAACAACTTTACTTGCCTTCCTTAGTGTAAAAGGCATCGACCCTAAGGTGTTGCCACTGTGGGTACGGCTTGAGATTTAGAAGTTTGTTCGTTCTTAAAATTTCAAGTTCGAAACATCTTATATACTATCAAGTCTTATTTTGTCTTTAATTAGATTGCTCGCTGGTCGACGGTGAAACTAAACCTCCAGAGATTGATTGAGATGTTCGGAAATTGACCCGAAGTCTCGAAATTATAAAAAAAAGTTTGTTTGCTTGCTTGCTCGTTAATTCTATAATACATGTTCAATCTCACCGCCGAAAGACAACCTCAATGCACGACACAAAAAAGTGTTGCTTTTTTGTGACAATATGTCTGCCTTAACTTACATTTAGATTGACTTGCTTTAGTGTTTTTTTTTTTTTGGTCAGCTTTTGAATTATATATGTTTTATTTGTCTGGAGGAGATAAATAAATAAAAAAATGGTCGGTAGTTTATATCCATTTGAGATCGTAAAGATTGTATTTTATTATACATACAGGGAGATGTGATTCTAATTATACTCTCCTTTATCATTTGCAGTTATTAATTTGTTAGATATACTTCAGGATAAAATAAAAAAAAATACGTGTTATTTACATAAATTAAGACAAATAAAAAAGTGTGAATCAAGACTAACGACAAAGTGTATTTATAAAGAGTAAATTGCGAAAATCACTTCCCATTCCTATGCATACATGTCATTGGAGTCGACTATATTACTGCCGACCAGTATTAATGGGTCTTTGACGGACAATCCGATACTTAAGTTAATTTTTGAAGAGAATTTTTTTTTTTTTTTGAAAACATTGAGTGAGTGTATGCCCGTGTACCTGAGAGTAGAATGCCCCTAGAATATTTATAGAGAGTCCCAAACGGACTGCCAAGAGCACGGGTCAAAAATTTCGCGCTGTAGACTGCAAATCGCGGTGTTTTTGCCATGTGCCCCACGTCCGTGTGGATCAACAAACATGTCCATATGTCCTGTAACTGCTCTTCCCCGACATCTACCTAGGCAACTACTTGCAACGTGGGGGGTATGTTTCCACGTGGCTGTGCTGAGTGTAAAGCCCTCAGCAACACAAACCGAACACTGCAACTTGAGAGATCTGCACCTCGAGATGAAATACCAATCATAGAGGAGGTTCGGCCCTGTCTGACATGTTGTGAGCTCGGCAACTTGCTTGAGGCATGCCAGACGATCTTGTCAAGCCCCTCGGCCTAACACGAGAAGATCCATCCTTAGGCCAGGTTGAACTCTTGTGTATTTGGCCTACCACAATTCCTTTTGTAGCAAAATTGGTTTCTCTAAAATTTATGCACGGTTCCATGGATTGTAAAGAGTAACTTTTCTTATTTTGACAGTCCAAAAGTGTTCTTCAAGGTTTAAATTTGTTAAAAATATTATTCTTAAGAAACTTCTTTAACAAACTTAAATCATTAATTGCCAAGATGAACGATTAAAAGAAAACTATTTCTTACGTTTGGACATGAACTACAGATCGATATGCCTAGTCTTTGGTAATTTAGATACTTAATGAGCCGAGCTTGTCTATACGAGCCGAGGTTATATATACAAGCCAAGCTTGTCTATACGAGCCGAGCTATTATTGAGCTACACCTAACTCGAGCTCGACCAATTTAACAAACAAGCCAAAAGTTCTCGAGCTCAACTCATCAATAGTAAAAGTGTAAAGCCCTTAACGAGCTTAGCCTTAAACAACTTACGCACATCTCGATTTTATTTTGTAGTCCTAACAATAATATGGATTATTGTAATCTTTGTGAATTGGTAAACTTATATGATAAACTCTCTACGTGACTACTCTCTGGATTGTTTAGCCAGATCATCATATATACCATCTAGATTTCGGGCTCACGTCCAATCTCTTATCTTTCAGTTTTGTTCAATTTTGAACCGTTGTAAAATTTGGTGTAGTTCGCACTGTCTATTTTGTATTCTTCTACAAATATGAAGTCGATATAGCTATCGATATTTGATTGAACTATTTTTTATAATAAAGTATTTTCTACAGGGCTTATGATATGAACAGTTTTGAGTATCGTTGTGAGCCTAGGATGAGCTGGTAGTTACCCAAAACGGGACAAACTTGAAGGATAGGGCACTAGACGGGAGTTTGGTTGCACTTTTTGAACGAGGAAGATGTAGAGATAGATTAATTCAAAGAATACACAGAATTTCAGATAATATATCATTGATACATAAATTAGAGAACATAATCAAAGTTATAGAACATGAATCCAAATGAACTGAAACTTCAAGATATTGAAATTTCAAGTTTGAGATTATTTTGGTGAAATAAATTGCAATATAATTGACATCATTTCCATTTTGGCCTATTTTGGATTTTGGTGATTTTTATGAAATAAAAAATCTAACAAAGCTTTTAGAATTTATTCAAGCTTAAATTTTAAAAAAATCTAAAAAATCCAACAAAAGGCTATTTAGGACGTGATAAGAATTATGTTGCGTGAAAAAAAAAATTCAAACCTAGAGTTTTAATAGATTGGGTAATGATGTTTAATTGATTTCAAACAGTAGGAGATGTAACCATATATAATAATTTTAAAAGCAAAAAAATCAGTATAATTTCTTAAATCATAGGTGAGATCAGTGTATTTATCAACATACTCAGGGGTGGTCAATGTAATTTACTAAGCATGATTCCACTTTGTCTAGAACCTACGGACCATTTATCTAGGTGGATAAAAGTAAAAGGTCATTGAACAATGAATCATGGAAACATTATCCCTTAGGCCCCGATTGGATGAAGGAGTATTTTGAAGGGGATAAGTTATCAAGAGTGCTACATACACATCATTTTAACACATCACTTAAAACTACGTCGTTTTATGTTAAGGAAGATCCAAATATGTTTTCAGCGATATGGGTAAAAAATAAATATGATTTTTTTTCAATACAAAACTACATAGTTTTGAGTGATGTGTGAAAACGGTGTGCAAAAGTAGTGTGTCTTTAGCATTTTTGATAAGTTATGGAGGAGTGATAAGATAAGAGGGGGTATTAGTTTTAGAGGGAGGGCCCACTTTGATGTGATGTTTATAGAGGGAGGGTAAAAAAATAGATGGTTTGGATGGGTGTTTTAATAGGGGATAAAGGGGATAAAGGATGATAAGAGTGGGTGGATAAGGAAAAAAACTGTTGCTCGTTTGGATAGGGAAAAAAAGAAGGGAGATAATTTTTGGAGGGGGTAAAAGGATCGACGTGACATGTTTAGCATGGTTTGGGAGCAAAAAATGCAGGGGGATAATTTTTGGGTAGGGTGGGGGGTGCCCAAAAATTATCCCCCGGAGAGGGATAAAGAGGGGAGGGGGGTATTATCCAAGAATAATACTCCTTCTTCCTCATTACAAATACAAAATAACCTTATCCCCCTATTTTATGCTCCATTCAAATCAAGTACTATTTTATCCCCCTTTTTTAATACTTCATCCAAACTATCTACTTTTTATTACCCTCTCTATAAATATCACATCAATGTGGGCCAACCCTTTCATTAATCATCGGCTAAATTTGAAAAAAGTTCAGAAAAGACAAAAATAAATCAAAAAATAGAATTTTTTGTACTTATTCGTAGTCTTTAGTGACTTTTTTTTAACTTTTGGACATAATTTTATACTCATTAGATTCTTTTCATCAAGACGGACTAATAAACTACAAAATATAGACATTTAAACAATAAATGCAAAAAAAAATGAATAAAGACAAAAAAAACAAATAAATAAAAACTATAGCCCAAAATGGGGCCTATAATCCCTTATCCAATCAGCCTCTCAAATGACTATTTTTGAATAATTTAAGGATTTTTTAACTTTGTTTTACCAATTAACAAAAAAAAGAAAAAATAACAACAAAATATAAATCAACAATAAAAAATTTAGTTAAAAAAAAATATATAATTTAGCTCGTGTAAATTTAGTTAACAATAAAAAAAAAGAAAAAGAGAAAAATTTAGTTAACAATAAAAAAGAGAAAAATATAATTTTGGGAGGGGGTGAAATATAAGAGGGGGTAATAGGGGATAAGAGGGGGGGATAATTTTTGGAGGGGCACTTTTTTCCCATCCAAACCATGCCAAAATTAATAATAAAGGGTGATAATTTTTGGAGGGGGATATCCCCCATCCAAACGGGGCCTTAGGGTGTGTTTGGATAATTTTTTTAGCATTCTTATCATTGTTTCTTTTTCAATTCCTATCAAATTCGTATTAAACATGTAAATTAGTCATTCATCTCGACGACCGAAATTTTAAGTAAACACTTATGATAAAGAAAGTCCCAACAAGTGCCTTTAATATTTTTAGAGATGTCCTATTCAAAATTTTCTTACTTGAATTTAAAATTTCATATTTCGATTCCTTTTGTCAATAGAATGATTAATTTTAAAAAATTTAACAAATAATAGCTGAAAAACGATAGAATTCACAGTTATTAATAGGGGTATAACCGGTCCGGTTTAGAGGAGAAACTCGGACCGACCCGAAAATTTGACTTACAATTTTTCTGACTGAAATTGAATTAAGTTATTTTGGGTTGGTTCTTTCTGTTTAGGTCCGGTTCGATCCGATTTGGTTGTATCAAGTAAAATATTTTAAAAAAATAGAATTTTTAATTAAAAAATAATTATTTGAGCTATATATTAATGAGTTAACTCCAACGTAAAATAATAGATATTATAAAAAATTAAGAGAATACAGATTAAAAAATAAAAATTATCAAAAAAATTATTTAAAAAATTTATCTTTTTTATTCCAGTCTGGTGTTCAGAGCTAAAAAATCGAAACGAACCAATATTCTCTACAAAAAAAAAAAAACTGACCCAAACTAGACCGATCGAGCTCAAAAATCGAACTAAACTTTTGTTTCGATTTGTTAATTTAGGCTTACACCCCTAATTATTAAAGAAAAATAGATTAAGTCAAACTCAATTATGAGGAATTTGTGTACCTGCAAAAAATGTTGTGATTATGGTCCATGTGCAAGTATGATAGAAACAGGAAGACATTTCCATTTGAAGCCCTAACTGGCAAATAAAATCCCCTCTGACAGTCTGTTAGTTTTAAGAGTTTAGACAGATATCTCATGCATATCCTTACACACTGACAAGTGGTCCACTTTGATATTACTCTTACTTTTGTAAGCAATGTTATTTATCTCGTAGTCGGCAAGGTGTAGCATTTTTGTTACTGTTACAGTACGTATTGATACCAATGCGTTTCGTATTAAACATTTTAAATTTATTGTTAAAAAATAATATATATTTCTCAAATTATATTTTTTTAACAAAACATCATATTAGACATATAAAATAAAGCCTCACAACTTAAAAACAAATCACCAAATATAAAATGGGATAATTTTAGTTTCAATTTATATGTAATTACCCAAAAAATATCAATTAAAAATAAAAAAAACTAAAAAGTTAGACAACCCGGTACAATCAGATACAGTGGCCGAACGGTACAAAGATAGGCCAGTATTGTTATGAGGTCGGCACAGTAGAAGATCATTACCTTAATTTGGTTGGTTGCTGAGGGAGCTGTTAATAACTTTGATTGGTAGTGTCTCATGATGCCAAACAAATTTATTAGGTGAGTGCTAATGATATTGTTTGGTATGGTCCACCCAAAATGGTCATTTCTTTTTCAAATCCATGCATAATTAAGTAATTTGAAAGTTTTATTTTCTTGCAAATAAGTTTTGTTACTTGAAATGCTATAGTCTAACATAAAAGAGAATCGATATCGTCACATTTTGTAGAATTACACATAAATTGTTAGTCATACCATACACACATTCAGGGGCGGTCGTAGGAACGGATCGTACGTAGTTGCAGTATTTCAAATTTTGAGAAATGACAAAGTCCCAACAAAATTAGTATTTTTAAAAATAACCCTTTGGCCTCTGTGACCACCTCCGCCTAAACCTAATCCTCTTTCACTATCAAAACCCGTTACTTCCTTCGACACCTCTACCTTGATCTCAAATTCTACCGCAACTGGTTCTGCAACTCCCTAACTTTGCTGCCAAAAAACCCCGCCTACTCACCGTCACCTCATACGCCATCGCCGCCTGAAGTCCATCGCTACATTACAACCAACTACTCACAAGAAATCAGAATCACCCTAAACTTAAAACATCCAAAAGCTTTATAAATTCTTTATGGAGTCTTCATGAAAATCATGCATCCATCACTATTACAATTTAGCTTATCGACTCCCTTAAATCATACACGTTCTGATATACTGGTCAAAAAAATTTGTGTACTCAAAAATTTTATGTAGAAAATACATTAAATGCGAAGATGAATTCTTAGAATTTAAATTTGGTGTGACGTGAATCATAATTACACCTTTTTTTTTATAATGTATTCTTTCGGTTTGTTGTACTCTTTTTGACTTGATTATTTTTTTCCCTAGCATAATGATTAATGAACAATGAAGAAAAGTTAATGGTCTTGATGATTGTAGCATAATAATTTGATGAACATACTTATGTTTTAACGGTCCAAGCAGTGAGTAGTGGAATGAGTAGTTATTGAGTGGTCCCCATCACCCTCTATTACAATTGGCGGAGGTGCCGGGATTCACTTAACCACATGACTTGTTTTTATTTCTCAATAGCGTAATTTATATTTTTTTTACTCAAGATTTGTTATTTTGGAACCCTTAATTTGATCAAGTTATTTCAAAGATGTAAAACTTAAAAATTTGTAAATGGTACATAAAAATCTCTAGTTTCTAAGCATTTCTTCTCGTCACAAGCTAAATACAAAACTGCAAGGAGTTTAGAGCAGAGGAACTTCCCCGGTCAGTGCCGACCCCAATATTTGGATTGTCCAGGCCCGACCTCAACTTGGTTGCCCACTTAGTATTAATAATTTTTTCGGTGGACTTCTATTGTTTTTTCTATATTTATAAAAAAAAAAAATTGTAGCCCCGTGCTAGGAATTGCCCGAGCTCGAGACTTACCCCGGAGAGGGCTCTATCCTTGGTAGCAAGCTAGTTAATTAGAGAAGTTGCCTTTGATTTTTAAGTAAGGGACATGTAGGAAAGCATGAGAGGAGGCATCCTCCATGCTTAATCAACATTTCATAGATTATTCGTCCCTGAGCAATGTGACACCCCAGCAAGGCTGTAGTGCCAACTGTGATGTCGGCGTCCAAGAGATGGAGTTTCAGCGGGACGTCCGGATGGGTGGTCAGGGGTCCCATATCACTTGGTGGATATAAGTTCGATGGTATTTATAAGATTATAAACCTTCCTTATACAAGACCTTTTAAAGCCGTGATGGCTCCAACACCAAATGAAACCTCACAGTTAAACGTGCTCACTCTGGAGCATCCAGGGATGGGTGACCTACTGGGGAAGTTCATAGGATTTGGACGACAAAAACGGACAGTATTGTATAAGGCGGGAGCGGGTCATTACAAGCAATCTTAGTTATTGGTGGAGATTCCGTTCATTAACCGGTATTTGTTTAGTTATCCAGATATTGATTGTCGTTTTTTTAGCTACGCATGACACATCTCATGTGGATCTAGCTTTCAATAGCGTAAAACACATTATGAGACATACACTTAGTATTGATCAGTCTCCTATGAATTATGATAACAAAGCAAGGGGTGAATTAGTAAGGGACCAGGGTATAAATTTTAAAAATTATAAAAAAAATTATATTTCGGACCCCAAAATTATATTTGGCCCTTCTTTTTCTAAAAAAAAATTCCGACCCCCCAAACATGAAATCTTGATTCTACCCCTTCGTGTAATTCATACACTTAGTATTGATCAGTCTCGTATGAATTATGACAATGGAGGATACTAGATACTATGTGACGGTACCTTAGAATTATCCAATATTTGTTGGTGGTGGAACTGGGAAAGTAAGTGGAATCCAGGTGGTAGTAGGTCTAGGGGTTCTTAATAAGAAAGAGAAGAGTATGTGAATGTGTTTGCCCTAATTATTTACACACTGTGTGTATTTTGAGTGACCCTTAAGTTTGCTAGCATTATACTCTCTTGCTTTCCTTTTGTCTCCTTTTTTCATCTTCTTTTTCTCACTTTCTTTGAGGCTGGCCATGGAAAAAAGTAGGTCACCTTCCACCCCCTACATTCTGTTCCTTACTTTTTTCACTTGGGTTTCTTCCATTCTTTTGTGGGACCCATTAAAGATTTGCTTGTGTTACCATGTCCCACGCAATTAAATACCACTCGTTACGAACGAACGCATTAATCTATTAATGTTGAGCGAGCGAATATTATTACCAGAGATCAATTCTGAATCCGACGAATCCGATGTTGACTATGTGTATAAAAAAGGAAAGGATGAATTGACAACCTCCTCCTACTCGGAAAGGGGCTCCACCTTCTCTTTTGAAAAGACACGAATCAGAAAACACTAGATATACAGTCTCAAGACGGATTACTTTGAGGAGAAACTAAGGTAAACAGTGGGTCAAGTTTTTACTGTACCCTCTTACCTTATTAAGCCGGATAGCAACGGCAACAAAGCAAGCAGAGTTCTGGGTATTTTCACGTCCACAATACCCATTACGGATTATAAAGTTTTGTCATAGATATTTTCGACTATACCTATAAGACTACAAAATTTGGTTACCTATGACTAAATGTGCTTATAATCTTATCCATTTATAGTCTATTTAAAAGAGAAAATATAATACTATGCTAACTTCTATTATATATACGCATATCGGGTTAGGAGATGAGTTATTCATACTTTTCCTAAGAACGTAAGATCGACGAACTTATATAATTTCAAATTTTTTTAAAGAAAATACTACTATAATTATAAAATAATTTTAAAAATAAATATAATAATCGTTTGGACTTATCCACCCACCTAGCTGTCGTTGATAAAGGGATGGAAAACACTTGGGTATGATTTGATCAGCACATTAGCTTGCATTTTGAATCAGAAAGAGAAGTTTAATTAATGTAACATAGTCAAATCAATCTCCTCTCTCTCTCTCTCTCCTCTCTCTTTCTCTCTCTCTCTCTCCTCTCTCTCCAGCTTTGATTTGTAAGACCTCTTACCTAAAGATCCTTTGTAGGGCCACTCTTCACATGCGAAGAGTCTATTATATATCTTGGATGCTTTTTCACAGTGGGATCTGTATCACGAGAACGAAAACCCACCACTATTCTCAAGACTCTGTTTGGCTTTTCAGTACTGCGCGCGGAAATATTTGAATACCCAAAAGAAAATAAAGGCAAGTGTAAAATTCCTCAAAATAATTTATACACTTTAGTTGGTGTGTCAACTTGATCTCTATAATTGTAATTGACTCGATTTTCATTTCACCAAAAGTAGTATATGATTTGAAACGCCTTGTTTCATCCACCGTGAATCCCTTCCATAACTAGTTTAGCGGAGGTGTTTATTTGTATAGCAATAATGAATAAATATACAGACACAAATAATGAGTAGACCGACCCATTTTTATGTGAGTTCATTTCGTATTGTATTTTCGTATTGAATAAAGAAAACGCACTCCTATTAGTGTAAAGTAGGTGTCTTTCTATCGCTTTGTAATGTTATTGTTACGTTGATGTTGTTGCTATATTATATAATAATAATAAATAAAAATTACTTTACTTTATTTGTGTGTCTGTGTCAATCAAGAATATTCATTTACTTTCGTCGGTATTCTTTATATTAACTTTTTATAAAAAATATAGACGAAAGTAATGTTGTCATTGATTGAGACAAACATGTAAATGTAGAGATAAAGTTAAGCAAATTAAAATTATACGGACCAAGTTCATACAACAACTAAAGTACATGGACTATTTGAATATCCAAAAAAACAAATTGTCAATAATTTTTTTTTATTTTTAATCAATAATCTTGTGGGAATGTTAATTGTGTGTGAGGTGGCACCTCACATGCACAAGTCCGCCTGGTTTGTGAGCTTCATACTAGACATTTTTAGGAGGTCGTCGTATTTGTATAAAATACTCAAGAAAATGTAGGGAATGCGTCCATTAAATTTAATATTTTTTAATATGAAGCATGCTGAGAACAAAAGAAAACACGACAACCACATTTATGGGGCACAACGGGTAGATAAATATTTATAATTTGAAAGTATTAGCCAAAAAAGCTTAATATAAAATATATTTTTATAAATGGAAATACACAATACTATTGGTTTAATGACTCTTTCGATAGAAAGCACTCACAAAAATATTTGGTTGCAAACATTATGAATATGTATAAATGAAAAAAATTATTGAAAAAGTTGTGTGTTTTATTCGTGCTAATTAAAGTTATCAATCTCGTATCGATAAACGTACCATTCTTTTTTTATAAATAATACGATACGTATTGGTGTTGGTTTGCTCCAGCGTACCCTATTGAATTTATTGCTTAAAAGTACTATATATTTCTTAAATAATTTTTTTAACAAAAAATTATATTTGATATATAAAATAAATTTCAGTATTGGCTAGATCACTCAGTATTGGGCGATACATTAACCCGTATGGTATGAGAGTTTGACGATACCGATACAATATATGAACCTGATGGGTACAACCCAATATTAACCAAACCATCTTGTATTAGTTGGTACATTAGCCGAATATTCTGATATTATCCGGTACCTTTGTTGATAAAGCATGTGAACTTGACGGTACTATTTTTGGTCCAATAATAAAGGGTATGGTACAATATTGATAATATTGGTGCTAATACAAAAGCTCTAAGAGATCACTACTCTTTAATTGGCTTTTGTTTTTCCTTTGCAAATTGTTAAATTATGGGATTGGGATGATTTCCTTTCAATCTTCTTTCCTTTTTTCCTTTTTGAACGTCTTTTTTTTTTCCTTCTGTCACCACACATTGGAATACCCACTTTTTCATAGGCCATAGAGAGGTGCAGCGAGGTCAAACCTAGGTATCATCAAATGATATTTAACAAAATATAAAAGATAAACAAATGAAAAAGGAAAAAAAGCATGAAAGGATCCTCGGTGATCAGCTTTGTGAATTTTGGAACCTTGCCGAATTTATTTTAAAAAAAAATAAATCCTTCATTTTTTTTTTATAATTTATTGAAAACATTAGTCATGCAAAAGATTTTGTAAATCGTGAATGGGTTGATATGTTTTCAGAGACATGAATATTTAGAAAAATTAGATTCTGACGTAGTTTGTCAATTTTTATTTCGATATCATATTAAACAAAATCTAATTAATAAGTTATTTAGTTTAACTGATCATTTGATAAGATTTTAAATCATAACAATTTCGATCGTTAAAGTCCGTTCAATTTCTTGTGAGGTACTAAAAAGATCCATAACAAAAAAATCTATTGCACAATAAATGTGTTGTGCATTAAAACGATGTTGTTTTAAGAATAAAAAAATACTATATACAAAATAACATCATTTTAATACAAAAAATATTTTTAACTGCCGGATTGGAGGTGCCACAATTGGGAGTATGCTAGGGACATATCTGTGTCCGAATGTGTCCGAATACGTCTGTGTCTTTAGACTTTTTCAAACACTTTGGTGCATAGTGGACCCCATAAGTAGTCAAATGAAATTCTATAGGAATGGTGTGGAGTCGTATTGTCTAGTCATGGGGGCATGTTAGAGAGAGAGAGAGAGAGCACATGACATTGGCCGGTGGATCTAGATCTCCCTACCTATGCCTTTCTGTTTCTATCAGTGGAAGGAGAAACTAGGTTCTTTGTATGCAAAAGATTGAGGTTGAAGTTCTGAGAGTGAAAGATCAGCCCACCACCCTGTTTTGGAACGTTTATTACAATATATGTTAGTGGTAGTTTATCCAGTTCATGAATTCCATTGGCTTTTAGCTGATTACCTATTTGAGCTTGTGATTTGGAATGAAGTCAAGTTTCATGTTTATAATATTTACTAGATCACTCTCCAATCAATGTAATTTTTGACATATTTGATGTTCTTTACGAGCGTAACAGCATCCGCATCAGACTCCCCAAACAACCTCATTTCCTAATTTGAGGAGCAAATTCTCTTAACAACTCCCACATCAGGCTCCATATTCCTCCTCTCTATTTTCCAAAATGAATAGTGACTCCCTAGTTTGGGTGTCACTATTCACTCCTATCATTTTATTTTTATTTTTTTAATTTCTTTCTCCTCCCCTATAACATTTGAATTAAATATAAAAGGAAGAAAAATATTTTAATAGAATAGGGATAGAATAGAGAGTCTGATGCAGGAGATATTACAAAATATGGCTTCCTAAAATAGAAAAGTGAGATTTTTTCTCTAATTTGGAGAAAAAAATAAGAGGCTGATGCGGATGCTCTAAGTATGTTCGAGTGTGTAGAGGCCAATGATATTTGTTTGTGTTAGGTGATAAAAACCAGTACCAAACAGAGTCCAAGTGACTCTTTCGACTCAAAGGGTTCACATGACTCAAATGGTTCAAAAGGCTCACACAAGGTTTAAAGGTTCAGTTGTAAATTAGTTGGGATTCGTTACGCCTGCAAATCGAAAGTTGTTAGGGTTGTTATAACCAGTATTGAAGGCTATGGAATATGCCGTTCTTCTTAGCCTATAAATTCTGTTCTCTCTACGTGAGCTAGTATAGTGTAATACATAGAAAATTCTCATCATGTAATGGTTTGAGAATGAATTCCGCTGATACTTTCCAAACCTCTTTCTTCTCTATTTTCTTTTCCCTTTCTGTTTTCTTCTGCTTATATTAGAGTTGAATTGCTTTACTGGGTAATGTTCAAAGTGAGAGGAGTTTCAAATTCAGTGTAATTCTCATGGTATCAGAGCCATTTCAGACGAAAGTCACTCGATTCTGAAGGTGACCACAAGCCCTAAGTTCAATCAGAAGACCCAAATCAAGAATGACAGAGATCAGACCATCTGAGTATCTCCCTCCATCTCTATCTTTCCTTATTGCTAATTTCCAGTCATTTATCACTGTTAAGTTAGATACCCCGAATTTATTTGCCTGGAAAACTCAAATAGAGAATGCATTGATTGCCAATAACCTGTTTCAGTATGTTAATGGTTCTTTACCTCCACCACCGACACATGTTGAGGATGAATCTGGAAATAAAACCATAAATCCAGAATACTCCAGTTGGAGTATTGTTGATAGGATGTTAATGTCATGCATCATAGCCACTCTTACACCATCTGTGTTAACCCAAGTCACTGGTTCACAGTTCACTTATCAAGTTTGGCATAAACTTGAAGAAAAGTTTAGCACCTTATCAAGGTCGCATGTACATGATCTGAAAAGAAAATTATTCAATCTGAAAAAGACTTCTTCCTCAATGGACACATATCTCGACTCAATTAAGGAAATTATCCAGAAATTGGCTGCCTCTGGTGTAAAAGTAGAGGATGAGGACTTAGTTTTTCATGCCTTGCATGGACTGCCCAGAGAGTACAGTTCCTTGAAACAAAGTATTCGGACTCATTTTGAAGACATATCATTTGGACACCTATGTTCTATGCTGTTGGCAGAAGACTTACACTTAGATCAGGATCAGAATTTCAATGTTGATCCATCCACTATTCTGGTTGCACAAAGTACTCCGAATGGTCACCCTCAAGAATCACACTCTAATTCTCAAGGGAACAATCAGAGTAACCTAAGACCTCAGTGGTCTGGAAATCCAAATGCATACCAGATAAACAATCCCATGCCTTACAATTCTGTATCTCAAGCCAGTGGACATACTCAGAGTGGAAACATGAATCCCACTTATTACCCTCAAAGTGGCAACTGGAACAACAACAAACGAAACAACAACAGATATAGAGGTAACTTCTCTCACAAAAATTCCTCAGGCAACTTCCAAGGATCTCAGAACATGATGCAATCTATGGGATGTCAGATTTGTGGAAAAACCAATCACACTGCCTTGACATGTTACCATCGTCAAAACCTGGGTTACAAGCCTTCTTTTCAGAACTATGTTGGCAACTCCTCAATTTCTGTCAAACTTCAACACCACAGGGCATTCCCAGAATTTTTCTCCTCAAGCAATGTTTTTGACTGATAGTATGAATGGCCTTCCCTCAGCAATGGGTCATACCAATCAGAGTTTGTGTTATGGTAATGACATTCCACCCCAGGGCTCACCTCTTTCTTCAGGGAATGGCAGCAGTGGTCCTTGGTTCTTTGACTCCGGAGCCACGTCTCATGTCACTCACAATCTTCATCATCTCACTGCCCCTCATGCTACTCCAACTACTGATCTCCTTACAGTAGGGAATGGCCAACATATTCCTGTTGTTCAAACAGGTAAAGGTCTTTTTGCTACACCACAATTTTCTTTTCATCTCTCCAATCTCTTACATGCTCCTCTAATTTCTCATAATCTGTTGTCCGTATATCAGTTTGCTTTAGACAACAATTGTAAAATCACATTTGATTCTTCTGGCTACGTGGTTCAGGACAAAGTAACCTCTCAGACTCTGCTTCAAGGGCCTTGTCATCAGGGTCTCTATCCTCTGGTTCCTTCCTCTAGTCCTGCCATCCACCAATCTACTGCTCTCTCCTGCTCCACCTCCTCTGCAGCAGTCCTCTGGCATCAACGTTTGGGCCATCCAAATGTCCAGCTTCTTCATGTCTTGAATAACACTTATAATCTAGGGATACCTAAGATTGATTCCTCTCTTAGTTGTCATTCCTGTAAAGTGGCCAAGAGCCATAAGCTTCCTTTCTCTTCTTCTTCTACATGTACTAGTGCTCCTTTTCAACTTGTTCACATGGATGTTTGGGGACCATCTCCTGTTATATCATTTAGTGGTATCGATATTATCTTCTCCTTGTGGATGATTTTAGTAGATACTGTTGGTTGTTTCCCTTAAAGTCTAAATCTGATGTTGCTTCACACATCCAAGCCTTCAAAGCATATGTCTCTAACCAATTCTCTTCTTCTATTAAAATTGTCCGGTCTGATAATGGTGGGGAATTTGTTAACAATCCTATGGCAAAATTTTTCCTATTGTTTGGAATTGTCCATCAAACCACCTGTCCCTATACTCCCAAACAAAATGGCATAGCTGAGAGGAAACATGGTCATATCATAGAAACAGCCATATCACTCTTAAACCACTCTAAACTTCCCATAATGTTTTGGCTTGAGGCAATCACCACAGCCATGTACCTGATAAACCGCATGCCTCATTCTGCATTACATTTCCAGGTTCCATTCCATGTCCTCTATAAAACACCTCCAAATTACTCCTCTCTAAAAACATTTGGCTGCTGTTGCTTCCCTTGGCTACGTCCTTATGGTTCTCACAAGTTGTTACCTCGATCCAAACCATGTGTCTTTCTGGGTTATTGTCCAACTACCAATGGTTTTCGTTGTCTGGATCCTGAAACTCACAAAGTCTATATCTCAAGACATGTCAGGTTTCATGAACACGAATTCCCCTATCAGTCCATTATTCATCCTGCTTCTTCTTCTCCCCCTCCTATGCAGAGTTCTCCTCATGTTCCAATCCCTCATTTTTCAGTTCAACCTCCCCTTCTCCCTATTCCACCTGCTAACTACACCTCAACTGATCCATCTTCTCCACTTGGCATTTTGGATCATTCTCCATCTCCTTCTTCAGCTCCTATTATTTCTCTAGTTGTCTCTTCTAATTCTCATTCTCCTGCTATTCCCTCTTCCTCTCCTCTCCCTACTCCTTCCCACCCTATGGTTACCCGGTCCAAGAATGAGATATTTATCCCCAAAGTCCCCTTTTCTCTTCTGTCCGTGTCCACATCCTCTCCTATCTCTGAACCACTGACCTTTAAGGCTGCTATGCTATTTCCTGGGTGGAGACAAGCTATGGCTGATGAATACTCTGCCTTAACTCGCCAACAATTGGTCTTTGGTTCCCTTACCCTCTGGCTCTACATCAGTAGGGTGCAAATGGATATTTAAGATCAAAAGGAACTCTGATGGCAGTATATCAAGGTATAAAGCCCGTCGTCTAGTGGCTCAGGGATTTCAGCAACAAGAAGGGATTGACTACAATGAAACGTTCAGTCCAGTGATCAAACAGGCCACTATCCGAGTCGTTATCTCCATTGCCCTTCAACATCAGTGGCCTATTAAGCAATTGGATATATCCAATGCTTTTCTCCATGGGAATCTTCAAGAGGATGTCTATCTCAATCAACCACAGGGATATGTTCACCCTAACTATCCAACACATGTCTGTAAACTGCACAAGGCTCTCTATGGACTTAAATAGGCTCCTCGAGCTTGGTATGACATGCTCTCTCGCTCATTACGTAATCATGGCTTTATCAACAGTCTTGCAGACTCTTCTCTTTTTGTTCTTCGCAAAAATGCAGATACAGTCTATATTTTGGTATATGTGGATGATATCTTGGTTACCGGAAACAATCCCTCTTTAGTAGCCACCATTATCTCAGATTTGGGTCATGAATTTCTCCTCAAAGACCTGGGTTCTTTCCATTATTTTCTTGGGCTCGAAGTGCATTATCAGTCCTCAGGTCTTACCCTGTCTCAATCCAAGTATGCTCAGGAAATTCTCTCCAAAGCAGAAATGACAGATTGCAACCCTTCTGGTTCTCCTTCTTCTCTCAAATTCGTGCCACCTGATCCAAATACTCTATTTGACAGACCTGATATCTATCGAAGTCTTGTGGGGTCCCTTCAATACTTGACCTTAACTCGTCCAGACTTGGCATATGCAGTAAACACCGTCTGCCAACATATGCACTCTCCTCTACTCAATCACTACAATGATGTTAAACGTATTCTACGTTATGTTCAAGGCACGTTGCGTTATGGTCTTCAATTTGTTCCAAGCCATTTCTCTCTTACTGGATTCTCTGATGCTGATTGGGCAGGTAGCCCTCTGGATAGAAAGTCTACTGGTGGTTTTTGTGTGTTTATGGGCTCTAACTTGATCTCCTGGTCAGCTAAGAAATTACCAACAGTGGCTTGCTCCTCTACTGAGGCGGAATACAAAGCTCTAGCCAATCTCACAGCAGAAGTCATGTGGTTACAGCAGCTGTTTTCTGATCTCCATATCTCTGAATTCTGTTCTGTTCCAGTGTTATGGTGCGACAATATCTCAGCCATCTCTCTTGCCTCCAACCCAGTTTTCCATGCTCGAACCAAGCATGTTGAAGTCGATTATCACTTCATTCACGAAAAAGTTCTCCATGGTCAAGTTATTGTCAAATATGTTCCCTCCCAGGATCCACTTGCTGATATATTTACCAAACCTTTGCCCATTTATCAATTTTCTCAGTTTCGGTCCAAACTGATGCTAGTTGATCTTCCCACATCAGTTTGCGGGGGAATGATAAAAACCAGTACCAAACAGAGTCCAAGTGACTCTTTTGACTCAAAGGGTTCACATGACTCAAATGGTTCAAAAGGCTCACACAAGGTTTAAAGGTTCAGTTGTAAATTAGTTGGGATTCGTTACGCCTGCAAACCGAAAGTTGTTAGGGTTGTTATAACCAGTATTGAAGGCTATGGAATATGCCGTTCTTCTTAGCCTATAAATTCTGTTCTCTCTACGTGAGCTAGTATGGTGTAATACATAGAAAATTCTCATCATGTAATGGTTTGAGAATGAATTCCACTGATACTTTCCAAACCTCTTTCTTCTCTATTTTCTTTTCCCTTTCTGTTTTCTTCTGCGTATATTAGAGTTGAATTGCTTTACTGGGTAATGTTCAAAGTGAGAGGAGTTTCAAATTCAGTGTAATTCTCATTAGGAATTAAATGAACAACGTTCAATTTCACAACACCCCTAAAAATCTTGAGAACAATGAATCACAAAACGAAATAAGTAAAAAATAATCTTGTGTAGTAAAAACAGAAAGAAAAGAAACGAGACACAAGATATACGTGAAAAATTTGACGTGAGAAAAAAAATTATGGGAGTTATACAAGTCCACTATTGAATCGAATTAGAATACAAATTTTCTCTCAATCTCTCTGAGATCTGTTGTTTTGTACCTCTCTAGCCTCTGTCTATTTATTTATTTTCTTAGGAAACTTTCCAAAAGTAATAGCAACAGCCTTAACCCTAATCCTTATATAACAGTAATTAAAAGGGCCTAAAAAAGCGCATCCTGAGGTAGGGAGAGTCCAGACGGACTTAACCACCTTCCGAACGAAAAATTCAGTAAGCATCCTGCCAGGGGTGTCCGAACGGGCCTAACCATTGTCCGGACAGAATTTTCAAAAGGCCAATGTCTAAACAGACGTCACTACCGTTCGGACAGGATTTCCATTGGAGGGCTCGATTGGTCTTCACTCTTAACAATCTCCCACTTGAAGATAATTGAAGCTTTAGCAAAAATACCCAATTGCAAATCCAAAACTTCTCAACTAACGTGGACGTAGTCATTTGATCCCTCTTGGTGTGGCTCCAGGCCTATCATCTTTTCAAGTATGAAAGCCAACTGAAGTTAAACACAACTTCAGTTTTTCAACTCTAACCGACTTAGTCAACATGTCCGTTGGATTTTTACCCCTCAAAATCTTCTTTAGCAACAGATCCTCATTCTCCAAAAGCGACAAACCAATGTGTTTCGTCCTGGCATGAAACACTAGATTTTTGGCAAGGTGGATAGCATTCTAGTTGTCACTAAAAAGAACACTCTTTTCTTGCTTCAAACCCAACTCCTCTAAGAAACCCTCTAACCAAATCATTCCCTTTACAGCCTCAGTCATGACCACATACTCAATTTTTATCGCGGATAATATCACTAATTTCTGCAGACGTGAAACTAAACTCACCAATGTTGAAACAATCGTATAAATATAACATGTGGTGCTTCGCATCATATTCTGATCACTGGCAAAGTTTGCATCAACATATCCCTTCACTGTTAGCTTCTCACTCCCAAAACAAAGTGGCAAACCAGTGGTACCTCTCAAGTATCGCATGATCCACTTTACTACTTCCCAATGTTGTTTTCTTGAATTGCTAGCAAACCTGCTCACAACTCCCACTACATGGACAATATTTGGTCTCGTGCTCACTATCGCATACATCAAGCTACCAATGGCGGAGGCATGCAGAACCATGGCCATGTACTCTCTTTTTCTCTCTGCATCTGTCATGTGTGATTGTCTCAGAGAAAGTTTGAAGTGACTTTTCAAGGGTGTGCTAACTGTCTTAGCACTGTGCATATTGAACGTTTTCAAAACACGTTCAATATACTCAGTTTGGCTCTATCGCAAGGTTGCCTAAACCTTATCCTTATTAATTCTCATTGTAAATATCTGTTTAGCTGCACTCAAATCTTTCAGAGCAAACTTTTTTGCCAACTGTTGCTTCAACTTGTTACTCTCTCTAACGTAGGAACTTGCTACAAGTATATAATCTACTTAGAGTAATAAAATAATGTAGCTTGACTCAAACATCTTGAATAGGGCTGCAAACGAGCCGAGCCGAGCTTTGGAGTGCTCGAGCTCGGCTTGTTAACTAAACGAGCCAAAAAATCGAGCTCGAGCTCGGCTTGTTTGTAAACGAGCCGAGCCGAGCCGAGTTACACGAAGCTCATTTACTTAAACGAGCCTCTTTAAACGAGCCGAACCTTTAAAACGAGTCGAGTTTTTACGAGCCGAGTCGAGCTTTCGAGACTCGAGCTCGGCTCGTTTACGAAACGAGCCTAAAATTCGAGCTCGAGCTCGAGCTCGAGCTCGGCTTGTTAACTGAACGAGCCGAGCTGAACCAAGCCCTTATCGAGCTGAGCCGAGCCGCGAACAGCTCGGTTCGTTTGCAGCCGTAATCTTGAAGTAACTACAATGATCTGTAGTGCACTTAGTCTAGCTGTTGCGCTGCATGAAACCATCAAACTTTCTGTTCCACTGTCTGGGAGCCTGTTTCAAACCATACAGACTCTTCTTGAGTCTGTACACCATCTCTTCTTTTTCTTTCACGCTAAAGCCAGGAAGATACTTTATGTCGATTTCTCCATCCATGTCCTTGTAAAGAAAAGCAGTTTAACATCTAACTACTCAAAGTAAAGATTTTCAACAGCAACCACATTCAACAGCACTCGGATAGTGGCAATCTTCACAACTGGCAAAACTATTTTTGTATAATTGATTCCCTCCTTTTGTTGGAAGCCCTTTATAACCAATCTTGCCTTGTATCATTTCATGGCATCACTCTCTTACTTAAGTCGATAGACTCATTTGTTGTGTAAGACTTTCTTTCCTGCAGGAATCAGAGCAAACTGCCAAGTACTGTTGGAATGAAGATAATTCATCTTTTTCTACATCGTACCCTTCCACTTAGCTGACTTAGGAACTTGCAAAATCTCATCATAGCACTCTGGTTCTCCACTATCTGTCAAAAGCAAGTAATCAAGCGAAAAAATATATTTCGAATTTGGCTTGAGTACTTTGGTTGACCTCCTCGACTGTTTGAACATTGAATTAGATTTTGTCTCTCGAGCTCTGCCATCTGAAACTATCCCCTTTGAAACTGTGTCGTCTAAAGCTCTCTCATTTGTCTGACTCGACATCTGCTCAATCCCACTGTCATGTGGAAGATCTTTCAACACAAAGTACTCGAACGTATCTCCATCCGAAGTGGTACTCTCACTGCTTTGTTTGCTGTCTCTATCTTTGCACATCACATTTTCATTAAACACAATGTCTCTGCTTCTGATTATCTTTATCTTCTTGTCATCCAAAAAAGCATTAACCAAATTCATCTCCGCCATATCCAATAAAGGTGCACTTTTGTGACTTAACCTCAAGTTTATCCCTGCCATAATCACTAATATGCACAAAGGGAATAAGTGTGAGAAATTTACCTCTTACCCCTCCAAATCCCCTCTGGTATGCCAAATTTTAGTGGAACTGATTGCCCAATATTCATCAAGTGTATTGCTGTATTGACTACGTCTGCCCAAAACTTGTTTAGGCAACTCTACGTGTAATCGCATGCTTTGTCAAAGTTTTGTTCATCTTTTTTGCGATCCCATTAAGCTGCGAAGTCCCTAGAGGTGTCTTCTCTAAACGAATCACATTTAGAATACAGACTTTCTTGAAGTCCCCCAACTTATAGTCTCCACCATTGTCGGACTTCAACCTTTTTACTTTCAGATCTATTTCATTCTCAACTACGACCTTCCACTTATTAAAGATTTCAAACACCTTTGACTTGTGCTTCATGAAATAAACCTATACCTTTCTTGAGTGATCATCGACAAAGGTAATATAGTAATATGAACTGCCATGAGAAGGCACTGTAGCTGGACTCCAAATATCTGTTGAACCAAACCTACCACAACCGTGGCTCTGCTACTAGTTGTTAGGAATTAAACGAATAACGTGCAATCTCACAGAGCCTTATGGATCTCGAGAACAATGAATCACATAACGAAACAAGCGAAAAACAATCTTGCATTGTAAAAATAGAAAGAAAAGAAAAGAAACGAGACACAAGATATACGTGAAAAATCTCAACGCAAGGAAAAAATTACGGGAGTTACACTAATCCACTATTGAATCAAATTAGAGTACAAATTTTCTTACAATTTCTCTCAGATCTGTGTTTTCTTTTACCTCTCTAGCCCCTCTCTCTTTTATTTTATTTTCTTAGGAAACTTTCCAAAAATAATAGCAATAGTCTTAACCATAATCCTTACATAACAGTAATTAAAATGGCCAAAAATACGCACCCCAAGGTGGGGGCATCAGACCAAATTGATCACTATCCGAACAAAAAATCCAGTAAGTATCCTGCTAGAGGCGGGCCTAACCACTGTTCGAACAAAATTTCCAAAATTCTGGGTTTGGATGGGATTTCCAGTGGAGGGTTCGGTCGTACTAGATTCGTAGAAGTATTGGACTATCAATGTATGGTCTCGGCCATTGTACCGGCCTATTCCGATTGATACTGGCACCAATTCGCATTTTGGATATACATAAATTAAAACTAAAATTATTCATTTTTTATGTTTGGTGATTTGTTTTAAATTGTGAAGTTTTATTTTATGTCCAATGTCATTTTTACTAAAAAATATTATTTAAGAAATGTATATTAATGTTACCGATAAGTGCCAAACGGACTGTACATAACAAAATCGATATATTTGTCGATACGAGATTGATAACTTTGATAGAGGCAGCTCCAAGATTTCAATTTATTAATAACAAAGACACGCACAATATAAAAACGTTTTTAATGTAATTTAATATATTTTTAAAATAATCATACTACATTAATATGAAATTTCCCCATTTTGAAGTGGAGGGTTGTCCCCCACGCAGCCACTCTTTAATCCGATCCTGATTATAAGGTACAGTAACCAAAACGGCTATGGAGTTCTTTACAATATGATTAATTGTTGAGCGTACAATATTATATATGTAAGTGGTTTTATTATATCTAATTTTGTATTCATGCATGATTTAATTCGTTGTTATATTTGATATTGCACGCAAAGTATGTTTTTTCTATTTTTAGGTAATATGCGTTACCGGTGTCCTTGAATGCCCGAGTGTCCCAGTGAACACGAGCGGAACCAGGATTTGTAGTTTGGGGTTTGAGGAAAGAGAAGGTGCAGAATGTAATTTGGGAGGGTCAAAATATAATCTTTCTAAATAATTTTTAAAATTTATACTTATGTCCTAAATGTTTTTGAATTTTTTAAGGGGGCCGTGGTACAGCCCCCGAGGTCCTGAGGCAAGTTGTATGGAAGGACACCGAGGGTCGAGAGTTGGATGAAGTTCAAAAGACAGAATTAAACAAGGCAAAGAATGAACCGGTTGAAGACTTATATCAACCGATAGAAAGCCCAAAATATGGTCTCCAAAATTTTAATAGGAGGAAGTCAGAAATTTTCGTTTTTCGGTTTCTGATAATATAGAAAGCACGTATATACGTTGAAAATATGGAGACGGTGTTTTGAGTATTTTTAAAATCGAAGACAGGAACATAATTTTTAAAAACAGATGAGATGAAAATATAACTGTAACCCCAAGGGGTTGTCCGAGTGGAGATTGGGGCGAGCTGTAAACCCAGACGTCCTGAGGTCGAATCTTGGCAACTGCAAACTTTGGGGCCACTGGAGGTTTTACCTGGTCGTTAACTTCAGGGCCCCGATGACTAGTTGGCATTAGGTGGGGGACCCCCCAAGCAATACTAGCTTGGTCCCCAAGCCGTCCGGATACCTCGGTTATCAAAAAAAAAATATATATATAACTGTAACTAAAAGAATTAAACTATAAATTAAGTTCTCCATTATTAAACACATCTTCTTAATCTTTAAATAAAGGAATAAGGGGGGCTCAGTGGCGGCGCGTGAGGGACAGCTGCCGTCGAAGGAGCGTGGGAGAGAACAAGCCCCACGAGACACGATTAGTTTAATACAGAAGTGCGATTAGTGGAAACAAAGTGCAGGTATGGTTGTGTGCGGGAATAACGAGGAACATGTCGCCATGTCGGCCTTGATTAACGGAAGACGTTTCGGGTAGTGGTTCGAACGTTGTCGTTTCCTTGTGACGGTGCGACTTGTCCTACTCTTCCTCTTCCTCGCACAGAAAGGGTTTCATCAATTTATTGTTCATATGAAAAATTAAATTATTACAAATTCGACGAACCAAATTAAATTATTACAAATAAACTCGGGATGGACCTCGATAAGGAGTTTTTCGCGTTCTTGTGCATAAAGAAATATCAAGAATCACACAAAGGTTTATACTATTAATACTTGATGATTGTCGGGAAAAAAGAAGGTTGTTCAGCACAATTGCCTTGATTCTTGCAAACAAATCCAATGGTCCAAGAGTGGTGGTACGATCAAGAATTCTACGACAATCAAGTTAGCAAATCAGATAAAGGAAGTGCATCTAAAGAAGATACGAGAATTCGATAAGGGAGGGTGTGTAGATGTATCTCGTTTTTTGGTCGGAGATATCATCTTTAGTAAGCTGGAGAAGGGGCTAATCTCAGATGTACTTAAAGCCACCGATTATGCCTCATTTCCACGTTGGAAAGGGCACTCCACTAATTTCACCAGCCATCCTCGGGATACGATCGACCGTGGTCGCCACTTTTGGAATCGTTCGCGCAGTTAGGAATGCCTTTTGTGGGTTCTTCTGGTCGGGGCCTAGTGTTTTCCCGTAGTAGTGCCAAACGAAATACTCCCAAGAAAGTTAGATCGCCAACACGTATTTTCTCTCATGATCAAAGTTTCTCTCGTAATATAATTTATAAATTTAATATTCAATTGTAATTCAATTTAAAAAAAAAATTGTACTCTCGTGTATAGTATAGTATAGATATCGGTGTCATTGAATATATCCAAGAGTGCATTAATAACACTAAACATATATGGAAGAATGTTGACAATCTGTCCCCCACTAATAACAATTAACATTTGCAGTTGTAAATTTCATCTACCACTTTGACTTGAACCTATCAACAACTCATTGATTTGCCTTTCTAACATGTAATGCCAATTACTACTACGTTACCAAATAAAATTGAATGAAATCATCATTCAATATTCGTCAAATATGTGGGGGCCACTTTTTGCCTAAACCGGTGGGTCTCGCCGGAATAATTATTTTTATGAAAAAATCTAGAAACATAAATTATTCGTGCACATTCGGATACAAATATGTCTGAAATCGTTAAATATATGTGAAGTTCACATGATTATAAATGACCTCACATTTATTCAATAATTCTGGATATATTTGTGTTTAGATGTACGAATCTTATGTCCGGACATGCACATCTATTTTGATGCCAACCAGCTTAGTACTATCATCAATGAATGAAGTTGTGAAACAGTACTACGCACACCAAACACTGCGCTGTTTGTAACAAATGTGAGCAACCAAATTAACAGTGACTAAAGTATGGAATTGGGGAGAGTGTATTGTGCACAGTAGCTCGTGCTGTGTACTAAAATGATGTCGTTTTGACGTGTAAAACACTAACCGAGAATTGTTCAGGCAGCGAATGACTGTTCAGACAGTGTTTTGCGCAACATGCCCTGCAGGGCCGGTGTTCCCTAAAGTATGAGCCTTGAGCATTTATTTTTAGGTTCTACTTGATCAGTTAGCAATTTTTATGACAACAAAAAGTCTAGGAATACATTTTTTTTTATATAGATTAGAAAATAGATGTACTCAGAATTGTCTAATGCACGTGACGCTTAACATTGTTTTAGAGATTTCTAAACGTATCGGACGATTCTGAAAAAATCTGTGTCCGAATTTGTGCAAGAATACTGTGTTCCTAAACTTGCTCTCGGGAAAAGGAAGGGGGGGGGGGGGAATACAAAGGGCAGCTGATGATGGATGTATGTAATGGCTAATTTTACTTCTAGGTCATGAATTTCAAATTCGGGGTTGCTTCTAGCTAGGGGCGGAGATACTAGTGGCCGACAAATATCCTGTCACATTATAAATATTTATAAAATTTTATTATATCATTTTATATTTAAACGTATATGATATTTGCGGACTAATCTTTAAAAATTGTAGAAAATTAGTTTGTTTTTCCAATTCGAATAGTTTTACCGTAATTTTTTTTTCTTTTGAAAATTTCTTAATGTTTTCACTATTCACAACACGTAACAGTATAATAATATTGATCTAAGCTGATACAATGTATTTTCGTTCTGGCTTTATTTTACATTTTTTTATGCCAAGCCCATTTGTACTGGGCCGGAATAAGCTCTAAGAGAAAAGGCCAAGCCCATTTTTAATGGGCCAGACAGCTCTAAGGTTAAAGCTGTATTTGTGTTTGCTGGTCAGCCCATTGAGAAATTCGGGAGTGGTAAAACAAAACGCATTCTTACAAATAAAGTTTATTTGTATTGTCGTTATTATTAAATTTTTATTTTATTCAAAAAAATTTAATTTTTGGTTTTACTTTAATTTTTTTATGAATTATTGATTCGCCTCGACAAGAAATTTTTAAAAATTAAATGTATAAATGTAAAATTTCGTGACAAAATACATTTTATATAAACACTTTTCAAATCCTCGCTCATGTATAAATGTAAAAATTTACACTAAATATTTTTTCCAATAGTAATTTGTAGGCAAAAGTAAATACTTAAAGTGAATCATGTAGAATTTTTTTTAAAACTCAGTATGCTTGACCAACCCAATTAGATATGGCCGCTAATTTAACTTCAGTTTGTGAATTCCTCTTTACCAAACACGGTAATTATTGAAATTTTACCCTCTTACGGCCTTTTCTTAGCGTCTCCATGATTTCTAGCTTTCATGGATTGTGGCTTGATTTGTTAGTGCTGATCGATCGAAAGTAGCGTAGAACGTTTCAATGCTTAAGTTAGTTTTGAAAAGTAGAATAGTCTAATTAAAGGGCTTGAGTGTATAATTGCATGTACCTAGTGTTTAGTGCCCTTCTGCGTTTTAGGGAATCGTCAAGACGCACATATCACGATGTCGAATAATGTTGCGTTCTAGGCCACATGCGCCATGTCTGGATATTGCGGTTATTGTGCCCCCATGCCTGGTAACCAACTATCCCCCATGATTATGTGGATAACTATTCACATCGGGTGTTACATTCCGCTTGACAAACATCGAGTACCATGTCCATGGTGGATAGGGTGAGCGTTCATCCTTGCTAGAAAGCTCCTTGGAACGTTGTTCCTCAGGTGTGCAGACCGTCTTGTGTTTGGCTCAACCCATATGCTGTTTGTGCATCCGAAGACGGGCTTTTGACACATCGTGTCGGCTTGTCGAGCCTTTAGTCCAGTCCATAGTTGTGTCAGTAAGCATGGTTGAAAGACAAATGAAGAAAAGTCAAGCCTTGAATGATCCCTTGGTCCGACCCATTGTTGGAGCAAATTGCGCCAAGGACTCGTAAATGTTGTAGCCCAAGACCATAGAGGTTCGACTTATTACAATACTTGTTTGTTTGGGTATCGTGGACCCGTTTTAATAGTTTTAACTGTTTAATTATTTTTATTGAGAACTAATGTAACAAATTTGATATTACTGTGAGCTTTTATTATTGTGGGAACGTTTTGTGATTTGTTTGTACTCAATTTGATATCCTTAGAGTTTGGAGTGTAACAAATATTGTAGAAACCTTATGTTTCATAGGTCTTTTTAACTGACTAGCAATACCACAAGTGTGACTGATCCCACAGTTAGGTAATCAGGGTTGATAACTTGAAAGTTTTCCCAAGCTTTTGCTTATGAGCATTGAGTGGATGACAATTTCCTTGACCACGCTCATAGGCAAGAGATTGGTTATGTACCAACAATGCAAAGCTTGGCTGATTATTCAGAGCCGTGAGTGACCGACAATACCACCAAGTCACATCAAGAGCACAAGGGGCGAAAATTTCACAATAGTTGTAAATCCAACGTGCTTTTCCATGAAGTAAGCACAATGAAAATTGAATGGAAATACTACATTTAAATTAACGATATTTACAAGGTGAACAGTTTTATAGTATTTCTATACAACGAAAGAAGTTAGGAACAAAGCCCTCAGCCAAACAAGAAATACATTAATGGTAATATTTCTTAGGTTCTGCGCATTAATGGCGAGGGGATTGAAATGTCGTCAAGCTCCGTAACATTTTTGGTCACCAGTATGTCCTTCCTAGTTTAGACCGAGCTTGTTGGATCACTTGCTGCCTACGATCTTCCGAAGGCCCATGTCATCCAACATAAAAAGTCTTGATTAGACCTTTTTATTGTAGCCTCAGGACAATAATTGCTGGTAGGCAACCATCCAAATAAGTACCAAGTCTCTCCTTTGCTAGACCAAATCTAGCTCGATAGCTATTGCCTCATCATTTTGTCCAACATTGAACTCCTTAATGTGGATAGTTGGGAGGCCAATTTCCAAAGGGATACCTACTTTCATGACGAAGGCGACAGAGAATGGAGTTTGGTTGGTAGACCTTTTGCGGGTAGCCTGGTACACCCACAAACACTATATAGCTCATTCGGCCATTTGCCTTTGGCAGTCATCCGCCTATTCTTGATTCCCCCAATAATCATTTTGTTGGAAGCTTTGGCTTGATCGTTGTTTTGAGGTTACGATTGAGTGGAACTGTAAACATTGATGCAGTGCTCGAAGTTCAATTTGATATGAATTCTAATTCCAACATATTTGTCAGTTAAAAATTTAGAAATTAAAATGTATGATTACCCGTACCTGGTGTTGAATACCTTTCTACCTTTTATAGGGGATGGCTCGGATGCACGTACCATGACTCTTGAGAATGTTGCGATGTGGATCGCCTAATCTAGTGCAATCGCCGCATGCACCGTGTCCAGACATCACGGTCAATGTTATCAATACCGTACCGTACCGGCCGGTACCGGCCGGTACGTACCGTTTTGGCAAAAAAACGGTACCAAGTACCTCTAGTACCGTACCGTTCTCAATACCGGCCGGATATCGGCCGTACCGGCGAATACCGGCCGTATCGGCCGAATACCGGCCGGTACCGGATTTGTTTTTTTTTTATTTTTTTTAAGAATTGCGGAAAAAATTATTTTTTTTTAGCTTTCTTTCTATAATTTATATATATATTGATAGTTGCGATAAATCCGGTACGGTACCCGGTACATGACCGGTACCGGTACATACCGTACCAGTAGAAAAATCGGTACCCAAACCGATCCGGTATTCAGAACATTGATCACGGTAGTCGTTCCCCCACGCCTAATAACTGTCTATCCCCCACAATCCCGCAAAGTTGCTTACATCGAACATCATGTCTCGCTTGACTAACATCGAGCACATGTTCATGGTGGACAAACCGAGCATCGATCGTTGGTAGAAGGCTCATTGAACCACTATTACTTAGGTGTCTTGACCATCATGTGTTCGGCTTTACCCACACGTTGATCGTGCACCCGAAGACAGGCTTGTCGCACGCTGTGCGGGCTTGTCGAGCCTTCGATTCAGGCCCATTGCTAGAGTATACTAAGTCAAGGATCCCTATGAATACTGTAGTCCAACACCACAGAGGTCCAACCTATCGCACCCCAAATAACATATCAGGGGTGTAAGGAAGTCAACAAACCTTGGACATAACAAATTCAGATAAACATATCCAAGATTACAACATTAGGCTCTCCTTTTGACTTCTACAAACAGGCGTCAGGTGTTTGCTCGTTTTTAGATGTTAAGTTCGAAACTTTACATGTTCTATTAATTCTTATACGGTCAATTCATACGATGATAGACTTTAATTGGATTTTTTGTTTGTGGATAGTGAAATTGATCCGTCAGAGATTAGTCGAGATGAACGTAAACAGATTTAAACACTTTGAATTTCTTAAAAAACAAAGAAAACAAAATAATAACCATTGAAAAGAAAGAGTCATATATTTACAAATGTACCAAAAGTATAAGAGTTCCACCAAGAGAGAGTCCGAAAAGACAATCGACAGTCAAATCAAATATGTACAGTTTTTCCCAAAGTCAATTTCCAAATGATTTGGGTCATGCCAAGTGTTAGAAAATAGTACAAAATTTTGCAACCTCTAAAACTAGTCTCCAATATTGAAGTCTATCCATATCTTAGACTCGCATCAAATGGTTGAACTCAGTGCGATTTCCGTATCAAACTAAAATTAATTATGATCACATTTTATAATTAAGCCATTTATTTTTTTATTCATTAAAGACTTGGTCATCGTTTATTTTTATTTTTCGAGTTATTATTCTTTAAACATACAATATTTATTCAAATGAATACTAATGTTTAGCGAGTATCATTTTTTAGGTCGGCGACGTACATATGATATGAACACTTACAAAATAAATATTCTGAAGCGACGAATAGAACAATGATAGTTCTTATTTTATTTTACACGAAAAAGTCACATTGAAAACTTCAAGCATCAGAACTAATTTGTTATAAAATTGCCACCCTCAAGTCCAACTTCAAAAAAAAAAAAAAATTTAACATTAGATCTAAATCTAATTAATTACTTAGACATCGTCACTATATAAATTTCAATAATTCTCAGTGTACTATATTTATGTGTAAATAGTTATATCTATATACCAATTAGGATAGCCTGGTTTAATTAGGATTAAAGTTGTCTTGTATAGATCTCAAATGGGAACTCTTTAATTTTCATTGTACTGTATTTATGTGTAAAGAGTTATATTTATATACTAATCAGGATATATAGCCCGATTTATTAGGGTTAACGTTATCTTGTTTGATTTCACTGTAACACTATGGCTTACCCTATATCACATAATACAAATCATGATATAAAGTGACTCCGCCGAGTATGTTGAGCACTGCGTCGACCTCTCGCTGCTGTAGGTTCATGGTCTCAACTTTCAAGGTTCGTTAGTGGTGTCACTCCCAAAATTAAATTCTAGGTTTGCCCCTGATTTAAATATTGCATGCAAAACAACCATAAAACGGCTATAAATTGGTTCGATTTTGTCAATTTTATTGGGAAAATGTACATACAAACAGAAATTGAACTGGCCAGACTATTTTCCGAACCGACTGAACCACGGTTTTTTTATATCGATTTTTTCTAATTCTCTTTTCCGTACCAATCAAACCGCGATTTTCTTTTCCTTTTTCGTGTTCTTTTTCTTTTCTTTTTCTTTCATTATTGAGTTTGCTTTGCTAAATTAGAGTTGAATAATCAATAAGGATGAAAGGGACAAAGGAAGCTGCAAAGTAACTTCTCACGTCCGCTACCCAAGATTTCAAAATCAAAGAATCTTCTTCTTATTTTTTTTTTTTCAAAATATTACTAATGAAATTACTTCTCTTTGCCATAAAAATAATTAGAAATGAAAATATCCTTAAAGCAATATTCATTTCCTTTCCATGATTATAACAACATTCATTATTTCTCTTGATTTTTTTAATTCACTATTTAAGAATTCATTAATGTTTATAAAGATGTTTTGCTTCATTTTCTCTCAACCGAATCACAAATCCATAGTCCGAATTTTTACAGTCTAGTTTTAAATAATTCCCCGAGCTTAAAAGATAACGAAACTTTTTATTTTTCTGTGATCTCGAGAAGGAGATTATCCATGCCAAAAAAATAAATTTAATAACGCATCATTTTCTAACACTATCTTTTCATGAATCAAATGTATCCAATCAATTTGGTTTTCGACACGAATGATCATCTAAACAAGATTTACAAAGTGAACGATGCACGTGAGACTCTTGAATTATTTATGGTCCCATGTACATTTAACGGATCCGAACACATCTGTGTACACAATCTGTGTACGTATCATTGTTTGTCAGAAAAATATTATCCTAAAGCAAAGAAAATTCGTCAGGAGATATCTCAATTGCAAGCAACAAAAATTCGTTACGAGATTGTGATATTTACGCATTAACTTTCCGCTCTTCACATCACAGTGATCGCACGCAAACCTTGTTTTTGCTCCTCCATAAAACAGAGAGAGAGAGAGAGAGAGAGAGAGAGAGAGAGAATGGTGAAGGACAAGAAAATAGGGGTGGCGATGGATTTCTCAACGAGCAGCAAAAGGGCGCTGCAATGGGCAATAGACAATCTGGCTGATAAAGGGGATACCTTCTACATCATCCACATAAAGCCCCAGTCCCTGGATGAGTCCCGGAGCCAACTCTGGTCTGCCTCTGGTTCCCGTAAGTCTTCTTCATGTTCCTCATCTCTTATCTAATTTGTCCCATTTCTCGTCGGATTTGATTTGATTTGATCGAATCTGATTTGGGTTTTTTTGGATCAGCTCTTATTCCTTTGGTGGAATTTCGTGAACCCGAGGTTATGAAAAAGTACGGTGTGGAAACTGATATGGAAGTTCTGGACACGCTTGACACTGCTTCTAGACAGAAAGAGGTTTGTTTGCTTGGTTTTGCTGTTGTATTATCTCCAATCCTTCACTAAATCTCATATCAAATTTAAGTTTGAGTGGGAACAAAAAAAAATGGAAAATGGGTTCCATCCATTTAATGGAACTGGTATCAAATCAAGAAGAACCCAACTTTTTTTTTTTAATGAAATCGTTAGAACATCAAGGTTTTTCATCAAACCTAGTGGAAGAAGCTTTTGGGAAGATTTTTGGAGATATATGAGTATAAGAATAGAGAATGATTAATTTATTCTCAATGATAAACCATTGAAGACTGTCGTATAAAGTCAAGCTATTAGCCAAATTCAAGCTCAAATTTAGAACAAGAAGGAAAGAAACCTATGCATTGTGTTTATCATTTTGAATGGGATTATCCATTAATCCAACTAGTAGAAGATTATAAATAGATTCATTTTTTTATTTCCACGTGAGGTTAAGAATTGATGGACTTCCAGACCCATTTACTGACGGGATTCAATACTATTTTAGCAACTTTAACGGCTTGGCCAGTTACTCGAGGTTTTCGATTATATTCCATTTCCTGATGTTAGCATCCTTTGGATTGCAAGAAAGTGTGCGAAAGAAAAGGGAAAAAAAACAGAAAAGAAACGAAAGGAGAGAAGAAGTCTGTAAAAAGAGGTGATAAATGAGAAACGAAAGGAAAGGAGTTATTTTGTATTCATTTTCCTTTCTTACCTAATTTCATCGAGGTTGGGTGAGAAATTACCATCTCTTTTTTTTTCTTCCTATATCACAATCCTGTTGGAGAAGGCTATATGTTTGGGATTGTTTGGAGTGTAGGTGAACATTGTGACGAAACTGTACTGGGGGGATGCAAGGGAGAAGCTGTGTGAAGCAGTTGAAGACCTGAAGCTGGACTCTTTGGTTATGGGAAGCAGAGGTCTTAGCGCCATCAAAAGGTAATCTTACTCTTCTCTCCCACAAAGGGGTTTCCCGTACCTAATTCCTTCCTGTTTGGTTTAGTTTTTTTGAGTCCTCCAAAACAACGTAGACCCTCCAAAACAACGTGAACTTCACATGTATCAAACGGTTTCGAACATATCTGTGTCCAAATTTTGCATGTGTTCATAGGCTTTTAGTTTCTAGTTATGTGTGGTGCCCTGAATAATTATTGGTTGATGGGTTATTTGTGTTGGGTGGTGGATTGTGACACACAGGATAATATTGGGGAGCGTGACGAATTATGTGATGGCCAATGCACCTTGCCCTGTGACTATAGTCAAGGACCCAGATTTCCAGAAGCATTGATGATCTCCAGGCTTCATCAAAAACCTATCCCCAGTCATCTTCACATTCCAGTGTCTTTCTTTTTCAACAGTAATAATCTCCAGTGGTCTTATCAGCTCTGTATTTTGGTTCCTTTGAATGGATGATACATACCCCCCAATATTAGGAAAAAGAGAGAGAATCTGGTTCGACTAAATAAGCCTACTTAGGGCCTGTTTGGCGGCTGCACTATACGATTTTGAGTTATGCAGTGTAATATAATCTGCAAGATTTAGAGTTTAAAAAACATTTAGCTCTCAAACACGCCTTATTCCCCTTCATGGTTTATATATTTGCGCTTGCTTGGTGATAAATGCTATTGAAGAATCCATTTTCTTTTTTATATAGACTAGGCTCTGTGTGTGATTTTTCTCTCTTTTACCACTAAGTAGTTGGTTTGATGGGTAAGATAATTGGAGTTACTCACTCAATGCTTGATTTCAGATCTCTCTAGTCTTAGTTTCAGCTCTGGCATAGGTGCGATAGGATTCTCTATAAATGTCTACACGGTGCTAAGGGCAATACTCCATGGTGGATATATAGAGTAGCATTGTGTATATCCACTCTCTCCTCTTTTTTTTTATTAATAGCTTAGAGTGTTCGAACCAATTTACAATCGTTGGAATGACTAGATTGAAAGTGAAGCAAGAATGAAGTACTATATCATCTGATTGTTAATTCAACTCCTTATTCATATAATGGGGAACACAGTTCTAATTAACGGCTAACGCGAAAACAAACAGAGACACAAGAACTAGCAATGCTACTCTTCAATTTTTTACACTGCAGGGTTATTTAATTTCGCTTAGAATTCCATCGAAAAACTGCTTTTCCCTATTTGTTGGACACATATCGAGCTTTGATGAAGTCAAGTAGCTTATCTTTAGGAGGTAGAGTATCTTTAACGACTTCGAAATTGACATAATCATCACTCCATTTGTACAACATGGGAAACCTCTCTTCCCTCAACAAGTCCAGTTCCATTGCCTCCTGCATTACCAAGACCCAATACCAAGCGATAATCGCAACAATGTCCACCATACTGATCGTGTCCCCTCTGAAAAACCTCTTATCCTTGAGCTGACCTTCTAGGGATTGCAGGAGCTCGATAGCTTCTTCCATGGCCTCATCTTGTTCTTTGCCTTTGCTTGTGCAAGCTTTCCATATCGCAACCACGCACTGTACATCAAATTAGAGTACAAAGTTACTGTGCCTTTCTATTGAATGTGTATCAAAGTGATGGGTGTGCTTTAGCTCAATGAAATGACCCAATATAATTTGAGCTATGGGCTTCACCTATAATAGGTTTCTATGCCAATTCCAGCTTTTTGGATCTATCAAATCGTATAGGAATTTGATCTACAAATACATTTCCATACTAATACGGTCTATCTGTACAAAAATCACACTCCACCCGAATTCTGTTTATAAATTGTTATGCAATAACAAGATGATTACCATCTATGAAGATACTAAAGTAAAGACAACGAGATTTGGAGAAAATTAGAACATACTTTCTCCTCGATGAACTTAGTCCAGAAACGAGCCATGGCTCTCTCATAAGGATCTTCAGGAAAGATCGGATTTGCTTTCCACGTCTCCTCGATGTACTCGAGAATGACAAGTGATTCTGCAATTGGTTTACCGTGGTGCAAGAGCACAGGAACCTTCTTGTGAACAGGGTTGTAGGTAAGAAGAAGAGGGCTCTTGTTAGCTAGGTCTTCTTCAATGAATTCATATTTGATGCCTTTTAGTTTCAGAGCTGTCTCAACCCTGCAACTAAAAGGGCTTGCCCAAAATCCAAACAACTTCACTTCCTCTTCTGCCATTGGTTTAAGAGTGTTCTTACTAGCTCTTGTGAAAAGTTGGATGTTTTTTTTAAGGTTGTCTGAATTTGGTGGCTTCTTATATAAGGAACTTACTAGGATTTTTCTTGCCCACCAAGATTGTTGTCAATTTTGCTGACTCACTATTCATGAGGTAATTATGTCAAGTGGGTGGTTGGATATATTGGGATCCAAAATTAAATAGCAACTGGTCAAAGACTCATCAAACGACTCTTGATATCCGTGTTATCATTGAGCTTAATTTCATGTTTTTAAATAAATCGGTATCCGGTCTCTTGAACTTAGCTTAAGAGTTTAATTATTATTAGGGGATTACGAAGCTTTTTGTAGAAAATAAGTTTTAAATCTAGTTCATTTGAACAATTATTTGAGGAGGGTGTTGATCAACAATTAATGTTTGTCTGCCTTTGATTTGACAAAAGAAATATAACAGAAAAAACAATTTCGTCCTCATTGACCTAAAACGTTCTGATGGTAGAAGGGAATTAGGTCGTTTCACAACCTGTCAAAATCAAAACTCAACCACTGTTGAGTCGGGTTGAGGTTTAGCAGGGTAACGTTTGCCCACAATAATTTAGTCCTCAGTGATGAGGATTATGGACACTTGAAATAGGAAATAATCCATTTGAAACTTGAAGAGTCAAATAAGGCCTAATTTAATGTTCTTGTTCCTCTACATGTTTAAGTGTATAGAAAGTCCAAAATCTGGTGAAAATAAATTTCTATAGATAGTTCTAGGCTTCGTTTGTTTCGACCTAAAATGTTATTTCCAATTTCCAGTGTTTGCTCAAATAGAAGTAAGCAAAACATTTTTCATCATGCGGCCGCAAATGATTTCATTGCAAATTACCCGTAAGTCGTTACTTTTACCCCATAGTTCTTGACCCTTTGATGGAAAGCTGACTCTTCTCGTTGCCAACAACTAACGAGCAGAGACGGATCTACATAGTGGTACAAAATATTATGTCTTGTCCTAGAAAATTATATATGTTATAGATACTTGACTTCGGTACCTATCAATCTTAAGTTCGACCATGCAAACGGGAGCGCGTTGCTCCACTATCAGCATCCCCAAAATGGCTGTGTGTGTGTGTGTGTGAGAGAGAGAGAGAGAGAGAGAGAGAGAGAGAGAGAGAGAGAGAGCGCAAGCTTCAAAGTAAGTTCAATTGCTATGGTTCAGAAATTCTGGTTTCAATTGTGGGATTATTCTTGTTCTTCAAGCTCTCTCTTTCCATTTGCGTTTACATGTAGTCTACTGGAGTTTATATTTTACGTCAAAACAAAAGGAACTTTAAACTGCATCATTACAAGCTTTCATTGTCTTTACTTGAAGTTACTTGAAGTATAGAAACAGTTATGGCTAACTCCTCCTGCAACGAACATAATATGGTGAGAGATTGGTACTCCAGAAATTAGTCTTCTTTTTAGTAAATGAGTATGAGATCTTGACAGGACCCCAAATCTCTATTCAAAAGCTTTCCAAACCTCATAAGCATGATTACAACCAAGTATATGTTGAAGAGTTGGAACAGAGTTGGTTGCAGTTACACAGGACAACAAATGTCCATCAATAACCTGACTACGTAAAGAATTCTGGATTTACAGTCTTTCTTTTATTTACCAGAACTTTTAAAACAGGACAAGAGATTGATCGATCTACATAACCCAGATAACCATTCGGTCGAGTAGCGTTATGAACCTGTGTTTTCCATACTACATAGTTGTTTGAATCGAGTTTTGAAGTCACCAGGCTAAGAAAAATTGACACCAAAAATATCAGTGATGAAGGTAAAGTTACCAAGTTTTGATTTTCTGATGATGATCTGGAATCAAACTGTACAGTCATAGTCTTCTCTTTCAGAGATCAAATATTTGTGATTGTGTTTAAGAAAGATAGAACCTGGAGAATTCCTCAATGTTGTTAATGTTCTTCTCTTCTGAATCTTATCTCACCTTGAACTTGATTGAGAAAACCAAAAGTTGAAGAGTCTACAGGAAGTATCACTTGAACAAGAGAAGTAATGCATAGCAGTCCATGTGATCAAAACAATGACCAATCACAAGGACTAGACAGAAAACCAACTCAAATAACTGATTTTAACTAAGCTTTGAATCTACTCTTCACTTTCTTCTGAGCAGTACTGAGTAGACTCACTTCCATTTTCCTCTGGTTTGCTAGAATCCTTAACAAATATTGGGGAGGGTGACAAATTATATGATGACCAATGCACTTTGCCCTATGACCATAGTCAAGGACCCAGATTTCCAAAAGCACTGATGATCTCCAGGCTTCATCAAAAACCTACCCCCCACTCATCTTCACCTTCCAGTTTCTTTCTTTTTCAACAGTAATAATAAATAAAAAGTTCCTCTCGTCCTTTATTAGTTTGGTTTCTTTAATGGATGGTACATATCCCGAAGCTGGTGTTATTTGTGTACTCTAGTACAACCCATATTAGGAAAACAGAAGAAAGACAGAATTTGGCTCGACAAATAAGCATACTTAGGGCCTGTTTGGCCCCTGCTTCATACAATTTTGAGGTTTGCATTTTTGGTTCTTGGGAGTAACACAAATATAATCCATTTTTGATTTATATAGACAAGGCTATGTTTCTGGCTTTTTTCTCCTGTTGGTTTAATGAGTAAGATAATTGGAGTTGCTCACTCGATGCTTGAGTTCAAATCTCTATAGCTACTTGGTGGAGCTAAAAGTATTATTTAGCGCTCGTACCACAAATTAAAATTTTAGTTTGGGTTCCAGCTTAGGTGTGACGGGATCTCTATATGAAGATCTACATGGTGATAGGGGAAATACTCCATAGCGGATACGTAGAAAAACCATAGAAATTGGAATTCAAGAAAAATCATAGAAAACCCATAGAAACTGCTGGTGGAACAACTAGATTGAAAGTGAAGAAAGATCTAAGTTCATATAGCGGGAAAATAGTTCAAACTAACTTTCAACACACACACACACACACACACACACACACAAAAGAACAAGTAAAAATGCATTAAAAGAAGAGGCTGCTCTTCAATTTTGATACTGCGGAGTTATTTTAGTTTCACTTCGTATTTCATGAGAGCTTGCTTTGTTCGGTCAAACAACTTATCTTTAGGAGGTAGATTATCTTTAACGACGCTGCAATTGACATAATCATCACCCCATTTGTACAACGTGGGAAACCGCTCTTCCCTCAACAAATCCAGTTCCATTGCCTCTTGAATTACCAAGACCCAATACCAAGCGATAATCGCGACAATGTCCACCATACCGATCGTGTCCCCTCCGAAAAACCTCTTATCCTTGAGCTGACCTTCTAGGGATTTCAGGAGCTCGATAGCTTCTTCCATGGCCTCATCTTGTTCTTTGCCTTTGCTTGTGCAAGCTTTCCATATCGCAACCACACACTATACACCAAAGTCAAGTACAATGTTAAAGTGCTTTCAATTGAATGTATATCAGATTGATGGGTGTGCTTTAGCTCAATGAAATGACCCAATATAATTTGAGCTATGGGCTTCACCTATAATAGGTTTCTATTCCAATTCTAGCATTTTTGGATCTACCGAATCGTACAGGAATTTGATCTACAAATATGGTCTATTTGTACAAAAATCACATTCCAGCCGAATTCTCTTTATAAATTGGTATGCAATAACAAGATGATTACCATCTACGAAGATACTAAAGAAAAGACAACGAAATTTGGAAAAAATAAGAACATACTTTCTCATCGATGAACTTAGTCCAGAAACGAGCCATGGCTCTCTCATAAGGATCTTCAGGCAAGATCGGATTTGCTTTCCACGTCTCCTCGATGTACTCGAGAATGACTAGTGATTCTGCGATTGGTTTACCGTGGTGCAAGAGCACAGGAACCTTCTTGTGAACAGGGTTGTAGGCAAGAAGAAGAGGGCTCTTGTTGGATAGATCTTCATCAATGAACTCATATTTGATGCCTTTTAGTTTCAGAGCTGTCTCAACCCTGCAACTAAAAGGGCTTGCCCATAATCCAAACAACTTCACTTCCTCTTCTGCCATTGGTTTAAGAGTGTTCTTAGCTCTTGTGAAAAGTTGTGTTTTTTTTTTGTTTTTTTGTTTTGTTTTGAGGTTGTCTGCATTTGGTGGCTTCTTATGTAAGGACCTTACTATGATATTTCTTGCCCACCAAGATCAATTTTGCTGACTCACCATTCATCAGTTAAATATGTCAAGTGGACGGTTCTAGATAGGATCGAGAATTAAATAGCAACTGGTCAAAGACTAATTAAAAAAACTCTTGATACCCTTGTTGTCATTGAGCTTAATTTCATAATTAAAGGAAAATGCTAACCACCGCCCATTAGGCGGTAGATGTACAAAAAATGTATCAATATTCGTAAACAATGTATTGATATTCGTGTTTGTTTGATATTTTGTGCATATTATCGACCGCTCATTAAGCGGTGGTTAGCAAGACACATTTTTTAATAACTCGGTACCCCGGTCTCATGAACTGAGCTTAAGAATTTATTTGGCTTAAGTATATTATTAAATTATAAAGCTCTTTGTAGAAAATAAGTTTAAGTCTAGTTCATTTAAACAAAATTATTTGAAGAGAGTGTTGATCAACAATTAATGTTTGTCTGTCTTTGATTTGGAAAAGAAATATAATAGAAAAGACAATTTCGTCCCTATAGACCTAGAACATTCTGATGGTAGAAGGGCAATTGGGTCATTTTACAATCTATCGATATTAAAACTCAGCCACCCTTGAGCCGGGTTGAGGCTTAGCTAGATAATTCTTTGCCCACAATAATTTAGTCCTAAGTGATGAAGATTATGGACACTTGAAAAAGGAAATAATTCATTTAGAACTTGAACCCAAATAAGGTGTAATTTAATGTTCTTATTGTTCCACCGCATGTCGAGTCTATAGAAAGTCATTTAATAGTTAAATTTCTAAAGATGCTTCTTAGGCTCCGTTTGTTTCGACCTAAAATGTTTTTTCCAATTTCCATTGTTTGCTTAGATAGAAGTAAGCAAAATAAATATTTTTCATCATGTGGCCGCTAATGATTTCGTTACAAATTTCTTGTAAGTTGTTTTACCCCATGGTTCTTGACCCTTTGATGGAAAGCTGACCCTTCCCGTTGCCAACAACCACCGAGCAGAGACAGATCTATATAGTGGAACAGAATATTATGTCTTGTGCTACAAAATTATTTATGTATACAGGAACCTTCTTGTGAACTGGGTTGTAGGTAAGAAGAAGAGGGCTCTTGTTGGATAGATCTTCATCAATGAATTCATATTTGATGCCTTTTAGTTTCAGAGCTATGTCAACCCTGCAACTAAAAGGGCTTGCCCAAAATCCAAATAACTTCACTTCCTCTTCTGCCATTGGTTTAAGAGTGTTCTTAGTCCTTGTGAAAAGTTGTGTGAAAATAAAAATCGGGAAACTGGACCGGACCTGAAAATCGGACCGAACCGACGATTTGAGTATTGAAAAATTTGGTCCGATCCGGTTTCGGTTTGGGAGTTTGGAGAAACCGGTTTTTTGGTCCAGTTTCGGTTTGGAGGAATACAAAACCGGTTCAAACTGGACCGGACCGGATGGGGGTTATAAATAAAAATATGTTATATTTTTAAGTTTATGTGTTATAACTTATAACCTATTACTCCATTAGTCATTTAATCTATTAGGATTTAGGACCATTACCGTGTTTTAGAAATAAAAAATCACTATTTACAGAGAGTGAATGAAAATATAAAACTACCAGTCTAGGTATAAAAAATAAGAGTAATTTGAAATTGTTAAAAAAATTTCAGAATAATGTTTAATGCATTTCTATTGTTGAAAATTTCAATTCAAATTGTTAATTTTTCTTTTTCTTTTGTGATTGATCCGAAATATTATTCAAAAAATCAAAAAGTCCAAACCGGACCAAAACCGGATCGAAACCGGACAGGTGAAATCGATCCAATTTCGGTTTACAAAATTTTCAAATCGGACAACCGGTCCGGTCCCATAAATTCTACCAAACCGGACCAGTTACGTCTTTGAGGTGGTCTGAATTTGGTGGCTTCTCTATATGGGGGACCTTACTAGGATTTTTCTTGCCCACCACGATTGTTTAGTCAATTTTGCTGACTCCATTCTTCAGTAAAATATGCCAAGTGGGTGGTTGGGATGGGGAAAATTAAATAACAACTGGACAAAGACTCAAAAGACTCTTGATACCCTTTTATCCTTGAAATTGATTTGGTGTTTTTAAAACAACTGGTATTCGGTCCCACAAGCTGAGCTTAATTTGATGTTGAGATAGAATTTCAATGGTCTGTTCCAAAAAGTTTGATTGATGTGTACAGTATAATTTTTATTTAAACAAAGGGGCAAAAAAGAAATTAAATCAAGTTTCAATTTTTAAAAAAGTGGACTTTCATTTTTGGACGTCCAAATTGGAATGATGAACTATAAGAATGGGACGGAGGGAGTATTTCTTAGGCTCTGTTTGTTTCGACTTAAATGTTCTCTCCAATTTCTATTGTTTGCTTAGATAGAAGTAAGCAAAATATTTTTCATCATGCGGCGGCAAATGATTTCATGTCAAATACCCATAAGTTATTTTACCCCATGGTTCTCGACCCTTTGATGGAAAGCCATTGCCAACACCCGACAGGAGCGCGTTGCTCCATTATCAGCAGCTCCAAAATGTGTGCGCGTGTGAGAGAGAGAGAGAGAGAGCTTCAAAGTAAATTCAGTTGTCAAGGTTCAGAAATTCAGGTTTCAATTGTGGGATTTTTCTTGTTCTTCAAGCTTTATCTCTTTTCGTTTGTGTTTACATATAGTCTGCTGGAGTTTTTCATTTTACATCGAAACAAAGGGAACTTTAAACTGCACCATTACAAGCTTCAGTTGCCTTTACTTGTAGTAAAGAAAGAGTTATGGCTAACTCTTTATACAAAAAAACAACATACGATGAGATTAGTTTTTCAGAGATTAGTCAAAGTTCGCGTAAGCTGGCTTGGACACTATAAGTTATGAAGAAAAAACATAGTACACTTCCATTACCTCACCAAAACAACATAACATATAAGAACTTCTCATACATAATAACAAAAGACTGATCTGCAATTTGGAGATGCAGATATTTATTTGCAGAAATAGCATAAAAACTAACCAAACTAAACCAAACCAAACACCCTATTTATATTTAGGACCAGTTGGAGGTTGGTTAGCTTTGAAAAATGCAAGTAGCATATCTCTGGGAGGCAGAGTTTCTTTGACAACAGGGCAATTGACAAACTCTTCAATCCATTTGCATAGCAGGGGAAGTTTCTCATCTGTCAACAAATCTACTCCTGCTACTTCTAGGAGAACTCCAAGCCAAAGTCCGGCGAAATCTGCCACAATGTCTAGGAAACCAATGTGGTCTCCTCCAAAGAACTTCTTACCCTTGAGCTGGCTTTCTAGGGTTTTCAGAAGCTCAAGTACTTCTTCCATTCCCTTCTCTTGTTCCTCTGCTTTGCTGAAGCATGCCTTCCATACTGTAGCTAAGCACTGATTAACACACAAAGCATGCACATAAACTACGTTAAGTAGGCGAAAAATGGATACACAAAGGGTATGGGAAAATAAATGGATAAATTCGTACTATACTTCGTTGGAGGAACTTTATGATATCGGTACTTATTCTTGAACCCCTTTTTTTGGAGTCGGAATATGCAAATAACCTAACTTACAAATAGCAAGAAATCCCATCTTGACATTGATAAATGTCCTATGTAACATATTTTGTATATGTGTGCGGTTAAGAAATTTGGAGTGATAAAAACTGAACTCGACGAAGATAAGGTTAAGGCTATATTTCTGCTTCCATAAGACTAAATACCCAGAAAAATACCAAGAAAAGTGTCCCCAGTCTGAAGTTTGTTTCATTTTTGATATGACCCACATCACACTATAATTGTCAAGGAATTCTAATTCGATTATGGATAGAGATTTTGCATGTAAACCCCTTAGCTTAAAACAAAGCATACCTTCTCGTCGATAAACTTAGCCCAGAAACGAGTGATGGCTCTCTCATAAGGATCTTCAGGCAAGATGGGATTTCCTTTCCATGTCTCCTCAATGTACTCGAGAATTACAAGTGACTCACAAATAGACTTCCCATTGTGCAAGAGCACAGGGATCTTCTTATGAACAGGGTTGTGCTCAAGAAGTAATGGACTCTTGTTAGCTAGATCTTGTGGTATCAATTCATATTTGATTCCTTTTAGTTTCAGAGCAATCTCAACCCTGCAACTAAATGGGCTTCCACCAAAACTAAGCAACTTCACTTCTTCTGCCATTTTCTCAACTTCACTTCTTCTGCAACTTCTACTCTCAAAGGGGTATATGCTGCTTCTTTTGGATGTTGGTTTGTCTTCATGGACTTGTTGGGTTCTTATAGAGGAACCTTCATGGGGACTAACTTAGCCACCAAGTCTGATGTTAATTTGATGGGTCTATCTGTTATTAAATTATGGAGTCGTTGGGGGTTGGGAAGTCTAGAATATAAAATAGGGGATATGGGAAATGTTCAAAGAATCCCATTTCCAGTTTATAAGTAATCCATCTCAGGGGATTTGTAAATCGGTGTGTTCGTTTAAGGGTGTTTGGAAAAAAATTTCCCAAACGAGTTTTTGGAACAAATTTCCCAAACATTTTTATTTTTTTCCCAAACAACTTCATCTCTCTATACAAGATTTAATTCCCAGATTTTTTCTGAAACACTTATACCAAACAACATCTCAGAGTTTTTTTTCTAAAAATTGTTTAAGAAACAATCAAAACGAACACACTTAGTGTAAGCTCCATAAGCTGCGCTCCTTTTTTTGGTTGGCACGTTCATGACCAAAATACACATTTCCGTGTATTCCCTTTTATCGAGTTGTATTCACATTATTTTTTTAGAGTGTCTGTATTAGGATGTGGAAAGGAATCTCACACTTTGTATTTTTTTGTTATTTTTCCACATGAGTGCGGTAGTTGTTAGTCAAGTCTTTTGACAGTGGGAATCATTTCAAGCAACATCCGCCTTCCTTACTTAGAAGATTTTGAAGCAAAAGTAAGCAACATCCGCCTTCCTTACTTACAAGATTTTGAAGCAGAAGTAAGCAACATCCGCCTTCCTTACTTAGAAGATTTTGAAGCAGAAGTAAGCAACATCCGCCTTCCTTACTTAGAAGATTTTGAAGCAGAAGTCTTTTGCTCAAGCAAAACAGGCATTTTATGACGCAGCGACCACACCAGATTATTTCTCATCATTGCTCTATATATATACCACATATTAGGTCGAAAAGATGTATCTCTGTGGCTGCATTATTCCAGGATATTTTGTTCCATCATTTATCTTTTTCGGCGGCTAGGTTTTTGTGCACCTCGAAGAAACTACAAAGATTGAATGGATCTTTGATTCTCATATAGATCTTCGAGGGGTGTTCTTACATCAACAATACTTTTCCAGAACAAAGTCCTTTCGTGGAGTTCGGAAGGCGATCAGCAGGAAGGCTTGAGGATTCAAGATTCGACATTCATGCAGAGGTGTGATTAACATGGATTCGACAAGTAGGTTTTAGGCTTCGTGGTGAGGATACACGAACACTGAGTAAGATCTCTTGTATTCACACATTGATTATAGTGCATGATTCCTTCCCGTGGTTTTTTTTCCCGTTTTGGGTTTTCCACGTAAAATCTTTGTGTCTTACGAGATTATTTATTTTTCCAGTTTATGCGATTGATAGTTTTTCATTAATCAAGTTAATTTAATTTTGTGACTTGATTGAGGAATTTCATTTGGTATCAGAGCGGGTCGCTCTTTTTTTTTTTTTTTGTGGAATCGTTGTGTTCTTGAGCGGATCTTGTAGGTTACAATGGAAAGCGCCAATCGCCCTCCGGTATTAGATGGCACAAACTTTGATCATTGGAAAGCCAAGATGGAGGCTTATATGAAGGCTATTGATGAAGATGTGTGGATGGCTTGTGAAATCAAATACACTCCTCCAACAGAAACAGACGGTGAAACCTCTCAATCTAAAACTAGTGCGAGTTACACTCCAGCTGAGAAGACTGCACGGGCTGCCAACAGTTGCGCATTAAATATACTTTTCACCTATGTGGATACAAAAGAATTCCATCGGATCTCAACTTGCAAGGTAGCAAAGGAAGCATGGGATATTCTGGTTACCACCCATGAAGGAACCCAAACAGTGAAACAAGGAAAGTTGCAACGTGTTACCACTGAATTTGAGATGATTCGGATGAAGGAGGATGAGACTTTTGATGAGTTCTACGCCAAGCTAAATCATATTGTCAACACGAGCTATTCTTTGGGTGAGCCTCTTAATCCTTTCTGTGTGATTAAGAAAATTTTACGCTCTTTACCTGCTCGTTTTAAAACCAAAGTAGATATCTTGGAAAGTAAAAAGAAACTAGCAGAGATGTCAGTTGAGGAAATTGTCGGTCAGTTTCAAACCTATGAACTCACTCATTTTGAAAAAAAAAACTCCTCTAAAAATAGTGCTAAACATTTTGAAAAATCTATCGCTTTTTCTAGTAAACAAAAAGAGTCTTATGAGTCTGATAGCGATGATAATTATGACATGGAGGCTTTGGCTATGTTTGCTAAAAATTTCAAGCGTTTTTTTAAGAAAAAGAATAATGATAATGAAAACAATGGAAAGAGAGGCAAGGGTAAATTGGAGTCATATAATAATAAGGAACGAAAGGGAGTGAGAGGGCCACCTTCAGGGCCAAAGTGCTATGAATGTCATGGCTATGGTCATTTGGCGCAAGATTGTGCTAATAAGAAAGCTAAACAAAAAGTCTATAATGTTAAAACTTGGGATGACGATACCGGTAGTGAAAAATCAGGGAGTGAACCAGATGATGAAAATACTAAAAAAAATTATTTAGCTTTCACCGGGAAGTTGAGTAAAGGAGAAAGAACCGAGAGTGATATTGAAGAAGATCTTGTAGATTTTGATGAATTGAAAGAGGAGTATAATAAGCTGTATGATGAAAGTGCTAAAATCACCAAGCAAAATATCAAACTAAGCAGTAAATATGAAGCAGCTAGTGCTGACCTGGCTAAAGCTTTAGCTACAGTTAAGGAGTTGTCAAAATCTTTGGAGTACTTGACACAGGAGAGAGATGACTTGAAGAAGGAAGTGGTCCAACTCCAGACACAAAACAAGTGTCTCGAAGAACTCAATGCATTAAATGAAGGTAAAGTAAATGACTTGTCTGCAAAACTAAAAGATACTGATGGAATTTTTGAGCGTTTCAATGCAGGGTCTAAGTCATTAGATAAAATTCTTGAAGTTCAAAGGGTATCCAACGATCGCTCCGGGCTTGGATATGATGACTCATCATCAAGCCTTCTGAAGGAAGGACAAAGCTCTCATGAAAAAGGTAAGAAGGAAACTACAAAGCATCAACAAGTTGAGGTAAACACTACACCTGGGCAAACTAATTTCAAGCCTCAAACTTTCTATAAAATGCCGGGATATATTCAAAAGACTTTTTCTGGAAAATTTATCCCTACTTGTCACTACTGTGGTGTAAAAGGTCATATTCGTCCAAACTGTTTTCAATTATATGGGTATCCTATGCATCATAACATACATCGTATAAAGGTTAAAGGTCACATGAATGCTAATCTTAAGAAAAATATACATGGTTATTTTGATAAGGATAAGCTTATTTCAAAAAATCATGTGAACCCTGTCGATACTAAGACGAGGCAAATTTGGATTAGGAGTGCCGATTTATATTGCATGGTTGTTCATACTGCTCTTAAGGCGCGAAACACACACATGTGGTACTTAGATAGTGGGTGCTCTCGACACATGTCTGGTGATAAATCCTTGTTTACTAGTCTTGAAAAATACGATGGTGGATATGTTACTTTTGGTGATGGGAGTAAATCTAAAGTAGTAGGAAAAGGAAGTGTTCAAGCTCCTGGTATTTGCACTTTAGAAAATGTGTTATTCGTTAATGGTCTTAAGGCAAATTTAATAAGTATCAGTCAAATGTGCGATTCTCACCATGAAGTTAAATTCTCAAAGAATGATTGCTTTATTTCTGATATTAATGGTTCTATTGTTATGCATGGTACTAGAACTTCTGATAATTGCTATGGCATTGTTCCTTCCGATAGTCTAACTTGTCATACCATTAAACTTGATGAGATTGATCTTTGGCACCAACGTTTGGGTCATATCAATTATAAAGATCTTTCTACTTTGACTAATAAGGAACTAATCCGTGGAGTTCCAAAACTGAGTCGTCCCTCCAATCATGTGTGCGGTCCGTGTCAACTTGGTAAGCAAACTAAAGCAATTCACAAAAAGTCTAATACTTTAGCCACTTCGAGACCTTTAGAACTTCTTCATATGGACTTGATGGGTCCCTCAAGAGTTGAAAGTATTGGCAGAAAAAAATATATTTTTGTTATAGTTGATGATTTTTCGCGCTTTACTTGGGTTAGATTTCTTCGGGAAAAATCTGACACATTGTCTGAATTTAAATCCTTTGTTAAGAGTGTGCAGAATGAGAAGGATATGCAAATTGGGTGTATAGTCCGTATTCGGTCTGATCATGGGAGAGAATTTGAGAACACTGAATATGCTATGTTTTGTGATGATCTAGGAATAAGTCATGAGTTCTCTGCTCCCAAAACTCCTCAACAAAATGGGGTTGTTGAACGTAAAAATAGGGTTATTCAAGAGATGGCGCGTGTCTTGCTTCACTCTCGCAAGATTGCTCGCAGGTTTTGGGCTGAGGCTGTTAACTCTGCGTGTTACATCATTAATCGCGTCTATCTTCGTCCAGGTACTAAAAATACTCCTTATGAATTATGGAAAGGGAAAAAGCCTAATGTTAAGTATTTTAGAACCTTCGGGAGTAAATGTTACATATTGAAGGATAGAGAAAGTTTAGGTAAATTTGATTCCCGTAGTGACGAAGGTATATTCTTGGGGTACTCTCCAAATAGTCGTGCTTTGCGTGTCTACAATTTGCGCACTTCTACCATCATCGAATCTATTAATGTTGTGGTTGATGACATGTCGTCTCCTGATATAGACATTACTAATGAAGATGTGTTCGAGCCTTTTACTATTCATGAGCAGGTAGTAGATATTGAGACCCAAGTAAATGATGAACAAGATAGTGACATTGAAGAAAAAGAAGCTGAAATAAAAACTCAGGAGGATGAGGAACCGGCGAGAGCAACAGATGGATTAAATCCATCAGCAAGGGTTAAACTAAATCATCCAGAGGCACAAGTGATTGGTAAGGTGACTGATCCTATGAAAACACGCAGGCAGATTCGCGAAGAGGTAACTCATTTATGCTATGTGTCTTCAATTGAACCTAAGAATGTTAAGGAAGCTCTACTCGACGATTATTGGATAACTGCGATGCATGATGAACTACATCAATTTGAACGCAATGATGTGTGGGAACTAGTGCCTAAACCTCACAATACTAATATAATTGGGACGAAATGGATTTTTAAAAATAAAACTAATGAAGATGGTGTTATTGTGAGAAATAAGGCTAGACTTGTAGCTCAAGGTTATACTCAAGTTGAAGGTATAGATTTCGACGAGACGTTTGCTCCTGTGGCCCGTTTAGAATCCATTCGTCTTATGCTAGCTGTTGCTTGTCACATGGGGTTCAAACTTTTTCAAATGGACGTAAAAAGTGCGTTTTTAAATGGCATAATCAAGGAAGAAGTTTATGTGTCTCAACCTAAAGGCTTTGAAGACCCGCACAAATTAGATCATGTCTATCATCTTAAGAAGGCCCTATACGGCCTTAAACAAGCACCTCGCGCGTGGTATGAACGCTTAACTTCTTTTCTGGTCAAGCACGGATTTAATAAAGAACAAGTAGATAAGACACTGTTCATTAAACAAGAAGATCAACACATCCTTGTTGCTCAAATTTATGTAGATGATATTATTTTTGGTTCCACATCTCAGTCTTTGGTCAATTATTTTTCTGACACCATGCAAAGTGAGTTTGAGATGAGTATGATGGGAGAGTTATCTTACTTTCTCGGGCTTCAAGTTAAACAGATTGATAAAGGGCTATTTATTTCACAATCCAAGTACGCTAAAGGACTTGTGCATAAGTTTGGTTTAGAAAATGCGAAACATGCTCGTACACCTATGAGTACTACTACCAAGCTTGCTCATGACCCTGAAGGAATAAATGTTGATCATACATTATATCGGAGTATGATAGGAAGTCTTCTCTATCTTACTGCTAGTCGACCTGACATAGCCTTTAGTGTTGGTCTATGTGCTCGTTACCAAGCGTGTCCCAAAGAGTCGCATCTTTCCGCTGTTAAACGTATTATTAAGTATATTAGTGGAACTCTCGATTATGGGATTTGGTTTACTCATGATACCACTGCCAACTTGGCGGGATATTCTGATGCCGATTGGGCAGGGTGTGCTGATGATCGGAAGAGTACATCTGGTGGATGTTTTTATGTAGGTAATAATCTTGTAGCTTGGCTAAGTAAAAAACAGAATTCCATATCTCTATCCACGGCCGAAGCAGAGTATATTGCGGCTGGAAGTGGGTGCACTCAATTATTATGGATGAAGCAAATGCTTGCTGATTACGGTATTCCTCAAGGCTCTATTACCTTATATTGTGACAACACTAGTGCTATTAACATTTCAAAAAATCCTGTTCAACACTCTCGCACTAAGCACATAGATATTCGCCACCACTTTATTCGCGATCTTGTTGAAGAGGGTATTGTAATTTTAGAATATCTAGACACTGAAAATCAAAAGGCTGATCTGTTCACAAAACCTCTTGACTACACTCGGTTTAATTATCTCCGAAAGTCCGTTGGAGTCTCCTCCATCTCCTAGCAATAAATAATAATCTCAAAAACAAAAGGGGGTCTTTTTCTTGTCATTTTTAAAAAATAAAAAAAAATTTATATGTTTTTATACTATAAGATAAACAAAATTTTCTCATACGTAAGTTTGTTTTTATTTGTCGCTTCTCTTATTTATCAACATTTTTTTGGGCACTTTTTGAAGCATTTGTCTCTGATTGAAGTGGTTGTTAATGGACTTTTTTGGATAAGGACTCATGAGCTATGTTTGCTTTCTGTCTATCTTCCTATCTGTGGAATGCTATTATATTGGTTGGAGCATGGTCCTACCTCTGTGTCCTACACTTGTTCACGATAATGATAATATGCTTATGTATCCTTTCCTGTCATTTCTTATGCAAATGGAGAGGTCTTGATTTTCTTCCCCAACAGATTGACCGTTCAGCATTTATGATATTGTATTGGGTGTTTAGTGTTTAAAAAAAAAAAAAAATGATGTGTGGTTGTATTAAGTCTTTCTATGGTGGCTTTTTCGGGCTTTTCACTTAGTAACCGGGCCTCTTGCCTCAGTAAGCAGTGAGTGTTCGCGTCAAACGGTGGAGAGTTTCGGGTTTGTCGTATGTGAGTAGCTGAGGTTCTAGCCTTTTGACTTGAGTAAGTAAGTCCGTTGGGGTGTTCTCTACATCTAGTGCCCTAAAGCCGTTTGGTTTGGGTGTCACTGACCTAAAGCTCGCTACATGGGTCAATTAGAAAGCTTAATGGACCAAGGCATTGCACATTCACATTTTATCCACTGGAATATGTTGAGGGGGAGTATTAATACGGTGTGAAGGAGTTGGTGATGTTATTGACAATATGTATATCCAAAAATGCTTGGTTTGACTTCTTGAGGGGGAGTTGCTAAGACCTCCTATGTGTTCATAAGAAACCAAGAAATTGTGATTTTATTGAGCTTAAGTGTTGTTGTCGTGACTCACACACACACCTTTGTCACTTTGTTTTGACCAATGCGATATCCGGTATATTCGTATCACTGTGATAGGTTCATAGCCTGAGTGCATACATTAGTTTATTGGTGTTCTTATTTATCAATGCCCTTCACCATCATTTGCTTTCGCAAACATGCTTTAAATGTGTGTTTAACCGTTATCGTATTGCCGTCCAAATAATAATGAACTCAAAATACAAAATAAAATCCTCTTTGTCCTCTAAGGAAAGTCTTCTTATTTTCTATTTCTACTAGTTTCCTTTACGGCTTTTATCATATATTATACAAATTGACCAAAAGGAAAATTTTCTTTAATATTATTTCCTTTATAGTGTTTCATTGTGTCTTTGTTTAGAAAAGGTCACGTGTTTGCCTGATTTCAGGATTCCTTCCTATATCACACAACTTGGTGCCTATTAAGGTCTTATTTTATTATTTCCTTTTTCAAATCTCTTTGGTTTCTTCCGCTGCTGCTACAGTCGGTTTGCTTATGTTTTGGACTTATTAGGCATGTTATTTCGTTTTTTTTGGTTCGCCATATCTGGCTTCTGTTTCTCCTTGCTATTTCTTTAACAGCGTTCCTTTGTTCTTCTATGACAAAAAGGGGGAGAACTAGTTAACACGTTATTTTGATGCTAATGGTTGGCTTGTGAGTTGTTTTGATGTCTCTTGCAGGTGCTCTCCACCAAGTGTTTCATTAGGGGATAGGTACTTCATTTGGTGTATTTTGTTTTGTCATTGAAGTGCCAAAGGGGGAGATTGTAAGCTCCATAAGCTGCGCTCCTTTTTTTGGTTGGCACGTTCATGACCAAAATACACATTTCCGTGTATTCCCTTTTATCGAGTTGTATTCACATTATTTTTTTTAGAGTGTCTGTATTAGGATGTGGAAAGGAATCTCACACTTTGTATTTTTTTGTTATTTTTCCACATGAGTGCGGTAGTTGTTAGTCAAGTCTTTTGACAGTGGGAATCATTTCAAGCAACATCCGCCTTCCTTACTTAGAAGATTTTGAAGCAAAAGTAAGCAACATCCGCCTTCCTTACTTACAAGATTTTGAAGCAGAAGTAAGCAACATCCGCCTTCCTTACTTAGAAGATTTTGAAGCAGAAGTCTTTTGCTCAAGCAAAACAGGCATTTTATGACGCAGCGACCACACCAGATTATTTCTCATCATTGCTCTATATATATACCACATATTAGGTCGAAAAGATGTATCTCTGTGGCTGCATTATTCCAGGATATTTTGTTCCATCATTTATCTTTTTCGGCGGCTAGGTTTTTGTGCACCTCGAAGAAACTACAAAGATTGAATGGATCTTTGATTCTCATATAGATCTTCGAGGGGTGTTCTTACATCAACAATACTTTTCCAGAACAAAGTCCTTTCGTGGAGTTCGGAAGGCGATCAGCAGGAAGGCTTGAGGATTCAAGATTCGACATTCATGCAGAGGTGTGATTAACATGGATTCGACAAGTAGGTTTTAGGCTTCGTGGTGAGGATACACGAACACTGAGTAAGATCTCTTGTATTCATACATTGATTATAGTGCATGATTCCTTCCCGTGGTTTTTTTTCCTGTTTTGGGTTTTCCACGTAAAATCTTTGTGTCTTGCGAGATTATTTATTTTTCCAGTTTATGCGATTGATAGTTTTTCATTAATCAAGTTAATTTAATTTTGTGACTTGATTGAGGAATTTCACTTAGAAAGCTGACTTAAACGCGTTAACCATATTTTTCAATTAACAGACGACCACGCTACTACTGAGAAAGAATGGAGTTGAAGAAAACCGATTTTTGTTGGCTTTGCTTTCGAGTCGTCAAGAGTGCAAAACTAATGCACTCGCGTCCTCCTACACGAATAGAACAGGAAATTGAGAATATAAAAATGGGGCAATACCACAAAGATCAACAGAGAAATCTCACAATGGAAGAAGAGAATATTTGCGCTGATTATGTCTATAGCTCTTTCTAGGAAGCTCTAAGAAAACCCCAAGCGGCGATTACCCTTCATGAAATGAGTTAGCTGGACGGTCGTCAACAAGTTGTAAAATATAATTCGAGTTGAATTCGAGATGATTCAAAGATAACATGATATTATTAATGCACAAGTAAGCTAACCCTATGCCGGTCAATTCTGGAAATAATGTACGTAAGAAGTTTTTAGCTTAGGAAACTTGTGTAAACTCCTTGCTTGACTGCACATTATTTGTTTGAATTGGTCAATTGGTCACTCTTATACACGAACTCAATCGGTCAATTGGTTCATTCTTTAAAATTTGATATTCGAGAAATTTACTGGAGAAACCCTAAATACAACACTTCAAAACCGAAGACTTTTAGAAGGAACAGATTTTTTCGAGTCTAGTTTTGTTCATCCTAGGGTGAGCAAACTTTGTTTATCTTCCACCTTGTGTGACCACCTTGAGATCCTACTTCGATGATCCAAATCGTGTATTTTATTCAAATTGATTTTTTTGTTTATCACAAAAAATTGAGCTCAATTGGATATCGGTAAGTGTTGAAGCTAAAAATATAGTTTTAAGCTTTAAAAATTAAAAGTTTCGAAGTAAAAATTAAATTTTTAAGTCAAACACTCATTGAAATCCGATTGAGTAGAATTTTTTTTGTGATAATTAAAGAAATTAATCAGAACACAATAAACGATTTTAATCATCAAAATAGAATCTCAAAGTGGTTCTATACGGCAGAGGATAAACAAAGTTATACCTAATTTTTTCTCATCAACTCATGACTCGAGGGATAAATTATTCTAGGATTTCTCATCTTGGGAACTGACATATTCAGTGACCTCAGCCATCTTTGATTAGCCATTAAGGCACAGACTTTCTTTACCAAATTTAGATTAAACACTTTGTATTTTTTTGTTAATATGTGCCCTAAGGGCACATATTAAGAATTATTAAATAGCTTAATTTTACTTCCACTTTTATTGAAAATAATAAAAATCATTAATGTCATATTCAATTTTAGAGTAAGAAAAAATTTGTGTTCTAGTGAGACCAAAATACTCTCTTTTTTCTTTGTGTAAAAAAGAGTTAAATGTTAGAAAATTAAATTGTAACCGAATTTTCAAGAGTAAAAAAAGATGTTTAGAATTTTATTTCATTCGATAATTACTTCAAAATATTCGATAATGTGTGGCTAATTTTTTTTACCTTTACATTCATTCGACAATGTGATGTTGATTTTTAAAATAGTGTTTAATTTAAATCCCAGACACATGCTCGTGTGCACAGGATTCATGAAGTAAATGAGAGGTAATCTAATTTTTTTTAAAGATCATTGAATTTTTTTTGTTATTAACTACCTTTTTCGGGAGAAATTATATAAACAATCTTATAGTTTTTTCACCGTACAATTAAATTAAAGTTCTAGAGTTTTTTTTTATTGTGCAACTAAAACTCTAGATCTCAAGTTACATTGCAATTTAATCTCTTCGTATGATTCCATTTAATGATTCGTTTGCCGCGCAAACTTTTTTCGGTTCATGCCAATAAACAGCTAGCTAGTTGCTCTTTTGTGTACCAAGTTGTTTCGTCATCTAAGATATTCGTAATAATTACAAGAGGTAGAAAAAAATAAGGAAGAAAAAACGAAAAAGCAACAAAGAAAAAAATAAAAAGGGTATTTTGGTCTCACTAAAACACAAGTTTTTCTCTACTCTAATATTGAACATGACATTAATGATTTTTACTGTTTTCAATAGAAGTGGAAGTAGAGTTAGGCTATTTAATGATCCTTATTATGTGTCCTTAGGGCAGATATTAACAAAATCCTAATGATAATATAATTGTTGTTTATTTAGGTAAACTCTTCCTAATTGCGGGTCATCTCAGGCACTAAAATAATGATAAGTATGGAAGTGGGGATTCAGGGAGGCTGTAGTGCCTTTCTCTATAGTGCATGAGTAGTGTGGGCAAAACGACGTAGTTTTGCCCACTTTACCATTGAAACTACATCATTTTGATTTTATACATTTTAAAAATAATTTGAATGATAAGTTAAAACGATATAGTTTTGACGGCAAAAGGCACAATACTACGTCGTTTTGTCCGCACTACACGTGCACTACAAATAAGTGCACTACGGCTCCCCCAAATCCATGGAAGTGGAAGAATCATGTTAACATCGAGAATGACTGATGGTTAAGATCAAAAGAGAAGATACATAAACAAGTACCCACGTACTACAGCATGGGACACATCAATGAAATTTGAAAGAGTAATGAGTTTCGTGCACAGATCTGAACACAATGCAATGTAATTATTTGATGTGCGTGGATTTTTTATTATTTACATGAGTCTATGTGATCAAATTATTCCTGTACAAATGTGTTCGCCAAATCGATATAGAAAAATGCCAGTTGTGTCCGTACATAAGTCAGTATATATCTATTGAAGAATATACTCAATATTAATATTAGAAGTCTAAGATGTTCAATATCAATATTAGAAGTCTACGATGTCGAATACTCCTTAAAGGTCAAAGTAGTGGATAAAATTATCATTTAGGGTATGGTTATACGTCTTGTTAGATTCGAGGTTTGTTTATTTTTTGAACCTCGAATATGATATCCGGGTTTTTAATTTATCCGTCCGAAAGGGCATAAAATTTTTCCACTCATCCCTCTATTCATATCTTAGCCCCTTCTATATTTATCTTCTATTTATGTCAATGCCATTATTAATTAGTATAATATTATTATTAATTACGAAAATGTCATTCACGTATTCATATCAATTATATCCTGATTCTTTACTAAAAATACTCAAACAAACTCTTTATAACTGTTCACCCGTCTATAATAAATCTCTTATTTTATTATATTCTTCTCTTACTATGTCTATCATATCTCTTTTATAATTTTGACCGCTAATAAACGGACGGTTAGGGTTTTATCTAGTAGCTTGTGTCCGACGCGTGTCTTATTGAAACGGCCTTGTGGGCTTCACGAATTATAGTACTGGCCTCGAGAGCCTTGTACGACATCATTAATGATGCCCAATAAAGGACTAGCTCGAGCCCACCTTCTCACTGATGGGCTGATTGGTCCACCAAGTACGAGGTCGGTTTAATCACCTTAGCATACCCAAGAAGAGAGACCATAATATGTTCCATATATAAAGAGACAATAAAAATACCCATAAGTCATTTTACCCCATGGTTCTCGACCCTTTGATAGAAAGCCATTGCCAACACCCGACAGGAGCGCGTTGCTCCATTATCAGCAGCTCCAAAATGTGTGTGCGTGTGTGAGAGAGAGAGAGAGAGAGCTTCAAAGTAAATTCGATTGTTAAGGTTCAGAAATTCAGGTTTCAATGGTGGGATTTTTCTTGTTCTTCAAGCTTTATCTTTTCATTTGTGTTTACATATAGTCTGCTGGAGTTTTTCATTTTACATCGAAACAAAGGGAACTTTAAACTGCACCATTACAAGCTTCAGTTGCCTTTACTTGTAGTAAAGAAAGAGTTATGACCAACTCTTTATACAAAAAAAAAAAACATGCGATGAGATAAGTCTTTCAGAAATTAGTCAAAGTTCGATTAAGCTAGCTTGGACACTATAAGTTATGAAGAAAAAACATAGTACGCTTCCATTACCTCACCAAAACAACATAACATATAAGAACTTCTCATACATAATAACAAAAGACTGATCTGCAATTTGGAGATGCAGATATTTATTTGCAGAAATAGCATAAAAACTAACCAAAACAAACCAAACAGCCTACTTATATTTAGGACCAGTTGGAGGTAGGTTAGCTTTGAAAAATGCAAGTAGCATATCTCTGGGAGGCAGAGTTTCTTTGACAACAGGGCAATTGACAAACTCTTCAATCCATTTGCATAGCAGGGGAAGTTTCTCATCTGTCAACAAATCTACTCCTACTACTTCTAGGAGAACTCCAAGCCAAAGTCCGGCGAAATCTGCCACAATGTCTAGGAAACCAATGTGGTCTCCTCCAAAGAACTTCTTGCCCTTGAGCTGGCTTTCTAGGGTTTTCAGAAGCTCAAGTACTTCTTCCATTCCCTTCTCTTGTTCCTCTGCTTTGCTGAAGCATGCCTTCCATACTGTAGCTAAGCACTAATTAACAAACAAAGCATGCACATAAACTACGTAAGTAGGTGAAAAATGGATACACAAAGGGTATGGGAAAATAAATGGATAAATTTGTACTATACTTCGTTGGAGGAACTTTATGATACTTATTTTTGAAACCCTTTTTTTGGAGTCGGAATATGCAAATAACCTAACTTACAAATAGCAAGAAATCCCATCTTTACATTGATAAATGTCCTATGTAACATATTTTGTATATCTGTGCGGTTAAGATTCAAATTTGAAGTGATAAAAAATGAACTCGACGAAGATAAGGTTAAGGCTATATTTTTGCTTCCAATAGACTAAATACCCAGAAAAATACCAAGAAAAGTGTACCCAGTCTGAAGTTTGTTTCATTTTCTCTATGACCCACATCACACTATAATTGTCAAGGAATTCTAATTCGATTGTGGATAGAGATTCTGCATGTAAACCCCTTAGCTTAAAACAAAGCATACCTTCTCGTCGAAAAACTTAGCCCAGAAACGAGCGATGGCTCTCTCATAAGGATCTTCAGGCAAGATGGGATTTCCTTTCCATGTCTCCTCAATGTACTCGAGAATTACAAGTGACTCACAAATAGACTTCCCATTGTGCAAGAGCACAGGGATCTTCTTATGAACAGGGTTGTGCTCAAGAAGTAATGGACTCTTGTTAACTAGATCTTGTGGTACCAATTCATATTTGATTCCCTTTAGTTTCAGAGCAATCTCAACTCTGCAACTAAAAGGACTTCCACCAAAACTAAGCAACTTCACTTCTTCTGCCATTTTCTCAACTTCACTTCTTCTGCAACTTCTACTCTCAAAGGGGTATATGCTGCTTCTTTTGGATGTTGGTTTTTCTTCATGGACTTGTTGGGTTCTTATAGAGGAACCTTCATGGGGACTAACTTAGCCACCAAGTCTGATGTTAATTTGATGGGTCTATCTGTTATTAAATTATGGAGTCGTTGGGGGTTGGGAAGTCTAGAATATAAAATAGGGGATATGGGAAATGTTCAAAGAATCCCATTTCCAGTTTATAAGTAATCCATCTCAGTGGATTTGTAAATCTTAGAAAACTGACTTAAACGCGTTAACCATATTTTTCAATTAACAGCCGACCACGCTACTACTGAGAAAGAATGAAGTTGAAGAAAGCCGACTTTTGTTGGCTTCGCTTTCGAGTCGTCAAGAGTGCAAAACTAATGCACTCGCGTCCTCCTACATGAATAGAACAGGAAATTGAGAATATAAAAATGGGGCAATACCACAAAGATCAACAGAGAAATCTCACAATGGAAGAAGAGAATATTTGAGCTGATTATGTCTATAGCTCTTTCTAGGAAGCTCTAAGAAAACCCCAAATGGCGATTACCCTTCATGAAATGAGTTAGCTGGATGGTCGTCAACAAGTTGTAAATATAATTCGAGTTGAATTCGAGACGATTCAAAGATAACATGATATTATGAATGCACAAGTAAGCTAACCCTATGCCGGTCGATTCTGGAAATAATGTACGTAAGAAGTTTTTAGCTTAGGAAACTTGTGTAAACTCCTTGCTTGACTGCACATTATTTGTTTGAATTGGTCAATTGGTCACTCTTATACACGAACTCAATCGGTCAATTGGTTCATTCTTTAAAATTTGATATTCGAGAAATTTACTGGAGAAACCCTAAATACAACACTTCAAAACCGAAGACTTTTAGAAGGAACAGATTTTTTCGAGTCTAGTTTTGTTCATCCTAGGGTGAGCAAACTTTGTTTATCTTCCACCTTGTGTGACCACCTTGAGATCCTACTTCGATGATCCAAATCGTGTATTTTATTCAAATTGATTTTTTTGTTTATCACAAAAAATTGAGCTCAATTGGATATCGGTAAGTGTTGAAGCTAAAAATATAGTTTTAAGCTTTAAAAATTAAAAGTTTCGAAGTAAAAATTAAATTTTTAAGTCAAACACTCATTGAAATCCGATTGAGTAGAATTTTTTTTGTGATAATTAAAGAAATTAATCAGAACACAATAAACGATTTTAATCATCAAAATAGAATCTCAAAGTGGTTCTATACGGCAGAGGATAAACAAAGTTATACCTAATTTTTTCTCATCAACTCATGACTCGAGGGATAAATTATTCTAGGATTTCTCATCTTGGGAACTGACATATTCAGTGACCTCAGCCATCTTTGATTAGCCATTAAGGCACAGACTTTCTTTACCAAATTTAGATTAAACACTTTGTATTTTTTTGTTAATATGTGCCCTAAGGGCACATATTAAGAATTATTAAATAGCTTAATTTTACTTCCACTTTTATTGAAAATAATAAAAATCATTAATGTCATATTCAATTTTAGAGTAAGAAAAAATTTGTGTTCTAGTGAGACCAAAATACTCTCTTTTTTCTTTGTGTAAAAAAGAGTTAAATGTTAGAAAATTAAATTGTAACCGAATTTTCAAGAGTAAAAAAAGATGTTTAGAATTTTATTTCATTCGATAATTACTTCAAAATATTCGATAATGTGTGGCTAATTTTTTTTACCTTTACATTCATTCGACAATGTGATGTTGATTTTTAAAATAGTGTTTAATTTAAATCCCAGACACATGCTCGTGTGCACAGGATTCATGAAGTAAATGAGAGGTAATCTAATTTTTTTTAAAGATCATTGAATTTTTTTTGTTATTAACTACCTTTTTCGGGAGAAATTATATAAACAATCTTATAGATTTTCACCGTACAATTAAATTAAAGTTCTAGAGTTTTTTTTTATTGTGCAACTAAAACTCTAGATCTCAAGTTACATTGCAATTTAATCTCTTCGTATGATTCCATTTAATGATTCGTTTGCCGCGCAAACTTTTTTCGGTTCATGCCAATAAACAGCTAGCTAGTTGCTCTTTTGTGTACCAAGTTGTTTCGTCATCTAAGATATTCGTAATAATTACAAGAGGTAGAAAAAAATAAGGAAGAAAAAACGAAAAAGCAACAAAGAAAAAAATAAAAAGGGTATTTTGGTCTCACTAAAACACAAGTTTTTCTCTACTCTAATATTGAACATGACATTAATGATTTTTACTGTTTTCAATAGAAGTGGAAGTAGAGTTAGGCTATTTAATGATTCTTATTATGTGCCCTTAGGGCAGATAATTAACAAAATCCTAATGATAATATAATTGTTGTTTACTTAGGTAAACTCTTCCTAATTGCGGGTCATCTCAGGCACTAAAATAATTAATGATAAGTATGGAAGTGGAAGAATCATGTTAACATCGAGAATGACTGATGGTTAATATCAAAAGAGAAGATACATAAACAAGTACCCACGTCCTACAGCATGGGACACATCAATGAAATTTGAAAGAGTAATGGATTTCGTGCACAGATCTGAACACAATGCAATGTAATTATTTGATGTGCGTGGATTTTTTATTATTTACGTGAGTCTATGTGATCAAATTATTCCCGTACAAATGTGTTCGCCAAATCGGTATAGAGAAATACCAGTTGTGTCCGTACATAAGTCAGTATCTATTGAAGAATGTACTCAATATTAATATTAGAAGTCTAAGATGTTCAATATCAATATTAGAAGTCTACGATGTAGAATACTCCTTAGAGGTCAAAGTAGTGGATAAAATTATCATTTAGGGTATGGTTATACGTCTTGTTAGATTCGAGGTTTGTTTATTTTTTGAACCTCGAATATGATATCCGGGTTTTTAATTTATCCGTCCGAAAGGGCATAAAATTTTTCCACTCATCCCCTCTATTCATATCTTATCCCCTTCTATATCCGTCTTTTATTTATGTCAATGTCATTATTAATTAGTATAATATTATTATTAATTACGAAAATATTATTCAGCTATTCATATCTATTATATCCTGATTCTTTACAAAAATATTCAAATAAACTCTTTATAATTGTTCACTTATCTATAATAAATCTTTTCTTTTATTATATTCTCTTTTTACTAAATCTATCATATCTTTTTTATAATTTTGATCGCTAATAAACGGACTATTAGAATTTTATCGAGTATATTTGGTGACCGAGTAGCTTGTGTCCGACTTGTGCCTTATTGAAACGGCTTTGTGGGCTTCACGAATTATAGTACTGCCTCGAGAGCCTTGTACGACATCATTAATGATGCCCAATAAAGGACTAGCTCGAGCCCACCTTCTCAGTGATGGGCTGATTGGTCCACCAAGTACGAGGTCGGTTTAACCACCTTACCATAACCAAGAAGATAGACCATAATATGTTCCAATATATAAAGAGACAATAAAAATGGACCCCAACAACAGCATCTATAGTACCAATTCTTTAGTACTCGAATTGTTCCTGTCTAGCTGTTGGGTTTTCAACCCTAGGCCGTTCTCCTCGTGATCCAGGTATTGGACAAAGTCCTATCCTATGTGAGACAATTTTTGCCAATTAGGTTAACCCCCAAGGTAGAGAAATATATATAAGATGAACTTCTTGTTTTTATGTCCAGACAAATTCAATAGTCTATAATGCTAACATGGTAGTAGCATGTGCTTAACGCCTCGTTTGTTAGGGTCAGGGGAGGTTCGGTGTTATTACTTTAGATATGACTCTATAATTGTCATATTTGAGATTTGTTTATTTCGTTATGGGTCAAAGAACCATTTAATATATTTCCTTGAAGAAGATAAAATTATTCAAGCCCGTCACCCATTCATATATTAGGCCCTTCTATATCTATTTCTATTTATGGTAATTTCTGGTAATGACATTAATAATAACAAGAATGTCATTATTAATTATGAAAAATACCATTTACCTAGTCATATCTCTCATATTTTTCCTTCCTCAAAATACTCAAATAAACTATTTTATAACTATTCACTTATCTATAATAGATCCCTATTTTCTTATTATACCTCTCATATTGCCTTTAAAGTTTTGACCGCTACCAAACAAGCGGACCAAAGGTTATGGCATGTTTGGTTTGCAAGTCTTATTAATTAAGTCTATATTCAATGAAAAAATCAAATAGTAATCTGATTTGCATGTCTTATTTATCTTATTAGGTGGGCCCAACTTAAAATACAAGAAATGGGTTAGATTATCATAATATATTAGACCTCTAAAAAAGTTAAAGATATTACAAATTGGCACCACATAAAAAATCGCGTAATAAAAAGTGTGTTGGTTCAAATTTATTAAAAGACTTTTGACAATAAGAATGGACTCTTAACTGAGCAGTCTTTGACAAATTAACAATTGAAAACACCTTTAGACAAATATAATCACTCAAAACTATTCTAGAGAAACCAAGACCTTAACAAAAGCCACTAGGAAACCCCATTACATAGTAGATGTGTTGTGCAATACAACAACGTCTTTGGCGTAAAAACGAAGACTTTTACTAGTCGGAGTATACCTGAAAATAGTATTTTGTGTATCAAAAATGATATCGTTTCGATGCTTGGCACGTCTTACTGTGCACTGTGCACTTTGCACAAACCCCAAATCCACAATCATAATGTTACAAAATTGGGTCCCCAAAAAGCTAGAATATTGACAAAAGGTTTCTCATCCCTGTAGGGATTTCAAATAAAACATCAACATCAATCAAACATTATGCTAGCCGTTGGGAGGAGCCTATCTTTAAGGTTTCTTTGTTTTCTGTTGGAACAACCGGCAACATCATCAATTTAAAGTGGAATTAAGAGTAGAAGTAGAGAAATTTAAGCCTTACAAGGGAAGTTTAGACAAAAGAAATATTTTGGGCAAGAGGTAGATAGATGTGTGGGGATATACTTAGTTCATTATGATGAGATTTACCTGCAAGCAAAACTCTTTCTTTGCCCAACTTTAAGTCACTTTTTTGTCATGCTTAGTCATGCTCTCTAAAATGGTTTTTGATTAAGGTCTCCATGCTTTTTTAATTTTTATATTTATTAGGAGTTGCTCGCGCCTGAAAGCACTTCTGACGGAGTTTTTAAAGGATGAGGGCTACTTCTGAACGAATTTTAATTATACTCTAACAAACTAATAGTAAGGTCTTATTTGGCCTAACTGTACTATTATATTATTGAATTATGAAGTCATTTGTAGAACTCATTTAATCCAGTCTATTTGGACTAAATTACTTGAGGTGGGTTTTGATTGCAAATCTGCAATAAATGTTTGTTTCTCTTTGACTTGAGAGGGGAAAAAAGACTTGAAAAGACGATTATGCCCCTTAATGTTGGATAGGTTCAATTATTCAGTGGATAATTTAAGGGTAATTCTATTATTTTCGTAGCTTCCAATAATTACGACTCATAGACCCATAGACTGGCTCTATGATAATGAGATGAATAATTTAGTTCAAACATGTTGGATTATGAACCCTTCTAGTAGAAAAAAATCCAACTAAAATACTTGGCCAAATAGGCCCTTAAGATGATAAATACTCAAATTTTAGTAATTAAAGTACGTAAATGAAAACAATCAACAGATCAAACCATAACAGTTACTTATTTTATGAGCTTAACAAATAAATAATTCTTTTTTATCCTTTTGATCTGTTATTACAAATATATTTAAATATTAATTCCCTTGATATTTCAAACTTGAACAACTTAGACATACTTATCAGTTGTTATGGGTAGTACAAACAAAAAGTTATGTTTATTGGCCTAACTTTACTAGATTAAATTTTTCTTGTTTTTATTTAATTTTTTTAATTTATTATTTTAAATTAATTTGTTATGATTTATTGATTCCTCTCAATTAAATAAATCTAAAAAAATAAAATTATATCCAAAAACTAAAAAAATTTCACTAAAAACGAAAAATAAGACCAAACAGACTCAGTTTTGTCTTTTTAAAATTTTTTGAACATAATTTTGTATTTTTCTAAAAATATCTTGTCAAGACGAATCAATAACCATAAAAAAATTAACGCAAAAAAAATCAAACAATAATCTAATAATTAATGCGTGCAAATAGACCCGCAGCTGATTTATTGCCCACAAATATAAATCCATGTACCATATCAATAGGTACCAATGAAAATAAATTTTTTTAAGTTATGTTTTATTGTGTGGCAATGATTTCTTTTGATAAATCAATGGGTTCTTATGATATAATTATTTGAATGCAACACAATGAAGACAAATATGCATCGCATATAATATATTCTTAAGCTTTTCTTATATAGTTTGTATGAGATAATAATAAGTTTATTTTGTGATGATTTGATCATTTCATTTTGTGATAAACCCTAAATCATTTCAATCAGTTTGCATTAAAGTATAATTGTGAGTGCTAAGCAACAATAATTTATAAGAGATTTTTCTTTTTTGCATCACTCCGGTAGAAAATTACGAATATTTTTTTTGAACTAGTTGTCTCTAATCAATTCTATTTTCAACTTTTGTATAAAAATTATTTTATTAAATAAACACCAATAAAAAATAAAATTTCCAAATAATTAAGTAGTTGCCTGTCAAACTGGCTTGAAATAAGCAATTCAAAAGAGACTTTAACCTTTTGCATAAAATCAAACCCTAATCGTTGTCTCAAAAGATTTGCCAAGTGAACTGAATAGCCTTTGAACTATGGTATCTGGTTGTTGAGGAGCCATTTGCACATATTAAGTTGGTCTACACACAGATTCGCATGTATAAATTTGGACATAGATGTATCCGGAAGTGTTCGACGCATGTGGATCCTTCCAAAATATGTGAGTTGTGCTCTTCTCTGTAAGGCCCCTTCATCAGGGGCACAAGCGCCCTACTGGTGTCCGTATGCGAGGCGCCATCTTAGCTAGCCAGTCTTTACCTGACCAACTATCTAATACTACACAGGCTCATCAAGCAAAGCTTTTTAACTTTCTTTAGGATTTGACCTGAACTGTTCGACAAATTCTCACGCGTTGCACACTTGTTTAGCACTTTGTTCTCAACTCTTCTCAGCTCCTGAGCAAGACAAACCATCTTTCCGCATGCATTCGGATGCTTCTAGATATATATGGATCCAAATTTTCACATGTGAGTAGTCTATAGTCTTGCCCTATTGTCAAAGAATATAGATCCCAATTTACCAAAAGACCCCTACCAGGGCAATGTTCAACCACAAAAATATTTTACTGTTAAGAGTGTCCAACTTTTGCAACATGTAAATGATTTCCCCCAACCCACATGTTGGGGTTTTTAGCACCAAGAAGAAATCTCCAGATGTGAGAATGACGTTTGGGTCCTTAAACCCATGCAGATAAATAACCACAATAAGGATGTGAGTAATTTTATTTGACCTTAAAACTATTTTTCCTATTTCAATTTTCATACCATTTTAAAGAAATTTTATCTAACTCTAAGACGCCCTCATTAGGAAAAAATATTCGGTATTCTTGATACTACGTGATGTTATCATGTTATCCTCTCGATAAATAACAAATCGCAACACAAGTAATATGGGTTATCTTTTTTCATTCACTCAATGAACAAAAGTATCTTATCATGCTTCATTCTCTAGTGAATCTGTTGTGATGTGATCTCACAAAAATATCAATTGTACAAATAATTACACATGATATTGTGACGAGTATCAAATAATTACATCATCATTTGTCTTCTCTCCCTCCAACCACCACGCTGGCGATCTCAAATCAATTATACCAATTGCAATTTATAATAGTTAGATATGTTGATAATAGTTAGGTATGTGTCAACTCCAAATTTATATTTGATGAAAATGTTGAAGCGCTATAATTAAATTATTTTTTAAATCAATCAAACCAAAGGACAAGGCCGAAAAGAAAAACAACTTGTTTTTTAAATTGTTCGATGGAAATGTCCAAGCACTATAATTAAATATATTGGAGTCACTAAAGAATCTAAAGATAGTAAGAAAAATGGTGGATGAAAGAGGGCAGAACGACAGTGACGGTGATGACTTGTATGAGCGTAAAAAGACAAATTATATTTAATATCTATTGAAGAAGATGAAGTTACAAAATAAAATTGGATTTCTATTATTGGACCATGCGGTTAATCTTTTAGAAATTAGTTAAGGGTGTTTATAAGCTTGTCCGAATATTTTAAAAAAAAAATGATAGTATCACCTTGCAATATTGGATGAAGGGTAATTTAGGTATTTAGTACTCAACCAAATGAATCCTAGCAAAAACAATGTGAGGGGTAAATGGTAGACAATAATTGCGAGCTCCGTCCCTCACACTACTCCCACGACATTAGCCATGTTTTTTAACGAACTTCAAATATATTACGCTACTTTTAATCATGTTCATCGATAAAAAATACATTTTTATTGTGCTTAATGTAAAGCGAGAGAGAGAGAGAGAGAGAGAGAGAGAGAGAGGAGATACCTGATTTAAGCAAAGCATGGCACAGAGAGCGTCACTGGCAGTTTTGTGGTATACTTGAGTAGGCTCCCTGTACTCTTCTCTCTCTATCTCTCATAATATGCATCATACATTTGAGTGTGTGAGCAGCCTTCGGTAATCATAACCCTTCTTCCTCTCTACTCACATAAAGATACAAACATCCCCCAAAATCTCCAAATGGGCCTTTCTGTTTTTAACTTCTGCCCTTCACAGTCAGACATGGTTGAAGCCTTATGGATGGAGTTCTCTCTCAACCAGAAGAAAGAGAGCCAATTCAACAAAAACATGGACCAAATCTCAAGCTTTGCCCTCCATTGTTGAAGCTCAGAAGCTCAAATAACCAGAACCCATTTTGGGTATTTGCTTTCTGGGTCTCCAAATCACTTAGAAATTTGTATTATAAAGTTTCAAATGGGTTTTGTTCTAGAAGGCTCCAATTCGATGGTATGGTGGTGAACAACTCTGTCTATTGTGCTTCTCCTTGTTTCATTGAAGATAAAATGGATGGTATAGTTGAGAAAAATGAAGCTTTGGAAGAGAATAAGGGTGAGACTTTTGTTGCGGTGATTGAAGAGGAGTGTAGTTCGAGCTGTGAATTTCTTGTATCAGAGGCCACTATAAATGAAGAACACAGTCACAGTAGCTCTGAGGATTCGTCTTCACCCCCTTCAATGAGTTGGCCTGTTAAGAAGTCTGATTTGCCACTTTGTTCAAGTTCTGATGTTTCTCAAGGTGTAGAGAAACCACATTCGGATGATAGAAAACTAGTGAAACAAGGGTCAACATTATCAGGTAGTAATTTTGTATCATTTCTACTTCATTACAAATACTTCTCTGATAATTTGGCATTGGATTATTATTTTAACCTAATTTGGTATTGTATTCATTGGTTTGTAATAAAAGAGATTGACATGATGAAGGAAAGGTTCTCAAAATTGCTTTTGGGAGAAGATATGTCTGGCTCTGGAAATGGGGTTTGCACTGCATTGGCTATTTCAAATGCAATTACTAATCTCTGTGGTATGTTTTCTGCTTGTCAATCAAATCTTTTTGGGTTGTTTGGTTGGTTTAATGCGAATTTGGGTATAAGAAATTGCTGCATTGTCCTATCTTTTGATTGTCGTTGTTTTTCCTATTCCCAAATTTTAGCTACACTGTTTGGGCAACTTTGGAGATTAGAACCTCTACCTTCTGAAAAGAAATTGATGTGGAGAAGAGAAATGGAGTGGCTCCTTTGCGTTAGTGATCATATTGTTGAGTTAATTCCGTCCTGCCAAACATTCCCTGATGGAAGTAAGCTTGAGGTAAGTTTAACTCATTATGGATCCATAGCAAAATTTAGTGTGAAAACTATAATCTTATTGCTGTTTTGGGAAGAATTGTGGAACCTTGTGGAACCCCGATACGAGAATTACCAGTTTTCAAACTCATCGATTTTGAAATTTGAAAGATTAGAATGAAGTTTTTTTCATGAGTATTAAATGATTGAATGTGTATATCAAAGATGCAGGCAAAATGGTCTTCACCCTTGTTTTTTCCTTGTGATTCAGATCATGACTTCTCGACCCCGATCAGATCTTTATATCAACCTTCCCGCTCTACGCAAATTAGATAACATGCTCCTCGTAAGATTTCACCTACACTTGCTTCTTATTTCACTTTTTTTTGGGTACATTGTCCCTGGTCTTGGGAGATTATACTGAATTCAACCCCCATTTCTTTAGGAAATATTAGACGGTTTTGTTGATACAGAGTTCTGGTATGTCGATCAAGGAGTTGTAGCCCCAGATGTTGATGGATCATCCTCTTTCCGGAGGCCCCTCCCTCGCCAAGAGGAGAAATGGTGGCTACCAGTGCCAAGGGTTCCTCCTGGTGGCCTTAGTGAAAATTCAAGGAAGCAGTTACAGCACAGACGCGATTGCACAAATCAAATTCTAAAAGCTGCCATGGCTATAAACAGTATTACTTTAGCTGATATGGAGGTCCCTGAGTCATACTTTGAGGGTCTTCCAAAGGTATATATCTTTGTCAGTACCAGGAAAGATAATTTTGATTATTACATGGCATTTGGAGATTTGAAATGGATGAATTTGGCATGAGCAATTCAACAACTATGAACATTATAGGTCTACATTCCAGGAATCAATTGGAGTGCTTTATAAAGAGGGAGCAAGCCCATTGGCATGCCAAATCATGTCATTGTCAAATTTGGTGAAAAAGATATGGCAAAGGATTCTCCACTGGGTAGCCAAACTTGCTTCTAAATTTTAGCAAAGTCATTTTCAGTGCCAAATTTTGCAACAGTTTGCCAAACCTTGATACCTCGCCCAACCAAACTAAGTTCTCCTCCCCTCATCCTTCAAGGGGAAAAACCACGATTTTGCGAAAATAGAACAAAATAGGTGCAGCAACATTGTTATTGTTATTTTTATTTTTTGTCTTTTTAGCAACGTAAAAGGACTTGGGCAAAGTCACTTTGAAATCAACGCGTGGACTTGCTCTACATATAGCTATATGACTCGATATTTAAAGATCTCCCTAAAAGATTCTACATGTACATGAAATCAACATAGATCTTTAGTCTTCACTATAAGTGCAGCCTTATTATTTACTTATTGTGCTTGTACCTGTTTCCAGAATGGAAAAGCTAACCTGGGTGATCTTATTTATCGATTCATCGCATCGGAACAATTTTCTCCTGAATGTCTACTCGACTGCATTGATTTGTCTTCTGAATACCAAGCACTAGAAATTGCCAACCGAGTGGAGGCCTCAATCTACATATGGCGCCGAAGAACAAATTCAAAACCCTTAAATGGCACCAGTCGATCCAATTCGAAATCATCTTGGGAAATGGTCAAGGAGTTTGTAATAGATATGGACAAGAGAGAATTACTTGCGGATAGAGCTGAGAGTCTCTTGCTTTGCTTGAGACAGCGGTTCCCAGGTTTAACTCAGACCACATTAGATATGAGCAAGATCCAGTGCAACAAGGTTCAATTCTACCCCTTTTCTCTTTCTACATGCCTTTTAGCTGCATCTGTAAGCTAATAACATGTACACTTTTAAGAAGGCGGCATACAATCCAAACAAGACTCATTGGATACTCCCTTGTCCTATTGACCCCTTGTTACTTAAGATTGTTAATTTTTTAGAAATGTTGTGTCTGCAATAAATTATCATGTTTGAACTGATGTAATTGCCCTACATGCTTCCTTCCCTTTTTCCACCCACAACCTTATGTCCGTACATGGTTTTTTTAAACCCAAAATATGAGTTGATGTAGATACATTGTTGGACCAATCTCATTCGTTATGCGAAAGAGTAATTTGAAACTATATATTTTTTTAAACTTTTACTATATACTATATTATAATAGAGAAATCGTTCTTCTCCCTTTGGTCTTCCTTCCTCTCCTTTCAATCGAGCGTTACATACCTGTTCTGTTTATACTTATACACCCAATTTCGATTTGATTCTGTTGTCAATCAAGCGGAATCTGCTTATAATGCAACGAAAAAACTGTTAAACATGTATGGTCTATTTTATTATCTTTTGTTGATGTGTGAGGAATATATGTTTTTTGTTCAAAACATTTGAGCTAGAGTTATGGTGTTCATCTGTATCTCCTGACATGATTCCATAATATATGGCCTATAAAAACATACAAAATTTTACGTGTTCTCAACTTATAGTGTCCGCTTGTTCGTGTTGTGTCTGCACCCGTCGTGTGTCTGTTTTTGTGCTACTTACTCCTTAATAACACTTGCATGATACCCTTTTCTTAAGGATGTTGGCAAATCCATTATAGAGAGCTACTCAAGAGTTCTAGAGAGCCTGGCATTTAACATTGTGGCACGCATAGACGATCTAGTTTATGTGGATGACTTATCAAAGCATTCGGATCAAGTCATGTCAATTTCCAAGGTTGGTGTGATTGCTCACAAGAGTGTTGGAATTCCTTATTCCGTGCCCATCTCGAGCACTCCATACAAAACGGCTTTGACCACACCGAGCTTTTCACCTGCACGACACATTACCCCTGCGAAAGGAGGAGAAAAATATCTGGATAACAACAAGCTTCCGCCACGTGGGTTTGGAGTGAAAAAGATTTTGACAGATTACCTCAGCGTTGATGATACAAGAGGGAAAGACTGCAGTGGTAAAGTTGAAAGATCAGATTCGTCTTCAAGCATGGTTCGGGAGGGTTCAACATCTCAAACTGGAATAGGATCCTCCCAGTGTTCTAGCGAAGCAGCCATCAGTCCAAGGATACAGGATTCAGTATGGGAAGAGTGAAATACGATACTTACACGGGTTTTGAACCAGTTTTTCTGATATTTGGGTTCTTGATCCAGTTCATATATTTGTTTCGCAGATGTAAACATAGTCAATCAGATTATTTGATTCTCATTGTATCGAGACATGATAAATGCTAATGAGTTGTGAGTGAATTTGATTCATTGCATCATGATAAATGCTAATGAGTTGTGAGTGAATTTGATTCATTGCATGGAAAAAGTAAAAGAGCAATAAAAGGTCAAAAAAATTATAAGTGGAGGGGGCATTCCGAGAATTGAACTCGGGACCTCTCGCACCCTAAGCGAGAATCATACCACTAGACCAAATGCCCTGATGTTGACATGTATTCTTACTTTAACATTAGACGTAGACATCGTCTTTTTCAGTTCTTTAATGTTCTGTACACCGTACTTGATTAATCTACGGGGATTAATTCCATCACCCACTTTTGGAGATTCTAATTAAATTTATATTACCGATTTTTATGGACGGTCTCGATAAGAATTGATAATGCCTGAAAAGTTTTGAACTTGAGATATTAAGAGATAGCAAAACCATAAAGTCTCAAACCTTAATTACCGAGTCAACCCTTTGGAATTAGAACACCATGTTATTAATACAAATATCTGATAAACGTTATAACCAAAGGTGACGCTACATAAAAGATGAGTGAGTGCAATTGAATCCATTAAAAATTGTAGAAAATTTTATCACATGTATATCATTTGGCTACATAAATTGGTACAATTTGTTTATGAATTCTCTTAAACACAATTCTGAACAAGCATGAGTAGAGGGAAAGCGGGGAACAAAACTGTATGATGCCATATATATAGTTACTACTCTCACGTTGTCAACATCAAAGTCGTTGTAGTATAGTGGTAAGTATTCCCGCCTGTCACGCGGGTGACCCGGGTTCGATCCCCGGCAACGGCGCTTTTTCTTTTTCCTATTCTAGTTATTTAAAGTGAATCTTGGGTCTGTTTAACCGCAGTCCGCGAAACTCATTTAGCCACTTATTTTTCTGAATTTGGGACATCTGATAAAATTGAAATGATTTCTTAATTTCAATGCTTTTTCTAGCTTTTTCCTTAGCCACTTATTTTCCTATTCTAGTTATTTAAAATGATTTCTTAAAATTAAAATTGAAATGATCAAAAATAAATCTGGTTTGGTATGCATATGCAATTTTGAGTGCTTTAAATGATCGTAAATAGAACAAGTTTTGGAAAACATATGTTTTGTATGTATTCATACACAGATGTGTCTATAGCCCTCGAGTGAACAAAGATTTCATGTGTATTCGACGGTTATAAATGCATCTGTATTCGGATGTAAACGGAACATCTGTGTTCCTAGATTTTTTGTTCTCAAAACCTTTAATCACACATTAATTTGATCTTTAATTACTACAGAATTGAATCAATTTGGGCAATACTCAACCCTATTAGTTTTGGGCTTGGGGTGACACAACAAGCATCGTTCTGAGGTCAAAAGTATGATTTGAATTATTTATCTTGTAGATTTCGACGTGTAAAATGTTAATGTAAAAATTAAGTTAATCAAATATTAGTAATTCAGTTAACGAATTACATTTGTACAAAATCAATATTGAAAAACATTAAGTTTGAAAATAGCTTTAAATTGTGATTAATTAACTAGGTTACTGATATTGAATCTACTTATTTTTTTTACAAAATTATTTATTTATCAAGATCTACAGGATAAATAGTTCAAATCATATTTTTAAACTCAAGACGATGCAAATTACAAAACACAACCGAGTATGTTATGCTGGAGGCTCCCCATGTCCATTAGCTTTGATGAGTTCATCTCATTATAGATGGTCCATCAGTTGTTCTCTATTTCGTTCTAATTGGTTAAATTTGCTGTCTACGTGTTAAATTTGCTATCTACGTTAAAACTAAGATTTGGTGTGAAATCGAACAAACACACAAATAACTGTACGAAGAAATAATTAAGAAAAAATAAAATAAAAAAGAATGACATGGAGATTTTTATGTAATTTTGCAAAAATTACAAATTGGATATATCCACGGCTCATGCTAGTTTTATTATGCATTGAATAAAAGAGAGTACAAGGTACATTAGTTGCGGCGCATAGCACATATTTAGAATTTAGAATTTACATCATCAATTACCATAATACTTTTGTCTAGGTTGTGCTACTCCCTGGACTCTCGCAACCTGACCGAGCAAGTCAAACTCCATCAAAGTTAGGAAAGTGACAACCAAAATAAAATCAGGCTTCACATGTTAGATCCAATACCGACATCCATGTCAACAAAATACATTTTTCTTGATGTGCCACTGTTTTTGTTCAAAGAAAAATGTGTGTCATTCGCATGAGTGTCAATATCTTACCAATCTCATTGTCTACGTAGATGACAAAGTCAACAAGCCGAATTAAATAAATATCTTCTATAAGTATAGCCTTGTACTCAAAATTTGAGACTTAAGATTAGAATATTGTTGTGGGTACTATCTGTATGTACAAATTGTTAAGTGACAATCTCCTCGGGGTGACAATCTCCCGGGCGCGGGGCGGGGGGGAGGAGAAAGAAGGAAGCAAGTAGACTCAAGAGAAAGTTAGAGATTGACACCTAATCATTTGTGCATGATTTGTACATATGGTTAGTACTTATACTATTTTCATATGCTCTCATTCTTAGGTCTCAAATTCGAAACATCTTAAATGCTATCAATTTTTATGGGGTTAGTTCATACAAGACAAAAGCTCTGACTTTAAGTGAGGCCCCCGCAAATAGACGGTGAAATTAATCCCATAATGACTAATCGGCATTGAGTTGCGAATAATTTCAAAATCGACCAGATACTTTGAATATCAAAATAAGAAGTAATAATTACCAAAGAAAGGAAGACTCAATAATACAACCTAGTGGAACAATAATGAACAACAAAAGATAGGAGGTACAATATAATAACATTAAGTCGTTCTCAATCTACTAAAATGTGGCTCCAATGTTTTCATCTTTGCCCATCAATAGTAACCTTAAATAACAACTAAACTTAACTACCACTGAGAGAACATGTTGGCCCATCACCACAAAATCATCTATCAAGACAGGTGGTGGGTGCTGTTTGGATAGAAAGAAAACAGCCTCAAACATCTCTAGGATAAAGTTTTGGACACATTACAAGATTTTTTTTTCCTGTTGGGGTCACATTTAATCACATACCCTGTTCAGTAAAATATTTAAAACTGTTGGTAAGGGACAAACAAACCATCACAAATATCACAAAATACTGTTGTGGTTATTGGGTGGGAGGAGTCCATATCAACAACTGGTTGATCAAAACCCAAATGATTGGTTCAGTGGAAGAAAAGAGGTTGACTGAGGGATTTGTCCCTCTAAGGCCACAAGGTCAAATCTCACTAAAATCAATCACAAGGGGTCAATAGTGGTTATTTCGATCATTAAATTTAAGACTTCGAGACTAATCGATATTAATTTGAGAGTAATCTCAAAACCATCCAGACATTTCGGTTATAGAAAAAGCAACAATTGGTTGATTAGTTAAATGACGCCAATGACTTGAATGTGTTGATGTTCATGAAGGTTTTTGAGGTCCACACATATTTGGTTTTTATTTTCAAAATTGAATTGATTAGACAACTACTTATGCTTATGATTTGTAGGAGATTAAACTCTCCAATACCCCTACCTTACTTGGTTTCATTGCTCTTAGCCATCCTTAGAAGGATTTTTCAAAGGGTAAAGAAGGAATTACATATCTTGATTTTCTAATCTCTTCAATGAAAATAGTCGATTTGAATATCTCATAGAGAGATGGTCGAGCAATTTGTCAACAGGCTTTCGTAATAGGTGGCTGATCGAGTATCTTTCTTAAACTACGTAAAACTTAATTCCTTAACAAAAAGTACATAGGCAACTTGATTTCATTTGAAATCTGTCCATGTTATCACTTTTCAAGCAGACTCTGATTGGCTAGAGTCTTCGCTTAGACACCGAAACGTCGCCAAACATCATCATTTTAAAAAGCGGGGGGAAGGGATCCCATTTTTTAGTTTAACTAATTTCCGAGATAAGACTAGTAATTAATCTAAACATTGGAATGCAATTACTTCAAGCATTGAATTACTAGAAATTTGATTCAGAGTAAAGAAACAAAGATTTTTATATCTCCTCAAGATTAGGGGCATCCAAACACCCTTACCCTCACCGTATCTTTCTTTGGCTTTGATTTACAAAGACAACAGGATTATGATCTATTTACAGGGCTAAGAAGAGCAGAAAAATGGAGGTTCATTTAAGAAAAATTCAACACTCAAACAAAGAACAGCTCATGCAAATTCGGCCGTTCAAAAGTACGCATAAGGGTCAAATTCCTTACAAGACTCTTTTCGATAGAAGTCTATTCTTGTTGAAAACAGTCTTGATCAAATTTAGAAGCCAGGTTCTTATAATAAAGCATAGGCTGATTTTAATAAGGAAGTCTCGAAAGCAAACATTCTTCAAAGCCAAACACCAAAATTCAACAACTTTTAACAGTACTAAAACGAAAAAAAAAAACCCTATATATGATTGCTGAGTACATGTAATGGTTCTTATTTTTGGTACAGGAAGCAACAAACCACTAGTTTGCATCCATCTTCCACACAGTAAAAGGTAGTTCAAAGTTCAAACTGCTACATATCCCTATATATCACTGTCTTCCTGCAAACAAAGGGAAACAAAAAAGAGTGAGAAACCATTGGAACAATGAGAAACCAAATCTAAAGGAAAATTATGTTCTGAACAACAGATCTACATATCGAGGCAAGATTTTATTTTCATGACCTTCTGCTCGCTTGTTGTGTCATCGCTAAGCCGATTCAAAGAGAAAAGATTTCATTTTTTTTTTCTCAAGAACGCCACAAAAGGAATATTGGAAGATGACCCTTTCTTAAAAATTATTCAGTCTGAAAGGGAAGATTAGTGAGAAGTATGTTTAGATATGTAACTGCATAAAATACCTAAATGAGTATAGAGGAAATTCCCATCCCAAATGGTGAGCTCTTAGTAATATAAAGACCCTGCACAAGAAAATATTGGAGAAACAAACATGTTAGCACAGGAAGATCCTACTAAAACACCACAAGGCGTTGGCCTGGCGGTCAAGACTTCATGCTTAGAAATATGTTCCCTCCTATGTCTCAAATTTGAAATATTTCATGTGTTATCAATTCTTATGGGATTAGACCATACAGAACAAAAGCCTTGGCTTTAAATGGGAATCCCACAAGTGGACGGTATGATTGATCTCCCGATAACTAGTTAGTATTAGATTTGAATAATCCTAAAGCCGGCCGAATATCTCATAATAATAATAAAAAAAGGGATCCTACTAACACCACTTCTACAGACTATCTCTGGGACCAAACTATCATCTATTAGTTCAAGATGCCTAATTAAACCTGGGACAAAGTCACGTACTTATTGGCCCTATAAAAGTTGACTTATGAAGGAATAAACTCGTAAATCTCATGCCTTGACTACCAGGCTAACACATAAGCTGACCCAACCAGAACTATCACAAGAAGGGAAAATTACCAACTTCAATGGACAGATTTGTAATGAAATTAAGTTGAGATCTACCTTGCCACCAATTTCCTCTTGAAGCACTGCCTGAATCATCTTCTCCACCATCTTTATTGACCTGATGAGAGTCAGAAATCATATTACCATAAGGATGAGTTAAAGAAGCCCCTCTTATCAGTTCAAATAAAAGTGGACCCACTCTTTGGAAAGTTTCTGCATTTTATATCAGTATAAACTATGGATATATGGTACTGAAGTATTGGTTTGAACATGATATCACATACTAACCGTGGAGTAAACAGAGCCTTGGGTATTCTGAGGATGAAAACAGATATCTTGACCACCATAGTATATCGACGAGCTGAGATGACAAGGTTGTCCTCTTTGTTCCTGGTAAAAACGACTCGAGTCGCTATTTGGAAAGCTCGTGTTTTCGCCTTCACTCCTCCGAGGAATTGTGTCTTAAAAAAGAGGTAAGAATTAGCTACAACTCCATCCACGAAATTCCATTATGAAACGAAAAAACTGGAAAAACTATAGACTGCAATTTTTGAAAGAACTGCACATGAAACAGATCGAGTATAACAAAATCCCAACGAAAGTGTCCACGTGAAAAGGCCCGATTATAGCAAGAACAAAGCCCGATTAACGGTGAACGTTTGCAGGGTACATAGGACCATTGCCAAGTTGAATCAAAACTGGATTGTTTGGTAACACAATAAAGACCAAATAGAGGCCCTCTGAATCCTATATTAATCATCAAATTGGCAGGGAACTCAAAAGGGAAACAATGACTTACCATGCAGGGAAAAAGTGAAACATATTTGAAGTACCATTGTTAACTAAACAAAGATGTATAACTCAAAAAGGATAATTATTAATACTAAACACTAAAATTAGACTAATCTTGTTTTTAGGTTTTAATCTTCACAAACCTTGAGGTCCAGGTTTAGTGCTCCACTCAGTAGAAGAGTCTTTCTTCTTCTCAACTGCCTCAGAACGCACAGACTCCCTCCCCAATGCCTTAATCAAAACAAAACAAAACAAAATAAAAAGCAATTAAATAGCTTTCCTACAATAGAAGAAATTCCCAAAAGAAGAGTTTGACAACAATAGTTGCCCATAATGGGTGATTTAACAAAAGAAAAAATCTATGAACATAAATTATTTGTACACATCCGGATATACCGGATACAGATATGTTTAGAACCGCCGTAGGATGCACGTGGGTTCTCTATAATCATGTAAGCCTAGCGTGCATTGACACTTCCGAACATATGTACACGAATTTCCTATTCTTAACAAAAACAGCCATCATCATACCGAGGAAGTGGGCGATCGATCTATCAAACTAACTTAATTGAACCACATAAAATGCCTAATTGGAAGTTATATATTCTTTTTGATATATATCTAAGTGCTTCACCAAAATTTAGTGAGCCTCAAGAGAAACCCCATGTGTAAGAGTTCTCTTTCACCATGTGGAAATTTGTTGAACTTTAAACATAAAATAATTACAAATTAACATTATGAACTTACTACAAGTGTTCAACAACAAGAGTTAATACATCAATTCATCAAAATCAACGAAGAACAAAAATTATACAAACTGATACCCTTTTAACCGGACTGCGCGAGTGCTCTTAAATGACATAAAATGCGCAAAATCATTAACAGAACAGTTTCAAATAACCCTAATCATCAATCAAATTCCTAGAAGTATGATAAGGGAATGATGAGTAGAATACCTTGGACGAAGGGGAAAAGATGGACCCAAAAATTCCAGAAGATGAACCAGGTGATTCCTTTATATCAAAAAGATCAGAAGTGAAAGAGGAAGATGATGAAGAAGAACCCAATTGCTTCTTTCCGTCCATCTCTCTAAAACTCTCTACAAGAAAGAGGAGGGTGTGGTATACGTATATATAGAACAACCACCGCCAAAGAAGCCTCAGTAGGAACAAACCACCGAAAGATTTGCAGAGAAACAAACAGAAAGTGCAGAGAAAAAACAAAGATAAATAAGGGGAAGGAAGAAACTGAATAAAAAAAGAGAGAGAAAGACACGTGAAAGAGGGAGGGGGGAAACGAAACCGTTGCGCACAATTTATAGCCTAAGACTCCAAAGAACACCACTCGGGATGCCGTCCATTTGCCGTCAATCCACACACTCTCTCTCTCTACACGTAGAAGATGTATATAATCAGTATATATGTGTAGTTTCTCTCTCTATATAACTCTAATGTCCTGTCGCGATAATCTCTCTCTCACATCTTTCTTGCTTCGTTTCTTTATTATATATATTGCTTTTTCAGTTTCTGTTAGTAGGCGGTTTCTCCTCCTCTTGACTCTTTGGTTCTCCCTGTCGAGAATATACCAGATTTTGCCACGTGTAACAATCACGTTTACCGAGTGAAGATCTCTATACTCTCTTCCAACCTTTTACTGCCACGAACACCGAGTGGATAATAACAACCCTACCCATCCCACTAGGGTCCCACCTGTATCTTGGGAAAATTATCCAGTGGTACTGGGATTTGAGCAACGTTTTGTTACATTAGTGTAGTAGATCTATGATACTGGGTATCTGGTGGCTTAAATTCCTTGTAGTTAATTTATCGTTGATTCTTGATCTTTGATCTTTTAAATTATATGTTAGAGCCAATTGAGATTAGGTTTGTTTGCATGTACCATAAAATGGAGCATCCTTTGCTTGTTTATAGAGAATCCCAAGAGTACACTAGGAAGGCCGTGCCGAGTATCGAGTCCACAATAGCATGACCAAGCAGTGTCACTTAGAGAATTATCCCATAATCAATTATGTACGGCAATCATATGAGAAGGTCCAACCCAGTCTAGAGTTGTGCATTTGACAAGACTCGAGGCATGCTAGTTATGCCTACCGACTCTCACGGTCCGATATAATCAGATCATCTGACTTGGGCTTGACCCACCTCATCCCTAGCGGCTATGGACCGAGCATGCCTTTGGATCGAAGGCTCATACTTGTGCGTATCCAACCTACTACAATCATATTTATGAAGACACTTTATACGATTAGAAATGAAAGCATATACCTATATTTAGTACATAACCTTTCTATAATTCTATTAATGTAATATTATACTAAATAAATCAGTTATTTGGAAAGAAATCTTATGTACCATAAGAGGTTGACGTGATAATTAAAGCATCACACTCTCGAGTTTGCTCCCTTCTAGTCCCATATTCAAACTTCATAGATGCCATCAAGTCTTGTGGGGTCTTCATAGATTTAGCCAAATCCTCGTTAATAGCGATGAAATTAGTCTCTTAAAAATTAATCAAGATACCTATTGAAGAGATTTTGTCTGTATTTTCATCGATAATTTGTTTCTCACGTGTTAAAACAGTGTACTTTCTATTTACTTTCGTCCGTTCATGTTAGTCCCTAGTATGTCTTTATTACTTTTCATCTATTTTAATTATTCGTCACTCTCTATAAAGTGTTTGTTTCAACGCGTATACTTCATCTAAAGACTATAATTAAGGATGTGAACAACAACATATACATATTTATTTGGAAATATTTTAAACTTGTATAGAGACATAATATTTGTACCTTTTACTATAGCAAAGTTTTGGGATGTACAATATTAATTTGTCGTATAATTATATCCTTATTTATGATTACACGTATTTTTACTGAATATTAAACTAATTAGTAGAATATAATTTTTTTAATAATTGGTAAATATGTGTTCTACTTTCTATTTAGAAATCATAAACCATTAAATAAGGATAAAACATTTGAATTAATGTTGACATTTCATTTTCGAAGTTCATAAATTTCTTAACTCTTTGAGTTTTATTAGAATTATGGAAAAGTTATATTTATGGTTATTTATGTTACTACTTTGAAAATATTATATCAAAATTTAAGGTATTTTATTTATTTTTTATTTAGGACTATTAATTGATTCTTTATGCAATGGATACATATCTCAGTACGCTATGGTCGTAGAATGTTTAAAAAGCCAATGACAAAAATTCAAAATTAAGGGTTGAAAATGTAACAATGTTAGGAATGAGATGGCATGGTGATTTAGAGATATAATTTAAAAAGAGAATTCATGAAATACTTTGTTACGTACCCATAAAATTTATTTAAAGGAGTCACATGTTAATTATTTGTGAACATAAATTGTTAATGAATTCATTTGATCTGAACATATATATATATATATATATATATATATATATATATATATATATATATATATGTGAACATATATATGAAGGTTAGATATATATATATATATATAGGGAAAGACTAAAGAGACAAATACTTTTTTAGACCAATATTAGACCAATGTCTAATCTCTTGATTCTCGATTAAATTTTAATGATCCGAACCGTTCAATGTGTTTAAAACATATTTTTAAGAGTACCTGCAAGAAATCAGCTCAAAATATTACCGGAAAGGGCTTGATCCAAATAGTGATTTATAAAACAGTTCCTGTCAGCATTTTGAACCACTGTTTGGATCAAGCCCTTTTCGGTAATATTTTGAGCTGATTTCTCGCGGGTACCTTTAAAAACATGTTTTAAACATATTGAACGGTTCGGGTCATTAAAATTTAATCGGAAAATAAGAGTTTAGCCGTTGGTCTAATATTGGTCTAAAAAAGTGTTGGTCTATGGAGCCATCCCCATATATATATATATATATATATATATATATATATATATATATATATATGAAGATAATAAGGATAAATTCCAGGAAAATTAATTTAAAAGAAAACTTAACGCTTAGATAAAGTTACTGAGCCAAAAAAAAAGGTTAGATAAAGTTGATCGCAATCGGTGCAGTAAAAATATCTTTTAAGAGCTCAATGCCGTTTTCTCTTATAATATATACTAGTACATTGCCCGTGCCAACGCAACATAATCTAAATTAAAAATGCTCAAAAAAATTCAAAAAATACTGTCTTTAGTGATTTTTTTTATAAAAAATTTGTTATGTTAATTTTTAAATTTTTAAATTTGTCTCACATGACAAATGCTTACTTTCTGGAAGCCTCACACGAAGCTAACATAAGTTCAGAAAACACAATAAAAAAGGATGATGATATATTGTGATGGTTTTGTAGCCGAGAAAATCTACAAATACAGACTTTCGTGCACAGATTCAAATACAGATATGTGTAGAATCATTCAATACACGTGAGATTTATAAAATAATGAAGGACTCTCGTATATCAAACAATTCCAAATATAAATGTGTCTGAATCTATACACGAGAATTGTATTTGTAATACTCTTTCTCTTTCTAGCCTTGTTTTTTAACTAGGTAGTAGGTATTATAACTTTAACTTCTGAATTGTTTTTTTTTTTTTTTTCACAGCGAAAAGATAGAATTTATTAATTTCAAAATCAAATTACAGAGATTAAGAGGATCCATCTCAATTAGGCATCACTACGGTAAGAATTGCATCCCAACTATACCAGCACCCCAATCTCCCGACAATCATGCGCCACTTGAACCCTGGTACACCACATAGTTGCAAAGGTGTTTTCCCTTTTTCCTTGTTCTGAGGTTGGTTAATAAAGTTTATTCACTCAAAATAAAATAAAATAAAATAACTAAATATACCTCTTAGATTTCAGTTGGGTCAATCCAATTTTGTAGCTGAGCACTTTGATTTGCTTTAATGATTACATTTTGTATTTTAATTGAAAGTTGTTGCACTTTAGGTTAGTTTAAATGCATTACACAATCACTTATACACTAACCAGATTCCATTAAGAAGTTTGAGATTTGGAGGGGAGAGAGAGAGAGAGAGTGTGTGTGTGTGTTTGTGTGTGTGTTTTCAGAATTTAGATAGTGACAGAGGGTAGTGGATGGGTAATGAAATCGGACGGTCATATGGACATAAATGTTTTGAGATAGATTTAGACACAAATATATTTTTAACTTGTTCGATAAACGTTAATTTCACACAATACAATTAGGACCCCCACGTATCGTAAAGCACCGGATATAGATGTAACCATATCTAAATCCGCCATCATTTTTTTTTTTTGATAACCGCGATATCCGGTCAACTTGCAGTATGTCTCATCTGTTACGGACTAGTCTTCGGGAACTTAAAGTTAACCATAAAAAAAAATCCAAGTACGTAGTTAAGGGTATTCCGAAAGTGTAACCTAGGCAATGAAAAAGGGCTCCGATACTTCGACTAGAGGAGCGACCAGTTGGTTCACAAACCCTTGACCCATCGTCACATGTTCTCCAGGTTACCAAAGTTCGGTCTCAGGATATTTGATTTTACAACTCATCCCGATCTCTACTTGGACAACCCTTTGAGTTACCATATGTGTTAATAACATCTACAGTATATATTGAGGATACGTGGATAGGGCAACCCGGACGCGGGGCAAAATTTTTTTTTTTTTTTGTAAATATAGAAAAAACAATACGAATTCATCGAAAAAATTATTATTCAGACAAAATGGACAACCAAGCTGAAATCGGATTTAGACAACCCAAATGTCGGGACTGACACTGCGCTATTTTGTCGTTTTATCTCTAAAACTATATCGTTCTAACTTACCTTGTAAATTATTGCCGAAATATATAAAATAAAAATAATATAATTTTTATTTGTTTTGTCTCTAAAGTTACTTTATTTTCTATAAAAGGCTGCACTACAGACAATGAGAGTGTTTCTAGTTTTTTTAAAATAAAATGAGAGTTGTGGGGTCCATGTAGGGTGGGGTGGACCTATGAGTTACCATTTTGCGTCGCCGCGTGTCCGAGTTTGGGCACATGGAGTGTCTTCAATTACCAGGTCAGAACATGGGTAATAATTTGAAGCTGGGGTTCAAGGCCCACTAGGGGTATTTCGGTAATTCTAGTGATCATGAAATTCTATCATTAGATAATATTGTTAATTCCACCTGCCTCTTTATAACTTGGTCCACATAAGAGACAAATTGGTGCGAGTAGTAAGCCTAACCTATTTAAACTTGGATAAATTACAGTGATTAAATATAATATCCTTTGAGGTTGTTGAAATTATTTTGATATTCCTTACTTCTTAAATTATTATGTAATTATCTATTCTATAATTAAAATTAGTTAAACTATTAAAATTTTAAATTTAAGATTTATTTTGATAAAATAAATTATTAGCCTATTTTAGATTTTAAGATTTTTTAAAATCTGAAATTTGAACAATCTCAAAACTCTGTTCGAATTTTGACTTTAGAAAAATATCAAGAATTGAAGATAGACCGTTTCGGACATGATAAAAATTATATTACAATTTATTTTGTCAAACAAATCTCAAATTTAAAGTTTTAATAGCTTAACAAATGATATTTGACTGATTTTAAGATAAAAGAAATAATAATAGTTTAAAAAATAAATGAGGTTAGAATAATTTCAGAAACCTCGAGTAATATTGCATTTGTCAAAAACCTAAGGAGAGGTCAGTGTAATTCACCCTATAAAATTTTGTAGACTTGTCCGAATTTCCATTATAAAAAAATCTTTAAAATTTAACATATGCTATTTCACACGCGATACAAATAATGTTACAGTTCGTTTTGTCAAAAAATCATTAAACATGAAGTTTTAAAAACCTGATTAATGACTTTTGATTAATTTTAATAATAAAAGAAGTAACTGCATTAATAGTTTAAAAAGTAAGAGCGATAAGAATAATTTTAGAAACTCCAAAGGAGGTATTGTACTTGTCAAAAACCTCAAGGGAGGTAGTGTAATTTACCGAGAAAACACTCTAAACCCGATGGTTTTTCAACCCTACCCGATCTTGATACGAAGGGGCATTTATAGGAAAGAGTCGGGCATGAACGTTGGTAGGAACCCCAAGGGGTTGTTCGAGCGGTAGGACTGGCAAGCTGTAAACCCCAAATGCTGTGTTCGAAACTTGGCAACTACACTTTGGGGCCACTGGAGGTTTGCCCGGTCGTTAACTTCAGGGCCCCGAGGACTAGTCGGCAGTTTAGGTGGGGGACCCAACCACGCTACCCACACGTGGCCCCAAGCCGGCCGGATACCTCGGTTATCAAAAAAAAAAAAAAATGAACGTTGGTAGGGTAACCCGGTAAATCCAATTTGGGTGGGGCCTGGGGAATAATCTTAATTGGGTTGAATTTGGGGTAGGAAACCACCCATCAGAGCAGCCCACCAACTCCTGGGCCTGTCACCTGTCAGCTTATTTATTTATTTTAAGAGCCCATTAAACATCTAATTTATAATTTGAAGACAAAAAAAAAAATTTAGTTTCGGGCATTTGATCAATTAGCTCCATTTGCCTTAGAAAAAGTCTAGGGACACCGATATCTGGACATGTCCAGAATCGTTAGATGCACGCAGGGTTCACAAATTATTGAGAATTTTACATACAATCAACGGTTCTGACACATCTGTTTTTATGTTCCTAGCATTACTCTTTTCTGTCAATGATTCTTTTAGAAACTATTGGTAAAATATTTCATCCCCACAGAAAGACATCTGACTGAAATATTTTTAAAAATAATTTATATATTGGTCAATTGATTTTCTATTTGATTGTGTCCAATATGTCTCGAAGCTTTCAGTAATTTATGTGTTTCGATGTTGAAAAAAGAAAACGCACACAAAAAGATTCTAGACACAGTTGAAATTCTGATTATATTATAATTCTAATGTACTAATGTAATAGACTAAGCAATAAGTTACTTGACTTTTGGTTACTTTTGTCGGTCACCCGCTACTCGGTCACCCACCAACAACCCATCCCGAAGACGCTTGGCTACTAAACACACGGACGACCAGTCAATTAATGTTCATCCCAATCGATTACAGTTCATTCTGCTCTGACAGAATCTGTTCAGCTCGATCGCCATAAGGAAACCAATCACGGAACTCACTCGGCTCCTACAAACAGAACCTCGAAACCCAGAGATAGAGTACTGATCATTTAATGACTCGTTCCTCCTAATATGAAAAAGGAAGCATGATCAGCAGCTATGAGCCCACCTAGCATCCATGTATTCTCCACCCTATTTAAGGGATCGCATGGTCAAGAATCAAATACGTTTTCACAACAGCTACTCATACTTTCCAACACAAACTTTCTCGATTCAATCACTACCTTAATTGTCAGAGGGTTGTTGGCCGAAAAATTACCCCCGACCTTAAGACTTATGTGCAGAAACTAACACAGGAGTAACAAAACATCGATCCAATTTCCGGCTTCATCACCTTTCTAAATAGGAAAGAACCCTAGAAAGAACCCATTCATTAATTCACATCTCCTAAATTCCTAGCTAGCTAGTTAAGCACCCTTTAAATTGTGGCAGAAAATCAACTAATTGGAGAATTGAGGAATAACTGGAAACTTCAAAATTGGGTGAACCCATTAGATAATATAAACATATATATGGTATATATATATTGGTATGTACAATAAGAATGAAAACTATTGCTGCAGATATGGTGTAGTTGTTAATCCAGCTTTCCAAGGCAGACATTGGAGCTTGGGGCAACTAAGATCAACCCCCTCTGTATTTCTGCATTCTCCTCCTGGGCCATCACAGCACTTGCACACCACCCCTAGTGTCTCAATTACCTTGGCAAATCCTATAGAAAAAAAAAAAAAAAAGTGGTTCCACACATCAGTAACAGATGCAAGATCCCAAAATATAAGTTCAAAAAATTGCCCCAAATCTTCACTTCCTTCAGCTCAAAAACCATCACTTTCTTCAGCTCGTCGAGCTGAACAAAGTGGTATAAATGAAGTATGTTCCTCTCGTGATTTTGAGAATCAATTTCAAAACAAACGTGTTTCAGTGACGTAGATACCCATATCTTTTTAAGTATAACAAACTAAACCAGCTCAACAAAATGAACTATTTGAACCATGTTTCTAAATCTAAAATAAGGACCATGGAGAGAGAGAGAGAGAGAGAGAGAGAGAGAGAGATCTCCTTACTTTGTTGAGGGAGGAAAGAAAGTGGCCTGGCTTGGACAAATCTTGGTCTTTGACATGTGAAACTAATCACTAGAAGCAACAAGAGAAGCAGAGAAGGCTTGGAGAAAAAACCCATGTGAGAGAAGTGATGAGAGATGATCTAAAACTTGAGGAGACCTAAGTTTATACAAGGGATGAAGACTTACATATATAATAGTTGTTGTGGGTCTTTATTTAATAAATAATAAATAAAGAAATCTAGAAGGGTGGCTATTTATTTTATTTTTAATTGGAGCAGAAAGCTACACATGAGCCAAAAACAAAAAAGAAGGAAGACGAAGAAGAAAAAAGTGGGCTTCTAGAAAAGGAAAACTGTTGGGTGTGGTTGTGGAAGTGCCACACGTTTTCACTTTCCTTTACGTTTCTTGTGATTTTGTTAGAAGCTTCCGTTCAAAGTTCAAACTCTGGCGAGTTGATGTCGGACTCACCCCCCACCTAATATTTTATAAAAGTATATTTATATTTTTAAAATAAAGAGTTAATTACACTTTATCCTCTTCATTTTTTCAAATTACTCTCTTCAACTATGGTTATGTGTCATAGACTCATAATACCTCTTCCGTTACTTTTCCATTAAACATTTGACGCTAATAACACACGTGGTTGTCACGTGAGTTCTTAAATGATCGGTTATCTTTTATAATATAGCAATCAGACTAAAATAACCCTAGGAGATGAATATACATGTACATCTCGTTTTTTTATATTTACGTCTTCTCCAACCCTTCATCACTCTCATTCAAACCCACCATTGAAGCAAGGTTGAAGGTTCGCTAAGTTGTCCTAGTCCTAAGCGAAAAGCAAGATTGTGAAGAAGAACTCCTCTTCATCAAGCTATAACTCCAATTCGAACATTATATTATGTGATTGCAGGTTGAGTGCTCCAATTAGGACTTCCATGACTGATGAAAATTCTGGACGAAAGTTGTTTGGGTGCTTAAACTGTAAGATTTGTTGTTAAATTGAACTTTAAGTCAGTATGGTGTACCTTCAAAATCGAACACTCCCAGTTAAAGATGTCACGTACTATTTCCTTTGCTGTTTACGCTCCACGATCGAAAGTTAGAAAACCAACATTGATAGTGCAAACATTGTTGATCAAATGTTGGGGATAAGATGTTTTAGGATTTTGTAGAAAGTGAAAGATATATCTTTGCTTTCAGTATGCTTGTTTATGAAGAGTTCTTTGGGTATTCACCACATATCTCTATATAACGAAAGGGTACATTGGGTATTTTGACCTCTTCCGCTAACACCGTCGGTGCTTCTAGAAGATCCAATCGTTGAAGGGGATAAATCGTATTCATAAAAAGTTGAAAGGGCAATTTGGAAAAAAAAAGTATAATTAGAGGGGGTAAAGTTAATTAATCCCAAAATAAATTAATACTTATATAAAAAATAATAGATATTTTAATTTTTCTATTTTTTTAGCATTATCTTCGTGCTATCTACCATCCAATGAGTGATGGTTAACTATACCTATTTTATGAACATTTTTTCTGAGTTCCAAACTGAATTTACCTCACTACGTTATTAGATTATTTCCGTCTTTATTCAACTTTATTTTGCTTTTAACCCCAAGGGGTTGTCCAAGTGGAGATTGGGGCGAGCTGTAAACCCAGACGTCCTGAGGTCGAATCTTGGCAACTGCAAACTTTGGGGCCACTGGAGGTTTTCCTGGTCGTTAACTTCAGGGCCCCGAGGACTAGTCGGCATTAGGTGGGGGACCCCCAAGCAATACCAGCTTGGTCCCCAAGCCGTCCGGATACCTCGGTTATCAAAAAAAAAAAAAAACTTTATTTTGCTTTTGTAAGTTTTACATTAATCTTTTATAAATTATTGGCTCGTCTTTACGAATGAGCATTCAAAGTAAAAAGTTAGAATCAAAAACTCAAAAAACATTTACTAAAAACGAATACAACTCAAAATAGACAAAATATACCAATAATTTGACGTATATTACAATTTGTTTCGAGTTCAATCCACTTTATCGCTTACACACCAATTTTTTTTCTCTGAAAAATTCTTGGCCATGCTATGTTTGCCTTCTAAAGCAACATTAGTCCCTCCCTTGCATATCTTTTTCAAAAAACAATCATGGGCTTCAAGATCCCATTCAATTGTTGAGAAAGGAGAAGAAAGTTTAAAAATATCTAATACAACGAGAGGAGATTTGGATCAACTGCAAGTACCTTAAGTACATTAGGATGTCTCAAAATTGTTCTTGATCCGGAGATTCAATTGTTGAAGTTGAAAGACAAGAGGAGATTTGAAACTCTTTGGGGCTCATTGGCCCACATACTTTCAAGAGACAGAGATAGGAAAGTGCATTAAGCGTAACTTAGGCAATTGGACGAGACTATTACCGAAACTCCCATATTGTTATATAAAATAAAATAAAAAACAATAATCATCTAGTGCTTACAGGTCGAGACATGTAATCATATTCTTCTATGTCAATATCAGGTATCAAAAAAGTACCCACGATAAAATATAAGACACAGAAACCTGATATCAGAGACACACACTAATACCTAAGTTCTACCAAAGCAAATTTACAAACTAATACCCAACGACCATTCAGCAAAAACTTCTTCAGCTAAAAAAAAATAACAACAATATGAGCAAGCAATAGAGACGGAAGAAAACGATGCGAGCCTATCGCGGTGACAAAGTGAAAGCAAAAACAAACATAAGATGACAGGAGAATTTTTCCTTCTGAACTTCACTTCTGATTGAAGCATCAGGATGGGGGATTTGTGTAACCTCTATATAAAGTCGGAATCATCTCGAAAATGCTCAAGGTCTGGATGATGCGGTCCCCTCCCAGGCCCCCGTGGGTCTCTGGATAACATTGCAGGAAAATATTAAGTCAGCCAACAACCAACAATAGCAGCAGAAGAAAGCAAGAGAAAGTGTATACTAACAGCTTCATGTCTAGTCCAGAACCATTTAGAATTACAATAAGCATTTCTTTCCAACAGCCAGCGAAATGCAGCATCACCTAATTATAAGATATCCAGGTTTGGTGGACGTCAAACATAGGGGTTAAAGGATCTTCGTTCTACTCTAATCACTGACGGTCTCAACAATAAGATTGATACATTGACTGCAATGTTTCGAAACCAGAATGTTAGGATGCACGGCAAGTCCTGAAACCAACCACAGTTCAGCAGGATGCTTCTTGAGGAAAGCCACTTGCAATCCTTAATATTAATAAACTCGATCTTGGCCCATTCAGCCACATCAATGATGTTGTCCCATTCAGCTGTCTTGTTTTCCATTTTGTTTTGGAAGCTAAAAACTTTTAATTATCACTTTCCCGTACTACTTTCTCTACAACTATGCCTAAATGTGATCTTCATTCCCATGAAAAGTTAAATCAAATAAGACAAAAGTATACATCGTATAACAGTTCAAAGGTGTTGCCTTTAACTTTGTGTATAGCAAACTTAGATGCTTAAAAAATGTGAGGCATGCACTCGTAAGTTCGTAACTACTGATAATGTTATCTTTCTAGGCAAAAAGGGAAGTGGCAGAAACTAATAACTAATAAGAGCGTACACACTACACACAGACAGTCACACCTGATTTTCCCTATTTATTCTTTCAGGTCAGAAAAAATCACGAGGACAAAAGGTGATTGAATATGCATCAAAGTACCTGATAAATCGATTAGGCTCAAATCCAGGAACACCTGGCGGGCCATATGGATCAAAACGAGCACCCGGTGGAATACCCCTGGTATGATCAAGAAATACCAATTACAGAAAAGCTCCAATAATGGTTATTCAAACTCACAGGAATGGGGAAGAGAAAAAAGGAGTGGAGGGGGGAGCAGTTATTGAACAACTCACCGTAATCCTTCCGGAAAACTAGGATCTATCCCTCTTCCAGGCCCACGAAATAGAGGATGATCAGGTCCTGTGTCCACACAATGAACAGATGTAAAGCCTAAATAGTCCAATGTGCCAATTCCTCAAGCAAGAGAAAAATAAAGTCAATCCTACGAACCTACAAAGAGGCCCCCACTGCCAATGCCAAAATCACCTCTGAAAGACAGTTGGAAGAAATACTATCAGTACATAACTTCAAACTACTTAATAAAAGGGAAAACATACTGAGAAAAAGCATAAAACAAGGTAAAAAGCAATACAAAACAGGGCCAGCAATACCTGTTAGGGTACATTCCAGCACCAGGCCCAGGAAGGAGATCACTGCCATCATAAGGATTAACTGGCGGATACACCAATCTTCATAGCAGACAATGAATAAGGATCATAAGCCTCATATTTTGACAAGTAACACCATATAGCATGAAATTACACAAGACACTAATACAACAGCAATCATTAAGAACAAACATCTGATTTGACCATGAGACTGGTAGAGTAATATCCAAGTTCTATCAAGAAAGAATCACGAAAAAAGTAATTTAAAAAAGGAACTTCCTGTTCCGCCTATATGCTGGCCTTGTAACTAGTGTTCCAAAATCAAACTTTGGCTACAGCCAGAAGGTTGGGCATCTTTGGTATCCCAAACCTAGAGCTCAACTCACCAGGTCCAAGCTTTCCTGTCACAACAAAGGTCATGGCCCATTGGAAACTACAAGTTTCGCAATGGGCATGAAGGAATAACAAATAAATTTACACCCATCATCCGATCGAAAGGACACTCCAATCTGTATTTCTCAAAACTCTAATTGTTTGATCACCTATAAAATCCAACCACCAGGCCTCTTCACCATTTACATTTGGGTGATGCACAAAATAGGCAGCATTACACACGTCTACACACAGGGTTTAGAAAAAGAGTCGGACTATCCTAATTATGTACTGTGGTCTACAATCTCATCATACTGAACCATCACGATCCAAACTCAAGTCAGCAATGATCTATGAACGAAAAATTAATCGTGCATCAACAGTGAACAACAAATAATATTGCAGTAAGAAATCAAAGTAATGTACCAACTGAAAAAAAGAAGTCTGTAGTCTAAGAGTACCCTGGAGAATAAGGTTGAGGCCTCTGAGTCTCAGGTTCAGTAACTTCCACATCCCTCGTTCTAGAACTGCAAATAGATACGATAGTATGACACCACAAAAGTGGAATTCCGATGAGAAAACGAGAACATGAGTAAAAAACCTGAAGCTTTGAAACAAACATAAAAGAAATGTGTCCTCGTCCCAAATGTCGGGTACACCAATACTTCAGGGGGAAGGGCGTATTTGTCCTTCTTAGATGATGGCCCCAAAAGCCCACAATTTCAATAACAAAAATTCGGAAGTCCAACACCATAGTAGCATAAGTTTCTGCTCTATAGAAATCAACAGGAACACAGCAATGCAGCAAATATAAAACTATAACGGTCACCCTACAATCTTAGAAGTTACTCCCTCCGTTCCTAATTCTTGGTCTATAATTCCATTTTGTGATGTTCCAAAATGTTAGTCCCTTTGCAAAAGCTTATAAATTTGGTAGTTTGCCAAACCCCTCATAAATGACTATAAGTGTCCAAAGTAATTGGAATACAGGGGAAATGACAAAAATGATGCTTTAAATTTTAAATACAATTGCAATTAGTACATTTTTCCTTAAAAAGTTGGAATTTCCAAAAGAACCAACATTAAGGACCGAAGGGAGGAGAACATGGTACAAGCACGGGATCATTACCATTACTACTTGTTCGGCAAAAACCAATTAAATTACGTAAACTGAATTCAAAAGGAAAAAGTAAAACTAATCACCTTGAAGGCTTAGTTTTTGACGGACTCTCCGCTGGAGTACCAATGATATTAGACAAAATCTCTTTATCAACTATTTTCACCAGCTGGTCAAAATTCTTATAATGCTGGCCATAATTACCGCCCTCATTCTCCCTACTATAATCCCCGACGCTGCAAAAATCACAACCAAACCCTAGAATTTAGACACGAGAACACAAACCCACACAAAAAAATACCGAAATATACAATCAAATTACAAGTTACGAAAGACGGAGGAAAACCTAACTTGATTTCGAGATGAATAGGCTCGGAGCTGTCTTCACTCAAAGCATCAACAAGCAATTTATCATTCATTCGAAGACACTTAACCAGAACCTTCTTCCCATTCTTAGGGTTTGTGTACAAGAAAGCGTAGTCATCGTCGAGTTGATTCCAGTTCTCTATCCCTACCTCATCTACCCGTCACAGACCATTAGTATTCATACACTAAATACAAAACCTACATGCTTAAGCCACTGCTCAATACGTGTACATAGAGAGAGGCGTGAGGGAGTAATACCTGTACAGGGGGAGGAGAGGGCGTTGTCGGAGAAGGCGGGGGGACCAGCCGCGTGGAGGACGAAGTCGGAGGCGATGAAGCAGGCGTGAACGGCGAAGGCAACCTTGTCGGCAGCGTTCCTGAAAGAGGGCCTCGATGCCCTAATCACAGCCAATACCGTTTTCTCATCCAGCATTTTTCCCGATGTTGGGTCGATCGATTTCTGCTGCCTGCTACGAGAAGAACACAGAGAGTTCGCCACCGATTAGGCTATATATACTGTGAGAGTGTCGTGGCTTACTTGTCAAGCAAAGCCGAAGGGGCCTGATGCAGGGTAAGGATTTGAAATTATCATTTCGACCCATAATTTTTGGTTGAGTTTCTTTTGGAACCCGTTTCAACAATTTCATTTTTATTATTTCTGCACATAACCGAACGCAGATGTGTTCAGAATTATCTAATGTATGTGACGAGGGTAAAATATAATTGAGAAAATACATTTAGACCCCCGAGTAAGTTTGAAGATCGGCCGAGACCAAATAACATATCCAGAAGCACGTGCCGGTCACGTGCTATGTTGGCCGACACGAGGAGTGCCGACCATCCCTAAATCTGGGTAACAGAGCCATGCATTTAGCAATGCCGACTTGAGAAAGGCGGATCCATGACTCGCCGAACTGAGAAAGTCGGTCAGGATTACAGGCAGCCCGAGAAAGGCGACCTGTAACCGTTTTTCCGAGAAGGATGTGTCAGAATCAATCAGTTATAGACGTGAAATCCATGACCAATCAGAGGACATTTCGCCCTAAAAGAGCCCTAACAGAATTGGGGCCCAAGAGAGCCCTAAGAGGATTAGGGCAGAAGGTGAAGTCTATAAATAGAGCTCGAGATGAACAAAAAAGGTACGCCTGAATATACTGTTTCGCCTGCTGATAGAGAATATTAGCTTGCGTTAACATTCTCCTGTGAGTTTTGCCTAACTTAATCATCGGAGTGTCCTCCTGTCACAGCGGCAGAGGGCTCTTTGACGGATTACTCTTTTGCAGATCACAGATCCACATATTGAGAAGAATACTGTTTCGGCTGGATAGTGGATTCTTAGCTTTCCATCTTGATTATCTAAATCCACCCTCTTACAGTATGTAAAGCAACAATTGGGTGCTTCTTAACCCAATGTTTTTTACTTTTCTAAATTCTCGGCACAAATAAAAAGTTTTGCTTATTTATATTGTGAACCCACAACCTACTTTACCCCGCCCCGACCACCACTAATGTTACCTGACCACCAATTTTTTTGTCGCCTGCACCATAGCCGCCACCGTCATTCTTCTCCGTCCTATACGAATTTATTTGTATTATGTTCTGTTCAAGCCTTTTCAAACATGCATTGACATCTAAATCGATGTGCTTTTCTTATTTATCTTACATAATTTCCATTTCTAATAGGTCGATTTATGTTATTATGAATGACAAATTCGTAGTAGTTCCTTATTAAATATGTGAGAAAAAATAAAGCCCATAAAGCAAAGATTTGTCTTGTTAAGGGAAACTCGGATTTGAGATCATGTGAAATTTTTGTGTGATGCATGGATTCATGCACTTTGATGGTTGAAATTTGCAAGCCATGGACTACAATTGATTTTCTTGGATTTCTATTAATTTTGTCTTGCTTTGTAGTTGGTCTCAAATTAATCATCACGAGAAAAGATTGAGAGTCAAAAACTATCAATTATATGCAAGAATTATTCACTATATTCTCTCTCTGAGTCTGCGTTATCTTTTATATTATTTATTTTGTTAATTTCACTCTTGCGGAAAATTATTTTAAAAAATAGATTTTGTTCCCAAAATTATATAGACTTTATTTCACAAAGTCAAGTGGGATTCAAATATCAATTGAGATAGATTCAAGTGAGTTTGTATACTCCTAAGTAAGGAATTTATACCATGAAAACAATGAACAAAATCTATTAGGAATTGAATGAGAAATTGAATCTTAAAGTTTGCTTAATGTGCAATCTGTGAGAGGGTGAAATGTTACATTATTCCACATCAAGAAATCAAGTTGCAAATGATATGCATATAAATCTCAAGTTTGCCTAAAGCGTTTGGCCCCTTGGGACTACCAAAGTTTTGGGGAGCAGGGATGAATTGGGTAATGTGGGTTTTGTCCAAATTACTACACTTGCGTGCGTCGTTGCCATTGTTTGTCCAAACCAGATAGTGATTGAGACCAAGGCCGGGGTCAGAGCTGTGGGTCGCGGAGTCATGGCCCGTGGTCTTGAGGTTCGAGATCCATGGTCCGTGGATCATGAGTTTGAGCTTGGCTTGTGGTTAGGCTTGGGCCCTAAAACTTTATCTTTTTACTTTTCAAAACATTTAACAATTGGACTTGGAATTATTTAGACGTGGACTTTACTGGGTCAATGGGTTAAAAGTTAAAGAGTGAGAGAATCCAAGACTCTTCACATTTCCTTGACCGACGGTTTTGGAGATAAAAGGTCCAGTACAATCTATAATTGAATTTAATATTCAATTCCAAATTCATGACTAAATTTATCAACATGTAGCTGAAGGGTCTTCAAAATGGTTTTACATTGGCTTCCATCCTTCTAGTTCAAATACATCATTCCTTTATGCCTTTTGCAATACCCAGAAAAATCAATACTTTTGAAATATTTGTTCTATTCCAATGAGAGAGTGTACACCGCAGTCATTTCGTCAGACAGTTCAGGTTGTGCTATAGCTATTGTTCTTCCATTGTATCACGGCAGACGAAAGGTTGACAAATCTTCCAGCACTATGGTGTGACAGTAAATTTGTCTTAAGAATACCATGTGTGACAGTAAATTCTATTCTTCTTGTTGATCTTCAATTTGTTTCACATACAGCCTTTTTTTTTTCCCTAGATTATTTCTCTTGTATTTTTAAAAATCAGCAAAATCTGTTTATCTTTCTAGCTAGCAATGTTTTATATACTGTTTTCCTACATCATCTCATAATGGTAATAAAAAATCAAGAGGAAAGGAAGGTTGCTTGGTTGAGGAGTCTTTAGCATCTGATTCTCCAATTATTGTCAGGAGAATTTAGAAATATGGGTTTCGATTTTTGGATCAAATATTTCACCGGAACTAGTCGGAACGGACCTGCCAGACCAACTGGTAATGAGACGGAATTGATAACTTTGGTTTGAAAATGAGACTCGACAATATCGCCCCATATATTGAAGCCTGCAAAAACCATATACTACTAGTAATAACTTCTTTACAGTTTTCATTTAAACAAACAATTTGAAAATGTCACCCCATATATCTACAATACATTACTAGACTCTGCATTTTCCGAATTAGAATCCATATTTTTCAAACCAGAATCTTCATTTTTCCTTCCAGTAGCTCTAATGTACCGGAAAACAGCTACCAAAAAAGTGGTGACTAGCCCACCCAGAATCACCCCGCCTCCGGCCACCGATTTATGGATTGAACGGTGCTTCTTCTCCATAATATGAACCTGCTGCCCCTGCCCTACTTCACCCTGTTGATCCAAACCACTTAACTCCTTTGCTGTTGGAGGCGCTTGAGATGGGCTAGAACATGGAGCAACAATGGAGTTGATGAATTCTGCCGGATGCTGCCCGAGTTTTCGGATTGCCCGTGCTTCGGAAACACTGGCTAAGATCAAGAACAGAAGAAGAAACTGAGCCATTTTTTAGAAATGGAATTTGGGTATTTGGTATTGGAAATGCTTTGTTTTCCTTTCTGGTAATGAAGGGTAGTCAGTGATCTTGGTGATTAATATATAGGGATCAGTGGCCTTGAATGTTATATATAGGGGTTAGCATACAGGATTGCCAACTGGTGAAGGTCAGGAACATTTAAGTAGTAGGTTAGCATTCTTTTAGGTACTATGTGACTAGTTTTACGGAATTTTTTCTCGACTTTAGTCACTGTTAATACATATTGATGAGCTCGGTTTGGACCTAGGATTGACTAGCGACCAGACAGAATGAAATTCCCAAACTCGGGGATGGCAAACGGACCGATCCTATTTTCGATCTGCCAATGTTTGTCTAGACCTGTTCGTGACATCACACAGGTGCAGGGCGATGGTGAATAGCTCACCCGCCTCGTTTGCCACTCGGTCAATTTCGAAGACGGTGTCACTGACTGCTCAGCATCTCAGAAATTGCTTGCAGGTACAATTTTCCTTTTCCTCTCCTCCTACAACATACTAACTTGATTCTCGGAGGGTCCACAACCAGACGACCACCCCGATCATCGAACTTATGTGCAGAGACATCCTGAATTATATACTAATATATAGGGGTTAGCCTTGGAATGGAAATGGAAATTTCCCTATGCTGGATTGTGGGATTTGTTTTATGAAATATTGCTGATGGTTTTTCAATGGGTTGTCTGTAGAAATGGGGAAACCAACATAGGTGCACGTGAAATCATTAGAATATTTTGTAATACAACCTGGGAAAGCAGTTGAGGGAGCAAGATCTGTATATTTGTATAATTTGTTTAGAATTCATTAGTTTATGTTGCTATACAAATGGATTCAAATAGAGAAGGCTCAGTTTACAACAAGTCTATAATTTAAGAAAAAATTTGGGAATACAATTATTCGTATATAGATTTGGACACAGATATATGTTTGGAATTGTCCGATGCATGTGGAGTTCTTCATAATCATATGAGTTTCACATGCATCAGACGATTCTAAACACATCTTGCGTCTAGATGTGCATGAATGGTTGTGTTAATTACTAAACTTGTTCATTATTCATAGGAAAGTGATTAGAAGTACGTATATTGTTTGGCAGATCTTGTTTTATTAGGGTGTAATCATAAGGATTCAGATTCTCGACGATTTTAGCAGAGAATTGCATACTTTGAAGTTCGGCATTATTCGATTTGGACCCAATTTAATAATCGGTTATGTTCATATGTAGATTCCGTTGAAACTTGTACATATTATTTAAAATTGTAGTAATTAGATTCAAGTTACTATTTGATCAAAAAACACAAGAATAACCTAAAGTTGGGTTTTGCACGTACTGACTCGAAGCCTAATATAATTCAGTTTTAAGTTATTTTTGTATTTTGATCGCATAGTAACTGATAACTAATTAACATGATTTTAAATCATACATAAGCATTCTTGACACTGTGGACAAAGTCTTCCCTTGGAAATGCCACTTACTTTGAAATAACACCTTGCAAGTCGATCTTTTGAGGAAGCCTTTCAACAAGATCTACAATATGAACAAAACAGATTATCAAATTGAATTCTACAAGGGAGCAAAAATGCCAAACTGCACAGGGTGCAATTCTCGGACAAATTACTAAGAATTTGTCTCTTTATCATAAATAGTAATATAATCTCTGACCGATTAAACAAAAAAAAAGTAATTTATTAGTGATGATGCCAAAAATCGGTGAAAACATCTCATACTTCTACTTTGGCTCTTGCAAACAAGTTCGGTGGTCGGGAATATTTTTTGGCTAAAGACCCTCCGACGATCAAGTCACTAATCCAAAATTGACTATAGGCTGCAATGGTTGTGTGTATGAAAAACGTACATGGTCGCATGCCCGCAGATCCCTTTTAATAGCTTGGAGAAGGAGCTGATCTTAGACGGACTCCTGGCCGTCAATCACACCTCCATTCTACATTAGGAAGAATGGAGGTGCAATCTTTGGAATCCCCTAAGCCACCAAGGGCGTCCCGCACAGGTCCTTCAGGTCGGCACCTGTCATTCAGCTCTCATGGTTAAGACTTAAAACTGGATCTACTGTATCTGAGTGGACATGGGCCGATTGAGATAAGAATTTACCTATTAGTGTAACATGTGCCACCTGGTTGGTCGGCCAGTTGGCCGCCCACTTAATCTACCCACAACCGATGGTGTAGAATACATACCGGTTGATGATCAGTCTTTTTATGATCAAAATCAAACCGACCTCATCAACTAGTAACTGAAATTCATGGAACTTTCTAGGAATCTTTGTTGGTGATATTTCCAAGTTCATTGAATATAGCAAACAAATGAATGGAAGAATAGCAAACAAACGAATGGAAGAATCGAACAAGAATCAAACATAATCCTTTTAATTAATTGAAACATATCATTGTCGATTGGGGAAAAGCTAGCACCATTGTATAATGGGGTGTTTGCAATAAGTGTGAAATTTTTTTAAATCATTACTTTACATTTTACTTTAAGTATATAAAATTTGAGATTTTAATGGAAAAATAAACAAACCTAGAATTGTATAGTATTATATATTGGAAACGGATCAATAGCAGAATGGGACAAGTATCAAACATGACCCTTTTAATTGAAACATCTCATTGCCTGTTGAGGAAAATGGACCAAGTGCAACGAAGCTTGTCACATAATTTCAACACTGTTAACTATGAAAAATTGCACTAGGGTTCTCTTGTCTGTGAACATCCAACGCAAACTGCAATATGGGGAATCTAACTAGACAATGAATTTCTAATGTTCCATATATGTCTATACATGCAGAGAAGCTGTAGAGATAAATGTCTCGGATAATATACACAAGTCGTAAGATCGGAGATATTTTTCAGCTAAGAATCTTTTGACGACCAAATTAGTTATCGATCGATTGAGAGAGAGAGAGAGAGAGAGTATGCAGGTATATAGAAGATGAATTGTGGACGTACCTTGGTCTTGGCCCAATGACCCCTTTTACAGGTTGAATGATGGAAAATTTTAGGAGGCCCAATGACCACCGATCTCACTCCTTATTTCCTTATTGGGAGGAGCGGGTCATTTATGGGGATTCTGTTTTCAAGATTCGGGACACTCTTAGGCATCATATGCGGGATCTTCCAAAGCGGATCTCTTGACTGGTTTTTTTCTAGCCGAGCGACTTGATCTTTAGAAGGTTGAATGTCAGCTGGTAATATAATGTTGAGCTCCTAAACCAAAGCAATCATGTGCTAAGAGTATAATGGTTGAACGGCTAAGTATTGAGCAATTGATCACTAAAAGGGTGAGCAATGAGTTGTGTATCGAGAGACCGAGTGCTGAGCTAATTTAGTCTCATCATTTATCCCCCATTCTCACTTTGGGTGTGAGCCCACAAGCAGGGAATACTTTTTTGAGAAATGACAATTGTCTTTGATAAATGTGCATCCCTTCACTTGCTAGGGTTTTCACCTACCTATGTTAAATGTCGCAATTCTCGCCAGTCGTGCTTCTTCACATTGAACGATTGGGATAAGTGCTCCCAAGTCCATCTATGTGTTGCGATATAAGCTATCTTCGTTCTACACGTTGAACGGCTAGGATGAGTGCTCCTAAGCATGCATATGTGTCATGATCTCAGCCGTCTATGTCTCTCAAGTCGAACGGTGGGTATGGATAGCCTTTTCCTTCTCCTTTGTTTGGTTCAATTCTCCTTAGGCTTCTCCTTTCCTTGCACCATTGCCAAAATCTCCTTTGCTAAGCTCCCAATAATATTTGCTTTCTTCTCTGGGTACACCTTCTCTTTCCTTTGCTTTTCAATTCTAGCATGAGTTCTCAATCCTCCTGTATGAGATTTTTTCTAAGGTTTTTTCCGGTATCTCGGCTATATTCCTTATTCCTTAGGTTCTTAGAGTCTTTCGCTGATTTTACCCCAACAATTTAGGGTCCCAATACCCATTATTTCTCCATAGAGCCTCTAGGGTTTTTAGTTTCGCATAAACCAATTGGCTTACTCGAGCTTGGGGGACCAAAAAGTACCCCCTTAAAATTGACACTAAATCATCTAAGGAGTTATTTGAGGACTTTGTAATGTCTGCTTGACCTATCGTTGTGACTTTGGCTAGGGCTACCACTCTTGCCCCATAGTCCAAATCGAAGACCTTTATCGTTGAGAAAGTTTTGTCCATTCTAATGAATGATGATTTAGGTACTCTTATAGACACCTACGGGATCCTTGACACTATTCAACTAAGGACACCTAGACCTAATGATAGAGCTTGCATTTACTATGGAGGGTGGTCTATTTGTACGAGCAAACATTTCAATGTGAGTTGCACCTCCCCTTCTGCTTTTTTGTTCGAGAGCTGCTGCACTTTTGGGGGTTGTTCTGAGTCAATTGATGTCAAACGCCTAGAGATTAATCTTCTCTATGTTGATCATCTTATGGAGACAAAACAACAAAAGGGCTCGAGATTTCTCGGTTACCAAATTCCTCTACTGCTACTACTCCAAGTAGGCAAACAGGGATGCTGAGTTCTAGTAACTTTCAATTGCACGAAGGGAGAAACGTCATCTCCGCGATGCCTTTGTCCAACAAGGGTTGGAAAGAGCGCTTTTTCTATGCCTCATGTGACGGTTAGGAGCTTAGCCTAAGGTGATCTTGCCCTTTTCCCCATTCAAGTGAAAAGGATGTGGGGTGACCCAGCTTAGTCTGCTTTGACTACTACTTCTCTCCACCTGGGGCAGAGGAGTTCATAGATGTGCTTAAGGTCAGTAGGCCCAACCATTTATTTTCTGTACTGGTGACCTTAGAGCACTTTTTATGAGTTGCTTGTGTCCCGACCCCAAAATTAAGTTTTTTGTTGATGCTTTTGTTGCTCCTTTATTTTGTAAAATGTAAGTTGATATTATATTGTTTTTGTCCTCTACTATGTAGCCATGAATACTCTTGCTCCCAAGAAAGGTGATCGACTTAAGCACCCAACCGCATAGGTGACTTCGAGTGCAACCCCCATCCTAAAGAGGCCCAAGAAGCATGTGGTCACCGTTTGAAGGTCCCAATAGTAGAGTTGGACCCACAAAATGAGACATCCCAACCTCACCGTTGATTAGTGGAGGGACCAACATTGGGGTGGCGCCAAGCTTTTGCGGAGGCTGAGGCCCTAATATCTTCTCATATGTGCTTTGAGAACACCCCCCCCCCCCCCCCCCCCCCCCAAGTCCCTACCAACCATCCATCAGTTGAGGCATAGGGTCTGTTCCTGCCGCCTCGCCGAGTGCTGAGCGAATATAAAGTTCTTGTCTCACCCCAATTATTAAAGCCTTTGTTCGCCAACCTACTCTTGTTGCTACTGAGGCCCTACAGATTGGGGCTCAAATGATTGGCTTATCTTATCTGAGCAACTTCCAGTCTATGTTGCTTGACTATAGTCTTCTTCTCAACCTTAAGGTTGCCTACGAAAGAACAAGAACTTTCGTAGAAAGCGACTTGGCGTTGATGAATGAGCTTTCTACAAATGAGTTAGCTCGAATTTTATGACATCGACGAGTCAAGTAAGTTTGTTATAATTGTCTTATGGCTTTAGCTTTATCTGTTAGATTTTGATCAACACTCGCGAGTTTTCTTCCTATTAGGCTATCGTGGACAGTGTTGGCATGTCGGTATGACTAACCAGGAACAAAAAATGATACAAAGGCTGAAGGAGATGACTGGTTTGCAGGCTGAGCTAGAGGCCGCCAAAAAAGAGAGGGATGAGCTAAAAAAAGGTGGCTTCTCGAGCCAAAGGCATAGAGTCCAATGCATTGGAAGATCTTGAGTTGACATTCTACTCGAGAAGTCCTCCAAATAAAAAAGGGAAGATTAAAGGCAACAAAGGCAAAGTGGTAGACAACAATCGACCTTGTTCAGAAGGTCAATGACGATCTTCACATGACTAGTCAGTTGGTCAAAGCTGAACGAGCTGGTCAGATAGTAGCTGAGTTTAAGGCTCAAAGTTAAGAAGACAAGATTCACCTACATCAGGCCTCAGAAGTTCTTCCCTCCTACTTTGATGCAGATTTCAACGGTCTGAAGAGGAGGTTGTCAACATTCTAAACCGCAACAAGCTCATAGCTGTGAATGATAATACAATGCAAGTATCACCCACGATTTTCAAAGTGCAAAAATTTAGATTGCTCTGTAATGGTAGAGAGAAAAGCTAGAGATACATTTATGGTGTAGTATTTTGTGTATCTGTACATGAATTAAATAGAGAAGCATTCAGGATACATAAAAATTCTGAACTCCCTATAAAATAGAGTTTGTTTTGTACACCTTCATCTTATCACCAAGATTCAATAGAATTCTATTCAATTGGTCACCGAATCATTCCCACCTCGGTGACCCAATTTGGTTCAAGACCCGGCCGAAATTCCAACAAGTAGAGTGGTGAGAAAATGATAAAGATGTAGGAGGTGAAAAAAATAGGTCTACTGAGTAAGGGAATGAGCGAGGGCTCAATAACTTCTGAACATGAAATTCCAACTAGAATAACGAAGCCTGCAAAAACCATTACTGCTAGTAATACCTTCTTTACAGTTTTCATTTAAACAAGCAATTTGAAAATGTCACCATGGATATCTACAAAATCCTAAACGAACTGATTCAGACAGTATTAGACTCTGCATTTTTCGAATTAGAATCCATATTTTCCGAATTAGAATCTGCAACTTTCCTTCCAGTTCCAGTAGCTCTAATGTACCGAAAAACAGCTACCAAAAAAAAGACGACTAGACCACCCAGAATCACCCCTCCTCCCGCCACCGATTTATCGATTGAACGGTGCTTCTTCTTCATCATATGAACCTGCTGCCCCTGCCCGACTTCACTCTGTTGATCCGAACCACTTAACTCGTTTGGAGGAGCTTGAGATGGGCTCGAACATGGAGCAACAATGGAGTTGATGAATTCCGCCGGATGCTGCCCGAGTTTTCGGATTGCCCGTGCTTCGGAAACACTTACTAAGATCAAGAACAGAACAAGAAAATGAGCCATTTTAGGAAATGGGAATCTGGGTATTTGGTAATGGAAATGCTTTGTTTTCCTTTCTGGCAATGAAGGGTAGATAGTGACCTTGGTGGTTATATATAGGGATTAGTGGCCTTGGTTGTTTTATATAGGGGTTAGCATCCAGGGTTGTCTGCTGGTCAAGATCTTGAACATATGAGTTTACTCTATTTTAAGTATTAGGTTTGCCATCTCACAGGTACTATTAACTCATATGATTAGTTTTTATGAAATTTTGTCTCAACTTTAATCAGATTCTCCGTTAATACACATTAATGAGCTCGGTTTGGAACCAGGACTGTCCAGCCAGGGGCGGAGCCTTGTTGGGGGGAGGGGCACATGTCACCCCCAATTTCCAAAATCCCTTTTTTATTTATTTAGTTTTATGTTTTTTATGTTTTAATTATCGTATTACGAGTAATTATTTAGTAATATTGAGAGATCGCACTTGGTCACCTTCAATCATTACACATTCATATGAGTGCTCCTACATTTAGTATTGGGCCTCAAATAAATTAATATATGGTAATGGAGAGTGTTGGATCACCACGTGGCGGTGTCCTAGGATTATGCACTAATTTTTTTATTACTGTGGTGCTCGACAAAAGAAAGAGTGTAATGTAGGGCTTATTTTTTTATTACTAAGTGTTGATTATGTGATTACTAATTACTGATTTTTAATTATTGAGTGTGGATTTTTGAATATTAATTAGGTATTCGTGCTATATTTTTTTCCCTTTATTCATAGGATATATATATTTTGATTTGATTTTTAGATAACATTAACTTTGTAACATGTGAAATTTTTTTTGGTGTTATGGACGATTAACTCAGAATATATGCGTGTTCAAATTTTACCACTCCCAAATTTCAATTCTAACTCCGCCCCTGCGACTAGCGACCAGACTAGATGAAATTTCCAAACTCGGGAATGTCAAATCAACCGATCCTATTTGTTCCTGACCGGCCAGTGTTTGTCCATATCTATTCCTGACATCGCACAAGTGCAGGGCAAGGGTGAATAGCTCGCTCGCCCCATTTAACGCTTGGTCAATTTTGAAGATGACGTCCATGATTGCTTAGCATCTCAGAAATTGTGTGCAGAGTCAAGGAGCAGTCCTCCCACAAAGAATTAGTGTTGATTATGGTTGATAGGTCATCCCAAATCACGTTCGTTTCTAAAGCACGAAAACCCTTCTCCAACCAGAAAGAGAGGTACGCTATCATTCAATAACCAGTTCTACGGACAGTTTCCCTCTCCTCCTACGTCATACTAACTTAATAGGAATCCAAAGGGGTTATCTGAGTGGTAAAGCGGAGAGCTGTAAATCTAGACATCTTGCGGGCGAAACTCGACAATTTAATACTTTGGGCCACTGACTTATTTCCACCCAGGGCCCTGAGGGCTAGTCGATAATTTAGGTGAGGACTTCCCCAAGCTTTACCCTAGCTTAATTCTAAAACTGACCAGATACCTCGATTCTAATAAAAAAAATAATAGTACTAACTTGATAATCGGAAGATTCACGACCAGACAACCACTCCCGATCATCGAACTTGTGTGCAGAGACAACATGAATTATATACTAATATATAGGGGTTAGCATCGGAATGGAAATGGGAATTTCTCTGGGCTGGATCCTAGGATTTGTTTTATCAAGTATTGCAGATAGTTTCCATTGTTTTGTCTGTAGAAATGGGGAAACCGACATAGAGTGCACGTGAAATCATTAGAGTATTTGGAATACAACTAGGAAAAGGCAGTTGAGGGAGCAAGATCTGTATATTTGTATAATTTGTTTAGGATTCATTAGGTTAAATTGTTATAGAAATGGATTTAAAAAGGAGAATGGCTCAGTCTCCACCAAGTCTATAATTCAATAGGAAGGTGATTAGAAATATGTATATTGTTTGAAAAGAGTTTTGCCATCCCATTATAGTACTTATTGGTTTTAGTGTACTGAAATATTTCATTAAGAACTCAAGAATTAAATGGGTTCGGGTGATCTAGCTCGACTAGCTATTCTCGTAGAGTCTCGAGTACGAGGTCAGCAGGTCAAATTTTTTTGTCAAATAGAAGAATTGATTGTTTTTTCCCTCTCTGTGTTGACTTTCTTTTGTGGTTATTGATCACTTAATCCTTTCCCGTTATGGGGTTATTTCTCGAGTTCGTACCGTTGTTGGGTTTTGTTACAAACGCTCTTATATGGTTGATGAAGTATCATTAATGAAATCTTATAACAATCATTAAGTTTTTAAAATCTGACCCGAATAGCACCTTGAAACCGAGCTTCTCCAAGATCAAGTTTTGGGTTATGTTTTTAGCTTCCAGGATGTTTGGAATCCCAAAATCTTTTAGCAAGCGTTTTTCATAAATACTACGGGCTGTTTTTTAAATACTAAAATATTAAAGTATGCTTTTAAATTTGTTTTTTTTTTGGTTGTATTTTGAATTGTGAATACTAAAGGGGTGTTTGGGAGCCTATTTTTTGCATTTTTCCATTCTCATTTTTGGATTTTGGTTGTTTGGGAGCCAGTTCCCAAAATGAGTTCTGCAGAACTCATTCTCTATTTTCGACTTTAGGAGCAAAAACTCAAAAAGAGGTTTAGACCTCATTTTTGCATTTTCATTCCCATTTTGCATTATATTACTTTTGCAAAATGCATTCTATACATTTCTCCCAAATACTACTCCCAAATTCAAAACTTATTCTGGCCATAATCTAAAAAGCTAAAAAGCCAAAAAGTTAAAGATAAAAAGCTAAAAAATAAGCTCCCAAACACCCCCTAAATGCTTCAATGAAAGTAATTTGTTAGTAGTTATTGATGGATAGAAAACTGACGACCGGAGAGGTCTTCTTGGTTCTTACCTTGTGGTCTCCTTAGCTACTTGGCTTAGGTATTTTTTCAGCTAGAATTGTTTTTCGAACTGAAGAAAACAAAACCAACCATATCAATAGGGACAATAAAAAATACTCGTAACTGAAGCTCATCCCCTAATATGCAGAACGAATGGGATTTGACCTCTATCCGTATAGATAAGGGTCACCTTAACGATTAGGGTTAACCACCTTATCACAATCCCGCAAAGATAGACTCCTAATGAGGCTAAGAGACTAACGGAAGAGGATAAGAAGGGCTAGGGGGCGGTGGGGAGAAGAGGTATGGCTTATCGTTTTCCTGTAGCTTTTTTTGTCTAATCTTTCTTTCAAGATTTTCCGATCTCTAACTTAGGCATTAGAGGATTATTGGCCGACATCATACCGGTATCCTTTAACTCTTTGCAGGTCATTGCCGTGAAGGAATCAACAGATACGTAATCAACTATTATTCATGAAACTTTCTTGGAATCAATGTTGGTGATTTTTGGAAGTTAAGTGGATATAGCTCCAACAACAAAAAGACAAATCTAGAATTGTATAATATATTGGAACAAGAATCAGACATGACCCTTTGAATTGAAACATCTCATTGGCTATTGAGGAAAATGGACCAAGTGCAATGAAGCTTGTCATGTATTCTCAACACACTGATAACTATGAAAAATTGGACTATATTTCTCCTGTCTGTGAACATCAAGGCAAACTGCAATGTTGGGAATCTTACAAGACAATGAATTTCTAATGTTCCATATATGTCTCTAACAGCAGAGAAGCTGTAGAGATAAATGCCTCGGATAATATATGTGTGCCAAACTGCACAGCAAGACATGTTGTACACCAAAACAACGTCATTTTGACACATAAAATACTATTTTGAAAAGACTCCGACTGCTACAAGTCTTGCTTTTATGCCAAAACGATGTCGTTTTCCTGTACAGTACGTTTGTTATGCAGTAGGCTCCCCCAACTCGTGATATGTATATAAGTATTTTATAGTTTAAGTATGAAGTTTCATTTCGTGTGACCGCTCTAAAAATAGAATTGTACTTGTTTCATAAATAAGTGAAATCGTCTCTAACAGCAAGAGGTTTCAATAGAGATGGTGGATGGAACTCGTCTAATAATCGACATGCATATTTTGCACAATTTAATGCGCGCATGTCGTCGCTACTTAAAATTCAACAAGGCGTTTTTCATCGGTGGCGGTGGTCGATGCTCTGTCGATTAAAATTCAAGAAAGGGGAATCATTGTCGAGTGAATTAAGGGGGGAAGGGGGAAGAAGGGAATTTTTTAAAGCTTCGGCATTTTTATTTTCGGAAATTTGGTGAAAAGGACAAATGTGACGGTAAGTTAGCTCATCGAGTCTTGGTTAATTTGATTTTTGAGTTAAGCAGTTAAGCTCTATTCTCTTAAAAGTGTTGATAGTTAGGATCCATTATTTTAAAAGTATTAATAAGTTAGGTCATCTAATGAACGAAATTGCCCTTATTGGTTTACCTTCATTTTTTTATATTTTTTTCTCTCGCTTTCTTTCTGACGATCTCCATCGCCATCTTCTTCACCGACTCACCTCCCTTAAATTCCAGCTCATTGAGTAAACTCCAAGAAGAATATTGAAACTAATTCCATCTATAGATCTAGCCTCTTCGAAACTAATTTAAAGTAGGAAAGAAACACCAAGAAGAACACAACCTTTGATATACCTTTGTTTCACACTTTTGCAACTTTTCAATGCCCCACTGATACAACAACAGTGTGGCAACGGGGATGACAACGGCGATGACGACGGCTATAGTTTAGTTTTAGATGGACTAACTGTGTTAAAAGTCTCTTATTTTTGGACTTACTTTTGACCAAGTCTCCCTTTTATTTTTCACCTTGAAACGATGTCGTTTTGAGTTGATATGAGCCTAGCATTTTTTAGCATTTTTGAATTAGAATCTGTATTTTCCGAATTAGAATCTGCAACTTTCCTTCCAGTTCCAGTAGCTCTAATGTACCGGAAAACAGCTACCAAAAAGAAGACGACTAGACCACCCAGAATCACCCCTCCTCCGGCCACTGATTTATCGATTGAATGGTGCTTCTTCTTCATCATATGGACCTGCTGCCCCTGCCCGACTTCACTCTGTTGATCCGAACCACTTAACTCGTTTGGAGGTGCTTGAGATGGGCTCGAACATGGAGCAACAATGGAGTTGATGAATTCCACCGGATTCTGCCCGAGTTTTCGGATTGCCCGTGCTTCGGAAAAACTTACTAAGATCAAGAACAGAACAAGAAAATGAGCCATTTTAGGAAATGAGAATCTGGGTATTTGGTATTGGAAATGCTTTATTTTCCTTTCTGGCAATGAAGGGTAGATAGTGACCTTGGTGGTTATATATAAGGATCAGTGGCCTTGGTTGTTATATATAGGGGTTAGCATACAGGGTTGTCTGCTGGTCAAAATCTTGAACATATGAGTTTACTCTATTTTAAGCAAGAGTGATACATACACATCATTTTAACACATCACTTTTACACATCACTTAAAACTACGTCGTTTTATCTTAAGGAATATCCAAATATGTTTTCAGCGATATGGATCAAAAACAAATATGGTTTTTTTTCAACACAAAATTACATAGTTTTGAGTGATGTGTGAAAGCGATATGCAAAAGTAGTGTGTTTTTAGCATTTTTGCATTTCAAGTATTAGGTTTGCAATCTCATAGGTAATATTAACTCATATGATTAGTTTTTATGAAATTTTGTCTCGATTTTAATCAGATTTTCTATTAATACACATTAATGAGCTCGGTTAGGACCCAAGACTGTCCAGCCAGGGGCGGAGCCTTGTTGAGGGGGGAGTGGCACATACCACCCCCAATTTCCAAAATCCCTTTTTTATTTATTTAGTTTTATGTTTTTTATGTTTTAATTACCGTATTACGAGTAATTATTTAATAGTATTGAGAGATTGCACTTGGTCACCTTCAATCACTACACATTCATATGAGTGCTCCTATACTTAGTATTGGGCCTCAAATAAATGAATATATGGTAATAGTGAGTATTGGATCACCACGTGGCGGTGTCCTAGGATCACGTACTAATTTTTTTATTATTGTGGTGCTTGCCAAGAGAAAGAGTGTGATGTAGGGCTTATTTTTTTATTACTGAGTGTTGGTTATCTGATTACTAATTACTGTTTTTTAATTATTGGGTGTGGGTTTTTGAATATTAATTAGGTGTTCATGCTATATTTTTTTTCCCTTATTCATAGGATATGTATATCTTTATTTGATTTTTAGATAAGATTAACTTTGTAACATGTGAATTTTTTTTGGTGTTATGGACGGTTAACTCAGAATATATGCGTGTTCAAATTTTACCACTCCCAAATTTCAATCCTAGCTCCGCCCCTGCAACTAGCGACCAGACTAGATGAAATTTCCAAACTCGGGAATGTCAGATCAACCGATCCTATTTGTTCCTGACCGGCCAATATTTGTCCATATCTATTCCTGACATCACACAGGTGCAGGGCAGGGGTGAATAGCTCGCCCGCCCCATTTAACGCTTGGTCAATTTCGAAGATGACGCCCTTGATTGCTCAGTAGCTCAGAAATTGTGCGCAGAGTCAAAGAGTGATCCTCCCAAAAAGGATTAGTGTTGATTATGGCTGATAGGCCATCCCAAATCACTCTCATTTCTAAAGCACGAAAACCCTTCTCCAACCAGGAGGCGAGGTACGGTATCATTAAATAACCAGTTCTACGGACAGTTTTCCTCTCCTTCTACGTCATACTCACTTAATCGTAACTCTACGGGGTTGTCCGAATGATAGAGCAGATAAGCTGTAAACTTAGACATTATGCGGTCGAAACTCGACAATTTAATATTTTGGGCCACTGGGTCGTTCCCACCCAGGCTCCCAAGGACTAGTCGGTAATTTAGGTCGAGACTTCTCCAAACTTTATTCCAGCTTGGTCCCAAGCTGACTAGGTACTTTAGTTATCAAAACAAATAATACTAACTTGATAATTGGAGGATTCACGACCAGACAACCACTCCCGATCATTGGACTTGTGTGCAGAGACAACATGAATTATATATAGGGGTTAGCATCGGAATGGAAATGGGAATTTCTCTGGGCTGGATCCTAGGATTTGTTTTATCAAGTATTGCAGATAGTTTCCATTGTTTTGTCTGTAGAAATGGGGAAACCGATATAGAGTGCACGTGAAATCATTAGAGTATTTGGAATACAACTAGGAAAAGGCAGTTGAGGGAGCAAGATCTGTATATTTGTATAATTTGTTTAGGATTCATTAGGTTAAATTGTTATAGAAATGGATTTAAAAAAGAGAATGGCTCAGTCTCCACCAAGTCTATAATTCAATAGGAAGGTGATTAGAAATATGTATATTGTTTGAAAAGAGTTTTGCCATCCCATTATAGTACTTATTGGTTTTAGTGTACTGAATTTCATTAAGAACTCAAGAATTAAATGGGTTCGGGTGATCTAGCTCGATTAGCTATTCTCGTAGAGTCTCGAGTACGAGGTCAGAAAGTCAAATTTTTTTGTCAAATAGAAGAATTGATTGTTTTTTCCCTCTCTGTGTTGGCTTTCTTTCGTGGTTATTGATCACTTAATCCTTCCCCGTTAGGGGATTTTTTCTCGAGTTCGTATTGTTGTTGGGTTTTGTTACAAACGCTCTTATATGGTTGATGAAGTACCATTAATGAAATGTTACAACAATCATTAAGTTTTTAAAATCTGATCACCCGAATAGCACCTTCAAACCGAGCTTCTCCAATATCAAGTTTTGGGTTATTTTTTTAGCTTCTAGGATGCTTGGAATCCCAAAATCTTTTAGCAGGCGTTTTTCATAAATACTACGGGTTGTTTTTTAAAAACTAAAATATTAAAATATGCTTTTATTTATTTTTATTTATTTTTTATAGTATTTTGAATTGTGAATTCTAAATACTTCAATGAAAGTAATTTGTTAGTAGTTATTGATGGGTAGAAAACCGACGACCGGGGAGGTCTTCTCAATTCTTACCTTGTGGTCTTCTTAGCCACTCGACTTAGGTTTCTTTTCGACCAGAATTGTTTTTTGGACTAGAGAAAACGGGCTTTTTTCTTATCAAAATAATCGTCAAGACTAGCCATATCAATAGGGGCAATAAAAGAAGACTCATAACGGAATCACACCCCTAATATGCAGAACGAAGGGGATTTGACCTCTATCCGTATGAATAAAGATCCCTTTAACGGTTAGGAATAAATAACCACCTTATCACAATCTCGCAAAGATAGACTTCTAATGGGGCTAAGAGACCAACTAAAGAGGGTAAGAGGGGCCAGGGCAGACAGAAGACGATACGAAGGGCTAGGGGCCGATAGGCAGAAGAGATATGGCTTATCGTTCTCGTGTAGCTTTCCTTGCCTTATCTTTCTTTCAAGATTTTCCGATCTCTAACTTAGGCATTAGAGGGTTGTTGGCCGACATCACACCGATATCCTTTAACTCTTTGTAGGTCATTGTCGTGAAGGAATCAACAGATACGTTATCAATTATTATTCATGAAACTTTCTTAGGAATCAATGTTGGTGATTTTTGGAAGTTCAGTGGATATAGCTCCAAAAACAAAAAGACAAATCTAGAATTGTATAATATATTGGAACAAGAATCAAACATGACCCTTTGAATTGAAACATCTCATTGGCTATTGAGGAAAATGGACCAAGTGCAATGAAGCTTGTCATGTATTCTCAACACACTGAAAACTATGAAAAATTGGACTATATTTCTCCTGTCTGTGAACATCAAGGCAAACTGCAATGTTGGGAATCTTACAAGACAATGAATTTTTCCTAATGTTCCATATATGTCTGTACCAGCAGAGAAGCTGCAAGATAAATGCCTTGGATAATATATGCATTGCAAGGTGTATAGTAGGGCATGTTGTACATGAAAACGACGTCATCTTGACACATAAAATATTATTTCGAAAAGACTTCGACCGCTATAAGTCTTGTTTTTTATGTCAAAACAACATCGTTTTGCTGCACGGTACGTCTGTTGTGCAGCAGACTCCCCCAACTCGTGATATGTGTGTAAGTTTTTTATAGTTTAAGTATGTAGTTTCATTTCGTGTCATCGCTCTAAAAATAGAATTGTAGTACTTGTTTCATAAATAAGTGAAATCATCTCTAACAGCAAGAGGTTTCAATAGAGATGGTGGAACTCGTCTAATTAATCGACATGCATATTTTGAACACAATTTAATGCAGGCTTGTCGTCACTAGCTACTTGAAATCCAATGAGGCATTCTTCATTGGCGGTAGTGGTCGGTGCTCTGTCGATTAAAATTCAGGAAAGGGGCATCATTATCGAGTGAATTAAGGGGGGAAGGGGGAAGAAGGGAATTTTTTAAAGCTTCGGCGTTTTTATTTTTGGAAATTTGGTGAAAATGACAAATGTGAGGGTAAGTTAGCTCATCGAGTCTTGGTTAATTTGATTTTTTGAGTTAGGCTGTATTCTTTTAAACGTGTTAATAGTTAAGATCCATTGTTTTAAAAGTATTGATAAGTTAGGTCCTTTAATGGACGAAATTGTCCTTATTGGTTTACCTTCACTTTTTTATATTTTTTTCTCTCACTTTCTTACTACGATCTCCATTGCCATCTTCTTCACTGACTCACCTCCCTTAAATTCCACCTCATTGAGTAAATTCCAAGAAGAATATTGAAACTAATTTCAACTATAGATCTACACTCTTCGAAACTAATTTAAAGTAGGAAAGAAACACCAAGAAGAACACAACCTTTGATATACCTCTGTTTCACTCTTTTGCAACTTTTCAATGCCCCGCTGATACAACAACAGTGTGGCAACGGGGACGACAACGGCGATGACGATGGCTATAGTTTAGTTTTAGATGGACTAATTGTGTTAAAAGTCTCTTATTTTTTGACTTACTTTTGACCAAGTGGCCCTTTTATTTTTCACCTCGAAACGATGTCGTTTTGAGTTGATGTGAGCTTAGCATAAAATAGCATGAAAAATCTCTAAATTAATGTCCATAAATGATTTCCATATATTCAAAACCATTCAGACTTAATTTTGTAGAAGAAAAAAACTTACTTTTGATTGAAAAAAACAGAAGTATAAAACTCAAAGTAGAAATTTCATTTTAGGACAAAACTCAAAAAAAGAAAAACCACAAGAGATCTAATATAAAATTAAAAATAAATTAGGGTTAATGCTATATATGTCAATTCTATTCTATTATTCCAATCCATTTTGATCAAAACTAAGCCGGCTTCAATTTTCTTACCAAAATTCAAAATCGAAATGGATTAATAGCTCGAGAAAATCAAACTAGATTGATTTTTATCAGTTTTATTTTTTTCGTTTTTTATTTCACCCCTAATCCCAACACGGTGAATTTATAATTTGAGAGTGCTTTAACTATTGAATTACAAATTAAGTAAAGGCATGTGGTGATTATGGTTGAATAGAATCTAAGACCCATTACTTTGATTGGGGGTTTTCTTTAATAACAATAATGGTGGAGTGCTTCAGAAATCAGGGACATAGATGCAAATTTTATATTTCTTAAGAGACCAAATGCCAACAGTTATTGTTTGACACCTTGGAGTGAAGAGACATTTGCAGAGTTCAATTAAAATAATAGTACTGATGCTTCCTGTCACTCGCTTCTGTCTTGACAGCTTTCAGTATGTCCAACTTATTGTCTATTAATATTTAGAGCCTTAAAATTAACGACTAGATAAATTTTTAGTAGCTCAAGTAAGTGATTCTATTAGGACTTGAACCCATGACATTGAGGTGATAAGCCCAGTAGAATTGGGATTACCTCGTGTAATATGTGAGTATGCTAACGTATTTTCAGAAAGAGCTACCGAAAATACCACCATTAAGAGAATTAGATTTCACTATCGAACTGTTACCAGGTTCAACACCGATATCTATAGAACTGTCAAATGACATCAGCCGATTTAAAAGAGTTGAAGGCACAACTACAGAATTTATTAGAGAATTCAATTGCACCGAGGCTAGTAAAAGACTACTACTAGTATTTTTTTAATTTAAAAATACAAAAATAAAATTAGACCACTAAAATTTGTAGACGTAAATTATTTGCTGGCACTCTTGTGTCTGCTCATGAATCCGATAGTCAACCCCAGGGCATAGTTATAGATTGCGCCAGCAAAGATTCCAGAAATATATAAATATGAGATCATTTTTTTTAAACATAAATGGCAATTATAGTTATTAATTTGCATCACGCTGAGCTCGAAAATATGATTTGAGAGTTCACTTTACAAAACTCTCAAGTAAAATATATCGGCAAAAAGATGAACGGACATCTGCAAGACTGCAACTATATAATTAAATCAGTTTTAACTTAAAACATATTTTGAAAATTATATACTAAGATCAGGGGTAGGTGTACTTTCAAACGGCCCAAGAATAGGTTTGAGAGATGAATTAGTTCGGACGATCTTTTGTTCCAAATTTAAATTTTCTCTAAATTGTAATTGATTTTGCCCAAAAAATTTAACATTGATTTGAAAAGATTTTTAATAGTAGAGTTGTTTGATGACATTCACCATAAGTTTTTTTTTTGTTTAATAATTTCGTAGTTCTATCACTACAACTTGATTGTGCTTATTTATGTACATGTTTGTATGTGTGCATTTTACAAATTTATCAAAATGTGCACCCACCTAATGTTAAAATTCTACAAACGAACCCTCCTTTTGGGTACAAAAAATAATCCGGAACAGATAAAGGTTGCTAGCTTTCAAAGCACTTTCGTCTGTGTACTTTAATTTGAGAATGCGTCTTTCAATATCACGAGTCTACAAGTCTTTCTGGACGGAGTGATCCATCATTTCTCGACTTGAAACATTCTGGGGGCCATGAATAAAAGGCAATACAAGTTTTGGTTAGTCCTCATCAGTCGGTTTTTATACAGGGCGGGAACATCCTGGACTATTCAAATTGAAAGGACCACGAAAAGTTGAATTTTTTAGGGGGGAATTAAAAACTTACATTTTTCTTGTAAAAATAAATCGCTATTTATGATGTTTAAATTAAACTTAAAATGAATAGCAAGTACGGTGGTGTTTGGTTACTGATTATGGGGTTATCCGGGACAATTAAAGAATAGACAAATTGCAATAGAAAGAAAATAAGAGAAATAACTATAGGTCCTCAAACTTGATGAAAATAAATGTGGTGTGAATAATTTGGACATCTGAAAGTCTCTTGATAATCAGAGGATCTAATCCGTTATGCAACCTAAAAAGTTTTGTTATCCTCCACTATCCTTATTCATGCCATTCATGGTTGAAATTAAAAAGTCGTGGCGTTATGCATTCCAAAGGTCTCTGGTTATTCTTTTTATACTCTGTTTTAGGTTTTGGTATACAATACACATGAATTTTCGTTAATAAAAAACTCATGGATTTCGTTACTTCAAGTGAAAGAGAGACAGGTACGAAAAAGTAGGGGTGTACAAAAAAATTAAAAAAATTGCTAAATCGGACCAACCGAACTGAACCAGTCTTTTTGGATTGGTTCCGTGATTTAGTGGATTGGTTATGGTTCTAAAAAAATTAGAACCAGATATTATGGTTTGGTCCATGGTTTCATAATTACAAACCATGGTTCGAACCGAACCGGACCGATTAAATATACATATATATATATATATCTCAAAAAAGTTACAACCTTTCCATTTTCAAAATAAAACTCTTTCATTCTCAATATAGTTGTGTTTTCATAAACTTATTAGATGTATAAATTCAATTTTTAAAATTAATGAAGTTGATGCAATTATTATGTTGTTTATTTTGTTCACAATTTTAAAAAATTAGTACTATTCTATTCATATTTTTTTAATACTAACATGGTTTGGAACCGGAACCGGAACCAAACCGGACCGATCTAATGGTTTGGTTTTGGTTTGGTTCCATATGTATAATGGTCTGGTTATGGTTCTCAATTCTTTGGAACCGTTAGATATGGATTGGTTTTTGGATTCTTACAGAACCAGTCCAATCCGAACCATGTACACCCCTACGAAAACGTTCGACAAATAATCGTAAGGCCGGTGTTCCTTCAATAGATGAGTCTTTTTACTTTGGGAGATAGAGAGATAGATGCTGAAGGAAATCTCCTACACGTCGATGAGGCAATGACTCTGTTTTAAGAGAATTGTGTAAGAGCATATAACTCAGTTTAATTTAATCCAAATCTAACTTATTTACAGTGTGTAAATTTATGTTGTTTATATTGTACATATTTTATAATTTTTTTGTTGATGATTAATAAAAATAGATGTATCTTTTTTTGAAAGTCATGAGTTTGTACGTATTTGTCTTTACTCTATAGAACTCAAAGGACATTTTTTTTTTTTTGAATTCACAAGTCCAAGATTATGATAATGTAAGTATATGGGGAAACAAATTTAAGTGAAAATTTATTTTTTAATAGAAAAAATAAAGTAAATCTTAACCTTGAATTTAAAAACTCCGAAAAAAAAATGCTTCTATTTTGAGACAATACCTTGTTCTAAAAGTAAAGTTCCATACTTTTTTTTAAGGGTAATAATGATGTGCCTCTAAAATAAGAATTTTTTAATGATTAATACATAAAGGGAAAGTATAACAAAGGAAGAGAATTACTAGATAATTAAAAATATCGAAAACAATTTTATATAATATATAACAAATAGATACAATTTTCGATTCAAGGGTGGGAATAAATTTGAAGTAAAAAATATTTATATACTATTGGTGAAACGAATATAAATTGAGCCTGATATTTAAATAAATGATGTTTAAAAATATTACTTGTAAATTTGTGGTGTGCTTTTGTTGTTGTTAAGATTATCTATTCTATCTACAAATGGACTATTTTTTTTAACTTGAAAATAAGTTCCGTAAAAAAAAAAAAAAATTAAAGTATTTAGTATAAAAATAAATTATATTTACTTTTAATATATCATAAAATAACTATCAGAGATAAAATAATATTATTTGTGTAACAACTCGTAACTTACTTAGCATTTTTTTCATTGTTCGTAATTTTCGTACCACTTCTTCCTATCTCTCTTCCGATATTGCGTGTATCCCGCTGCTAGTTGAAACTATTAAATTAAAGGTTTTGCTTTTTTTTTTTTTTTTTGCAATGGGAAAATATTTTTTCCAATTGTATTTATTGGTTTCTTTTTTATATTATAAATAATTCATATTTCCATTTTAGATTTTCCATCTCATCCTGAGTCACTCACTTCGTCCTCCCATCTATGGTCACCCCCTCTCCTGCAACTCCAAAATTAGGGCACTCAAACAAGAAAATGTCGATCCTCCAAATGTCTCTCTCACTACCGCCATCGTCTAGGGTTTTACCCGGTCCCAACCACCTCTTTCTCACCAAAAAACTCTCTCATCTCTCCCTCCACACCAACACCACACGCAAATCAACACAGATTCGAATGGGCGGCGGCCCTAGAACCTTCCCCGGCGGCGTATCGAAGTGGCAGTGGAAGCGGATGCAGGCGAACAAAGCCAAACAGCTCCTAAAGGCACGTCTTGCACGCGAGCGCCAGATCTACGAGATGCGGAAGAGGGCGGAGTTAAAGGCGGCCGTGTCGGAGCTCGAGCGCCCGTGGGAGGTGGTGAAGGAGGCTCCGAAGTTGTTTTCTGTCGGCGCCGATGAGCAGGTTGGGAGAAAATATTGAGCTGAATTTCATTTCCTTTCCTTTCCTTGACCGCGTGAATTACAGGGAAAGAACATATATTCAACTACCTTATTCGCTAAAACTGCCATTTAACTATGGTCAAGTTAACCTGATAACTAACATACTTCAACGGCAGTTAACCACTAACTAATCCTAACTAACTAGCTAATTAACTACTCTTTACGCAGGTGAAGGTTTTGGCTGATAGGTTTCAGAAGCCTGGGGGTTTCGATATGTGGTCGGAAAAGGATGGCCCCCAGGTGTTCAGCCCCGCTGATGGAGTCCCTTCGGCGAGGTTTTTTCCGAAAGGTGTTGTTCATAGCATTAAGCCCTACGGAAAAATAGACAAGGATTTGATTGATGCTAACAATTCGTATTTGCCTAGTCCAGTTTCCGCGCATGTGAATGGCACAGAAAGAAATGTATCGGTATTGAGTGGGACTGTAAAGGGTTACAATGGTAACTTGAGGAATAAGGGGAAAAGGATAAGGTCGGGGGATGAGAATCTGAAGGATTTGAATGGTTTGGTTCTGAGAGGAGTTGGTGTTGATGGGAAACAAAGACCGGAGAATCCGCCTAGGCAGTTGGGTCATAATCAGTTTTCTAGGGGCAGAGGGTCGCAGAAATTGAGAGGGCCAAATTCGGAATTGTTTGATAAGAGTGTAGAAACTGATGTTCCGCGGAAGAAGGGGAAAAAGATAGGGTCTGGATTTGAGAAACCAAACAATTTGAATGGTTTTGCTTCGGGAGGAGTTGGTATTGATGGGGAACAAAGTAAGGATGCTCCGGCTAGGCATGGGGGTAATAGTCGGTTTAACAGGGGCAGAGGTCGGCAGAAAATGAGAGGGCCGAATTCCGAAGCGTTTGATATGAGTCTACAACATGATGGGAGTTATGGGTTTCAAGCAAAGAAGTGAGAACGTGCCTCAAATAACCGGTTTATAAAATGCAGCTAAAAGATGAAGAAAGTTCAGCAACATTATGTTTCTAGATTGTAACTGCCCAGGAAATGTGCAATGAGAATGAGGAAACATTTTGGTGTTCTTTTCCGTTTCTTGACTTGGAGCTCCTAGGCTTTGAAGTAAAACGATTCAGAGTATTTGTCATTTGGTATGGGACAAAATTAGATGTCAAGGTTTGGTCCTTGGAAGTTGGTCAGGTAAATAACTATCACCATCCTAAATCATTAGACGTGTACAATTGTAATGCACTCTTAACATGTTTATGCTTTGTAAATCAAGTCTTGTTCATATGAGACAGAATATCACAAAATTGTTGAATGGAAATATAACTATGGTTATAGTTGTTTCCAGTTGCCTTTTTCTCTGTAAATGGACAAGCCATTACATTAATTCCAGTCCTATACACAAAACTGTTAGATCTATAGTGATTTGTTACGTGTTGCTATGCAAAAACCTGTAAACAGAATCGAAATCAACACTTTGTAGCCAAAACCGCAAGAGGTCTCAAAAGGAGTGAAACAAGCGTAAAAGACATTTCTTTCATTCGTAATTCCACGTCAGATGGCAAAAAGAAAACATCATCATATGACTGGTTCATGGTAAGCTATGAAGTATGGATACTTCTAGATGAGAGTACTAATGTCGTATCCGTATTGAGTACCTATACTCGCGAACATGTATTCTAAAAGTATCCACAATGTAAAGTTATTATCCTTTGTTTTTGATGTATCGGATACTCTAGATCACTTGTCTAAAACTTATCTAAAACTTTTATGTAAATAAGATTGTGGCAATTATTGCATAGTATTCAAGTAAAATTGTTCGGAATGGAGAAAAGTATAATTTTTAATTTTTTATATTTTGATGTGGTAAAATAATAGTATCATCATTTTCGTAATTGAATATCCTTACTGATACGTCTTTTTGATAACTTTGGGTTTTAACAATTAAACAAGTGAGAAAGTAAACTTAAAAACAACATAAGAAAAATACAATGGTTTACCAATCCTAGCCGTACCCTTTGTTTTTTATTTATTTTTTATTTTCTTGTATTGCCGTATCCGTATTTTATTTGATGGTATCGGTATTCAGCTTCATAGATGGTAAGGGGTGTTAACCAAAACTTTGGGTAGAAAGAAAGTATGTTTGGCCCATATCTCTTCAGCCAGTCGGGCTTACATTTGTGGGCTTAATGGAATGCAGCTTACAAAGCTCAGGTTCTAGTATGTATGACTTCAACTGTGGTCGGTTACATTTTTTCCCTCAAGTCTTATCGCCACTTGCTTGTTGGTATGTTGGCTAATCCTATGCTTTCCAAATCTATCTCATTGATTCCTAGATTAATTTATCATACATTTGGTTCTTTAGTGATAAGCATGGTTTCCGTGGAGACACCCTAGTGGCTTAGTTTGCATTCCCCAATAAAGAGACTCAAGATCAAGTCTCATCAATATGCCTATAAAAAAAGTAGTTAAGCATGATCTAAAAGGGATTGATAACGACACTGAGAATAGAACGAAGAGTTACACAGTATTGGTTTGAAGAATTAATGTGGGGAATTTTTTGTTTATAACTGAGATATCCGGTTATGTCCACTTGTTGCTGACTAGTCTTTGGAGCCCTGAAGTTAACAACCGAGCAAACCTTCAGTGTCCCCAAAGTTGTAGTTTGCCCACTTGTTTACAGCTTATCCCAATCTTCAACTGGACAACCCCTTAAGGTTATTTAATGTGGAGAATGCTAACGAGAATTAAGTTGCTTGCGGTGTCAGAAAGTATTGGTTTGTCTAAAGAATGAATTATGAAGCTACTTTAAATTTGGAGCCTTCTAAGAAACAAAAATGGGAACTATCAACATTGACACATAGGATGTGGTGACAATTAGTATACGAGACTAAAAAGTTTGGGAGGCGTGAATAAGCTTGAGACTAAGATTTGGGAGGGTAGAATCAAGGAAATGATAATGGCTGATGATTGTACGGTGATAAGTGACATTTCTTTTTTGATGTTGATCTATTTAGTGGGAGGCGTGAATAAGCTTGAGACTAAGATTTGGGAGGGTAGAATCAAGGAAATGATAATGGCTGATGATTGTACAGTGATAAGTGACATTTCTTTTTTGATGTTGATCTATTTAGTGTAAGACGCGGAAGAATAAAGATGACATCACCTTTAATTAAAGCAGATTTCTGAAGAGACATCCACTTATTTGCTGGAGCCTGGCAAGTGGTAACCGTGGCCGTAATAAAAGGCTGTAGGAGCTTGTATTGTTTGTGGTAGCATCATTTGCATTTTCAGAATTATTTTGTCGGTGAGCCTGATTGATACTTGCTTTTATCTTCGGAAGGTCTGTGATGTATGAGGATTTTCGGCTCTGCAGATCAATTCCTATCTTAATCAGTTAATTTGATTTAAGATCCTGTTTCGACATCTCAATTCTGAAAATGGCGGCATTGTGGCCCGGAAGATGAATGAAGTTATTCCTGTAGAAATAGGACATCCACGACAAATAGGATGGAATCAGGGAAGTTATTGGAACAGTCAGTTCCAATAAGATCAACATCATCATGCACTTTTTAAGATTTCTTTGTGCATTTGACTTCATCTCGAATCGATTTATGTTTTTTTGGAAAATAATACTAACTTTTGTTTCGTTTGAGGTACCACTAGATTCTGCGATTTTTTCGTCCTCCCCTTTCTTCCTTAGTGGGTATAGATATAAGCTCTTGCCTCGAACCAATTATAATGTTCCTACTTGCGAATGGAATCAGAAGAAAACTTAAGTGTATGGGTTTAGGCTTCTTGCTGCAATTGGTGGTAGGTGAACTGACTGATATCTCTATTGTTGAGGCTCAGCAACAGCAGTTGTGGCCCAACCTCAGCATGTTGAAAGTGACTTCAAAACAAAGCACTCCCCATCCACCCGACCTACACCCACATCAATTCACCAAGAAAAAAAGGGTAAAAAGGGAAAAGTGCAGAGTAAGAAAATGACACAAACAACTGAAACGATAAATATAGAAAGAAGAAAAATATGTCTTCCCATCTAAAGTTGCTTTCCGTGTTAAATTTGCTGGCACAAATATTTGTGCCAAATGCCTGCGAAGAATCTAGACAGATATGGGTCTATCCAGAGCTGGATATTGGAAAAGAGTGTGCTCCTCTAGAAAAGAAAAAAGATATAAATCAGTTGATCCAGGGTGCTGGGATTAAGTTGCTATTTAATTTAGGTCATAACATATCTCTGCAGATATGTTATGTGGATTTCCTGTATATATCATTTTTTCATTTGCATGTAATTCAAAAATTTCACCCAATTGAGCATGTCTAGTTTGTGAGCCCAAGCTAAACTTTCAATCAATTCCTGCCATTATCCGGTTGTATACTAATCAATGACTAAATCATAAAATATCTTGATGCATGTTGTCGGGTTCATTTCCTAACATTTTGTGGCTTTATGCTTTTGGAACTAGTGGGGTGACTTGCAGAGCTCAAGTTTGGGGAGGTCTTGGATTCAAGTGTCTCTGTTTTCATATGTTCCCCAATTGCATCTCGCTTCCCTCCCTGGATATTTGTTTGCATCTCCACGTCAAAGATGAGATTGCACACAGGAGGGTGTTAAATACCTGCAATCGCACATACATGTTGATGGACCCATTCCAAGTTGCTCAAGAGTGGTGACCTAACTCAGATAACCAATTTGATTACAGAAGCTAGAGTGATCAGTGATACAAAGATAACGACATTCTGTATTTCATGTGTCGTTATCTTTTTCTTTCCACGAGAAGACAAAATTCCAGATGACCTTAGCTGGAATTTTGTGTCCCAACTTGGACCTCCTTTGCTCCTGGATTCTCTTCCAATTTACACTCCTACAATATATTCTAGGGTATTAGGTCTCTCTTCCCTTCCCTTCCCTTCTCTCCCCCCCCCCCCCTCCCCCCCCCCCCCCCCCCCCCCCCAGTTCAATAGGCAAGTCTACCATCTCTGTTTGTCATGTAATATCAAAGATCAGGTAATCTGCTTCAACCTTTTGCACCTGGTTTTCTTTTATCAGTTAGGCCAAGACAATCATGGCTAGAAGCACTGAAATATCTTTCCTGTTCTTTTCCTATTTCTCATAAGTCAACCCTTGTCAAATATTGTCTTTGCACTTGACTCAACCATGATAAGTGGGAATGAACTGTTGCACCCATAATACCCTAAAATGGATCTTAGTTAAATATATTTTACTTTTAATGGATCACCACCATAGTTCAGGGATTGTAGTTTCTTAAAAAGGGGATAACTGGGATGGGTTAAATATTGCATTTTTTGTGTGGGTAGAAATTATCAAGCCCATTCTATTGTTGAACAGCTTGAGTTATTATAGAAGGCATCCATATACAAAATTGAATTTGTGTAAAATTTGGTGGCTTTGTCGTTATGATCTTCAAAATGGACCGTGGCAAGTAGTATGCTGTGGTGTCAAGATAATAGAAGTGATTACTGATTAGCAATGCCATTGCTCGACTGTATCCATTTTTTACTGGGAAAATAAAGTCATACTATTATCTAGCCCGGCGGCTAATCCACTGACAGGATTTAATGGTTGATGCTAATGCTATTTCAGTTAGTGCTGCTACCATACCATAACATTTACAAGGTATGTTGGCAATGTACTATCCGGAGGGACACATGTCTTGAACATTGCTTTCTAGGTATCCGTATGTTTGGTTAGACAACGCTGAGAAACTTCCTGAAGGCTGTTTGTGGATAATGAAATTGTGGAGAGATCTTTATCAGCTTCTACATGTTTTGTTCTTATGTTTTGCTTTACCTCCGTCAATCTTCCCATACATCATAGGGTGTAAAAAAAAGGGTAAAGAATTTAGGGCATCTTTTTAGTGTTTTTATTAGAAGAATCTTCAGGATTCAGCCTAAAGGACTAGATAGAGGCGTCGAATTGTATTGCCAGAACGCTGATGCCATGTGCTATTCTGATGGTTGAAAAGACATTCTCACGGCCCACGGGTATCAACTGTTGAAGATAATGCGATCTAGAGCTCCCACATATGGATTAAACTGATTCTGACTCGACAATCAAATACTTTTTACGGGCATCATTCGACGTCTACTGATCTTCTAGACATAATGGCCCATTTCTATTTATGGTGGAAGAGAACTGGATGCAGTTGCTTGAAGATAAGAAGATAAGGACCCAATGGAGCTTAGCAGAAAGTTCAATATCCCACCTGTTTTTTGGTGAGCATCCACAAAGGTATGGAATTGGCATTTCATTTTCAAGAAAGAGTACTTGATACCCTTTTGACACTGATATATGCAGGGTAGATGCATTCTGATGGATAATTTTGTGGATCAAAACTCAACAGGACAATAACAGTAGTTCCGATTGCTTTTATGAAAGGACACATGATTATGAAAGTACGCGCTTGTGGTTAGCTTTGGACCTATGATTGATTCAGTAATTATTACATTTTCATATTTTCGAGCTTATGGATAATTATCCTTGTGCGTTTATGTGCGTGGTATTGTTTTCCTATCATGTTTGTTCTTCCTGCAATAAAAGAAATTTCAGGGTTGGAATTTTAGCATCAGGTACTGTCAATCTGATTGAAGCTCAATACATCATGATTGAAGTAACCCTTAAAAAAAAAAGGGTGGTAGAACATTCTGTTCAGCTTGGTAGAAATTGTGCAGCCCTTAAAAGCACCTGACTTTTACAGGTTTGTAGGCTTGGATGTTCACACATGACGTAAATATGACAATTGGATAGAGTAGTCGCAGCAATCTGAATATGGTGGTCATTGGAAGTCTCAGTTGTGCCAAGGGTATGTAGATTTTTATTGGATCTGTCAAGGAAAAGAGAAACACTAAAAGAAATCTAAAAAAGAAAACATGGGCCATTGAACAATAGCAATTTACCATTAGAATCCAAGATAAAGGGGAAAAAAGTACTAACATGATTCATCAAAAATAGTATTGTACTTTCATAATCCTCACAATCCTTCACTCAGTACTTCAGGAACAGAAAACTTAATTCAGTTACTACAAGCAGAGTTTGGACTAACATGTGTTAGGATTATATTTTTGTATTTTTTTTTAAAATGTGCAGCTATACATGCTAGTGCTTTTGACTTGCCTATATGTATACATGTTATGATGCCTAAATAGTGGCCATCTTATCATCCTTGTTTTGTTGATGATTAATTGTGGAGAGTGCTCTGGCCACCATGAAAAAAGTTATGCACTTCATGGCCAAAGTCACCGAAACACCACAAGTCTAGCAATGAATCTGAACCACGTGTCAGTTGCTAGCACTGTTGAGACTAATTGTAGAGTTGAATTATCTTTGGAGATCTTTAAAGGATAGCCACTACTTTTAGATTATGATAAATTATCTACATGGTCAACTAAACAAAATGCTAGATGGGCTGGATTAGTATTAGGGCAATTTCTTCAACCACTTTGGCACATAAAAATCATGTTACTATTTATGAGTTGTTGGGAATTACTTTAGTCAAAAGTTGGGAAATTGGCCCATTAACCATCGCAATAATTTTGCCAGTACCATCTCATTTAACTTAGCTTTTCACTGGTACCTTTACGTAGCTTTTCAAGGAAATCCACAAGGGTTGGGCACTGCTTAAATCTTTTTTTATCTCGGACTATTTTAATCACAAGTTGGGAAATTGGCCCATAAACCATCACAATAGTGTTGCCACTACCATCCCATTCTTATCTTTTCACTAGTACCTTTATGTAGCTTTTAAAGCAAATCTACAAAGTTTGGGCACCACTTAAATGTTTTATATCTCAAACTCCTTTTAATCAATAGTTGGGAAATTGGCCCATTAATGACCATCACAATAATTATGCGAGTACTTTCATTTCACTTGTCTTTTCTCTAGTACCTTTGCATATCTTTTCAAGCAAATCCACAAAGTTGGGGAACCTCCTAAATATTTTATATCTCTTGAACAAGAATCTTCCTTAGATTACCATTCATTGCATCCTTTCTGTTATGCCCTTGTAATACATTTGGAATGACCTGAATTCCCCAGTCAGAAAGGTAGGACAAATGAAATTCGCACTGGAAAAAATAACAACTAAAATATAGGGAAAGTAGGTACAAAGGAGCAATAACTTTTTTTGATGGTTATCTTTTAGATCTTTTGTAAAGAGATGGGATATAAATATAAGTGATCAGATAAAAATCCAATCAAGATAAGAGCTAAATTTAATGTTACGTCCTTGTTGTCAGGCTATATAACGCACAATCCTTCTCTCTTTTTTGACTTGGGATGCGATGAATGAAAAATATGACTCCAAGCATGACACAAGCAGAGTTAAATGTGTGGAAATTGAAATATGTTTATCAAAATGTAAAGAGTCTCAGCAACATGAGCTAAGTTTTGACTGATGTACTATACATGTGAAGAAAATAAACAGTTGTGGCATAGGATATAGACAATATGCAAGTTTCGTGCTTTTTTCAATTTGAACATGGATATAACTCTATTAATCCACTTTTTTACTTTGGTCTTATTAGGAAAACTCCAGTTCACTAGAATAGTATTCCCTTTGGTGGACTGCCACTAATGACATCTACAGTGGAAGGAAAATAACTATTGTATCTCCGTTATAATCATTGCAAAGATTATGTTTAGTTTTTTATTCTCTTTTGTCTTGCCTCTGACCGTCCCAAGAGTGGTAATACAGGTTTAGTCATGACCCACGAAAGCATAGCTCCCTATATAAGAAGCACAAAGCTGACACTCTCTGCCATCACATAAGATATCCTCTGTTCCTTATCTTAGAGAGAACCTTTGTCTTTTTCGTTGTTCCTACTTGACAAGTATTGAACAGAGAGTCTGAAAGTAAAAATGGAGCAGACAAAGAGTGGAGAATCAACAGGTGCGGAGGAAGAGAAATGGGTTTATGATTCTTCTTTGGATCATAGGGGAAGGGTACCTCTCCGTGCCACCACGGGTGCATGGAAAGCCTCTCTCTTCATTATCGGTATGTATCATGATGTAACAAAGTAAACCATGCCAAAAATACTCAACTTAATGTTGGATTCCCCTTATATGTATATATGGTTTTTACTTCACGGTATTTAGTGTTGTCACGAAACTCCTGAGCATCTGAAGAATGGTAGAAGTCCACATGCTATGTTTGGATGATGCACTTGCTATCTATGTTGTCATGATTCATTACGCCCTGATTGAGCTCTCTTAAAGATTCTTAGCTTGTTCATAACATTTATGCTCTCTTTTGACTTGCTCCAAATAGGATATTTCTCTGCAGTATCATTTCTTACTCTAATAATCTTAATATTATCCTTTAAAAATTCCATTGTACCTAATATACACATACATGTGTCACAGCGTGTGTGGCTGGGTGTATCAAGATGTATAATTATGTTGTGCATGTTTGCTATTTTGGTCAAGGGAACATTTCCATCACCAAAGGTAGTTAGTGGGAATCACTTTGCAGTGAGTGGATCAAATATGGCCAAGGAACCCAACTTTGTCTGTTTTTGGTGCTTTAGTAAAATTTAGGAGGTCCTGATTTGAAATAGACTAGCATGATTTGTTGTTTCTTTTTTCCTTTTTGTGTTTTGTGGTGGGGTTCATAACTTGCCACAGCGTGACCAAATTCTGTATTTCTAAATTTGATCACTCAAGGGTGGGGTCTGAAATTGGGGCCTATCCAAGAAGGCTCAAACCATCCTTTCCTTTGAACAAACCACTTAGTTAATAGCACAAAAAATGTATGCATATGAACATTTGCACTAGCAGTCAGCTCGGTAATTCTGTTCCCAGTGTTTAATAGAGGTTTGGGGATATGGGTATTGGTTGTACGATGAGCTACAATGGAAAATATCAGTATCGTAGGTCAAAGCTTTTGATATGTAGCACTCAATATGTATGACATCGGCTGATATTTAAAACCTTGACTGTGGTTTGCCATTTGATGTTAATGCACAATATCAGTATCGTAGGTCAAAGCTTCTGATATGTAGCACTCAATATGTATCACATCGGCTGATATTTAAAACCTTGACTGTGGTTTGCCCTTTGATGTTAATGCACTAGAGTTACCATTTTCAGTTAATGACTCAGAATTTCTCAACGTAGTTTTAAACGGGAAACTCGACTGATATTCCTTTTGGCTGTATTCGGTTTGCAGCAATTGAGTTCAGTGAGAGGTTGAGCTACTTTGGAATAGCAACAAGTTTAATCATATACCTCACCAGGGTGATCCATATGGACCTGACAACAGCAGCAAAGAATTGTAATTACTGGATCGGTGTAACCACTATGATGCCTCTGCTAGGGGGGTTCTTAGCTGATGCTTACCTTGGCAGATTCTCTACTGTTCTCGGCTCATCCTTTGTCTATCTCCTGGTAATATATCTCAAATTCTATCTCATTCTAAAGGACCTTGCCCAACCTTGACACTCAATCCCCCCAAGTTCGACTGAGCTAATTCCTAGTGTGATATGAGCAAACCCTAATCAAGTCATTTCTAGGTTTCACATAAGCATTTCTGGACCCAAAAAGGAGTAAAAAGAAATGAAGAAGTATGGTGGCTGTATTAAATTTTGTTTATTTGAACCGTAGTAATGCTCGGGACACAATCTTGGCCACAAAATAAACTAGAATCCCTCACACACTGTGAAGTCTATAGCTCCGGGGTCCTAACTCCTACGGCGTGTGAGAGAACAGTGGGTCATTCTGTGGGCTGGAAGTTGTGTTCTATCTTTTGAGGAGGGTATCTTTTGAGGGTGTCTGCGATAGCTTTCAGGGTGGTCATTTTAGATTGTGGTGTATATTGTGCTGATGTATTTGCCACAGCTTTTGCTTCTAAATTTGGCCTAAAGGTTATCTTGAAATATGCTTAAACGATAAATCTGAGAAGTATCTTATTTGATGCTTTTCCAATCTGATTTTCAGAATCAGCTTTCGTGAAATCTTAAGTTTTGGATAAACACCCCCTTAGTACTTTAACAAGGTTTTACTGAAACTGGAAACTACATGTTTTTCTTTTTTTTGACAAACAGGCTTTGATTCTGTTGATGATGTCTAGACTTGTTCCGAGCTTGAAGCCCTGCAACGATGCTGGCATTTGTCATGAACCCAAGAAGATCCATGAGGTGATATTCTTTCTTGCCATATATTTGGTCTCTATAGGCACAGGAGGCCATAAACCCTCTTTGGAGAGCTTTGGAGCCGATCAATTCGATGATGATCACCCCAAAGAAAGAATACAAAGGATGTCCTTTTTCAACTGGTGGAACTTTGGCCTCTGCTGTGGCTTACTACTCGGCGTGACAGTGGTGGTTTATGTCCAAGACCATGTGAGTTGGGCTGTTGCCGATATAATTCTGACCGCAGTAATGGCTGCTAGTATTGTGATCTTCTGTATTGGGAGGCCATTTTATCGGTATAGGAAGCCGACAGAGAGTCCCTTTACCCCCATGTTACAGGTTCTTGTGGCTGCCATTAGCAAAAGAAATCTTCCTTATCCTTCAAATCCTGCTCAGTTATATGAGATAACTCCCAAGTCACAGAAGATCCAGGGGAGGCTTCTCTGCCGTACCAACAAGCTCAAGTAAGCTATAGAATCAGGCATTTTGATATCAGAAAAATAAACTGTCCAGAAGGCATCCAAGCCCGTCTCAAATTCATGAAGAGGGCAGATTGGGGGTTTGTGGATGGCTAGGTAGGTAGGGGTGTAAGATTAAATGGGTTCATCATTGGGGCCCAATTGAAAAAGAACTACCCAGTTCATGAGGCTCTTGTTACACAGGATCCAGGGAAGGATTGGATGTACATAGTTGTACATAATTTTACTTCCTCTAGCGAAGAGGCTGTTTCTGTGACGCTAACCCATAAAGACTAAGTCACACTACGATAACTTACCGTGGGAGACGTGCCCTTCAAAAGCCCAATTACTATTAGAGATAATCAACAGTAGCATAAGTCGATTTTCCTTTTTCTTTGTCATGTAGGAATGGTTCAAACAATAAATAAAATAACAGAGTACATGTCTTTTGAGCGGGTTTTGGGTGATGAATCCTAAAACCCTAATCCGCCCCTACCCTAATGCATTATAAATGTCTCCCCGCATGCCCTAACCCTATCACACAAATATATTTCCAAATTGTCTTGATAGAGGTATGGTAGGTTATGTAATCCGAATACTCCAGCCCATATGAATCAGTAATTCCCAGCACAACTTTAGGAACACTTTCTGCAAAAAAATTCATCGTATGTATTTGTTTTAATGTGTTTCAGGTTTCTTGACAAGGCTGCAATTGTTGAACATGAACAAACTTCATCCGAGAAGCAGCAAAATCCATGGAGGCTCGCAACAGTTTCTAGGGTTGAGGAAATGAAGCTACTCATCAACATGATTCCCATCTGGCTGGCCACCTTGCCATTTGGCATTACAGTAGCGCAAACCGCAACATTTTTCATCAAACAAGCAACCACGCTTAACCGTGAGATCACCCACAGTTTCCTAATCCCTCCAGCTTCTGTCTACGCTCTTGCCGCCATTGGAATGATCATCTCTGTCACCTTCTATGATAGAATCCTTGTACCGTTACTTAGAAACTTGACTGGAAACGAGAGAGGCATCAAAATTCTCCAGAGGATTGGCATTGGGATGGCGTTTTCAATTGTAACCATGGTAGTTGCAGCCTTAGTTGAAAGAAAGAGGCTAATTCTAGTGGAGAAAGATCCGGTTAGGGGTTCCATCTCGATGAGTGTTTTCTGGTTAGCTCCTCAGTTTCTCATAATTGGAATCGGAGACGGATTTACTATAGTGGGACTGCAAGAGTATTTCTATGACCAAGTTCCTGATTCCATGAGAAGCTTAGGTATTGCATTATACCTTAGTGGCATTGGAGTGGCAAATTTCCTTAGCAGTTTCTTAATTACAGTGGTGGATCAGGTGACCGATACGGGTGGGAAGAGTTGGTTTGGAAAAGACTTGAATGGTAGCCGTCTGGACAATTTCTACTGGCTTTTGGCGGCCATTGCCACGGTGGACTTGTGCGTGTATGTGGTCTTGGCTCGGCGGTATTCTTACAAGAGAGTGCAGGGAAAGGCTGTTGTAGCAGCGGCAGATTGCTGTGAAGGTGATGGGGTAGGGGCAATGGCTTAATGTCTGGAAGTCCTACATATATAGTTTGTGTTATTAAGGCCGTGTTTTATGAGGTTGTGTGTCCGGAACCGTTGGATGCACAGGGTCCAACGAGCATTTAACGGTTCCGGTCCGGAACATATGTGTTCCTAGCATTACTCGTTTGTTTAACGTCTTGCATCAGTTTGTTTCTCGTAGTGTGTTATTTTTATGTAGGTGTATTTTTCTGTACAACCGTTGGAGCTTTAGTTAAAGAGAAAGTCTGTGTACACAATCGTACACAGGTTGTGTACACAAATGTGTCCGGATCTGTCGGATGGACGTGGGGCCCTTGAATTATTAAGGGTCTCACATGCATCCGACAAACACGGACACATCTGTGTCTGTGTACACAGATCTGTATATATGTACTATTGTTCTTAGTTAAAACAGTCGAATTATTAATCATAGAGGAATTCGAAGTATCGGCATATGCTAATTATGGATGCCTTTCACTTTGCGATACTGGTTTTTTCTTTATAAGATGTTCGAATTAGATTACACGCACATCGACTAAGGGTGTAATAATTAAGTAATTTTTTTAAATGTGTAATATTTAAATAATTTTAATTATCAGACAATTTCATAAGAGGATTTCTTTCCGTAAGGAGTCATGGTAGCATGAATACTATGGTCAATTGTCTACCTATAATTTAACAGGTCGACTATACTCTCAAACACTATATAAGTTTATAATTTATTTTTATATTTTTTCCAAATACTTTTACAATATTAAATTATAAGTTTTATATAACTCAGAATTCAAATGTTTGGATTATCACATAATGTCTCAAACACTGCTAGTAATTTGCTTTCACCAGTGGAGTTGGTAGGGCTGGTGCCTGGTGCTAGGTTTTTTTTTTTTTTATAGTAGCAATAAAAAACTATCTCCTCACTCATGCTCGGCCGAACCACTGATGGGTTGATTTTCAGGCTGTTAAGTTAAGAATTCAAGGCATGGGTTGCTTGGTTGGTCCGGTTGATAGTTCCAATCGCAGAGAAAATAAATACAAGGGTTGAATGGAGAAATTCAATACGAAGACGTGTACAATCAACGAAAGCTATGAAGTAGTTATTTCTTCACTGCCAAGCGCAGCGCAAAGAATAATTTTATTATTATTATAAATAATAAAAACGTCAAATTGAAATACGTAAAACGAGAATGCGTGAGAGAGCTTTGAAAATAAACCTACTCGCAAAAAATAAACCCATCCCTTAGTCTCTCATTTTATATAATAAAAAAAAACCAACAAATAAAATAAAATAGTTGAGAAGATGCTAACTGAACACCCAATGCTTGAAACCAAAATATTAGCCGTTGAGGCACATTCCCAAACCCAAATAACGACTTTTTGTGCACAAAACAGTCACTCCTTAATTGCTTGTGTTGCCCACAAAAGTCACTTCAATGCTTGTGCTCCCGACCAATGTTATCAATATCGCACCGTACTGATTGGTATGTATCGTTTTAGTATAAAAACGATACTAAATACTTTTAATACTGTATCGTTCTAAATACCAGCTCATATTGGCCGGGTACCAAACTTACTGGGTAAAACCGACAATCCCGGGGGTACAGGTATGTATAGATTGTGATAGTTGCAAAGAAATAAGTTCATTTTTTTTTGCTCTCTCTCTTATTTATATTTATATGTATATATAGAGTAAGCTTCTACTAATGTATTCCTTATTTTGTTACAGCACGAATCTCTTATTTTCTGATCAAATTTTAATAATCCGAACCATTCAATATATTTAAAACATGTTTTTAAGGGTTACTGCGAGAAATCAGCTCAAAATATTATTCGAAAAGCCTTGATCCATTCAATTTTTTATAGAACTGTTCTTATCAGCATTTATAAAAAATTATTTAGATCAAACTATTCTTGATATTGTTTTGAGCCCAGTTTTTACGAGTACCCTTAAAAGCATATTTTAAACACATTGAACAGTTCGGATCATCAAAATTTAATCAAAAAATAAGAGATTCTCACCGTAGCAAAATAAGAGATATCTTATTAAAAGTGAATTATGTATACATACATTTATAGTTGCGATAAATCCAACATAGTACCCAACATATGACTGGTACTGTACCAAAAGAAAAACTGATACTCAAACCAATACGGTATTTAGAAACTTGTTCCCAACAAAAACTTCTCTACCTACGCATGAACATTGTTGTACCGAATTGCTACCACTAGGACATCTACGCATGAACAACAAGAACTTTTCTGCTACCTATTACATACATCTCCACCCATTGCTCCTCCTCCACAACCTAAAAACTCCACCACAAGTCGCAGTCAACCTGCTATCACCGTCGTCGTGAACCCAACACCAACCACCTCCACAAACACCCTTACAATGAAGCCCTAACACAACCCAATTTAACCATATCTCTCCCTTCCCCCCACAATTTTTTCCTCCCCATCTCCGGCAAATCCAACTCCGACAACAGTGACCCTTCTCCGATGAACCCAACCGATTGAACTTTTTTGTGTGCAATACCCGATTTACTTCTTGTTTATTTCACCACTATTTTCCAGGACGAGTATGATCTTTTTTAATTTTTGGATAAAATCCTTGTAGAATACATGATGTGGGTAATTCTTTTATAAAGAAAAAGAAATCATTAGTACATACCATATTGATTTAGTAATGTTATGAGATCTCCGCCAATTTATTATCTTTTAATTTGTGAACAAATTCATTGCAAGGCAAAGGTGCACTCTGTTTTCGTAAGTAAACAAAAGAGTTTTGGCAGCAGTTGTCAGGCAGACCTGAGATTTGACTTGTAGACCGGTTAGCATTTTGACTTCGGGATTTGGCCCAATTGATGAAAATTAATCCCAAATTCATACACCTGCACAAGCATATATCAGGTTCATTTGGCCTACGTTTTTTATTGATTTATTTATTTATTTATTTATGATGTTTGAAATAAATATAAAAACAGTTGATGACATTTGGACTAATTTATTTATTGAGTTGTTTGATTTGACTTTGACGGACAAATGACCATATTGCCCTTGTCTTATTTGGAATCCTATTTGGCCCTTGTCTTATTTGAAGGGTATTTTCGGTTTTCTGGTAACCGTACGGGCGGAATAACAAAGTAGGGAAATTTTCTTGGTCCAACAAATAAATTAGCCCAAACCTATTTATTTGTTTACCCAACAAATAAATAAAAAAAACACTTAATAACCGCAGCCCAAATAGGGCCATAGTGTCATCATTATAATATCTTCGGGTCCCCGTAAAATTCTGTGAGAGTAGGATTATCATCTTTTGACCATATTATGTCCGCCTATATATGATGTTCAGTTGCTAGACAATATTGTTATGCCATTGAACAGCTAAATTGAATTGTTGTTGAGACTCTGGATATTGTGGTTATGTTTGGTTTACAACCATTACGTTGCCCAATTTTTTTTTGTAAAATTCTCATTAATTGAATTTGGAAAAATGTAGACTATTTGTAGGGACACCGATTTAAATGACACTTGGACAAGACAACAGAGGATGTCGAGTGTGCATTATATAATTAAGTTCATAAATAGTGACACCTAGGTAAACGTAAAGGATTGTGAATCGATTTGGATGGCCCCGACATGGCGATTTGGAACGTTATAATGATCATCCGATATGTATGAATTTTATGTGTATATTGTGAAACTCACGTGTATTAAACAACTTCAAACCCATTTGTATTTGAAATTTATGTCCGTATTATTAATCAAAATAAAACCTATGGTTTCTATTATTCGATCAGCATGGAAATTTTATAAACTTTTTTTTGGCTCATTATCCGACCGTCCATCTTTTATAGATTAAATAATTATTTATCAAAATATTTACGAAGGACAAACAAAATAGATCAAAACAAAAATGATGTGAGCACACGTACCATCATATATCCACATGTCCAAAAACTCAGTAGGACCCATGCGTCATTATCTTCTCTGTAACGTAACAAAAATGATTTCATCATCATCAGCCGAATCAACGGCCCACATTAACTTAGCTCCCCATATTTGACATTACTCTCTCTCCCTCTCTCTCTGTCTCTCTCTCTCTCACACACACGCACACAGAGTTCAGTTCGTGTTTTCAATAACGGGTAGACACAGACAACTGAACAATCGCTCGCCTTCTCACTATGGCCACTTCCATTTTCCTCTCGCTTCGACTCCTCTGCTTAGCCTTCACAATTACTCACAACTCCATCCAAATCCATGCCGACCTCCCCGGCACCTGGGAACTCGTGGTGTCCAGCGCCGGCATTTCCTCAATGCACACCGCCGTCACCCGCTTCAACACCGTCGTCCTCCTCGACCGAACCGACATCGGACCCTCCCGCAAAATGCTCCGAAAAGGCCACTGCCGCATCGACCCAACCGACGCTGTACTAAAACGCGATTGCTACGCCCACTCCGCCCTCCTTGACCTCAAAACAACCCAAATCCGTCCCCTTATGATCCTCACCGACACCTGGTGCTCCTCCGGCCAGTTCCTCCCCGACGGAACCCTTCTCCAGTCCGGTGGCGACCTCGACGGCCTTACAAAATTCCGAAAATTCACCCCCTGCGAACCCACTTCCTTCTGCGATTGGGAAGAGCTCCAGGAAATCGAATTATCCGAAGGCCGTTGGTACGCTACAAATCAAATACTCCCCGACGGTTCGATCATAATTGTGGGCGGCCGCGCCGCCCCCAGTGTCGAGTTTTTTCCGCCTAGACCCGGCGGCGCCGTACCTTTTCCGTTCCTCGCTGAAGTGGCTGACGATCAAATGGACAACCTATACCCATACGTTCACCTACTCCCCAACGGGAATCTGTTCATATTTGCCAACACTAAATCAATCCTGTATGATCATGACAAAAACGTGATTGTCAGAAATTTTCCGCCATTGGAGGGGGGCCCACGTAACTACCCATCAGCGGGATCATCTGCGATGCTGGCGCTGGAAGGGGATTACTCGACGGCCACAATTGTCGTCTGCGGCGGAGCACAGTACGGCGCGTACATTGAGCAAAATGTGGATAGTCCGGCTCACGGGAGCTGCGGGCGGATCGTGGCGACTGTACCCAACCCGGTGTGGGAGATGGAGGACATGGCATTTGGTCGGATCATGGGTGATATGGTGATGCTACCGACCGGAGAAGTATTAATCATCAATGGTGCTGAAGCGGGGACTCAAGGTTTCGAATTGGCAAGGAACCCGTGTTTGTACCCGCTTCTATACCGACCCGACCAGCCCGTAGGGCTCCGATTCATGACGCTCAACCCAGGTACAGTCGCCAGAATGTACCACTCAACGGCCAACTTGTTGCCGGACGGAAGAATTTTGATTGCCGGAAGTAATCCGCATTACTTCTACAATTTCGCCGCCCAGTTTCCGACGGAGCTGAGAATCGAGGCGTTCTCGCCGGAGTACTTGGCGGCGGACAGAGCAAATTTGAGGCCGGCATTGGTGGGGACACCGGAAAAGGTGCTGTACGGGGCGGCGTTCGAGGTGTTTGTGTCAGTTCCGCTGCCGGTGGTGGAGATAGTGGAGGTGAATTTTGCAAGTGCCCCTTTCGCTACGCATTCGTTTTCACAGGGACAGAGATTGGTAAAGTTGGCCGTCACCAGTGCTTTGCCGGAAAGTGAGGGACGGTATAAAATAGGATGTACGGCGCCGCCGAATGGAATGGTGGCTCCGCCTGGGTGGTATATGATGTTTGCTGTAAACCAGGGAGTTCCAAGCGTCGCTCGTTGGATCCAATTGATCTCCTAATTTTCAATTATTTTTTTAATTTCTTTATGCTTTTTAATTTCATTTTGGAGCTCTTTTTATTTTACTTTTCATAGGGTTTTCAAGAACTTCATTTAAAAGTGTTAATTGAACACATTGTCACTTGATGAATCCTGAAAATTATAACAAAAAGTCGTAATTGTCCAATTTATTACTATTCCGTTGCTAATTGATTGATTTTTGTGAGATTTTGTTATGCGACGATTCGAACAATTTACACGCACGTGAATTAATTTTATTACCTGATAATTTAGATCGTGGAACTTAGAATTCCACTCTTTAACACTTCTTGTTGAATTTTTTTTGCACCATTCAACTTACTACAAAACATTCAAACTATGTTAGTGTCGATTGAGATTGAGTCTCCGCTACCGGGAACATCAATCGAAAATATTGCATCATGCACTGTAAATTACGGAACTTCCGTCGCATGCCTCACCCCTGCAAACATGTCCGCATGTACTATAACTACTTCTCCTCCATGTCTTCATAAGCAATTGCTCACAACGTGGAGGGCACTTCTTCAACTGGCCATGTTAAGCGTAGAGTCGTCGACAGCACAATCAAACTCAGTGATTTGTGAGATCTTCAATCCAAGATGATATGAGGGCCATCGAGGAGGTTCAGCCCGTTTTGGCATGTTGTGTGTTCGGCACTACTTAAGACACACCAGACAACTTTATCGAACCTCACAGTCCAACATCAATAGATCCATTCTTCGACATGACCCAACCCGATCCCAATCAAGACGGGCCAAACGGAACGTGAGTCAAAAGCACAATGCCTTGCGTATACTACCTACTCGAAGGATTCGTTTTTTCCTCCTACTTCAAATTTTGTTCTTTTTGGGTTGTAGTGTTCATGTTTTAAATTAAATAATTATACACTCTCATAAATAACTTCTTAATTTTTTTTGTCTCATGCAAAAATTTAGTTGAGATACCTTTGATCTCACTCTCTTTCATGTGCTTTTTAAGGGCGAAAACTTTTAAAGGTGATTCCTTCGAGTTTTTGGTCCGTTCTATTATTATTGAAGTAGTCTTTCGTTGCCTTACTAAACAAAAAATTTCAAAGAACTCGCTCTACTGAAGTTAGGGGTGTAATCGGTCCGGTTTAGTAGAATTCATAGGACCGGACCGGTTGACCAGTTTAAAAATTTTGTAAACCGAAACCGGACCGATTTTACCGGTCCGGTTTCGATCGGTTTGAGCCGATTTCGGTCCGGTTTAGACTTTTTAATTTTTTTAGACAATATTTCGGCAATCACAAAAAAAGAGAAAAAAATTAACAATTTGGAGTGAAATTTTTAACAATAGAAATGTATTAAACATCCTCTGAAAGGTTTAAGAATTTTAAATTACTCTTATTTTTTATACTTAAATTGGTAGTTTTCTATTTTTATTCACTCTCTATAAATAGTGATTTTTCATTTCTAAAACATGATAATGGTCTTAAATCCTAATAGATTAAATGACTAATGGAGTAATTAGTTATAAGTTATAACACATAAACTTAAAAATATAACATATTTTTATTTATAATTCTCATCCGGTCCGGTCCGGTTTGAACCGGTTTTGTATTCCTCCAAACCGAAACCGGACCGAACCGAATTTTTCAATCCTCAAACCGTCGGTCCGGTCCAGTTTTCCGGTCTGGTCCGGTTTCCCGGTTTTTATTTTCACCCCTAACTGAAGTACCAAATGTGCACTCCATTTGATGACTAAGGAATAGATTTGCGCTTGATTTAAAATCATGTGATCGCAAACTTGGTCGTTCGAAAGATATTCTTTCTTGATCAGAATAGTAGAATAAGGCACTAGACAGACTTTTCCTTTTCTTTTTGTTCCTTGTTTACCTTTTTCTTTTGTATTTTCGAAAAGTGTAGCATTTAATTCAGAAATTATTAGCTTGTTATGCATGTAATCATTTAGTAACATAATTTAAGATGGATATATGAACAAATTGTATGCATGTCGATCATTTATCTTCAAAAGATTATATTGTGTTGACCATGGCTAAAATTTTAAATTTTAGAATTCAATTTTTTATTGTATTATTTTATGGAGGTGTCACGTGACAAAATTATTTACTTTGAAAATAATTTATTTTGCAAAAAGTAATATTGTGTTGACCAGAATTCAGATATTAAATTTTTGGACTTCAATTTTTTTAATTGTATTATTTTATGGAGATGTCGCGTGACAAGATCATTTATTTTGAAAAAATTATTTATTTTGAGAAAGTTATATTGTATTGACTAGAATTTAGATATTAAATTTTGGACTTTAATTTTTTTTTCTAATTATGTTATTATAGTTTTGAGGGTGTTACGTGGCAACCTCACGAGGCTCTTCAATAAATAATCCCCTACAATACTATATGGTCACACTTTTTTATTTAAATTATTATACTCTTACAGGTGTCACGTGACAAGTTCAAGAGACTCCTCACTAAAATAACTCCTACAATAGTATACGTGTAAATGATATTTGGAAAATTATTATATTTCTTTTGATGTGATAAATATATCTCACTCGTTCCTCCATTCATACAATTTTCTCTTTTATATTTTTATTTTATTTATAAAATTATCATTGTTAATAACAAAAAATATCATCTTCGATCCCACCCATAAATCTCATATTCCTCTTTCTAAAAAACTATGCAAATAAGTATTTTTATAAATATTCATTCTTTTATAATAAATTTGATCATTTACTATATTTTTTCCTTACTATATCTCTAATGTTCGTTCTAAAATTTTGACAAATAACGAATAGGCCATAAGTGCACTAATTTTAAAATAATGATATGTGCACAAACAAAATGTACAAATCAAGATAAAATGGAGTGAACTATCTGTGCACATATTGTAGTAAGCCAAATTGCGGACTGATACGTCACCAAGAAGATGGACCGAATAGTTAGATTGTGTTGGCAACGTGGGTCATCATTACGATTATATTGCCAAATGAGCCGAAAGACCGCCGATGTAAGATTAGAAGCTCGGTGCATGAATTATCATCATGTCGAGTTGACAGACATGCCATTGCCACACCGTCGATATTTTGTGCATGTGGGACAGACAGGGAATCAATGTCCCACAGGAATAATAAGGCAAGAAATTATGATGGTAGAATGACTTGGCCCCTACTTCAAGTGGGTTCTAAGGGTTTTGATGAAAAACTACTCTCAAAGCTTGCTTTTCATAACTCTAAGGAAATGATAGAAAAAAATGGAAAAGTTAATTATACTTAATAATTAAAAAAATTTGAAGACGAAAAATAAAGTCAAAATAAACTTTGTTCTTTTATGATTTTTTTAATATGGTTAATATTTTTTTTATTTTTTTTGAAAAATAAGTCGATGTAGTTTTGTGTCAAATTTTGTGAATTATTATTTCGTCTTGATAAAATAAATTTAAAAAGTATAAAAGATAATTAAAAATTAAAAAAATCATTAAAAACGAAAAATAAATCAAGATATTCGATTACGAAACTAACAGCACCTATAAATAAAGGATCACAAGATAAAATCAAATATATTATTAACTACGAGTACAATTGTCATTGTGTTTTTGTCACATACATTCGAACTTGAGCATGGAAGTGTCTTCCGGTTAGTAACAGTCGGGTGACACTAATTAGTTATTTTTTGCGCATGCTATAGGAACAACTTGAATCAAAGAGACAAATCGAATCAGAACTGATAAATCTTCGCAACCACACGTAAGTTTTATTTAACTCTTTCAGCACAAATTCAAATTTGATCTCCGGAAATAATTTTATTAATTACTTGCTTGAAATATGATTGGTATGTAAACAAACACACAAAAATATTGTAAAAATTCAAATACGACCTTTGGAAATAGTTTTATTACTTTCGATAATAAATGCCTTAGGGCATCTCTTAGGAGTTCATTAAATAGGCCAACAACCCCCCATTTACGTAGAAAATTATTTTCTCTATTAATGATGGACTAAGAGCAACTCCAACAGCCTCTTTAAAAGAGGTCTGTAGGCTAGTTTGATTAGTGATTACTATTTTTAGTGCTCCAATAGACTCTTTATATGACTAGCTATTTTAGCTTGTCCCCAAATGCCTCACTACATGTAGCTAGCCTCTCTCTCTACTCTTTATATGACTAGTGTTGGAATGGATAAGTGAAAAAATAGGTAGGCAAAGTAAAGAGTGTACTTTTTTATCCTTTTTGCTAGCTAATTTAGTAAGTGTTGTTGGAGTTGCTCTAATGGAAAACTTCTTCTACTACCCTTTATTGCTTAGAGTAGTGCTATCAACATATCATACTGTACATCAAGTTATACATCATGTCGACGTGATATTTATTAATTTAAATACATATCAAAATTTATGAAACTTACTTTTACACTTTATATTTGAAATAACATATCACGTTGACATGATATCCAACTACATGTTTTTAGTACACTTATTCTATTGCTTAACCTCCAGGTGACATCCCCCTCCATTTTACCTTTTTTCTCCTACCGACAAGCATGTCGTTTCTGTCATAGGTACGGTATATTTTAGTACCGCTATATTTTGACATATCACTTCGTAAAGCCTAGTAAATTTTTTGGTACAGTACGCGAGGCTAGCGGCAGGGATGAAGTTAGGGAGAGGCTAGTAGGAGCGATCGTCCCTGCAAGAAAGGAAAAAATATCTATTATTATATAGAAATTTTTTAAAAAAAATATATATAGGCTCGCCCCTACTAAATATTTTGAAAAAAATTAAAATAGTAGTGAATACATATTCGTCTCGGCGTAGTGAATTTTTTGACACCGTCCTTGGTTAACGGTACCATTTTTCTTTTGCAAAGATATCGGCATCAGCCAGTATTATATTGTCCGATATCGATAACTATGATTCTAATGGGATCACAAATGTAGACGAAAATTTAAAAAAAAAAACGAACTAGGGGCAAAAATATATATATAGTATTTTATAAATGTCATATATTACTTTTTTGGGCATATGCGTTGCTATTCTTTTGGAATGCTTTCTGAAAAGTAAGGGACTTTTTGCTCCTCACGTTTGGTTTCTTTTAGAATGGTTGAATCGTAATTTCATTTCATTGCGATTTCAAGCTCAGTGAAATTTCCAATAATTGCTGTATTTATTTGTCGAGAAAATAAATGCTCAAATTATTGTTCTGTCGTAACATGAATTTTTTTTGTTATATCGTAGCCAGAGGTTTTTTTTTTTTTTTTTATGCTGAGTGAAGAGTCTTGAATTCCACTCTAAGGTTTCTTGTAGAATTTCTTGAACACCTTTTAACTTGCTGCAAAATACTCACAACTGCATGTTAGTGCCTACTGGGGTTCAGTCTAAGTTAACTCTGTGAAGAAAGCAAAAGCAACTTGAAAGTCACGGAGTGCAAATGTGCGCATACCTTAAACTGAAATGTCCGTAGAGTATTTTATAGAGTGAACTTCTAAAGGATCATAGGGAGCACTGGCCAGAAGTGTTATGTGACATTCTATCCCACATCAAAAGTTTACATGAACTTCTAACATTTTTTTTTTTTTTAATGCTGAGTGAAGAGTCTTGAATTCCACTCTAAGGTTTCTTGTAGAATTTCTTGAACACCTTTTAACTTGCTGCAAAATACTCACAACTACATGTTAGTGCCTACTGGGGTTTAGTCTAAGTTAGCTCTGTGAAGAAAGCAAAAGCAACTTAAAAGCCACGGAGTGCAAATGTGCGCATACCTTAAATTGAAATGTCCGTAGAGTATTTATAGATTGAACTTCTAAAGGATCATAGGGAGCACTGGCCAGAAGTGTTATGTGACATTCTGTCCCACATCAATTTACATGAATGATCTTGGATTTATAATGAACCATATATTCTACTACTAGTAACTTGGGCTTAATTATTTTGGACCACGTAGTTCGGCTCCAATAAGTTATTGGGCCAGTAATATACATGGAGCTTACAAATGGTATCAGAGCAACCTACGTACACGATCAAGTGTAGAGTCAGGACTTTGCTTGATTATTAGGGAACAAATCAGAGGTTAGGCCATGGTGACTCTAGTGTACAATCCCTTGCGAGGGTGCAAGGTCTTAAATGTAGAGAGATTATAACATCCCGTCCCACATCGAAAGTTTACATGGGTGATCTTGGGTTTATAATAAACCATGTATTCTACTATTAATAACTTAGACTTAAGCATTTTGGGACACGTGGTTTGGCTCTAACAAGTTATTAGACCAGTGGTATACATGGGGCTTTACATGTCGTGTCGTAGATAGGGATAACAATTTGGACCGAACTGATAGTTACCCGAACCGAACTGCTTAATTTTATCCGAACTGTAACTGTTTTTTCTCGTTGGTATGGGTATGGTAAAAACGGTTGAATACCCATTTGAGTTTGATTAGATTATGTTTTAAACCAATAACCGAACCGTTCCCCAAACCCAATCGAAATTAAAACGGCATCATTTTATACTTATATATATTATAATTATAACTCTTAACCCTAAACCTAAATATAAGCAACGAGATAGGGTTTGAGATATTGGGACTTGAAAGTTAAAAGACCTAATTCTCCACTCTTCAGTTGCGACCAACGATTGCTCATCTAATGGGATGATGTTTTTTGTACATATTTTGTTGTTTATCAATTTTTTTCGATTTTTGTTACGGTTCAGTTCAGTTTAGGTATTTTCAGAACCGAATGGTTAACCATATGATTTAGTTATGGAGTATTTTCTCTCCCTTATTTAGTTATCGGGGTAGTTTTGGACAGGATATAATAATAACCGCTTGCTCCAACCCATTGCCATCCCTAGTTGTAGACCATAAATCACGGTACTTTTGTCACTTGCCTGACATCAATGTGAATCGGACAGACATGTTCGCACGTCCTGTAACCCCTCTATCCCACATTTACCCGAACAATTGCCGCAACACGGTGAGGATCACATTACCACCTGACCGTGCCGAGCATAGTTCCCTCAACGACACGACTAAACACTGGGAGTTGAAGATCATCAACCCAAGATGATACGCTGACCAAGGGTGAAGCTCTACCTATTCTGGCATGTCGTTCACTCAGCATTGCTTGAGGCACGTCAAGCAACCTTGTCAAACATCTCGGCCAAAACTAGTAGATCTATCCTCAGACCTAATCCAACCCAATCCCAACACAGATGAACCGAGCATGTACATAAATCGAAAACCCATATTTTGTATATCCGACCTACTACAAGAATCACAGTATGCAGTTATTAAAAAATTACAAGAAAAAACACCATTTAGGCCATGTTTGGAAATTATTTTATTTTTTATTTTTTCTATTTTCTATTTTTGGACAATAAAACATGTTTATGTTGATGTTTTGCTTATAAAAATCAAAAACAGTTTTCATTATTTTCAAAAATCAACTAAGTATGTTCTTCGATCTCTTCATCCATCTCGCTCTCTCTTCCTTCCTATACTTCTATTAGACATCCGATCTATCACTTATCTACCAAATCTCCATCTCCCTCGGCCGAAAAGATGTATTAAACTGTTAAAAGATATTTTTTTTTCCTTCGACATGGATTTAACATATTAATTAGAAAATGATGCGCGCGCGCACACACACAAGACATATATATAATTATATATACGCGTTCTATACGTTTACACGCACACACTTATACATGTAAATTATATATTTATATAATATTTGTCATATATATAGTATATAAGTATATATGTTACAAATATGCTTATGTATACATATTATAATTATATATCGGGTCAGATCTGAGGACACATAAAAAACACTCCATCCCCATTAGGTTTTCTCCTACCCCTCCCCCCACCCCCATGCCCACCCCCACCAACACCAACACATTTTCCTCTCCTAACTCCGACGAACCCAACTTTGGCGACAACAGTCCTCAATCTCTCTAACTCGGAAAAAAAATACAATTTCTTTGTTATGAATTAGTTCCAATTTATGAATTATCCTGCTTGGTTGCTGAGAAATTGTACCAAGAACCAAAAGGAATTAGAAATTAGAACCACGTTCTCTTTTGGTTAGTGATAAGTTTTGCCTATGATTTGGAGTCCCTCGATTGAAGTGGAGATTACTGCAATATTGTATCCATTCATCCAATCAACAATTAGCAGTGGGCACCCAACAAAATCTCAAGTGTACAACTGAGATGGAGTATATTTTTATGTGTTTTTTTATTTGTCCTCGAATCCAGTCCAAAGTGCGTATATATAAATATATTATAGGTATATATTGAATGCCAAAAACAAAGTTGAAATTTTTTTTTGTGCAAACTAAAAACAGGTGAACACAAACAGTTTTTTATTTTTATTTTTTGAAAAACAAAAAAAAAATTGAAGAACAAAACATAAAATATGCAGTGTTACCAAACAAGACCTTATTGTTCCAAGTCATTTATGAACATTTGAAATTTCAAAATAATGAGAAAGGACCATACTGAGATTCTTTTGCAGTGCTGCCAAATGTCTTGGCCCCACACTATCAAGATAAAGTAAACTTTAACTTTTATAGATGAAAAATATTCGTAAAAAAAATGGAAAAAATAACTTATCTTTTTCACATAAAGTCAAGGGACAGCATAATATGGCTGGACTTAATTTAATTGAAAGAGTGGAATCAAAGTGAAAATGAGTGAGAAAGTAGATCTAATTAAATCCCATAGCTAAAAAGAAGCTTTATAAATGAAATGCATGGTTGGTTTCTGCTGGAATCATGTCCTTCATTAATCATTATGATTAGGTTTGAGGCTTACGGATCATGAAGTACATATATTTTTACATCCTTTAGTAAAGAGTAGATAGCGTGTACTTTTTTCTCAATAGAATATCTTGAACTCTTTTGGGCTTTCAATTACCTCTCCCTTCCTTTAGAATTCATCCTGATTTTGCACTTTTGGCACCAACCGCTCTTTGTTAAAAGGCGAAGAGGACCTCAACATACCAAAGTGGAAAGATTAGTCCATAAGGTCATAATAGTTGCACATTCAGTATTAGCGGCGAGAAGTTCCGAAACTGAATGTTTTTAAATCCCAAGTAAAGCAAAGGAGAAAAACTATAGAAATTTGTGATCACTAGAAAGAAGTCGCCGTAGCAATTCAAACGTTGTAGGCTGTATGAGTATTTAAGATTTTTCGAATATAGCTATGTATTTAATATGTCCTAATGTGTATCCAAGAAATCAAATAAATTTATTGATTTTTTGTGATTTTCTCTCATTTTCAAATATGGTTAAGCTACTACATTAATATGTATAAATATGACTCGGTACTTTTGGGATACAACAGAGGCTAACATCTCATTAAAAGGTGTTAAGGAAAAGTTTGTGTACACAGATTTGGATATAAATGTGTCCAGACCGTCGGATGCACATGAGACCCTTGATAATTTAAGAGTCCTACGTGCATTCAACGATCCCAGACACATCTGTGTCCGGATCTATGTACACAGATGTGTTCTTACTTCTTATGCAAATTAAAGGGAAATTAACATACCATATCTTCATTGCATCCAAGAAAAAACGTATTTTAGCCACGATTAACGTAAGTTTAAAATATTGTATCTTCATAACTCGTATCTTATTTTTTATGCGTAATAACACGATAATACTAATCACTAACAAATTCATGCTCAAAATACTCGTAAAATATTGTACCTCAGTTACTCACATCTTATTTTTTATGCGTAATAACATAATAATACTAATCACTCAGAATTCATCCCAACGTATCCTTATTTTATGTTTTCATATTTCTGTTATTATCATATCTTTGCCGTATCGTATTGTATCTGTACTTCGTGGGTATTGGCTTGGTGCTCTATTTGCATACACCTTGTGGCCCATAATGAAAATGTGCTACACTGAGTAAAACTAATCCATTCAGGCTCGGCCCAAAGCCTACACACTACACAGGCTTGGCCCAGTCACGAAGGCCCTTATTCTCAACCAGTAAAAATGTTATGCTACATAGGCAGGGATCTAGGAAGGTTCTAATGCAATTCGTGTAATACGGAAAAAACGACGTAGTTTTTGCCGTTTTATTTTTGAAACTATATCGCTTTAATTTATCGCTCGAATTGTTATCAAAATACATGGGGATCAAAACGATGTTATTCCGAGGATAAAACAGGCAAAATTACGTCATTTTACCTGTAGTACACGTGTATTACATAGAATTTCACTATAATTTTCCCAAGTCCCATAGGCAGTGGCAGAGCCACCGCGTGCATGAATAGAGGCAGCCTGCCCTAACTCAAATATTTTAAAATTTATGTTTTTTTTAAGTCTAAATTATGGGGTTGCTTGGCATTAATTATTTTTGGGAACTTAATGTTGAGTCCTACCTCTAAGAGTAATTTAGTGTTAGATCCTAAATACTTTTCAACATTAAGTTTACATCCTAAAATTCAAAAAATACCCAAAATAACCCTAAAAAATAATTAGAGCACTAAAATAGAAATGTCCTAAAAATAAGGGATTGTTTACCAATTACCTTTATTGTTTACCAATTACCGTCCAAATCCTGCCTTTCCTGTCCAAATCACAAACAACCTTTCAAGTTCTATTCAGTCCTAAAAAAAAAAGCGACGGTTGGTATTCTCGGAGACGGTGGCCAAAATAAATGTCTGCTTCATTGTTATCATTCAAAGTGCATGTAAGAGAAACGCATCATGGGGAAACAAAATAAAATCAGTCACTAAGCTTAGGCCATATTGTATGGCACTACAAGACAAAGTCCTAAATTGCATTGCATGGGCATGAAAGTAACGTGCAGTGTAGGAGCCTGAGGGCACCCTCAAACCAAAGGCTACAATGTTTATGTGGTGTTGATTTGTGACACGTGAATTCTGCATTTTACGATTTGATAGTAAATTCTGCTCTCTGCGTTTTACCATTTGATGGTAAATTTGGTCTCTGCATTTTACCATTTGATGGTAAATTTGCTCTCTGCATTTTACGATTTGATGGTAAATTCTGCTCTCTCTCGTTTGATGGTAAATTTGCTCTCTGCGTTTTACCATTTGATGGTAAATTTGATCTCTGCATTTTACCATTTGATGGTAAATTCTGCTCTCTGCGTTTTACCATTTGATGGTAAATTTGCTCTTTGTATTTTACGATTTGATGGTAAATTTTGCTCTCTCCCGTTTGATGCGAAACATTAAATCCGGCGAAACATTAAATCTTATTATTTTACCTTATTTCCGGCGAAATATTAAATCTTATTGCCGAAAAAAATTGCAACGAACAAAATTTACCTTATTTCCGGCGAAACATTAAATCCGGGACTTGGTTTCCATAATCAGCTAACTATTTTACCTTTTTTAATTCCGTAATTACAGCCATATTTATTGCCCAATTATAAACATACCAAATCAATACAAAATATTTTCTGAACCAAAAAGGATAAGAGGGTAATCTACCACCAAAAAATAAGGGCAGACATGTCAACCAGGCTTAATTAGGGGTGAAAACATAAGTTTGAAAAGTGTATGGGACTCAACCCTACGTAGTGTAGGTAAAAAGGACCCTGATTTAATTTACCCATTATTTTTAAAAGTATAGATTTTAGAATATAATTATGAATTTTTAAATTATAATGAGAATTTGTGAAAGTATTTTGATGATAACGTAGAGAATAGAGTTCGTAGAAAAATTTGTATAAATAATGCGAGTAGAGCTTGATCAGGATATGTTCGGTTGAGTGTTTCAGAAATAATTTATGAGGAAAAAAACTCTGAGATGTTGTTTGGTGTAAGTGTTTGAGAAAAAATCTGGAAGTTAAATTTTTTCGGCGTTTTCAAAATGTCTCTTTCTCTCTCTTCTTTTGTAGAGAGATAAAGTTGTTTGGGAAAAAAATAAAAATATTTGAGAAATTTATTCCAGAAACTTGTTTGAAAAAAAATCTCCCAAACAAGCAACCAAACACACCTGAGACTCTCAACCGCAAAAATAGGAATCAAATTCTCAAAGCATTGAATGAATTCGCAGTTACATGTTTACATATGTTATAAGTTAATCATTCATAATATTCTTAAAAAAAAGTTTACATGTTTTATGGTTGATTCCATTTATAAATGAACTTAAAACATGCATATCCCTACCAATAATGAAAAGAAAAAAAAATCTAAGGCAAAGTCCTAATTGCACACTCACTATTAATAAACACATGATAAATAATGAATAATTAAAAGAGAAGTCCGTACATCACACTTTCTTTCTTGGTGAGCATTATAAAACAGAAAATTATTAGATGATCTTGAGGGATTCGGAGAGGTTCTAGTGCGCATGTAATATGAGCAAAACAACGTAGTTTGGCACATTTTGCTCTCGAAACTATATAGTTTTGATTTCATGCATTTTCATAATAATTCGTGTGATAAGTTAAAACGATGTAGTGCGGGCAAAACAGACAAAACTACTTCGTTTTGACCGCACTACATGCTCACTATAAGAAACACTACTACAATAATAGATAAAGACCACGCTTAAAAAATTAAAAAGATCACGCTTTTTATAAAAGCGTGATAAAAAAATAAGAGATGACTTTTTAATCACACTTTTTAATGAAACCGTGCTAATTATTACGTTTTAACTACGCTTTCAATAAAACTGTGGTCGTAAGAAATTATTTTAACCACGCTTTATTTGTAAGCGTGGTAAAAGTACACATTTTTTTATCACGGTTTGGTTAACAACTGTGGTTAAATTATTGTAGCCATTTTTAATCACAGTTTGTATAAAATCGTGATAAAAAATGTAATTTTTTTTATCACAGTTCAGTTAACAACCGTGGTTAAACACTTATAGTTATTTTTAATCACAGTGTATTTAAAACCGTAATAAAAATATAATAAAATTAAAAAATAACATTAAAACATAGAAACATAAACTGTGTTGCTTTATATAACCCTCAATTTTTAGTTTCCCCCAAAACAAAAAAGCCCTAGCCGCACCTCTCTCTATCAGTTCTTTGATGATCTGTTCATCCTGTATCAAACGCCGGCCATCTCTCTCCATCTATTTCTCTGTCGCGAGCCTCTCTCTATGTCGCCGGCTAACTCTCTCTCCCTCTCTCACTCTTTCGCCGGTTGCCACCCCGATCCGTCGACAGGCAACGTTGCCATTCGCCGGTAGCCACTCGCGCGCACTCTCCCCACTCCAAGGAAGCTTGACTGCCCTCCGCCGCGCGCCGACGAAATTAGTCCTCTCGACTCTCGTTAGGGTTTTCTCAGGGCCTCATTAATGAGTCCTAAATCGACCAGCTCTTCAACATCCATCAGAGTTTGCGAGCAACGACGGACGATATAGGTGGCAAACGAAGCAGGAGATCGGCGGCCCTCCACGTCTTCGGTAAGCTCTACCATTACCAATTTGGTCCAAAAGCTTGATTTCAGTGTTCGATTATTCGTAATTTAGATCTATTTTTTGTAAGTCTCGGAAGGTTCGTGAACGGTAATTGAAATTCCATGAGTTTTTGCTCTGTAAATTTCTAGCGTTTGTGTTGGATTTGTTTTTCATCGAGGGAAAACTTCTCGTTTTGGGTTTAGAGGTTGAATGATGAAAGGGCTCGTAATTAAGCTTTCCTAATCATAACTCTGCTCTATTTGCTAAGGATTCCTTAGTTGGCTTGGTTTGATATCCACTTTTCTCAACAGAGATTGGAAACATGGTTGCTCTGACATGTTCTTGAATTCGAACGATATACTCTTTTATAGGAAATTGATTTGTAGCTATTTTTTAGTATTCAGAGAGCTTGCATATCGTGTGGAGATCATGTTGTCCACAAAACGTATCTCCTCGATATTAGTTTCGTTGCAATTGTTGTGCATTATTTGTCCCCAGAATGTGAAAGTAGCTTCATGCCTCAATACTTATTTGTCCTGGTATGTGGAAGCTAAGCTTCCCTCTTGCTTGATAGGGAGTTTGACTTGGCGTCCTGTTCAATTGGTGTTTGCGTTTATACACATGGAACTGCCATCTTTGCTTAGTCTTCAGTGTTTCATTGCTGTAGGATTTTCATGGTTTCTTGATAGGTTGATTCTGTCTGCTGCATAATTTTTGCAGTAGGAAAATACAATAGAAGGATAGTTGCCTTGGTAAACTGGTGATGTTTGTAAACTGGTTGATTTTGTCCAAGTTAACTATCTCTCCCTCTCTCTCCCTGTGGATTCATATTTGCATTACACTCATGTCACCCTTCTAATTTTTATTTAAAGCTTTGGAGCCAAAGCTGCTTCTAAATTGGACAATTGATGTGGCTGCTCATTTAGATTGCAGTCCGAACTAATCCTCCACCCTATGTAACATATGGCTATCGCGTTTAAAGCTTCAATTCCCACTCTGCATTTTTAGAGTATATTTTATCCTCCATTGCTTTATCATCTCAGCAGCCACCCTTTTTTGTTTGTTAATTACCTACTTTTCGCTGTTTATTAATTCCATTTTTATTGCCTTATTTTGTACCTCCATTAATGTGTATTCCATTGCATAGAGAAGTTCAAGAATAAGCCTTGGCTTTTGGAGGATGAAACGGGCCAATTTCAGTACCATGGTCAACTTGAGCTGTCCCATGAAATCAGTAAGTTTGTGTAAGTTTGTCTAATTTAATATCAATAATTATGTAAGTTTGCCTAATTTAACGAGCACACGCATAGCGTGGGCATTGACTACTAGTCCCATGAAATCAGCTGTCCATGTCAAAATGAATTCATACTTTGATCATTCATATTTGTTGATTAATACTAAGGTAGTTTATTTTTGCATTCTATTTGCAGAGATACGAAAAGGATATTATTGGCTGACGAGCTTCATTCAATCCAAATAGTTTTCTTTTGCTTGGTAAGATCATTTATTTGCTGTATTTATTTAGTTTGAACATGGAAATTCTCTCTTTAGTATTTTATTTGCTCCATTTATTGACTTATGTTGCCAATATGCTTGATAAAGCATTTTATATATCCATCTTTGTTGAAAGTAAAAGAAATATCTTCGTATTTGCTTTATCAACATATGCTACTTGTCTGCAATTCTATAGGAATCACATGGCATTTGCTTCATTTGCCCAGCTTTAGCTTATAGAGTTTTGAACTCATCCTTTCAGGGGAAAATCAGTGTGTAGACTTGGCTTAGCGCTGGGCAAATGAAGTTATTTTTTATTGATAGTATTTATGTATATAGTTCTGATGTACATGTGAAATGCAGACTTAATACAGTTAATGTTTTGTATCATTGCTATACTTTGGTAGCTGGTTAGTTTTGAACTTAATATATATTATAATCTGTGTTGATTGTCTCCATGGGGCTGCACCATTGTAGCATGGATTGTATCACATATTGATACCAATGAGTGAAGATGATGCTAACTTGCGACCGCACCACAATACGTCATAACAGTATTGGTTGTGTGATTAGCTTCAGATGGTAACAGATAGTTTGCTCATTTCATACTTATAGGATTCATTTCTCTCTTTGAAACATGGCAGGAAAGATAAATTAGTAGTTTTATGGAGCATTTGCTTTTTTGGAAATTTGATTCATATATAACACTCATAATTTCTCCTCTTTCTGTCATCAAGTGGTGATCTGAATCATTTCGGTGTCGTTTGCTGTTTCAGGTTTGTTGGCCAGCTCAACTTTGATCTTTGCAACGGCGTCTACTTTTATTGGGAACTCGACACCAATTCAGGAAATATTTAGGCGCGTGAGTTAGGAGTTTACCGACGCATGTTCAGGAAATGTGACAATTAGTTTAATTTTTTTATTTTTAGTTCGGTTTTAGAAACTAACTTGAACTTTTTATGTATAAATACGCTTGATGATAGATTTTTATGTTGATTTTGATTGTAACATATTTTTTGGACAGATTTATGAGTGAATTAAATGTTTCCTTTCTCATTTTGTTGATACTCTTGCTTTTGTAGTTTGATTAATTGTTTTTTATAATTTCATATTCTAATTAATATATTAATATATGGTACAAAGAGAGGTGTTGTATTAGAGATTCAATTACAGTTTTTAGTTAAAAGCGTGATCTTTTACTTATTTATAACCACGGTTTTTTATTATAAGTGTGATCTTTTACGTATTTATAACCACGGTTTTTGATAAAAGCGTGGTCTTTTACAATATAAAGATCACAGGTTTTAATTAAAAGCGTGGTCTTTAATGACTTTTAATCACAGTTTTGGTTAAAAGCGTGGTCTTTCATGACTTTTAATCACAGTTTTTATTGAAAGCGTGATCTTTTATGATTTTTAATTACAGTTTTTGTTAAAAGCGTGATCTTTAATAGCATTTAATTACGCTTAAATAAAATTTTAATTACGGTAAAAAACTGTGATTAAATCTCTTGACTTTTAATCACACTCCCATCAACCACGCTTTCAAAACCGTGATTAAAAGATAAAGATCACAGTTAAAAACTGTGATCTTTATCTATTATTCTAGTACACTACAACTCTCCCAAATCTGATCATGAGACACCATCACATGCTGCTTCAATACTCTTCGCTATCATATATTTTTTTGAAACCCAATATTAAGTGTATGAGCCCTACATGAATATGCATGAATGTATAGTGATATATAGTGATGGAGCACGTTGGGGCACTATTAAGAGATGTCCTACAAACACTGAATAATTACTCGTGAGCGAGAAGCTACTTGAAAGTATGCGCGGACAACACTTAAGTACGTCTCGACAAGTGATGCACAATTTCGAATCGAATTTTCTATTTATAGAAGCTTTGGGGAGTCCTAGGGTTAAGTCCCTTGACATTGAGTGCGTCTTTTAGAGTTATGGATATAGGCAGCTCTTTGTAATCTCAACTCATTCATAGTGACTTATCTCTCACTCTTTGCCTGTGGATTGCGTTTAAGTTCATATGTATTTGAAACCAGTAAGGAACAAGGGTTTGGACAGTAATAGAACCATTTACTGTGGTCAATAGAATTTTCATGAATGTAAAAGCACGCATGGGGCATACTTGTATCGAGAAAACTACAACAAACGTCACACCTTGTCAAATGCAATGGTACGAATCTCAAATGAAGGTTTAAAAAGATTATTCAAGAAGGAAGTGGTCAATTTGCTTAGATCAGATAGCTTTGCCTACTCCAGCACATCGACACAAAGCAGACAAAGCTGAAGCGCAATTGAAGGAGGTAATATTTAAATAAAAGACATTTAAATATTTTTCAGGTTAAGTTGTTATAAATAGCTCCTCGATTCGGCAACGGTGTGCCTTTGCTCACTTTAAAATTGCCGAGATGCCAGAAATACTAGCCAACCAGAGAATGACAGCTAGAAGGGAGCCGACTTGAGGATGGCAGTTACGAATTCGATCGATCTAGGAAGGGCAATTATTTAAGATAAGTGAGAACCTCGATTATCTCGAGAGTTGTTCTAACTTGGATAAGAATGAGGAATCTTAGGCCAGTTTGACTTAAAATGAAGAATCTAAGTCTGAATGAAACTCTAATGAAGAAAATAAGTCCTGAAGAGTCTAAGGCCGATTTATCTCATTAGTAGTCAATTGAATGACACTTCTAGTCCAATTCTAATAAGGAATTAGAGTTCGAATAGAATACAGATTAATATGATGGCAAGATCTCTGAATAAAGGTCCAAAGTTGAGGTTAAATGTATGCAATATTACAGAGATCGTACTTAGTGGTTGAGTATTTCAGGTGATTCCAAAGCTGACTTAGTTATCGGAGTGCCTTTTCAGCACCAAGGTGGAGGGTACTTTGGTGGTGTCTTGTTTTGTGGTTCACTAATTAAGAACATGAAATAAAGGAATTACATCGATAGTAAATTGTCAGTAGATGAGATTATACTTTCTAGGTAATTAAGTTTTACCCACTTACAAATGCCGCAATTTGTAGAAAAGTATATATCTCATGGCAACGCCAACATGCCGAAACACAAAGGGAATGATAGGTAGAGCCAAGTAAAAAACCTCCCCGCTAACCCCAACCAAGAAGAAGACACCACTGTGGGTTTTGACAAAGGATCGAGGGAGGAACCTGGATCAAGATTTACCATGTCGAACCAACAATGAGCTGCTAAGAAAGATGAATCAAGACCCACCCAATAATATGGACAGGGAGGACCCACCGCGAGAAGCGAGTGGGGACGAAACAACATATTTGACAAGAGATAAAACGAAAATTCGAACCGAAATACTTTCTGAACACGCACTGTTGACCCCGAGAAGGAGCACAACACCATAGACAAGTTGTGAAGGAGGGACAACGAAATAAGTAATCTAAAATATTATCTTTACAAGGCAGAGAATGAGATAAAAGAATTAAAACAAGGACGAGGTTAAGAACGCTCGACTCACATGGAATGCAACAAAAAAACCAAGACAACAAGCAGTTGACATGACTCCGATGAACCCAGGACCAAAACGAATATGCACCAATATTATCGATACCGTACCGTACCGGCCGGTACGTACCGTTTTGGCAAAAAAACGGTACCCAAGTACCTCTAGTACCGTACCATTCTCAATACCGGCCGTACCGGCGAATACCGGCCGGTACCAGATTTGTTTTTTTTTTAATTTTTTTTAAGAATTGCGGAAAAAATTAATTTTTTTTGGCTTTCTCTCTATAATTTATATATATATTGATAGTTGCGATAAATCCGGTACGGTACCCGGTACGTACCGTACCAGTAGGAAAACCGGTACCCAAACCGATCCGGTATTCAGAACATTGATATGCACCTTCTATTATATTCATCTTCTTATTGTATTCACTTTATCTGTTCCATAAATTCTACCGCTAACAAATGAGCCGTTAAATCAAAAAAAGTTCAGAACTTCTAGAGGTCCACTAAACAAACAGGTGAGCTTATTGGGCCGAAATCCTTTTTCTTACGCAAACATAGGCTGGATTATTGGGCTAGAACTGCTAAACATAGCCTGGCCTTTTTTGAAATCATTTACGTTTTAATGTTCATCAAGAATATTAAATTAAGTCCATCGAATATCCTTTAATATAATTTTGCAACCAAAACTGGATTGAAACACATTCATTACATTTTATCTTAAGATAATGTATTTTTAAAGTATATCAAACCGCAACGTGATTTTCGATACAATTTTGTTTACAAATTAAACACTTGAAAAATGGTCTTACTAACCACCTTCTAGTGGGCAGTAAATAATATACACATAATGTTAAACAAAAACGAATAATATTTTATATTTTACAAATATTAATATATATTCACAAATATAAATACATAATTTACAATTTACAAATATTAATATATTTTTTATATATTATCTATCGCTTAACGAGCGATAGTTACATGATATATCATGAAGAATCCAAATGGATTTTTGAGTCCATTTGGGGTAAGGAGAGAGAGGACCCACTGATCATCGTAGGGTGCAAACCTTAAAACATGGTGTGTTGTATAAAACCTCGGAGAATTTTAAAACCAAAGTGGTCCAACTTCGAAAACTCTTGAGGTGTCGTAGGTGTGAGGGGTTTTCCTTTTTCCCAAACAGAGATTTCACCTTAAAAAGTTTAATGAAAGCGACACTGGGGGAAGGGAACACACTTCCATTTCTCCGATCGACGCCAAACTCGGGGGAGTTTTTCTCTCTCTCACTCTCTCTCTCTCTCTCTCTCTCTCTCTCTCCCAAGTTGTCAAGCAAAAGATCTTCCCCCATTATACAAGTCTGACTCTGAATGCGACACATGAAAGAGAGAAGATGACACCTGAAAATCAACTGTCCCAAGACTCTGTATCAATGTACATCTGATTCATATGTCAGCTTACCCTTTCTCGTGCAGTAAGTAATCAGTGTATTTGGCGTCCACGTATTGTTTTAAATTTTTAAATAACGTGTGAGTATAGTCCAATAATGTTTTTTTTATAATCAAGTTTTGTCTTTATTCAAAAAAATTTATATTTATTATTTTAATCTAAATTTTTTTTGTGAATTATTGGTTTGTCTCGATGAAACGAATCTAAAAAATATAATATTATATCTAAAAATTTAAAAAAAAATCACTAAAGACGATGAATAAGCACAAAAAATTCTATTTTTGGATTATTTTTGTTTTTTTAACATTTTTCAAATTTGGTCTATGATTTATAACTTTTTTGAAAGCTCTTGTCGAGACGAATCAATAATCTATAAAAAGTTGGGGAAAAAATGTAAATTTTTTTAAAATAAGGACGAAACAATAATAAATAATCAAGTCAAGCTAAACCTAGCATATATATAGAGAGAGAGAGAGAATCCCCTTCTAACGAGAGATTTCTCATTTTACTAAAATAATTTTACTAAAACGATGACTTCTTATTTTTAGATTATATCTTCATGATCTGAACCATTCAATGTTTTTAAAATATATTTTTAAGGGTACCCGTGAAAAATCGGCCAAAAAAATATTGGAAAGAGTTTGATCTAAACAACTTTTCATAAATGCTGACAAGAACAGTTTTATAAGAAACTGCTTGGATCAAGCTCTTCCAGGTATTTTTTTAGCTGATTTCTCGCGGGTAGCTTTAAAAACATGTTTTAAAAACATTAAACGGCTCGGATCATCAAAAAATGATCAAGAAATGGGAGGTCCTCATTTTAGCAAAATAAGGAATTCCTCGTTAGAAGTTTACTCTATACATATATAGGAAAAAACTATATAAACCAACACTTTTTTAGATTAATATTAGATCAACATCTAAACTCTTCATTCCTGATTAAATGTTAATGATCCGAACTGTTCAATGTGTTTAAAATATGTTTTTAAGGGTACCCACGAAAAATCAGCTCAAAATATTACAGAAAAATGTTTGATCCAAACAGTGATTTATAAAGCAGTTCCTGCCAACATTTTTAACCACTACTTGGATCAAGTCTTTTTCGATAATATTTTAAGTTGATTTCTCGTGAGAGAGAGAGTTTCATGGGAGAGGGAGGAGAGAGAGAGTTTTGATGGGAGAGGGAGGAGAGAGAGAGTTTCATGGGAGGAGAAGCAGAGTCGTAGTTGCCAAACCCGCAAGCCCCACCGACGTACTTTGAAATCCATGGCCCAGAGTGTCAAGCCTCGAGGTTGATGGGGGCTAGATGCTGATGAACTCTCTTGCTCCGAATGACAAGGCCCGAGGTCGATGAGGGCCGGGTGACACTAAAAGATCCGTGACCCCGAACACCAAGGCCCGACGCTGACGGGGGCTGAATGCTGGCAAACTCCGCATTTTGAGCTCCGAGGCTCGAGAGCGATGAGGGCTAGAGGTGGCAAATTCAAGATTTCAAGCCTCGTCTCCGAGATTCGAAGGTTCGAGGCCGATCATGGCCAGGTCACCACTAAGGCTAAGAATGGCAAAATGGAGACCGGAACCAGTCACGACCACATTTCAGGCAGCCAAGAGACGAACAAAGGACGGGGATGCAATCAAAGAAAATCTTGAGGTCCAGGATCTATGATGGCAGGACTTGGGCAAATGGGTCGCAAAAATAGGACATCAACGGCTGGACAGGGACTGAGCGAATGGTCTCCCGACCCTACTCACGGAAAATAAAGGGGACTAGTGGATCAGTGGCTTCAAAGGATGAGGGACTGCCGTGGGACCTAATGTAACCCCGAATCGTAGAGGGAGCAGGGCCATTATGGTTAGACGTTTCAAAGAAGGGACACGTGTCAAGTATACAATAGAACAATTGGCACCAGAGTATGGGTCTAGTATCCCTATATATACTTGACTCTCCATGTCAAGTCAGAGATTGATAGACTAGACATTTGAGTTGTCTAAGGAGGAACTACACTAAGAGCTAGAGAGAGAAATTTTCTCCAGCCTTTTTTAGTCTACTTCTTAGAACTTGTCCCCTCTACCTACCTTCCTAGGCCCGTTTCAGGGTTAGAAAGAACTGTCATTCTCTTTCTCCTAATGTTTGCCTCTTCCTTCACCATTTTCATTTCTCCTTCTCTCTTTTTGGCTAACCAGATTTTACAGTTCTTAATCTTTCTAGCATATTCTCCTTGAATATTCTTACTTAGCAGAATTCATCCCCTACACATATACATATGCAATACATGTATTATGCATGTTTACATAATGTATATACGCAAAAAAAAAAAAATTGCACGCGAATGGACCAAATATATGAATAATTTAAATTAAACTCGAAAAAAATATTCGTGATTTAAATTTATTCGGTTAAAAGAGTTATAGAAACCTCGAGTAAGATTAGAATTCACTGGCCGCTCACAATAACTCATCCGCTTTCATAATTTGGGTCGTTATAGTTTGAATCACTTAATCTTGATCAAACGCCGTTTATTCTCTTGATAGAGATATTATTGAAACCTCTGTGAGTCTTCATGACACGTAAACGTGCATGATGTGAAACTCATAGAAAAATGGCCATGTTTTTGTAGTGCTTAGTAATCTTTTATAAACCTTGAAAATTGCTTGAACTCTCGAAGCGCTTAAGAAATTGCGTAAAATATTAAACAAATGTATTACTTGTTTTTCTTGATTTATGTGAGCTTCTATTTATAGGTTCAAGAAGGGGATGTTAATTTTGATAAGATTTTACATTACTATTGTAATGATCTGTTCTTGCCTTGTTTAATATTGTTTATTTTGGCCGTCTAAACTCTATGGATTTCCCAGTAGGTCATTCATCCCTGGATTACTCCAAGATAAGCACGTTTAACTGTGAAATTTCATTTGATTTTGGCACTCTGAAGACTTTAAAATGCCATGTACAAGATAGGGTTATGATTTATTATAAATAGCATTGAACTTATATCCACCAAACAATGTGAGATCTTTGATTTCTTGACCACTCATTCGAACGTTCAACGAATCTCTCTCCCAAATGATGGTCTAATAGCTGGCACCATAACTTGACTGGGGTGTTACAATCTCCCGCACTTAGGAACATAAGTCCTCGTGTGTGGTAGAGATTTGTCCCACACTTCTAGTTGGTGCATGCTACGATATAATTTGTAACGACCAATTCCCGCCTTGTACAATATTATCCGCTTTGGTCGTTAAAATCAATGTTCTAAATACCAGATCGGTTTGGGTACCAATTTTTTACTAGTACGGTATGTATCGGTACCAATCATGTCCCGGGTATCGTATCGAATTTATTGCAATTATCAATATATATATATATATTATATATATATATAATATATATATATATATATATATAAATTACAGAAAAAAGCCAAAAAAAAATAATTTTTTTGCAACTCTTAAAAAAAAAAATGCGGTACTAGTCGATATGACTGGTATTAGTTGGTACGAGCCGATATTAAGAATGGTACAATACAAGAGGTACTTGGTATCGTTTTTATTCCAAAAAGGTAAGTACCGGCCGGTACGGTACAATATTTATAACATTGGTCAGAACCCCATGGACTCCCAGTATGTCACTTACTTCTGGATTGTTCCAAGACGAACACGTTTAATTATGAAGTTTCATTTGATTTTGACGTCTACTATTTTTAAAAGGCTTTGTACAAGGTAATGTCGTGATTTATTATAAATAGTATTGAACTTATATCCACTAAGCGAGATGAGACCTTTGAACACTCATCCGGATGTCCACTAAAACTTTCTGTCGAACATTAACCTACCAATTGACACCACAACCTGACTGGAATGTCACTAGTATCAATAAATGATTTAATTAGTTTCATAAAGATATGATATTTGGCTCTTGTATTTTATTTCACTAAAGTAACTTTAAATGAAGAAAGTATTGTTTTTCCTTATTTTGAGTTTTGGTAAAGTTGAGCGGGCTGCATATTGGGTTACCTCAACTTCTTGACTTTTGGATTTGTTTCTTCGTATGTATATTATAGTAATCTTTATTTTTCAATGTGTATTTTCAGTTTTTGATGGTATGTATTTTTTTTTACATTAGATTTAACTTTTTAATAGATCAAATAATTATTTTTTAATTAATTATTTTAACATTTGACTTGATACAATCAACTTGAAAACCAAAACAGGCTGAACCAAAATCGAAGAAACAAAACTTAATCAAACTAAAATAATTTAGTTTAGTTACTATTTAAGAAATCATAAATTGAAATTTTTAGTTTGGTCCTATTTTTTTTTTTTTCAAATCGGATCAGACTGATCCTATTACACACCTAATTATGATGACCAAACTATGCAAAATTTTATACTTTTTTTGGACTAAACTATATATTGTTAAAGATGGTGTGTATTATTTGATGTTTTGTAATTTTTTGTCAAAAACTGTGTGTTTCTTTATTGTTTTGACAAAAAAATCGAGTAGTTAAAAATATGATCCAAAGTTGAAAAAGTACAAACATGACAATACTAAATACAAACAAAATAAAAAAATATTTTTTAAACAATTTTTTCATCTTTGATGAATTTTTTTGAACATTTTGATATCAATTTTTGTTTTCTAGATTGTTTTTTTTTTGCATCAAGATCAATGATGATTGATCCAAAATTGTTGCTGTGAATTTCATTAAAATATAAAAAAAAAGATTTTTCGTGCAAAATGTATGTGTTAGTGTAAGTAGTTGTAGACTTTTTGGTCATAAAACATAGGTCACCGGTGTGATCTCAGCTTACTTACCACGCAGCGATAAGAATAATAAATGATTAAACAAATTATTATTATTTTTTATTTAGTGTTTTTTGCATTGGTCACTAAAACACTGTTTTGACTTCTTTTTTTTTTCTGAATTGTTTTATTTTTTACAGAATTTTATACCTTTTTTATTCATTTTGTCGAGACAAACCAATAAACAATTAAAAATTGATGCAAAATAAGAAATTATAAAAAAATACAAATAATTTTTTTTCAATAAGCCGATAAATATCACATACCATGACTTATTATCTCTCCATATTTTTTTTTGTGTTTTTGAAATTCATTTCCAAGATTTCCTTTTTTCAGGGGGTGTTTGACCACTTTATTTTTTTATTTTGCATTCTGTATTTTTCATCCTTTTTTTATAGCCGATGTATTTGGACGTCTCTAGAATTATCTTAACATAATGCCGATTACTACTCTGAAATAATTACCTCTCCCCCTTTATTTTTGGAAAATGAATGGAAGAATGTATGATACCAAATCACCTCGAGATGAGAATTTTGAACTCTCTATATAATTTTAGATACTCTCCTTTTTAAGAATTTTATTCTGCATATTATAATACATAATCTAAAATTAAGAAAGTCACTTACTCTCAAACACCTCTATGTGTTTTAAGGAGAGACAATAATATTACCTATAAATATGTTATGAATTACACGGGTTAAGGGAAATCGAACTCCTTTATTTGATAACTCAATTAAGTACTTAAAATTGAATAGATTAAGTGGAAAAAAAAAAATTGGTTTGATAATCAAAATAAGGAATACCTAAAATATTGAGAGTTGAATGCAAATAAAGAGTAAAAAAATAAGTAGGTCTGCCCCCCGTTTGTCACTTAACATTGAACATGTTAAGTGTCTATTATTGTGCCCTCCTCTAAGATTTTTTATTGATATATGTTGGGTAATTTAAATCAAGGTTCTATTGACCCTTACAAAGTAGGTTTTCAACTCATCCACTTTTTGAAGTTATGTTTTTATCATATTTTTGCATGGTTTAACATTTTTACTATTACTTTTGAGTGTTAATTTACCCTACTATCATTTTTTAAGTCAAAACATATAATTTTTGATTTGGTAGGTTTAAAATCATAGCACTAAACTAGGCTTCAAATATGGATTACATATGGTAATTATTTTTCACTGAATATTGAAATATTGGCCAGAATATTAAATCACCGAAATGGTACTTAGCTAATGGTAAGTTTTGATTACATATTTTTCTGCAATTTTGAGATTAAATCACTAGAATATTAGTGATTTACTGGATTATTGATCATATCTTCGAAATTTTTTGCACAAAAAATCACATAAATATTTTATTCTTATATTACTTATCACATATCACATAAACCCGCCACTTTTATATTCTTGTTCAACGAAAACCAAGTGTTGCGGGTTAGGAGGAAGATTTCATCGTCAAACCTAAAATATTTTTTCGAAGATTGTTGGGATTATTTGGCGAGTGGAGAATATTTGATTATTGTTCCTATTTTTGTAGTATCTGTTTTGAGTCTGTGAGTTTCACCATGATTTGCACTTTTGAACCTTAACGATTAGAAAAGAACAAAAAAAAATTGGATCCCAAAGAAATTTATCATAATCTGCAAATCGTTGTTTTTTACCATAATTTGACCGTCGTGTGAATTTACCATGATATCTGTTTATCAAGCGTGAAATTTACCATGATCTGCAAATTGATCATCGCTAAAGATTAAAAAATTTTGGAGTTGTAAAAATTTACTATAATCAGCAAATTTATCATGATATATACCACGGTAATCAAACAGGTAAACCCATTTAAAATCTCAAAATCGAATGACATAGAAAGAAACTTGACAGTTCAAGGAAAACCCACTTGAGAAGGCAAAACATGATAAATTTGATATTTAATAGGAGGGATGAGCTAATATAGAATGCACTAAGTGCATCTATTTTTTAGGGATTTGTGCTAAAGTTGTTCAATTTGAAAATAGGATAAGTTGAGTATTTTTTAAAAAATAGGACCAAAACATAATATTCAAAATTGTATAAGATGAAAAACTAACAAATACTTATAGATTGAACCATAAAATAAGTTCCCCATATATATTAGTCATAACTACTATAATCTGCACAAATCCTGCGACGGTTAATGGTTACTGGAAAAGTTAACATTGAACCTCCCAAAAATCTTAGGTTTTCATCGAATAAAGCTCCTACAACGGTTATCGGCAAAGTTATCAATCTCGTCCTGTACCGATCAGTACCGGCCAGTACGTCCCGATCTCATAACTGTACCAAACCATTGGAGTTCCATTCTGATCACTGTTTCGGCCAACATCGACTGGTATCGTACCGTACCAGTCCATATTTAAAAAAATAAAAAATTCAATTAATTTTTTTGGTAATTAGACATAAATTAAGGCTTTTTTTTGTTTATGTTTGGTGATTTTTTTATAAATTGTTATACTTTATTTTATTTATTTAATATGATTTTTTGTTAAAAAATATTATTTAAAAAATATATATTAATTTTAGCGAGAAATTCGAAACGGTACGCTGGTACACACCGGTATCTGTACGTATCATATCAGTGACAAAATCGGTACGCTCGCCGGTACTAGATTGATTACTTTGGTTACTAGTACTCTCTGTGTGTGTGTGTGTGTGTGTGTGTGTGGGGGTGTGTGTACGATCCGTTCAATTACGCTTTGAATTTTCGACGAAGGAGGCTTCAGTGACAACGAATATCTCAATAAGGCAGGCTTTCTTTTGGAATTTTTTTGCTAGAATTCTTGCATTGCCGCCTTGTAAATTGTGGGAATCTTGTGCTTGTAGATTGTTTGGTTTGGAATTTTGATACATATTTTTGGAATCCAATTAATTTTCGTTGCTCGGTTGAAATTTGTATTACTAATTGAGTACGCAATATAAATGAAAAGAACGAACCAATCACGAATTTGTATATTGCTCTCTCTTTCTCCCCCCTTCACTCTAAGATTTGAGATAATTGAAAGCTGTTTGTTAAGAGTGTTTGGGTAACATCTGCATGGGTTGAATTTTTAATGGATAATTGGTTAGATAATTATCATTTATCTACAATCCGACCCATTTGATTAAAAAGTGAAATCAAACTCACCGTTAAACCAATTAGGTAGTTGTATATTTGTCTATATAATTATTTATAATTTACTAGTCCAACATGAATATTGGAAATAAATTTCAGACTTCAAATCACTGCACAAACAAAATAACTTATTTAATTTAGTACATATCAAACAGTTTTTCAACTTAAAAAATTCAGTATTGAGCTTTCAACACTTAATTTTAGTTTTTAGTGTTCAGTTTTCAGTTTTATCGAACAGAGAGTTTATGAACATAATTCTACATACACAGATATGAACACAAATATATCGAGAATCATTTGATGTGCGTGGGATCCACATCATTTTGAAGGGCTCAAAGTACATCAAATAATTCTAAACACATCTATTTTTAGATCCGTGCATGAAAAGTTTAATCCCCGGATTTTTGAAGAAGTTAAGAAAATAGGTTTTCAAAATCCATGTGTAATTCTTTCCATTAAAAGGGATAAAAATACTGAAATTTAAAATTTTTCAACCATATCAAATTCTATAATTAGAACTTATCCAAAAGCATATTAAAATTTCAAAATAACCGTTAAAAACATTTACAGAGCACTCTAATGTAAGGTAAACCAAGCGATAAAATTTGTGTCGACAACATTGACATCAACTCCAATATTATGGGTTTGAAGGAAATTTTTAAAAATTAAAGTATTTGGGTCGTCATTAATTTGAATACGATAATCCTTCAAATTAGCTTTTTATAAAATACTATTATTTTAACATTCTAAATGATGGAGTGAATAGTACAAGATAATTGTTGAGCTAAAAAACAAAACCATGAGAACACACCCTTTTTTTTTACGTCTCCATTTGGCTAAACTTAAGTCAGGCTGGATTATTTGGCTTATTTTTTGTCTTTATTCAAATTTTTTTTGTATTTGTTATTTTTATGTTATTTTTTCGTGGTTTATTGGTTCGTATCGATGAAACAAATCTAAAAAGTATAAAATTATGTCCAAAAGTTAAAAAAAAGTCACTAAAGACGAAAAATAAGTCAACACGGACGCTGTTTTTTGCTTATTTTTTGTCTTTTCTGAACTTTTTTTAATTTTTTAACATAATTTTATATTTTTCTGAAATCTCTTGTCGAGACGAATCAACAACTATAAAAAAATTGATGAAAAACAAAAAATTAAAAAAAAATTTCAAATAAGGACAAAAAACTAAACAGTGAATAATCCAATAATTCAGCCAGGCTAAATGGACCCGTAGTTTCGTCAAATTTGTGTTTTTTTGCCAAATTTGCATACTCCAAAGTGAACCCATCCATTATTATTAATAAACATTAATATCCGTTTTAGCTCGACCGATTTATGTCCGGTTTGGTCTGATTTTCGGTTTGGATGGCCCTAGCTCATTTTTTTTATAAATGTAGAAAATGAAGGCAAACTATAAAAATACAAAATTGTTAGGTGTTCACTGTATAGAGTCACAAGACTACTGACACTAATGATCTACCGGTTAGAAAAATAATAGAGGAATGCTCATCTAATATTCAAATAAATTTTCAATACCAACACTAAGTTATTAAGTAAAAGAAACAAAAATACTCCCAACAGAAGTCAAAGATTTACAAATTAGTGTAAAACTTAAACGATATATAAAAGTATAAAACGATAAGTAAAAGTAATAAACTTTTAGGGTTAACTTCCGAACCGGTCCGGTCCGGCTCCTCAAGTTTCAAAATCGAAAACCGAACCAAATAAACTTAAAAAACACCAAATCGGACCGAACCGAACCGATTTGAGTAAAAAATAAGGTAACAGAGCATACTGTGCGTTAAAACGATATTATTTTGACATCCAAAAATTACCCAAACAGTACTATCGTCCCACTGTTTGATTAATTTTTTTTACGTCAAAACAATATTGGCATAAAACACGCTCTGCTGTTATTTTTGCCCTTTTTCTGATATGAATGATCTAATTCATACTTGCATGTATGTATGTATATGTATTTTATAAGGCATAATACACAATTCATGCAGGGAAACATGGATGAATAAAAAAAACAAAACATGCATGAGAACTAATTAACACCTTTTATTTTGAGAATTAAAAAGAAAAAGAATCATTTATGAGGTCAGCACTGTATTTATGGGGCCTGGTTAAAATACCACCTAGACATAAAATTACAGCAGACGACTGTAATAAAAGTACAGCATTCATCACCTTTGACTGCTTTCAGTAAATCATCACTGTGCTGTCACAAAATTTATTACTTCCCCCCCTGCACTTAAAGATTGATAAAATCAGTACCAAAATCCTGTTCTCATTCAAAAGCATACCCACTTTAGTGAAAACTGAAAAAACATACCCACGAGGGTCCACTTTAAAAGTACCCACTTTAGTGAAAACTGATATCAATCCATAGATTTTACCCACTCCAATTTATATCACTATTCACATTCACACCCCCTAAAGTTATTCCCAAACCTTTTTTTGTTCCTGATGTGCAGAAAATAAGGTCCCTACTGTCCTTGTTGATGTTAAAGTTCATGGGTTTTAGCAAACTTTGGTCTATAGTGTAACAAAAATTAATGACATATGGTCAAAATAAGGGTGTGTTCGTTTTGAGTGTTTCTGAAACAATTTTTAGAAACAAAACTCTGAGACGTTGTTTGGTTATAAGTGTCTCAGAAACTTGTATGGGAGAAAATATTTCAGAAACACTTTTTATAGAGAGAAAAAGTTGTCTAGGAAAATGTTTAAGAAACTTGTTTCAGAAACTTGTTTGGGAGAAAATCTCCCAAACACCTAACCAAACATAGCCGTATATTAAATTATTTGATTATCAAGTTCTTTGTGAAATTTAATTTAATTTAGTTTGTTTAGATTTTATTATTTAAGGTAGATTTTGACCATAATATATACAGGCCTACGTTCAACTTGAGAAGAAATGATAACTATTGTCTTTAGTAAAAAATAATTTAATTAAAACTCGACATTTTATTTACCAACTACCCATGTAATTAAGCATTATTAATTATCTCCTTTAGTTTATGTTAACAAGGTACTAACATAGTGGAGAGGCAAAATTGTTGATAGTAGTTCTAGATCTAGTCAAAGGCGAATTATTGTAGGGAATTGATTGGAATTATTAAATTCGTACTATGCACGGCAAAATAGTTCCTCAAAGGGAAACGGCTCTTTTAATGAGTGTCATAATAGTTTTATTTTGTGATAGTTCTAAAAATTTATAAGTCTTCTGTTTTATTAGATGAAATTTTAATGATAGATTTATAAGAACGAGAAGATTTATAAGAACTAAAAAGTACTAGTTTTCAATATATAACAAATCATATAGAGCTCTAATTTCTACTCGATTCTATTTTGGTAATTCTAATGTGGAACTTAATAGTGGTTTGTGTCAAAGTGTCTTAGTTCTAGCTTGCAAGGATCGTAATCTTAAGGTCACAGGTTCAAATCCTGTCTCCACAATAAATTTTTTTTTGAATTAGCTTTGATTTTGTTAACTTGTAGTTAGTTATCACTTTCATTTTGTGATGTGAGAGAAGAGGTAGGTAGAACTATTACCGTGCTTCCCAATTTCAACGATTTCTTTCCATGCTTAGCAACTGCTGATTCGTAGATGGGTGGTGAACAGAAGGGGGACCCTAATCTCCTAAAAAGCCACTCATTAGGAAATACCAGCCAAATTAGTTTATCTACCGCTTTCTTTCATAGTAGATTTTTTATTTAGCTAGCGTAGATATTTCTCGTGCAGGCGAAGGAGATACATATAGATTACCCTTATGACTTATGGGGCACCTCACTTGCTCAAAACATCCACTTATTCAAAACATCAACTCGTTCTTCACTCGCTAGGGAATAAAATGGATAGATGATTGAAAATCCTGCTTAGAGATCGCAACTATAGTTAGAGTAGCAGTTTCCATCCATCATCTACGTCGAGCCTCAGTGTACCTGCCAATTGCAGTTGATATGCCTTTGGGTTCTATCTTACTCAGCGGAATGCGGACTCAAGGGATTCACACACGCCTAGCTACCACCTGGCTTTCATTATGGCACCTACGCATGCGTGCTCCTTTAATGCATTGATTATAATGGCCAACTATACCAAATCCACCATATTATTAAATAAGTTACTTTACTCCGGGGCAAATAACATTGTTTAATTCACCACAGATAGGACACTCATTGATTATAATCTTTTGAAAATATTTTCTCACAATTAAGCATTACATTTTTTCAGTTGAACTTTCACGAATATTTTAGACACGAGTTTATTAATTTACAAAAATAAAAAGACACTAATTTCCTACTTTTGAAGACAGAAATTAGTTAAATCACATTGATTAAGAGTCAGCTTTGGTAAATTTTTTAAACTTCTAAGAGTGATTGATTTGATAATTTTGAAATGTGAAGGGAGGACTGGTGCCTACTTTTAGGGGACAAAATAAAATAATCTAGAAAGGATCCAAAATTCAATGGACATGCGACTCCCTGCTTCCCATGTGGATCCACAAGTGCTTCCATTAGTTAAGAGTCAATGGACACAATCTATATGTCTCAAAGATTACAAATCCACATAATTTTAGATGTCATTACTTGACCTCTTAGCCAATCGTGTTAGTTGACCCGCGTGTGATGCATGATAAAATGACGTCATTTGGGGTAAAAAATACTGATCGAATATTGTCTCAAGTCTCAACCGTTTGAACAGCAAGACTCCCAAGTTGTGCATAATACATAGCAGGACCCCCCAAGTTTGCCTATCCACACCTACAGGGGCAGAGCCAAAAAGTTTTGCCAGTGGGATCAAATTTTAACTGAAATTACATAACAAATACTCTTCTAACAAAAGATATATTTGAAGTCGTACCTATATATTAATTTAAAACTATACTCAATAATTTTTTCTATTTAAAAAATAAGACAAAGTCATTCGTTAAGTAAAAATATAAGATATTTTTAATTATATACATGTAAAGTATCATTGATCAGTTGATTTTTTTAATGCGATTTTTTTGCACAGTTTGCATAGTAAAAATAGTTATTTTTTATTTGGATAAAATATTTGACATAATTTTATACAAGAGATGAAATACTTTATTATTCTTAAAAAATATCGAACGTAAAAAATATCGAAAGGCATAGTAGAACTCTATATCAACCAGTTGCATACGAATTATATTACATAGAAAATATCAAACGTAAAATCTTAAGAGGGAAACAATTCATCTACTTTATTATTCTTAACGAGTTGATAGCTGGAAAAATAAAATTGTCAATAGATTTTACTTAAGTTATCATTTGGCTAAGTTAATTTTTTTAAAAAGAGCATGTATTATTGAAGTTTAGATTTTTCATTTTCCATAATTTTTTTGAAATTATATATTAAATTTAAAAAATCCAGTTAAAAAGACCCTAAGAATTAGCTTTTGTTTGTTGATTATGAATTTTTTGACGTTTTTATTATACTTTCTGAATATTGGGAGTAGATTTCTTTTAATAGGACGAATAATTCATTTAAAAGTTTGACACGGATACAGTAAAATTCAAGAAAATGATTTTAATACAGAAATGATAATAATTTAAATTTGAAGGAAGGCGATTAAAATAAAAGTTACTTTTATAAAGGTTAGTACAGTCATTTTGCATGAATATAGTCCAGATACCTCGTAAGACGAGAAGCTTTTGGCTGATTGAGTTGAGTGTAGTGCGAGCCAATCTCTGTTCCCGCCTTCTCCCGTGCGTCATCATATAGATAATCACAATTAACAATTGAATAATCCATATTTAAATAATAGAATTTTACTAATCATCACTTAATAAGCAATTAAGTAATAAAGACATAATCTTTCCGTCCTAAATTATTAGTGTCTTTGAAATTCTAATTTTTTAAGGGAACATAATCATTACAATCAAAAATATATATTTTTAAATATATCTTTAATTTGATTGATGTGTACATTGTACATTACAAAATTTATATAAACAAAGGGACAAAAAAATTTAACTAAATTTTAATTATTATTTTTAGAAAGTGGACTTTCATTTTGAGACGTCCCAAATTGACATAATGAACTATAAAAATGGGACGGAGAGAGTAAAAATAAATAAGTATGAATATCAATACATATTTTATGATTATTTATATTTTTTTTCAAATATCGATACACTTTTTATATATTATTCACCGTCTATTTCCTTTAAAATATTCCACCAAAAATATGCTCAAATTTTATGATCTAGGTGGTTAAGAACTCTTCGAAGAGAGAAAGAGAGGGAATGTATTGTAAAAAGTATGAGTATTAGTTGTGAAAACGTATTCGGTCATTGACTTTGTGACTTTTTAAATGAGGTGGAGAATAGATGAATTCTTGCCGATCACGTTATTCTTTGAATACCAAGAGTAGCAAGATATTAAATGAATATTTTATTTTTGGAATTCCGAATTCTTGAAAACGTTGTTTACGAAATCTTTACTAAGTAAGTTTCGCTATTGGTTCCCTTTTACCGAGAAAAATGATCATGCTCGAGAAATTGTTATATTGTATGTTTAGTAACTGAGTGATCATTCGCTTGAACAAATTACCATTGAGCGATTAAATAATAAAGAATCATTGAAAATAATATAATGTTGAGGGATGGAATTATGAGAGGAGACAATCTATTGATCAGTAAAAAATAAAATTAAAAAAATACTAATAACCCAAATAGTGTATATAGAGAAAATCTTTATATTAATATCTCTCTAATATGCAAATTTTTATACAAAATTCTTCATCCACAGAATTAAATTTTTGCAAAATTCTAAATAGAAACGACAAAAAAAGAAATAAAGTCTCTGTGAAGAAAAATACGTAGCATGTACAGTTTCACTTCAATTATTACAGGAAATAGGCGGTCGTCCTCCGGTTTCTCGCATCCCTATGCGCCGATCCCCAATGGGGAGAGAGTGAGAGAGAGAGAGTGCGTGAGGAGAGGGAGAGTAATCCAACTGTAACAACGATTTTGTGTGAATTTGTATGTGAGTGAGAGAGAGGGAGAGAGGGGGGAGGAGAGAGAGATCAACACGAAACAGCACGCAGACACCAATTTCACGTCCGAGTGCTTTGGATTTTATCTGCTAACCTGCGCAGGTCTGCCATATTTGCAGCTCCCAGGAGGAGATCATGATAGCCTTTCATTTCATCATCACCACATCTCTTTCACTGTTTCTTTCTCTCTCCTCCTCTTCTTTCTCTCTCTCTCTGCCTTTATTAAACCCAAACACTTTCTCTCACTAATATTCTCTCTCTAAAAAGTGTAGTCTACTCCTACTATCCTAGCCATGGCGGAGGGTTGCGAGCCCTACCATGTCCCACAACAAAGCAGAAGAGATAAGCTCCGAGTGGTCGCTCGCAGCCACCCCGATCAGTGCGTAGATAACCTCCAAGGGTGCGCAGGTTTACTACCCCTCTACGATCCCTCCCTCCTCCCCTCCGGTATGCTGTCCTGCGCCAACCTCCAAAATAACAAATCAAGCCCAAATCAGAACTTAGCTTGTGAATCCGTTAAAGAAGAAAGCCACCTGAATTTGATGAACCTTTACATGGATCCACAACAACAATCTTCTATTCAGTTGAACCCTAGCTCGATTCAAGATCATATTAACAGCAACCCATTTCTCTACGCCTCTCAAAATCTCAGACTCTTCGACCAGTCCTTTAGTAATGGTGAAGTCGTTGTTTATAAGCCCGAACCGTTGTCTCTATCTCTCTCTTCAAACCAGACCCAGCACCAAACCAGTCTCCCTCTGGAGCTGAATTTACAAAGGTACGAGGATTCATCAATTTTTAGTGTTGTTCCGCCGGCCATTATTGGCGGCGGCGGCGGCTCGAGTTCTAATGATTTGTCGAGGAGTTCGGTACCGCTTGGACCGTTCACGGGTTACGCTTCGATTTTGAAGGGGTCGAGGTTTTTGAAACCTGCACAGTTGTTACTGGAAGAGATTTGTGATGTTGGTCGGGGGATTTATACGGAAAACATGACGGCGGATTCGGGCTTGATGGATCCTCCAATGGAAAATCTTGTTGGAAGTGGAGTTGACGAGCCCGTCAGCGGCGGAGACGGCGGCGAGCAGATGAGGAAGAAGTGTAGGCTTATTTCCATGCTTAACGAGGTATACTGATTAATGTTATTTATTTGATTCATCATGTTGGTCTAAGATTACATGGTGTTATATCTATTATTTAGTGTGATTTCTAATTTTAGGTTCAATAATTTTGCTTCATTTTTGTGGTAATATTGTTTCTCACTCTTAATTTATGAATCAACAATATTCTTCTAGTTGGCTAATTAGTCATTAGGTCACCCTAATGTGTATCATTCGTTTGTATGTTTTCTTAAACATTGTGATTTTTGTATTTCATCTTGTGATCATCTTTTCCCTGAAGCTGACATAATTTTCAGCAAAAGAGGAAGTGTCTAATAAACATAGGGTCTGGATTCTCTTTGGTACCTGTCCGGAAACCACGAAATGACTCTTGCAACTTTCCGGTACAGTTACTGAAGAGAATCCATTCCCGTAAATAAAAAACCGATGATTCTTTTGAAGTGTTAAGTTAGTCACTGTCACTTTGTCAGTACCGGCAAGCCATTTGGGGTGTTACATGAATAAGTGGCCACAGAAAGCATTTCAACTTTAATCAACTCTATGTGATACATTATTTGTAATTATATAGCTGTGTTCTACACGAACTAGATGCTTGATAGAGCTCACAAAATTATCTTTTTGGAAAAGGTGATAGGAGGGAATATATGCCTGAAGATTGGTTCTATAAAGTGTCTGACAACAATATATAGTCATTTAACTGAGGGTGTAAATGTGCTTAAAGTGATTGAAGGAATCCATTTAAAAAGATTTATGCTAGGAACTATGTTTGGAAGGCATAATAGTATGAGTCTTAAAGAAGGTCACGAGGGGACAATATCTGTGGCCTCTATTTGTGGGGCCAATTAAGATCTACTAAGTGGACTACGTTCAATATCGAGTTAATGATTTAGTTGGACTTTATTAAGGAAGAATTGAGAGAAAGGGGGAGAGAGAGAGGGAGAGAGGGGAAATATTGCTTCTTTGAATTGCACTGTCCATTTCCCTTGAGTCCAAGTGTTACTTTATATGTATTAATTTTGATCAGCTAACAGTTTGTTGATGATAATATAGGCAATCCTTCATTCATTTCAGCTAATAGGAATGTGCCATTTGGCACCAACCATGTGAAGAATATAACTCTTGTAGGCTTTTCTGGGTGCAACTTGCCTATTTTAGCAAGCAAATTTCAACCCAAATCTCTTCAGTCTTTGAATAATTTTTCCAAGATATGTGGCTGGTTCCGTTCGCACTAGAATAATAATAAAAAAAAAGATATACCATTTTCTGCTATATCGATTACGAATAACAGGTCTTGGTTGGTTGACAATGACATGCAACAGTGGCCAAATAAATATTGCTGGAAAAAGATTAAAAGAACACAATTCAGACTTTGTGGTGGAATTGTGGTACTTGCAAGGGATTTGAGTTAAAACCATGTGCTATGTTGTGTGAATTCTAGACATGGAATCTGTTGGTTGGTGATTAACTATTTACCTGGTATTTTTTTGTGTTCTTATTGATTTTGAGTCTACAACATATACTTTGTTGTCTGAAACGCTGCAGCGCAAGTGTTTGGTTTGATCCTTGTCCATATTGCAACGTGAAAGATCTTGTGCCATTACTTTCTTCTCTTGTACTTGTCAAAAGCAGTTAAATTTTACTCTTGTAACTTGTATGTTGCTTAAGTATCGTCATTTAATCCATCATGCTCTATATTGTGGTCGATAAGTACCATGGATCATCTCATCCGTGGGACATTTGTTAAGAAGTACAGGAATGTCAATGTTATAACTAGGTAGCTTGCCTACAACAATAATGATTGGTCATCACTTCTACATTTGGACAAAAAAATTTGGGCCAACGGATCATAGTTTTGACTTGATGGGGTTTTCGAGGTCTAGCAAAACCTATTGTTATGTCACTATTTCTAAAATCTGCTATCCATGTTGACACTTGAGTCTAAGGCTTTAAATTTAGGTTGTCATACATCATATCGGCCATTATGCAACATTCTTTTGGACCTCTTATGCCATTATTTGCCTATGTATGTATCACTGATACTATTACAGGTCCCGATACCACAATTTAAAACCCTGCACTTGACTTGCTATATTAAGGATGACATTCACACTATGATGAGTATAAATATATATATATATATATATATATATATATATTTATATATATATATATATAAGTTAGAACCCTTAATACAAAAAGTGAATGGAACTTGAGTGCTTGTGTTGATTGAAGAAAAGGTTGGATTCCATGTTACAATTGTTGTTCTTGAGAGTGGTTTTCTCACTAAGTATTGCCAACGTGGGATTCTACATGAGTATTGCATGAATAAAGAAGAGCTCAATGTAGTACAAATTCGTGAAACGACAAAACTGCCGACATGGTGATTTTGGATTTTTTTTTTTTGTGAGGTACGACTACCTTGAGACTCGTTATAAATATGTGTAAGTGTAGCACATCGTTTTTATCCAAAATGAGTGAGTATCGAACATGATAATAATTATTTTTGAAATTTGTATGGTTTGTAACTTGGACATCAATTTATTATTCACCTAACATTCCATTTTAAAGAATGCAAACAAGTATAGAAAGTTTGAATAGCTATAGTGTGTTAGTGTTTTCATCTTATGAAAGTTTTGTACATTTCTAGAGTGTATAAATTGCATTTAGGAGAATGGAGGCGTTGTTTCTTAGGAGTGATTCATTAAGCGTTCAAAGGTTCAAGAAGCATGTCCATGGGAAGTTTAGTAGTATTGTGGGAGGTAGATAAATCATATTTTTTGCTAGGCGATATTTGAGCACATCAAACACCCATCCTTCCAAATAAGGCTTGATTCGACTGCTTTGTCATCCCAGACCATCGTCTTGTTAATGTTAGGCCTAATGACAGTCACCTCAGAAGCCATCTTGGTCTACAGTGCGAACAATTCAACACACTATTCAATCCCATGACACATCAAATCAATCCACGTAAAAGAATGTCGGTACTCGAGTACATACACCGGAGCACTCAATCAATTCATATAAATTGGAATGAAGTTTCGTCAGCAAAGGATCGATTCGAGCCGTATCACTAGCAATTAAATACACAAAAATTTGAAGCACTATGTCAACTCTTAACTCAAGAAATATACTTTCTTTGTAGAACTTAGTTCTTCAAGCTTTGCCTTCAGCAATTGTTGTCTTAGCCATCGGAGGGCGCTTTGGCTACCGATCAGGCTGTCTCCGATTGGTTGTTTCTTTCATAGCAAACATTCGAGCAAAACAAATTGTAGTGACTCGTGGGGTAGTTCATAATTTCACATCCCACAATTGGCGACCACAATTACTACATTTGAAATAAGAGTCGCCATAGAAGTAGTGATTCCGCATGTTTCGACTCGATCGAGTAACACAAGAGTACAAGCGAAAGCACAAAATCAGGAGGCAAGGGCCCCTATTACCAAAAAAAGGATCGGGTTTAACAGACTACCCTGCCAAAGCCAATGCGCCGACACAAGGGGAGTCAACTGCAGTAGATGAGACCCTATTGGCTAAAATTGATGAGCAAGAAAGGGAACTTCAACTCGGTAAAAGGAAGATGGAAGGTCGAAACACCATCCAGACGTCCAGAGGAAGGAACCAATGAGTGGGGACATCTTTCTCCTCAAGCACGGAAATCTCATGCTCATGAAGGACTTGTAAGGAATGGACAAGTTGAGGCTACCAGTAAGGTGAAAGGTGTTCCATGAATGCATAGAGGACAGTGGAAAGCTCGAGACAATGGATCAGCACGAGATTGGTCGGAAGACGAAGGATTGCATATCCCTTTCTCTCAGCACGTAATGAGGACTAGCACCTTCTATGACTATGACGGAGTCAGCGACCCCCACGAGCATGTCAAACACTACAGTTAGACTATGATCCTGTACAATTATGACGAGGCACTGATTTGTCGAATATTCCCTTCATGCCTCGGGCATCTGTTCGTATGCAGTTCTACAAGTTTGAACCAGGCTCCATCAGCAGCTTCAAACAGTTGAAAGCAGGCTTCACCGTTTGTTTCTTCTCAGGAAAGGACTCTCGATAAACTTAAAGGTGCACAAAGAGCTAACAAGGAAGAAGCCAAAGTATATTTGAGCTCTAATGAAGCTTGCAGACGAGTTTGCTAAGGTAGAGGATGAGTACTTGGCCAAAGAAGAGAAAAAGGATTGTAGTGGAGATGGCAAACGAAAAGATATGAGCAGAAATCAATCAATTCAAAAGAGGGCATATCAGTTGGCAAATGGAGTTGAAAAAGGGAGCCGAAACAAAGTTCAACTTGTCGATCTACATGATTCTCCCTCAAAATTGAGAAAGGGGTGTACTTACGGGCACCAAGGCCAATGACAAGGGATTTTGAATACAGGACCAGAAGCAATTTTGCGCTTGTCATAATCACTTGACCGGAAGTGCTTCTCTTTCAAAAACGCTTGGAAGACCTGGTGTAATAGGGCTATCGTGAAGCAATTCTTTCTGAACCCTGGGGAGCAAAAGAAACTAGGAGGAGGCCGAAGGATCAGACTGTGAGCCTTTTGGAGTGGTGAAGTTAATCATCATGGTGCTTGGGTCGGAGAGGCTAGCCAAGCTCCAAAATCAAATCAATGAGGAAGAAAGAAAAGGAAAGTGTATGTACATTAAGAGTGTCTCCTCCTACAAAAACAAGGGTAGACTCGAAAAAGAGGAGAAAAGAGAGGAATTGTTGGTTTACTTGGTAACGGACATCCCCTTGTACATTGCTTGTCAGGAATTTCCATAGGAATCACATTTGGAGGAACAAGCCCCATCTGTTGCAAGGCTGGATGAACCCCATGTGAAAACTCATTTTCTGGCAAGTCGGAGTTGATCTAGACAGTAATTTAAAGGCCACTTGCATTAAATGTGGGAGGCGTAGTTGTTCGCGCGTGGATGACATCAGAATAATGGTTCGATAACTCACTTCCTTGGATGATTAGCTTAATGTTGCCAATCGAAACGACAATGTTTGATCATCAGCAAGCTAAGGGGCAATTGTGGGAGGTGGATAAATCATGTTGACTTGATGATATCCGAGCACCGCAAACAACCGACCTTCAAAATAAGACTTGATTCGACCACTGTGTCATCTTGTACCGACGTCTTGTTAATGCTAGGCCTTAGGTGACAATCTTGGTTGGCATTGTCGACTAGTGCAAAAGTGCACTCTCTTAATTTCATGACACATAAAATCAACCCGCCCAAAAGGGATGTTGGGTGCAGAAAATGCACTCGAGTATATCCACTAGAGAACTCAAAAGGATTTCTATAAATAGGAATGAAGATTCATCAACAAAGGATTGAATTGAGAGGTATCAATAGCAATTACGTACCCAAAAATTTGCAAGTAACTCTCCTAACTAAAAAATATACTTTCTCGGCACAACCTAGTTCTTCGAGCTTTGCCTTCAGCAATTGCTGACTTAGCTATCAGAGTGTATTCTGGCCTGCGATTGGGGTGTCTCGGACATGTTTTCCTTTTGTAGGAAACATCCGAGAAGGACGAATTGTGGACACTTCTAAATCAACCAACATTAGCTCCAAACAAACTCGTGGGGGAGTCCAAAATTTAGCACCCTACAAGTATGAGTTTAATTCTCTAATTAAGTCGCATTGAGTAATCGTACATGCTTTTAGGAGTTTCAAAGGAGTAGTGTCAGTAAATGCAAAAGAAGTGTTCATGAAATGTGGGATTCGTTAAGATCATGACACATGGATGAAGGAACGTAGTATGAAGCCAAAAGAAATACTCAAATCATGAAAAATCGTAGCTTGACAAGTGCAAGAGGTGTTTTTAGAAGGATTTGTTGCTTCCGTCGGGGTCAGGGATTGCTCATGGATATATCTTGCCACTCACAAAGAAGGTTAAAGAACATGGGACATGTAGTAGTTAACAAGCACCACGAAGAAAATGGTGACGTGCATGAAGAAATGGACACCACATGAAGCTTAGACGAAGGCGTAAAAGAGGGAATGCATCATGTATGTGGGAGCCCATCCACGATCCAACTAACTGCTAAGAGAATTATGTTGTACATGGGTGTAAGTATCTAGCGAAGACTTCAGAGAAAAGGGTTGAGAGTCGAACCCAGAACTTACAATATATTCATTATCAGCACTTTATTTTATTCAACCCTTTACTTTCAAGTAATTTATTTATCCAATACTTTACTTTTATCCGCCACATGAGTTTTCTAGGTTAGCAATCCCCATGGATAGAAATTGAAGTAATTTAATTTGGGTCGCAGGTGTTCCTGTTATTTGTTAATATTTTGACTTCCAATTGGAGTTAATTTGTTTTATTCCAGCTTTATTTTTGAGTTGATTCTGTGTTCATATTTGTTGGCAATTATCGAACAACTCCTATTAATTGAGGCAAGGAATCGATAAACTCAATTGCTTGGTGCGCATTGGCTCTTTAATACTTGTAAGAACAAGTTGATCCTTGTCGGCACGCTCGAATTAATTATTTTATCCATTACACCAAATTAAGCGATGCATAGGCGGAAACCTTCACAACAGTCGTGTGATTCCTATTCACAATAGGTGCGATTAACATGTGTCTTGTTCATTGTTGCATGGGACATGTAGGATGGGGTGAATTTATGTTTTTTCGCTGTTATTTGTTTCGCTTCCATCTCCTCTCACCCTAAATGGTAAAGGGCATGAGTCAAAAAAGTTATGGTTTTGTCTGTTCCCATGGCCAATTGGAATACAAATAAGAAAGGTTTCCCAAATGATATATAACTATGTTGGAAGTTTGGAACTAACCTGAAAACTCGTACGTTAATTTCTTTGAAAACGCCTTTTACTCTTGCCTCAGAAAGTTTAATTTGGGTTGACTACTAGATTATGCATGTCAGCCAGCGACATATTTGTGTACATGATTTCTCTAATTTCCTGGCAATTTATGTAAATGTCGTGTGTCTGTGTATTCATGAATATATAGCGTTTCTATCTTGTGAAAAAGGACATGTACCATTTCACGCCGATGAAATATGAATTCGACTTTATCGATAATTTAACTGCATTATATTGCTCAGTAGCGTTTCTATCTTGTGGAAAAGCTTGTTCCATTTCACGCAGATGAATATCCGTGGAATATGATTTCGACATTTACAATAATTTAACTACTTTTTCGTTCTCATTAGGTTTACAGGAGGTACAAGTATTATTACCAACAGATGCAGGCAGTTGTGGCATCATTTGAATCTGTTGCTGGGCTCAGTAATGCAGCTCCATATGCAAACCTGGCTTTACAAGCAATGTCTAAACACTTCAGAAGCTTGAAGAATGCAATCACCGACCAGCTTCAATTCACAAGTAAATCTCCAAGCTTCCGGAAAGATGAAACTCCAAGGTTTGGAAACTCTGATAACATCTATAGCCAAAGGATGGTTAACAACTCAGGATTACATGATCAACCCGTCTGGCGACCACAAAGAGGACTCCCTGAGCGTGCGGTGACTGTACTCAGGTCTTGGTTGTTTGAACATTTCCTGCACCCGTAAGTGATAGTTGTTTTCTTGATTAAGATGAAAATATCCTAGACCATAATTTTAACACGGGTGTGCATGTTTGATGTGGCTTAAAAGCTTGCACCTTAAGTTGTGTCAAACAAGCGAGACAGCTTCGGAGACAAAAAACGGAACTTGGGGAAAATTGTTTCTTGAAAAGCTCTATTTTGATGTATTTTTGGGTGCACTTTTGAAGAATGAGCTTTTACGGTTTTACCCAAATTTATATGCAACAAACACATTGTATCAGCTAGAACAGTGTCAATGATGTTTTTGGAAATCATCCACTCAAAGGTACAATTTTTTGTTTGGAATGATACGACGTCAGTTAGTGTCCTATCATTGCGAATGAAATTCTGCTAAAAGTTATGTCACTGTGCTCATGTTTCTTCATTTTCTAGTTGTCATCTATACAACTTAACAAAAAACCTATGTTAGAAAAATACGAATATGACTAATGACATTGCTCAATATTTCAGTTATCCTACCGACACAGACAAGCTAATGTTGGCAAAACAGACTGGCCTCTCACGAAACCAGGTGTGCTACTTTTTTAAGCATATTATTGTGCTTTATAGGATTCACTATACATGTAGATCGAGGGACTCGTATAGCTCTTTTTTAAGGTTCTGTATAGGTTTTTGTTACATACATTATCTTAATTTTTGCCTTATGATAGAGTACTTGCATGCATTTATGGAATTGAGGTTATCAATGTTCGCAATATTACTTAGGTTTCCAATTGGTTCATCAACGCGAGGGTGAGACTTTGGAAGCCCATGGTGGAAGAGATACACATGCTCGAGACAAGGCAATCCAAAAAGGTTTTGCAAAGGGAGGAGCAAAATGCTGATAGGCCAAGCAATAATTTGCCCACAGCCACCTCACTAGCTTCTGAAAATCCATCGACGTCCACCAAGAGGACTAGAAATGAATTTCATGACATACCTATGGGGACTCCCGAAGATCCAATGGGCCTATCGTATGTAAATCTGTCACACCACCAACATGTGGGTGTTGGCACGAGCAACGTGGGAGGAAATGGTGGTGTCTCTTTAACTCTAGGACTCCATCAGAATAATGGTATTGGTCTATCGGAGCCCTTTCCTATTAATGCTGCTCGTCGTTTCGGTCTTGATTCGAGTAGCGAGGGGTATGCAATGGGTAGTTTCGAAGATCAGAATCGACATTTCGGAAGAGATTTTATCGGAGGGCAACTTTTGCATGATTTTGTCGGTTGATGATCGATGTGTTCTTCAAGAACTGTATTGGGACAATCTACGGGAATGGTATACCAAGAAAAAGGTTCCGATTGGCCGGATTGTGGTAAGGTAGTATTTGTATCCCTTGCGTTAGTCGTAAATAGAATCGACACTCGGGGTGTATATTTATTCAGTTTAGATGTGTATACAAGTGAAAATGTTGTTGTAAGGAAAATATGCTCAGGGCAATGATGCTCTAAGGTGCCACCATTCAATTTATGAATGAAACGGTTCTAAATCACCCTTTCCATCGTATACTGGTTTGTGGTGTTGTGTCTAAGCCCCTTTTTGTCTATGTAACTTGTTTATTGCTTAAGATTACCTGAGGGATTGATGTAGGTTTTATTATCCATGCACTATTGCTATTACGACAAAGTCAACAGTAGGGACGGAGTCAAGAATAAGAATTTTATTACGTTGGGATGAATATGTATTCGAGACAAAGAAAAAATTCATATACATATATTTAACGGGGATGAGTTTATGTACTTTATAGAAATTTTTTTTTTGCTACATAATAATAGAGGGTTTTTTCTTTGCTACTGCCTCTCTAGTTGCATCCCTGGTCAATAGATTGTTGCCAAAATAGGTTCGTTAAAAGTTTTTTTATGATCTGCATAATAAAGCTTAAAGCTCGATAGTAATATTTTAGGAAGAGCTAGAAATTTGATCAAGAACCTTTTTTTGTATTCAAAATTAATGATTATAATTTATTTAAATTAGTGGGGTTACAAATAAAAGTGAATTATGATAATTAGTTTTAAATTTGGAAAAAAATTCTTGGTCCAATTTCTTTGTAGTTATTATATGCATTGTTCTCAAGATGAATGGCAAATATGAATATTTGTATTTAAAATAATTTCATTTTATCATGTGTTATTCATCTCCAATCAATTTGGATAGCAACTTTGCGGGTCAGCACGGCTCGATCACGACACTTAATAAATCATGCTTTAGTAGAGTATGGTTTTATGAAACCAAATACTATGACTTGAATATGTAGTTAATTCTATTTTTGATAGGAGCAATTTGTGAGGAATTGATTTTCAAAATTCAGCGATGAACACGCACATATTATGCAATAAAAAAATATGAAACTCTGTTAGGTGGAATTAGGCGTTATACTTTCAAGATCTCTTTGGTTGATCTTCACAGTTTGATCCTGATCGAACTTTGAGCACGGTTGGAATGATCTTACTCGACTGACCTTGTAATTTTCTACTGTAATCTTATTGCACCTTGATCACGAATTGAGTGGGGGCTAAAAAACATGATCTCTTTGCCTTCATGAAACCTCTCTCAATATTTTGAGTATTTAGTTATGTGTCTGACCTAAAAGGTATAACGATGTATATATAGGTAACAATAGAGAAGTTCAAGAGAAGTATGAGTTGGGCTTTCTATATAATTCGGGCTTCTTAATCCAATCAGAATTAATTTTGAATTATATAAATTACAATTCTTACTAATACAGAATTATAATTGCAATTCTTATATTTCAAAATTATATTTCGAGCTCCATTTTATTGAATACTTATTTATCTCCCTACGTTAAAGATTACAGGTACCCGTTGATTAAAATAATTACCGACAATTTATTTAATCAACATCTATAAAAAATTTTGAGACCTTTCACTTAACTTATTTATTATGTCGGATACTAATATCCACCTACATAGTTTGACATAATCGAAACTTATAAGTTTCCTTAAGAGAATATCATCAATCTCTATAAAGGGACGTGGATTCTATTAATAATTAACTATTGTCATACACTTAATATTATGATCCAACTCATCGAGACTATTGATCCACAATGCTCACTCTATAATGAATCAAAGTTAACAACATGAAATGTACACATCTATTAATTATCTTGGGTTAAGAGCACAAACATTCATAATAACCATGAAATGTGAATTGTATTATATTGTCAGTATAAATACAATTATTACAAAGTAATCGTGTTCAATACACACAAACAGGGGCGGAGCCAGGATTTCGTAACGGGGGTGGCACCATTACCAACAAAATAACACAACGGAAAATAAAAAATACATTCAAATGTTTTGTATGAATCCCATTCAAGTAAAACCAAAATAACGCAACAAAAAGTCAAAAAGGAACTCGACGTTCTTTCAAATCTCGAAAATCATTCAAGATGGATTCTAAACTAAATTTCGAAGCAATTTCCCTTTCAATTTCCCTTTCAATGTAGATAAGTGACAATTTCCCTTTCAATGTTGTCATCGGCTTTCGAGATGTTGTCATTTTTTCTTTTAAAATATGCATTGATAGGATTTGTTTTCCCCATCTACAATCAAATAAAAGTGCAAGTAACATATACTCAGAACAACCAATAGCCAGAACAACTATATACCATATACAAATTAACCAATAGCCACATTGCCACAACAATTATGTAATATATTCTTAAAATTGAATGGGGGGGAGAACCACTGCATCACACTTGCTCCCTTTGCACGCACCGTAACAAAATAAATCAAGACAATATAAGGGGGTGATGCAGTCTCCCACTTGCTCCCACGACAAATATAAAGACAGGAGGGATAGAAATATTACTAGTCGGTCTAGATTCAGGTCGGAGATCGTCAAGGAATTGCTCCAACTTTTCAAGGAGTTTGGCCTTCAAGCTATCAACCTGTCAATGCAAAGCCAAACTGTCATGATTCACGAATCAACACATCACTTGCATATATACACATCACTTTCATTCCTTAATCATGACAGTTTCTGTCCCGTTTCTGTATCTTTGAATCTTAAAACGTTAAATCAGTTGGGTTTTCTGCACTTATTTCCAGATTATCCTAAAAAAATCAGTTGGGTTTTCTTGCCTGATTATCCTAAAAAAATCAGTTGGGTTTTCTGCACTTATTTGCAGATGGATACATAGTGTTCATGAATCAAAAATAAAACTAAGTAGCAAACACCCCATTTCCCAGATGCAAACACAAACAGCCACACAAACATAACACTGGATTGTAAATTGTAATGATCCATTGGGTTTGTGAAGCGGAACCTGATAGCCGTAAACATAACGGCGAGTCGGCGACGGCGGACGGCGGACGGCGGGGCACGCAGGAAGGGGGGTACGTAATGCGACGGGCGGCGGCCAGGGGGACGGGTGGCGGCCGCGGGTGGGAGAGGGAGAGGGAGCGCCGGAGCGGGAGGGAGAGCCGCGGACGGAGAGGGTTTGGACCGAACAGATCTGGTCCGTCCGGCCGTCCGGGCCTGCTGCTGGCTGATGGTCTCCGGCGGGTCGAGCGGCGGGCGGCGGCCGCGTGCGGGAGAGGGAGTGCCGGAGTGGGAGCGGGACTGCGGGAGGGAGAGGAGGCGGAGAGGAAGAGCGAAGAGGGGCTTTGGCCGGCCGGGTTTGGTCTGGGCCTGGGGTGGGAGGGGGGTACGTAACTGGGTTGGGTGGGTCCCACCCATGTAAAAAAAAAAAAAAAAAAAAAATTTCTGTTCAATTTTTGGGGTTGGGGGTGGCACGTGACCCCCCCCCCCCCCCCCCCCCCCCCCCCTATTTGCCTCCGCCCCTGCACACAAAGTATACTAACAAAGTGAGTTAAAACTATATCATTTTTCGTAATCAAGACAGACTTACTGAAACACTTTGTTACAGTCCTATTGGTGGTGTGTCCAATTCCACTTAAAACTGTGAACCAAAGGCTTATATTCTACAAGAATCGATAATTTGATTCTCTGTATGTAAGCTAAACTCTACACACCAGATTATCTACTATGTAGAATAAGAAACACTCATACACAATATGATAAAATATAATGCAAACATTATTCATACATATTCTCATCAAGAAAGAAATAATTGTTTATATAATTCAAACAAATATTAACTAACTACATAAAATCATGACCTTTAACATAAAATCCTAATACAGTTGACAGCTGAATTTGAGAGTGAAAGATACGGAGACAAATGCTTTTCATTTTTGGTACTTGAGAATATAGATCGGTTTGGGCTTTTTGATCATAAAAAAAAATACTCAATTTTCTTATATAAAAAAAAGGAACAAGAAGCACAAATGAGTGTAGTAAAGGGATTTACTTTTTTCATCCACTTATCGGTGTTGTTTATGAAGAAAAAGAAGCAAATTTGCAAAGAAAAAATCAACCAAGTGACAATATAATTCCATATGCAATTAAAATTAGTTGTTGCATAGCATCACTGTGCCGTGAGGGGCCATTTGCACGGATGCGGTTCCTTAAAAAAATGCCTCATCACAAGTTTGAGCGCAATAACTAGCTTCTTCGACATACATACATTGAAGCCAAGAAAATATATATATATATATATGGCTAGAGGAATTTTGTCTATCACTTGTGATACTCATTGGCGCAAATGTGAAGAATTTCTTTCAGACCGGCCTCGTTTTTTTTTTTCAAGTAAATTGTTTATTTGATAGTGTGTAGAATTAGCCTTGGATAGTCTTGTTTCCAACACGATATAGGCAAGCCCTTTGACATCTACAGTAGTGCTACTCGGATTTGATCTAAGAGTCAAAATGTAGATATCGGGAAGATCAGTTTTGTTACAGGTTTCGACTATTAAATTGGCATGGGAATGACAATTTAGAGTGAAAATGATTAAAAGAAAAAGAAGAAACATACTTGTCATTGCAAGAGATATCCCCATTCATTTCAAAGGGTGTGTTGCTAAGTGTTTTTTTTTCCCTAAGCAAACAGTTGTATAAATGATCAAAGTAAGGATTTACAATGATAACTTAGGATTCAGATGACAAATCATTTGAATCCAAAACCAGAACAATGTGTATCTATTTGTGAAATCTACAAATGTATATTAAAGAAAAACTAAAACCACTTCTTTTCATAATTGTTGAGACCTCCATCACGACATCTCACTGTTTCTAGAACCGAATAGTGGAATAAGTTGAGCTTAGCTTTAGCCCAAGTTGCAGCTCTGATTTTGATGATGTCTCCCAAATCTTCTGCTCTCACTCTCTTACCATTGAATACAAAGTTGTTTTGCGCCAACCATAAGGACCAAATGATTGCGTAGATTGAACTAAATATTGAGTAGGGATAAGAGAAAATTTGGATGAAACTAACCTAGGGTAGGGATGACCTTAATTTGTTTACATATTACATGGATAAATTAAGGCCATTATTTTACCACAAGGGCCAATGGCATTTATTCTGCAATCACATTATACTTGACCTGGAATGACTGCCTACCAATTAAACTTGGCCAATGATATTTATTATATATGGATGAACAATATATTTTGAAATGGGCATGCCAAGAGATTTTGTGAAACCGTCGTCTCCATTGATGTATGTTTGAGAGCTTGTTGCTTTCTGTATTTTAAAGAAATTTTAAAGAATTACTATAGGATAAAGATCTTGTAGTTTTTTGGATGATTAGGTCTATTTGCCTTGTACATACGTTAGTCCATTCAAAAAAAAATTTCCTTATTTTAATGGGTAATTTAATCGAGACTCAATTTAATCAGGGTCTTGTGAGCCACACTATGTATGTTTTCATTCCATTAGCTTTTTCAAGTTATGTTTTCATTCTATTTTTACATAGTTTGACATTTTTGCCATTATTTTGTAGTTTTAGTTTACTGTATCCTTTTTAAGTGAAAACTAAAAACTTATATTTTTCAATTTGATAGGTTGAAAAACATGACAATAAATTAGTCTTGAAAGTTTTGGAAACAAATATGTAAAACATATTCACCGAAATCCGAAAGATATTTACCAGAATCATATTAGGAAGTATTATAATTTTTTTCGGCTCCTTGTTCTCTGTTCATGAAAATTCGATTTTGTTGGATCCTGATGTTAAATACTAAATACAATTTTTTTTAGGGATTCGATTTTGTTGGATTAAATACAAAATCAAAAAATTTCAAGGATTCTGAATTTATTGTGTTTATCCTCCTAAATCCGATTTTGGTATATCATCATACTATATCACTAAGATTTTCAAGTTCATGTATCGGTTCACCAGAAATCGAAGTTCTTGTCTTCATCCCCCAAACCAATCGGAAAAAACTACGGGCATATAAAGAAAAAAAAATCAAGTGTCACGAGTTAGAAGGAGGATTTTATTGTCAAACATAGATAATATTTTCTGAAGTCAGTCTTTATTCCGCGGTTAGTGAAATTAGGTTTACTGTTGTTGCTCCTTTTAGCACCTTTAGATTGCAAGTTAACTATCACAATTATAGAGGATAGTAAATTTACCACCGATCCTAACAAGTTAACCATCAAATAAGCAAATTTATCATCACATGTAGAAAAGATGTACAAATTTTCCATCACAAATTTGGATGTCAACAAATTTATCACCAATCTTGACAAATTAACCATTAGTTAAACAAATTTATCATTACATGTAGAAAATATCTGCAAATTTACTATCACAATTATAAAAGGCTATAAATTTACCATATGCACTAACAAATTAACCAAAATCTCTGCAATTACAAAGGGCAATAAATATTTGCGAATTTACCATCGCTATAGTTTTGAGCCCTAGATCGGTGTCATTTCGAGCCCTAGATCGCCATTTTCCTGCAATTCTTTATTCCGAAAACTGAGTTTTAGAAGTAACGAAACTGTTATGGTAAGTCCTTATACGGAATTGCCTTTTAGGGTTTTAAAAACTAGGATATTTTGGGTATTTTTAAAAGATAAGACCAAAAGATAACTTTTAAAAGTGAATGAGATAGAAAACTAGTAAACACTTATAGATAGGGAAAAAAAAAAAGAAAATAAATGGCCCTATTTTAATTAGGTCACTCATTAACAGACGATGAGATTGGTTTCATAAAATTAGTCTACACTTAAAGTGGCCCAAAAACCATAAACAACTAAGTAGTAATATTCATCCAATCTAATTACTAATTACATTCTTATCTTTGTTCTTCTAGATTGCCATGATACCAATCCATTTACAAAAATAGTCTATGCTCAGAGTGGCTAATTACGGTTTTTGGTTAAAAACCGTAATCTTTTAAAATATTATAGTTTTTGCTTAAAAACGGAATTTTTTTGTAACATTTAATCACGATTTTTTTGTTAAAAATGTAACTTTTTTATAACATTTAATCACAGTTTTTGGTTGAAAGTGCGATCTTTTATAATATTTAATCACGCTTATTTAGTTTTAATATTAGTTTAAGTAGACTTTTGATGTGATCAAAATTGTGATTAAATCTCATGACGTTTAATTACGGTTTAATCGACCATTCTTTAATAAGTGTGATTAATATATAAAGATCACATTTTTTAACTGTGATCTTTATCTATTATTTTAATAGTGATGCCCAACATAGTTAGATGACTTAGACTTTGTGAACAGAGGACTGAATGTCTTAAGCAGTACTGTGACTTTAGCTGAACTGATGTTGAGCTATACAATGACTCAAATAGATCTACGTCTTGAGTCGAGTTATGTCGTGAGCCGTGTCATGTCTTAAGTCAAGTTATGTCTTGTGTTTTGTTATGTTCTTGAGCCGTGTTGTGTATGTTTTTTCATATAATCTAGCTAGTTGAGGACGTGAGGAGGTTAGGAGTCAAGTTAGTGTTGGACACGATAAGTGAAAAACATAGTGGTTTAGAGCATAATGTTTAGTACTGTGACGTAAGAAAATTTACGATCGAAAACACAAGCAATCATTGAGAACATTGTGTTGGAAAAATTTGAATTAGAAATTATCTCCTAAAGTTTGAATTAGTTGATGAATTGTAGGTTATGTCCCGTGATAATTTTTGGAACCTATTAGAACTAAAGAAATAGGCTTCTTTAATATCATGTATGGACTCTATTGTAATTATATGAATGAGCCTTATATTTGGTTTACGACCCACCAAGTGGTGGTTTTAAGATTGTCCCAATTCGTGCTCCATGGGCCCTTTCTCATGTACAATTTGACATGTTAGTTGTCTCATTTGGAAAAGTCACCAATGGTGACCTATGGGACAACCACTATTTTTCTTTGAAAAGTTACCATTCTCCCTATAAATGTGTCATTTCCATTCCATGTTTGAGATTAAGAAAAATTCCAAAAATACTCTTTCATATTGTGAGTCAATTTTTCCTTCATTGAGAATGTATTGAACATATGGGTTCGCTAGGCTTGTAGATTGGAGTGCTACTTTTGCGAGCGAGATCGTTGTATCTTGGAAAACAAACGCTCATCGACTCTGAGCACTGTGGGAGGAGCGAATTTGCTTTAAGAAAAACGTTTTAGACGTGCCTCGATCTACACGTTCAATTTCTTTTTATTCTTCGCATACTGTAAGTTTATTGATTCGTATTTGTTCGTGTTATTATTATTTGTTCTAGATAATATACATATTTTTTATGTGTATTCCCACACATTGAAATTGGGATCAAAGGAACGAGAACATCTCACTCAAATAATAAACTACTGATCAAGTTATTGTGGTAATTAACACAAAAAAGATGCATATTCTGTTATATAGGCATAATAATTTAAATTGATGTTGATGTGACATCTTACCTGTTATTGTTATTATTTTCACACTTGTTGCATCAGCATGTAGCATCGGGTAATGATATAATTATTTATTGAGCCCTATAGTTTATGGTATAATTTTCTGTCCCTAGTATTTCGCCAAATTTAAAAATTGGGATTGAGCAACCTAAATATCTAGCCGCCAACAATGCAAAATTCAAACTCCGAAAATCTAGGCGTTACAATTTTAACATGCAATAAACACATAATGCACAATATTATTGTGATTCACATTCTCAATTGCTAACCTAATAGAGCCATCGTAGTGGTCCATGGACCCACCTGATGTTTAGAGCGAAATTCAAAACGTGAGTCACATTTCAGACATTTTCCACGCTTCGCGGTCCAAACATTCAAACCACACTTTGGGAAAACAAAACAAAACAAAATTAAAAAAAAACTTCCGTTCTTTGGAATGCAACCATGTTCTTTTGATATAATTTTAGGGGCCGATTGGATGCCGTTTTAATTTTTGGTGTGTTAAGTAAAGAGGGTGTGTTAAATAAGTTGGTGTGTTAAATAAGATGTGGTGGCCCACATTGATGTGACTTTTAAGAAGGGTGTGTTAAATAATATAGTGATTGGATGAAAGGTATGTTTGAAAAGGAAAATGTGTATTAAACTATCAAAAGACATTTTTACCCCTCGCTATGAATTTAATGAATTATTTCAAAAATAACATATATATGTATATATACGTATATTATAAGTACATAACTACACACACTTACATATAGTTATATTTATATATTCATATACATTATAATTATATTATATATGTATATATTATACTTATATATGTACATATAGTTATACTTAGATATATTGTAAGTATAATATATACATATATACTTAATATATATATATACACTTAAAAAAATATATATATACACACACAAACACACACTATATATACTTAAAAAATATACATATATGTATATATACTTAAAAAAATATACATATATACATATATATGTATATATATTTAAAAATATACGTATATATACATAAAAAATACACACACGCTTATATATATATATATACACACACTTATAATATAAGTATAATATATATATATATATATATATATATATATATATATATATATATATATATAGAGAGAGAGAGAGAGAGAGAGAGAGAGAGAGAGAGAGACATATATATATACACGTATAATGTATACGGATAATATATAGTGTATATATATGTATTATATATATATGTTTATATGTATGTATTTATATTTATACTTATGTATATATATTTAAAAATATACGTATATATACATAAAAAATACACACACGCTTATATATATATACACTTATAATATAAGTATAATATATATATATATATATATATAGAGAGAGAGAGAGAGAGAGAGAGAGAGACATATATATATATATATATATACACGTATAATGTATACGGATAATATATAGTGTATATATATGTATTATATATATATGTTTATATGTTTATATGTATGTATTTATATTTATACTTATGTATATATATTTAAAAATATACGTATATATACATAAAAAATACACACACGCTTATATATATACACTTATAATATATATATATATATATATATAATGTGTATATATATAGAGAGAGAGACACACACACACACACACACACACATATATATATATATACACGTATAATGTATACGGATAATATATAGTGTATATATGTGTATTATATATATATATGTTTATATGTTTATATGTATGTATTTATAAAATATACGTATGTTTATAATGTATACGTATTATATATTATATAAGTATATATGTATGTGTGTATAAATATTATCAATATATATATATCTATAATAATAATATAATATACATCTATTATATATACTTATATTATGTTTAATAAAGATAAGTGTGTATATAAAAGGGTGGGTATTTTGGTAATTGGTTAAGGCTAAGGCAATACCTTAGTTAGCCTTAGGGGGGGAGGTGAGGCTAATTAAGACATGTCTGGGGGCTTTAATTAGCCCACGGGCTAACTAACACACCTCAGAATTTTTTGCCAATCAACGAGTTAGAGGTGGGTCCAACCTTAACTAAGGCTTGTGTTAACTAATGCACCAGCTAAAGCCCCATCCAATCAGGGCCTTAATGGGTTAATCTAACAAGTGCCCAATGGGCACCCGTTAAGCAGCTCAAAGGGTCACTATCACCAGTACTCCTGCAAAAATCAGAAAAAACAAATTGCTTTAATTACCACACTGCCCCTAAATTGTCTAACCCTTGAATTTACCCTTTTTTTGTTGTCAACCTCCTGGACTTAAATATTCTCATTGAAAATGAAGCCCTACTTGTGACTTCTTACAAGAAAGTAATTTTAGTAAAAAAAATTTTACTTCCACGTTTTTTCTTCTGTTTTTAGATTTTTCTGAAATAGTTATTTTTTAGCTAAAAAGCTAGAAAGTGAATTTTTTTAGTCTTTAGTGAATTTTTTTCCATATTTGGTTTTTAACTGTTTCAAGTTTGTAGCTTGTGGGGGTCAATAATTTTTAAAGACTTTACTTTTTTAGATATTTGCAGCGCGAATCTAAGTACCCAAATATATATTTATTTCTAATAATAAGAAAAGAACTACAATGCATACCTCATCCATACAAAAAAACCCTCATATATTCATAAACATGTTTTGTACATAAAAAAAACTTAGACAAATGGGCCAAAACATATTTATGTTTTGTACAACACGGTGTATATGACTAAGTGCTGCAGTGGCAGACTCAGAAATTTATTTTGGGAGTGGTGTCGAATTGAATCATCACTCTTTTGACTTTTGTTAGATAGGCTAAAAAATAGATCAATGCATATGCATATTTTTATAAATGCAAGCAGTTAGAATTAAATCTTACTTAAATTACTTAGGAATTTCGATCATTTATGGGGGTTAAAATAACGTTTTTTTTTCCGATCATCCCCAAATTAATTTCTGAGTCTGCCACTGCAGCACTCAGTCATATGCACCGTGTTGTACAAAACATAAATATGTTTTGGCACATTTGTCTAAGTTTCTTTTATGTGCAAAACATGTTTATGAATATATGAGGGTTTTTTTTTTTTTTTTTTGTATGGATGATGTATGTATTGTCGCTCTTTTCTTATTATCAGGAATAAATATTTGGATACTTAGATTCGCGCTGCAAATATCTAAAAAAGTAAAGTCTTTAAAAATTATTTCACTTTTAGTGAATTTAATTTTCTTAGGATTAATGTTTTCTTATTGACCCCCCAGAAGGTACAAACTTAAAACAGTTAAAAACCAAATATGGAAAAAAATTCACTAAAGACTAAAAAAAATTACTAAAAATTCAATTTCTAGCTTTTTAGCTAAAAAATAACTACTTCAGGAAAATCTAAAAACAGAAGAAAAAACGTGGAAGTAAAATTTTTTTTACTAAAATTACTTTCTTGTACGAAGTCACAAGTAGGGCTTCATTTTCAATAAGAATATTTAAGTCCAGGAGGTTGACAACGGAAAAAGGGTAAATTCAAGGGTTTAGACAATTTGGGGGCAGTGTGGTAATTAAAGTAATTTGCTTTTTCTGATTTTTGCAGGAGTACTGATGATAGTGACCCTTGGAGCTGCTTAACGGGTGCCCATTGGGCACTTGTTAGATTAACCCAATTTTAATATATAATTTTCATCAAATGAAAACATAAATTTACTATGTTATATATTTTTTACATTTATTAAAATTATCAAGAATATTTTTTTTGTGGCACTATTTTTTTGACAAATAAATTGAGCCATAACTCACGTCATTAAAATTTCCTAGAACTCGTTCACTTATTGGAAAAGAAAAAAATAACTTTTGAGAATACTTAAATATATTTGTATTTTTTAAATCTATTCAGCGAAAAAGATGTGTAACCCATCATTTTAACTCTTTCATTAAAATTAATTTTTTCTGAAAATATGTTTTGCAAAAATATAAAATTTTACAAAAAAATCTTATTTGTTTTCCAATTTTATCGTTATTTTTTAATTAAATGACGGCATGAAATAAAATACATTCTTATTATTTTATGAGTCACTTATTTTTTGGTTATAAATTACTTTTTCATCTATACATTTTTAAATGTTATGTTTTGGTCATTTCTTTTAAAAAATATCCAAATTATCCATAATTTTAAAAATTGAACAATTCAAGCACTTAATTCCTAAAAAAGAGGGATACTAAAATTTCATTATTATATCAGTTTGAGCACCAAGTAAAATATGAGATTACTGGATCATTTCTATTAGTCCAGAAATCTCTCCTTCTAACTCGCTCCAAAATATTTTATTCTTTTGAGATGATAAATTTACAGATTATGGTAAATTTTTGCAATTTCAATATATTTTGTCCTTTTGCAATGGTAAATTTACAAATTATGATGAATTTTTACAACTTCAAAATATCTTGATCTTTTGTGATGGTAAATTTTTTTTGCAGATTATGATAAATTTCTGTAAAATTCGTTGTATAATGTTCGACTAATATCATTTTAAACGGATACTACAAATAAGAACAACAATAAAATAAACTTCACGCATCAGGAATTTGAACTGTTTTTGGTAAATATTATTTAGGATTGACAATGAAATCTTTCCTCCTAACTCGTAACATTTAGATTTTGGTGAAGAAAAACATACAATTGGCAAGTCTATGTTATGCAAAATTACGAATATGAGAAATTTAGATTTAGGAATATAAAGAAATGAAAAAAATATGATTCCGTGAAAGATAAAAAAAATTCAGTGATATTCTCAAGATTTCAGTAAATCACTAAAATAATTTTGTATGGAAGTGGTATATTAACAGATTTCGGTGAAAATAAATGAAAAAGATATGATTTTTCTCGATTTTCGCAATCAAAATTACTAAACACAGATGTTGGGTATATTAACAGATTTTGAAGAATTTTTTTAAGATTCCGGTGAGTATCTTTTCAATTCCGGTGATATTCTCAAGATTCACTGAAAAGTATTTATCATATTTGATTTCACACTTCAAGCCTAATTACTGCTATGATTTTAAATTTACAAAATTATGAATTATATGTTTTCACTTAGTAGAGAATAAAATAGTAAACTAACACTCAAAAGCGATGATTAAAATGTTAAATTATTTAAAAATATGATGAAAAATATAATTTTAAAAAATGAATGAGATAAAAAACCGTAGTTGACTGTTGAGTTAATAAGACTGTGCTTTGAATTATTTCGCTAAACATATTTTTAATATAACATCTGTTTGAGTTCTCAAAAGCCCGTTGGAAGTTGAACTAAACCCCACACCGTCTCTCCTAACTTCATACTTTTTCCATAGAAGGGTTTAACTAGGGCTTGTCTTTTCTCCCCAAAATACGAACTTTTCAACCATTATTGATTCGGAAAAACGTTGCCAGCGGTTCTTACGCATGATTTCGTATCCCAGGGTTTCGATTCTCGCTAAAGGAGATAAGGATCGAGGGACTGCCGCTGAAATGGAAGCCCAAGTCGGCGTGTGCGGCGGCCACGGAGGGGCAGTTGATGGCGGCACGAGCAAGTTCTTGCAGCCGCATCACTGCCACCAGAAACCGAACCCGTCTTCTCATCAACAGTCCCAGATAGGCACGGTGCCGCAGCTCCTTGCTGGTGGCATTGCCGGCGCTTTTAGCAAGACCTGTACGGCTCCTCTTGCTCGGCTTACCATTCTTTTCCAGGTAAGTTCTTTACCTTTTATTTTCGTTTTGTATTTTTTCTTGTTCTTAACTTGTTTGTGTGCATAACTGAACGAGAAAATGGTATCTTTATTTAATAGAATATAGTACCTGTTTTCTTGGGTATACTATATTCAGATGAAGGTATATTTATTGCATAATAATTTGTGTTAATTTTCTCCATCTCGATTAAGTCTTGTATGAATATCTGGTTTGGGTTCTTGTAGTTATTTTATTTTATTTTGTTACCAAGTATACTTGGGTGAGCTAGGGAGCTGCTATGTTATAGCACGAAACAGTTGTTTTTTTTTTTTTAATTTTTTATTTGTGCTTGTTTATTGGTGGTTGTACATTATGATCTAATGTTCTTTAGTTATACTCTGGTGAGTGAGGGAACGATCGAGTCACGGGTAATTCAACTTGTGTATTGATAAGATGGAAAAGAATTAACATAGAAAAGAAAGAAGTGGAATTTGGGCTTGAAGCTCAAAGAGGCTTTGTTTGTCATTATAGGTTTTTGAATCCGTGGAGAGAGTAAATATTAGATTAACTATCGGGATTTCAGATTGCCCGTTTTATTCTAATGTAGATATAGTCCAGTTTTCTATGAACAGCAAAACCCCTGTTTTCCTTTTTCTGCTCCCTCGTTTAATCGATATGAATGTTTTTAGTGTCTGTTGCTTCAATTTTGCTTCGTCCTACTATTTATAGCTTTCAATTTTTATTGAAACAGGTACAAACTCAAGGAATTTCAAGGTTTTGTTTGTTCTTTTTTTATTTATTTATTTATTTTTTGCTTCTTACATTTTTAAAACCGATAGGTTCGAACCCATATGTGGTATATAATTTCTTATTGTCGATGTCACTTGTATATCTGTAAGTCAATCATAAGAAAAGAAAGAAAGAAAGAAAGAAAGAAAGAAAGAAAGAAAGAAAGAAAGAAAGAAAGAAGATTACATTTAAACTACGTTGCATATTACATGTATATGTTTCAGTCTTTATAGCTTTCCTTTCTCTAAACAAGGAGGGAGACTTTATCTTTCTCCAAATTCTGGGGGAAAATTTTGGTTAGAACATTTCTCGAATCTACATTTATTGGTTTCTTTGTTAATTTCCCGACTATCCCCACCTCCCTTCTTAATAGGTGCAAGGCATGCAATCCGACGCAGCAGCACTGAGCAAGCCTAGCATATGGCGTGAGGCTTTGCGTATTGTTAATGAAGAAGGCTTTAGAGCATTTTGGAAAGGAAACCTAGTTACAATTGTCCATCGTCTCCCTTATTCTGCAGTCAATTTCTATTCTTATGAGCGCTACAAAACTGTCAGTACAAATGCACTGTGCAAAACTACCTTTTTGTGGTTAAAATTAAAAAATGCCACGTCATTTCACATAAGCAGCTTTTTGTCAATTTTCTTGTCGTTGTGCAGTATTTGAAATCAGTTCCCGGCTTGGAAAGTCACAGGGGAAGTACTAGCGCGGATATTTGTGTGCACTTTGTTGGTGGTGGGTTAGCAGGAATAACAGCTGCTTCTGTCACCTATCCATTGGATCTTGTTAGAACACGCCTCACAGCACAGGTAAGCTTAGCAGGCTTGTGGTGAAATCATAGTTTTTAGATGATAATAACTTGCTAGTGCCCTAATCAATGTGTTTTGAGTGTCCTAATTGATGTTCTTTAATGTGCTATATTTTACGATCCTAAGGTGTTTGTTGGCATTTGCTTCATTCCTATGTACTTTTCAGTCAGTTTCAACACACAACATTTCTGGACAGAAAGACCAACTGCCTACACAAAGTCTCTCACTCTCTCTCGATTGCTCGACACACACACACACACACACACATATTGAAGTTTTTTTATTGTAAGAGGAATGCTTTGAAGATGGGGGGTGGGTAAGAATATTGAGGTGTGTATATGAAAGAAGTGGGGAAGACGTGAAAGGATGATTGAATTCGTAAGACTAGCATTATGCAATCATTGAAGATAAAATGAGGGGAACCGAATAAGAGAGTTTGGTTATGTATAATGAAGTCCACTAAGTGTCTCACTTTAGAAGAGTAACGCCAGGGACAAGGGATTTCGAATTAACTTGGGTTATGCAATAAAAGGAATGTTGCTTGCAGCTAATTGGAGATCTCAATTCTTAATTGAGTCAATGGATTATTAGGACACTTGTCATCAACCAAGTAGTTGTAAGTTTTGAGTTGATTACCACAATTGTGACTCACCACATTTATATTTACTTGTGTTATGATTTATGAACAAGACCTTAATTCGTCTCGTCTGGTTATATCTTGAGTCAAGACTGCATATGTAAAATGTAACTTCAGTGGCAATAAGGAGGAAAGGATAAGGTGCCCATAGCTGTGTGGGTTAAATACTTGAGCTAATAATCATAAGATGACTGAGTTGTTTATAATTGAAACTTCTGGTCATATAAGATTTCTTATGAGAGTTGGTCTTGTCCAGTAATGCTATGGTAATGTGCATTCACTTTCTACCTTGCTAGGATGAGCTTCCAAGCTATTGCAACATGTGCACACATCTTTCTTGAAGACATTGCTTGCTGTGACCTAAAGGAAGTTAAACCTTAGGGATTGCTGCGGTTATTGTCATCTGTTAACCAGGGGCCTTACGAAGCCTTTGGTCTGGTGTTGGAGTCCCACTCCCTTCCCACTTGCTGTCAATTCCTGTGTTTGGTTCATTATATTGGGCTTTGTCCTGGCTTTAATTGGGCACCGCTAGTGTATAGTGGGACCAGATTTCATGATTAGCCAGTATATATATACCCCCCCCAGCGTTTTAATCGCTTGTCCTGTGTTCTGTGTGATATTCTATTAAGGTTCTTAGTTGATTGAGTTCAATACTCTTATTCTGTTTGAGATGGAGTCTGAACTCATTTTGAGTAAAAACAATGCAGAGAAATACAACATATTATCGAGGTATTTGGCATGCAGTTAATACTATTTGCAGAGATGAAGGTTTTTGGGGCCTGTATAAAGGACTTGGAGCGACATTGTTGGTAAGCTTTTTCCATTGCGAGTCTGTGCATACTTTGCGCCAAAGTTCTTTGACTTCTCACCTTTGGGATAATCTGTGTGATGCAGGGGGTTGGACCAAGTATAGCAATAAGCTTTTCTGTCTATGAGTTATCAAGATCTTATTGGCAGTCTCGAAGGTGAGGACTGTAGTTTGTTCTATCAAATACGAAATGGCATATGTGAAGCTATATCTGTGCTCCTAGTTTGTGTTCTTATATATGATTCTGACATATTTTAGCATCTTGACATTAGGCCTGAAGATTCTACTGCCATGGTTAGCCTTGCTTGTGGTAGTGTTTCTGGCATTGCATCGTCAACAGGTGTGTAATGCACAACCTACAACCTTGCCTGTTGTTGATTCTTCACTATGTATCCAGTTATGCAAAAATGCTACTCTCTTCGTCCCTAATTGTTTGTCCGCTTCCTTAGTTTTGGTGGTCCCAAAGCATGTTTCTATCTCCGAAAATGAATGAACCAAACCCTAGACAAATTCCTTTTTTCCCTGCTTTTGAAATGAAGCAATCTTTGGACGTTTGAAGCTTTGTTAGTGCAATGAGTGTATTCCCTTAGAAAGTTGGATTCCTCTAAATGGGCAAAAAAATTGGGACGGAGGGATTTTATGTCCTCTGCATGGGTTGCTTTTAATACCTTGAAACTTAGGACCACTGCATAAGATATATATTTTGCAAAGAATGGTTTTAACAATAAACTCAATTACATTGTGGTTGATATGGCATAATTTATGTACCTATCATAATTCTCTGAGTTCCTATTATTGACTCATTGCTTCCTTTATTTGTCCATTAATTTTCTGCTTAATTAAATTCTTGCAGCCACATTCCCTTTGGATCTTGTCAGGCGAAGAATGCAGTTAGAAGGTGTTGCTGGGCAAGCTCGTGTGTATAAAACGGGCCTTTTCGGTACATTTAAGCATATTTTCCGTTCTGAAGGCCTGCGTGGCTTGTACAGAGGAATTTTGCCTGAATACTACAAGGTCGTTCCTGGCGTGGGAATCGCTTTCATGACCTACGAGACTCTGAAAAAGCTTTTATCGCATGATCCCACAATATCACGATGATTTTTGCATCCCAGTTTTGATGGCCATTCTGTCTTCATATCTTAAAGGAATAGATTAGAATCTCTTGGTTTAAGAAAGGGTAGGTGAAAGAATAGTGTTTATTTTCGTCGTGGTGGTGGTGGGATACTTCATGGCGTGATGGTATATTTTGTGGTTGCTTCCATTAAACATAATTTCAAGTGTATAGGTTTATTATTAGATGTTTTTCAGAATCAAATCTAGCGTATCCGCGTCCAAGGTCCATTACGTATGTAGACTTAGGTTTTTTGTGAAACATTTTACACCCCATTGATATGATTGGATCCTTGTAGAAGAATTGTTGTTACCCATTTGATTCCTGCCTCTGTTGGAAATTTGTCTTCTGGCGCCATTTGTTTAGCACTCATATCTAACTTATTTGGTTTATTTGTTTTGGAAAAAGTTGATGAATGCTGTTTGGTATTGTTATTTTGATTTATAAAATGGCGCCATTTGTCTTCAGGCATCGTTTTATTTTGATCTATGAGTTATTTTTAAGTTTCTACATTAATAACTGAAATAATCATAATTTAATTATTTTATAAGTGATAACAAGCGGGACCCTTCTTGATTTATGGATTTTAAGTTTTGAGATTGTTGGCAAAAAAGGACATCTATGCCTTTTTTTTTTTTTTTCTGATAACGGATGAATAGCTCTGAATCCGACTGTGCAACCCAAATTTCCGAGGAAAACTAGCGGGGCAACACACCGTTATGGTCTCCCACTTAAATCAGGGTATTGAATCGAACCCAGACCTAGAGGAATTCTCCTTAGGCTAGACACTCGTCATTACTACTGAGGCAATCCCTGAGTGTGTTACATCTTTGCCTTTTTCTTTTTTGTTTTTAAAAGATTTTGTGTAAGTTGATTAAAGTTTAACTTTGCTAGATTTTCTGGACTCTTGATTCGTATTATTCTTGTTAATAAAATATGAGATGTTTAGCAACTTTAGGGGTGTACACACCTCACAATAAATGGAATAAATGTTGCTTAATATTCCCAGGGACATTAGGATCTTGGGATTCATTTCCTTGTTGTCCATTCATAATCAAATGAATGTGGTTTGTTGTGCAATCTGTTAGATGCCAATTCAAATACCGGTCAATATCGCGTTAATAAGCCTCAGATTATAATAAACTTACCTAACAAAAAGGAGGTTCCATTTTGATTCCTTGTCTACTTCAGCCACAAGCCTGTAGAGAATGGCAAAAAGAGGTGGGGGTATAAGTGATTTGATAGAGTTGGACAGATCACAAATGGTGGTGAAGTTGGAGTTACTGGTGGTTGCAGTTTAATATTGGCTATAAACAGTAGATTAATGGTGGCATCACGGTGGTGGCATGGTGGGAAACTTTGGCAGCAGGTGGTGATGGGAAGGGTGGTGTTCTGATTGGGATGTACAACATGAAAATCTTATTACTGAAAGGCTTGGTGTAAGTGTTGAGTTTTTTTTCCAGCGATTAGGAATTCCGATGACCACAGAATGACCTTGGATACCTGCAGCCACCAGTTAGGGACATGCAGAACCCTAACAGGATCTATATGGGTACTAATGAAGATAGATCAAGAACAATCACACAAGAACCATAGCAAAATGGATGAAAGCCTAATACTTGCAGAAAAAGAACAGATCAATAATCAAGAAAACCTGAATAGCTCGCAAGATTTGCATGGTTCACTTAATTAGGGCTACAATTACTGTTACTGTAACTGTTTCACTATGGTGAAGGATTATACGAATCACAGTAGCCCTATACTATAGCACCAAAGGAATTGCCAAATTATGGCTCAATGTACTGTAGAACACAAAAAACTTGGATTTACGGTTGATCCCAATGATTACCTTTAACCACTTATGTAACATGATGGATTTGTGAGGTATGATGAATTTGGACTATGATGTCGCTTCCAACGGATGCTAACAAAAAATAAAGGCACGTTTAGAGAGAGCTTTTGCGACGAAGCCCAAACTTCAAACTCAATTAAACTTATGCTGCTTCCAAAATGAAAGTTGAGCAACCTCCAGCCATGTGAGCATCCAATGTGAGATAACCTGAGAAAATGAAAGTTGAGCATCCCTTTCCTGCAGTTGCAGAAGTCGAAAGAAGAATTATCATCTTGCAGAGGGTTATTAAGAATTATCATCTTGCATAGCTTTATTCTTCCATATGGACATATCATCTCTCGGTTCATAAACAACAACTTTCTCGTATCTAGTTGCACGGGGCTCACACAATAAGTGCATCTCCCAAACCAATGTTTATGCACTCTACAATCGAGAAGTATGTTTTTATGTGTAAAAAATGCATGATCATAAATTGTTGATACAGTTTGGGCAGGGTGAGGGCTAGGGGGTTGGGAAGCACTTGGATCAGCAGTGGTCCAGTAATGTCTGATCTATGATTACAGTCAACTTGAAACTCTGTCAAAGGCTCTCTCACAATCAACTCGGTCGATGATCAATTTAGCTATTTTCCATTTCATTTTCCAGCTTCAGGGAGATAAAGAATAAAGCCCCGTCACATTTGTACAACCTGATAAAAAGGAGAGGTAAAACCTTGTCGGTATAGACAGAGATTTGCTTGCTATAACCATAAATGTCGACAGATGTTGGATAAATAAAATCACTTGGGTGGATGCAGGACCCTTAAGGAAGTAGCCACATGCACCATCTGGTCCCCAAGTGGAGATCACAGCATCCAGCAGTGTGAAAGCAAAGAAAAGGACCAATCTCCATGCAAGTTTGGCCATCTATTCTTTTCTTTGTTTGCAATATGCATCATCCAAATATACTTCGGCATATGTCATTCTATCAATGCTAGAATTTTCCGATGGAGAATCTTATGAATGCAGCGTTAAGACCTCGTTTGGCAAGTACATGTCACAAGTTGTTGAAGTTTATTTGATTATGTAACTGTATCCAATGTTTGGCTTTGATTGTGCTGAGTGTTCTGCTAACACTATGTTGTCACTGTGAAAAAGAAGATAGACTATGTTACCATGATTCTGCAAATTCTGTCTTCTTGTTATTATACTTCTAGCAAATCATAATTTAAAGAAATCTAATTTAAGTGAAACAAGCTCTTTATCAGCTTGGGCAATGCTGTGCCTTCCAATCAGTTAGGGAATAGAATAAGTTACTGTCATAAAGAAGATAGATACAACCAAATCTGATGCAAAAAGTTGATGTCTCGCTTCTTTCACTTTTAATTTATCATTTTCATGAGCAAGAGCTAGAGAATTCCACAAGTAGGAAATAAGGTTCATAAAGCTGAAGATTCTTGAAATACAAATGGTAAGCTTCAAGAACACAATATCTCCCTCTACGTTATCTCCTTTAAGAGTAATGAGATACAAACAGAAAATTCGTACGTGTTTTTCGTATAGAACAATGTGAGTCAATTTAAGCATTTCAGTTTAAAACCACCCATTTGAGTTACTGTTTACGAAGTGTCATTCCCACATCATTAAGGTGATATTTTGTTTATAACCTCTGTAGTTTTTCTTCCTTCAATATTTTGATCAACTGATTATGTATGTAAATGTGCGTATATTGCCAGCTAGGCAGTGTATGTTATGGGGTCCAGATGGGAAATCTGGTCAAGACATGAAAAATCATTGGCCGTAGAAAGGAAGGTTCTCGGCTTATCATTGCCGTGGAAGAACAAACTGAATAAGATTCCAGGTTAGAGCACCTATTCATGGCTTTATATTGTATGCACCTACACCAATCCCAAACTATGCTTGGAGAATTTTTTTATTATTATGCTAACCTTTATGTACCATTATAAATTCATCTCCTTCATGCACATATGATCATCAGCCTCTTCCTTCTCATTTCATGTTCCTCAATACCTCATTGATCTCTTTGTAGAGATGATATTGCGGTCAGGACTGGGTAATCTGCATCCTGAGGTTTAGATCAACACTGTCTAGTAGTTTTATCTAGTCCTCTGGTTGCAGATTATATCTTCCTCACTAGCAACCGAACACCGACTATCTATTTTTCGTTAGACATTTTTCTCCTCGGCATCTTTGCAGGTCATTCCTTCCTTCCGCTCTATGAGAATCATCGAATCAATTGGCTGAAGTTGGAGGTTTAATGCATGAATAACACATCCTAGCAGGTCAGAACAGCCATTTTCCACTTTTTTTTTTAGTAGTATTTGTGGTGGATATAGCAAGTATGAATGGGAGATTAGGTTGACAGGAAGAGTACCATCTTTAGCCAAAGTGGATAACCTGAGTTTTGAGCAATAACTCAACCTAGATAATAGCTTAACAAAGACTGAATTGATCTAGCTAGCATAAACTTCATCCGAGTCATCTAGAACTTCTTATGTTGATGGTTTCTCTCTCCCGAAGAATAAACACAATTAGCAAGACAATATTTACGTGAAAATCATTTATAACATGAGCTCATAGGTTGAATTCAATATCATCTCCGCTCGGAAAAAACGTGAAAATTTCACATGTTGCAAGATCAGAAGTCTTTGCCTACCACAGAGGTAATTTCATCTTGGTTCATAGGCTTCATCAAAATTTTCCAAGCCAAGAGAAGTTTGAAGCTGTGGAAACTCTTATCCAAATTCATAATTTCTTACTGCATGATCACTCTAGCTTCATAAATACTAGCAGTGAACCCGTGCTTTGCAAGTGAACTTGTGCTATGCACGGGACATGTAATCTAAAATGATAAAACTGTTATCGACCCGTATGGACTAGTAAGAGTGGTAATAGATGTGATGGAACCAAGTTTAATTCTCGTCTGCTATGGTTTCAGCACTCGAAAAGTTCTCTATCTCAGGACCATCAATGGCTACACTTCCTGTTCCTAGCTCCTTCTTATCGGTATCCCACATACTATTCATCCTGTTACCTATCAGTATATGCATGTAGTATTCCAAGAAGTCGTCACAAGGTAATTAATGAACTTGATATTGGAAAACAAGTACTCTCAGTCTCTAATATTTTGCAGTGCCCAGTGCATGAATTCAAGTACAAGATTCAACACCCACAGGGAAATCGGTAATCTTCTATTCCAGCTAAATCTTTTTTGTTTAACTAATAACGCTTCAAGATTGTATGAGACCAAACTATTTGAGCTCTGCTTGACTAGAACTCATATGAACGGAGTGGAAAAGATGACAGGCCAAGTTTGAACGAACTTTAATTTCTTAAATTCTTGGAGCTATAACTAGACCTAGAAAATGACCTTGCCAAGGGAGTGAGCAAAACTGAACTGATCTAGAGTGAGCAAAACTGAACTGATCTAACATACATGATACTTCATGGAGTACTTAGTAATCCTTATATTCGCTCTCATCCCAGAAAGATTGTGGTAATCCAGGAAGAAAATTGTTACTGAAATCGTATGGTCCGAGTTTCAGGTTGAGGGTAGTGAGTAACGATTATCGATATGGAACTTACTTATGAACTCGCATAGCCAGTTCGAACTTTAGTTTGCTGAAACTCTTCAACATAAAGTTGATCAACGTTATAATTCATAGTACATGATAAATATATAGCATCATAAATATGACTTAGAAGATTAATCCTATCAGTCTTACCATGAACAACAGAGGCAATCTGACCCAAAACCCACGAATGAGGTCGAGAGATGCCCTTGGAAACTATTATTTCTGTCAATCTATTATCTTTTATGGTAACAGCTCAAGTGACACTTATCTAATTATCTTATGCTATGTTTTAGGAATATAGAAAGCCATCTTTCTGATTACGATCAACACTGACACTAGTAGTCTTCAGTTTCAGTGAACGAGTCTCGACATTTTGCCCTTCCAATAAGAAGGCCAAGCTCAAACACAGACTGAAACTCTTTAGGTTTCTATTATAGTGCTAGCTTGAAGTTTCTTGTTAGGTTAATAAGCACTCAAACAACTACACACACACACACACACAAAAAAAAAAAAAAGAAGCTAAAGTTCTAGCTCGTGCAAGGGTGACAATTCCACACAAACCTGCGGGTACCTGAACCCCTACTTGTCGAGGAAAGTGATGAGGCGACAGTGCCAAGAGACCAAACAGTTAAGAAGTTTGTCTGAATATGCCAAGTATGCACGTGCTGATTAAAACTAAGCTAGATTGAATTAGAGGAAAAAAATCGGGTACAGTAAAGGAGTAAAGGGTTTCAAAAGACCCATGAAAAAAGAGGAATACCAGTTTTTCCTTGGTAATTTTATCTGATACCAGAAGATGAGTTTGGAGAGAAAAACTGGTACAAGATGAGTATGGAGAGAAAAAGTGAAGATGGTTAAAGGTCAGCAAAAGCCCACAAAAAGGGGCGAACAACAGTTATATTTACAGTTTTGCCTAGTTCAAGTTCAACTAAGGGGGAAAATCAGGGCAGTTTTTTTTTTTTAAGAAGGTGGATAAGGTTCAACAGTCACCACTATAAGTATGCGAAGATGTAGCAAGAGGAAGCATTGTCGACACACAAATCAACCCTTAATTTATCAGTTTTTTCTCTTTTGCTTGTTGGAATAGTATTGTAATTTAGAGGTTTCACTGTCGAAGTCGTTTTAAGAGATTAATAAAGTTATTTTTATTGCTTCTCTTGTTTAATTTTGATACATTCTCGGTTCTTGAGAAGTCCTTAAACACGTCGATTGAACCATACGTGCCTAACATCAGTAATTTCATTTTTCTAGATTCTTGACGTTGCCTCAAGAATCTCAAGAGTAAAAAATTACCAGTATGGAAAGTTGAAACCTTAGCATAATTGCTAGTAGTACATGTAAACAGCACCCAAGCACAGTGCCACAATCTCCTTTAACCCTGATGTCACAAGTACGGTCAGATTCGGGTAAATATCGGATCGGGTCCTGTACGATTTTTTTTTTATAGAATATTGAAAACCATACAAGATGGGTATTGGATTCAAATTTGGGCGCAGCTAAACCATTGCAAAACCTAATCCAAGTTTAGACATGATGATGCTGGAAAATAATAACCTGCTTCAAAATTTTGGTTCTGGCTCCTACACATAAGTTTGATGATCGAGAGTGCTTGTTTGGTCAAAGACCATCTAACGATTAAGTTAGAATAAGTTGAGAGTAGATAATTGTGCATAAAGCTGATAGTATTGATGACCCTGATCTCATGGTCGATAATGTGTTTTAATATCTTGAGAAAAGGATCAATTTAGAACGGGAGTGTTTCCGTCGACGGCGCCTGCCTTTTAAGTTGCGGGCTATCGCCGCTCTGATCCTGAGCGTAATCTCTGAGATGTCGAGCAGTTTGTAGTGCGATTCTCGAGATTACCCAAGTCATCAGCGGCATTCAATGTTTCTGGGGCGACTGGGGTGTGAAACTCGTGCTTAAGGAGATGTTCAGGTGTTGGTTGACCAAGGCAGAGGCTTGACGACCGGTTGTGCGCACGGCAGGTCAAACGGTTATACCTTGATCACGAGGGCTTCAATTTGTATGGAGTTTTGGCCTAAAAGGCTCTAGCCATTCGTCGATCTAGAGTCCAATTTGAGCTCATCAAGACACAATTTTGAAGTGCATTAAATCTTCACGACAAACTTCTCTTTTAAATTTCATTTTGAAGTTCAACTCTTGTACTGGTTTGATAAATCAACTCATCATCAGATCTCTCCTACCATTTCTCTTGCATGTAAGTAGGTAAATGAGTCGAGTCGAGCTTAATTTTAGCATGTTCAAGTTTGTTTGTTAATTTTTTAAATGAATTTACATTTTTTTAATGAATTTGAACTCGAGCTTCAACTTAGTAAAAATTTAAGAAGTAAGGCTCGAGCTGGCCACCTTAGTTTGAGTCGAGCTCGAGCTAATTCATGAACTTTAACGAGTAAAAAGTATCATGCGTTATGCTCAATGTTTGGCGAGGCCTTTACTTTGAAAAAGTTCGATTTGGACAAAATTTTGAACAAATTATATATATTGATGTGTCTTTCGAACATATACTTTGAAGAAACTAACAATTAATAATTTAGACATATACCTAAAAAATATATATATTTATGAATAAACTCCTAAAAAATATTAATAATATTTTAACCTAGGTTCAGAAGCCTATGGAGCTAGATGCTATCATGTTCAAGTTCCGCTTATTTATTAAACGAGCTTAAAATTGAGGCTTGGGTTCAATATTTAAAAGACGAATTAAATTCGAACGAGTCTTTTTACTAAATCGAGTCTCAATCAGTTCGTGAACCCGCTCGCTTAAGTGTACTATTTGAGTTGCGTGAGAGGTGCATTCTTGAAGCCAAACCAAAGAATCACACCAAATGGTTGCTAAAAAAAAGAATTTATATACCATATTCCTATTTCTTTTGTATAAAACTGATGGGGATTTATACTGATTAGACCTCGAATATTTGGTAGGATAATCGTATTCTTAATAATTTAAAATGGTTTAGTTATCTTTATTGTAGGCCCATAGGTGAACCAAATGAATTTTAATTCTATTAATTAGTGAAAGCATTGGTTATTTTTCTACTGCTTTTTCCTAAAAAAGAAAAAGAGAGAGAGAAAGATTGCCTTTAAAACAGATAAGCAAGCATTTTCATACCAATCTCTTTTCACTGTTCTTCATCTCATTAAACAAAGACTTGGAAGTTTTGTTATGCATAGGGTACAACAGGACGTGTTGTACATCAAAATGACATTATTTTGATACACAAAAATACTATATGAATAATTTTTTATGCCAAAACGACGTCATTTTACTGCACGTTAAGCGTGCAACAAGCTCCCCTTTTCTTAAATAGTGAGATTTGGGGGAACTGTAGTGCAGTTCTCTGTAATACGGACAAAATAACATAGTTTGATTTGTTTTGTGCTTGAAACTACATCGTTTTGACTTATCACGAGAATTGTTATCAAATGTATGAGATTAAAACAATGTAGTTTCAAAAGCAAAACTGGCAAGATTACAGAAAGCTGTACTAAAACTTCTCCGAATCCTAAATAGTGACCTTGACGATTAAACGTTTTGATTCCCTTTTTTGTTTTGATAACCGAGGTATTTGGTCGGCTTGGAACCAAGTTGAGGTAAAATTTGGAGGAATTCTCACTTAAATTATTGACTAGTCTTCGGGGTGCTGAATGAAAATGACCGAGCAAAATCCCTCAATGGCTCCAAATACAAACATCATGATTCCTTAAAGTTGCTTCAAATGCTTTTTAAGTGTTAGATATAATCACTTATGCTATCATTTTGTCTGGTTTGTCTCCCTATTCTTTACCTAGAATGATAAAATAAAAAAAGGTGATTTTTTTTTATATTTTATCTAGAGATAATAATTTCTTACTATTTTGCATTTTGATATATTTTTCCATTTCCATTAATATAAAGAAAGGCAAAATTTTCGATTCTTATGTATTTTTTTGAACTTTCCACGAGTAAGAGAATCTTTCTATTCTCTTTTAAGTATGATGGCAATAAAAATTTAGAACTCTTTGTCGGGAAAGGAAAAGAAAGTGCAAAAATATATAATTTTTTCGTATATCAATAACAGAGTAAGACAGTGAAATTTAACCATAAAGTAGAAGAAAAGCAGATAAATATAACAAGAAACTGGAGATAAGAATCGAAAAATAGAATGTAAAAATCATGAAAAAGAATAAATTAAAACAGATTCATCGTCTCCATTGATAAATTCGAAAATGCATAAGGGCCCAAAGGTAAATTCGCATACCCATAAGAGCCCAAGAAAAAGAAAGTCGAAGATTAGGCTTTCGAGTTGGAGTTGTTCTTTTGATTCCTATATGCTTAATAAGCCCAAACCAAACAAGCCATTTCTTGTGGAATAGGAATTAAAAACCTTCTACTTATGCTAGGGATGAAAATAATATCGAAATAGAACCGTAATAGAAAATAATATCGAAGTAGAGAGGACTCACTGGAATAGTCCTGCCGAATTCTGAGCTAGACATTCTCGAGCCGAAATACTTTTCTCTTATTACAACTTGTGATATGTGCAATAAGATACACGTCTCAATGAATATGCTAATTCTTACTATTCAATGTTATGATATAAAAAGAATATTACAATAGAGAAAAGAGAATTTTATAATTATTATAATCATGCATAATTGCTAACTAATTAGTAGAGAAAAGAGAATTTTATTGGTCAAATTTGAGACCTTACGATAGACTTTGACTTTTCCACTTGAGTTGTTGCATATATATATATATATATTTTTTGGTTACTTCAAAAGTAGCTACTTCAAATTTTTACATGGAGAGGAAAGAAGTCTATTATTTTGTAAAGTAAGAGAGGTCTCTTCATTTCTCAAAACCTCAAGAGAGGTTCTTGCATTTGTCAAAAACCCTAGGGAGGTTAGTGCAATTTACCCTTTATGTTTTGGTCGCCAACCCATACTTGGTCTGATTTCAATTTTTGTAATTGAAAAAAAAGAGAGGAAGAATAATAAGAAGTCGCATGACTTTTTTTACTACATATTATAGGGTGGATCTCGAAAGATATGAAAGTCAAATCTGACCATTTGAGAACCACATAAGGACCAAAAAGGGATGTACAAATTTTGGTCTTTACTAATCATTTGATATAGTATTTCAATATGTAGACATATATCCATAGAGTTATCTTTCATTTTTTCATAAGTTTTGATGAATGGATGCTCATATCCCAAGCCCATCTAATGGTGGCGTTCATGGTAAATGGGTCGAGCCCACCTTGTTGTAAGTCCATGTGAAAACTCAGATACCCAAGGGGTCGATACTCATTATTATATGCGGGACTTATACCAATATAGATATGTGACCTTTCGCCTTTCTCACATATTTCACTTTAGACCCATCTATGTTAGGGTCTCACTTTTTATTTTGGTTCAAAACTGTCAAAAAATCTAGTTACAAAATCTATTTTCCCACACAAGTTTCCAAGTGCATATCTTAATTGAATTGACAAACTAGTTCAATATTAAAAGCAGCATGAAGAATGTTACTTTTAATTAGCTCCATCCATCTCTAAACCTTTTCACTTTTCTTATAACCATCTACCAAACAAGGTGTAAAAGGTTGTTATACCCATGCATCATCTTTCTTAAAAAGTCCTTCAACCTAGGAAGCAACACCAACATAATCAGTGCACCCTCCCTCTTGCATAGCTCCTTTTGTAATGCATAAACCTTTAAGGCTTTACATGATGTTACAAAGCATGGTCTAATAATGATTTGTAGGGGCTCACAATAGTATTGTAACTACTTCCAAGTTTGAAAAGTGTGTTTGAACCCAATTAAAGTTAGGAATGCAATTATGTCAAGAAGATGTACTTACTTTTAGGATTTCTTGGAATATTCAGCTTATGATTATCGCTTCTTTTATATTTCAGAGTGTCCGGGTCAATTTACACACAACTCGACTGGTTTTTGAGGGATTATAATTCCATTGTCAACTAGCGAGAGCCCATTTAAAGTTAGAACTTTGTCCTGTATGAACTAATTGTATTAGTATTGATAGCACCTGAAAAATTTTAAACTTGAGACCTACAAACTTATACTCTCAACCAAAAAATTGTATTATATCTACATTGTGAAATTTCTTCCTAAGTAAACTAAACTAAACTAATCGTAAATCTCAATCAATTAGAGTTGGATACATGAACCTGTGTGTACTTTTAAATAATTCGAGAAATCATATTGAGAAAATAAAAATGTCCCATTTTTCATTGGTTGATAGCGAAATTTACAAAATTGGTTATACTGTCGAACGCAATGAGAACCAAGAAAATTTGATTTAATGGGAAGAACGAAATAAATAAATAAAATGAAAGCAAAAATTCGATGGAAAGTGCAGTGGTAACACTAATTTTAATGCCTTAAGTATCAAGATATCAAATAATCCTTCTGTCTTGAGCCAAAAAGGGGAAAATATTCAATGAAACAACAAGAGGATGAACAAAAAAATTGTGTACTGAGAATGCAATTTCTTCTGTCAAAACTAAATTGGAATGGGAATTAACACTGAAAACTCATCTCCCTACTCAAATTCTCTGAATTAACTAATGGTGTACTGAGACTGCAATCTCTTCTGCGATGAAGCAAACTCCAAATAAGTTAAATATTCTCCCAAGACTGCCCTTCAAACAAGCTCAAAATTTCTTCCAAGATTTCATAACAAATGGCAAGAAATCTGTTTTAGTTTAAAAAGATTTGGCAAAGGAAAAATCTTTGAAACAGAGAACCCCAAATTTTCTGAATCCACCAAATTACAAAACCCATTTTTATCCAATCTAGTAAGAGCCCATAAACAAGGTTTCTTCCCCAAATTGCCCCTCTGATCAATTCGGAATTCCTTCACCTGGACCTCATCAAGAAGATACTGAGTTCTTGACCCGGGCACTCATCTGGGTTGATGAGATGAAACGACTCGGAGTCAGGGCCACCCACTACACACTCATAATTGGCCCTCATGTACATGAGCTCGCCATCACCCTCCGATGACCCGCATCCGAACCCAAACCCGGATGGTAAAACACCGGCTCCGACTGTAATGGACTGCATGGTTTTGAGCATGAGACGGGTCGCTTCAGTGGATTTTCTCCGTCCCGCGAACCCGAGTTTCCGTCCGTTACAGAGCATGGTCCAGACGGGGACGGAGTGGAGTGGGCAAGAACCCAGTTCGGAGTCCGGTCGGGCTAGAGTTTCGAGTGCGATCCGTACTAACCCGCACCGCATTTCTTTTACTAATAAGTAAGTGGGGATGGGGAGTTCGAGGAGGAGGGCGGGCCGGGTGCTGAGTCGGTCGTGTTGGACGCAGAACCAGACGTGGCCGCGGCGGTGGCCGAAGATGGTTCCGATCACCATTGTCTTGGAGGCTCTTGGTGGGACCACGGCGGCGACGTCGATGGAGAAACCGTCGTCGTTTTCTTCATCTTCTTGATCTCTGTTGATGTTTTCGTGCGTTTTTCGTGGTGGGTCGTCGATGTCGTCGCGAAGCGAGGCGCTTAGGCGTTTCTTGGTGGCGATTGTGGTGCTTGCCGAGGATGCTGAAGTGGGTCCGGTGGGGGTGAAACAGGGGAGGAGGAATCGACGGAGGGCGTCTGTCTTGGTCATGGTTTCTTGGTCTGGCGTTGAATGCGTGTTGGAGAGATATAATATATATATATATATATATATATATATAGAGAGAGAGAGAGAGAGAGAGAGAGAGAGAGAGAGAGAGAGGGGGTTATTGGTGTTGGATGGGATAGTTTTTGAGTTTGGAAGGACGAAGAGAATCTGAATTGGGTTTTCTCTGCTGGTCTATTTATGGTAGGATATTTATATTTACTACTAGTTATATGCAGGTGCAGAGGGCGGGAACAAATATAGCCGTTATATATACCGGTGAAAGAGTGTCCGGTGAGTAAAATTCAGGTGTTTATGTTCATCAAAACAAAAAAATCAATACATATTTTATAAATATCAATACATATTTACAGATAAAAGAAAATTTATGAATATCACGGACCTTTTATACATTATCAACGCCTAATGGGCAGTGATTAATATTTTCCTCGATAAAATAGAGATGTATAATATTTAATGATGCGAATTTTAAAAAAACAATTCAGTTATTATGTGACACTAATATGTGATGTCTTCTAATATTTTAATGATATTTTTAAAAGAGAAAGAGAGAAGACTATTGCACAGTAGGATGACATCGTTTTTGCACAAAAAATACCATATTCGAACAGTATTTTGTATGCTCGACAAGCGTTGGTGTGCATAACAAGACCCCAAATCATTTTAAAAGAGTGGAAAATGATTAGTTTTTTTTGGAAGAACAATACTATTAATATATTACGTTATACATCAAATTATATATTATCCGGGAATATGATTGAAACGAAATCTCCACTGCCATTTCTGTGTACACAATTCCATAAATTAAGCCTAAAAAGGTTCTACAGATTTAACCTAAACAATTCAAATATTAACTAAACACAGGGTAAGATTATAAACTACCTCTCGAAATTAATGGCAAAATCGTCTATCTATACTATTATATGATGATAACATAATTTGGAAAAGTGGATGGGATGAAAAGCTAAGTCGGAAAGGTAGAAAGGACCCTAATTTAATTTATCCTATTAAAATTTATACGACTCTTTTTTATATTTTTCTTATAATAATATGTCATGTAGGCATGATGTACATTTTGATTTGCAACTTGATGTGTTAGTAGATTTATTTTTTTTAGAAAATAATAAAAAATAATATATGAATATATGTTATTAGAAAATAATATATGAATATAGCAAAATTAGCTGATGATTATTTTTTTGGAAAAATAGATCTTTTAAAGTCAAAAAATTAAAAAAAAAATTAAAGTTGTATTATTCCACTGACTATTCAATTAACTATATGAATATATGTAATTAGAGATGTCCCTAAAACACTGAATAATTTCTTTAATTTGGGGTTCCTTTAATGCTAGTTATCTGGTGTTTCGCAATACTACGTGTTCACATACTCACCCTCACCCAAAAAGTGGCTAGTCAGTGTCACGATTGGGGAGAAAAAACACGTGGCAGCATTCCATTGGACTTGTTTACACGTAATAAATTGGGACTCAACAACCCTATTATAAGCGTGGGTCATTCTGACATTTGTTTTCTAGAGGTTGTCGAAATAATAAATTAGATAAAAAAAATATTAATGGGATATTAAATAATATTCGATGAAGACACGTTATCCGGAGATAAATGAATTTTGATTCATTGTGTTTATATATGTTTTTTAATGATAAATGAGATTTGAAATTTTACTTATCGAATAATCTGTTTTAATATTCAACTTATTTTTTTTAAAAAAAATTGATGTGCTCGTGAATTTAAAAAATTGGTGATTTTAATCATTAAAATAGATTTCAAAGGAGCCCACTTAGAGTCTTTAAACAAGAAAAATTTATAACTGGACAATCACTTTAAATTTCATAGCAACCTCAATTCTCTGTAATTATCATTACTTTCAATTCACAAACTACTTAAACAGATACCTAGATCCAATAGATCCATGCTTATTTCTACTTAATTTGAGAGATTCAAAATTAAATTTGCAAAGACCCAAGCAAATTTAATAGGATTGTTATTAATTTATGCACAATTTTAATCCCCAGTCAAAGGTCTGCGCTAAATCTAGATCTAGCGTGCTCTTTATCCCTTGAAGCTCCCAATGACCCTGCACTTCTAGTCTTACCAACCCGTAGTCAGCCGACCTCTCGACTGAACAGACCAATGGTGACCAAATTCATCATATAAAAGTAGTGATATAGGAGACCACAAGGATTCCGGTCCACAATTACTGCTGTCTTTACTTGTTTAGAGTTGGATAGACCTAATTATTGTGTATATTCTGTAGGTATGTGTGTGTGTATGTGTACACACATGACCGATTGGATTTGGAAACACATGAAAAAAATACATCATCTTAGCCGTTAAAATCAACAACTTAGATTAAAGAAACCCCTCTATCATCCCTCTAATTCTTTATCAATTAACTCTATCTATATTTCTCCCCTCCCACTCTCCGGCAAAGCCCTCTCTGGCAGACCATTTCTCCGGCAGACTCCTTCTCATGGTGAGAATCTTCACCATAGCAAGTGTATATATGCGTGTTTATTCGACGGCGACACTTCTTTGAGCATTTGTCTTTTCCCACTTGGTACGACTCTTTTTTGGGATCCAAAATCCCGTATGGTTTCAATGCCCTTTGGTTAATCAATCTGATGGTTTAAGAAATTTTGATACACAAATAAAATGTTAATCAATCAGATGGTTAATCAACTTGATAGTTTAACAAATTTTGATACACAAACAAGTATGTTTGCTTAGTTCTTGGTAGTAATACCACGAGAAGGGGTCTGCTAGAGATTGCGAGGGAAAAATTGTGGGGGAGGGGAGAAGTATTGATAGGATTAATTGGTAAAGAATTAGAGAGATGAGAGAGGTTTTTTTTTAATCTCAGTTGTTGATTTTAATAGTTGAGATGGTGTATTTTTTTATATGTCTCCGAATGCGGCCCGATATATATATATATATATATATATATATATATATATATATATATATATATATATATATATATATATATATATATATATATATATATATATATATATATATATATATATATATATGGGGATGGTTCCATAGACCAACACTTTTTTAGACCAATATTAGATCAACGGCTAAACTCTTATTTTCCAATTAAATTTTAATGATCCGAACCGTTCAATATGTTTAAAACATGTTTTTAAGGGTACGAACGAGAAATCAGCTCAAAATATTACCGAAAAGGGCTTGATCCAAACAGTGGTTCAAAATGCTGACAGGAACTGTTTTATAAATCACTATTTGGATCAAGCCCTTTCCGATAATATTTTAAGCTGATTTCTTGCAGGTACTCTTAAAAATATATTTTAAACACATTGAACGGTTCGGATCATTAAAATTTAATCGGGAATCAAGAGATTAGACATTGGTCTAATATTGGTCTAAAAAAGTATTGGTCTCTTTAGCCTTTCCCTATATATATATATATATATATTAAACTTCTATTGAGGGATCCCTCATTTTGTTAAAATGAGGACCTCCTATTTTTGGATCAAATATTGATGATCAGAACCGTTCAATTTGTTTAAAACGCGTTTTCAAGGGTACACGTGAGAAAACGGCTAAACTCTTATTTTCCAATTAAATTTTAATGATCCGAACCGTTCAATATGTTTAAAACATGTTTTTAAGGGTACGAACGAGAAATCAGCTCAAAATATTACCGAAAAGGGCTTGATCCAAACAGTGGTTCAAAATGCTGACAGGAACTGTTTTATAAATCACTATTTGGATCAAGCCCTTTCCGATAATATTTTAAGCTGATTTCTTGCAGGTACTCTTAAAAATATATTTTAAACACATTGAACGGTTCGGATCATTAAAATTTAATCGGGAATCAAGAGATTAGACATTGGTCTAATATTGGTCTAAAAAAGTATTGGTCTCTTTAGCCTTTCCCTATATATATATATATATATATATTAAACTTCTATTGAGGGATCCCTCATTTTGTTAAAATGAGGACCTCCTATTTTTGGATCAAATATTGATGATCAGAACCGTTCAATTTGTTTAAAACGCGTTTTCAAGGGTACACGTGAGAAATCGGCTTAAAAAAATACCATAAAGGACTTGATCTAAGCAGTTATCCATAAACGCTGACAGGAACAGTTTTATAAAAAATTACTTCGATCAAGGCCTTTTCGGTAATATTTTAAACCATTTTTGGTAATATTTTAAGCCAATTTCTCTTGAATACTCTTAAAAACGTGTTTTAAACACATTAAACAGTTCCGATCATCAATATTTGATCCGAAAATGGGAGGTACTCAGTTTAGCAAAATGAGAGATCCCTCAATAGAAGCTCACACTCTCTCTCTCTATATATACACACACATATATACACATATATATATATATATATATATATATATATATATATATATATATAGATATATAGAGAAAGAAGTGATGGGTATTAATGTACTTATTTTGTTATATTTACAAATTAATATACATGATTATAATTCTACACAACATGCAAAGAACCATAAATAAATATGAAATACGCAATATCGTGCATAAACATGAATATGCAATGTTGTGCATAAAACTTTCCGCATTGAGTATATTTTTATTATTATTATCTCCACGGGGGTCTCGCAATTCCCCATATCAGAAGTACAACCTCAGAGTCTCGCAATCCCCTTCATTCGTATTGCAGCATCGGAGTCTCGCAATCCTCCTTAGCCAAATTACAACCTCATGGTTTCGCAATCTCCTTCATTAGTATCGTCGCATCGAGGTCTCGCAATCCCTTTCAGCCAAATTATAACCTCAGGACCTCGCAATTTCCTTCATCGGTATCACAACATCGGGGTCTCGCAATCCCCCCGTAATCCACCACAAGTCCAATCATTTTGATTATCACTCATTATCGCAACAACGAGATCATTTAACTCTACTGTTCAATTAATCTTTCAATTTCCATGCATGCATACACAATGATCATCCGTCATGCTCAACATGCAATAATAAAATATCATCATGCGATTTTAATTAAACATGCATCGAGCATAAATTAAAATCACTAAAACATACGACACCATCAATATCGATCAATCTAAGTCACATACAACGTTCGTGGGCCCTAGCATACAAATCGATCTCAACAAATAATAGTTCTTTAATTGATCAACTAAATTAAATTGAATTATGAATCGTCACATATAATAAATATCTAGTATCCTATGATGCAGATCCAATCCTGACATGGCACCTAATAATTATTAAATTCATAACTTGATTAATTCACGCAATCGAATACACATAATTACTTCAATAATTAGTAATTAAATATTTGATTCATATCCCCTATACAATCACTGAACAAAAACTAAATCTACTCATAAATCACATATATATGTAGGGTTCGGTCCGAAATTCCTACCTCGATCCGACGGATAAAGCACCGAGATCCGAATATCGCAACACTATCAAATATAAATCAAAATCATACTTTAATATAATATATAACAGTGTATTACTAATAAGAAATAATAGAGTAAGTAAAAACTTAAATATCATATAATATATGTATAAAAAATAATGTATTAATATTAATTAATAGAATAAGAACATACTAACTAATAATAAAATTTAAAATAAAATAAAATAGAAATAGAGAAGATACGACAGAGAGAGAAAGAGAGAGAGAGAGAAATAGTAGAGAGAGAGAGAGAACAGAGAGTGGGAATAGAGAGAGAAGAAAGAAATTAGAAAAAGAGATTTAGTAGATTAAATATAAATAAAATAACCAATAAGAAACATAGAGGGAGAGTGTGGTGGGAAGAAAAAGGAAGAAAAAGAAAAGGAGAAAAGGGGAAGAAAAAGAGACATCCGAAGGTTTACAAAAAAAAAAAATATATATGAAATGAACGCGAGATTTACGAGAAAATACCTCACGAATATTCAAGACACACTCAAAAATTTGAAACGGTGAAAAATGAATATCTAATGGATCAAACACTGTATAAATAGATAAAGGGGGACAAGTTTGAGTCCAAAAATGAATCAAAATCCTACTAGGAATCAAACTACAAAGGAATAGAGTTTAATAGGGATTCAAAAACTATAATAATTATCGGTTCGGATAATAGTGAATAAAAATAATTAATAATCATAAAAATATAATAACTAATATATAAAAAAATAAATCAGATAACTCTTCCTAAAGATTCAACGAACTTGTACGGAGCGAAAATAAAGGAATATACACGAGTAAAAATTCAGGATATCAATCATGAAAATAATTTACTAATCTAAATAAAAGAAATATCCAATATATATAAAAATAGATCTAAAAAATCTGGGTCGTTACAGTGAACCTCAAAACAAAAAAAAAAAGGCAACCATTATTGTAAAAATATATTTTAAGAGTCTTACACAGTTTTCCCTTGTAATACAGATTTGCTTGTATTAATTTCACCCTCTTCATCGACAATTAGGATTTTTATGTTAAAATGGGAGTTCATGCTTTTAGATTATTAATAGGGTTGAATACTGTATTTATTCGAAATGCTCATTTTGTATAATGTTATGTGATGTACAGATTTAGTAAATATTTACTACATGAACATGACAAAAAAGATGAGCCTCTTGGTCACTGTATACATGTATATGGTTCCCTTTTAGTCTCTACGAAGCTGGTTAAAGTCTGGATTGAAAGAATATTGAAACCAAACTCAGATAGACATTTCTTATAAAAGTTCACACTTATTTGAATGAGGAAGCAACCTAAATTTTGGAAACAACATGTTTCATTTCGAGAAACAAAACTCAAACTATCCACCTAAATAAATTGTAGCTAGGAAATTACAAACACAACAACTGAATAAAAAAAACATTATCAACTTGTACTCATCTTTTATTTCCCTATTACTTTGACAATACAGCTGTAATTACAATCTCAGGAGAGTACAAATTTGTTACTCAATCTTCACATTCTACAAGAACATGAACAACTGAAGCCATTGTTGGTCGCTTGCTTCGATCTTCCTCGATACAAGAAAGACCAACTCTAACTAGTGTCGTTGCCTGATTTCGGCTGAACTGCTCTCTCAATCTCGGATCCATTATTTCCTCTACCCAAGGATTGTCTCCACCTTGACTCTTCCCTTTCACAATCCTAACAAACCTCGTAAGCTCAGTTTCTTGTTCCTCGTCATCACCCTCTATTGAAACCCAATTGGAAAGCCTAATTCCCCTCACCATTTCCAAGATCACCACCCCATAGCTGTAAACATCAGCTTTTGCAGTAATGGGTAGGTTCAAAGCCCACTCGGGAGCCATATATCCTTTTGTTCCTCTAATTCGTGAAAGTTCAGAATTAGGCCGGCCTCTCTGATTTAGTTTTGCGAGACCGAAATCTGCAACCTTGGGTTGAAATTCTGTGTCTAGAAGTATATTTTCAGGCTTGACATCACAATGGATGACCCATTCCAAACACTCATGGTGAAGGTAGGCCAAAGCTTTTGCCATTCCTATTGCAACTTTATACCTCTCTTTCCATCCAAGATAATTTGTAGTGAACAAATGCTTGTCAAGTGAACTATTTTCAATGTACTCATAGACTAAGAGCCTATGTATCCCTTCCGAGCAAAACCCCCACATTCTCACTAGATTCATGTGATTAATTTTTCCTATTGTGCTCACTTCTGCCCAGAACTCTTGTTCCCCTTGATATGCATCTCCTAATCTTTTCACAGCCACTACTCTTTCATCTTCCAAAACACCCTTATAAACAACTCCAGAACCTCCTCTTCCTAGTTCTTGTTTGAATTTTTTGGTTGCTTTTTTCAGTTCAATGTAACTAAACCTTCTGAATTGGCTCGATATCATTCGGTACCCGTCTTCAACTGTTTTGGGCAACTTGTTCCTTCTAAAATGAAGCCAACCTATCACGAAAAGGAGAATTTCGATTGTGCCTATAGCTGAAGCAAACGAATACAAATAAACCCATCTCACCTTCTTTAAAACGATATCATACATGGAAGCAGTACCCAATGAAACTCCTCTGTCACTGGAATGGCACACGAGGTTGGAGCTCTTCAGAATTGTGTTTACTGATGTTTCCACACTAACAGGCATTTTAAAGTAAATCGTACTGATGGAATTTGGAGTGTGGTAGCCATTGAAAAGAGCACTTTTCGTATAGCAAACACCCTCTCCCGTTAGCCTATAATTAAATGCTATGCACCTACAATCCTTCAAACAGCTTTCTTTGCAAGCCTCAAATGAAATTGGTTTGATTGAATTAATATCAAACCCATAATAATCGGAATGTAAAAGCTCCACAAATTTCATCGGCTCAGGATTCGAACAAGAAAGATTGAACTTGGGCTTGCAGCCCTGATTCCGCTTACTCGGATCAATCACCTCATGACCAGGAGGACATTGCCTCTGGGCCATAAACACAAATACCATTTCTACCACATAAACCATGAACAAGGCATTGTTGAGTAAGAGCCACCCATGATACTATCCATGATCCTGTCATATTGTCCAAGCTATAAAGCCTTAAATTCCCATCATAATCCAGTGTTAGCCTCCTTTTAATCCCAAACCCCATGTCAGTGGCATTGAATTGCAATTTGTCACTTGAGAAAAACCTACCCATGTCATCTAGAAATGCAAACCTACTATTGTTATAGTTTGTTCTTCCATTTATAAAGACATCAAAATCAGGATTAGGCCAATACAAGCTCGATATCTCGTGCCCATTGTAGATCAACCTCAACACATTATCACTGTCAAAGTACAAATTGAAGTACCCAGAAGTATAAGTTCCATTTCTTAATGTTGATATCAGTTTCTTGCTTTTGGTAAATGCTTGAGAAGGCAATAGAGTATCAGTTGGGAATTCAAAGCTTTGCCATAGAATTTTACCATTTGGGTCTTTTAAAACAAGGTTACCTGAGGACGATCCAAGAAATTCAATCAGTGGAGAAATAACTTCACACAAAATCGTATGCAAAATTTGATCATGCTTTTTCTTATTGACTAATCTAAATAAATATAGTAAGTTTCCAAGAATGGAGAGGGAGAGAAATGCAGGGGAACTGCAAAGTGTACACTTTTGACATTTGAAATAGTCTGCGTTGGTTTTTTTTAAATAAAAAACTTAGATAGATTATTCAGAATTTATCCACGTATCGATTTTTGGAAAATCTCAAAAATTCAATATAGGCTATTTCAGACATAATATGAATTATTTTTTAGTTTGTTTTGTTAAAAAAATCTCAATACAAGGTGTTTTAGACATTTGACTAATATTAACATAGGTGAGGTAATTGCTTAACTGTTTTAAAAGAAGTGGTCAAAATAATTTAGCAAACTATAAGAGAGGTCGGTGTATTTAGCGGAAACCTTAAGGGAGGTCAATGTAATTTATCCGTATTAAAATGAGTTTTAGCCTAACTTTTAGCCAAATATTCTTTTCGCCAAATAGTCTTTTCCTTTTTTCTACCAAAAAGTGTTTCATTGAAAAAAAAACCAAGTGGATCTAAATAGCGATCAAAATATTAGAAGCAATATGATAGATATAATAAAAAAGGTGATATTTATTATAGAGGAATGAATAGTTATAAATAATTTATTTGAATATTTTTTTAGGAGTGATAATATGATAGACATCAGAACATTAATGCCATTTTTATAGTTGATAATGCATTCCCAAAAATAGTTTAAGTAAATAGAAGAGAATATAAAAGGAGATAAGATATGGATAGGTAAAGAGGTTATGGGATGGATAATTTTATCCCTTCAAATGTGTAAAATAGTTCCCGAAATAACATATAAAAGTAATCAAATTCCAAATATGATAAATTCGGATGATCATATTCAAAGTGATAACAGTGAACCTTTTTATGATCTCTAACAAACAGGTACTAAGGGGCATGCCCCAAAAACATTACGCAAAAACAAAATGGGAGATCGTGTTGTGCGAAAAACTGCCGAAACAACTACCAAATGAGTCTAGACAAAACCCAACATTGAATCCAGGGATTGGAGATAGTCTAATATTGCAAATATATTGTGGTTACCTGAGTTGAGAAGCTCAGCCCTCTGAGCAGCAGTAGAGCTGGTATTAGTTTCCCAAGCAACCGAGCCATCCACATCGGTTAGGACCATGGCTCCATCTCCCCTCATTGATATTCTCGAGCCCTGCCCATTGACCGGCTTATCCCGGTTAGCCATCCAAACAAGGGTTCTGTTCTTGGAATTTGTGAACCAAATCCCAAAACCATAAGCGTTGGCTCCAACCCTATAGAACCCACAGGAGAACGAATTGTCTGGTGAGGTGATAAGGTCTGAATCATCTTCCACAGAGTGCGAAGACCCTCTTTCTATATACCTCTGTATCTCTGAATTTGAATGGGAAAACAGGGAGAAGATGAGAAAGATGAAAATAAGATCAATTGGGTTTCTCATGGTTTTTGAGATTGGTATGAAGAACATTCTAGCTGAGAATCATGTATTTATAATGACATTCGAGCGCGGATCTTAGATCTATGTGGATTAAACAAACCCAAAAATTACGTCAGTTAGTGCCGGCTCTAAGATGATTCTAAGAGTCTAAATCAAACTCTTCAATTGGACCCATGTCACCCATTGTATATGCTTATTTTATTGACTTCTTACGCGTTTCCATACCAATAATAGACCCTTGGCCCCTTGCTTTAGTACTATAAAGAGAGTCTCAATAGAGTTCGAACTCTCTTCCTATCCGTGAATGAAGGAGTCCTATCCGTGAACTCTCTTCCTATCCAAAGCTTGATTTCTCCTATCATTTTAATTATTCAAAATGTATTATTTGAATATTATCATTTTCGCATGTTTAGCAATAAACATATTAATTAAGTTTTCGTAATGAAACTATTTCACCAAAACTTTCTCAATAGACATTATAGCTCATCCATTAAATTTTTTATTGGGACATGATTAACCAAGTATAAGTTTTGATCAATTTTAACTTTGAAAAACTTCTTTTCTCAGATTTGTTTGGGCTTATTTTTATATAAATACAAACTTAAAACTAAAAAATAAACCTAATATTCTGAAGAGATCTAGATATTCAAAATTTTGACTTTTACAATATTTTAATAGATTCAAAGCGGTGACTTCTTCAATTTATACTCGGTCTTTGGTGGAAACTTGGATTTAGAAATTTGAAGAATGTGACAGGTATCACTGTCATTAGTGACAAATGTAGAGGATACATGACGAAACCGTTAGGAAATAACCTATTAAGAGTCAAGTGAGGAGACTTCACCCACTTATTTTAATTTTTTATATTATAATTAGAAGTTTAAAAGTTAATCACTGAATTTAATCATATTGAAATTACTATGATATTTTTCTAAGCATTTCATATAAAGTATAATTTTTTTTTCAAAATATTTCACTTAGTGTATAAAACCGTACCAAGTATTCTTTTCAAATAAAAAACAATTATTTTTACTATGCAGATTGTGAATTTTTATTTTGCATTTGAATAAAAATTAACTAATGAATAATATTTTATGTATTTATAACTAGTAGAGGTGTAATCGGTCCGATTTGGTCTAAAAACTCGAATCAAATCGGTAATTTCGGGTTGATTCGGTTCAGTATCTATTTTTTTGTCCCGATTTTGGCCAAGTTGAATTGAAGAGAGAAAAAAGAATGTGACCGGAGTCGTGTGATGCACGTGAATCTCACGCGATATACTTGGGTCACGAACGTATTGAATGACTACTGCAAATATATATGTATTCGAATATGTGTCTTTATATTTTGTGTTCAAAGTATTTTCGATTCTAAATTTCTTGGGGAAAATGAATGTGAGGAGACTTGGGGGGCTTTGGAGGTCTACAATAAATACCATGGAAGTCCAGCTCTTGCTGTCAATATCAAATTAGAGTCTATAGGGTGTGGAATTTGATTAATTGTTTCGCCTACAAAATAAAAAATAAAAAACACTTTAGAAGGCCAGCTCCTGTCGTCATGGTTTCTTATGGTAAGAAGGAATATTAATTAAGAAATTCACCCCCTTAATTTACCAAATTAAATTTGAAGTCAGGATCAAAGATTCTCCAAGCAGAAATATTAAACTTTCATGTCTTTTTTCTTTTTTTTTTTAAAGGTTGTTTCGCTTATGTAGGCTGTTCGTCATCGTTTAACTGTAATTTGAAGAATTCTTATTGACATTAATTTCTTCTTTCTAACTAAACTTTGAATTATCAAAAAAAAAAAAAAAAAACCTCTTTAGGGTACTTGTAGGAGACCAAAAAAAATAAAAAATAAGTATTAGGAACCTCCTTCGTATTCCCAAAGACGAGTAATTAGCAATTAACTCATTTAAAATTGAGTTAATTAAATCGTAGTCCTATTTAGAGCTACCATGTGAGTATTTATTCTAATTAATGTAGTGAGTAGGGGTGATACTGGTCCGGTTTGGCCAAAAAACTCGGATCAAACTGGTCATTCCGGTTTGAAGGTTTTAAAACCGAAACCAAACCGAAGCGGTTCGGTTTGGTCCTGTCGGTTTCGGTTTGGTCAGGTTCGGTTTCGGTGTAATTGGACTTGGGTCAAAAATAAAAAAAATTGTAAATAATTAATAGGTTCATATTAAGTAAACTCAGTCCAGACTAAATTTTATTAAAATTGACAGCCGAAAGGTGGGAGGGCTTGGAAGGCTAAGGGTGAGTGAGATTGTGAGAGGCAGAGCATTAAGAATGAGAAGTGGAGGCGGCGGGAGGTGGAGGGTAAATGAAAAGTGAAAGTGAGGAAAACGATTAGGTTTTTTTTACATATACACGATTACACGTGGTGTACAACTGTACCTATACTTTTAAATTTTTAGGTTTTTTTTACATATACCGGTTCGGTCCGGTTTGGTTTGGGTTGGAAAGGTCTAAAACCGAATACCGGATCGAAATTTCTCTAAATTTTCAAACTGGACCGGATCGGACCGAATGAACTAAAAAACCAAACCAAACGGTTTGGTTCGGTTTGCCAGTTTGGTTTGGTTTTCCGGTTTACACTTTCACCCCTACACACTACTCTCCTGTATCCTTAAGCATTGAGAGATGTGAAGTTAATGTTGGCACATGTAGCGTGAAATCAATGTCTGACACTCTGTCCATACGTGCCAATAAATACTAGTTAAGATTACAGTGTAACTATTTTTTAGTGAATCTCAAATATTTAAGTAAAATAATCTCTACCGTTAACTGTGAAAATGTGTATTTGAAAGTCTCACACTATTGTGTATTGTATCATACTGGTGTATTGTTCATCCCCACGACACTACCAGCAATATTAAGCTATTATTCAAAATAATGTGTTTGGAGAGCTCTACACTGTTGGGCATTGCATCGATCTGGTACTGCTCTCACAGCCTTCATCGAAACAATACTTTATTGCTATAGATGTCCAATTGCGTCTCAAAGCATTTCGGGGAGAACCAATTAGATATTAGATAAAGACAATCTCAGTCGTTGTTGCGAAAATATCTTTTGAGAGTCCCACACCATTGTGTATTATAATATAGATATTATATATTATATAATTGACAGATGTGAAGTTAAAGTTGTCACGTATAGTTGAACCCAACCTCGATTTCACACGATGAAACTTCAAAAGGTTGTCCTCTAATTGTTTTAGGAATTAATGTACTTTTTTTTGTTTATATTTTAAGAAGTTGCGGGACCAATAAACACTAGTTAAAATTATTATATAACTAATTTTTTTAGAAATCTTAGTTATTAGATTAAAATAATCTTAACCGTTATTGTGAAAATGTGTATTGGAGGGCCTCACACTGTTGTGTATTGTAATATAGATATAGATTTTATAGAGGAGAGATAAAAATTCTACACAAAAATAAATAAATATAGAATGACGATTTAGATCAAAATAATCTCAACCATTAATGTAAAATATCTTTTTGTATAGCCGGCCCATACCATCCTCCTTGTAATATAGATTTTAGGGAGGAGAGGAAAACTTTTACAATTAGACAAAAGGGCGGAAGGTGGGCTATAGTCGAGGTGAAAATTTATTTATTTATTTTTTATATATAAAATTTTAGTCTAAGTAAGTTTAGTCCCTCCCCCCCTTATTTGTAGTCTAATATATTTTTTAGCCCGATTCATTTTTTGCCCTAGGTAAATTAAATTTTTGGTTTCACCCTTGATTGGACCAAAATAATCTCAACTCCACTATGTGAAATGTCTTTTTGTTGCCCTCAAACCATTTTATCTGTTAATGATTGTTGTATAATTATCTTTTATATATAGTGAACCTTAAAAAACAAAATCACAACCGTTGTTGTGAAAATATATTTTAAGAGTCCCACATCGTCTCCCTGTAATATAGATTTACTTGTATTAATTTCATTCTCTCCATCTTCTTTATGTTAACATGGGAGTTAATGCTTTTAGATTATTAATAGGGTTGAATACTAGTATTTATTTGAAATGCTCCTTCTCATGTGTAGTTCAATCCTACATGTAGGTATTGCAATTTTGTATAATGTTATGTGATGTCCAGATTTAATAGAATATTTACTACATGAACATGAAGAAAAAGATTAGCCTCTTGGTCACTGTATACATGTATATGGTTCCCTTTTAGTCTCTACTAAGCTGGTTAAAGTCTGGATAAATTAGAAGCCTGTAAAACAATAGACATTGTATTCAAGAAAAACACTTTGTTTTGTAAGGTGATCTGAGATATAGACTTGTTTTGTAGCACTTTGAGCGTCCATTTCTTCTTGATTAATGAACTCCTTGATTGGTTGACTTTATAAGGATCAGGTTTATTTTGTGTATTTCAAATCATGAAAATCTTTGTCTCTTGTGTGTGGTTTTCCATCTTTTCTCTCCATTCAATTGATTCAAATGTTTTTATTTGTTATCAATCCATAGGTCTAGTTAGGTTGTTATTTAGTTGTCGCTTCTGCACAACATTGGCAACAAAATTGTTGACACCTCCCTTTTCTCTCTCTCTCTCTCTCTCTCTCTCTCTCTTGTTCATCGATCACTTGAAATTCATTATAAGAATTAAATTAGGGTTCAGTGGATTGAAAGAAAATTGCAACCAAACTTGATAGCCATTTTTTATAAAAGTTCATACATATTTGAATGAGGAAGCAACATAAATTTTTGAAACAACATGTTCCGTTTTGAGAAAACAAACTCAAACTATATTCCACCTACATTGTAGCTAGAAAATTACAAACACAACAATTGAATAAAAGAAAGCATTATCAACTTGTACTCAACTTTTATTTCCCAATTTACTTTGACAATACAACTGCAATTACAGTCTCACGGGAGTCTCAATCTTCACATTCTGCAAGAACTTGAACCACTGAAGCCATTGTTGGTCACTTGCTTCGGTCTTCCATGACACAAGAAAGACCGACTCTAACTAGTGTCGTCGCTTGATTCCGACTGAACTGCCCATCCAACCTCGGATCCATTATATCATCTACCCAAGGATCGTCTCCACATTGACTCTTCCCTTTCACAATCCTAACAAACCTCGTAAGCTCAGTTTCTTGTTCCTCGTTGTCACCTTCTATTGAAACCCAATTGGAAAGCCTAATTCCTCTCACCATTTCCAAGATCACCACCCCATAGCTATAAACATCTGCTTTTGCAGTAATGGGTAGGTTCAAAGCCCACTCGGGGGCCATATACCCTTTTGTTCCTCTAATTCGTGAAAATTCAGACCCAGGTCGACCTCTCTGATTTAGCTTTGCCATACCGAAATCTGCAACTTTGGGTTCAAATTCCGTGTCTAGAATATATTTTCAGGCTTGACATCACAATGGATAACCCATTCCAGACACTCATGGTGAAGGTAGGCCAAAGCCTTTGCCGTCCCTATTGCAACTTTATACCTTTCTTTCCATCCAAGACAATTGCTAGAGAATAAATGCTTGTCAAGTGAACTGTTTTCGATGTACTCATAGACTAAGAGCCTATCTCTCCCTTCTGAGCAGAACCCCCACATTCTCACTAGATTCATGTGATTAATTTTTCCTATTGTGCTCACTTCTGCCCAGAACTCTTGTTCCCCTTGATATGCATCTCCCAATCTCTTCACAGCCACCACTCTTTCATCTTCCAAAACACCCTTATAAATAGCTCCAGAACCTCCTCTTCCTAGTTCTTGTTTGAATGTTTGGGTTGCTTTTTTCAATTCAGCATAACCAAACCTTCTGAATTGACTAGATATCATTCAGTATCCATCTTCAACAGTTTTTGGCAACTTGTGGCTTTTGAAAAGAAGCCAACCTATCATGAAAAGGAGGATTTCGACTGCGCCTATAGCTGAAGCAAACGAATACAAATAAGCCCACCTCACTCTCTTTAAAACGATATCATACATGGAAGCAGTACCCAGTGAAACTTCTATGTCAGTGGAATTGCACAAGAGGTTGGAGCCCTTCAGAATTGTGTTTTCTAATGTTTCCATATTAATAGGCATTTTTAAGTACATGCTACTGATACAATTTGGAGTGTGGAAGCCGTTGAAAAGGGCAATTTTCGTATAGCAAACACTCTCTCCCGTTAGCCTATAATTAAATGCTTCGCATCTACAATCCTCTAAACAAATTTCTTTGCAAGCCTCAAACGAAATTGAGCGGCTAAAACTAAGGTCAAACCCAAAATAATCGGAATGCAAAAACTCCACAAATTTTACCGGCTCAGGATTTGAACAAGAAAGATTGAACTTGGGTTTGCAACCCTGATTCCAATTACTCGGATCAATCACCTCATAACCAGGAGGGCAAGAGCACATTGCCTCTGGGCCATAAACACAAATACCGTTTCTACCACATAAACCGTGAACAAGACATTGTTGAGTAAGAGCCACCCATGATACTAACCACCATCCTGTCAAATTTTTCAAGCTATAAAGCCTTAAATTCCCATCATAATCCAGTGTTAGTCGCCTTTTGACCCCAAAACCCATGTCTGTAGCATTGAATTGCAAACCATCACTTGAAAAAAACCTACCCATGTCATCTAGAAACGCAAATCTGCTACTGTTATAGTTTGTTCTTCCATTTGTATAGATATCATAATTAGGATTAGGCCAATACAAGCTGGATATGTCCAGCCCATCATAGATCAACCTCAACACATTATCACCATCAAATAACATATTAAAGTACCCAGAGGCATAAGTTCCATTTTTTAATGCAGATATCAGTTTCTTACTCTTGGTAAATATTTGAGAAGTCAATAGAGTATCAGTTGGAAAATCAAAGCTTTGCCACAAAATTTTACCATTTGGGTCTTTCAAAACAAGGTTTCCTGCAAGGGTGGAGTCAAGAAATTCTATCAGTGGAGAAATAAATTTACGCAATATCATAGGCAAAATCGATTCATATTTTTCCCCACATAAGTGATCAAAATCAAAACAGATTTTTACCTGAGTTAAGAAGCTCAGCCCTTTGAGCAGCAGTAGAGCTGGTGTTAGTCTCCCAAGCAACAGAGCCATCCACATCGGTTAGGACCATGGCTCCATCTCCCCTCAGTAAGATTCTCGAGCCCTGCCCATTGACCGGCTTATCCCGGTTAGCCATCCAAACAAGGGTTCTGTTCTTGGAAAATGTGAACCAAATCCCAAAACCATAAGCGTTGGTTCCAACCCTATAGAACCCACAGGTGAAAGAATTGTCTGGTGAGGTGATAAGGTCTGAATCATCTTCCACAGAGTGCGAAGACCCTCTTTCTATATACCTCTGTATCTCTGAATTTGATTGGGAAAACAGGGAGAAGATGAGAAAGATGAAAATAAGATCAATTGAGTTTCTCATGGTTCAAGAGATTGGTATGAAGAACATTCTAGTTGAGAATCATGTATTTGTAATGACATGTGGAGTCTGGACCATGGATTTATTTGGTATTATTGTCACGAGTAAAGAAATACATGCACAGACTCGAATACAAGTTTGTCCGGAATAATTTGACACATAATGAAAAAAATTGCCTAAAACTAATGAAAAATGATTAAATATCAAATAATACTGAGAGTCTTCGTCAAAAGTTAATTTTGTCCAAACAAAGTCCAAATAGAGGACACGTTAATCTTAATTGACCAAGTTGGATTGGAGAGGGAAAAAAAGATAAATTTAAAGTCCGGATCAAAGCTTCTGGAAGCAGGAATATTAAAAACTTTCATGTATGTTTTAGGACATTTCTACGTATCTTATGTAGGTTGTTTGTCATTGTTTGCTGTAATTTGAGGAGTTTTTCTTGACATTATTTTTTTCTAATTTCTAACCAAACTCTAAATTACCAAAAAAAGGAACTCTTTAGATTACTTGAAGGGGTTCAAAAAAATAAAAATAAAAAACTTATATTAGGAGCCCCCTTTATTTGTATTCACAACGAAGAGTAATTACCACTTAATTCACCTAAAATTGGGTTAATTAAATCATATATAGCTCTATTTAGAGCCATCAAGTAATTAAGTTTTCATTAGTTGGTATGTTGACTTAAGAAATCATCCCTGATTTTGTGGCCACTCTCTAAATTAAGCATGAAAACCTCATAGGAATTTAGTGTGTGAAAATTTTCACCAGGTAACAGTCAAATTCAAAGAGCACGTTTAATCAGTAAAATAACACCTTCACACTTTTTCTAATCAAAAGTGGTATGGAGGGCAATTTCACCCGCTCCGTCTGTCTCCACCTCATTCCCCGACTCCGTTTAGGGTGGAGATTTGGGAATTTTTTCGGGAATCAAGTAGGATTCGGAGATTAGTTTGAAAAAAAATCGGGAAGTGGGTAGAATTCGGATGTATGTGTCACTGTCCCCAACCCCTGCCCCGTTCCCCATTCCCGCCCCGTTCTGTTCCCCATGTACATATAAGAATGAAGAATTCGATTCGGGCTTTAGTTTTAGCCTTTTGTCAATTTTTAATTATTCCAACCACGCATCAACTTTTTGCTAAATGAGATACACGGTTTGCTAAATTTGAATACTTTTTCGTCTGATACTCTTCGTTATGGCTGAGTTTTTCGTCTGTCTGTAATCAAGCAATAAGTCTCGATTCGTATGAAACGCAACTCGTTTGTTTTGGTAACAGAAATTTCGTATAGATTTTACAGTAAGGAACGACGAAATTTGTTAAATAGTAAGGAATGTCATTCAAAAAAATTCAAATACAGGTAGATATCATTAGTGTTTTTTCTAAACAGTAAAAAAAAAATTATCTTGGATTTATCACAAATGATTTATATGGATTTGAGTTACATTATACATCGACCAATTTATGATAGATTTAACATAAGTTTATCATATTCAAAATAAATTTAGGACAAATTTATCATAACCATGAATGTAAGTTTCACCAGAAATTACGATACGTGTATTATACATTTATTATATTTGTAAAATTTATATCTGCAATGTGATATTTAGGTGAGACTTTTTTATGATAAATTTTATCATATTAAATTTACGATAAATATGTTTACTTATCATAAAGTTATTACTCATTTTTCTGAACTTGTTTTACTTATTATGATAAATTTGCTTATTATTTTGGCTTATTTTTCTTAGGGATTGAAATTAAATGTGAGCGTGCTAGAAAATACTTGTAATTATATTTTTTCGAATTAAATTGAAAGTTTAACAACTAACAACTATCAGACGTTTGTGTTATCTATTCTCTTACATCAATAAATAGAGTGTCAAGAATAAAAAAGATAAACTACTTTCGCTAGGATCAAAATTACTTTCAACAAGCTAAATTAAACTAAAAACGTATATTCGATATTTCGTGCCATGATCCAAATTACTTTCAACAAGCTAAATTAAACTAAAAAACGTATGTTCGATATTTCGTGCCATGATCCAAATTACTTTCAACAAGCTAACTAGCTGCAACTAGCTATGGCTACCAGCTATTGATATGCACTAAGGGTCCATTTGGCCTGGCTGAATTATTGGATTATTCACTGTTTAGTTTTTTGTCCTTATTTGAATTTTTTTTTAATTTTTTGTTTTTCATCAATTTTTTGATGATTGTTGGTTCGTCTCGACAAGAGCTTTCAGAAAAGTTATCAATCATCGGCTAAATTTGAAAAAAGTTCAGAAAAGACAAAAAATAAGCCAAAAACAGCATTCATGTTGGCTTATTTTCATCTTGAGTGACTTTTTTTTAACTTTTGGACATAATTTTATACTTTTTAGATTCCTTTCGTTGATACGAACCAATAATCCACGAAAAAATGACATAAAAATAACAAATACAAAATTTTTTTGAATAAAGACAAAAAAAAAAGCCGGATAATCTACCCTAGGATTATTTGGCCAAATGGAGCCTAAGTACAACTATTTATATACAACTAGGGCCCGATTGGATGCCGCTTTAGTTTTTGGTGTGTTAAATAAGAGGAGTGTGTTAAATAGTGAAGTGTGTTAAATAAAATGGGGTGGCCCACATTGATGTGATTTTTAAGAAGGGTGTGTTAAATAATATAGTGATTGGATGAAGGGTATGTTTGAAAAGGAGAATGTGTATTAAACTATCAAAAGACATTTTTGCCCCTTGTTATGGATTTAATGAATTATTTCAAAAATAACATATATATGTATATATACGTATATTATAAGTACATAATATACACACACTTACATATAATTATATTTATATATCCATATACATTATAATTATATTATATATGTATATATTATACTTATATTTATATTATACTTACAATATAAGTATAATATACTTAAAAAATATACATAAAAAATATATACATATATATGTACATATATAGACTTAAAAAATATACATATATATGTATATATGTATATATATTTAAAAATATACGTATATATACATAAAAAATACACACACGCTTATATATATATATATATATATATATATATATATATATAGAGAGAGAGAGAGAGAGAAAGAGACATATATATACACGTATAATATATACGGATAATATATAGTGTATATATATGTATTATATATATATATATATATATGTTTATATGTATGTATTGATATTTATACATATGTATATATATTTAAAAATATACGTATATATACATAAAAAATACACACATGCTTATATATATACACTTATAATATAAATATAATATATATATATATATATAGAGAGAGAGAGAGAGACACACACACACATATATATACACGTATAATGTATACGGATAATATATAGTGTATATATATGTATTATATATATATGTTTATATGTATGTATTTATAAAATATACGTATGTTTATAAATACGTATTATATATTATATAAGTATATATATATATATATATATCTATAATAATAATATAATATACGTCTATTATATATACTTATATTATATTTAATAAAGATAAGTGTGTATATAAAAGGGTGGGTATTTTGGTAATTGGTTAAGCCTAAGGCAATGCCTTAGTTAGCCTTAGGGGGGAGGGGTGAGGCTAATTAAGACATCAATGGGGGCTTTAATTAGCCCACGGGCTAACTAACACACCTCAAAAAATTTTGCCAATCAATGGGTTAGAGGTGGGCCCAGCTTTAACTAAGGCTTGTGTTAACTAATACACCACCTAATACACTATCCAATCAGGGCCCTACTTGCTAATCTAATGCTACTTAGACTGAGATAAACTAAGCAACAAAGTGAAAATAAAACTTTTGTGGGTTTTTTGTTTGGGTCTTTCTTCTTCAATACTCGTTTTCGACAACTGCCCCTAGTTTTCTTGCTTTTCCTGCTTTATTTATTTCAAACACTTTGATCTTTTCCTCATTCGATCCATGATTGGATCATAACTGTTGCATAAGCCGCATGTAATTCCTTTTCTCAGGCCTTCTTTCTTATATTTGACACCTGTTACTTGAGCCAAGAATTGCATTTTGGTTCCTAGAATTCCTTTATTTTGACCACTGAGACATCTAACCATCAAAAACTGCTCCATCCTTAAAACGGTGTCGCATTACCTCCCCACAAAAATTGAGGGGGACCCTAAGACAACTTGAGGTGAGTCTAAGTTGTTTTTATGTGCTCCTAAGTGAGGGGTTTAAAACTTGAAAAAATGAACAAATTCATTAAGATTTGAATGAGAAATTATTTTTTGATCAGCCAAGAGAGAATTCATTAATAGAAGATACAAAGGATAACTCTAGGTGAGGTTGAGAAGAGGTCAACTGACTTTAAAGCTAAAGCCAAGATTACATCTACTAGGAGTGAAATTAAAAATCGGAGAACCGGACCGAATCGATGGTTTAAAGAGCTCAAAAATCGGTTCGGTCCGGTTTCGGTTTTAGAATTTTGAAAAACTGGATTTCCAATCCAGTTTACGATTTAAGGGGTTGAAAATTCAGACCAAACCGGACCGAACCAGTTGAAGTATATATATATATATATATATATATATATATATATATATATATATATATATATATATATATATATATATATATTATGTTTTAGCTTTCAGTTTTAAAATTGGATTTTTGAAAAAATCCAATTGAAATAATTACTTGGTTAGACTAACAACCTACCAATAAGCAGAATTTATATTGTTGCTTATTAATTGTGTTTGAATTGAGTTAGACCAACAATCTACTAGACTACTAGATCTTTTTAATTGTGTTTATATTGGGTTAGACTATATCTCATATGTTACTTGTGAAATTATATGAGCACATGCGTAGCTGCTGTGTGAAATTGCACAACCATATCTTAATTGCTCAATTGTTGATTGAAATTGTTCAAAATGTTGCCCAAAAGTTCGAAAATCGAAATCGGATCAAAACCAAACCGGTGTAATTGGTCCGGTTTCGGTTTATAGAATTTTCAAACTGGAAAATCGGTTCGGTCCCACAAAATGTACCAAATCGGACCGGTTACACCCGTAACTAGGGGTGATACCGGTCTGATTTGGCCAAAAAACTCGCACCAAACTGGTCATTCCGATTTGAAGCTTTTAAAACCGAAATCGAACCGAAGTGGCTCGGTGTGTTCAGGCCGATTTCATTTTGGTCCGGTCCAGTTTCGGAGTAATTGGACTTGGGCCAAAAATAAAAAAAAATTGTAAATAATTAATAGGCTCATGTCAAGTAAACTCAGTCCAGACAAAATTTTATTAAAAAGTTACTGAGAGTGAGAAGTGGAGGGCTTGGAAGGCTAAGGGTGAGTGAGATTGTGAAAGACAGAGTACTAAAAATGAGAAGTGGAAGCGGAGGGTAAATAAAAAGTGAAAGTGACAAAAACGATTAGATTTTTTTTACATATATACGATTACACGCGGTGTACCACTGTACCTATATTTTTAAATTTTTAGGTTTTTTTACATATACCGGTTCAATCCGATTTGGCTGGGTTGGAAGGGTCTAAAATCGAAAACCAGACCGAAATTTCTCTAAATTTTCAAATTGGACCGGACCGGACCGGACCGAATTGGTTTGATTTTTTAGTTTACACTTTCACCCCTTTACCTAACATCTACCAGAAACCAAAGTATTGATACATGACCCCCGGGGGGGGGCGAGGGGGAATACATCTCGAGAAGTCTAACCACTAAGGTCGAATTTGGCTTTAGTCCAAATCCTGACTCCGAATTTGATGAGATCTCCCAACTCGGAGGGAGATCGTTCCTTGCTTTCCAAAGAGACCATAGCATGGTGAAGAAGGATAAGGGCCAAATATGTTTGACGAAATTCTTGAGATTAATCCCAAGCCAATAGGACTTGTGGCTGGAGAGGAGTCTGCACTACACCAGTGCAGGTCCCACCAATCGGAGATGCATCTCGAGAAGTCATCCGCCGAGTAACCACTGAGGTCGAATTTGACTTTGGTCCAAATCCTGACTCCGAATTTGATGAGATCTCCCAGCTCGGAGGGAGATCGTTCCTTGCTTTCCAAAGAGACCATAGCGTGGCGAAGAAGGATAAGGGCCAAATATGTTTGGCGAAATTCTTGAGATTAATCCCAAGCCAAAAGGACTTGTGGCTGGAGATGGAGTCTGCGCTACACCAGTGCAGGTCCCACTAATCAGAGATGCAAGCCCATACTTTCCACGAGAAGGAGCAAAGAAGTAGTAACTGCTGTGTAGATTCGGGGTGCTGGGGACAGAAAGGGCAAAGGATAAGGGATGGGTCATCCTAAAATGTCTATGTCATGAAGGGAGGATTCTGATGATTGAAGTTTAAGGTTGATATCCCCCACTTTTTGTGAGGTCCAAACGCTGAGTTTTCCTTTGAGGACTTTCAATTTCTGCATAATGATGTGGCCTGCCCACCCCTCCACCTGGCATTCCTTCCAATGGGATTCTGCTATATATAAGCAATCTGGATATTATAGCCAAAAATTTAGGAATTTGAAAGGTTTTGCACCCCAGTCCCTTTTGTCATCCGGAAGAAGGATAGCGCAGTGATCCGATATAGGTCTAGGGAGTCCCCATTGGGTGAAGTTGGTAATGGAAAGCCATTGAGTATGTAGGAGGAATCTATCTAGCCTGTTGTGGTAGGCCCTTTTGGCAGTTAGTCTATGTGAATTTTCTTTCTGCCCTGAAGTGGAATGTCAATAAGTTCCATGTTGATGAATTCCCTGAGGTTGAGCATGCCCCTATATACAGAGGAGCAGCCTGTCCTTTCTTCCACATGCATGATTTCATTAAGGTCTCCCCCAAGACACCAGGGCAGGTTTGAGGCAGACTTCAAGGTAACTAGTTCATTTCATAATCCATTCCTTAACTGGGGATCATTCGGGGCATAGACATTAACCAGGACGCAGTTGTAGTTATTGTGCAGGGTCTCTTCCAAGAGGATGGAATGCTTGTGGATGAAGGTTGAAGAAACTGATAATGAAGCAGGAGACCAGAGAGAAATAAGACCACCTGAAGAGCCTACTGTTGGAGAGAAAGCCTGATCCACCTCAGAGATTCCCTACAGTGAAGAGATTGTTGGTTGATCTCCTCCAGCTTAGTTTCCTGTATAAAGCAGAAATCTAACTTATTAGAATTTATCAGCTTGGAGACGAACATCCTCTTGACCTTACTGCCAAGGCCTCTTATATTCTAGGAGATTATCTTCATTGGGAAACTACAGAAAGCCTATAATAAACCTGGGATTAGGGCCTAGCACTCAGGCTTCCTCCCCTTCTTCCTCTACATCCAGAAGTATGTTTGGTGTTATACTTTCAAGTTCAATGGTTTGTCACATTAACTGGTAGTGGCTCTCCTCAAAATTTATTTCCAATCGCCTTCCTGTTGCTATGGTCTCCTCTACTTTAATGGAGATATCATCTTGGTTACCATTCTTTTCAACCTGTTGGGAAGGAATCTGGCTGCCCTTGTTAACACTTTCATTCTCAGTGTTGTCATTTTCCTTTGCTTGCACTGCTTGAAGAAGTTGGCATCTCCTTTCTTTTTTACCCTCAGAAGAGATACGGTCAATCAGAAGATTAACGCCCTCCATGCTAAATTGGTTGGACAATATTGAGAAGGAATGTTAACATGGGAGTTAATTCTTTTTCATTATTAATAGGGTTTGAAATACTTCTTTTCATGCGTAGTTCTATCCTACATATAGGTATTGCACTTTTGTATAATGTTATGTGATGTACAAATTCAGTAAATATTTACTACATGAACATGAAGAAAATGTTGGTGCAAAATCTGGAATCTTCGGAATGTGAACAGTATGATGAACTTGCTTCGAGGCGTGTTACGACGTCGCTTTTCGAAAAAAAGTATTCGCCCCCACCAATTGGTGTGCACCGAGTTGCAGCGAATATGTTTCGAAGATACAACGAAACCCGATCGGAAGATCTTCTGTCTGCATACGCACAAACGAAGGACAGACAGAATACCGAATCAAAAATAAAAATAAATGAATCAAGGGACTGTTAAATTCGTTTCTGCAGAATAACGAATTAACAGCACAAGAAAAACGGATTTTGGAGTGAGAGAGTTTTCTGATTAATTCAGTGTGTAAATGGCTGTGATCTGGGCTCTATTTATAGACCTAGATCCACCCACTCGCGCAGAGTTGTACTTGTTCGCGTAAGGACACGCCTACACCCAATCGGTTCACCCGAACGGGTACGAACCATGGGTCGCATCCAATCCAACTGGCGCACCTCGTGTGACTCAACCGCCACACGTATGCAACGCGCGTGCCACGTCAGCGCCACCTTACTGCCAAGTCGCAATTAGAAAGGGCGCCTACTAGGCGCCTCACGCCGACGTGCTAAATGCAAAGTGCGCCATCAAAGCGCCACACAGCCCATTGCCATGCACACGCACAAGGCGCGGTGCGGATGCATGTGCGAAGCACACCGGCTTTGCCGGTTTAAGGTGCGGAGCACCTTAATTACGGTGCGAAGCACCTATGAGCCAAGCCACTTTAGAGCTAAGCTATTAAAGTGAACTTGATAGGTGTGCTTCCTTATATAAACCATTAAACTTTTTCCCATCTAAGCAATGTGGGACAAACCTCTACACTCTAAAATAAGCTTTCTCAAGCACAAGAAAATTTTGATAAAACACCCAATTAAAAACTCATTTTATTTTGACAATTTCAACAATCCCCCACCATTTTCAAAATAAAAAAGAAGCCTTGGTTCCTTTGAAAAGATTCGTGCATCAATGAACTAGTTGGAGTGCTATGCATGTCACATACATCACTATGAACTAGTTCTAATAAAGATGTGGTTCTTTGAATTTTAGGAAATGGAACTCTAGTAATTTTAGTAAGCGCACAAAATTTACATTTGTCAACCATATCAATATTATATTTAGGAATTAAATTAAATTTAACCATAAAATCTATTTTTCTAGTATTCACATGCCCTAAACGAGTGTGCCATAAAGAAAGAGAGTCAATCATGTAAGCAGAAATAGCATTTGTATTATTTATGTTAAGTTTGAACATGCCCTCTACAAAATAACCTTTCCCAACAAAAATACCACTTTTGGACAGAACAAATTTATCTACCTCAAACACAAACTTGAAACCATGCTTGTTAAGCAGGCCTCCAAATACAAGATTTTTTCTAATTTCTGGTACATGGTAAACATTTGTCAGAGTTAGCATCTTTCCAGAAGTGAACTCCAAGTCCACTTTTCCTTTGCCTTTGATAACAGCAGTAGATGAATTTTCCATATAGGGAACAGTACCATCGTCAACCACTTCATAGTCCGTGAAGAACCTCTTATCATTGCACACATGCTTTGTAGCACCTGAGTCGATCCACCAGTTTCCAGCATCCTCGAGAATGTTAATCTCGGATAAAACAGCCAAAAAATTACCTTTTGACCTCAATGCTTCTGAATTTTTCTTCATGTTGGATTTGCAGTCCTTTTTGAAGTGCCTTGACTTACCGCAACGCCAACATTCTACTTTTGCCTTTTTTCCTCTCGGTTCATTGCCTTTGTCGTTACTTCGTCGGAATTTCTTTTTTCCTTTACCCTTGTTGGAACCTTTCCCTTCTTCCACCATATGGATCTTGGAGATATTAGCCCCAAGTTCTTCCTTCTCTTGATGCTTTGACTCTTCTTCCACACGAAGGTGGACAGCCAATTGTTCCAGCGTAAGATTCTCAGTTTTGTGTTTAAGACTTTTCTTAAAATCTTTCCAAGAAGGAGGGAGTTTATCAATCACAGACGAAACTATGATCGATTCATCCATATTCATACTTTTAATCTTAAACTGATTCAAGATATGTTGAAATTCATGCAGTTGATCAATCACAGACTTGTTATCTATCATTTTGAAATTCATAAATTGACTAACCAAAAACTTTTTACTTGTCGCGTCTTCTGTCAGATAACGACCCTCCAATGAGTCCCACATTTCTTTCGCAGTCTCCGTATTGGTATACACGTCGAACAGTGGGTTCGATAGTGCATTTAGAATAAGCCCTTTGCAAATGTAGTCATAATTCTCAAACTTCATCCTCACACGAGTCTCCTCCAATGTTTCATCTTCTTTGTCCTCCGGATAAGGAGTGGTGAGAACATAAACGACATTCAAAGTCGTAAGCATAAAATGCATCTTCTTTTGCCAACGCCTAAAGTTACCGCCATCAAACTTGTCCAACTTCACGAAATCTTGTGTCAACTGTCGCAGAGACTTTGACGCCATTGCGGAAATACTATTTTTTGATTGTTGGTGCAAAATCTGGAATCTTCGGAATGTGAACAGTATAATGAACTTGCTTCGAGGCGCGTTACAACGTCGCTTTCCGAAAAATAGTATTCGCCCCCACCAATTGGTGTGCACCGGGTTGCAGCGAATATGTTTCGAAGATACAACGAAGCCTGATCGGAAGATCTTCTGTCTGCGTATGCACAAACGAAGGACAGATAGAATACCGAATCAAAAATAAAAATAAACGAACCAAGGGACTGTTAAATTCGTTTCTGCAGAATAACGAATTAACAGCACAAGAAAAATAGATTTTGGAGTGAGAGAGTTTTCTGATTAATTCAGTGTGTAAATGGCTGTGATCTGGGCTCTATTTATAGACCCAGATGCACCCACTCGCGCAAAGTTATACCTGTTCGCGTAAGTACACGCCCACACCCAATCGGTTCACCCGAACGGGTATGAACCATGGGTCGCGTCCAATCCAACAGGCGCACCCCGTGTGACTCAGCCGCCACACGTACGCAACGCGTGTGCCACGTCAACGCCACCTTACTGCCAAGTCGTAATAAGAAAGGGCGCCTACTAGACGCCTCGCGCTAAGTGCAAAGTGCGCCATCAAAGCGCCACACAGCCCACTGCCACGCACATGTGCACGCGCACGCGTGAGGTGCGGTGGGGATGCATGTGCGAAGCACACCGGCTTTGCCAGTTTAAGGTGCGGAGCACCTTAATTAATGAGCCAAGCCACTTTAGAGCTAAGCTATTAAAATGAACTTGATAGGTATGCTTCCTTATATAAACCATTAAACTGTTTCCCATGTAAGCAATGTGAGACAAACCTCTACACTCTAAAATAAGCTTTCTCAAGCACAAAGAAATTTTGATAAAACACCCAATTAAAAATCCATTTTATTTTGACAATTTCAACAGAAAAAGATTAGCCTCTTGGTCACTGTATACATGTATATGATTCCCTTTTAGTCTCTACCAAGCTGGTTAAAATCTGGATAGATTAGAAGCCTGTAAAACAAGTGCAATTTTGTTCATCCTTTTTTAAAGGGGGTCATTCACTCTTATTGGTTAAAATAGTATAGGTCCCGTCTCTGCAATACATTTTTTGGTAAAAATGTGAATATTTTAACCAATGAGAGTCTTCACCCTCTTTAAAAGCGGGTGAAATTTTATTTCTTCCAAAAGGGCAGTGAACATTATCTCTTTTACAAAGGGTTCTTTTTAACCTATGGGACCCACCAAACCTTACTATGGTTAGCCTTAGAAACTAAAATCACGTGAGAAATTCTTTTGACAATTTGAACGTCTTCTCTCTCTCTAGAATCACTTAAACGGTTAAACCTCTCTATTATCTGTGTCTCTCTTTCTGAAAAGAATTTCTTCATTTTTAAAATATTAATTTTTATTATCAAGTTTTGCATCAATTGATTTTTATTTTTATTTGTAAAACAAAATTAAAAACCTCTTAAATTATCCAAAAATATTCACATCCATCACATATTTTAATGCGTTCAACTTTGGAGAGAAAAAAAAATAATGACACCGCTCATTCAAATTCCTTTTGGCCGTCCTTTTTTAATTTTATTCTAAAAAAATACTAAAAATTTATTATTTACTTAAAAAATTATTTCGGGATTAACCGTGACTCGGAATATTTTGATAAAAAACTGTTAAATTATGGTAAGATATTTGTTAGTTTATATTTTATTGTTATTTTTTTTTGTTGATTTATAAAATAAAGTAAAAAATATATCGCTTAAATTATTTAAAAATATTCAAATTCATCACACGTCTTAATGCGTTTAACTTTAGAGGGAAAAAAGTAGCTGACACTACTCATTCAATCCCCTTTCAATCATACTTTTCGAATTTTATTCTCAAAAAAATAATAAAAGTTTACCGTTTAATTAAAAAATTATTTCGGGATTAACCATGAGCTCAAAATATTTTGATAAAGGATTGTTGAATTATGGTAAGGTATTTATTAATTTATATTATTTTTTATTTACAAAATAAATTTAAAAATTTCTTAAATTATCCAAAAATATTTAAATTCATCACATGTTCTAATGTGCCCAACTTTAAAGGAAAAAAAAGTGACTGACATAGTTCATTCAAACTCCTTTCGGTCGTGTTTTTCGAATTTTAATCTTAAAAAATACTAAAAATTTACCAGTTATTTAAAAAATTATTTCGGGATTAACCGTAAGCTCAAAATATTTCGATAAAGAGTGTTGAATAATAATAAGATATCTATTGATTTATATTTTGTTGTTATTTATATTTTTTATTGATTTATAAAATAAAATTAAAATTCTCTTAAATTATCCAAAAATATTCAAATTCATCACATGTCCTAATATGCCCAACTTTGGATAAAAGAAAAGTGACCAATACCACTAATTAGACTCCCTTTCAGTCATGTTTTTCAAATTTTATTCCCAAGAAAATACTAAAAATTATCATTTACTTAAAAAATATTTTGACATTAATCGTGGGCGCGGAATATCTAGATAAAGGGTTGTTGAATTAGTTAAAAATATTTTGTTATTATTTCAATAACAAAACATAAATTAATAAATACATTATCATAATTCAACCCCTTATCAAAATATTCCGAGGTTATAGTTAATACCGAAATAATTTTTTAAGTAAACGGATAATTTTTAGTATTTTTTCGAGAATAAAATTAGGAAAGCATGACCAAAAAACATTCGAATGAGTGGTGTCGGTCAATTTTTTCTCCAAAATTGAGCGCATTATGACATGTGATGAATGTGAATATTTTTGAATAATTTATGAGATTTTTAACTTTATCTTATAAATCAACCAAAAGAAATAACAACAAAATATAAATTAACAAATACCTTATAATAATTGAACAATACATTATCAAAATATTATGAACTCATGATTAATTCCAAAATGATTTTTTAACTAAATGTTAAATTTTTAATTTTTTCAAAAATAAAATTTGAAAAGCACGACCGAAAGGATTTGAATGAACAGTATCGTTCACTTTTTTCCTCAAAAATTGAGCAGATTAGAACATGTAATGAGTATGGAAATTTTTGAATAATTTAAGAGATTTTTAACTTTGTTTTATAACTCATCCAGAAAAAAAATAATTAATGTAGAAATTGGTAATAAAAATTAATAATCTAAAAATAAAGAAATTCTTTTCAGAAGAAAGAGAGACATAGAGATAAAGAGGTTTTAGTGATTTTGGAGAGAGAGAGAGAGAGAGAGAGAGAGATCAAAAGATTTCCCTGTGATTTTAGTTTCCAAGGCAAACCATAGTAAGGTTTGGTGGGTCCCAAATCATAAAAGAGGTAATGTTCACCTCCCTTTTGGGAGAGTGAACAAAATAGTTCTTGTAAAACAGCGCATTTGGTTGTAGAATTTTTTCTACGATTTCAAAAGACAATGTATTCGAGCAAAACACTTTGTTTTGTAAGGAGATATGATCAGATAGACTTGTTTTGTAGCACTTTGAGCATTCGCTTCTTCTTGATCAGTCAAACCACTTGATCGATTGACTGTCTGGAGATTAGGTTTATATTGTGTATTTCAAATCACGTCAATCTTTATCTCTTGTTTGTGCATTTCTATCCTTTCTCTCCATTCATTTGATTCGATTGCTTGTCTTTTTTATCAATACATAGGTCGAGTTAGTTTTGTTATTTAGTAGTCGCTTTTGCACAACATTGGCAACAAAATGGTTGCAAGTCACCTCCCTTCTCTCTCACTAGTTCACCTCCCTTGTGTAACTCCAATAGCATAGTCACTGGCAAGTTATAAGGGGACAAACAGTGTAGTGGATTGAATGAAAATTCAAACCAAATTCGATAGACATTTCTTATAAAAGTTCACACTTATTTGAACGAGGAAGCAACCTAAATTTTGGAAACAACATGTTCCATTTCGACAAACAAAACTCAAACTATCCGCCTAAATTGTAGCTACGAAATTACAAATACAACAACTGAATAAAAAAAACATTATCAACTTGTACTCATCTTTTATTTCCCTACTACTTTGACAATACAGCTACAATTACAATCTCACGAGAGTACAAATTTGTTACTCAATCTTCACATTCTGCAAGAACTTGAACCACTGAAGCCATTGTTGGTCGCTTGCTTCGATCTTCCTCGATACAAGAAAGACCAACTCTAACTAGTGTCGTTGCCTGATTCCGACTGAACTGCTCTCTCAATCTCGGATCCATTATTTCCTCTACCCAAGGATTGTCTCCACCTTGACTCTTCCCTTTCACAGTCCTAACCAACCTCGTAAGCTCAGTTTCTTGTTCCTCGTCATCACCCTCTATTGAAACCCAATTGGAAAGCCTAATTCCCCTCACCATTTCCAAGATCACCACCCCATAGCTGTAAACATCAGCTTTTGCAGTAATGGGTAGGTTCAAAGCCCACTCGGGAGCCATATACCCTTTTGTTCCTCTAATTCGTGAAAATTCAGAATTAGGCCGGCCTCTCTGATTTAGTTTTGCGAGACCGAAATCTGCAACCTTGGGTTGAAATTCTGTGTCTAGAAGTATATTTTCAGGCTTGACATCACAATGGATAACCCATTCCAAACACTCATGGTGAAGGTAGGCCAAAGCCTTTGCCGTCCCTATTGCAACTTTATACCTCTCTTTCCATCCAAGATAATTTGTAGTGAACAAATGCTTGTCAAGTGAACTATTTTCAATGTACTCATAGACTAAGAGCCTGTGTATCCCTTCCGAGCAGAATCCCCACATTCTCACTAGATTCATGTGATTAATTTTTCCTATTGTGCTCACTTCTGCCCAGAACTCTTGTTCCCCCTGATATGCATTTTCCAATCTCTTCACAGCCACTACTCTTTCATCTTCCAAAACACCCTTATAAACAGCTCCAGAACCTCCTCTTCCTAATTCTTGTTTGAATTTTTTGGTTGCTTTTTTCAGTTCAGTGTAACTAAACCTTCTGAATTGGCTCGATATCATTCGGTACCCGTCTTCAACTGTTTTGGGCAACTTGTTCCTTCTAAAAAGAAGCCAACCTATCATGAAAAGGAGAATTTCGATTGCGCCTATAGCTGAAGCAAACGAATACAAATAAACCCATCTCACCCTCTTTAAAATGATATCATACATGGAAACAGTACCCAATGAAACTTCTGTGTCACTGGAATGGCACACGAGGTTGGAGCTCTTCAAAATTGTGTTTACTGATGTTTCCACACTAACAGGCATTTTAAAGTAAATCGTACTGATGGAACTTGGAGAGTGGTAGCCATTGAAAAGGGCACTTTTCGTATAGCAAACACCCTCTCCGGTTAGCCTATAATTAAATGCTATGCACCTACAATCTTTCAAACAGCTTTCTTTGCAAACCTCAAATGAAATTGGTTTGGTTGTATTAAGATCAAACCCATAATAATCGGAATGTAAAAGCTTCACAAATTTCATCGGCTCAGGATTCGAACAAGAAAGATTGAACTTGGGCTTGCAACCCAGATTCTGCTTACTTGGATCAATCACCTCATGACCAGGAGGACAAGAGCACGTTGCCTCTGGGCCATAAACACAAATACCATTTCTACCACATAAACCATGAACAAGACATTGTTGAGTAAGAGCCACCCATGATACTACCCATGATCCTGTCATATTGTCCAAGCTATAAAGCCTTAAATTCCCATCATAATCCAGTGTTAGCCTCCTTTTAATCCCAAACCCCATGTCAGTAGCATTGAATTGCAACTTATCACTTGAGAAAAACTTACCCTTGTCATCTAGAATTGCAAACCTACTACTGTTATAGTTTGTTCTTCCATTTATATAGATATCAAAATCAGGATTAGGCCAATACAAGCTTGATATCTCGGGCCCATCGTAGATCAACCTCAACACATTATCACTGTCAAAGTACAAATTGAAGTACCCAGAAGTATAAGTTCCATTTCTTAGTCGAGATATCAGTTTCTTGCTCTTGGTAAATGTTTGAGAAGGCAATAGAGTGTCAGTTGGGAAATCAAAGCTTTGCCATAGAATTTTACCATTTGGGTCTTTCAAAACCAGGTTACCTGACGCGGATCCGGAAAATGTGGTTAGTGGAGAAATAACTTCACACAAAATCAAATGCAAAATCTTAGCACCCGAAACATCGTTACATTTCTTTGATCAAAATTTATTTGAAGGATAAATTATACGATAATTTCTAATGTTTCTAATAAATACAATGACTTCCCTTGTAATTTGTGAAATTATTCTAACCTCTCGTACTTTTAAAACTATTAGGCATTTACCATTAAAATAAATTAAAACTTCTATTGAAACTTTAAGTTTAGATTTTTTTTTTTGGGAACGAATTGGAATGTATTTTCTACAACATCCGAAGTAGCATGTGTTAAACTTTTCAAATTTTCTTAAAATCAAAACTTAGTCAGGTTTTGAAAATTGTTCATGTATCAATTTCTGAAAAATCTCAAATGTAGTATGAATTATGTTGTAGTTCGTTTTGCCAAAAAAATAAAATCCAAACATGATGATTTAATAGTTTGACGAATTTTAACGTTGGCTAGGTAATTGCTCAATAGTTTTAAAAGAAGAGGTCAAAATATTTTAGCAAATTATAAGAGAGGTCTCAGTGTATTTTAAAAAAACCTTAAGGGAGGTCAATGTAATTTACCCTTAAAGTGGGTTTTAGCCTAACTTTTAGACAAATGAAAAGTGATTCCTATTTTTCCTCGAAAAAGTAATTCATTGAAAACCCCCATTCAATATATTCCGAATTACTTAAAAAAAAAAACCCCACTGAATCTTTGAGTATTTTTTTAGAAATAAAGATACAATAAATATGGGTGCCTAAATAATAATTTTATAATTCATAATAGCATTCTCATAATATAATTTACATAAATAAAAAAGGATATAGAAGAAGATAAAATATAAATAAGGCGAGAAGCAAGATAGATAATTTCATCTCTTCCATGAGTAAAATAGCCCCCTATATAAGCATATCAAGAGTCAAAATAAAAATAGACAAACAGCGAATATTATAAATTCGAATAGTTATATTTAGACTATAGCAATGAACCCTTTATGATATATGACAAAGCAAAAACAAACCAAAACAACTACCACTTATGGGTGAAAATAAAAAATAGAAAACCTGACCGGACCAGAAAATCAAATCAAATCAGACCGGAGCAACGGGTTAAGGATTAAAAAATTCGATCCGGTCCGATTTCGGTTTGCGGGTTGGGAGAATCGATTTTTCGGTCTAGTTTCGACTTGGGAGAATACAAAATATGTCCAAACGAACCAAACCGGATGAGAGTATAAATGTAAAAGTGTTATACTTTTAGGTTTATGTGTTGTGACTTAAGAGCAAGCTTGAACTATTCAATCATTTAAAATATTGTTCAATACATTTTCATCGTGAAAAATTTCATTCCAAAGTGTTAATTTTTTACTCTTTTTTTTTTAATGGTTGGCCCGAAATGTTGCTGAAAAAAAATAAAAAATCCAAACCGGACTAAAGCTGGCTCAAACTGATTGAAATTGGACAGGTGCAATCGATCTAGTTTCAATTTATAAACTTTTCAAATTGGACAACTGATTCAGTATTATAAATTTCACAAAACCAGACTGATTACACCGTTACTACAACATGAGTCCAGAAGATGGTCTAATATTGCAAATATATGGTGGTTACCTGAGTTAAGAAGCTCAGCCCTTTGAGCAGCAGTAGAGCTGGTATTAGTTTCCCAAGCAACCGAGCCATCGACATCGGTTAGGACCATGGCTCCATCTCCCCTCAGTGAGATTCTCGAGCCCTGCCCATTAACGGGCTTATCCCGGTTAGCCATCCAAACAAGGGTTCTGTTCTTGGAATTCGTGAACCAAATCCCAAATCCATAAGCGTTGGTTCCAACCCTATAGAACCCACAGGTGAAGGAATTGTCTGCTGAGATGATGAGGTCTGAATCATAATCTTCCACAGAGTGAGAAGACCCTCTTTCTATATAACTCTGAATCTTTGAATTTGAATGAGAAAACAGGGAGAAGATGAGAAAGATGAAGATAACATCGATTGGGTTTCTCATGGTTCAGGAGATTGGTATGAAGAATGTTCAGTTGAGAAACATGTATTTGTAATGATATTGGACCACGGATCTAAGCGGATTAAACTACCCCAAAAATTAGGGCAGTGCTGTAGACCTTGGTGGCGACTTGGAGTTTGAAATTTGAAGAATCCTGATAAGTGACCAAGTTTGAATGGAGGGGAAAAGGATAAGGCTTGTGACTGAAAATTTACATTTACCCCTCCTTGCTTATGATAAACACACTTTGGACCTTGAGATCATTTATATTCTTGCCACGCATATGTAATTCACTAATTTGCATATGACTCTAATTTAGTTATCCATGCAATTATCCCGATCATTAGGAACATCATATTATCATACCATGATTACTTGATGCCATGTCTATTATTCTCTCAATCTACGCAAATTATTATTATCAATCACATGATCATACTCGAAGCATGATGCAAGATTATTGTACTGACACGATATTGAACCTTTGATTATGGATTATAGTAAAATGATGGTTGGACTACGGAACTTATAATATTATGGGGATACCCAAACTTTGCAAATTGTTGATCTCTGCGATATTGGACTTTTAAGAATGGTTATTTTCTGTCGTAATGTATTTATGGATGTCTTTAACCGTGATACGATTTTAGCTGGGTTATGGCTTGAATCATAATGTATTTTTAGTTGAGCTGCGTCTTCAGCCGAGTTGTCTCATTGGTCATGTCATTGCATTTAGCCAAGTTAGGTATTGAACCAAGTTAGGTTCTTTAGCCATAGCGTGCCATTTCAAAAAAGTCTAGTCGTTGCAGAAGTGAAATTTAGAAAGTACATTGGTGTCATAACGATATACGGAGACCATAATGTTTGAAAACACTGGGAAGATGAAAGACGGGAACACAATTAGCATAATGGTCAGGATCGTTATCGGATAAGAACATCATAAATATGGGAATCTCTAGTATTTATCATGAGGTGGCAATTATCACAATCAGTGATGTTTGATTGAAAGTCAAACTGGCATATAACATCGCTGGTGATTTAATAATTGAATAGTACTTGGGATTAGATTTGACGAAGAACACTTGGGGATTTTATTATGAACATAGACTTAAATGTTTTACTTTACTCTCATACTTATGTGCTACAGCTTTCCTATAAACTATGCATATCATGTTTGATAAAGCGATTTTTAGCCCTTTTGAGGCCGGGCTTGTAACCGTTCATCTAATCATTTGCTTGGTCCAAGCCGAGATTGAATACCTGCAAAAAGTACTAAGGACAATGTTGTGATGTCAGCAGACACCCTTCTGATGCCTAAGTTAGTTGACGTATTAAAAAAATAAATAATGGAGAACTAGAGAGATTTTTTGAAGAAAAGTTCTTATACCTGGAGAATGAAAAGGGTCCCTTTATATAAGATTAGTGTGTGAAATTCTACTAGGACGTTGTCCCTGTAACACTTGGTGTGGCGAATAGGCTTAGTAGTTATCTCATTCCTTTTAGGAATTATAATCCTACTTGACTAGGGACTGAGACCTCTATTCCCGTAGGGGACTAGCGGCTTAGGATAAATACTTATGGTTTATGATGTCGTTCTCATCCTTATCTTGTGGATATTCAAGTAGATATACATGTCTGAGAAGAGTAGTCATAGTCGGTTACTATTTTGATACTTATCAGCTGCTCCACTATTTTTTAGTCGGAATAATGAGAGGTTGAGAAAATAAATTTGATTTAGATCTACGGTTGCTCTTCTTAGTCTCTATCATGTTTACTGAATGAAGGTGGCAGATGTCCCATCATGGGGCGCGTGGTGGTCTTCTGAAAAGGCTGAGGAGAAGGCTGAAGAGAATGGTGAGTATGTCCGACAACTAAGCTGGGCATTTGTGAATATTTTATTACTTATGTTCCATTTGTATACCCCACCCCCCTTGAGTTGGGTTTCACATAAATCGAGACTTATAGATTGATTATATATAGAAGAAAAATTAAGCTAGAAGGAAGAGCATCAGACAATATCCAGATTTAGCAAATCGTGTATTTCGTTTAGTAAAGGTTGATGCGTGACTGGAATTAAAAGTTGACAAAAGATAAAAACTAAAGCCCTAATCAAATTGTATACTCTTACAAGTACACGGGGAACGGGGAATGGTGTGGGGGCGAGGACGAAGACATATACATCTAAATCCTACATGTTCCTCAATTTTTTTCAAACTAATTCCCGAATCTTATTCGATCCCCAAAATAATCCCCAGATGCCTGCCTTGTTCGGGGCGGAAAACAGGGCAAAAGTAGACGAGGCGGGTGAAATTGCCATCCCTATCCTGGAATTGAAGAGGTTGATGTGCGCAATGCACAGCAGTCTGTGTTGCGCGTCAAAATAAAGTCGTTTTGGAGCGTAAACACTGATCAAAAATTATTCGGTCATCGAAAGACTGTTCTGTCAATATTTTGCGCGCTAAAACGACATTGTTTTGGTGCCAGCACCCTTTTGCTCCTACACGACATACTCCTCCATCACCCCTTTTTCCTCCACTATCCATCCTCCCTAAATTACTCACTACCATTGATGATTCCCCTCGTCTCCTGCCCATAAATAGGGACCCAGCCTTCCTCTCATCTTCACACCTTCATTGATTTGATAAGCTTCTATTAAGAGAGAAAGAGGAAAGAGCAATGAGACAAATCGGGTGGACTGTGGAGAAGAAGCAACAGTACTTATAGCAGAACGAAGGAACCCACTGCCATTTCCTTAACCGTGCAAGTTCAATCCAATCCTCCTTCCAAACCCGAATTTGAGTAAGTTATCTTACCCTTGGGCCTTTATATTATGTTTTGGAGAACCCATGAAAGCTCCACCGAATTTTTATGAAGGAAAATCAAACCTATTAATCGAGAAAGACGACCCTAGACCGGTTGAGGATAACTTTCAAATGGTTCATTTTAATTCTGTTCCTCCTTTATTATGTTTAACAACCAGTCGAACTTACTTCTTGTTAGTTTCAATTTTATGATATTGGCAACTTCCATTAAGATTAGGATTCAACTGAGTTGTAATTTATTTAGAATTTTGTTTCCTATTTTGCTTGATTAGTTTGGAATTGTTTAGGAAGTCGAATTAGTATTGGAAAAGGCTTGAGGCATTATTGGAGCAGATTTGGAAGTTTTCCCTTTGAAATCAGAAGACAAACTCGAGCAAGCTATAAAAAAACTGAATTTTTCTATAAATAGATCATTTGTGTCTAGGGTTACTTCACTTACTACAGAAAATTTTAGATTTATTAACGGTCTAAACTGCCACAAAAGATCCCGAAAAGCTTTGCTATAGATTCGAAAAGGCTATACCGGCGGTTGGAAAACGTCGGATAAAGCGTCACGAGATGACCGTCGTTGTAAGATTATAGCGACACTTTTTGCAAGTGCTAATATAAATCTTCTTTTACTGATAATTTTATTTAGCGATGCTTACAACTGCTAGTATAGATATTTTCCGTCGCTCATCAAGCATTGGAAACATTTAAAAAACATCGCACTAGTCCATCTTTAGTGACTCTTGGTTAAAAAAACAGACCTGTTTATGTATGGAACAACGGTGCTGATCTTCGTTCCGCCAAGACCTTTTTTACGGAGAGTAACGCGGTGTTTAACGGCACTATGTGACTGTTGACGCTGATGGATTTAACTCCAATGAAGTACTTCAGATACGTAACCCCTTTAAAATGGATTACCTAGATTATGTAGGAATCACTACAGGAAATTTTAGATTTAGCAACGGTTCAAACCGTCACAAAAGATCTTAAAAAGCACTGCTATAAACCTGAGAAGGCTATACCAACAGTTGGAAAAATGTCGACTAAACCGTCGCGAGATGACCGTCGCTGTAAGGTTATAGCGATGCTTTTTGCAAGTGCTGGTACAACTCTTATTTTACTGACGGTTTATTTTCCGATGCTTACAACCGCTGGTATAGATAATTCCCAAAAAATCAGACCTTTTTGGGATGCTTGTGGAAGTGTTGCTATAGTCATAATTGGTCAATTTAAAAAATATTAAACCTACTTTTATTAAAAAGAACACTCAACATATTCATAATCTAAACTTTATTTCATAAAGAGCAAAAAATACTTTATTTCATAAACTTTCATTTTTATTATAAAAAATAGAACTAAGATATCGGAATCCAAAAAATTTCATTATGTAAACTTGTCAAAAAAAAAAAAATCCAAGATATCAGAATCCAAATGTTGACTTCATGAGTTGCAATGAAACTAAGATATCGAAATCTAAATTCCCAGGTTGGACCCATCTCCTATCCGGATCAAGAATCTCCGTACAAGCCATGAAAGCCAGAGACTCAATGCAGAGGCATACAATTAATAGCTCTTTTGTCTGTGGAAGTAAAGTTTGGCACTTTGGAGGACAATTAGAGTGTTCATCCCAACTTTGTAAGAACCTGGTTTAGATATATGTCGAAGCGATCACAGAGGTTTCCAAAGGCACGATCTTCAGTCATTTTGAGAAACTCTGCTGCGTTGAAGGGATTGACTAAGGTTTCCTAAACAACATGAGTCAAAGCCCAAATAATATTAGTCTTTGGAATTTCTTTCGATGCCTTGACGGCAACCACCACCACCTTCTCTTTGACACCCGAGTCCTTCTCTTGCTTCTCTCTCTTCAATTCCCGATTCATTAGCCCAGAAAATGTTATTCCTACGCACCTCCTCTCACTGCAGATATAATCCTCCAAAAACAATCACAGACAATAACATGATTTCAGAAGACCACAACCCCACAACCCAAAAAACCAAGCATGTTATTTGAAAGGACATTTTTTGAATCCAAAAACAAATGTGGTTCCAATTGCTGATTCAAAAACCAGATGGTCCAAATTTTTAAAGCATTTTAAGCGCTGCGACTTTGAATTTCTTATACCCTTCGATTTATCCTCCATCAATTAATAAATAATAAGTAAAAGATTGGTGAACACATACAAATAAAGGCAAGATCTTTAGCCACTGCAGATAATACTACCAGGGCCATGATTGGTAACTCCGAATTCACCTAGAATTTGAATAGGTCTATGGCTTAGTTATAAAATGAAATCCCTCTACCAAAAAGGTAGGATTTAAATGCTGGAAATGCTATCTCACGGAATTTGAACAAGTCTAATCTTGTAATCAAACAGCCTCTAATTGTTTCTGCTCTTCTAGACTGATTTTGAATTGGTCGACTATTGTTTATAAGCCCTCCTTGATTACAAAATTTAGTGTAATTAATACCAAAAAATCAATCAGTCATTGTATCAAACACCTAGCAGGCATAACCTTGCATGATTGCAAAAACCATATCGATGTGGGAAAAAAAAAAGAAGCATGAAATGAACCTAATTGTTCAAACACTCACTACTCGTTGAAACCTAAAAAGACTTCATGATCCTACAACTAGAGCAGCTACAACAATCCACATAATCAAAGACTAGGGCACTAGCTGGTGATAAATCCTGCAATTGAGTTCACAAGTGTTAGTTTGTCTTCAAGGAAAAAACATGCAAACTCAAGACCCAATCTCCGAAAAAAATGAAAATGTCTCTAACTTGCCAAAATCAAGCATTTCATATTATTTCCTACATGTGATCAAGTGAAAATAGTTTAAACTTTTAACTGGTAGCTGCAATGATCAAGGCAGGAGAGATTCATCAAGAAGAAAAAAGTTATAGGCAGTCAATGTGGAGTTCACATCATTTATAAGACTGTTGAGCCTGTTACATTTTCTTTGTTACTACAGAGGGGCCAAAAAATAGCATCAAATGCACAACCTACCAAACATTGCTTGCCTAAATGAATTAGTGTAAAAGTGAGAGCGAGAGAGTGTTACCTTCGATAGCTAAGGTTTTGAGATTCGAGTGAGAAACTTGACCGATCTCCTACTGCCTGATATTGCAAAAATACATAGAGTGATCACAATTGAAATACTTTATGGTCCAATCTGAAATAAAGAGTTCATTTTAATCTGACTTCTCAAAGATACAGAACTTTCCATGCCATTAAAGGGTTATTGGAAAACTATCCTTCATTAAGGAATCTACACACCTTCTACGAGTTTATGAAATTTGTTTGAACCAAATAATCAATTTTTCTGAAATTTCAATCATTAGCAACCCTTAAATGATTGAAATTTTATGAAACCTATAGCAAAAAGTATTGCCTCCCTAAATGCATCACCACAAACTAACAGTATTACACAAAAATAATCTCTCGCAGGCACATAAATGAAGAGAATCACTAATTTCAGTTGGAGAGTAGGTCGTTTGAATGAACTAATATATCGTCACTATCGTAGTCCTTGTAGAGAAGATCTAACACAACAAATAAGCAATCAAATCTCTAGAAACCTATAATCAATATGCTAGGAATTGCCATAAATATCAGCCACACCTTGATAAAAGCTACAGAGAGAGAGAGAGAGAGAGAGAGAGAGAGAGAGAGAGAGAGAGAGAGAGAGAGAGAGAGAGAGAGAGAGAGAGAGAGAGAGAGAGAGAGAGAGAGAGAGAGAGAGAGAGAGAGAGAGAGAGAGAGCTTACTTCAATGAGTTTTCTTCAGAAATTCTTGGTGGCATTTTGTCAAACATGTTGTGAGCACTAAAATTTTTACTGAGTTAGATTCCTATAATTGATGGACATGTAATTTTGCTGCAACAAACTCTGTTAAATCCACAAGTCCATTGGTGTTACTATCAATTTGGCTCAAGCAATCAAATGAACACCAACATCATTCAAGAAAAAAGAAACTTGAAACACCTACTCCATGACTATATACACACAAGAAGCATCCTCAAATGCATTACAAAAACAAAATTCTTGAGAAATGTTTCAGAGCTATGTGAATCAAGGTCCTATACAAGACAAAGATTCAAAAAACAAGCAAATCGAGCGTCACACGAACAAAGCAAATTGAGCGAGAGAAAAAGAGACACACACTTGACACACAGTCACACATGCACACACTGGTTCCCGCACACTCTGGAAATAATTTTTGACTGAAGAATAGGCGTGAAATAAAAGAATTTAGGGGAAAAGGGCTAGGTACAGTAGTGGGCTATAGTAACGGCCCATGTATAACCATTGCAAAAGAACATGGATATACCAACAGCCCAATAAAAACCGTGGCTACATACCCAATTATAGTAACACTTTTAAAAACGTTATTAGACCTTATTTTTACCAACGGTTGTTTAGACTGTTGCAAATAAAACTGTTGGCAGATCTCACTTTTCTTGTAGTGAATTAATTAGCTTATGGACTCATGAAAAGTAGTGTGTTCAACTAGAGAGAGAGAGAGAAAGAAGTGATGGGTTTTAATGTACTTTTTTTTGTTATATTTTTTGAAGTTGTGAGACCGATGAATGCTAGTTAAAAATGTTGCGTAAATATTTTTTTAGTGAACCTCAACCATTTGATCAAAATAATATTAACCGTTGTTGTAAAAATGTGTATTGGAGGGCCTCGTACCATTGTATGTTGTAATATAGATATAGATTTCATAGAGGAAATGTAAGAATTCTACACCCAAAAAAATAGAATGATGTACACCATTAGATCAGAATAATCTCAACCATTAATGTAAAATATTTTTTTTGCATGGCCGGCCCATACCATCCTTCTTGTAATATAGATTTTCGGGAGGAGAGAAAAACTTTTACCATTGGACCAAAATAATATCAACTCCACTATATGAAATGTCTTTTTGTTGGCCTCACACCATCTTCTCTTGTAATATAAACTGGTTAGATTGTTGTATAATTATTTTTTATAGTGAACCCCCCAAAAAAAAAAATGGCAACCATTATTGTAAAATATATTTTAAGATTCTTACACCGTTATCCCTTGTAATATGGATTTGCTTGTATTAATTTCACTCTCCTTTTAAGTTAAAATGGGAGTTCATGCTTTTAGATTATTAATAGGGTTGAATACTAGTAATATTTATTCGAAATGCTCCTTTTGTGTAATGTTATGTGATGTACAGATTTAGTAAATAATTACTACATGAACATGACAAAAAAGATGAGCCTCTTGGTCCTTGTATACATGTATATGGTTCCCTTTTAGTCTCTACGAAGCTGGTTAAAGTCTGGACTGAAAGAAAATTAAAACCAAACTCGATAGACATTCCTTATAAAAGTTCACACTTATTTGAATGAGGAAGCAACCTAAATTTTGGAAACAACGTGTTCCATTTCAAGAAACAAAACTCAAACTATCCACCAAAATTGTAGCTAGGAAATTACAAACACAACAACTGAATAAAAAAAACATTATCGACTTGTACTCATCTTTTATTTCCCTATTACTTTGACAATACAGCTGCAATTACAATCTCACGAGAGTACAAATTTGTTACTCAATCTTCACATTTTACAAGAACATGAACAACTGAAGCCATTGTTGGTCGCTTGCTTCGATCTTCCTCGATACAAGAAAGACCAACTCTAACTAGTGTCATTGCCTGATTCCGGCTGAACTGCTCTCTCAATCTCGGATCCATTATTTCCTCTACCCAAGGATTGTCTCCACCTTGACTCTTCCCTTTCACAGTCCTAACAAACCTCATAAGCTCAGTTTCTTGTTCCTCGTCATCACCCTCTATTAAAACCCAATTGGAAAGCCTAATTCCCCTCACCATTTCCAAGATCACCACCCCATAGCTGTAAACATCAGCTTTTGCAGTAATGGGTAGGTTCAAAGCCCACTCGGGAGCCATATACCCTTTTGTTCCTCTAATTCGTGAAAATTCAGAATTAGGCCGGCCTCTCTGATTTAGTTTTGCGAGACCGAAATCTGCAACCTTGGGTTGAAATTCTGTGTCTAGAAGTATATTTTCAGGCTTGACATCACAATGGATAACCCATTCCAAACACTCATGGTGAAGGTAGGCCAAAGCCTTTGCCATCCCTATTGCAACTTTATACCTCTCTTTCCATCCAAGATAATTTGTAGTGAACAAATGCTTGTCAAGTGAACTATTTTCAATGTACTCATAGACTAAGAGCCTGTGTATCCCTTCCGAGCAAAACCCCCACATTCTCACTAGATTCATGTGATTAATTTTTCCTATTGTGCTCACTTCTGCCCAGAACTCTTGTTCCCCTTGATATGCATCTCCTAATCTCTTCACAGCCACTACTCTTTCATCTTCCAAAACACCCTTATAAACAGCTCCAGAACCTCCTCTTCCTAATTCTTGTTTGAATTGTTTGGTTGCTTTTTTCAGTTCAGTGTAACTAAACCTTCTGAATTGGCTCGATATCATTCGGTACCCGTCTTCAACTGTTTTGGGCAACTTGTTCCTTCTAAAAAGAAGCCAACCTATCATGAAAAGGAGAATTTCGATTGCGCCTATAGCTGAAGCAAATGAATACAAATAAACCCCTCTCACCCTCTTTAAAACAATATGATACATGGAAATAGTACCCAATGAAACTTCTGTGTCACTGGAATGGCACACGAGGTTGGAGCTCTTCAGAATTGTGTTTACTGATGTTTCCACACTAACAGGCATTTTAAAGTAAATCGTACTGACGCAATTTGGAGTGTGGTAGCCATTGAAAAGGGCACTTTTCGTATAGCAAACACCCTCTCCCGTTAGCCTATAATTAAATGCTATGCACCTACAATCCTTCAAACAACTTTCTTTGCAAGCCTCAAATGAAATTGGTTTGGCAGAATTAAGATCGAACCCATAATAATCGGAATGTAAAAGCTCCACAAATTTCATCGACTCAGGATTCGAACAAGAAAGATTGAACTTGGGCTTGCAACCCTGATTCCGCTCACTCGGATCAATCACCTCATGACCAGGAGGACAAGAGCACGTTGCCTCTGGGCCATAAACACAAATACCATTTCTACCACATAAACCATGAACATGACATTGTTGAGTAAGAGCCACCCATGATACTACCCATGATCCTGTCATATTGTCCAAGCTATAAAGCCTTAAATTCCCATCATAATCCAGTGTTAGCCTCCTTTTAATCCCAAACCCCATGTCAGTAGCATTGAATTGCAACTTATCACTTGAGAAAAACTTACCCATGTCATCTAGAATTGCAAACCTACTACTGTTATAGTTTGTTCTTCCATTTCCATAGACACCAAAATCAGGATTAGGCCAATACAAGCTCGATATCTCGGGCCCATCGTAGATCAACCTCAACACATTATCACTGTCAAAGTACAAATTGAAGTACCCAGAAGTATAAGTTCCATTTCTTAGTCGAGATATCAGTTTCTTGCTCTTGGTAAATGCTTGAGAAGGCAATAGAGTGTCAGTTGGGAAATCAAAGCTTTGCCATAGAATTTTACCATTTGGGTCTTTCAAAACAAGGTTACCTGACGCGGATCCGGAAAATTTGGTTAGTGGAGAAATAACTTCCCACAAAATCAAATGCAAAATCTTAGCACCCGAAACATCGCTACATTTCTTTGATCAAAATTTATTTGAAGGATAAATTATACGATATTTTCTAATGTTTCTAATAAATACAATGACTTCCCTTGTAATTTGTGAAATTATTCTAACCTCTCGTACTTTTAAAACTATTAGGCATTTACCATTAAAATAAATTAAAACTTCTATTGAAACTTCAAGCTTAGATTTTTTTTTGGGGGGGCAAAACGAATTGGAATGTATTTTCTACAACATCCGAAGTAGCATGTGTTAAACTTTTCAAATTTTCTTAAAATCAAAACTCAGTTAGGTTTTGAAAATTGTTCATGTATCAATTTCTGAAAAATCTCAAATGTAGTATGGATTATGTTGTTGTAGTTCGTTTTGCCAAAAAAATAAAATCCAAACATGATGATTTAATAGTGTGACGAATTTTAACGTTGGCTAGGTAATTGCTCAATAGTTTTAAAAGAAGAGGTCAAAATATTTTAGCAAATTATAAGAGAGGTCTCAGTGTATTTTAAAAAAACCTTAAGGGAGGTCAATGTAATTTACCCTTAAAGTGGGTTTTAGCCTAACTTTTAGACAAATGAAAAGTGATTCCTATTTTTCCTCGAAAAAGTAATTCATTGAAAACAACCCCCATTCAATATATTCCGAATTACTAAAAAAAAAAAACAACCCCACTGAATCTTTGAGTATTTTTTAGAAATAAAGATATATTGAGTGCGTAAATAATAATTTTATAATTCATAATAGCATTCTCATAATATAATTTACATAAATAAAAAAGGATATAGAAGAAGATAAAATATAAATAAGGAGAGAAGCAAGATAGATAATTTCATCTTCTTCCATGAGTAAAATAGCCCCCTATATAAGCATATCAAGAGTCAAAATAAAAATAAACAAACAGCGAATATTATAAATTCGAATAGTTATATTTAGACTGATAGCAATGAAGCCTTTATGATATATGACAAAGCAAAAACAAACCAAAACAACTACCACTTATGGGTGAAAATAAAAAATGGAAAATCTGACCGAACCAGAAAATCAAATCAAATCAGACCGAAAAATCAGACCGGAGCAACGGGCTAAGGATTGAAAAATTCGGTCAGGTCCGATTTCGGTTTGGGAGTTGGAAAAATCGATTTTTCGGTCTAGTTTCGATTTGGGAGAATACAAAATCAGTCCAAACGGACCAAACTGGATGGGAGTATAAATGTAAAAGTGTTATACTTTTAGGTTTATGTATTGTGACTTAAGAGCAAGCTTGAACTATTCAATCATTTAAAATATTGTTCAATACATTTTCATCGTGAAAAATTTCATCCCAAAGTGTTAATTTTTTACTCTTTTTTTTAATTGGTTGGCCCGAAATGTTGCTGAAAAAAATAAAAAATCCAAACCGGACTAAAGCCGGCTCAAACTGATTGAAATTGGACTGGTGCAATCGATCTAGTTTCGGTTTACAAACTTTTCAAACTGGACAACTGATTCAGTATTATAAATTTCACCAAACCAGACTGATTACACCGTTACTACAACATGAGTCCAGAAGATGGTCTAATATTGCAAATATATGGTGGTTACCTGAGGTAAGAAGCTCAGCCCTTTGAGCAGCAGTAGAGCTGGTATTAGTTTCCCAAGCAACCGAGCCATCGACATTGGTTAGGACCATGGCTCCATCTCTCCTCAGTGAGATTCTCGAGCCCTGCCCATTAACGGGCTTATCCCGGTTAGCCATCCAAACAAGGGTTCTGTTCTTGGAATTCGTGAACCAAATCCCAAATCCATAAGCGTTGGTTCCAACCCTATAGAACCCACAGGTGAAGGAATTGTCTGGTGAGATGATGAGGTCTGAATCATAATCTTCCACAGAGTGAGAATACCCTCTTTCTATATAACTCTGAATCTTTGAATTTGAATGAGAAAACAGGGAGAAGATGAGAAAGATGAAGATAACATCGATTGGGTTTCTCATGGTTCAGGATACTGGTATGAAGAATGTTCAGTTGAGAAACATGTATTTGTAATGATATTGGACCACGGATCTAAGCGGATTAAACTACCCCAAAAATTAGGACTTTGCGGTAGACCTTGGTGGCGGCTTGGAGTTTGAAATTCGAAGAATCCTGGTAAGTGACCAAGTTTGACTGGAGGGGAAAAGGATAAGGCTTGAGATCATTTAACTACACAATTAATCCTAAATTACTATTAGTTATATTCTTGCCATGCATATGTAATTTGCATACGAATCTAATTTATTTATCCATGCAACTATCCCGATCATTAGGAACATCATATTACCAGAACATAATTACTTGATGCCATGTTTATTATTCTCTTAGTCTACGCAAATTATTATCGTCAATCACATGATCATACTTGAAGCATGACACAAGATTATTGTATTGACAAGATATTGGATCTTTGATTATGAATCATAGGAGTACGATGGTTGGATTACGAAACTTATGATATTGTGGGAATACCAAAATTGTTGATCTCTGTGAGATTGGACCTTTGAGAATGGTTATTTTTTGTTAGAATGTATTTAAGGATGTCCTTAATCATAATGCAACTTTAGTTGAGTTATGGCTTGAATCATAAGATATTTTTAGTTGAACTGCATCTTTAATTGAGTTGTCTCATTAGTCATGTCATGCATTTAGCCTGGTCAAGTATTGAACCGAGTTAGGTTTTTTAGCCAGCGTGCCATTTCAAAAAAGTCTAGTCATTGTGGAAGTGAAATTTAGGAAGTAAATTGGTGTCAAGACGATATACGGAGAGCATAATGTTCAGAAACATAACAGTTGGGAACATGAAAGACGGGAACACGATTAGCATAGTGGTCAGGACCGTTATCAGATAGGAACATCATAAATATAGGAATCTGTGGTATTTATCATGAGGTGGCAATTATCACGATCAATGATGTTTGATTGAAAGTCAAACTGGCGTATAACATCTCTGGTGATTTAATAGTTGAATAGTACTTGGGATTAGATTTGACGGAGAACACTTGAGGATTTTATTATTGAACATAGACTTAAATGTTTTACTTTACTCTCATACTTATGTGCTACAGCTTTCCTATAAACTATGCATATCATGTTTGATAAAGCGATTTTTGGCACGTTAAATTTCCACGATAAAATTTTTTTTAATTTTATTTAAACCACTTTATAATCAAAATAAGTTATCGCAAGAAAACTAACTTTTATTTAATGATAAAATTCCAACAACATTTAAGTAAAATAAGTTGCAAACTGAATTGACCAAAATACCCTTTCAGGTTTACAAATTTATTAAAGTTAAACTAAAACCTTAAACTAATCTATGGGTAAGGCAACCAGGTGAATGTCTCCCCTCCAGTAGCCTCCAGCTCTTCCGACCCGAACGGTTCCTCTATAGGTACTTCTACATCTGGCATGAAACGCCAGGGGCAAAGAAGTTGCACCGATGAGTAATGAAACTCAGTAGGACAGATTACCCGAAAAACCAAACCCAAGGACATACAACATTCAACAGTTCATAATAATAGACAGTAAATAACAATACATGCTGATATTGAATAAAAATAAGCAGTAAACACGTTTGGATTAATTATGCTCTTTTCGCTTTCATTATCTTGTTTAAATGGGACGACGCCCTGTCACATGGCACGACGGCCGGAGCATGCACGTGGGACTGTATACCCCTTAGCACACCTCGGGGCTTGAACCCGGTAAGCAAGCTGCACGTGGGACTGGTTACCCCTTAGCATACCTCGGAATGACATCCGGTAATCCACCATACACGTGGGACTGGTTACCCCTTAGTATCTTCGGAACGACGTCCGGCATCAACCATACATGTGGGACTGGTTACCCCTTAGTATCTTCGGAACGACGTCCGGCATCGGGCAGCACGACGGCCATACCCGGCATAACCACAAGTTTCAATCTTCAAGTTTCATTTAAATTGTTCTCTACAACTAACAACGCACTGGAATTTAACATCTACACATGTTAGGCATCAATGCATTGTAACAAAGTTCTCAACTCACGAGATCCCATAAGAATTCGAATACATAATCGAAGCATAGTGGGTACATGTGAGAGTGTTCATGCTGTCTGGTGAACAAAATACGGAATATAATCATTGCCGATGTATTCTAATGTTAAGCTAAACATGCTGGAATTCTGCTCTGTATATCAACAGTTCGCTCGAGCGACCAAACCTCGCTCGAGCGGTCAAAACAAGTCTACTGTCCGAATTTGAAACTTAAAAATTTCTGCAGCTCGCTCGAGCGACCTCAATCTCGCTCGAGCGGCCTATTAAAAAAATATTTTTTTTTTTTTTACGAAAATTCAAAATTTTCACATCAACCTCGCTCGAGCGGTCCAAAGCTCGCTCGAGCGAGCCATCGTCTTCCACAGATTCTGAAATTTCCAGAACTGAGCAACTTCATATGAACAAAACCCTAAAAATCAAATAGAACTACTAACAGATCATGAAATCATGCAATAACACTGAAATTGAACATCCTAAGGTTGGTAGGTAAGCAATCCTACCTCAATTTGATGAAAACGTTGACGATTAGGATGAATTTTGGTGAAGAAACTTCGACCCAACTTTCTCTCTCTTCAAGAACACCTTCGAATTTCTTCTGGATTTCTCTCCCAACACCTCACAATACTCTCTCTAACCTTCTGAATTTCGATTGTACGTCTAAAACCTAACGATTAGCCGTCCTATTTATAGGTTCGAGGGGAAAATCCCTCATAATGTTCAAATTAAACCCTAATTGATTACCATGAAACCCCCAAATTGAATTCTCATAAAATCCCTACTAATTGGTCATCAAATTCGATTTAAATCCGTTTATTTACCATTAAAACGAAATGAATCCGACGTTTATTCGTTAATTAATCAGAAAATCTCATTCAATAACCATGAATTCGAAGAAATCCCAAAAGATGTCATTTTCGAAGTTGCTGGAAATGATAGCTCGCTCGAGCGGTCTATAGCTCGCTCGAGCGGCCTATTAAAATAATATTTTTTTTATTTTTTTTTATTTTTATTTTTTTTTATTTTTTTTTAAAAAAAATAATAATTTTTTTTTTAAACTCCTAACTTAAATAGTGAAACACTCTAAGTAAATATCAAATATTAATTTTAAATTATTTTAAAATTATGGATTATTACAAGTCTTGTTGCTTGGTCTTCATTGATTCCTTAGGACTGAGGAATTTAGCCTGGTCCAAGTAGTCTTGTTGCTCGATTTTTATTGGTCCCTTTGAACTGAGGCATTTAGCCTAGTCCGAGCAATCTTGTTGCTCGGTCTTTATTGATCCCTTAAGAGTTGAGCATTTAGCTTGGTCCGAGCAATCCTTGGTCTTCATTAGTCCCTTAGAACTTGAGCATTTAGCCTAGTCCGAGCAATCTTGCTACCTAGTTTTCACTGGTCCCTTAAGACTTGGACATTTAGCCTGTTCCAAGTGGTCTAACTACTCAGTCTTCAATGGTCCATTAGGACTTGGGCATTTGGCCTGGTTTGAGCGGTGTGGTTGCTGATCTTCATTGTTACCTCTTCTTCTTTCTTTGTTCCACATCTCGATATAATAATTTATTTATTTATTAGAACTCAACTTTTGTATCTCTTATTTTCCACTCTTTGGAAAGTGTCGTCTCCGCGTGCTTTGAAATCTCAAAAAGTGGTTGTAGTTTGTATAAGTGCAAAGGGGGAAGAAGTTAGTAATTTAGCTTTCCCACGTTATTATCTTCTTATATTTTATTAAATCCAGTGTTCACCTTAAACTTTGGAGACAGCTAACTAATTGGTTGCATTGTAAACAACCATATTATTCTAATTAATCCAATATTAATTTAGAATAGTATAAAACCATACGAATAGTTTCAAATAGGATCATGAATTTAGATATTCATAAGTCGCCACGGACGATATATAATCGGCAAAAAAATTTAATAAATAAAATATGAAAAATCTTATCTCATGGCTGACTTCTTGTAGTTATCTTCTTATGTCGGACGGGTGTTGGTTGATAAACACAATGGCTACATGCGCATGACCGTTAACGGCGATAGAAGACCAAAACCCCAATTGCTAAACCCCTCTGTCCTCCTTGAGATTCACTAACGTGCTCTATTCCATTCCACAACCCCTCTTTGGAACTTGGCAACAGCCCATGAACATATAGATTTAGATAGACTGGTCTAAGAGAACAAAATGACCGAGAGTTTTGTTCTTGTAGGAGACTATTTAGGATAAGTATGATTTTTGATGTCATTCTCGTCCTCATCTTGTGGATACCCGAGTAGGGATATATATATATATATATATATATATATATATATATATATATATATATATATATATATATATACACACACACGAGAAGAGCAGTCATAATTGGTTACTATTTTCATACTTATTAATGTCATATCTTCTTTGTCATATTGTCATATACATTAAATGGGACTTAGAGCAAGATAGTTTATTGAGCCCTCATCATTCATGATGCTACATTCTACCTTGGCATTTAATGTCAGGTATCGAAGACGACAGAGGAGGTCAAGAATACCTAGCCGATGACAACACTAACACCGTGGAGATTTTGTTGACCTTGGTTTACATAGGGTAGGGTTAAAAGCTCTTAAATTTTCTTGTAAAGTCTTTTTGTGGTAAAAACCTTTTTTAAGAATTTTTTTTTTGTTATTTCATATTTTGTAAGAGCAAACGTATACTTTTCCTTTCATTTGATTACTTTATATTAAAATTAACGTTTCTAAAATTTGAAGCGTTACAACTTGGTAACGGAACTATAGGTTTCAATTTACCTCGAGACCTTGGGTAGGTTGGGTAAATCACATTTGATAATTTTACCCTGGGTAGTTGTTACTTATGTGTTTGTATTATTACTGAAGGTACTATATATCCTAAGTCCAACCTATATATATTATATTATATGTGGTATCTTTTGATTCAGACAAGAAGTCGCAGTTCTTAATAGATGACGTCTCGAAGAATGAGCTAATGGATGATGTACCACTGCAGGCTGAGGATGACATGGCAAACGTGCCATAATTAGTTTGGTATGACCAGTGGCGGACCTATTAGGGGGAGGGGTCAAGTGCCACCCCCCATGCTCCACTTAAAGCAAAAAAAAATTTTTTTTTTAAGATTTTAAGAGTAAATTAAGTTTATCGTATTCATGAGTTTGAATCATTCTTGACTTTTTGAGCTTGAGACCCTTTGAGCTAGCTTCCTAAGTCTTTGTTGTAACACTGTGACACCTTCATACTCTTTTGTTCAGTCAAATTCTCCCTAATTTAGTTCATTAAATTTTGAATACCTATATTTTTTTGTTATTGAATACAAATTTAATTTTTAGTTGTTCATTTATTTTGATGGTGACACTCCCAGGCTCAAATCTTTAGTCCGCCCCTGGGTATGGCGATGGCGAAGATCTAAAGTAGCTAGCCACCCTTCCCCAGAGATGATGATGAGGACCGCCACCTGGTTCTGAACTATGTATATTTAGGGTCCATTTAACCTGACTGAATTATTGGATTATTTACTGTTTAGTTTTTTGTCCTTATTTGAAATTTTTTTTAATTTTTAATTTTTCATCAATTTTTTAATGATTGTTGGTTCGTCTCGACAAGAGCTTTCAGAAAAGTTATCAATCATCGGCTAAATTTGAAAAAAGTTCAGAAAAGACAAAATAAGCCAAAAACAGAGTCTGTGTTGGCTTATTTTCGTCTTTAGTGACTTTTTTTTAACTTTTGGACATAATTTTATACTTTTTAGATTTCTTTCGTCGATACGAACCAATAATCCACGAAAAAATGACATAAAAATAACAAATACAAAAAAAATTGAATAAAGACCAAAAAAAAGCCGGATAATCTAGCCTGGGATTATTTGGCCAAATGGAGCCTTAGTATTGAATTTGTAGAATGGTAGACACACGTTGAAAATTCTACAAAAATTCGTTAATTGTTGCAGATTCAAAAATAACTCTACAAAAATTCGTAATATAGCTACTACAAATTCATAACTGTGCAAGTTGCAGACACACGTTGAAAAAATAGCCATAACTTTTAGCACGAACATCAAAATTGTGCACTATTTATTTTGTTTAGAACTAGATATTTTTACTTTCAAACATATATATAGTATCTTATTTTTACCTGAGCAAAATTAGTTTTGCAATTGAAGTTGACGAAGCAGTTTTTGTGTTCCAAAATAAAATATCTAACTTTAAACCGACACAACGATGTCGTCCAAACTTTATTTTTAACCTATCAACTATCATTAGAAAGCCTGTAGAGTGTAGTTTTTATTAACGTAGATCCCGATACGTCTACTCGTAGATTATAACGTTTTAGAATTTTTAATATTGAACCTAACTATGTATATAGTTTTGGCTACTCAAACGACCTTATGAAACTCAACAAATTTTTTTGTTAAATGTCAACCTATTTCTTGTTTTCGATCCGTTTGCGCATTCTGTTCGGATCTGGGTCAATGAATCACATGTCATGTGGTCATGCGTTGGTGATGATTATCCTGAATTTGGTGTCTTTGTGTTTCTGTTGGTGAAAGATCGTTAAAATGTAACAAGGTTGGAGATGTCCAAACGGATGGAGTTACCCGTAAACTCGATGCAGAGTGCCCATATCTTTGGATAGGCCCGCGGTGAAAGACGGTTAAATACTTGCAGGGTCGGAGACACAACGTAGGTCTCCGAGTGGGGTGCATTGATTGCCGATTGAGACATGAGTCCCATGTCATGCGCGTGTTACATTGAGCATGATATTACGATCAAGTTTATAGCTTTATTCTGGTTATATTGATATGATAGTGATGCGATTTTGTTTTATTCTAAATTATTATGATAGATATGTGTTTTCCTACTCGAGCTTCGACCTATGTTGTTGTTATAAACTATTCTTCCATTTTATAGGCTAGCTATCCAGACAATGCTTCCAAGGCATAAAAAGGAGTAATGTGCACTTGTCTTTTGGATCATTGAAGGGAAACTTATCCCATGCTTCTCAGTCACATAAAACTCTTTTTCAGTTTTTTCTTTTTGCTCCCATTGATTTCATATTTCTTTACTTTTCATCAAACATTCAAAATACCTATCAAACACAAAAATAAATATAAGAACGCCAAATAAATTATTCGATAAGGCTAAACAAATATAGATTAAGAATAAAAATATGCACAACAATGTATATACACCAAAGTACGCTAGCAAAGGTGCTCTAAAAGAGATTACCACCTTCGTCTAAACAAATTCAGCCAATTACCCAGTACATTTTTCAACATATAATAATAGGGTGAATTAATTTATTTCCAAATTAACTTTGATAATATGGAAACAAAATGTTCCATCTCGAGAAACAAAACTCAAACTATCCACCTACATTGTAGCTAGGAAATTTCGAACACAACAATTGAATAAAAAGCTCTACTCATCTTGTATTTTCATATTTAATTTGACAATACAACTGCAATTTCAGTCTCACAAGCATAGACATTTTTTTACTCAATCTTCACATTCTACTAGAACTTGAACCACCGAAGCCATTGTTGGTCGTTTGCTTCGATCTTCTTCGATACAAGAAAGACCGACTTTAACCAATATCGCCGCCTGGTTCCTGCTAAACTGTCCTCCCAATCTCGAATCCACTATATCTTCTACCCAAGACTCTTCTCCAACTTGACACTTCGTTGTCCTAACAAACCTCGTAAGCTCGGCTTCTTGCTCCCCTCCATCACCCTCTACTAACACCCAATTGGAAAGTCTAATTCCCCTCACCATTTCCAAGATCACCACCCCATAGCTGTAAACATCAACCATTGCAGTAATGGGTAGGTTCAAAGCCCACTCGGGAGCCATATACCCTTTTGTTCCTCTAATTCGTGAAAACTCAAAACCAGGGTGGCCTCTTTGATTCAGTTTTGCTAGACCAAAATCTGCAACCTTGGGTTCAAATTCCGTGTCTAAAAGTATATTTTCAGGCTTGATATCACAATGGATAACCCATTCCAAGCACTCATGGTGAAGGTAGGCCAAAGCCTTAGCCGTCCCTATTGCAACTTTATACCTCTCTTCCCATCCAAGATAGTTGGTAGAGAACAAGTGCTTGTCAAGTGAACTATTTTCGATGTACTCATAGACTAAGAGCCTATGTCTCCCTTCCGAGCAGAACCCCCACATTCTCACTAGATTCATGTGATTGATTTTTCCTATTGTGCTCACTTCTGTCCAGAACTCTTGTTCCCCTTGATATGCATCTCCCAATCTCTTCACAGCTACCACTCTTTCATCTTCCAAAACACCCTTGTAAACAGCTCCTGAACCACCTCTTCCTAGTTCTTGTTTGAATTTTTTGGTTGCTTTTTTCAATTCAGCATAACTAAACCTTCTGAATTGACTAGATATCATTCGATATCCGTCTTCAACTGTTTTTGGTAACCTCTGGCTTTGGAAAAGAAGCCAACCTATCACGAAAAGCAGAATTTCGATTATGCCTATGGCTGAAGCAAAGGAGTATAAATAAACCCATCTCACCCTCTTTAGAATGATATTATACGTGAAATCAGTACCTAGTGAAACTTCAATGTCATTGGATTTGCACAATAGATTGGAGACGTTCAAAACTATATTATCTGATGTTTCCACATTACTAGGCATTTTTAAGTAAATCCTGCCGGGAAAATTTGGAGTTCGGAAGCCATTGAAAAGGGCACTTTTCGTGAAACAAAAACCCTCTCCCGTTAGCCTATAGTTAAATGCTTCACATCTGCAATCCTCTAAACATATTTCTTTGCAAGCCTCAAACGAAATGGGATTGCTAAAATTAAGATCAAATCCATAATAATCAGAATGCAAAAGCTCCACAAATTTCACTGGTTGAGGATTCGAACAAGAAAGATTGAACTTGGGTTTGCAACCCTGATTCCAATTACTCGGATCGATCACCTCATAACCAGGAGGGCAAGAGCACGTTGCCTCTGGCCCATAAACACAAATACCATTTCTACCACATAAACCATGAACAAGACATTGTTGAGTAAGAGCCACCCATGATACTACCCATGATCCTGTCATATTGTCCAAGCTATAAAGCCTTAAATTCCCATCATAATCCAGTGTTAGCCTCCTTTTAACCCCAAAACCCATGTCAGTGGCATTGAATTGCAACCTATCACTTGAGAAAAACCTACCCATGTCATCTAGAAATGCAAACCTACTACTGTTATAGTTTGTTCTTCCATTTCTATAGACATCAAAATCAGGATTAGGCCAATACAAGCTCGATATCTCTGGTCCATCGTAGATCAACCTCAACACATTATCACTGTCAAAGTACAAATTGAAGTACCCAGAAGTATAAGTTCCATTTCTTAATGAAGATATCAGTTTCTTGCTCTTGGTAAATGTTTGAGAAGGCAAAAGGGTATCAGTTGGGAAATCAAAGCTTTGCCACAGAATTTTACCATTTGGGTCTTTCAAAACAAGGTTACCTGAGGCAAATCCAGGACATTTTGTCAGTGGAGAAATAACTTCAACAAAATCATTTGCAAAATCTGATCATGCTTTTTCTAATTGACTAATCAAAATCAATAGAGAAAGTTTCCAAAAAAGGAGAGAGAGGGAAATGCAAGGGGAAAACAAAGGTTGGAAATGGTCTAATATTGCAAATATATGGCGGTTACCTGAGTTAAGAAGCTCAGCCCTTTGGGCAGCAGTAGAGCTGGTATTAGTTTCCCAAGCAACCGAGCCATCCACATCGGTTAGGACCATGGCTCCATTTCCCCTCAGTGAGATTCTCGAGCCCTGCCCATTGACCGGCTTATCCCGGTTAGCCATCCAAACAACGGTTCTGTTCTTGGAATTCGTGAACCAAATCCCAAAACCGTAGGCGTTGGTTCCAACCCTATAGAACCCACAGGTGAAGGAATTATCTGGTGAGGTGATGAGGTCTGAATCATCATCTTCCACAGAGTGAGAATACCCTCTTTCTATATAACTCTGAATCTCTGAATTTGAATGGGAAAACAGGGAGAAGATGAGGAAGATGAAGACTACATCAATTGGGTTCCTCATAGCTTTTTATGAAGAACATTCTAGTTGAGAATCATCTATTTGTAGTAATGTTGAATCACGGATGTATGTGGATTAAACTAACCCAAAAATTAGGACAGTTCCGTGGACCTTAGTGACAACTTGGATTTTAAAATTGAACGATGTGAAACCTATCACTGTCATTACTGACAAATGTAGAACAGGAGAATCGTAATTGACCAAATTTGATAGGAGGGGAAAAGAATGGGGCAGCTATGGATACATAGGTATTCGGATCAGTGTCTATACCTCTTTGTGTTCAAATTATTTTGGACTCTAGATTCCTTGTGGAAAAAAGAATGACAGGCGATATAAAGGGTTTTTCAGGTCAGAGAGCCTATAAACACGGACTATTGTGCACGGATTCGTAAACAAATAGTTCGGAATGATCCGATGGTTTATACAATGATGACGAGTTCTACGTGCTTCTAATGATTCCAGACACATTTATGTTGTTTGGATCTGTACACAAAAATTGTATTTGTAGACTTGCTCATCAATAAAAACCATGGGTGAGTTGTGTTCAAATGGGGGCACATTTTGGTGTGCAATTCATGAAGAAAATAATTGGTCTTTGTGATCTATATCATTAAAAGGAAGGTTGACTTTTGAAAAAAAATTGAAGTATATCTGGCTGTGGAATTTGAATAACTGTTCTGTCTTATAAGCTCTTGCTGTCAAATTAAATTTGCATAGGCATTCACAGTGCTTCAAAATCTGGAGATTATGTTGCATTGATATCAAGAGCTTAACACATCATGATAATTTAAGGGGACTATGGTTTAATTAACCCAACAAACAACCCCTTAAACATAATTTTCTGTCTAATTTTCAATATTTTTCCTCTTATAACACACCCTTGACAAATTCTTTTTTAAGACTCCGTACAGAGGGTGTTATGGACCCTACCCATTTGAGTGCCATCTGAGCTGCTAGGAAGATAACAAGAAGTCAGAGGTCAATACAGGTGTCCTGATTGGTTATACTATTTTTCATGTCTCTACATTTAGATTCTGAGTCTATTTTATCCTGACCAACCCCCCCAACCATTAGATATGTACAGCCGCCTCTCACTGTCTTTCAATTATTAGTGGGTCAAGAACTTTTGCTTTCAAAAAGAGATGAACAATTAATAAAGCCAATTTGTGATCTCTATTTTACCTTCCTATGTTTAATTTTTCCTGAAATTTTATCTTCATAATATACTGTGCGTTCGGTTTCCGTTTACTTTATTGTAGTGTAACAGTTTTAAGACGGCAGTTTTACGCCTGATGCAGCACAACCATAACATTTAAGATCTCAAGACACTGCAGCAATAGCCTCTCTGGCCTCGCAGGGCAGGCCCGAGTCACAGTTGGAGATGAGATTGCAAGTATTTATGAGTCGAGACTTCTAGAATCGCATCTTTTTAATAGAGGATAATAAGAAGTCTAATTGGATGTTCCCGAGTTCTCAAATACTTTATCTTTAGCCCAAAAGAAAGAATCTTAAATCCCAAAACAAAGAAGATTTCCTTCATAGCTCATAATGAAACATCGCCACGATGAGTTCTCCCTGTGTTTGTTTCTAGCTGAAGACCCTGTTGAAAATGGAAGGGTAAAATAGAAGAGGGAAAAGAACAGACCATAAGCTGAGAAATCCATCCTATCACCAGCCGTAGGATTACAAGAAGAATTTTTTTGCAATTTAACATGGCAACCAATGCCTCAGATAGTACACAGTGGCTCAAACAAAAATCAACAATATTCCACCCTGTAAATTACATAAATGAGGATTCTAACAATCTATAACATCATCCTATCCCACATAGAGGCCAACCACATCTCCTCACAGTCGCCCAAAAGAATAGCTGTACAAACAAATTATTATACAATGTGAAACAAGGGTAACCATCAGGATTTGGTGACAAAAGTTGAACTCCCCCTACGCATTAAGGTGGGCCTTGATCCTCACCTTGAAGCAGAGCCATCCTTTGAGACCTTGAATGACTTTGCCTATTGTTAAGGACGTCAATGTAATTTCGCAGTCTATATCGGTCTGTATTCGTTAGAGAGAAGGGAGGATTGAGAATGAGGGATGGGGCTTCGACGAGGAGGAAGACTAACAATCGGACTGCCTTTGAATAATGAACAGCTGCATTTTCCGTATCACCCATGTACTCATCAACCTGCCAAACACCCAAATAACATTAGATGTAATTCTTCCGGTTAGAAGGATTCCATAAAACACCGAACATTTCATTGACAGAAGGTAGAAGGGGTAAAGAACTGCAAAGTGTTCAAACGAGTCAAAAGATGATGATTATATTACAACAAAATTTGTCGATGTTTAATCCTACAAAAGCATTTTCTGATTTACATGTATTTAAACATTGCGTTTCAGCTCATCACAAGTAATATCAACGAGAAAATAAATGTTGATCCTATATGATTGGCGCAGAAGCTAACCAAAAAATGAATTTGACAAAACTAAAGCAACACTAGTTTACTGGGCTACGGGGTCCATTCCAAGACATGGAAAATCAACGCAGAAAAATGTCAAGAGTTCATGATTGCCATGAAAGCTTCATTCAGATTGAAATTTCAGAACAATGTCTGAAAGATGAAAGAAAACCAAATAAATAAACAATTAACAAACAACATTATAAATTAAAGGTTTCTTGTTTTGAGGAATTCGAGCTATTCACCTCAGACATGAAGGGAAAATAATCCTGATTTTTTTGGTCAATCTAAAGAATTACAGCTCACCTTTATTATAGTTCTACCACAGATTACAATGAATGGCAGTAAAATTGTATCTTGTCTATTAGTCCACTGTGCTCACCAGCCCAACTGGTTGAAAATGCATACCATTGCTAGCACACCAAGATATAAAACAAGTACTTACAGCGCCATGCCTACCCAAAGCAAGGGCAGATTGATATATGGTCTCCATGGCATCTGGCATCTCCGTATTTCCTGAAACAATGACAAAAGGAACTTGTATAAGCATCTCGTTCGATATGCAATTGACCCATGAGAGCGACCTCAGACATGGTGACATAACATGTTCACATTTACAATCCATGTGCATAAATACGGATCCAGGAGACACTCAAATCTCTGCTGTTAGAAGGAATGCAAATATGAAAATAAAGCTCCACGTTTCCCAGAGAAAAATGTGTAACCAATTTGATGATATTCAAGCTCAAACAAAGAGTGCAAATTTAGGTTTGGGATGCATCAGTCCAGCCAGAAGCAAAACGAAAATACGTAACTGTCATCTTATAACGTTATTTTGGATTTTGAACAAAACATTTAGAAACTGTTCGTTCATTAAAATATACTAGTTTATAACACAAACAAGAAAGATTAGTCATCAGATCAACGGAGTTGAAAAGGATGATTAGAGAAAACAGTACTATTTGATTAAAAAGGATGGGAAGCATGCACTGATATCTAAATGAATAAGGAAAACTGAAAAAGTTAAGGAAGCCTTTCACTAAATGATGACATAAAGACTTAAAAAGCCATACCAGGCTCAATAACCTTGGCAAGTTCCTCAGCATTCCCAACTTCGAGAAGAAATTCCCTCTCAATCTGAGAGCAAAACTCCTGCTGTATGTGAATGTTGGCAATATCAGGACTCCCATGTTCCTGGTTAGGGCTCTCCCTCAATCTGCCCATCTCTTGAGTAGGGCTTCCTTCGATAGCTGACATAGCTTGGGTATGGCAAATATTAAGAGCTTGCTTCCATATTGCAAGAATTACGAGCTGAATTGAGAATGCTTCTAGTTGTCTCCCAGACTCGATCTTTTCACAGAATAGAAACAATTTCATCATCAGGAAGTATTATAGTAACATTTTCAAGAAATAAAATCTGCACCATCCGATGAATCCGTCCAAAAGGTGTACTAGTTGAAGATTCTAGTAAAGGTGTACTAGTTGAAGATTCTAGTAAAGGTGTACTAGTTGAAGATTCTAGTAACCCCTTCCAGCGCACTGTGAACATGCACAGGTGTATTTCCATGAAAATAAGGTTGTCGCCCAACATAATATAGTTATCCAGAAAAACTGACAAGAGTATGAGACATACGTAGAGATAGGATTGGAGGAAAGGCTCCCCTGTATGAGAGCCCAAGCAGTTAGTGCATAAGGATTTGTTAGGTTTTAAATTCTAAACCATCTGTCCGTATCTGTTGATTGATAATGGCACATTGCCATGAAGTATCCAACAGATGCCCTCATAGATAACCAAGAACAAGGACCTAAAGATAAGTCTACATAACAAAAGTTATTAGGCTGTACATTTGGAGGAGTTAGAATCCTAATTTAAGGTATCTCAATTGGAAGTATATATTCTGCTCCACCAAGTAATTACAGCTCTTTTACTTGGGTAAATGACTTCATGGAAATTTGCCAATTTGGGTTGGGGCCCTGAGCCAGGGAAAGATTCATTTATAAACGTTTCTTAATTTGGTGAATGACTGGAGGTGAATTTGACAATTTGGACTGGGCCACTGGTCCAGGGGGAAAGATTTTTTTACTTTCCATCAAACTCCACACGCGCTCATCTTTTACTTTCCGACTACCGTTGGGCATGAGAACTGCACAGAAAGCTATTTGATCAAAATGCAGAGTTGCTTGGAATTACCTTTTCCTTTACTAATTCCATGACAGCAGATGCACACCGCTGCAATGACTTAATCCGGGTCATGCAGTGAGGGGATGGCTGCTCTAATGCGTCTCCTATATCCATGGATCCCTGTGAGGTCCCAGAAGGAGCAGAGCTGTGACTATCCAAGCTTCCACTGTAACCAAATCTGCTCCCTGTTGCACCAATGATTGGCATTGGGGCACTTGACGCGGAGTTAACGTTCGTAAATTCTTGCTGGGGACTCTGTAACTTGCCCGGCAAATGGCTTAGCTTGGAAGCACTAGGCAAAGAAGATGACACGTCCATAGGGGGTCCAGAGACAATAACATAGTCCTGATCAAACAACTCCAATGAATCCACAACTGTAGAATCCATGCATAACATAGCAAAAATTTAGCAGGACGGATAGTGGATTTTGACAAAAGAAGGAAAAAAGAAAGTGGAAAACTAGGGAAAGAAGTTGCCTCTTGAATGTGTGTCCATTGGCCTTTGGTCTGCAGACTTGAAAGACTCTCTTAGATTTCCTTCTAAAGGTCTATGACTGTCGAGCCTTAAACTAGTATTTTCAGGTTTGTGCGCCACACTACTAAACTTGGAAGAAAGATCCATATTAATTGGACTGGTAGACACTTCCTTTCTGTCACCAAGAGAAAATCCAAAAGTAGACTTCATTGAGGGCTTCTTAACAAAGGATGGGCTACTATCAGGTCCATTGGAATCCTCGTCGAAACTGAAAGGCAAAATATCTTCTTGGGAACCTTCCTCTGCGTTCCTCACTGGCTTCCGTTCAGAAAAAGGAAAACCACTTGTTATTTTTGGTGACCTTCTATTCCTGCATAGAAAAAGGAATTTTGAAATGTTAAAGAGTGAAGGATCAGAACCTTTTCATACTGGGTAGCATGAAAACTCAATACTGCCGCATTTACCTCAATAATTCCTCTGATTGTCTCTGAGAGAAAAAAGGGTGGTTAAAAAACTCTTCAAATGTCAACCGTTCCACTGCGGATGGAAAATATGGAAATAGATCAGTGGCGACAGGAAGAATGTTGAATTGTAATTAAGCTCGTAAAACCAACAGTTTCAGATAATTTGAACTCTCATGTCTTTCTTGTATCATAGCATTATCATGGTAAAACCCAAGCCGCAAACCGTATAAATATCATACCAAGTTTCCCACTATGTCATCATCAAGCACTTGAATTTCTCACAACTGCTTAGTGCAATTACTGCGCTGGCAGTTCAAAAAAGGTTTGAAATCAAGGAGGACATGTCGTCCAACATTTATTAATTATGCACAGCTTATAAATTCAGGTGAGCCAAAAGTTATGAAAGACAATCACGGATATAATTGGGCCAGGGATTTTGGTGGGCTGGGGAATACAAACAACATGAGACAGAAGTCAAACTCATTTAGGTATTTCCTACTTTGATTACCCAAAGTTGCAAGCACAACACGCATTTCACCACACATTGGGCCCATCTTATTGATGTAACCACTAACCACCATGCCCTTTAACTTTGTACAACAAAAGCTATAAAGTAAAATTGTAGCATAACAATTTAATTGCCAGGCTTGCTTATAAAAAGCAACCTATCAAACGACTAAGGTCTTTCCATTTGCCGTGAACCCAAAAATAACAGTTCTGGAGTAGAAAATTACTTTCCTGGCTATTTTGATCTTGTATGCTGCCAAATTGAAGTAGATAGCATTCAATACCTGGATTACGGCGCAGCAATTTTTGACACAGATCAATGCATTCAGAACTCAAATTCCTTTTATCTGGAGGAAATTGCAACTCGGTTGATTTAACAATATTCTGGAGCAGCTGCACAACACAGGAAATTAAATATTTCAGTGACCGGGTAAGAGGCACAAAGCATTAGAACTTACTGATATAACCAGCCAAAGAATGCATAGAAAAGGTAGAAAAAATATCCCCGATGTCTAACAACTATGAATACCTGAGAACTCCATTAAACTAACTAGACTAGATAACAAGAATAAAGAGTCCTAAACCTGTAATTGATTGCTTCCTGTAAATGGGGTTTTCCCTGTTACAAGCTGAAATAAAATGGCACCAACACTCCAGAGATCTGCCTGCGTTTCCAGTTCAAGGTTAACAGGAGAACGGAAAAGAAAAATTCCAAAGTAATATCATAAGAAGAATTGAATGCCACCTTTGCATCATACTTCTGCATTTGCATTATTTCTGGAGCCATGTACAGTGGTGAACCACACATGGTTTCTGCAAGGCCTCTAGGTTGAAGAGATCTGCCAATAGAAATTGTCAATGTTTGTACTAGGACTATAATTGTCGCCTTCTTTTTATCAGGTCTGCCAAAAGAAAATTGAACAACATACAAGGTCTTGGTGGACAATTTGTATGCACTTCACGGCCAAGTTCAGTCCGATTACTGCTTTGACTGAATCAGTTTTAACCTAAACCTTGGTCGTTGGCTATAACTTTGCAGACATAACCCACATGATTTCAACAAAGCACTAAGATTCTCAAAACAAGATGGCACACTTAAAAATCTTTGAATTGAATATTGCAAAAAAACATAAGACTAGTTTTTGACAATAAAAACATAAGTTCAACGCCTTCATTTCCTGTTCTTTGAATCAAGTTATCTCTTACGTTTCGCTAGTAAACAATAGTTTTAGATATCAAACTTTTGTTTCCATTATAATAAAAATACCTGTTCATTGCTGTAATTTCCTATTATTTGAATTAACTTAAAACTTTTATCTGACTTCTTGTAAGTAACCAATATTCAACACATTCTGCATTAAAAAGTAAATAATATACAATGTATTGGATTATCAAGGGAGTTTTAAATAATGCATTAAGCACATGATCGCCATGTGGGATGGCTGAACGTTGGCCTTGGATTGGCTCCAATTAAGTGAGCTCCCTTCCTTGACATTGTGAAGAACAACTTGAGGAATGCGTGAGCAAATTATCAAGTGTGGCTGTGAACAGAAGCCCTTTCCTTCTGCCTTTGTATTGCTTTGAAATGTAAGATTTAAATGTGGAAGAAAAATGCGAGGGAGAGAGATAGTGGGTGGGTTTCCTGTTTTGGGCCCCAGAGAGCGTAACAGTAAGCCCTTTGTGTAAAATTCATCTCCAATATTGAGATCGGTTTGCCTCTGGATTGTCGAACAACGTAAAATCTGTGCATTTGTGTTTGTGTGCGTTTGCAAGCTTCTGGGCACAACATTGAATGAGTGGCCTCCAACCACTTAAGCTACTGAAGAAATTCGAGAAGCACTTAGAGGAAGGGATGTCTGTAAGCAGGTCACTTGTGTACTTTCAAGTTCTAAGGCATTAGGCGGTTAAAAAAGCTTCTTTCAAGAGAGACAGAGATGAGAGACAGAGAGAGAGAGAGAGAGAGAGAGAGACTTAGTGTATGCATTTCTTTCAAACTAATCTAAAAAGACCCATAGGCAAAAAGAAATATGTGATGTGGACCAAAACTGTACCTTGCAAATCCAAAATCTGCTATCTTCAGGACTGCATTATCACTATTTCGAGAGAGGAGGAGATTCTGAAATACAAATGGTACAACATTACAACAGTACACATAGGATTGCAAAGACAGATATTCTGCTCCAGATACATTCCTTTGCACACAGAAAGGTCCCCCATTATTCTTTTAAGAACTGCAAATGTTCGGTAAGGATTTTTCATCGAGTGCAAAAATATGAATGCCCCCCACTTCTGTTCCTGATCTTTCACCTGTTGTTTCTTGATTGTTCACTTGGTTCATTTAACTCTCTTCATCGTAATTGCCCTCTATTAACAATTTAAGTTTTCAACAACAAGAATGCAAAATCCGAATACATAAGCACCAAGATCAACCATGCTGATTGTACTTGATTGACTTTCATGCTTAAGAAATGTTTGAAGTAAAACGAGGGGGACTAAAAAGACATATAGGTCTTATGTGCGAGGACCAATCTCCCAAATAGAGGGACTGAGGGTGCTCACTCAACACAAGGGGAAAGGAAAAACAGTTTCCCCTAGCTATTAGGTTGAGGAGGAAGGGAAACACATAGAAGGAAAAGAATGCTGGCATGTTACTGCAATTTTTTTAACAACATACCATGTTGCTCGATCTCGCCAATATGCCCCAGCCTATTGGCACGGGTAAAAAGAAAAGGTTTCTCTTGTCCCCTCCAGCACATGTATTGGCCCAACAATAAATGTAGGCCAACAGGTACACTACCCACAATTTTTCTTCCCATTCCTTTCCCTCGGCTGTAACCGATGGAAACAGTCCATCCTGTTCAATTTGTGTTCCTTCATTTTCTTCCTTTCACTCTTCTGCTGAATCTCTAATACCAAATGAAACATACATGCTCCAGTTCAGGGTAGAGGAATTGGCCCATTCATTCATTACCAATACAAAATAATAATCTCTTAGATTGGAGCGAAATGTCAAAATTAATTATTCAAGTTGCCTCGTAGATTGTAGTAAAATATAAAGATTAGAGACTTGGAACCAAGTTGAAGATTCTTGAGTTCCATCAATCCAAATCGAAGCACAATTTGAATTTAGTGTTGCATGCATGATAGAAACCAGCACAAATGTTGAAACAAAAGTTTAATGCTATCCGCAATTAAGTGTCCTGCTGCAATGACACTGTCAATTTGTTATCCTGTCTAACCAACTAGTCTACTTGATTTGAATCTGAAGTAATTCTCCCATCTAAAATTTTGCACATATATTATCCCAAAGCCAAACTAGAAAGAAAAAAGAAAAAAATTTGACACGTGATGGCAGATAACAGTAACAACAAACATCATCATTACTCAAGTCATGTGACCTTTTCTCTATCTTTCCAACCTTGTAGATAATTACCAACTAAACACCATCATACGTATTGTTCTTTTTGTTGCCAACATTTTAACATGAGAAAAGAGAAATGAAAACTACAATGTTTGGCATCTTGATTTACCCTCGCACAGAAGTGTACGGAAAATGTACACGATAGTAGGCAGATTGCTTGGCATTTTCAGAATCATTTCAATTTTCCCTTGCCATCTATGACCACAAAATATTGATGAATAAACCAGGGAAGATCATAGCATACCTGTGGCTTCAGATCTCTATGTATAAGATTATTGTCACGAAGAATTTGTAGACCAGCCGCTGCATAACTCACAGCCTAATGACCATCAGTAAAGGCAAGTTGAAGATGTGAAAACTCAACAAAATGGAAAGAAAAAGATACGGACGTACCTAGCTGATGCATAAAGTACTTTGCTGTGGCTTCTGGAACTCTTCCTTGGCGCTGTTGGATATACATAGACAGGTCACCCCCTCTGCAAAACTCCAATACAAGATGTATTCTTCCAGTTTCCTAAAAGGCACGTACATGCGACAACATAAAACCAATTACGATGAAATTGCCAAATTGTCTCCAGATGAGGGGCCTAAAATAGCCGTGCAAAACTAAAACCGACTTAATAAACGGAAAAGAAGGTTCCCATTTTAGGCTAATGTAAATATGTTATTGTACATCTATAGATTACTTATGTAACCGGTTCTTCTGCCCCAACATATCCTGAAAATATACAAGTGAATGTCAGTGACAAGTGCAGCTTAGAAGCCACACCGGATCCAAGTCTTCTCAAGAGAGCTCAAACAACCTGTTCAGCTAAGGGAAGGTGGGCCTTTTCACTTGTAGAAAATTGCTGATATTAGACACGGGACCAAAGTATCTATATTCATTTTCTTCTCGTACCTTCCATCAGCCACCAACTCATGGATTTTACTCCCTAACAAGTTATAACTTCTAAAAACATTATACTGAGCTACTCTTTTTATGTTTAGACACCAAAATTGGAAATATCAAAATAACCTCAAAGTTTCTTTCTTTATTTCTCTCTAGTTGTTGCAATAACAGCTGGTGCAACCGTACAACGTCGAGCTTAGGTTCTTTGTTTCTTCTTCCCCAACGGTGACCACAGAAACTCCACGGTTTCAGTTTCTCCTCTTTTACTACCATTACTGAGCTACCAAACAGAAAATCAAACTAATACTTCCCTCTACTTTACATAAAAGAACAAAAATAATAATAATTAAGTACATACGTATTTACATATGAAATACGGACCTCGATGATGTCGTGCAAGCGAATGATGTTGGGATGATTAATCTGCTTCAAAATGAAAATTTCGGACATGAGAGACTCCTGCAACTTCTTGTTCAACCGTCCGGTAGCGATCTCCTTAATCGCCACCTCCGTTCCATGTACTTTGTGCCTCGCGTGCCATACCACCGAGAACGAACCCGACCCTATTTGCCTCCCCACCACGTAATCCCCCACATACCTATGATTCCCCCCTCCTCCTCCTCCTCCTCCTCCTCCTCTGCTCGTCGACTGAGCCATTATTACGCAAATCCAAACAAACCCCTTAAACCAAAATTCAAAATAAAACCCTAGAAATTCGGAGCTTCAATTGCCAAGACCAAGCTTTTGTACCGATTGAAACAGCTAAAATCATACAGAACAACAACAGCTACTACAACAACAACTTGGGTTTTGTCTTTGGTTGGGGTTTGAGTGTTTGAGATGATATGATTGGTGGCGGGGTAGGGGGGTAATCGGGGGTTTTGGTATATTAATGGAGGTTCGTTTAATAATTCTGGTAAATGATGATGATTATGATAAGGACGATGGGACTATTAGCAAGTACTTTAATTTGAGGGAGAATGGGATTAGGGCTTCGTCTATTTTAATTCTGTAACTATTATGGAAAGAGGATATGGTGAGAGAAGTAACATAGTACGAACGGAAATTTATTATAAAATGGTAGATAATTATAAAGAATTTGTTTAAATATTTTAAAAATATATATATGACAGATATTAATATGTAAATAATATTTTCGTAATTAATAATGGTATTTTTATAACTAATAATAATATTCTTATAAATAGAAGGGAGATAAAATATGATTAGGAAGAAGGGTGTTCAAATTTTATCTGACTCCAGACGGATTAAATTTGAACCCCGGCCTAAAATCCTTAACAAACCCCAAATATAACAATTTGGAATGCCATATCCAAGGTCCACATTTTATACCCCTCTTTTAGCCTTTAACAAATAGGGCGTTAAGCGATGAATACAGTTTTATATTTTTTTTATTAGTCTCCATTAGGGAGAATTAAAAAATATTTATTCTAACATGAAAATAGAGTGCTAATTTGGTATCTTTTAATTTTTGTTCTTGTATTAATTTTTAAATTGCTCCTAAAATATATTTTTAATTCTTTTTAAACAATTTTAAACCACTCAAGAACTATGAAAGCAAAAAAAAAAAAAAAAAAAACATATTCTACTCCATTTGGCCTAATTTATTTTTCAAATTATTTTTTGTCTCTATTTAAATTTTTTTGTATTTGTTGCTTTAGCCTCAATATTTTTTGAATTATTGGTCCGTCTTGATGAAAAAATTTAAAAATTATAAAATTATATCTAAAAGTTAAAAAAAGTCACTAAACACCACAAATAAACTAAAAAATTCTATTTTTGAATTATTTTTATTTTTTCTAAATTTTTTTAAATTTAGCTCATTATTTATAACTTTTCTGATAGTTCTTGTCAAAATGAACCAATAATCCACAAAAAAATTATAAAAAATTAAAAATTAAATTTTTTTACATAAAATAAAAAAATAATCAAATAATCTAGTGAGTCAAATCGAACCTCTACTTGACTTATTTCCCTATAAGATAAATTAATTGACTCTCACTATACATTTATTGCAAATGTCCGGCCTTTCAATAAAAATATGAATCTAAATGTAAAATGTCCAAATAAGATGACAACCCCATTTGACTCGTGTTTAAATTATTTTTTTGTCCAAAATGCATGCCTATTTGGCCTAATTTATTTATAGAAGAAGTCTTGGTTTCTGTTTTTTTGTCCCGATGGGTGAAAGAAAAAAATACTCATACATACCTAAATGGGTCACACACCTATAAGAGTAATTCAGTCATTATTCTTTGAAGTCAAATAAAACACTTCATTGATTATGATCAAACAACACTTCGATTTTTGTGAACTTTTTGATGTTCTGCTCGTACTTTTTATTTTCTATATGTTTTTTGGTGAACATGAATAATTAAAGTATAAATTTAAAAGAATAAAAAGATAATAACATTAAATACAAAATTAAAAATTGACCAAAACAGCCTTAGAAAGTGGAAAACTCTGAATTTTGTTGCTTGAGGGGACAAGGTGGCGTGTGCACCGATGTGAATGGAGGCAGTGAGCTGTGTGTTTACCCTTTTGCTATTTGCAAGGAGTAGTGCAAGGAATGGTGCAAGGAAACATGTGGGGACCACTGGTTTTTGTACTTTTGAAAAATTTTCCCCCCTTCTTTTCTCTTTCTCTCTCTCTAGTGGCTCCACCTCTCCACATGTTTCCTTGCACCATTCCTTGCACTACTCCTTGCAAATAGCACAATCCGTGTGTTTAGAGGCAGCCACCGGGAAAGGGTTGCTGTCAAAACAGGGTGCAATAACTTTATCGAACCAAACAGGGTGTTAGGCTTTTATCACAACGTTGTTTAAGATTACAGTAGACACGTGTACATACCTGGTTGGTATCCAAAAAAGGCAAGAAGAAAAAAAGACGGCCTTTTCTTTCCTTTTACTACTTCCTCTTTATGAAGTCCTAATTCAAAAAAGTATGATTACCATCTTCCACAACTAGGGATTAGGGAGTTCTGCTCGACAAACAAGATATTATTAAGATTAAGGGGCTGATTGGGAGGAGTTATTTGCAAGGGATAAGATAAAAAAAAGTTATTATTTTTTAAGGGTTGATTTGATGTGGAGTAATATTTACATAGAGAAATAAAAAAATAGATTATTTAGAAAGATATTAAAAAGAGAAGATAAAATAATACTTACTTTGAATGGAAGATAAGATTGTTTTGTAATTGTAATAAGAAAGAGGGGTATTATTCTTGGCCAATACCCGGGAATAACTTTTGGACAGGACAGGGGTGCTAAAAAATAATATTCCTTCTCTCTCTCTAATGGAGATTATTTTTGAAAGGTTGAAAAGTTATCTCTTGAATTTTTGTCCTCGCAAATCATGTCAAATGTGTTGTGTCAACCCTTATATCCCCTCAAAAAGTTGTCACCCTTCCTTATACTCCATCCAAACGGGTGCTAAGGGACAGTTTCAAAAACATAGAAAGTATTATTTTAAACATGAATTAAGTTTAGGAATATCACAATCATGGAATCTATTGGTTGAATGATAAATTTGATCTTTAGTAATACCAATTGCTCTCAAGAATAAATAGACTTGTTCCCAAGGCTTAAAAAATTGCTCCCCAGAAAAAAAATTGATCTCTGGAGTTGCTCCCTATGAAAAAATCGACTTAATCTCATTGATTAAATAAATTGCTCCATTGGGTTAAAATAATTGCTCCATGGGGTTAAAATAATTGCTCGCTACATTGACCGCCCTGATGTTTGTGAAAAATACAATGCCCACTTTTCTTCCTTTTTATATTATTATGCAGTTACTTTCCCTATCATTAAAATCAGTTTAATATAATTAACTAGGTCATTAAAACTTTAAGTTTTGAGTTTTTTTCATAAAATAAACTGTAACATAATTTTTATCACGTCAAAAATAACCTATTTTAAAATTTTTAGATTATTTTAAAGTTGAAATTCTGACAGAATTGGAAAATTTGTTTGAATTTCGGCTTTAAAAAATTTAAAATAAGCTATTTCAAACATGGTGTGAATTATGTTAAAATTTATTTTATTAAAGAAAATCTTAAACTTAAAATTTTAATAGCTTAATTTATGATATTTGACTGATTTTAACAATAGAGAGTTAACTGCATAATAATTTAAAAAATAAGAGAGGTTATAGTAATTTCAAAAACCTCAAGAGAACACTGAATTTGGTAAAAACCTCAGGGGAGGTCAATGTAATTTACCCAAAGATTAAAATACTTGCTTTAAATAGTTATATGATTTGATTCAAATGCTTCAACAAGTTGCTCCACATGAGTAAATAGACTTGCTCATATGATAAATAAACTTGCTCCCAAATCTTAAATGAGTTCCTCTACAAAAAATATATTGAGTTGCTCTCGTGGATAAAATGACTTGCTCCTAATGAGTTAACAAACTTTTCTCAAGGGTAAATAGACTTGCTTCCTAGACTAAACGGGACTTGCTCCTAAACGCTTAAGTGATTTGCTCCTCATGGATAAATTAATTTGCTACAAGAGCTTAAACAAGTTGCTCCTCATTGATAAATTGACTTACTCCAAATGTGTAAACAAACTTGCTCCCAACGCTTGAAGGACTAGTTGCTCCCTAAGAAAAAATTGATTTGCTCCCATGGATAATATGACTTGCTCCCAAGGCTTAAGTAATTTGTTGAACATTGCTAAAATGGTAGATGCTAAAATGACTTAATCATAAGACTAAAATGACTTGCTCCATATGACTAAACTGACTTAATGCATAGGATAAATTGACTTGCTAAAACATATTGCTTCCAAGACTACGATAACTTGCTTCAATTGACCGACTTGCTCCTTAACTTTAAGGGTAAAATAGTCTCAATAAATTTATTTTTTCATGTCTTTGGTATTTTTACATGATTCCATGCATCTACAATTTCAATATTTATTCTCACCAATTTGAAATATTTTTTTCTCTTTTCAATTTTTTGAAATTTTTCCCATTATTAATTGGTATCCAATAAATATAATTTTATGCGATGATTTGACAAGCATATCGCTCCCTTTTGATGACATATAATGGTCCAATAGAATAGAAAGCCAGGGTTGTTTGTCATTTTATTCCATAGTAAAGTCTTTATTTATCTTATATAAAAGTCTCTCGTGTAGGCAAAGAGATGAGGAGTCAAATCCAAAGAGCCCAAATTAGCAGTTTAGCCCCTAAAATAAAATGAGGAGCTAAATCCTTTGTAGAAATTATGGTGATTGTGGGGATAAAAATGGAATGGAAATGGCCCCTTTAAAGGAGCGGAATTAGCAATGGTGGTAGAGTGGTGGTGACGGTAGAGTAGTGATTGTGGCAATGTAGTGACAGTGATAGAGTAGTGATTGTGGCAATGTGTGCCAACGGTAGGTAGAGTGTTTGTGGTAGTGGTAGAGATGGTGGCACTAAAGGTGCTGCAGGTAGTGCTAGCGGAGTGTTCTGTGGTGCAAATGAGGATGGTGGTGTGGCAATGAGGGTGATAGTAGCGATAGTTGTGGTTGCAGTGATGGTAATAATGGAACTGTGGTGGTGGTGGTAGCAATGGTGGTGGTGATGGAGAGGTTGTGGTGGTAGTGATAAGAGAGATGGCGGTGGCGGTAATAATGGTGATGGTGGAGTGGTGACGGCGGTAGCAGTGGTGGTGATAAAGCGATTGTAACAGTGGTAGCGGCGATAGAATGATGGTGTTAGCAGTAGTAGTGGTGGTCGAGAAAGGAGGTGGATATGTAATTGTTGATAAATTCGGCCAAAATTAAATAAGCACTGGGCCACTTTATTTTTACAAAAAATTTAAGTTGTATTTTAAAAGACACTTAAGATTTTAAGAGATGTAAAATATAGTTATTAAGCTTATTTATCTACTTATTACTTATGACAAGGTACATTCAATTTTTAGTGTTAATTGTGTTATCAAACAAGGCCAAACTCTTTTGTAAAATTTCTATGGTCATTAGCAAACCAATTTTTTGCCTACATAATTTAATTTTTTATTCTCATAATGAATGGAAAATGGGATGACCGATTATAGCAATTTTCTTTTGGCGTGAACATAAAAATTTCAGATTTACTACGGGATCTCGTAAGAGACCAATCATCCATATGTTTTGTCAATAATACAACTCGAACTTATAAACTCTTGATCACCCCAACCACTTTGGAGAAAAGCTGTTTACATTAGACTACGCACTATAATTAAGAGTAGTGAAGATTAAATTTCTTATAATCTACTTTTCACTGAATTCTAAGAAACCAAAAGAGATCAGTGATGTCCATAGAATTTGAAGATGATTGTATCAATAGTCATCACCTTAGGTTTGAATATGTATCATAGAAATTACTTACACTTCCAGGTGTCTGGGTGGTGTAGTTGGTTATCACGTTAGTCTCACACACTAAAGGTCCCCGGTTCGAACCCGGGCTCAGACATCTTACTCTTTTTGCCACAGAACCACACTGCGTCGTTTCATCTTTGTGTCACGTCAGTGGCTTTTACGACCCCCCCCCCCCCCCCCTCTCTCTCTCTCTCTCTCTCTCTCTCTCTCTTCACTTGCGAATGTTTTTTTTGTTGTTGTAAATATAGGTTTATAAATTGGAGATAAGACATGAAGTTACTAAATATTCTTCAGACAGGGGAATTCTGAAAAGCAAGTGTGATACTTCTGGGAAACATAAGCTATATGATTAATTATCATTTTTTTTTCTCCCAGTAATGCTAATCTGCTACGTTTTTTTTTGGAATCCCACGTACCTCACAACACAATATTTAAGCTATTCGGTCTTAGTCGTTAGTTTAATGGAAAAGAGATTCCACTATAACAAAAATAAAAATAAAAAAAGGATTACATTGTGAAATAAGCAAACTACATAGCATTTATACCCGTGCCCTAGCTCTCGCCAAAAAGAAGTTGATCGTTCCGGTTCTCAATAATAATTTTTCTCTCAATCTTTGCAAAATCTCTATAAATCCCTTCAAACTCAAAAAATTCTAATCCCATGAGAAATCTTATTTTAATACAACTATAAAATCTCTTTAGTGACTTTCAAATTCTACAATTCTTGTTAGGCAGAATAATTTTAATCTCTTGTGTGCAAGAAAAAAAATAATAAGAAAAAATAACTAATCGAATGGCAAAGCAAAAATTTACAGTGATTGGTAAGCGAATCACAGATTTAAAGAATTTGAATAACGATCGATACTTATGTTGGACACAATTTTCTTAAGACAAATTTCGTTATTGCTACGTACGGTGCTACAAGTTCAATTGTGTTTGTCTCATAGGATGCAACGATCACACATTACAGAACCAACACTGCAATCTACATGTCTAGCGAATCGAATTGTGTATTGCACTCTTGAAGAAGAAGAAGAATAAGTATGCAAGAGAATGCTATGCGATGTAATGTTAGAGGAAAAATTGGTAGTTCAAAATGGGGTGGAGATGGCCTCAATTTGTAGGTGATCAAGTGATGCGTTACTGTCTGAAGGACACACTGATTCAGATTGCTACTTGATGGGGCTGCAATAATTCGGTTAGGAAAGGTACCTCTAATGGTTGGAAACCGATGGGTAAACGGTTGGGCCAAATCAACTGGCTTCGAACAGGTTAGTACTTGCTTCGAATGGGTTCGAAGGTTCAGAACCGTGTTGTAACGAGACAAAAATATTATGGAATGAAATAAATTTAATTAATTTCTAATAAAAAGAATACTTAATTCATCTAAATGACTTGGACGCAACTTGGGCAGTGGCAGCGTTCGCACGTGTTGGATAATTTGGGCCAAAACCCACATTATCTAGATCCTCTCCCATCCACAAAGGTGGGTACCCCTCGGGGACAAAACCCTTAACAAAATTCAAACTTTATATGCCATATGAAAGTTTCACAATTTTTTAAATGTAGAATTAACACCACAGCTTTCACATCTTTCAATAACAATCATTGGACTAGACATATAGTTCGAAATCCTGTGTGCTTAAAATCAGTGTGCTCTTTTTAGACTAGTTATTTTTTTTATCAAATAAACAAAATTTTTAAAGGAAAGTCTTTATCTATATTTTTTAAAAACATTCTCAAGGAATGTTGTTAAATTTTTGTAGTAAATTAAAAGATTAAGAATATTATTTTTAAATTTTAAGAAAAAAATAGCATTGGAAAGAAAAAAGACTTCCTATCATCATGCATTAGGGTCCATTTGGCCTGTGGTTATTATTGAATTATTCACTGTTTAGTTTTTTGTCCTTATTTGAATTTTTTTTTTAATTTTTTGTTTTTCATCAATTTTTTTTATGATTGTTGGTTCGTCTCGACAAGAGCTTTCAGAAAAGTTATCAATCATCGGCTACATTTGAAAAAAGTTCAGAAAAGACAAAAAATAAATCAAAAACAGCGTCCGTGTTGACTTATTTTCGTCTTTAGTGACTTTTTTTTAACTTTTGGACATAATTTTATACTTTTTAGATTCCTTTCGTCGATACGAACCAATAATCCATGAAAAAATGACATAAAAATAACAAATACAAAAATGAATAAAGACAAAAAATAAGCAAAAATTTTTTTTTTTGGCCAAATAGGGCCTAAATGTCATTGATTTTATATTGAGAATCTAGTAGCTATTAATAATAATACAATTAATTCAAATTTTATTATTAATTGCTTATAAACAAATGGGCCTAGTTTACTTGTCTGCGGAACCCATATGTTAGAAGTGTTATTACGAGCTTTGTTTAAGACGACCATTATGGTAAAATTTATCCTATTTAATTTTAGCATATGTCTACTTGCTGCGATGGGAATTGAAGAGGCTGTTGTGCGCAATGCACAACAACCCGAATATGCATAGCAACCTGTATTAAGTGTCAAAATGACGTCGTTTAATTACGTAAAACACTTTCGGTTAGCATCCAAGTGTTCGGACAATGTTTTAACACCAAAATGTTATTTTAACGCGCAACACGGGTCAGGCTCCATGGTCCGCTGCGACCTAGGGAAGAAAAAAAAAGAGAAAATGACAGTTGTGGTCCCCTGATTGGCGAAGGCTATCCCGCGTGGAAAGTGTGTTTATGTAGGAATTTTATGATCATTCATGTTCTTTATCATTTATATTTTTCTTTATCAATATGGTCCCCTAGCGTGCCGCTAGGTAATTTTGGTGGGTATTTTAGGCAACCAACCTTAGATGTCATCTACAGAATGGGACCCTGTTGTACAATGCACACAACAAGATATATTGTGCGTCAAAACGATATTTTTTTAATGTATAAAAAATTATTTGAACATTGCCCTTCTGTTTTAGCAATTTTTTGTGCAGTAAAACGGCATTATTTTAGCACATAATACGCCCCGTTTTGTATAATGCACAACATGCCCGCCAAGCCCGTCATCGACAGATTTCGTAGCATTATTAATTTGCTTTAATTGTTACTTTTCATGTCGACTGTCCTGATCAAAAGATTATTCGGTCTGCAAAACAAACACTTATAAAAGTATAATTTTTTCAAAGTAAATTCAATTTTTTTTTTAAAGTTACCAGATGTCATAAATTAGAAAACCTTACGAATTATTTTTTGATAATGCATTCTTTTAAGTTCTCGTTTTATAGATCAAATATTTTTCCAGACAGGAGAGTGTTATTGCTTAATAATTCAAGGTATTCCATTATATGTACAATTTGACTAATTTTTGAAGGAATAATCTCATTATTTACTAGCGAATATCTATTTAAAATCAGAATTTTTATCTCGTATGAACTTTACTTCATACGGGGTAATATCATTCACGACAATTCAAACCTAAAAGTTACGAAAAAACAAACTTGTAATTCTTAATTTTGACGATTAAGCCAATCTCAGGTTCTTGCTTGAATTATTATGACGCGTGTGCTTTGTGTGAGCATTGGAATTGTAAATTCAAGGTATATTCTTTTGAAAAGTATTTTCGTTAAACAATTTCCGATTGCACAAGGAATTGTTTGCTTGTCCGTAATGAGAATCAAATTAAATTAGTTATATATAAAACTTCCCCCTTTTTAGACAAAAGCGTTGCGTCCAAGTGACAAAAACCAATCCAAACGCAGCCTTTTGTTTTACTTCTTTGAAATAATTGATAACCAACCACAATTACCTAAATTAATTACTATTTAAACACAAACTAATGGAAGCTTTATAAACTCGTAATTGCTGCTAGTTTCACAGCCTGGCCCATGTTATTTTGGCCTCTTTCATTTGAAAAATTTATTTTGTTTTGATTAATTTATTTAGTTATTACGAAAAATTTCAACTCAATCGGATATCAGTAAGTGTTTTAACATAAAAATTTAGTTTTTAGGTTTTAAAAAAATTTCGAAATAAAAAACTAAATTTTTAGGTCAAATACTTACTGATATTGAATTAAGATAAATTTCTTCGTAATAACTAAATAAATAAATTAAAAAAATAACGATTTTAATTATCAAGGAATCTATCAACAAAATTGAACTCCTTTCATTTGCTCAATCCGTGTGAAAACCACTATTTCTCCCCCATTTTTTTATACCCTTATTCCATTTCCCTTTCAATTCTCCAAACACCTCTGTATAGGCATCCGCCATATATAAAACGCACTCTTTCACTTTCTCTCTCTCTCTCCCCCCCCCCCCCCCCCTCTCTCTCTCTCTCTAAAAAAGTGGAAGTTTCCATTGTACCAACTACCATGTCTAGGGGAATGTGAGATGAGCAACAAGAAGCTAAATATGCAGCTGGTAAGATGATGCTTGAAAAAGGGTGGAAATTGATTAAGTGTAGCAAGAGGGTGGAGAGAGAAGATCATGGGGTATTACTTGAATTGGGTACAAGCCTTAGCTACAGCTTGGGGTTTCATGCTATTGTTGGGTCTCATGTGTTGTTGCCTCAGCACCAAACCCCGTCCCCAAGGCGACTCCGGCAGCAGCGGTGGCGGTTGCACTTGTGATGGCGCCTACGGCGGCGTTGTATGATCCACAACCCCCCCCGCCCCTCTCTCTCTCTCTCTCTCTCTGTTTTTGCCTTCTTTTCCTTGACGTATTCATTTGATTCTGTTGTTTTTTTGGGGGTACAGAAGGGGATTTTTTCTCTAAGATTTACATAGAGATCTGTATATTCAGTTCTTGCAATTAGGGGATTGGGGAAATTCGATTTTGTGTATATATACGGGTTTGAATATATGTGATTGTTTATAATTTATTGTCAGTTACGGCACTCTGTTTAATTTCTCTTCAATTTTCTATCACCAAACTTGGTAAATGCCATTGAGAGACAGGGCCGGCCCAGGTAACCCCTGCAGGTCTCTGGGCTCGGGCAACCCCCAGCACGGGGTAACAAAATTTTTTTTTTTTTTGAAACCAAGTTGAGGTCGGATTTAAGCAATTCAAATGTGAGGCAGACACTGTTGAGATAGTGTGCTATTTAAGCGAGAAGAGCCTTATTTTTTTCTTTCCCAAATCTTTGGAATGTCATGTGCTGCGTTGAAGAGTAATGTTTGGCATACAGATGTTTTGGACATACTCGAAGTCACGTATATTTAACGATTCTAAACACATCTTTATCTGAATATATCTGATACATCTGTTTTCCTAAAGTTATACTCCCTCCGTCCCGATTTGTTTGTCCACTTTTTTACTTTTAGATGTCCCAAATTGTTTGTCTAATTTTGAAGTTGACTTGTCAAAATTTTTCTAATGCCCTTCCTTTTTTAAAAAATCATACTTTAGAAAACGTAAACTCTCATTTAATGTTAAAAAAGTTAAGGGTATTTTTGGAAAGTAAAAATTTTTAAGAGTAATAATTGTGTTTCCTAAATAAATTGGAATTTCGAAAATGGACAAACAAATTGGGACTGAGAGAATACATAATTAAAACCTATACCTGTTAAATGGGGTAAATATCTTACAAAATAAAAGTACAAATTGTGGAATCTAAACAGACTGATTACAATATCATCTGCAACTGAACTGTCATGTCCAGTTGATCACGTCTCTCTTTGGCACACATGCAGTCATGTGTGAGCAATAGTGTTTCGAATCTGAAATTTCAATCCAAGGCTAAGACTAGGGCCGTAAAAGGGACTTCGTTGCAAGGAGATCGAGGCGCAATTCTGTAAAAAGTCGTTTAAATTGAGCTCATTACATTAATAAACGAGCTCAAATCAAAATTTTATGCTCCTTTCCTAAACGAGCTCAATTTAGAATTTCTAAACGAGCTTTGGTTAGCCAAAACTCGGTTCAAGTAAGTTCGCAAACTTGAAAATATATTCATAAGGCGAGCTCGAATGATTTAAAAGTGCGACTTGACTCGGCTTTGAAGCCTAAAATGCTATATTAGTATTCATTTGTAAACCCCAAAAAAAGATTAAAAAATTTCTTATAGAGCTTGAATTTGAGCTCAAAATTGGATCTTTTATATTTGTCTGACTCGAGCCCAAGCTCATTTAGATTTTGACCAGCGAGTTCAAAATAATTTAAAAATTCATCTCGACTCGATTCATCTAATTTAAAGCGTTAACTATAATACTATATAATCAAGGATAAATTTCACTCATTTCACCTGAGGTTTTTAATAATTACAGATACTTAGTTTTTGACAATTACAGATACCTGTCCTCAAGTTTTTTAAAACCGTACTAACCTTATTGTCAAAGTTGGCATATAACTTCCATCAATTGTAAATGGTATTTTATGTTCTTTCCTCCGATATTTTATGCGTGTTGTTGGGTTAATTTCATTAACCTTAGAAACTAATTTTACTACTTATTGGATATTAACTTTTATTATTATTATTATTATGTTAAAATTTACAACATATTTTGTCGAAAAAACTTTATTTTAAAGTTTTATTTTGGTAAGAATTAGTAAAATTTATCCTTTCTTACATTTTTTATTCTTTAAAGCTAAGTTATTGTTTGGTTAGTATTGGTCAAAAAGGTATATATATTAATTTGATATTAAATTATTATTACTATTATTGTAATTCAAATACTTCATAGTTATTTATAAAAATGCATTGAAATCTTATTTTAGACCCATGCTTATAATGTACAAATGTTTGTATTTCATCATATCCACCGATATATAATAACAATTCTTATTAAACAGATATATCAGCTATAGTGATTAATTTATAACATTATCTTAGATCATAAAAGTGTTTGGAGAATTATTTTTGGGAAACATATTTTTAGTTAAATTTAAGTTAAAATAAAAGTGGGTCCCACATTTTTCTATGTGGGTCCATATAAAGATGTGTTTACATAAATATGGAGTTTAAGATTACGTATTGGGTTGGAAAAACCATTTATATATGAATTAAAAACTGAATTCAAAGTAGGTTCCAAAATTGGTTGAAAGAGGTAAAAATAGTGTTAGTCCCATATAAGAAAAATATGAAATTTTCATCTGGCATATATAGCTTGGGATTGGTTAAGGGATTAGGTCCCCAAGGAGCTCCCAATTTTGTAGATGGTGAAAGACCTAAGTAACATGGCATTTCGCCAAACTATCACACATGCACGTCTGTGCGTCGTGTTCGGGTTCGGATCATGTAGATAATATTTTTATTAAAAAATTAATTAATCAAATTAATTTCTTTCTAGATTTAATTTTGGTTTGTTTCTGACCCGTTCAAATATTTTTGACCCGTTTGATCCAATAGAATTTTGACTGTTATCTTGGACGATTAATGATCGTTTGGACGCCGAATGGTTGTAACTCATGGCCGAACCAATGCCATCCACACCAAACCAGTGCAACCCTTACCTTTTGTAGCCGAACCAGTGCATCTTTTGGATTGAACCACATCTCTTCACTGCTTACAAATAAAGGTCATCCCATTCAAATAGACCTCTATTCTTGCATATCATAGCATCCTGTTGCATTATTTTTCTTTTTTTGAGAGAGAGTTCAGTGCACATTTTTGGTTCGATATAATTGTAGTTTGTAGTGCTGCTACTACAAGGTTTGATTATTGCATCTTGGGAGGTAGACGTCATTCCATCTCGTAGTACCGTAACAAGGGAAAATTATAAACTAAAGTTTGTAAGGTTATCGAATCTCTTTACGGTTTAAAACAAGCACCAAAACAATGACATAAGAAATTTGACAATGCAATGATGTCAAATGGGTTCAAGATAAATAAAAGTGACAAATGTGTATACATGATGCACACAAATAAAATTTATGTCATAGTTGTGTCTTTATGTTAATTACATGCTCATCATTAGAAGGCTACATATGCATTGAATATTTTGCTTATATTTATATACGAATTTGGAGTTTATTTTTTTTCAGCCTAGAGTGAACAAATTTGTTCATCTCTCATCACGGAAGATCACTTTGACATTTCACTTCGATGATCAAAATTATTTTTTTGTTCAAATTAATTTTTTTAGTTATTATAAAACAAATTCAGCTAAGTCGGACATCGATAAATGATTGACTTAAAAATCTAATTTTTTATTTTAAAATTTAAAATTTAAAAGTTTAAAAACTAATTTTTTAAATCAAACACTTATCGATATGTAATTGGGTTAAAATTTTTCGTGATAACTAAAAAATTAATTAAAATAAAATAGACAATTTTGATCATCACAATGAAATCTCGAAATGATCTGGAAAGGGGGACAAACTTTATTCACGAATTTATACATGAGGGTGTATGGATACACTTTCTCGCATTTGTTTGGTTCGTGGGGTAGGGTTGCCTTTTCAGTGTTAATGTAGTCTGGATCAAGTGGACCTCATTGGCCCATTTATTTTGGACCCATTTCGTTTGTCATTTATGATAATATCTACTGCATTTTGGAATGAGGAATATTGTTACGAACACATATATTTTGGATGAGCAATGCTACTAACACATAAAATTATACATCATGTTTCTGCGGCATCTATTGATTTGAACATATATAAAAACTTACGGGACTCGCTTTTACATTTTGATGTGTTAGTAGACTTATTCATTTCGAATACATCGGAAAACAGATGTTTTCATAACCGTTCAATACATGTAGATCTATTTGCATCAAACGATTTCGAATACATATGTATCTAAATGTGTCCGGAACATGTGTTTCTCGACTCTTTGATATGGAATTGTGACTTTTCACCTTTTCAAGGGCGCGAGGCAAGATATTTGTTGCTGTGTTTTCTGGGCCTACAGTTTCACAAAGTTGACCCCACCACACCACACACACCTGGAAAACCTCCTGGGCCAGGATTTGGGTTGGCCCATGCAATGTCAATTCTCGAGAGAGATGTCCAGCCCAAATGGCAACATTATATTGTTCATTATATTATACAAAAAATTAGTCAAAATAATAAATCTCGGTTGATTTAGCCCATTAAGGATGGATTAATCTAATTTACGGAAAATTGGTTAACAAGGACAAATTTGGATTGATTTGCCCATTAAGGACGAATTAATTTAATTTACGAAAAATTGATCAAAAAGACAAATCTAGATTGATTGGGCCCATTAAGGATTAATTAATTTAATTTATGAGTCAGGGTCTATTGATTGAAAAGTTTTAATGGCTTAGGTCATTTTATAGACGGATTTTCCTCTAAACACGAAGAGGTAATTTTATTTAATAATATTATTGCTTCAAAAACTAACAGATAATGTTGTTTGTTAAAGTATCTGTTAAAAGCGACATATGATGTTAACTGGTAACAATAACAGGTAATTTTATCGAATAAAATTATCATTTCACAACTAAAAAATAAAGTTATTTTTTTAATGGGCGAATCAGATAACATTCTCTGTTAAATTATCTATTTAAATCGACAAAAATATTGACTGATAGATACTAAAAAGTATAGTGATCTAATAAAATTATTATTTCAAAATTAATAGATAAAATTATTTATTAAAGTATTAGTTAAAAATATAAAATAATGTTAACTGGTAAATATTAATTAACATGTAACTTTATCGAATAAAATTAGTACTTATCATTTATAGGGCCTTTGAGACCCACCTCCATTCTTCTTCATCCATGTGTCGGTTTGTAATATTACTTGGGTTCATTTAGCAGCTAGCTGTCTTGTTGGCCTCTTGCCAGCCACATCTTACAAGCTATGGCTCATAATTATCATGTACCCCGGCCTCCTTTTTCAATGAATTCACATTTTGCCGAGTAGAAAAAAAGTCGTGCAAAAAGGAAGGTAGTCGAAGTTGTAAATTGTCATTAATTTTGGTCGTCTTTGAAAATATGAACGAAATTGATTGTTAAATTAATTTCGATAAGAGATCGGAAACTGCTGAGAAGCTATGTTCCTTGTTAATATCTTGTGCCGTTGAATATTTCAAAGACGACCAAAACATAAGTCCTCGCAGAAATAAAATTCAATGATTATAGGACACGGCTACTCGTGAAACTACAGCTAACAATGAAATGATTTGGACATGCCTTGGTATTTTTTTGAGGGAAGTAAGAATATTCAAAACCATGTCATTTCATTGGGTTATTTCATGTATGTATGTATGTATAGTATAGCTTCAGGATTAAGCACAAAAGAGGGTTATTTCATATGTATGTATGCTATCAAATACCCTCCTGATAGCATTCCCTTGGCGACCTGAGCTCTATTTTCTGTGTGATTTAAGCCTTTAACAAGCCACTTATAGCTTGAATTAAACCCAATCTCTGTTGTACTCCTCTATTTACAAAATGATTCTTGATTGGTTAGCCGCCCATTGGGTTATTTTTCTTAAACGTTGGAATCAATCCCAATATTATTGGTAATTTATAGTTCAAAGTTTCCTAGCATTACTCTCATTTCCTAAATTAAAGTTTTTGTTTATTTATATGTATTTGTTGCATTTATCTCTGTCATCTTGAATTTGATTTCCGGATTCTTCATATTTGGAGTGTGTTTATTTCTTTAAACTTCGGATATAACTATTTAAATTATCACCCCTTGTTTATTCATATCTTATTTCGTTCCGTTATAAGTATTTTATCTGATTCTACGTTTTTAAGGAACAATATAATTTGTTTTTTTGCACGTCAACATGCTGAGTTGTACATGACGTTGACGTTTCATTAAATTATACCCAGAAACATTGAATTTAACCAAAGATAATCCCCCAATTTCCTTGTTCAATATTCAAGTGGTCAGTACAGTGAGATACAACAGTGCTATATACACATCATTTAACACACTCACCCAGGTAATCGACTATGTTGATTTGACGCATTAAGGATTAATTAATTTCATTTATGAGTTAAGAGTCTATTGGTTGAAAAGTTTTAATGGCTTATGTCATTTTATAGACGGATTTTCCTCTCAACACGAAGAAGTAATTTTATTTAATAAGATTATTATTTTGAAAAATAATAGATAATTTTGTTTGTTAAAGTATCTGTTAAAAACGACATATGATGTTAACTGGTAACAATAACAGGTAACTTTTTTGAATAAAATTATCATTTCAAAACTAAAAGATAAATTTATTTTCTTAAAGGGCAAATCAGATAATATTTTATGTTGGTTTGATATATCTATTGGTTAAATTAGAAAAGATAAAATATATAATTTTATATGATAATATTATTACTTCGAAACTAATAGATAATATTGTTTGTTAAGGTATCTATTTAAATCGATAGAAATATTAACTGATAAACACTAACAGATATAATAATCTACTAAAATTATTATTTCAAAACTAATAAATAAAATTATTTGTTAAGGTATCTATTAAAAGCTTAACATAATGTTAACTAATAAATATTAGTTAACATGAAACTTTATCTAATAAAATTATTACTTTTATATCTGACGAACATATAACGAACATATACATTGACGCATCATTGATAGGATCTTTCCATGTGTCGATTTGTAATATTACTTGGGTTCATTTAGTAGCTACCTGTCTTGTTGGCCTCTTGCTAACCACATCTTACAAGCTATGGCTCGTAATTACATGTACCTAGGAGTGTAACTAGCCCGGTTTGATCCGGTTTGGTATATTTTATGCGCCCGAACCGATTTTTCGATTTAAGAATTCTATAAACCAAAACCAAACCGATTACATCGGTCTGGTTTCGGTCCGGTTTGGTCCGATTTCAATTTTTGACCTTTTGGACAATATTTTGGACAATTTCAATGAGCAATTTGTTTTTAATGACTATCCTTGCAATTTGTTTGATGTCAAGCGATGTGAAACCTAGATTGAACGATTTGCAATGACGGGACACTAAAATTATTCATGCGATATATGAAACAACTAAATCAATCTCAATATACAACAAACCTAAGAAATAGCCCCACAATGAAAGAAATAAACTAACAACAAAAGACTCTTATACAAAAAAAATAAATAACCAATTCTTGGTTCGATCCATTAACATCTCTATAGCCACTGTACAAGGATGGCCAATAAAGTTAGCTGAAGGTATGCATAGTTAAATAAAACTGAATAAGCAGAGCTGTAATTTATGTCGACAGTAACTCGTAAGTGACATTGCAAGATAATTCTGAGTTACAATCTGCTATATTTACATAGAACGAATATGCAGGAACACCTAAAGCAACCCCATAAGTGAAATGAAACACACAAAATAGGCAACTCCATAGAAAAGGAGCAACCCGAACACAAATGATGTAGGACACAATATTTGCCCGGTCATTTTCCAAACTTAAGTAATAATCATCGTGCATGAAAAGGAAACCCCCACATAGTACAGAAAAGAAGGAATGTCAACAAAAGTTGAGACAGAGCATTGTACAGAAAACGAACTTGTTGCACCCACTAATCAAACCACATTGTACAAAGGTATTAATACTTCCCATTCCAAGGCAACTAAGAAGAGTGAGCAAGCTTAAACTTGAAAGTAGTGCAGTCTCCCAAGCAGAAGGAAGCATCGGAGGAGCTCTCATGGGCTCTCTTGTTGCCATAATCAGGATACCTTTCCTTGTAGAAGGGAACACTCTCATGTAAAGGCCTATTTTCTCTGCTTTCTTCACCAAGTCCCACTTGTTGTAAGGATCACCATCATTATGACTTACATGAATCTCTCCTTCCTCCTTCCTTAACAACACTTAATTAGCATTCCTCAGAAACCCTTTAACCAATCGCTTATTCAACCTACATCAGTCAGTCCCAATCATGCTTACATGAGCCTGAGGTTTTCATCCAGATGTTCCTTACGCCAAATCACAAATGAAAACACACCCAAAAAAAAAAAACTACAGAAAAAATATTATGTCGCACGTCAGTTATAAAAATCTAATATCAAACTTCAACTTCATGCTGCAAAAACTTAGAGATGATAAAATGCAAAAAAAAATTTAAAAGAAAAAAAAATAGAAGTAGGAATAATTTTATTTTACCTATATCTTCTTCGGTCCTTTTCATATCTGAGTGACACATGATTCCTCTCTGAAATCTCCCAAAATTTATGAAAAGCAAAAACAAGTTAAATCATAAACATAAAAATAAAACTCAAATATAAAAAAATAATTAAATGTAGACTTGTAGTACCCAATTCAAGTGCCTCCACCTCATCTAGTTGATCTCGAAGAGATATTTGAGAGGATACCTCAACTAATTTTGTGCACATATAAGGGCCTCTGCCACTTCGGAAGAAAGAGATGTTCGGTAAGGATCAAGAATACGTCCTCCCATGCTAAAAGCGGATTCAGATGCAACGGTGGATACCAGAATATCTAGAATGTCTCTTGCCATGCGAGAGAGAATTGCATACTTGTCCGAGTTATCTTTCCACCAAGTCAAAAGATTCCAATTATTACCAAGTCTTTTGCCATCTTCATTAGTCTCCGACCAATACCTCTCCAACCTCGATTTGATCACCATATTACTCTCCTCTTCCATGAAATCATCGAATTCATTTTCCATTGTCTCGCCAAAATCCATAGACCGTTTGGCATTCTTCTCGTTGTTTCTAGAAAATTCACCTTGTTGTGGTTGTCCATGGTCAATAATACTCTTCTCATACTAATTGTAAAGTCTTGTCATCCCATCCTTCATCTCAAGAATCTTGTTTTGAACAACCATTTTGTCGTGATGTTTGTTTAAACTCCATCTCACAAAATTAAACTTGTAACAGGGATCAAGTACATTAGCATATAACAATAAAGAGTTTATCTTTTCAAACTTACCCCAATATTTGTCTAACTTTTTATTCATACCCCTAGCCAAGAGCACTAACTTAGCATCATCGCTATTCTCTAATTTGGCAATTGTATTTTTTTACCCTCATTACCTCTTTGAAAAATGTATTGAAAGTCACATACAAAGAACTTGAAAACCTTTCGGTTACAAGGTAAAACACTTTAAGAACTTCAACATACAATTCCACCACTTTCTAATCATCACTAGTACGAGTACATCTCTCTCTCCCTTTCCCTTGCCTTTTCCTTCTCTCACTTGGCCCGACCAATAAATTTTTTCGTTCCACATCATTCTCATTCTCAATCTCAAACTCATGGTTGTCTACACCACCCTCATCCTCTCTAACACCAACATAAAGTGACATATTATCTTCCTCTTCTAATCTCTCAAACGCTTTTTGATATATCAACGCTCTTTCCAACAAAATGTAAGTTGAGTTCCAACGAGTGGCCACGTCTAAACAAGGCATGAGTTTAGATTCAATTTTATCTCTATCGGCACATGATCTAAACTTACCATACCTTGTCGGTGAGGACCTCACATACTTCACAATGTTACGTACCCTTGCAGTTGACACATCGACATCTTTCAACCCCTCTCGAACAACCAAGTTCAATATATGAACACAACACCTAACATGTAAAAAGTCATAGTTTAGAACAGTGAAGTCTCTTTTCATAGTCTTCTTCTTCAAGAAATCTATTTTGCCATTATTCGAGCTTTGCATCGTCAATCGTGATTATCACCACAAAACATTTTTCTACTACCTTACCAAGTGTCTCCCCTTTGTGATTTGGAACTAAACAAAAGTTGAGAATCTTTTTGTGAAGTATCCAATCACAATCAATGAAATGGGATGTAAGACACATATAATTAAGATTCTGAAGAGAAGTCCAAGTGTCTGTGGTTAGACAAATTCGTTGGTCCCTTAGTGCTCTCTTTAAAACTTTCTTCTCATCTCTATACAATTGAATACAATCTTTTGCAAATGTTACCCTATTAGGGATTTTGGTCCACTTCGGTTGTATAACTTGCATGAATTCTTTAAAACCTTGACTTTCAACAAAACGAAATGGCAATTCATCAAGCACAATCATTTTTGCCAAGGTCTTTTTACATGCGTCCACACTAAAGCTTACGGCGGTAAGCTTTGGAACCGTACCTCCTCCACTCACGCCTCCAAACGATAGGGTTTTTTGTCTTTTATCTCCCTTCCTCTTGATATTGTACTCGCTAAAATCATATTCTCTATATAACTTCACAATATGGGTTTTCATTGACGATGTCCCATTATTGTTGGAATGACATGAATATTCTTGGACACAATGATTACATCTAGCCTTTGGTGTCTCACCCTTCTTCTCTACCAATTTAGTGAAATGATCCCATACTATAGACCTTTTTTTTTTTTTTGGCTTTCGGACTCCGTTTCTTGTTTTCATTGCGTTCATTTTCATCCACTAATACATATTCTCTATTTACACTATTAAGTCCAGAATCATCCATCTACATAAAAACAAACAATGCAACGTTCATATAATGAATATATATGCAACTTGGCAAAAGAAAGAGTCTTGCAACTTGGTGCTCTGCTCCAAAAAATCTTTTAACTTTGGGGCAGAGCTTGCAACCAGGTGCTCCAATCACAATAATTGAAAAATACTAAAATAGAAGGAAATTCAAACCTCTAGTTTGCAGGAGATCACCTAAATAAAGGAGGGGCTCTGCGCCTATAGAAAAAATAAACTATTGGTCAAAGAAAATAAAAGATCATGTCCTACAACAATACTGTAAAAAATAAAAGCTATAATAAATCTTTAATTGTCATAAGGATTTGAATGTGATTTGAACAACCCACTTTCATGAATAACAATGTGATTACAAGATGTTCATAAAGTTCATATAGTATGCCACAGTAGAATGTCTTTCTTTTGTAACGTAAACCGAAGTAAAATCACACATTATACATCTAATGTTCATACATCTACTTACCACTATCAGTCCACACGTCTAAGTAAAATGTTTTGGTCACATAGTATGTTTGATGAGTGCCCAATCTGATATGTTTTGGTCACATAGTATCTCATCCCATACTCTAATCAACAACACATAAACAGATAAACTGATAAAAGCAATACCTTCCACCCACACCTACCCCCACTACATTCATATCCATCCAATGTTCGAAATTATAAAGTTTGAATCACGTAGTATACGGGTCCAAAAATATTCATAAAGTTCGAAACTATTCATAAAATTCAAAAATGGAGAACCTCCCCAAGTTCGAAAATAGAGAATGAATAGGAAGATTACCTGATTTACCTCAAGGTCGAGTAGAGTTTAAGACCACTGGAAGAGATGAATCGATCAGACGAAGAGAGAAACGTAGAGAGAGACGTAGAGGCCAGAGACGCAGGCCACGCAACCAGAGAGACGAGAGATGCAGCCAGAGATAGACGAGAGAGACGCAGCTAAAGAGAGACACGGCCAGAGTTGGACGCAACCAGAGGTTGACATAGACGAGACTCGAGAGAGGCGCAGATGGGAGGAACTAGGAAGATAAGATTTAGGATTTCAACCTTCAGGGGTAAGTGTAAGTGTGGAAGACTGGGCTAGTGGGCTCAATTAATTAATTGACCGCCAAAACTTAATATATATATATATATATATATATATATATATAAAAGTGTAACAGTGGAACGCTAAAAGTTAAAATATAATAATTATAATAAATGTTAAAATATTATATATATATATTTATAATTGTATTATATGTATATATATTAATACCCCAACCGGTCCGGTCCGGTCTGATTTTTCAACCCCTTAAACTGTAAACCGGACCGAAAATCCAGTTTTCAAAATTCTCAAATTGAAACCGAACTGGACCGATTTTTGAGCTCTTTAAATTGTCGGTCCGGTCCGGTTCTCCGATTTTTAATTTCACCCCTACGTGTACCCCCTGGCCTCCTTTTTCAATGAATTCACATTTTGCCGAGTAGAAAAAAAGTCGTGCATGTCCTTGACGTTAGCTTCCACGTGAAGTGACTCACTTAGTGGTGATCTTACAATGGAAGGCCTAATTGCACCACTCCTCTCTCTCTCCCCCCCTCTCTAGGTTTTCTGGCCCTTTTCCTTCTTCTATTTTAACTATTTATTGTTGCGATTGCATCCTCGAGAACAATTAAGTTTCCACCATTTCAAAGAAGGCATTACTTTTAGACATGAAAAACCGTTAGCTAAGCATGTAAAATCGTACGAGAATGCCAATGAATCATCAAGACCGATCCTTAGGCTACTTATCATGGCTTTTAGGAATTTAAAATTTGATCACCCAGATGTTGGTTGAAATAATGGAATTATAAAATTATGTTGATTTCAATTTGGCTTCATGGCTTAGAAACTCAACTTCCCATAAGATGGTGGTTTAATTAATAGAGTCAATATTTTGCCTATCACACATCGACCTATTGTCTAATTTAATTATGAGAAAAAGTACTCAAAAATGGGATTAAATATACTATAAGGTCGGAACGGAACTTATAAATACCCTTGACAATTTTTCACGTAAACCAGCAATTTAAAATTTATTAAGTGATCGATCTTCATTCAATTGAGGTTTGAGTTCTTCACAATCTATATTCGAGAAATATTTTTTTTATTTGAATGGAGGTTGTAATATATATACACAGACACAAGAATACGATTTTGAGAAAATTGAGCGGGATCACTCCTTGGTGGTTGTAGTCAAGTGGTGGGGGGCGGTAGCATGGTCGTAGTCCTCATTCAAAAAAAATATTATTCACCTTTCAAATGGTGAGCAATATTATTTGTCAATACAAACTCATTTTCGAAATTACAATTTTTTTTTTTGGCACACTAGAATGAAAGACATGAAAATTATGTTTTGACCAAACAAAAAGGAAGGTAGTCGAAGTTGTAAATTGTCATTAATTTTGGTCATCTTTGAAAATATGAACAAAACTAATTGTTAAATTAATTTCGATAAGAGATCGGAAACTGCTGAGAAGCCGCGTCCCTTGTTAATATCTTGTGCCGTTGAATATTTCAAAGAAGACCAAAATATAAGTCCTCGCAGAAAATTCAAAGATTATAGGAAACGGCTACTTAGAAACTACAGCTAACAATGAAATGATTTGGGCATGCCTTGGTATTTTTTTTGAGGGAAGTAAGAATATTCAAAGCCTTGTCATTTTATTGGGTTATTTCATATGTATGTTTGTATATATATATGCACTGCTTCAGGATGAAACACGGAAGAGGGATATAGAAACGTTGTTGTAATTAAGTTTTGGTAGAGGAAGAAATTTAGGAAACAACATCACCAAGAGCAATGCCGCAGATCCCAATTCCCATGATTGTATTTCTCATATTGTTTGGTGTTTTGTTTTTCGTTGCTATCATCTCAAGTTTAATTAGAGGAGGAGGAGGAAGAGGCAGTACTCGTGGTGGCGGTATGAGAGGAGGAGGCGGTGACGGTGGTGGAAGTGGTGGCGGTGACAGTGGTGGAGGTGAATGCGGTGGCGATGACGGTGGTGATCATGAATATTGCGGTGGCGGTGACGGTGGTGGTGGGGGAGGATGTGGTGGCGGTGGGGGTGGAGGGGGAGGAGGAGGATGTGGTGGGGGTGGAGGAGGAGGAGGAGGATGTGGTGGGGGTGGAGGAGGAGGAGGAGGAGGAGGAGGAGGAGGAGGTTGCTGAGAGGGCGACGGCAATGGTGGTGCAGCCTAATTTTGGCAACCTGACCTCTACTTTCTCTGTGATTTAAGCTTTTAACAAGCCACATATAGCTTGAATTAAACCCAATCTCTGTTGTACTCCTCTATTTACAAAATGATTCTTGATTGTTTAGCCGCCCATTGGGTTACTAGGGACAATGTACCTGTTATTTTTCTTAAACGTTGGAATCGATCCCAATATTATTGTTAATTTATAGAGTTCAAAGTTTCCTAGCACTCTCACTCCTAAAAGTTTTTGTTTATTTATAAATATTTGTTACATTTATCTCTGTAATGTAATTCTGAATATGACTTCCGGATTCGTCATATTTGGAGTGTGTTTACTTCTTTAAATTTCGGATATAACTATTTAAATTATTTCACTTTTTCTTTATTCATATCTTATTTCCTTCAGTTATAACTATTTTATCCAATTGTAAGTCGTGCATATGCCCTGAACATTGCCTTGCACATCAAGTGATTGGCTTAGTGGTGGTCTTAGAGTGTAAGGCCTAATTGCACCACTCTTCTCTCTCGTTTTTTTTTTTTTTATAATAATCTTTCGATTTTAATTATTTATTGGTGCCAATGCATTGTCAAAGCCAACTAACTTTCCGGCAGTTTAATGGGAAAACGTCATCGTTCCCAACAGAGAGACATCCCCTATGTAGCTTTTAGTCTTGAAAAGTCATTAGCCAAGCACGCAAAACCTTGCGGAGGTGACATTGTGTCGTCGAGGCTAAAAAGTTCTACTGCAATATTGGCTAATTAAATTTGAATTCAATATTTGCTTGGTGGCTTAGAAAATCAACTTCCTATAAGATGGTGGGTTTGAGGATAGAATAAGAAATTTTAGTTAATAGGGTCAATATTTTATCTAGAATTATACATCGACCAATTATTTAATTTAATTACGAAAAAAATTACTCATAAAGGGGATTAAATATACTATAAGGTCGGCGAATGCAACTTATACATATCCTTGACGATTTTTCGTGTTTTGAAAATGATATATACATGGTAAAATCATTATACTACACTAGCAATTTAAAATTTATCAAGTGATCTCCATTCATTTGAGGTTTGAGTTCTTCACAAATTATATATGAGAAATGTGTTCTATTTTTTAAAATGAAAAGTTATAAAATGCTTGGGACGATGTTATAATTAATTTAAGTAGGACTTAATTCTTAATTTTTTCGTAATAATATATACAAGGATATGATGATTTTAATAAAATTGAGTGGTTGTAGTTGAGTGGCGGGGGCAGTAGCGTGGCAGCAGTCCTTGTTAAAAAAAAAAATTCAAATTTGAAATACCGAGCAATATTATTTCTCAATATAAACTCATTTTTGAAATCACAAAAAAAAAAAAAATCATTAAGTTTTATTTTTTGGCACACTAGATAATAATTATGTTTCGACCAAACAAAAGGAATTAAGGTAGTTAAAGTTGTAAAGTCATTAAGAGTGGATTTGGCCTAACTAATTTATTTTAATTTATTTTTTGTCTCTATTCTTTTTTTTTTTTTTTGCATTTGATATTTTGACCTCAATATTTTGTGGTTTATTGGTCGGTCTTGATGAAAAGAATCTAAAAAGTATAAAATTATGTCCAAAAATTAAAAAAATATCACTAAAGACGACGAATAAATTAAAAAAACTCTGTTTTTGATATATTTTTGTCTTTTCTGAATTTTTTTCAAATTTGGCTCATGATTTATAACTTTTCTGAAAGCTCTTATCGGGATGAACTAATAAATCAAAAAAAGTTGATGAAAAACAAAAAATTACAAAAAAATTTCACATAAGGACGAATTTTTTTTTCAATAAATATCACAATCCAAATGGACGAAAAAAATCATTAAGTTTTATTTTTTGGCACACTAGATAATAAAAGTCATGAAAATTATTGTAGATGGGTAGATTTTCTTAATCAGAATGGAAAACTAATACCTCAATATCTGGCAGAAACAATATTCTCAATCTAGATGGATCTGTGATCTGTAAAACTATAAATCGTCAAAGAGCCCTCTGCTGCTGTGGGAGGAAGACGCTCTGATGATTAAGTCAGGCAAAAGCTCACAGGATGAATAATAACTCAAGCCAATATTCTCTATTAGAAAGCAAAATTATGCACTAGTAAAAATGTACGTTTTTTTGTTGAGCTGGAGCTTTATTTATAGACTTATCTTTAGTCCTAATTCTCTTAGGATTCTGATTGGAGTGAGGTGTCTTCTGATTGACCACTAATGAGATAACTCTCTATCAAGATCTTCTGTTATTAGAGTTTCATTTAATTAATACTTATCATATTAATTAAATTAGCTGTGAATTTCTCATCCATATCTGTTAGAAATGTATCCCGACTTTTTTGAGATTTTGTCTTATCTCGGAGTAACAGTCGCGCATCACCTTTCTCGGGTTGATGGTGTTCTCGGACCGCCTTTCTCAAGTCGGCAAGATGTGGGGCCGCCTTGACCAGGTCGGCTTATTGCCAAATCATCTTTCTTAGATCGGCTGACTAGATTTTCGGCATTTTTGGTTCAAATATAGTACGGATAACCTTTCTCAGGTCGGGCATAACCTCACGTGATCGGCGCGTGTGTTTTGATGTATCTTTTATTGGTGCCAAACTAAATCCTTGCTGAGACGAATAAATGTATTTTCTCATTTACATTTTTACCATCGTCAATTATGTTTCTACCAGACAAAAGGAATTAAGGTAGTCGAAGTTGTAAAGTCATTAACTTTTATTTTGGTCGTCTCTGAAAATAAGAACGAAACTGATTGGCAAATTAATTTCGATAAAAGATCGAAAACTGTAGAGAAGCCGTGTCCCTTATTAATATATTGGGCCATTGAATATTTCAAAGAAGACCACACCATAAGTTGGCAGTGTGTAGACTTGAAAGATTATAGGACACGAGGACGTTTGAAATGGTCCTTTGTTTTGTCGGAAAATACAGCAAACTGTGGTGTGATTTGAACATACATGACTTGTTTTTCTGTGTGCAAATTTAGAATATTCAAAAACCTCTTTTGTGAAATTATCACGTGGATATATGTTTGTAGAGAAATTTGGAACTGGTCAACGGTCATAATTGATTGCATTTATTGACCCTTTCTGAATTTATTTCGATGATTGGAATTTTTACTGTTGATGATGCTGAAAAGAGAATAGTTTTAATTATTACGGTTGACGATGTTGAAGAGGACTGCGGAGTATGTTGTGCAATGCGCACAGTTTTTTGCGCATTAAAACAACGTTGTTTTGGTATGCAACTGCACAGCAAGAGCCCCTTCCGTGTTGAAAACAGGATGGTTGTCTCCGTGCTCCTACGGTAATCTCTGCGCACAAGTCCTAAGATGGGGTGGTTTTCGTCTAAAAATCCTTTGATGATCGAATCACTAATCGAAAAAGCGATAATGTATGTATTCACGAGAGAGTGTAGAGTATGAGTGAAAACGTACGTAGTCCCCTTTTATAAAATGGAAGATGGAGGGATTCTAGACGAACTTATGGATGGCGCCAAACACTTTCCTCTTCTTGTTGGGAGGAGCGAGTCATTTACTGAGTTATCTGTTTTCAAAATTTCGAGCGTTTGAAGGTGCCATTTGAAGGATATTCTCATTGAGCGAGTTCCTTGATTAATTCCTCTTGGTCGAGCGGCATGACTCTCGGAAGGTTGAGTGCCTGCTTGCAATGTTGTGCCGAGCATCTGAAAATTGAGGCATTATTTACCGAACACATGGATACAAAGTGGATAAGTATTAAATGACCACGTTTTAAGTAACCGAGCATCGCGAGATCGAACGTTGAACTAAGTCAATCCGAACTCATCAATACTAAAATCCAAAAAAACTCACAAATAACCTCCTGATAGCATCCCTTGATCTTCTTACCTCAACCAGTCACATATAAATAAAAAACATTTAAAATTAGTATGGTCAACCCAATCGCTATGTAGGATATATCAAGTCAAATTTATTAATATATAAATCTGGTACACCTGTATTCAGAATTGGCCCCATGATTGCTTCCTTGATTTATTCCTTGTTTTTTATTTCTGAAATAAGACTATTCAAAACGTCAAACTCAAGGGTTTTACATACGTGTAGATAATTCCGACCTTCGTTCAGCCTTCTACCACATAAATTTCAAAGAGGAAACTAAGCCTATATATATGTATCATGTATGTATATATGTATAGCACAGCTTCAGGATTAAGCGCAGAAGAGGGTTATAGAAACCTTGTTGTAACATCATCACGAAGAGCAATGGCGAGTGGACTCACAGTTTTCTTGATTGTTGCCGGCGTGACGTTTGGTGTTTTCTTTTGCGTTGCTATCATCTTACGTTGCACTAGAGGTCCTGGACATTCCGGAGGAGGTGGTTTCGGTGGTGGTGGTGGTGGTGGTCATATTGGTGGTGGCCATATCAGTGGCCACCATGGTGGACATGACATGGCAATATTCATTGCCACCCAGGACGTTGGAGGCCATGGTGGCGGTGGCGGATGTGGTGGCGGTGGAGGAGGAGGAGGAGGAGGAGGCTGTGGAGGTGGTGGAGGTGGTGGTGCTGGTGGCGGTGGCGCAGTCTAACTTTGACAACCCTCTCTTTTCTCTGTCATTTAAGTCTTTTACAATCCACATTTAGCTTTAATTGAACCCAATTTGTGTTGTACTCGTGTATATTCCCAAATTATTGTCAAATTTAGTGGTTACGACATTACTGAAAATGATAATGTTACATATTTTTTTTTCTTTTGAATTTATTTGATTACAATACATATCACTTGATTCTTGATTACATATTTTAGTTGCTTGTATAAGCTTTCACGAAAATATGGAAATGATATTATATATACGTGCTTATGGTGAATTATTATTTTTGTCGAGAAGTGACGGTTACTTTTGCATTTAGTGCCCTTCTCCTCATTTGCCAATTTTGCCGTAAGATTTACGAAGAGTGTCGTCATCTTGTTAAATGACACTCCTACGGTGAACAATTATAACAGTACGTTTGAACTCCTAGTTGCATGTTGTATTGACATCCGGTTAAAATCAACAAAAATCTATTTTTGTGTTAAAGATCAATGATGTATTGACATCCGGTTAACATGATTTGAAATCATACTTGAATTATAGGAGACGGCTACGCTTGGAACGTTCCTAGTGTTTGGTCGGAAACTGCAGCAAACAAATAATCTTATCAAAAGTAATGTCACCTGGATTTTGACAAATAGCAACATATTTATTTAACAATAATATTTTTTAATTTAAAGTGTCAATAGGTTTTTTTTAAACTACATGTGATATATTATTATAATAAAATAAATTCGTCGATATGTTCCAACCGCTATGAAAGATACCAAGTCAAATTATTATATATAACTCTGGATCACAAATATTCCCAATTGGGCCTATGATTGATTTCTTGATTTTTACTCTTTATTTTTTATTTGATGAGATAAGACTATTGAAAACGTGGAACTCAAGTTTTTTTCTTCTTCAAAGATAACAGATGAAACTAAGGCTATATCCATCCATCCATCCATCCATCCATCCATCCATCCATCTCTCTCTCTCTCTCTCTCTCTCTCTCTCTCTCTCTATATATATATATATATATAAGGGATTCCCATTTTGTTAAAATGCAGACATCTTATTTTCTCATTAAATTTGGGTAGTCCGAACCGTTCAATGTGTTTAAAATATGTTTTTGGATACTTGCTAGAAATCAGCTCAAACTATTATCGGGAAGGTCTTGATCTAAATAATTTTTCATAAAACTGTGCCTGTCAGCATTTATGAAAAAGTATTTGGATCAAGCACTTTCCGATATTATTTTGAGTTGATTTTTCGTGGATACCTTTAAAAACATGTTTTAAATACATTAAACGTTCGGATCATCAAAATTTGACCAGCAAATTAAAGATCTGTATTTTAACAAAATAAAGGACCCGTGAAGGAGAATAATACAGCTTCAGGATTAAGCACAGAAGAGGGTTATAGAAAACTTGTTGAGTTTTGGTGAAGAAAGCAGTGTAGGAAACAACACCACCAACAGCAATGCCGCCTGGATTCTCAACTTTCTTGATTGTTGTTGGCATGGCGATTGGTGTTCTCTTTTCCGTTGCTATCATCTTAAGGTGCATTAGAGGTCCAAGATCTTTCGGGGGAGACGGTTTCGATTGTTGTCATATCGATGGCGGCCATGGTGGACATGCCATGACAATATTCACTAACAACCAAGCTGGCGGCGGCAGCGGCGGCGGCAGCGCAGTCTAATTTTGGCGACCCTCTCTTTTGTATGTCATTCAAGCCTTTTACAAGCCACTTTTAGCTTTAATTGAATCAATTTTTTTTATCGGCAATTTTTTTTCATATATCATACACATAATTAGAAGTATATATGAAATAATAAAATAAGAAGAGCAAAACATTGAGAGAGTTTCGAAGAAAAATCATAAATCTTCCTAGTGTTGTTATCTGCTAATACTCGACCTACCGCTCAGTCTCCACTTTTTGAAACCAAAGATACAAAAACAAAAGAGTTGACAAGATGCCAACTCCACGGATACCCCACCAATGTGAGAAAACCAAAAGATCCCACCATGTTAGAACACATAAACAGAAGTACGAAATAATACAATAAGAAGAGCAAAACATTGAGAGAGTTTTGAAGAAAAATCATAAATCTTTCTAGTGCTGCTATCTGCTAATACTTGACCTACCTTTCAATCCCCATTTTTTTGAAACTAAAGATACAAAAATAAAAGAGTTGACAAAATGCCAACTCTGTGGATACCCCACCAATTTGAGAAAACCAAAAAGATCCCATGCCGGAACTAGGGGTGTAAAAAAAAGTTGAAAAAATCGCTAAATTGGACGGATCGAACCGAATGGTCTTTTTTGGATTGGTTCTGTGGTTGAGAACCAGATATTATGATTCGGTCCATTGTTTCATAATTACAAACCGTGGTTCGAACCGCACTAGACCGATTCTAATATATATATCCCAAAAAGGTTACAAGCCTCCCATTCCTCAAAATAAAAAATTCTTTTATTCTCAATATAGTTTTGTTTCTCATAAATTTATTAGATGTATAAATTTAACTTTTAAGATTAATGAAGTTGATGCAATTATTATGTTGTTTATTTTGTTCGGAATTTTAAAAAAATAATGTTATTCTATTCATATTTTTTCGATAATTTTTAAATGCTAACATGGTTTAGAATCGGAATCGAAATCAAACCGGATCAGTTTAATGGTTTGGTTTTGATTTGGTTCCATATGTGTAACGGTCTGGTTATGGTTCTCAACTCTTTGAAAACGTAATATATGGTTTGGTTCTTGAATTCTTACAGAATCGGTTCAATCCGGACTATGTACACCCCTAGCCAGAATACCCTCTTCTTCTTCCTCTCCCGAAAGCCCTTCCCCTGCTGCTATATCTGCCTTCGCTGTCACGGTGACCCTTCAGTATTGGCCCCCTATAATCTCCTCCTCAGTCGCTGTAAGTGTTATCAGACGTCGCTACCTCACCAACCACAGTCGCCCGTCAAACACTCTGTTGTACTCCTGTGTATATTCCAAAATTATTGTCAAATTTAATGCTAAGATGTTTTCTCCAAATGATAATCTGTTTAAATTTATTTGATAAGAATAATCTGTTGTGCAAATTTATTTGAATCAGCTCGATTACATTTTTTTAATTACTTGTATAGCTTGACCTTCTACAGAAATATGGAAATAGTATTCTATTTATACAATGGACAAAATGATTCTTGATTAGTTATCCGGCCATTGAATTACTAGGGATAACGTGTTCATTATTTTTTTAATTTGTACTATATAGTCACCCATAACGTAGCTCTCAAACCTAAAATCTGTGGTGGATTCTAAGAGACAAAGTCAAAACGCTTAATCTTTTACCCCAAACTTTGATATGCTCCTCCTTACCGTAGCAAAATTAAACATTAAGAAAGGGTAAGCAATTTTATGTACATAAATGAACCAAAATAGTATCTTACATATTTAGTGAAAATGGTTAGATAGTAACTTTTGAGGCCAAATGGCCTTGACAATTGGAAATAGTTTTTGACTAGGGATGAAATTGGTTCGGGTTTAATCGATTTTTCCGGTTAATTCTACTTTACTGCCTTTTTTCCAAGGTTCGAGTGCAGAGAATGCTTGGATTGGGAATGTAATTTTTGGGTTTGTTAATGAAGACAGGGAATTTTGAGTCCAAAGTGTGAGATGGATGTGCACTGGGTAGTTATTTGCAAAGACTGGTAGTGACTTGGATTCAACAAAAAGTGTTCGACAAATTGCCTGAAAGAAATTTGGCAAGTTGAACTTTGATGATAAGTAGATATTTTCATCTGGATAACCAAAGCGAAGCCATCAAAGTGAATCATTACAGGATGATCAAGGATCTGGTTTTACTTAATCATCACATATTTTCCAGCCTTTTCAGGGCATGTGGAAACCTTTCTGATCCTGTTAATGGTAGCAATCACTTTGGTGGAGATCAAGAAATCAAGATTGTAGTAATTTACTAGTGGAGTAGGAATTCGAGTCAACGGATCACCGAACCACTATAAGTTTCTTGCGTCCCTTCTCTCTCTTATTTATTGCACTCCACGTGTTTGATTAAATTTCTAGCTATATTTTTAATTGGGTATTTTAACTTAGCAACACGATTCATCCTCCCTCTTGGTTGTCTTTGGGATAACACTAACTAACCCAATCAGAATTCAGCACATGTTGAAAATAAAATGCCAGTTGTGCCAGCTCAAATACAACTAATGACAGCTCAAAGATAGCTTCCTAGCTAACTTGAAATTGGCCAAACACTTGAAGACTTGATGCTGCAATAGTGCTGATGAAGGCTGGTGGATAACACCTAAACTTGAAAGCTGAATATATTGAATACCAATCTAGATGCACGTGCAGCAGATGATATGCTTGATCATCACATCCTCCCGCAAGCTGATGCTGGTAAGGCATGAAGCATTAGTTTGGTTGTGAGAGTTGATCAAAACCGTTGAATGGTGAGACGTTTAGTGAAAATGCCAACAATTTGGTCATGAAAGGGTACATATCTAACAGCCAATTGATGACCGAGAATCTTTTCCTTGATAAGATTGTAGTCTACCTCCACATTTTGTGTGCGAGCATGAAACACTGGATTGGAAACCAAAGAAATGACTGAAATGTTATCACACCATAAAATAGGTATAGAACTAAGATGTGAAATATTAAGATCTTGAAACAACTGTTGTAACCCACGTGATTTCAATAGCCAAGTTAGCAAGAGCTTTATACTCTACTTCAGTTGATGATCAAGCAACAATTGGTTGTTTCTTGGCTGACCAAGAACCAAGAATAGAACCCATAAAATGCAATAACCCCTAGCTGATTTGCGATCAACACTATCATCAGCCCAGTTTGCATCTGAATAGGTAGTGGTATGAAAAACTTTAACAAAGTAAAGGCCATGATTGAAAGAACATTGAAAATATATAAAGATACGTTTAACAACATTAATATGACTGTCAAATGGAATATGCAATATACTGACACACTGCATTGACAACAAAAGTCAATTCTGGTCTTGTTAGTGTAAGATATTGCAAAGAACCAATAATAGTTCTATAAAATTCTTGACTAGCAAAAGGTGATCATCATCTGTTGGTGGAGGTTTGAGAGAGGAACAGGAACCACAAGGCCTGCAATTTGACATGCCAACCTTAGCAATTAAGTCATTAGCATACTTTATTTGTGACAAAACTATTCTAGTAGGCTTATAAAGAACTTCCATCCCTAAGAAATAATGTAGAAGACCCAAGTCCTTTAGAGCAAAAAGTGTACCCAAAGTTTGAATGGTTGATTGAATAAGAGATGAACTGCTACCAGTAACCAAAAAATCATCCACACAGACCAAGTGATAAACAATGTCTACGCCGTTCTGCATTATGAAAAAGAAGAGTCTGCACGACGACTGTGAAAATTAACCTTGCTTCATCACACATTGTGACAACATATCAACTATGCTCTAGGAGCCTATTTCGGACCATACATAGCTTGATGGAGTTTGCAAACATAGAAATGATTAATTGAGTCAACATATCCTTGAGATTGTTTTAGATAAACATCGTCATGTATATGGCCATGTAGAAAATTATTGGAAACATCTAGTTGTTTAATAGGCCAATGATTTTGAAGATCTATATTGATCATACCACCCTCAGAATTTGTTGCTTAATTACTGGACTAAACATTTCAGTATAATATAAATCTTCAGTCTGTTGAAAGTCCTGAGCAACCAAACATGTCTTATATCTAGCCACACTACCCTATGAATTTCTTTTGATCTTAAAAGTCCTGCCCTAAATGTGTTTAATATATTAAAGTAAATTCGATCAATATGCATTTTTAAAACGATTAATGTTTTCAACGAGCTCTAAAAGTGAATAGTTTTAATTATTACAATGAAATAAAAAAAACTCGTATTCAAATATTACTCTATGCATCATCATCTTACATCAACTAATCACATATGAATAAAACACATTTATAGTTAATATAGTCATTGCCATCGCTACGCGGGATACGAAGTCAAATTATTTTACACAAATTTGGAATACAAATATTTCAAATCAGGCCTGCGATTACTTTCTTGATTTACTTTTTATTTTATATTTTACTATTGAAAATGTCAAACTCAAGGGTTTTTGATGCGTGTAAAGTTGGGAGGGGGGGAGGGGGGGGGGGGGGGGGGGGGGGGGGTGTGGTTGATTTGGTGGTGGTCATATCAGTGGCAGCCATGGTGGACATGACATAACAATATTCACTACCAGTGATGATGGTGGAGGCTATGGTGGCAGTGGATGTGGGGTGGTGGGGGAGGGGAAGGGGGCGGCGATTGAGGGGGCGGCGGCTGTGGTGTAGCCTAATTTTGGTAACCCTATATTTTCTCATTTAAGCCTCATACAACTCACTTTTAATTTTAATCTAGGAAATACGGATGTGGATATGATATAATATGGATACGGCAATACGGTAAAACTTAAAAAAGTAGGATACAAGTACGTTATGGATACAATTGTAAAAATAATTTTTTTTTTATAATTTATCATATATATGCTTAAAAAAAAGCCAAAATTATTATGGCGTTTGTGGATGGCGATGAAGAAAATCTGATGTAGAGCTTTTTAAATTTTCTAATTATAATTTTCCCCCTTATGTTTATACTGTATTTTTTTTTTAAAATTTTGTCTTTTACAAGTCATCATTTCTCAAAAGTATCCGAAAGTATCTCAAAAGTATTCATTGCGTATTCAAAACGTATTTGAAATTAAAATAATTTAATTTTATTGTTGGATATTTTTTCGGCGTATTTGATACATATTGGGCGCCTATCGATATCTGGTAAGTATTCAATATGGGTACATGACTAGTGTCAAAAATATCCGTACTTCATAGGTTTTAATTGAACCCGATCCGTGTTGTACTTTTGTATATTCCAAAATTATTGTCAAATTCAATGGCTTAGATGTTTATTGAAAACGATAATCTTACGTATTTTTTTCTTATACATTTATTGAATTAGACTAGAAAGCTGTTCAATCGCATCATTCTCGGTTACAATTTTTAATTGCTTGTATAGCTTTTAGGGAGTAACTACATGGAGTCCGGAAGGAGACTTGGCTTCCTTCAAAATTTTAAAAAAATTTAGAACCTACGTAAGTATAAATTTTAAAAATTATAAAAAAATTACATTTCGGACCCCTTTCTTTTTTTTAAAAAAAGATCTCAATCCCCCAATACTTCGAATCCTGATTCCGCCCAATAGCTTTACCTTCCACCAAAATATGGCAATGGTATTCTATTGCACAATTCACAAAATGATTCTTGGCTGGTTAGCTGGCCATTGGGTTACCAGGGACAAGGTATTTGTTATTTTTTTTTTAAAATAGTTGGAATCGATTCCACCATTCACAATTTTAAGTTCAGAGTTTTCTAGTACAGTCATTTTTGGGATTCCTTTCACTCTTTGTAATCGCAAAGAAGCGTGTATGAAATGAAGCAACAAGGAAAATCCCAAGAAAACACAATCTAAGAGAAACTTTCTCTATGATATAACTAAGTCAAACAGGACGAGAGGCCATACTATCTTATTTATAGTTGGGTAAACCCCAGAATAGTTTTCCACATAACATAAATGCTGTAATCAGAATTGAAGTTATCACCAAAACATATTTCCAGAAATGAAATTAAGAAGAACAGAATGAATCTAACGCCACTTCTCAGCCATTCTCATTCAATATCATCATGTTTTCTGTATCTTTGAATACAAAGAAGAGAGGCCTTATTTATACACATAAGGGCACCCATCAGCCTAATGCCGAACCAACCGAAGATAACAAAAAGAAAAACAGAATGAAAACAGAATGTAACCAACTCAATTACAGCTGTCAAGAATCTCTAACCAACTCAAACAAACCAAAACAGATTGCTGACTAGGCATGCCATGGAAGCTTGAGATTAGCCAATCCGTTGAAATCTGCTGATACCACCTGTGGAAGCAAATAACAGCTGATCAGTCCCCTTCAAAGAATTCTGGTGTGCCATTTTTAGGAAGAGTCTCAACAGCCCCCCTCAAACTCATGGGTGGAACAACCAAGAGTTTGGCTTTTAAAAAGAGAAAACGAGCAGTAGGTAATGGTTTAGTAAAGATGTCAGCAATCTGATTCAGAGACTGAACATATTGAACCACAATTTGTTTAGACAGGACCTTCTCACGAATGAAATGATAGTCGATTTCAATATGCTTAGTTCGAGCGTGAAAGACCGGATTGGATGCTAAAGAAATGGCTGATTGATTGTCACACCAAATCAAATGAGGAGGAGGACATGGGACATGTAAATCTTTTAACAACTGACACAGCCAGGAAATTTCAGAAGCCGTGTTGGCCAGTGCCCGGTACTCAGCTTCAGTGGTGGATCGAGCAACAGTATGTTGCTTTTTGGCTGACCAGGAGATGAGATTGGATCCAAAGTAAACACAATATCCGGATGTGGACCGACGATCATGAGAATCCCCAGCCCAATCCGCATCAGCAAACGCAGTTAAAGAAGATGAACCAGGACTATAAAGAAGACCATGATCTAATGTGCCCTGAATATATCGAAGAATGCGCTTGACAGCTTGAAAATCAGAAATAGAAGGGGAGTGCATGTGTTGACAAACAACGTTCACCGAATGAGCAATATCTGGGCGAGTAAGGGTAAGATACTGAAGAGAGCCAACTAGAACTCGATACAATGTCGGATCCTCAAAGAGATTAGAAGAATGAGCCAAGGAAGAAGCCCCAACAGATGCAGGAGAAGCACTGGATTTACAGGTTGACATGCCAGCTTTCTTCAAAAGATCGGTGGCATACTTGGATTGAGATAAAAATAGAGCAGTTGATGTGCGAGAAATTTCAATACCCAAAAAATAATGTAAGGGTCCCAAATCCTTCATGGCAAAACGAGATTTTAAGATGGGAAGTAAAGTAGAGATAAAATCAGTGTTACTGCCTGTCAAGATGATATCATCAACATATACAAGGAGGATGGTAATGGCAGTGCCTTGAGAATGAATAAAGAGAGAAGAATCCGACGGACTATTAAGGAATCCATGCTGCAAAAGAAAGGAGCTGAAGGCAGAAAACCAGGCCCGTGGAGCTTGGCGAAGACCATATAAGGCTTTATGCAGTTTGCAAACGAAATGAGGTTTGGACGGATCTTTGTACCCAGGAGGTTGACGCATATAGACATCCTCAGAAATAACCCCATGCAAGAAAGCATTGGAGACATCCAACTGCTTGAGATCCCAACCATTGGAAAGAGCAAGTGAAAGAACAATGCGAATAGTAGTTTGTTTAACAACTGGACTAAAGGTTTCAGAGAAATCAACCCCTTCTGTTTGTTGATTTCCGTTGGCCACCAAACGTGCTTTATACCGAGCAATTTCACCAGTTGAGTGATGTTTGATTTTATAAATCCACTGGCAACCGATAACATGAGCTTGAGGAGGCAAGGGGACTAAAGACCAAGTGCCCTGTTGCAACAGAGCATTGTATTCCTCATCCATGGCAGCCTGCCAAACAAAAGATTTGGAGGCTTGAAGAAAAGTTTGAGGCTCGATAGCACCAGGAGACGAGGCCACATGAGCAGACAGGGATAGAGGAATCCGAGGCTTGAAGATGCCACTCTTTGACCGAGTCACCATGGAATGAGTTGGAGGAGGAACTTCCATAGAAGAAGTTGACATAGGAGGAGCAGAAATACCATCAGAGGGACTGGAGTGAGAATCAGAAGGTGAGACAAAATTGGGAACTGGAGATGTTAAATGAAAAGACGGAACAAGAGAAGCACTTGGGATGGAAACAGGATTAGAATCAAAGCGGGACAAGGGAACAGAAAAGGAAGGAGAAATAGAGGATGAGGAACATGAAATTAAATTTGGATAGGGAAAACAAGATTCGTCAAACTTGACATGACGAGATATATAGACTTTGTTACTAACAGGATCAAAGCAACGATATCCTTTAGTTGACGAGCAATATCCAAGAAACACACACTGCACAGACTTAGGTTGGAGTTTATGAGTTGTGTAAGGACGCAGCCATGGAAAGCAAGAACATCCAAAAGGCTTAAGGAAGTAGTAATCAGGCAAAGTTTTATGGAGAGCTTGAAATGGAATTTGATGTTGTATAGCAGAATGAGGAAGCCGATTAATGAGGAAGACCGAGGTAAGAAGAGCTTCAAGCCAAAAGGAAAGGGGAAGCTGAGCTTGATGTAACAAGGTTAAGGTTGTCTCAAGAAGATGGCGATGTGCTCTTTCTGCTCTCCCATTTTGCTCAGCTGTATGAGGACAGGAGGTTTGATGAAGAATACCAGAGTTGAGAAACATATTCATAAGATAAGTATTCACAAACTCTCCTCCATTATCACTGCGAATCGTTTGAACAGATGTTTGGAACTGAGTGGTGACATAGGCCTTGAAGTGAGTCAGATGAGTCTTGACATCCGACTTATAATGCATGGGAAAGAGCCAACAATATCTCGAATAGTCATCAAGGATTAAAAGATAGTATCTGTAGCCTTTATTGGAGGGTATAGGAGAAGGCCCCCAAACATCAACATGTACAAGTTCAAAAGGAGAGCTAGCATGAGAAGAGGACAATGAGAAGGGCAGCTTATGACTCTTGATCGTATTGCAGCTAGTACAAGAGACATCATCAGTGCGACTAGCAGGTAAAGCACATGTACTAAGTAATTTATCCAAAAGTTGCTTATTAGGGTGACCAAGTCTGTTGTGCCATAGAGCAAATGGTACAGATGACTGACTTACCATTGCCTTGAAATCCAGAGGCTTAGAATAGTTCGGAAGTGGGTAGAGTCCCCTCAGACACGGGCCTTGAAACAGCTCCTGATTGGTTACCTTGTCCTGAATAACATAACCAGTAGAATCAAATATAATCTTGCAATTATTGTCCTTAGCAAATTGATATACAGAGAGCAGATTATGACTGATTTCTGGAGCATGAACTATATGAGATAAAGAGAAGACAGAGCCTGAAGTAGAGATATGCCCTTTACCAGTGTGAGAAATAGGAATGGAATGACCATTACCAACCATAACACCTCCATTGCCACTAAACGGAACCTGTTGAACGGATAAGTTGGACAAGTCATGAGTGACATGATTAGTTGCTCCGCTATCAAAGTACCAAGGTCTTGCTGAACCATGAGTCATATCTGGAATTCCAGCAACATTTGCTTGAGGAATATGTGAGCCAGCAGCCATAGGAGAAACACCGGAGCCAAACTGAATCTGAGGTACTTGAGAAACAGTGGAGGAATGCTGCTGCCCTTGAGTCATGGATACGGGATACATAGGATACATTTGCGGAGAGGTGTGTCCAGGCATTGGAGATGAACCATGAACCGGGGAATACATAGAAGGCCTGAAATCTGATGTAGGTTGATTTCCAGGGAATGGAGAGATACGACCCACCTGAGAATTTGGAGGTTGATACAACATATTTAGGCGATGATAACAGGTTTCAGCCGTATGGTTATCCTTCCAACAGATTTGACACTGAGGTCGCGATCCACCAAATGAACTGCTGGAGTTAAAAGGATTAAATACAGCAGAGTTATATGACCGTCCACTTCTCCTTTTGTCCTTATTATAACCCTTCCCCATATTATTAAACATTGGCTGATAAAATTGAGGAGACTGATAGGGCATAGATGGCTGACCATATGATGAGGCAAGTAAAGCCTGAGATGGCACTTGCTGATATGTTTCTCCAGATTTTGACCCACCATGCAAAACTGAAAAAGAATGTTGATCTACTGAGTTACTAAGACATTCAGTACCTTCTTGGCCTTTATTGGTCTTAGTGGTGGCCATTAATACTGAATTTGAAACAGTCAGTGACTCCTTCATTCGGTTTGACAAAGCCGTATCCATATCTTCAGATTGCAAAACTTGAACCAATTCCTCAAAGGTAATAGGTTCAATCCTTGTTTTGAGGGCTGTTTTCAATCCAGCAAACTCACTTGGCAAGCCATGCAAGGTATGAAAAACCAGATCATCGTCCGAAACTGGGCTGCCTGATGTATTGAGTTTCTGGGCACAGTCCTTGATCAAGTCAATATACTCCTCCATTGTTGATGTTTTTGATACATCAAACAATCTTCTCTTCAAAGTATGAATGTGTGACCTAGATAATTGCCCAAACCGTTGTTCCAATGCATTCCATACTTCGAATACATGCTTAAAACCAATAATATGTTGCATAATAGCCACTGATATAGATGCAGTAATGCATGAGAGAAGATGGCCATCAATGACTGACCACTTGAGAAATTCTGGATTTATGTTTTGCTGATCATTAACAGTGAACTCTTTTGCCGGACATTTTATTGTACCATCTATATAGCCTAGATAACCATTTGGTCTAGTGGCGTTTTGGATTTGAGTTTTCCAGAGTACATAATTACTTGAGTCTAGCTTTATTGTCACTAGACTATGAAAGTTGGAAACTAGAAAAATCAGGGATGAAGGTAAAGAGATTGACATCTGACCTTGCTCTAATGAACTCTGTTCTGTAGATGAAGACATTTCATCAAACAGAAGGTATGCTTCAATTGAAGTGCTGGTGGAATTGCAGGTTCTCTTCAGGATGACAAGGACATGAGTCCTTCACAAAGCTCTGATACCATAATCAGAATTGAAGTTATCACCAAAACATATTTCCAGAAATGAAATTAAGAAGAACAGAATGAATCTAACGCCACTTCTCAGCCATTCTCATTCAATATCATCATGTTTTCTGTATCTTTGAATACAAAGAAGAGAGGCCTTATTTATACACATAAGGGCACCCATCAGCCTAATGCCGAACCAACCGAAGATAACAAAAAGAAAAACAGAATGAAAACAGAATGTAACCAACTCAATTACAGCTGTCAAGAATCTCTAACCAACTCAAACAAACCAAAACAGATTGCTGACTAGGCATGCCATGGAAGCTTGAGATTAGCCAATCCGTTGAAATCTGCTGATACCACCTGTGGAAGCAAATAACAGCTGATCAGTCCCCTTCAAAGAATTCTGGTGTGCCATTTTTAGGAAGAGTCTCAACATGCTGTTTCATCTCAAACTAAAATCACCAAAAATTGCAGCATCATATTGTTTCAGTCAGATGCGGAAAAATGAATATCAACTGATTGTCTGAAACTTTATAAAGGCGAGAGGCTGGAAAAATTGCTTCGAGTAAAACACCCTCGTGTGTCAGATTTCGCCATCCCAGAGCTCCTCGATGTTTTTGTAGGCACCAAGAGTCTCGTGCACAAATCCCGTGCCTTTAACTAGCTTTGTCTGCAGTATTAAAATCCATGGATTTGATCATTAGAGGTGAACTTGAACACTATCTATACCAGTAAATTGTTTCATGTACCAAAACTTTTCGGGAATGGAATTACTAAACTACTCGCTGATCCACCACCAATCTGTTCACGTACAATATATGTCTATCCAAGTGATTCAAAGAGAAACATAAAACTCATATAAAAGATCAATGTATACGGTATACCTCCGTATATACGATAACAGAATTTTGCGTATTTACACGCACGCAAAGCAAGTGAGATGGGGAGATATGGAGTAAGGCTACTTGCCTGCTCAACTTCAGAGAACTTGGCAAACAATTCTTCAGGAATAGACCAGTCAAAAACATCCAAGTTTTCCTTAAGCCTTGCCTCATTTGTGCTCTTGGGTAGCACACTGTGACCCATTTGTAGTCCCCACCGGAGAGCAACTTGTGCTGGAGTCTTTCCCAATTCCTCTGCAACTGTTTTGAGAGTAGGATTGCTCAAAACATTGCTCTTGAGGGTACCTGGATTCCCCAATGGTGAATAGCCCTGCATATGGAGAACTCGTTACAAGAGGTCCACAAAAAATGAACAGATGACAGAATTGTTTGGCCAATTGAAACCAAAGAATTCACATAATCATGTTTATTGGGGAGTCCAAACCATCTTTAGACTCTTTACAAACCTCTGTCTTTCTCATCATGCTGAGTTTAGACAAACTTTTCGACCAAACGAATGGAATTATGACACACTTTTGACCCCAAACTTATAAAAGTTTGAAAAGACAAAACAAAGAAACAAAAAGAGCGAGAGAAAAAGTTAGGCCAACAACAAATTTTAAGTTACTTCAGATCTGCATACTCACCGAGAGGTGAACGCCCTTAGATTCACAGAATGCATGAAGTTGTGGTTGTTGCCAGGCAGGGTGGCATTCCACCTGGTTGACAGCAGGAGGAATGCGTGCAATCTCCAACAAATTTCCCAGTTTCTTAGAAGAGAAATTGCTCACACCGATGGCACGAGCCTTTCCTGAATCATAAAGCTCCTCCATTGCTCTCCATGTATTGGGTATATTAGGCTGAGTCAGATTCTCAGGCTTAAACCCAGTTGACCCCTTCTTCATGCTGACAGGCCAGTGGATCTTCAATAACCAGGCAACCCCATTTAGTAACAAAGAAACAACAATATTCACTGTCATTGTGAATGAACAGAAACAAAGAAGCGTTGTGTTTCTGATATACATACAAGATATAGATCCAGATATTCAAGCTGCAAGTCTCGCAAAGTTCCATCCAAGGCCTCGTGTACATCTTCTGGTGCATGATTAGTACACCTGCAAATCAATGCAATTTATTGAACAACGCAAGGTTAAAAAGTTTGTTCCATAAGTTCTCATTTTTCATTCACTTCTTTTCCCCACCCTTTTTCCCATGAGAGCAGGACAAGGGGGCACGACTATCATCGGGATACCACACATCTATATTACCTGTGGTTCGGAAGAAAATTTAAACCATGATAGAGGCTAACCAGAGTTTAGAGGTGATGAATAGATCCTTGCGCTGCACTACGCCATCTTCAAACAACTTCTTCAGAGCTGAACCAATCTACATAATAGCAAAAATGTATATAAACAAAAGTAAACAATTAACTAACATTATATGTGATGCATAATGAACTGAGAATGTAACGCTAAAACAGGACCAAAGTTGTGTAAACCTGCAAGGACCCCTAAAACCTTCTTGGATTCCAACACAAATTCCTATAGTTAAGAGTATAGAACAGGGACTTGGAACCCTCAGGCAGATTAGGGAAGCCTGGTGGTTCCAAAATTAAAAATATTTATTTTAAATACAAGATACTTATTTGTTGCATCAGATACGTATCGAAGGTACCGAGTAAGTATCGGTATTCGATACCCGGGACTACTTTCAAAGTATCCTGCTTCATAAATTACAAAGAATATGCAAATTTGAAATTACACTGCATTAAAAAATACTAGAGGTCGGGGCACACACAATGTGTGTGCAAATTGAAAAATTGCGACCTTATTTTGATAATGGTGATAGTGGGTGATTATGTAAAGTATTGAACTGGTGCTCTTCCTTTATATATAGAATAGAAGATAACTTATAAGTAGTTAAAATATTTTTCAAGGGCAATTTAGGAATTCAAGACATAATGACAACATTGGAAAACACTAAACTGGTGCTCTCCTTTTATATATAGAATAGATGATGCAAAATAATATTTTGACAAAAAGATTATATGTACTAATAAACCTCCCAATTTAAAAAAGAAGACGAAGAAAGAAAAGAAGCAAAGAATTACCTCCTTTTCATTGCCATAAACTTGAGCACAATCAATGTGCCGATAGCCCACCTGCACTCGCAGAGAAAACAGTAAGCAACCCAGAAATGACATATTGAGAGGGAGGGGGGGGGGGGGGGGGGGGAGAGAGAGAGAGATAGAGAGAGATTTGCCTGAACGGCAACGGCGACGGCGTTACCAACGAGTCCAGGATCAGATTGCCAGGTGCCGAGACCAACGGAAGGAATCTTAGCTCCAGTGTTCAATTGGAAGAATCGAATTGCCTTTGCCATTATACAACGCTTTCGGAATTCGGACCTCGAACTGTAACATCCATACACCACTTGAGTGCCTATATATACATATATATTACTTGTGTTTGTGTAATCGAATCAACATATCTCAAATTTGAGATGTGAACTAAGCAATGACGCAAACAAAAGGAGATAAAATGCTCTACGGAATCACATAAATTCAAAGCTTTGACACTCACCAAATGAGAATGGCCAGAGAGAGAGAGAGAGAGATCAAATTCTAATTGCCGACGTCTATGGAGATATCCCTACGTGATGGTGATCGACTTAGTCGGTTTGATTTACTTGGGACCCGGGCGGAACAATGTAGATAAAGTTTAAAAATTATAAAAAGAATTGTATTTCAGCTCCCAAATTATATTTAGTCTTTTTTTTTTATTTAAAAAAAAAATCTCAACTCCTTTAAACGTCGGATTTCGATTCTGCTCTTACTTGAAACAAGTTTTGATAGTCGGATTATTCATGTTTGAAGTGGATAGTAAAAAATTATTCTTTTCATTTTTATCTTCATCAAGAATTTAAATCTAAATAAATTTCGCCATAACACAGATACCCTGTAATGTCCCGTAATTTTGGCAATGCCACTACTTTTCTTTACTTTACAAAGTATTTTTTCCAACCCTTGTCACTATTTTTTTGTTTACTTAAATTAATGTTAATTGGCTATTCTATTCTTTATCTTGAGACAATTACTTTTATATTCCTTTGACTTTAAGTTGAATTTCGATTTGGTCATTCTGATTTTAATTTGAACAATAAGCACCTTACACTTTGACATTGATTTTAATGTTACCCAGTTGTCTGGTTCCGTCCAAATTGATTAACGAAAAGTGGTCATGTGCAGCTTCTAAGGGTATTATGGTATTTTATATCCTTCACACACATGCGCGAGCGCTCACGCCCAACAAAAAATTAACTATCACAAACCCATTATTTACAAACACACACACGCTCACACACTCCTATCATGAAATCCAAATGAAATGCAATTACGAATAAAATTTAAAGTCATGCCAATTTACGTTTAAATATATTTAATCGAAAATTTTTATTTATTAGCCATGTCTTTTTTTGGGTATACTATTTTCGTAAATTTTTATTAATATCATTATCTACATTTTTTTTATTTTTTGTACTTTGTTAGTTCGTCTGGACGAAAGAAGAAATTTAAAATTATGTCCCAAAGTTTAAAAAAAATTAGAAAAAAAAAGCCAAAATAATTTTTTTTACTTGTTTTTCGTCTTTAATAATTTTTTGACATGATATTCTTCATTTTAGCGATAATAATGGTTTAATGGGCTTTACCTTTGATGTTCAGCCCTGTTTGGTTCTTGCTTTTACCATTTAATCAAATCGATCATAATTGTTTATTGGATTTCGGCCGGTGGTTTGGGTGCTGGTGGTGGTCGCCGACCTCCTCTTCTTCCTCCTCCCCTCTCTTTGGAATACATTGGGTCTAGAAAGTAAAAGTTGGGGGGCAAACAAATTTTAGGGTTTTTTTTTGTTATATATGTGTGTGTGATTGTAACCATAAGAGAAGAAAGAAAAAATATACATACATATATATATATATATATAATCGATTTTGGGATGGTTAATTTTTTTTGATTGTTTGTGTGTGTGAGAGTGAGTGAGAGAGAGAGAGAGAGAGTGTGTGTGTGCGGTTTTTAAGAAGTTAAAGAAGAAATAGGATGTATAATACTACAATTACCCTATGGACTTGGTCATGTACAACGCATATGTCCATTTTCTGTTAGAAAAATTGATTGACCCTAACAGCTGGATCATATTAAACCGAATGTCAAAGTGTAAGGACTTAGTGTTCAAATTGAAATCAGAAAGATCAAATCAAAATTCGATCTAAAGTTGAAGGGATATAAAAGTAATTATTTCTTTTATCTTTTACTCTCAATCGGAAAGCAAAATTCCATTTTGCCCTTATTTGTCCTACGTCTAGACAAAGAGTAATTGGTCGGTGGGAGAAAAAGAGAGAAAGAGAGAAAAAACGGAGACACATGCAGAGAGAGAGAGAATTGTCTTTTACCTTTAGGGCACGTTTGGATGGGGATAAGGAAGTGGTATAATTTTTAGAAGGGATAAAAGGAATGACATGACATGTTTTGCATAGTTTGAGAGCATAAAAATATAGGGGATAATTTTTCATCCCTCTAAAAATAATCCCTCTAAGAGGAATAGAGGGGAATAATTTTTGGGCCGGGGGAGGGTGCCAAAAATTATCCCCGGGTATTATCCAAGAATAATATTCCTATTCCTTATTACAACTACAAAATAACTTTATCCCCTATTTTATCCCCTATCCAAATCAAATACTATTTTATTCTCATTTTTTAATATTTCATCCAAACTATATACTTTTTATTCCACCTTTATAAATATCATATCAATGTAAACCAACTCCCTAAAAATAATACCACCTCTTATCTTATTCTCTCAATAATTTATCCTCTGAAAATAATTCTTCATCTAATCGGTCCCTTAAGGTTTGTACCAATTGAACTACAAATCCACAATCAACGGTTATTTTTCTAAGGGAAAGCTCTCAAAATTGGAGGGTGTTAAAATGGGAACCGGGGGCCCTGCTGTGCGTGCTGTGCGCCAAAACGGTATCGTTTTAGCGCACAAAACACTGTCCAAACAGGAAAAAACTAACCGAACAATTTTCGGTCAGTGTTTTGTGCGCCAAAACGACGCCGTTTTGGCGCACAGCACACCCTATTGTGCGCTGTGCACAGCACGGCCCCCAATTCCGTTAAAATGAAGTTGTTTTTCATTTGGGTTGATATTGCAAAGGTCAATCGGAACAACGACGACCTCGAATTATCGGTTGGGATCGCGTCAAGTTGCTTTTCTATTGATAATCTTGAGGAGTGTCCTCAGTGTGTGTAATGTCCTGACATCCAATACTATTAAAATTCTTTTTAAATTATTTGTTAAATAAAATAAATAATTTTTTTTTAAAAAAGAAATGACCTCATTTATTGAAAATGAACTGCAGCGATATTACATTTGAAATGACATAGATGCCCTGAGGAGTTTACATAAAAGTCAAATTTATAAAATTCAGAGCTTTTAAAAAGTACGACAACAAGGTCTTGTTAATCATTTATTTTTATAGCTCGGCTCTTTCTGCTCGAGTAACATCTCCATCTGCTCTTCTACATCTGACATGACAAGCCGTGGGTAGAAAAGTTACTCCATGAGTACTAATCAAACTCAGTAGAAAAATATACCCAAAAATCAAACCCAAAGATATGCAAGTATAGTAGTAACAGTAATGTAAAGGCGGAAGTTAATAGAAAGTAAACAAGTAGGTTCATTATGAATCTTCATTTAATGTTTCAAGGATTTCCTCATTGGAAAACCAAAACTTACCCGTTGAATTTCGAGCAAGGGTCTTGATTAAGATTGACCAGTCCTTACCTACAACGAATCTTTGATGAACTTAGTCGTAGTTATGTACATGACAAAGTCACCATTGACCTTACAAAGTTGGGACCTTCCACTATCCGCTCAAGTCAATCCTAATCCCACCTTACTAAGATCTACACGAAAGTGGAGTATCAAGTCTTAGTTCGTGCATCTTACTACCTCACGTTCAAGCCAAGACCTCTCATCTTAACTGTTTTACGATTTCAAGATTGCTAAGTACCCTGTCCGGCACTCCTCCGAGTACAATAACCCCTGAAGTCATTCTCAATTGTCTCTAGTTACTCTTAATTGAGATCCTTTCAAAACACAAATTATCGCTATGGTGCATTGTGTCTGAAATGCACCATAGCGATAATTTTAAATACAAAAAAACTCTCAGTCATGCATCCATGGCCAACTTTAAATACCTCAGGAAAATTGACAACTAAGAAAGGGTAAGCAATTTTATGTGCATAATTGAACAAAAATAGAAATATTACATATCTAGTGAAAATGATTAAAATTTTAACTTCCGAGGTCTCGACAATTGGGAATAGTAATGATAGGGGTGAAATCGATTAGGGTTCGGTCGGTTCGATTTTTTGGAATTCCTTTCACTCCTAGTAATGACAGAGAAGAATGTATGAAATGAAGCAACAAAAACACAATCTAAGAGAAACTTTCTCTATGCATAACTATGTCAAACAGGACAAGAGGCCATACAATCTTATGTAAACACCAGAATAGTTTTCCACATCACACAAATGCTGTTTCATCTCAAACTAAAATCCCAAAAAACTGCAGCATCATATTTTTTCACTCAGGTGTGGAAAAATGAATATCAACTAATCATCCAAAACTTTATAAAGGCGAGAGGATGGAAAAACTGCTTTGAGAAAATTTACCGAGTAAAACACCCCCGTGTGTCAGATTTCGCCATCCCAGAGCTCCTCGAGGTTTTTGTAGGCGCTAAGAGTCTCATGCACAAATCCCGTGCCTCTATATATCTTTGTCTGCAGTATTAAAATCCATAAATTTGATCATCAGGGGTGAACTTGAACACTATCTATACCAGTAAATCATTTCATGTACCAAGACTTTTCGGTGAATGGAATTACCAAACTACTCAACCAATCTGTTCACGTACAATATATTTCTACCCAAGTGATTCAAAGAGAAACATAAATAACGTGTATCTGAAACGAAAAATTGCAACACCAACAGCTTTGATGCTATTTTGTCACAATATATTTGGGCTAAGCTTTGCAAACAGAAACTTCAATCATTTGCCTAGTTATTGGGATATTAAAAGTCACATAAATATCAATGTATACCTCCATATATATACCACAACAAAATTTTTGCATATTTATATGCACACAAAGCGAGTGAGGTGGGGAGATATAGAGTAAGGCTACTTGCCTGCTCAACTTCAGAGAACTTGGCAAACAATTCTTCAGGAATAGACCAACCAAAAACATCCAAGTTTTCCTTAAGCCTTGCCTCATTTGTGCTCTTGGGTAGCACACTGTGACCCATTTGTAGTCCCCACCGGAGAGCAACTTGTGCTGGAGACTTTCCCAATTCGTCTGCAACTGCTTTGAGAGTAGGATTGCTCAAAACAGTGCTATTGGTGGTACCTGGATTCCCCAATGGACAATATCCCTGCATTTGGCAAACTCATTACAAACATGTGTGTCTTTCTCATCATGCTGAGTTTAGACCGACTTTTTCTTGATAGCTTATTTCCGTTTAGAATATGTTTAGCTTTTGGCCAGAAAGTTTCATGATTCGGATTCCGAATGATCTCAATGAGAGTATTCGAAAACATGAAAAATTTGGATGAAATTAGATAAAAGTCCACTCTACATTAATACAAGCCAAAAAGAGTTTAATCGCCCAATTGCCAGGGAGAGGAGAGGGTGAAGAAAGGAACTCAAATCTTTTTATCAGCCTCAGAGTTGGACCCAATGATGAAGGAGATCGCTATTCGTTCCGATGGGATCAAGTCCACCTGCCCAGCAGTTTTAGTTTTTCGATCCCTTTTGACAAAACAGATGGAATTATGACACACTTTTGACCCAAAACTAATAAAATTCTGAAAACACAAAAATAAGCAACAAAAAAAAAAAGCGAGAGAAAAAGTTAGGCCGACAACAAATGCACAACATGCATACTCACCGAGAGGTGAACTTCCTTAGTTTCACAGAATGCACGAAGTTGTGGTTGTTGCCAGCCAAGGTGGCATTCCACCTGGTTGACGGCAGGAGGAATGCGTGCAATTGCCAACAAATTTCCCAACTTCTTACAAGAGAAATTGCTCACACCGATGGCATGAGCCTTTCTGGAATCGTAGAGCTCCTCCATTGCTCTCCATGTACTGGGTATATCAGGCTGAGTCAGATTCTCACGCTGAGTCAGATCCTCAGGATTACAGCCAGTTGACCCCTTCTTCATGCTGACAGGCCAGTGGATCTTCATTAACCAGGCAACCCCATTTAGTAACAAAGACATAACAATATTCACTGTAATTGTGAATGAACAGAAACAAAGACACTGTATTCCTGAGGTTTTGTTTTGATGCATTGTACAGAATGACGTCTCACCCTTAGTTTGATTCCAAACCCAGCACTGAAATATTAGTCTAAATGTTACCTACAATATTACTCATTGACTCGATCACTATCTGTAACTTAGATCAAATTTGAGGTTTGTACGTACAAGATACAGATCCAGATATTCAAGCTGTAGGTCTCGCAAAGTTCTATCCAATGCCTCGTGTACGTCTTCTGGTGCATGATTAGTACACCTGCAAATCAATGCAATTTATTGAATAACGTCAGGTTAAAATGTTTGTTTAGAGTTCTAGAAAACTTAAAACATGATGTAGGCTTAACCAGAGTTTCGAGGTGATGAATAGATCCTTGCGCTGCACCACGCCGTCTTCAAACAACTTGTTCAGAGCTGAACCAATCTACATAAGAGCAAAAATGTATATCATAACCTCTGGAATATGCACTTCAATTTAAAACAAGTGGAATGTCCTCTGGAATATGCACTTTCACCATCAGTAATAACTCATACTTTTATTTCTTCGAAGATACTACTCATGAGAACCTCGAGGTATTCATTGATTAATTCCCTGACGTAGCCATGAAGGCCATATGTTTTTCTCAGACAGTTGTTGCATTCTTCAGCTACTTAGAAATAGTGAGGAAAAAGCTCCAACTCTCATTTTTTTGGGGAGAAAAATGGCAACTATGCAATCATGTTGTATATTTAAAATCTGTATAAATTCTACTTCATTCAATCCAATTCTAGAAGAAGGAAGGTTCTTGCAGCAAAAACCAACTGTGAAGTACTTATTCGATGTCTAGTCACTCCACCCAATACATGTATTTGGTTCTTCAAGACCTAAACGCTCCTCTACTTGCAGTTCTACTGAATCTTCAAGGGTTATACTGACAGTCTTATACGCAAGAATATAGGCTATATTTTACCACACTAACCACCTCTTTGGTGTGATTGATTTGGTGACTAATCATAGTTAATAAGCAATGGTGAGTAAAGGAATTCCAGTCTCATGTTTGGATTGCAAATGATGTGAGAAATTGCGATAAAGGGTGAGAAAACCAGGAGCACAGTTTTTCATTTTTTTTGGCTTAAGCAACAGAAGTCACACCCTTGAGATTTACAAAATGACGCATTAAGAAAACTTTACACTTTTTACTAAATCATAACTTACTCCAAAGACACTGACTTAGAGAACAGGTCTCCCCCTTTTTCATTTTGAGTGTTTTGTTCGGATTCTCATTTTGCATTCTCCAGTTACATAAGAATAAAAAGATGTAATTATCCCTTACCTTTTATCTTAAGTACTACCCCTTAACCTTTGTACACATACGCAAATCGTGTAATACTTTGAGTACGTATTAACTTGATATTTACTATTTTTATACTATTACTCATAAGAATCAGAAAATATTACTTTACTTTGTACTTTGCTAGGTATAACCTCGAGTAAACGATGACAATCTTTTTAGTTATTTATTTCGACTTCCAATTAAATAGGGCTCACATATAAGTGAAGCAAAATGAATATACAAATATGAAATTAAAAATCCGTGAAATGTTGTGTGAAATAATTTTTTCAAAGAAAGATCATATGTACTAATTATATGCACTAATAATTGTTGGATCAAAGAGAAAAGATCAAGAGAAATTGTGCTCTTGATTGAAAACACTCTTTCACATAAAACTGAAATGTTGTGGTGGAACTTGCATACAAAATGACTCAAACACTTGTGGTATATATAGGACTCTCCTAACATGTACCTAGACAAGTTACATGAATCTAGACAATGAATAGATTCATGAACAACCCTTATACTCCATACATGAATGACTCCAAATTCATGAGCCAACATACACAAACTCCTAGGTTCATGATACATGTACCTAACATTCAATGAAACATACTTTGGCTCTTCATGTCCAAGACACTAATACAATGAATTAATGTGTGAACGCCACCAAGTACATTGTATAGCTTAAAATTCCAACAGCCCCCCTTAAGCTAGACAACTACCATGCCAAGCTTCTCTTTCAGTTTGTTGAAAACATCACACTTCAAAGCCTTTGTAAAGATATCTGCAAGCTGATCTTGAGTCTTGCAAAACTTCACAACAATATCTCCATCTTTGACCAAGTCTCGAATGAAATGATATTTGATCCTTATATGCTTGCTTTTTCCATGAAAGACAGGGTTCTTTGTAAGCGAAATAGCTGAACTGTTGTCACAAAATAGTGTTGTGCCATTCTTCTGATGATGCTTGAGTTCTTCTAGGATCCATCTCATCCAAAGAGCTTGACAAGATGCCAAAGCAAGTGAAATGTACTCGGATTCTGCTGTAGAAAGAGCCACAACTGATTGCTTCTTCGTTGCCCAAGAAATAGCACCTGAACCAATGCTAAAAACATAGCCGGAAGTGCTTTTGCAATCGTCAACACTTCCACCCCAGTCACTATCACAATAACCAACCAAACTCGAGTCTCCAACTTTTCTATAGAGTATCCCTTCTGTTAGAGTACCACATAAATATCGCAACACTCTCTTTCCGGCTTCCCAATGAGTTCTTTTTGGTGATTCCATGAATCTGCTAAGCATGGACACCGAGAATGTAAGATCTGGTCTAGTTGCAGTCAAATACATGAGGCTGCCAACAAGACTTCGATAAAGAGTACCATCTACTTCTTTCTCATCACCAAAATTACCCATCTTTAGACCAAACTCCATTGGAGTGCTTGTTGGTATAGCATGATCCATGTGAAATTTCTTCAGCACATCTTTAGCATATTTCCTTTGACAGATAAAAATTCCATCCTTTTGTTGTTTAACCTCAATACCAAGAAAGAAATGGAGAAGTCCCATGTCGGTCATCTCAAATTCTTGCATCATAGCTCCTTTAAATTCTTCACACATCCTTGAACTATTTCCGGTAAAAATCAAATCATCAACATAAAGACAAACTATCAGATATTCACCATGTGTACCTTCTTTAATGTAGAGGGTATGCTCAAATGGACACCTTTGAAACTTGTTCCACAGAAAATAGCCATCAATACGACTGTACCATGCTCTTGGCGCTTGCTTGAGCCCATAGAGTGCCTTCTTCAAACGACAAACCTTCTTTTCTTCACCAACCTTCACATAGCCTGGTGGTTGATTGATGAACACTTCCTCTTCAAGAAGACCATTTAAGAATGCTGATTTGACATCCATTTGATAAACTTTCCAACTGTTTTGAGCTGCCAATGCTAGCACCGTTCGTATTGTCTCAAGACGAGCAACCGGAGCAAACACTTCTCGATAATCAACACCATATTTCTGCTTGTATCCCTTAACAACAAGGCGAGCTTTGAACCTGTCAATTTCTCCATCTGCATTCAATTTTGTTTTGTACAACCACTTCACATCAATTGGCTTCTTTCCTTCTGGAATCTCCACAAGCTCCCAAGTTTGATTTTTTTGAATTGAATCAATTTCTTGATTCATGGCTAGCTTCCACTTCTCTTCTTTAGAAGCATCCTCAAAAGTGATGGGGTCAGCATCAGCAAATAAAGCAAAATCTTCTCCTACAATATTGCTGGTAGATTCATAGAGTTCTCTTAGACTTCTTGTCTTCATAGGGGCAGAGCTTGAACCTGATCTTGAAGACGATGATGGAGAAGAAAGCAAAGGCGTAGGAAGTAGAGAAGTATGTGTAGCAGTGGTCTCTTCATTCCCTTCGGCCTCAGCATTTTGTTCATTGAATTCTTCTTCTAATTCAACACGAGCTGAGTTGTCATGCTCATCTTCTCCATTCCAATCCCAAGACTCTTCTTCAGCAAATTTCACATCTCTACTGATAATAAGCTTCTTTGTGATTGGATTGTACAACTTGTAAGCCTTCGAATTTTCACTATAACCAATAAAAATGCATTTTTCAGATTTGTCATCCAACTTCTTCCTCTTTTCATCTGGTACATGTGAGTAAGCAATGCATCCGAAAATTCTCAAGTGATCAACACTTGGTTTGTGTCCACTCCAAACTTCTTGAGGAGTCCCGTTTGCCACACTTTTGGATGAGACGCGATTCAAAAGATAGACAGCGCATCCCACAGCTTCAGCCCAAAAAAGAGTAGGAACTCTCTTGGCTTTTAACATACTTCTAGCTAACTCCACAATCGTTCGATTTTTCCTTTCGGAAACACCATTTTGCTGCGGAGTGTACCGTGCAGTAAATTGATGTTGGATGCCATTTTCTTTGAGAAAACTCTCAAATTCACCATTAACATATTCTGTCACGACCCATTCCAATTTGGAATAGATTAGTGACCGGCCAACGAGCTAATCCCGTTAAGGCCTATAACGAATACAGTTAAGGATCTCCAATCTGCCACGCAAAAATCTAAGCCAAACTAATCAGAGTGAATGGAAACGTGTATTACAACTTCAAAACAAACACCAGGGAAGTGTACGTCTTAAACTGAGCATACAGACATACTATAACATCATCCTCAAAAATGTCAGCCTAACAGGTGGCCGAACAAGTCCCAACGGTCAAACAGAATTAAACATACTATCTATGCAATATATACAACCAAGAGTCCTTTATCTCTCTACTGTCCATGGCTCGCCTCCTCAGAACCTGGTATGTTGTTTAACAACATCATTAGCACATCGCTAGTGTGAATTCAAATATGAAATTCTACGTATTTGCCATGTCATCCATATGCACAATGCATGTAACATAATGATCTTGATAAATATAATTAACAGCATAGTCCAAAAGGTCAAGCCTAGGACTTTGTTCAAGCTTATCTCATTTAGTTCAATGTAAACGGTCGCCAATTGTTCGTAGGTGGGAGCTACCCCCTTATGCATCATCGCATACGTGGAATGACGTCATCCATAAACCACATTGGCCGTGGTTAACAACCTTGTTTCACACCTCTCGCTATATTCTAATCCCCTAGCGGTCGGGGTACCGTTTGAACCACTTTTCACGTATTAATCAATGTTTTCTTAATTAACGCATGGTCTAAATATGAACAATTCAATATGATCTAGCATGGCATTTTCATGCTTAAAACAACATATAACATTGAAATATCTCACGCTTTCATGCTTTTAAAATTATACACGTAACAAGTCATATTTGAACTCACCTTCTGTCTTGTTTGAGTAATTAACTATCTTGCCAAACTCCTACAATAAATCAATGATATCTTATTTAATATCGATGTTTAACGGTCAATGATGTTAATAAAAAAAATCCCAATATTTTATCAGTAATAAATCTCAGACTACCGGTAATGGATGCGCAAATACCGGTAGTAGAAGGCAAAGGTTCACATCAGTGCCCCGCACTACCGGTAGTGAAGACACGAACTACCGGTAGTAAAACCTACTGTCAGAATTACCACAAGTATTACCACAACTACTACCGGTAATACCAGCGTTACTACCGGTAGTAAAACCTACTGTCCAAAATCCGGAAACTGGAAAGCAACAGTACTACCGGTAATACAGACCCTACTACCGGTAACAAAACATTCTGGGCGAAATTTCCAGATTCTTGACAGATTTTCTAACTTCCATTTTCAAGCTTTAAATCAACAACCAAGCTCACTAACCACCAAAAACAAGTCATAAACATATCATAGAGGCAAGAAGTCCCTACTACCAGAAATCAATGTGTTAAACGGGATTTTGGACCTTAGCATAGCAGCTGGGTTTCCTCTCAATTTCAGCTATGGCTTTTTCTAATATTTCCATTAACACCTCTGTTTTCTTCATTATATACCTTCATGATCACTATCTAAAGTCTAGACTGGTTTATTTCATAGTCATATTACTATATAACCCACTAAACTAAAAAGAACAAGGAAGTATACTCAAAGTTCAAGTACCTCTTCAATGGCTTCTTCTCTTTTCTTCTTCTTCTTCTCCTCTCCTTTTCTCTTTCTTCCAATTTTTGCTTCTCTGTTTTCCTTTGGCTAATCCCCCGTTATTCTATTGGAGAAATACAGAAGGTTTGAGCAGCTTGGTAGGGTAAATATCTCACAAAAACCATAGCAGGAGGTGTAACTTTGCAAGCTCCTTGGTGTCATTCTAATAGAAGGAGTTAAAGATGACTAACCCCAACTTACCTCTATCCACGTCCAAAATATCCAGCCCCTTAAGAAACAAATATGTTTATATGGTGTATTAACTTATACCAATTCTACAAAACACACAATTCCCTTATTAGTATTATTTCTTTAAAATCACCCGTGTTTTAACCACACCCAAGCAAGTTCCGGAATTAAAACACGTTCTAACATATTTCGGAATTAATTCAACCAAATTTCCAAATTTACCAATTATATATATATATATATATATATATATTTTTTTTTTTTTTCCTTTTTATTTTCTTTATTTCGGGTCGGGGTCTCACATCCTCCCCACCTTAGGAAGTTTGGACCGCCAAACTTAGGTATTGTTATTCTGAATAATTAACTAGTAAAAAGATCAATACTAACAAAAATAATAATTTTACGTAGATCATACCTCAATCGAATAACTCCGGATATTTCTGACGCATATCCGTCTCCTTTTCCCATGTGGCTTCTCCAGTTATCTGATTTTCCCACCAGACTTTAACTAATGGGATATCTTTATTTCTCAACTGTTTGACACGGGTGTCCAGAATTCGCACCGGTCGTTCTTCATATCGCAGATTCTTCTCCAATTCAATCGGTGGTTGTTTTAGTACATGATTCGGATCTGGTACATACTTCCTAAGCATGGATACATGGAAAACATCATGCACATTGGTCAGTTCAGGTGTCAAGGTCAACCGATACGCTACTGGACCAACCCTTTCAACAATCTCAAATGGTCCAATATATCGGGGATTAAGTTTTCCTCTCTTCCCAAACCGTACCACTCCTTTCATTGGCGAAATCTTTAAGAAAACTAATTCACCCTCCTGAAACTCAAGTTCACGTCGGTTTGCATCTGCATAACTTTTCTGACGATCTTGGGCTACCTTAAGCCTGTCCTGAATTAACTTAACCTTTTCTGTCGTTTCTTGTACTATTTCAGGTCCTGTAAGTTCTACTTCTCCTATTGTTGTCCAACACGACGGCGATCTACATTTCCTTCCGTATAGAGCCTCGAATGGTGCCATACCGATACTAGCCTGAAAACTGTTGTTATAAGTAAATTCTGCCAGCGGTAGATGTTCCTCCCAACTTCCCTGAAACTCTAGTGCACAAGCTCGTAACAGATCTTCTAGTATTTGAATAGTCCTCTCAGATTGTCCGTCCGTCTGAGGATGGAAGGCTGTACTAAAATTCAATTTAGTACCCATAGCCTTTTGCAACGATTGCCAAAATCTAGAGACAAACCTCGTATCTCTATCTGACGTAATCGAAACTGGTGCACCATGTAACCTTATAATCTCCTTCACATAGAGACTAGCCATCTGGTCCATTGAATAAGTATTTTTAATTGCCAAGAAGTGCACTGACTTAGTCAAACGATCAACGATCACCCAAATTGAATTATTTCCTTTCACTGTCCGGGGAAATCCTAAAACGTAGTCCATCGTAATGTCCTCCCATTTCCACTTGGATATAGGCAAAGGTTGAAGTAACCCTGCTGGTTTCTGTCGTATAGCCTTGACTTGTTGACACTGAAGACAACGACTAACATAGTCAACAACGTCCCTCTTCATCCCCATCCACCAATAGGTTTTCTTTAAGTCTTGGTACATTTTCATCATTCCGGGATGAATAGCCAACTTTGTTCTGTGGCCTTCGTCCAAAATTCTCTGTTTAAGTTCCTCATCTTTGGGTATACATATCCGATTTCGAAATTTGAACAATCCGTTCACCATACTAAATTCAGAGTTAACATTAACCAAAGACTGTTCATAAATTTTCTTTAACTTGGGATCCTCCAACTGCTTTACTTTTATCTCCTCCAAAATGGCAGGTTCAGCGACTACCATTGAACAAATCCCGCCTTGTTCCCTAGTCAACCATTGGCATTCCACCAATAAGCCATTTAGCTCACTTTTTGCCTTTCGACTTAACGCATCCGCTACCACATTTGCCTTCCCTGGATGATACTGGATATTGATATCATAATCCTTCATCAACTCCAACCACCTACGTTGTCTCAAATTCAAATCCTTTTGAGTATAAATGTACTTCAAACTCTGATGATCAGTGTAAACGTCACACGTCACACCATACAAATAGTGCCGCCAAATCTTCAAAGCGAATACCAAAGCTGCCAACTCTAAGTCATGCGTTGGATAGTTCTTCTCATGTGGTTTAAGTTGTCTTGACGCATAGGCTACTACTTTACCATGCTGCATCAAAACACACCCAAGTCCTTGGTGTGAGGCATCACTATAGATAGCAAAGCCTTCTAGTCCCTCCGGTAAAGTAAGAATTGGTGCCGTTGTTAGCTTTCTCTTCAACTCCTGGAAACAATCCTCCCTTTCTACTGTCCACACAAAAGCCTCTCTTTTTCTTGTCAACTCAGTTAACGGTACTGCTATCTTAGAGAAGTCTTGAACAAACCTTCGGTAATAACCAGCCAGCCCGAGAAAACTCCTAACCTCAGTCACCGTCGTTGGTCTAGGCCAATTTACAACTGCCTCGATCTTCTGGTTATCAACTGCGATTCCCTCTTCAGTGATAACATGACCCAAAAACGCTACACTTTTTAGCCAAAATTCACACTTCTTGAATTTGGCATACAACTTTTGGTCCTTCAATGTTTGTAGCACTATTCGAAGATGCTCTTCATGCTGTTGTTTGTCCCTCGAGTAAATCAAAATATCATCAATAAAGACAATGACGAACTCATCCAAATACTCCTTAAAAACTCGATTCATAAGATCCATAAATGCAGCGGGTGCATTCGTAACTCCAAATGGCATTACCAAAAACTCATAATGTCCATACCGAGTTCGAAACGCAGTCTTCTCAATATCTTCTAGTCTTACCTTAAGTTGATGATAACCAGATCGCAAGTCAATCTTCGAGAATATCTTCGCCCCTTGCAACTGGTCAAACAGATCGTCAATCCTAGGTAAAGGATACTTGTTCTTGATAGTGACCTTATTTAATTCTCGATAGTCAATACACAACCGCATTGTTCCATCTTTCTTTTTCACAAATAGTACTGGTGCGCCCCATGGAGATGAACTAGATCGAATAAACCCTTTATCCAATAACTCCTGAAGTTGAGTTTTCAACTCCTTCAACTCTGCTGGAGCCATACGATACGGTGCCTTAGATATGGGTTGGGTTCCAGGTACAACATCTATAACAAAGTCTATCTCCCTTGTAACAGGAATACCAGGCAAGTCCTCGGAAAACACCTCAGGAAATTCCCGCACTACTGGAATATCTTTCACTGACTTTTCACCTACTTCCAATATCGACACACTACATAAGTAGCCACGACAACCTTTTTGCAAAAGTCGACGGGCTCGCGCCACTGATATAAAACATGGGGGAGTCACAACCCCTTCTCCTTTGAATTCAATGTCCTTGACATGTTTCTTGAATGTCACTCGTTTATGAGCGCAATCAATACTTGCCCCACACTTGGATAACCAGTCCATTCCGATGATCAGATCGAAATGTCCCATGTCTAATGGAATCAAATCCATACTCATTTCTACGTCACCAAACCGAACATCACAGTCTCGATATATCGTGGAACATATCACGCCTCTACTTAGGGGTTGAGTCACTAATAACTCATAACCCAGTGGTTCATCTCTCTTATCAAACTTATCCGCAAAAGTTTTCGACACAAAAGTATGCGATGAACCAGAGTCAAATAAAGTATAAGCAGGATATGAGCACAAAGTTATGTTACCTGCTACCACGCTCTCATTGTTCCTGGTATCACCTGGTACTACTGCAAAAGCCTTTCCCTGTCTCTGACCTCCTGCATTTTGATTCTTTTGTCCCCCCTGACGGTTGTTAAAGTTACTGGGTCCTGCCCCCGTGTTTCGTACATACTCTTGTCCTCGATTCCGTCCCCCCTGATTTCCAACGGGTACAGTATTCGCTCCAGTCTTGAACTTAGGGCAATCTCTCCTTATATGCCCTGTTTGACCACAATTAAAACATCGCCCTGACCCTTCCTTCCTCCAACACTCCCCAGCATGCTCTTTCCCACAGATTGAACACCTCGGTACAGACCTTGGCTGATTGCCTCCATCTTTCTTCCAACCACCAGTAAACTGACGTTTTTGACCCCCAGAAGTATTACCCTGCACAATTTGTCGTCGTTTGCTATCTTGGTACCTTCTGGTCTCGTCCACATCCTGCTCCACCATGAGTGCTCTATCCAGAACATCAGCGTAACTGGACAACAGAAAAGGTCGCACTACCCTCCGAATATCATGCCTTAGTCCCTCCTCGAACCTTCTTGCCTTTAATTCATCTGTCACAACCAAATGCGGTGCGTATTCTGCCAAATTTGTAAAGGCAGCCTCATAGTCAGCTACTGTCATTGTCCCTTTTTGCTTCAACTGCTCAAACTCCGAGCACTTAGCGGTTTTCACCGCCCTAGGCATATACTTCTCTTGAAATACTATCTTAAATCGATTCCAGTTCATTCTCGGCTCACTAGTCCGTTTCAAATTCCACCATCTGCTAGCCTCACTCACTAAAAGATACGATCCCACCTCAACCTTTTGATACTCACTGCATCCCAATAATCGAAAGTTCTTTTCTAATTCCGATATCCATTCATTGGCCTTCACCGCGTTGATCCCTCCCTCGAACGTTGGGGGTTTCAACTGTAGGAACTCCCTAACCACTGTTACATCCGGCACAGGAGGCACTGGTCGCACAACCTCCTCTTCTCGTCTTATTTCATGTTCTCCCAAATTTGTAGCCTCCGGATTGGTTATCCCAGGTTGAGGAGCAGCTGGTTGTGATTGCACTAAATGTGCCTGGAGTAGTTGTTGTTGTGCCTGCATGGTCCCAACTAGGGTCTGCATCATACCTCTCAGTTCTGCCAGTTGTGCACCCGTATTACTATTATGGTTATCATTAGTCTCGTTACCCTCACTTTCCGTTGAACGTGTCATCACCATAGTGATTATCTGTAGTACAACTTCTAAAATTAATGTTCATAAAACCACAGGATAAACACTACTATAATATGGAGTAAAAGAAACCGTTGCACAAAAGAAACACATTACATATATATACATGTACTGCCAAAAACTGTTACATCGTTCAACCAACATATACAACCACTAGTATACTGTTACCTAACTATGTACAATGTAAGTCAAACTACTGCACTAACCATTACCGTTCAAACTATACATTGTTCATCCGTGTGAAACTTTCTATTCATACTCAAAAATAAAGTTTCACACTATATAAACACAACTACCCCAAAAAGAGAACCTTTCACCCCCAAGAACACTCTCACTTTCCGAGCCAGTTCACAGAAGCTTCCGAATCACTACGAGATTCCACCACATATTCTTCTGGGGCTTGCGGAGTCCCTGGGTCTTCTGGGTCTTCATCCTCATCAACCCAGTTCACATTATTCTCAGATCCCCCGGGATGCTCCGACTGAGCATCTAGCTCTAAATTCTGTTCCTGTGGAGCTGGTGATGACTCCACCTCCTCTTCCATAGTTGCCCCTAGTAGATGTGAACTCTCTCCTACCTCACGTGTAGATGAAAACGCAAGTGGTGGCCAATTTCCCACATCTCCTCTCCTCATCATCTCTGCGAGAGTACTATGATAACCTATATCCAACTCCAGCCACCAAATACCCCTATCAAGTGCCACTCGCTGGGTCCGAAGAGAACGTATAGCTAACTGTCTTCGCATTTCATCCATATAGAATGGTTTGTTATCTACTGCCTTTTTCAGTTCCTTATAAGCTTTAGCTGCCGCTTTATGACATATATTCCTTTGGAAACATTCTCCGTCTACATCCTCTATTCCTCTCGGTCCGAACCTGTAAGTACCCATACTATCCTCACTATATGAATTATTGGCCATACCTACAACACACCAAATATATTCTTGTTAGTGCCATCAAAATCATTCAACGTTAATAATTATAGACCATAAGTCAGAAATAAGTAACATATAAATTACGCATGTGGTGTGCAGCTACTTATACTGACACCTATCCCCTGGGTTTTTAATCTATTGTAGATCCTAAACTACTGCTCTGATACCACCAACTGTCACGACCCATTCCAATTTGGAATAGATTAGTGACCGGCCAACGAGCTAATCCCGTTAAGGCCTATAACGAATACAGTTAAGGATCTCCAATCTGCCACGCAAAAATCTAAGCCAAACTAATCAGAGTGAATGGAAACGTGTATTACAACTTCAAAACAAACACCAGGGAAGTGTACGTCTTAAACTGAGCATACAGACATACTATAACATCATCCTCAAAAATGTCAGCCTAACAGGTGGCCGAACAAGTCCCAACGGTCAAACAGAATTAAACATACTATCTATGCAATATATACAACCAAGAGTCCTTTATCTCTCTACTGTCCATGGCTCGCCTCCTCAGAACCTGGTATGTTGTTTAACAACATCATTAGCACATCGCTAGTGTGAATTCAAATATGAAATTCTACGTATTTGCCATGTCATCCATATGCACAATGCATGTAACATAATGATCTTGATAAATATAATTAACAGCATAGTCCAAAAGGTCAAGCCTAGGACTTTGTTCAAGCTTATCTCATTTAGTTCAATGTAAACGGTCGCCAATTGTTCGTAGGTGGGAGCTACCCCCTTATGCATCATCGCATACGTGGAATGACGTCATCCATAAACCACATTGGCCGTGGTTAACAACCTTGTTTCACACCTCTCGCTATATTCTAATCCCCTAGCGGTCGGGGTACCGTTTGAACCACTTTTCACGTATTAATCAATGTTTTCTTAATTAACGCATGGTCTAAATATGAACAATTCAATATGATCTAGCATGGCATTTTCATGCTTAAAACAACATATAACATTGAAATATCTCACGCTTTCATGCTTTTAAAATTATACACGTAACAAGTCATATTTGAACTCACCTTCTGTCTTGTTTGAGTAATTAACTATCTTGCCAAACTCCTACAATAAATCAATGATATCTTATTTAATATCGATGTTTAACGGTCAATGATGTTAATAAAAAAAATCCCAATATTTTATCAGTAATAAATCTCAGACTACCGGTAATGGATGCGCAAATACCGGTAGTAGAAGGCAAAGGTTCACATCAGTGCCCCGCACTACCGGTAGTGAAGACACGAACTACCGGTAGTAAAACCTACTGTCAGAATTACCACAAGTATTACCACAACTACTACCGGTAATACCAGCGTTACTACCGGTAGTAAAACCTACTGTCCAAAATCCGGAAACTGGAAAGCAACAGTACTACCGGTAATACAGACCCTACTACCGGTAACAAAACATTCTGGGCGAAATTTCCAGATTCTTGACAGATTTTCTAACTTCCATTTTCAAGCTTTAAATCAACAACCAAGCTCACTAACCACCAAAAACAAGTCATAAACATATCATAGAGGCAAGAAGTCCCTACTACCAGAAATCAATGTGTTAAACGGGATTTTGGACCTTAGCATAGCAGCTGGGTTTCCTCTCAATTTCAGCTATGGCTTTTTCTAATATTTCCATTAACACCTCTGTTTTCTTCATTATATACCTTCATGATCACTATCTAAAGTCTAGACTGGTTTATTTCATAGTCATATTACTATATAACCCACTAAACTAAAAAGAACAAGGAAGTATACTCAAAGTTCAAGTACCTCTTCAATGGCTTCTTCTCTTTTCTTCTTCTTCTTCTCCTCTCCTTTTCTCTTTCTTCCAATTTTTGCTTCTCTGTTTTCCTTTGGCTAATCCCCCGTTATTCTATTGGAGAAATACAGAAGGTTTGAGCAGCTTGGTAGGGTAAATATCTCACAAAAACCATAGCAGGAGGTGTAACTTTGCAAGCTCCTTGGTGTCATTCTAATAGAAGGAGTTAAAGATGACTAACCCCAACTTACCTCTATCCACGTCCAAAATATCCAGCCCCTTAAGAAACAAATATGTTTATATGGTGTATTAACTTATACCAATTCTACAAAACACACAATTCCCTTATTAGTATTATTTCTTTAAAATCACCCGTGTTTTAACCACACCCAAGCAAGTTCCGGAATTAAAACACGTTCTAACATATTTCGGAATTAATTCAACCAAATTTCCAAATTTACCAATTATATATATATATATATATATTTTTTTTTTTCCTTTTTATTTTCTTTATTTCGGGTCGGGGTCTCACATATTCGCCACCCCGATCAGTACGCAAAGTTTTAATCACAAAACCACTTTGCTTTTCAACCAAAACCTTGAATCTTTTGAAATATCCAAATACTTCAGATTTTTCTTTCAGAAAATAAACCCAAGTCTTTCTGCTGTAATCGTCAATAAAAGTGAGAAAGTAACGATTACCTCCAAGTGAAGTGACATTCATTGGTCCGCAAAGATCTGAATGTATTAACTCCAATGGCTTTGTTGCTCTTCTTGCTTTTCCAATCGGGAAGGAATTTCTGTGATGCTTCCCAAGAACACATCCCTCACACACTTTATCTTGCACTTCGACAATAGGCATGCCATCCACAACCTTTTCTTTGCTCATTATAGAGAGAGTTTTGAAACTCAAATGCCCAAACCGAAAATGCCATAACCAAGATTTGTCCTTGATAAAAGTATTGAAACAAGAACCATATTGATTTTGAAACTTCAATGGAAACATATTGCCTGGAGTCATAGCCACGTTAGTAATGAGAGCACCATTCTTGTCTTTTATCTGACACATCTCCTCCTTGAAGTTGACTTCATAACCCTTCAATAAAAGTTGTCCAACACTCAAGAGATTGTGCTTGAGGCCTGGAACATAAAGAACATTAGAAATACGCTTTACTCCTTTCTTTGTGTGAACAAGAATAACCCCTCTGCCTTTTGTAGAGTGCCTCTTGTCATCACCAGTTCTAACTTCACTATGAGCAGATTGATCTAGCTCCACAAACGCCTTCTTGTTTCCCGTCATGTGATTGCTACATCCGCTATCAAGATACCATATTTCACCTTCCTGAGCATTCGATTCGCTGAATGTAAGAAATAAGGAATCAGCTTCATTGTTCTCATCTACCTCATGCATGAAGCTGGAATTGTTCTTCCCTTCATCTGCAATTCTCTTCTTGCAATATTTCTTGACATGCCCAAGCCTTTCACAATAGTGACATTGAGTATTTTTCAAAAAAGACCAACCTCTTCCTCTTCCTCTATTTGGAACAGAAGAGTGACTTCCATTTTTCTCACTATCTTGTTGTCTCGCACCATATCCTCTTCCTCCATTGGACGACTGACGTTCATCTTTCTGACCATGACCATTTCCTCCATCGCTTCTTCCTCTACCACGGAATGAGCCACGTCCTCTTCCTGAGCCTCCCCTTAGAGAAACCTGTGTTTGGAAAGCCTGCTCAAGAGGAGAAGAATCATATTGCTTTGTTCGGAGTTCATGGGATTGAAGTGATCCCATTAAACCCTCCAAAGACAAAGTAGACAAGTCTTTCGACTCCTCAATCGCAGCGACAATTACTTCAAATTTACGGGTTAAGCTGCGAAGTATTTTCTCCACAACTCTTTGATCCTCAATCGCTTCACCGTTCATTCTCAATTGGTTGACAATGGAAATAACCCGATTAAAATAATCTTCAATGCTTTCAGAATCCTTCATCTTAAGTGAATCAAACTCAAATCGAAGAGATTGAAGTCTTACCATCTTCACTTTGTCATCACCTTTGTAGGAAGTGTATAGTATATCCCATGCTTTCTTGGATGTAGTTGCCACCGTAATTCGCTGGAAAATAGATTCAGTCACTGTTTGATAGATCAAAAGTAAAGCCCGACTATCCTTCTTGCGATTCGCACTTAGCTCGGTTGTTTGAGCTGCAGTAAGAGTTACTCCTTCGACTTGTTCTTCATACCCGGTCTCCACAATATCCCATAAATCTTGTGTCCCGAGCAAGACTTTCATCTGAATGCTCCAGTAGTTGTAATTCTTCCCATCGAGACGAGGAAATTGAGGCAATTGGGCAATCAAATTGTTGTTGTTCGCAGCCATGATTCTATTCGAACCAAAGCTCTGATACCACTTTGTTGGATCAAAGAGAAAAGATCAAGAGAAATTGTGCTCTTGATTGAAAACACTCTTTCACATAAAACTGAAATGTTGTGGTGGAACTTGCATACAAAATGACTCAAACACTTGTGGTATATATAGGACTCTCCTAACATGTACCTAGACAAGTTACATGAATCTAGACAATGAATAGATTCATGAACAACCCTTATACTCCATACATGAATGACTCCAAATTCATGAGCCAACATACACAAACTCCTAGGTTCATGATACATGTACCTAACATTCAATGAAACATACTTTGGCTCTTCATGTCCAAGACACTAATACAATGAATTAATGTGTGAACGCCACCAAGTACATTGTATAGCTTAAAATTCCAACAAAATCGTGTAATACTTTGAGTACGTATTAACTTGATATTTACTATTTTTATACTATTACTCATAAGAATCAGAAAATATTACTTTACTTTGTACTTTGCTAGGTATAACCTCGAGTAAACGATGACAATCTTTTTAGTTATTTATTTCGACTTCCAATTAAATAGGGCTCACATATAAGTGAAGCAAAATGAATATACAAATATGAAATTAAAAATCCGTGAAATGTTGTGTGAAATAATTTTTTCAAAGAAAGATCATATGTACTAATTATATGCACTAATAAAGAATGTTAATAATGAACTCTCAAGTAAGGACAAAAATATCAAAAGAAAAATCAATATCTAGTCTTTTAATTATACTCCAAAAACTATTATGCACATTTCATCTAAATACTTACATAAATTGATAATCTATTCTGATTATAATTCAAATTTCCTTTTTCACAATTTAAAAATTATAATTTAAGGAGCTAATTCACAATTTAAAAATCAAATATAAGGATAGCTCCCACACGCCCCTGACTTTCAGCTGATTTTTTTTGGGTATTTTAATCACCTGTATATGTTACAACTGTTTACTACTGTTTATTGAGTTTCTTGTCTTCTCTGCAAAAAAATTCCTCCCGATTTTGTCAAAAGAAGAAGCAGCAAAAGAAGTACCTCCTTTTCATTGCCATAAAATTGAGCACAATCAATGTGTCGATAGCCCACCTGCATTGCCGGAGAACACAGTAAGCAACCAAGAAATGACAACAGATGATAGGCAAAGATTAAGAACGTAGTCATTTGATTGTGAGCGCTCCATAGTTTCAAAAAACCATAAGAAGAGATTGGGCATTTCCTAGACATCTGAACAGGCGTATTGGTGGGGGAGAGAGAGAGAGAGAGAGAGATGCCTTAACGGCAACGGCGACGGCGTTACCAACGAGTCCAGGATCAGATTGCCAGGTGCCCAGACCGACGGAAGGAATCTTAGCTCCAGTGTTCAGCTGGAAGAATCGAATTGCCTTTGCCATTACACAACGCTTTCCGACCTCGAACTATTACATCGATACTCCACTGAGAGCCTATATATACACACTAGCTGTTCGTTACCACGTGATGCGTGGGAACCAGGGGTGGGTGGCTGCTGTGCTTTGTCGTGCAAAATACTGTCTGAACAACTTGACGTTGATCGAATAATTTTCAATCAGCATTTTACACACTAAAACGACGTCGTTTTGGCGCGCAGCACGCACATCTGGGCACGTGTAGTCTCCCCAATTCCGACGCGTGGGCGTACAAACTTGGACAAATGCATATACTTAGTGACTTGTAAGAATAAAGTTACGATACGAAAAATTTGAAGATTCAGAGAGAAGAAGAGATACATATGAGTTTTTTATTTGTAGAGAGAATGAAATGAAATATGAATTCATAAAACAAGAAATGAAATCATAAATAAAATCATATAATTGAGTGGAAAGAAAATTATGTAATTAGTTGCATTAAAATTGGAATGATGAATATTGAATGTAATTGACTAATTGAACATGGAATTGATGTGTGAGGTGCGATTGAAAAAACACAACAAAGTAGGATGACAAAAGAGTGAAAATAGATTTATGATATGAAACAACCTTAATTCCACAACCAAACATGATGTTGGGCAGATTTTGTTTTTGCATTTGTAAAGTCATATTCACTTTGTAAAAAGCTCGGCTAAATTTTCTGTTCGGATGCTACATTTCAATCTAAATTCAATTGTGTTGCAAAAATATCTACCATAGATCTAGAATAAAAAAAAATAGTTAGTGCAATGAATGGGAAAGTACAATGCTATTGCTAAACTTGATTGTTGTGGATGATAACTACCTTGTTACAATTTTATACGTCTCTTGGTATGCTTGTATTTTTTTGTTTAAGTCGCTGCGTGAAAACTAAGTTTTTGTCTACAATTGATGAGTACAATTTGTTGGCTAAACTTCGTAAGGAAAAACATTTGTAGAGGGAGAAAAAACGTTACAACATGTATATCTTCATTTTCCTCAATCTGGGTATTTCACTATTGTGCGATGCAATTTATTAAAAAATAAGCCAATATTATTGAGTAATTTGAATGTACAAATAGTTAAATATAAAATGAAAAAAGAGACTAAGATATTGTACCAAAAAAATGTATTTTCATCTAAATGATATTGTCGATAACTTATTCCTATTTGCAATACGTTTAAGGGTAGTATGTCATGATGTTCAATTCCCTATTTGTAGTGAATTGTAATGAAAAGCACTTGTCTCACCCATGCCTCTGTCAAATCATATTCTATTTTACGTACAATGTCGTTCCTGTTAGAAAATGTAAATGTGATTTTAGTTGTACTACATCAGGAGTTGTAATGAAGCAAGACACCAAAAAGTTATTGTACCTAAATTTCTTTTGTGACATTAGCTCATGCATTAATAGATCCTTCAAAGTGATATTGTTGTCTCCAATTGAGAATGATCAACTTAGCTATAAATTGACAATTGTGATGCCTGTATTACAGAGGTAAAATGTTTGCAAGCATCCAAATAATTCATGATCAAAATTACTGGTGGATAGAAATTGGTGAATACTAATCTTCAATCATGACGGTGTTGAATAAATATTAAGCGACATACCTGTTTGTCAATTTTGACAAGTTCAAAATTTGAAATAGCTTCATCTTCTTTAAGTTTGCAAGATTTTTGTACAAAGAATTCTATATTTGTACATATCAAACCGCTATAATACTGTAGTGTTACTGTTATTGGGTTGGCTTCTGAGAACAACTAATCAAGTTTGACGTGGTGAGAAAACAAAGTTGCCATTAAACAAAGCATAAAACATGATATTTGTAGAATGGTTGTTGATAACAAATAACTGGACTAAAAAGATGACAACAACACTTCTTTATAGATAACATTTCTTGCGTACACTCTGGAACCTCTACTTTTTTAATTAGAATTTTTGTTGTCAAGTTGAATTTGTCTCTTGACAATGCCACATATAATTATAGCCATGACTGGAGACATGTTCTATCACACCCAAACTTCGAAGCATGAAAAGAGCGACAATCATTTCAAGATACGATCCCATAAGATCATGAATAAAATCTCTTAAAATACTTATTTCAATACATCAGCAGCCAACTAAGTCATTAAAACAGCTTAAAAGGGGTCCACATACCCAAACAAACCATGTCTGTGTAATAAGGAAAAATGAATTTTATACTAGTAAACCAACTCAAAGCTCTATCATGTAAGCTCAATCTCAATTCCTGTAAAAAGGGTTAACAACAAAGCGTAAGCCGAAGCTTGGATAGAATGCTAACTAAAACAGAGTTTAAAGTAATTCGATACATCACATGCCTAAAAATTATAGATTTTTCCATTCATACAAGAGTATACATTTCACAAGATGATTTATACAATTGATAAACAATGATAATCCGCATGCAACCTATGTGACTTGCTAGACATGACGACCAATGCATTTACACTACACTCCAGCCTTTTGCGGATTCGAATTGAGAAAATCATATAGACACCCAATATATCTTCATAGTCTTTTACTGACTGTTGCCTATGAAGATCATGAGGACCAGTAAATTTTATGGCCTTTCACCGACGATTGTCCATAGAGCTCATAAAGCCCAATAAGAATAATCACCACAACGACCACAGACCATGGATATGAACTCATACTCTTTTAGCCCTAACCATGCACAAGAAACAACACCCAACTAAAATCAACACCCGCCATCTGCCCAATATCAATCTCTATTTTATAACAAAATTAAAAAACTCACAAAAATTCACATGGGGGAATGGAGGGCGACCCAAGTTCTTTTGAGGTATTAAACAAAATTTTAACATGTGGTATTTTTAACATGTATTCTAAAAGACTGGTGATATTGCTTCTTGATAATAATAGTGATTATCAAATGAGTCTTTTAATTTGAGGTCTTGAAAATGTATCTGCCACATTTTTTTTTCATGATTTTCTTATACTCATTCGTTCTTTCTATTCTCTAATCTCCTATGGCACCTTGCAGTCTCATCTTCCGTTTTGGGATATTGTTCCTATGCGTCTTTGAAGTGAAGCTTTAACCTGTAAGTAAAAATGATCCATTTGAGTGAGAATTTAAATGTGCACAAATTGACAGTATATATATTATTTTTCGGTAGTGCTAATATCGCGTTCTTTAAAAAGTAAAAAAAAAAATGTTGAGGATACATATTTTGACAAAGTTGTAGAACCAATCAACAATCAAAGCCACTGTATTTAAAGAATTCTAGTAGCCAAATCAGCTGTTCCCATGAAACTTTGGGCCATCTCTCTCTCTCTCTCTCTCTCTCTTTCTCTCCATATTATGCATGAGAGCACAAAAATACCTTAATCATTAAATATAAAAAAAATGTTAATAATATTTTTGAATTTAAGAAAAAATTGAAGGTTTTTTTCCTTGTAATGGCAAAAATAAAGAGAGAAAGAATAGAAATATTAGTATTTATGTGAATTTTTTAATTTTTGTCTTCGTTTTCTTTTGAGTATATATTTATTTTGATGTGTTTGTGGTCGACAGATGAGTAGTTATGGACTGTTCAGCCGAGGTCGTGATCCGAATAGACATGCAAACCTACTCGGACTCATAGGCCCAGTCGTAAAGAAAACCAAAACCATCCCAAATCTAAATTGGGGTCCTAAAGGTCATTGGCCCGACAGGTGCCAGCCCTATCCTAACCCCTAAAAAGAGGAAATATAATCATAACTGGATTATTTTTTATAGGGTCTTGCTGCTTAATGGGCAATGAATAATATACACATAAAAATAAATAAACATGGATAACAATACATATTTTACGGATATTTATTCATATTTACGGATATTAATACACAATTTACGAATATCGATATATTTTTTATATATTATCCACCGACTAATAGACAGTGATCAGCATTTTTCCTCTTTATATGCCTATATAAGCTTAAGACAAAATGTACAAAAACTTTTGCCTACCAAACAAACTTGAGCGGCCATTGGCCACACATATGCCAACCTTATCCTAGCCCCTAAAAAGAGGGAACATAGTCCTGACTGGATTACTCTTCATATGCCTATCAAACCAACTTGAGCACTTTCATATTAATCATCCACCACTCTAACTTAATAATCAAATGGGTGTTGGCAAATATCACACCGAACAAGCGTATCATTTTTAATATTGGTGTGATATGTACTAGTACTGTTGTGTTCCAGTGTATCGTTTCAGAATTATCGTTAAAAAATAATATACATTTCTCAAATAATATTTCTTAACAAACAATTATATTTGACATATAAAATAAAGTTTCAAAACTTAAGAATAAATTACCAACGTAAAACATAATGATTTTAGTCTCAATTTATGAATAATTACCCAAAAAATAATCAATTGAACATGAAAAAAATAATTGTGCAGCTTGGAACAGCCCGGTCTGGTGCGGTACGTAGATTATTCTTTTTGCTTGTTTGCGAAAAAGACATCTTTCACAAAGTTGATGTGGGTGGTCAATGGAAAGTATTCTATTCACCATCTTATTCTTAGAGAACACCGTTAGTCCTGCGAAATTCAAGTGCCCAAAATGTAGCTCTTCCAACATTTAGCCTTATAATTTTGAATGTTAAGCAAAAACATTCGATTTCTTGTCATGGGTACTTTAGCAACAAAAATTTGATAATTGTTTTTTATTGAAAGACTATGATCTCTCATAGAAATATCATAACCTGTCCCAAACCCAAAATATTATTTTCCATATTAGGCACATAACAAACATTAGAAATCATTTGGTGCCTCCCATCCTTTAACCGGATCAAAATGTTAGCTTTCCCTTTCACTAGAATTTGCGAAGAATCGCCAAAGTGACTTTTCCGTCGACGAATTCGTCAAGCTCCATGAATAAATTTTTGCTCCTACACATATAGTTGCTTGCACCGGTATCTAGATTTCACAAGTTCATATCTCCATTTTCTTCTCCCTTGTATGCTAATAATAAAGTTGGCTCCACCTCTTTACGTTTGTTTTCCACTAGGTCGGCCACATAATGACCAAATTTATTGCAATTGTAACATTAAACTTGAGATTTATCATACCTTTTTCCAGAAAATCGAAAATTATTTTCTCGTCCTTGCCCTCTTACATAATAGGTGTGTTGGCCTCTTTTGTTCCCGTTGAATGAATTTTTGAAATTATTTTCTCTTCTACCATGGCCTCGTCTGCCGCGTCCCTCTATGGCCACGGCCACATTCTCGACCTCGACCTCTTTCATTTTGCTCTTGACTTTCCTCTTTATCCTTGAAGGAAAATTTTGTTTGAAACACTTGCTCCAATGACTCTTGCTTCTTCCTGTTAAGTTATTCTTCATAGGTTAGCAACAACTCTATGAGTGCGTCAACTGCCAACTTGTTTAAATCTTTAGATCTTCAATAGCAACAACAATGTAGTCAAATTTGTTGTCTAAGGAGCGGAGAATTTTTTTTTACCACGCGGTTATCCTTCAAATCTTCACCATACCTTTACAACTTATTCATAATAGTCAAAACTCTTGTGAAATAATCCGAAACTAGTTCGAAATTCTTCATCTTCAAAACTTCAAATTCACCTCATAAAGTTTAGAGGCAAACTCTTTTCACCTTCTCAACACCACTATGGAAAGTTTCGAGAATCACCTATGTTTTTCTAGAAGTGGTCGCTTCGGTAATCTTTTGCAGCAAAGCATCATCCAAACATAGTGGATGAGTGTGAAAGTCTTCTTATCCTTCTTCTTTGTTGCCATCAAGACATCCATTTGGGCTTGAGTTAAAGCAGCTAGCTACATCATGTGGTTTTGTAAAGTCTGTTTCTACAAACTCTCACAATTCTTGCATTTCAAGAATCGTCTTCATGCAAATACACCAATTCTTATAATTATCCTTGGTGAACCGAGATACTTGAAATGGAAACATTCCATTGTTTACCATCTCTCTCTATTTGACACTACAAATCTAACTTTGATACCACTTTCTTGAGGGTAAGAGCGCACACACTCCTAATATGAAGAAGACAATATAGGAAAAAAGACTTATAATTTTTTATTCTTTACTCATAATACAAGGACTAGATTACATGTTAATTTATACTAAGGGTTCATTTGGACTGTGGTATTTATTGATTTATTGGCTTATTTGACCATATTGCCCTTGTCTCATTTGGGGTGCAAAACATTTACAAGCCCCAAATTGCTAGGGGTAGTTTCGCCTTTCACTAAAGCAGCAAATAAGATGGGTACCAATAATAAATTAGTCCAAACCGGATTAGCAACTTGGGTAATAAATAAACTAAAAAACTGATTAAAACCTTAGGCCAAATACACCCTAAACATAAAATGTAACTCTATTTCTAATTAACTACCATAATATTCATAAGCCTCCACTAAGTCCATTATTTTCATAACTACTAAATAAACACACAATTACTTAGTGTAACTCCCACTAACATGACTCTTGAAATACTAATAAAATATAACTCCCAAATAGATAAAAATATAGTTTATTTTGCGACAAGAGGATGGAAAAACTGCTTTGAGCAAAACACCCGTGTCAAATTTCGCCATCCCAGAACTCCTCAAGGTTTTTGTAGGCGCCAAGAGTCTCGTGCACAAATACCGTGCCTTTAACTAGCTTTGTCTGCAGTATTAAAAGAATTTGATCATTAGAGGTGAACTTAAACACTATCTATACAAGTAAATCATTTCATATACCAAAACTTATCGGTAAATGGAATTACTAAAATAACTCATTGATCCACCACCAATCTGTTCACGCTCAATATATTTCGATCCAAGTGATTCAAAGAGAGACATAAAACTCAAATACAGATTAATGTATATGGTATACCTCCGTATATACCGCAACTATAAAAGCGATTGAGGTGGGGAGATATGGGGTAAGGCTACTTGCCTGCTCAACTTCAGAGAATTTGGCAAACAATTCTTCAGGAATAGACCAGTCAAAAACATCCAAGTTTTCCTTAAGCCTTGCCTCATTTGTGCTCTTGGGTAGCACACAGTGACCCATTTGTAGTCCCCACCGAAGAGCAACCTGTGCTGGAGACTTTCCCAATTCATCTGCAACTGCTTTCAGAGTAGGATTCTTCAAAACATTGCTCTTGAGGGAACCTGGATTCCCTAATGGCGAATATCCCTGCATTTGGAAAACTCGTTACGAGAGGTCCACAAAAAATGAACAGATGACAGATTTGTTTGGCCAATTGAAACCAAAGATTTCACATAATCATGTTTATTGGGGAGTTCAAACCGTCTTTACGAACCTGTCTGTCTTTCTCATCGTGCTAAGTTTAGACTAACTTTTTCTTAATGGCTTATTTCCGTTTAGAGAATGTTTAGCTTTTGGCCAGAAAGTTTCATGATCCAGATTCCTATTGATCTTGATGAGAGGATTTGAAAACATAAACAAAGTTGGATTAAATTAGATAAAATTCCACTATACATAAATACAAGCCAAAAAGAGTTTAATTGCCCAATTGCCGCGTAATACTTCTCATGCCAGGGAGAGAGGAGAGGGTGAAGAAAGGAACTCAAATATTTTTGTCAGCCTCAGATTCAGACCCAATGATGAACTGGATCCCTATTCATTTCGATGAGATCAAGTCCATCATCCCAACAGTTTTAGTTTTCCGACCCCTTTCAACCAAACGAATGGAATTATGTCACACTTTTGACCCAAAACAAAACAAAAAATTCTGAAAAGGCAAAGATAAGCAACAAAAAGAGCGAGAGAAAAAGTTACGGTAAGAACAAAATTTAGTTACTTCTGATCTGCATACTAACCAAGACTTGAACGCCCTTAGATTCACAAAATGCATGAAGTTGTGGTTGTTGCCAGGCAGGGTGGCATTCCACCTGGTTGACGGCAGGAGGAATGCGAGCAATCTCCAACAGATTTCCCAGTTTCTTAGAAGAGAAATTGCTCACACCGATGGCACGAGCCTTTCCTGAATCATAGAGCTCCTCCATTGCTCTCCATGTAGTTGGTATATCAGGCTGAGTCAGATTCTCAGGCTTAAAGCCAATTGACCCCTTCTTCATGCTGACAGGCCAGTGGATCTTCAATAACCAGGCAACCCCATTTAGTAACAAAGAAACAACAATATTCACTGTAATTGTGAACCAACAGAAACAAAGCATTGTGTTTCTGATATACATACAAGATACAAATCCAAATATTCAAGCTGTAAGTCTCGCAAAGTTCCATCCAATGCCTCGTGTACATCTTCTGGTGCATGATTTGTACACCTGCAAATCAATGCAATTTACTGAACAACGTCAGGTTAAAAAGTTTGTTTAGTGTCCTAGATGTTCCTAAAGTTTTCATTTTTCTTTCAGTTCTTTTCCCCACCCTTTTTTCCACGAGAGCAGGACAATGGAGCTCGACTATCATCAGGATACCACACATCTATGTTACCTGTGGTTTGGAAGAAAACTTAAATCATGATAAGGCTAACCAGAGTTTAGAAGTGATGAATAGATCCTTGCGCTGCACCACGCCATCTTCAAACAACTTCTTCAGAGCTAAACCAATCTACATAATAGCAAATATGTATGTCATAACAGAAGTAAAACAATGAATAACTCGGGATAAAAAATGTGGAAACAAATAAATATGTCCTGCATACAAAGACGACAGATCAGAATTCTTAATTAACAAACATTATATGATGCATAATGAACTGAGAATGTAGCGGTAAAACAGGAGCAAGGGTATGTGAGCCTGCAAGGACCCATAAAACCTTGTGGATTCCATCACAAATTCCTATAGTTAAGAGCATAGAACAGGGACTTGGAACCCTCAGGCCGATTAGGGAAGCCTGGTGGTTCCAAAATAAAAAATACTTATTTCAAATACAAGATACTTATTTATCGTATCACATACGTATCGAACGTACCGAGTAAGTATCGGTACTCGATACCCATGCGAGACTACTTTCGAAGTATCCTGCTTCATAAAGTACAATGAATATGCAAATTTGAAATTACACTACATTAAAAAATATGAGCGAAATAATATTTTCACAAAAAGATTATATGTACTAATAAAGAATGTTAATAACCAACTCTAAGTAAGGACAAAAAGATCAAAAGAAAAATCAATATCCATTCTTCTAATTATACTCATTAAATACTTTCATAGATTCATAATCTATTTTGATTATAGTTTAAAATTTATAAATCATGGTTTAAAGAAAATTAACTCCCGAACGCCCCCCTTAACTTTCATCTTAATTTTTTTTTTTTGGGTTTTTTAATCTCCTGTACAAGTAATAAATGTTTACTATTGTTTATTGAGTTTTTTTTTTTTGGTCTTCTCTGACAAAAAAAATCCTCCCGATTTAAAAAAAAAAAAAAGAAGTAAAGAATTACCTCCTTTTCGTTCTCATAAACTTGAGCACAATCAATGTGTCGATAGCCCACCTGCACTCGCAGAGAATACAGTAAGCAACCAAGAAATGACAACAGATGATAACGTATTGAGAGGGAAAGAGAGAGAGAGTTGCCTTAACGGCGACGGCGACGGCGTTACCAACGAGTCCAGGATCAGATTGCCAGGTGCCGAGACCAACCGAAGGAATCTTAGCTCCAGTGTTCAATTGGAAGAATCGAATTGCATTTGCCATTATACAACGCTTTCGAACCTCGGACTGTAACATCCATACACAACTGAGTGCCTATATATACATATATTACTCGTGTTTGTGTAATCGGATCAAACATATCTCAAATTTGAGGTGTGAACCATGCAAGGACGCATACAAAAAACGATAAAATGCTCTAAGCCAAATGATAATGGCCCCACACACACAAACAGAGGAAGAGATGTAAAATTTCATTTTTTCCTAACAGTCTTCGTCCACGGAGAGTGGTCGGTGGTGGACAAAGGGAGAGAGAAACGAAAAAAACATGGAGAGAGAGAGAGAGAGGGAGATGGGTTTTCTATAGGCCCTCAGTCCATAGCATCCACATACCTCATTCTGTCTTATTGGCCTAAAATCATATGCCGACAACAAACCAATGTCGTACGATAACGAGTTTACATAAAAAATAGAAAATTCAGAGCTTTTAAAGATTCGGCAACGAGGTCTTGTTGAATTATTTATTTTCATAGCTCGGCCCTTTCTGTTCAGGTGGCATCTCCATATGCTTTTCTACGTCTAACATGATACGTCGGGGCAGAAAAGTTGTTCAATGGGTAATGAAACTCAATAAACAATATACCTGAAAAATCAAAGCCAAAGTAAACAACTTCGTTTAATTTAATAGGGTAGCAAATAGAGTAAATGTAATAGCTGAAGTTAAACATGTAGGTTAATTATAAATCTCCATTTAATGTTTGAAGGATTCCCTCATCGGACGATACCGTTGTGTCGGTTTAAAACTGAATATTTCATTTTAGAATACCAAATTTATTTGATCAACTTCAAACGCAAAACTGATTTTGCACAGGTAAAAATAAGACACAAAATCTAAATATTTACAAAATTCCAAGTGTCTAGTTCCGAATAAAATAAATAATGCGCAATTTTGATAGTCGTGCTAAAGTTATGGCCGTTTTCCCAACGTCTGTTGGTGCATTATAATGAGATTAACAACTAAACATAAACTAATTCTTTTAACTGTAATTCAAATCATGGACTTGTTTTTATATGTGACGTAGGTTTTCATCCCATCAGGAATAGCGAGTTATGTTTTAGTCTTAACTTTACATGACTTGATGTATTTACCATTATTTTAAGTGATAGTTTACCTTTTTGTCCCTTTTAAGTGGTATCATGTAATTCCTAAATTGGTAGATTGAAATTATGTCCATTTATATAGGCTTGATACTAGGATTTACATGTTTGGAATTAAGAAATAAATGTTGTGAATTATCTTTGGTGAATTAAGAAGATAAATTATACTAGGATTCGTGCTCAGTAAAAAGTATTGAGTGAATTATGAAGGAATACCATATTTGGTAGTAGGAAAAACTTTGGATAGGAATTTATCAAATTTCTCCAATTTCTAAATTTACTATCGTAACATCATATTCGTCAAATTCATCATTATAATAAAATAATTTACCATCTGAATACCAACACACAATATTATGCTGCTTTTTACGTTCTATATATAAATTTACCATGAAAAAATCAAAGACATATATACCATGAAAACTTAATAAGCAAATGTATCATCGTCAAATTCTTAATGTCGACCCATCATACAATACATACATATATTCTCAAAATCTGAATCAATCTGTGGAGTTTTCTAAATATACTTTCACAAGAAGAGTTATAATTATTTTAATTTAATAAATGAAATTCATTAAAAAATACAATACAATATATTAATAACAAAATTTAATATTGTTAATAATACTTTCTCCGTCCCGGTTTGTTTGTCTGCTTTTTGACTTTTAAATGTCCCAAAATGTTTGTCCAATTTTAAAGTTGATTTGTGAAAGTTCCTTTAATGCCTTCACTCTTTTAGAAAATCACACATTGAAAATTGTGCCATCTCATTTAATGCTAAAATAGTTAAGGGTATTCTTGAAATGTTAAACTTTTTAGGAGTAATCATTGTATTCCCTTATTAAGTTGGAATTTCAAGAATGGATAAACAAACCGGGACGGAGGGAGTAACGTAAACACGAATAATACAGTGATAAAACATAACGTGATAGTGACACAAGATGGGGTGCATAATTATTTTTCCCACCAAACGCGACAGTACAAATGATGCGGCTTTCGATAAAGAAAGAGCAAAAGAGTAGTAAACAAAACAGAAAAAACTGAAAAAGGAATCCACATAGGATTGTCAGACTCAGCAAAGCAAACGCATCCTTCTATTAATGTTGCCGCCCCATTTCTTTTCACTAGATCCCACCTCCATTTGATGGAAATCAATAAACGAATATATATATAATTATAGTCCGTTAAACTCTTTTTTGCAATGGGTTTCTTTCTTTAATCCAAAGATTCATTACTCCATCGATTAAAGATATCCTCCTCATCCCTCTTAATCAATAAATCTGATTTACATGTACATGCACTTTCAGATTTGATAAGAGGGGATGGCAAAAATGGAGGTCAATTGGGGGCAGTTGCTTTTATGTTGAGATTCTGGAAACTAGGGCTTGTATTGGGTCCTTTGAGTAGGACGAGGAGGAGAGAGAGCGCGAGTTTTAGAGAGGAGGTGATATGAAGGAGCTTTTGGGGAGACCAGGAACGGTGACTGGGCTGATGTTGAGGATAGTCCAGTGTTTGTTTGCTGCTGCTTCTATTGGGGTGATGGTCTCTGCTTTGGGCTTCTCTAGCTACACTGCTTTCTGGTACCCTTTCTATTAAATCTTTTTCCTTCGCTGTTGTTGAATCCCTGAGTTTTTGTAATTGGGCAATTTTGGTAGTTTCACTAGGTATGGATTCAGTGCTTGCGTTGAAATTTTGGGTTTTGTTAATGTGCTGAAATTTTGGGTTGAAATCTTAGGTATTACTTTTTTCCGTGACGCACGTAGATTGATTTATGATTAGTGCTTTTTTGTTCAGTCGCTTTGCTGTGGAACACTTCTTGCATGTTTAGCTTTCCTGGAATGGAAGGATTAATGGGTAATCGAAATGGCTAGGGAAAAAATTCTTGCATTTTTAGCTTTCCTGGCATGGAAGGATTAATGGGTAATCGAAAGCGTTCTTGCATTTTTAGCTTTCCTGGAATGGAAGGATTAATGGGTAATCGAAATGGCTAATGAAAACATTTGCCTTTTTAGCTTTCCTGGCATGGACGGATTATTGGGTAATCGCAGTGTTTACGAGAACATTTAGGCTGCAGGGGATAGTAACTATAGCTAGTGAAGCCACATAAAGATCAAGGCTTTACGTGGCCCCAAGTGAATTGCTTTTTCACTCTTGGTGAAACCATTTACTGTTGCGTAGCATATGAATGAAGAAATAAGCAACCTGATATTTTGCTGTTGGTTTTGTGGAAATTGTAACAGTTGAAAAAGTCAATACCAACAACTTTGGATCCTGGTACATATTTTTCACAGCAACAATCTACATTATGAATAGTGAGTTACCAAATGCAAGTAACACTGTCTTCGCTAGTGTCATTCTGCACTAAATTCGGGCATTTGGGATGCAAATAATCTCTTTTTAATGCTAAGAAAAGAGTTTTGAAATTGAATACAAAGATAGGAAAGACGAGACAGGAAGTAAAAATAGATTAAGAAATCTGGTAGAGATAAATATCTTCTTCTTTAACTCAAAAGAAGAGTCAAATGAGGTTTCTTTTGTTTATAGATGTGAAACATGAGTTAACTGCATCTTGAAAAGAAGGTGAATATGAAGAAGGAAGTTGTATCAGCAATTGACATGTAGTCACTCTGAAAGACTCATTCCCAATAGAAATTCCTATGCCACGATTGTTTATGTAACTATGACGTTTAATGGATTGCATTAGGAAAGTGATGTTAAGCTTCTCACACTCCATCTCTGAAAGACTCATTGCAAATAGATATTCCTATGCCACTATTGTTTATGTATCTATGGCGTGTAATGATTTGCATTCGGAAAGTGATGTTAAGCCTCTCACGCTCCATTTTTGTTGTTTGGCCTCTAATGGTAGTTGGGTGCCCAATGTTTGCCTATGACTGTGAATAACTGTTGGCTAAAAGTCTCTTTGGAGCAAATATCAAACAAAACTAACTCGCCATACATCTTATCTTGTTATTGAGCATATACAAATGTATTTGAATCAAGGTCGGAAGACAAAACTAGAAACGATTTTGAGAAATCCTGTAGCAGCAACAACTACACGAAAAAGAAATATCACTAAGCTACTCTGGCAAAGGAAAATGTCCACTGCCACCCTTGACGCAACCACTAGAGCATCTTTCATGAATAAAATAGGGCATCTTGTTCAGCGAACATTGGAAATTCAAACAAGTCTACAACTAGATTTGGCACTTTGTACTTGTCTACTTGATTTTATGGTCTCTTTTCTTTTGCCACATCATGTTTAAGTGATTCTTTAGAAGTACCATTTTTCAACCAAAGATTTTTTTATGACTTTGGGCTGGTTTTGTTTGTAATTGATCGATAGCAAGAAAGAACCTTCTCCTCCCTCATCCCCTTGTAAAGTATGGTTTATTGTGTAGGCGTCAAACGAAATAACTCTACTTTACATTTCTATAGATCCAATGAGTTTGACTCCACTACCCATGATTCATGCGTCCGCTACTGACCTCAACCTCAAAAGGCATATGTATTTGCCTTTTTACATGTACTAATTGCATGGGGTTTCCACTTGATTCAGTTGTCCAGTTTGTGACAAATTTTGGGTAAAGATCTAGTAGGGGTCTTACTTGGGCTTTTGCATGATTGTCTTGCTTGGATGGTTGCCTGTTAAATTAATGGTGCTTTTCTGTACAGAGTATTTGTTATGTTTCTCTTGATTTCACTTTTAAATTCTATAGACATCTTCTTGCTGAATACTCTGCACTATGTTTGATGCAGCTATTTGATCGCATCAATGGGGCTTCAGGTATTGTGGAGCTTTGGACTTGCATGTCTTGATGTCTATGCGTTGAGGATAAAGAGAGACCTTCATAATCCAGTTCTAGTGAGCCTGTTTGTTGTTGGAGATTGGGTATTTAATATTCTCCTTAGTTTCTCACCAAACATGCACAAACTATTTCATACAGATCCTTGCATTACTATTGCAGAATTTGTTTCCTCAGTTGCAGCAGTCATCATATTCATTTTATCTGTTTCCATGTTTTACTGTATTGTTTTTTTCCTGTTTTCACGGTCATTAGGTGGTAAATGGCAAGGAACTGGATTGAGGAACTGCCACAAATTGATTTCGATGAAATTAATATTTCCGTTTGATATCCTTCAAAGTGGACAATGCATAATAAGTAAGCTAAGAAGCACCGACATGTCTACTAGCTTCACATATCCGTGTCCGACATGTGTTGGACATGGACACGACACGTCTCAACTTGACACTCTCCGGACACATGTCGAACACGCCTAAAGATGTGTCTAATTTTGTAATTGTATCTTTTGGGCGAGACACTTTCGGAACACCTTAAAGAGACGCTAGGAGGTTAAGATGCAATTTTCAAAAGTTGGCCCGGACTCTAAACTTCTAAGATGTTGGGTTCATGAATACTCATGTATTGATCGTTTGTTTTTTGTTTTCATAATGTTAATAATATTTCATTATTTCTGCTCTTTCATATGGATACCATGTCCTAATTTTTTGAAAATTGACATATCCTTGTGTCAGTGTTCCGTGTCCGTGTCAGTAAGATATCCATGCTTCTTAGGAATTGATCTTTTACTACTACAAGGGATCCAGCTGCTTTCTCCTCATCGGGATTTTCTTAATTAAGTTTTAGATTAGATTGGTGAGTCTTAATGCCGTACAATCTGCTGATTCTGCATCTGAGCTCCTAGTAATTTACATCTCATGAATTCTCGGATATTTGGGGGTTATGGAATGTATAGAAGTACTAATAAAACCTTTAGTTGGAACCATATCTTGTTTGCAAATTGTAATGCATATTTCTCAACTATAACGACAATTCGAAATGCAGGTGACTGCTACCTTATCACTTGCAGCAGCATGCTCATCAGCCGGTATTGCAGTTCTATATGCAAGGGACTTGGATTTATGCAAGGCTAAAATTCATCCCCCATGCAACAGATTCCAGCTCTCTGTAGCATTGGCTTTTGTCACCTGGTTCTTTATCGCCGTATCTTCTCATGTTATGTTTTGGATCTTAGCCTCTCTCTGAATAAGTCATGCATCATCCTCCTCTCTCCCTCTCATCCAAATCTTCACGGCCCTCTGTTTCACATGTGAAGGTTATCGGAGTAGTCCAGTACCGAAGTTTTGGTTAGTTTAAAAAATTTCCCTTTTTCAGCCGCAATAGGTTTTTGGTTTGGTTTTTTGGCTTCCTATTGCGGGGCATGGCTAAATTTCCAGCTTATGCGATTGTAACTTGTAACAAGCATACTCTTTCTTCCTCTGTTTCTTGGTTGTAGCTAACCTGATTGACCTCAATAACTTATCATGTAATTTTATGCAAGTGAGGTGTTAATTTTCTCTGATTGATGAACACAGTTTGATGATTTTAGCAGGATCTTCAAGATTAAAACTCTTCTAACCCGTCACCAGTGGATGGGGGAAAACAAAAGAAGTTCTAAGATATAAAAGGAACAGATGAGATGCCTAGCTAAATTCTTAGTTGCTAAATATGTATTTTCTTGTAGTAATTTTGTCTGATCATCGAGTTTCTCGCATATGTTAAAAATCACACTGATCATCATCGAAAATAAACCGAACAAAACACATTTGTGTTGAGAAAATTTAACAGCCAATATAGGTTTCGGCCCCAAATTCTGGGTATTTATTGGGCATTTTTCTTGTAACTTGCCCATTCGATACAGAAACAGAAGAAAGGCAATTGAAACGTGCGTGCCAAGCATTAATTTTCCAATAAATTCTACAGCACAAATATACCATCCCATCCAACAACATTAGAAACCGAGGTACAGGCATGGCGATGGATACACCAGAACCCAGTTCCATTTCGAACAAGAACTCTTCCTCAAACAAGTTCAGGTGGTCGGAGTTCGAAGAGGAAGACAGAGCAGCCCCCGTCAACCTCGACTTCCTCCTCCCTCCGCCACAAGTAATTGGTCCTGACGAGAACGGTATCAAGAAGGTGATCGAGTACAAGTTCAATAAACAGGGCGATAGGGTGAGGGTCACCACTACCACTCGTGTCCGAAAACTCGCAAGCACTCGGCTCAGTAGGCGCGCTGTCGAACGCCGGTCATGGGCCAAGTTCGGCGACGCCATTCATGACGACGTCGGAAGTCGGCTCACTATGGTTTCCATCGAAGAGATTTTTCTTGAGCGACGAAAAGCCCCCGGTATGCCCTTCTTTATCCTTCCTGATGAGCTTTTGAATGCTATGAATGCATGCATGTATTATGTTACAAATTTTCGAACAATCGTTCAACCACGCAACGTCTTTACAGATCTTGGGAATAATGAATTACACAATAAAATAAATAAAAAACTGCACGTGATGAAAAACGTAAAGAAAAAATATAAGACACAAAATATACGTGGAAAAGCTCAACGCAAGAAAAAATTAGGGTGGTCACACCAGTCTACTATGAAATCGAATCAAGAGTACAAGTACTCTTCTCACAATCTCTCTAACATCTGCGTTTTCTCTTGCCTCTCCTCTTTTTTTCTCTGAAAAACTCGATAACCATAATTTCATACTTACTGCAATATAAATAGGTCGGGTCATATGACCGAAATTACACACCCAAGTCCAAAAATATTGTTTTGGTTGCACGCCGTGGGGGCTTCGGCCCCCATACTCCAGAGCTAAAATCACTGCTGAAAGTTGTCTGCACCCCCAACATATTATTAGTTGTCTCCACTTTCACTCTCTCCTTGATTTGCCTATTTTTGGTTTTTAGATCTTGAAATTTTGTGAAATGATGGAAATACAAACAGGTGGGGAAGCAGAAGAAGCCAAGAAATCAATGGCACAGCTTGGTAAAGGAGCTGTTCTCATGGTGTGCAGGAGTTGTGGTATGGAAGGTGACCATTGGACAGCAAGGTGCCCTAACCCAAAACTCACTCTTTCAACAGACACAATCACTGGTTTGTCCTCTGCTCGTAATACCAACTACGTGCCACCAAGCAGGAGAGAAGGTGCTGATAAAAGCATTGGATCTGATATGAGGCGAAGGAACGATGTTTATTATGCAGTTAGGTTTAATAACCTGTCGGAAGACACTGAAGAGTCTGACTTGGTGGAGCTGTGTAGCCCTTTTGGACATGTAGGTCGAGCTCATGTTCCCAAGGATTACATTACTGGTTTGGGCAGAGGTTATGGGTTTGTCAACTTTCTCCGCAGGGAAGATGCTCAGAGAGCTATTAACAAACTTGATGGCTATGGGTATGATAATCTCATCCTTAGGGCTGAGTGGTCTGAAACAAAAACAAACTAGGTACGTACATAATAAGACAGGCGTCTTGCGAGTTTCATGTTTGAGTTGAATTTTTTCGTTATAATTAAATAAATTAAATACAACAAAATAAACGATTTTGACCATTAAAGCAAAATCTCAAAATAATAAACAAAGTTTGTTCACCCTAGAGTGAATAAAACTGAACTCATTTTTTATTGTGAACCTTCTTTCAACCAATGACACTTTGTTATTAGGAATTCAATTTCTCCAAAATGTATCGCATTTGATTCCCATCTCTCTCTCTCTCTCTCTCTCTCTCTCTCTACAAACTCATATATATGAGTAAGTTTCTAATAAGGAATTTCTTATTTTGTTACGGTGCATACCTCTTATTTCTTGATCAAACTTTGATGTTCCGAATCGTTTAATGTGTTTAAAACATATTTTTAAGAGTTAACGCGAGAAATCAGCTCAAAATATTATTCGAAAAGTCTTGATTCGTTCAATCTTTTATAAAAATGTTCTTGTCAGCATTTATCAAAAACTATTTAGATCAAGCCCTTCTCGATATTTATTTAAGCTGATTTCTTGTGGGTACCCTTAAAAATATGTTTTAAATACATTAAACGGTTTGGATCATCAAACTTTGATCAAGTCCTTATTAGAAAGGGACTATATATACATATATAATTATAATAACTATCAACTCCTTTTATTTATTTGATTACTCTTATTATCTCTTGCAAACGGCCTCTCTCAATGCTACAAATTGCATATTTTATTTTTGTAATTACAATTTTTTTATAACTAGTAAATGGATTGATAATAATGTTACTTTTTAACATCGAGCATTTGCAATGCTTTACGAATGCGTAAGGGATGGTTTACGGAAATTAACTTTTTTATTCCAGTGGATTAGTTTAAGCCTTTTTTTATAAGGTGATAAAATTTTCTAATCCCTGATTATTAATAATATTTTTAATGTGGGGCGTAATAAAATTTTTTTTAATTAATATGTCTTTCATCGTTAATAATACACAGACTAATGTGATTTATTTAATCAGGTCCTAATAGTTTCAATCACATTAAATTATTTTTTCATCATCATTCACTCACATGTTCTTCTGTTTCTCTTTCACCTGCAAAATCTTCAGACAATCTATTGGGCTTTGGGCCTATCAAATTGATTAATGGGCTGCTCTATAGGATAAAATGAATATGCAAAATTCATATTTCAATTAATCATGCAAACCCATTAAATTCATGCTTGAATTGAATATTTGAAGTGGAAAAATAAAATTTCTTTTTATAGAATTAAAATTTTGGATAGTCATTTGGAATTTTATCTACAAATTGAGCAAAGTATAAAATATTTTAATAATATCTAAAAATTATTTTTTTTTGATAGTTATTGAAGAAATTATCTTTCTATATCTCTTTTTTTTTTTATATTTTTTTAAGAATAATTGCAGTTCGACAAGTGGTCAAGTAAGGAATTTGAAGTGGCCTTCCTGAAATATGTGATCGGACTGAGGGCAAACTGGGCCAACTTTTGCCTGCCCATTCTTTACCCAATTTTTTGTTCACTTTTACCATTTCTTTTGTTAGGTTTAACAATTTCAAGTAACCACTCATAATATGAACAATTTTTTTGGTGTCATAAGAGAGGAATTGACTATCTAACACATATTCAGTGGTACTAGCATGGCCCTACTAATTTTCTTTTCCAATTGGAGCATCAAACAATGGAACAATCTGTTCTACTTGAGTAAGCACTACAACAAAATTGATTTATAATAACGAAATAATTTTGTCGCAAAAACTACATTTTTCGTCGCCAATCGATTAGGCGACGAAATTTTTCGTCACAAACTTTTGTCGCCTATACTTTCACGCAAAAACCTCTTCGCGACGAAAAAAAAATTTCCTCACCTAATATGTTCTTTGGCGACAAAATATTTTGTCGCCATGGTGAGAAAAATTTTCCTCACCAAAAGTACCAATTTAGCGAGAAAAAATATGTTATTTTTCTCGTCAATAATCAAACTTTAAGTTTGAATACGTATTTATAAGTTATTATGTTAATAACGTAATTTATTTAACACGGAAATTAAGTAAAACTCTATAATTATTGGGGTACAAATGTAATTTCAAAACTAAGATAAAACTATTACGTTATTAACATAATAAATTACAGAGTTTTATAGAGTTTTTTTGAAATTACATTTGTACCCCAATAATTATAGAGTTTTATTTAATTTTCGTGCTAAATAAATTACGTTATTAACATAATAACTTATAAATACGTATTCAAACTTAAAGTTTGATTATTGGCGAGAAAAATATGTTATTTTTCTCTCCAAATAAGTACCTATTTGGCGAGGAAAATTTTTCTCGCCAAATAAGTACCTATTTGGCGAGGAAAATAACATATTTTTCCTTGCCAAAGGGGTATTTTTGGCGAGAAAAAATTTCCTCACCAAAAGTACCTATTTGGCGAGGAAAATTTTCCTTACCAAAATTACCGTAGTTTGGTGAGGAAAATTTTCCTCACCAAAAGTACTAATTTAGCGAGAAAAAATATGTTATTTTTCTCGCTAATAATCAAACTTTAAGTTTGAATACGTATTTATAAGTTATTATGTTAATAATGTAATTTATTTAACATGGAAATTAAATAAAACTCTATAATTATTGGGGTACAAATGTAATTTCAAAACTAAAATAAAACCATTACGTTATTAACATAATAAATTACAGAGTTTTATAGAGTTTTTTTGAAATTACATTTGTACCCCAGTAATTATAGAGTTTTAATTAATTTTCGTGCTAAATAAATTACGTTATTAACATAATAACTTATAAATACATATTCAAACTTAAAGTTTGATTATTGGCGAATAGGTACGTTAAAGTTTGTTTATTTTTCTCACCAAATACCCCAATAAATATAGTATTCAAACTTATAAATACCCCAATAATTACGTTAAAGTTTGATTATTTTTCTCACCATTTGGTGAGAAAAATTTTTCTCACCAAATAGGTTATTTGGCGAGGAAAAGTTTCCTCGCCAAAATTACCGTACTTTGGCGAGGAAAATTTTCCTCACCAAAATTACCTATTTGGCGAGGAAACATCCATATTTTTTCTCGCCAAATAGGTACTTTTGGTAAGAAAATTTTTCCTCGCCAAAGTACCTATTTGGCGAGGAAAATAACATATTTTTCCTTGCCAAAGGGGTATTTTTGGCGAGAAAAAGATTTCTCGCCAAAAGTATCTATTTGGTGAGGAAAATTATTTCCTCGCCAACTAAGTACTTTTGGCGACGAAACTTTTCCTCGCCAAAATTACAGCGACGAAACTTTTCCTCGCCAAAAATGGTAATTTTGGCAGGAAAAGTTTCGTAGCCAAAAGTACCCATTTGGCGAGGAAATATTATTTTCCTCTCCAAATGTACATATTTGGCGAGGAAAATTAATATTTCCTTGCCAAATAGTTAATTTTGGCGACGAAATTATTTTCCTCGCAATTGTGTTAAAAACGGCGACAAATTTATTTTTTTGTCGCCATACATACCCATTTGGTGACAAAATTAAATTTCGTCTTCTACTTTTGTCGCCATATGTGGTTTTTGTTGTAGTGAAGTCTCGTGCTCAACACATCAAGGGCCAAACAATACATAATTGGAAGCACTCGGGTGGCTAGCTTGCTACCCCTGGTGATTGGAGATGTCTTCCATATATAGAATGATACAACGAGTACTTCTTTCTCTAATTGATATGGGACTTTTATCTGTTTAAAGCAAGACACCTAATCCTTCTGAGTTCTAATTAGCAAGACATGTCGCTATCTAGATGCGGATTTACTTTCTCAAGTAATCCTTATTAGTTTGAGAAAAGTCTTTCTTCCTTACTGATATAACAATTTGACGCTGCTATATCCATTTAATATTAAAAAAAATATTATTGTGAAAAATGTGTGGTTCTAAATTCCAATGCAAACACATCTTACCAGCTATAGCTATAGCTATAGAGGTCAAAGAGAGAAAAGTGGGCTCCTAGCTTGAAGTTTCCATCGAATTAAAATAAACCATCAGAATGATCTTCCTTAAATAAATATCGATAGTGAAAGAATCTCCATTCCAGATAAGGGAGACAATTGGGCATATACATATACAGAAGGGAATTGTCCAAGGCACCTGAAATTATTAGCCTATATTTTATTAATTTGTTCTAATTTATTTTGGAATAATTTAGTGTTAATAATGGAGAGCAATTTTATTTATCCATTTCAAAAGTCGATGAATAGTACCCACTTTTTGTAGGTCCACACCAAACCCTAGACCGTTGTGTCAAAAAAATTAACTATAATATATATTATGAACCAAAATAAGTGTTATTTGATGAAACACTTAACAATAATGAGTTAAAAATAAACCCCAAGGGGTTGATTCAGTGAAAGGGGTGAGGGTGACTAAGAAACTTGGCCCGTAAAATCACTAGGTCGAATCCCACCGAACCACTCATTTGGAGTCATTGTGCATTATGCTAAATCATTACCTTCAGGACTCTGAGAACTAGTCAGCATTAGATTGTGTTAGAACTTGTGGCTCATATGGAGAGATTCCAAAGAATTCTAGGCAAATGCTAGATACCGAGTGGAGCAGAGTGAAGGAAGCGAGGCGACTGAGCAGAGACATCATATCAAATAACAAAACTTGTTTTGTTCTCATGAATATACTCGGTTTTTGAGGAAACACGTAAATTCTGTATTGATCTCTTTACTGTTTTTGTATTCTACATTGTGTGTGATTGTTGATTGAGCTTGTAGGCTGGGATAATCACAAGTTCAATTCCAGTGATAAAAAAAGTGGGTTTTTGGGTAGAATTTACTTAAAAATTCAAATTCTACAAAATAAATAATTCTAATCATTGAAACAAAATATGGTGTGTGTCCTACATATAGTAGGTAATGTTAATCTACTTTATGGACGGGTAAGTAAAATTACTTATTGTCATTATTTTAAAAAAGAATTGTATTTATTAATTTTGCATAAGTTATTTTTTCTTCGCAAAAAAAAATTTATTAATCATTGAATACAAAATTACAACGATTAAAGGGGTACGTGGTATGAGGCATCAAAACGGCCGAAACTAGACCCAACTAAGTTGGCCCCTACCCCACCATTCATCCTATACCACTATGAACCCAATCACCAGATGACAGACCTAGGTTAGCAAGAACCCAACTAACCTTGAAAAAAAAAAAAATCTCCAAAAATAAATTTTTTGTTAAATTTTTATGAGTTATCAATTCATCTCGATGACAGGTTTTAAAAAAGTAAAAACAAATGAATTAAATTATTAAAAAAGAAAAATTAATTTAAAAGCTATTTTGAATTATTTTTTTAGTGATTTTGTTGAAACTTTTGGTCATAACTTTTGACTTTTTAAGTTCCGTGTTGTCCATGTACCGCCCGGATGTTGCAGGAGTAAATCCTACGTTCAAACTCACATCTCCCAAATATTTATTTTGACTTGCTTCTTTCGCATATATCTTTGCCTACAAGTAGCATAACAAAGTTTGCACTGTCTTTTCACACTTAGGCGCACATTGTGGCTCTGATGACTACATTTATGTTAAATCTGGTCTCTCGGGCTATTGTACCTCTTGATTATAGGATGATATTTTCAGATCTGAACATAAGGCTGCTTTATCTATTTGCCATATCTTCGCTAATTATGAGGTATTTTCCTGACCCGCAAGGAAGAGGGGGTCAAACTGTATTGCTTTTCAGATGCAAAAGATGTATCAATAATTCATAATTTAACGCGAAACAATAAACATAATTTTTTTCTGAATAATAAATAATTTTGGCATTATGGGGCCTTTGGATCTCTGCCTTCTTTCATTTTTGGCAAATGGCTTCTTTTTAGTTAACTTTGTCCTGTTGTAAATACCACTGGATCCCTTGATAAAGAAATTAGACTAGATTTGTGGTTAACTGAAGAAAAGCTCGTTCGATCGTCTTCTCTTCAGAGAAGGAGCTTAATTCATTTCTTTCGTTGTAATTATTAAATTATTTTTAATTAATTTTTATTGCTTAGTATTAATTTTTGTGAATTATTAATTCGTCTCAACAAGAAATTTTAGAAAAGTATAAAACTATGTTCAAAAACTAAAAATAATTCAAAAAATAAAAAATAAGCGGTCTGTTTTGGGTTTTCTGTTTTTAGTAATTTTTTTTAAAATTTCGCACATTATTTCATACTTTTTAGGTTCTTTTCGTCAAGACAAACTAATAATTCACAAAAAAAATGATAAAAAATAAAAAATAATTTGATTAAATTAGGCCAAATGGATGCTGAACACAGTTTGATGAGTTTCTATGGGCTTTAACAATGTGCTTCAATTTTCATATTGTCCATTCAATTGGTATTGAATATATATATATATATATATATATATATATATATAGTAAAAGAATTGGTCACATATTCAACTCTAGCTGTCAACAGCCGAGTAAAAAAAAAACACTCTAGCCGCCAACGAATTTTGTACGATTTAATTATTAATTTCAAGGTATTAAAGTTTTATTAACGTCTCCTTAAATTGATCTTAATTATTAATTATACACGTAGGATTTGACTTTTGATCCACCACCATCCGCTGCTACTTCCTCGACATAGATAGCATCCAAATTCGTACACCGAACTAGCAAAAGAGTGGGCGGCGGGGCCCTATCCCTCCTATTGGAAAATTGTTTGGCGTTTTGTGCTCCATGAATTAACAATTTTTTTTTATATATAATCGATATATGAGGTTAGTTTTGAGATTATCTTCAATTTAAAATTGATGAATTTTTGAAATTAGCGACGGTATAAAATTTCAATAACCCTAGTAATTGGTTATAGTGAAATTCGATCTCACAATCTTTAGAGACAACCTTTTTAGTCACTCTCAATAACTCTCTCTCCTATCGAGCCAACCTTTGAACCAATCACTCTATGGCCATAGGTTTATACCATCCTACTGAGGAATAAACCTTTCACTTGGCCTATCGTTTTCGTTGCTGATAAAAGAATGACTTTAGACACCTCAAAAAAGCCAGAAAAAGAAAGAAAAAGAAAATGGGATAGAAGTAAAGGAATACTAAGATAGAATAAGAAACTGCCATTTCAATAACTAGTCGGTATTAAATTGAGAGTAATTTTAAAGCCGGAGAATGAAAAACAAAGCAATTGGTAAGACTTGGTATACACTAAATAGTATGACCTGTTTGGCCAAATAACATACATATTTTTTTTTTATCTCACATAATAGACTCAAATATATTTACACAATATTTATTTATTTTAGTCACATTCACATTTCACAAAACAACAGGAATAAGGGTTGTGGTCCTTCCGGTTATCCACATCCCTTTTACCAAACCCAACCAAGAACCAATAGACAAACAAAGAAGAAAAAGAAAACCACACACATGATATATGCTTTAAAGAAACTAGAGAAGCAAATTACACGCCGTCAGCTTTCCTCGGGCACGCAGTTTGCAGATAGGATGATCTTCATGCAACAACTCGATGACGAACCGGAGATTGAACCACCGAGGAAACGTTTATTTTGTTGGCGGTGGTGGTGGTGGAGGAGGGCGGTGGTGGTGTAGAGGTGGAGAATCCAAACTCTGGTGACCGGAATATATCGTTTGTTTGGAAGTGGCCGGAGTCGCCTGGAAGTCTCATATAGGAAGCTGAAGGAGATTCATTGAGCCATGTCCCTATAAGTCCCTGTCCACCATTTTTGTGTTGCACTATAGCTCTATACACAAATGGAATAAGACCCTCCATGGGTTTCTATATGTGAGAGAGAGAGAGAGAGAGAGAGAGGAGTTGTTGGGTGATTAAGTTCAAATGAAGGGAGGGGTGGCGGATGGGATTGGTTAAAAAGAAGGGGAGGGGGAGAGGGATTTTGGTGACGTGGCGTAATAAGGTTGGAGTCTGAGGGTTATACGCGAGGGAGGGGAGGGAGTCTTAAACGCAAACCCGCGTAATTAACTATTGAAAGCTACTATTCATTGACAGCTCTATTCAAACTGCATCCAATTTCGTTACATCTCACCAAATCTCACTCTCTACATATACATATACATATATGTATACATACACGATACGGGTCTATCCACACGCGATGCAGGTACAAGAAAGAAAACACTAAACTATATAGCTATATGTTTCGTTAACGACTTTACCCATACTTAATTTTTCTTAACAGAAATTCAGTTCAAATACAAGCGAACATAAAAATAAGAATATGAACTAGCTTCGTAACTTTTGATCACGTTAAAAGAGGTGTTTCGTAACTTTAAGGGGTTGTCCGAGTGATAGAGCTAGCGGACAAGTTGTAAACTGTAAACCCGGATGTTCTGCGATCAAAACTTGACAACTTGTAATATTTGGGGCCACTGAAATTTGTCCAGTCGTTAACTTTAGGCCCCAAGGATTAGTTGACATTAAGTGGAGACTTTCCGAAATTTTATCTCAGCTTAGTCACGAGTCGTTCGGATATGAATATCTCAATTATAAAAAAAGAAAGAAAGAAAGGTGTGTCGTGTATAATAGTAATATATATCAATGTATATACGTAGTTTATGTTTGTGTGATCATAACTTCAATTAATCTTGTATTGAACGATTGGCTTGATGATTTTTAAGCTTTATTTTTTAATAGGATTTGTCGGTTGTGTTTTATAATTTATTGGTAAAGAAATGGGTGTTGCTCGAGTTTCAATTTTTTTTCTTTTTTCTAGTGGTGGGTATTCTAGACTGGGAGTCTCCAGTGGTTCAAGAGATTAGGTAGCAAGTAAGTAAGGTCATTAGATCATAATTACCAATTAGTAGGTTGTTTAATTTTCATTTTTAAAAAATTTAACCAATCATAAGACGTATTTAAATTTGTTTTGTTTCTCGTTCGAGAAAAATTTGAACTAGTTTCTATATATCGATTACATTGCATAATGATTTTCTGTACTAATTTGGAGCGTACGAGTGATCTTGTATCAGTATTTTAAAACAAATACGTTGTTATAAATCGAAATAAGCATCAGTACAATAAGTATTTTTTGTGCATTCAGTTAGTAAAAAAATTCTGAAATTCACTTAACTAACTTTCTCACTTGGATTCGGTTTTTACTTAAAACATGTCATGCCAAAAACGCAAGATTTATTAGGAATTTTATTTTTGCATAATTTTCTAACACAATTAAACTGTAACTTTTTTCATGAATTTCTTTTATCAAATGATAAAACGTAATGGAAAATATTTTTATTTTCTTTTATTTTACGTCACTCATTTATTTTAAAATAATTTTTTTATATATTAATTTCTTGATAAATGACCAGAAACGTAAATATATCTTATTTCATCTTCGTACCTCGTTTTCGATCTAATCACGAGTCTAATCAGATATGTCATCATATCTTTTTCTCTTCATTTCTTTTGTTGTTATTGCCGTTGAAAATTAAGATCCATTAGACTAATTTTGTGCGGGTTACTATTTTTGTACTGTCTCGTGATTTAGAAACTTGGGAGACAAGCTTCATTATATTTTTTACAGGAAAATAAACTTATATAATTTCATATGTGATGAAATTCAAGGTACTTTAACCCCGAGTCATGGTGAAGGCACACGATTTATGGGTTTGCTCTCTTTATAAGTTTCAAATTTGAAAACTCAAAGGAATTGACCTAATGGTCAATGCTTGAGACTTTGCGATTTGATACCTCCTAATGGCGTGTTTGATAGCGGTTAAAAAAAGTCCATTGCCTATCACTCTGGATATGGCTCTCCGGCTTATTAAATAAGGAGCATGTGTTTAGTACTTCTTTGAATTCCGTATATGGGGTCCATTTGTACTGTGGTATTTATTAAAAAAAAATTTCGTCTTTATTTGAAATTTTTTTGTAATTTTTTATTTTTCATCAATTTTTTTGATTTATTGGTTCATCTCGACAAGAGCTTTCAGAAAAGTTATCAATCATCGGCCAAATTTGGAAAAAGTTCAGAAAAGATAAAAATAAATTAAAAAAACAGAGTTTTTTTTTACTTATTCGTCATCTTTAGTGACTTTTTTTTTTAACTTTTGGACATAATTTTATACTCTTTAGATTCCATTCATCAAGACGGACCAATAAACTACAAAATATTGAGGTTTAAACAACAAATGTAAAAAAAAAATGAATAAAAACAAAAACAAAAAATAAATAAAAACTATAGGCCAAAGGGGGCCATGATATCCAGGCCGGATACTAATTTATCCGGCTTGAGGGGGATAAAAAAAATTTACCCCTCCCCCTATTCATATTTTATCCCCCTTCTAATTATGAGAATGTCGTTATTAATTATGAGAATACCATCTACCGATTCATATCTATCATATATTTGTTTTCTCATAAAAGTACTAAACAAATTACTCTCTATAATTATTCACTCATCTATAATAAATCATTCCTTCTACTACATCTTTCCTCTTATTATATTCACCATATTCCTTCTAAAATTTTGATTATTAACAAATAGGCCGTAAGGTCTCAGATTTCACAATATCTCGGGTGCTAGTAACTCTAATGGGGCTATCTAGTTCGTACAAAGATTTATTCTGACTTTGGGTCCATTTGGACTGTGGTATTTATTAAAAAAAATTCGTCCTTATGTGAAATTTTTTTGTAATTTTTTATTTTTCATCAACTTTTTATGATTTATTGGTTCATCTCGACAAGAACTTTTAGAAAAGTTATCAATCATTAGCCAAATTTGAAAAAAATTCAGAAAAGACAAAAATAAATAAAAAACAGAGTTTTTTTAAACTTATTTGTCGTCTTTAGTGACCTTTTTTTAACTTTTAGATATAATTTTATACTTTTTAGATTCCTTTCATCAAGACGGACCAATAAACTACAAAACATTGAAGTGTAAACAACAAATGCAAAAAAAGAAGAAGAATAAAGACAAAAAATAAATTTAAATAAAAACTATAGGCCAAATCCACCCTTTAATTAGGATCTTCACAAAATAGGCAGTGAAATAAGTCTTCCAGAGATTAACCGAGGTGCGCGTAAGTTGGCCCAAACTCTCGATTTATCAACAAAGACAAGTTTTCAAGTGTTATTGGTTCTTATGGAATCAGTGCACAGCAACATATGGGTTTTTGTCTTAGTTTTAGCTAGGTGATTAATCGATATACATGTAAGCTAACTCAATTACTCGAGCTATCAAACAAGAACAAATGACATTCGACCTACTCTTATTCACTATTACTTTAAAACCAGGGCATGCATAACATGGTTTTTATGTTACTGACTTCTTTTATTTTGCCGCCTTTAGGTAGTGAATGTCGTAAGTAACACACATATTAATTTGGTGTTCAACAAGATTGTCTTTGCCAAACAGACAATTAAATTAGAAGATTTGGGTTTGTTCATCTGTAACTTGTCAGTAAGATGGAATGCATTTGCAGACCTACATGAATATAATTGACCCAAATCAGCAAAATTTCAATCGATATATAAATATGCCATATCTTTTTGAGATCTTGAGCTTACAAAACACAATGTCTATATATTTATCGATTTATCTTTTGACAGCTTAGCTACAGGTCTCAAATCAGGGTATTTTATTAGAGAGAGAGAGAGAGAGAGAGAGAGAGAGAGAGAGAGATCACACTGTATATATTGGCCGGCCTATGTTGAAATTTTTGTAGGACAGTGAACCCCCACCAAATGCATCATGATTCATTACCCATTAGGAAATTAGTGATCAGTCTTTATCCACAATTTGGCAGTCAACTTGACATTGAAGCTTTCATTTCTTTGATTATTGACTTAAATTGAGAGCTAGGTGTCATTACAGCTTTCATTAATTTGATAAAGCTATGGTTTAGTACTATTTGGGGTAGTCTCTCATGGGTCGTCAACCTACACAATAGTAAATGCACCATTAGGACATGTGATATGACGGGATAATTAGCACATTTAGTTGATGTTCTATGACGTGGTAATTTAACATGGTCAGTGTGAGACCCTAACCCAAATTACATCTTAAGCCGAGTTATGTCTTGAGCTGTGTTATGTCTTAAGACCCCGACCTGAATTTAATTAAGGATAATATTGGAATTAGTAAATGCACCGTGCACAACAAAATAGGTAAAAGTATAATTTAGTCATTGTTTTTGATAATTCAGAGTGTTTGGGTCAGCATACGCACATCGACTAATCTCTGTGGGACTAATCTTATCCTTCACTTGCAGGAGTTAATAGCACCTGGCCAGTTTCAAACTTGAGGTCGTATAATTTAGTCATTTTAGTCAATCGAACACATAAAAAATGTTCTTCAACAGCTTCCAATGGTCTCAATAAAGGCTAGGTAATTTAGAGTTTGTTACAGCTATTCTCCAAATATAACTGGTTAATATTCCCAAACTATTTTTTTTTTGAAAGGGAAAGAAATATTTTATTAAGGGAAAAGAAAATACAAGAAGGATTACAACTAGGAAGAACACAAACTAAAGGCTTAAAGCCGGACATTACCCTTCCAACAAGACTTAAGGCTTAAAGCCAGATAGTCCAAACAGAAAAGGAAGTCAGCAGCTGGAGATGAAGACCCACACTGCTGCAAAAGAGACCAAGACAGCAGCTAAAACTACAATACAACAGCTAAAGATGGAGCCCATAACAGCAACTATAGAAACCTAAGTCTTAAAACCAGACAGCCCAAGCAAAAAAGGAAAATAACAGTAAGCTAAAGTGCCAATCCAGCAACTGGAAATGAAGACCAATACCCATCCAACAAGACTTAAGGCATAAGGCCAGACAGCAGTCAAACCACCCCAGATCTAATACAGCAGCCAAACCACCCCTGATCCAATTACAGCAGCTAAAGACTTAAGGCATAAGGCCAGACTTAAGGCATAAGGCCAGATAGCCCAAACAGAAAAGGAATATAACAGTAGGTTATAGGGACCAATTCAGTAGCTGGAGATGAAGACCCATACTGCCGCAAAAGAGACCAAGACACCCTTCCATCACACCTTAATGCTTAAACCCATGCAGCCCAAATCAGGAACAGAATTATCTTCCTCAAACTTAGACAAAATCTCCTCCATTAGTGACACCAGAGATGTTATACAGGGAGATAGAAATTTGATGTTGATACGGATCTTGCTGCCAACAAGCCCATTGAATCCACCTCCTCTTAGTTTGCTCTTGTAGAGAATCCCAATTTATACTTCCTCCCCTGAAAATGAGCTCATTCCTTGCTCTCCAAACTGAATAAAGAATCATTGCTGGAACAGAGAACCACAAGGCCTTCGATAATCTACTTGCTGACTTCTTAAACTTCCAACCTGACCACCATGATAAGAGAGCTTTGATGGATTGAGGAAGAACCCAGGAGACACCCCAATAGGACAAAAAATTACACCAAATAAGCCACACTTCTTTGCAAACCAGTAGCAGGTGGTCTTGAGTTTCCAGTTCCCCATTGCAGAATTTACACAGAGCACTTTGGGCATTCATCAAACCTCTGGACATCAACAAGGCTCCTGTTTTAACACTCTCCATCCATGCTAACCATGTGAAGAACTGCACTTTAGGAGGACAAGGTTTGAACCACACACACGATGGAGGAACAGAATGATGGCTCAGGTTACAATCCATCATGATAGGATACATGTCTTTGACAGAATAGACCTGGTTTCCCTTACTTCATTTGTTACTCTTTTTTCTCCTTAAAAGCTTATTCCTTTCTTTCTTTCTTTCTTTCTTTTTCTTTCTGTGTGGGACAAAGCCAAATTATATATATTGACTTAGCTAAAATGATTAACCATGTTGTGCATGTTTATAACACTAATAATAGTAATTTTAGGTACAAGTTTTTACTAGCTCCTTTTGAATTTTAAATTAATTTGGTCTTGTAATGTCCCATCAAGATCACTAATCTAGTAACTTGTTGAATCCTAATAACATAGTAAAAAATATTCAACCTAAGTTACTTGTTTTAATAACTTGGTATCCGACCCAAAGAACTACCTATTCTGAGACATCCGAGGTCCATGCAGGGCACCAAATGCACTGCAACGTTGTAGTGCACCTTAGGGGTCCTATTCAGTTACCATGATCACAATCCAAATTGTTCATTCTATAAAATTCGTTGAGAGTTTCATTTAGACTAAAAATCATCTTAATCTGACACTTATAATTACCACAAGATTTTCGCACGTGGAGTTTTTCCAACTTCCTTTTTGCGAGGCGGAGAAAATTTCGCCTGGCTTTAACTCCGGAACCTGCGCATACGTGCTCCTTTACTGCACTGCCTAATGGTAAGTAATGGGCCGTTTAATGTGAGATAATTTTGATATGACTTTAATAGCCGTGACATGGGCTTTTTGTTAAATGTTGGAGTTTCCACTAGGTAGTTATGGAGTTCGGACGTGTCAAGTAGCCTATAAAGTTATCTCGAAAGGAAATACTTTAGAAAAGCATTTGAAATTATTTTGCTTCAACCTGATTTTGTTTGAAAATGACTCCTTTTAATATTGGTTTGCAAAAATAAAAGACGGGTTTTGAAATTTACTGCTACGAGTAGAGAATGTGTTAGACGCCCTACATGACCCTTTCAGTATATTATACAAAATAATCAATTTGAAAACATGAAAAGTGCAAAGGCTTTGACTCAACTTTTACAATTTTTTTTTTTTTTTTGATTTAGGCAAAATACTAAATCGAACATCTGCTAAGCCTTTACAAAAATCTGAAATGCAAATTCAAATGCAAGTTCACATGGCCAAAATTTTAATTGCATCTCATATTTTTATTTTCAAATGTTGAATACTTAATTTCTACTATATATGAATATTCAGGTTTAACAGAAGTACAGATTAATTTGATTGTCATACTGAACTTTTGTGCAAAATGCAAACGACAAGTTGGTATAGCACTTTTTCAAGAAGGGGGCTCTGTAAAAAAATCACCAGATGAGACAACAAGAAGGGGGGAATAGCACTTTTTCAAGAAAGTGCAAGCCACATGATGAGACAAATTGAGGGGAGGCATTGAGTTATATACGATTTAGCTCGGGGATGGCTGCTAGAGTGAGAGACTCCCCCTCCTTCCCCCACCTAACACCTCCACTGCCCCCACCACCACCTCCTCCTCCCCCCCTCAAGTACACCCATTACCTCTCACACAAACCATCTTCATCAAAACAACCAACCACCTTCCCATACAAACACATCCCCAAACACCTCAAAACCAAATCTTCATTGCCCTGCCAACACTTCCCAAATCCTCCTTCACCTATCTACCCCCAAAAGTCCAATGAAAGCTGGATTCCTGTCCAAACCAGAAACAGATTCAAACCCAGGAACAAACATCATTGGCATCTCCCTAAGCGTGAAAGACCTCCCCTCATCACATTGTTTGTGGACAACCTCCCAGAATACGCCAATACAAAATGGTTGGAAAACTTTTTCAACAAATACGGTGTGGTCAGGAGCTCCTTCATCCCCCTTAAAAGAAGCAAAATAAGTGGTACCAGATTCGGTTTTCTGAGATATGATTGTCCTGTGTCTGCTGATGTTGCCATTTCCAAGACCAATGGCCTTTGAGTTGAGGATAGAAAGTTGGTTGTGAAGCTAGCTGATTGGGCTGAGGCCTTTCCACCCGTAGGAGCAAATGACAGGAATGCCTACCACTCCAACACACAACCTTCAAACAGAGTGATCCCCCCTGATAGAGGAGTTCCACCCGCTACCATAAGGAACCAAGACAGGAGCTATGCCCAGGTTCTAAAGGGGGACCTAAGAAACACAGTGTCCCTCAAGAAAATAGAATGCAAACCATATGGAAACGATTGGCTCTCCAGAAGTGCCATAGCCACCAGATTACCCAGGAACCCAACAACAAAGATCGTGGAGGACTTGATGGCTCAAGGTCTTCAGAACACTCAGGTAAAAGACATGGGGGAAAGGGAGGTCATTCTTACTTTCAGCAATGTACGATTGAGGGATGATTTCATCTCCCATAAGGGGACAATGAAATGGTTCAGCAGCATTTCCAAATGGGATGGTCACCCAGCAAACCTTGAGAGAGTAACCTGGATACTTTGCAAAGGCCTCCCTCTTCAAACTTGGGGGGTAGAAACCTTTCAGTCCATTGCAGAACTTTGGGGGGAATTTCTATTCCTTGGAGAAGAAACCATCAACATGTCCTCTTTTGCGACTGGAAAGGTATTTATTGCCACGAGCCATAAAGGAAAAATTAATGAATGGATCAAGGTATTTGTTGGAGACAGGGAGTACGAGGTACTTGTGGAGGAGGACATATCAATCTCCCCTGAAGTAAATGCAGCCACCTTCAATGGCATTCAAAGCACCACTCCTTTCTACCAGACTTTCTGTAGAGAGGTGGAAGACGACAGGGATGACAACCTGGCATCCTACGTGGCACCATCCTTTGTCCTGGACAGCCATGCTGGAATGGAAATGGATCCACTTAGACAGCAAATCTCAGGAAATATGATGGGAAATAAAGGGCAGATCTTGGAGCAGCACTCTCAACCTATTGGGGATGGAGAAATTCAAAAAAGCAGGCTACCCATAGCCTCAGGTACCATTTCGGCTGATGCATTGGAAGATGTAATCTCTAAAGTCAACTATGATAGAGACAACTCCAACTCCATCCTACCTTCTGATTCTCCTATTCAACCCCCTACCACTGGGCCTGCCTTTAGCCCAGACCTTTGCGTTTCCCCTCTTCATCCCCCTGATCCCCCCCCCCCCCCTTACCCATTGGGCCCCTTATTCAACCCCCTCCCATTGGGCCTGTCATTAGCCCAGACCACTGTGTTCTCCCTTCCCCTCCTATTGGGCCTCTCATTAACCCAAGCCACTGTGTTCCCCCCTCCCAGCCCCCTGATCCTACCCCCTTACCCCCAGGCCCCCATAATCCAGGCATTAACATCTTTATTGACCTCAACAATGCTGCCAATAGGAAGAAAAGAAGGCAACAACTCTCCCAAACTTCGGAGGATCATTTGGCATGCAATATATCATCACAAGACACAATTCCACACAACAATCAGGCTCAAACAAACTGTGATTCTAGCATTGAATTGGAGGTAAATGATACCATTAGAACAGCCCGTATGCTAGGCATTCCATGCCCAGAAAATCACCTAATACTTTGGAGGAAAATGATTGAGGAGGATGCTGAGGACTATGCCACTGCCAATAAGGAAGCAAGGACTGATGCAGCTGGTGTTTAGGCCCTGTTTTGGGAACTGATTCAAGTCTACCATCTTTAATGTTAATACTCTCTTGGAATGTGCGGGGCTTGGGCAGTCTAAGGAAGAAGAAATCTCTTTCTAGACTTATCAAGCTCAAAACCTTCTGATCCAGGAATCAAAGCTTGCAAATTTTGACCAATCCTTGGCTGATCGTTTATGGAACTTCTTTGAGGTATGTTTCTCTTTCATGCCAGCTGATGGTGCCTCGGGTGGGCTCATCACCTTATGGAATCCTGCAAAATTCAAAGTAAACTCTATCCAATGCCATAAAAATTTTATTATCCTTAATGGTCTACTGATTGGTCACTGGGAATGTATTATTGCAAATGTCTACGCCCCTAACCTACCCTCTGAAAGGAAGCTTACTTGGTCTTCTTTACAATCCATAAAATCCACCTGTGCATTGCCTTGGCTTCTAGGGGGTGATTTCAACGAAGTATCTGCTGTATCAGAAAGAAGGGGCTGTGCTAGTATGTCTAGAAGTATGAGAGAATTTGTAGACTTTATTAACTCTATGGGAGTGATTGACCTACCCCTACATGGGAGATGCTTTACCTGGTCCAACTTCCAAGAGCAACCTGCCCTTTCCAGGCTAGACAGATTCTTATGCACCCAACAATTTCTGAATTCTTTTAATCTCACCCAGTGGGGCCTCCCTAGATATACCTCAGACCATTGCCCCATTGCCTTAACTGACATCATCACCAATTGGGGCCCCAAGCCTTTCAAGTTCTTTGATATTTGGCTCACTTCACCAAATTGCCTAACAGTGGCTAAGGAAGCATGGATCGGATGTAATGTTCAAGGGTGGGCAGGATACAGGATTGCTAAGAAACTTTTAGCAATGAAAAGCAAAATCAAAGCCTGGAGTAAGGAAGATTTTGGTGATATTAACATAAAGATCAAGGAGGCAGAGGACCAAATCCATAGACTGGACATCCTTTGTGAACAGAGAACTCTAACTCCTACACAAAAGGAAGAGAGGAAATCAACTATTGCAAACCTGTTGGTTTTATCAAGACTAGCAGAAAGTGTTTGGAGGCAGAGATCTAGAACTACTTGGCTCAAAGAAGGAGACAGGAACACCATATTTTTTCAAACAGCAGCCAATCGTAGATATTATACTAACTCTATTATCACTGTCTCTTCTCCTGATGCAGTCCTCTCTGATCCTACTCTTATCAAAGAATATGCAACTTCTTTCTTTGAGAACAAATTTGCAGAGCATATTACCCACAGGCCTTCTTTGGTGGGTCCATTTGCAAACTGCATTTCTCCCTTTGATGCAGCAAACATTGAGAGGCATTTCACTCCTGAGGAGATCACACAAGCTCTGGACAATTGTTGCAACAATAAGGCCCCCGGACCAGACGGCTTCAATTTCAAATTCATTAAAAGGGCTTGGCCGTTCATGAAAGCTGAGGTTATACAGTTCTTCCAGGAGTTCTTTGTCAACAGCAGAATCCATCCTCCTCTCAATACCACCTTTGTTGCTCTAATTCCTAAGATCCCTGGGGCAAGCCATCTTAAAGATTTCAGACCAATAAGTCTCGTTGGATGCATATATAAGCTTCTTGCAAAAGTTCTTGTCACTAGGTTGAAGCCCATTATGCCCAAGATCATTGGCCCTGCACAGGGAGCTTTCATGGGAGATAGACAAATCCTGGATTCCATCCTAATTGCAAATGAGATCATTCACTGGTGGAAAGTCTCCAAGAACCCAGGAGTGATCATTAAACTAGACTTCGAAAAAGCCTTTGATTGTGTCAACTGGGACTTCTTGATAGCTATGATGCACAGCTGGGTTTCCTAACTAAATGGTGTAATTGGATCAAAGAATGTATCTCTTCCTCCTCCATTTCTATATTAATTAATGGTTCTCCTTCCAGGCAGTTTAAACCCAGCAAAGGCTTAAGGCAAGGGGACCCCCTCTCTCCATTCCTCTTTAACATAGTGGCTGAGGCTCTAAACATCCTCTTCCAAAGGGCTGCAGCAGCAGGGCTACTTACTGGGGTCCAAATAGGGCGTAATGGAGAATCAATCACACACTTGCAGTTCGCGGATGACACCATTGTGTTTGCACAAGCTAATTGGGAAGAAATAAAGTCCATTAAACGTATCCTGAGATGCTTCAACCTTCTATCCGGCCTCAAAGTTAATTTCCAGAAGACCACTCTTTGTGGAATGGGAATCTCAGACTCTCTAGCATCTGATCTAGCCAAAATCATGGAATGTAAGAGGGATACACTGCCTTTCAACTACCTAGGCATGCCACTGGGCATCAATCCAAAAAGAAAGGAGGTGTGGAACCTAGTCCTGGACAGAGTTAAGAAAAGGTTGGCCAATTGGAAGAGGGGGACTTTGTCCCAAGCTGGACGTCTCACTCTCATCAAATCCACCCTCGCCAATTTACCCATCTACCTCATGTCCCTATACAAAATTCCTTCATCAATGGCTCAAAAGATTGAAAAGGTCCAAAGGGATTTCTTCTGGGGAGATTCGGATATCAAGAGAAAGATTCATTACATCAAGTGGGATTCCCTTACAAAAGCCAAGAAATTTGGTGGCCTAGGCATCAAAAGGATCAAGCAACAAAATATGGCTCTATTAGCAAAGTGGTGGTGGAGATTCAGCCATGAAAAGGAGGGATTCTGGCATAAAGTTATCACTAAGAAGTACTGTTTAGACACTTCCTCCTGGCTACCAGCTAAGGGGAACTCGAGCAGGCTATCTCAAACTTGGAGAGCTATTTGCACTATAGGAGATGGCAATAGGGACTCTGACTTTGCAAAAGTAATCCAGGAAGGCTTCAAAATTCTAGTAAAAGGAGGATACCAAACTAAATTCTGGGAACACAGGTGGTTAGGTGACATGAACCTCAAAGATGAATACCATAGGCTATACCAACTCTCAAACCAAAAAGAGGCTTTCATTTCTACTATGGGGAACTCTACTGGATGGAACTTCCAATTCAGAAGGTCTCTTTTTGTCTGGGAATCTGAACTCCTTTTCGAGCTAACACAGAGAATCAATCACTTACTTCCCTCTACCTCAGAACCAGACACCATGACTTGGGTCTGGAACAAAGGCCACATCCATTCTTTCTCCGTCTCCTCAGCTTATTCTAGTTGGGAAGATTCAAAATACTTAATCTCACACAATTTACCCAAAGTCTGGAAAGGTATTTCACCACCTAAGTAGAACTTTTCTACTGGTTATCATGTCAGAACTCTATCGGAGTGAAATATGTTCTTTTACGAAGGGGTATACAGCTCAATGGAGAAAACAATATAACCTGCAATCTTTGTTTGCTGGAGGAGGAAACCATCAACCATCTGCTGTTGCATTGCTCTTTTGCCTGGAAAGTCTGGAGCCGCATCATCAAGTGGTGGAATCTTGTTTGGATCATTCCAGCGGAGGTCTACCAGCTGCTAGATGGGTTCCCTGGACCTAAATTCAACCCTCTAGAAAAAACTCTCTGGTGGGCGTCTGTTTATTCCACTTTATGGTCCATCTGGCTTGTAAGGAATAATCTGATCTTCAGGGCTGAGACGAAATCTGTGGAGGAAGTTGCAGATCTATGTAAGTTCAGAGCGGCCCTTTGGGTAAAATCAAAGCTCGACATTGAACATTACTCGGTGGAGGAAATGGTGAGGAAACTAGATGAAATACGGAAACTCAATCTTCGAGCAATGAGGAAAAGAAGGGAGGCCGGATCATGAAAATTTTAGGCGCCAAAATTGGTTTGGATGTTTGTTTGTATTCCTGATACCCTCTGTTAGTTGGCCTTACAACTCCCCTGTATATTGGTTCGGCCGTTGTATGCTTTTAGGAGCCTCCTGTTGGCTCCTTTAGTTGGTTCCTTTAGTTGGCTCCTTACCAACTAAATTTAGCCTCCTTTCATTAATCCTTGTACTACTTATTGATTAATGAATTTTGCTTTGCAAAAAAAAAGACAAATTGAGGGGAGGCCCTGCTCAGGGGATGCAACAACCTTCGTAAGGCTGAATGTAGGGGTGACAGATTACGTTTACAAAGTTTTCCTATGAAAGTCTTATCATGGAACATCAGAGGATTAGGGGGCTCTCTCAAAAAAATGATATTTATCAGAATTGATTAAAGCAAAGAAACCAAACATTGTGCTAATTCAGGAGTGTAAAATGGAAGAGGTGGATAGCCTCACTGTCCATAGGTTGTGGGGGTCAAATCAAGTAGACTTCTCAGTTTCCAAGGCAGTAGAAAACTCAAAGGCCTTATTTCAATGTGGACCAAAGTTTAATCGAGGTGGTTGAAATCAAGGTGTACAGGAGTTTTATTCTTGTTGTGGGTGCTATAAAAGATGATTTTAGTGTGTTATTGGGAATGTGGGCCAAGGGTTTAATTCACTATTTCAGCCTTACCTATCTATTACATGTCTATCTTTAAGATTCTTGTTGGAGTGGTCAGATCTATAGTGAGGTGTATAAGGAGATTTTTTTGGGAGCTAAAGATAGGAAAAGGAAATTGAACCTTATGCAATGGGAGGGGCTAGCAAAAGACAGATCGTGTAGTGGTCTTGGCATCAAGAGATTAGTTGAGATGAACATAGTCCTGCTAGCCACATGGTAGTAGAGGTTTGAGATAGATAAGTCCCCCTTGTGGTGTAGATTGGCAAGAGGAAAATATGGCCTCTCCAATTCATTTTGGATTTCAAATGTTACTGGTTCCAACATGGTTTCTATAGTGTGGAAGTAGATTTGTGACTTACAAGTGACAAACACAACCTTCGTAAACATCCTATCTCAGGGATTTCAAATCAAGGTGTGCTCTGGAGAGAATACAAAATTTTGGTCTCAACACTGGCTTCATCAGAGGATCCTACAAGACCTATTTCGTAACGCTCCATGTACACCACTAGCCCAATAACTTGTTAAAGTCTAACCACGTAGCCCAAAATACTTAAGTCCAAGTTACTCGTAGTAGTTTACATGACTCGTTATATGCACAGGATCACCCATGTAGACTTTCGATGTGAGATATGATGTCATAATCTCTTCACCTTTAAGATTTTGCACCCTCACAAGGGGTTGAACACTAGAGTTACCACGGCCTAACCCCGGGTTTGTCCCCTAGTGACCAAACAAACTTCCGACCCCACGCTTGATTGTGTACACGGGTCACTCTGATACCATTTGTAATAGCCTATGTATACCACTAGTCCAATAACTTGTTAAACCCAATCACATGACCCAATATACTTAAAGCTAAGTTATTAGTAGTAGTTTACATGACTCGTTATATACTCAAAACCACCAATGTAGACTTTCGATGTGGAACAAAATGTCACGTATTCCCTAGACTCTACTCCATTTCTCTACAACAGAATGTGCTAGTTATTGATATATGTCATTTTGAAAACACAGAGCTATCTTCATTCCAATTCAGAAGGAGCTTATATGAATAGGAGAAGGGATAATTGGCCACAATGATCTCATACATCAACAATTTCCAATTTATTGAATGAAGAGAATATAACTTGGTGTCGGCTTGGGATCACAACCAACGGTACTCTATCAAATCGACATACACACAATGGGAAGTAGCATCCTTTCAAGCAGAAGTAGCCCTTAACTCCATCTGGTCTAGCCCCATGTCGTCCAAAGGTTGAGCTATCCATTTGGAAAATGGGATCCAACATCCTTCCCACGAAATTTATCTTGGGCAATAGAGGTATCTTATATGGATTCTAATGGCTTTCCCTCTGTGCAAACTGTAAGAAGAACCCTCTGACCACATCATCTTCCATTGTCCTGTGTCCTGGGCCATTTTCAGGATCATCCTACAATGGTGGAATCTCTCATGGTGTGCCTCGAGATCGATCAAATCCCTCGTGTAAGAAAAGCAATGTCGGCTTTTGACCAAATTGGAGAAGGCAATATGGAGAAGTTAGATTTTTGGTACGATATAGGCAATTAGGAAGGCCATGAATGAACTAGTCTTCAATCATAAACATATAGATTGATCCAAGTGGGTAAGATTGGGTAGCCAATTGGATCAAGTGGTGTTTATTTTGTCAGGTATCTCAATTGGTGATTTCACTAGATGCTTGGAGGGGTTAGGAAAATCAAGGTCTGAAATCTCTATGGTGTGCTTGGGGGGAAGGGGTGTGTCGAATTTGGGCATGTGCTCCGGAAGAGAGAGCCTTGCAATGCCCTAATTTGGAACATCTTGTGGAACCTCCCATTGTATTCTTGTTTATAGCCCTTAGTTTCTTTTAGGTGTTGGCATATTGTTTTGTTTTATCGCTTTTAGTTGGCTCCTCACCAAAATGTATGCATCACTCTATATACTTTTTCATCCTCATTTATAATATCTTTCTCTTTATTGAAAAAAAAAAAAAACAGCGTCAGGAACTTGAGGGTCAATAAAACTTGGATATGATTGCAATAACGAGAATCTTTTGTGAAAATATAACATATAAGTTAGCAGTGCGAACCATTCCATTTATATAATTTCATTCTAAATTTTGAATACTTGATTCATACTTTAAAGTGTCAAGAATATCGAGATAAGACAAGGTCATATGGAAAAAACAATTATTAATGACCGTGTCTTATGATTGCTATACATATTATTTAATTTTCAGCCAATATTAATACATATAATAAAATTTAAAAGACGTAAATGAAATTTCTTGGCAATGCCGGCTAACATCTTTTAGACTTTGAGCAATGTAGATATTCTCTCTCTTAACAAAATTCAAACGGCGAAACCTAGGGACATGAATGACAGGTGTTGACGGTGCCTTATCATGTGCTAGCTAATATTTTGTAGTTTTGAAGATATAAATTTCTATTCTTTGAAATTATGAAAGATAGTTTGGAAGAGCCTAACTTTTACCTTTTATATTTTCAATTCTTACAAAATCAACATCTACATATTCTTGTCGATGGCATTGACTACCTGTATTAACAGAACCTGACGTTAGTACTCCATACCCTCACTTCAGAAATATGGATACCAATATTTCTTTGGAGAATATTCACATTATTAATATAATACAATAAGATTACAACATAAAAGGAAAGTGAGAAGTATGTACACATTGCTTGCTATCGAAGTAGAGATTACAATGGTAATGAAAGACTACGGATGGCTAGATAAAACTCTAACCAAGAATAACGACGGATGTATATTCTGTTATCATGAGCTATGGTAATATCGTAGACTACATAACTCTTTCGAAAGCTACGCTTAGAAAGCTTTCCTCTTTCTACCTAATGGTGGAGATGGATTCTGCTGAGAGAATATTCCTAAGAATATTAATGGAGAGGTAAGAACAGTGAACTTTAGTCATTTAAGAAAAAAAAGATGACCCAAAAAAGATGAAGGTGAAAGCAGATACTCTGAAAAAGAGAATGATAAAATCTTAGCCCACAAGTGGGCATATGTAGGAGATGGAGGGTTTCTTCCAAGTGGAGACCGAAGTCCTTTGAGGAAGCTCTCTCTATAAGACAATATCTTCTTTTTTTCACTAAGTATTAAATATCACATCAATGCATTGACTTCACATGAGCATCAAGTATTTATAGGCGCACTAGGTCCATACTTCGGTAACAAGTGTTCTAATACCCTCTCGACATGTGTCCCTTTCTCAATATGTTTGATCATGGTGGCTATTGCTCATGTGATGGTCCCGCGGTCGTAGTAGGTCGCGCGGCGATCTCTTCTCTTTTAAAGCCATCAATCCAATAGATCCCTTTTTTCCGTGCAAGTAAGATTTGAGAGCCATGTACTGGATCTCTCCCTCATCGTTGTCATCTAGCTTTTATGGCCTCTCAACTGAGCACTGTCATCGCAACTCGGACAGGCAAACGCTAGGATGTATTAAAAGTGTTTTGTGATGTTTTGGTTCAATAAACATTTTATTTAGTTGATAACGTTGTCTCCTGGCGTACACAACAAATAACCTCTGCATAAACAACTAGTTAAGCCTGTGCTTTTTTTTAACTCATATATACCACGGACCAAGGAACCAATGCATAGCAGCCCGTATTGTGACGCGCAAAACACTGCTGGAACAGTTGGACGTTGACCAAACAATTTTCAGTCAGTATTTTATGTGCCAAAATGACATCGTTTTGACACGCAACACAAGCTACTATGCACAATGCACAATACGTAACCTCCCCAATTCCTATATACCACATAGTATCTTTTCCTCGAAAGGATCTAATCTTATGTTGATAGTTTAAATATTCAAATCCAGTAAGGTTTGGAGAGAATAAGAAAAGAGTTCAACTTGATGTTTATCACTTTGTGTTACTTCTAATGTCAACGACTACTGTATGTTTGCTCAAACTCATAACTCAGCAATTTTTTTTTTTATGTCTCAGAGTATCTGAGTCAATTTATGCGCACCTCAACTAATCTCTGAGAGACCAATTTCACCGTCCACTAGCAGAGGGCGATTTAATATGTAATAAAAATTGATAGAACTTGATAGATTTCGAATCTGAAATTTAAGAAGGAGCACACCTCGAAATCTCTAAGCCTTGACTCTTGCGGGTTCATGACTCAGCGTAGTTGAATTCTCACACATAACTTTAGACCAGTCACAACCTCAATATAAATAGATATATATTGAGTTATTGGTCCTTTACAAGTTGTGAAAAAAAAAGTTTAAAAATAATAATTGCTATACCTAAAAGAGTTGACATGGAAAAAATAATTCCTTTGCTTTCTTCATCAAGATACCAACTCTGTTCTATCTTTGACTACCTTATTTCTTGCACCATAATAACAATATCAAAAGGTTAAAAATTATTTATTTTGGGGATACAAAAAATGGTCTAAAAAATCACAGCTAGTTTATGGATGGCTAGGATTTTAAAACTTGTGCTGGTGAGATATTTAGGGTGGAACCAAAGATATCTCGGAATAAATAAAATGAAATGCATATAATAAACTAATTTTTATTTTTATTCCATGAACTACTTAATAAGATAAAATTATTTAATATTTATTTTCTTTGTTCTTAAACTATTAATTTTATTTAATATCTAATAGCCTGTCTGTATTTTTAGGTAGTATTAAATGATGAACTGATTTTTTTTTATTTTTTGTGCGATTATAATGTTGGCATGTTTTGCGTCTGTATTGTTAAATGCTTAAATTTTGTATTATTTTGTCAACTTAATATGTTACTAGCTTGGATGTTTTGCATTCTTTTGAATATTTAAAGTTTATAGATCCATAAATTGGTGGAATTTGACCTAAATTTTTTATTTTGGCTAATTATTATCTAATTTATATATATTTTTTACTTGAGAAATCTAAAAAGTAAAAATTATGAAAAGAGAAATTTAAAAAAATAGTAAACATAAAAAAATTGCACTATTATTTTTATCTTTAATAAAAAAATTTATAAATTTTTTTGTTATGCTTATGGATTAGCTGTGTGTAAAATGACGTAATTTAGGGACAGGCAAAAAAAATTAATAATTCAAGGACAAAAAATAAAAATGAAATAGACGAAATAAATAAAAATAAAATAATTTAGAAAACAAAAGTTAAAATTAGTTGATATAATATATATACTCCATAAAAGTTAGTGAATGTGTTATATCCGTATCTGAGAAAGAAAATGTATTGAAATTTGAACTTCTTTTATATACGTTGAGTATTACCTATGCCTACTCAATGGTCGTCAGCAAAATTGAAGGGGGCAAATCTATAATATTAATTTACGTCATCTTGGACCATTTCCACCATAATTATGAAACCAAAATTACAAAAGGTAAACTTTAAACTTAAATTGTCCGGCTTGTATTGTATCGGACTGAATAATTAATTTTAATTTTAATTAATAATTTTTTAAATAATTATACATAAATTAAGACTAGAACCGTTCTCTTTTATGTTTGATGATGAGTATTTAAATTGTGAGGCTTTATTTTATATATTCAATATGATTTTATTATTTAAAAAATACATATTATTTTTATCGATATATTCAAAATGATATGCTGATATACACTGACACCAATATGTACCATACCGTGCCAATAACAAAAACGATATACTTGCCGGTAAGAGATTGATAACTTTTCTTTAAAGTGGCCAATGGATAAATTGGAAAGTCCCCAATGTGGTCACTTGACCCCACATAACCTAATGTCCTCCACTCTTGAACTTGTTTATTAATAACTTATTTATACAATGTTATTATTAATTATTACAAAAATATTATTTATTTATTGATATCTAACATATCTTCCTTACTAAGATACAGTTTTCCTCTAATAAGGAATCCCTTATTTTGTTATGGTACGGATCTCTTATTTTCTTATGATATTTCTTGTATAATCTTGAGGATTAAATGAGCAGAGCGTTTGATATCCAATAGGGTTTGTTTTTTTCCTTCTTGTTTGGCTTCAAAGTAGAGATGAGTGAATCCCTGCAAGTCAAGCCATAAGCAAAGGGAAAACTGTGTGTTTATGGGGTTAGGTAATTGAGAAGGAAATAAGGCATGGCGTCACAGTCAATTTCTGTATTATTTTCTCCATTGAATTAAATCTATGGGCAGCCACAAAGGGATAAGGCTAAAAAAACCCATCAACTTCCTGTGTATACAAAAATTGTTAGTGGCACTATCAAGGCTCAGGTGCCATTTACCTACTACCCATGGCCCCTTTCAATATATATGTCCCTCTCCACTTTTTATCAAACATGTTTTCCTATTTTAATTATTGATGGCTTCTGTTAGCACCCACACATCGGCAAGAAGTTTCCAGAACACCGAAAACAGTAAAAATTATAGAACCAAAAAATAACAGAAGGCAGAAAATTACAGAAAATAGCTCCCAGAAAGAATGCAGAAATAAATGATATGATTTGTGCACTCTGCAATGGAATGCTATGGATTCTCAGATGGATGGAATGAAGGAAGGACTCCCCATTTTATATAGTTGTGTTGGTGACTATTCGGGGAAGCAAGGTGGCTGTTCGGAACTACTGAATAGTCACCGGTCATGGATGTTGGCGAAGAGGTATCCGTTGAACCGTCACAACTCTTGGAGGAAACCTTATAATTTTTCCTCTAGAAAACCCAATATATTCCGTTCGGACTCGTAGCCGAGAAATTGAGTCTACTTAGACCCTAGGTCCAATTTGGAAATAGTAAGATAATTTGTATGGGTCCAAACCCAATCCAAATTAAAGGGATAACCAATAAAAAGAATATGAATGATTTGGCCGAGACCAATTTAATCTTCTTGACCCAACCGGGTAGGGTCGTACGGCAGCGCACGCACGTGTAGTCAAAGTGGCAATACAGTGCGTGCTCGTCTACTCACAAAAATTGTATGACCCAAAAGGTTAAACTTTTAAGCAAATTTTACTTTAATAATTAAACTCATATCCTTTTACTATTCTCACCAATGTGGGACAAAGGTTTCCTTCTCTAATTTTAAGGTTTTTGTGTTACTTTTGGTAATAATTTCTCACTCATCTTTACATATTTTTGACAAACTTAACAGTGAATATTAATTTCTTCATGAAGAAGAACACAACGGTATGCGGGACCAACCTGACAAAAAACAAGACCCAAACTAATCGGAGCTCAAAGTTAACAAAAATCAACAAATTCCAACAGCTTCTACCTATGTATCTCACCACTTTTTTTTTTTATTGATTATTTTGCAGATCTGGTTCATTTATCGAATATTTATGAGACATAGCCTGGTATCTATTTTGTAAACAAATTGTTAGTAACCAATCGGTAAAAGTTTTTTTTTTTTTTAATCGACAATTCATATATCAAAGATAAAAATATGAAAACAAAAAAAAAAAAGGGAAGAAAATGCACTGAGAGAGCTTCAAAGAGTAAAATAAGAACTCGTCTAGAGCTGCAACTCATAAAAACTCCATTTACTCGTTCGCTTCTCGATGTTGTAATTTAAAAGCAATACAAATTTTAATTTCATAAAAAGTTTAGGAAAATTGGTGCAATTTGTTTTTTAAATTTAAATTTTATAATCTTACATTATAGGCGCAATATAATTAATTTTATAAATTTTTTATAACCTCCTTGGATAATTGCTTTGGGATAAGGTTTCAAAGTGGTTGCAGTATTTCAAAATTGCTTTTGCACAGATTGAAAGGTTTACCAAACTGATACAGATTACAAATAATCAGTACTTTTTCAATTTATTTGAGAAAATCAATACTTATTTAAGTCTCAATTCGTAATTTCTTTTCGTAATTTAAGACCGTTCAAAAATTGTATCGACGAAATAAGCTTAATTTCAAGACCGTATTGATAGAATTATTAAAAACGATTTTGACATTCATTTATTCACAAGTAATTCAATCTCTTATTCAACTAGATAATTCAATTTATTTAAGCTTATAAAATAATTATACCAAATTTATTGTTTTGAGGATCAAAATTGTTTGAACACTGAACTTTCGGTGTTTTTTGGACCACCCTCAGGTAATTACAGTAATTTCAAGGGAATTAGGTGGGAGTCTATGGGGCGGCTTTGCAGTACCAAACATAATTGGGTTAATTAAGAATAACTGACTAAATTTGGAGGGAGTAGGGTGTGTGCTATGCAGCCATTATCGATTTCGTCCGAGGTTCGATTATTCGCTCTGAACCGCTTATTTTTGTTGTCTCATTGAATAGGTACTTCCAAAAGAAAAAAATCAAGTGAATCATATTCATGAGGTAAATACTAGTTTTTGAATACAGGAGTCCGAACACGAGTCATGAGCGTCTAGACACATGGCCCGAGGAAATTTTCAGAAAGCAATATTGTTTAGGTCCGGATGCGGGTCATAGGAGTCCTGATGCTTGGCCCCAGGAATTTTTCCAACAACGTTGCTAGTCGCGTCCAGAAGAGGGTTAATTCCATTCAAACACGCCAAGACCTATTTAATGCGATGCATTTTAAGGCTCAATAGTACAAAACATAACCTTTTAAGACTGATGTTGTTCTTCTAGAGAGATTAGAGAAACTAATTGTGCGTGGACTCCGTTAATTCAATCGTGAATCGGTGTGTCTCTCGAGGAGTAGGCACATTGCCAAACCTTATATATCTTTGTATTTTTACTTTACTCTTCCTTTTGATTGTTTGTGTGATTTTCTTCTGTGAATTATATTTTTTCAACATCCGAAGAAGGGTTGGTTAGGGTTAAACTAGCTATTCAAATCCTAATAAATCAAATATTAAAAAACATTTGATCGTTACGCATTCATGTTACAGTTTATTATCTGAAATAATTTCTAACTGAATTTTTTACTAAGACAAATGTATTCTAATCACATATCTATCAATGTTTGCATTATTACAAGAAAAAACACAATCCCGACTAATGATTTGGTTGCCAAAAGTTCAAAATTTAGTCGCCAAAGTTTTCGCCATCTAATTTTTTTTGTCACAATTCTAGTCGCTGAACGTGGAAGAGGAAAAATTTTCACGACTTTTGCCGACCAAATATTTTGGTCGCCACAAGTATGACATTCGGCTAATAAAACTGTTAGTCACCAAAAGTCGTACATCTAATATATCCAACAATTTATTTTTCGAAATACTAAGCAGCTGAATTTCTTATCAAAATGAATGTGTTTTGGTCACATATCTATCGATGTCCGATCTATTAAAATATTTTTCAATGAATACTTACTCGTCGAGACGAAAAAAAAATAAACGATTCATATCAAATGACCAAATCCTATACGAATCCAATAATGACCTCACAGCATTTGTATCGTGTATTACTGTATAAACACATACACTGCCTCCAAATTTGGAATTTGAGGGAGCTATAGTGCAATTTTTTGTTGTGCGTATGTAGTTCACTTTCTTGTAGTGTGCGTGTAGGGCGGGCAAAATGACATTGTTTTGTCTATTTTGTCTTCAAAATTACATCGTTTTAATTTTCATATATTTTGATAATAATTCACATGAAAAGATAAAAAGGTGTAGTTTTGTCTACACTACATGCGTACTATAAGAAAGTGCACTATAGCCTCTTTGAATCCCCAAATTTGGATGTTAGATAATAATGAGGTATCAAAGTTGATATCCTCTCTTCAGAGTTACATTAATTTCGTGATTTGTCGTTTAATAATGAAGCAGTTTGTGGGTGAATAATATTCATCACTTCCGTGATTAATTATGCTTTGACCATTAACAAGTCTCCCCAAACAATGATTATATGTAAGCATCATTATTGAAAGTATGTTTTGAATTCTTTAATGCTTTTAAACCTAAATATTCAGTTTTTTAATTAACTTTTCAAAAAAGTTCTATTTGACCTGTGATTATAATTGTAATATCAAATTATGATGGTCTAAGTAAAATTGAATTCAGTCGATTAGGAACGGAACTGGTAAGAGACTGGGCCCCCTCAAAAATTTCAAATGAGTTTAGGGCCTAGATATAAATTTTAAAAATTATAAAAAAATTACATTTCAACCCCTCCAATTTACATTTGGCCAACGTTGAATTTAAATTCCGCCCCTGTAGTCGATGCTATTATGTCGTTTGTACTAAATCGAGGGTTTTGGTTAATTTTGGAGGACTAGTGATGGATATACACTTGAAGGTGTCTAACATTTGAACTAAATTATTAGATCATTAATAAATTATCAGAGGATATTTTGATCTTTTGCCGTGGAACCAAACACATGCTATGCAGGAATAAAAACCCGAAGAATCCTAGCTTCTTCCCAAATAAGTTAGCCAAATTGTGCAACAAAAATGAATTTGAAATAAACCGATAAGCAAATAGTTACCACAGTCCAAATAAGACATAGTCATCTCACACTTGACCGAACGGACTTTTAAATCTTCTTTTATAACTCAGTGTGTTTGGACCACGGTCCAAATTTAGATATATATTAGAAAAGAATGCATTTGAAAGCAAAATAAAATTTAATACGAACTGGACCATAAAAATTGTTATGAGAAGTACATTAAGTTGGTTGAGTTGGCCCAATAACATATTGTAGAGTAATGGGTTTTACGATTATGCTTATTTAATGGACCTTCTTATATGGGCTTGTAAAAACATCTTGGGCTGTGGCCTTTGGGCTGCACAGAAAGACCAAAGATTAGGCAAATAATCAAAGAAATAAATATGAATGATGTTAGTGTAAATAGATTGTTATTCAAGGTGGTTAATTGAGAAAAAAATTTGAGAATAGAATCGTTAAATTAATAAATGAAAGATACATAATTGAGTAATCTGCTCTGAAAATCGAATTGTCTAACTAATCAATAACAAATAATAAATGTATCATGGTGTGATAGAAATCTAATATTTTTCAAATAGAGTAAGAGAGAAAGTTCTGGTTGATATATAGATCAAGTCTTAAAAGTAAAAAAAATTCCTTTCCAAAATTTCGATTCGAAGATTTAGCTTTTATTAATCACTATTTGCTTTATATTGATATTGACCATCGGAGTATGAATCACTATTTATTTCATATTGATAATGACAATTGATTCAGTATGATTAGAATATACATGTACCCATGAACGGAGTTTAAAAAAAAAATTAATTTGGAAAATTTTAAAAGAAAATTACATTTTGGCCCCTTCTTTTTTAAAGGAAAAAAAGTCTGGATCCACCCAGACCTGAATCCTGTTCCCACCCCTGCATTTACCCACGATTGAAATAATACAATTTCCCTTATGAATTTGATGTTTGGTAACACGAATTTCCTCGTCTAAGCCCCTAATGCCACGCACCAAGATTATGCTATCACGCTTATTAATAGGATCTGATGTATCTATTCTATATATAAAGGGGATACTCTTTTTTTGTGCATACTTGAAAACGAAGTTTCATTGAAAAATTATTTTCCGTTAAAGTCCTCACAAAAGAAATAAATTACATTCATTTTTAATATGCCATATATGAAATAACTGTTGGCAATAAAATAATATTATCTGTGTAATTACCCACAACTTCCTTACCATTTCTTCTTACGTCTCTCTCTCTTTCTCTCTCTCTCTCTCAATAACTGTTGGCAATAAAATAATATTATCTGTAATTACCCACAACTTTCTTACCATTTCTACTAGAAAAACAGAAGGGCTGAAGGCAATGCCAACCCTAAGATATTGGGGTCTTAAAGCAAGTTCTTTAATTTGAGCTCTTTATATATTTTGCGTACAAAATATAAACAATAAAGAATTTTCATAAAAGAACCATTACACAAAACACTATCATTCCAAAAAAACATAAAAATATAATTACTCCAAAAAGTATAATCATTTCAATAAATTAAACCAGAATGTATCATTTCAATATTATCTTTCTCGCATGTTTAGCAGCAAACATATTAATTAAGTTCTTATAATCAATTTTTTTACCAAAGTCTTTTTAATGGACAATTTGGCTAATCCATTCAATATTTGTTGAGACATGGTTGGCGGAAGATGTGATCAATTTCAACTTTGAAAACTTTTTTTCCCAGACTTGTTTGAGCCTATATAAAAAAAATTAGATACACTAAATTTGGGGGCTTCTACTTTGGGGATTTTTTAGGAGGGCCCAAAGCGGTAGCTGCCTCGGCCTATGCCCAGAACCGGCTCTGGTTGAAGGGTAGATATGTCAAATCCTATTAATATGTGTGGCAACATAGTTCTGCAGCATTGCATTCGGGCCTTCCTCTTTTAAATTTGAGCAAAAAACATGCGAGAATGTTATGTCAACTGCTCGTGCTTGGTAGAAGAAAATTTTATTTTCTTAAAAAATTTCAATATTTTTTCCTTTCTACGGAAGGTTTTCTCATAGTATTTATGACTTGTCTCTAATTCCAACAGTATTTGTCTCACCTAGTATAGCAAAACATAGAGACAACTCATCCTTTTTTTTTTTCTTTTTTGTTATCTTGGTAAGTTGTACAAATAATTCCTCCATGTGAGGCTTTTAGCATTCTTCCATCACTTTTCCCACATGGTAATATCACTTCATGCACCCTATATTTATAGACCAAAAGAAAAAAAAGACTAGTACAATGGTTTACTGATCTGGACCACCATACCTAACCAAAAAAAAAAAACGCGATTCAAACGATTCGTTTCAATCGGTTATTGAATTTATTGTGTATAAGAAAAATATATTGACACATCGGTATCGATATAAGTTTGTCTTGCAAAATTTTTAAGGGCAAGTATTATTTTAAAAATAAACTTCAAAGAAAATGTGTATCAATTGTGTGGTAACCAATCTCGATCAAGCGATCAGAGGGCCTGTTGTGCCCCAAGTACGGCCCCGTACTAAATTAAAAAATTTATCTGACTTGACGTTCATTCATTCGATTCATTAAATTTAATGTGCAAGCAAAATAATACACTAATTGTAACGCCCCATGTAAATCATTGACCCAATAACTTGTTAAGTCCAACCACGTGGCCCAAAATGCTTAATTCCAAGTTGTTAGTAATAGTTTACATAGTTACTTATATATCCAGGATTGTCCATATAGACTTTCGATGTGGGACGGAATATTACAATTTCCCCACCTTTAAGTTTCTTGCGCCCTCGCAAGGGGTAGAACACCAGAGTCATCATGGCCTAATCCCGGGTCTGTTCTCTAGTGACCAAGTACAGTCCCAACTCCACACTCGATCGTGTACATAGGTCGCTCTGATACCATTTGTAACGCCTCATCATGTAAACCACTGACCCAACAACTTGTTGTAGCCGAATCGCGTTGCCCAAAATTCTTAAATTCAAGTTGTTAGTAGTAGTTTATATGGTTCCCTATATACATGTAGACTTTCGATGTGAGACGAGACATCACAATCTCCCCATCTTTAAGACCTTGCACCCTTGCAAGGGGTTCACACTAGAGTCACCACGGCCTAACCCTGGGTCTGTTTCTTAGTGACCAAACAAAGTCCTGGCCCCACACTCGATTGTGTACACACGTCGCTCTGATACGATTTGTAACGTCCCATTTAATCCACTAACCCAACAATTTATTGGAACCCTATCACGTGGCCCAAAATGCTTAAACCCAAGTTGTTAGTAGTAGTTTACATAGTTTCTTATATACCGAAGATTACCCATTTAAACTTTCGATGTAGAACGAAACATCACACTAATATATCAATAACAAAACACGTTTGTCTTAAAAAAAATCAACGCGTCGATCGAGAGTTCTTAGGAATACAGTAGACAAGGGTGGACTAGCGATTTGACAGAAGACAATTATGAATCTAACAATAATGCCAACATTCTTCTCCTAAGGCTACGCACTCATAAGAAAAAATATGCTTTTAGACCTGCACTCAGAAAATAAAATGCACAAGTATAGATTTATTTCAGGTGTGGTCCACATAACACTAATATTTTTAAATCAATATCCTACGCAATACTTTTTAGACTTTCATTGGAACCTAAAGAAAATACATACGATTGGCTAGTGGTGTCAAGCAAGTCAAGAGTTTAAATAAATTTTGATGGGTTGTAAATGGGTTAGGTATTTAATAAGTTCTTGATCTATTTATAATCCAATTAAATAGATATATATAACTCGTACTACAAAGACCTGATTAAGAATTTTGAAGTAAATAAAATTTTGGGCATTTAATTTTATTTCCGAACTCTTTCCCATGCAAATTTAAATTCCAACGCTATATGCATTTTGTACATATCTACTTATACGTACGTTGTATAAAGTTTAATTATACACTATATTCATATATACGTGCATCTCTCTCTCTCTCTTTCTCTCTCTCATCTCTACCACATCTCCCCTCCCCAATTATCTTCCATCCATCGACCGCATCGTCATCACCCAATCTTTAAAACTCCTACCATGGCTACTCCCACCCGAGCCCTTGGATCTCCGATATAACTGCTCCCAATTTCCTACACTTGTCCCCCTCTCCCCTATAAAAGGAACCCTATCAGAAATGGTGGAGAAAACTGAGGTTGAAGACGACATGCAACAGGTTTGAAAGACTTGCCGAACAATTAGCATCGTGTTCAGAAGTCTTAGCAATACACTAATATGGTATTTGACTTGTTTATTTATTCTATTTGTTAAATTTATTGTGCATACGAAATAATATACTAATATATCAATAAGAAAAAATATTTATGTCTTGAAAAAATTTACCATTTTCAGAGTTCTGAGCAATACACTAGAGGTTAAACAAAAGGGTAGACTACCGATTTGACACAAGGCCATTATTAGCCTAACAATAATGCCAACATTCTTCTCCTATGGATACGCACCCATCAGAAAAAAAAATATATATGCTTTTAAAATAATACTCAGAAAATAAAATGTATAATTAGATTTATTTCGAGTGTGTTCCACGTAAAACTAGTTTTAAATCACTACCCTACAATACTTTTTAGGCTTTGATTGGACCGTAAAGAAAGCACATACGATTGGTTAGTTGTCACCGTTTGAACGAATTGTAAATGAGTTGGGTATTTAATAAGTCTTCGACCCATTTACGCTCCAATTACTTATAAAGGTTACTGATACACAATCCAATCATTTTAAAAAGATTAAAACCCGACCAACCTACTAATCTAATTACATAGTTTATTTAAAATGATACTAAGTAAATGATTATTCATGTGTTGAAGGTGACAAAATGTTTATAATTTTGACTTGTAGTGAATTATAGTATCAAGTTACTAAATTTTGGATCGTGTTAATAATATTTACAGTAACATCAGTAGTTTTTCGCTAGCATTAGTAAACTTTTGGGGGCATGGGATTAATAAATTTTGTCGTGGCTATAGTAAATTTAGGTGTGATAATAGTAAATATGGTATGATCACAATAATAAGTTATAATATTAATGAATAATTTATTGAGTAAAAGAGTAAACTAATCAATTAACCCACCCATCTAAAACCTGTTTGAGATGAGTCAAATTAAATTATGATCCGTTATGGTCCATTTTATAAAAGTGAATTTAAAATAAATAAGTTTGGATGTGTTGATAGATTTGGATCAAAGATTGCCACCCCTATAATATTTGACTAAAACAGTGGAGTGTTGTACTTTATGATCTACTCCTTTAAAAAGTAAGAATATTGTTTGTTTTAACCAATAAGTATAGTTTGTTTTCTTCACTTGTTTGGTGAACGAACAAAGTTGCACTCCTCCACACAAAGGCTCTTACGTTGTAAGTTGTAACATCACTTTCTAGGGTTTTTGTCCTACGTTATGAATGGATAGCATCAACCATCTTTACAACACATAAAGTGCGAATATTATTTGTTAGAAATTTCACGGGTTTTGAATATTTTTGGGTGAATGAATTTGAAATACTAGAAGATTTCATTTATGCATGTCATTGATATCCACCACCCAAAGGTCTCTATGTCTCCATTTATGAATGCAACTCAAAGGTTTTGCAGCTCAAATGTCTTTGCTTAACACTATAACTATCAGTCTTGTTTCATGCTCCAAGCATTGAAATTTTTTAGTAATATTTTATCTACAAATTTCCTATATTTTGAGTTCTTTGAGAGAGAGAGAAAGGGGGGGGGGGGGGGGGGGGAGTAAAATTTGACAGACAGATGAAGATCAGTGTTTCAATGTCCAATTGAGCTATTTTATTTTGAGAGACTGACGTCGGTTGTGATTCTTAAACACTCACGATAAGATGGTGAATCAGTCTTAAGAGAACTATGAATACACAAGACTCAGTTCGATATCGTATTGATTTATATTTCGTTATTTAGTTTATGTAATTATGTTCATTTTGAGTCGATCTGTAATTATATTTTGTACTTTTGTAGTATTGAATTAATAGATAAATATTTTTTGAAATTTTTGAACATGCTTTGAATTAATTTTTCCCTACACAAATAATATTTTGTGTGCATACACAAAGATATTGTTTGTAGATAAGTAAAAAATGAGTCGAACCCTTAACTCCAAAACAAAAAATAATGGGCTTTAAATTATCACAGAGCTAGACTTATACATATTGATGCAGCAGTACAATGTTTAAAAACTTATGTGCATATATTTCGACGAAAAATGGGTACCAAGTCGTTAGCCTTCTGATGACGTGGGTTTACGAAATTTACGTACATCAAATAATTTTGGACAAATTTATGTTCTATTTGTTAGGGATTAATAGGGACAAATCCATTAGAAGGAAATCATATTCCGAAGCTTGTTTATTTTCTTAGACTCTGGATTTAAAATTAAAGATCGTTAAATATCATTGGAGGATGATAAAATTATCTCACCACCGCTCTCAATCAGATCCTTCCTTTTTGTATCCTCGTTCTATTTAAGAATATACCACTAAAATGTCATCATTAATTATAAAATTATTATCCAGACTCATATTTTCTTTTTAAAAAAATACTTAAACAAAACTTTTTAATAATTCAGCTATCTATAATAAATTCTCTCTTTTATTATCTCCTCTCTCTTACTATATCTCTGATATTTTATTTAAAATTTTGATCGTTTATAATCGGGCCGCTATATCGAAAAATCTGTGCGCATAAATTTTTCAGTATTAAATTTTTACGAGATGATAGAGTATTTAATTTCTTTAGGAGTTGACGGATCCTAGAGTGGGAATAATTTGTTGCAATGGTAGTTGGAGGTTGATGGGCTTTTTTGGAGTTGAATTTTGAACCGACTCAAGAAAAATAAAAATAAATAAACCGAATCAACTTTTAAATAAGTATTGATTATGAATTTTCTCAAACCGACCATAATCATGCCTACGTACCGTATTAAAGTACCTTTTTAAAGCCGACCAAGAGCATGGGCCCATTTTGCAGGCCGGCCTAAACCCTGAAAGTATAAAAAAAAACCGGTACTCTAAACGATGACGTAATGGGCCTTAAGTTCGGCCTTTGTTATATTATTATTACTATTTTTGTCCGTTGCTTCAGTTTTACTCCACAAGTGTTGAAAAAGAGACACTACTGAAAATGGTCCCCATCCGTACACTACATATCGAATACTTTGTCCCCTTTTGTGGGCCCCAAACTCCTTGGTGGGGTTGGTGGCTTTTCGCTCTCTCTCCTCTGCAATAGTTACCTCTGCTTTGCTCTCTCTCCCTCTCTAAACCTAATCTTCCACTGTGTGTATATCTCTTGTTATTGGAGTTCGTTATGGTTAATTCATTGGGATTTTGGGGTCTTAGTGTGCAAAAATAACATCGTCGTTTTCATGCATAAAAAATTACTCAATTAGACGGTAGTATTTAGATAATTTTTTGTGCACCAAAATGACGTTATTTTTTAGCCCATAACACATTTTATTATACTCACTGCACTGCAGGATCTTCCGTTCCAATTTAGTGGTTGCATGCTATTCAGTTATCCTGTGAAAGTTTGGATACACTATAGTACAATAATCATATAGTGCAGTAAAACATTATAATTTTATCTCTATTTAAAGTTGTTAAAAATTATTTAGGGTTGCACTAGTTTTAAAAGTTTCTAAATAGCTTTAAATATGAACAAAATAATGTCATTTTGCCATGTTACTGCCTGATTTATAATCATCAACAAGTTCTTTCAATGGGAAACTATTAGGTTTTTCTCCCTCAATATTTGAGTTCAACTCTCTATAGTTGGTTGGTAGGACTGAACATACACTTTAGTGTTAGTAACACGATGTCACTACTACAATAATGTTTAAATAGAACACTATAAAAGTAAATAACATGTTAATTTTTATAAAATTGTCATTCGAAAAAATTGAAATAATTATTAATGTTAGTCTACAAAAAAAACTGTCACTACTACTACAATAGTGTTTAAATAACATGTCAATTTTTATAAATCTGTCATTATAAAAACTGGATAAGTATTTTTTTTTTTGATAACCGAGGTATCCGGTACGGCTTGGGACCAAGCCGGGGGTAACGGCTTGGGGGAGCCCCCACCTAATGCCGACTAGTCCTCGAGGCCCTGGTGGGTCGACCACTTGTACACCCCCAGTGGCCCCAAGGTTTTTTTATAGTTGTTACCAAGTTTCGAACGGGGCATCTGGGGTTTACAGCTTGCCTGTTCTACCGCTTGGACAACCCCTTGGGGTTAAAACTGGATAAGTATTGATGCTAATCTAAAAAAAACTATCATCACTACTACAATAGTGCTTAAATAACATGTTAATTTTTGTAAATCTGTCATTGAAAAAATTGAAATAAGTATTAATGTCAGTCTAAAAAACAACTGTTATGTAATAATTTTATTATGTCGCTTTTCAAGTTGGTAACGTAACTAATCCTCTTTATAATATCAGTTTTGATTAAAAGTGTATCGAAATTGAACAATAAAAATTTTATGGAAACCTTGTTAATCTCGATTTTGATTAAAACTGACATTCAAACAAAGAAATTATTTTATAATGTCAGTTTTAATTAAAAGTGACATTAAAAAACTATGAAAATCTTTTTAATCTCGACTGACATTAAAATAATAAAAAATACTAAACATATATACGTTATATATTAAATATTATAAATATCTTATGAATATTATGTTTGATGTAATGGTCATAAAGGATGCTCGTAAGATATTGGTTGGTGGGTGGAAGGTCATGGTTCGAAACTTGAGAAAGAAAGATAATAGTGTTATATTTAATGACGCTTTATAACTATTATATTTATAGTTAATTAAAGAAGATAATTTTAATCTGTCAACTTATATTTTTTAATAACACTTTACAAATTGTCATCTGTATAGATATCAACGACAGCTGCAAATTATCATAAAAAATTAAAGACTTTTAATATCACTTCTATAAATAACAGTTTCAAAACTGTTATTTAGGTTATATTGATTTTAGTTATTCAATTATTATATAAATCCTTCTTTATTTGTAACATTCCAACACCTGGAATGTTAATATGATGTCTCAACTTTATGCTTTATTCAGCAAATTATCAAAGCTGTCCTAAGGTTATGTTTGTTGACTGGAGTAACCCTGAAGTTATATATAGTGAAGATAACAGAAATCTCTCAATTAAATTGCATTATTAGATAATAGTGGTTGACTAATATTAATATTGCATTCTCCATGATATGTGATCTCCTGAATTTTTAATTCAACTGATTATTTTAATCGATACAAACAAATGGACTTATGTGGAAATTCAACAGGTAAATAATTATTTCCTTCAACTATCACTTTTGAGCAAATATAATCTCTGCCCTTACTTCATATTCAGGAGAAATTCCATCCATCAATGTGTACTATTTACTAAGAACGTGTATGATACACGATATATTTTTCAAAAATAAATATATTTAAAATCATATAAGAATTCACATTAAAATTAATATCTCTCTTTCCTCTTTATTCATTTTTCAGTCAAAAAATAAAAACCTTCAAACTTCTCTTCACGTTTAAACTTTCTCTTTTGATAGAGTCAATAAAGAATCTCCGTACTCTCGTGAGTCTGGGTAGCAATTGTGATTATGGACAAACCATTATGTGGAATTATGAGGTAGAAAAATTCAACTCTAGCTCCTTTTTGCTTTATTTAACACGTAATTATTTATTGTTCTTGGGACATGCATGTCTCATAATTTTTCAAGACACACCAAGACCAGATATTTAGGTAGAGTCTATACATCTTGTTTGGGAATGACAATTTAATCCACTCCAATTTAATACACGTAATTATTGGTTAATGATATTCTGTTTAATCCTCAAGGGCTCATTTAATGTGGAACCTTTCTGTCATAGCCTAGTGCTCTTTCTTTTTTCTGTTTTAATTAGGTTGTTTTAGTCCCTGAATCCTGTTTTTGGGTTGGTATCTTACCATCTTTTCTTGGGTTCTTAGGGTTTCTCCCTTTTTAATATATTCTTCTTTAGCCCTTCAAAAAAAAAAAAATTGGTTTCTCTTGACGAAAGGTTTAGAAAAATTATAAATAATAAACTGAATATGAAAAAGCCCAAAAATAATAAAAATAATTTAAAAACAAAGTCTCTTTATAATAATTCACCAAAAATTTAAGACCAAAATAACAAAAGCAAAAAAAAAAATAGAGACAAAAAGTTCTTAAAAATAAGCAAGTTAGGCCGAAGAGAAATGTCATTTATTTCTTTTTGCATTTGTTTTTTCGATCTTAATTTTTGGTGGATTATTCATCCGTTTCAATGAAAAATTAAAAATTATGTTTAAAAACTTTAAAAATTCATTAAAAACGTTAAATAAATATAAAAAAACTCTGTTTTTAAATTATTTTGTATCTTTTATGAATTTTTTAGAGATTTAGTTCGTGATTTATAACTTTCTCTTGAGGTTCAAGCACTACAAATGGTTACCGCAAATACTCATCCACACAAGTAGAATTAACCATAAGATTTTAGAGAGGGAAAAATTCCATGCGAGAAAGAGTCAAAGCATTTAATGATGATCTAGCTTCATGGACTTTTGTGGAGCTGGTTTCTCCTTTTCTAAAGAGTAATACTATTAACATATCACCTTATACATCAAGTTATATATCATGGTTATATGATATTTATCAATTTGAACACATATGTATCAAAATTTATAAGATATGTTTTTATATTTTATACTTAAAATGACATATTACGTAAACATGCATAATATACCACTTGATGTATTAGTAGACTTATTCTTTTCCAAAGCATAAGAGACTGTTGTCACTCTAAAACGAGTCTTACTGCGTACTTCTTTTTTTAATATTCGTTGAGGATGTCATTTGTGCAAATGAATATACTATTTTGCGCGTAGAATCGAATGTAGATGTATTTAAAATTGTTCATGATCAAATAATTCCAGACATAAATATATTCAGGTCTGTGAACAGAGAAAAACACTAAATTTACTAGGCCGCATCATAAATTTTTTTTTTTAATCAGCAAAGGCATCATAAACTCAATGACCGAAATATATTGTTCTCTAGAAATTCTGAGAAATACAATAATGGGAATGCACTTCAAAATTATTTTCATTCGATTACGTACGTTGAATTTCAATGACTATCGACTTATTATTTTGTTAGGATGCTTCCCTCTTGAAAGTATATCAAAATGGACGATTTGGTTTACAATTTTGGACTCAGAATGAACTCTATTTTGGAGTTAGAGTGAATTTTGGATCGACATCATAATATACATCCAATTTTATATTATGCCTAAATGACATGTCCACAAGTCATGAAATTTATCAAGTCGCATTGCATTGTAAATTTTGAACATCACAATTCATAGACAAACTGCTTGTATTTATAGGCAAAGTGCGAGGAGATCAGAGTGGAAGCTACAAAGATGGAGCTGATGAGCAATTGAAATGTCTCATGAACTTCATTTGGTGGGAAGCAAAAGGTTTGAATATCTACGAGCATAATTTAAAATCTTAAACCATATTGGTGTGGGAGGTATGTTGACATTCTAATAAGTTCGCCAATAAGAATGTAACACATGGCACTGCACTTTAGTGGTGCCCACACCCAATGAAAAAGCAGAAGGAATACAAACGACGTCGTTCAAGTTTCAAGGGAAGTTTATTAAGTGCTAAAGAGCTTACATATGCATGCAAAGCGTCGATATTTTTCATACATAAGCAGTTATTCCAACTGTCATGTACGCCCACATACAAGATAAAGGAAGATAAAGAGACGTGAATCGTAGATGCATGAAGAAAAGGAAAACATAGTGGAATGGAACAATCATGGTCTACTCCAACATCAAAGGAGCTATAACATCTGAAGTTTCAAGCGGAAAATTTCGAGAAAGAACAGGCATCAACTACTGGATCGTCTATAAATAGGACCAAAGCTGAAATGAAAAAGGATGAACCCCACCCAAGATTTAAGTTTTCATATATGTCTTTCCTTCCCTGTACTTAGCATAACCGTAGCAGTAGTAGTAGGTATTTAGTTTAGTCACAGTTTGTAACCTTAGTTCGAAGCAAACTAAATCCTTTGTACCTATCGAATGTATGTTTGTTTTTCAAATTTATTATTCGAAATCAGTTCGTTTCATCTTCCTTATGATTGTTCATCTTTAGTTTTTGATTTTGAGTCACCACGTGTCAACACTAGAGAAAATTTGTTTTCATTGAGGTAAGAGAACAAACAACACAAATGGGCTATGATTGTAGATTTTTAACTGTCACATTAAGAAAATTCCTGAATATAATAATTACAAGTTTTTTCTGGCAAGTCGCATACAACTTTAGCCCGGGAATGTATTTGAGCCAACAAGTAGGTCCCATGAGTTGTATAACATATTATTTATGATGTAAATTGAAAGTAAACTGTAATGTGTTAGCAGGAGTATTGTTTGTAATAGAGCCCTTTTTTAAAACCGTAAGGCCTTGTTTGATTCGTGGATTAGGCGTGCGAGATTGGATTATTTGTGTCTAATTTTGCGCAATTCCATGTTTGTTCTCAAAACAGAACTATGACAAATAATTTTGGAATTATTACAATACCTATATGTGCGGTTACTATTTATTTTACGGGGAGGGATGAGACTATTTAATCCTATTTGTACCAACCACTGATTTACACCGCCGCCGCCACTGCCCACCACACTATCGCCACATATGTATATCCACGCAATTCCAACAAAATATTTATGTTCAAAATCTTACATATTCGATTAGGATATCTTGCAAATAATTCAGTCTACATCAAGCATGAGATTAAGTTTGACTGATATTAAAACACGATCAAGACAAATAATTTTAGGACTATTAGTCTCAGAACTATTAATTTCATCGATTTTAATTTGTGAATCAAACGAGGCCTAACATAATTATAGATTTGGGCCCGAGTTGTGCCACTTAAAAGGGGACTCATTCCTTACTTAATGTAATTGGAACCACTCGGATCGTAAAACTCGACAAATGAAATGTCCTAATGAATAAAATTTATTTTGAAGACGAATTTCGTGATCGAATAAAATTTATTTTGAAGAACAACAAGAACCTCAGCTCCCCTAACTATGGGTTCATGCGTCATATAATACACGAATTTCGTTAGTATTTAGCAAATGCTAATGCAGGCGTATTATGTTTGATGATAAGCCAAACGACATTGATAATGTAGTTGCAACCAATATTATTTCTCTTGTACTATACCGGCTGGTACGATGATAAACACAATGACATAAAATTGTAGTTGCAACCAATATTATTTGTTCTGTACCGTACTGGTCGATACGGGATGCCAACCTTGTAGCGGTACCAAATCACTGACGTACTGTTCGGCCACCGTATCAGCAGGTACCATACTTGTCCATAATATTTTTTTAAAAAAATTTCAATTAATGACTTTTTAGCTAATTAGACATAAATTGAGACCAAAACCATCCCCTTTTATGTTTGGGGATTTGTTTAAATTGTGAGGTTTTATTTTATATGTCTAACATGATTTTTTATCAAAAAATATTATTTGAGAAATGAATATCAATTTTAATGGTAAATTCAAAATGGTATGCCAGTATATCGTACTAATAACAAATTAGTACGCTCGCCGGTACAAGATTGATAATCATTCGATGATAAATAAAGGATAAAATACATTGACCTCCACTAAGATTACTAACAAATGCTGAGACATCCCCTGTGGTTTCAGAAAATGCAGTGATCTCTCTTGCTTTTAAAAGTATTTGATCATTACTCCCCTCCAACTAACTTCCGTTAATTTTGGATGGAATTTGCTAATGTTAGTAGGTATAATTTTATAAATTTCAAAAATACCCCTCCAATGTCTATAATAATACCATTAACTTGTCCTCTTCTCTCTAAATGCATACCTTATTTTTTTATTCTGTAAGTGGGTTTATTGATTTTTCTAACGGATATCATTTTTTTTAAAAAAAATTGACTTATAAAAATAAATGACTCATTGTGCAAATTGATTTATGAAACTAACGAAAATTAGCTAGAGGTTGGTACCGATTAAATTCTTTCAAAAATAGGAGAGGTCAACTGTATATTTCAAAATCTTAGGGGAGGGTCCTGTATTGTCAGTAACCTCAAGAGAGATCAATGCATTTTATCCTAATTAAAAATGAAACAGTTTAGGGGGGAAAATAAGGAAGTCTATAAACACAAACTTATTACGTGTATAAATTTAGACACAAATTCGTAATCGTCTAATCCACGTAAAATTTATAAAATAATAAAATTTTTTACATATGTATCAAATTATTTTAAACACTTTGGGTGCTCTAAATGTTGAGGACGTCTGACAAAGTGCATTTCAAAGGAGTAGGCCCCTCGTCACGTGTTCGTACGATGACATAAGCTGCGCCACCGGACCAACATTTCAGTAACTGATCTCTTTATGTTGTCGGCCATGCCCACCCCTATGCTACCTCAGGATTCTCTCACGTTTATGCTCCCCCATGTTTTAAAACACAACGACTTCATTTTGCTCATACTTATACTTAATTGTTTTGACATATTTTTTGTACATTTAATAAAATTTTAAATAATTTTAAACATGTATAAAATTACGTCGTTTGATCGCATTGTACTACGATAGGCCCTATTTGATTATTGTAGATTATTGGTTCGTTTTAACTAGAGAAATCTAATTCGTAAAATACTATAACAATTTTTTTAAGTTTACTAAATACAAAAATAATTCAAAAAACAGATAGTTTCTTTTGGAATGATTTTGTCTTTTTATTTTTTTTTTTGAAGTTTGGATTGTAAATTTAAATAATTTTTAATATAATATTTAAAATTAACTTGTTTATGAGACAAGTCAATCTCAAACGAACTTTACTCAACCTAGAGCAGAACATAGAAATTTTTGATTGTTCGTCGACCAAATTTTTATTCTTTGTGATATAGGAATAAGAATATCAACTTCTGTCAATACATAGTAAACAAATATTGGTAAAAAAATTATCGTAAATATTTCCAATCAAATAAAATCATAAATAATTGTAGAAACATATAATCTTGTCCAACTGAAAAAGGAAAATATATAACATCTACTGAATTCTCTATAGATGCATCAAATTTAGGGGGAAAGTTCTTGAATTTTTTTCAAAAACTCTAGGATGGGATGATATTAATTTTTAAAAATATATTGGACGGACGAACTTATATAATTTTGACGTTTTCCAAAAAATCCACTATGGTTCTAAAAGAATTTTAAAACTTGGGTGGGGCGGTGGCTAAGCTCATTCGTCTCTTAATTCGTCCGGCCCCGACTCAAGTTAATTTTAAGTAACTTCAAATTTTATTTGTACATTATTAGTTGAAATAACTAAGTATTAGTGTGTTCAAATTTGAATTGGAAACTTAACGGGCTTAACAAAATGTTCAAGTAGATTTATTCATATAACAAATCGATCTTAAAGGATAAACTCGACTAGCTTTAGCCATTTTAGTAATATACATTTTTCTTTGAGTAGCGTTACGCAGACAACCTTCCGTGCAAAGATTCGAGTATGCATGTGTTTGAAACTGTTAAATGCACGTAAAATTCTCATTATATTATGTATTTTATGTGAATCGAACGATTTCGGATAAACAACAAAGGCAAGGCACCCAATGTATAAAAGAAATTTTTGTCAAGAATTGCGTCCACAAGCTTCATGATTGTGCCAAAAATGACATACTATTTGGATAACAATGACAATATTAATCTAATCCCATAGCTTGACAAATGAATGATTAGATTAAGAAAGAGAGGTTTATTTCTTTAATTGTCAATGTAATTCCACTTGTACGCACAACATGGCGTGTTGTGTGTCAAAATGACGTCGTTTGGCAAACAAAATATCCTGACAGTCAACTGTATTCGGACAGTGTTCAGACAATTTTTTGTACATTGAAACAATATCGTTTTAACACACAACACGAAAAACATGGTCCACATTCCGGGTCCATTTAAACTGTGGTATTTATTCAATTTTTTTTGCTTTTATGTGAATTTTTTTTGTAATTTTTTTGTTTTTGTCAACTTTTTGTGGTTTATTGGTTCATCTCAACGATAACTTTTAGAAAAGTTACAAATAATGGACCAAATTTAAAAAAAGTTCAGAAAAGACAAAAATAAATTAAAAATAAATCAAAAATAAAATTTTTTTGAGCTTATTCATCATCTTTAGTAGAATTTTTTTAACTTTCGAACATAATTTTTATACTTTTTAAATTTATTTTATCAAGACAGACCAAGAAACTACAAAATAACAAATAAAACAATTAACAACTAAATTAAAATAAATACCATAGGTCAATTAATTGGGCCGGATCCATCCATTTCCTCTACAATTTAATAGTGCAGATAAACCTTGTCGGCATTACTTTAGCGTCAACTTAAAAATTGTCAACTTAATCTACCAATACGGTTTTTGTACTTGTGTGGCTATGAATTCCCTCACTTGCAAGTTGCATAAATTTTCAAAGGCCATTCTGGAATTTCTCTTATTTATTTATTTATTTTTTGTGCATGTATTGTTTCAGTTTGTGTATATTACAATGAAAGTTTATTTCTAAACTAGTCACCAAGAGTACTAACATTTTTTATTTTTTCTGACAAGTCTAGATTAGTTTAGCACTCAGTTGCTCGAAAATATGTGCTCAATAACTGCACTGTCAGCTAGGGGTGAAAATAAAAATCGGAAAACCGGACCGGACCGAAAAACCGGACCGGACCGACGGTTTGAGGATTGAAAAATTTGGTCCGGTCCGGTTTCGGTTTGGGAGTTTGGAGAAACCGGTTTTTCGGTCCGGTTTCGGTTTGGAGGAATACAAAACCGGTTCAAACCGGACCGGACCGGATGGGGGGTTATAAATAAAAATATATTATATTTTAAAGTTTATGTGTTATAACTTATAACTCATTACTCCATTAGTTATTTAATCTATTAGGATTTAGGACTATTACCGTGTTTTAAAAATGAAAAATCACTATTTACAAAGAGTGAATGAAAATAAAAAACTATTAGTCTGGGTATAAAAAATAAGAGTAATTTGAAATTATTCAATCTTTCAGAATAGTATTCAATGTATTTCTATTGTTGAAAATTTCACTACAAATTGTTAATTTTTGCCCTTCTTTTTGTGATTGGTCCGAAATATTGTCCAAAAAATTAAAAAGTCCAAACCGGACCGAAACTGGACCGAGACCGGCTCAAACCGATTGAAACCAGACCGGTGAAATCGGTCCGGTTTCGGTTTACAAAATTTTCAAACCGGACAACCGATCCAGTCCCAGAAATTCTATCAAACCGGACCGGTTACACCCCTACTGTCAGCTGTCATTCGGTCATTCGAATCACTTGCCACTTGGCAATGAGGAACCATTCACGGAATTGTTCGACAAGATTTCGCAAATGAAGTTTGAGGACGCTGCACACTTCGAAAATAGAGACCTCAATAAATGGACCATTCCTCTCAAAAGGAAAAAGGGGTAGAATCAAACGGCCATCAAGTCTCTTGATATCCTCCATCACTCACCCTCTAAAAGGGATCCATGCGGTCTAGCCAAGATACATTCTCTAGCCATTGTCAAAAGTACATATGCATTCTTACTCTTCTATACTAGTTATTTAACTTGATTGCGGAGAATCCGCGCCCGAAAAACACCTCCTAATCTTTGAACTTGAGTATAAAAACTTCAGGAAAAGCCTTGAAAGTCATTTAGGGATGGCAATTTGGACCAAACTGATGGTTATCCGAACTGAACTGCTTAATTTTTCCTGAACCATAGCCGTTTTTCTCCATAGGTATAGTTATGGTAGGAACGGATGAATACTCGTTTGAGTTTGGTTAGGTTATGATTTAGACCAATAATCGAATCGGTCCCCAATCTAAACTATTTTTCGAACCCAACCGAAATTAAAACGACGTCGTTTTATACTTATATTTATATATATAATTATAATTTTAACCCTTAACCCTAAATCCTAAACCTAAATATAAGCAGCGCAATGTGGTTTAAGAAATTGGAACTTCGAAATTGAAAAACTTGATTTCTCCACTCTCCAGCTACGATCGGCGATCATTCATCTAATGGGATGATTTTTTGTACATATTTTGCTGTTTATCATTTTTTTTTTTTTTTGGTTTCGGTTCAATTCAGTTTGGGTATTCTCCGAATTGAATGTTTTGGCTATGGATATTTTCTCTCCTTCATTTGGTTATCGAGGCGATTTCGGGTAGGAAATAATATTCGTGGATGGGATATGATCATCCTAATAACCGTTCCGATTTGCCCGTTACCATCCTTAAAGTCACCCAATTAAGAGCTTTTTTGCTCACCCAATTAAAAAAGTGATTAAATATTATTCACCTTGCATAAGGCTCACACTACCGGATTCTACATCCATGATCAAAACTATTCATATTGTAAAATGTAATTTTTTTGTTGGCAAAAAGTTAGGTCAGTCCCTCTTTTATTAAGTATTGAAAAAGTCTACTAATACAAATTTATGTACACAGATCTAAACACATATGTGTTTAAAATTGTCTGATACATGTAAAGTTCCTAAAATAATGAGAGTCACGTGTATCGGGCGTGTCTGAATTTGTGCACACAAATCAAACGTGGCCGAATCCATGGACACATATTTGGGATAATCAACAATAATATGTCTTCTATACTAATGGAAATGAGTTACCCTTTGTTGATGTGGACTTCAAACTGAAGTACCGTCACACTTTTATTTTTCAAAATGATCCTTAAAAATTTTCTTCCATCCTAATAATATAGGGATATTTACGTAAAAAAAACTATTCTAAAAAAAACTGCTTGAGAAAAAATCTTGTGCGATGATTATAAAAATTATTAACTGTATTTATACGCACATCATATTTGCGTGTGCTACGAACACTAATACCATAAGAAAAGCATTAATAGAGATCCTGCCCTAGTCCCTATCAATCACTATAAGTAGGTTTTTTTCACAACTTAAAATATTTGGGTGTTTTACTTTTAGGTAGTTTCATGGCATATTGAGGCCTCTTTCCTTAGAAAATGAAGTTTTAGTATTAAAATCATTAGGAAAATTGCCATAAGTGCATTGAATCCATCTCAACAAGGTCTCTTTCATTCCAATATCTTTAGTGAAAGGAGGTTTGTCCTTATTTAATTAAATTCCAATTTTTTTCTTACACAAATAAGGATCAGTCTCATTTATTAATTTATCTTTAGTGATTATTGGACTTTATTTTTTCCAACTCTTAATATTAAATTAAAAGTGAGAGAAAGTGTTTGTAATCCATGACATGGAGAATCCTTGTGAGTCACTGTTTTTTTTTTTACTTTATTGTACAATCATTTTTATCCTAGAATATAAGCAAATCAATGGCCATCACATACTTTATGTGATTAGGACGCCTAATCTCTCTATTGTCCTTTGGGTTAGCAGCCGTCTTATTATATTTATTTTCCAAATAAATAATTAACTCAAGTCATTAACAGGGTCAATTAATTATTTTTTAACACCATAATCATATATGGTTCTTTTCATGTGGACACGTACTGAAGGAGGTAAGACTTAAATAAAAATTATTGAATTTTTATTTAAATGATTAATTCAATTCGATACTCAGATGCTCTCACGCACGTGCATGTTGTCGAGCTCAAAAGAATAACAGACGACCTAAAAAAGACGGCTCTTTTGTTTACCGACCTGAGAAGGACGATTCAAGTGATTGTCGATCTGAGGAACGCAGTTGACAATCTTAAGTTATAAATGAATAAAATTCTAATCAGATATAGACGAATTACTACAATTTAGTAATCCTTGAAATGTAACAAGTTTCTCATGATTTGGCTATTACTTTTGAGTTTCTTACTTTATCTTAGGTTTATTTAAAATTTTGTTATGACTTTTTATATGTTGTTTTAATATTATTAGCTTTTTGATAGAGAGATTTTTTCTATTCATGTTTAAATTACTAGGCTTTTCTACATCTTAAAACGGGATAAAAGAAATAAATCAAACAAGACCAAAGTCGAACGTATTTGCTCCAGTTTTGTTTTTAAAATGTTGAAATCAAATAAATGGGTGTGGTTATAGAATTATCAAAAAACCAAATCAAATCAAACAAATTTCGCCCTAAATTCAGCGTTGATACATATTATATTAAAGTAAAGGACGTGTTAGTGAGAATGCTTAACATAATTTTATTAATTATTTTTTAAAGGAATTTACCAACATAAATTTACATACTCAAACCAAATAAAGAAGGATAAACATAACTCTATCTATATGTATTGCACCAATCATGCCATAAAGATCCTTTCTTCACATGCATGCCATCTGTGGCATGAAATGCAACTCATGAGGTGTATTCATGTCCTTTTCCTTTAGTTTTTATATAGATTTATTTTATTTTTATAATCAAATCAAAACCCTGAACAGTATCACTTAATGATAACCAATTAACATTTTTTCTATTATAAAAAGACAGAGACACATAAATATGCACTAGCTAGCATTGAAAGCTTTCAAGTCAAACTATTTATTGGCTCGAGTAATTTGATATTCTAACAATTTTGATATCCATGCTAAGAGCATGCATGTGTCAAATCAACATTGTTATAAATTTTGCTAGCATAGGATATTTACAAATGCACTTCATTTGATAAATCCCCAAATAAGGCGAAATCTGGAATAAAATATTTGGGTGTTTCACAACTTAAAATAGTATAACGTTCCTATTTCTCAGAACATTAATTAGATTTTTATTTAATTATTAAATTAATTAAAATGTAAATTACAAAATGTCCTTTTTATTATTAAAACAACATAAATAAAGGTATTTCAGAGTTTTAAAGTGCGAAAGTGAAAATGAAATAAGTACCCCTTAGGGTTTATATTCTTTTATTTCAAAATAAAAGCAAAACAGAGCTACTAAGAGTAAGACAGTCAGATGCCACCATGATCTTCTTCAATAGGTTCAACTCTTCTAGTTCGGGTGGATACTCCAAAGGTTCCGCAGCATTTGGTATGAAACACCAGCGGCAGAGAAGTTGCTCCGATGAATAATGAAACTCAGTAGAAAAAAGTCACCGAAAACCAAACCCAAAAATACAAATTTACAGCAAGATATAAATAACCAAGAAAGGGATAAAGTGCATAAGTAAATTCACTTTATTATGTTTCCGTTCTTTTAAATTTCTAAAAGCACCATTTTCCCTCGGTATTCCTTCTTTTTTTTGGTCGACAGAAATATTTTTATTAAAACTAAGATAGAACATATTACAAGATATTACCATTGGAGCCACCATTACACTAGCCATATTATTCCTTCTTACCCGACTATCTAAAGTTGAGTACTCGATTGATATTGACAAGTTCTTATCGAGACAAGACAAAGACCTTCTACCATTTACTCGAGTCAATAACTACTTCACTCTATCTAGACCCGACCAAATACATGGTTTCGCCAAGTTAGGTACCAACGATCCTTAGCCATTTTCCTTTTATCGGCTAAAGATCGCCCAAGATAAGGTCGTCACTCCCTCGAGGCTCTGGAGTTGTCGATGCAAACGTATCCCAAAGTCACCTCCCAAATACATCCATCTCCTAGTGGGGTCCTTATAATTAAATGGGACGACACCTGGTGGGACTCAAATCCACATGGAACACAACTTGGGACGACGCCCAGAAGATAATACTAGGCACAATAGCCAAACACGACTTGGCTCGACGGCTACCAATTATCCGCTTTTCTATTGACGAACCTACTATTCTCTACATGTTCCAGTACTATTTATTATATTCACCTAACACCTTTCGCTTCCGTGTTACGGTGACATTCGAACCAGTGTCCTTAATGTGGATTCTAGATTTTCACATAATTAAATCACGATATAGTTGCTAACTACTTTTTATAGCACAACAGTTTAACTATTTTCGATAGTTGGCACGATGACCTCATCAATCTATCGGTACGATGGCCACATCATTAGTTTTTATTAACAACGTGGATTACCACGATGGCTCAACCTAACTCCGTTACTAATACCACAATCCGATTAATACAAAACTAGCCGTTAACAACCACGAACATATCTATATCACCGACATCATATAATAAAATAAACTCATAATCAAAGTTAGAAAATCGATCACATGGAGTCCCACGGGGATCCATGAACATAGATAACATATTCGTGGATGACTGTACTATACATACAAAATATTGGTAGTCAAAGTGTGGATCTGCTGCCAAGAAGTCCAGTCAGCATTAATCTGTAAACTTTCTAGATTTCACTAAGCCGCTTGAGTGGCCCTAGAGCTTGCTCGAGTGGTCTACCAAATTATTGACTTTCTAGTTCTAGCCAAAATTTGTTAGAATATGTCAGAAAATAGATAGGTCGCTCGAGCTGCCTATAACTTTCTCGAGCAAGTTGCCTTATCCAGCAGCTCTGGTTTTCTGTTATTTTATCCAACTATGCTCAATCCAAACCCTAATATGTGATTCTCAAAGTAAAATTGAAATTAAAACCACATACGGCGCCCTATACATCACAAATCAAAAGCCCCTTATATATCTATTACATTGATTATTACACATATAAATTCAATTTCATGCTTGAACTTTGATAAACATTAAACCCTAACATGCATATCTAAATCAACAAATTGACATCAAAATCTATTGTAATCTAGCATCCTAGTGTCGGAAGTGATTTCCTCTACCTTGATCCTGACAATTTAGCAATAAACGAGAACAACAAGAACTCCTTCCTCTCTCTCTCTCCGTGCTCTCTATTAATCCCTCGGTATGAATTTGTAAATGGAAAATTTGAAATTCGCTAGGTTCAAATAGAAATTCCCCTCGTAATCATGTAATCAAAACAAATCAATTCTCTATTTCCCCAAATAATTTCGATCACAAAACGTTCTCCACCATCAATGATATTATGCGATAGTTGCTGCACTTTTGAATTCGAACAGGTCGCTCGAGCGATATCTAAAAACAAAGATTGCTCGAAATGCCTATAGCTCGCTCTAGCAAGCTCCAAAATTCTAAATCCCGATTAAACAAAATAAAATTAAATCATTGACAAAAAAATATTTTTATTAATAAAAATTAAGATTATTACTCATACTGACTCGAGATTATCACCATCCAAACGTAGCCTAAAATTCTACACGGCATCTCGTATAGCTAGGAGGCACATTGTAATTCATGCATTAATTTCTTCAATTAAGGTCACAATAGTCGTCGAACATATACCTGCAGAATTTTATTGTGAAGAACTTAATTACTAAAAATATTTGCATGAAAAGTTAGAGAAACCCATTTGGTTCAATTTACTTGAAAATTCATTTTCTTTTTTTTAAAGAGAAAATATTATGACAAATGTTAAGTAATAATGTTTGGCGATGCCGTAAATTAGTACTTAAACCTATTTTCTTATTAATATTGGGCGATGGCAGATTGACTTTATATAACAATACGTATCACTTGACCTTTTCAATATGGTCCAGATTCAAGTTATGGAAATTAGTTTTTCCAAACAAACGAGGGGTTATTTAATCTCTTGGCCCCTAGTATATGCCTGACCCTTTCTGCACTAAAAAAAATTATTTTCTAATTTTTTTTCATGCTACGTACAAAAGAATATAATTGCTTAATTTACCTTGGAAGGTTATAACCTGGAGTGTAAAACTTAATTGAGTTGACATTTTATAATATATAGCTTCTATTGAGTACGCATAATATCCAAAAACCGTCCATATTTTGTTGCAATAAATTAAGCAACAATGTTGACTTGTTAATAATAATCTTGCTCCTAACAAAAATCTTATGTAAGTATGCATGTAATCTGTATTTTTCGACGGCAACGGGTCAATTCGGTTCAGATTTCGCGATTATCGTACCTAAACCCGAAGTGCTTACTTTCATATATCGATCCAAACCTGAATCAATGACTAACTGGGGAACTTTTAATATACCATAAACACATCATACGGGGTTCATCGTAATTCGATTAATGCATGTTTGTTCAGTTTGTTCCAGATGTGTACGTAAATGTATTAATGTGTTATGTGTGTATGTATGTATACTAGAAATAAGGAGAGAAAATAAAGCATCTATAAAACTTGCAAAAATGAAAATACAGCGATTAAGTATACATCTGTTATTATTATTATAAATTAGATAGTATCTGTTTGACATGAACGCTAGTTTTGAAGCTGACTCTTCTTTTTATTTGTCAAAAATGTCCCCACAAAATACTTTTATTGTTAAATTTAATAATTGCTTCGGACAAAAGAGAAAAATTATTTTATATAACTACTACAAAAAAGTTTACATTATGTTTATGTCATCGTTTTTAATTTCATTACAATCCATCTCGTAACACTGCATTTTTGAACTTTTTGAGGTCATGGGTAATTTTTTTAATTGCTGGATGTTGTAAACATGTAGTCTTTTAGACTTTTATTTAACATATATAATTATTCCTGTTGTGTTTTCCAACTGTCGAAAATTGTGAATATGCAATTTTTTAGACTTCGTGGTTTTTTTTTTTTTTTTACAAATATGAAAATATGAGGCGACTCTAATATATATAATATTCACACTAGGAGAGTGTTCCCTTTATAATAATATATAAAACGTGATTAATAAGTCCGAAACTATATTTCGATCCATTTTGAATTCGGATTTTAAAAATTTTAAATGTTTTCACGTGGGTGTGAGTCAAGGTGAGTACCTGTCGATTTCGGGTGAAATTGCCATCTATATTTGAATTTTCCACCAAGACAAGGACTTATCACTTTGCTCATTAGAGCTTAATGACGTGACAAAATGGTTTAAATAATATATAAATAAATCAAGTTGTCAACTTCTTTACTTGTACTAGAAGACACATTAATTCATAAATATAGATTATCTTACGTTGTTTACTAGCAAATTAATTTGACATATTCTTGGACAATATTTAATTAGCTATTATATATTGATGTGGCCATTATGTTATAATTATTATATCCTTCCTGTTCTTAGTCAACATATCAATACGTGCTATCCCATAATTTCCAATTTTCAGAAACTCTGCCTACTTATCAGATTGGTCTGAAGTTCTTTGAACCAAAATGAGAATTTAAACATAGCAAGAAAAATAAATATGTAAACAGGGCAGTAACGTTATTAACCGAGCTATCGGTATTTATTTGGCTCGTTAAAAATTTGGTTAAATATTTTACAGCAACATAAATATGCCATACTCGAAAAAACATTTATTTTCATTGATAATTTTGATAATTCATTGAGTCAGCTTGTTCGTACATCGACTAATTTATTTATTTTTTATCACAAAAATGTATATATTTGCCTTTGAATTAAGAATTATAAACATTAGCGGAAATTCAAGCATGTCAGCATCAAAACAACCAAAATTCAAGATTAGTACTCGAACGGCCGACAATCATATATATGCCACATGGACTCCTGAAAATAAAAACAAAGTTTACAAGATGTCAACCATAAAAAAACCTAAAACCATAGCTTGGGGCATTCTCCAAACCACCTGAAACAAACCAAAATAGCCATAATCTACTAAAAGTAATGTCACCAAAACTCATTCTATATGCATCATGTGGAGTCTGAATTCTACATTTGTTTACTTTTTGCTGATTCTTTGAACTTTCTTTGCCTTGCTGCAAAATACTACAATCTAAGTTAGTGTTGACCAGGATTAGGTCTCAGGTGGACACTTTGATGCTCAAGTTTATTTCTGGCGAGCGGAGTAAACCAACTTGAAAGCTCTACAGTTTTGGTTGCGCGTAGTTGAGAGTGGAGCACTCTTGGCTCATTTATAAAGGAACCCAACAAGTTGTTGGAAGCACGGGCTGAAAAATATCGCATCATGGACCGCAAGTCACGGCGCTTCTATCACATGTCCCACGTTTGTGTGAATCGGGCGGTAAGGTTTGCATATTTGGCAACTACTTCGTCTCCACATCTATCCAAGTAACTACTCGCAGCGTGGGGGGTATTTCATGTTTGTGCTCGCCATGTCGAGCATAGTGTTGTTAGCAACAACCGAATATTGTGATTTGATAGCTTAGACCCATCCTGCATGTTTGCCGTGGAGGAGGTTTGGTTCAATCTAGAGTCGTGTGGCCGATAAGGCTTGAGGTAGGCTAGACAATGGGTGTTTCGATTTCCCCCGTGCACCGCTTCCTTAGATAGATGTTATTGACACTTAGTTTCATCACATCCCAACTTTCCATCAATTTTTACTGAATAGTAATTGTGGTCGTCGAACAAAAGGAGAAGTTTCCCATCCAATTCAAGGTAGAAGACATGTTTGGTTTATATTACGTTAGCACAAATCGAGCATCGAAGAGGAAGTACCTCTCAATCAGGACCAAGCAAAAAACTTATTAGAAAGCTCTTTGATTCTAACAAATACGCTAATTAACTTGTGACTGTGAGAGGAGATTTCAAGTTTGCCCTCGGCATGGAGAGGATTTTTCGAGTGCGGAGGGTGATAGGGTAGCTAGGTAGATTTCATTTTCTTTTTTCTACACCGCATAGTTTTTGATTTATGACTATGCTTATCCATTGCATGCACTCGAGTCGTTGACCTTCAAAAGAAGAGAGTCGGGCAAGCTCGTATTGGCGCAACGTTCTGTATCCCAAGAATAGAGAGGAGTTGCCTTCGACTTTTAGGTTACGTATGCTTTTACCAATCCACTACGAAGGGCCGAACTGAATCAAAACCAAAGACTGAGAGAACGACTCCAACAATCTAGAGCAATTGCTTAAATATCGAACCCCAACACCAAACAGTCCAAAAGCAGGCTTTGACATTTTTCCCTCCACTCGGCATCATTCGAGAGTCAAGGGATCATCCAACCCCTGGCACCATCATCGATGTATCGGGTATCGAGTTGTACATATACAACCCATTGCCGAGTAGCAACTTTAGTGACCCAAAACTCTGGAAATTATTTGCAAAAATAATAAGGATGTAGAGGAAAGCAAAGCATGTTGAGGTGCTAAAACTTACTACCAGAGTGTTCCCCCCCCCCCCCCCCCCCCAAAAAAAAAAAAATAATAATAAAAAAATAAAAATAAAATAATAATAATAATAATAAACATCATAAGAAAAAAGCAACCCGAGGACATGACCTGAATAATGAAGTCGAGGATAAAGAAAGAATATTTTCCACAGATCGAACAAGGAATTGCGATGGTTCTCCCTGCTACCAATAGGATTCCTCCTGACAACGGAACGCTCCATTCTAAGCCTTATGTTATCTCCAAAGAAGTTTGTGTTGAATCTTATGATCAGTTATTGACCATTGATAGTCGAAGACTTGGTCAACACCACCAAGCATGTCGCCTTTGTCCTTGATAAAGGGATGTCGCTTCCGAAAGATTTTGAGAAATTGTTGAGAGACCTTAAAAATGGTTTCAATAAAATGGTGAAGCTTCGCATGAAGGTATGTCTGTGCATCTTGTCTTGTATTTTTCTTCATAACCTTTACTTAATGCATCTTCCCGTGCAATTGAGCTAGCACATGGCTGTCGCTAAATTTGGGTTGATCAAGGATGTTGTATAGCTCCTTGGCCCATCCCACCTTTGCAACTAACAACCTTTTCTTAATTCCACTGAGAATCGTCTTGTTGGATGCCTTGGCCTATCTATTACACTGTGGACAAAAATGGGGTGGAATTGTATAAACAAATTCTATTCTTGGCACATAAATCTTTGAAGAGGTCTCTAGCAAACTGAGTCCCATTGTTTGAGATGAAGCCATAAGGAATATCGAACTTCAAAATGATGTTCCTTCAAACAAAACGCTTCATGTCTTGGTCTTCGATCGTGACCAGGGGCTCGGCCTCCACCCATTTGGTGAAGTAATCGTTGGCCATAATGAGAAACTAGAGACTAGGGGCTGGGAAAGGGTGGAACTATTCAACAAGTTGATACAAGAGAGGTAAAAATCGTTGGCGCTTGTCGCATTCTTTGACTAGCTTATTTGTATCCTTCTCCATGTTCGACCACCAGTACCGCTTTGTAACGGCTTGATGTAATAATGACTGGCCTCTTAAATGATAATAGCAACTATCGAAATAGAGCTCCTAGAGGACTACCTCTGTTTGGCTCGGACGACTACACAGCAAGTAGGGGCTCAAGAAAAGATTTTCAATAGAGTTTTAGGTTTAGGGCCAGCTAGTATTAGGCCACCTTGTGGGCCTCCCTCTGGTCTTCGAGTAGAACATCGTCTCTGTTACCCAGGAAGCAACCAAAGAGGGGGGGGTGAATTAGGTTGCACTAAAAATATTGTTCTAAAAAACTTTTCAATCCAAACTGATATGAGATAGAAATAGATAAATGATCAGGCACACAGTATTTTAATCAAAGCATAAACAAGAATAAGGAAGAGAAGATACAACCGATGTATAGTGGTTCGGTCTGAGCTTGTCCACTGCCCAGCCTAGTCCACTCCCTAGGAGTCACTTTGATCTACTAGAACACGAGCAACTTTGGGTGTTACTCAAACCCTTACAAATCCTCTTCCCGTTAGCTTTCCCGAGGAGCTAACCGAACCGCCGAATCTTTATACCCAGATTCGATTACACAAGGTTTGATCTTCGCAAACCTCACACGTACACCAGCAATACAGAAGTGAAGATGGAGACTAGGTCTCACACAATTCGTACAGAGAAAGAAGAGAATGAAAGTGAACTATTTTAGCGTATATCTCTCCTTCTCTCAAAGCAAACTCACTTTTACAATCAATACGAATATGTAATCACGTGAGTGAAGCAGAGTGTAAGTTTCTTTTCTGTGGTAGCTCAGTTGAATCGATGAAGCTCTGTAAATTCGTCCAATAGGTTTATATAAACCCTAAACGCGTAGAAACCGAACAAGGGAGGAGCCTCTTGATTACCAAAATTGTTGATACGATCTTCCAACCTTCCAAAACAATCTTAATCGACCGTTTGATCTATTTGGGGAAGGAAATCATCAATAAAATCTTTGAGACGCTCCAATCTGTGATTTTCCGCGCAAGACAGCGACCGGTCGACCGCACGATGGTCCCGGTCGACCGCCTGGTCCGGTCAACCGCCTGTTGGCTCCGGTCGACCGCATAGCCCGGTTGACCGCAGGTATTGGCCGGTCAACCGCACCCTGTAGCTTTTGAATAACCTGTCAAATCCTTATCCAAAACAACTCCAAACAAGATTAACATAAATGTAATACTATTTTCAACACGAATATTGTCCGATGATAGTTTCTAGGTCATGGTACTCTTAATCTATGATTAACATACTTACGCGTGAGTACCCCTTTTTATACATCAAGTGATTATGTGTAATTTTCATATTTAATCTTGGCATCATCAAAACAAATACATAATGTGAATACACTATTTCTAACAATCTCCCCCTTTTTGATGATGACACTTGTATGCATGGTTTAAAGATGATAAATTACAAGGATGCTATAGATGGAATTATGCTCCCCCTCAATATGTGCATCGGTTACCGGATGATCATGGTTCAATGATTTGATGAGATAGTAATCATGTCACAAAGCCAAGGAGTTGAGATAGCACGTGTGCATTATGCAAATTGAAACATCCCATATTGCGCAGACAATATCATGATAAAGACAGTTTCACAACCACGACAATTTTCAGATATAGTAAGTACATCCACCATGATCAGCATAATGATATCAAGGAGAATAAGTAGCATCATAGTGAAAATGATAAATACAGTAACATCATAACCAAGGGTGATAATAACAAATACGCTCCCATAAGTAGCAAACACCAAACGCTCCCAAACTATAGAGAACTATTTAACTTCTAAAGACCCTATATACTCTAAAGACACAGTAACTCTCCCCCTGTGGCATCATCAAAAAGGAGTGAGCACATCACGGAGCAGAAGGATCCGGTGGCGGGAACTGACTGCGGTATAAGTCAAGGAGATGAGCCACATCAGTCTGGATGGTATCAAGCCTGCCATGAACGCCAGTGAACTGATTGTTGACTTGCTGAGCGAGGTCAGTGTGGTGTTGGGTGAGAGAGGAGAGCTGGTCAGAGAGGGTGGATTGTTGGACACTCAATTGGTCAAAACGGGTCATGAGATCAGTCCAGTACGGTGGGGGCTGCTGGTAATAAGAGGGTGGCTCAGTGTAGTACGGTGGAGGCTGCTGGTAGTAGGAGGGTGGCTCAGGGTAGTAGGGTGGAGGCTGCTGATAGTAGGAGGGTGGCTCAGTGTAGTAGGGTGGAGGCTGCTGATAGTAGGAGGGTGGCTCAGTGTAGTAGGGTGGAGGCTGCTGGTAGTAGGGTGGAGGCTGCTGGGAGTAGGGCGGTGGCTCAGGAGAATGTGGTGGCGGTGGTGGTGGTGGTGGATCAGCTGCTGCGGCAGGACCACGAGTATCCTCCTCACTCGCCTCATCAGCCTCTGTGGCCTCATCATCCTCTTCTTCTTCTTCAGAGTCTCGGACAGCCCGTGCAACACGCTTGGACGCACGAGTGACAGCAAAAGATGTAAAAGGTCCGGCAATACGAACGCCATCATCAGGAAGGGGGATATCAAAGTGTTCGAAGATTTTTGTAAGGAGGGCCCCAAAAGGTAGACTTTTGTTTCGAGAGGTGAAAGCAAATACCATTTCACGAAGAATGAGATGAGGCAGATTCAGTTCAATGGAGGTCTGTAAGCAATAAAGGATAAAGCATTGCATGGGGGAGACGGCTTCAAAATGGCCTTTCTTGGGAATGATATTAGCATTTAGGAATTGGTGGAAAAGCCGTAACTCCGGTTTTAGGTCCGAGCGGAGGACACTCCCGGTGGTGGAGCGTCGTCGGGCAATGTGGGGCATAATGACACAGGTGGGAGTGTGATTAGAAACCTCAGAGTCGGTGGTAAAATGGAGCATGTTACCAACATTGGGTACATCAAGAATGTGGGCTAATCGGTCAGCATCTAATTCAATAGTGACAGCATTTACTAAAGATTCGAGGTGAACGCGTTTCGTAAATGTGTCGGTGGACTCGTCTAGAAAGGTAATTTTGAGATTACAATAAAAAAGACGTACAAGCGTAGGGTAGTAACGATCAGGAAGGGGAAGTAAATTTTGCCAACCTAGGCGAGCCAAGGGGTTAAGGATTCCTTCAACAAGTTCCGGAGTTTGTTGGACATCGCGTCCCGTGGTAATGGATCGTGAAACAAATTTGGGCCAAGATTGAGAAGCGGGGCGAGTACGAAAACGGGCCATATCGAATCCAGGGCCCCTGGAGTGAAGAGATGAACACGGGGGTGGTTGTTCGGTTGGTTGTGGCGGGTGACGAGATGACCGGGTGGAACGAGGACTACGTGCAGCGTGTTTAGATCGAGGCATTGTAGGATATGCAAAGAGGAGGCCGAAGTTTGACAAAAACAGAGATGAATGGACTAGTTGAGGGCTGGAAAATCAGTTTTAGGGCTGGAAAATCGAATTAAGGGCTTGAAAATTGATTTTAGGGCATGAATGGATGATGATGAGTGGAGTAATGGAGATGAAATTGATCAAAATAGAGAGAGAATAAGAGATTACCTGAGGAGGAGAAAAGTGCACGTCGGTCGACCTAGGAGGAGGTTGAAATGAGGGAAAGATAATAGATCAGACGGTTTTAAAAGAGTTTTAAAACGCCGAGTCCGGTCGACCGCTCGACAGAGCCCGGTCGACCGCCAGTCCGGTTGACCGCAAGAAGGTGCCGGTCGACCGGAGACAGTTTTGGCAGTCTAATAACATGAAAGGCAATGCAATCTGAGGAGAGTGATTAAGGGGGGATTTAAGGAGAAATGTGGGAGTATTTTTCATATACATCATGATATAATATACTCCGTTTCGATATGAGCGTTGAGAGCAATAAATCCTATAGAACCGTTTAGAAAACGATTTTATATATTATCAACCATTCCAAGTTCTCGACAAATAAAATTGAATTGATCCTCGTTCAGGGGTTTTGTAAATATGTCCGCCAATTGCTTGTCGGTATTTATGAAATCAAGAACAACATCTCCCTTTTGAACGTGATCTCTAATAAAGTGGTGTCGAATTTCAATATGTTTGGTTCTGGAATGTTGAATGGGATTCTTAGTAAGATTTATTGCGCTCGTATTGTCACATAGAATTGGAATATGATCATAATATAGTTTGAAATCCTCCAATTGCTGTTTGATCCATAGTAATTGAGCACAACAGTTTCCAGCTGCTATATATTCTGCTTCAGCAGTGGATAAGGCAACTGAGTTCTGTTTCTTGCTAGACCATGATACTAAGGCACATCCTAGGAATTGGCATGTGCCACTTGTGCTTTTACGATCAGTTTTACTACCCGCATAGTCCGCATCAGAATAACCGATAAGATCAAGGGACGTGTTTTTAGGATAGAATAGCCCCAATTTAGGAGTACCAGCGAGATATCTGAGAATACGCTTAACGGCTCCTAGGTGTGACTCCTTAGGGTTAGATTGGAAACGGGCACATAAACAGACACTAAACATAATATCGGGTCTACTAGCAGTGAGATAAAGTAAAGATCCTATCATACCGCGATATAGCTTTGTATCTACCGATTTACCGTTCTCATCTTTGTCTAGCTTGGTTGCAGGACTCATTGGAGTCTTCATTGGTTTGCAATCCTCCATCTTGAATCGCTTTAGCAGTTCCCTTATGTATTTGGCTTGATTAATGAGGATGCCTTCCTTTGATTGTTTGATTTGAAGACCAAGGAAGAAGTTTAACTCACCCATCATACTCATTTCGAACTCTCCCTGCATTCTCTCAGAAAAGTCCTTGCAAAGAGATTCATTAGTAGCACCAAATATGATGTCATCAACATATATTTGCACAATAAGCATGTCATGGTTTTCTGTTTTGATAAAGAGTGTCGTGTCAATCATTCCTCTAGTAAAGCCATTTTCTATGAGGAAGCTACTTAACCTATCATACCATGCACGTGGAGCTTGTTTTAATCCATAGAGAGCTTTGGTGAGTTTGTAAACATGATCCGGATATGCATGATTTTCAAAACCCGGAGGTTGTCTAACATACACCTCCTCTTGAATAAAACCATTTAAGAAGGCGCTTTTAACATCCATTTGAAACAGTTTAAAGCCTTTAAAACATGAAAATGCTAACAACATGCGGATAGCTTCTAATCTAGCAACTGGGGCAAATGTTTCATCAAAGTCGATCCCTTCTTCTTGATTATAGCCTTGTGCAACTAACCTAGCCTTATTTCTAACAATAGTTCCGGATTCATCCAATTTATTTCTAAAAACCCATTTAGTGCCTATTATAGTATGATCTAATGGTCTTGGGACTAAAGTCCAGACTTTATTTCTTTCAAATTGATTTAGTTCATCTTGCATAGCCAAGATCCAACTTTCGTCATTTTCTGCTTCAAAAAATGTTTTAGGTTCAAGTTGAGATAGAAATGCCAAATTACCACATATGTTTCTAAGAGATGAACGAGTGGTTATACCTTTCGATGGATCACCTATAATTTGTTCCGTTGGGTGATACTGGATGTATTTCCATTCTTTTGGAAGATCATCATTGTTACCTCCTTGTTCTTGATTTTCCTCATTCTGTGAAGTGGGGTTGGAGAGGTCTTCCTTTGAGATATCTTTGTCACAAGCTTGACCTTGTTGACTAGAGTCTGTATCATCATCAATACTAACAAGTTCCTTTGAACTATTAATTCTACTATCATCAAATGTAACATGAACTGATTCTTCAACAAGTAAGGTGCGTTTATTGAAAACACGAAAAGTCTTACTGTTTGTTGAATAGCCAACGAAAATAGCTTCATCAGATTTTGAGTCAAATTTACCTAAATTATCTTTTCCATTATTTAAGACAAAACATCTGCATCCGAAAACATGGAAGAAGCTAACATTAGGTTTTCTACCTTTCCAAAGCTCATATGGAGTTTTCTTCAAAATGGGTCTAATCATGGCGCGATTCACGATAAAGCAGGCTGTGTTCACAGCTTCAGCCCAAAAATATTTAGGAAGAGCATTTTCACATAACATGGTTCTAGCCATTTCTTCTAGGGTCCTGTTTTTCCTCTCAACCACACCGTTTTGTTGAGGAGTTCTAGGAGCAGAGAAGTTATGGCCAATACCATGACTATCACAAAAATTTTCAAAAGAAATGTTATCAAGTTCACGTCCATGATCAGTCCTAATATTCGAAATTGCAAAACCTTTTTCATTTTGAAGGCGCCTACAAAGTTTAGTAAAAGCTGGAAAGGCTTCGTCCTTATGAGCTAAGAAGTCAACCCAAGTGTATCTTGAGAAATCATCAACTACAACAAGTATGTATGCTTTGCCACCTAGACTAAGAGTTCTAGAGGGACCAATCAAGTCCATATGAAGTAGTTGTAATAGCCTAGTAGTGGAAACAACATTTTTGGATTTAAACGAAACTTTTGTTTGCTTACCTTGCTGACATGCACTACACAGCTTGTCTTTTTCAAAAACAATTTTTGGTAGACCAATGACAAGTTCCTTTTTAGAAAGTTTTGAGATAAGATCCATGTGTGCATGTCCAAGTTTCCTATGCCATAGCCAACTATCATTGTTAATTGCAGAAAGACAACTAACATTAGATGATGACATATCGTCTTGGTCAAAGGTGTAGACATTTTCATGTCTTTGGCCGACAAATAATACCTTGTTGTCTTTAATGGTTTCTATGATACACTTAGACTTTTCAAAGATAACTCTATTTTCCTTGTCACATAATTGACTAATGCTAAGTAAATTATGTTTCAAACCATCAACTAACAGAACATTCTCAATTATAGGGAAGGGATTTTTACCGACATTACCAATACCAATGATCTTCCCTTTACTGTTATCGCCAAATGTCACATATCCTCCATCTCTATCAGTGAGCATTGAGAACATCGACTTGTCTCCAGTCATGTGTCTCGAACATCCGCTGTCGAGATACCATTTTCCCTTTTTGGACTTTGACCTTAAGCAAACCTGCAAAAGTAAATGTGCATTGATATTGGTACCCAGTCTAAGTGGGTCCTTGGGTGTTAGTACCAGCTAGTTTAGGAATCCACATAGTTTTCTTTCCTTTTTGAACATGCTTCTTAACACCACAGAAGTAAGGTGTGTGTCCTATTTGGTTACAGTAGGTGCAAATAAGGTTAGGTGCATTTGATATAGGTTTTTTAATGAATGCATTTTTCAAATCTTTTTGTTTTTGAAAAGGTCTGTATCCTAGACCGGCTTTGTCAAAAACGCATTTTTGTGCACCAAGTAACTTGTTCAAGTTTTCTTCTCCTTGAGTAAATTTTAGTATTATCTTTGACTTATCTTCATCTTTCTCTCTTAACTTTCTATTTTCGTTTTCTAAGTTGCTTAGTTCCTTAGTAAGAGAGGCAACATGTTTCTTTAGCTTATCATGTGCAGTTCCTATTCTTATGGACTCATTATATAAGTCTTTAAAAGAAGCTTGTAATTCTTCAAAATCACTCAACAATTCTTCATAAGAGATAGGGTCAGAATATACCTCATCTTCATCGTCTATCGCCATTAAACAGAAGTTGGAGTTGTCAAAGTTTGTTTTGGCATCAAAGAACTCATCTTCTTTATGTTGAGCTTTTAAACATATATGAGCAACTTCATCTTCACTGGAGTCATCATCTGAACTATCTCTCTCACTTTCTCCCCATGCTGCTACCATAGCCTTTTTCCCTCTTTCTTTCTTTTTGTACCTCTTTTCTTCTTTAGTAAGTTTTGGACATTCAGACCGGATATGTCCCGGCTTCTTGCACTCATAGCATATGATCGGGTCCCTTTTTCCTTCATCTTTGGAGAAATTTCTTTTAAATGGCTGTCGACCATATTTTCCCCTTGCCATTAATTTGTTGAACCGTCGGGTCAAGAAGGCGACTTCTTCGTCGCTTCCATTTACTTCTTCTTCTTCTTCTTGATACGATGATGTTTTGAAAGCTATAGTTTTCTTTTTCTTTCCTTCATCCTCATTCGTGGCCATCAGATTTATCTCGTGAGTCATGAGTGATCCCAACAGTTCATCAAGGTTGAGCACATTCAAATCTTTTGCTTCTTGAATTGCTGTGACTTTTGGTTCCCAAGTTTTAGGTAGGCACCTGAGAATTTTTCTGACCATTTCTGCATTTGAATACACTTTACCAAGAGAGCTTAGTCCATTAACAATATCAGTGAATCTAGCAAACATGACAGATATGGTTTCATCAGGATGCATTTTGAATAATTCATATTTATGGACTAACATGCTGATTTTTGTTTCTTTGACTTGATTTGTTCCCTCATGCGTAACTTCTAGTTTATCCCATATTTCTTTAGCAGTTTCACATGTGGATATACGATTAAATTCTTTTGAGTCTAAAGCACAGTATAGGAAGTGTTTTGCCTTAGCATTGAGTTGAATAGTACGTTTGTCACTTTCATCCCATTCATTTTCCAATTTTGGAACACGAACACTGTCCACTACTTTAGAAGGAATAGTAGGTCCTTTAGTTATGATAGACCAAGCATCAATATCAGTAGCTTGAATAAATATGGTCATCTTAGCTTTCCAGTAGTTATAGTCGTTTCCAGAAAACAAGGGTGGTCGATTGCTAGACTGCCCTTCACCTAAGAATGAACTCATGGTTGCCGAAAGTAAACTCTAAGACTGTGAAGTCTAAATAAGTAGAGCCCTTGCTCTGATACCAATTGTTACCCAGGAAGCAACCAAAGAGGGGGGGGTGAATTAGGTTGCACTAAAAATATTGTTCTAAAAAACTTTTCAATCCAAACTGATATGAGATAGAAATAGATAAATGATCAGGCACACAGTATTTTAATCAAAGCATAAACAAGAATAAGGAAGAGAAGATACAACCGATGTATAGTGGTTCGGTCTGAGCTTGTCCACTGCCCAGCCTAGTCCACTCCCTAGGAGTCACTTTGATCTACTAGAACACGAGCAACTTTGGGTGTTACTCAAACCCTTACAAATCCTCTTCCCGTTAGCTTTCCCGAGGAGCTAACCGAACCGCCGAATCTTTATACCCAGATTCGATTACACAAGGTTTGATCTTCGCAAACCTCACACGTACACCAGCAATACAGAAGTGAAGATGGAGACTAGGTCTCACACAATTCGTACAGAGAAAGAAGAGAATGAAAGTGAACTATTTTAGCGTATATCTCTCCTTCTCTCAAAGCAAACTCACTTTTACAATCAATACGAATATGTAATCACGTGAGTGAAGCAGAGTGTAAGTTTCTTTTCTGTGGTAGCTCAGTTGAATCGATGAAGCTCTGTAAATTCGTCCAATAGGTTTATATAAACCCTAAACGCGTAGAAACCGAACAAGGGAGGAGCCTCTTGATTACCAAAATTGTTGATACGATCTTCCAACCTTCCAAAACAATCTTAATCGACCGTTTGATCTATTTGGGGAAGGAAATCATCAATAAAATCTTTGAGACGCTCCAATCTGTGATTTTCCGCGCAAGACAGCGACCGGTCGACCGCACGATGGTCCCGGTCGACCGCCTGGTCCGGTCAACCGCCTGTTGGCTCCGGTCGACCGCATAGCCCGGTTGACCGCAGGTATTGGCCGGTCAACCGCACCCTGTAGCTTTTGAATAACCTGTCAAATCCTTATCCAAAACAACTCCAAACAAGATTAACATAAATGTAATACTATTTTCAACACGAATATTGTCCGATGATAGTTTCTAGGTCATGGTACTCTTAATCTATGATTAACATACTTACGCGTGAGTACCCCTTTTTATACATCAAGTGATTATGTGTAATTTTCATATTTAATCTTGGCATCATCAAAACAAATACATAATGTGAATACACTATTTCTAACAGTCTCAAAGGTAGGCTATGATAAGATCAATTCGACTAGGACTGAGCGTAATGCATTGAATATCTTTTGCAACTTCTTCAGCTTTAGTGATTGATCCAGTAAGGATATCCACCTAAACTATTCGTTGCCCCCAACCTTGAGAGTTGATGCCAGCCTTGCTAGAGCGTCGACATGTGAATTTTGTTCCTTCGCAACTTGTTCGAGGTTGAATGTCCTAAATAGGGCCATCAACCTTTTAACCTCTTCCACATATTGAGACATTCAACTATCCTGGGCTTCATATTCTCTAGACGATTGATTGATCATCAACGTTGTGTCGCTAAAGATCTGCAAGTTGTTGGCACTCATTCCTTCGGCAATGCTGAGCCCTGCCAATAGTGCCTCATATTCGACTTCATTATTAGAGGTAGGAGAATTGATCCTAACGGCATGCTCGTGGAGGATTTCATTTAGGGAGGTCGATATTGCTCTTGTCCATACTCTATGGTTGTTTGAAGCTCCGTCGATATAGAGCCTTCAAAAGTTTCTGTGCAGGACCTGCTAGTGCCCAGTTCTAACTGGCCAAGGGTTCAGCTGTCAAGACCGTTCATCCTTGCTTGGTGTGAGCGAGCCACTTGAAAATTCTATTTGATAAGCCAACCTTGCAAAATAAGGCTTTGAGCAAGTGCTCGATCAACACTATAATGGGATGTGCCTAAAAGTACGGCGGCGATTTTCTTGATGGTGTAAGGAGCTTTTCAACGGGGAGATGTCGAGTCTCGACACTAACCACAGTCTTATTCGTGTATAGATGGGGAGGTGGCCCCTTCCCTTCTACTGTACGAGGACCGAAGTGACCGCGTATTGAGATACGACCAAGTATATGTATAGATCCTCTCGGTCCCTAAGCATGGTCAGGAGTGACATTGATGATAAAATAAGTGCTCCATCCGCCTTTCTCAAGTCGGCTTTCTTGTGAACTGCCTTCCTCAGGTTGGTCATGTTAGAAAAATTATGTGTACTTTTTATGTTATCGGGATATAAACAATAAATTAAAGATAACAAAATCATAGAATGATATAACTTGAAAATTGCATGAAAATGATCAAGTTTAGTATTAGACACTATGTCCTTAAGATAAATTCCGCCCTCTCTACGGTGTTCATGATTTGATATAGACACATGTCTCGTAGGATAAAATAATCGAATCCACCGAAGTAGCACTTCAATTGATGAGCCTAGCAAACCAAATAATATTCTTGAACGCTCTCATATGATGACTCAATACTCAAAATAATAAACGAAAATCAATACAGAAACTCATTAAGTTGTGTCTCCAAAACCCATGTTACAAATGGAGGAAACACATTTATATATAGTAAAGTTTGTGACTTTTCCGAATAATCACAAATGGAAGTGACATAACTATTCATCTGAATAGATATCAAAGACTAGACATTAAAATAAATGACATGACTATTTATCCGAATAAATGTCAACGACTAAATACAACTTTACACTAATAAATAACACATTAAAATCATATAAAATTCAATAGAAATAAATTCTATTTGAATTTATTTCTATTAACTGGAGTCAATTTTTTTATTCATTTCTTAATGACTTTGAACAAATCAAATTTATGTTTTAAAACTATTTTTCCATTATACTCGTAACGATCTCGACAACATACACGTACACAAAAGCATCTTATTGCCGAGTTTAATTAATTAATAAAAAACTCTCAATAAATTTTATTTAAATTTTACCTCATCCAGAAGTCTTTACATGTACACATAAAAGTGGAGAGGAGTATACGTATACGTAACTCAAAGTTCACTCAATCCTTAAGATAATCTTCAATCGCGTTAATTTTCCAAGGCAATTATTAATAACCCACTTCAGTACTATTCTTTTTTTTTTTTATCAACACCTCAGCTATTATGGGGCTTATAAGGTTGTATCTATATCTATACTATATACATGTCAACCTACTAGTTACTTAGAGAAGTATCTGTTAGGTAGTTTACACCCAAAATAGTCAACAATTAATTTAAAACACTATTATTATCATTATTTTACAAATTTTATATGTTATCATGATTGAAATTAGATATGGGGTCAACGGTTTAGTTGTAACTGTGTAGGATTTGTTTCAGCTCAACAATTAACAACCCCAAAATGCTTAATAACAAAAATAAACAACTGAATCGACAGACCATAGTTATCTTTTTCGTACTGTACTAGCCTCATAGCGGTATTCACCCACTCTTGTACTGTTTAGGTCACCGTACCGACGTGTTCTAGCATGTACCGTACCAGATTGTACAATTTAAAAAAAAAATTAATTGTGATTTTTTTGGACAATTAAACATAAATTGAGACTAAAATGATGATTATTTTTTATTTGGTGATTTATTTTTAACTATGAGACTTTATTTTATATGTCTAATATGATTTATTATTAAAAAATATGATTGAGAAATGTAACTTTTTAACCGCTAAATTCAAAATAGTACGTTAATATGTACCGTTACTGGTACCACAACAATTACAAAATAACACGCTGGGCGATACGAAATTGATAATTTTGTAACAAACACAAGCTAGATACAAAGGAAAAAAATAGAAGTCAACAAGTTTTGATGGATAAGTGGCATATTCCATGAGGTTTTACAAAGTAGAAACATAAAACCAGCAAGGAATTTGTTAGAGAGACATATATATATATATATATATATATATATATATATATATATATATAGGAAAAAAATAGAAGTCAACAAGTTTTGATGGGTAAGTGGCATATTCCATGAGGTTTTACAAAGTAGAAACATAAAACCAGCAAGGAATTTGTTATATATATATATATATATGTATATATATATATATGTATTGTTTGATAAATTCATATGTTTGCATTAGTTTATACACACTTTGTTTAATTTTTAGAGGATTAATCTCATTGTCTATTAATGGCGAAGAAAATAGTGGATTGGTCAGAACAAAAAATTACTCGATTTTTTTTTTTTAATAAAAAATAGCGAGTGTGTTACTCGAAGAAAAATGAATTTGGATAATTAGACCATTCCCCGAATAAAATTGCCTCTTGAAACCCATTGTGCCGAGTAATTATTTAGTGATTCTATAACATTGCATAATATCTCAACACTCTTGATGAAATTATTTATACATTAACCTTGAATTTCAAAAATAATATGTCAATGAATGTAATGGTTATAAATAATCAATTAATTTTTTTAATAATTTAGAGTGTTCGTGTCAACTTAAGCGCACGTCGACTAATTTCTGAAAAACAAATCTTCAATTTACTTGCAGAGATATTAATTAAAATCAGAGCAAAATTTTATATGAATTCACCTCATAAAACTTGATAGCGCTCGAAAAATTTCAAACCAAAACAAGCTAAGTTTTTAGGTCTAAAGTAAAGTCTACCCCAATAATCAATTGTGATCTTCTACGACCACAAGAAAATATTTTCATTGTGCCACTAGTGACTTTTTATTAAATCCAGCTTTGACAAATTTGGAATCCGAGAGAGAGGGAGAGAGCAGCCAGCAGTGGCGAGCGGGGCCAGTATATAAAAGTCTGCTTGGGTAAAGCATCCGTGTGAACCTATTGGAGTGGAAAAAGAGTAGTGACGCACTCGTTCTCTCCTCTTCGTCCTTCATTTCCCATCTCATAATCTCACTTTCATCTACAGATTTTTATCGCTATCTACAATCGTCTTTCACCTGTACTGTACACTCCGATCTTTGTTTTTTCCTGTTGGTGTTTGGTATGATCTTCGAGATAGGCATGGAGGCTCACGAATTTGAATTTTATAAAAGCTCCTTCATTTGAAAATCAGTTCAATTATAGGTAAGAGACTGCATTTTTCTTTTCTGTTTCTTTACTTTTTTTTTTTTTTCCCTCTTGACTTGTGTTTGTTTTCCGAGAAAATTGGTGGAATCATTGAAACAAAACACGAACTTTATTAGCATGTCGTTTGCTTTTCCGATAATTGCGAAGATATTTTGTTTCTTAGTTGTATTAGGTCAAATTTTCCGTTGATTTTACTCATCAAAATGTCGGCCACGGAATAGGTTATGAGAGGTAAGAAAGTACGTTCCTTTAGATAAATTTACTTATTTTGATTCACACATCGAAACAATACTAAAGGTAATTAGACAGCTAAGCGCCAAGATTTTAGCGGACCATGTTATTTGCTCGCGTTTCTCTCGAATTGTATCTAGCACACATCCTTGTATTTTGTTTAACGAGGAAAGTTTTAGAACAAAGAGAAAACAATTAGTATTTTGTTTATCATGTTGTTTTGGTTGCGGAAATTCCTGGTTAAGTTAGGTCACCAATGTTTACTTTTAGTAATAATTATGTATGCACTGACCGTGATGTTCTTACTTTTGCACCTACCTGATATTAACTGGTTTTATGGCTTCAGGTGTTATGTTCAAGTTGACTTTGCAAATCTTTGAAGTATTTGGTATTGCTTATGCAAATTAGGAGTTTGAAGTAAAGGTTTGTCACCACGCTCGGGAGGCAGATTTGGATCTGAAGCATATATTTACGTATTTGTTGACTTTTAGCTTAAACTCATGGAGAACTCATATGAAACCTTGGAAAACAACGCTTTCCCCATTGCTTCTTGCTATCTTTAGACATATCCTGTTACATATTTCTGAGACTTGGTTCTCGAGGAAGGGTTTTAGCGATGACTTCGACGGGTCCTCCTATAAAACGAAGAGCAGGTTTGCGGATAAAACAAGCAGGGCGAGGTTCATATCGAGCAAGTTAGTTAGGATCGTAGTAATAGCTTGGATTTAAGTATTTGATCTACTGGAGTTTATTATTTCTGAAGAGATTTAGATATGGGGGCTACCCCTTTGAGCAAGTTCCTTCTGAGTCTTTGCCAGAATTCTCATTGGAATTATGCAGTATTTTGGAAGGTTCAGCACGAGAATGAGATGTAAGTTACTTGACTTCTTTCTAAGCCCCTTTTATGTGAAACTATGTAGAAACAAAACTGGTTCTATCTGAAGTTTATTGTTATTTCAAGTGTCTCCTGAATCACGCCACTGTTTAATTAGGATGTTATTGCTTAAACAGTTCTGCATTTCCAATTAGACTGGTTTGGCTTATGTGAAGAGCTATAAGGATTACTGTAGTCCATAGTAAGCCAACTCTTATGTTAATTTTTAACTGAAGATATTGGTTTTGGACACATATGCTGTTTTATTTATAAACCAGTTGATTAACCTGATCTATCCTGTCCTCTTGCCTTTTCTGGGATGCATCTCTGGCTCAACTTATTCTGTTTACTTGGAGCATCCCTTAGAGTCACATAAACTGTCCATAGTAAGCCAACTTTTTTTGTAGGAATTACTGTGTTCAGCATAACACTTACCGAAAAAGAAATGTTCAGTGGAGATTTAATTATTGTTATCCTGCTTATTATGGATTGCTTTACTTATAAAATTTAATTTGTCTGCGGAATTGTATTTTCTGCAGGCTTTTGACATGGGAAGATGGATGTCATGATCATCCAAAATTGATAGGATCCACAGAGAGTATACCGGATCATATGTGCTTCAATGGATCCAACAAGATATTATCTTCTGGTTGGGGATCAAGTCGACATGGTCTTCATTCAGGTGAATATTCAATTTGGCAAGCGGTGGCTGATCTGGCAGGTGTTCAGTATCGATGGGGAGAAGGGTAAATTCTTGTGCTTAACATGTGTTATTTCAATCCCGTGCTTGTTTTACTTGCTAATTAAATTGTCGAAATAGAAGAAGATGTTTGCATTCATTGCCTGAGTAATTAGCCTATAATGTTATGATGTTCAAAATCCTTTATGGAGCTTCAAGAATTTAAGTCTAAGGTAATAGCTTTGTCATGCAAACAACTTAATAGCCTTACTTCCTTGGTTGTGAAATCTTTTTTGCCAAATGCTTGATTGGGAAGGATGGATGAATAACTTAAACCACTGACCAAGGAACCATGTGGACGATCACCTGATTTTAAAATGCATTTTATTTCCTTGCATTCACAATCACTTTTGCTACTTACCAAGGGTAATTGATTGTTACACTTATAAAATGGGGCAGGGTGGTTGGTGAAGTGGCATCTACGGGGAACCATGGCTGGGTTTTCTGTGAAGAAATATTTTCCTGTGGATTCAAATCTAAGGTTGTTCCCGAGGTGAGTATACCGCTGACATGAGTACATTACTAGCTAAGATTCTGGCAAGCATGGAAGGACTCTAGTCCATAGTCCTGTTGTAGTGAGCTGATTATCTTACCAATGTAATTTTCTATTGGCAGTTTCCATATGAATGGCTAGTTCAGTTTGCTGCTGGTATTAAGGTAAATATTAGTGCCATGACCTCCATATATTTTGAGTGCAAGATCTTTGACCAGATGAACAATAAATTGGCTTTTTTGTGAATAACGTGTTAATATCCCTTGTGATGCTCGTGCAGACAATTGTACTCATACCTGTTGTTCCACATGGAGTTTTGCAACTTGGCACACTGGAAAAGGTATGATTTTCACTATCGTGGCATGTGTTTCCTGATGAGGTCCCTTGTTTCCCCTTTCATTATCTAATGGAACCTAAGGATGCCAAAGCCATACATGTCATCACGGATTTGACGGCATTGTAAGCTCTTAGCTTAGCCATGCTAACCGTGCTGGCTTAGTTTCCCTTTGAGGGATTTCACATACTGCTGAAGTAACTTTTTACATGCGCGCTCGCTCTCTCTCGCTCTCTCATGCGTATAATTTGGGTTTGTGTGCGTGCTTGGATTTGACATTTGGTTCTTCAATTTGGTCTTATTTGTGCCTTGTTAATCTTGTTGATACTTAAGGTTGCTGAGGATCTGGCTCTGGTTGCTTATATAAAGGATAAGTTCAATGCCTATCAGATTGGTACAGGTTTGGTACCTTTAACTAGCATGGAAATTAGAGCTCAGACATCATGGTCACTTATGCCTGCTCCCCTGGATAACTTGGATGAGTTATCCACTGTTACTATCAACCACATGAAATGTGAAGACCCGAAGGCTGTTTATGGTGTCAAATCCACAATCAATAAATTGCCAACTAGTAATCAAATGATGCCAGTGTGTCTAGTTCAAGATTCGTGTCACATATCTGAAGAAGATTCACTAGATATTGTCAAATGTACAAAGGAAGAATTCTGTTTCCAATCAGGGGATTCGATCAAAGTATCAAAACCACTCAATCAATCACTAAATTATACGGTGTCAGAGATGATGGAGAGTAGCATGGCTGAATTTTCGACTCCGCAAGAAGAGTTCCAAGCTTTCTCTTATTCTGACAACTACGACATGGGTATTTTTGGAGAACATGCCTCTGTAGCTATGAATTCCTATTTTGACGGGGATTTGATGGAACAAACATTTGAAAACAAGGATGTTGATAATGGGGATCATGAAATTGTGAACACTTTCTTCAGCTTTCCCATGGATTGTGAGCTCCACAAGGCACTTGGACCTGCTTTACTGGAGCAGGCCAATGAATATTTGTGGGACCCATCTCTCCCGAATGAGGATGCATGTTATAGTTCAAGTAAGATCATGAATAGAGATCTCATCCAAGGTGTTGAGCCGTCAACTTGGGAATCAGGTGGATTATTTTCTGATAGAGAAGATGCAGAACATCTGTTGGAAGCTGCTGTCCCCAATATGCATAGATCGTTGAATGATGAGTTGTCTGACAATCCAAAGGGTACCAGGTTTTCTGTTACATCATTGGGGCAGTTTGCTGCATCCAAAAAAGCACAAAATCAACCTCCAGAAAGTGCATTGGTGGAGGAGAAAAGGGTTCCGTGGAACTGTAAGACAACTGCTTTTGGTGCTAGGGCCCAAGATGCTGTTATTGAATCACCTCCTACTTCATTTGAGAGCATGATAAGCACATTGACTGAGGAGCAGCTGCAGAAGAAAGGGTATGGCTACATGCAGACTAGGAAGGGGTCAAAGCAATCTAATGCTGGAAAAAGAAGGGCCAGACCTGGTGAAAGCAAGAAGCCAAGGCCACGAGATAGGCAATTGATCCAGGATCGGGTAAAGGAGCTGCGAGAGCTTGTTCCAAATGGTTCAAAGGTGAGCATTTTTCTGTAACTTTTTTCGTCAAGTTGCAGTTCAAATATATGGTCACTTGTTGTCTCTCTCTCTCTGACATTGATATGATAGTTTGTTTTATTTTCTGTTACGAACAGTGTAGCATTGATGGTCTTCTGGAGAAAACAATAAAGCACATGCTGTTCCTAAGAAGTGTTACTGATCAGGCTGATAAATTAAGGCATTCGGTTCTTCAAGAGGTAATTGAATTTTGTCCAGATTATTGAGAGTTGTTCTTTCCAACTGTGTCTTTATGTGAACCATCTGTTTTTTTCAGAGTTAGAATAACCTAAAAGTGCTTTCTAGCACTTGCATAATATTCAGAAATCATAGAGTAGCAACATCTTTAGCATATGGTGTTTTCTTTAAAAAGTACAATCAACGTGAGATTTAATTATGGGTAATGACAGTTGAATTTTCAATTGCAAACATGGTTCTAATTCAGGCAATGACAGTACAGTAGTACACACAAGATGTTTTATATGGTTTCATACTGTAAACAGCAGAGGTTGGATTGAAGAGGTTAAAAGGTTTTGCTGTTTCTGAAATTTGAGGCGACATGCTCATAAGTGTCCAACCGAGGATTGACCGAAAGTTCAATCAAGTAATAAGTTTTGGTGAGCTGTAGCACCTCAGATGTAGGATATGAGAAGTTCTGTTATGATATTGGCATTTTTGGTTTGGTTGGATTAGTGATACAAAATCAGTAAGCTTCTAAGACAATAAATTATGTTGAGAACATATTCGACAACAGTCCTTGTGCAGCCTCTTTTGGGTACACTGCATTGGGCAATGAGTTGAAGAGAAAATAGTGCAAGAGAATCAAGACTCATTGTTCAAAGGATAAGAATAACGTATTAATCGCAAGCCATAAGAGGTGGCATGAATAGGGGATGAAATTATGGAATTCATTTGAAGATTTGGTTGTTTGGTACAAGTTGAGGGTGTTGAAGGCTTAGCTGGATGGTTAAAGGAATTGACTTACTCTTATTTATGTTGGTTGAATGGGTACCATAAACTGCTTACATCACTTGGATTTTGAACTAGATCTTGGGCCTTGGCTCTTTCTTCTCTGAATAAAAACTGCTGAAGGCACGTATCACAAATTGTTCATCATATACCTATCATTATGTATACCCGGCGGATGTCCCTAATGTAGCAGATGACTTTTGATCACTGAGATTGCAGGGACAAGCTCGATATAGCAAAAAAACATTCCTTTTTTTTTTTTTATATATAAAATACTTGAAAGAGGGGGAAAATCAAATCTTTTGTGTTACAAAACCAGCCGTTAAATATCATTAAAGCGAATACTGTAGCTAACTGTTGCCAAGCATTACTCTGCATTATGTTTGTGTTGGACATTTCTGAGATTTCGTGATATTTACAACATGAAATGCCATTCAGATAACGGGTAGGAAGAATCTGAAATCATCTGATGCCAAACGTAATCGCAAGAGTGGGACAAGCTGGGCTTTTGAACTGGGAAGCGATTTCGAAGTTTGCCCAATAGTCGTGGAAGATCTTGAACACCCAGGACAAATGCTAATAGAGGTCTGATCTGTCACCTCATGTTCTAGTAGTATTTCTCTTTAGTTTCTTATTCGTCATGTATGAACAATGTTTTGCTCTTTCTGACTCGAATATGTGACAGATGCTTTGCAATGATCACGGGCTCTTTCTGGACATTGCTGAGGTAATCCGTCGATCTGACTTAACCATCTTGAAGGGTTTGATGGAGAGCCGTGGGAGTGACTCGTGGGCCCATTTTGTTGTTGAGGTATAAGCTAAATCCGAAACCTGCACTACTGAAATAAACATTCTTAACTTTGTCATATAATGGTAGATAATTGCTAAAGAACCATTTCTTCTGGGGAAACAGGCTTCAATGGGCTTCCACAGATTGGATATCTTCTGGCCACTGATGCAACTACTGCAACGAACCCAGTCTCCGATTTCTACCAGGATTTGATGGGTTTTACATCCGGGAAACCAAAAGTCGCCTCACCTCAGAGGCACAGGCTTCAATGGGCTTCCACAGATTGGATATCTTCTGGCCACTGATGCAACTACTGCAATGAACCCAGTCTCCGATTTCTACCAGGATTTGATGGGTTTTACATCTGGGAAACCAAAACTCGCCTCACCTCAGAGGCGAGTTGGTCTCAACAAGTATGTTTTGTTTTTGTTGTGGTTAACAAGATGCGTGTAATCTTACATACTGTGACTGTAACAATAGTAGTAGTAGTATTTGTTTTAGGAGTCAACTGTTAACCTGATACTCTGATGATATCAGTTGGTCAGTGCGTCTTGTTTGTATTAAGAAAGCTAATAATGGCCTGCGTTATGTAATGTTAATACGGAGATTCTATTCGAAATTTCATTTAAGAAAGAGAAAGAGAGAAAGATACAAACATGGAACTGGCAAGGGAGGGAAAAATATCCAATCTAAGAAAATATAGCTCCATATTCTTACCTGTTTTGTAATTCTAGACGGACCCATCATTCCTAAAACTATTCTTGTGGGTTGGTTTCGCTGCGAGGTTAACTCCGAAATTCGCTCTGGGGTGACCCAATTTTCTTAAGACCTGGTTCTGGATGAAATGGGGATAAAGTAAGCCAGCTTCCTTTTACCCAAATGAAAAGAAGGTATCAGTGGAGACGGGGAAATTTCCGGGAGGTGAGGGGTCGGAAATAATCGGATGGAAAAGAAAAATTCTAGGAATAAAAATTATTTTTGTACATTAAGATGTTGCATAGGCTTGTTGGATCGGCCCATTTTTTTACATGGGGAATGGTATTGGACATTTTACTCCCTGTGACGGAGACAAATAGGCCCATACCATACGTAACATGAACAATTTCTCTGCAGTACCCGTGACCAAACAAAAAATCAGAAAGTCAAGATCTCTATAAAGCGAGGGAAAGAGAACAGATGTGCAACAGAGAAGGAAAAAAGACGAGTGTTGCAAGAGCTTGAACATAATGTCTCAAGTGATGAAAACTGTTGTAATGACTTGTTTCACAGCAGGAGTTCAATTTCTCATAACTTTTCTTAGAATAACGAGAGAAATTGAAAAGTACTAAAATATAGGCCGAGCTTGAAACAAACTGAGATAAGACTACTCTAAAAGATAGTAAAGGCAGTAAAAAAATGTTTTCCAAACTTTGTTCGTGCTTAGTGTATTTTTTTGAGATTTTTTTTCTTATGATTTTACTCCTTAGATCAATTTTGTTGAGACAAATGACTAGTTTTAAAAAATCAACTCAAAAATTGACAAAAATTCAGAAAAATAATTAAAAAGACAGTAACGATAATACTCAAATCATTTAAGGCTAAATGGAGCTAGATGCATAGTAGAAGTGGACATTTCCATACGAATTTAACCAAAAAAATAAAGAAGTTTACAGTGCAGTCAAGGATTGAGTGTAAAATTTCAAAGAATTGGTCTAGTGGTCAAGATCTTAAGTTTGAAATCTTTTAAGTGTTATCAATTTTTATCGGACTAGTCCATTTAGTGCAAAAACCCTAGTTTTAAATGGAGCCTCTATAAGTAGACGGTGAGATTAATCCTCGAAAACTAATCGGTATTAAATTGGCAATCATTTCAAAATCGACCAAATACTTGGACTATTTAAAAAGAAATTTTGAGTGTGAAAAATCCAATATGGTCTCGCAAATTGTTGCAACAATTACGACGTACTAGAAGCTGACAAACCGCAAGAATGCCACGAAACAAGGAAGGATACACGGATTAGTTTCCATTTCTTCCGCGTTAGGTATAATAATATTGAATCAAAACTTTATCCAAATTTCTACGGACTCACATGGTCTCGTTTCAACTTTCAACAGTTTGTAGATTAAGTTGTATCAATTATTTACACAAAAAATTAAGTTGATCGAACATCGATAAATACTTGATCGAACCATAAGAGGAGGGCCATAGTTGCGGAGAATAAAGAGAGAGATTCCGGGATTGAAAGGAGCTAGTGTGAACACGATCGAGGATGCGAAGTTTGTTCAGCCATGGCAACTTTGGGGCCTTCGGGTTCCAAGTGGCACATGATAATCATCGTAATAGTGTATTTCAATGATTGATAAAATTCTTTTGCCGAGAAAAAAACAAAAAAATCTTATCTGGTTATTAGGAGTTATAATTCAGAGCTATATCATCAGCCTATTTGTTGAACAACATTGAGTTTCTCACTTTAATTAACCCCACATGTGTGTGATGAAGAGGAAGGAGGGTGTGACACTGGTCTACGAATCAAGATCCTCTACGATTGATATAGTGCATGGTTCTTTATGTGATACAAAATGGAATTCATCATGATTTTATTTCATAACTCGTCCCGTCTATTTTTTAGGTCTTTATATATTTATCGTTCATGCTGAAAATAGAATCGATAGCGCATGAAAAAATAGGATCAATTAAACTGCATGTGTTTATTTGGATAGGCCAGAACTAGGGTAGACTATATAAGGGTAATTATATATGATATTTGTCTTACCGACACACTTTCTCTACAGCAATTTTCGTGTATTATAATCCTCAGAGAACTAGATGACAATAGGGAAATAATCCAGCAAGAAACTTAGATCAAGATGTAGTCCATTATTTTTAGTATAAATTACAATGACCTCCCCTTGTGGTTTTTGACACGTACACTGATGTCCTTTATTTTTGAAACTATCACACTGAGGTTTTTTTGGTCTTTAACTTCAGGATTCCGAGAATTAGTCAGCATTAGTTGGGATAATTTACAAAGAACGATAGTGATTTGACAATGAAACGAGCGAGGAGTGACAACTTATACGAAAGTAAAATCATGGTCTAATAAAAGTGGTCCAGTGAAAGCCTTGAATGGAATTTTGGAGAGAATTTATAACATGAAATATGAAAAGTTAAAAATCAAAATTTTAGGAGGACATTGCTTCCTAATATTTTTACGGAGTCAACTTCTCTCTACTCGTTTCACCTAGTTGGTGGATGTCGTAGATCATACACGAAAAATATTAATTACTCGAGCAATGTAGGGACATGATTTTCGGGTGGACATTGTAGCGTACATGATTGTCAAGTGTTTTAGGTACCTGTCATGCGTGCAATTCCGTTAATCCTTTTTACAACTCTCTTAAGATTAATAAATTCATTGACCTGTTAAAAATGTAGGCTCGTGATTTTATCACTTCCTTTTTAACAAAAAAACAGATGATCTAATTTTATGGTCATAATTTTTGTCAATTTTTTTTTAAAAAAAAACGATGAAATCTTGTAAATATAATCAATTTAACCTTTGTTATATGACTAATTATTTATAGAAAGAGTGACCAGCAAATCGCGTGCCCTTGGTGAATTTTGCACTGTCGTACTTCAACTCCTATGTACATATAATGTCATTCATTTTTGCTACCAAATTAAGCCATCCATTCGCTTTTTATTTATTTATTTTGGTAATCCAAGAATATTATTAGAAAGAGAGGCATACATACCTGTATGTAGAATTGAAACCTTATGAGAAATCACGTACGGTTAAGTGCTAATGAATTTACTGTTATCAGTATTTATCCTGATTAATTATCTGGTTTATTAATTTATGCGATTATGTAGAATAAATAAAGAACGCAAAAACTCATAATGCAGAATAAGTGAAAAATCCAAGGTGGGAAAAAATCACGAGAGGAAAGAAAACGCTGTACTCGAATCACAGAAAAATAGAATTTCACACAATCAAACCTAGACTACTCTATTTTGACTTTGAAGTTCTTTGCCTATTTCTCGTATATTGCTCTATAAATGCTCCTTCAAGATCCAACTACTCGGACCTATGATCTATATGCAGGACTCCTCCTTAGATTATTCACCAAGATTGCTTTCGAACTTCTTCAGAAGGTTTCGCTAGTTAGAATTTGTTTTGAATCTTGAGGGATATTAATGCTTAGTCAAAAGATTGATTCTTTAATTCATAAGCAACCTCATGATATCACTCACACTCAATATTCCGGCGTCTCATGGATTTTCTCCCTCTACAATCCCACGAATTAATAGGTAATACAGCTTCCTGTAGTCCCTAATTGCTGGTTCTGGTAAGTCCTTGAAGCTCCACGGAGCATTAATGGAGGAAACAAATCGGAGAAGACGACCTCTGTGAAGTTCAATCGTCATGCTGGCTATCAGGGCTGTCAATCGGTCCCACGACTGGGTGATCGATCAATGTACTGACCGGTGCCTTCCTTGCAGTCGACCGGATGGAGTTCTGACAAAATTACACTCTAAACCATGTAATTTATGTTATTCATACATTGACCCCCAGTTTATGTTATTTACACATTGAACCACAAGTTATGTAATATTACATTGACCCGTCAATTTCTATAAATTACATTTGACCCATGCCATGTTTACTTAACGAGACGTATATTATAATCTCGACTTACGTGTTCAATGATTATTTATTAAAACTTCAAGTACATGTTTATCATTTTGACCTAAGAGACTCCTCGAGTCTCGAACCTGACATTCCGTATATAGCATGATCATACTTTGATACATAAATAGTGGATGGATTCAATATCATGTATGTTTGTGTTGGCATCGTTGTTATGTTCAATCAGATTAGTATGGAGTATGTTAGTTTTATTTTGAACTTAGGGTCATTTGATACACCCTAATGGTAAAATATGAGGACATAATCTTAAGAGATTGAAATATTATGGTTTTGAATCCCTGATATTATGGTTTGTATTTTAGATGTCTTGAGCCGTGTTATGACTTAAGCCAATTTAATATCTTGAGCCATATGGTGTCTTGAGCCAAATTATGCATTGAGCCGTATCGTCTTTGCTTTCATAAAGTCTAATTGTAGTTGAAGTGACGTGAAGTTTTGAATGTATTTTGGTATTTGGATGTGATGTACATGAGAAATATAATATTCGGGAACAAAATGATTTGGAACATTGATGAACGGGTCAAAAGGATAGGAATTGGGATCATAATGGATACGAGCATCAAGAATATGAGAGATAATGATAGAGTATCATGACATGATAATTATCACGGATGTTGAGAAAACGTTGTCGGCACCCCCAATTATTGTTATGACGGACTCTGATATGTTTGATAATTCAATAGCGTGGTAATTAGCATGCTTAGTTGATACTTTACGACGTGATAATTAGTACGGCTAGAACAGTATTATCTTGGAGATGTGGTCCGTTATTTAACAACTTAGGATTTAATTCTGGAGTTTCGGATTTAGAATATGACTTGACAATTATTTAACTTCATTTATTGTATGCACTTATGTGGTACTTCTTTTCTTAAATAGCGCATCATATACATGTAATTAGATTAAGTGTAGGATAGTTTATTGAGCCTGATCACTCACAGTGCTCTAGTTTGTCCTTAGCATTTCACGTTAGGTACCGAAGGAGGGAGTGAAGACCCGGTGTACCCAGTTGATGACCAGACAATAGACGAAGACTTCACGGAGCCGTGGTTCATTTAGTATAGAACAATGCTTTGAAATTCCATTGTAATGTCTTTTATGAAAAATTTCTCTTTTGTAAAGACTTTACCTTTGTATTTCAATATTTTGTAGTACAAACTTGTACTCTCTCTTTTAAAAGAAGTAAGAAATGTTCTGGAGTTTGAATTTTTTTTTAATATCTACAAAAATCAGGGCGTTGTAGATTGGTCCCCTAGATATTAACTGAGGTATGCGTAAATTGACTTAGATATTTTGAATTATAAAAAAATACAAAAATAAATAAATTGTAGAAAAACATAATCGAATTATTCTTCTTTGATTAAAATTTGCGGGTACTTACATTGAAGATAGGGGCAGTTGAATTATTTTAAACACTTTTGGAATTCCTCTCTTGTCTTATCCATTTTAAATTGTTGGTCCTCTGTAAAAATATGTGTAATTTTTAAATAAAAATACTCACAAGAATATTTTTAAATTCAATAATCTTTAGAATTTCAGACAATATACATTCATTATATTGATAATTGAAATCAAAATTATAGATCATAAATTAAAGTTAGAAAACATGCATCGAGATAAATTGATCAGCCATAAACAGTAAAACAGTATGTAAATCAATACGAATATGACACTGAACCGAGTCTTTTGTATTCACAGTCTCCTTTATAAGACTGATTCGTCATTGCACCGTAGATGTTGGAGGATCATAATCGATGTCCGCCTTCAAGGATAACACAACTCAACCTATCATAGGGATACCAATCTTCGTCCGTCAATTGAACTTCATTGCATCTATCTCTCTCTCTCATAAAGAACCTGAATAAAGTATCAAATCGTAGACGAAATGTTACTTGAATTTTCTATCCTTGAAATTGTGACTGAATTTATAAAGCTATGAAGGGCCTTTGAGCTGGAAAATAGATGTACCTTTCGATTGCATGCATGAATGAAGACATGAAAATCTTTGGATGATGGACATAATAGCATGCATGATTAAGACTTTCGATTCACCGCGAGACCTTCAAATATCTCAAATTCATTCATCCAAAAAATTCAGAACTTTTTGAAATTTCCAAAACCCTTTTCTCTCTGTCTCTGTCTCTCTCTCCCCCCTTTTCTCTCTCTGTCTCTGTCTCTCTGATTGACAAGATAATTATTGTTCTCTTACATGATTAATCTACAATTAAACTAAATTGGTTGCTCAATTGTTGTATTGAATCTGTTGATTATATTATTGTGTTTTTTAAAAAGTAGGGACTTTTGATTCCTACTTTAGTTGTTAAGACTAGCTATTCGATCGTATATGCTTTTGATATGTTTAATTACTATTTAAATTATATTTTAAAATGTCGATGGACTTTTTATTTGGGAATTATGCCATTTTTAAATGTTAGAATAATTTAGTGCTGACTAGACGCAGTACTACTAGCTAGGAGAGAGGAATTGTCATATCTTTGAAAGGATAGTGTTGGACAGGGATAGTGTTGATCGTAACATTGAAAGGGATAAGATTATGCTTGGCCTCATGAAAGAAGTATCATGCCCTAAGAATTAAAATCCACAAACACACACACACAACCAATCACAAAAAAACATGATAATTTACATGCATGTATGGTTTCTTGGAGGATCGAATCGAAATACTTAATGAGTTGGACCGAGTTGGTAGAAGCTTGATCCACATTAATTTCAAAGTCAACATCTTTAGCAGGCTGAGCCAAGCTTAGATTAGGCCCACAGTCCCTAGCCTAGATAGAGGGACCCTATGGGTCCGAGTTTAACCTAGCCTTGGTCATAGTGTGATGCTGAACTGATCAGCCCATACTAGATTCATGACACATAGTGCTTTCCTATCGTTGTAGGGTACTTCATGGGTTCGGACCGAATACGTGATTAGTTTACCGAGCTAAACTTATTCACAACAAATTGGAATCTCCATATGGGATCTGGGTGCATAGGTTGTAATACGAAATTGTGTGACGTTATAATAGAATTCTTTATGAGTCACTATCATTAGAGCGTGTGTTCCACACATGTTAATCTAGACTTGGTGCTCAAGTCAAAAGGAGTATATTAGCTATAATACTTTAGAGAACGAGGTATGCACTATCTCTTTACCGTAGCTTAGTATTTTCCATCTTTTTCTTCAAGTACCGATTTAGGCATAAGAGTACTTCCTGGTCCAATTCTAACAAGTGAGGCACTAACTTTTAGTTGTAGTTGCAGGTTAAGTCCACAGAAATCTTCGGAAGATCTTGAACTCATAAGTGAAATCACCACACGTGTTAAAAAACTCCATAGTTTCTTAAATTTGTGTATATTCACGGGACTATGGATCTACTAATTGAAGGAGTATTACAACTCTCTCACAAACATCACTATCTCTTTCTAACTCTGTTTTTCTTTCTTTTGCTCATTCTAATTATCCTTTCCACATATACATGTACTTATACAGAGAATCAGACAAAGCATGAGAAATGCATAATTCAATCAAGTGGGTTTTCAAATCCCAGATGATTTGCTGCTAATTTACCTCAAGCAATTCATAATCTGACTCTCTGTTACAACCCAAAAGCCACAATTTCAATAGTTAACCCACTTTTTCAACAAGAAGCTTCCTCAGGCTGAAGAGCTTAGAAGATGAGAGGAACGATCCATTTCCGTCTTATACAATACTAGCGTATTACCCGTGCCTACGGCACTCCCTGCGAATTTGGTAACAATTCATGGGCAAATTGCGTTGGATCCTGATATTGGTTGTAGATGATGTCAACTTTGCAAGAATGGTCCAGTTGTATTCGATTGGTTATGATTACTTAGGAAAAAAATCAAGTAACTTTAAAGTCAAGAACCACTACAGGATTTTGGAAAAACAAAACTATAGTCACTACTCAGAATAATTCATACACTCAAAATTGCTAGCATATTACCTATGTCTATTGCACTACCAAAAAATTAAAACCACGAATTAGAGTTTAAAGTTTTTCAAATGTCAAAATTACCACTTAAAAGCAATTATAAATGTTTCTCAAATGTCAGAACCACATATCTCATTTCTAGCCAAAAGATTTCAGCACAACCATGGACAATAAAAATAGGGTAAAATATTTTTCTGATAATTACAGATATTTCTCCTATGGTTTTTGAAATTATAATTACCTCCCTTATCAGGGATGACAACAGATAGAAATGGTTGAAATTGGAAATTTGACGTTTTTACCTTTCGAAAGCTAGCAATCCAAATGTGTATTTTTTTTTCTTTTTCATAAGATTATAAGTTTTAATTAAATCACTCAAGTGCAATTGCAGTTCAAAATTAGAATTACACTTCTAATTTCGTTTTAAGTGATTTTTTTGTGAAATTTCTTATTTGTTTTACTTTTTATCTGTATTTAGAATAGATGTGTACAGAAAGTAAAGCAAATTAAAATTTTAAAAATTAACTAAAGATGAAAAAGTACAAAATCACGTATATTTAAATAAAAATGAAAAATGTTTTTTCAAAACACAACCAAACTTAGTTTTTAAATTATTCACCGATTTAGGATAAAAATATTATTGAAATAAAAATAATTTTTTTAAAGATGTAGTAGATAAAAATTAAAAATGTTTTTCTAAATAAAGATTAAAAGGTGTTTGCAAAAATAAGTTAACAAAGTGTTTCTAAAAATTAAACTTATTTTTTAAACTTAGCTATTGATTAAAGATATTTGTATGAAATTAAGTATCTTAACCTCTCTTTTTTTGCATGTCATAATTTTTATTTAATTGAGTAACTATTAAATTCATAAAATTATAAAGTGAATTATTTTATTTTTTATTCTAAAGTTACGTGATTTATGTAGTTGACGTCTATAACTATGGAAGTGAAAGGTGTACCCTTTTTAAAATTTTAATAAAATTTATGTCAATTTTTTGGAACTAATCATTTTTTCTTGACGAATGAATCTAGAAAATAAAAATAAAATTTAACACAAATGATTAGTTTCTAAGTTTTTTATTATTTTTCAAGACTAATCAAGTTTTTTAAAAGCAATAATCGTGGTAAAAAAAATTTACTTTTAGGGTAGATTTTTTCATTTCTAATCAAGCTAAAAATAAATCGGGTAGATTTTTTGTTCTTTGTTTTTGACAAAAAACCTTCATTGTAATTAAGTCAGTGTAGATTTTTGACATCCGTGATTAATGTAGATTTTTTCATTTCTAGATCATACATTTTTATTTATAGATCATAAATTTTTTTATTTTTAGAAAATCTAGATCCTGATATTTTTTTTCATTTCTAATCTAGCCTAAAAATAAAGACCAAAATTTAAAAAAAAATATTTTTAGATCATAGATTTTTGAGATCAATTTGGTATATTGCAATTCAACCCTTCATTAATAGCTCTTATGGTTCCAAGGATGAGAAAGGCTCAAAAGTTTATTTGTTTTCCAAAAATAAGTTCAAAAGTTTTCCTTTTAAGTGTCCTTCCAACTTCCACCCACTATTAGCACTATAATTAAATTCTGAGTTAATCTCCATCGTTGGATCGAATCCATCTGGACCGTTCTTGTGAAAATATGTTTGGAGGCCCCACACCGTCCTCCCTTGTAATATAGATTATTCGCTTTAGTCACAGTACGTCGTTCATTCTTACATTGCTGCAGTACGAACATGCTTAATTATGAAGTTTCATTGGGTTTGGCGCCCTCACGGCATTAAAAGACCTTGTACTTTACATCCACCAAACAATATGAGACCCTTAACTACCCATTCAGACGTCCATCGAGACTCTGTCTTTTGGACGGTCGACCTCACAACTGACACAACAACCTAACTGAGATGTCACAGATCAAGATCGGACATGATTTATTTCCAACAAAATAGAAGAAGACCTTTTGTGAATTGGTCTCACTCTGTTTTTTTCCTCACTAATTTATACCTATAGGGGTGTAGTTTTCTTTTGTGGTTATTGATCTGGTCCTGTTAGGTGCAGTTTTTCCGGAGATGGGTTGGTTTGGCTGTTTGTTTTCCGGCTTTCGCTTTTTCGTTGGATTCAGCGTGTCTCCACAGATTTGGTTATATCATACCATTTCCCGAGATCGCTCTGAAAAGAGACTTGCGAGTGCGATGTCGAATACCACACACAAGATCCATCGTGTTTCAACATGTTTACCATATTTTTTCTCTTAATTCTAGATATAAGTTTGAAATAAGCTCAATATCTCCCTGTTGTTTCAGAAACGTGAAACAAGAAGCTCAAGGGGAAGGCCTTACCTAATATTAAAAATGAGGCAAGTTGAGAGTAAAAGACATGCAAATTAAGTAGAATCTCTTAATCTATAAACAGGACAATCTTTGAGGTATATTATACTGAAGGGAGATGTCTTAATCTGTAAAGTGGTTCACTTATATAATACCTGGGGAAGGTATAAGTCAGTCTCACGTTTTGGAATTTATGCATTTTTGCTATAAAAATAAATGCCCCCTCAGCCACCTTTTAGCTAAGAGTCTTTGCAGGTAGATGTGATTGATATCTTTTCAAATTCAAATGGAACAAGAGGATAGTGTTGTTTTAGCATCTCCAGCCATGACTCACAACTTTACATAATTTTGAGTAAAAAAGCTTTATTTAGTATATATAAAACACTCCAATCAGTAACTCAAACCTAAGTTAAATTTTTTTATTTTTGAAAGGAAAAAAAATAATTTTATTAAATATCAGAAGTATACTGAGATTAGAAGGACAACCATCGGAAAAAAACATCACAATAGAACGAGGGGATCCCAACTAGGTAGTCTAGGTTGACACCCGAAGAACTGACAATCAATTGTTAGACGAAAGACCAAAAGGAGAAGAAAAGGTTGGAGAGAATCCAACTGAGGAAATTTAAAGGGGAAGAAATAGCCTTCAGAAATTTAGGTAAAAATTTGAGCCTTTTTTTATTTGAGAAAAATTTGAGTAAAACTCTAATTGATATGAGACAGAGTTAAAGACTGGACTGATTTTTTCTCAATTGGCAAGAAAAATAATTTATTAATCTTTTAGAAAAGGTACAAAAATTAGAGAGATGCCAATAATATAGCATCACCACGAAGGATCATGGATTCAAACTAAGTTGGCATTTGAGGCTCCGCCAATCATATATCACCCACGACCCCAAACAATGAAAAAAAAAAGATAAGCAAGACGTCAACCAAAAAAAAAAAAAAAAGAGAGTTAAAACATCAGTGAACGAGTGTACGCACAACATTCTATCAATTTGTTTCAATAAAAATAATGTTATCCTCAACGATTAATCAGGTGGAGCTTTCCAGCATGCAACATCAGCATCAAACGTGACCATACTGAGAGGTTTTTATTTAAAATTTTGATTCTGACAGATAAGAAAAAATGGTAAGGGCCAGAGATGGCCTTGAGAATTTGAACTCTGTATTGATCGGTTTATGCGTGCATAACGTCTAATTAGCTATGAACAAGAGTACTACATTCATCTCAAGGGGTTGGTTTGCAAAAAGAGAGAAAAAAAGTGACTAAAGAGCTTGTATTTCAAGGTCACGAATTCAAATTTTACAAGAACCATTTAGGACTACTGGATCAGATTATGTCTGGTCGTTACCTTCAGGGCTTTAAAAACTAGTCAGTATTATGTTAAGGTAATCCTAAAACTGACCTAGGCTCTATTTGCCTTAACTAGATTATTTAGATTGTCTGGATTATTCGGGAAATAATCTAGCCCCATTTGGCCTAAATTATTTACCCAAATAATCTGGATTAATCTAGCTCCAAACACAACATAACTTCTATATCCACAAATAATTTAGTCCAAACACTTTGAGCTAGATTATTCCGTCCGGCACCCAACATAATCCAACAATCCAATAATCCCATAATCTAGTTACGCCAAATGGACCCCTAATACCTCGGAGATAAAAAAAGAGAGTAGATTCACACCACATCACTTGAGACTAATATATATTTACTATTGAATGTACTCAGACCCCATTTAAAAGTTTTGAGTCTGGGGTTCTAACTAGTGATCAGTTATCTATTATTGTATTGTAAATTCAATTTTTATTACATCCCATTATATTACCATATTATTTTTAGTCATTTCTATAGAGTTAATTTTCAGTAGTAACTTTTGTTAGCTACAAAATCCCATAATGTTTTTGCAAATTAATTTAATTTGAGCGATCACATCTATTTCAAACCAAAATCAACAAGAGGATGGATGTGATGTTCATGTTCATGTTATGATCATTTGCACTGTTACTTACGAACCATCATTATATTGCAATTATCAGAGGGTCTACCATATGACTATTTAATAAGGATTACATAAAACAGAACCTTACCCTAAATTTATCTTAACCTCAAGGGGCTCGTTTGGTGATCAAGACTTGAAATTTAGATGTTTGCTCTCTCTTACGGTTTGAGGCTCGAAGCTTCTCGGGTGCTGTCAACTCAAATGGAGTCAATCCATACAGAATTTTAGTCTGACTTTAATTGAAATTTCTGCAAGTGAACAGTGTCATTGATCCCTCTAGAAATTAATCAAAATTTGCGTAAACTGATCTATACACTCTTAATTATAAAAAATAAATAAAATTATACAATGGCTTAAATTTTTATGTGAAATGATAGTTAATCATCTTTATAAAATGATAGAACGGTCCCGTACAATTGAAGTCATCTTGGTCAAATGGACCACACATAATGGTCCAAGTGCGCATTAAAAAAGGAAGTTGTCCCTCCTTGTTAGCTACGCCTTTCATGCGGTCAATATTATAAGCAAAGTGTGTTCAATTTAAAGACCTAAGAATATGTCAAAAAAACATTCACTAGAGAGACTAAAACCAGAGTATATGTAGGCCAAGAATTCCATGTTAAACTTGTTACAATCAATTTCTGTTATTTAATTATTTATTTAGGTGGTGGTTGAAGTGTCTTATCAAAAACTTAGAATATCTACCGACCTTTATTGCTCATGAGAACTAACCAATGGTAGGAGTTTATTAGATAAGTATAAGTCAAATTCTTAGTCTTTAATTAGAAAGAAAAACATCCTAAGAGGGTTGAGAAATGGGTAAAAAGGTCTGTGGTTTCTTTTATCGTTACAGTGTAGGTTTTCATCCCATCCATTTTTTAAAGTAATATTTCCATCCCATTTTTACATGGTTTGACATTTTTTGCATTATTTTTTAGTGTTAATTTACCCTCTTATCCTTTTCTTTTTTTCCAGTTTGGTAATGAAATGCATGCCGACTGTGGAGTTTGGAATTTACTGGTTGAACTTTTTGTTTGAATTATGTGAACTCTTCATTAAGCTGCAAAATCACTCAGACACTTGGTTAGTGTTAGCCGGGGTTGGGTCTCCGGGGGACACTCCGGCAATTAAATTAGCTTTTGATGAGAGTGGAAAGCAACTTGAAGGCATGTGAATGAATAATGTACATACCTGAGGTTAGGAGGCTCTTCAAGTATTTATAGAGAGGGAGCACAACAGTCTGCCTAGATCTTCAGCCGAGAATGTCGCGCTATGATCCAGGAATCACGATGCTCTCGTCACGTGTCCCACGTTTGTATGGATCGGATGAAGCACATTTGCATATCATGTAATAGCCTCCTTGACCCCCGATCCTTTCAGGCAGTCGTCTACAACATGGGGAGTACATCTTTGCATGACCGTGCCAAGTGTATAGCCCTCGGCGGCATGACCTTAGGTTACCACTTGGGAAAAACAAACACAGTTGTTGGCAACATAATGCCGACCGAGATAAGGTTCGACTGCTCCTGGCACGTCGTGCGCTCAACAAAGATCGAGGCACATTAGGTGACTCTGTCGAATCGCTCGGCAGAACATCAATAGGACCCTCCTTGGGCCTGGCCTAGTTTGAGCCCAGCATAAATGGGCCGAGAGTGATCATAGACTGAAGATCCGTTGTTATGTGATTCAGGCCTACCACACGACGAAGTTAAGTAACAACGTTGAATAGCTTGTTTCCAACAATCAACATATAGATTTCTCTTTAGTTGTCTTAAAGTCGAGTGATATCACCCTTTTGTGACAGAAGAAATCAATTAAAGTTTGACACAATTTGATTTAGGGTTTTAAGTTTGTGAGATCCTTTTAGCTTATCTTTGCCTGTGGATGTAAGCTTTTAGTTGCTCGAGTCACATGAATCTAATGTGTTTACATATGATTTATATATTGCCTTGTCAAAACATCTATTTTTTGTGTAGTTCGTGCAACAAATATATCTGATTAAGAGAAAAGAATGAATATGGAGAGAAGAACTGGAAGAGGAGGGAGAACATGAAATCAGACCCAACCATGTAGACAAAGTCATGAGGAATGTAAGCTAAATAATGGCACTAAAAGAGAGGAAGATAACGGGGGTGGATACCAATTTTCAACAAATCGAGAACTAGGAAGCTAACTGAAGATCACATAAATGGTACTCAATCACCTTTAACTACACTTTTTGTAGACAACTTACTAGAAATTATTTTAGTGGTTCGTACAATTCTTCAATAATTATGGGGTGGTACAAGATGCTTACATCATTTGGAAGAAGAGCAAGATGACAAAAGAGAAATTTAGGTTTGTAAGGTACAATTTAGCAGGTGTGGTAATTTTTAGGGCCAATGGCTTATGAATCAAAGACAAGCAACGTATAGTGAAATTAGCATGCAGTCTATAACATCACAACCTAAGTAGATGATAACCAAGCAGAAGAAGAAGAAGAGGAGAAGCAAGATGAATCTGCAAAATGAACCATTATAGAGGAGGACAACCAGGATGACAATAACATTGAGGAGGAAATTCAAGCTACCTTGCTCACTGGAAAAAAAATGGCCTTAACATTTAAAGGAACGAAGAAAGAGATCATGCAAAAAATGATAGCTCAAGAATTCAAGGATAATGCTATATCTCTTAGGAGCAAGAATGGGAAGTAATACCTAGGCATAGGCTAGGAGATGAAAATGGATGTTATTTTTTTAGTTTTTGTGAAGATCATATTAGGGAATGTAAGGGGAATTCGAAGTACTCACTAAAAGAGAGCAGTGTCAAAGATCATCAGGTGTGGAAGACCAAATATTCTATTCATTCAGGAATCAAAATTGGAAGATCTACATAGAGCTGAGGCAGACAAAATATGGTAAATTTCAAATATGGTGATGGCTTCCATGAAATACGAAGGAGCATCAAGGGAATTAATAACCATGTGGAATGGGAAGGTATTCTAGATGCAAAAGAGTACTTACCAAACACTTTATCATACTGCAGGGCTCATTATACAATCACTTTAATTGTGTGATTGTCAATGTATGTGCTCCTAATGATGTTATGGACAGAGGTAATGTATGGGATGAATTGGTGCAAACAAAAAGTTATTCTTCTCTACCTTGGTGTGTAGGAGGGAGTTCAATGAAATTAGATTAACGGGAGAGGGTAGGGTGTATATCTATATCTAGGGGGATGAAGAAATTTTTCAACTTTATTGATTCAATGGAGCTTGTTGATCTTCCAATGAATGGTATGAGATTTACATGGTCCAGCCTATAGGAGTGTCCTACCCTTAGCAGATTAGGTAGATTCTTTATAACACCGGAATTCCTATTGAGTTTCAATGTCATGTAATGTGGGTTCCCAAGGATAACATAAGACCACTGTCCAATGTTCCTATTTGATGAAAAAACAAAGTGGGGATCACCAAAGCCGTTTAGGCGTATAGATATCTGGTTGGTAACCAAAAATTTCATGAAGATAGCTAAGGATTCATGGGAGAAAATTTATGTACAAGGATGGGTAAGGTTTAGAATTGGTAAGAAGTTAAAATCAATCAAGATGGAGCTGACAATATCTAACGAGGTAGAGTTTGGTGATGTAAACAACAAGCTACAAGAGGTATAAGATAAGCTTCATTCCTTTAATGTTCTTAGTAAAAAAGGCAACTATCGGATATATAGATTGAAGACAGAAAGACAACTAGAGTTGAGGTCATGAGATTGTCAAGAATGTCAGAAACACCATAGAGACAAAAATTAAGATCAAATTTGGTTGAAGCTTGGAGATAAAACTAAAACTTTTGGATCAATTTCTTATGATCGTGAGAAGTTGAAAGAACCAAACAAGATCAGAGAGGTAGCATCAGAATTCTTTCAAGCAAAATTCAAAGATGATTGTGTAGGGAGATTAATTTTCAATGGCATTTCCCCAAGAACTCTGGATCACACCTAGGCTACAAATTTAGAAAAATCATTCACAACTGAGGAGGTGAAGTCTGCTATATTAGATTTCCATAGCCTTAAGGCACTAGGCCCGAATAGTTTCAGTTATTCTTTTATAATAATGGCTTGAAAGTTCACAAAGCATGAGCTGCTAATTCTAACAATTCAATTCAAATGCCAAGTTCGGGAAAGATATTAACTCAACCTTTTTAGCTCGAAATCCCAAGATGGATGGACCTTCAAATTTTAAAGATTTTAGAACAATTCGTTGTTGGATGTATCTACAAGATTCTTCCTAAAGTCATGGAGTAGTTTGAAGTTGGTCTTGCCTAGTCTTGTTTGGCAAACCCAAGCTGCTTTGTTGAAAGGAAACAAATATTGGATGACATCCTAATAGCTAATGAGGTAATTCATAGTTGGAAACATTCTCACCAACCATGAGTTATTTTCTAATTAGATTTTGAAATGAGCTGTGTTGTGTCAATTGGTCTTTTTTGTTGGAAGTATGTAAAAGGATGACCTTTACATCCGAATGGAATACTTGGATTCTTATTTGTATAGCCACTGGTTCCATGTTTGTTCTTGATGATGCCACAAAATGGATGATGGCGACCTCCAATCGGCTTCGGTCACTTGAGGCTCCTACACACAAGTCCAATAACTTTTTTTTTGTGTGTGTGTGTGTGGGGTGGGGTGGGGTGGGGGGGGGGGGGGGGGGGGGGGGGTCCAATCATGGACCTTTCAACGATTAAGAGAAACTATTTGTTTTCACTGTATATAGATATATAGATTGCATAGTTTCTTCGTGATTGAAGAGGAATTTAAAAACTTATGGGGGAAGGGAAATCCCTGGTGGATCATTGCCACCAATGATGCCTTATACAGTCCTAATTGATTTTTGTTCCAATTTTGCACTTGCCATCCTCGTGATGGAAGAGGGTTAGGGGCACTTTATGAGTGGTTGAAGGTATCTACTCTGCTTGGCCTTTGCCCTTTGCCCACGCCTTATCCAGGGAAGGCTCAGGTTGGACTTACTTTGTTCAAAAGCTCCTGCAGTTGACCAATAGAGGTCTTGGGATCTCTTGGTCGGCCTTGAGTCATGTTGACGGCCCGATTGGCATTGGGCTGAATCCAAGCTCATTGATTGAAGCGTAGACTGAGACGTAGGAATAATTTTCCGAAACAATTGTTTGATTAGGAAAGATATGATCCATATTCCACATAATTAATTGTTCTCTGCGTTTGGTCCTCAAGATCTTTTTGTTGGCTCGTCCATGTATCGCAATCGTAGGGTGTCTCTGAAAATCAAGCTCACATCTGGCGGTTATCCTTTTGTGTGCGTTAGTGCTATGTTGACGTGGCCTCTTTTCGTCCGTCACCTCTGCTATAATTTGACAATGGTGATCGTGCTTTATTATGTGAGCCCCTTATTTATAGTGTACTTTTCTACCATCATATATACCTCATCCTTCTACCTCTTTCCCTTTTGCTCTTTAACCCTATGTATTTTCTTGGGTTGCTCACCCTGTATTCCTCTACTTCTGCTATCTTCGAAGGAATTTTCTCTTAGATTTTCTCAACCTCTCACCTATATACCTTCTTTCTATGGTCCCTAGGAGCTTCTCCTAACTTTTCCCCTGTGGATCACTGGATTGGTCGTCTATCATCTCTCGACATTGCCCGTTCTCTATTTGCTTTGGCTTTGTCCGTGCGATATAAACATCGATGGGACTTTAGAGTATCCCATCGATCTCGATACCGACTGTGACTTATCCTCTGGTGAACTCAAGGAGGAAGGAGCTCTCCACAGTGCCCTATTGCTATGGTGGACCCAACTGATATTCTAAGAACTCAAGCCTAGGCTGTTGAAGGTATCTCATCCATGCTGTCGGACCATGACTTGGACAGGATCCAAGTCGCCTACTTGCTTCATAGAACTCTTTATTTGCGCTTGCCACTACCCAAGAAGAGGGCTTGTGCTGATTCCGGTGATGAGATATGTCTATAAGAGAGCAACTTGTAGTGCGGGTTATGCTTTCCAATCCATCCGTTCATTTGAAAAGTTCTTCAATACCTCAACTTGGTGCTAAGCCAACTAATGTCGAACACTTAGCGATTGATGATCTCCATGGTCACTCTCTGGCATCAATCGAGCGACGGGGAGAGGAGCCTTATTGTGGCTGAATTTTTTCATTGTTATTCCTTGAATGAGGCTCAACTTGAGTCCGCTGGTGGTTCTTTCAATCATGTGGGTTTCATAACTTGATCCCCAGAATTCCTTCCTTGAACAATGGGTGGAAAGACAATTTCTTCTTCATTGGAGGTGATGGCTAATAGTACTTTAGCCCAAGCGAAGCCTTGTCCGAGCACAACGAGGGTGCTCTACAAATGGGGCGACCCCAATGCCGAGGATGCAGCGACCTTACAGAACAGTTGGTGAAGCCCCCTACTCTTGCCCTACATTGATAAACTATTCGCTTTTGTTCGCTTGCTCGCTCGGCCCTGGCCCGCAAGTGAACACTCGACTTGTTCTCTTGTCGCATTCTCTCATTCTCTTCTTTTTTTTTAAAATCTACCGAACTTCTCAAAGGGGCCCTCCAAGAGAAAGGTGCCGAAAAGGCCACGTGTGAATCTTGGGCTAGCTGAAACGAGGGCCGAAAGGAGAGCCGAGAGGCACCTAGCCAAGATCCTTGAGGCAATGGCGCTCGGTGAGGGTAGCCCAGAGAAAGGAGAGACTATCAAACCATTGCTCTTCCACGCTCATTCCATCTACGAAAGAGTTCCGTACTCCATCTGGCCTAGAGCCCTCGATGCCATCCGTTACCGAATCAATGCTACCAACCTCAAATTGGTGAAGGGGCTACGTCGCTGACTGCCCCACCAATTGCCCACCTCATTGCCAGGGGCGGACCCAGGATTTGAGCCTGGGGGTGTCACCATCAAAATAATGAACAACTAAAAATTAAATTTATATTCAATAACAAAAAAATATAGGTATTCAAAATTTAATGAACTAAATTGGGGAGAGTTTGACTGAACAAAAGAGTATGGGAGTGTCACAGTGTTACACGATAAACTTAATTTACTCTTAAAATCTTTTAAAAATTTTTTTTTTTTGCTTTAAGTGGAGCATGGGGGGGTGTCACGTGACCCCTCCCCCCTCCCCCCAGTAGGTCCGCCCCTGCTCATTGCGCTCGTGGATAAGGGGAAGGCTGTTATGGGGCTGTGTCTAGTGATGTTCCTTCGGGTGACTTGTCAACCAACCATATTCTTTCAATTGACCAACTTGATCCTCCTTTCTTTATTGCCCGATTTTGGGTTTGATGTATTCTTTTCTTGAAGATTTCAAACTTGTGGGTTATTGTGATAGCGATTAGGCCAGAGGTTCGGATGATAGGAAAATTACAACCAGGTTTGTTTTTTTTCATGGGAGTGAGGACGTTTGCATGGAGCTTGAAGAAGCAACATCTATTGTTATGCTCTCTATTGTGAAGTTGAATATGTTGCGGCAACATTTTGTGTTTGTCAAACTATTTGGCTTTGAAAACTTTTGAAGGAGCTCTACTTGTCTCAAGAGAAATCAACAGATCAGATTTATATCAACAAGTCAACACTAGCTTTTGAGAGGCAATGCAAGCACAAACAATCCAAAGCAAAAACTGAAAAACAAAGAAAACAAAGAATGGTGGACATTTTTTGATGAAGAGCAAAGTGAAAATTGTATTGCGCACTTTCTCTGTAACAGAGGAATCATCGACATTCACAGGGCAGTATGTATTTTCTGCAATAATGAAGTGGAAACTCAAGAACATCTATTTTTGCACTGCCACAAAGTCTGGGTTTTGTGGTGCAAATTCTTATTTTTACGGGGGCTGGAATGGGTGGTTCCAAATTCAGTAGCAGATTTGTTCTGTTGGTGGTCTAATTGGAAGTTCAAGAAGGGTTCCAATAAAATAATTATTGATTTGTGGTTTTCTCTCCCCCATCACTATTATCTACTCTCTATGGATTTTGAGGAATAAAGTGGTGTTCAAAGAAGGGGGGATCTGTTGGGAGAAAATGGAAGCAAACATATTATTCAGATGGGTTAATGGAGCTTTGATGCATCACAAAGGGAGTCCTCTCAAGGTTAATGATATTCTGTTTAATTCTCAAGGGCTCATTCAATGTGGAACCTTTCTATCATAGCCTAGTGTTTTTTCTTTTTTCTATTTTTCTTGGGTTGTTTTAGTTCCTGAATCCTGTTTTTGGGTTGGTATCTTACCATCTTTTCTTGGGTTCTTAGGGGTTTCTCCCTTTTTAATATATTCTTTTTTAGCCCTTCAAAAAAAAGAAAATTGTATTGCGTAGAAAAAAGGTACTTTTTTCATGATCAAGGAAATGGTAAAGCCATCTGACCTATATTTGACTAATTTTTTCAAAGAATTTGTCTACTTTGATATGGTCTTCATGAGTAGCAACTCTCCCTTTTACCTTAATTTGTATATTTTACCTTCTGAGGCTTGTAAATGACAAGGGCTACAGTTCAATGGTGATGGACTTGTCGCAAGTCTCTCAACATGCTTCTAGAGAAAAAATTGTTATGAAATTACCATCTCCTTGGAAAAAGTCTCTCAAATCGTGTCTAGTTCATGAGCTAAGTTTGGGTTAAATTATTTTTTGCTAAATTTCTTTTATTATTTGATATTTTATAATTTTTTGTATAGTTTTTATAAAAAAAAATTCAGTCTCTTCATTCGTATCAATGAGAGAAATCAAAACGTATGAAAGTATGGACCAAAATTGAAAAAGTCAGTATACGACAACGCTAAAGATACCAAAAACTGTTTTTCCTAAATTTTGTTTGTCTTAGTAAATTTTTTATGACGACTTCTTTGATTTTTTTAGTCAAGATGAATGATAAATCGATCTAAATTTTGGTGCAAAAAGGATTAAAAAAAGATCGAGTAATTTTACCATTTGGCCATGATAGCTAATTCATACTACACAAAAAAGGGTTGTTAAAACTTAACTTTTTGTCGGACAATTTTGAAAAAAACTTTTGTGACAGAGCTTCATCATTTTGTTCATGCTAAATTAGGTTCTCCATTTCTATATATTAGAACAGAATATTGTTTTCTCCTCCTCTCACACACAAAAAAAAAACTTCCAAGAAAAAAAGTACCAATTAGTGTCTACAATATGCGATATCGGAATATGAATTTAGTATCAATGAGACAGACACATATTAAACATTTCAGATAGTAAAGGGCTAACTTATGTTTACTAGATGTTAAAGACCAACAAAAAACCAAAAGTAGCTACACTATAGCACTACAAAGGCCAAACTAGAGCATACCCACCACTTCATCTTCAAATCTTCCCATAACTAAGCAAGAATGGATACATTATTTCACATCTTCACCCTCCTTCCGTAGTAGATTCTCCTTAACCTTTCACCTACACTACCTATATTCATATCATTCTTCTCATAATCTACAAGATTTCCAAACAATTCAAATCTCAAACCAGACTCTCTCTCTCTCTCTCCCTCTCCCTCTTCCTGTATATTTCAATGGAGCAATATTTGATGTGGCCGAAGGGAAAACACAGTCTGGGTTCGTATCTCCAACCCTCAACCAACCCTAATTTGTATGGAGATTCATGGGAAGAACAGGCTTTTGCAGAAGATGCAGCTGGGGTTCTTGGAGGGTGTGTTTGGCCTCCGAGATCATACTCTTGTAGCTTTTGTAGAAGAGAATTCAGGTCAGCTCAAGCCCTAGGTGGTCACATGAATGTCCACAGGAGGGATAGGGCTAGACTAAAGCTGTCTCCAAACACTACCCATGATCATGAAGATCTAATCCATCAAAACCCTATTCCAAATCCCATTCCATCATGGGATCCTCAATACCCATCTCGGGTTTGTACCATGGTTTATAACCCTAATCCAGATTCTGATCATGTTTTCTTTGCTCCTCCTTCCTCTATTACTAGGGTTTCACCTCCTCTGAAACTCGAAAATCACAACAAAAAGTCATTTATGCCCCTTTTTCCTTCTATTCTCAAAGAACATGGCAAGAAGCCACCCATATATTCCCCTCCATCGTGGTCGAAATCGGTTGGCGATAAGAACTCTTGTGTTTCAGAGAAAAATGGTTCAGAGAGGAACTCAATTTTTTTTGGTTCGATGTCTAAGGAGGACTATGCCGCAGGAGATTTGTCAATAAGCTTGAATTTGGTTGTTCGTCAAACTCGCCCGAACTCATCTGGGGGTATGGAGGAGGAGGCTATTAGTTCCAAGAGGAGGAGAATTGATTCAACAACTTCCACATTTTTTCCAAAATCAAGTTCAGCTGATAGTCATGAGCATTTCCAATCAGAAGTAGTTGAAGGTAGCTCAAGTTCTGAAGAGGAACTGGATCTTGAACTGAGACTTGGGTGATTGGCAAGAGGTGAAGTAAGAAAAAACTACCATAATTTGTGCTTATATAATCTCACAACTTGTTTTTTTTCCCCCTTTGTGTTTGTTTTTCTCTAGATGCTATTTCTTCTTTTCCCCCTTTGCTGTAAAGCCAAGGCCTCCTTGCTTTGAGCATCATGACTTTTCCTCTTTTTCTCTGAGTACTTGTGAATTTGCAGGGTGTAACAATAATTTGTATGGAATTCAAAGAAAAGCTTGAACCACTCCCTTCCTCAAAATTTTGATTGAAGTTAATCGTAGTTGCAATATCAACCGAATTCATCGACGTTACCTAGGCGTTTCGGCTTGTAAAATTGCATCGAAAAATACGTAAAAAGTTAGGACAGAAGGTTGAATATTTTGTGTTTTAGACAAGAAATAAGTTTTTAATGGTGAATAAGATAAAAGTCCCATGTGACAAAAAGTTGTTCAATCCAAACCTTACTAGCCTTGATTCAGGATTAGCTCTCCCGACATAGAGATCATAGTACATAGTACTTGTCATATTGTAATCATATTGTCAGTTCTTGAGATTAGTTGTGATAAAAGATGACTCTTTGCAGTGTTTAACAACAATTCAATGCATGTCTAGGTTTTAGGTTTGTGATTAGGGTTGTGATTAGCGTGTTTGAACTACACCATTAATGTTGATACGTATCTCGAGACTGTTATTTAAAGAGACATGAGTATGGATAATGACTCTGAAATGATGTAGTTATGCCCGTAGTTCATTCATCTTTGTAAGTTGTAACTTATATTGAAACATTTATAAATTCATTTCATTGCCAATTAAAAAAAAATGAAATCAAGCTTAAAACCATGCACGTTCAAAATTAACTTCAATCCACCACCCTTCATGAAGATGATTCTTGCTTATTTCATAATATATATGTTAGTAACTTACACGCTTTGTTATGCTTTGATAGACTGCATGTCTAGCTTGAACATTGACTAACAAGGAGAGAGACCATGTGTATGCAAAAATTATCAAGTACTTTCGGAGTACTACATGACATTATTAGTACTTCAGATGAGGGCAATTGAAAAATCACAACAAACATGATGTGCGTTAGTTTTTGTTTTTTATTCACATAACAAAACTGCGTCATCATCTTTCACCTCATAAATTTGTTGCAACATTATGGAAGCATCAGTGTGTGGTACAATACTGATTGCAGATGCAGTGTAACAGCATCAGTAGTATCGAACGATGAGAATTGGTAGTAAAGGTCGTGAGTTTTCAAACTCCTTTCAACTAAAAAAAGCATTTAAAGTGTCTAAATAGTTGCGTAACAGTTGACTATCAATCATCAACAGGTTTGTGAATCAAAATTAAACCGTTACGTAATAGAAATCGATCACAATAGAGATAATTCTCCTTCTCACCGATATATGGAGACATAATAGCATCAAAATGAACCCAAATCATTACGTAGAGGCTGATATACCTAACGGCCAATATTTAATACTCTCAGAATATTGAATGATACTCTGATAATATTGAATAGATTTAAGCTTGTAAGGGTGTGATGAAACTGACATAGGATACAGTGAGCTTTTTCCTATTCTGTAGCTTACTGACATTCCATCAGAAAACAACTAAACTAACCCAGAAAGTACCCAAACTTTTGTGTTTTCAAGGACATATAAGTCAGACACATCGCAACATCGATTCCCTTTTGCCTTGTATTATTATCATCCCCATCTCATCAAAGATATGTTACAGTTTCAGTACATATATAAATATATATATATATATATATATCCATATAAATCCACATTCTTGTTTCTCTCTCCTCTCACTACTTTTTTGCTCTACTTCTCAATCCTTCCAAAATTGCCACCAACTCCATGGAATCAATCCCTTTAAGTATTGAACATAACCCACTTTTTTAATCACACAGAGAATATTATCACTTCACAACTCATTCGCGCTAACTACGGGTGTCTTGTTTGTTCTTCTGAATAAATTATCAATTAATATGCTTATTTTCACTTTCATCCCCTAAACTATTGCAAAATTTGTTTATATTATTCCTTAACCTTTTTTTTTTTTTTGTTACTTCGGAAAAATTTTCACTTCTATCTCCTCAACTTCTTTCTGCCTGTACGTCCGAAAAAAAGAAAAAAAAGGAAAAAAGGGTGAAAGAAAAGAAAAAAGAGTGATAGATGAGATAGAGAGGAAAAAAAATCATACGTACTAATCACATGGCAAAATATTCATTGGCATAAATTAACTACATCATAAGAGCTTTAAATGAATTATAAACAGGCACCAAAAGAAGCTATAGTTTCCATCAAAATATAGATCAGTTTGGTCTCTCATAATAAATCCATGGACTCCTCCATTGTGCCCAAAACCCTAGAGCACTCTATATCCTAGTGTTTCGATCTATGCTTTGGGCAGTGGAAAGGGGTATTATAGGGATCTTAATTGGGTTGCAAGAAATTAGTTTTGCCATCCATTCTGACGAAATTCGCTTGCATAATGTTAAGAATTAGACTTGATTGTAACTGTCTTTTTAGTTTAGGGATGAAATTGAATCATGTAAAAGTTTAGGGATGATATAAACATATGTTGAATAGTTTAGAGGATAAAAATTAAAATAACCTTTTGGTTAATTACCCATACATATCAACTTGGAAGAATAAAGATAGAATAAGGGATAAAGAATAAAGAATAGCCTCGAAACCCTAAACCTAGCAACATGTGGTAATTTTAATTTCTTAAAATCAATAGGGGTATCTATTTACACTTATTTCTCTTCAAGGAAAGTTGATAGACAATTTCCTTTTGACTTAAATGAAGTTGCAGATAACCAGAGAAAAGAGATTGGAATTGAAAGGAATTAAGTTGCACCAAAACAAAAAACATCAAATTTAAAGCAATAAATTGAAGTCATTTTTAATGATTTGAGGGTATTATTTTTGATATGTGTAATTGCAAGTGAAAGTGAAAGAAAGAAAGAGAAAATGTTTGCTTTGGTATTGAGGAAGATCTAAATCTGTGTAAGAGGGTATGAAAGGTGATTGGTTGGGGGGTTGTGTTTTTTAGGGTTGTTGAGTTTGATTGGTTTTAATTGATTAATAATAGTTGCAGAGTGACAGAAGTCCACATGGGGGAGTTAATATGAAATTTATTGAAGGAATTGGGGAGTTATTCTCACCTAGAATTTCTTAGGTTAATTAGAATATTGTCAAATTCCATTGGATTCATAATGCAATGTAGGGTTTCCCAAGAAAAATATTCTAAGCCATTAATTAAGCTTTTGTTTATAATTCTTTTGACAACTAAGAGTATATTTGCATGGGAGAAGGCTACTATTACTACACATTACTACAATTGTTTTATTCTACTCTCTCTCTCTCTCTCTCTCTCTCTTAATCTATGCTGGGAAAATCTTACAGACCAGATCGACCAATTCTTTTTCTTTTTCATGTACATGATGTTTTCCTTCTTCTGGTTTATGTGGATGATAGTAATGACTTAACTTCGATAAATGAGCTTATAGATTTTAATTTTGAAAACATTAATAACTTTTTTTTCAATTATCTGATCTCATAACCAATGAGTTTTCTTATCAACTCGATTGATAGGGTTTTTGGTCGAGTTTTCTCTCGGCTCTTCCATTGGTTATATGCCAACTCACCTACCCAGATCAATGAATTCTCCCGATTTAGCAGATCTGACTTGGTATCAAGCATCTGTGGATTACTAAGCTGTGGATTACTAAGCTGTGGATTGAGATCTTAAGATCTAGCTAGATAATACTTACTACATCTTAGGAAAAACCCATCCAGCAAAACGAGATTCTTTCATAAGGAAGGAGTTTGTCGAACGATAGAAATCTAACGATTTCGAAAAATATCTATGTCTGAATTTGTTCGCACGTCCTTAATTTCTCGAGTTTTATTGTATATTGAGGTGATCAACTGTTATGTGGACTCTATAATTTTCCACCAGCAAATTGGGCCTTAAACAAGCATGGATGGATCAGAACATGACTCTCAAAATGATAAATATTTAAATTATGAGGCATAATGTCGAATGTTTTCATTTAAATTTAAAAGCCCACAAAATCCACATAGTTCTTCATATATATTATGTACAACAATATATTCACTCAACATTAGTCTACTTAATTAGGTTGAGTTTGAGCTAACTTGGTTTTTATTAAAAAAAAAAGCCAGTATTATTTGATATTACATAATTAATTTTTGTATGATTTTTCGTCAAATTTTTGCATTCTCTAATTCGTCTCGAGGAGAAGAATCAGAATAGTATTATAATATGAACCGAAATAAAAAATGTCTACATAAGACGACATGGAAAGAAAAATAGTGACAATTTATCCTATCCAAGAAATTTGTTTTCAGGAAACTTTTTGAGGCTTTACGTTACTTTTTTACTTTTCAAATTCTTTTCATCGAGAAGAATGATCAATCCAAAAAAATTTTTACGCAAATATGATCATAACAATCAAGAAAAAATGGCCAAAGAAATAGTGATATTAAAACTGAAAATTTTAGGGGAAAGGAGGCCTTACTATAGCTTTTTCCAAAGGCAATTATTAAGGCTTTGTTTAGTCGACCAAGAAAAGAAAAGAAAGTACGAGAATATTTACCTGTATTCTTAATGTGTGGGATCCACGTCTCTAACTTTTTCACTATGATGAGTTTTCCGTCAACATATCTTGCAAAATATACAATATTTTATAAGAATTTTATTTTTACACTGTTTTGTGACATAATTAAACTATTAATTTTTAACTTTTCCATAAATTTCTCTTACCAAATGAAGACCAAAATTCACCAAAACTTTCTCAGTAACAATTTTTTTCATATCAATATTTTGACAAATGAGAAAAGCCCAAGACGTGGACTTAGAAAGTCTTTATTATGTCGAAGCCCTAGTAGGCATCAAAGCCAGCTTCAGCAATCAAGCTGGATCTGGACGTAAATGGGCCTATCAATTGGTATTTTGGGCCAATTGCACTTTAATGGGCAGCATATAGCCACCTAATTTAGTTATTCAGCAATACAGTTGGGCCGTAGTCGGCCCGAATTACGTACTTATGGGCTTATGGTCCATAAAATGGGCGGCCTTAAATCAGAAAATTTATACTAATTTTTTTTGCTAGAAAAATTTATACTAATTACATCTTTACTTATGGTTCGTATGTTATGAAATATTTTAGACTCTAATTTTAGCATCAGCAGATCTGAAAACTAATAAATTTAATCTTTTTTTAAGCCATTATTTAATATATGTGATGTCAAATGTGTACAGAACCGATCGAAGAATATTCTTATTCTAAGATATATGTTTACTAACTGATCAGTGGCGTCACTTGATCACTATCATGTCTCTCCACCATCGCATTCCAACACCAACCGTCACCATCTCTTCTATTACCTTCAAACTAACCCCATCTCGACCGATTCTAGCATCTGCACACAAAGCCTTCTTTGCCACCTCAACGACTTTAAGTCACTCTTAATCAACCCGTTATGTGCAAAGTCATAATTCGAAATTTGAAATGGTTTATCAATGGTTAAATATTCTATTCATTATTTCATATAGAGGTCAAACTTTGTATTCTATATTGTATGTAAGATGATGGGCTATACGCATATATTTAGACAGAGTTTTCGATTTTTTCGTCAGAAGAAGGTACGTGTTACATCTCAAAGGCATCATAAATTTTTTAAGTTTAGGCCAAAGCACAATATTAAGGGATGAACTAAAGAGGTTGGAGGTATTGGTAGTTATATATATAGTTGACCTAATAAAAAAGTCAAATGAATAAAGTAATTATATGTATAGTTGACTTAATAAAAGTCAAATGAACAAAGTAATTAGATTAATGGCTTCATTAACAAGCCAAGACATGAGAACACATGCTTATCATGAGGTCACACTAGAAATACTTGTACCTAAAGTACAAGGCAGGTTAGTTTGAATATATAATAGATATATCAGTCTCAGTTTAATTAAAGAGTCTTGCTAATTATCGTCCACTAAGCGATAGATAATATACGCATTATACTAAACAAATACGAATATCAATACATATTTTACAGATATCGATATACTTTTACGTACATATTATCTATCGTCTAGTGGGCGGTAGTTAGCGTTTTTCTTAATTAAATGCCATTATTGTATAATGAATATAACTAACAACGTGATCAATAAAACTAATCCATCCTTAGACGGTCAGCTACTTCTTTTTCTGCAGGTTATAATGTGGCAATATCATTCATACATTATCAGTGTTTGTCTTAATATGTATGTGCATGTATGTAGTTCTATGTAAATATTATAAATTTAAGACGATTCAAAGAGACACAAATTGTATATATTCAAATAGTACAACGTGTATTCAGTGCCGGCTCTGAGCTAAAGACATAGATGCCCTCGTTTTAGCCAGCCCCACGCCCACACACACAAATTACAAAATTTAAAATTACATATGATCTATGAGCTATTCTCAATTTTGAACGCGTAACGTCACAAGAAAAGTCGAATAAAATAGTCATTTTACATGAGTTGGCGAATAAGATTGGACTATATGTGAGCTACAAACAAATACAAGTGTTTGATGCACCTCAACTAAAGTGTTCACACGATGTAAACTGCTCATTTTATAGAGTTTGATGAACAGTTTAGTCGTACAAAAAGTCAAATTGATTGAATATAATATCGAAATTATAGGATCAGATAACATGAAAGAAACGATAAGTATCATGCAGAAATTAACCCTAATGGGCTGTCCGAGTGGCCGGAGAGGATAAATTATAAATTCTAGGGGTTATTGGAGAATTTGTCTGGTCATTTTCATTCGAAACTCCAAGGACTAATCGGTAATTTATGTAGGAACTTCCCAACCCTTATCCTAGCTTGATTCCAACCCTTATCTCGATAACGTGACTTGAAATGTCCAATTAATTTTCTTATATATACAAATAAAATATTGACAAACTTTAGCAAATAAACTGTTCATATTGGTGATGTGTAAAGCCTTCGTTTGTCAATATAAGTGATGATCAAATAGTCGGTTGTTATTATATTTACACCTAAGGTGAATCTATATATGGCACATTTTGCCTCAAACTTCTGGTCGGTTGCTACGATGAGATGTGATTACATCAAACCCACACAAGGTTACCAAATCGTCATCACAACTACGAGTGAAATCGGTCCAGTTTAATTTAATTTGATTGAAAAATTCAGATCAAATTGGTAATTTCAATTTGTATTTTTCTAAACAAAAATAGAAACGAATTATTTTAGTTTGATTCGGTTTGATTTTTTCTATTTCGATTTAATTAGGCTTGGTCCTAAAATTTAAATTTTCATATTGATTAACAGGACGGTGAGGAATTGCATAAGCAAAAGGCATGCTACAGCCGACAGTTGAAGTAATGAAGTAAGTAATTAGTAATAGGAAGTGTCATAATCAGACGTGCCGCCATTGCATCATGTGACATGCTTAAGCTCAAGGTTACACGCTGCCCCACCCAGAAGGGGGACAGCCTAGTGATGACTGATGCCGATTGGATACCACAATTTTACCCGTCTTATTCCGACCCGACTGAGACGGACTGGAGTACGGGTACTTGCCGTGCAGTCCTAACTAGAAATTTTTTAAATCCGGCATTTGAAATTTATTTTAAAAATTTGGAGTTCATGGTTAATTCCGAAATAATTTTTCAAGTAAATGGTAAATTTTTAGGACCGGGGACCCTACAGTGCGCAATACATAGCAGGGTGTATTATGCGTCAAAATGACGTCGTTTTGGTGCGTAACACGTGCTGCTATGTGCAATGCACATCAGCCTCCCGATTTTTGAATTTTTAGTACTTTTCGAGATTAAATTTTGGATAGCAAGACTGAAAGCGGTTCAAATGAGTGGTGTCGGTCATTTTTTCTTTCTCTAAAATAGGGTGCCAGTAAGATTTGTGAAGTTAAGACTCTTTTTTTCAGATAAAAATAGCTAGTTTAGACAAAAAGTAATTTGGTGCATGACGCAACCTGCTGTGCGAGCTGCATAACAAGTACCCCAATCTGAGTCAGATGGGTACTGAACTATTTTTTGGTTTTCGGTTTGGTTTTAAAAATAGAATAGAAAAAAATTGAAGTTTTTATAATAGTTTTTTATTCCTCTAAATAGATATTATGACAAGTTAATCCTCCCGTAACACAAATTTAAACATGCTCAAATGAATTATTTTGATACTACATTGATGAGTTTCTTATAAGTTTTGACCAATTCACATCAAACCAAATATATATAATCTCAAAGTTGTCAATTCTTTATCGGCAATTATATTTATTTTCTTTATTAGGACGGTCTCTTTCAATACGGGTATATCTCTCTCAAAATAATTTGAGTTTACTGTAAAAAATATTTTAATGACATCCTGTATTATTTATTTATTATTTCGAGACTTGAAGTACAAAAATACACAATTAACAATTACCTTAATTTTAATTCTAACAAGAAAATTAAATAATTAACACATTATTCGCTCTGTGTCTTTATTTTAATTAGGTTAAAGCATAAGCCTTTTATAAATAAAAAACGCATTACTATTCTTGTAGCGCCTGAGATTTTGAAATACTCCGATACAATCTAGTATAAGCTAGTACAGACTATTCACTATAAGAAAAATCATTTATGGCGACGAAATCGGAAGACGAAATTTAATTTCGTCACCAAATGGGTGTATAGGGCGACGAAAAAAATATTTTGTTGTTTTTTTAAAAAATATTGGTGAGGAATTTATTTTCCTCGCCAAATTTACTTCGTTAGCGACGGAATTTTATTTTTCGTCTCTAAATATGTCATTTAGCGACGAAATATTTTTTTAAATGTACATATGGCGACGAACTATATTTTTTGTCTCCAATATAAGTAGTTTTAGTGAGAAAAATACTATTTCGTTGCCAAATCACATATTTTGAGCGAAAAAAATATTTTCTCGCCCAAAATACCTATTTGGAGACGAAAAATATAATTCTTCGCCATATATATAAATTTGGCGAGAAAAATAATATTTCGTCGCTAAATGACATATTTTGAGACGAAAAATATAATTTCGTCGCTAACAAAAAAATATATACATTTATTATATATATATATATATATATATATATATATATATGTATGTATGTATGTATGTATGTATGTATAAAGATACACATTATATATACATATATTATATGTATTATAGACATGTATGTATAAGGAATACATATATTAGACATATGTATCCCCTATATATGTATATGCATACATACATACATACATATATATATATATATATATATATATATATATATACACACACACAAATATGCGCATATTCAATTGGTACAACTATTAAGAGGAGGGGGAGAGAGAGAGTGGAGAGCTAGCTTGGTGGGCCACTGGCGGACCTACTAAGGGGGGGAGGGGTCACGTGCCACCCCCATGCTCCACTTAAAGCAAAAAAATTTTTTTTTTAAGATTTTAAGAGTAAATTAAGTTTATCGTGTAACACTGTGACACCCCCATACTCTTTTGTTCAGTCAAATTCTCCCTAATTTAGTTCATTAAATTTTGAATACCTATATTTTTTTGTTATTGAATACAAATTTAATTTTTAGTTGTTCATTTATTTTGATGGTGACACCCCCAGACTCAAATCCTGGGTCCGCCCCTGTGGTGGGCCCCAGTACCAACTAATATTTTTAGTATAAGACACAAATTACCGAGCTACCTGTTCTGTTTTAGTGACAACATATGATATGTTTATATCGGTAAGTTTCCATATGATATGTACCGGTACGTGATTAACAAAATTGCTTTTAATTGAGAGACGAGGGTTCTAGTAATTGTCTAAGTTGTTGTACATATTTATATTAATTAATAAAATTTCAAAAAATATGAAAAAATTAAATACCAAATGATAATAAAACAATGAAATTGAGACCGAACCTTAGTAGTTGAACAAGCATTTTCCACCAACCATGTCTCCTCGCATGCCCTTTGTGGTTTCATTGAACAAAGTGTGGGATTCAAAAATGGTTGTTGTATTTTTTTATTTTTGATTAGAAAGAGATAAATTTATTAATAAAAAAAAGGCATTGTTGTTAAGAAACGTGCATTCTACCTATTTTTCTTTATTTATCCCCCAAAAAAAAAAAATTCTTCCTTTTTGTAAGTCAGTGACATGAGAGAGATGACTAAGAACTTTCCCACCCAAGGTCATGCATTCGAACCCCACTAGAAACCACTTATTTCTTAACTTCAGCGTCCCGAATACTAGTCAATAATACGTGGGGTATCCCCAATGCTGACCCGATACCTCGGCTATCAAAAAAAAATTAGGACTGAATTATTTTTTGTTAAATATAATATGTGTTACTGTGGAGACTCTAACAAAAAAATTAGACGTTTCATGCCCTCAGAGAGTGCTTTCATATTTCATAACTTTTTTTATAGGTTTTGGTCAAATTTTTTGAATTATTTTTTCTGTCTTGACGAAAAAAATTAAAAAAACATAAAAGATGGACTGAAATTAGAAAATAAATTTTAAATAAGACGATATCAAAGACGCTAAATACGGCAAACAAATATTTTTTTCGAACTTGCTTAGTCTTTAATAAACTTGAGGGCTTGTGGTCAATATATATTTTTTAGATTTCATAAGTCAAGATAAATGATTAATCAAAAAAATTTAACACAAATTTAATAAGTTATTAGAAAAATAACTAAAAATGACAGTGTTAATAATTCTTAAATATTAAAGCCAAAGGGGGCTTAATTTCGAAGACCAGTCTCATCATACACTAATGAATAATAAAATTAAAGTCTATATAACGTCCACTATGAATTTTTTCAACATAAAAGTTGATCGGTCACCAAATCAAAGGCTTCGTAAGACCCATGGTTGTCGACTAATTATTTGCTAGCGCATTACGCGAATTATTCCTTATCTCTTCACAACCGAGCTAAATGTTAATGTCTTACCCGTAAAATTTATTGCTACCGGATGATAATATTCCAAAACCACCAGATGATATTTCAAAAATATTAAATAATTACTCATGGTTATCACTGACTAATGACTATCACTGCCGGCCCCAGCCTCTCAGATTGTTTTAACCCTTCAACTCATTACAGAACACCTTTTGGTAGAACAAGATGGTCGCAACTTGGTTTATGTGAAGGAATCAATCCCACATCGCTAAGATATTAAAATATGGGTAACCTTATATACATGAGAGGCCACTTCATTCATTGTTAATTGGTTTTAAATGGATGCTTCTACATGGTATCAGAGCCCAAAAAGGCCCAACGGCCGAACAAAGCCCACGATGACAGACCCAAGTAGAAAGGCTGCACGAAGACGACCCAAAAAGAGGCGCACGTGACAGACCTAAATACGGGCTGCACGTGAGGGGGCGTGTGAAGGAATCAATCCCACATCGCTAAGATATTAAAATATGAGTAACCTTATATACATGAGAGGCCACTTCATTCATTGCCAATTGGTTTTAAATGGATGCATCCACAGTTTATATATAATATTTGTTGACCAGTCATCCAAGTTACCTACGGCAAACAGTTTAAGCAGGCATATATATACACACACATAGAGAGAAAATTTCTAATAAAGGATTTCTCATTTTGTAAAAGTATGGACCTCTTTTTTTTCTGATAAAATTTGGATGATTCAAATCGGTCAATGTGTTTAAAACATGTTGTTAAGGATATTCGAAAGAAATCATCTTAAAATATTACCGGAAAAGGCTTGATGAAAGTAGTTTTTCATAAAATTGTTCATGTTAGGAAAAAAGAGGTCTGCAGTAGATCCCTAGTTTTGCTAAAATGTCCCCTTCCTACGAAGGATTTTTCATTTTACTAAAATTGAACCTCTTATTTTCTGATCAAATTTAGATGATCTGAACCGTTTAATGTGTTTAAATGTATTTTTAAGGGAACCCGCGAGAAATCAACTCGAAGTATTACCGGAAAGAACTTGATCCAAGTAGTTTTTTATAAAATTGTTCCTGTCAAAAAATAAGACGTCTACATTTTAGCAAAATGAGGAATCTCTTATTAGAAGATACATATATACATATATATATATATATATATATATATATGAATACGTATATGTATATGTTTGCTTTATAATAAGAATAGATATTTTCCTGAATACGAACAACCCTTTACAAACCGACCATTTGACCATTTCTCTTTTTATTAGGAATCCCTCCCTTTCCCTTTCCCTCTCCTCTCAACAGTACCCTATGTGACCCTGATCAAAAATGGAGTTTAATCTCTCAAGTAGAGAGAAAACCCACCAAATAGTGCAAAGTTCAGATGATGTTTCAGGCCATGTTAGGTCATATACATGCACCTTTTGCAAAAGAGGCTTCTCAAATGCACAAGCATTAGGTGGTCACATGAACATCCATAGGAAAGATAGGGCTAAGCTCAAGGAATTCCCAGAAACCCTAGTTTCTCCCTCTGATGATTCGTCGTCACAAGTCGAATCAAGTGAAGAGAAAAGCGGGAGCCTGAAAACGACATGGGTTTTTTCTAAAGATGATGATTATCACCAGCACGAGGTTTCTAGAGGAAAAGATGGTGGTGTTGGAGAAGTGAAGCAGCTGTGTTTGTTTGCTGATCATAAACAAATATCAAGCAGAAATTATGAAGAGATCAAAAGCAAAGGGTTGAGTCCTGGTTCATCATCACATGAAGAAGTGGACCTTGAGCTTCGATTAGGGTTGGAACATCATGAGAGATGATCAAAACAACAGGTGCATGTGATTTCTGTTGAATTGTTATAATCTTTGTTGGGTTTAGTTTCTTCATATCCTTGTTTTTCGAAATTTTTTGAAGTCCTATATGTGATAAACAAAAGCTCTTTTTTCTGGCTCAGATATCCAGTTATAAAAAAATAGCTCTCTGAAAAATATCGTTGTAATCTGGTTGTACTGCAAATTTTGCCTATACATACACACACATATATAGATACATACAGAGAGAGAGAGAGAGAGAGAGAGAGAGAGGGAGGGAGAGAGAGAGAGATCAGCAAAAGGAACTTTATTAGAAGAAATTAAAAATTTGGCAGATATATCCCAACTAAGTTGGCGGCCATACTCTAGCGATCAATAGCCAAAGAAACAACTTAGAGAAAGAGAATGAAAAGATGTGCTACCGTCCCAGAAAAGTTTTTTTCAAAAATGTCTCAAATTCAAAATCAAAAGTTAGGATTTTTTTCAATTTAAAAACTTACACATTCAAGTAAATTTACTCTATTAATTGTGAATGATGGTAAGTTTTTTTAAAAACTTTTTGGGACCAAAAACTTTTCCAAGAATAAAACATCCAACAAATAGTTAAACGAAAGCAGATAACCTCATCTTCATCCTTATCAAAAAAAAAACCTCATCTTCATCATGCGTGATGTTTTGTTTTTTGGATAAACAAGCGTAATGGTTTTGAAAACAGTAATTGCGGACTAATGGTTCGTGTTGTCTTCCATGAATCCTCTTAATCTCCGTAACCTGATTTTGAGATTAATAAAGTCCTTTTCTTTTGCCGTGAAAAAAATAAATAAAATGGTTCGTGTTGTCTGCCTTGTATGGCTATTAACTTGTCTGTTAACCCCAAGGGGTTGTCCGAGTGGTAGAACAGGCAAGCTGTAAACCCCAGATGCTGAGTTCGAAACTTGGCAACCGCAAAAACTTGGGGCCACTGGAGAGTATTCCCGGTCGTTCACTTCAGGGCCCCGAGGACTAGTCGGCATAGGTGGGGGGCTCCCCCAGGCAATCCCAGCCTGGTCCCCAAGCCGTCGGACACCTCGGTTAACAAAAAAAAAAAAAACTTGTCTGTTGCAAATAGAGCCCATTTGTAAAAATAAATGAAACTTTTATATGGTGGGAGTCATCATCATGTAAAGCTTGTTTGTATTGTAATTGAGGTTGCCTAGTACAAATATGACACGTTAAATATCCAGCGATTTATTTTTTATGTAACTTATTATCCGAATGATAACAAAAAATTTCGTATCTGGTTTAATGCACCAATCAATCTCACCACCCACTAGTGCTTAACCACACCTGTTGAAGGCTAGGATTTGGCAAAGCAATAAGTTTATATACATATCCTTTAGCTTACATCCGCTCACACTTTGCCTACATGTTTGAGATTTTGATTTTTTGATTACTGATTTTTTATTTTTTATTTTCTTTTGAGGATTTAGTGGCTGGAGTTCATGTGTTATGTAGGTTGGGTGTAAGCGGGTGTAAGTCAAAGAATGTGTATACAATATTACTCTTGGCAGAGGAGGATCAATAAATCTAAATACACACCCTTTTGGCTCACACCCTCTTACACCCTACTTATATGTATGAGATTTTAATTTTTGAATTTTGAATTTTGAATTTTGAATTTCTTTTAAGGGTTAATTGGGTGGAATCCATGTGAAATATAATAGGGTGCGAGAAGATGTAAACAAGAGGGCGTGTATGTAGACTTCAAGGAGGATTTGATGCCAATTACAGCAGAACCCGTACGGATAGGCCTAAAGTAGGAATTGATAGTATGCGGGTACTACCTGCACCCGCGACCATGCAGGAAGAATATCGCATTGTAACACTGTGCCAGTTCTGGATGTTTTTAGGATGTCTAGTCATAGAGTGAATCTTTCATTTTTACATTTCAAAAAGGAATTAGAAAAAGTGAGAAGGGAACAATCTCAAACCTTATTTGAACTAGAAGAACTCCCTCCTCAAATAATAAATTGAGTAAAACACTCAATTTTTATTAATCAATTAATAACTACTTAACCCTTAGGCTTAAAAATTAATTTATAGGAACATAGAAACTCTATATCAACTAGAAAATAAAATAACAAAAAATTTAGACTCGCTAATCTAGTCTAAATAAAAATAATTACAAAAATTATTAAAAACAAAAAATTCTGATTTGATTAGAAAATCAAATATTAGAAAGAAATACAAAGTTGCCAAAACAGACGGCAACTAAAATAAAAGTTCCTACTAAGATTTATAAGGAAAACAAATCTTTTCTAAAATGACAAATTTGTTGATTCAAAAACCTAGACGAAGGAATTAAGTCGAAAACTATTGGAGGGCCATGGATATGATAAATCAGATCGATGTACCCTTATTAGAACGACGTTTTGCTTCAATCATATGACGCATGGGTTAATTTGTCACCGGTTTGTTTGGCCTGTGACCAATCCAAGTGTTCTAGAAATGTTCGCAACCAGCTTAGGGATCGGGGATCCCCGCCCTGCCCACTCTGTTTTTTCTAATAATTTTTTTATTTTATCTCATATAAAAATAATCACAAACTTACAACTGTAAGACTAATACATACCATAACATAGAGCTTAAATTCTATCCAAATACAAAATAATGAGTCTAAAAATTCTATCCAACCCCACTAAAGTCTAAATTCTTCTAATGAAAACATAACATAAATCTAAATTCTATTGAACACCATAAAAGTCATAACAATGTTCTCTTGTTCTTTCCCTCAACTCTTTGACTTGTTTATCTGTTCTACGTAGCTGCAAAAAATAAAAAATAAATGTTTGTATATTTTAAAGATCTATCTTTACATAAAATAAAATAAAAACTCTAAACTCTATTTGAGAAAAAAAAAACAAAAGAAGAAGAAGAAGAGATTGATAAACGAGTTAAAAAATAAATTATTTACTTATATATAAAGGGATTAAAAGTAAAATAATATCTATGTAATAATTATTTAAAAACATATTGGAGAACGGAGCAGATGCACTAAGACCTACCTAAGATTCGTTTCCCCTTTTTTTCTTTTTTTTTCAATTTTACCTCCAAATGCAATCCAATCTCTGAATAAATTTCTGAAATTCTAATTTGAACGAAGCAAGAAACGAAACGGATCAAATCGGATCGTAGAAATTGTCATCCCAGGAAAAAAAGACATGATAATTCGTTGACATGGCAAGGCAAAGGAAAAGTACAAATAAAGTGTCCAACAAATTAAATGGACAAGCTCAATTGAATGTATCACAAAATTTGTATTGGTTTTGCTAATAATGTATCAAAATGGGGGTTGCCCAAATTAGGGTTTCAATCTGCCGGCATTTCTTTCGCAGGTATCCTTCCACATTGACCAATATTTCATACCGGACTATGTTACGTGTTTCGAAAAAGTGTATCAAGTAATTTATTCCGCACTCATAACAATTCCGAATCTCATTCAAAGTGTTTAATTAAGTGGTATATCCTATCAAAAAAAAAAAAAAAAGTGGTATACATACATATTGTAGTTTTGTTTATGCTTCTTTTTTTTTCTTTTAGTTTGCTTCCTTTTTTGGCAGTCATCTGTGAATAGCCCTTTTAAACTTTCATTCTTATCATATATTTTTTTTTCTGTTGAACTTGGAAAAGCCTACCATTTCCTATATTACTGATACAAAAAGAAGCTAATATCATGGTCTAGTCAAACAGTTTGTTTACCAGATAAAAAAGGTGGGGTTGGATCATGTTTATCCAGTTTGAGAAAGGATAATGTTGCCACATAGGAGTATCAGACACCTAGGGATTGTTCATGCCTAAAAGTGTTCCCAACAGAATTTGGGCTAAAAAATCTTCATGAAAAGTAATCAAAAATCAAGACTGCATATATATATATATATATATATATATATATATATATATATATATATATATATATATATATAGAGAGAGAGAGAGAGAGAGAGAGATTTCGTTAATTGTAGTGAGATTTAACCTGACTATGATATTATGGAAAATTAGTGATCCAAAATCTTAGAATTTATTATATATTATGCACAGTCGAAATAAGTAGTACCCATTTTTATTCGAGACACGATACATAGTAGAAATTATTGAGATCTTATTGGGTACTTAAAAAATTGCGTAAAAAGTTCAAATGTTGTGCTTTGTGTGTTACTGACTTCGTTTAATTGGAGTGTTTGACAACAAAAGTAAGAGCAATGCTATAGTCCTAGAAATTAGACTAAGAAAATTTTTCCGAATTTAAAATCAATGGTCATACATGATTCAGTTGGATTAGTAGGACCACAAAAACAAAAAAATTATAACTATTGATTTTAAATTCAAAAAAAAATTCTTAGTCCAAAAGTTTATGCACAGCTACGGAGTACAAATCACACCTCAATTGAGTCGAATGAAACATGAATATACTTCACCTGTGTGCTTCTTCTATGTCACGATATCCTCATCCTAACTGGGGCACAAGTGAAAAACAACAAACATTGGAGGTTATTGTAATTAGGATAAAGTAAAAAAATGTAGAAGCATGCAAGTTTATTTCAAAATAATAAAGGACGGTGGCTCATGGTGCTTTGGAACTGAGTTCCAAGAAGAATATATTGTAAGAAATGCTGCTGAGCTATTAGAGCATCTCCATCCCTTGACTTAGAACCAAAACATATGTAAGAAATTATAGCTATATAGGTGGATGATTTTATTAATAACATGAAAGTTAATATCTTAGCTATGGTAGAGTAAAATACTATTCTCTCTCACTTTTTGATTTATAATCTGCAAGACAAAAGATCGTCAAATAACTCTCCGTCGCTGTGCCTGAAGGCACTCCGAAAGGTCTGTTTTGTCAAGATAGTACCAATAGGGTGTTTGGTGAGTACTTCAACTGTGTGAGTAAGAAAATTATGTTGCATCTTTCTACATGTTACAACTAAAGCTAAAATTAACTTCAATGTAAGTATCTTATTTTTGAGTCTAGAGTATCTTGTTCACATACTACATTGGTTTCTACTCGGCACCACGCTCCTTGATAAGAACAACACTGATAGTATACTCGGAGATGGCTAGGTAAAGTTTTAAAACGTCCCTAAGCTCAACAGTTCTGATGAAAGGTGGAGAATTCTTGTAACACTTGATGTCTTGGAAGACTTTCTCATATTCTTCCCCCAATGATATTTGGACTGTTTCTTAAGCAACTGGAAGTATGGCATGCATTTCCTGATAATTGAGTAATGAGTGCCGCTATCATACTAGTCAATCTCTAAACCTCTTTCGTTGTTTATGGGCTCTGTAAGTTTTGTAGTGCCACAATTTGATCAGGGTTGACCTCTATATCCTAATGGGTGACCAAGTGCTGGGGAAACTTTCCAAACTTATATCAAATGCACACTTTGAAGCATTGAGCTTCAATTTGTACTGCCTTAAAACTTGGAAAGTCTGATAGAGATAGGTGATATGGGTCTCAGCTTCTCTAGATTTGACAATCATATTATCGATGTAAACTTTCATACTTTCACTGAGCAGATCCTTAAACATAAGTGTAGCAAACATATGATCGGTGGTTCCAACATTTCTGAGCCCAAACGCATTACCTCGTAACAGTACAACTCCATTGGTGTATTAGAGGAGGTTTTCTCAAGGTCTGGCTTATACGTGGCAATCTGGTGATAACCCCAATATGCATCGAGGAAACTCATTTTTTCTGAATTCGACACTGACATCCACTAATTGATCTATTTTGGAGAGTGCAAAGCTATCATCGGGACAAGTTTTGTTGAGATTTGTGAAGTTCACACTAACTCTCTAATTTTTGTTATTCTTTTTTACTACTACAGTATTTGATAGACACTCGAGGTACATAGTCAACTTCTCTGATAGCTCTGGCCTCAAGTAACCATTCCACCTCCTCTACCAAAACTTATGTGTGTTGAACGACCAACCTTTTTATTTTTTCATCACTGGTTTATGAATCGGGTCGACGTTCATATGGTAATAAATAATGTCTAGATTCGCCCCAGAACATCTCTTCGGGATTCCAGGTAAACACATCAATACGGTCCATGCGGACCCACTCATCACCTAGTTTGGGAAGTTGAGAAAGAATCTCTCAGAATTCTGTCTTGTTTGTCTACACCTGTTTCTCCTTCTCGACCACCTTATCTGCTAGGTTCCCCCCAACGTCTACCAAGACAGTTACTACTCTAGGACTTCAATTGATTTGACTTGCTTGGTTTTTTATTTGTGCTTGACAAAAGCCACAAAATTAATAGTTCTTGCCATCTTTTGGTTTCCGCAAACACATTCTATTTTCTTTAGTCCTAGAAACTTATAACATTATGTTATCTGGATGGTACGACCCCCATATTGTGTAACAATGTTCAGCCCATAATGGCACTATAGACTGAGGAGACATCTACCAACAGAAAATTTGTGTCAATGGTTAACTTACCAGCCTGAACTGGTATGGTAACCAGGCCCAATGGCCAAACTAGTTCGGATTTGAAACCAATAAGAGAAATCCCTTCTCTCTGAATAACGGCTTGGGTGAAACTCGTCTTCTTGGAGGCTCCAAAATGGAGTATCTTTGTTGAACTGCCCTCCTCAATAAGAATTCTCTCCATGTTGAACCTACTGAGTTTCAAGGTAACAACAAGTGCATCATTACAAGAGAACAACACTCCCTCAAGTTCCTTCTTGGTGAAGGAGATGTCCATGCTTTGTTTTTTCTCCGGCTTCTTCCACTTTTGGCTAAGCTGTAGAACATGATGTTGGTGTCAAGCCTTACACCTTTGTGCCCTAGCCTCATTCTTGTTGGCCGACTAGATTATTGCATATTTAACTTAGGTCTTGGTTGTGGCCTTTGCGTATTTCTCCAAAGAATCAAACCTATTGGTCTGTTTTTTACTTCCAACATCCTGTCGTATCTTGGCAATATATTTTTGACGTGGCGGCCTCAATGAGTTTTTCAATGAGCCTTTTGAAGGCCTTGCAGTCCTTGATAAGGTGGCCAATATCTCGGTGGTAACTACACCGATCTTTATCGAGCTTTCTTTTACTTGGGTCCCCCCTTCTCATCCTCGGCAGCTACTTTGACTAGTGCTCGTACCTAAGCAGCTAGATCACCTTATAGATAGGGGTATTAAAAACTATTTTGATGGTCTTGAAAGCTTTTGGGCCTGACACTTTATATTATCTATTTGCAAATGCCACTTCGTCCTCTAAATCTATTGCTCAACCTCCCTCATTACATTGCTCTTGTGATTTCGGGGTCCCCCCTTCTCATATTCACGGAGGATCTCATCCTCCAACTTGGCATATTGCTCCACTAGCCCCATGAGTTTAGAAATCATTTCTAATGGGTTGATCGTCAAGGATTTACGTAACTTCTTGTGAGGAGGTAGGTCGACCTTGAAGCTAGTCACAGTGTATTTCTCCCTGCAATCCTCAATTTTGTTATAAACAGCCCAATACCTGCTTGTGAATTTCCTAAGGGTCTCATTAGACATTTTCTCCATACTCATCAGAGCGTTAGCTCCTTTGGCTAAGCTCAGTTGGCAAGAAATCGAGCTACAAATTATCGGCCAATTGTGTCGTACATCAACTCCGAGATATGAATTGAGCAACAAACAAACATAACACGATCCCATAAAATAAAATAAAATAAAATAAAATTTCACAAAACCTGGATTTCATTACATCACTTACCAATCAAAATAATTAAACAACTTAAAGTGGGCCCAATATACCAAAAGAATAACCAGAGACTAAAAGAACATGAAATAAATCCTAAACTACTCAGTGCACTCTGGCTCTATCCCATAGGCTTAACATCAGTTCATGTGAAAGGTTTAACAACAAAACATAGATTGAACCTTGTATAGGATGCAAGTGATACCAAAGCTTAAAGAAATTTAGACATCGCATGTCAAAAATTATAGATTTTCCGTTCATACAAAAGTATACATTTAGAAGTTATTTTGTACAACTTATATGCAACATATTTTATGGTCTTTCATCAATTGTTGCCCATGAGGATCATGGGGACTAGTATCTTTTTATGACCTTTCACAGACAGTTGACCGTGTTGACTATAGAGACCAGTAGATTTGATGGCCTTTCACTGACGTTTATCTATAGAGCTCATAAAGACGAGTAAGGGTAATTACCATAATGATACATGACAATGCAAATGGACTCCAACCATCCCATCTTGACCATGCACATAACACAACACCAAACCAGAATCAACACACATTACATATCTCAAAATATCCACTCAGTACCCTATGTATTTAAGAAAAAGTCTCATAATAAAGATTCAAGAGGTTATTGGAGTATTAGAAGAACAAAGTTAAAACTTGGTTGATCAGTCAAAACATGACCTGGCCGATTAGGCTTGACCCTAAACGTTATAGTGTATTTTTGACCCGTTAAAGTTATGCACGAGACTATTTTGAAACACACCCTGACCGGTTACAACCATACTCTAACCAGTTAGGATTTGCTATTAGAATATTTTGAGACATGCTCTGACTGGTTACAGTATCGTATTGATCACAGGCCTTGATTCTCGAACCTCACAATGTGAAAGTCTAACCGGACAGACTCTTACCGTAACCAATCATGATGTTACATCAAGAAATTTACAAATTTATAAAGAAACCATAGGAGCATCTCTATGAACATGATCAACAACACATATTGTATAGATTATTACCAAAATATGACATGAAACACATTAAATAACTATAAACCCTAGTCTAACAAGTATCCGACATAGAATACGATGAATCCATAACTCTAGCATGCAGTGATTCATCCAATTTTGTCACGAATAGCAACACCTGGTTTGATCTACACTTCGAGAGTCCGAATGCACAATGTACGTCTCTTCGATCAAACTCTCTCACAAATATAGTGGGAAGCTCTTTAGTGTTTCTCTCTCTCTCTCTCTCTCTCTCTCTCTCTCTCTCTCTCTCTCTCTCTCTCTCTCTCTCTCTCTCTCTCTCTCTTTGTGAACGTTTAGTTCTTATGTCAGGCAACCCTAATGAACATAAATTTGTTTGGATTTATATATTAAAGGGTAAAACACTTTCCAACCAGTTGAGAGTAGTCTCCCTCGGGCTCAAACGAAAGATCCATAAATATAAATTCTTGTTGCCGAATTTAAGAACATATATTGGAGGAACCCTTTGATATGGTTCATATGGTCGATCTTGCCGTTGTAGAGATGAAAATTTGGAGGGACAAACTTTCTAGCTAACACCTAAGCCTCTATTGTCTCTCACCGCTGAGCATACACTAGTTGTTGTAACGCTTTCTTGGTTGACTAATGTTCTAGTCGCCGCATCTCTTACTATTGATTCAACCATTCTCTCTTGTCGGGGAGGTCAAGCTGAGCTCAGTGTGTGCCACTCGATGATTGTCTTTCTTGGTTCTCTTGGAGACCACCTCTCGCTAGAGGTTGCCCCCCTCTTTCCTATTCTGGGGTGCCCGATGTCTCGTGGTGGCTCCCAACAGTTCTAGGACGTCTATCTCGATTGGTGTGGCCAATCATTCACAATCTTGGGCTTCTTTTAAGGTCTCAAATTTTCCTTTCTATCCTATGAAGATAACGCATGAGGTTGCTTATCTCATCGTCCCACCATCGCAACCTCTCACAGGTGCTCGTATCCCTTTTGGAACCATTATTTGTTCTAGTGCAGGAATTCCCACGGGTTCAAGATCATATCCCTTCCCTTTGGGGGTCCTACAATTGTCTATTGGTGCTCCTCCTAGTGGGGTCAATGGTGCCTCACGAGGCAAATCTTGTGGTGACTCACGAGTGGGTTCCTCATGGAGTCTCGTGGTGCATCACATAATGGAACTCAAGGTGGGCCCTGCCTTGGGCCTTTCTTCTTGGACAAGACTCAAAGCAAAGATTTTGACTTCTCCTTTCCTTTCGACCCTCTTATGTTCTGATTTTTTGGTGTTCTTGTCATGAGATCTAAACTTGCCCAAAGATGGCACCAACCAATTTTAGGTAGGGTGATTTTCCTACGGTAGAATGAATATTCTCTATAACGCTCATGTATACTACTAGCCCAGTAACTTATTGGAGCCTACCACATGGCCCAAAATACTTAAATTCAAGTTAATAGTAGTAGCATACATGGTTCATTATATATCCAAGATTACCCATGCAGACTTTCGATATGGGTTTAGAGGGAGAGAGAGGAGGGAGGGGGGGGGGGGGGGGGGAGGGGGATGTCGCAAGCTCACCATCTTTAAAACCTCGCGTCCTCACGAGGGTTTAAACACTAGAGTTACCACGACCAGGTCTATTCTCTAGGACCACACATATCTCCGAACCCACACTCGATCTTGTACACGAGTCGCTCTATTACCACTTATAATGCTCCATGTAAATTAATAGCCCAATAATTTTTTGGAGTCTAACTATATGACCCAAAATACTGAAGCCTGGATTATTAGTAATAATATACATGACTCATTATATCCAAGACCACCCATGCAGACTTTCGATGCGGGATCGAGTGTCACATTTTCTACACTTTTATGAAATGTGATTTGCAAGTCAAAAGATAGTCAAAGAACCCTCTACTTTTGTGACAGGAAGACACTCTGATAATTAAGTCATGACAAGAATCACAATAAACTCTCAACATCTATGTGTGTAGTAATAATTTACAGCGTACCTTTCACCCAGGTGTATAACTTTATTTATAGATTTTCTGATTAATCAATTCGAGTTCCTTTTAGTTTCTAATTCTCCATTAGAAACGGATAAGAAGCGCCTCTTTTGATTGCCCACTAACAAGATGAATGTAATCTAAACTATCTTGACACTTACCTTCTACTGTTAGAGCTTCATTCAACCTCAAATTTCTTATTCCAAGTTGAATTAGTTTAGGTCTCTTTTTCCTCATCGGATTTGAATCGTTCCAGAGATAATCAGGGTCCTTTCTTGTCTTTAACTCAATTCTGTTAACTGCTTTTCTCAGTTCGGCTAACTTGTTCTAGTCTTAGCAACAAGCACGTCCGCAACATCCTTCTGCCAAGCTTAATATCCCTTTATTTAATAAATTTAAAAAAAACTCAATAATTTTTTTTTAAAGTTTTACCTCCTTAAAAAATTCTAAAGACTTATTCTGGTTCTTAAATAAAGTTTCATCTCACATTGAAATTCAAAATTGCACTTTTACTCAAATGTTTTAAGGTTTTTTCCTTCCTTTGAAATGTACAATTGCTCCATGAAATGAATCTTTTATTTACACTCATGTTTAGATAGATATGAGTTTGTCCATTAAAATTCCTTGTATTAAATGAAACTTTTACTCAAAGTTGAGCAAAAGTTTGCGTAAGGACTGAAAATGATCTTAGATGATAAGTTAACCCCAACCAAATTGGCATATACAGTTGAAAAACAAAAGGTGAAGAAATTCTAGACTGCCTAGATTATGCAGTTAATTTTATTTGTTTCAATAAACAATCACCAATCAAGATAAGTGATTCATGAACGACTAAAAAATAATCAAGAGATGAAAACTAGATATATGTGAAAAATTTCTTAATGGATAAAATCACGGGAATAATCAATGCATTATATACAATTTGTAATTACAAGCAATCTTATTGTACTATTTGAATTTCTACAATCGCCTTAAGATCTAGTACTTGTCAAAAGTTTGTTGATCGCCACCCCTAGTGTTGGAGTGTTGCTGCCTTGAATCCACAAATCTTTCATAACGCCTTTCAAAAAGTTACCAATGGACTTAATATTGTCTAGGACTCCTCCTTAGGACTTCTTTCAAATAATTTGAACAAGTAAAGAAACTTGCTTAGAGATTTTCAAGAAGCTCCAAGACCCAAGATCTAAGTTTAAATTCAAGAATCATCAAAGAAGCACTCTCAAATCTCTCTATAGATGTCTAGTGATATTTTTGCGCGAGGGAGCGACTACGGCTCTTAGTTAGGTCAAATATAAAGATTTTGCTAATTTATAACTTTTAATCGATCGCTACACTAAATCGATCGATCAATTAACTAAGCTCTTATAGTTTTTGCCTCATATTACTAGTCCCACTTTGACCAAGTAAATGTTCAAATTAAAAATTTTACATTTCACACAAAATTGTAACACTTTGAATTAGTTTTTCGCCTCTATTAAAATCAGCTCAATCGGCTAACTGCGTTAAAAGATACAATCAAAATACCAAGGGTTATTCCACTGTAACTCCTCTATTATAGCAATGAACCACAAAGATGTTTCTCTATATCTTGGATCATAACGCCACTATTCGACCTCACTCGAGTCAAATGCTTGATATATGTTTAAAATGATTTATTTTGAGATAGCTGATGTACAGACTCTCTAGACGACAACGAAAATAATTACAACTCGATAATTGAGATACAAGAATTGTGGATTTTATTGATAGAATTGTCATTATAAAAAAAAAATTGTGGACTTTTTTGAGCTTACGATAGGCATCCAAACAAGTGTAAGTCTAAGGGTAGTTACACCATCCAGCCACCTCACTCTTAAGCGTGGAGCAAAAGTGAATCCCGTGCGGTGTATCGGGTCCTAAGAATTTGTCTTTCTTTTAATTAATTTATTGAAAATCATAGTAAAATATGTATAAAATTATGACAGAACATATAAAATTCGAGAATTTACTTTATTTAACAACCGTAAATTCAGAAGGCTTACGCAATCCAGGAATCACCCTACATGGGTGGCTTCAAGGTGGCACTGAGAAAAATAATAGAAAATTTAAATGGAATACAAAGAATTTACATATTATGTATTAGTCAAAAAGTTTTTATCACATGTCGTTTATATTGTTTAGTTTTGTTGTCGTCAGTCTTTACTTAACTATACCCAAATAATGCCTTAAAATGTACTTGTAATTTTTAATCAATTGGATTCTACATAAAAATATTTCGAACAGAGACATTCTAACACATATGTGTAGGCTCTACACATGTATTAGAAGTGTAACATTTGAAATTTCAGAAACGTGGATTTAAAACAAAGTAATCAAACTTCAATAAACTTTCGTTTATAAATAATGAGAAGTATATGTTTACTGTTGCAAAACAAGAAATTCCAAAATAAAATCACTCAAAAATTCTTTTTTTTTTGACAAAAGACTTTACATGGGAATTTCAAAGTCTCTAACACTATACTAGATAAATCAAGGAGATGTTCATATTTTAACAAAATGAAGGATCTCGCTCAACGTATTTAAAACATATTTTTAAGGGTACCCAGGAGAAATCGGCTCAAAATATTACTAGAAAAAGCTCGATCCAAGCAATTTTTCATAAAATTGTTCCTGTTAGTATTTATTAAAAATTGATTGGATCAAGTTCTTTCCGATATTATTTTGAGCCGATTTCTCTCAAGTATCTTTAAAAATATATTTTAAACACATTAAACGATTCGGATCCTTAATATTTAATCAGGAAATACGAGATTCTCATTTTAACATAATGAGAGATCCCTTATTAGAAGTTCTCTCTCTCTCTCTCTCTCTATATATATATATATGTATGTATGTATGTATGTATATATAAGACCTTGAGTCTAATACTAGTCTGATTTTAGGAATCCAACAATAAACAAGTCTTTTTAACAAGATAGGACATTTTCCGTATTGATTACAAGCACAAGACCCGGTCCAAAAGAAAACAATAGGATTTAAGATGTATTGTCGTTAGGACAAACCACCAGGCCGGGCCTTATTCACTCCAAGAGGCCCAAGTATTTGCCAGCCCGGATATCCTTCTTGGTAAATATTTTTTTCACTACGCTCTAAAATGGCTGAGTTTCATAAATTTGAGTTTACAAGATTTAGTGGTTGAGTTTGAACTAAATTATTTTTTGTTACAAATAGTCAGTATGATTTGATATTTCATAGTTTTTGTTAGATTTTTCATCCTTTTTTTATTTTATTTTTTTTTCATTCTCTCATTTGTCTTTACGAGAAAAATAAAAAAAAGTATAAAAATATGGATCGAAATTGAAATAAATTGAGATAAGACGATGCTAAAGATAAAAAAAAGACAATAAAAAACTATCATTTTTAAAATTTTCTCGTCATTAGTGGGATTTTTTAAGCTTTTGACCATATATTTTTATTTTTATAATTTGTTTTGTCAAGATAAATAATTAATTTAGAAAAATTAATGGGAACATATATAATAACATTTGAGAGAAAATTTCCAAATATTAATACTGATTTTTTTTTATGGGTATTATGCGGAAACTATGATAGTGTTAAACATTGAACATAATTACGATGAAGAAAAAATTGTCAAAAATTAATAATTTTTTTTTTTTGGTTTTTGTTTTTGCGTTTTGTGAGGAAATTATGATGGTGAGCAACTCATTCGCCATCGGGATTTGGGGGTCTATTGTGATCAAAGTCTGCTGTGCATATAGGCCTCGTTCCCAAGGGATTTGGAGAGGCTGTAGTGTAATTTATTTAGTGCTTGTATAGTGCGGGTAAAATTTTATAATTTTATCCGTTTTGATATTATGCATTTTGATAATAATTCACGTAATAAATCAAAACGGTGTAGTTTTGGAGATAATAAGGATAAAACTACAACGTTTTGCCCACATTATACACACACTACAGGAAAGTACATTACAGATCCCCCAAATCCCATTCCGAGCGCAAAATATGATATGTATTGCGTATTTTATTCAGTTCATCAACGTTTAAAATCGATGAAATTCTTTGCAACCATTACTACTCGATCATGAAAAAAAACAAAAGATTCAAATAATTATATTACACTCAAAATAGGATCACAGGCCTAATTTAATAAAGAAACCATATGTAAGAAAAAAAACGCATTGCGTAAAACAATCTAAGCCAAAAACATCACTATTTAAACTTTTTTTGCCTCTCACACTTTCCCTCTGGGGGCATAGCAGTAAAAATAAAATATGAACCATGTTATACGACAGAATGGGGGTTTTGCTGCACAGCAGGCATGCTGGCTGCATACGCAGTAAAATGATATCGTTTTAGTGCAAAAATACTATTTAAATATTGTTTTGTGTGCTAAAACGATGTTGTTTTAGTGCACAACATGCCCCGTTACGCACCGCATATAAACCTTACAAGGTAACACGTACTTAAAGCTTATTTCACTTGTGAAAATTAATTAAATTGATATAACGATATATAAAGAAAATATTCACTTCCTATATTTAAAGAAAAGCAAGTACTTAATTTAGTAACTAATCAGACGAGTCAACGCAATGCATCACATGCATAAGATGGTGAATTTATTGCATACAAAAAGGTAATAATATGTATGAACAAAGTGCCAAATTATCTTGTAATGATATCGAGCTATTTTGATTATCCAAAAAGTTATTTTTGTACAACACATATTGGCAATTCATGTTTTTTTTTTAAAAAAAAATTCAACATATATTATTGGCTTAGAAGTGAAAAGAAGGAATAGAGAAATTAATTTTACTTTTTGAAAAAAGAAAGATATTTAATGGATTTGGAATGGCACGAGAGAAAAAAACATATCGTTCTGTAAAAGGCTACAGTGGTGTCAATCATATTAAATGTGACGGTACGGGTTTTAAGTGACGAATAGAAAGAGACATACTAGGTAAACAAATATTTGCTTTTGTGAAATCTTATAGGTTTACCTACTTTGTTAGCTCGGTGAGGAGCAAAGAAAGCTGAGGGCAATTAAATGAGGTAAGCTTAAATAAGACTTACTGAGTTTTTTCTTAAATAATTAATTTAATTCGACAATGAGATGTCCTCACTCATGTGTGCGGTTCAAGGGTTGTTGGTTTGACAAATGCGGTTATCAATCTTGAATTATAGCTAATACATAACACCAGATATCTTTGGATAAGAATCTAATCTGATATGGACAAGTAGTCTTAGGCTGATTCAACTTTTTTTGTTTTAAATGCAAAGAAGAAGAATTTTATTAATCATTGCAAATATACAAAGATTAAAAGGGCACCCGGCACAAAGGCGTCACAACAAGTCGAAAGATCCCAATGCAGACCCATGTGATTAATGGATTCCCTTACAAGGCCGCATAAATTGCAAACACACTATTGAGGTCGTAATAGGCCTATATTGAGTAACAAAACACCCGTCTTCAATTTTTCATGTCAAGCTAGCCATGCCATGAATTGGACTCTAGCTAAGGGGAGATTTTACACCAAATGGCATTCATAAGTGTTAATGCATGAGGTATATCACAACTATTAAAATGGCTAAAGATGAACTGGTTAAAGAAGAACTTAACATAAAATGAATTAGAATCTGGACCACGCCTTTGGTAGGAGTTTGCACATTCAGCCAACTGAACGTGTAGGTTGTTGAAAAGAGATTTCAAAATGAGTAAGGTTCTAATTCCCAATAGTACAGAGGTCTTCTAAAAAATGTTCCCAATCTTGATCATTAAGCAGGAGAAGTAAATCTTTACCACTTTCGCTAAACTGATGGATTTGTTGATGGCCACAATCAATAAAGAAGCAAAATGTTGACCAAGAGTAAGTCCTGACCTCATCCAATCATCATTCTAGAGTTGAATTTGCCTCCCATTCGAAACATTGAGTCTTAAAGAACTAAGAAATAAGCCAAACATATCAGGATTTTTGAATTTTACCTTGATAATTTCTTTCTAAATAGTTGAGCCCCTCAAAGGGTTGTCACATTTGGGTAAGCAAGCTTGGGAAGACAGACCAGATCTATCGCAAATAAATAATCTCTATAGACTTCTCCCATAATGAATCTTCACCACCAATTTATGAGGAGTGTTGTGTTCATCTTTCTTAGATCTCTAATTCCCAAGCCTCCCAAGTTTCCATCTTCTTAGTGATTTCCCAACTCACCAAATGATTTTCTTTATCTCATCTGAGCCATCCTGTAAAAACCTTCTTTTAATTTTGTCCTGTTCATTCACCACCTTCTCTGGCATTTTGAAGGCAGAAAGATAGTAAATAGGGAGGCTTCCCATAACAAATTTGAGAAGGGTAATTCTCCCTCCAAAGAATAAGAACTTCCTTTTTCCAGGATGCCAACCTTGATTCGGATTTTTGGATAATAGGGAACCAAATTTGAGTTCTGTGGGGGCTAGCTCCCAAGGGGATTCCAAGATATTTGATAGGGGTTTTCACCATTTTGCATCTAAGGGTATCTGCAAGGACATTAAGCTGAGCCTCTTCCCATCCTACTCCACTTACTGAGGATTATGAAAAATTAATCATTAAGCTAGAAATGATTTCAAGGCCCCTAGGGATCCTTTTTAATGATTTTAGCTCTTAAACCTCACATTCACTAAAGAGAATAATGTTATCTGCAAACTGAAGGTGCATGATTTGCCCTGAATTATGGCCCATAAATGTTCCCTTAGTCAAGCCCAAGGATTTAGCTCCATTGAGCAAGATGTTAAGACCTTTTGTAGCTAGGCATAATGGATCCCCTTGTTGGGGACCATTAATCAATATAGATAAAGAGGGAGTGGATATGCATTCTTCAATCCAGGAAGTCCATTTGGTAGGGAAGCCAAAGTTATTGTGCATGGAAAAAATTGAAATTTCAATTGATCATAAGCTTTTTCAAAATCAATTAATAATGATATCTCTCCATTTTAGGTTGAATAAAAATCTAAATGTAGAAGGTAATTTCTTCGAGAGTCTACGTCGGTTTTGTCTCGTTAATAGCCAATCAGAAGGCACTTATACATTATTTGTAATGAGGAATAAGAATCCTAAGAAAATTAGGAAGATTAAGTCATAAAATCTACAAATAAAGGTATAGACCCATGGTAAAAGGTACATGTTGATTCAAAATTTTAGCTATTTCATCAGAGAGATTCTTGTAATTGTTGTTCTGATTTAATCATCTAAGTGCAATTTTCAAACAGCAATGGAAGTTTCTTATCTTGCAGATCACATGATTCAAAGAAGAGGGAGAGTCTAATTTGGGCTGTTATTAACTTTTCAATCGATTGAATCACTCCACAATTACATTGATATGCCTATATAAGGAATATCTTTAAATCAAATATTTACTTCATATGTTTATTGAAAAGCAAATACTTACTTTAACTATTTCACCTCCAATATTGTAATCTTTAACTCTTTATTAATGAAATCTTTTGCTGATTAAAAAAAAAAAAAAAATTTATCAGACGAACCAACACGATGCATACACATAAGATGGTGAATTCAATGCATACAAAAGGCAAATAATATTATCAACAAAGTGCCAGATTATCTTCTAACGAAATCGAATGATTGGATTGGAACTCGTAGAAACTACTAACAGTCTTATTTTGTAACGAAATCGCGCGATTGGATTGAAACTTGTAGAAATCAATCATATTTTAAAATCAGTTTCATCAAAGATTATAGTCCGATGATTTTCTCGCTTTTTTTTTTGTAAACTAAAAAATTAAATAATAAATGTAAGCAAGTCATATTCACTCTCCACCCTCTAGAGGAAAATAAAGATTGGGGGTGCCAAGTAGAATCCTAATAATAATTGTGTAAAAGACTTAAAAGGAAGTGAATCCACCCCTCTATGGTATGTAGATTTATACTATCTTGAAAATTAATGGCCTCCCAATTAATTACATATTGCCCCTTATACTATAGCTGGTCTCCCTCATTGTCCCCTAAACTAGTAATCCGCCCAACTTGGAACCTAAACTACATGCATATTTGCACTCACCCACAATGGGCAACTATCCTCTGGCAAACATTACCAGGCATCCTCTTCTATTCCCTTTGGATAGCAAGGAATTAGATTAGGTTTAACAAAAAGAAGGTTGTGTTGGGTCAAATTAGAAGAGCAAATCAAGCTCAGATGGTTTCAAGGAGCGGTTTCTCAGATAAAGCAAGGTGGATTTTCCCTCAATTGTTTGATGTACAATCCTTCAACGATTGTCCAGTGTAGCAATTTTCGCTGATTTCGTTGCTTTGTTCTTCATCTCCGTGGTGGAAGTTGTTTAAGAAAGTGGGTGAGATAGGTGATCAGTGAGTAGGTAAGTGTATTTACCTTTTGTTGGTTGGGTTGGGTTGGGTTGTTGTCACAATTCTACTCCATTGTATACGTGTATATTCCTTCCTTTATTCTTAATATATTTTTTTCTCTTTTCAAAAAAAAATATACATTATACTAAAATAAAGTTACCTAGGTATGGATTAGGTGCACTGACTGGGCATTTGGGGGTTTTGTTGTGTTGGTATCTTGCCAACTACACCTCTACCGATGTAATTTTTTATCTCTATATATGAATTTCTTTTGCCGATAAAAAGAAATAATTCTTTCTGTGTGGTATTTTCTTCCATTTTTTTCGTTTCCTCCTACTTGTAACAAAACAAATAAAATAAAAGAATAAAAAAATGCCACTTATTTTTTCTTTTTGCTATTTGTTCGTTATGTAATTCATTTATCTTTTTATAATGTGAAAGTGTATGAGATTATTTTATTTTGAACAATTTTATGTTTAATTATAATTAAGTTATATGAGAATATATAACTTAATGACTAAGTCTACTTCAATTCATTCCGTGCATTTTAAATCATTTTTGTCGTTTCCATTTATGAATTAAAATAAGTGTCTCTCTGTCCACTTATTTGTAAAAACTGTAACTGCATCATAAAGTATTACGACGCGAATAACATTTTATTTTTACTTGAGTATTCATATATAGATTTTAATGCTATGTGTCTCTGTCCAATACCTATATTAATAATTATAGAATAAAATAACATATAAATGATTTTATTCTATGAAAAATAAATGACTTATAGCTCTAAAATATTGTAATATCCTATAGTATTAAAATAGCGTTAGAAGAAGTCATTTATAGACAATAAATCATAGTTTTTTTATTATAGACAATAAATAAAACTAAATTTTATTACTCTATTAAAATCATAATTTAAAATAGCATTAGTAGATTATTTGTAATTTAGCCGTAAATATCATAGTTTCACGAGACAAATTTAGCTTTGATTTTCACACATAGTTTTAAGGCTATGTATGATTTTAATGCTATGATGAAATTAAAATCGAATATTTGACGATTATGATGCTATATTTTAGCAAAAATCAAATGTCATTTCAAGAATTTTTATGCAATATATATTTTAATTCTAGAATCCTTTCTGATTTTATAGATGACATGTGTCGCTATCAGCCAGGGGCGGACCCAGGATTTGAGCCTGGGGGTGTCACCATCAAAATAAATGAACAACTAAAAATTAAATTTGTATTCAATAACAAAAAAATATAGGTATTCAAAATTTAATGAACTAAATTAGGGAGAATTTGACTGAACAAAAGAGTATGAGGGTGTCACAGTGTTACACGATAAACTTAATTTACTCTTAAAATCTTAAAAAAAAAAAAAATAATTTTGCTTGAAGTGGAGCATGGGGGGGTGGCACGTGACCCCTCCCCCCCCCCCCCCCCCCCCCCCCCTTAGTAGGTCCGCCACAGCTATCAGCACAACTCTCACAAAAAATCACTCTGCAATAACATACAGTGTAGATTCGGAAATAGAACTAACTCATCTAAATCGGTGATGATTTTCCTCAACTTTAATTCAGGACAAGCATAGTATAAAAAACTTAGAATAAACAAAAATAAAAAGTTACAAAAACAACCGGCATAAGTAAATTTTCAATGCTCTTGAAATACCGCCACGTGATGTTCACACTCTATTCTTACTATACATGAATGTGTGGCCTGGACTTGTGGGCCTTGATGTGCACAATACACACAACGATGGTGCGCACTGAATAATTTTTCCCAACCAAACATTCCCTTTTGAAAGAAAGAGACAACTCAACCAATAGTGTTGTGCCAACTGGGATATATTGAAACAGGGTTTGAACTTTGAATCAAGAAGAACAGAGAGGATTATGGCAGGACGGGGTATCAAATATCAAACTTGAAAACTCCACAAAACTATAGAACTATCCTTTTACCGATTTGAATTCAATTGGAATCTCCTCTGCTTTCCGATTTCTGAGGGATTCTGTTGACCCCCTTATCAGATAAATCATGTCTCACTCACCAGACGCTGCAAAACCCTTCAAAATCATACTCTTACTCACCACATTCACAAAATCCAGAGACTTTTTTTCATCTCTTATGAAAGGCTTCATCGCCATTTGCATCGTCGCCTCTGTTTCTCTCATCTCTTACTCCACCTTCTCCTCCCGCTCTGGATTCCTAGAATTCTCCGAATCCCACAAAAACCTCATCGATCTCAATCTCGTTGCAAAATCAAACTTTGAACAAACCAATGTATCGCATTTATTGTTCGGAATCAGCGGCTCTGCGAAAACATGGAACAAACGCCGCCATTACTCTGAGTTATGGTGGAAAGGTAACACCACCCGCGGATTCGTATGGCTCGACGAGAATCCCCCGGCCAACATCACCTGGTCGGAGACGTCACCTCCCTACAAGGTATTGTTTCTGGGTACCCTTTAACAGAGAAGAAACGCACCAATTTTATTTCACCAGAAAACGCTTGATTATATGCATAAAGAAACACTTTCTCTCTCTCTCTCTCTCTCTCTCTCTCTCTCTCTCTCTCTCTCTCTCTCTCTCTCTCTCTCTCTCTCTCTCTCTCCACACTTCTACCAACACACAGAAACCTACAAAAACCAGGGAATTTAGCGGTACCGCTTCAGCCATTACGTAGCAATTTTCTCATCATATATATTCCGATGAGACTAAATAATCAAATGGGTACTGATTGATTCCTACTAGCTAGTTTTTTTTTATTACGAAATCGTTTACATCTGCTATGATCGATTTACGCACTGTAAGAATACGAGAGGCCAGACCGGGACACACGGAATCCATCTGTAAATTACTGTTTCCGAAGGGACAGTAGAGAGACACTTTCGACAAAAAAGATATTTTGAAAAATTTGCTATACAAATGAGTCTCAACCTGGTATGATTCATAGAGTATGAGCCAAATTAGAGTAAAAATTGTTCCAGAATCATTGGATGTATGTGAAGTTCTCAATAAGTTGTAGAGTCTTTGGATATATACGAAACATCTGTGTTTATTCCCTCGTAATCTTGCTGAATCCAACAGGTATCTGAGAGCACACGGAAATTCAAGTACACGAGCAGGTACGGGGCGAGGGCGGCCGTGCGAATTGCGCGGATCGTGAAGGAGAGTTTTGAATTGGGATTGGAGAACGTGAGGTGGTTTGTTATGGGGGACGATGATACAGTGTTTTTTGTGGAAAACCTGGTGACTGTTTTGGGGAAGTACGATCACAATGAGATGTATTATATTGGGGGGAATTCGGAGAGCGTGGAGCAAGATATGATACACTCGTACACGATGGCGTACGGCGGCGGTGGGTTCGCAATTAGTTATCCGTTGGCGGCGGAGCTTGTTAGGGTTTTGGATGGGTGTATTAATAGGTATGCTTCGTTTTATGGGTCTGATCAGAAGATTGGGGGTTGCATGAGTGAGATTGGTGTGCCTGTTACCAGAGAGCTTGGTTTCCATCAGGTAGAATTCCTCCTCCTCTCTCTCTGACTCTCTCTCTCTCTCTCTCTCTCTCTCTCTCTCTCGTATTCCAGAAATTAGTTTTCTAGTTTTTCAGAACTCGAAGCATATTTTTGGTGTATTCCCTCACAGATTATTTATGTGGTTAGGATTTCAAATACCCAACTACGGAGAGAAATTAACTATAAGATTAACCAATTGCAAATAGGAGGGTTAGAAACGAAAAACTCTCTCTTCTCTCCCACATACTACATTGGCTTCTCACTTCTGACGTCTCACTGGACTTTTCTTTTGATACTCAATAATTATTCCCTCGACCTTATGTGATTCATACTTTTGTTAAACGATCATTGAAGAAAACTATCACACTGGAGTGTCCATGCGACACCCTTCACTAGAGTGCCCACGTGCCACCCCTTCATTGGAGTGCCTAGACCCAGTACCGAGATACCCCACATAGAACTCATCTTTGCCCACTAGTAATCTTGACGCTCCACTCCTTTATTTTTGATAATCGAGGTATCCGGTAACGGCTTGAGGGCCAAGCCGGGGGTTAACGGCAACGCGCCACTCCTTGGGTACCCTATCCTAGAGGGCTCTTTATCACTAACAAAGCTTTTAACAAATGAAACTATATTCCTGGTTGATTTTTTTGCCGGTATTATATAACTCTTCAAATTCGACCATTTGTAATTGCTTTGAGCTTCTTCGTGAACTTCATAGAGCTCCTATACACTTTTGGATCCTTCTATATGAACACCCCCACCCCCCAGCCGACGCGACTTATTATGAGCCTTCTTCGTGTGCCTTTTTACGACCTCCTTACTCCCTGCTCACTTTTTCTTCTCTCTGTATTATTGGCCCTGTGTTTGATAACAGCTCCTCTTGTCACAACACTTTCATCCAACCGACATAGGTCAGCACATTTTTTTCTCTGCATCACTTTTTGATCACCCACGAAAATTATCAAGACTATTGTACTCCTTGAAAAATGGAAGCCCCTCGCATCAAATATCTCTAGACAAATTAGATTCTTCGTTAGTCCTGGCACATGTTTGACTTTTGTTAGTTTCCATCTTTTCATCAACCACATGAAATACATGTTGTCCCTTTGCCATCAATCTTACTCACAAAAATGATTGGCTTTTTTGGATAATGTACTGGACTCTGGAAAAGACTCAAACTTAGGGACTCAGTTGATAGAGCACCAACTAAACCCCCAAAACAAGGACACTCCACTATAGGCTTCCAAGTCTTTGTCCTAGAGGAATTTCCCCAAGGGGCATACCAAGGTATTTTAAAGGGAAATCAGAATGTTTACACGGCATGATGTCTGAGCATTCTATGACAAAACCTTCCTCCCTTCCCACTCCACAGATTATAGATTTTTGATAGTTAATCCTTAGACTTGAGATCACCTCAAAGCCTCTAAGAATTCTTTTAATAGACGGACCTCACCTCATCAACTCCTCCCTCACAAAACAATATAGTGTCATCCGCAAACTGTAGATGGTTTAAACTTCCAGCTAAAGGACCTAAATAGGCTCCACCAATGAGCTTCAATTCCTTTGCCCTATGTAGGAGATAGCTCAAGCATTCTGCTGCTATAATATAAAGAAATGGGGAAAGGGGATCCCCTTGTCTCAATCCTTTTTCCATAGAAAATTGCATAGTCGGGGACCCATTCACAAGGACAGAAAGGGAGCACGATGTAAAGCATTCTTTCACCTAGGTGATCCATCTCTCTGGAAACCCAAAAACCTTAAGCATGGAAATGATGAAATTCCAATTAAGGTTATCGTAAGCTTTCTCAAAGTCGAGCTTGATTACCAACCCTCTTCTTTTTCTAGCTTTCCAAAAATGCACTACCTCATTCGCTATTAGAATTCCATCTTGGATAACCCTATTCCCTACAAAAGCAGATTGAAATTGCCCTATCAAGGAAGGTAGCACAATAGAAAGGAAGGTAGACATTCGAATTTTACTCTCTGTAGCCTTTGTGTTTGAGGAAGTTTTTAGCTCTTAGTGGTGGTGGTTGGGTGAGTCACCCTCCATTCCCACTTTCTTCCTTCTGTTCTTACTCTCCATTTATACAATTCTTTTTAATGTTCAAAAAAAAAGAAGAAGTATAAATACAAAAATGAACAAAAAACCCAATAGAGATTAAAGCAGAAGCTAATAGCAAAGCAAAGGAAAATCCCCCATACCCAAGACATGAAGAACATAGAAAACCCATGAATAAGACCACTGAATGTACAAATCAATAAGTTTGTATTTTTCTTGGGTTCAGTTTCATTTTCCTAACTGCCCCAAAGCATCTCTTGAAGTCTTCAATAGAGTAATTTGAAATGTCAAATTTATTCTTGATCTTGAAACTCATTCTTTTTTGGATTAGATCGGCTATTTCTTCAACTGAAGGTGTTACCTAGTTGAAGATGAGGTTATTTCTTTCTAGAACAAATTAACATTCCAAATTGACAGTGGATGAATAGGTGATCATGTGTTTCTGTAAAAGAGGAGCAGAGAGCATAGAGATCAAGTCCAGGTTGAGGAGGAGATAAGATCCTTCTTTCTAGGAAGCTCTCACTTAGTAGGGAGACCATTTTGAACTACTTCACATAACATGATTTCCACCTTAGGAGGACATAACCCTTTCCAGATGTGTTGGAGATTACAGTTGTTGGGGAGTTCCAAATCTTTAAGATTCTTATTTTTGCATTCTCTGACATTTTATTAAGTGTTTAGCAATCAAACCGAAGATGTATTGGTCACGACCCATCCTCAAAACTAAATGATCGAGCCAGAAAATTTTTGCTATACAATTCGAGGCTCCTTTGTTTCCAAGATCAAAGCTTTTCATGATAAAAATATTGTGCACAAGACCTTCATCTCGGCTCAAAAAATTTTGCTATAAAATTCGAGACTCCATCTTTTTTTCCGAGAACTTGAGATCTCACTATATCGAGCCACGGTCTAAGAATCAATCCCATAATAACTTTTAAAATTCTTATTTCACATTCTCCAACCATCATGAAATAAAAAAAAAAACTAATTTATCTTTATCATTTTATGAAAAAAGTCATTGTACATAAGTCCTTGGAAAGAGCACATGGTCAAAAATATTATCGTAATCTGGTTTTCATATTACACTTTAAATCTATTCCACATATTATCTTTTAAACACTTCGTAGACTTATAATTTATTATCTCTAAGTAATGTAAAATCTTTAATTTGCAATTAGAAACCTATACTTTCACAATAAAATGACTACCAAAGACCTGATATATATCAACAATTAATTCGAAATTCGTACTTCAAACATTTCATGGTTGCCAATTCTTGCTTTGTTGGATACAATAAATTCTACATTAACTTTTAATTTAATTTAAAGCATTTAGGGTTAAGGCTTCTTTAATTAATTTTAGATATGAGTAATATTCACTGTGTATATATAAGTTTGTCAATATTAATTGGGATTAATTAGACTTGATTAATTTTCTATACTTTTTTTGAACCATATGAAGCTAACTAGACTTGGGGGTCCCGTTGTGGCATAGCGTGATGTATGTCAAAATGACGTTGTTTTGCTGTGCAAAAGCTGTCCAGAGAGTTAGACAACATTCGTACAGTTTTCTATGCGCACACTGCACAACAAGATCTTTCATTCCAAAGTTAACCGTAGATTTTGATTCACATTATTTGCATGTTTACAGGTTGATATACGAGGAGACACATATGGTTTACTAGCAGCACACCCGGTGGCTCCACTGGTCTCGCTCCACCACTTAGACTTCGTAGAACCCGTATTTCCCGGCCTGACCCGGATAGACTCTCTCAAGAAACTGGTCCAAGCATACAAATTGGATCCGAGCCGGACCCTACAGCACAGCTTCTGCTACGACCCGTCTCGTAATTGGTCCATTTCAGTCTCCTGGGGTTTCACCGTGCAGCTATACCCTTCACTGGTTACTGCAAAGGATTTAGCAACGCCGATTCAGACTTTTTTGACGTGGAGGAGTTGGAGTCAGGATCCATTCTCGTTTGATACCCGTTTGATGAGTCCTCACCCGTGTAAGAGACCCGTTATTTATTTCTTGGACCGGGCACATGGTGTCGGGTCGGGTCAAACCGTGACTACGTATAAGCGGGTTTTTGCTGGGCTAAGGAGGGAATGTGGGGAAAAAGACTATTTTCCTGCCTTGTTTGTTAGGTATGTCAATGTCACAGCGGACGAATTGGAGGCTGATACGTGGAAGAAGGTGAGAAGTTTGTCTCTTATACCCAACCATATACTGAATTTCATGCATGCAAAAATTATTTTTAAAATATTCATTTTTTTAATAGCCGAGGTATTTTCTCAGCTTTAGAATTACTCTCAATCTAATACCGACTAATTATGAGAGGACCAATCCCACCTATTAAGAGTCAAGACATTTGTTCTGTATGGACTGAAGTTAGAATAGCAAACTACGGCTAAGCCGTAGAAAATCACAAGTTAGTCCACATTTCACGTGCACGTATAAGTACACATGTATTAATAGTAATATGCATATGATACCAATTTAATTTTTCAGTAAATATTGGATTATACTCCAGCGGTTCCAAGTATTTAGTTGTCGAATTTTGATCGTAAGACTTCCGAGTTTACGACTTATCTATTCTACCACTCAGATAACCCCTCGGGATTATTACTTAATATTTTAGGGCAAGTGCAACAAAGTGAACAAAGAACTGTTCACTTTGTATTTTACTCAGTTCAACTCAAAAACAGGTTGCAACAAACTCCCTAAATAGGTTAACAAAATGGGTTTCATGAACAGTAGTTCCCTAAATCAACCCCCATTTAGGGAGCTACTGTTCATGACCCATTTATTTTTTTATTATTTCTCTCTCTCTCTCTCTCTCTCTCTCTCTCATTGGCTAAGAATTATAAAGAACTGTTCATGACCCTATTAAAAAATAGTATTTTAATAGTAGAGAGTGAGTATAGGTAGTATTATTGGAGTGTTGAAAATGACATGGGTGAATAAAGAACTGTTCACTAATTTTTTTGGCTAAAGATTTGTTCTTTATTGTTGCACTTGCTCTTAGTATTTTAAAGTTTACGTATTGACATGGGAATGATATAATGAGTAGGCACCACGGAGACAGTGCTGCGAGGTCGTCAATGGCGGCAATAGTACTGGTGCGGTGAACGGTGTCTTACAGGTGAAGATTAGAAGCTGCAACCGCTGGGAATCTGTAACACCACCATAGATGATGATGATGATGATGATGATACCCTATGTACATCACCCTTCTCGTCAGGTTGACCGTTGACCAGATTGAAAATTGGAAAGAAGCAATAAAATCTGTAGCTAGCTGCAAGTAGACTATAATTTTTTTAGAACCAGATGGGATGAGGATGTTAGGAGAGAGAAAGCACTCAAAGTTACTTCGTTTTTTAGTATCTTTGACTGTTTTTGTAATTCATATTTTCTTTGTTGTTGTTGTTGAATTTATTTAAGAATTTTTTCAATTTGATTTTTTATTTTTAAATATTTCTGGTGTAGTTTATCCTAAAATTAGAGAACATAAAAATAAAAAGTGAAGTGGTTGGTCAATCCTTGACACTCCGCTCTCGCCTTGTATAATACTGTTCGTTTTTACCGTCAAACCCCATAAACTTCTTAGTATGTCACACATCCATGGATTGCTCTAGGACAAGCTCGCTTAACTATGAAGTTTCATTTAATTTTGATGTCATCGCGGCTTTAAAAGATTTTGTACAATGGATATGATTTATTATCAGTACTGAACTTACAACCACTAAGCGATGTAGAACTTTTCACTAGCCATCTAACCGTCCACTAAGACTTTTTCTTCCAGACGTAGCTGGCACCACGGCCAAGCTAAAGTGTCACATGGGGGCCGTCAACAATGTGTGGATAAAAAAAAACCAAAATAATTGAAGGGCTAAAGTACTTTGGAGCCATTTTGGATCACGAGGGATCCAGGCTTGACTGGAATTTGAGAGAACAATCTGGAAATAGAAAACCAACAAGATAGAAAAACTTCTAGTACAACCCAAGAGGACCACTCCAAGGACAATGGAAAAGAGATGTCATGAGGATGTGGACGTGGACTTAACAGTGGGGCCAGAGAAATTTTCACTGGTCCACGTGGCTAGTTAATCCTACATTTAATCAGTAATTGGTGGATCTGAATTGCCATAGAAAATGCTTCTCTCCAGTGGGGTCCTGGTGATTGTGACTGTCCGACAATCTGGTAATTTGAGATTATCAAGTGTAGACTTTAAGGTGTTTGACACGAGCTTAAGAGAAAGAAATTGAACTCACTCTTTTAACCCAATCAAGGGACGCGAAAGTCTCGTATCAACCCGAATTTTCTCTTAGTTTTGACTTAATACTAAGAGGAGATCGTATATATCCGTAGTGTATTCGTATTAGACTCTAATATTTCTCGAATATACATACATGTATTTGATTATGATTTTCATATGTATTCGACATTTGAAATTAAGTTTCTTCAAAAAGTTAAGAAGCATCGAATACTTTACTACCCATCTACACATTTGTATCATTGTCTAGATAGATAATGTCAAATAACACATTGTTTTATTGATAGTTTGATTACTTTTATAGAATAACAAAACGGAATGATTGGAGTATATCTTACTTTTTGAATATAATTTGTCGAATTGAAGCATCTTTTATTACATCAAATGCATGTGCCTATGATTAGTAGAGCTAATTTCAAAAGAGAAAGTCTGTGCAAACAATATTTCTTGTCTAGACATAAATGTATTCGGAACCAGTAGATGCACGGGAAGCTCACAAAATAATAAGAGGGCTACGTTCATCCAACAGTTCCAAATATATCTACATTCGAATCTGTGCACGAAATGTTATGTTCGTAGCCATACTCATTCCAAACTTTGTAAATTTGTAATGTGTCTATGAGTTTTAATTGGTCCATCCCCATTTCTAATGTGTCTGAGTTTTTATTGGTTCATCCCCATTTGTAAATTTGTTTGTATTATGATTCTAAAACAGCAGGATAAATTTCATTAACCTCCCCTGAACTTTCTAACAGTAGTAGAGACTTCCTCTCAGGTATTTAAAATGTCACTGTCCTCCCCTTTGAAACTTGTCTGGTACACACTGTTAACTGGAAGTTTTATTTTACAATTTTACCCTCCCGTTACATAATCATATGGTTTTTAATTAATCCCTTCCGACGTACTAATCTATTTTTTATCTCATTAACACTAACCCCACTCAATGTAAGCATGCATTAGTCAGTGTATGTATAAAAACAATGTATGCAATCATAAAAAGAAATTATTTACACATGTATTCAGTCATAAAAACAATGTAAGCATGCATTTGACTTTAGAGGTAAATATTGCGTTAGTAAGTTTATGTCTGTCTTTTAAATTGAGTGTATAAGGACATTTATGTGATCTATTAACAATTTACGAGGGTAAAAAAAGTGACGACATGAATTAATCTAGTGATGTCAACAATTTCCGTCATGCTTAGTTAACGGTCTTTTAACAAAAGGCGGGTGGAATCAACAAACGGCAACTAAAATTGAATGGAAGACAATGTAATTTTATAAACCTAAAGGAGGTATGTGGTTTTTGTTAGAAAGCTCAGGGGTACTCAGTGAAATTTACACAAACCAATGAGATAACTCTTACAAAAAAATCAGTTTAAGACCTTAGAATTTCCATTTCTTTAATTTTGTGGTAACCAGATTACCTAATTTTGTATGGAGGAGAGTGAACCTTAAACCCTAACCTCAAAACCCAGTCAGTTCCCAGAAGCCTCCATTTTGTTTTCATTTTGGGCAACTAAAGGCACCCCTCCATATTGTTGGCCATCAATGTCAAAACCAACGTCCACCTCAACCTGGCCACAGAATGAAGCCAAAACCCCCAATTTCTGTGGCCGCTGGGAATTTCGTAACTCTATCCACAGGGTTCCCCCATTCCAATTTTCCACACTCCAACAACCCTCACCCTTCAGCTATAAATACCCCATTCCCATACTGTTTTCCTCAACACATCACCCCCAACTAACTCTTAATTCACTTCGTCAGCTTTCAGATTTCCTTCAGATAAGATAACAAGCAACCCACTTGATTTCCGCCATTACCCAAATGGCTGCCGCCGTTTCAACCTTTGGAGCTGTCAATAGAGCATTGGTACTTCGATTTTCCCTACCCCTTTTCGCCCTTTTCGCCCTTTACATAAATACTGATGCATTTTCTTGCAATGGTTCTTGGTTTTATACCTGATGATCAGATGAGAAATCGGCTCTGTTCCCTTGTAGAAGTTCATATTTTTCTGGTTCAGTTCAACTTAAGTTTGATTTGTTCCTATTTAGAAACCCATGATTTTGAGTTGATTTATGTTTGGTTCTTGATGGGGATCAAGTTGGCAGAGACTGATTACTGAAAGCCGAGACTTTTTTTAAGAATTTTAGTTGGTTTGGTAAAAATATTTAAAGGGGTTGGTGTAATGATCTACTAGTATTTATGCATAATCAAGAAAACAATTTTGGGCATACCTAACTTTATTCTCTATTCTCTTCTTCTTTGCCCTTATTTTTTGAGGAGTGTAGACATTTCTATATATTATATTAGTATTTTCCATTAGATTCGTCCTCGTTAGTGATCCCAGCTCTGATAGGTAACTATCTCGATGTCATATAGATATTTATATATAGTCTTTGAAAAAGGGTCAAGAAAGAGCCTTTGAATCTCGATCTAATACAACAATAGATGCATCACAGATATTGATCACAATTCTTTTATTTTTGTTCTTTCATCAAATACTATCAATATCTACTATTGCTAGTTCTTAGTGATCTTATTTGTTACTGGACGACTAACTAATTTCTTACAATGAAAAAGGATTCCAAGTCTTACGAAACTTTTTCCGAATTCAAAATTAAAAGTCATGATTCACTTGGATTTATGGTACTGCAAATACAAAAGAATCATAACCATTGATTTTGAATTAGGAAAGAGTTTTTTAATTTCAATTCTAAGACCATAGAGTTTTCCTAAATCTTTTCTCCCTTTTCCCTCATCTGTTTGTATTGCGAGGTCGGAAAAGTTTTCCGTTGGTTATGTTTGATTTTTTTTTTTTTGTTGTCCTTATTCAAATAATCCAAAACAGAGATGTTTTTTATTGTTCACTGGGAATAAACAAGGGGCTATTTTTGTTGCAGTGGAATTCGAATGGCTCTAGTTCTGGAACTTCTGTTCCAACAACCTTCTTTGGCAGTGGGTTGAAGAAAGCATACCCAAGTAAATCCACCAGCACAAGGACTTCTTGTGGCAAATTCAAAGTGGTTGCAGAAGTGGATGAGAAGAAACAAATAGACAAAGATAGATGGAAAGGCCTAGTGTACGACGAGTCCGACGATCAACAAGACATCACCAGAGGAAAAGGAATGGTGGATTCTCTTTTCCAAGCTCCCATGGATTCTGGAACTCACTACGCAGTCATGAGCTCTTACGACTACATCAGCACCGGTCTTCGCCAGTATGTTATCGAACAAGAAAACCTTAAAAAATGTTTTTCTGAACAAATTTAGGTGGGAAAAACATTTCTGACTGTTTGGCCGAACTGGGTATTTGGGATTTAATTTTGTTCTTTGGATGTTGTTTGCTAATTTTTTCAGATATAGCTTGGACAACATGATGGATGGCCTGTACATTGCTCCTGCTTTCATGGACAAGTTGGTTGTACACATCACCAAGAACTTCCTTACCCTGCCCAATATCAAGGTTTCCTATATATTGCTTATCTCACAATGAAACTCAATGTATCATGGACACTGCTCGAAGGTCCTGTACCCGTGTCGGACACTCCAGAGACACAGACACGCCGGGGATATGCCGAAAAACAAATGGCATGTCCAATAAATTTATTTATTTTTGAAGGGGACACGTGGGGGACACGGCGAGGACACCCCATTTTCCGTGTTTCGGCCGTATCCGTATCCCTATTTTTTCAGAAGTCCCATGTCATGTGTCTGTGTCTGTGTTCATATCTGCATGCGTGCTACATAGATGAAACTTCTATAAGTTTTGGTCTGGAATGGAACTTAGTAGAGTTTATGCTTTGCTGAAATTCTTGACAGGTCCCTCTTATCCTGGGTATCTGGGGAGGCAAAGGTCAGGGGAAATCATTCCAGTGTGAGCTTGTCTTTGCCAAAATGGGAATCAAGTGAGTCCCAACCTTTCTTCCTCCTCTTGTTGTAAAAGAACTTATAAATTTGATGCTAACTCTAAGATCTCTTCCTGGATGAAATTCCAGCCCCATTATGATGAGTGCCGGAGAATTAGAAAGTGGAAATGCTGGAGAGCCAGCAAAACTGATCAGGCAACGTTACCGCGAGGCGGCAGACATAATCAGGAAAGGAAAAATGTGTGCCCTCTTCATCAATGATCTTGATGCAGGAGCTGGTAGGATGGGTGGTACCACTCAATACACGGTCAACAATCAAATGGTAAATGCAACCCTTATGAACATAGCTGATAACCCAACCAGTGTCCAGCTACCCGGTATGTACAACAAGGAGGAGAACCCACGCGTTCCTATTATAGTCACGGGTAATGACTTCTCCACGTTGTATGCCCCTCTTATCCGTGATGGTCGTATGGAGAAATTCTACTGGGCTCCTACTAGGGAAGATCGGATTGGCGTTTGCACGGGTATTTTCAGGACTGACAACGTTCCTCAGGAGGATATTGTCAAGCTTGTCGATACCTTTCCTGGCCAGTCTATTGGTAAGATTCAGCTTAGAAATGGGTATGCTATAGAAACAGAACATGCATTTAGAGAATGAATGTTGCTATGTAGCAGGCCGTAAAGATGCCTTTTAGGTACAAAAAGTAGCATCTTTAGTTAGGTATGCATAATCAGAATTGGGAAGTATGAAAAAAAGATAAATAAGGATTGAAGAATGTTAATATATTTGTGCGCAGACTTCTTCGGCGCCCTCAGGGCAAGAGTATACGATGACGAAGTGAGGAAGTGGATTTCAAGCATTGGGGTAGAAAATATTGGGAGAAGGCTTGTGAACTCAATTGAACCACCCCCGACTTTCGAGCAGCCGAAGATGACTCTTGACAAGCTCCTCGAGTATGGAAACATGCTGGTTCAAGAGCAGCAGAATGTGAAGAGAGTCCAATTGGCTGACAAGTACATGAGTGAAGCAGCCCTTGGAGATGCCAATGATGATGCCATCAAAAGAGGAACTTTCTATGGTCAGGCCCCTTCATCCTGATGGCCATAATTGGAGGTTTGCTTCTTCTTTTGGATTGTACAAAACCTGAAAAAGATTTTTCTTAGAGCTTTTGATTGTTGTTTTAATGCAGGCCAAGCAGCTCAACAAGTCAACCTTCCTGTCCCTGAAGGCTGTACTGATCCTACTGCAGAAAACTTCGATCCAACGGCTAGGAGCGATGATGGAAGCTGCTTGTATACGCTTAGTTAGGTGTATATGAGGAATTTATTAGAGTTTAAAGAAGATGGAGTACCGACGAAAGAATAGTGAAATCAACGATGTCAACTCGGTTTCGCAGATTGTCTTGTTCCATTGAGTAGTGTATATTTGTTGTTCCAGTGTCTTTAGCAATGTCAATTTTGAAGCCCTGCTTTGCTCAGTGAATTTACTCCTTATAATGTTGTCCAAAAGTGATGGTGAACCGAAATATAGCTCTTAGGAGTTTGCACGTGGTGAAACTAGAATCTACACTAATTCAAAGAAATTAAAAAAACAAATGAGCCATCCTAGATAACAACTGAAAATACCGTAATGTTAAATCATATGAGTCCATAATCATTTAGACATAAGGACAGTAATTAGGCATCCTCTCGCGCCAATGACGATAATGCGTATGGACTTGATGCAGCACCAAAACTCATATAGAACCGAAATAAAACTCGAAGGAATCAACACTTTAGATGAAATAGAATCCACATTAATTCAAAAAAACTAAAACACTTTATTCATTCAGTGTTAACAAATATCCTGCATGAGTCTTTTAAATGGACCCAAGAGATTAAAAAAAAGAAGAAAAAGAATGGGAAGTAACTGATGGCTCTAGAACAGGTCAGGCCTGCCTTTATCTCATTGCAGCCAACCTCGGCCATAAACAAGCCCAACCTGACCTGAATTGCAGTACTGGTAGGCCGTGGGTTAGAGGATTCAAATCTTAATCCACTATGAGCAATTTGAATTCTGGAGTGGTTGGATATTGTAATGCTCAGATTGTCAGAAATTTTGATAAAATATTTTTTAAAAACCATATAGATATTACTTTATTTAAAATAGAGAAGAACTAAATTTGATATTACAGTGATATCGAATATGAAATTTAGACTTCACAAAAATAAAGTTACATTTCAAAATAGATTAAGAGAGTTTCACAGAGCCATTTATAGTTAGATAAACTAGTGTTCAATCGGATCTTTACCAATGGCGTTGATGTCGGCTAGATACAACGAGTCTTTCATCTCGTCTTCAAACGACAAGTCTTTCATCTCGCCTTCAACACATGACATGAAATACTAGGTGCAACAATAGCACTACGATTGATAAGCCCAAGGGATTGGCCTGATTGTCATGACTTGGAATTTGCTTTCTCTTAAGGTCTCAGGTTCGAAACTTCCCGAGTGCTATCAATCCGTAGGTGTTAGTCCAGACAATATTTTTCTTTGGCTTTAATTGGAATCTGCAAGTTAACCGTGAGATTGGTCCTCTAGATATACATTGAGGTGCGCGCAAGATAGTTCGAACACTTTGAGTTATCAAAAAAAAAAAAAAGCATAATGAGCGATGAAGCTCAATGTAATAATTTACCCCTTACCCATCTTATATTCGTGGCAAGTTGGATGATATACGATTTTAAGAAATTAAAAGGGCATATAATTGCATAATTAATAGACAATAAAGCATTTTTTTATATCGACGAATAAAACTTTTCATTGATAGTTATAAAATCTGAATACAATAAAGAGGTTTCTACTTTGTTGGTAAGAGGACAAGAAGTTTACAAACCAAGACCATTGGGAGAAAAATAGTAGGTACCCCTCACAAACAAATCATTACAATAATGAATCACATCAAGTCATAAAAATTCAAAGTTCATCCCCGATGCTCCTCGTATATTATGATCATGATCACTATATCAATTGTTAAGTTCCCATTCGCTATATCTCTGATCACTATGTTTCGGTTCTCCATGTCCGAACACCAATGGACTACTAACTTATTAACTTCTATGACTCTAAGAGTTAACGAAAATTGGACACGACGCAGCTCATGACATAACACAACTCAAGACTTAACTCGGCCTAAGAAATAATTCAGATCAAGACATAGTTCGGCTTAAAATGTGGCACAACTCAAGATATCTTATCCCAACTTTCTAAGCCCTACGTTCTCAATTGTTTTCCCATTCACTTTCCAAATATCTCATCTATTTACTAATTTATGATTGGGGGCCATACTCACGAGTCAACAGGTCACGATTAAGGAACTTGCAAGACCCACCCAACAAAAGTGAGCCAGGACAATAGGTCAAGAGACCAACATGCAAACTCAACTAGAACCTTGGTTTGATCAGTAAGGGGGAGGTCGGGTTACCTCTGACGGGGCCACAAGGGAGAACTCTCCCATGGTGGACTTTTCATCTTGTTCGGGGGGCCTTAATCCTCCACCTACCCTAGCGAGGGTCAGGAGGGGGCCGCGAGGGCGAACACCCCAGCAAAGAGTGAGGGATGGGCATGACCTAAGCATTATAGAAATATAAGGTGATTCACCAAAAAGGCACGCTAGCATCAATCCCAACTAGGTGCAGCACTGCTAGAAAAACAAATAAAGGGGAAGGTCAGAGATAGGACCTAGATAAAATCTCATATTCAAAGTTTTAGTCCTAGCATGTGTCCACCCAAGTCGCGATTAGGACTTGAGTGAGGGACCACGAGAGCTAGTAGATTGGAGAAAAGGAGAGGACGACAATATGGATCTCAAATCTTATTCATATCCAAAAAAAAAATGGGATCTAGTGGATTGGAAGCCCAAACTTGTTGACTATAGATTTCAAATTCAAGGTTCAATGAGACAATCTAATCGAGTGTGATTTCAAAGATCAATGAGAAAATTAATTATGTTACCCTTTCTTATGGTGCAACAACGATGTTAATTGGGCAGGCTAAGCAATGTCTTTTTATGACTCTTATGCGTTGAAAAATTGAGATTCCAAGCAAAGTATTGTTAGATAGTACTCTTGATAGGACGTCACCGGCATCAATAAGAATTTAAGAAGGTAAAATTCTTAAAATACTTGCAGAATCAATATACATAGTCAAAACGAACACAACAGTGAGATCTGAACTGTATAAAAAAAAAATTCATGTGTGGAGTTTGTTATCTCAGCTTACATGACAAATAACAGAACAGTTTAAGATATCATGTTCACTGATTTGTCAACAAATTCAATAAATTTTCACAAGGAAAGGTCCAAGGTCAAAAGCTACATATCCTCTACAGGAATTATCTAATTTGCTCTCTCTAAATTTGTTTTGTACTTTGCATCAGGTTTTTTGCCAAGTTCACTCATTCGAGGGTTTGTTAGAAACTTAAAAAAATTGTGAATGAAATTGGAATATCGGGTCTCACAAGATAATCGAAAAATCTCAACGAATACAACTCATTCAAGCTTACATTGATATCCATCAATTGCGCATGATGTACATTAATGTTCCTATTAATTTCTCCTTTCATGATTTTGGTGGTTTCAAAAGCTTTAGGGTTTTTATAAATTGTGCATTCTGTTCTTGACTTCAGTATATTGAGAGACGTGTGAATTATGTCTACAAAATTTTTATCCTTTTGGTTTACGTATTTTTTGTAGGGAGAGATAAAGACACACGGTTAGTTCGACAGGCGGTCAATAGATAGGTATTCCTTCAACTGAGAGAATCGATTTACCCGTACAAACAATCGTCGGCACGATCTTCCAATATCCACGGTGAGACAGCAAATTTGTTTTAAGAAAACTGCAAATTCACATGATCGATTTTGTATTGTATTTTTATTTTTCCGAATCTGTTGTAATTCTATTTTGTAATTTCTCATTGGAAACAAACGGAATTATTTAAACTCGCCAAATAAAATAAAAATTTTAATTCTGTAAAAATGTGTAAAACGTTTAAGGAATGAACTTAAAATTTTCAAATCTTTAGCGATAACCTCGCGTGCACTGCACTTGCTCCTTGTAATTAAATAGGTTTCTGAAGTTATTAATCGTGCAAGAACAGAGGAACGCGAGTCAATAAGGAAAGAACAAGGCAGATGGCGGCATTAACAAGTAACTGTCATATTTTCTACCTAAAGTATCCTACTTAGCTTTCATCTTCTATATAAAATGGATTAAAAATTATCAGAGTAGGTAATCATAATAGCGTATGAGTGACGATATCTCAGACGGGTTATTCACAGCGCACAACAGAGCGTACCATAACTCAAAAGAATATCGTTTTGACATACAAGATACTGTTCCGGATAGACTTCTATTCGTAAAAGTCTTCGTTTTTACTTCAAAACGACACCGTTTTGCTGTGTAACACGTCTGTTGTGTAGTAAGCTCTCTCGTTTCGTGCTAGACCACAGTCAGCATCATCAATGGTGGCTGGAATTGTTTATCCTTGAGGTATTGGTTTAGTCAAATTTGAACAAACTTTGAAAAAGAAAAGTTAGATTTTTCGTGTTGAATAAGTTGGAATATTATTGTGGCCATGGTTTTGTCTTTGAAGTCACACTGTTGACTGATAGTCACATGTGGACAGGTTGTAGCACACATTTGATCCGTGGAGGTTTTTTATTGGGCTACTTTTTGGACAAAATTAATCAATTTTATTAGTTAGACGAGCAGTGGATTACATCACCCCGATTCGCACCAAGTTTTCTCTGTCGGATATGGAGAAAGCTCGAAGGATTGACCCGGGGTTAGACTACTCTACGGAACCCCTTTGGACGACTGCTCTGTGTTTGCCGGTATCTTTTGTTCTTCCGACCAGGACCAATTCCGCCTAAGACCATGATCGAGTCATGACGAGCTAGACTAATGATGCTCTTTCAAGGACCGGCAAAACTCTCTAATGCTGATGATCAAAAGTTGTTTCGGATGTGTATGAGAGTGAAGTTTTTCACAGATATTGACTCTTAGATAATACCAGCATAGTCTGTAAGTTCTCTTTTGGCTAGAGTCAGCATGGCGACATCTGGCAAATCTTCTTCATCAAATCTTACCTGAACCTTAGTGGAACTCTAAAGTTTAAAAATCCTCGCAAGAGGGACGAGCGTAACAGCTAACAGTAGTATGTGGCTTAACTTCTCCTAATTCGTTGTTAGTTCTTTAAGGTAGTCTCCTTTATAGTTTTCCCTTGCTAGTATTCGATTGATTTAGAGCCAAGAAGACTTAGCCACCTCAAGCCATAGAATCTTTTTCGGTCTTTCTCTAGCGAGCCAGTGGCGATCCCAGTTGATTGATCTCAACTTTACCAGCTCATGAACGGCATTCGTCAAACTTGAGCAGTAGGTTTCGACTCGGTCAGCTGTCTTGATGAAGATTGACTTCAACTAAAGAGAATGAATTGACTTCGGGTTATACAAAATTTTAGAATAATATAAGAATTAATAATAGAGAAACTGATTTTCACATATCATTTTTGTCCATTTGAAACCTATGTCCTTATTATACAAAAGTTATTGAAATATTCTTTTATTTACCAAGCAAAGTTTATTTAATAAAAGGGTATTTTAGTAATTTTATATAATAAAGAAAAAAAAGAGTATGAATGGACAAAAAAAAAAGATGTGTAAAAATTAAATCCCATAATAAAATACGAATAAACTTTATCTAGACACATTAATGTCTTGTTGAAAAGCTAGAGCAGAAATCATTCCTTTATTTGTTTTTTTCAAAAGCAAGATTCCTCACCAACTGCTGCCAGCAGCGGAGTTTCTAAAACCTAATCACTAATCACTAATCATGATTTATTTTTAAATAACGGATACACATGACCGGCACAGATCCAAATATTAATACGTTTGGTGTCATCTAATTTTTAGTTTAAAAAAGTTAACCTTTTGTCCAAATATGATCTCTTGCCATTTCATTTGGATAGACAAAAATGAGAGAGATAGTGATTTCTCTCAATTTCTTATCTATATTGTTCGGCTAGCATACATAAGGGTAGGGGTGAAACCGGTCCGGTTTGGCCGAAAAATTCGGACCAAACCGGTAATTTCGGTTTGAGGTTTTGTAAACCGAACTATTTCGGTTTGGTTCGGTTTGGTTTTTCCGGTTTTGGTTTGGTTTCGGTCCGGTTTCGGTTTGGTTGGACTTGTATTCAAAATTAAAAAAATTCTAAAAAATTAAGAGGTTCTTGCCAAATGAATAAAGTCCGGATTGATTTGTATTTTAATACTAGTTTTTAATTTGATTAGGCCTAAGCCCAAGTTAAAAAAAACTTCAAAAAAACTAAAATCTAGTAAAGTTAATATACAAAATTATAAATCATAGCAAAACTAAAGTCCCGTATAAAATCAAAGTAAAAAAAACTTGTTTGAAACTTAAAAAAACATGTATCAATCTAGGTTTTTATATTTTTTAGGATTTAGTATAGGAACCGGTTTGATCCGGTCCGGTTTGGTTTCTAAGTGACTAAAACCGAAAACCGAACCGAATTTTTAAAAAAATCTCAAACCGAACCGAACTGGACCGATTAAATTAAAAAATCGGACCAAACCATCGGTTCGGTATGGTTTACCGGTTTGGTTCGGTTTTCCGGTTTAAACTTTCACCCCTACATAAGGGAAAAGAAAGGAATGTGTCATGTTTATTTTACAAAAATACCCTTTGTAGTCACTATACCAGAAAAGAAATGAATGATAAAGTTAACAAAATAAAAAATTAAACTTCTGCTTGTTTTTTTTCTCACGAAATCTCACCAAAATTAGTGAGAATCAAAACGAGGGTTGTAAAGAGTTCTCAATTCTCACCGTCTCCCACCATTTCTCACCTATTTGTCAATCTAAACATAGAAGAGAGTATTCTTTTTCTTAATTTCCTTTCTTTTCTCTTGAAAACCCTCAATCCAAATGGGTTGTAAAGAGTTCATTGATATCTACTAATTTTGCAAAAAATATAAAATATAAAATAATTTTTTTTGACAGAAACATTGCTAAATTTTATTATTTTACGTTTGAAATAGATTTTTTTTTGGAATAAAAATTTTATATTGCAGAATCATGGCTCCAGTGTTGATGGAAATTGTGGACAAAAAAGAGAGGTGGGCAACCCCAACTACCAGTAACGAAGTTTGTTTATAGTCGTCGTCATTGTCACATCGAAATTGCAGGGGAATTGTATGCGAAATATTCGTACATATATAACTTGGGACTTTTAGAAAATATACATTCATTTCTATTGATAATTGAATCAACATATATATACAGTATAGATTATACTATACAATACATGAATTGAAATACAAAACGTAAACATAGATCGAAAATTATACTGAATGGAGTCAAGTGTTTTACACAGTTTCCTTAAAACAGAATCGTCGCATTGCCATTGGTATTGGAGGGATTGTCTGTCGAACCTTATTGTGTTCGCCCCTGTCTCTCTTGCAAAAACTACAACCATAGAATAGAAAACTATAGACAGAATTACTTATAATCTTAAAAAAATGAATGAACCATATAAATAGATATAGAGGGACATTCTAAATCCTATACAACTCACAAAACACTTGGATGGTAAGCATGAATGAGGCATCATGGTAACTCTTGAAGTGTATAAAGGACAAGACCTTCCAGTTGCCGAGAAATTTTTTGGTATCTCATTTCATTTACATCTTTCAAGTTTCCAACTACAATGACGGTTTATTATAGTAAGAGAGAATTATTATAAATAGGTGAATAGTTATAAAAAGTTTGTTTGATTATTTTTTGAGTAATGAGGATATATGATATATGATTAGGTGAATGAAATTCTCGTAATTAATAATAATATTCTCATAATTAATAATTTACATAAATAAAAGATGAATATAAAAATAGAAAAGATATGAATATGGGAAGGAATGAAATAATTTTATCTCATCTACGTAGATAAAATAGTACTTCGGATGTCGTATCGGGAGTCTTAAGAAAACCCCAAATATGAGAACTGAAACAGTTATATCCGAATTAATAAACAATGAATCATTTTTTGACAGCTAACAAATATGCTCTCAAGTTTTGGAGGAAAAAGGATTATATGGCCTAGAAGACAAGTTGGGTAAGCTGTCATTGACTTTATGCTTTGTACACATTGGTCGTGTAAGGTGTGATTTGTCACTTACATGCACTAATAACCAAGAAATTTGATACATAAAAATCTTGTGAGTGTAGAAAGTTTTTCATGTCGGTATCGGATTAGAAATCTCTTAATTGTGTTTATTCATTACGGAGTTCAAGTTGAGACTCGATTTTACAATTTATCTTTAATTGAGATCGATTTAAACTCTCTAAAATTTCTCGAGCCCCTAACAGATGGAAAGGAGGAGCTTGCACGACAATTTTGATGTGCGTCAAAACGATATCGTTTTAACGTACAAAATATTAATTGTCTAAACAGTATTTTGTGCGTCAAAACGATATTATTTTGACATATAACACATCATGTTGTGCACAATAAAACTTCCAAATCCCTAACAGAACCAGAATAGAGCAAGGATGAAAAATTGATATCGTTGTTCTCATTATGTCAAAAGGCAACGAATCATTAAACCGATTTATTTACATTCATTCACATTTTTTAAAGGTTAAATCGATTTTGTAATTTGTATTGTTTTTGTCATCAATGAGTTTTTTATATTTAATTTGTTTAGTTTACTTTTTAAATATATCTAATAGAATTCAGGAGAGTTGTAGTGTATTTTTTTTCAATGGGCATATAGCTAGTGCTGGCAAAACAATATCATTTTGTTCTTGAAATTATATTGTTTTGATTTTATGCATTTTAATAGCAATTCGTACAGTAAATCAAAACGATATAGTTTCGAGAACAAAACGAATAAAATTACGTCGTTTCACCTCGACTATATGTATACTACATGAAAGTGAAAGTTAATATGCTTAAATTTTCAAAAAAGAAATCAATAACTTTAATTCAAGTGGCATACCATAAGTTCTTCCATCCAAAAAGTTTAAGATTCAAACCTTACCACGTGCAAGATAATAATTTCTTTTCAAACATTGTAATCATTTATAGTCCACTCCCCATTCCCATTTTGTCATTCGTACATTTGTTTAATTTCTCTTATAATACAAAACAATAATAATTTAAATTAGAGTTCTATTTCCACATGCAGCGTAAATTTTTATCTCATCAAGATTTGCAAGTTATGTTTTAATTCTAATTTTTTTATAGTAGGTTTACGTTTTTGTTCTCTTTAAGTATTATCATGCAATCTCTAAATTGATAGCTTGAAATTACGTCTATTTATATTTTAGAAAATAGAAAGACCAAATGCTTTAAATTAAATGCACGATTCTAAATCGGTGGGTTTACTTGCATATATATATATATATATATATATATATATATATATATATATATATATTGTATGTATGTCATGTACCTTTAAATTAAAAACATGATAAATTTAGTGCACAAATATCAAAATATCAACAATACATTATAAATTTGTGTGAATTAAAAACATAATAAAATGTTGAATTACAAACATGATAAATTTAAATAGAACATGGTAAATTTATAGCAAACTTTTCTCAATATCAGAATATTGACAATACGTTAAATTTTATAGACAAAATTATCATCTTCTTTAAAACATATGTGAATTTTTTATGGTCAAATTAAACAAGATTGACTATAAATTTGCATGTAAAGAATTAGTCTTATTTTTTCGTCAATATTTTATATAAGAAAAAGTTTGTAAATAATTTATCGGGTTCCATCTAAATTTACTATGTTTCTAATTCAAGATCTTACTATATTTTTAGTTCACACAAATTTATCATGTTTCTAATTCAAAAATTCCTAACTATCCGTGCTACCGTGCGTTGCCGCTTTGTTTCATTCCTCAATCGTCCGTCCCTATGTTTGGCTGATTTGTTTCATTCCTCAGTTTAGGGTTTCTTCAAGGCAGTCAATTGGTAGTAAAATTCCTAAATTGCCTCAAACTCCCAAAAATATGTTAGCGCTTTTTCTAATAGTGAAACCGAATGCGTGAAAAACTGAGATTGATCGTATTTTTTGAATTTTTTGAATTTTAGATCTAAAACACAACTCCAAAAAGATGATGAGATAAAAATCTACTAAAAAATAAGACTAAAAATTAAGTTAAAAAAAAATTGCCACATACAAACATTCCTGTTTCCATTCCCATTTCCTTAGGTTAGTATAATTTATAAAAAATTCAAAAAAGAATTTGCTATATACAATCACGCTCTGTTATGAACTAAAACGTCATTTTGACATCAAATGTTGCTCTACTTTTTGGACAACATGTTATACATTAAAATAATATTATTTTGACACACAACACGCATTTGCACAACGGGTCCCCATTTCTCCCTTGGCCGCAACGCAAACCTTTCGCAATTCGCATCACTTTCCTCAACATTTTCAAAAAACAAACAGGAAATAATAAAATAACATGCTCAAATTTTCTTCATTCCTCAGTCCCACGAATAAATCTATATACACACCCTTTTTGTTTACACCCTCTTACATCCTACTTATATGTGTGAGATTTTGATTTTTGAATTTTGAATTTTGAATTTTTTTTAAGGGTTAAGTGGGTGAATCTCTTGTAAAATATAAGTAGGGTGTGAGAGGATGTAAACAAGAGGGTGTGTATGTAGACTTACTCCAGTCCCACCTTGGACGCGGGGCAGTAGTATCTGTCATACCGTCCCACCTCACGAACGAAACCCAAATCTATCCTTGGGATATAATTCAATCCAAAATCTCTAGCACCCAAATCTGACAAATGACAAACCTTCTTATTCTCCTATGTTCTTTCTCTCTCCTCTCAATTCCATCTTCTTCCCAGCTAGACGAGTTCATCTACACCGGATTCAACCAAATCGGAACCAATATCAGTCTCTCTGAATCATCCCAAATTGAAAAAAATGGCATACTTCGATTAACCAACGATACTAGAAGGCTTAAGGGTCATGCCTTTTACACCTCTCCTCTTCAGTTCAAAAACTCCCCAAATAGCTCTGTTTTCTCTTTCTCTACTTGTTTCGCAATCGCCATCGTCCCTGAGTACATAAAACTCGGAGGCCATGGACTTGCTTTCACTCTCTCATCCACTAAAGATCTCAACTCTTCTCTCCCCAGTCAGTACCTCGGACTCCTCAACAATTCGGATCTTGGAAATTTCTCAAACCATTTGTTTGCTGTTGAGTTCGATACGGTTCAAGATTTCGAGTTCAAAGATATCAATGGTAATGTTGAGATTTCAAAGTTACAGGCACGTGATTATTTTGTTTTCGTTAATGTTTCTCTGATAATTTTTATTTGCAGATAACCATATTGGCATCGACATCAACAGCTTGGAATCGAATGAATCGGCGGCGGCGGCTTATTACACCGCAGATTTGAAAAAGCAAGATCTGAATCTCAAAAGTGGAAAACCCATGTTAGTTTGGATTGATTACGATTCGGTTTCTACTCTATTCAATGTCACGATTTCGCCCTTTTCTTCGAAACCAATATTGCCAATCATTTCTTACAAAGTTGATCTTTCCCCATTACTCCTTCAAAAGATGTATGTTGGGTTTTCTGCTTCCACTGGTTTGCTGGCTAGCTCGCATTATATACTTGGTTGGAGCTTTAAAATGAATGGAATTGCAAAATCCCTCAGCCTAAAATCTCTGCCATCACTCCCTGGACCCAGAAAGAAACACATCGGCCTAATTGTCGGTTTCTCGGTCTCGTCATTTGTTTTTCTAATTGCTGTGATATTGAGTGCTGTATACCTGGTCTGGAAAATGAAGAACAGAGACGTAATCGAAGCCTGGGAGCTCGAAATTGGTCCCCACAGGTACCATTTTATTTTTCAGTTTTGACTGTCTTTGGTTTTATGTTCTATTATTTTACGAAAATCGCGACCAAAATATTCAGTTAGATTGACCAGTACGGCCAAAGCAAAAAAATTTTATACAGGAAGAATTAGGACACGGAGACCTGCTGTGCACAGCGCCATGTGTCCAGACGCCTAGGCCATCGCGTCTGGACACCAAAAACTGCTCTTTTAGCATGCAATACACTCCGTTGAAAGGAACCAGTGTTGTCTTCCTAGTCGAAGAAAACCTTAGAAAAAAAGAGGTGGAGGAGAGGAACAGCCAGAGCTTGAGTTTTCCATGATGTGAGAATTATTGTTGTGAAGCTAAGAAGCTAAGAAGCACAGACACACCTCACGTATCCGAGCTTGACTTATCTGGACATAGATACGAATACGACACTGTATTCTCCGAACACTTGTCGAACATACTAACTAAACCCTAAACTCTAAATCCTAATCTATTTTTTTAATTTTGTTTAATTGGACGTGTTTTGGACATTCTGGGACACGTTGGGATATTCATGGGGACACATTACGGAACGTCAAAATGCAGTTTTTAGAAGTTAGTCCAAAGTCAAAATTTTGATGGATGTTTAATGCATGATACTTGTAAAATGTTTGAGGAAATGATGTGTTCGTGTTGTTCCATATTCCGTAGCCGTGACCGTGCTTCTTAGTCAGGAAGTATCAAATACTGCAATGGAGTGATCTGAAAGTGTGTACAAACTAAAGTCAAGTTTTCATGGTTTTTTACTTCCTAGTGCACTGATCCTATAGTTTGCAATTCGGCTTCGCAGGTATTCATACAAAGAGCTCAAGAAAGCCACCAGAGGTTTCAAGGAGAATGAGCTACTTGGGTCAGGTGGGTTTGGGCAAGTGTACAAAGGAATACTACCAAAATCAAAGGTTGAAGTTGCCGTGAAGCGAGTTTCGCATGATTCAAGACAAGGATTGCGCGAATTCGTGTCTGAAATCGCTAGCATTGGGAGGCTCCGTCACAGGAACCTTGTTCAGTTACTTGGTTGGTGTCGACGTCGAGGTGATCTACTCCTTGTTTATGATTTCATGCCTAATGGAAGCCTAGATAAATTCTTGTTTGACGAACCCCAAATAATACTAAGTTGGGAACAGAGATTCAACATCATCAAAGGTGTTGCTTCTAGCATAGTATATTTACACGAAGGGTATGAACAAACTGTTATTCACAGAGATGTTAAGGCCAGTAATGTGTTACTTGATAGTGAACTAAACGGACGACTAGGCGATTTTGGGCTAGCAAGATTGTACGAGCATGGGGCCAATCCAGGCACAACACGTGTCGTGGGCACATTAGGGTATCTTGCTCCAGAGCTGCCTAGGACAGGAAAGGCCTCCACCAAATCTGATGTGTTTGCTTTTGGTGCCTTATTGCTTGAGGTTTTGTGTGGGCGTAGACCCATTGAGCCAAAGGCAGCCCCAGAGGCATTGGTTTTGGTGGATTGGGTTTGGGATATGTGGAAAGAAGGAAATGTGGTTGGGGTAGTAGACCCTAAGTTGGAAGGTGTGTTTGATGAGGTTGAGGTGGTGATGGTGTTGAAGTTAGGGTTAATGTGTTCACACAATATGCCAATGGTAAGGCCTAGTATGAGGCAAGTTGTAGGGTATTTGGAAGGTGAGGTCCCGTTGCCCGATGACTTGAGACCGCCATGGGGGTACGAAGAAGGGAATGGTGGCGGGAGTGGCAGTGGTGGTGGTGGTGAAGGCTTTGATGGTTTTGCGAATTCGTTTCTGTCAACGTCGTCTTTCGAGAAGGGGACATATTCATTCAGGAAAGGGGATGTTGGTGAAAGTTTTGGTTCTATTGCTACATCACCTCTTTCTCTTCTCTGCAGCAGAGATGCCAGATAGTGAGCATTGTAGCAAAACAATGTTGTACAATCTATTCTTTTTTATTTTTGCCTGGGAATTCTTGTATGAGATAAAGAAGAGTGTTTTTCAAGCAATTACTCCTGAAAACTGTTTGATATTTCGTCTTTATTTGTTTTTCTGGCTTCCAAGACTCAATAGTGCTGAAGTGTCTTGAGTTTTGCTTACTCTCTTTTTCCTTTTTCTTGCTCCACGCGTGGGAGATGAACGAATCAAGCTACTCAAATTTGTTCGTTAGTTCTTGGACCATTCAAATGTGGCTCAAGCCCTACTCATGCTGCATACCCCAATAAAAAATGCACCCAAGCTCAAGTCGAATAAGTCTAAACTTTTGGAAGTATAAAAGTCCAGCACAAGTCAAGCCAATCCAAACCCAGGCCAACGATCCTCAGACGTTGGACCTTGGACATCAGGCCACGGGACCACAAGCCCACTGCCCCTATCACGATCTGGTCTAGGAAGCAATAGCGAACACACCTGTGTGGTAATTTGGACTAAAATTCATATTATCTATGTCTTCTCCTAAGCGCAAAATTGCATAACCCAAAGAAGCTCAAACTCTTAAACAAATTTGAGACATATATACTCATCATTTGCAATGAATTTTTTCGATATGAGACTAAGTAACCTTTTACATTCTCACATACTATATACAACATGGCCGAGTCCGGTTTTGAACGATTTACTACAATTTTTGTGTTGTACCTATTTAAAAGATGTTGGATCACTTTTTTTTATTATGAAAATGACGGTGGCCCAAAACGGAAACTTGGGCCACAAAGCCGAAGGATTCACTTGGTGAAGGTTGGGCTTTTCCATATAAATTATAAACACACTGAAAAAGTATCTAGTAGGTGGAGTTTTGTCCATTTGGAATTTTAAAAAATTGCTGGATTTGTACCTTTTAAATGATTAAAGTAATTTTTTGAAGTGTTTTTATTTACAAAAGTTCAGTAAAAAAAAAAATCATATTCAACCAACTTAACAACAACAAAAAATAACCAAAATATTGAGTGGTAGAAATATAAGATAACGTTCTCTGTTGGAATCTATACCATTTAAGTTCTGGAAAGTGGTCTCATGAATAGCTGAAGAAAAACTATAAATACTGTAAGAAATTTGAAAAAAAGAAGATGAGTTGGGAATTACTAGTTTACAGTAGTTAAAGATGAGTAGTGGTTTCAATTTATTAGAGGTCGGGACACGAGCAATGTAAAGACCCATATTTTTAATTTTATAATAGAAATATTTTTTGTAATTCAGACACCATTTATAAAGATTTTTTTCTTATTTAAATTCTTTCCCGAATATTTATTTCAGATATTAAAATAATTTTACGTATTTAATTTACATACCACTAGGCATATGTAACATAAACATACTAGCGAATGCCAGTGTTGTGCCTGAAGACACACAACAAATCTCGCATTGGTGTTTGTAGAATTTGATGAATTCTACAGAGGTATTACTCTGGTGAATGATGAACAAAACAAAGACGAACAGAGAAAGGAAGAAGAAAGAATTTGTTCTACTGAATTTCATTTCATACTTCGATGCTTACAAAGAGAGAGCAGCTGTTCTATTTATAACAGCAGCTAAACCGACTTAACCAATTACCTAATCAACCGACTTATCAGCTGAAGATAAAACCAGCTTACAAAATGTTAAAGCCCCAAGACTGTACAACACAGTCCAGCACAAACAAACAAATGTACAACTCAGGTTTTACTCTTTAACAGTTAAACCACAATCACCTTGACTAACACCTCCCCGCAAACTAATGGGTGGAGATCCAACCATGAGTTTGGCAGCAAGAAATTGAAAACGAGACACAGCCAAGGACTTAGTAAAAATGTCAGCAACCTGTGCATGAGTGCCAATATGAGATAGAACAATCTCTTTTCGAAGCACCTTCTCTCGAATGAAATGGCAATCCACCTCAATGTGCTTAGTACGAGCATGGAACACAGGATTGGTGGCTAAGGCAATAGCTGATAGGTTATCACACCAAATGAGAGGAGGATTGAAAATTGAAACACCAAGATCTCCAAGTAGCTGAGTTAACCATACAATTTCAGCAGTGGTATGGGCTAAGGCACGATATTCTGCCTCTGTACTACTGCGAGCAACAGTATGTTGCTTCTTGGCACACCAAGAAATCAAATTAGAACCCAGAAAAACTGCATATCCAGTGGTGGACCGACGATCAGAATGATCACCGGCCCAATCTGCATCAGAAAAGGCTTCAAGAGCAAGAGAACCAGGACTAAACAGCAGCCCATTTGTGATTGAACCTTTGACATAACGAAGGATACGTTTGACAGCCACAAAATGGCTGACTTTAGGAGCATGCATGTGCTCTGATACCATGTGGAAGCATCCAATTCAAAACCAATTGGCAATGAATGGAGTGGCCTCTCATGTATATAAGGTTACCCATATTTTAATATCTTAGCGATGTGAGATTGATTCCTTCACACGCCCCCTCACGTGCAGCCCGTATTTAGGTCTGTCACATGCGCCTCTTTTTGGGTCGTCTTAGTGCAGCCTTTCTACTTGGGTCTGTCATCGTGGGCTTTGTTCGGTCGTTGGGCCTTTTTTGGGCTCTGATACCATGTAGAATTTGATGAATTCTACAGAGGTATTACTCTGGTGAATGATGAACAAAACAAAGACGAACAGAGAAAGGAAGAAGAAAGAATTTGTTCTACTGAATTTCATTTCATACTTCGATGCTTACAAAGAGAGAGCAGCTGTTCTATTTATAACAGCAGCTAAACCGACTTAACCAATTACCTAATCAACCGACTTATCAGCTGAAGATAAAACCAGCTTACAAAATGTTAAAGCCCCAAGACTGTACAACACAGTCCAGCACAAACAAACAAATGTACAACTCAGGTTTTACTCTTTAACAGTTAAACCACAATCACCTTGACTAACAGTGTTGTTCTGACTTCAAACATAGCCTATCTTACCAATTTATTTGATTCAAGAAAAATAACACATTGTACAATACCAAATGAAACCAAAACCTATCTCGTTCCAATTAGTGCCTCAAATCTATCTCTCTATATAATATCAAAAAGTTAGTTTGTGAGGGGATAAGTTTAAAAAAACCCCTTGTATTGTTATATAGATAGATTAAAAGAAAAGCGGTGAACCAGAAAGAGAGGATAACAGCAAAAGACAGAGAGAGAGATAGAGAAGGAGGACAACTTTGTTGTGCTCATACATTAAAAATCTACAACGAAGAGATAGAGATGAGAAAGGGTGATAGACTTTCTTGTGCATGCAACAGTAGCTACAAATGGCGTAAGTTGATTGGAGTAGCAGCAGCAACTCACACAAACACACATCAACAAACATCACAGCAGTGAAAGAATGAAAAAAAAAAAACAGTGCAGGAGGAATAACAGAATTAGAAGCACCAACTTGTGAATGGGCAATGCATAAGTGTAACGCCTCACGTAAACCATTGACCCAATAACTTATTAGAGGCTAACCACGTGGTCTAAAATGCTTACGTCCAAGTTGTTAGTAGTAGTTTACATGATTCTTTATATACCCAGGATTACCCATATTTAGACTTTCGATGTGGGACGGGACATCACAATCTCCCCACCTTTACGACTTTGCGCCTTCGCAAAGGGTTCACACTAGGGGTCACCACGGTCTAACCCCAACTTTGTTTCCTAGTAACCAAATAAAGTCCCGCTCACACACTTGATCGTGTACACGGGTCCCTCTGATACCATTTGTAACGCTCCATATAAACCACTGATCCAACAACTTGTTGAAACCTAATCACATAGTCTAAAATGCTTAAACTCAAGTTGTTAATAGTAGTTTACATGATTCCTTATACACCTAGAATCACCTATGTAGATTTTCGATGTAGGACGAGACATCACAATAAGCACAACGGAATCAAAAGGATTACAAAACCATATCCATTACAAAAGCAATGCATAATACCATTTCCCATTATAGAATTTTATATAAAAAACCATATCCATTACAGAAGCACCAACTTCTTATTGAGACGAATTAATCATTCATAAAAAATTGACGAAAAATAAAAAATTATAAATTTTTTTATATAAAAATAAAAAATAATCAAATAATCAAGTCACTCCGAATTGTGTAAAACTCTCGTGACACTCCTTCCACTTATCACCTCTAGTAGAGATATATTATAACCTGCTTTTTCATAGACTTGGAAAAAATTGTTAGCAAAACGTTTGCAGCACATGTTAATTTGTAGTTAAAGCTAAATAATTTCTTGTTAAATACAAACGATATTATTTGATATTTTATAAATATTTTATATAATTTTTTATTATTTTCATAATTATTTATTTGTCTCAATAAAAAATTAAAAAATATACCTATATAGATCTAAATTAAAAAAATAAAACGATGCTAAAACAATAAAAAGAAAAAAAATAGTCTTTTTTATTTTTTATTTTTAAAGTACTTTTTAATATTTTGTTCATATTGTTTTAATTTTTAAAATTTCTTTCGTTAGCATAAATAATTAATTCAGAATTTAAGACAAATTTTAAGGAAAAATAAGAAAACACACAGTGATCTTGGTAGCGAATAATTTTGGGCAAAGGGGAGGGGATTACTAGTGCTTAGCCTCATCGTTATTGAAATTCTCTGAGACTCGTGATTGATCCCAAAAAATGCCTGTGAGAGTGGTGGAGACTTCGGCGCCGTCTCAGGTTTCAGGTGCGTATTTGTAGTATTTTCAGTCCCTGAAATTGAATTTAATCTAGTTGCATACGCTTTGTATGATCTTAGCCCAATAATTGTCTTTCTTTAATCCTAGGCATAACCCAGATGAGTACTGTATTCAGGGTTTCATTCCATTGCTATAGTCTGGGTTTCTCGATTCTTTCAATAAATTTTGTTTCTTTGCTTTGAGTTTGTTTGGTGGCTGAGAAATCAAAGAGAAACAAAATGGAAGGCATGTTGAAAACCTTTATTTTTCTGCGAAGAAGAAAAAACCCTTATTTTCTACTATCGTGTGCCTGAAGTGGAAAAGAAGTGACCCATCATGTATTCTCACCATCGGTTGCCCCAATAAGCTAAGATGGTATCAAATGCTTTATTTCTTCAAGAATTATAATTGTGCCCAGTGCCCTGAAAAAATTGTTCGGCAGACGATTGCAGAAGGAAAGTGACAACCATGAATATAAAACTACAAATTATGTATAATCTGTTGATTACAGAAAACATTTTTAATCTTTGTTTTCAAGTTTGTTACAAGATATTGAAAAAGCTACCAACTATTTAGTCAGATTGTTGTGCAGCCCAATAAGCTGCAAATGTTTTGAAGAAATTTGAGGAATAATGGATGTGATTCTTAACAAATGAGATGCTTTTTATTTGGAATAAGTGTTGAGTCTTGCAGATTTTATCTATGCTCCTAATATTAATATTTTTTGTTTGAGTCCCTAATCAAGAAGAATATTTGCGTAATATGGAACAGAGAAAACCAGCCTTCGCTTAAGGCCTGCCAAATCTTCATTCTCATAAACCTAAAATCCATTTTCTGCAAAACCCAATCTAGGATGGAACATGGACAAGACATTCATCTTCATCAATCCGGATTCTTCCTTATATACCAAGAGAATGTTACAATGAGACTAACTTGACTTTGTTTCCCTTATCTTCCTCATAGAAATGAGCTCCACATTACACTTTTCTTCATGGTTTGGAAACTCTCTCTAGCAAATGCACAGCCTCATAGGATAGAACAAGCATGGTATGCATGGGAGCATGGAAAAAACTTACCAAGTTGTGATTTAACATTAGATGAGTACACTTTTATTAAGAGAGAAAGTTTGAATGTGAAAGGGAGTTTGAAAGATTTTTCTTGGGAGTGAAAAAACAAATAAAATAGGAAGAGAAATATTAGTATATAGTATATGGTATAGATAGATGATGGGCAAATGAACTTTTCTTCTCTCAGAAGAGGTTTATCAGCATCATTTTCTTATTTGGCATTCAGCTATAACCCTTCTAATTGATCTATTTCCTCGATACATTTCTTGCACCAGTTCAAAACTTCTAATATTGTGATTCTAAGGGAAGGAGACTCTTTTTCCATTTAAAATTGTGCACCAGTTGTATTGATCACATTCTTGTCATTTTCTTGCCTACTACTAGTTTTTCTTTTCTCTTTCATTTCTGTCTCCTTCTTCCCTGTTCTTTTCTCTCCTTTCTACAGGGGAGTTTTTTTATCATCTTGGTTTCTTCAATGAAACAATAGATCTCCTTAGTGCTTCATGGTATTTGTAGGAATTCTTCCCCCTTATAAGGAGGTAAACTAACAGGAATTTGTCCGAAAGTGCTGAAGGAAAGACAGGGTAAGTCAGAGCAATTTAACAAAAAATTGATGCATTCATGCCAAAGTAATCTAGCATGCCTGCAGAATGGTTAAATATTCTTATCATCACACCTCATGCCCTGTTTGAAATTTTTTTATTTTAGAGGGACTTATCTGCATTTTATGGTTTACCTTAGTGTCGAAAACTTCTTCAAACTATTTATTTATGTAGGCCTAATATCACCGTTATAATCACTGTGAAGGTGCAAATCCTGGCCACACGTCACCCCCTGCTTGTACACTTTTAAGTGTTGGACAGGTGAATTGCCACTTTCCTTTTTGTATTTGTGATGATTTGTACCTCTTGAGGTTATAGGGATACGTCAATCTTTTAAACTCGTTTAATGTTTAGATATAAGTTTCTTCATCTACCTCTATACTTGCTGTGGTTCATTGGAGATGTTTTCTCTTGTTGCTTGAGTTGAAAATGAATTATGCTACACAGCATGTACTTGTATATATATTTCAGGCATTTTCTGGAACTCAGATTGTTTCGAACCTACAAAAGGACGAAGCATGGAGAGTTAACGTGAGAATCCAAGGGTGTGAACTTGATCATGGTTATCTTTGTGGCACTATGGAAGCTCTTAACGTTCCAATGGCAGACACACCAGTAAGCATAGTTGCCAATTTGGTTTGCATTACTGCTCTGGACCTTTTATTTTTTCTGGTTTGACCCATTGCCTCCAATTGCTCTACCTGTCAGCATGTAATGGCATAGCTTTTAGTCAATGGCTCTTTTGAGTTGGTTTGTTTCATTATTGGGATGCATTTTCACGGTTACGATCTTGTTTTGGGTGGCTCCTATCTACTCTTTTAGTTGGTCTTAATCCTTATGCATGGGCCGTAGTGTGCCCCCTTCTATTTCTTTCTTTTTCCCATTATTATAAATTCCTTGCTTACTTGCCACAAAAAATGAAAACTTGTGTAGATAACCACGCAAGTTCATTTAGAGGTTATCATGAGAAAATACTGTTTTCCTTCGTTCTTGTCTTCAACTGCTATGCCTTATTTTTCGAATTCTTCCCTTACTTTTATCAACTACTGTTACATTCTGCATTTCTCCTTTAGTTTAGTTGTACTACTTGCGACCGATGTGCCATTCAGTGAGTGCCTTACAAGATGCTGCAGTTATTGCCGAGCCTTTGATCTGCTATTTTATTACAGATCATCTGAGCAATTTTTCTCAGTTCCTTAGTACACGACGTTGATGTTTTCACTCGTGAGTTCTTTATGTGATATTTTAGGTGGTAACCTTCTGGGAAGGAGAAATTGTTGATGCGAAGAACCATACATTCTTCACCGGAAAATGGGAAGCAACGTATGTTATTTGTCTCATATTTCTTTTCTTCCTTTTTTTGTCACTTTTCCTCTCTGTCATGGAAAACATTTAGTTTTTACTAAGATGACAAATAATAATCCCTTGCAAATATATTTTCACTCTAGCTGTGTTGATTGAGTGAGCCCTTTCCCTCGTACTCACTCCTTAAATTGCCAACAGGTCAGAAGTAGACAAAAGGCACTGGACCAAGTTTCCTTCTTTCTCTCCCCTTATGGTAAGTCATCAGTACTTCCTACTCAAATTATGTACTTTCTTGGTTGACTCAGCTTTTTTACAGAGCCAAGTGGAAGATGATGGTGGAAGATCTCTAGACCTGAGTAGCTACCCATACATATTCATGGTAACTTGTTCTCCGGTGCTCGTTGTTCATCAATAAATATTGTTGACTTAAGTAATGACATGCCATTACCTTTGATTTGTTGACTCTGCAGAGATGGAAAGAGCAGTACTTTGTGAATGTTGGAACCGACTGTGGGTTAACTATAGCCGGTTTTTACTATGTTTGCTTCTCTTGTAGTGATGGCTCCATCAACGGGTTCTATTATGATCCTAATAGCAGGTAGGCCTTGGCTTGTTCATGATTCCTCATCGTAGTTTTCCACAGTCTGGTATAACTCCTTCGAAATTGTGAAAGAGCATAGTTATGGAAAAAGCTAGCTTTCCTGTTTTCCCCTTGATCATTTGTAGTTTCTGTTTGCTTTTGTTATTACCAACTTCCAAATCAAGTCGACCTTCGGAAGTGTGATTGATGAATACGTTAAACTTTGTCTGCAGCCCATTTCAGAAACTCGAGCTGAAGTCCAACCATGAAGGAAAGTCGGGTTTCAGTTTCTCTTCATATGAGTTGCAGTAAATGAAAGTGGGGGATTGTTTCTCGGGCTGGCACCAGATCGAGTATGGGCATTCCACTGAGGATTAATACCCGTGTAGTGGTATTTACGGGTAGTTGCTTTACAAAGTTCGTGAAAGTTGAGGTTGTAGTTGTTGGATGAACAAAGACCACGAGCAAAGGAAATTGACAACCCAAGAATAGATGTAATGTGATTCCCCATTGTTTGAATTGTACTACTTGTTCACTTTCTTTCAACTCAAGTATGAAGTTCCATCCCAAAAGTTTTAGATCTCTCTCTCTCTAAAATGCAGAGTGAATTTCACTGTCCTCTTTCTTCTCCAAATGAATTCATCTTTACTACTATAACTAATTCAAAAAGTCTAGGACCAGAAATATTTCGGACACGACGTGTCCAAAACCGTTAGATGCACATAGATTCACAAATTATTAAGGGTACGACGTGCATTCAACGGTTTCGAACACATTTATGTCGAGATGTGTTCGAAACATCTGTGTTTTTAGCATTATTCTAACTAATTTTTTTCCCTACTAATTTAAATTTGTGGGTCCACCGTTGACCGTGTTCATGTTTGATGCGAAGCCATTAATAGGAATATATTTGAAGAATTTTAAATTATTTTAGTGAAGCTAGAAGAATTTGAGCTTCTTAATTACTATTGCAATAAAATTTCATATAGATTTCACCAAGTAGGTCCTAAACTTTTTTTTATAACTCAGTATACTCAGGTTAGTTTAATGTGCGTTTTAATTTTGTAAAACCAATCCAACCATTCATGTTCGTAAACCCAATTAAAATTGGGATAAATTTTCATATAGACTATATAAGACTAAACTTCACGGTCAGGATCCTATTAAAATTGACGTAAATTTTTATGTAGGTTGACGTTATAAAAGTTGATTAATGCTTTACACCTGAAACACAAAAAGAATAAACCTCTACATCTTGGATCATGACCACCAGGCAAGCGGGGGCAGAACTAGAAAGAGACCGGGGGTCCGAGTCTTCCAAAAAATTTCAAGAAAACTTAGGATTTAGGTATAAATTTTAAAAACTTATAAACAAAATTACATTTCCACCCCTCTCCTGTTTTAAAAACAAAATCTCAATCTCTCGAACATCGAATTCTGATTCTACACCTACAGGCAAGCCGATATTTGGGTGAAGTAGGTTGAAAACCTTAGTACTTAAATTGGGCCAAACTTATTCTCTTCCATTAGGATGGGATCCAGAGGATTAATGCTCGAAGCCCAAGTGGAGGGGCAGTTGATAAGGCTAGGGAGAAAGAAAGCAATGGCTATAGTTGCAGGAACCAAAGAAGAACAATGGCTACTCTACCATCCATTTCATCCTCTTTCCTTCCCACAACCGCTCTAGCAATTCACCATCAAAATCTTCAGCTCTCCCTCTTCCATACCCCCAATCGAAACATCAAGACTTTCCGAAATCGCGTCTCTTTCAAGATCCAGGCTGCTAAACTTCCTGCAGGGGTATGTTTTTTGTTTTTTTCCTGCCATTTTTTTTGTTCTGTTGAAATTACAGCTACATATAGTTCTGCATCGAAATGGGTTTTTGGAAAATTTTAGGTAGAATTGCCAAAAGAGGAGCCGAAGTTCGAAGCTCCTTTTCTTGGGTTCACAAGGACTGCAGAAATATGGAATTCTAGAGCTTGTATGATTGGCCTCATTGGAACTTTCATTGTGGAATTGGTGAGCTACTTTCACTTCTCTTCTTTCTGCAGAACTAGACTAGATTCTTGGTTTGAATCATAATGTCCTCTTAGGGCCTGTTTGATTGATTGATCGATCGGCTATCAATATTGAAATTGATGATATATTTAAGGTGATCATCGTAGGACCAAAATGCTTTGATTTTAGCAAATAACTTCTGTTAATCATCTTGAAATTAATCATCACAATTGAAATTATAAATTGTAGACCATAACAAATTCAAACCAAATCGAGTTATGTGAAATCACAATTTTCTTAAAATAGATTTGTTGTCTCGCCATGGATGTTGGAAGCGTTTGTCTTCCAAGATAAAACGGCTCTACGAAATACGTAACACCTAACTTCGTTCGTTTGTCAAACTTACTAGTACTTGTCTCCAGGGACGGAGCTACCTGGGGGGGCGGTATGGCACGTGCCACCCCCAAGTTGGACCAAAAAATAAAAAATAAAAAAAAAATTTTAAATTTTAATTGTTTTAAGTTAGTAACTTAGTCAGCCCCCCCTCTACCCCACACAACCTCTGAACCTCACCCGTAACCCGTTCCTTCCCTCTCACGCGTGATGCTCGCCAGCCGCCGTTCCCTCTCACGCCCGTCGCCCGCGACCAGTGGTAGTAGTGGTGCCACCCCCGTTGTAAAATCCTGGCTCCGTCCCTGCTTGTCTCTCTCTCACTTGAGGAATAATTCGGGAGTAATTCCTTGGACGAAATTCGTGTATGACCAATAACAGTAGTGGTATATATAGAGCCAAGCGGGACCTTTGGCTTGCTAGTAACCGAAAGACCTTTGAGCATCTAACCATGAATGGTAAAAAGTGGGCATGAATGAAAGGAAGTGGAGACATTAGTGGAGACCCTTAGGATGCATAAGAAACGGGATTTTCCGGTTGCCACATGACCATCCGGTGTCCCAATTAAATCACACCAACCTTTCGAATTTCCAACAAGAATACCAATCAAGAACTGTCTGTTGAACTCAACTTGTGTGTCTCTCTCTCTCTCTCTCTCTTTCACACACACACTCAAGAAACACAAAAAATAGAGTATACACAAAAAATAGAGTATATTGTTTGATGACAAAAATCTGGTTACTAGAACTGTAAATGGGATCGAACTTGTATACATGTGAATAGACTCTCTAGATGCAAAACCGCTATACTGTGTGATGATGAAAATCTGACAACTAGAACAATAGACAGGATAGAACTTATATAAATGTGGATGGACTCTTCAGATGCAAAATTGTTGGAACCTTTGGGCTACAACCATCAATGGTTGTCAGCAGAAACCTTTGAGCTGTAGCTATCAATGATTGCCTTGATTGAGAAACTTTTCGGTTTCCTTATGATACCCTCCAGTGTCCCAAATTTATTCACACCACTTATTCGAATTTCAAGATTTTTTCAATCCCAATTAAATATCCATTAGATATCCAATCTCCTAAAAAATGAGATATACCATGCAATGCGAGATAATATATTTTATGAAGTTATAAATTCTTTCACTATTAATTCCGATTGTTGTGGTGATTTGTCTGGTTTTTCAGATCATAAACAAGGGAATACTTCAAGTGATTGGAGTGGATATTGGGAAAGGTCTTGATCTCCCTCTATGAACATTCAATCAGTAGAGAGGGCTTAAACTTATTAATCAAACATTAACCTTTATCGTAAGGTAATCCCCTCATGATTTGTATCTTTTGAGCAGTTTCTGAACACCACAAGCCCTGTAATTTATGGTAAGTACCTGTAATTTTTTCCAGATTTCATGGTGGACATTGAAGATGCATAAATTGACTTGCATTTTTTGTTTCGATTTCTGCGAGGATGGATGTGTGATCACTTAATATAATAGTAAGATTTGTCCACTTAATAGTTTAAAATTTTGGATTAAATATAGAGTTTTCACATGGTATCAGTCTAGGGGTAAAAGGACTACCGAAAGATCGAACCGACTAAAAAAAACTGGGTTCAATCGGTCTGAAATAGGGGTCGGTCGATTTCGGTTTAATCGGAATATTTTATTTAGACTTTACAGTTCGGTTTTGGATTTCCATATTTTTTGTTCTTACCGAGCGACAAAAATCAAATTTATATTACACGTTACGAGAAAATTAATTTTACATGATATTCATGTTGATGCTTTTTTTTTAATTTTTTATTATCAAGTCATTTGGATGAAGCTCATATTGGGTAATTTAATTGGTGCAGCCTCAAAATGGGAATTGTATAAACTATCATGAACACATCCAAACTTATCATTTTTTTCACTTGGTATTGTGTGTTATTATTTTCACACACCGCGTTCTTAGTATTACCTTATATCTGATTCCCGGTTGAAAATGGTTCATCTCAGCTTTAAAAATTAAAAATGAGTTTGAAGATGGTGATTTTCAACACTATTACAGGTCCGGTTGACCGTCTTACCTGAACCGGTTGACCAATTGGCTTGCACTGGTCAATCGCTAATCAATTGACCGCCTCATGTTCACCGATCGATTGTTTCATTCCCTCATGTTAACCTAACACCCGAACCCCTATCGAAACCTTTTCCAACACCCGAAACAAGTCCTCGATATGTAACCCTAGTTGGGTAATGATTGTTGGGTCTTTCACGGATCGAGAAGGCCGTCCACATGTCCAATTCATGGCACACATTGTGAGACCATTTTACTGTGTGAATATTAAACCCGAGTATGAATAATTGAAACGCCACTTTCCATTTGGTTAAATGTAAGAGTCGAGTTGGAAGACAAGTAGTCTGAACTTATTGGAAACTAGAATCAAAGTCTGACATGCATTGGGATTGGCGGGTACATGTGGGACTACGAGGGTGCTAGATTCAACAAGTAGTTGCATCTCGATGAGTGAAGGAATTCTCAAGGTTTACAAGTAAAGTTGTCAGGGTGAACATAGAGTAAAGAGGATGTGAAGACACACAAAATTGGCTCAAGAGAAGTTACAAGGCTCAAGGTAATATTGCGCACTGTGATGGATCTAATAGTGTGTTGGGGCTCCATGAAATTCAAAGGGGAGCTATAACGCCCCATATAAATCACTGGTCCAATTGCTTATTGGAGCCTAACCACATGGTTCAAAATACTTAAATTCAAGTTATTAGTAGTAATTTATATGATTTTTTATGTACTCAAGATCAGTCATGTAGACTTTAATTCGATTTGGGATGAAATGTCATAATCTCCTCAACTTTAAGATCTTGCGCTTTCGCGATAGATTGAACACTAGAGTCACCGAGACATAACCCTGGGTCAAGTCTTTAGTGACAAACAAAGTCCTGACCTCTCTCGATAGTGTACACCGATCGCTCTGATATCATTTGTAAAACTCTATATAAATCACTGGCCTAATAACTTGTTGGAGTCTAACCAAACATTCCAAAATAATTAAGCTCAAGTTATTAATAGTAATTTACATGGTTCTTTATATATTCAAGATCACACATATAGACTTTTGATGTGGGACAGGATGTCACAGGAGTTCAGAGCAATGAGAAAGGGTCGAGTTTGAAAATTAGTACATCACTGGTGACCACAACGACCAAAAGAGTCTCATTTGCTGAAAAGATGATCAACGACAATAACATTTTTAGAATGATGCATGCAAGATGTGGAAAGCTAGGGTTATAGTTGGCAAGGATCATTTAGGTCACAGTTGATAAGAAAATAATTCTTGCACAGTATCTCAACGTGAGAGTGCAAACACCCAAACAATGAAGGTCAGATATAGAAAAATACTATGTTATAGGAGAAGTAATTCCAGTATACAATTAAGGAAAGAAATAATATTAGTTGTTGAAAAATAATGAATTTTAAGTGGGATTGTAACCCCTTCCTTCTTTCTTAAGAATTTTATGAATGTGGATAACAAGACTTAATTAGAACAAGCACTTCGATGGTGAGTGTGAGCACTCCAGTGATGGGGTGCAGACCAATCGATGATAAGAATGATATTAACCACAAAAAGCCTAGTACAAAAGGAAGGCAACGCTAGACTGACGAATCCATAACGGGACAAAGTGACAAGTACGGCGTGTACCAGACATGGGATGGAGGGGATGATTATGAGAATCCATCCCATATATGAAAGCTCTGTGTGAATGGAAAGATTTGGCTGGATTTCCCATGCAAAGAATATGGGTTGTTGGAGATGAACATAGGCATCCATTGTTGACCTTGTGAAACCTTCTGAGGATTTCATATAATCCTTTTCTCATGGCTTCTTTCTCCCCTTCCCTTACTATACATGTATTGTATCAGTGGCGATGTAGTGGTGTATATCTGACAAAGGAGAGAACTAGTGAGTGAGAGTTGCTGAGTGGAGTTGAAGATGTGTGTTCCTTCTCTTCCAAGAATTTTTATAACTTAATGTGTATCCTCAATAGAGTGAAATTTGCTTTCAAATATTATTCCACCGAGTTCATGTGATATTTCCCAATCTCTTAGATTGTGCTTTGTCATAGAATTGTCAATAAAAGAGAGCTCGACTTTTTGGAGCCTACAAAAAAATTACTCACTTGCTATTATCATTTTTATGTTGATATGATATTTTAAATAGTTTGACATGAACTTATAAGAAAACCCTATCATTATAATCTATTATCTATTCTAACTCCAGGGCACTTTACTCGACCCATTCTCCAATCTCCCACACTGCTCAAGTAGATGTGCGACTCGCGGACACTGTATGAGTACCTTCTTCCCTTCTGCAATATATAAAGAGAGGGTATCAGTTTGAAGTCTTTCAATTATATTCATTGTGTCAACTTTTTAATTCTTAATTGTCCCTAAATATATTCCTAATTATTTTTAAACAATCTTGAACTGCACAATAACTATAAAAGGCAAAAACTAAAAATAAAATCTCTCGTATTTATTCTACGTAACTGTTCCCACTCTCCCACTTGTGCATACATCTCATGTGGCCGACTTCTAGTTAAGATAATGTTTAAAGATGAGTAGTCCTTCATATATAACTCCTGCATCTAGCTAACTTGTGCTACAAGGATATTACAAAGTAAGATCCATTATGATCATGTCTCTTTACATCCTCAAAACCCTTCTCTTTTCTAAGATGATGCTTAACAATCAGTACCTTCATCTCTAAAGAAACCTCTGGTTTTGGTTTATTCCAAGCAATCTTGCTCCTTTAATTAATAGTTTTATCCCAGTTGCTAAAGTTCTTAGAAAATATGGCTTCTCCCGCACCCATTGGACGTCCAGCCTAATTTTCTGGGATTTGGAAGTCTTGTTGTGCACAGTACTACACAGTAAGACGTTGTGTATGCCAAAACAATTTTGTTTTGCTGCACAACACTGTACATCAGGCTTTCCCATTATTTCCCAAGGAAGGCCAGTGGCTCACATGCAATTGGCATAGGATCTTCCATCCTCTAAATACCTTCTCGATTCAATCCCATCCAAAACTGCAGTGGCACAAACCAAAATTTGTAAATTCTATCAAAAGCCTCATGATCGAGCGCGATAATTTTAAAGACAGAGAAGCCCGTACACATGAAAATACACGATTGATTGATTTCATCCGAATAAGTGATATCGATTAAGCAGGTCGCTAACCTATACAAAATCCTAAGTAATTGGCCTAATAGTTAAGGCCTGAGATTTAGAAGTTTGCTCCCTCGCAAAATTTCAGGTTTGAAACTACTAAGATGTTATAAACTCTTATGAGATTAATCCATACAGGGCTTTGTCTTGACTTTAATTGAGACCCCAGCTAGTGATTGGTAAGATTGATTTCTCAAACACTGATTGTCGTGTGTGTAAACTGATCTAGAGACATTGGCTTATACACAAAAAGGGTTCACTTCATAATCCAGCCTTGTGAACATGATAACTTTGGACATACTAAATATGGAAATGAGGTACCCATTACTATTTTTAAACTCTGTAAATGCTCCACTTGTATCTAGCAAACCCTCCATTGGAAGCAATGCATCTATGCCCTCTTATGTGTAAAAACTGAAAAGTGAAAAAGGGTGTGGACATAAGCTATTAAAATATGTAAATCAAATTGCAAAGTGAGACACAGCCGTTAACGAGGTTGTTCCCTGCCATAAACCGTTTATCTTCTACTTTAAATTCAAGCACTTGTCCCAACATCCCATTGTGCACAACAACTGCACTCATCTCTCTCTCTCTCTCTCCAAAACTCCTCAACTCCACCACCAAAATCAAACACTTGGAACAATGCCAACTTCCTCATATGTCTTCTGCTTTCTTTTCTTATTATTGTCCTCCCTCTCTGTCACAAGTAAATTTTCTCCTCCTACAGTCAGTGACCTTAGTTAGAGCTGTTTTTTTTTTATAACCGAGACATCCGACCAGTTTTGAAATTACCCCCACTTAATACCGACTAATACTCGGATGACCAATCTCACCGTCCACTTGCAAATGGCCCATTTTAAAACCACGGTTTTTGTAAGGGACTGACCTTTGATATCACTAGGTTTCGAACTTAAGACCTAAGAGAGAACATTAACGCTAAATCCCAAATCTTAACCACCAGGCCAACCTCTTGGAGTTAGGCCAACCCTTTCGTTAGAGCGTCTTGTTTATCTAGTCACTAAGAAACTGTTTGATTTTTCTTCCTTTTTTTTTTTTTTTTGGGTTACTGCAGATGGGGCTCAACTCATTCTAGTTAACAACTGCGTTGAAAGAATATGGCCAGGAATACTCGGCGGCGGAGGTCAACCGACACCAAAAGACGGTGGCTTTCAACTGAGCAGCGCTGAGGAAGTAGTCATTGATTTGCCGGAGAAGTGGTCAGGGAGAATTTGGGCCAGGTAAGTAGTAGTGGCCGGAAAAGTTAGGGATAGCAACGGGGCATATCAGAGTTGGATATCCCGTCTCCGATTTTCGAATCTATATCTGATTTTCGTCCTCGCTCTGATCCCAGCCGGAAATTTTTTTACCCTCCACTCACGCGACGAATGGAAAATGGACATCTCCAAATAAGGAATGCAGATCCAAAATTTTTATAAAAAACAAAAACTATTTTTTTAATTTCGAAATAAAATTACATTATGAATTACCCAAAATTTTAAATGGTTCTCATTTTTATTAAAAAGAATGAATAAAATATGCGTACTCTTACGTAAAAATCATCTATTTTTTAACGACTAAAACAATTAAAAAAAATTGCAGTACTTAAGACCTACTGCGGCACAACAATAAAAAATAAAAAACTTAGAATACCAATACGAAATAGGTGAAGGGATACTTAGACCACTAATGCAAAATATATAGGATTTAAAAACTTAAAATATAGTGGAACACAGGACAGGAAGGGAATCGGGGACGGAGATATATATCTCCGAATCCTACTCGTTCCTCGAATTTTTTTCTAGATTTATTTCCGAATTCTACTTTGTCTCCAAAAAAGTCTTCAAAACCCCAATCTGTTCGGAACGGGTGAGTGGGATCGGATCAAATGAATTTGCCATCAATTTTTGTTTAGTTAGTAGTTAGTTACCCACATGGATATAAATTTCTGGCTCTGCTACTGCAGGCAAGGTTGTAATTTCGACGTCACGGGAAAAGGCACATGTGAAACCGGAGATTGTGCCGGCCAACTTAAGTGTCAAGGCATGGGCGGAGTACCGCCAGCCACGGTGGTGGAAATGACACTGGGGACATCGGTTTCGCCATTACATTTCTACGACGTGAGCTTGGTGGACGGGTTCAACTTGCCGGTATCAATGGCTCCAGTGGGGGGCGGAATAGGGTGCGGAGTAGCAGCTTGCGAGGCGGATTTGAACGTCTGCTGCCCGTCGGCGTTGGAGGAGAGGAGAGGAGGGAAGGTGGTGGGGTGTAAAAGTGCTTGTTTGGCTATGCAGTCAGCTAAATATTGTTGCACTGGGAATTATGGGAACCCCCAAACCTGCAAACCAACATTGTTTGCTCATCTGTTTAAGGCAATATGTCCTAAAGCCTATAGTTATGCTTTTGATGACTCTTCAAGTCTTAACAAGTGCAGGGCCTCACGGTATGTCATCACTTTTTGCCCACCCAAATGACATATATAAGTGGTGTCCGAATACATTCTATCACCACACATTTATATGAGTCTACTAAACCTCATATATATATACATGATATGTGGATGTGGAAGGTATCGGAGCACCGATGCCACCTAATAATTACCCTGTATCAACTAGAGACCGAAGGTATTAGTGTTGGAGTTCTTCATTTTGTTTTTTAATTATTTTTTCTTGTTAATTATTTCCAGTTATTTGAATTCAGATCTTCTCTTAGACGCAATGTTAGCTTATTAAAAGATGAATATAGTCTTCGGATCTTTCGTGTGTTTATAATTTTTTGATTGTTTTCGTTGATATGAATGATTAATTATAACGATCTTAACAAACAACTAAATAAATTATTGCTAAACATCAATACTACTCGTTGTCTTAAGAAAGATTAATTTTATCCAAACACATTCTAAGTGAGATTTCAAGAAACCATCGAAAATAGAGAGCATAGCCCCTGTTCATAAATTATTCTCATATTTTTAGTATGTAGTAGTTAAACAACATCTATGCCACGAGCAATCTACTGGGGGTTCACCGTGTTAATATCAGGATCGAAGAGAAAATCTCATCGTATCTATGTAGTGTCATAAGTAGATTTAACCTGGAAAGGGAAAGCCTGCTGTTGTGCAGCAAAACGACGTTATTTTGGTAAAAAAAAAACACTGCCCAAACAGTGTTGTGCGTTAAAACATTTTTGTTTTGACGCACTGCATGCGCTGCTATGCACAGTGCACAATACACAGCAGAACTCATTGGTAGCTGTCCATAGATATGCCAAGCCATATGAAAAATCTAAAATTTAAACGTCAAAACCATAAAGAGAATACCTTAGTCGGTAATCCTCAAACAAACAAACTCTCCACCATCGAGCCGAATTCCCCTATAAAACCAGCTCTCAAGAGTTCCAACCTTTGTGTATAAGAGAGTGTGCCCATGCTTCTGATAAGCCACCCTATTAAGGCAGCACTCTATACATATCAGTACAACATTTGGCAGCATTAAAACTATGGCTTTGTCATAGAATTGCCTACACACACAATAGCATGAAGCATCGATCAAGCAAAAAATACATTCACAAAACACGACACAGATATTCAAATAGTTCTCGCAAAATGCGAGCATATCCACAGCTCACCATTGCAGCCTGTATTGAATGAACAGAAGTGCGAGATATATTGAATTCTGCACATGGTACATATTTATAACCTAAAATTTATATCATCAATTATCATATTAGCCATATCTAACCCCGTCATAGTTAGCAAAGTCACAACCAAAAAAATTCAGTCCTTGGAACCAAAGATTATACATTTCAAAGTACCAGATTTCATTGTCGAAAGCAACTGGGTCTTGAATCAGACAACCAGCTTCCCCATACAGGAGGTATGTTTTTTGATATCAACCAACAGATGCAAATTCAACTGTAAAAAGAACACCACTCATAAGGCGGCCAAACTCGATGCTTATTTAATAGCTCAGATCATACAGGGTCAGTACCACTCCAGCTGTAGGTCTAATGAACATACCACAATCTCATGAAGGTCCACATAGTAATTGTAATGCACACCCCAAACACACGACTTGCAATGAATTCACTGTTCATAAATTCCAAAGAAGATTAAAGAACTCTAAATCATTTTCCTCAATGTGAAATTTAAGGCAAAGCTTCATGTATTCGGATAACAAGTATGTAAGCAAATCACAGTGGTTTTTATACAAAGCAGACCACCAGTGGCCATATCTGAACACTAAGAAGGCTCCATATAAGAAACACCAAGAAAGAAAGGGAAAAAAAAGAGAGAAAGAGAAATGTCGCAAAAACAGAGTCAACTAAACTCCCCAAGCAATATTACATCCTTATGCTGCTACTCACTGTGCTGATGATCACCTGCATCGGCATCTCCATTTGGGCTAACATGGACACGGGTATTATCCTATGCTGAAGGACCAGGGCCAAGCAACAAAGGAGTTTCCTTCTTTTCAGTGGTTGCATTCCTACTATCTTCCCTATTTGCAGCCCATGCTCTTAGAGGAGGTTCAAAATGACTACTAGCAACATCTGGTGGAAGTGCATCGTCTCCTGGAAGCACAAGAAGACCCTTTTCCCTTAGAGAAGACGGCTCCTCAAAGCAGGTATTCCAGAGGGAATCCACAAGCAGCCTCTCATCCTTAATAGCCCCAAGATCCTCCGTTGGCATCGCACTAATACCATTGATTCTGTCTTGAAGAATTTGCTTTAGTTTCTCATTTTCTTCCCCAAAACCACCACTGGTGTCACCAGTCCTGTCTTTTGCAAGCTCAAGGAGGCCTCGAAGCGCAGCCTCTCTTACTTCTGCATCTTCGCTGGAGGCGAGGTGCATCATAATCCGAGGAAACCCTAGCTCAGTTATCACATTACAGTCCGACTGGTTCTCATGGAGTAGATAGTGGATTAAGTTAAGGGCTTTCCTGCAAAACAACTAAAGAACATGAGAAATTAACAAATTTGGATTAACTTTACATAATGTCTTATTTCTGCCTCATTGAATTTTGTTAGCGTCTGGTCAAAGAATCCTTATAATCCAGCTCCAGTTCCTTGTGATGAGAAAGGGGAACTGGAAAAGTAATAGACGTGCAAATTTCAAAAATGCTTAGAAAAGACTATAGCCAAAAAAGTGGATATTTGCCTTGTTCTTTTGTCAATAGTGGCCAGTGGGGGCTCGTTTCACATTTGATTGTGGCACAATTTTGACTTAAAACTAGCAAAAGTTCAAAAAAGCATAAAAAAAAAAAAAGGCCAAATGATAAGTTAGGAATTTATAAAATAAAGCGTGAAAATTTAATCAAAGGCGCAAAAAAGTAATGCAAATCAAGAATATGGCACCAAACTTTAAAAATTGAACAAATTGACACGCGTACCTTTGAAATCTCAGATTGTCAGAACTCAAAGCATCTCTCAGAGCACCATAACCATTTGCGAGACGAAATGCAATAATTCCTGGCTTGTTGTGCATGATTAAAGCTGGAACCAACCCGATCATAATTAGAAATTTCCTCAAATCCATCAACCAGAAGTCACGAGGCCAAAGATGGAGGGGAGTCCCAAATAGTACAGAAGCATTTCTGGGCGTAGCAGTAACTAAAATAAATATCTAACAAGAAAAAGAATTACTCACATGATATTGCTCCAAGTGCTTTCGTACGAGCAGTAACGTCCTCATCTGAAGTGAAATTAGAAAGCAAAGGCTCCAAGCCATTTGCTTCCATTACCAGTTGTTGACTCTTAGGATTGTTCTGAACAACCGTAGTGACAACATCAGCAGCCTTGGCTCGAATATTAGCATGGGAGTTCTTTAGGTAACCAAGGAGAGGAACCAAACCACCAATTGAGTGAAGATCTGTCAGACATGCACAGTGAGCCAAAGTATCAAGCAAAACGTTTACATAGTAAATTTACAACACATTCTTTTAAGTTTTAACCTTCTCAATCGGTAATTACCACTAGAGACTGATCAATATATTTCACCCATGAGACTATGCCTTTTTTGACCTTTTCAATGAATACTTCACACTTTTGTCCCAAAAAGCAATTTTGAAGACTAACTTATCATCTATCCAATGAAGTGAACCCCATGCAGAACCTCAGTAGAAAGTCGTGGGATTCAACAATACAAATGCAGATGAATAAGAAATTTAAAACACCAGCGGTATAGGGATTTCAAGTTTTTATATCCTAGGAAATAGGAATGCCTTCTCGCAAATTCAACTCCAAAGGACAATATTCAGATGGGTTAAGCGTCCTTGAGCTCATCAACATAAGTGTAGAGCAAAAAGCCATAAATGATCCAATAACCATACAATGGCAAGCTAATGATGTCAAAAAAGAGCAGGAAAGGGAACAATGTGTGCATTATTCTATTTCAGTTGCTTTTTCTGAGATCACTCCCTTCAATGATAACATGCATAAAACTGAACTCTAAGCAGTCACGACCTTGAAAAAAAGAAAGAAATGAAGAAAGAGAACAGGAAAAATGATTTAGCTTTTTACATAAAAATAAAATCTGCGCAACCCCTACATAGAAATAAGTAGAAATAAGTCATTTCTAAGGCTCGACCAGTCATGAGGAGTGAGTGACACACTAGCACCAAAAATCTTATCCACTGCGAAATGAAACATGCAAAACAAAATGTCCATGTGGTATGGAATAATATATGCCATAAGTGAGAAAGAGGAAGAGGGAGAGAGAGAGAGAGAGAACGACTCCAAATAGAATTTGCTTACCATTAGCCATGTCAATGGACTCGACATGCTCCTGCAGCTCTTCTAACATATCTGAAAGAAGTGAGCAAACAATTGAATTTGGTAGGTTATAAAGCCAATATTTGAAAAGAAACATAGAGACCCCACATCAAATTCGGGACAACACTCTAATACCTTCGATATCTGATGCAGTAACTCCTTGCTCCTCCAGGACTTGCTCAGGAGTTTGCATAACAAGAGTTATCTCTTTCATACGCTTAATGACATCCAAAGTTTGGGATTGCATAGCTTCCGTGAACCATTTCCGGTCCTCTTCGCTACAGAAGTAACAAAAAGAAGAAAAACCTTAGCAATACTTCAATGAAAATTTGTTCTGCTGGAAAAGTTCACAACATGTATAATCGTAAAGTTCATACCAGAAGTGTCAAACCTATTGTCAGCAAAGCTGCAATCAATCTTTCCACTAATCCATTCAATTCTACGAGGATGCATATGGTCTTTTATATTTTGGACTTTGGAGACATAGCAAACAGTTGAGCTTAAAAAACGCTCAACAGACTTAACCACTGCAACTAACTGGTGCTAACCTCATTGACTAACAACTCCTGACTCACTCACTAATCAGCTACAGTTTAGTCATTTTCATAGCCACTGAGACAATTTTCAGAGTCAAAGGAAATCCCTTAAGTAAAATAGCTACTCGAATGCTTCCAGCATAAACTAGGCACCCTGATTTGTAACATGATGTTGATTGTGACCAGATCAAGATGGCTTGATCAACCTAACCCATCCGGGATTTTTGAAACATAAGAAGAGCCTTGTGTGCTGGTGGTCCCGCCAAATTCAACATCCCGATCCCACTTTTTTTTTTTAACTCCCTCTCATGAACCGCAACATCTTTCTCTCAATCATAGGAAGCTGGACCACAATCACGGTCATCATAAGGAACTTGAAAAGAATCTAATAGGGTGCTTTTGCTTTGCCTTTGTCTTGGCATATCACAACCAGATGGCTCTTCCTTTCGATATTCTTTCACATTAGTGGGAATCTAGGATTAGTAATGCTGGAACAATATTCCGTGCGTTAAGGGAGCATTTCATCTACCAAACCAACCCCAAGTTAACAATCGGTATGATTTGCAAGTTTAAATTTAGCCATATGTTTGATGCTTTTAAGATTGATATACAACGATGTCAACAATATAATATTCAAAACATTTCAAAGTTGCAAAATTACTCAAAGAACAACTCAGCCATGAAGCCAAATCAATCCAACAAAATACAAAACAAAACGTTCTAACAAATCAATCCATATATATATACGTATGTGTATATACACACACACACATACATACACATGTATATAATGGCCCAGTTTGGCCTGTTGGCTTTGTGGATTATTCAAGGGGGAAAAAGCTCTCACATTTGGGCTAAATTATTGGGAGGACAAGTTTTTCCCAAAGCCCTTGACGTGGACGAACACCCCATTTTACCGATTGAAATGTAAGCAGCATATTACAGAATTGCCCCTAAGGAGATAAGGTAACAAACGCACAAGTCTACCACACACCTTCAATTCTCCAACTTTCCCCACCTCCCCTGTCTGGTGACTCAAGAGTTTCACCCTAAAGCCACCCCCACAACATCAATTCACTTACCCACACCGTCGGCTGTCGCTCCAACGCCAAAACGCACATCAGCAAGAGTACTTGGTTCGTGTACCCATAATGCCCCCGGTGCAAATTCGCAACCATGTAATCTAACCGGCCGACCACATTGCATCAGGTGACCCACAACAACGTCCCGTGATTTGACCCATAGCAGATCTGCCCGAACCCTTTCGAAGACAACCATCGTAAGCTTTCTCCTCTCCATAACTGCCCTCTCTCGGTACTGTGAACCAAATTCGTAAAATAATCGCACCTGTAAGTTCTTCCTCCTTTGAGTCAAAAGTTGGGTAGGGGTTTTGTTGTTGTAATTTTGTTTCTGTGCATACATCATGGGAATGGTTATGGACTGTCCGTGCACCTAACGTTGTATCTAACACTTGGTCGATACTTTACGGATGCATGCTTGACACAAATTTTCTCATGCATGCTTGGGAAGGAGTTATAACCACGTAATTTTTCGATTCGCCCATGCCTACTGAAGTACCCCAAAAAATGGAGGGTGAAGTTCATGATTGTTGTAACCCAAACTTGGTAGTCTTCAACCTACCCTCCTGTTTTGCTTGTAGGGTTTTTGTTTGCGTCCCAAATTGCAAAATATGGAAATAAAACCAGGCATGTAAGGCAGCAATATTCAACATTGTACCAAAACTCCACCACTGTTTTGTATTTACTCCGTGCGTAGTACGGTAATGAACATTCACGACAGCTTGCACAGCTTTCTGCATGTCAAATGATGGTTCCGATTGGCCACTGGGGGTTTGCCAATACAAATCTAGCTCTTGCATAGTCAGGATCTCGGGCACATCCCGAAATCCAGAACGACCTTACCATGTATGCCCAAGGGAGAGTAATTGTGCACCCCTATGCTTACATAACATCAAACATCTAGTAGTATCTTGTGGTACTAATGTAGAACTGGGGCATAAACCCTAGGAATCCACACCTATGGATGAATTACAATCCACACTAATTCCAAAAAATAAGAGAACTTTTATTCATTCAATCCATTAAACATCTTGTGGAAGGTTTTTAAATAGGCCCAAAGAGATAACAATTAAAAAAAAAAAAAGATAAAGACAACATATAAGATAAGACTATCTACCATACATACTAAATAAGTATAAATCATAATAATAAATATCACATGGATCCATTGTCCTCTAACCCGAATGGGCCATCCTCCAACTACGACGCTCACAGACGCATGAGAATGAGAATCTAGGGATGGCAACAGGGCAAATCGCAGTATGGCTATCCTACCTAAAACCGCCCCGACAACCAAACGGGGGAGAAAAAAATACTCCATAACCACCCAAACTGAACTGAACTGTATCCAAAATAAAATAAAAAACTGATAAACAACAAAATATGTACAAAAAATAGCATCTCATTAGATGAATGATCGCCGATCGCAATTGGAGAGTGGAGAATCAGGTCTTCCAACTTGCAAGTTCCAATTTCTCAAAGCCCATTGCGTTGCTTATATTTAAGTTTAGGGTTAAGGATTGTAATTATAATCTATATATATAACGACGACGTTTTAATTTCGGTTGGGTTCGGGGACCGGTTCAGTTATTAGTCGAAACCATAACCTAACCAAACCCAAACGAGTTCCTACCATACCCATACCTACGGGGAAAAAACCAGTTACGATTCAGGAAAAAACCCAAGCGATTTAGTTCGGGTAACCATCAATTCGGATAACTATCAGTTCGGTCCAAATTGTCATCCCTATGAGAATCTGGTGTTTGCATGCGATCAAGTCTGGGTAGTGATGCTCTTGTAGTACTCACATAAATCTAGTGCCAACTACTATAACTCATCGACAGTAATCCAAGTAGAATTTGATGCATGCCAATTGGACCAACACACTAGAAAACGCTGGACTCCACCATCCCTTATAGATACAATCTGATCATCTAAAATAGTATCAATAGTATCGTGTTTTGCCGAGGGAACAGGCAAGGGAACAGGGGCAAGAATATGTGGGGAGTCTAGGGGAATAGGATAAGCAACAAATGGGTCGAAAGGAATGTAAACAAGAGCGTGATATGCAACCACGTCCTTGATATTAAAAGTGGAGCTAATGCCAGAGTCGGGTGTAAGGTCCAAAACATAAACATTTGTCTCAACGCGCTTATGAACTTTGAAACAGCTTGCACTACAAGACTGCAATTTACGAGCATTGTTGGATGGGAGTCGCTTAGGACAAACTCGAATCATAACATAATCACCAACCTGAAATTCCTTGTGTCGTCACCATAAATCAACATGCAACTTATAGTGGTCCTTACTCGCCTGGATGCACTGGCTAATGGTGGTATGCAAGTCATGGATGTGGCAAGCAAATGCTTCGGAGATGCGTCCTTGATGACTCATGGGAAGGAGGTCAATAGCTTTGCAGGTTTATAGCCATGCATGACCTCAACAGGGCGCACATCAATGGACCAATTGACGGAGCTATTGTAAGCAAATTGGACAGGCGACAAAATAACATCTAGTTTCGAGCATTAGCGCTCTCCAGACAACGTAATAGGTTATCTAAGCAGCGGTTAACAACTTCAGTTTGACCATTCATTTACCGGACGTTTCCCACTTTGAGTACTTCATGGCTTCGTGCTTTTCCACTAATGTCATGTACTGTACTACGTTATACACGTGATATCGGAGATCAAACATTTCAAATGTATGGTTCGTAGGTAACTGACAATCGGTAGTATAATAAATTCAGATAGGACCAACTTCTTTTCTTATTGCAAATGCAATCTTAATAAAATAGTCCAATCATCCTATAATAAACTCAGGCCAACAGCGCCATAGATAGATAGATGTAGATATAGTGACAGAGAGAAAGAAGGGTACCTCAAGTTTCTAGGAGGACGAGTTCCATCAGAGTTAGCGAGGCTCCACTTGAGCAAGCCGTCCCAATTGGGTCCTTCTTTCGCCATTAGATAAGAGAAAGGTAACAACAACAACAACAACAACAACAACAAAAAAGCCCTAATAAAAGTGCTGCTTTTAGATTCTGCAGATAATAAGGAGGAAGAAGAAACTCGAACTGTAATGGCAGCTGGTATTTATACGGGAAGTTGGACGCATAAACACAAAATCAACCGACCCTTTGGGAACAGCTTGGAGATTCTAGAACCGACGTGAAGGATCGAGACGAGTGGACTCCAGTGAAAATATCGCGGGTCATTGTCGGTCTGGACTCTTGTCACATGACGATTTTGTGGGCCACAGAGTTCGGCTGTTTTCTGTCCGACCGACCATAAGTTCGGCCTATTGAAGCCCAATCCAATCACGTCTTGTTTGGGCCGACAAGGGCTTAGTGCCCACATGGCCATCTTCATGGAAGAGAATCGACAGTCACATCTGGCTTGAAGAAAAATATAATGATAATAAATGTGATTTGTAAAGGAAATCTATTTTTAAGAAAATTGTACGAGAAGTTATTCTTGGAAAAAGTAAAGTAAAAGTAAAGGAAATCTATTTTTTTATATGTGTTCATTTGAAAAAAAAATTTATAGGAAAATAAAAATTCATTTATTCATTTGTTAGGAAAATGAAAACAACATAATTTTTTTTTCTAAATTCGATAGTTAGGTGTAAAAAAAATTAATTTTGAAAGTATATATTTTCAAAAAAATTTCTTTATAAAAATCAAAATATCGTCATGCAAATTTAAAATAAAAAAAGCACATATTTTCATTCCACCAAGTTAAACAAATTAATATGTTAGTCCAGGGGCGGAGCCAGAAATGTTAACTAGTGGGGTCAAAATCTTATCTAGAATTACACAATGAATATTCTTCTAATAACAGAAAAATATAAAATCTTACGTACATATTAATTTAGAACAGTTCTCAACGATTTTTTTTACTTAAAAAAAATATAGAAAAGAGTCATTTGTTAAGTAAAAAACTAGAATATTTTTTAAACTATAGACGTATAAAGTATTATTTATCAAATTTTTTTAAATGCAAGTGAAATGTTTAGGAAAATTTTCACACTCTTTTAGGGCAATTTTCATACTTCAAATAAAATACTTGGGGCAATATCATAATTTTAATGGGGCAAAATCACTAACTAATTTTTAAACCTCAAACAATAATATAAATATTAGAAAGTTGAGGGGGGTCAAGTGACCCCACTTGACCACCCCTAAATCCGCCCCTGTGTTAGTCCCTTATACGTATGTTAGTCTAACATATTTAATATGAGGAGCGCTATAATACCAGAAAAAATTTCAAATTTTAAATCAAAGACTTGATTCACTTGAATTTGTGAACACAAATTCAAGTGAATCATGACATTTCATTTAGAATTCAAGAAAGTTTATGGATATTTTTTTGGTACTTAGACCTTTCTATTTAATATATCATCTAATATATCTATTCCATTACATTTATATATAATATATCAAATACATAATATCTCTCTCGTTAATTTTGTTAGTGGAATGAATATGTATATTAAATATGTATAATATATGTAGCATTCTATCTCTAGTATATGTCTACCGTGTAAAATAAAAGCAAGGTATCATAAACACAGTATATCCTAAAACACTTATATAGTTATTCATGTACACTTAACTGTATTAATTATTTTTTATTTTTATCTAAAAAAATTTTGTATTTATTATTTTTTAATCAATATTTTGTAGAATATTAGTTCATCTCGACAAAAAGAATAAAAATAAATAAAATTATATCCAAAAAAGTAAAAAAAATTCACTAAATATTAAAAATAAGATAAATTTTTCTTTTTTTGTCTTTTCTGTTTTTTCTACATAATTTTATATTTTTCTTAAATTCTCTTATTGAGGAGAATCAATAAACCACAAAAAATTTAATGCAAAATAATTTTTTAAATAAATGCAAAAAAGAATAATAAACTAATTAATTTAATAATTACCACCGTCCAAATAGAAATCTCAAGACTTTCCCCCAATGCATAATCCTGTGAATTTGATAGAACATGATTTGAAAGAAAATAAATCCCAGTGAAAAATTTTCAAATGTGGAACCCACTATTTTTTTGGTAACTGAACACTAAAAACGTTACAAAAAAATCAAATTTTTCATCATTTCCTATCAACTAAACAGAGCCTAGTAAAATCTCCAAATGCTCAACATTTAATCCCAAGTATCATCAGAACTCCACATATTATACAAGTCCTTAACTTAAACCACAGGTCACAATTTCCAAAAATGACCACACGCCGTATAAATAATTCTAAGTATGGAGTTCTCGTCCGATAAAACTTCCGACTAGTATGCCAACAGTACTATGTTTCCGAACACTACATTTCCGACCGTTGGGTCTCATCCGTCATGTTTCACCACTGTACTCCCGTTGTTATGTTTTTTTACGTATCGTGCCCACCCCAAAATACTGAATGCCTAAATATACTTCTACAACAATTAGACTTTATGAGAAAATGGCACCATATGACTCACGAACATAATCCCACTAACAACAAAGTTTGGATAAATCATGACACGACTAATGACGCAGCTCAGCTTATGACACATCAGTTTTAGGTGATTTAGACCATAACTTGGCTAATGATGTATCATAGTTAAATGACATCTATGGTCGCTACAATAAATAAGACTTTTAATAATATTATTTAATAGTATTCTTACAATAATACTAGCTATAACAGAGGAGGTAATAATAGCATTCTTCAAATAATGCTATAATAGAGGGGATACAGTAGCATGCAAAAAAGCTATAGAATGTAAAGACATGTTATAGAGTTCACAAAATGCTATCAAAACATATCCCATATAATAGCATGTAAATGTTATGGAATGTCAAAGACCTATTATAGCGGTCACAAAACGCTACAAAAAACATACCTACAATAGCGTGCAGAAATGCTATGAAATGTCAAAACCTATATTATAACATTCATAAAACGCTATAAAATGCGTACCTACTATAGTGTTAAAAAAATACTATAGTTGACTTGACTTTTAATAGCGTGGACTACCATAACATTTATAAAGAATGCATGTCCAACAAACCTATTGTTGGAGCAATCTTGTCATGACATTTTTTTAAAAAAAAATTGGCTCAACTCAGAGGCTGAATATACTTAATATTTTGAAAGAAAATATATTAGTAATAGTTTTAAAAATATAATTCGAACTATGTGGTTTGGTCCTCTCATCGATTTTTGACATGAATTTTTGACATCATCACAAATAAAATAGAGTAAAACGTTACACGAGCCGGACTATGTGCTATGGTCCTCTCTAGTATCAAAGACAAGTCGACATAATTCAAATAACAAGTATAAGAACACATATCTTATGGACATAACCGGACACAGATATGTTCAGAACCATTAGATACACGATTTCAATTGTGTCCATAAAATATGTGTTTGTAGCATTACTCTAATTCAAATGGTCCTCTCTATGTGATATGGTTCTCATCATTGTGTATCATATTTTTCTAAATATTAGGTGTATTGACTTATATATACTAGACGTTTGGCCATTTGGGGCCATACGATTTTTTTTTATTTTGTTAATTTCAAATTTATTTTGTTATAATTACTCTTAAAATGAGTGCTATATAATGTTACTTTCAATACCAATTTCTCGCGGGTACCCTTAAAAATATATTTTATACACATTGAACGGTTTGGATCATCAAAATTTGATGAGAAAATTAGAGGTCGTCATTTTAGCAAAATAAGGGATCCCTCATTAGAAGCTATCTCCCCTCCCCTCCCCTCCCCTCTCCTCTCCCTCTCTCTCTCTCTCTCTCTCTCTCTCTCTATATATATATATATATATATATATATATATACACGCTCAATGGACTAATACTTTTTTAAACCAATATTAAACTAACATCTAAACTCTTCATTTCTAATTAAATTCTAATGATCCAAATTGTTCAATGTATGTAAAACATATTTTTAAGGGCACTTGCGAGAAATCAACTCAAAATATTATTCGAAAAGATTTGATCCAAGTAATGGTTCAAAATACTAAAAGGAACTGTTTTATGAATCGCTATTTGGATCAAGTTCTTTTTAATAATATTTTGAGCTGATTTCTCGCGGGTACCATTTAAAAAATATTTTAAACACATTGAATGGTTCGGATCATTAAAATTTAATCAAAAATGAAGAGTTTAGATATTGGTTTAATATTGATCGTGATAAATCTAAAACGATATTGCTAAAATATATCTATAGTACAAATACGTATTATACCGATAACAAAATAATACAATTACTAATACAAGATCGATAATTTTGCTTAAACACCCAAAATCAAATGTATATAAGCAATAATTTTTTTAGGAGAAAGTGGGGCCATCCTTATCTAGAAAATCACTCTCAATTCTGATGTGGCCTTATCCTCTAGCACTGTGATGCTTGTTTGTGGATGGATAGAAGGGCCGTGGAAATACAAAACCTGAAACTATGCTCTATCCATCCAACAAATTTACTTAGCAATTCAACATATTAATGGCGTTAATTGCTCCTCTTCAGACTTTCTCTTCTTCAATTTCAGCAAAACAATCAATTACTTCGAATCCCTCTCTCTACTGTTCAAAGGTTTCGTTGTGGAGAAGAAGTACTGAAGGCAAGATCAAGAACAGACCTTTGACTGTAGTAGCTGCATTTGGAGACGTATCATCCGAAGGCACCAAATACCTTATTGCCGGTGCAGTTGCCGTCGCACTTGTCGGAACCGCCTTCCCCATCCTCTTCTCCCGCAAGGACCTGTAATTTCCCTTCTCTCTCTCTCTCTCTATATATGTATATATACACTATAAGTTGAGGGTGTTGGTGTGCTTGTGGCAGGTGTCCGGAGTGTGATGGTGCGGGTTTCGTTAGGAAGTCAGGGGCAACCTTGAGGGCGAATGCGGCTCGGAAAGATCAGACTCAGATTGTGTGTGCCCGTTGCAATGGCCTTGGCAAGCTCAACCAAATTGACAAATAGATTACTCAACTGTTCTTCTATTTCTTATTTCTTGGTTTGGGAAAGTCTAGGAACACATGTTCCGAACACATCTGGTCTATGTCCGGAATCGTTAGATGTACGTAGGGTTTATAAATGATTGAGCGTCTCACGTATATCTAATGAGTTTGAACACATCTGTGTCCGAATATGTTCGTAACATATGTATTCTTAGCATTACTCTTCTTGGCATATGAGAAATGTTAAAAAAACCACTGTGAACTTCTTTCTTCATATTGCATCTAATTTTTATTGATATTTTAATTGTTTGGGTATTTATTCTAAATTTCCCCCATGTTCTAGTCAAGTACAACGAGGATGGCTATACACTCGAGGAGCAAAATCTGGGAATTGTGAGCAAGATTTCTGAAAAATTGTTCATACGAGTTGTTCTATTGTCTTTTGGTTAGAAGATATGTATTATCTTCGCTGGTATTTAATTCAACACGCTAGCTAACGAAATTTTATTTTGAAAATTTCGAGTTCAAAGTTAATCCAATAATAATTTTTCAAGTCAACAGTAAAACTTTAGTATTTTTTCGAAAATAAAATCCAAACTGTACGATTCAAAAGGTTCGAATAAGCGATTTCGGTCACTTTTTTTTTTCTCCGAAGTAGGACAATAGTAGGATTTGTGAAGTTATTTCTCTTTTTTTCGATTAGTTAATTCAGACAGTTTTCTGCCAAACAAGGAATTAAGACGAAAGATCTGTTAAGTATTTCACGGATTAAAATCACGTAGTTTTGGTGCATGCAAGGCACAACTTGCTGTGCAGTGCATCCCACACAATAAGTACCCGCATTCCTGCTGATGGACCTGAATTATTAACATCGGCGAGTACGTATCGGCAAAATGCATTTGCGCTTTTGTAACCCCATATCGAACTCACAACAGAGATTGAAACTGTTTAGCAATCGATAGGAGCCCACAAAAGTGCAATTAATTGGTTATTGTTGATTGATTTGCAAACTACCAAGTAGCCAATTTTCGAAGGATTTAGGGGCCTTGATGTACATAATACACAGTAAGATATGTTGTGCGTCAAAACGATGTCGTTTTGATGCACAACACGCCCTGCGCGTAATGACAACAAGTTCCTCCATTCCGTCCTCATATAGACGACATGGTGATACAATTAAAAATTCTAGATAACTTGAACTTAGAAGCAAGTTGGAAATCAGCATGGCATGAAGTTGAGTTCCGAAAATTGAATTGCTTTTATTAATCTCCAATCAATTTAAAATATTGAATTGCTTTTATGTTAATATTTGACTTTACTTTTCTCAAGAAACTTGACTTCAATTTGAATTAAGTATGAAGATAAATTACGCGGACAATGGAATAGCAGCTTTATGGTACGACTTCTTCCAAAAGAAAAAAGTTTAAAAATATTAATCCAATATAATTAATCCTTAAAAATAACGCTCCACTATTACGGGTTGAAAGAAATTTTTCAACAATGAAACACATAAATAGCAATCTGTGTAGTCGAATGGGAGCTCAATGAATGAACGGCGAGACTATTAATTATTTTCCTTTCAAATTTGATCCATTGCAATTTTCCGTAGTTAATAATGCCTGAAAAATTTCGAATTTAAAACTTAAGATTGGGGATATCTTAAAACTCAAGTGCCAACCCGTTTGGGTTAATCGTGAGACTAATTTGACCTTCGATCTACTACGCATCAAATGATTTCGCTGATGAGTTGTCATGAGATGTGGTGCTCCAAACAACACCCAATAACTTCTCCATATAACACACCCTGTCATCTCCAACAAGGCCGGATCCAAAAGAAGTCTAAACCAAACCAAATTCTATTTTCTTCCCTTTTTCGCCCAACTAGTCCTCTCTTATTACCTTTGTTTCTTTTTATTTTCCCCACCATCTGGATTCTGGCCGTACTCCTTCTGCCATTGTTTTCACGTATATACACAGAGAGAGAGAGGGAGAGAGAGAGAGAGAGAGAGAGAGAGAGAGCATAAACAAGCCGCAAACAATGAATTGCTATTGCAACCTGAGTTGTGCATGTTAGGTACATAGTTATTGAATTACATAATATATCTCGATCATAAGATGGAGGGGGACGAGTATTTCGGGCCAGATCGCAGGATCGATTTTGAAACCGATGACGAAGAAAACCAGGCTGAAAGGGTTTGCGAAGACGACGACGACAACGATACGGATTCCGATGTCACCGTTCCGTCGCGAAGTCCTTCCATGTACAACAACATTGACAACCCAACATGGCCTCAAACTTACAGGTACATTAATTATAACGTGATTTTTTTCGCCCTGTTTTATAAATGTTTGCAATTTGATTCCTAGGTTATGCGCGCACGCATTGGAATATCTCTAAGTCTCATGCATGTGGGTTCCTATTGGACAACTGCAGAATTTAAGGATGTTATTTATCTTTAGTTGTAGACAATCATTCTTGAATCGATGCTGTTGTGCATTGGGTGGATGCTTGATTAAGAAACATGATTAGATTGCTATACAGAGCTGATTGCTAGCGATGACTTGATAATGGAAACCTATGAAAAAAGGTTATTGAGTGTGTTCGTTTTGAGTGTTTCTGAAACAATTTTTAGAAACAAAACTCTGAGACGTTGTTTGGTTATGAGTGTCTCAGAAACTTGTCTGGGAGAAAAGTGTTTCAGAGACACTTTTTATAGAGAGAAAAAATTGTCTAGGAAAAAAGTAAAAATGTTTGAGAAACTTGTTTGGGAAAAAATCTCCCAAACACCTAACCAAACATAGCCTGAACCAGAAATGTGGGCTATGACCCACAAGGAAGGTGTATAGGCTTGCATGCTTGATTTGGAAATTGCGTAATAAATGTGCTTCAAAATACAGTATTTCATTAGTGATCCTCTCAGGATCGCGGTTTGTCACACGATCCTCAATTTTATATTTACATGTATGAAAAGAAGTATAAATAGCTCTTTATACCAAGTACTAGCTAATGAGTATTGTATCTTTATATTGTGAAAAGAAGTATAAATAGTTCCATATACGGAACCGGGGGCCCTGTTGTGCACCGGCCCCCTGCTGTGTGCACAGCAGGATGTGCTGTGCGTCAAAATGGCGTCATTTTGGTGCGCAAAACACTGTCCGAACAGTAAAAAACTGATCGAATAATTTTTGGTCAATTTTTTACACGCCAAAATGACGCCGTTTTGGTGTATAGCACAACCTTCTTTGCGCTGCGTACAGCAAGACCCCCATTTCCTCCATATACCAAGCACTCACTAATGAGTACTATATCTTTATACCTGTAACCTTCGCATGACATATATATAAGCTGCTATATGTTTTTTTCCCAAAGCAAGTTTGTTAAAGTGTAATGGCACAATCTGCTAAAATTTATTCTTTTTAATGCATCTACCTCGCGTAACTAGGAGATTTTGATGAATCAATTACAAGTATTTTTGTTGAAATGTTGACACGTAACTAATAGAATACTTAAAGTATCTCCATTATCTAAGAAAACAATCTTGCCAGTGGTATAAATGATATCTTTATTTTCATTTCTTTGATCAGCTACTGTATTTCTGTAAAATATATATCGATTTGTTTCTAAATTAGAACTAGAATCTCTTTCTGTCTTGATTGAGCTCGCGTTAATAACTCGACCCCTCCCTTTTGTAGGCAGTTTTAGGCAATTTTCTTTTGAATTGTATGCATGAATGCCAATTGTGGATCATAATAATATATCTCCCGAAACATAATGATGAAATCTGGAGCGTTAAATACCTACTAAAATATCACCAGTCTCTACCTAAATGCTTTTTAACCAATGTTTTTGGTCGGATGTTTTTCAGGCAGTCCATGGACATGTACACAAGCGCGACGCCGCCCTCCATTAGCTTCTTAACCTCCTCTTTCTTGACTTCAGCTCACAAGAGACCTCAGGCGGCGGCGGCGGCTGCTGCTACTGCTTCTTCTTCTTCTTCTGAGCCTACAGATTCTTCCATGAGTGAACCCCTCATTTGTACGGAAATAAGCTTGGACAAAGATAAAGTCCCCGTCTCATTCTTACCTGCTGAAAAGTTATCCGCTACTTCTCAGCTGTCAAGATTCTCTGTAAATCAATCACTTCCACCACCACAACAGTGTTCATATGCACAATCCCTTCTTAATGGTGAGTTGGTGACATTCATATTCATTCTTCTATCTCGTTTACTAGCACAAAATTCATAACATGTTTTTGTAGAAAATCTTTGGTCTAGTGGTCAAAGCGCTCTTAAGGTTCCGATTTATTAAATTTTAATGTTTCAACTTTGAAACTTCTGAGGTACTATCAATTCTTATGGGATTAATCCATATAGAGTTTTGATTTGATTATAATTGAACCCCCGACTAGTGAATAGTGAAATTAGTATCCAAAAAATTACGAGCAATGTTAGGATCCCAGAATGAGATCCCAAAAATGTCCTTGAATTATGAGGTGTCAACATCTCTTTATTTCTCACACACACAACACTTGTAACACTCCTCTTGGATGCTTGACACGTTATCATTCGGGGATATTTCGGGTATCAAATTATGGAATCCTAGCATTTCTCAAAAATTACAATCGAAACACTCTATTTATCTTGATTGGGTTCTATCTTTGAAACATCTGTCACAAACGTACATTCTCTCAACGTGTGATTAATAAAGCTCTCCATGGATGAAAGAATGTTCCTACATTGTTCTACATGCAGAGTAATTTTTGGACTTAGAGTCTCTGCTATGCATTGCGCACAATAAAAACGTGTTGTGAGATAGAATCACTAAGAGACTTAGCTCTACTATAATGTTAGGTTTTTTTTTTTTGAAGAATTCTAACCTTAAATTGATTGACAAAGTAGTTCAACCCTAAGTCCACAGGCGATGGGGCCAATCCAACTCTTGTGGGTCCTCGCTAGTAGAAAGTAGATTAGTTCTTAGACATTAATTTAAGTGCCTGTAAGTCGATCCGACCATCCTGGATTATAAAAAAAAAAAAACCCATTTTTATGGACTTTTCAGATCATAAGAATTGCTTTTGGAGCTGCTTCAAATTTCACTTTTCCTATATCCCCAACATTTTGAAAGAAAGTCAATTTTTATGGAATTTTTTGAGATCATAAGAATTGGTTTCGGAGCTGCTTGAAATGTCAGTTTTCCTATATCCCTCACATTTTGAAATCAATGCAGCAATCAATGTATTGTGCGGAATAGGACTCCTTTCAACTCCATATGCACTCAGACAAGGAGGGTGGTGGAGCCTCACCATTCTCTTTATCCTCGGCATCATAGCTTGCTACACTGGAATTCTTTTGAAACGATGTTTAGAAAGCTCTCCTGGCCTCCAAACCTACCCGGATATTGGACAAGCTGCTTTTGGAATCCCCGGTCGGGTATTCTTATCCGTAAGTTTCATTTGAGAGTCAAATTTGTTTGTCAGTGATTTCGATTTCATTAGCAGGACAATGTTTTAATGTATCGGGAAATTCTGACACTTGGGTTTTTTGTTGATGCAGATATTCTTATACATAGAGTTATATGTAAGTTCATCTTATGCCCCCCACCTGTTTGATTAATGGTCTCAGTGGGTGTTTGCTGAAGTTGAACTTATATGGTAAAAGCTGGACTATTGAAAAGAAGAAGCAACAAGTATCAAAATAAAGTTCCTCGAAAATCAGCTCTTTTCTGCTTTTTAAAGTTGTTTTTTGGTGCGTAAACCAATAAAAGAAACTTTGTGCAAAACTTTTGAGACAAAAAATACACATGCTGTAAGCAAACACCCCTTGATACTGCTTTGTTTTGGTCCCTATTTGTATCTTTATTGACAAGTGAAGAGCCTTTACAGTCATCGTGTGTGGAATACTTGATTATGATGAGCGATAATCTTTCTGCACTGTTCCCAAATGCCAATGCAAACTTAGCTGGAATTTACCTCGACTCTTATCAACTTTGCACGATCATAGCGACTCTTGTCATTCTTCCAACCGTTTGGCTTCGGAACCTTAGCTTGTTGTCGTACGTTTCAGGTTATAATCCATATTTCGTTCGTTTTCCTAGTTGCCTTACCCAAATGAGATACAACCACTAAATATTTACAGCATTTTGTTTTCAGTTGGAGGAGTATTTGCAACTATTGCTGTGTCACTTTGCCTTTTATGGGTTGGAGTGGTTGACCAAGTTGGGTTTCACCCAAATGGAACAGCTTTAAACTTTGCAAGGCTCCCTGTCACTGTCGGAATATTTGGTTTCTGCTATGGCAGCCATTCAGTTTTTCCAAACATCTATTCCTCAATGAAAGAACCTTCAAAGTTTCCCTCTGTTCTAATAATCAGGTAATCATCATTTTGTCTTACTCTGATTCATTGATCCAATTCCTTAACTTGCATAAGGCATTCTTTGAGGCTGTTTTACAAAATTTAATCATAATTATATTATTGGTTCACTTCGTTGCAGCTTTGTTACATCTTGTTTATTGTATGCCGCGGTTGGAATATGTGGCTTTTTGATGTTTGGTCAATCAACTAAATCTCAGTTTACCTTAAACATGCCTACAAGATTTGGTGCTTCCAAAATCGCAGCATGGGCCACGGTAAGACTACAACTCAATCTTGTTGGCCCAATTTTTTTTGGAGAAATGTATCTATATATTGTGTTGGCAGTACTCCATGAGGGTGAATATAATGTTGCCACACTCCACCAGGATGTAATTTATGTATTTATACTTTAGGTTGTTGCCCCTGTCACCAAGTATGCCTTGACAATTACCCCTGTAGCATTCAGTCTAGAGGAACTCTTGCCTTCAGCTCCAGTTAGATCTTATGGCATATCAATACTTATCAGAACAATTTTAGTACTCTCCACTTTAGTGGTGGCATTGACAGTTCCATACTTTGGTAAGCGCTTCCACCCGCATTCTTATTGATTCAAAAATTTCTTCCTTTTTTTTTTGTGTCTTTGTTTGTTTAGTTTAACTACCTATTAAGCCCTGGGAGGGCAATGAACATCGCATTGACAGCTCCAAACTATATTGTTTAAATATAACTGCAGGTTTGGTGATGGCTTTTATTGGATCTCTGCTTGTTATGCTTATCGTAAGTCTTTCATTATATACAAACTTCAGTTCAATGTTCAGTCATTGAGGTAGTACACTATTAACTAGTGTTCGTCTCTCAATTATAGGCTCTGATTTTTCCATGCGCATGTTACCTCAGCATTTGCCGCGACAGGTTAACAAAGTTTCAGGTGATAGATTTATCTTTGCCGCCATTTTTATGATATCATTATTAGCAATGCTCCGGGGTGGGGAAGACCCAAATTGACATTAGATGCGGTAGTGCGCAAGGATTTAAGTCTATTAGGGCTAAGTGAGCAAGTAGCACTTGACAGAACTCTTTGGAGGAAAAGGATTCATGTAGCCGACCCCAATTGATTTGGGACATAAGGCTCAGTTTGGTTTGGTTTGGTTTATTACATCATTTCCCCCTTGCTCGGAGGATCTTCAATAATTTTTTGACCTGTTTTTTTCCGCAGATTTGGGTATGCGTTTTTATAATGAATGTGGGGCTCATATGTGCTATCGTTGGAACATATTCAGCAATTACAACCATGGGTGATAAACAATCATAATGAGAGAGTCTTACAGGCCAACGGACAAGGCTCGAGCCTATCTTTGCTTCACATATATTTGTTGTACCATCAAACGCCAACCCATACAAAATAATACAAGCAAGTCAAGACTCAAGGAGACATATAACCATCAGAACATCACAAAGGGAGATTCAATGAAAGGCATACAAATGGGCACAACATTAGTTTCAGCCCATTTTTTTTGGGGTAATATTTCAGTTAGATCGATAATGAGATTGAGCCATTTTTCCCCTGATAACTGTTGCTGAGGGCACCCTCTGCGGAGGAGACTACTATGTATTTTATGGTATGATATATAGGGTCCATTTGGCGTAACTAGATTATGGGATTATTGGATTGTTGGATTATGTTGGGTGCCGGACGGAATAATCTAGCTCAAAGTGTTTGGACTAAATTATTTGTGGATATAGAAGTTATGTTGTGTTTGGAGCTAGATTAATCCAGATTATTTGGGTAAATAATTTAGGCCAAATGGGGCTAGATTATTTCCCGAATAATCCAGACAATCCAAATAATCTAGTTAAGGCAAATAGAGCCATACTTACAAGAAGATGATCGAATGCTTTCTTCTCTTTTCTTCCTTAATTAGAACAAAGATGTTCATATTTTTTCTCTCTCTCTCTCTCTCTCTCTATCTCTCTCTCTCTCTCCGCACTGCACAAGCGAACAGAAACAGAGAGCTGAGAAAAATGCAAGTGATAGATCATGTTTTAGGGGGAAATAAGGTATAAGACTCTATAAGTCTACCTTTAGGCTTGCATTGGACTGGATTCTGGAACTGAAAACAGGGCTTTCTATTCTCTCATCCAATCAATGGAAGTCCGCTTCTTGATATCCCCAATTGAACTATTTTTTATATTAAAATTTTGTTTTTATTCAAAACAAATTTTGTAATTTTTAGTTTTACATTAACTTTTTCTGTTATTGGTTCGTCTCAACGAGAGATTTCAGACAAATAAAATAAAGTAATCAAATTTTAAAAAAAAGTCGAAAAAGATAAATAATTCAAAATATGATTTGTTTTCACTTATTTTTTGTCTTTAGTGATTTTTTTATTTTTTAAATTACTTTCATCAAGACAAACTAATAATAAAAAAACTTGATGCAAAAATAACAAAGGCAAAAACAATATGAATACAGACAAAAAATTCTTGCATAAGAACCGTATGTTCAAAAAAGTATAAGTTATGAACAAGACTAGATAACAAAATTACTTTTTGTTAAAGATTGTGGTTGTATTTGATGTTCCGCATTTTTTCGTTTAGCTTTTCGATCCTTTTTTGCATGTTCTTATTCGTCTCGATAAAAAAAAAAAATTAAAATATTAAAAATATAGAACGAAATAAAAAAAAATGATGCCAAAGACACCAAACTAATGGAAAAGTCTGTTTTCAATCTTTTTCGTTTTTTGGGACTTTTGGTTATAAATTTCTTTTGTCAAGATGAACAATTAAATCAAAAAATTTATTTTTTTATAAAAATTGAAATGACATTAATACCCAATAATTAAAGACATTGCTAAACACAGGTGATGTTCGTGGTGTTTAGTTAAACTTTTTTTAACTTCTCATTCAAATATTTGAGATTAATTATTCGTTTGGACGAAAGAAAAATAAAAAATACTTGAGGAAATTCAGAAAAGAGAAACAAAGAGATAATAAAACTCTTTTTTTATTTGAAATTTTTATTTTTAGTAAACATTTTTTTACTATTTAAATTTTTTCTGTCACGATACGACTAATCTAAAGCAAGTTGACAGGAGTCTAATTTTTTTTTTTTTAAATCAATAAAAATAAACTTCACCTAATTTAACCCGAACCCCACCTAGCTATCCCTCTTCCCCTAAGCCTAGGTAAAAGTACAATGTGAAACCAATTTGGTTATCTTTTATTTAGCTTAGATTAGAAGTCTCCTCAGCTCAGGAGCGTATTCAACTCAATTTTCTACTCAGCCAAGTAACACGCAGAGTTTGAGAAGATTCAGCCTTTTGAGAACGTTCGTAAAAGTTATCTTGCTCGATTATATACCGTTCTACCATGATCTAATTATGTTCCTAATATCACGAGATAAGAAAAAATCTCCTATAAAGGTTATCTATCTTAATCTCATAATGGATAAAGATTATAGAGTCTATTCCAGTGTGTTTTTATTTTTAAGAAACCATCTCCTAATTATACTTCACGATGCCTTCAAGGAAGCTCCTATTCCTATATAACCTAAGCTAACACTATGATACAAGATACGAAAACTCTGTCATTCTAATTTTAATTTGGAGTTTTCCTTATCATCTTCTCTACTATATGTTCTAACATAGGCATCAGAAGGGTATTAGTAAGGCACCACACCAGTGTCAAGTATTTTGCAGGCTCAGGTAAGTGAAAGATGTTCCAATTTGTTCTACCTTTAAGATTACCCTCAATTTAATGTTGATTAGTCCTCGGAGGACTAATCTCATTGTCCACTTACGAGAGACTCATTTAAAGTCATGACTTTTGCTTTGTATAGACTGTCCCGCTAATACAATTTGAGATGTTTTGAATTTGAAATATAAATGAGAGTATACCTCTAAATTTCAAGTCTTGGCTACTAGGCCAATCCCTTCTGCCCTGTTCAATTGCCAGGAAATGATGGAAAATTTGATTTTCTTGCAATTTTTTTGGTTTTCAGTTACCAAGAAAGTAGTGGGTCACACACTTTAAATTTTTCCACTGGAATTTACTTTCCTTCAAATCGTGTTCTGCCAAATTCACAGGATTATGCTGTCACGGGAAAGTCTTGAGATTTCTATTTGGACTGTGGTAATTATTGAATTAATTAATGTTGTATTATTATTATTATTTTGTCTTTTATTTAAAAAAATTATTTTGCATCAATTTTTTATGGATTATTGATTCGTCTCAATAAGAAATTTTAGAAAAGTACAACATTATGTGTAAAAAAAAAATCAAAAGAGATGAAAAAAACTAAAATATGGTATGTTTTATTTTATTTTTAGTATTTAGTGAACTTTTTTTTAGCTTTGGACACAATTTTATATTTTTTTGATTCTTTTTGTCGAGGCGAACTAATATTCCACAAAATATTGATAAGAAATAACAAATAAAAAAATTTAGATAAAAAATGACAATTAATATAGTTAAGTGTACATCAATAACTATATATGTGTTTTAGGATATACTGTGTTTATAATGCCTTACTTTCGTTTTACATGGTAGATATATACTAGAGATACAGTGGTACGTCTATTATACATATTCATTCCACTAACGAGAGAGAAAATATGTATTTGATATATTAGATATGTATATTAATTATATATAAATAGAATAGAATAGACATATTAGATATGATATATTAAATACGTTAGACTTAACATATTTGTTTAACTTGGTGGAATGAAAATGTGCTTTTTTAATTTTAAACTTGTATGACGATATTTTTATTTTTGTGAAGGAATTTCATGATAGTTGAAAAGAAAATTTTTGAAAATATATGCTCTCAAAATTAATTTTGTTCAAACCTAACTGTTGAATTTAGAAAAAACAATTTTCGTTGTTTTTCTTTTCCTGACAAATGAACAAGTGAATTTTTATTTTCCTATAAAATTCTTTTGTCAAATGAACACACAAAAAAAATAAATTTTTTTCTTTAATTTCACTTCACTTTACTTTTCTCGAGAATAACTTCCTTGTACGACTTTTTTAATAATTGAACGGAGACTTAGGGTTCAATTTGGTTAACCTTACCGAAATTTGGTGACATATTGCTCGATTTAATCCCAAATCCAAACAATAGATTGTTCGATAAAATATTAATTAATTTCTGATTGAGCTGAATTTTTATACGATCAATTAAAATATTAATTTAAATCAAATAAATGATTCTGATGATAACGAAGCAAGACCCAAAGTAGTGTATCGCTCCAATTGTTGGTTAGGAGCAAAATTACTCTTCGTACCCTTTGGGGTGAAAGGAATATTTCTGTTTATAGAGTTGACAAGTGAGATAAATACATTAAAGAAGCCATCGTTGTTGTCCAAAAAATGGAAAAGACAAACAAATAAAGACTCTAATTTCCAAAGGAGTGTATATGAAGCAATGATATTTGTCCTGTACTATATTAGTCGGTACAGAGTAATGTTATTTACCTTGTATCGTATTGGCCGGTAAATTTCTTACCGACCTTATAGAGGTATTGAACCACCACGTACCATCTCGGCCATCGTACCGGCCAACAGAGCCAGCCCTGGGGTAAGCCTCGCAAGCCCCCGAGCTCGGACAACCCTTGACGGGGGGCAATTTTTTTTATAAATAAAAAAAATAGAAATCTACTGAAAAAAATTATTATTAATACTAAGTGAGCAATCAAGCGAAGATCGAGCTTGGACAACCTAAATGTTGAGGCCGGCATTGTCGACCGGTAACATTTTTTTTTAAAATTTCACTTAATGATTTTTTAGGTAATTATACATAAATTGAGATTAAAACTATCCACTTTTGTGTTTCGAAATTTACTTTTAAGTTGTGAGACTTTATTTTATATGTTATGTGTGATTTTTTGTTAAAAAAATATTATTTGAGAAATTTATATATATTAATTTTAACAATAAATTCAAAACGATACACCTGTACATACCAGTACCTATACTTACTATACCAATAAAAAAATTGATGTGCTCGCCAGCACGAGGTTGATAACGATAACTAATGAGATCATTTCTTGTTTTTTTGAAAAAGTTCAGATTAAGAACCTTCCTCCCACCCCACCCCTTGGGGATTAGGTATTTACAACATTGAGGGACATCCTATCTGCTTAATTATTACCATAAAAGTACCATTGCTTCTATAATAAAACCTAGACAAGCATTTGCACACAATAGTGTGTTCATGGAAAACTTTTTGAAACTTCCATTGCAGAACCAGTCAATCTATGCTTTTGCACGCCAACCAAATTGCATTAACGTAAAATACATTTTTCATTTGAAACTGGGCGTAGGGGTGCATGGCACGTGCCACACTCTCCCTCGATACACCTATAACCCTACAAAGACGGATTTGGGTACCTGTTGTGCAGGCTACACATCAGGCCGTGTCATGCACATAAACTACATAATGCTGGTGCATAAAATGCTTCAAACGTCTTCAAAAGTAGGATTCCAAAAAAATCTAGCTAGGATTCTAAAATATCCGAATGTTAGTCTTATTTATGACAATTCATTTTTTTAAGATAAAATAAGAAACCCATTAACGAAATTTTATTTTAAATTTTAAATTCGCAGGTAATTCTCTAGAATAATTTTTCAAGTAAACAATGAATTTTTAGTATTTTTTAAAGAATAAAAAATCAAATAGCACGACAGAAAGAAGTTAGAATGGGCAGTGTTGGTCACTTTTTATTTCTCCAAAATAGGGCGACAGTAGGATTTGTGAAGTTTTTTTTGTCTTTTTTCGATCAAACCAGCTAACACGCCTACCCCTACCTGGGATGAATCTCTGACCATAGCATAGCCTTCGCTGCCCTTTTATCCGATGATGTTTATCAATCAAAAGAACCGGTGTTTGGATAATTTGTTTTTTAATGCCAAACAAGAAATTAAGACAAAAAAAAAAAAAAAGCGTGAAGCATTTTATGCACTGAAATTACGTAATTTTGGTTAATGACATAACTTGCCATGCGGGCTGCACAATAAGTACCTGAGTCCCTACAAAATCGTGTTTGGAGGTTGTCTTGAGACACATAAGGAATATGTTGTATTTTTTTAGCCTTTTACTTGGTAGGTAGTATAGTAGGCTGGTTTTGTAGACTTACAGCAAAGATATATACTATGAAGCAAAGCACATCAATACTCTCATCTTTGCGTGAGAGAGAAGAACTTAAAATTCTGTCCACATTGTTTATCACTTCCCTGCAGCTTATAAACCCTAAATAAAAGGTCATGACAATACCTCAACCACCAGCCTGAGCTCCTCTGTCCCTCATGAAAATGATGAACATGACCTTAAAACTACTTCTGTAACGCCTCATGTAAACCATTGATCTAGTAACTTATTGAAGTCCAACTACGCGGCCCAAAATACTTAAACACAAGTTGTTAGTAGTAGTTTACATGATTCTTTATATACCCAGGATCACCCATGTAGACTTTCGATGTGGGACAAGACATCACAATCTCCCCTACTTTTAAGACCTTGCGCCCTGGGTTCACACTAGAGTCACCACGGCCTAACCCCGGGTTTGTTTTCTAGTGAGCAAATAAAGTCCCGACCCTACACTTGATTGTGTATACGAGTCGATCTGATACCATTTGTAACGCCCCATGTAAACCACTAACCCAGCAACTTGTTGGAGGCCAACCACGCGGCCCAAAGTGCTTAAGCCCAAGTTGTTAGTAGTAGTTTACATGATTCCTTATATCCCCAAGATCACTCATGTAGACTTTCGATGTGGGACGTGACATCACAAATTTTGATAAATACCCATTTGATTTTCTGGATCACCAAAAAAAATAGTCATTTCAAATAAATAATCCCTTAATTTATATCTTTCGTCGACACGTTTTAGCCTATGCACAATCGTTTTAGCTTTGTAATCCGTTGATAAAAAAAAAAAAACAAGTACGTTGTTGTTTTACATTAAAAATTAACAAAATAAGTTCATAAATAATTGTTATTTTACGGGGTCAAAGGAATATAAAATCTATTATATTAGAAAACAAAAATTATATTATTAACAATACTGCAGAGTGAACCCCAAGGGGTTGTCCGAGTGGTAGAACAGGCAAGCTGTAAACCCCAGATGTTGAGTTCGAAACTTGGCAACCGCAAAAACTTGGGGCCACTGGAGGGTATTCCCGGTCGTTCACTTCAGGGCCCCGAGGACTAGTCGGCATAGGTGGGGGGCTCCCCCAGGCAATCCCAGCCTGGTCCCCAAGCCGTCGGACACCTCGGTTAACAAAAAAAAAAAAAACTGCAGAGTGTTGCATTTTCAGGTGAAAATATATCTCTTAGGTGGACCCGCTCGAATCAAAATATGATTCTCCCTGTTACACTCCTAAACATTTTGGTAGAAAACAAGTGAAAGATGGTCATATAATCAAAGTGTGAAGGTCACACAATGCATCTCCATTAAGGAAAGTGTCAACACGGAAGCTAGCTAGGGAAGGAACACATGTCAAAATGAAACTACAATTTTATTTTTTTTATAGCCAAGGTATTCAACCGGCTTTGAGAATATTATTCATAACCTAATGCCGATTAGTTCTCGAGGGACGACTAATCCTATCGTCCACTTGCGGTAGTCTTATTTAAAGCCGAAACATTTTGTCATGTATGGACTAGCAATTACATAAGAGTTGATAACACCTGAGAGGTTTCGAAACTATAATATTGTCGGTGGCATGGCCACACCTCATGGCTTAGATCGACCTCTATGGTCCTCTAATCATTCTTCCGGTACAAAGGGTTATTCAAGTTGTCACTAGCTTGTTCCTTTGAAACGTACAGAAAATATTGTTGCAAATATCACCTATTCAACGTCCTCTCTAAGCTCCTCTACCTCTATATAAAGACCCCATCAAATGCTTTTGATCAAACACAGAAGGCTGAGATTCACCACAGAGAATAATAAAAATGGCAACTTCTGTTTTTTCATCTCTAGCATTATTCATAGGACTATCTCTCCTCCTTTGGTTCGCAGTCCCCGGGGGAGCAAGCGTAACAAGGCACTACACATTTAATGTATTTGTTATTCGATTCGAAACCAAATTTACTTCTAGTTTTTTTTTTCTTCTCAGATTTAACAATGATGAGATCATTGTTTTGCAGATCAAGTTGCAAAATGTGACGCGATTGTGCCACACGAAGAGCATAGTTACTGTCAACGGGAAATTTCCGGGACCTAGTATTGTTGCTAGGGAGGGTGATCGTCTTGTCATTAAAGTGGTGAACCATGTTCAGAATAATATAACACTTCACTGGTATGAAAGAAATTAAGAGAGTTTTTGTGTGGAAAATTCATATAGAATGATAATGAAATGGGAATTGGTGCATTTTGATTTGATGGCAGGCATGGAATTAGGCAAATCCAAAGTGGGTGGGCTGATGGACCTGCGTACATCACTCAATGTCCCATACAGACTGGACAGAGTTACGTGTACAACTATACGATTGTTGGCCAAAGAGGAACTCTCTTGTGGCATGCACATATTTCGTGGCTTAGATCGACTCTCTATGGTCCTCTAATCGTTCTTCCCAAGCGTAATGAGTCTTACCCATTTGTCAAACCATACAAGGAAGTTTCCATCATCCTTGGTAATCAAGTTTCTGCAACCTTAACCACACTCAAATAAATGAAAATGCTTGCTAGCATATTGTTGTTTTCACTTCACTCAAATTTTTTGCTTAACCAAACTCTATTGGCTTTTTTTCTTCAGGAGAGTGGTTCAATGCCGATACTGAGGCAATAATAACGCAGGCTCTACAAACAGGTGGTGGCCCAAATGTCTCTGAGGCATATACCATAAATGGGCTTCCAGGCCCGTTGTACAATTGCTCTGCCAAAGGTACCAAAAGCTACAATCTTTTCCTAATTTTACATTAGGCTAGATAAAATGGTTGAATTGAACTAATTAGCTAGCCTTGTCTATACCAGATACATTCAAGCTAAAAGTTAAGCCTGGGAAGACCTACCTTCTTCGCCTAATCAACGCAGCACTCAATGATGAACTCTTCTTCAGTATAGCAAATCACACTCTCACTATCGTTGAAGCCGATGCCAATTATGTCAAACCGTTTGAGACCGACGCTCTCGTCATTACTCCCGGACAAACCGCAAACGCTCTCCTGAAGACTACACCCTATGTCCCGAATGCTACTTTTTTCATGATGGCTAGACCTTATGTCACTGGCCCAGGCAACTTCGACAACACAACTGTTGCCGCCATTCTAGAATACGAATCGCCCTCTCTTCCCTCTCCAAATCCTATGAAAAAGCTACCAATCTTCAAACCAACATTACCACTTCTAAATGACACTTCCTTTGCCACCAATTTCACAAAGAGACTCAAAAGCTTAGCCAATGCAAAATACCCTTCCAACGTGCCAAAAAAAATAGACAAGCAATTCTTTTTCACAGTGGGCCTAGGGACAAACCCATGTGACCAAAACCAAACATGCCAAGGCCCCAATGGAACAAAGTTTGCTGCTTCTATTAACAATGTATCTTTTATACTACCAACCACAGCCCTACTCCAATCCCACTTCTTTGGGCAATCAAATGGTGTTTATAGCCCGGATTTTCCATCCAACCCGACCCATAGGTTTAATTACACGGGCAACCCGCCAAACAACACTATGGTTGGAAATGGAACCAAAGTTTTGGTGTTGAAATTCAACACTAGTGTGGAGCTAATATTGCAGGACACCAGCATTATTGGAGTTGAGAACCACCCACTTCATCTCCATGGGTTCAATTTCTTTGTTGTTGGCAAAGCGTTCGGGAATTTTGACCCGAATAAGGACCCGGAAAATTTTAATCTTGTTGACCCTATCGAGAGGAATACAGTGGGTGTGCCTTCTGGGGGATGGGTTGCTATCCGGTTTCTAGCTGATAACCCGGGTAAGTTGGAACTTGGAGCGGGGTACAGTGTTAGAAATTATGACTTAATAATATTAAATCAATTTATAATGAAAAAATTACTAGTAAATTTTATTGTCTAAAGTCGGTATTGATGGTGTTAATTTTGTGTGAAAAAATGTTTAGGGATGTGGTTCATGCATTGCCACCTGGAAGTCCACACAAGCTGGGGATTGAAAATGGCTTGGCTTGTATTAGATGGGAAGCTTCCAAACCAAAAGCTGCTTCCTCCACCGTCGGATCTCCCCAAATGTTGATGCCTTCATCCTCTTGATGACATCCCCTCCATTTTCAAAGATATTTGGGCAGAGATTTTTTTTATTATTTCGTTTCACCAATATTAAGGCTTTCTTTTTCTTTTCCTTTTTTTTCTTATTATTTATTTCTGCAATTATATGCCTGGAAAAAGAATAAACAGAAGTAAATCGAAAATTTTTGCACCCTTCAAATTTATGTAGTAATGAAAAGGTGTCATAATAATACACCCTGCAGTTGATTCAATTTCGAGCCCATAATAGTTTCATTTAATGATTATTAATATTGTTCATTCTTTAAAACATAAGGAGAACATTAATTATATTAAAAATTATATTCATTAGAAACTAATAAACTAATTCAAACACATTTATCTTTTAAAAATAATTTTAATTCAGTAATATTCGACTAACATGAATTTTAAATAATTAATGTTCCAATAATTTAATATAGAAAATGGATAGTTCTCATCATCAAACTGAACTCATCATACCAAATACGCAGTGCAACTGTGCAAGTGGATTGCCTAAAAATCAATTAGCCATAGAATATAGTAGGGTAAATTTCAGAAACACTCCCTCAATTTTAGTAGAATTATACTATATATCTTTGTATTTTTTAAAATTATAGTGAGCACTCTTACTTTTATATTCTATGTAACACTCAAGTTCATTTGTCATAATATTTCTATTCTATTCTTTTATTTATAAATGGTATGAAAATGCCTTTAATATCTTTTATTTGTTGACAAAATCACCTCTTTGGGTTGTCAACATAATTGATGCTTTATTTTTATAAAAATAAAAAGGCAAGTTACTAAAAACGCACTAACCTTGACTATTTAGAGAATCTTATTTAACAAACTATCTTTTGTAAGTTTCATGTTAAATTTTGTAGGATTATTGATTTATCTCATAAAGAGGAACATAAGAAGTAAAAAGATTCTGAATTTTTTTTTTTAAAACTTCATTAATCTCAATTTTTTTATTTTTTAAATCATTATTTTGACTGTTTAAAGCTTGTTAAAAGATTTCATTATTTTTATTCCTTTTTTGATCAGGACCATAAAATGATGAAAAGAATAACCATATTTTCTTCATCATTTCATGGTCTTGACGAATGGAATAAAAAATACAAATTTTCTTACAAATTTGAAAAGATAAAAATATTTTTAAAAAATATTTTTTTTCAGATTAATGAAGTTTTTAATAAACTTTTAAACTTTTTCTTACTTTTTATGTTCCTCTTTTCGAGAAGAATGAATAATCTTATAAAAATGTAACTTAAAATTTATGGAAAATAATTTTTTAAACAAAATTCTTTAAAAAAAAATTAAGATCAATAGGTGTATAATGTATGAACTTATCTTTTTCTTTTTATGAAAATAAGCAATTTTTATCAACAAATAAAAGATATTAAAGGCATTTTCATACCATTGTACAAAAGAAAGGGTAGAATAAGTATATTATGACAAATAGACTTGAGTATTACATAGAATAAAAAAATAAAAAAACTTATAATTGTGATTTTAAAAAATACTGGAATATTTAGTGTGATTCTCTTCTAATCGACAGGGCGTTTCTGAAATTAAACCAAAATAGAAATCACATGTTTAATTTGCATGGTTTGACAATTGCACAAAAGCCTAGATGTCAATTCAGGAGGTTTAGCCGAAGAAGCTTATTAGGTGTGAGGGGAGCTGGGAGTGTCACGGACTTGGAGTTCTATTGTGCGCACTGTATAATATGATGTGTTATTATTTTTACACATAAAATATTATTTCGACAGTTGAGATAATGTTCAGGCACCATTTTTACATCTAAACGATGTCGTTTTGCTGTACAGACAAAAATATGAGGTAATTTCTTCGTTTACCAAACCAACTTTCGCTAAAAATTATGAAGGAATCAAATTCTCTCTGGTCATAAAAAGGAATGGATTGTGGTGTTATTATTTGGACATACCAAAACAAGTTCTTATTCGGCTCATTATAGTCATCTTCATTTTTTAAAACTTATTGGGAACGTTATTTATGTCAAAAATTTTGTTCAACGCATATCAATCAAAATATGAATGTGCAGTGGGCAGAATCGACAAAGCTAAATGGGCGAAACCAACCGAGCCTAACAATTATCACGTCCTCAATTTCAAAACGATATAGTAAATTAATCACCCAAAATGCATTTCCATAGATAGATCTCCAATAAAAGTACTGTTGTTAGAGTATATTACAAACCAAAAGGGGCATTCCCAGCCCAAGTTATAACCCAAAACAACAAGTTTAAATAGTTACAATTTGATTTGCTTCCAAATGCAGAAAGTGAACAAAAGAAGAGTTAATTTATATCTTTCAAAAAATGAGTACTAAAGATGCTACGTAACTCATACGATGAGATCTCTCAAAACATGCACTATCATGCATCCCAAACAACTCATGTCATGGCTCCAGAACGGTATTTGAAAAATAAAGGAATGTGTCACAAAGTCCAGTAGAAATACTTACGCCAATATTATAAGAGTATGTAATAGTTTGGCATGCCTCATGAACAATTGATGATAAAACGCGTAGAAAGACAGTTCAACGTGCATGTAATATATAACCCAACGTCTATATCACAATCACGATATGGCATTCTCAATAACCAAATTACAATTCACATATCAAGTCTAATTTCATCTTTCCTGACTAGCATATCACCCAACGGTGGCTGGACAATGTCATATTTTACTAGCATAATTCTAAATGAAAGCTAGACTCACCATTACTAGTACATCTCCCGTCAGAGGCTAACCATCGCATTGTTCCAATGCGATAACGCAATCCACAATTCATTTCTCAACTTCATTGAATTCACAACGCATAAGAAAATTTTCATTAACACGCATAATTCGTCAGATGAATGCTCGAAACATAAGATATATCATCTAATCATGTCCATGGCCCTAAACCATAACCAAAAAATCCAAAATTCCAAAATAGCATTCAAACTATCAGTCAAAGTCGCTTGAGCGACAATTTGGATAGTAGTAGTCGCTGGAGTGACTCTAAAAATGTGTATGTTGCTCAAGCGACGTCCAGGTCACTCAAGCGACCTGATTGATCTCAAAAATTTGTTGTGAATTGCCCAAATCAACTAAAAACTCAAAATACATGATCTAAACATGATTCTAACTACCAAAACCTTGTATAAATACATTATAAGGGTGAAACATCTATACCTCAAATTTCAAATCGAACTATTTGATGAAAAGAGTGAAACCCTAACTTCGGAAGACTTCTAGAACTTGAATCCTTCCTTCCTGAGCTTTGAATCACGATCAAATATCGAATACCCACTAAGTAAGATGTAATCCGGCCCGCAGTGTCTAGAAGGAAAATGCCAATGGTTAAGTGGATCTTGATGTTAGGTTGAGAAAAGGAAGAGCTATGTAAAGAGAGAGATACAAGGGAATGAAGTGTTTTTGTGGTCTCCCCCTCAAATAAAAAAATGATTTTTAGCAAACCAAGGGTGCCCCCAAATAACATAACATCTCACATAACGCGCATGTAACTGATTTAAATTCTCGGGCTCAAGCCCCGCAACTAAAAAGTCCCGAAACACATAAAAATAAATTAAACGCATATCCCGCAACATATTCCGAATGATTATTATAAAACGCAAAATTTTTTGGGTCCTTACAACAATTCTGCAGCTTGATAGGCCGGACCGATACCCGATCGACCAGATCCACAATACACTGCACAATCTATTCTAGTCCATGTCCACACGTAATTGTCTGGGCCGGGCCAAGTCCGAGCCCTATAGATTGACCTTGGCACGAGGCACAGACTTGAGTTCACATGGCAAATAGTTGTTGTGGCCGAGCCACGTAGCACCTGAGCTAGACATCGATACGTCATGAATTATGTCATTACTGAATTCTTTGCGATAATTAACAACAAAGTGAACGGTTCGGACTAATATGTTAGAAGTTAGAACGTTAGGGTCCACGAAAATTGAGTTTGGAGGGTGTCTTGAGAGACACAAGGCATATGTTGCATTAATTCCATTGTATATATGAATATATAAATTAAATATTATGTTTTTTTAGCCTTTTACTTGGTAGGTTGTCCAGAAGGTTGGTTTTGTAGACTTACAGCAAAGATACTATGAAGCAAGCACATCACTAGCTACTCTCATCTTTGCTTGAGAGAGAAGAACTTAAAAGTTTGTTCAAATTGTTTATCACTTCCCTGCAGCTTATAAACCCTAAAATAAAAGGCCATGACAATACCTCCACCACCAACCTAAGCTCAGCTAATTAACATGTTACAAGTACCTCATGAAAATGATGAACATGACCTTAAAACTACTTCTGGTAGATACCTACTTGAATTTCTCCATCACCAATTAGAATAATGGTAAAAAGTTTAAACACGTTTTGTTAATTTGGTACATAGAAAACGCTATTTCATGCTTCAATCACAGTGAGAACATCAATTTCCTTAGCTATTTGAAAACAGTTTGCAAATTAAGTTGAGAAGTATACCTTAAGAAACGTTCTTTATGTAAAAGATCACATTGGACGATTTAGTACCTAGAAAAAGAAAAAGAAAACTCCGGAGTCATCTAAATAACGTGGGTTTATATCATTCTTTGGCCCGTTTTAACTTTTGCACAATTATTTTAGCTTTATATCTTTTGTTGTCAAGAAAAAAGAACGTTGTCATTTTACGTACATACAAAGTTTATATAAGCTAGTTATCTTATAGGGCCAAAACAAGGAATATGTAATCTATTGTATTACCAAATGACGAGTGCTGCATTTTCAGGCGAAAAAATAACTCTATTAGGCCGATCCCCTAATCAAAATCAAGATTCTGTCCTTCATAATTAACCCTAATCATTTTGATATAAAACAAGTGAAAGATGGTCATAATTAATCAAGTGGTGATAGTGACATAATGCATCCCCATGAAGGAAAGAGTTGACAGGGAAGGTAGCTAGACAAGGGATACATGTCAAAATGATACTAAACTAGATTGCCTTTGACCTCACTCTAAAGTTGTTCTCTAACAACTGTGTTTCTGCAATCAAAGTGTTATTCAAGCTGTCACTAAATTTTTCCCTAGCTGATCGTGTCTAAGCTCCTCTACCTCTATATAAAGATCCCATCAAATGCTTTTGATCAAACACAATCCAAAACAATAGGTTGAGATTCACCACAGAGAATAATAAACATGGCTACTTCTGTTTTTTCATCTCTAGCATTCATGGCAGTATCTCTCCTTCTTTGGTTCACAGTCACCGAGGGTGCAAGTGTAACGAGGCACTACACATTTGACGTATTTGTTATTCAACCCGAAACCAAATTTACTTACTAGTTTTTTTTTAAATTTTTCTCAGATTTAACAGTGATGAGAATTGTTTTGTAGATCAAGTTGCAAAATGTGACGCGGCTGTGCCACACGAAGAGCATGGTTACCGTGAACGGGCAATTTCCGGGACCTCGCGTTGTTGCTCGGGAGGGTGATCGTCTTGTCATAAAAGTGGTGAACCATGTTCAGAACAATGTAACAATTCACTGGTATGAAACATTAAAGAGGATTTTTGTGTAGAAAATTCATATAGAACGTTAATGAAATGGGATTGGTGTGATTTGGTTTGGTGACAGGCATGGCATTAGGCAACTCCGAAGTGGGTGGGCTGATGGACCGTCATACATTACCCAATGCCCTATTCAGACTGGACAGAGTTACGTATACAACTATACTATTATTGGTCAAAGAGGAACTCTTTGGTGGCATGCCCATATCTCATGGCTTAGATCGACTGTCCATGGTCCCCTAATCATTCTTCCCAAGCGCAATGAATCTTATCCATTTGTCAAACCGTACAAGGAAGTTCCCATCATTTTTGGTAATCAATTTTTCACAACCTTTATGAAATTCAAATTATCGTATAGAATTTAGTATATCTCATAAATTTATTCTAACGACATTTTATTCATCGTGGTCGAGCGTGGACAACACTTAAACAGTAGAAAATGCTGCTAGCATAGATTGTGTACACTTCCGTTAGATTTTTTTGCTTAACCAAATTCCACAAAACATAATACTTTTTTTCTTCCTTTCAGGGGAGTGGTTTAATGTAGACACTGAAGCAATAATAACCCAGGCCACAAAAACAGGTGGTGGCCCAAATGTCTCTGAGGCATATACCATGAATGGGCTTCCAGGGCCATTGTACAATTGCTCTGCCAAAGGTACCTAAAGCTCCAATATTTTCCCATCATTTTGCATTAGGTTAGATTAAGGGGTTGAACTGAACTAATTAACCTTGTCTATACCAGATACATTCAAGCTGAAAGTTAAGCCTGGGAAGACATACCTTCTTCGCCTGATCAACGCGGCACTCAATGACGAGCTCTTCTTCAGTATAGCAAACCACACTCTCACTATCATTGAAGCCGATGCCATTTATGTCAAGCCTTTTGAGACCAACACTCTCCTCATTGCTCCCGGACAGACCACAAATGTTCTCCTGAAGACTAAACCATACGTTCCAGATGCTACTTTTTTTATGATGGCTAGACCCTACGCAACTGGCCAAGGCACCTTCGACAACACAACTGTTGCCGCCATTTTAGAATACGAATCGCCCTCTCTACTCTCGCCAAAGTCGATGAAAAAACTACCACTCTTCAAACCAACATTACCACTTCTAAATGACACTTCCTTTGCCACCAATTTCACAAATAGACTCAAAAGCTTAGCCAGTGCAAAATACCCTGCCAATGTGCCACAAAAAATAGACAAGCAGTTCTTTTTCACAGTGGGCCTAGGGACAAACCCATGTGACCAAAACCAAACATGCCAAGGCCCCAATGGGACAAAGTTTGCTGCTTCTATTAACAATGTATCCTTTATACAACCAACCACAGCCCTACTCCAATCCCACTTCTTTGGGCGATCAGATGGTGTTTATAGCCCGAATTTTCCATTCAACCCGACCCATTGGTTTAATTACACGGGCAACCCGCCAAACAATACCTTTGTTGGAAATGGAACCAATGTTTTGGTGCTGAATTTCAACACTAGTGTGGAGCTAATAATGCAGGACACCAGCATTCTTGGAGTTGAGAGCCACCCACTTCATCTCCATGGGTTCAATTTCTTTGTTGTTGGCCAAGGGTTCGGGAACTTTGACCCAAAAAAGGACCCAAAAGGCTTCAACCTTGTTGATCCTGTTGAGAGAAACACGGTGGGTGTGCCATCTGGTGGGTGGGTTGCAATCCGATTTCTAGCTGACAACCCGGGTAAGTTGAAACTTGAAATGGGTATAACTAATGACGTAATTATTCTTTTTTTCTGCTCTTCCTTTCCTAAATAGATTAGATGAGAAATTAGGATTTAATAATATTAAATCAATTTATCATACAAAAAAAATTAGGCGATAAATTTATTGTCTAAAGTTGGTATTGATGGTGTGAAATTATATAGGGGTGTGGTTCATGCATTGCCACCTGGAAGTCCACACAAGCTGGGGATTGAAAATGGCTTGGCTTGTATTAGATGGGAAGCTTCCAAACCAAAAGCTGCTTCCTCCACCGTCGGATCTCCCCAAATGTTGATGCCTTCACCCTCTTGATGACGACGTCCCCTCCTGACATTTTGTTCTTGTTTGTGTCACCAATATTTTAAGGCTTTCTTTTTCTTTTTTCTTTTTTCTTGAGAACTGCTGTTTAACTTATTTCTGCGACTAATTATATAACCGGGAAAAGAATGAAGGAGAGTGGATAAAATTTTTTTGCACCCTTCGAAATTATGTAGCGATGGAAATTATTGTGTTTCAATAATACTTGTGGTTTGCCAAGTCTTGGTTTCTCTTCTATTTTCATAATGTTTTCGAAATATTAAGAAAGTGATCAAGAATTTCAGCATTCGTTAAGTGAGCCAACCAACCCTTTGATATGCCGACATGAATTCTTGCGCGAACTACAGTCCGCAGTTGATTCATTTTTCGGCCCACAATAGTTCTATTTGATGATCATTAATATATGTAATTCATCTTTTAAAACTTGACCAAAACATTGACCATATAAACAATTGTGTTCATTATTAGATTCCAATAAACCTATCCGAAAATATTTATCTCTTAAAAATAGGTTCTCAAGTGGTATTCGATTAACATTAATTTTGTTATCATTAATGTTCTCGATAAATTAATGTAAAAAATAAAAAGTTTTCATTAATTATCAAACTCAATCCATTATATGTCTCAAAATGGACAAACTGCAGAGTGGATAGCAAATGGGTTGTTCTCGTGGTTCAGGCTTAGTACTTAAGGGTTTAATTGCTCCTTACAAAGGATTCAAATTCAAAATGTCTCAAGTGTTATCAACTCTTATGGGGTGTGTCGCTCCATATAGAGTTTTGCTCTAATTTTAATTGAGGTCCCTATTAATGAATGGTGAGATTGGTCCTCAAAGATTAGTCAAAATACGCATAAATTGTGTCATGCTCTCATTTTTCAACATAATTAAATCACTATATTACATAATTAAGACCTCACGATATTAAATCCATAATCTCAAATCATTTCATTCATGAGATCATCAAAAGCGAAGTTTAAAGTGACGTCAAAATGGGCAATCTCTGGCCCGATATCTATACTATATATTATTGCAGGGCGACTTTTTATGAGAGTCGCCCTGAACGCAGCACGTGACATCACTGTAGGACATGTGATTAAGAACAAAATTAATATCATAATCAAATTTGTAATTACGTAGATTTATATTTCCAAAACAAAAAGATTTATAATAGTTAAGGTGAACACTACTTCTTTAAAAAAAAAGTATATACAATCAAGATAAAATATTACGTAGATTTATATTTTGAAAATATTTATAACAAGTTAAAGTTAAATTTGTTAATTTGTTACATAGTTAGAAATGAACCACATTAACAAAAACCCTCCTTTCTTGGAGGAATTTAGTAACTTTTTTTTTTTTTTTTGGGGGGGGGGGGGGGGGGGGGGGGGGGGGGGGGGGGGAATCAATAATTTAAGTAAACACAAATCACTTTGAAAAAAATTTAGGCAAAATAGTAATATTTACGGGGATTTAAGAGGAAAATTAAGTTTTTAAAATGATTTTTTTAAAGAAAACCTAAAATTATCTATATTTTGTTCCTATATAGTATGATATAGAAATCATACGTAACTTCATTTCTATATATTGCTAATGATTTATATTTTTATAAATTGCATGAAAGTGATTAATGTATGGGTATTAAAATCATTTACTACTTTCGGTTTATAAAAAGAAAAAAAAAGACCACTCCATAGTATCAATAGAACACGGATTGCATGAAAGTTATTCTACATGCACATTTACTGCTTTCTGTTTATATATTGCATGAAAGTTACTCCATTCGTTAGCACAAATTAAGAATTTTTATTCCCAAAAGCGAAAGTGAATAAAATTAAGGATTACTTTGTTTTTGTGCCATATTCAAGAAGTGAAAAGCAAAGAAAACATTTTTTTCTTTAGCACATAAATTGATTCAGTAAAATTATGGTGAATATTCAATCCACATGAAACGTTTCTTATTTCATCACATAACCAAATTTTTAACCATATATTCAGCACATAGGCAAAAAAGTTTCTTTATTATATAAAGTTCATCAGTACAAATTTTTCTTACCATTGCACACTATTTTCACATTTCACAATCTGCTAGGTGAAATTTCATCTTTATTTTAATATTTTTACATTTTTAATATTGTTCAAGTTCATTCTCACTCCCAAACACATTTTTACAGGGAATTTAGTTCAACATATTCTAAGAACCTTTCATCGAGTTTTGGATCACTCACATTACCAGTTGAAGGTAACTTTTTTTTCTTTTCTAATTATTTGAAGTGGTTTTTTTTTTTTTTTCAGTTTTGAATTTTTTCTCACACCATTGTGAGCTTGTGAGTTGCCGTGGGAATAGAAGAGAAAAGATGACACTAAACTCTACCCTTTTTTCTTATGATCATTTCTTTCTTACTCAAGTAGCCCAAAGCTCAAAACAACCATAGGGGCATAGAAATACAAATAAGAAATACAAGATCAATAAAAAAGGCCATAAATTTTTCTGAACAATATTAGAACATTAGTGACACGTAGGAAAAATAAAACATTAGTTACGAGTAGCAAACATCCCATGAAATAATAACAAGAATTCGGCTTGAAGCATGCCGTAGAAATTTTTGAGCAACCCCTTAGTTAATTTTATTGGTCATTCACACCATACTTGATAAAGGTCAAATATCATGTCAAGCTTCCCCAGCTTGTACTATTTTTTCATGAATATTAGTAATGGAACATGACCAATGGATTAACAACCTCCGCATCCAAGCAAAAAGCTTTTCCACCTTCATTAATTACTTTACCTTTCATATTATAGCATTTGACGAGTTTAGTATAAGTTATGATATCTAGGTCATAACCTCGCCTCAGTATTTCATTATGTAACTATAATGCAGAAAGAAAGACGATTTTATTTTATTTTTGAAAAGAAGAATAAATTTTATACAATGATATACAAGGAATTGTCCGACATGGGATCCCATGACGGAAGAAATAAAAATTGGGTTTGGAAGTAACCCAACCCCCGCTAGAAATAGTGCAATAATTAATGATTACAAAGTGATTAAGACTCCAAGACTACCCTCATAAGCCCTAAACACCATACTTTTTCAACACTCTCTAGATCTACCATGACTGCCACGAAATGACTTCCGTTTACAACAACTGACGGATGAAGGTCTTCACGTCTCTGTGGTGGGACGAAACCGACATGAGCCATTTGAACTTAGAAGGCCTCTGCTAGCTTTCCCCACTCCGGAGTCACATCGTTGAATATAGCATTATTCCAAAAGACGATTGTATTTATCATTTTATTTTATATATGTAAGGATTTCAAGATAAGGTGGACGAGTATTGACGTCGACTTTTAGACATAATTTGTTAAGTTTAATTTTCTATCGTATTTTGTTGATGGTACGAATAATAAACACATTTTCACTGTTTTAAATAGTAAAATAATGTAATAATATAAAAATTAAAGATTTTCTGCCGAGTCCCGAGCTAGTGGAAATGTGAAATATTATTGGGTATGAATAATTTGCTAACAAATTATTTACATGAAGACAAGTAGTAGTCATCTATTGTATATTTTCATATAATTTATTTAGCGCTTCTTGCAAAATATAATTTTATTTATTAATTCATCTTATATGTGTAGGAATGCAAGGTAAGGCAGACGAGCATTGACGTCATAATTATGAAGCTTAAATTTCTTATCATAACTTTCAAATAGAATTTGTCAGGTTTAGTTTTCTACCATATTTTTGATGGTGTAAAAAAATATATTTTTTTTTGTTGTTTAAAATACTGAAATTACATTTGGTTTTGGATTCATATCAATAAAATATGCTTCTATGTGTCCCGTGCATAGCACGGGATTTTTGCTAGTATATACTAATTAAAATGTCAGAGTTCAAACGTTTACAATTCCTTTCAACATGAAAAAATAAAGCATAAATAAGTTACTTTACATCTTTCAAAAATATGTCGGGTAACTTCTATCAAAAGTCTACAAAATATGCATCATCAAATGCATCTCACGCACTTTATGCTATACATCCGGGACAACACCAAAAAAGTAATAGGGTGAGCTACACAGCCTAGTAGGAATGTCTATGTCAATATTATATGAATATGAAGCGATATGGAATGTGATGTGAACAATTCATACAACATAAGCAAGTTATGAAATCAAACCGAAGCTATATACGGCATCAAGATCCACACATTAATCCTTTCATCCGGAGGTGGCTAGCCAAGATATATCATTTTACTAGCACGATTTTCTTATAGCGTCACTCCTCAAGGAGCAGGGCCGGCGCCGAATTTTTTGGGGCCCCAGGCGAATCATTGGTATGGGGCCTTTCGAACCCAAACAATACTATTTAAGTCTACTTTCGTACCTGAACATTAAGTTCTTTTGGAGATTAAGGGGACACAACAGAAAGAGACGTAGATGGGGACAGAGAGCTTATTCCCAGTGGTTTAAAGGCTACTGGCCATGGACAGGCCGAGACCGGATCTTTACTATTTAAGTTTAGTTTAAGCTTCTTTTTTTGGCCTTTTTCGGCATTGCTCTTTGTAAAACCAACATTATCTATCACTAAACTGCACAAGGAGGTAGGGGCAAAGCCATTGTACCAACATTATCTATTAAACTGTTAGAAACTATGAGATATCACATGTACATAAAAAGGCAAAAGAATATACCATTACACTATTAGTATTATTTTTTTAAACCACATAGTTCACTGGAATCTCAGCCGCATAGCCCACAATCCATTATCCATATAGTTCATTTTTGGGATCAAAATACTAATTAAAAAATTCGAATCTATGATGTAAATAGAGAGAGAGAGAGAGAGAGAGAGAGAGAGAGAGAGCAATTAGGGCTTAAAGCCATTTACAACAGAACTTGGGACCTTTACAGTAGAAATCGAGACATTTATAGTAGGAATCGGACCGTGAGGAATCGTTGACTGTGATTTTAGATCAAGAAAACAGGATTTCAGACCTTGCGATTTTCAAGTAGAATATTAATTGATTGCCGACTACCGACTGCCAAAGGCCAATTATTGGTTGCGATTTCTGAATACGGCTGGTTTCGAGAGTGGTCGAGTGGAAATGAAAATAGGATTTGAAGGATGAAAGAAGAATCGAAGATCTCAGATCGAGAATCGTCAATCTTAGAAACCCTTATTTGAAGATCTCAGAACTTGAAAGAATACCGCAGTTTTCTTTTCATTCTTTTAGATTTTTGGAAGCTAAATTTTTCTTAAATCCAATAATTCGGCCCAGAATAACAAACTGGGCTATTTTTTGTAATGGGCCCCTATTTCTAAAGTAAATGGGGTTAAAAATTGTGGGCCCTTTTCTTCAAAGAACCAGAATAGAAAGGGGCCCTGATTTTAGGCTATTTTGGGGGGGCCCTAGGCGGTGGCCTGGTGGGCTTCTCCCTTGGGCCGGCCCTGTCAAGGAGGCTCATAGCAGTTTATTTATCACTGGCAAGTCTTCTCATAGAGGCTAGACCACAATTTAATTATCAGTAGCACATCTCCTCACGGAGGATAGACCATAATGTATTGTGTCAAATGCATACAAGATTCACGAGTTCAAAACGTACAATTATCAATCCATAACTTTCCCGGAATTTCATAAAACGGATACACAATGTGCTAAGTAAGCATCAAATTCCATAAACATGGTATAATACATCAAAATATGGCCTCAAACCATAATACAATCATCCCAAAAACAATACCAAAAATCCTCAAAATAGGACATGTCGTTCGAGCAAAGTGGTGGTCTCTTGAGCGACCCAAAGACAATGATTCACTGGACAATCGCTCGAGCGGCTTTCAAAATGTACACGTTGCTCGAGCGTCATGAAGGTCGCTTGAGTGACCTATGCAATTTTTGGATTTCTAGAAGATTGCGAAGGTTCAAATGAGAATCTCAAAATACGCATCTATACTACCAAATCTAGCATATACTCACCCAATATCAACCGTAAACGTGTAAGGAAGGTTAAAACACCCCTACTTCAAGCTTTGGATCACAAGATTTAATGACGAACTGAAATCCTAGCTCCAAAGTGTGCTTCGAGGCCTCGATTCTTCTCCTCCGAACTTTGAGATCACGATCAAGCTCCATATAACACCCAAATATGGAAAGAACACTCTATATCTCAGGCGGATTTGAGAATGCTTGAACAAATTTATGATGATGGTAGAGAGAAGATAGAGCAAAATGTAGAGAGAGAGAGAAATACCAAATGAGCTTTGTGTCTCACACTAGCTCCAAAAAATTGATTTTTGGCTAAGTATAGGCCCCCAAGTGTCTTAACACTCCCCACAACACGTACATATCTAAATTAAATTTTTGGGCTCAAATCTCGCTACTAAAATCTCGAAACACAAAATAATAAATGAAATGCATATGCCGTAATATAATTCCAAATAATTATTTTAAAACATAAAAATTTTATGACTCCTCACAACCTGGTCTGAAGAGTTATAAAAAAATAGATTGCCGAGAATCCATTTCCTATAGAAATCACATGTTTAATTTGCATGGCTTGGCAGCTGGACAAAAGCCTAGAATATGTTAATTCATAAGGTTGTTAGGAATCGCACACTAGCGAGGAATTTCAGGATGGAAAAAATACCGAACAGTAAATTCAACTGAATGGAAAAATAACTACATTTAGCTATGCATAAACTAAACCAACAATTAAGATAAGCACGAAAATGAAAGCTGAACCAATTTCAAACTTTCGAAAATTGGCAGTCGAGGCTAGTGATTGACACTATATCCTAAGAGCGAATTTGTCCCCCAAAAAGGTGCCGACGGTTTCCTTGAACGAATGCTTCTCAGGATACAACGTACGATTATTGTCGAGTAAAAGTCGAACTTCAATCTACCCGACAAGTGAACCAGAAAATTAATTATGGTTGAACTCTCGAAACCAAATGCAAATTTATGACTATGAGTAAATGTAAATACACTTGTATATGCTAGTGATTTGTAATAAAGGACTAGAATTTCGTCCTATTCATAGGTGTACAAATGTCTCATTGGAGAGACATGCATGGTGGCTATTCAGAGGGCCGTTGTGGCTATTCAAAGAGCCACTTAATCCGAACAATCACAACTATTGAAATAAAACCTTTTAATATTTTATTTTCCTTCTTCTAGAAGATCATTTAATCAGTTTGGGATCAGCCCAAAATCGTTTTAAGTAAAACTTTAGGAAAAAGAATACGTGTTATTAGGCCAAGCCCAATTTTATAAGTTTATCAATTTGTACAGCTCATTTTAAATAAAACTTTATCAGTTTGTACAACTCATTTTACTCATCGAAAGTGTTTACTTTTTAAAATTAGTTAATAACATCACTTATGTCAAAAATTTTGTTCAACGACTATCAATTTAAACATATAAGCAAAATTGGGCGATCAACTGGTGTTTATAGCCCGAATTTTCCATTCAACCCGACCCATTGGTTTAATTACACGGGCAACCCGCCAAACAATACCTTTGTTGGAAATGGAACCAACGTTTTGGTGCTGCATTTCAACACTAGTGTGGAGTTAATATTGCAGGACACCAGCATTCTTGGAGTTGAGAGCCACCCACTTCATCTCCATGGGTTCAACTTCTTTGTTGTTGCCCAAGGTTTCGGGAACTTTGATGCGAATAAGGACCCAAAAGGCTTCAACCTTGTTGACCCTATCGAGAGGTACACAGTGGGTGCTCCATCTAGTGGGTGGGTTGCTATCCAGTTTCTAGGTGACAAACTGGGTAAGTGAGAACTTGGAACGAGTATAACTTATTTTATTTTATTTTTTTCCTGCTCTTCCTTTCCTAAATAGATTAGATGAGAAATTATGATTTAATAATATTAAATCAATTTATCATAAAAATTACGAGAAATTTTATTGTCTAAAGATGGCATTGATGGTGTTAATATTGTGTGAATATATATAGGGGTGTGGTTCATGCATTGCCACCTGGAAGTCCACACAAGCTGGGGATTGAAAATGGCTTGGCTTGTACTTGATGGGAGGCTTCCAAACCAAAAGCTGCTTCCTCCACCGTCGGATCTTCCCAAATGTTGATATCTTCACCCCCTTGATGACATTTTCAAAGATATTTGGACTGACATTTTCTTCACCAATATCATGGCTTTTGTTTTGCTTTTCTTTTTTGAGAACTTTTGTTAACTTATTCCTGCGATTATATATGGCCGGAAAAAGAATGAAGAGGAGTGGATAAACAATTTTTGCACCCTTCAAAATCATGTAGTGACGGAAAGGTCAAAGGTGTCTCAATAATACTTGTGGTTTGTCAAGTCTTGGTTTCTATTCTATTTTCATAATATAACATCTTGATTTTTTGGTATGTTATTTAAAAAAATTAAACTGTTTTGTTAATTAAATAATAAATCAAAGGTGTAACGACCCGCTCCCGCCCTGTACAATATTGTCCGCTTTTGTCGCCCAAACCCCATGGACTTCCCAGTAGGTCACCCATCCCTAGATTGCTCCAGGGTGAGCACGCTTAACTGTGAAGTTCCATTTGGTGTTGGCGCCATCACGGCTTTAAAAGGCCTTGTACAAGGAAGGTTCATAATCTTATAAATACCACCGAACTTACATCCACTAAACGATGTGGGACCTTTGACCACCCATCCGGACGTCCCACTGAGACTCCATCTCATGGACGCCGGCCTCACAGCTGGCACTACGGCCTAACTGGGGTGTCACAATCTCCCCCACTTAGGAACACACGTCCTCATGTGGGGCTGAGATTTCCCACATTTCCGGTTGGTGCAAGCTCTGATACCATTTGTAACGACCCGCTCTCGCCTTGTACAATATTGTCCGCTTTTGTCGCCCAAACCCCATGAACTTCCCAGTAGGTCACCCATCCCTAGATTGCTCCAGGGTGAGCACGCTTAACTGTGAAGTTTCATTTGGTATTTGCGCCATCACGGCTTTAAAAGGCCTTGTACAAGGAAGGTTCATAATCTTATAAATACCACCGAACTTACATCCACTAAGCGATGTGGGACCCTTGACCACCCATCCGGACGTCCCACTGAGACTCCATCTCATGGACGCTGGCCTCACAGCTGGCACCACGGCCTGGCTGGGGTGTCACAAAAGGAATATTAGAGTATAACAGTCGTGTCTCACTGAAGTTTTCATCTTCAAATCCCAGTTTTTTTTTGCTTGGGTAGCAAGTTCATCTGACATGAAATGTCAAGGGCAAAGAAGTTGCTCCATCAGTGGTGACAATCAATAAAAAATTTAATACCCGAAATATTCATAACATTAGGCTGTTTAAAACAGAGAAACAAAGCATCGAAAGTAAATACATAAACTCATTATGGATCTTGCGTTTCTGTTTCTATGATCTTCTACCTCAAGAATCTAGTCTTGCCTATTGACTCTAGCATAAGACTCTTAGTTGAGATTGACTAATTCTTATATACTTTGAGTCCGTAGTCCGAGGTGATATACACGCTATGTTACCGATGACCTTGTAAGGAAGTGACCTTTTATCGTCCACTCAGATCAATAATTACATCACCTTATCTACATCTTATAACAAACGTGACGTCATCCGTTAGGTACTAACGAACCTTAACTGTTTCTCCTTCAATTTAAGAACATTCAAGATATTGATCCCCACTCATCTGGGATCTGGAGATACCTTCAGAAACGTCTCCGAAATCACCCCCAACTGTCTTCGGCTTTTCCTAGTTGGAGTCCTTTCAGTACATAAAATAAACAGGTCAATCCCCAATCAACTAAATCGCCATGGCGGAGCCACTCAAACCAATTATCATTTACTATACTTAAGTGTCACTATTTATGATCTACTTACAATTCATACTCGACACTCTCTGCTGCTTTGTTCCAGTACTATTTGAACTAGTATCCCTAACGTATAACTCTAGGTTTTCTCCGATTCAAATAACGACAAGTTAAAAAATAAACAAGTAACATAGTAGCTGAAAATGGAGCAACTACCAATATTCTAGGTACTCAACAACAACAAGTGACAATAGTTCAACATCATAACATAATAACGACATAATTGAATTGAAAAATATGGTCAACAAAAGGTATTCTTGCTCTCCCAAAATTGCATGGAGATTCATGGACATAATAATAGTACAATGTCTAGGCATGTGCATGCAATGTGTAAGTGTGTAGCGTTTGGTTTTTCATTAATCGGTGTGCAAAACCGTCCAAAAATCAATTGGACAAAATCACCGATCAATCGCCCTCAATAACTAATCGAGCGCCTAACCAGTTAACTGTCCTTACCAACTATTCAACCGCACAAAATCCACACCTTCTGAGCAAATGCTCTATTTTTCTCCTGAAAATTTTAAAATTGCCACTCCACTCCCCCCCTTCTTTCTCCTCTAAATTATAAAAATGTCACTTTCCTCTCCCTTCGAATTACGAAAATGCCACTCTTCTCCGTTTTATGGTTTCACATTGCATTTTTAAAAAATGTATAATTAAAAATAAAATTAAAATAACTAATATAAATATAATAAGATGTAATTTAAAAAAAAAGATTAATAGATTCAACATTTTATCTTCGCACCAATTCTTTAATTTTATTTTGAGAATCGATAAAATTAGAGATTGTAATTAGCCTTAGAATTTACCACTTAGGCCGCGGTTAAAATTTTAAATTTTTTTAACCAATAAATTTTTTATCTTCGTACAAATTCTTTATTTTCCTTATAAGAATCCACAAAACTAGAGGCCGCATTTACACTTTTTGAGTTAAAAATAAAGGTTCAATATACATTACATGTGAAAAGAGATTATAAAAACGATGCAAAGTATAGATTTTGAGTTATCGAGATTTTTCTTTAAAAATCCGACGTCACCATGGTGATCCTCGCAAAAAGAAAGCATGTAACATTTGTTTAACTTGTTTATTTTGTTAAATGTAACCTTGAAGTACTGATTATTGGAGTGAAACATAAAAAGACTAACACAGCAAATAATATAATTACGATAATTATAAATGAGATTTTAATTTTTTACAATATAATGCAAGTATTAAAAAGGGAGTTGATTTTCAAATTCCATTTTATTTAACTGTAAGAAATACTGTGTTTTCGTGCATTAACAGAACACTTATATTTTTCCATTTTGTCGAGAACTTATATTTTTCGTATCACGGAATACTTATATATTTTCACCCTTATGTTCAGACGAAAAAAAGGTGAAAAAATAATAGAAGGTTTTAACAAACGGTGCCAAAGGAAAGTCATTTAAGGATTTGATTTTAATCTAAACTAATTTAAGATTAAAAAATACAAAAAGGTTTTAAAAAGAAAGAATAATTAAATCGATCCAGAGGAATCAAATAAATTCAAGATTATGTTTTCATGTTATCTGCTTGTATGGTATTTCTTAAAGAGGGCTCTCTTTCAATTTTTTATTTTAGTCAACTTTTTCATTTCTTTTGTGATTTTTCCCTTTTTTCCCTTAATCATAATATAAATAAAAGTATTATAAACATATTTTTTTAGAAGTACAATAATTAAAAACCTAAAAAATTTTCTTTCGTCTGTATAAAAAGGAAATGGTTTCCCTTCAAGTTATGTGCAAATTGCAAAAAGTAGTTGCTGCAATCTAGACCGTCCGATTTTTTTTTTTTTTAATGATTCAAATTTATTGAAAAACTCTTATAAAAAGACTTGTTTATGTTGTTATAGTATAACTTTGAATTACAAATATTATTGGAGGAGAGCATAAAAAGAATAACACACCAAGTACTATAATAACGACAATTATGAATGAAATTTCAAAAATTTTAAAATGCAATGCAAGTATTAAATGGAAAGTTGCTTTTAAATTTCATTTTATTTAAATATAAAAATACCGTATTTTCGTGCATTAACGTAACGATTATATTTTTTCATATCACGAAAAACTTATTATTTTCGTCCTTATGTTCAAACGAAAAAAAAAGAGTGATAAAAATAAAAAAAAATCTAAGTACCACAAAAAACTTAAATATTTAAAAAAAAAACTTAAATATTCGCTGTTAAATTTTTAAATACCATAGAACACTTAAAAAAATAAAAATAATTTTTTTAATAACCGTACCTGGGGTTGATCTGTAAATATTATTTTTAATCGACGATAAATTTTTAATATTTTTTAAAAATAAAAACTGCACAATACAATACTCATTTTGATACCACAAAATACGTAAAATAAATAAAATGCCGAAGGAAGCATGGGCGGAACCACCACATGGATGTGGTGGGCTCTAGCCCAAATTTCCAATTTTTTTTTATATGTAAAATTTAGTTCAAATAATTTTAATGTATCCTATTATTTATATCAAAATTCATTCAACTCAACCCATTAAAAAAAAGGTTCAAATCAAAATTTTGAACCCGGTAGTTAGATTTAAAAAAAACTATCAAAAATTTTAAAAATTAAAAAAAAGGAAAACTTAAAAAAGATTAATGTTAGGGACATCATATTTTCTCCAATAAGTCTCCTAGTTGCATGTTAAAGTATATCATGCGTACGTGATATATCATTATAACACGAAATATAAAAAATAAGTCTATAAATTTTGATATGTATTTAAATTAATGAATACCACATAAGTATAAATTTTAATATGTGTTTAAATTAATAAATACTGCATAAGCATAATGTGTACGGGTGTGTTCGTTTTGATTGTTTTTGAAATAATTTTTGAGAAAAAAATTCTGAAATGTTATTTGGTATAAGTGTTTTAGGAGAAATTTGGGAGTTAAATTTTTTTAACGTTTTACGAAATTGTTTAGAAAAAAAATAAAAATATTTAGAAAATTTGTTCTAAAACCTTGTTTGAAATTTTTTTCTCAGACAATCAAAACTAGGGGTGTAAGACTAAACCGGAAAACCGGACCAAACCGTCGGTTCGGTCCGGTTTTGGGAGCAGACCGGTCCGGTTTGATTTTTTTTGAATTGTTTCGGTTTGGTTTTCGGTTTTTGAGTTTTTGGGGCCGGATCGGACCGGACCGGACCGGTTTTAACCCTAAGTCATTTTATACTTTATAGTTTTAAGTGTTTAGGTTCTTTATGTCTCACTCCCTCTGATTTTGTATTTTTTTACTGAGTTCGTGTACTTATTTTAGTGATTTTTGAGTTCTGGTCTTCATATACTAAGTTATGTTTTTGAGTTATTTATTCACTAATTTCGCATTTGATTTGTGGGTTCATATACTAAGTTATTTTTCTGATTTCTGAGTTATTTTTTACATTTTTTGATGATTTTGGCCCAAGACCATCCAAACCGAAAACCGGACCAAACCGGAGCCAAAACCGGCCGAGCCAAACCGGACCAAACCGAACACTATCGGTCCGGTTTTCGGTTTACGTTTTCCTCAAACCGGTCAACCGGTTTGGTCCGAATTTATAGGGCAAACCGGACCAAACCGGACCGGTTACACCCTAATCAAAACTAACCGACCCTTATCTCTGCACCTTTTCTCCTCTCTCCCACTTTACTATGGCTGACTCACGACGACTTGTCTTCTGCCTCCGGGTCAAAAATGTAGTCTCAACTTAAAAAAAGAGTTCCATGAATCACCAGATACTCAATCTTCTGATTAGAGCTCGCCTCCTCCGGTCGTCCTCCCTAAGTTGTATCTGCCCCTCTCTCTCTCTCCTAAACTCTACAGCCAATTCTGGTATGATTTATTGCAGATTTTGAGAATTACATTGAGATTTTTTCTTAAGGAACGCCAAAATATCGGGTTATAGGACAGACAGAACTTGTCTAGAGAACTGTTTAGAATTTATTGGGGGATTTTTTTACTTTTTGAAAACAACTCGCTTTTAGGAAATACCGGGAAAGTGATGCCATGATTTTGGTTCAAATTTGAAAAAATTTCATTCGTTTTGGTTCAGACAACATGCCAGACAGAGGAAGTGATGCCATGATTGATTTCCTTGTTGAATCTTGGCATTCATGTCATCAATTTGATATTGGAGTTGATTCTGATTTAGGTTTTCAATTGAGATGCTTTCCAAATTCAATTTCAAAGATAAATTTCAACACACCCAAATGAACCTCCATAGTCATTCTTAGGTTCGGATTACCCAAAATCTAAATTGTCAACATAATTATATTGCAGGTTGATGCGTCTGTGAACGAGTTGGAACGTCGGGTGTCTCAAGCAAAGGAAATTTCAAATAATTTCTGTAAGTATTTACTTATTATGCAGAGCACTGGCGCGTGTACTTAGATTTTTAGTTAGACCATTGGCAGGTGTGCTTAAATTTTTAGTTATGTTGTTAATGCAGAGTATTAACAGGTGTGTTTAGATTTTTAGTTATGTTCTTAATGCAGAGCACTTACGGTGTGCTGAAATTTTTACTTATGTTGTTGATGCAATTTAATATGTTGGCTCTTACAAATTATGATCTTACTCTTTTTATTAAAATGGAGCCGCAAAAAAAAAAAAAAAGGAAGACAAATTCTTTTTTCTTTCTTTAAACCAAGTGTGTATATATCAAAAAGTGATACTCTTTCTCCGTCCATTGTTGATACTTCAATTACCAATGAACAACCTCCTTCTTAAATTCAATTACTCTTTTGTTGTTCTTTTGATCGGCAAATATATATTATAGTTTATTAAATTTTGAGTTAGACAATGATTTTCCACTTTTGGAGCAAGAGAAAATCATAGTTCATAACAGGATTTTTTCAATGTTTTCCAGCACACTTGTTCGAACAAATTATTTTCCATTTTTGTGATGTAATAGAGCATTTGCCATGTGGAGTTTGAATACTCAATTGTAGTTCTTATAGTAGCACCCCACTAGCACGTTTTTGAAATTTATTTTTATGTCACTTCTTGGAAAGTAAGTAGCTTTCTTTCCTATTTTGGACAACACCAGCCTCATTCAGCTTTTATCATCTTTCTTGGCATAACACAATTAACGAGTTTGCAGCCTCAGTGGTTTATATAAAATTTCATAGCAGAAACACATTTCTTGGCTTTCATATGCAAATGACCCTTCATATGCAGGAAGTTCAATGGATCCTAGTTATCAAAGAAGGCATGATAATCATTCCACATCATATGCAGGAAGTTCAGGGGAACATAAATATCAAAGAAAGCAGCAAGTCCCCTTCATAGCTGATAATTACAGCTCCTTGGATGAGGTTTTATTCATTCCAGAAACCTATATATAAAGATTAGATGGTTAAACATTTTTTGTTTACAACATCACTGGAGGAGTCTTTATTCAATGTGCTTGTAATGACATTTTATGTCTGAGAGGGCTATTCCACCAATCATCGAACTTAGGAAACATAATGAGGATTTTTTTGATTGTTTACTGATAGGGTACTCATATTTCTAGGTAATCTCTGCACTGAGGAAAGCTGGCCTTGAATCATCAAATCTGATACTTGGTATTGACTTCACAAAGAGCAATGAGTGGACAGGTACATTTATCTTGGCTAAGCTGTTTAGTTTGTAACTTATATCGTTGACAAAATCTTTTGACATCCTTATGATTGTAGGCAGGCAGTCATTTAACAGAAAAAGCCTCCATGCAATCAGTAACACACCTAACCCCTATGAACAAGCAATCTCTATAATTGGCCGCACATTGTCTCCTTTCGATGAAGATAACGTGATACCTTGTTTTGGATTTGGTGATGGTTAGTCTTTGTTCATGATTGTTTAATAGTTAGCTACCTTCCCCATGGGATTCGGTGTCTGAATAATTCCATATTTTTCCTATTTTCGTTGTAGCATCAACGCACGATCAATATGTGTTCAGCTTTAATGTGGAAAATCGGTACTGTCATGGATTCGAGGAAGCTCTTGCACGTTATAGAGAAATTGTTCCTTACATAAAGTTATCAGGTTAGGAATATGCCGTCCTTGAGCGTTTTTTGTTGCAATGTAATTGAAGTAATTTATGTTCAATTGAGTGTCTGGTTTGGAAGATGAGATTTTCTTTGAAAAATTACGCATGCAATTAAGCATTGATTGATTTACCGTTATTGATTTTATCTCGATTAATTATTTGGTTTAATACGTGATTTAATCTATGTAATTATGCAAGATAAACACATAACGGATGCAAGAACGCATAACACTGATATACGTGGAAAATTCCATGTAGGAAAAAACCACGGGAGGAAAGAAAAAACTATACTCAAATCGCAAAATGACAGTTTCTCGCAATCAAACCTAGACTTCTCTATGTTGATTTAGAATTTCTTTGCCGACTCCTTGTAAACTACTCGCTCTGATAGATGCTCCTTCAAGATTCTATTCCTCGAATCCTAAAATCTGTCTCAAGACTCCTCCTTAGATCTTTCTCCAAGATTGCTTCTGAACTCCTTCAGCAGGCTTCGCAAGATTGACAAGTTGACGAACTCTTTTCTTGAGAAACACTTAATCGAGAAGATAAATCTTTAATATACAAGCGCTCTCAAGATATTAGCCACACTCAATATTTTGATCCCTCACGGATTTTCTCCCTCTAGAATAGCTGTGGGTGAGGTGGTGTAGCTTATGGACGCACACAACACATCCTTTATTTATAGAATTTTTCTGAATTTCTGCAGCTTGCTCATGTAACCCCCAACTCGCTCAAGCGCCAAAAACAAGGCTACTGGAATTTGAAATTGAAGAGTTCTACCTCACTCGAGTGGCCTAGGAACTAGGTAAATTCCTAGAATGTGGTTTTTAGCTTCTATTCCAAACGGGATACTTACTAAACCGCTCCACAAAATCCTAAGGCCTAATCAAACCCGAATTTTAACTTCCTAAATAAACCTAAACTCAATCAATCATAATGAAATGGAAATCTAAAACATTACAACTCGACTTAACTTCTAATTCCTCCGGAACTTGCCAATTAACAATTTTGGAATTAGCAGTCTTGGTGGATGAGGAAAAAAAAAAAAAGAATCAACACTTAATTAGATGGAGGAAATGCTGGGATTGAAAACCAAGAGATGGCAAAGTTTGTCTAGGTTCTAATAATAAGAATGGTGAGATCAAAAATGAATGTCACTCATAAAATCTAAGTAGGTTCCTCAAGTGGAGGTGTTGTTCTATTATATTCTCCAATCACATAATACCAGCCAAGCTGAATGGGCAGAACACTTATAAGGTTAGGGACTTAGTGATGCTTTCTGGCATAACTTTTTGGTGACCAAGAAACAACACTTTAGAAAAATGTGACAACTTGAGATAATCATGCTACAATGGATGAATGGTACGACCTGGAAGATAGTATTGATTAGGAATGCCTTCATCGAATGTTAGCAGTAGTACCAATAGCGATAGGCACGACAGTACAGTTTAGTAGTATGATCATTACGGGAATTCTCAGGGAGGGGAAGACTTAAATTAACATGGGATGTTGAAACAAGAAAGAAAAGAAGTTTGACCATTTATTGAATTCTGTTAAGCGTATTGCCCTTGAATGAGAAGTCAACAAAGAAGTCTTGTATCTGAACCCAATTGATTGGATTTAGGACACAAACACTTTCTTGTGCTGGGTAGAAAGAATGACAAGTGGGCCTCAAAGATTCACTAAAAGTACTGAAAATAAGATCCCAATAGGAAGTGTCAGAACATGAAGGAATCAACAAGAGACTTTATTGTTTTCCTTGATGCTTTTGAGATTCACCTTAAACCTGTAGCAAAAGCAATGATTGCCTATTATAGCCTTGGAACAGTCCGTCTCATAAACAACCAGCCACTAAACTGATTATCTCTAAAATGATTTCCTTTAACAAATTGTTTTCTAAAGTGAGATCCTTTACCTTTAGGATATCGTTAGATGATTAGGATGTGCCACCGATATTGTATTTGTAGTTGGAGAGCAACTTATTCTTGAGCTTTAATGAAATATAAATTCGGCTAAATTTTCTACAGTGTTAAAACTAAACCTTTGGCTTGAATATCGTCCTCGTGGGCATTTTTTACAGGTCCTACCTCATTTGCACCTGTAATTGATGCTGCAATTGATATTGTGGAGAAAAGCAATGGTCAATATCATGTGCTCGTCATTATTGCAGATGGACAGGTTTGTTACATGCTTTCAAGTATGAACTGTTACATGCTTGCAGTAGTGAAAAAATCATGATGAAACTCATATGCGCTCTCTGATGTGATGGAAGTTTTGTAACATGAAATCAGGTTACCAGAAGCCCTGATACACCACGTGGAAAATTTAGTCCGCAAGAACAAGCGACTGTCAACTCAATAGTTACTGCAAGGTAAAAGAGTTTGATTTCATGAGCTTCACTTATGATGGCATCAACAAGATGCCTTAAAGTGTTAATTGGTTGCAATTTGATAAACAGTCAATATCCTCTTTCAATCATCTTGGTTGGTGTTGGAGACGGACCATGGGATGCAATGAAACAATTTGATGATAACATTCCTCAGCGTGCGTTCGACAATTTTCAGGTACTTATAGAATTAGTTGTCAATGCTATGTATATTGTTGTATCAACACAGCGATCTTTGCTGAACAATTTTGCGCTAGTATAATGACATGGTGTCTTCTTAGAGCTTGCATTTAATGCATTCAGATGATGAAGCACTGTTGCACATGAAACAATAATAGAGCACAAGTTTTCATGGTCTTGATTTTGATATAGGATATATGCAGGACGGATTCGTTTACCTTTTTCACTTCGCACTTTTTTCATCTCACTATTAAGGTACCTTTTTTGGTTGATATAGGCTGATTGGGCTTCTTCTTTGGTTATAGGTGCACGAATCGATTAAGTTGATCCAGCTTCTTTTTTATTATATGCACACATCCATTTTGTAGATCTCACTTCTTTGGATATATATGATGTGTTTATTCTATTCTTAATGGGTTATGACTTATGAGGGTATTTTGTACTCTAAATCTTATAGTACAATGATATGAGAATAAGGGAGAGAACTCAGATCAAAGATGCTCTTTCCTCTTAGCCTTCGTAGCCTCTCTCTTATTTGCTCATTCTTCTTCTTTCACTTCCTCGCATTTTTAATTAAACTTGGTACTTGAGCTGATGGTGATGATCTAAGGGAAGAGTCTCCAGGCTTGGGACACCAGTGTTAGTGGGCTCGCAAAGAGACTCGCGGTAGACAAGGAGCCCGCAAGGATGCATCATGGTGGCTCTTGATACAATGATGACTCTTGATGTAGAGCAAAGCTTACTCCTAGGATGTGAGATAGGGCTCTCGATAGAACGGTCGGGGTGACTCATGATTCATGACTCGGCCAGGGTGTTGGAGCGTTGTAACTTGGAATTAAGGTAGAGCTTGGATAACTTGTGGTGAATTCTCTGAGCCCGAAAGAATGGAAGATCCTACATAGGGGGTGTTTGGCCTGCTGTATGATGACACGAGGGGTATATTATTGGCATAAATGGAATAATAGATTCCCACACTGGAAGTAGGGGTGTAACTGGTCTGGTTGGGTCCGGTTTGGTTAGATTTATGGGACCGAATCGGTTTTTCGGTTTGGGAGATATATAAACCGAAATTGGACTGGTTACACCGGTTCGGTTTCAACCAGTTTAGGACGGTTTCTGTTTGGTTTAGGCTATTTGGTTTTTTGGGCCACATTTTAGGCCAAGCAAAAAAAAAAAAAGTAAAAATTACCAAAATTTATAAAATAAATCCAATTAAAACACAACTTTGGGCCATTATAAATTCCATTAACAATTCGGGCCAAGCCCATCAACTTTTTTTTTTCTTTTTGGTTTGGCCCAAAGTCGTGGTTGAATTTAAGTTAATTGATTTGGAGTATACAACCAGTCCCCTTCGGTCTGGATTGGATTTTAACACCCAGAAATTGGGAACCGGACTAGAACTTGGTTTTTCGAAGGCTTCAAACTGAAACCGGATCGGACCGACCGGATATTAGGGTCTCTAAACTGACGGTCTAGTTCTCTTTTCTGGTTTGGTCCAGTTCGCTGGTTTTTTACTTTACCCCTAACTAGAAGTAATATAAGGAAAAATTAATCTCACTAAAAGTGGGGTCAGGTTCCAAAATTGTAGTATTTGCCAGCAAGACAATCAGAATTGTGGGTACTTGTAGACACCCCAATTTGGCTTCATATGTATTGAAGCCCTGCATTGGGCAAACTTCCAATGATGAGATTATCTCTTGGGTTTACTACGAAGTCTTAATTAATACCAAGTTTCTCAAGGAATCTCCTATGAGAGAAGGATAGGATGAAAAAATGTTTTCTGCATCAAAACAAGTCACAGCTGTGAGATGAATTGACGGCCCACTGGCTACCACTTGCTATTTTAGGGCAGCCATATGATATAGGGGCCATCCGGATGAACTTTTATTGGTTCGGCCGCGACTCTGTTTTCTGCGCACAGGATATCTGTTGTAGGAGGTTGAGTTTGTCTGAAACTCTTCTAATGCGATCGGATATGCATGTATTTAGCCGAGGGAATTGCTAATAAAAGTTGTACATACCTATACAATTAAAGAGAGAAAGAAAGAATTTTTTGAATCCGGACTTTCCATGTAATGGAAGATGGTAATATCCTTTTTTGTCAAGTTGGGAGAGATGATTGAGTTTTCTTGGGATTTATCTCTTGATAAATCTTAATAATTATCAAGAGTTATTCTAGATACATAGCATACAGGAGAGTTTTTTGGGTAGAAACAATTTTTGCACAAGTTCAACCCTATAGATTTAGGGAATTCCTAGGAATTTGAAGTTCATTCGGGCTTCTAATCTACAAAGCTAACGATCGTATATAAAGTTGGAGGTCAAAATCTAGCAAAGAGTCAAGGTGGTATGGTAAAGGCTGACCCAGTTTCGAATCTAAAGCTCGTTTTGAAGCCTGTGCTACCAGGATTGACCTTCGTCCTTCACGTTCTTAAAAAATCCAAGATATTGATGTTCGATTCTAACCCGACACTAGAACACCCGTGCGAACGTGAGAAACGGCCAACAAACTAATTAGGGTTTACTGTGTGGCAATTTGGGTTAGGCAAGATTATAGAGCCACAAATAATCTATTTACGCTTTAGCCCCTCATGTTCTCACAACACCTCGGTTTAAACTACAAATTTCCTGAATTAGTATTAAAACCTCAAAAATTCTCGAGGGTTTATTGTGTGGCAATGTACTCAAATCAAGGCTTTTTGTTTTGGGAGCTCCACTTGAAGAAGGAGGAGCTGCGTTTTTTTTCAATTTTGGACCTTTGATACCGTTATTCACCTTTATATAGGTCGGAACATGGCGGTCTCAGTGATACCCATACATTTCCCAATACTGATATTTAGAATACTTCTTTGGGCAAATCCAAGAAAAAACTGAGTTGCAATCTTTGTTCAACTTAGTTGTGATTTTGGCCTAACTTTTCTTTTGGATTATTTTTATCCTTGGTTGAATTTTTTTTGCAATTTTTGGTTTTGTTTCAATTTTTTGTGGATTACTGGTTTGTCTTGAGAGATTATAAAAAAGTAAAAAAAATATGTATCAAATTTGAAAAAAAATTTAAAAAAGACAAAAATAATCTAAAAAAGATCCGTTTTGGATTATTCTTCGTCTTTAGTGAATTTTTTTTTAATTTATGGACATAATTTTATACTTTATAGATTCTTGTTATCAAGATGAACCAAGAATTCACAAAACTTAGAGGCAAAACTAAGAAAGGCAAAAAAAATGAAATAATAAAGACAAAAATTTGAAGAAGAAAGTTAGGCCAAATTGGGAAATGCATATAGGTCATACAAGTCATATTGGGAATACGTATCGGTCGCATTGGTCCATATCGGGCAATAGGTATTGACCGACACTTTTGAAGTCTATTACTGAGATTGTCATGTCTAACTGGATTTTTAGCATTAGAAAAAGATTACACAACTGATACAATACATAACAGCCAAATTTTGAACCGATGTTAAAGTTTTAGGTGGTTTGATTCCAAACAATGCCAATTGGATCGAGGTACTATGAAAGTCGAGTCCTCAATTTCTCCATTTTCAAAAATTGGCCAAATTGCTTTGTTACATTGTTGGACTCCCAGATTCCCTACAACTGCCATTAGAGTTTGATCCTTTCAGGTGAAGCCTCTATTCTTCATTTTCATTTTTCCGCCAAAGCAAAACCAACACTAATATGATCAACTCGTATAATTCATGAGTATTTTCTCCAACACGTTTCGATCTCACTTGGTGTAGTTTCTGTACTATCCTTTGCTATTTGAAAAAAGACTGACTTTCAAAAGTTTGGATCTTCTTTTGGGGGTCGTCTAGACATTGCGAATTAGTATCCTAAATTTTTTAATTGTTGTTGATAGTTCTTTGCCCAATATTGACAATAAGAGTTTTTCCCCTTTCTTTCTTGCTTTTTGTCCTTGGTCTACTCTAGTGAGGATTCTGTCTTTTGTTGGGCTTGTGAGCCCTTGAACAAGTATATTTTGGTTGTCTTTAAACCACCCATCTCAAAACCAATTGCGATGAATGGAGAGACAGCCCATTCTTATATACTATATTGGAGGTCATCATTAATCAATGTGGAACAATCTCTAACACTCAATCGCACATGCGAGTGGAGTGATAAACAAAGGATCATAGTATAGGGATCATAACAAAACAAGCTGCACTAAAGGCAAAACAAAGAGGCAGTCAATCATGAGAGTCCTATTCAAATTCCTTGAAAGCCTAGAAATGCTAGCATTTTAAGCATCCAATCAAAAAACCAAAACCAATTGATTATAAGCAGAGTGGCTGCTAGCCTCGTATACTAAATTTCAATTGAATAATTTTTTAGTGTGGTTAAGTTCTAACAGTTGTCCTGAGTTATTCCCCTTTGTTGACTTATCAAAATGTTGTGAGACTTCATGACCAACAAGGAGCATGAGTCGAGTTGTGTTGGGACTCAGTATGCATTCATTGTTCAACCTTCGGAGGAAAGAGGATTTATGACTTCATCAGTGCCCTCAAGTGGAGTATGGTCAGAGTCAGGTTCGGATCTCAAGCTGAGTTCCTTTGTTTTGGTTTCTTTCAGGGACCTGTATCAGTCAGGCAGCATTCCCTTCCTTTAAAAAATAATAAGGACTCCCAGCTTCTTCTTTGTGCTAGTTAGTGCAGTAGTATGAGAGGGAAGAGCATCGTCAGACCGAGCGAGAGTTAAAAGAGGCTAGCATGGAGCTAGTGTACTAGAAAGAAAAGGAAAGGGCCTTTTTTTGCGAAGAGGGGCTCTTAGCCTAGCCGCTTCCTTAGATAGTCATTCATTCTTTGTTTAGTCAATCCCTTCACTTGCCTTGGGCTTTCCCCTTTTTGTAGTGCTTTAGTCATTTCCGAACCCCAGGGAGTGAAATAGAACATTAAGTTGTTCAAGCAATTCTGGCCTTGAAATCATGTGCATTAATTTCGGCCTTGACCGGACATGGGAAGGGACAAAGAAAGATTAGAGATATGATCCTCTTGGTAATATTCCTTTTCCATCGTGTTTGGCTTTTACTTTCCATCATAAAGTTAACTTCTCATTGTAACTTGTACACACGTAGGACTCAAGTGAACCTATATGATCTCAGCCTTAGTAGCTAACCCAAGTGTCCGTTGCGGCCCCTATCATCCATGTGTTGTGTCCGCAACTAGATACCCTCTATTTTATTAGAGGAAAGCTTCCTTCTGTCCCCTCCCCCCCCCCCCCCCCCCCCCCCGCGCCGGGCACACACACACAAACATTTAGTTGCATTTACTCCATTGTTGTTTTGCCATGCATAGTTAACATTAGTGTAGTGATATTGCCATAGTAAATGTTCTCTCCCATGCTGTACTTTCTGCGTAGAGAATTTAGTTAGCTTTTATTCTTCTGCAGAACAAACTGGAGAAAAAATTACCATGTATATATTATGTATACTTCACTCTAATTTGTGCCCTCTCATGCAGTTTGTGAATTTCACAAAAATCATGTCTGAGAATGGTGATATAACAAAGAAAGAAGCAGCCTTTGCTCTTGCTGCTCTAATGGAAATTCCACTTCAGTACACAGCTACCCTAAGACTGCAGTACTCTGAGTAAGGCTGAAAATGTTGTACTACTGCTGGTAATGGTCGATTGTATTCCATGAATTTACTGAACATGCTAGCCTGTTAATTTATTCTGTAGAAATATAGGAGCTCAATGGGCAAAGCCTCTTCCCCCTCCACGTGAAGTTATAGACCACGATAATGCAGTTAAATCAATTCCGTACATGACCAAATTTGAGTCAAATGATGAAACAACAGCAGAACAGGTAAAATTTCATGTTTTTCCATTCGCGGAAAAAGGGAAGTGCTCATTTCTCACACAAAATTCCTGTAGTTGGTTGTAAGCATTGTTTTGGTTGTGTTTTACAAGGTCTGCCCCATTTGCTGGATAAATTCGAAGGATATGGCGTTTGGATGCGGTCATTTGGTAAGTATTTCACTCTGAGTGTTAAGCTTGTAGTGATTTCAGGATCAACTTCGCGGTAGATATCTTTTCAGTTACCCTTTTGGGTAATTCCATTCATTATGAACTGAACAACCACAAAGAAAGACCAAGGGCACACTCTTGAAATCTACCAACAAATCACTCCACATACAAAGCCTCCAGAGACTACACCCCTGCCCGAACCAGAACCAGTAACAGAAAAGACAGGTTCCAAACTAGCCTAACCTCAATCAGGTAGCTGAACTGGGAAAATACAACAATCAACCACTAAAAATTCTACGAGAAGTTCCACAGAACCCTGCCACAAAACTTTATACTCCTCATAGAAGCAATCTGCCTCCTACGAGATCAGGCCCTTAGATCAGTACTGATCCTATCTATAACTACTGAATCATGACTTTTTTGTTGAAAAGTTCTCCCATTTCTTTCTCCTCCCCAGATGTGGTAGATTAGGCAGACAGAAATTCTGGAAACCACCTTATGCAGAGCCTTTCCTTTGCCAAAACTGGCCAATCATACCCCAGAATACCAGGAACCCTGTCATCACCACGTATCGTTAGAAGAACCTACCACACTTGTGAGGAGAACTGACAGCCGAAGAACAAGTGGTTATGTGTTTCTCAACGCCGCCACAAAGAACATGTGTAGTGTCTGCATTAATACCCCAAGAAGCAATCATATTCTTTGTAGACACTTTTCTATGACAAACCAGCCACAAGGCAGGGGTTTGGTTGACTCAACATCATTTCAAGTGCTTGGGAGTTGCAGAAAAGGAACAAAGATTTGAGCTTAGACCAAGTTGGTGTTTGGTTGGCTGGAATCGTTTTGGTAAGAAATGAAATGGTCATCCCTTGACCTCTCAATGGAATGAGCATTCACTTATATTGGTGAACGATTGGTCTGTCTGTTATGTTCATTCTATCATCCTTTCAGCGAACTGGGTGTTTGGGTACAGTATTCCAAGGGAATGATCATTCCATTCCAGCTCCATTCCAATCAACCCTACACAAACAAACTGTTTTTCTGTTGTAGTTACTGGCATTGAAGGGATATACGTATGCGCTGGTTATCCATTGAGAGAGAGATAAGAGAGACCTAATATTATATTTTATGTACGTCAAATGATCTTTGGTGTGACAGCAATAACCAATTCAGCTGCAGAATAAAATCTGATGCGTGCTAATTGCTGCACAAGAAACCATGTGGCGTAACTGTTTCTGATATATCTCTATTTATTTATAGCTCTTCAAACACCTTCCCCATAGACAGTCGCGGAAAGAGAATATGACAAAAATATCGATTCCTTTTTCTCATTGAAAATGTTTTGCACTTTTCTCATGTGGCGTAACTGTGTTCCTATCATATTCTTATTCGTACCTATTTAAGTAAATTTGTTTTGTTATGTTTTCCTGTCATTCTTGCTCTTTTTATCTTTCGTAATCTTTGGAAATCTCTTCATTTCAGACATGCAAGAACTGTGGTGTGACCGTTTCACAATGCCCGATATGCCGGGAGCCCATAGCGACCCGCATCAGACTATTCTTGAACTAGAGTATTGCACCGTGGAACATGTTGCCTTGCCTCTGCAGTTATTCCCACGCGTGAATAAATCAATATTTAGCAGATCTAATGTTCCCCAAGAAATAATGCAAAAGTTAAAGACTACTGTGCTTAGCGCTTGTATCCATTATGCTTAATTTGGTGTTTGGTTAAGTCAAATTACTTGTTGTATTAAAGGTGTAAGGTTGTATAGAAATCAAACGGATAGGAGTTTGATTGTTACTTGGGCATGAAAATTGTTGAATGCAGATAATGATTTGGAATTATAGCCAGCCTTGTGAAGATTGATTTTTTTTTTTTGAAAGATTCATTACTCTTTCCTACTTCAAATCTTGACGTAAATACTCGAATTGTACGCTTAAAGACTATATTTTCTTCAATAAAATCTTAATATAGAATGTTTGAATAAAGCAAAGTTGTCAACACCGTACCGTACCGGCCGGGTACCGGCTGTACCGGCTAATACCGGCCATATCGGCCGGTACCGGATTTGTTTGTTTGTTTTTTTTTTTTTTTAAGAATTACGGAAAAAATTAATTTTTTTGGACTTTCTCTCTATAATTTATATATATATTGATAGTTGCGATAAATCCGATATGCTACCCGGTACATGACCAGTACTGGTACGTACCGTACCAGTAGAAAAATCGGTACCCAAACCGATCCGGTATTCAGAACATTGGAATAAAGTATAAATACCTTCGATTAAAATAAACATAAATATTTGCTCTCTTAAAGACTTCGAAATAAGATTGTTTCAGGCCTCAAACGAGGTTAGGTTGCATAGGCTCACACATTGTTTATCATGTGGTGGAAAGCTCTCCAAATTTAAAAGGCAGAGAGAATAGAAAAGCAAACAATCACAAGTTGACCATACATATGTATATACAAGTATATATATTCACACACACACGTAGAAAATTTCTAATAAGGAATCTCTCATTTTACTAAAATGTAGACATCCTATTTCTTGATCAAATTTTGATGATCCGAACTATTTAATGTGTTTAAAACTTGTTTTTAAAGTACACACGAGAAACTCAAAAACATATTCGGGAGAGCTTGATCCAAGAATTTTTCACAAATACTAATAGAAACAATGTAAAATTGTTTCGATCAAGTCTTTCCGAGTATAAAAATTACGTAGCCCACCTCCGCATAGGAGAAACTACATGGAGATCGAGCCCCCCACCCGCCCACCCACCAAAAAAAAAAAAAGTTTCAAAAAGAATTAGGACCTAGGTATAAATTTAAAAATTATAAAAAAATATATTTTGGCCTCCCAAATTACATTTGGCCCCCTTCCTTTTCCAAAAAAATCTCGCATCCCCCCGAGAAAAAAAAGAGTCGAATGCAAGTTCTGTCCCTACAGCTCCTTGCGAATAGGATAGTAATGTCCACAATTCTGCCAATTGCCTCGTCCTCACGTCTTCCCCATGCAACTGCCCACAATCCGAATGCATAACTTTTTAAGAAATTTTGCACAAATTTAAAGATCTCACTTGACTATCAAAAAAAAAAATACGCTTGAAAACTCTTTATTGTTTAATTTGAAAAATGACATTGTTCGTAATTGACTATCATTTAGCAACAGATGGAGTAATTACCACAACGGTTGGGCCACTAATCAAGACCTGAGACTTAAAGGTTCACTCGCTCTTATGGGATAATTCATACAGACTTTTGTCCTGACTTTAATTGGAATCTCTATTAGTAGACGGTGAGATTAGTCACCATAGTCGATGTGTGCGTAAACTGAACATTCTGAGAGGTATTAAAAAAAACAGAGGGAGTAATTTTTTTTTCTTCCTCACAACAACACCACCTCACTTCCCTTATAACAGCACACCTGAGGGTCAAAATCACCTCCAGTTGTCTTTGCCAATTAAGCAGATTCATGCCATGTTCAACAAAAGAAAAGGGTTGACATGGAATTACTTATATTGGTCAAAGAAATTATAAAGTAGATTTTCTTTGCCAACACTCTAAAGTTATTCTCCAACAGCAGCTGGTCCGACCAAGATAGCCCTTTGAAGCTATGTTGTTGTGTCCAGCTTGTTCTAGTCCTCATATCTATCTATTCCTATTACCTAATCAACCAAACACCCTTTTGCCTCAACTATATATACAACACCCTATAGGCATTAATCAATCAAACAAACCAGTACAGTCAGACTTCACCCAAAACAAGAGATATGGGTGCTATTTCTCTTCTCCAATCAATTTTGCCTACATTTTGCATCTTTCTTGTTCTTGTTGTGACCAATGTCGAAGGCCTAACGAGGCACTACAAGTTTGATGTAAGTGTCTCTCGATTTTTGAAACATTACATTGAATTTGATTTGCATTGTTGTTGTATTGGTATTGAAGTTTTTGATATGTTTTGTAGATCCGAATGGCAAATGTGACACGATTGTGTCACACGAAGAGTATCGTGACGGTAAATGGACTGTTTCCGGGACCTCGAATTGTGGCTAGGGAGGGGGACAGGCTTCTTATCAAAGTGGTTAACCATGTTCAAAACAATGTTTCCTTACACTGGTATGGCTGTATGCATGGCTCATGCATGTTGTTCGAGTTGGCGAATATATTGTCGAATAAAAATAGCAATAAGTTAGAAAAAATAAATCTATCATAATAAGACCACTATTATTCGAGTCGACAATCTACTCCAAACTAATTGATCTGTGTTACGTTGATTGATCAGTGCTGCTTCATGTCGAAAACATTACTTAGATTTGAGCTAATAGTCAGAGAATATGCATCATTTCCTAAAAAAAACAAAAATTAATATAATGCGAACTCAAAAAAATCACAAAGATGAATCTACGACGAAGTGTTACGGTACTGTATTGTGAAAGATGGGTTCCATACCTATGAATCTTTTCAACGCTGATGTTCTTGCAATGTATAGGCATGGCATTCGACAGCTTCAATCTGGATGGGCAGATGGACCAGCATATGTAACTCAATGTCCGATACAAACTGGTCAAAGTTACGTCTACAACTTCACCATTGTTGGCCAGAGAGGAACTCTCTTTTGGCATGCTCATATCTCATGGTTAAGATCGACTCTCTATGGTCCTATAATCATACTTCCAAAGCCTAACGTGCCTTACCCGTTCGCCAAACCCTATAAGGAAATTCCCATCATCTTTGGTAATAACTCAAATCTTCAATGCATTTGGACTTCATTTCATTGTCCTTCCACAAAATTCAAAACTTAATGAACCACAAACTGAGATACATGATTTGCAGGAGAATGGTTTAATGCAGACACTGAGGCTATAATTAGTCAGGCTCTGCAAACAGGTGGTGGCCCAAACGTCTCTGATGCTTATACCATTAATGGACTTCCAGGCCCATTATATAACTGCTCCACGAAAGGTAATGTTATTCAAATATAATCTATATCTTGTAGAACCGGCATTTGAGATGTGGCCTTTGTGGTGCTTCTATTTCAACCAAAAACATCCTCAATGGGCTAATGGAGCTGAAATTTTTCTTGATAACTAAAAAAATTAATCAGAACAAAATAAACGATTTTGATCATCAAAATAAAATCTCAAACTAGTCCCACACATGAGAGGTTGAACAAAATTTCTTCACCCTACATAAGACGAATAGAACTGAACTCATTTGTGATGCTTCTATTTCAACCAAAAACATCCTCTATGGGCCGGCCCAACCCCTTAGCACTGTAGATCTTTGCCTAAAGGCCCTAAAATTTTTAAAGCCCCATAGTGTTCGAGACACACACTGAAGTTTAAACCTCTAAGAGCATCTCCAACCCACTAAAATAGCGATATAGTGAATCATTGCCTTCAGTTATTCAACGCTACTCGGCGAGTTATTTTCTCATGAGCAACTTTCGCTTGCTACATTTGGCCAGCCAACGTCGCTGGCTATATTACGGATCTCTTTATTTCTTATGTACTTTGGAAGAATAAAAGTTTTTTATTCAATATGCTTTCCACGGCTTCAATGGTTCTGTCTCCCTTCTTAATTTATGGGTTCTTTCTTTTTGTTGCAAATTTTTTGGTTTTTTTTTTTTTGATTGGCTCTATCGACGAATATTAATAATTTGATTTGCAGGATAATGGTTAAAAAAATAATAAATTGGCACTAGTCGGCAAGAGAATGCTACAAAATAATTTGATGAATATTAGTACTTATTTATAGATATCAATGTATATTTTACGCATTTTTTTTACTGTTTAGTGGGCAGTGATTTTCATTTTCCTCCTATTAATTATTTTTGTTCTTTTGTTTGTGGCAGATACATTCAAGTTAAACGTTAAACCAGGAAAAACCTATCTCCTCCGCCTTATCAATGCTGCACTCAACGACGAGCTCTTCTTTAGCATCGCCAACCATTCTCTCACCATCGTAGGCGCTGACGCCATTTACGTCAAACCATTCGAAACCTCCACCCTTCTCATCACCCCCGGACAGACAACAAACGTTCTTCTCAAAACCAAACCCTACTCCCCTAACGCCACCTTCCTCATGGCTGCTCGACCATACGCCACCGGACTCGGAACCTTCGACAACTCCACCACCGCCGGAATCCTTCACTATGAATCCACATCAAAATCCATGAAAAATCTTCCCATTTTTAAGCCATCACTGCCTCCTCTAAATGACACTTCTTTTGCCACAAATTTCACAAAGAGATTATTTAGTCTAGCAAGTGCCCAATACCCTGCAAACGTGCCTCAGAAAATAGACAAGCGATTCTTTTTCACAGTAGGCCTTGGAACAAACCCATGTGACCAAAACCAAACCTGCCAAGGCCCTAATGGAACCAAGTTTTCAGCTTCCATTAACAATATCTCATTTATACTCCCAAACACGGCCTTGCTCCAATCCCACTTCTACGGTCAATCGAATGGGGTTTATGACCCGTATTATCCGATCAACCCGACCCATTGGTTTAACTATACGGGTAACCCGCCGAATAATACTATGGTTGGGAATGGGACAAAACTTTTGGTGCTGAATTTTAATACTAGTGTGGAGTTAGTATTGCAGGATACCAGCATTCTTGGAGCAGAGAGCCACCCTCTCCACCTTCATGGGTTCAATTTCTTCGTAGTGGGGCAAGGGTTTGGGAACTTTGACCCGAATAAAGACCCAAAAAGCTTCAATCTTGTCGACCCGGTTGAAAGGAATACGGTGGGTGTACCCTCCGGTGGGTGGGTTGCCATCCGGTTTTTAGCCGACAATCCAGGTAGAAAATGAAAATATATTATGTTTTTCAAAATAAAAATATAAAAACACCATACTAATGAAGTTTGGTTTCAATGAACTTTTTTTTCAACTTTTTTTCGGGTCCACGCGCAACCTAAATGAGAGAGTTTATTCTCAATCATTCATCTCGATAATTAATGGTTCAGATTTATTAAAAAATTATCCTGAAAAAATAGTAATATCTTTTTCGGGAACATACTTTTAACAAATCTGAACCCTTAAAATTATTTTAAATTCTGAAAACTTTGATGTGTAAAACTTGTACATTATGTTGCGTAGGGGTATGGTTCATGCATTGTCATTTGGAAGTACATACCAGCTGGGGATTGAAGATGGCTTGGCTTGTCTTAGATGGAAAGCTTCCTAATCAAAAGCTGCCTCCTCCACCGTCAGATCTTCCCAAATGCTGATGATCATGATCTCAATTTAGAATGATCAGCTGGTCAACTCACTTCTGGGTTCACCTATGGGAAAAGATTTGTCTGAGTTTTTTTTTTCATTTTTTTTTAATTTATTTCGGATTTTCGTTTAAGATATTACCATTTTTCAAGTTTTGGCTTTAACCCACCAGTTAACTTTTGGAGATGTTCAACCCCTTGGCATGAGTGAGTCAGTTTCCACTTTTTATTTTATTTTTCTGTAACTTTATTTGGAATTTTATCCTCAATAAAATTTATGATAATGTTTTAGAATTATGGTGTGGCAGCTATTATGAATTCAATACCAATGTATGGATTATAATACTTTTTATTTGAAAATGAGTAAATTAAAATGGGATTACGGAATACAAAAGATCATTAGTCTATTTGGACTATAGTGTTTATTGAATTATTATCTTATTATTTTTTCTTCTTTATTTGAAAAAAATATTTTATTTTACATCAATTTTTGCTTATTCTTAATTCGTCTCAATGAAAAGAATTTAAAAAATAGAAAATGTTCAAAAACTAAAAGCAATCCGGAAAAAACAAAAAAAGAAAGCCAAAACAGATTTTATTTTGACTTATTTTTCGTCTTTAGTGAACTTGTTTTAATTTTTTAACATAATTATATACTTTTTAGATTTCTTTTGCTAAGACAAACCAAGAAACATAAAAAAAAAAAAAAAAAACAACAACAAATACAAAAAAAAAGTTAATAAAGACAAAAAAATAATTTTAAATACGTTAGCCCAAAATCGAAAGCCAATTTCGGCTAAATTTTTTTTGAATTATTTTTTTGTCTTTTTTTTTTCTAGATTTGTTAGTTTTGTTTTAATCTAAGCTTTTAAAAAGATCACTCAAAAAATAATTAAAAATAATTTAGTTGTTTATTTATTATTTTCGTACTAAGTGAACTTTTTAAAACTCCTAATTATAATTTATTACTTTTTAGATTTCTCTCGTCAAAACGAATTAATATTCACAAAAAATTAATACAAATTAACAAATATGAATTTTTTGATGAAAGACGAAAAAAATATAATTAAAAATGTTAATCCAAATTAAGCCTCACCAGGTAATTATGTGGCGAAAATCCTTTGTACCTCATTGCTAGTTAGTTCCTGCCTGTAGCTGAGAAAAAAAGGTTGAGACCCATTACATGATCAATAATTTATTTGCTAAAACTTATAATAAAACAGTTCCAGTTTATTAATTAATTGGAGTAAAAACCTAACCAACCACTGCCCCAATTAAGTTTCAATTTTCTATTCTCGGCAAAAAATAATTTATTAATCTTTGAGATAGGTTCCAAAGATTAAACGGATTACCAGCACGACGACATCACTAAGAAAAGACTAAGAACCCAACGGAGTTGACTCCTAGGATCCTACGATCATATGCCACTAGTCACCCGAGGAAAAACACGGCGGGTGATGAGGCTTCACCCACCCACGAGATAACTTGGACATACCCATAGTTATCAGCCCAGAACACGAAAATAGAAACACCCCTTTGTAGGGCGGCCCACCAGCCCTCCTCCTGACCCAGCCCAATTGTGCTTCCGTTCTTGGACATTAAGTTTCCTAACGGATTCAGAGAAGACATAGTGCACTTTTTTATAGTGCGCGTGTAGTACGAGAAAAAACTGTATAAGTTTACTCGTTCTGTTCTTGAAACTATATCGTTTTAATTTATCACGCGAATTATTATCAAAATGTATAGAATTAAAATGATGTAGTTTCGAAGACAAAGCAAACAAAACTACGTTATTTTGTCTGCACTACACAGGCACTACAGGAAAGCACTATAACTCCCCTGAATCATTTCTACCAGCATCAATGCTTCTTTTAAAGTCTTCCGGATTGTATGGGGTTAATCTGTTTTTGCCTTTTTATCCAAAAATCCACCCTGGTTTTGACGATGTCGAGGACTTCTAAGAAGACTGGTGGCCCATTGTTGAATCAACAGGGTCGGCTCAAGGCATAGGTCCATCAGGTCACTATTTTGGGTCTCCAGTCTTGGACTTTATTTTTAAGGGGCCCAAAGTCGAAGAAAGTAACAAATGGGTTACTTGCTTCAGTGGATTGGGGACATTGCTATGCGCAATGCAAGTAGAACGTGCTGCGTGTCAAAATAACTTTATTTTTACATACAAAATATTGACCCAAAATTATTTCGGTCAATAAATATGCCCTGTTATATGCAATGCACAACAGAGCTACTGTTCTTGCTTCATAGAGTATTTAAGTCTCAAGGCTGCTTTCTAAACAGAAGTTTTTTTCATTAAAAGAATAAAAATTAGTTTTCCTTAATTTTGAACTCAAGACCATTGACTTCAACCATACCTTTTATCACTGCATCAAGACAATAACTGTTAATTTGTTTCTAAGCAGTAATATATAAATAACAAAATAAAATTTTCCAACCACCTTAATATCTTCTTTTATTTTTTCACCAAACTAGTTTAATAAAATATAAGTTAAGGACCCTATTTAGATTGAGATGTAGATGTCCAATATATATTAAACATGAACTATTATATACAAGTTATTTTTTGTGGATTCACTAATAAACATTTTCAGGCATGTTATATATTACTATTTTTTGTTTTAAGAAATTTTCTCATCATTTTTGTTTTAAAAAAAAAAAGTTATAATTTTTTTTTCTCATCTTTTCTGGTTTCTATCCAGAAATTGAGGATGGTGACTGAGATTACAGTTCAGAGAGGAGTTCAAGGATAGAACCTAACATTTAGAAAGAGGTTATTCATGTGGGAAGAAAACTTGCTAGCTGATTTGCGGGTTAGGTTGCAAGAGATAACTCTAACAGAAGCTGAGGACAAGTTGAGATGAAAGTGGAGCAACAACCATGTATACTCTATTAAATCAGCCTACCAAAATGGGGAGGATCATAAATTTGGACAAGGAGAAAATGTTTTGAATTTAGTTAGGAAATGCCTACCTCCCCCCAAAACGGAGCCTTTTTCCTGGCAAGTGATTTAGAAGAGAATCACTACCAAATCAAAACTTAGGAAAAGAGGCATAGTAATTCCTAGGGAATGTCCTCTATGTTCATGTGAAGAAGAGACCTCAGACCATCTTTTCCTAACATGTAAGAAGTCATGGGAAGTGTGGTCAAAGGTGATCAAATGGTGGAACCTAAATTGAGTTAGCTCCCTAGACCTTGAAATACTGGCAATGATGTGGTTCGGAAACAACTATAAAAGTGTGGAGAAGTCAACCTGGGAAGCGTCATTCTTCAAGGTCATCTAGTCCATCTGGACTGCCAAATATTTCCTCGTCTTCAACAGTGCTCCATTCAACGAGAAGTGGGATGCTGATATGGTCAAAACAAGAATGGCCCTATGGATAAAGGCAAAATAAAAATTAAGGGTGTGAGTGTTGATGATTTCAATGGTAACCTTTAAGCTATGAGGAAGTTGACAATTTGATCTCAGAAGTAGAAATCTTTAAGGGATTTGGATAATACCTTGCTAACAATTCACTGATAGCTCTTCATCATAGTTCCTTCTTGGCTCCCAGAATTCTCAAAGTTTTGGGAATAATGGTAGTGGTATTATTTAGATTTGATAGGTATTCAGTGAGGAGAAAATAGAGATATTTGTTAAAGGTACATGTGATATATTTACTATTTAAGTGGAGGTAAGGTTGGCTTTTTGCCAATTGTCCTATCCACTACGGCTCTATTTTTTGTAAAACTTTTCTTTTTCACATTTATAATATTTCTTTTTGTTGGCAAAAAAAAAAGCCTTATCCAAGTTGTAAGCAAGAAATTCGGAGTCACCGTGGTGGCAAATGAAAATGGGGATTTAATCCCAACCGATCATCACCGGGTGCACGTGTTTGTATCGATTACCAATAACTCAACTCGTGTACAAGGAAGGACCACTTTCCACTCTCCTTCATTGAGCAAATGTTGGAGAGAGTAGCTGGTCACTCTTTTTATTGCTTCCTTAATGGTTATTCTGGATATAACCAAATTAAGGTATCCCTTCAGGACCAAGAGAAGATTACTTTCACTTGTCCCTTTGGTACTTTCACCTATTGCCGCATGCCCTTTGGGCTTTGCAATACATCCAGCACCTTCTCTAGGTGTATGATGAGAATTTTCAATGACATGATTGATAAGGTGGTGGAAATGTTCATGGACGATTTCTCCGTCTTTAATGACTCCTTTGAGTCATGCCTTAAGAATCTAGAGTCCATTCTAGTGCGATGTGAGGAGACAAACCTTGTGTTAAATTGGAAAAAATATCATTTTATGATCACCCAAAACATCGTTCTCGGTCACATCGTCTCCTCTAAGGGAATAGAAGTTGACAAGTCAAAAGCTGAATTTATCTCCAAGCCACCTACCCCCAAGTGTGTCAATAACATTCATTTGTTCCTTGGACATGTTGATTTCTATAGACGCTTCATTCAAAATCTTAGCACCATTTTTCGTCCTTTGTGTCAATTACTCTTTAAGGACACACAATTCAAGTGGACGCTTGAATGTAAAGAAGCATTCTGTAAGCTCAAAACCAGTCTTACGACTCCTCCAATCATGCAACCACCCAATTGGTGCTTGCCATTTGAGCTCATATGTGACGCTAGCGACTATGTCATTGGCGTATTCCTAGGCCAAAGAGAGGGGCAGGTGCCTCATATGATTACTTATGAAAGCAAGACCTTAAACGACGCCCAATTATATTACAACACCACTGAAAAAGAGCTCTTGGTCGTCGTGTTTGTGCTAGACAAGTTTCAGTCCTACCTCATAGGATCGCACATTATTGTCTACACTGACCATGCCGCTCTCAAGTATCTCATGACTAAGCCTAACGCTAAGACACGACTAATTTTGTGAGTGCTTCTCTTGCAAGAATTCAACCTCACTATCAACGGTAAGAAGGGGGTTGAGAATGTGATTGCAGACCACTTGTCCCACCTTGAATTCGAGGACCATACAACCAACATTTTCATTCCCGACTCCTATGAGCAACTATTTGTCGTCTCGAGCTGTCATTGGTTTGCCGACATTTTCAATTACTTATGCACAGGATAACTCCCTCAATATTGGATTCCGCAAGTTCGGAAAAAGTTTTTAGTAGAGGTGAGAAAATTCGTCAACTATGCGCCAGTCTCTAATTAAGAAATAGAAGATAGGTTTCAAGTACATAAGGACTAATATGCCCCAGAATAAGACCAAATTTTAGGAAGAAGGATGAGGGTTACTTTTAACTTTGGAACACATCAACAACAAAAAAAGAACACCATAGATTCTATCCCTGACAAATCCCCACCAATGAGTTCAACTACCCTTAGATTAATTACTTGATGGACGGTTAGGATTCAATTCTTTTTGTAACCTTAGTTTCCTAGTAAAACACGATAAATTCTGGCCCTAATAAATCACCACCAATGAGTTTAAGAAGAAAAAGAAAAAGAAAATTACGATAAATTAGACCATGCCATATAATCGCAAAAGGAAAAAAAATTACAAATTCATCAGCTCACTTTCCTTAGTTCTTTGAGTATTACAATTTTTCAATCCTCCTATATTATTTTTTTCATTTTTACTCCAAAAAATGCCAATAAATTGATTTTTTGCTTAGCCAAATATTAGAGAGAGAAGAAGCTTGTTCGTGATCCTTATCTGTTCAAGTTTTGCCCGGATCAAATTGTTCGACAGTGTGTGCCCAATGATGAACAAAAAGACATCATTTTCTTTTTCCACACCAAGACTTGTGGAGGCTGTTTCTCCTCCAAGAAAACTACCGTCAAGATTTTACAATGCAATCTCTTCAAGGACACCTTTAGCTATTGCAAATCATGCAATAGGTGTCAATATTTGCTGAGCACATGGAGCTGATGCCAAGCACGAGAAAAGTTGTATATGTGGATGTGAACAATAAACATAATGAGCAAGAGTTGTTGACGTACACAAAGCACGCGCAGGAATACTCGGAGCACTCCAAGGAGTATAGGTGTGCTGGTATACGAATCAAGATGTGTGCGGGATGCTAGCCAACTACAATTAGATCAACAACTTTCTAAGGAGGTTCATTGGGTTCCAACAAAGAACTGAGTACGGGATGATGCATCGAGGATGCTCTTTTCCTATGGATTAGTGACTGGTTCCTCCTGAGATATGTGGCTATGTGATGAGAAAATATGGACTCACAATATAGTATACTAGCATTGGGGCACTAGCGTTTAGCGGTGAAGGACGTAGATTATGATATCCTGTTGAGTGGATATGTGTGCACGGACGAGAACCATGTACATCTCGGTTGGAGATGTGGGCTAGACAGATTTGGATGTGATCGAGATAAGTCATTCCGGAGTTTCATAGACAAGCAGAGGATGTCGAGCTGGTGGGCTCCCTTGGGTTCTATATGAAATCCAAGTGCATAGGCCTGATAGCAGACGTTTTTGAGGTACGATTGAGGAGACGTAGCTCACATCAAATTTTGTGCTTAGTGAAGGCATTCTGTGAGGATGCAGGCTCTCAGGTGACGAGGGGCGCGTAGAAAAATATACGATGTTGTAGGTGAAATAATTCTTACATTAAAAAATTCTGTCAAAATAACACTAGGTGTTGAAGGAGAATGAATTTTAAATGGGACCACTGTGACCCCTCCAATCTTTCCTGGGAGTTTTCTAGATGGAAAAACTACTTGGAGCACTCCGGGAAGGGGTGCGGGCACTCAAATGTGGAGGTGCAGATTGCTCGATGATAAGGATGAAATTAGTCACAGAAGACCTAGCACCGCAAGAGGCAACACTAAAGTGGCCGATCTACAGTTGAATCAATTATCATAATCAAGAATTCATCTAGAGATTCATCACAAAAGACCTAGGACTGCATGTAGGCAACGTTAGAGTGATTAATCCAAAGTTGGATGAATTATGAAAAATAAGAAGTCATCCCAGAGTAAGCAAGCAATGTAGTTTTTGGGGTACAATGGAGCTCGACAAGAGAGGCGCAGAGTATCAATAGAGACAAGTGTTAGAGTCTTCATAGGTAGTGTGTGAGGTTACCTGGTGGAATAAGCCTCTAATGTGAGCACAGGGTTGCTGAGTTGGTTCTCTGGAGCACAAGATAGGTGCGACGACAAAGTGGCAGATCCGCACCAATGTAAAGCGATAGGTACCACATGTACTTCACATGGGGTCGAGGGGGGTGAATGTCGATATCTCCCCCATGTGAAAGCAATCCTTTTGGAAGGATTTGGGCTGCTGCAAATCCCTAACAAGCAACTATTGTTGATAATTGGGAGATTTGAAAATCCCACGCATGATTTGGAGGATTTCATGTATTTATTGCATTTGTTTCTTCTTCTTTGCTTTGGCTAATTGAGCTTTGTGGTGTGAGACTCAGTATGGTGATTGGCAAGACAAAGTGTAGTGAATGTGGTGAGGAACCAGTGGAGAGGGAGTGAGTGCGAGGCTTTGGACCTCATCCTTCGAGAGTTTTTGTAACTTCATATATTTTGTTAATATATAGTGAAATTTCTCTCAAGTTTTGTTACGATGTGTGTCTGAGACATTCTTCGGTCCCCAACACTTAAGTTCAAGTCCTACTATACCCAAACTTACCTTATACTCTACTATGAGTAAGGATGCGTAGTAGCGTTCAAATAGCACTCTTTGGCCTTTAGACTCGCTTCTCAGGGTATAATGACAGATCGGGAGGCTCGGCTAAAAGGAATCAGCGGAGAAATTTTATGTTATATATGGTAATCCTACTTAGAGCCGAATTGGATCTGAAACTTCTTTTTTGTGAAAAAAGAAGATTACTAATCATTATCCAAACAAAGCTTTGTGCTTGACGTCCGAAACGTCGAAAAACTTTGTGAAGTCTTTTAACCCTAACTTCTATTCTCTGTTTATCAATACTCTGGACTTTTCACTATACCTCATTTTATCTTTGAGGGAAGTCCTATTTAAAATATTAAACTTTGATTTGATTGGCGCTCTAACAATGCACTTGTGTTAGCCGGTCAAAGCCCTAAACTGTTGTCTGAGAAGAAGACAATTGAAATTTGGGGGTGAATATAAGGGTCCAAAGTGACGTCGTTTTGAGGGCGCTATATGGATGCAGCAAGGAGGTCACTGTAGGGACCCCAAATCTGTAGTTGGCACGAATCAAACCATAAATCACATATATTATTCAAATTTGGTTTCTACCATACAAACTAATTATTTGGACCATTTGAACGTGGATGATAATGACTGATAAAAATGAATGGTCTTGAATGAATGCCACATGTGTGTCATGCACTCGAATGCCACATGTGTCACATGTTCGAATGCTAAGTGCCCCTCGAATGCTAAGTGCCCCACGAGCTGCGCCACACTAAGCCATGAGCGCATGTGTGCATGGTGTATTATGCACCCATATGCATCCAAGCATAGTGCCTAATACATATTTTCTCAAACTTGCTTTTTAAATTGTTAGTTATACTAAATCATCTCATTTTTTGACGTATAACGACAACACGCATAAAGCAAGTGAAAACATAAATAATTAGCAACTGGAAAATATTTTACTTATATTTTATAATTTAAAAATATTTCCAACAGAAATATCCTTCTCTAATAGAGATAAGGATCAAATGAAAACATAAGTAAATATCAATGCCGGTTAGAAGCACATTAGTACACATCAAAGCTGTTATTGTGTTGTACGTTAAGAAACAACCGACAGCTAACAGTATATAGGCAACAGCTAGGTTCCTGTTTTGGCTTGATAAGAAAGTATTAACGGCAGGAGGTTGAACCCAAAAGAAACAAAAGGGTATATATATATATATATATATAAAGACGATATGAATTAACACTTTTTAAAATTAATATTAGATCAACGTCTAAACTTTTTGTTCCTGATTAGATTTTAATGATCCGAACCGTTCAATGTGTTTAAACATGTTTTTAAGGATATCCACGAGAAATCAGTTCAAAATATTACCGAAAAGCGCTTGATCCAAACATTAGTTCATAAAACAGTTTCTGTTAGCATTTTAAACCACTGCTTGGATCAAGCGCTTTCCGTTAATATTTTGAGCTGATTTCTCGCGGGTACCCTTAAAAATATGTTTTAAACACATTGAACGGTTCGGATTATCAAAATTTAATCGAGAATGAAGAGTTTAGGCGTTGGTCTAATATTAGTCTAAAAAAGAGTTGGTCCCTTGAGCCTCCCTCATATATATATATATATATATATATATATATATTCCAGAGAATTTGATGTCCTATCTCTTTCCATTGACTGAGTTTGTAAGAATGTGTGTTTTATTTTGTACTCAAAACAAATGGAGGTTGACAGTGGAACTGGAAAATGACAATTATGATCTGGATTTTGCTTACGAAATCAGAATGACAGTGATTAATTATAATGACTCTATACATTATAAGCAGATGGAACCTACTTGCCAACAAAAAAAAAATGAAAAATAAACCTTTATGACAAGGAATATGTGGGTATATATAAAATATATTGCACGAGGTGTAACGTTTTCGTCCTAGTTCCTGCATTGAAAACGGATAAAATTATCCTTAAAAACATGTTTTAAACACATTGAACAGTTCCGATCATCAATATTTGATCAGAAAATGAGAAGTCTTCATTTTAGTAAAATGAGAAATCCCTCAATAGAAGCTTACTCTATAAAATATATTGCACGAGGTGTAACGTTCTCGTCGTGCGTGCATTGAAAATCTACATGGAATAATGATTCCAATTATCAACCAATTAGGTAGTATTTTTAAGTTTTTTTTTTTTTTTTTTTGCTAAAGGTAGTATTTTTAAGTTAGGTTTCGTGATTGTTAACACAGATATGGGATCGCAGCTCACAAATTTTAAAAACTTATATAAGTATTGTATGTGAACTTTGATGTATTGTTATAGAAACAGTAATTAAGCCCTTACAAGTTATTATAAATGTTATCAATTTTTTATTAGGTTTCGTAATTGTTACGATAAATGTGGGGCCTCAAGCTGCAAATTGTAAAAATCTGAGCTCTATTTAGTCTGTAGTTCTTATTTTTTATTTTTTATTTTTGTCTTTATTCAACTTTTTTACATTTAAGACATATGTGACTCATCTTGTATTTTTTTTCTCTAAATAGTGGATAAGTTTACCTTAGTCATTTAAATTCTTGACAAAATTTTTTTAATGAAATCCTCTTGATGGAAATCTTGCATCCACCACCCACGTATTGTTAACTCATTTCAATTATCTCTCATAGTCCCAAAACTTTCATAAAATTATAAGATATAAATGTCAACATAGACTTAGGGTCCTATTGTGCGTCGGCCATAACAGAGTGTGTTGTGTGTTAAAACGACGCCATTTTTGTAAACAAAACATTGATAGAATAATTTTTGAGCAGTATTTTACACATTATTTTTGACGCGCACAACACAACCTGCGTGCGCAATGCACATGCTCTCCCGTTCCGTGTTAACACATTAGAGAATGTTAATTACCAGAAAAAGAGAAACCAAAAATGCTAATTGAACCCAAAAAACGAAATCTTGAATCTTGGAAAACACACACACACACACACAAAAAAGAGACTTTCCAAAAGGGACATTTCTTGAACTCTGAGAAAACCGTTAGAAAACAAATAAATCCAATCTGTAATAATCAATCTTGAAAATCACTCGAAAGTCAAGTTGGGCCAACAGCCAATCAGATCAATATAGGCCATACTAATATCACCAAATTAACCAAACCTATTACTTCTTAATTTCTCTCACTATATATACACTCTTCACTTGCTCTCTCTCTCCCACAATTACAAAAACCTTCTGGCTTACCACTCAAATCACCTCAATTTTCTCTCTCATTTTCTTCTTAATCCAAAAAAAAAAAAAAAAAAAACTTCAAAACCCAACAAAGTGAGATATGGGTTCTCCCTTTCCAAGAGCTGTGCTATTTGTGTTAATTTTTTTATGGGTTTTTTCTGAGATTGTGGTTGCAAAACATGCAGGCATTACAAGGCACTACAAGTTTGATGTACGTACAAAATTTTCTAGCTGAATCTATGCAATTTAAGGGTATTTTTTGAGTGACATTTTTTTTCATTACTAATTTATTTTGCTTATGTTTTCTTGTTTTTATTATTGATGATCAGATAAAGCTTCAAAATGTGACAAGGTTGTGCCAAACGAAGAGCATTGTGACTGTGAATGGGCAGTTTCCGGGACCTAAAATCATTGCCAGGGAAGGTGATACTGTGTTGGTTAAGGTTGTTAACCATGTTCAGAACAATATCACCCTTCATTGGTATGGAAATGCATATCCTCTCTCTCTCTCTCTCTCTCTCTCTCTCTATATATATATATATATATATATATATATATATATATATATATATATATACACACACACACACACATGTGCGTGTGTGTGACCAGAATACTTTCGCAAATCTCTTCGTCTTTTATGTGGCGTTACATGTCCTAGTTATTACTATCTAACTGTTATGAATAAAAGTGATAAAGTAAGAAATATGCACATGAAAAATTCAGTGTCAGTAATTATATGCAATCAAAAAAAGCACAAGGTACGATCAGTGGTTTTTTGAGTTTATGAGTTGAATTTTGTAGGCACGGAGTGAGACAGCTGAGAAGTGGATGGGCAGATGGACCAGCATACATAACGCAATGCCCGATTCAAACAGGACAGACTTATCTATATAACTTCACCATCACGGGACAAAGAGGGACTTTGTTTTGGCATGCCCACATCTCGTGGTTAAGAGCGACTCTCTACGGACCTATAGTCATCCTTCCCAAGCGAAATGTTCCTTACCCTTTCCCACAGCCCTACAAAGAAGTCCCCATCATTTTTGGTAATTCAATCAATTCTAATACAATGGTCCCAAAATAAAACTTTACCAATTAATTAACCTATAGCAATATTATGACTGATATGGGATTTGATTTAATTTATAGGTGAATGGTGGAAAACGGATACTGAGACGTTAATCAGCCAAGCACTGCAAACAGGAGGTGCACCAAATGTGTCTGATGCCTTTACCATTAATGGTCTTCCTGGACCTTTGTACAACTGCTCAGCTAAAGGTACATATATAAAGAGGCGGAATCAAGATTTGAAGCTTGGGAAGTCGAGATTTTTTTTTTTTTTTTGGTCCTACACTTTTAAATATTTTGCCCCCGATCTAACATGGTACCGCCCCTGCCTATATAAACTATGCATTCTCTATAGATTGACAAAAATAATACGGATCTGAAATTTTTTTTTATACGAACAATGCTACGTGAGATGAAACAATCATAGGATTAAAATATTAAATTCAAATATGAGCACCATAACATTATTTATTTTGAAGAATATCGAAGTATTCAAAATATTGTTCATTTTATATAACCCCACAGTACACCGAGAGAAAATGATAGTCACTTTGTAGTCTGGACATTTGGCATTAAAAGATATGTGAACCAATAGTAGTAAAGTGATAGATATGTATAAGGGTCAGTTTGGTCAATTTTAAAATACCAAGGGATTTGGAAATTGATACACTTTGACTTCTTGCAGATACCTTTAAGTTGAAGGTGAAGCCAGGAAAAACATACCTCCTCCGTCTAATCAATGCGGCACTCAATGATGAGCTCTTTTTCAGCATCGCCAATCACACTCTCACCGTCGTAGAAGCCGACGCCATCTATGTGAAGCCGTTCAAAACAACCACAGTCCTCATCACTCCCGGCCAAACCACCAACGTTCTCCTCCACACCAAACACCACCACTTTCCCAACACCACCTTCCTCATGGCCGCTCGGCCTTACGCCACCGGCCCTGGCGCCTTTGACAATTCCACCACCGCTGCCATCCTCCAATACCACCACCGTCCATCCTCCACCAAATCACCAATTAAAAACCCCAAACTTTCACTACTAAAACCCAAACTACCATTCTTCAACAACACAAAATTCGCAACACTTTTTGGCAAAAAAATTCGCAGCTTAGCGAATTCAAAATTCCCAGCAAATGTCCCCCAAAAAATAGATAGAAGATTTTTTTTCACTGTGGGGTTAGGATTAACCCAATGCTCCAAAACCCAAAATTGCCAAGGACCCAATAACACCAAATTGGCAGCTTCAATCAATAACGTATCATTTGTGCAGCCAAACACGGCGTTACTACAAGCCCATTTTTTTAACCAATCGAAGGGGGTGTACACCACTGATTTTCCTGCCAACCCATTGGTCAAATTTAATTATACAGGCACTCCGCCGAACAATATTTTCGTGACAAGTGGCACTAAAGTGGCGGTGCTGCCGTTTAATACTAGAGTGGAAGTAGTAATGCAGGACACCAGCATTATTGGAGCAGAGTCTCACCCTCTGCATTTACATGGGTTCAATTTCTTTGTGGTTGGACTCGGGTTCGGGAATTTTGACCCGAATAATGATCCGGCTAAGTTTAATTTGGTTGACCCGGCTGAGAGGAATACGGTTGGTGTCCCATCCGGTGGGTGGGTTGCAATCCGCTTCCTAGCAGACAATCCAGGTAGGTCTATATATACACAATAAAATTGGCATATCGCACGAATCTCTACTAGCAATATCGTTTGAGAGTGTCGACATCTGCCGAGTCTAACTTCTGATATCTAATATACAGGAGTATGGTTCATGCATTGCCACCTTGAAGTTCACACAAGTTGGGGGTTGAAGATGGCCTGGGTCGTCATGGATGGAAAGCTCTCCAATCAGAAGCTACCACCTCCACCCTCTGATCTTCCAAAGTGTTGACATAAAAAACTTCTTTTTGTTTTTTTTTTTTTGGATAATGTGTTCCTTATTCTTCTCTTTTTGAATTTTTCAATTATATTCTTTTTGGACTTTCTTTTTTTTTTGTTGTTTTTTTTGTTTGGTAGATTAGGTTACAATTAATGGTAACCAGGGATTCCATTTTTTTTTAAATGTACCCACTAGAATAAATCAAGTGGGAATTTTTTAGCATGATATATAATATTAGGTACATGTTGTTATATTGGTTTATGATATATGATATATAGAGGCACCAAACTCTCCCTTTACTATCCCAGTCGCATTCAAATTTGTTATATGTTACCAGATGAGTGCGATGTTTATCTTAGAGAAGATTCCACGTAGATCGTTATTGATTGTTACTTGTTAAGCAACTTAATCTGTCACTTGCTTTCTATTCGAACTTGGTTGAGTCTGACTGCAAAGCGAAGCGACGGGTTAGTGTTTACCGGCCGAAGTGTAGGCGGATGACACGTTGATGATTACATGAAAAATTGCTTGCAATAAAGCATTGGTTGATTTACTTTTATTTGATTTTTTCGTTTTATTATCTGAATTAATTTGCTATTTAATCTATGTGATTATACAATATGAATAAAGAAAGAATGCAGGAATGTACAACACAAGTAAATAATAAAGAACAAGTGAGGAACTTTTTCTTGTCTTTTTATGTAAATTCAACATGAATCGGATGTGAAACATCATGTAAACTTCTGAGGGAGATTAATTTTTCATCATAACTTAACATAGAGTTATCATCTCTGACACTATGAATGATTTTGTTAGAAAGAACTTTCAGAAATATTAGAGCGGCATGAAGAGCACTTAGTCATGAATTCAAGAAAGAGTATCAAAATGTCTGTGAGCATCATTCAAACATAAATTAATCACCAAAAATAAAAAATCACATAAAACGTAAACCTTTCAAATAGCATTCACACATGAAGTCAAACCAATCAGATCTTACGAGTTTTTTTCATGATGAACAATCTAAACTCCCCCTCAACAATTTGCTTATATCAATTGATTGCCACGGTCCTAATTTGTCTTTTTTCTTTGGATTGATTTTTTTTTTGTTTCATTTTATTTTGCACTTCCATCAATGACTTTCACACAATTGAGAGCAAAAGTCATCTCCATGCGTAACAAAATCAAAAGCAACTCACTACAACAAATCAGATTTTTCCCCGCATTTAGTTCCCCGCGTTTTTTAAAAAATGCCAAGAATACTCTTTTTTTTCCTCCTCTTAACTTTCCCCAAATTTATTCCCCCTTTCCCAAAATAATTTCCCGTTTCCCCCCATTTCGGTTCCCCCCATTTCTCTTTCCCCAGGTTCCCCCCATTTCTCTTTCCCAGGTTCGGCCAAATTAAACATCCCAGCCGCGCCTTCCTCCCCAAAAATGAAAACCTAGCTGCTCTGCCGCCGTTCTGCTGCTTCCCGTCCTCCGCTTCCGGCGTTCTGCTCAGGTAATCTCCCTCTGCCGCCGTTCGGGATCTCTGTTTCTCTCTCTCTCTCTCGCAATCTCTGTTTCTCTCTCTCCCCTTCCTCTAGCTCATTTCTGTAGACTTTAATTGCCCAAGATTTGACAATAGATGATTTTGAATTTGGGCTTAGCATCAAGATTCTTGCTTGTTCTTCTTCTAGTTTCTAAGACGTCGTAGTTTGGATACTGCAATTCGAACTATAACTTTAACCTTGCTTTACGTAGTAAAGTTCTACCTTGTCTCCCTCCTCCTTGCACATACAGAACAAAAATGCGTTTGATTCAAAAAAATTTATGATGTAAAGATCTTATGGAAGATAGAGATGAAAGTCGAGCACTTCAACACAATCTATCACATATCTATGCTTGTATTTCAATATTAGATTATTTTCAACTTCAATGTCAGAGGATGATATGTTCGCCAAAGCTATAGGACCGGAGCGTAACGGACGTGTTCGAGGGTGTGGCTTAGGAGTCACTCCAACACAGCTTGCTGCCAATAAGCCGAATTTGACATCATCCCAAACTCCAGTTGACCAAAAACAATTTATGAAGTTGCAATCAACAATGGAGAAGCTAAAAAAGGCCCTTGCTCTTATGGGATACACAATTGAGGAGTCGAATGATGACTTAGATGAGTCTTTGCCTAAGAAAAATGTACAACAAACAATTTTCATCTATTACCGTTTTCAAACTTCATCGTATGCGCATTTAACTACATTTACTTGTTTGTTTAACAGGCTCCAGATGCCTCTAGTGCACACCAGCCAGTGACGCTTCATAGCCTCCAAGTCAATGGAGAAGAGAGAGATCCACAACCCCCGTCACAAGAGGAACAAGCAATACCTTCACAAGAGGAACAAGCAATACCGTCACAACCGAATCCACAAGCTACTACTGAAGTTCAGGTGAATCATTTTTGCATTGTAATTGTATGCGATTTATAGTTACGTTACTTGCTGAATATTTTCCATTAAAAAGACCTTGCCTTGAGGGTAGATTGGCAATATTTAAAAAACAAGTGCAGAATTTGGAAGTTGGAAATACTTTTTGGATTATTTGAATGCATTTGCAATACATGTCATACACCGAGTATCCCTAAAGTATCCGGCCGTATCCTAGAAGTATCCACCGAGTATCTGATACGTATCCGATACTTGTTTTACTTGTTTGTTTAATGTTGGATACTTATTTGGCGTATCCGATACGTATCGGGGTGTATCGGGTGAGTATCGGTATCTGAGAAGTATCCGATACGCGTACGTGACTACTTTCGAAATATCTGTGCTTCATAAGTGAACTGCTATGTTGGTTAAAACCAGACCCAATAGTGATCTGTACATTCTCTAAATATTAAGAATATGACTTTTGTTTGTGGTTATGGAGTTATGTAGTTATTCTTACTCGATGTTTTCTTTTCAATTCAGTCAATCCGAAAGAAGAAAAGAAAATTGCAAAAAGTTTCACACTGAGCTCGATAATGCAAGGTTCACTAGCATATATGTGCATAAAAGTTTAGACCTTTTGAACTTCTTAATACATGTATGGTGTACTCTAAATTTGATTGTGTTGTTTGGTTTCAGGTTTATCCACGTTGAAGACGGTTCTATGATTATCTAATGTGTTTTTTTGACTTGATTTTTGAAGAACAATTTGATGTGTAATGGATTTTTAGAAACGTTTGAGTGGATGTATTGGAGACATTTGGGGATGTTAGAATCTATAGTTTATGTTTGATCGCGTCGTGCTAGGGTGTGACTTTGAATGTATATGATCCTATTGGGGATGTTAGAATCTCTGGTTTATGTTTGAATTTATGGTTTATGTTTGAATCTATGAATGTATTTGACAATTTGGGGATGTTATCTATGGTTTAGGTTTGAGATTGCGTCGTGCTATTAGACGACTTTGAATGTATTTGGCAATTTGGGGATGTTATCTATGGTTTAGGTTTGATTGCTTTGTGAATTAGATGAATTTTTTGTCATAAATCATGTATATCCAGCGTTCTTACAGATTATCAGCGGTTTACGACGTTTACTAAACGCCGGGGAAAACACTTTTCCTAGTTCCCGACGTTTATGAAACGCCGGGAAAGGGTTGAAGATGAACCATTTACGACATTCAACAAACGCCGGGACAAATGCCGGAAACATTCCCGGCGTTTACAAAAACCCCGAAAAAGAACAATGGCAAGTCCGGTCAGAAACCATTTATGACATTCAACAAACGCCGGGAAAAACGCCGGAAACATTCCCGGCGTTTACGAGAACCCCGGTAAAGCACTATGGCAAGTCGAGTGAGAAACCATTTTACGGCATTTCGTAAACGCCGGTAAAAACGGCGGAAAAAATGCCCGGCGTTTCATAAACGCCGGTTACCATTTCTGACAGCGGCTTCGTCGGCGTTTGTCAAAATGCCGAGAAAAACGCCGGGGATAGCTACGCCGGCGTTTATGCAGCTTTAGCCGGCGTTTTTGAAACGCCGGGAATACCCGGATCTGTTGTAGTGACTATTGAATATAATATATTGAAAGCTTTCACTCAAATATAGCTCTTTTCTACTGAATATGATCTAAGAGTTTTATGAACAAGTCAGCTTTTCTTACTCAAACTTTTCTTACCTTGATCTTTTACACTTCCTTTGAGCTACGAAATTCAACTTTCTTGGTTGAATTGTTATAATGCCTCTTATCATTGTTAACATGTGAATGTTGAGAAGACATATCAGTATATATAACCATGGAGCCGAAAACAATTTGATTTAGTGAGACCCTTGACTCCACAACTAATTTCGATTGTAGTTATGTATTTAGAAGTGTAATAAACCTTAATTATAGTATTTAGAGGCTTAGCCATGGAGGTTGAGCAGAAAACCAGAACCCTGAAATATGTTCGGTACTAGAGCCGGATGGTAGCCTGATCGCTACCCTGAGCAAGCGATCGATCGACCACATGTTGTACCAGTCGACCGACAACTCTGGCATAACCAAGTTTGAGGCGGGATCTTCTAGGTATTGTTTGGGGGTCAAACCTTTGAAGATTTAATATAACTTGGAACTTAAATGGGCACCTTAACTATTTATGTACCATTGTGTCACAGGAAGTTGGGTTTTAAGAATGAGGATTTGAAGCATTCCATACTTACATATAGGATTCGAGTGTGTCAACGAAGTCGGCTAGGCAATCAAGTTACTTGATGCAATCATAATCTGAGTTTTAATATGTCATCCTTACTTGAACATTTACAATGACACGCTAAAGCATGAGATTGTTCTAAAGAATAATTGTAGGAAGATAGCATGCTTATATCTGAAATCGTGCTTAAGCACATCAAATTAAGTAACGTTTTGATTATCTCATAAGTCATGTGTTGATCAATGGAATTGGATAACTAAGTATATATGACCATAAGATGACATCTCATTCAAGCGGTACTCCCAAACGATCATGACTAGTGTGGGATTGGATGATGTGATACCACTTTATGATTATTGGGGATCACACCCACTTGCGTATTGGCAACTGTTGAATTGAACAATATTTTATGAATGATCATATGTATTTTTAAATGGGATTAATCTCTTTAATACGGAAATTGAGAAATATGTTGACATTTGTCCTCGACTAAGACTCATGGACCAAGATATGTACATTGGTAAACGTGTTACTTCCAAAGTGTTGGATTGTGATATTGTGACTCGTTTAGATACATGAATATGTGATCAAAACTTATAAGGTTGTCATATTTAAATTCACTAGCTTTATGCTAATGAATATTGCTATATAACATATTAGGTCACGAAGCAGAAGCTGATAGGTTATAAGAGAGACAAATCTAGCTGTCTCTTTTTGTTGATTATCTATAAGAGGTTGAGTTGTTATGAAAGGATGGTACTTGTACTTTTCTTAAACTTGTAGTTAGGTCATGGTTGAGCCAATTTTGAGTTGTCTTTGTAACACATAGGCCATATACTTGTATGGAGTTTCATTTCCTTGAGTTTACGTTATTAGTTATGTTTCATGCTTCCACGATTCTAATTACCTTTAAGGTCTATATTTAGATAACAGGTGATAAAACCATACACTCATTTTATTAGAGGCCTTAGTGAGTTAGACTTACTGGTCGGTCATGATTCCTCCCTATACCAAGATGGATCAAGACACAAAAAGATCCATTTGGGGTGTTAAGAACACCTTGAAGAAAAAGTCTTTGCCACAATTGCCTCTAAAAATGGTAGTCTGCACTTGTGCATCTGGTCAGCACTCGTCATCCCTTTTTTCCTCCATTTGTTTCATGATCCCTTCCAATTTCTCACAAACCTCCTTGATCTCCACTCCTTGGGCAGTAGATTCCTCCATGTTAGCAGACCTCTCTAGCCACCAATAATTCTTCCCTCTCTGTCCTGTCGTGTGACTGTTAACTTCTTCCTCTTATTTTCTGTCTTCCTCTTAGACCCTGGCTTCATCATTGGGTTTTGCCATTGGCTAGTTTGGTTGGTTTGGCCAATTGATGTATGACAATGGTGATGGTGGCCGTGCCTGTAGCTGTCAGATCAAAGTTTCATTCTGTTTCACTAGTTTGGTCACTGGCTGCGTTTGATTCTACCCCTACGTCTCTAGGCGCTGGGGATTTTGGAAGCTTCCTCCTTCGATGGGCTCCTTGGATTGATTTGGCAATCGCCATTTTCTTTCCAGTTAACTTAATTAAGTTGACATCAAAATAGATGATATCAGAAATATGACGGTCACCTTCTTGCTCTTGCAATGGTTCTTGAACACAAGTCCAGGATCAGGCGTGATTTTTCGGCCAAGGACCCTCAGATAATCAAGTTAGTAAGCAGTTGAGAAAGAGAGAGAGATTGTGTGTATATGCGTGTGCAGTATGAATGATGGTTGTGAAAGCGTACCTGATTCTTGGCTTTCTAAACTCTTATACATGGTGGAGGATGGATGAATTTTTGGTGGGTTTGTGGCTGTCGGTAATGCTCCTCTTTGCATATTTAGAAGAGCGGTCATTAAATAAGTTCTCCACCTCCAGGATCTGAGCACTCAAAGTCTCTATTTGTAGGATTTCACCGAGCGTGTTTTGTGATTGGTTCTTTCTAGCTGAGCAGGTTGGATCCTGATCAAGCGAGATGCACTCTTAGCCAAGCAGGATACCCTCCTGGTTGAGCGGAATAAACTCTAGTCAAGTAGTGAATGTTCATAGATAATATCATGATGTGCGTCTAGTAGTTGAGCGGCCATTTAATTGAGCGGATTGTTACTAAGTATTTGACTAATGGACGACTAGCAGATGTAACTACGTGTTGAGCAAATAAGTGTCAAGCTGATATGTGTGTGTATCCATTTGTATATATATACATATACATATATATATATATATATGTATATGTATATCTATAAGCATGTGTAGGTCACTTTGTACTACCCTTTTTGGAAAAAAACATACACACAAAAATCTATATCATTCTCTTCACTTTTTATATGTCACTGTCTTCCTTCCTCCCCCCTTCCCCTTTGTCTCGCTCACTTATTGCTAACTCACTCTCTTTTCATCTTTCGTCCTTACATCTTTTTAAGCCACTCATTTATCAGTCAATAAATCAATCCTTTGAATAATACGATAATGTAAGCTTTTTGTTTTTTATTAAATATTCTATACTTAATTACTTTTCAACTTATTAGTTTTGTTCTCACAATTGGTCATCTTCTCCATCTTTATAATATAATATTTGTGAGGTTATGCTTTATTACTTTACATAGCTATTTTTTTATGCCTCCATACATTTTTCATATTTCGTGCATTGTAAGGACTTACACTTGTATAATATATTACTAAATATATAGTACGTATATGAGTGTATGAAACGCTTAAAATATATCTCACCGTAACTTTCTAACAAAGAATTTCTTATTTTGTTAAATAAGAATCTTTCATTTCTTGTTCAAATATTGATAATCTAACTTTTAATATATTTAAAAAATATTTCTAAAGGTACTTGCGAGAAATCAGCTCAAATATTATCGGATAAGGTTTGCTCCAATTAATTTTTTATAAAACTGTTCCTGTTAGTATTTATGAAAAACTATTTAGATCAACTTCTTTTGGATATTATTTTGAGCCGATTTTTAATGAATATCCTTAAAAATATGTTTTAAACACATTGAAAAGTTCGAATCATTAATATTTGATCAAAAAATAAAAAGTACTTATTTTAGCAAAATAAGATATCCAAAAATTCATGGGTGTCTTTTTCTAATGGATACATGTGTGTCTTTTTCTATAAAAAAAATTCATTCACAAAATTCACGTGAAACATTTCCAAGACATATAATTAAAATTCAGAATACGGCTACAGAATGTGTATCAAATACCCAAATAATCACTTTCTCAACACAATCATTCATACAAATCTGAACACAAATATATTTGGAATCATTAAATATATGTAAAGTCTTTATTAATTTGTAAGCTCCATAGTACATTTAACATTTCAAATACGTCTGTTTTTGAATTTGTGCACGAATAATTATGTGCACAGAATCACAGAATTTTCCTTAGATTTAGAGGAGCTGTAGCGTTGTCTCTTGCAGTGCGCGTATAATACGAGAAAAATGACGTAATTTTATCCATTTTATCCTCAAAATTATAAATTACATCGTTTTGATTTATCACGTAAATTTTTTAAAATGCATGAAAGCAAAATAATATAATATAAAAAATAAAATAAATAAAATTACATTATTTCACCCACATTTCTTATGTCTTTCTTCCCCCATATCCAAACTCTAGTTTAGACTTCGGTTAATTGAAAGCAACGAGAAGCGCACAATAACAAATTGACACGCCAACGGGCAACCGCACCGCACCAGTCACCAACCTCCCCAGTCGCTCATCACATCCCACAACTCTCGTAGTTTCCCACACACCCCCCTCTCGCACAATCATTTTCAGCCCCACAAAAACCAAAAACCAACCACTCCGGCCGGAGACGCCGTCGTAACCCTTATACGCCGGTGTCTCCAACAGACCCACCTACGCGAATCCTTATATCAACACCCGAATTCTAATTGTCCGATCATCGGAACGACAAGAAATGAAGCGGAGTTTCCGATTCTCTCTCCCCGTCAGCGTCGTGATAATGGCCATCGGTTACATATACGTGTCAACGGTGTTCGTGTTTGTCGACCAATGGTTCGGGCTAGGGTCGTCGCCGGGAATCATGAACGCAGTCGTGTTCACCGGATTAGCAGTCATGTGCGCGTTCAACTACGCAGTCGCTATCTACACGGATCCGGGTCGGGTCCCCGCCACTTACATGCCGGACGTCGAGGATGCCGACAATCCCATCCACGAGATCAAACGCAAGGTACTTCTTGCCTCTTTAGGGTCTTACTTGTGATGTTCACCATTTCTGACTGCTCTTTGTAATTGTTAATTCCTTCATCTTCGTGTTCTTTTGTCTATGTATTAGATTGGCTTATTATTACGTGTTTATTAGGATTAATTTGTTAAGATTTTGGGGAAATTTGGCTGCAGTTGCTTCCATTTAACAATGAGTCAATGTGAGCTAAGCTTGGATTCTTGGTAAGGAAGAAAACTGATAATGCACTCTTGATCGGTGATATTTCTTGGAAGCTAACTAAATCTTGTCTGAAAATTTATCTCTTATGTTGTAAGTTGCTCTATACAATGTGGATTTGTGGCAAACGTGGTGTTGTTTCTAGGTTGCTGATGATTCTATTTGGATCTGTATCAGTAGTAGAAGTAACTTTGACGTAGTGGTCAATGGGTCAATCACTGTAACTTTCAAGTGAAGCCTCATTTACCTGATGAAATGATCTAACTATGATTGTTCCATACAGGTTGTCCCCATTGTGATTTGAAAATGAAGCCATTTTGCCAATGTATTCAAGTCAACTCAGAATGTTAGTTTTATTTGCTTGGATTCAATTACTCATAAGATGGTACTAGACGTTCCTATGTAGGCTTTCTCTTGCCAGAACCTTTTCCTTTTTTCCAACCTGGGGCTTGCTAGGTGAAGGTTCCCACTTGATAGTCTCTTACTTAGTATAGAAGTCATCGTGCTTGGTTTTGAGTCTCTTGACCCCTTTGGTATTTAATTGAGATATGATGTTTAATGAATCAATTAGGATTTAGGTTGTTGTTCACGATTGGTTTAAATATTAACAAGTTTAAACTTTTTGGATTGCCTTGTTTCTCATTATAACTTTATAATAACCTAACGAGCTTCATTCAAGCCGAATAAATCGCTAAACAAAATTTAAGAAAATGTGGCTTTGGTTTGTTGCTTTGTCGTGTTAAAACTTCTTGTAAATTGTGTCATCTGACTTGCTTATGACCTCCTTGGGCATTTCCTTCAGTCGAGGTTATGGGGACAATTGTGTCTCTTGGGTGAAACCTGCACGCCGCAGGACTTTTCAAATCATGCTTTTTGAGTAGTTATTTTCGTAATTGACTTTATGTATCTTGAAGTTGCTTTAGCCTAAAAATAGTAAAAGAAATACAAATATAAAGTGGTTTTGGATCTTCTACATTCTGATATCTACACTTCACCTCAGGGTTATGAAAATCGACCATTACGTATTGTCTTGGCCGATACACGCTGGAACTTGGACCTTGCTTCACTCTATATATGTAACCTGTATACTGTTGGATGTATGAAATTGGGTGATCAAAGTCCCGTGACTTGGTATGCTAGTGCTTTAAGAATGGTTGAAGCTTTGTATGTCATTCCTAGAATTTAATTTCTTACATTTCTCTTGGGCCTGAAACTGAATTAGAATCCTTGATTTCAACATTCTTAATGGATTTGGAACCTTTTTTGTATTTAATGATTAGGTCAATTTAAATAATATAGAAGGAAATGCCACTAGGCAGAAATCTGAAGTTGAAGGTTGTTAGAAGCTTGAATATTAACCATTGCATACCAGAATTTACATTGATTGGTTTTGCAGGGCGGGGATTTGAGATACTGCCAGAAGTGTTCCCACTATAAGCCTCCCCGTGCACATCATTGCCGTGTATGTAAGCGCTGTGTTCTGCGAATGGTAAGCTGTCACCATTGGTCTTGAGGCTTTTCCCAGATATCCTGTATAATGTGTTAATGTGCTCTCTCTTGAATGTAGGACCACCATTGCATATGGATGAACAATTGTGTGGGCCATGCAAACTACAAGGTCTTCTTCATTTTTGTTCTGTATGCTGTAATTGCATGCATTTACTCCCTGGTATGTTTGAATTCCTCATCTCAATTAAAAGAAACTAATTGCTTTGTTTTGTCTCCCGATGCATTTTATCTCTTACATGCCTGATGGTATCAAACCCTTTTTTTCTCAATGTTTTAGCAGCTTAATGTCATTTGTGGAGGATGCAAGAAGAAATAACTATTTCCACCTGGTTTTTATACTATTCTCAGGTTTTGCTTGTCGGCAGTCTAACGAGTGATTCTGCAAAAGATGAGGAGCAAAGTGAAGGATCTTTCAGAACTGTATATGTATTATCACTGACTTGACTGCTTTATTTGACAATGTGTGAAATAAGTCGGGTTACTGATAGGTTTCAGTTTCCAGGTCATCTCTGGGCTGTTGCTTGTCCCATTAACTGTGGCTCTGGGCGTTCTTTTGGCTTGGCATATCTTCCTCATTTTGCGAAATAAGACCACGATAGAGGTTCATAAAAAATGGCATAATTGGTCATTGTTAAGAATTGGTCATTGTTAAGTTGTTTGAATGCAAACCATTTTTGTGATTGTGAGTTTTACTTTTCTTTATGTATTGCAGTACCATGAAGGAGTGAGAGCTATGTGGCTTGCGCAGAAAGGAGGGGATGATTATTCACATCCTTATGATCTTGGTTCTTACGAAAATCTAATTTCGGTACCATCCAACTGAACCCTGTTTCAATTGCTTGCTTTTTCCATGACTGAGGTTGAAAAACCCCCACACCCCCCTATACACACATGCACAACATGTTTTCTCCCTCTCTTTTTTCTTGGAATTGCTCTCTAGTGACCAGTGAATGTGTGTCACTGCCTAAAAATTGTTCACTTTTTGGTTGCCTATAGTGAAAACTTCTATTTCTAGACAACCATTATAAGGCTTTGTTTGGTTGACTAGTTATTCTTAACTGCTTCAGGCGCTGGGTCCAAATGTACTTTGTTGGCTTTGCCCTAGATCGGGGCATATTGGCTCTGGTCTTCGTTTCCGGACAGCATATGAGAAAAGGATTGATGCATCAGCATCCAAATGAGAGTGTTGTTTGGCTGTGGATTTTGTTGACAATACTGCGATATGTAGTTTTAAATGCGAAGAGAATGGTGCATATGGATAACATGGTCATCTGATTGAAGTCTGGCGTTCCACTACAAGTTTCGCAACTAATGCAACTAACCTGCTTGAGGGAAGGATTCAAACTCTGGTGCAATTTAGGTGATTTTGAAGTTAATACCATAAACTCACTTCGCTTTTTTCACCACTACTGTTGAAATAGCTAACGGGAACGAGTTTTTGAAAGATTTTGAGTTGTAGATTAGTCTCTGGCGATTATGTGGAAAATGTAGAGTTTAGGATCGTTATATATAGTTGATACGCGCTGTACAATGCGGGAATCATCATCCTGTTGTTCCAAAACCAGAATCTCAGTGGAAATGAGCAGATTCTTTGTCAAATACGTACAAATTGTAACCCATGTAAATTTGCCAAAATTGAGAATGTTGTGTGGTTTGTGTGATTTGCAATTCATTCCAGGATTCTGTTTCTGATGAAGTGCGTCGGTGTTCTATTTTTCTTTCAAGTTGGCTATGGCTATGCTGAATCTCTATGATTTCTAGGCTCTAATTATCAAATATACAACTCAGGAACTTCTTTCAAATTGTGTAAACCCTTAACCTCTCTTTGTTTTTTGTTGTTTTATAGCTAGGGTATTCGGCTGGCTTTGAGATCTCTTTCAACTTAATGCAGACTAGTCTCGAGGAATTAATCTCACCGTCTATTTGCAGGAGCATCATTTAAAGTCAAGATTTTTGCCCTGTATGAATTGATCCTATAAAAGTTGATAGTACTAGAAAGATTTTGAACTTAAAACCTATAAAGGAACATATCTTTAGATCTCAAGCTTTGATTACCAAGCAATTGCTAGGGGATCTTCTCTCTTTGGTCTTGGAACAGGTTATGGGAAAATTGCGAGGTCAAGGTCAATGATCTAATGTCCCTGTTTTTGTGAGACTTTTTCTTTTCTTTTCTTTTTTTTTAGAGATTTTTAGATTTTAGCTTTTAAAAATAAATTTTGAGTGCTTATTAAAAAAAATTAGGTGATATAGAATCTATAAATTTTAAGAAGCTAAAAATATGAATGGAAATTTAAAAATTCTAAAGCTGGATTATGGGTGCTTTTTTGAAGCTAGCAAATTGATTTTGAATCCAAATCTGAAATTGTCTGGTCAATTTTAAAGTATTACATGATAATCCATATTTTACCTTTCAAAAAAATCTTTTCATCCAAAATACGACACCAACTTACAAAACCAAAACCCGTATTTCTTATTTTTCTTTTCATGTTGCAAAAATATATTATTGTATTAGCAAAAAAATATTTTTCTCTTAGTGTTCATTTTGTAATACACCTGGTTAACTCATTGTTGTGGCATAAAGAATATCCTATCTATCGTATTAGATTATCTTTTATATGTCGAAGCTACTTTTATTATTATTTTTTTTTAACTATATATGGTGAAGGGTAAAATAGAACAATTCATACTAAAAAGTTATTTTTTAGCTGTTACGGTAAATATTATTATACAACTTTATTCATAATCTCGCAGCTGTAGAAAACAGGTTTTTAAATTCTGATAAAATTCAAAATGTATAATCTGCAGCAGAATTGAAGTTATAATATAAAATTTATTTGTACAGTTATCGCAAACACTCCCAAACAAGCATAGTTTTAGTGTGGAATTACTAGATCTGCAAATGTTATCTGGTCGTCCTTTGTGTATTTGTCTCCTTCCTAGAATGGTCTGCAAGATAAGAAAACTCATTAATGTTGTCCGATCAGTACCAGCCAAAAGACATTCTAATGTTTAAGTTAAGCCTTGAATTACAGAGAATGAAGTACAACAGAGTTTAAACACTTTTTAGTCAGAGTTTATCGTTCTAGGGTGCATCCTTTTTTATAGCTGGTCCTAAATTAGGCACGAGGCGGAACTACATGGTTATCTGAGCTCCAAAAATTTTTAAAAAATTAGGACTTAGATATAATTTTTTTTTAAAATTATATATATATTTCACACATTCAAATTACATTTGTCCCCCTCAATTTCTCCAAAAAAAATTTCGACCCCCCAAACGTTGAATCCCAATTCCACTCCTAAACTTAGGCTTGACATCAAGCTCATATCGAACACGTGCCCAGATGATGTCATCATTGTAATACTTTCTTTCCTGACGTCAGCTCTCAATCATTTTATAATCCTTTTAAAGTCCCATCGATTCGGGCCTCTATCTATGCTGAATATCTGACTCGATCCCGTGTTTGATCTTGGGTTAAGATCCGTGAGTTTTGTTGGGCCTCGGCCTTATCCGCCAATCACTTTGATTCTGCCCCATTTTTTTTACCACGTGTCTGCCGGTTGTGTCACCAAGTAGTGGAACAAGTTTGTCATTTTGATCACTACATTCAGCAAGGTAATTAAAATATAAGGCCCTGATTGGATGGAGCTTTAGGTGGTGCATTAGTTAACACAAGCCTTAGTTAAAGCTGGGCCCACCTCTAACCCGTTGATTGGCAAAAATTTCTGAGGTGTGTTAGTTAGCCCGTGAGCTAATTAAAGCCCCCATTGATGTCTTAATTAGCCTCAACCCCCCCCTAAGGCTAACTAAGGTATTGCCTTAGCCTTAATCAATTACCAAAATACCCACCCTTTTATATACACACTTATCTTTATTAAACATAATATAAGTATATATAATAGACGTATATTATATTATTATTATAGATATATATATATATATATATATATATACTGATAATATTTATACACACATACATATATACTTATATAATATATAATACGTATTTATAAACATACGTATATTTTATAAATACATACATATAAACATATATATATAATACATATATATACACTATATATTATCCGTATACATTATACGTGTATATATATATGTGTGTGTGTCTCTCTCTCTCTATATATATATATATTATATTTATATTATAAGTGTATATATATAAGCGTGTGTGTATTTATTATGTATATATACGTATATTTTTAAATATATATACATATGTATAAATATCAATACATACATATAAACATATATATATAATACATATATATACACTATATATTATACGTGTATATATATGTCTCTTTCTCTCTCTCTCTCTCTCTCTATATACATATATATATATATATATATATATATATATATATATAAGCGTAAGCGTGTGTGTATTTTTTATGTATATATATGTATATTTTTAAATATATATACATATATACATATATATGTATATTTTTTTAAGTATATATACATATATGTATATATACATATATGTATATTTTTTAAGTCTATATATGTACATATATATGTACATATTTTTTATGTATATTTTTTAAGTATATTATACTTACATTGTAAGTATAATATAAATATAAGTATAATATATACATATATAATATAATTATAATGTATATGGATATATAAATATAACTATATGTAAGTGTGTGTAGTTATGTACTTATAATATACATATATATGTTATTTTTGAAATAATTCATTAAATCCATAGCAAGGGGCAAAAATGTCTTTTGATAGTTTAATACACATTCTCCTTTTCAAACATACCCTTCATCCAATCACTATATTATTTAACACACCCTTCTTAAAAATCACATCAATGTGGGCCACCACATCTTATTTAACACACCAAATTATTTAACACACCCTCTTTACTTAACACACCAAAAATTAAAACGGCATCCAATCGGCCCCTAAACATGTTAATAAACAAAATAAAATACCTTGATTCCCATAAGCAAAATGGCAATTATTAAACTAGGAATAAAATTAATTATTAAATTGAATTGGAGAAACGGTGCAAATTCCAGCTCAACTGCCGCAAGATTCATTATTAAGGTGCCACCGCCACGTGTCTCTTTCTAAGCTCGAAAGAGTGCACCCTCACGTGGGCTGAAGATGGTCCTGTCGTACTCAGCCACTAAAGTTTTATAAAAAAATTCATCTCACGCGCCAACTTTACGTGCGAACACACATTTCAATTTGTAGAGGCGATAAAAAAATTACATAATTTAGAAAATCAAGAGGAATATTTCTTTTTACGAAAATAAAATGGGTCTTGTTATCTACCGGCTACAATCTACTAGGCAGTAAATAATATATATATAATATTAAATGAAGATAAATATTAATATATATTTTATAAATATCAATACATATTAACGAATATTAGTAAACATTTTATTAATTTTGATGTATTATTTACACATTATTCACTGTACAATAAACAGTGATTAGCATTTTTTAAATAAAATATATCGTTCAACTGGTATTAAGATTTAAATGAGAGATACTATTTATACAAACAAATCAATATTTTAACTACCTAAATCATCAGATTTTTGTAAAATTGGTCTAAAAATTTAGGCTACATTCGGTCGGGTGTCTTTTGAATTCTTTTGAGAATAATATTTGTGAATTATGTTTGAAAAAAAGTTTTCAAATATTATTTAGTTTGTTTGTCAATCATTGAATAACATTAAATCAAATTAATGTATTAAATAGGTACATTTGATTTTCTTTTAATCGTATCCGACATCGTTCATTTGATCCATTTTGATATTATTCTTCAAATTTTGAATGATTTTAGTGGCACTTCATAGTTTACCTCATTTTATACCGTATGTATAGATGACAAACAATTATAAAAGTATTCAAATAAATTGATATACTCTAAATTTCTATAATTGTTTGACATCTAAGCATGTAATATAAAATAAAATAAATTATAGGGTGTCACTAGCATTGTTTTTAAATTTTACTTTTAAAAATTAAAAAATTTACTATTGACTTAAGAAAATATTTTGAAATTAATTGCGAACTCGAAATTTTAAAATAATTTTTTTGTTAATAGAATATGTGTACAAAGCACACAATTTTTTTTAATTTTAAACACACTACTTATTTCCCTAGAAAAGGGGGGAGAGAGAGAGAGAGCGAGCGCCTTAAAAATGTTAAAAAAATTAATTCTGAGTTTTTTTTGTGAAATACTTACACCAAACAATATCTGAGAGTTTTTTTCTTAAAAATCGGTTAAGAAACACTCAACCGAACATAGCCTTAATGTCACTATGACGGTTATTTGGACAAAGTAATTGGTATCATCTATTCTCGTTAAGTTTTTAGTTTTGCGTATTAGTTTATTAATGTAAGGAATTTTTTAAAAATTCTAAAAAGTAATCTCATTTATTTTACTAGATATGAATATTGAGTTGAAATTACATGTCCACGGTGATCATATATTCCGCATATGGTTAGAAGATTTATGATTCAAAATTAAGTACTTTGAACATATGTAATTTGAAATAAGAACACAATGTACAAGATGTGATATTAATAAGGCAATTACTATTAATTCGAGAAGATAATATATTTTATAAAATTATGTGAATGGAGTTTCTAATATCTTTTTATCCGCTTACGAAGTTGGGTGATTGATTTTTTTTCCTCTCATTTTTCTCTCACACTTTAATTAGTTTCAGTAGATTTTTTAATACAATTCAGTGGTGTTTATTGGTTTATTATTATTATTTTTCATCTTTATTTTATTTTATTTTTTATTTTACATCAATTTTTGATTATTTATTGATTAGTCTCAATGAAAGAAATCTAAAAAAAATTATAAAATTATATCTAATTAAAAAAGAAAAAAAATTTAGTGATTTTTTTTTATTTTTGAACATAATGTCACTTTATAGATTTCTCTCATCAAGACAAACCAGTAAATCTAAAAAATTGATAAAAACATAATAAATACAAAAGAATTAAATAACAACAAATAAAATAATAAAATAATTTAGGCCAATAAAAATAAACTTATTCCTTAATTTTATGCACACAAAAAAAAGTTCTGCGTGTTGGAAACTGTCTCAAATGCGCGTGATAAAGCGTGAGAGTAAGACGATAGATTGACAGAGAGCGAGAGAAAGTGAGAGAAAGAGAGAGTGGATAGAGCGAGAAAGTGTGGAGTCATTACAGTGAGGAGTTGGAAACCGCGAACTATTATGTAGATTGTAAAACTGTCTGTCTCATCTCATCGTCTACCCTTATTCTGACGCTCACTGCATACTATGGAGGAAGACTACGACGACCCACCTGAGATTAACAGGTTTTGTTTCTGGGCTTTCATCAATTATCTCAAGTATTCCTGTTTTTAACCTCATTCAATTTATGAAGCTTTGGTCTTGAATTTGTACTTAGCAGTGAAAATTAGCAGAAAATAGAAAGTCATTTTATCTTGGTAACAACCTTTCATGGTTCTTAGTTTCAATGATCTTGGGTAAGAAACTGATTGATCTCTCTTTTTGGATCCGAATGCCTTTAATTTCCTATCTTATGGTGTGTTAAGGGTTTGAGTTAAGGCCAATGAGCTCTAGGTCAGATGGCATCTCCATGGAGGAGATTTAGCGTTTATACCTTGCCAAGTTCAAGGTAGTGTTATGTGGTGGTTTGTTCCCATAGTGTGGTGCACCGGTGGTTTATACACCCCCATCCTTATCCTTATCATATGACAAAAAAATGGGTTTGTGTTATGGATATTGATTATTGGGTGTTACCTAATTCTTTTTCTGCTTTTAGCTGTCCTGAGCCCTCTGTTTAGATTTGATATGAAACCCCTCTTTATTTATGAAGGAGATATGATTAACCTAATTTGGATTTTACCGAGCAAATAGGCGAGGAGCCAGCTCTCCAGCATGGTGCTCTTGTGCACAGGCATGTTGCCGAGCAGAAGATTATATTTGCCGACCTAAGAAAACAGTTATATAGTTATGATTGAATTCTAACAGAATAATGATAAGTTCCATACCTGAATAGCTCCGGAGTAGTTTTAAACGAATAGGAGGCCAATTCGACTTATAACGAGGTGTTAACAGTTGAATTGAGATAAGGTTCGGAGAGTCCGGATAAGACTTATCTTGTTAGAGTCCAATTGTAAAAAGTTTAATTCGTCTCAAATGAGGAATTTTGAGATGGGGAAGGAGTTGAATTAATGAGGAAGAACCCCTATAAAAAGGTAGACACCCGTGCGGTAAAAGTACACTGTAATTTGCTAATGCATGCATAGATGAGAGCTTTATAGATTGAGTACTAACTTTTAATGCATGCATAGAGAGTACTGACCTTTTAATCATCAGAGTGCCTTCTTGCCAACTAGAGGCGGAGCGTTCTTTGTTTACTATCTTGCAGATCAGTTTTCAGGCGAGTTTAAGCGCTTTTGTGTTTGGTCGCAGATCGAAGAACTAAGTTTTAAGGTAAAGAAGTTTTTAACCGCTCACAATTGGCACCGTCATGGCAAATACTCAGATCACCAACCCAGATGGGAAACGGACGAGCGATAGGTCCAAATCCCCACTGCTTACCCCAGAGAAAAGAGAACCAAACCCACAAGATGTCTAGAGAGATAGGGAGAGGTCTCGTTCTTATGTGGATGACGATACCAAGACAACAAAGAGGCACATGAGGGACTAGGATTTACAGGGGAGGAGGGAACGGGCGAAAGATGATTAGATGGAACAAGAACTCTCCCTGCAAGATCAGGAAATCAGGGAGCTAGAGAAGGCCCTGGAGAAAGAGCGCTTGACTAGCACTCCTCAGACCAAAACTGGGGATGCTAGTCGTACTGGAAAGTAGAGTCGAAAAATCAACACCCATCCCGACCAAACGCGAAGTCAGGAGCAATCAAAAGGGGGGAAGCTCCCATTGGGGGGTGATTCCTCAAAAAAAAAAAAAAAAAGGATCCTGCTCAAGTAGCGGGCGCCTAATCTGGCTCAGCCTCTCTCTTACAATGTAAGGGAATAGCTGAACCAGCATCTAGAAGAGTGCAAGACGATGCATGATTCTGCCAAGAAGGCAATACAACAGTTGGCTTCCTCCACTCTCCATGGCAATAGAGGGAAAGGCCTTGCCGAGGAAGTTCGTCCACCCTGAGTTCCATCTCTATAATGCAAAAACCGACCCAATGGGGCACATAAAGAGATTTCTCCTAGCAATAGTCCTGCATATGGGGGATGAAGACCTCTATTGCAAGATATTTACTTCGAGATTTGGGCGAGATTGCTCTCAACTAGTACCACAAGCTTTCTCCTCGTTCCATTACCAGTTGGAAATAGTTGGTAGAGATTCGTGGCAAGATTTCTCACCAACCGATCTCAGCCTAGAGTTTGATTCTCTGATGGCCATGAAGAAGAAGACGAAGGAGATAATCGGGACTATGTGTGCAAGGGGCTATGTACAAGAAGATTGAGGACTGCAGCAAAAAGTATGTTGTGGCCACTTTTAAGTTGAGTTTGCTTGTTCGCGAGAAGTTGCATGAGTCCATAACCATGAACCCAATGGATACTCTTCCCGAGCTGATGGAAAGAGTGGAGCAGCACGCAAATGTGGAGAAAAAGATCCTTTGAGAGACAGAAAGGGACGCTCTTAAAGCCCAGGAGATCAATGTGATAAAGGGATCGAGACAAAAGGGTAAAATCCAAAAAAGGATAAGGAGGAAGTTATGTTTACGAGGAGGTACTACGTTGAGACTAAACCCCAAGCCTACAAAGGTCTGAAGCATTGTTTTGAATACTGGATCAGTTTGAGTACCGATTTTCCTATTAGTACGGTACGTATCCGTACCGATCATGTACCGGGTACCGTATCAGATTTACCGCAACTATCAATATATATATAAACTATAGAGAGAAAGTACCAAAAAATTAATTTTTTTCGCAACTCTTAAAAAAAAAAAATTCAATATCGGCCGATATGGCCAGTATGAGCCAGTACGGGCCGGTATTAAAAACAGTATGGTACTAAAAGTAATTGGTATCGTTTTTATGCCAAAACGGTACGTACCAGCCGGTACGGTACGGTATTCACAACCTTGGTCTGAAGACAACTTTCAATATACAAATGCTCCTTCTGAGCATAGATGGCCAATGAGAAAGAGGCCAGAGCGCAAAGGCGCAAGGCTGGACAATAGCATCGTGTGTTGGAGCTTGGGCAGAAGAGGCCAAGGACGCCAGACGGGCTGAGCATGGAGATCTCCTTCATGGAGAAGGATCTTGAAGGCGTTCAAGTCCCACAAAATGACGCCCTTGTGATCATGTTGAAGATCAGCAGGTTTGACACAGAGAGAATCCTAGTCGACCAAGATAGTTTAACAGAGATCCTATACTATGGACCTTCAAAAAGATGGGTTTGAACCAGGTTGATCTTAAGAGGGAAAATATTCCTCTTAATGGTTTTAGTGCGGAACCCGTATGGCCGTTGGGTGTAGTCACCCTTCATGTTCGGGTCGGAAAGGTGACAATAGATACAAAGTTCTTGCTAGTTGGTGTGTCTTCCGCTTACAACGCGGTATGGATGAACAGAATGGGCGCGATACCATCCACTTACCACCAAGTTATTTAAGTTTTCAGGATCAAAAGGCATTAGATGTGGTTGGGGAAACTAGAAGCTTGTGAGAATCTATTTTGTGGCTTCCATCAATAATAAGCCTGCCGCCGAGCTAGTTAAGTCAATAGAAGTACCCAAACAGCCGGTCCTGGAAGACTTGGAGGAAATTCAATAACTAGAGTTGTGGAGAATCTAAAGAAGGTTCCATCTCACGAGACGAACATGTAGAGGTTCTTCGTTGGAAAGAGCTTCTCGAACAACGTGTTAGATAGTCATTTAGGATACTAGACCTCCCGAATGGCACTGACTTCAAGTAGCTGATCTACTTCTTCGATTACGACTTCTGTATACTGACCCGCGGCCTCATTCTTTTCTGTACAACGAGTTCATATTGAGGATCAACATCAGGTGGTAGCAGAAGATACTCCTGGCATCTCCTGGGGAGTCCAATGACATCCTAAAAGTCTATTTGGATTTTGTCTAAGCATGCTAGAAATGCAGTATTGCTTAAAGAGGGCGGTGTTGAGCAGAAGCCAATCTCTATGTGAGCAAGATACTTCTAGATGTTGAAACAATGTACTTATCATTGGAGAAACTAATTTTAGCATTATTTGTGGCTTCAAGAAAGTTGTAACATTATTTTCTTACTCACACTATAGAAGTACCCGCAAAATACACAATCGATGCTGTCCTAAGAAAGGCAGATCTTTTTGGAAGAATGCAAGCCTGGTCAGTTGAGCTCAACAAATGTGATATCAGTTATCTTCCCCAAACGGCAGTGAAGGGACATGTCCTAGCAGACTTCGTGGCAAAGTTTTCACCAAACCAGAATGAAGACAACACAGGGGAGGCAAAACTACCTGTTCCCAATCCGGAGGTGCAAAAGTGGAGAGGAGCCGAATTCCACACCTCATTGCAAACTATTTGTGGATGGTTCAGTATGTACCAGAGGATCTAGAGTTGGGTTAGTTTTGTTTTCTCCAGAGGGGCTAGCCTTAGAGCAATCCATCTGTCTCAACTTCAGTGCTTCAAATAATGTAGTTGAATATGAAGCATTCTTGGCCGCACTCAGAAGTGCCCAGCAGCTCGGGACAACAGATCTCATCATTCACTGTGACTCTCAGTTAGTTGTGAATCAAATATCTAAAGAGTATGCAACCAGAGACGAACAAATGGCCTCTTATGCGGAGAAGGTAAAAGAGGAGTTGTAGAAGTTCTCCAAGAAAGATTGTTCAGGTGGGCTCTAGGCAGAATAATCATGTTGATGCCTTAGTTTGTTTGGTATCGAGAGTACCATCTGAGTTTTGCTGAACAATTTGCATTGATTTTTTGATGCAGCCACTCATAGAGGTTCAACTAGTCGAGGAGGCTTTGGACCTAGACCTCGGCCCAAGAAGATGAACCCTATAATTCTTATTTGAAGGAGGGGAGACTACCAGAAGACAATAAAGAAGCTCACAAGGTCAAAATCAAGTGCATCGGATTCTGGTTGTCTCTAACAAATCAACTGTACAGGAAGTCTTTCGTGACTCCATACCTAAGGTGCGTACACCCCAGTTTGGTGCGGCAGTTCTTATTTGAGATTCATGAAAGGGTGTGCGGAGCCTCGCAAGAGGAAGGAAATCTGGGACTTTTTTCGTTGGAACTTGAAGGTTTGGGCAATGGAGGGTATACAGAGAAATTTTTTAGAAACTAGAAAGAGGGTTTTCTCAATAACAAGGGAAGAAGAACAATGAAGATGAAAAAGTGAATGTGAAACAATAAATATAGGCGGTGAAAAAGAGACATTAGAAGTTGCGTGTGTGAAAGGTCACTCTGATTATCACAAGCTGATATAATACATCATGACGCATTTTATGCGGCTGTACAACTTCAAAGAGTCGAATAGAGGATATTAGCCCGAGTAAAGCGCATTTGGCCAATGGGTGTTGAGAAAAATAAAGAAGAGATAAGTTTTGCTTACCATGTTTGCTTAGAAGAGAGTAGCCAAAACTGCGGACAATAGAGTGAGGTAAATTCTGATTAACCTAGTTAGATTTTTACAGAGTAAATAGGCTAGGAGCCAACTCGACTGCTCTTGGACATGGGTATGTTGTCGAGTAGAGAACTATATTGGTTGATATGAAAATGACGATTAAATAATTATGACTAAATTCTAACAGAATTAGGATAAGTTTTAGATCCAAATAGCTTGAGACCGGTTCTAAACAAACAAGAATGATAAATCCTACGCCAATTCGACTTATAACAAGGAGTTGAAAGTTGAATAAAATGCTAATTGTAATAGATAAGGTTCGGAGAGTCCGGATAAGACTTATCTTGTTAGAGGCCGATTGTAAGAAAGTTTAATCCGTCACAAATGAGGAATTATGAGATGTGGAAGACTCAAATTAACAAAGGAGAACTGCTATAAAAAAGGCAGACACTTGTGGGGGTAAAGGTACGTTACAATTTGTTATTGCACGATTAGATTTGTGAGCATCGGAGGGCGCAAAAATTAAGTTTCAGGCGAGTGTGAGAGCTTGTGTGTTCTGCCGCAAAAATTGAGAAACTAACTTTTACGGTAAATAAGATTTTACCCACTCACAGTTGAAAACTATCAAAAGGGTAAATGAAGGTTATACTTTATGCACATATCACGTATCCTTGATGCAGTTTCTGAACTATTATAGATAGTCGAGAGGGTTTTGATTAACCTAGAGTATCATCACTGAACCTTTGGCTGTTACTGATGGTGCCAAATGCGAATAATGCTTTAATTATTCCTTACAAAGTAGTTGCTAGTGTTAGAAGTGTAGAATAAGTTAATGAGAAATATGGTTCAAATGAAAATGACCAAGCTGGAGTTTTCATTTGGAGAGGCTAATGCAAGACCTCCCTCTTCTAAGTCCTAACCATGCCCATTTGTATGTAATCTCTTTTCTGTCACTTTGATCTCCTTGTACTGTCTGGCTTCGCCTGTTGATAGGCTGTAAACTGTGTGTGTGTGTGTGTGAGAGAGAGAGAGAGAGAGAGGTATGATGATGAGATATGGAGCAAACATATGAAGAGAGGGGTATGATAATGGCGAATGAGATATGGATGCAGATTGCCGTTTGAATCCACAGGTTATTCGATGGTGGATGATACACCAATTGGTGTTGCTTTGGGTGTTTGATGAGTTAATCTAGGCATAGAAGAAAGATTATGAACTGTTTGACAATTCACTTGTGGTAGGGATAATGCAATAGAGTCCAACGTGTGTTCCATGGTATCTCAAAGGAGGAAATCTTAGAAATGTCTTTGAAACAATTAGCTCTGTCTCTGTCTCTGTCTCTGTCTCTCGCTCTCTCTCACTTCACGTCGTATGAATGGGGAAGCATTGATTTCAGTTTCTGTAACCCAACTATAAATAAACCTAAAATTTTGTTTTGGATTGCCAACTACATGGAATAATTCGAATGTACTGTATTATGGTTTAGTGAGATTGCCAGTCCATGCGAAGTTTACATGAAAATTGCAGTTATACTGAAGAAACTGGAAGCAGTCATTCGCCTGGAATTAAAGACAGGGAAATAGTAAACACAATGAGGAAGTGTCAAAATAGCATCAGGGTGGCGTTGTCCTATCATAATCATCCTTTAACTATTTCGTTAAAGCAACAATGGCTGTGGCATTAGTTCCAGCCTTTCAGTTGCATCGATCTGTGTCTTAAGTTTGGAAGACTTTATTAATTGACACGTTAATGCACGTGTTTTGCACCTGACGCACAACCTGAAGAAGTTTTTCATAAACTCGTTAATTGCACTTGGCACTGCTCACTTCACTAAATACACGTTCATGCGGTTTTTGTTTCATCTGTTTACCAGCCCTCGATATGTCTCGTATTTGTGTAGTCTTACTTTTTCCATCTTTAAGTTGATTGCAGTAGAGTAGCATTACTCGTGTTTGGCAATCGCATTCTTACATGAACGCACAAACAGAGTTACATAATACACCTTGATGCATGTGTCTTGGACCTGACACGCAACCTAAGATGGAACGCTATCTCATCACCGAGTCTTGGCCATCTGGCATCACAAGTTCTTGAGCTGCTTTCTTCAATCTATGAACTGTTGCCATGATGTTCTTATGAAATATGTAGACTTCTTTCCTGAGCTTTTGCTTGTCACTGCAGTATTGATGTCAACAAAGTAGTGGAGTCCTACTCCGACATTGTTTACCTGAACAAGAAAAGAAAATTTCAAGCAGAGACATTGGGCTTGCCTCTTCCAAAGCATAAATGCTCACACAGAAGCTTTAGTTCTGTAAACGATTCTTCTCCTAATGAAAAACCAAGAGTAGACGACTTTGACACCAGCATAATCAAGGGTAAAATGATTGGTGTTACAAAAGATGATCAGCCAGAAATTGAGTCGGTGAAAGGTAGTAACAGTTATGGGGGAGATTCGGACTCTTCCATGTCGTCCGCTGAAGCTAAAATGCAATCAGAGTATCGAAAGACACGTCCTGTGGATATGCCTTCCACTTCTTCTGTTAATCAGGGCAGTAGCTGTTTCAAGAACAGCCTCTATTCTATGGAGAGCAGAATAGTTGCTGAATCTGGTGTTGACAAAGGACAATCACTGTATATTGGCGGAGATACTAATTTTCCTCGTAACGACTTTGGGCTAAAAGCTTTTGTGAGTTTTGACGAGCATCAGCTAGAGTTTGGGAACCACATAGATTTCAGTTGCTTAGAACATGAAAATGACGGCATTGACATGTCTACTGATAAGGAACTTGAAGATATGCTCTACTCCGATGCATCGCCTCCCAATGATTATGTTCTTTCATCTGGGAGATGGAGTGTTAACCAAGGCAATATAGCTTTCTTGCACCATTTGTAGGAGCACAAGAAGATTATGACACCGATGTTTGATAGTTTGCAGCTTGACCCATTTACAATCCCATCGTAACCCGTTTAAACTCAGAAAACAGCATGTTGGAAATGAGTTGCCCATTTACAACTCACCGTAGAATATGGGCAGGGTACGAGTGGGCGGATAAATGGGTCTGGGTTGAGATCGCCACATCTACAGTTTGTAATCAGGAAACGATCTCATTCAGTGGAAAAACAGTGGTTTCTTATTGTGTGTGTGTGTTTTTTTTTCTAATCTTGTTCTTTCTAAAACTAGCTAACGTGAAAGCATTGCCTTTGTTTGGAATGCAGCCGCCAAGAAACCGACGATTGATAAAGAATTCGAGCAGTACTTCTCCATGCTTATGCTGTAGAAGAGATTCCTCGAGTTTGAAACCTGAAGATGTATATGTTGGATGAAGGTACTTGTTGCATGTGACTCTTTGTGCAAAACACGAGAATAATTCTTGTCTTCTACAGTTCCACTGGAAGGTAACTATTTATATGTATCCTGTATCCTAAGCTATCCATGTATTTATCTTCTACTGGATCCAATGTTACTAGAAACTGCTAATGCAATACCGAATTACGATTTGGAATGCACATTTTGAAATATGGTACACTTGCGTTCCAAACTAGTGAACGCAGCGATCCTGAGCTATGTCGAATTTTTTTTTTTATTTGTTTCCTTAATATTTTCCATAGGAGAACAAAATTACAGAAAACGTACCAAAAAATAGAAAGTACAATAGGATGAATGTAAAAGAAACCTTATCAAAATGCTCTAGAAATTATTTTCTATCAATAATTAGAAAAATAATTACCATTCATATAAAGTGAGCTATAGAAGTCTACTTTTAGCGTATAACCTTTTAGGAAATGTAGCGTACTGCATTCCCGTTCCCGTTCGGTGTCTTACGTAGGAACGATCTGCGTTGATAGCATAGGTCGGATCATTCGGTCGATATGTTTGGTCCTTATCCGGACCCGGAAAGAGCGAGATCACTTCTTATTGAGTGGTTAAGAAATTGTGCATTCCCAAGGGCGCAACTAGGAATTTAATTTACCCCGGGCTAAAAATAAACAGATCTAAAAAATGTATTGAATCCTAAATATTAGGACGGGCTAAAAATTCTTGTACTAAAATTTTACACATGAAAAAAAAAAAAATTCATCAGCAGCCTAGGTTAGCCCACAAGTACTTCTGCCACTGTGCATTCTCAGTTTCTTGCACTGGTACGTACCGGTTTTTCTATTGGTACGATACGTACCGGCACCGATCATCTACCGGATACCATATCAGATTTACCGTACATACATATTTACATATATATATATACACAGACACACACCCCATAGAGAGAGTCAAAAAAATTAATTTTATTTTTCTCAATTCTTAAAAAAAAAGGGCTCGGTACCGGCCATATCGGCCGGTATTAACCTGTACTTGGCCGATACGAGTTGGTATTTAGAATGGTCCGGTATTAGAGGTATGTGGTACTGTTTTTAAGCCAAAACGGTACGTACCGGCCACTACAGCCAGTACCGGTAAGGTATTGATAACCTTGGGTCCAAACCCCACATTAAGGATTGAGTGGTCTTGGAGTACCGCCACGTTATGCCTCCACAAGTTCCACCACAACGTATTTAAATAGGACCAAGTGCCAAGTGTGTGCACGAGAAACATCGTTGTTGCTTGATAAAATATCATCTCAAGCCATGTCTGAGCATGAGAAACATCTGCTTTGATTCGAAGCAAAATGATGACACAAAGAAAACTAATGAACAAGTGAAATTTGTGGGCGTTTAAGGTTGTCCCTTAAGCCACCAACCGAAGTGACATTCAACTTTTTTGATAATTCAGATTAATTTACACGTATCTTGATTTAATATTTGAAAGATTAATCTCACCGTTCAACTTGTGGAACATTTTCTTTTTGGAAGAGGGTCCTCTCCATTAGGAGAATAATCGGGATTGGGCCCGTCCAATTTTGCTCTTTTTGGGCTTATTCTGGTCTTGCTTTATTGATCAGAATTGTTTATTTTGTGAAGCTCGTTACGATGATCACTCAAGTAAAAAAAAACTCACGAGGATAAAAAATTGATGAATACGATTTCAAAATACATTTGTCTTAGAAACAACATATACTTTTTGACGAGCTTTACAAAATGAACGATTATTATACTTTTTGACAAGCTTTACAAAATAAACGATCATTCAACTCGGCCCCGGGAAAAATCTGAAAAATTTCTTTTAGCTATTTTCACCAACTGGAGAGGATGCTGCTCCCTCTTTCTTTTCTCGTCTTCATTAGGCACATTCAAATCAAAGCGAAACTGATAAATAATAGTTACAATGTGAAACTTGATACAAAAAATATATAAAAAAAAAAAAAACTCAACCCCAACGTATTAATGGTTAATTATCCGGGCAGCGGGCAGCCAATGGGTCAAAAGTCAGCACTGTGGAAGATCGGACGGCGGCGGGGGTAACTTCTGATTTGGTAGTGGCCCATCCATCACTATCCATGCCATCCTCAAACCCCAGCTTGTGTGCACATCAAAATGGCAGTGCATAAACCAGACCCCTGTTTTGACATGGAAACAACCATTATTAGTTCAAACAACCCAAAATTTTTTTTTTTCTCTGTAAGATTATTGATAAAATAGGTTAATTGAATATCAACAATATACAGGGCCGGTCTTGAGTATTTGACGAACCTGGATTATCTGCAAGGAAGCGAATGGCAGCCCACCCACCGGAGGGAACCCCAGCCGTATTCCTCTCCACCGGATCTACCAAATTGAAGTTTTTCGGGTCCTTATTTGGGTCAAAATTCCCAAACCCTTGACCAACGACAAAGAAGTTAAACCCATGTAGGTGAAGAGGGTGGCTCTCCGCCCCAAGAATACTCGTATCCTGCATAATCAACTCCACGCTAGTATTAAACCCCAACACAACCGCCTTCGTTCCGTTTCCCACCATTGTGTTGTTGGGCGGCGTCCCCGTATAGTTAAACGGAACAGGCGGGTTCGTCGGAAAATCCGTCGAATAAACGCCGTAAGATTGGCCAGAGAAATGTGATTGTAACATAGCTGTTGTTGGGAGGGCAAATGAGATGTTATTGACAGCAGCAGAAAATTTCGTGCCGTTGGGTCCTTGGCATGTCATGTTTTTTGGGCAGGGGAATGACCCTAGCCCAACTGTGAAGAAGAAATGCTTATCCACTGTTTGGGGGACGTTTGCCGGGAACTGGGGACTAGCCAAACTCCGAAATTGTTTGGTAAAATTCGCGACGAATCCGGTGGCGTTGAACAGTGGTAGGGTTGGTTTGTACAGGGGAAGTTTTTTGATATGAGGAGATGGGTTCTGTTTGTATTCAAGTATCGCGGCAACGGTGGAATTGTCGAAAGTGCCCTGGCCAGTGAAATATGGGCTGGCCAAAATGAGGAAGGTGGCGTTAGGTGGAAAAGGTTTGGTTTTGAGAAGAACGTTTGTGGTTTGGCCTGGCGTTATGACAAGTGTGTCTGTGACGAATGGTTTTATGTAAATTGCGTCTGCTTCTACGACGGTGAAGGTGTGGTTGGCGATGCTAAGGAAGAGTTCGTCGTTGAGTGCAGCATTGATTAGTCGGAGGAGATATGTCTTCCCTGGTTTCACCTTCAACTTAAAAGTATCTGCAGATACAGAAATAGACTTTGTTAGAGCTATTTACTTTATCTAGTGTTCTTGAAGCAATCGATGCATTAGGAGTCTTTTCCATTAGTGTCACATCTAAGTCTCATATTAATATGAACAAGGTTAGAACATAAATGTTTCATGCATATATGGACATAGATACGTTTAGGATCGTCGAATGCATGTGTCGCTCATATAATTATGAAGATCTCCACGTACATTCGACGATGCTAGATATATCTGTGTTCCTAGATTTTTTCTATTAATACGAGGTAGAAAAATTTGCTAAAACAATGCTCTAGGATTGATTGAATAATTTCTCCGTCACTTAGCTTAGAAACTTTTCATGATTAGGCTAAACACACACGTGCAAGCTCCAAAGTGTTGCTGTGGTGATAAGCCACCAAGGTATCGGCTTTGAGTCTCATTTTGTTTTACATCTCAGTTTGGGACAATTTAGGCGTATTTTGAATAATTTTTGAAGAACAAATTTCACCGTTCACTATCAGGAACCCAGTTTGGGCAAAGTCATGTATGGACTGACCCTATAAGATTTGATAACATCTGAGAAGTTTTGAACCTGAAACCTTAAGAGAAAATAAACCTCTAAACATCAAATCTTAATCACTAGGAAACGGGGCCCTATAGTAAGTCACCTCACCTCACCTCACCTCAAACCTTAACTAACTCTCTTTCGCTTAGGGATGAAAATAGGACGGATCGGGGTCGAATTTGACTGTCCCTGTCCCTGTCCCTGTTTCCCGAATCCAAAATTCACCTCCATCTCGTCCCTTTGCCTCCACCATCCGGCACAGCTTTGATTACCCTACGGCCTTTGCATACTTCATCTCCGGCGACTGAGGCGACGATGGGAGTATTTTTTGGCTTTTGCTATGATCTCCGTCAATCTCGTTTCTGCGATCTCCACTGTCAGATCACCACCCTCTTCATCACGATGTTCATTGGTTGATCTTCAGAGGCTTCTCGGTGGTTTAGGATTTAGGTGTGACTGGAGGTTTCTATCCCCGTGGTTTACGCATTTGATAGTTTGTGTGTGATTATGGATGTTTCTATCTCTATCATTTAGGATTTTCAAGTGAAGGTCAATTATGTAAAATAACTTCTTCCGTTAATGGCGTTATTGATTTGTTACAATTGGAAACATCAGGAGGATATTGGAATAATTAGAAGATTAAGTAATACCGAGTGATAAATTAAGGGATTTTTTTGTAAATTACAAAAAAAAAAAAAGAAGACAATTTACCTTTAGAAGAACAATTGTATAAGGGTCCTGGTAGGCCATTGATGGTGTATGCATCCGAAACATTTGGTCCAGCTCCTGTTTGAAGAGCCTGGCTTATCACTGCCTCAGGATCTACATTCCACCATTCTCCTGCAATCCTCCGAAATCATGAATAAATATACCAAGTAAAAATCCAAATTTATGCCCTAAACAGTGCCATGGGACATAGTCATGATGTAGTTACCAAGAATGATGGTGACCTCCTTGTAGGGTTTTTCAAACGGGTAGGTTTCATTGCGCCTAGGGAGGATGATAAGGGGTCCGTATAACGTTGATCGCATCCACGAAATGTGAGCATGCCAGAGCAGAGTTCCTCTCTGTCCTGTGATTGTGAAGTTGTACGTGTATGTTTGTCCTGTTTGGATCGGACATTGTGTTATGTAAGCTGGTCCGTCAGCCCAACCGCTATTCAATTGCCGAACTCCATGCCTAAAAAAAAACGAAGCTAGGAAAATTCATGCTAGGTATACGATCATTGAAATGGTTAGACAAATTAAATAAATACAGGGTTACGTCGTTTTTTTATTTCCATACCAATGAATGGTTATGTTGTTCGAGACATGGTTAACCACCTTAACAAGAACTCGATCACCTTCCCTGGCTACTAACGGTGGCCCTGGGTACTTTCCGTTCACCGTTACAAGACTCTTTGTGGTGCACAATCTTGTCACGTTTTGTGATATAATCTGATAAATTTGAAAAAATATATCAAAAAAAAAATAAAAAACCCAATACAAAAGTAAAAACAAAACGATATTGCTGAAATAATTTGCAGATGAAGAAGACTAGTGAGGTACATTGAATGTGTAATGCCTTGTTATGCACAATGCATATTGTGGCATAAGAACTAGAACACAAAGAACAAGCAGAGTTGCCATGGAAGTAGAGGAGAAAATCTCTCTCTCTCTCTCTCTCTCTCTATAGATTAGGACCAAGTTATATGAAGAGTTTACGAGGCCAAATAAATAGAGAGGAGATTAGGTAGAGAGAGAAATGAAACTAAACTAAAGTTAATGTAGTTGTACAATATTGTTGAGATGTTCACCTTGCATGGTTTGGTTCTCTTTTTGGTTTTGGTCAAGTTTAATTTTAGAGTGATAATCAAGTAAAATAATCTTCTTTCTCCACCGTCTTAATTCTGTTTGATTACGTGAATGACTTTGGAACGTTCTAGCCAACTTATTCAAACACAAGAGGTAGAAGTTTCCACCGCCTAAAATTTTCGATTTTTTTTTTTTTTAATAGCCAAAGTATCTGTCCAGCTTAATTTGGGTATGCCCAACCTATTATAGACTAGTCTTCAAGCTCTTATTAGGATTACACGTTTAGGGGGTTGGGGGGTGAGATTTTCTTTTTGGAAAAGAGAAGGACCGAATGTAGATTTTTTTGTTTTTTTGTTTTGTGTGTGTGTGGTTTGGGGGGGGGGGGGGGGGCAAAATTTATGCCTCGGTTTTCTGAAATTTTTTGAAGTTTTTGGAGGGCCCAAGCTTCTTCGGTCTCCATATAATTCTGCCCTTGCCTCTAGTGTCCCCAAGTAAATGGTTTTCGAATATTATTGATAGTGCTTTTTGATAATTTTTATGACATTTTATGGAATTCATATCAAATTTTTTGAATTAATTATTTGTCTTGGTATAAGAAATTTAAAAAACAAAAATTATAAATCAACAGTTTTAAAAAATTCACTAATGACTAAAACAATAGAAAAATAATAATTTTCTACTATTGTGTTTAGCGTCGTCTTATTGGGGCTTCTTTCATTATTGATCTATATTTTTTGTACTTTTTTAATTTCTCTCGTCATTATGAATGGGAGAGAAAGTTGATAAAAAGATATTAAAAAATCACAAATTATCAAATAATACTCATTGTTTTAAAAAATAATTTAGTCCAAGCTCATCTTTAGATAACGTAATTTTCATATTGACCTTCTTGTAGTTGAGAATCACAATAAATTTTTGTTGTTTTTTGACTAAATGTCTGGCATTTCAGGTTTTAGAAATGTTACACGCATAATTGCCCAAATACATTCACACCAATACATTTGTGAATGTGTTTATGCAAATGTGTGTGCGTTATTAGATCTCTTTGTTCATATATACACAATGAATAAAATTATATTCGAGCCAACTTCTCAGTAGTCTCTTTTTTGGCAATTATAATGTGCAGTTGGCGTTTTGTGGGTTCATACGAGTCCATTTTAATGAGCGGAACAATTTATTTTGCAGATCTCGTTGAGAACGTACATCAACCACATTAAAACTTATATTAATCGTTATCGCTTAATACCTGTTTGGATTGCATTTTGCCATTTATGTTTAGAAGGTGAGTTCGGCTAAATTGGATCAAACCCATAAAATCCAGTTTTATAAAGCTTCGATCAAGTATTAATCAGTATTCGATTACCATGATTTTGTAAAATATTTGATATTCTTGGCGAGATCTACAAAATGAATGATTTTGATTATTGAAGTTGACCCGTTATGAGTCCATAAAACTGCACGTGCGATCTTTTTTTTCTAGGTGAAGATTACCTTGTCTGTACTCGTGACTCTTTAGCCCTTATGTAGCTTTTTTTGGGGGGCAAAAAATAGGAAATGTAGCTTTTTAGGTGAGAAAGTTGTAGGTTTTGTTTTATTCATTAGGCTCTAATTTGTTTTTGAAGTTTTTGGAGGGCCCGAGCTTTTCTGATCTCTCTATGTAATTCCGTTTGACTATGTATTTTGATAATTTTCATGACATTTTATCAAATTCACGTCATGTTTTTTGGATAAATTATTCGTCTTGGCGTAAGAAATCTAAAAAGTAAAAAATTATGAACCAACAATTTTAAAAAGTTCAGTAATGATGAAAAAAGTAATAATTTTCTACTACTGTGTTTAGCGTCGTCTTATCGGGGCTTCTTTCAATATTTTTTATGAAAAGGTATACAAAAAAAGGGTAATTTAAATCAGAATCCTTTCTACTTCTCCAAATTAGCGTTTCATCCCATACATTTTTCAAACTTATGTTTTTATCCTATAATTGTATGGATAGATGATTTTGCCATTACTTTTGAAAAGTAGTTTAACATCTTATCCTGTGATTAGTTAATATTTGAATTGTTTGGTTTAAATCTGCAGCACGTTTTTAGGCTTAAAATATGGGATCACAAATCTCTTTAGGAATATTATTCTCGGATCAATTAGCAGGTTTTTAGGCTTAAAATATGGGATTACTATTATCTTTAGGAATATATATACCGAAATGGCAGTTGAGATTCTTTTCCAATCATATCCCCGGATCAATTAGATTTGGCCAGAATATTTACCATTTCATGTTACTGAGTCGAATTGAAGTTCTCCGACAGGAAGTCTTCCATCACCGGACCGGGCGGTACTTTGTTCTCTGTAATAATTGGAGCACCAAACAAAACGTTAACATTTGGTAAGTTCTGATAAATACAAATTCACTATCACTATTGATTTTACTGTCAGAATGAAACAAACCATCACTCTAAAATATAACATCAGAGTCAAATTTACCACCACTTCCGAAAAGACCACCAGACTGAAGAAATTACCTTCGCTATCAACTATACCATCAGAGTGAAATATACCATAACCGCCAAATTTACCATCGGTCTCAAATGTAATATCACTTTCAAATTTACCCCCTACAGCAAATATACCATCACTACCAGCCGTACTATAACAACTGAAACATACAATCACTTCAAAATTTACCAATTTATCAAAATACACCAAATTACATTCGCTATCAACTGTACCATCAGAGTGAAATATACCATAACTGCTAAATTTACTATCGGTCTCAAATATAATATCACTATCAAATTTACTCCCTACAGCAAATATACCATCACTACTAGCCGTACCATAACAACTTAAACATATTATCACTTCAAAATTTACCAGATTATCAAAATACACAAAATTACTCTCTCTATCAATTGTACCATCAGATTGAAATATACTATAACCGCCAAATTACCATCAATCGAATGCCGTTCTTCTGGTCCGGTAGCAATCAAATCAAGTAGTCATTTTTCGTCGGAGTGGTGCATTTTTTATCTGCGTTTCTGATGGGTTGATGGAATTCGAAGACCCAGATCTGTGGCGAGATCCCAAAACAGACGATGGTGGCCGGATTTTCCTCGATCCCATAATTTTTGGAGATGACGTTTCCTGTTCCGGAGATGAAGACAATATTTTCGGTGGCCGTGTATTTAGGGATTATAGGCGTGGGTTTAGGGATTAGATAATAACAAGGGTTAAATAAACCAGAGGGTAGATTCGGTATTATTTGAAAAAAATGACTGAAACTTAATTTGCTAAAGTGCGTGAGATGAAAAGATAATAAATACTAAGAAAATGGACTGAAATATAAGTCCCCCTAAAAAAATCACAAATCATCAAATACTAGTCAATGTTTTTTAAAAAATAGTTTAGTCCAAGCTCATCTTTAAATAACGTAATTCCCATATTGACCTTCTTGCAGTTGAGAATCACAATAAATTTATGTTGTTTTTTGACTGAATGTCTGACATTTCAGCTGGTTTTGAGAAATGTTAGACACATAATTGCACAAATACGTACATTCGCACCAATACGTATGTATGTTAAACTGTGAATGTGTTTATGCAAATGTGTGTGCGTTATTAGATCACTTTGTCCAGATTTTCTTTGAGTATAATTATATGACAAAATGTTGTTTCTTCACCTCGTGCTTGAGCTCATTTTTTAGCTCGGCGAAGGAAAATTGGAAATGGTTTTCTTTTTCTCTTTCAATGCAAAAGTTTTTTTTTCTTTTCCACATCATGAAAATGCGATTTGCTCCAAGAAACTAATATATGTCATTATGCAATAAAGAAGATACTCCCAAATTCACCCAAAGAAAAAATAAAAGAGTATAGAAAAATGAAGCTAATCTACAGCAAAACAGTGTAGTTGAATAGTGTATCTATACATCCTCCTGATAGATAGATACAATGAATAAATTACATTTGAGCCGACTTCTCAGCAGTCTCTTTTTTGGTAATTGTAATGCGGTTGGCATTTTATGGCTTCATACGAGTCCACTTTAATGAGTGAAACAGATTATTTTGCAGATCTCGTTGAGAACATCAACCACACTAAAACTTATATTAGTCGTTATTGTTTAATACCTGTTTGGAACACATTTATGTTTAAAAAGTAATTTCAGCTACATTGGATCAAAAACCCATAAAGTACAGTTTTATAAAGCTCCGATCAAGTATTAATCAGTATTTGATTACCATGATTTTGTAAAATATTTGATGTTCTCAACGAGATCTACAAAATGAACGATTCCGATCATTGAATTTGATCCCAATATTATGAGTCCATACAACCCGAACTGCAATCTTTTTATGAAAATGTTTGTTTCCTTAATTTTCTATTATAAAATTCATACCTCCTTAGTCCTTTATGTAGCTTTTTTTGGGGGCAAAAAATAGGAAATGTAGCTTATTAGGTGAGAAAGTTGAAGGATTTTGTTTTACTCCTTCAATGATCATATTTTACATTTGATGAAGTCCCCATTGTATCTCTCCTATCTACCTCTTGGGCTGTATTGGCCCTCCAGAATTACCACTTTCCAACTGTATTATCTTTGAAATTAAGAAACTCTTTTCACTATTTGACAATGAACTACTGAAAGCAAATATTTCCACAGATTATGGGTTCATGTTCTTGCCTCACTATTTAATTGGTCATGTTTCCTTGTCATATCTGAAATAGCATATCTTAAACGGGAATTTTATATTTGCTATCAGATATAAATCCAACCTAAAGTTTCACAGACGAAATTATTCCTGCTCAGCTCAATTAAAACTCGATTAAAATTGGTTCGAAAGATTCGATTTATTTTCGGGCAAGGTTGAAGTCGAACAATCTACAGGTAAGAAAAGCCAGAAAGGTGGTAGGTTTGGTTTGATCCTGGACAGTTTGATCTAGGACAATGGTGTAGCCCATGGCCAATATTGTTCTGTGGGTATGGGTTTCCATGGAGTTTTTGTGGGTCTTATGGAATTTTCTTCTACAAAATCTAAAGGTCCAGACCAGCGCCCGTCCTAGAATTTTGGAGGCTCAAAGCGAGCTCTTCAATTAGGGTCTTAAGAAATTAAAGAGTTCGTGTGTTTTTTAAATGTACAAACCAAAAATTCTTAAAAAATTGTACACTCAAATAGATTTTCACGAATAATAATCTTCTTAAACTGTAATCTCCTTTACACTATTATTGATATTTTTTTTCTTGATATTGTGGCTATTTATAAAAATAAAAAAAAAGTTCTGAAATATAGATAAAGAGGAGTATAGAACTTTGCTTTCAAATAAGTCTCGACTTCTTAGTTATTTGCAAATAAGACGTGTATGGGTTCTTAAGAAATTGGGCTTATTTTATATAAAGACAAATTTCAAACTAGAAAATATACTAAATAGACCTACATGTTTGGGGGATCCTTTTTAAGGATTTTTTTTGGGGGGGGGGGGCTCAAATTGATCACTTTCTCTGTTTGTGCCCAGGGTCGGCTCTGGTCCAAACACGTCAAATTACTCCCTTTCTCTGTGAAATGAGCAAGGGAGGGCATGCATCCTTTATTCCATCTAATGTTGAATCGACAACCTATGTAGTATGTTTTGTATAAAGTCAAAGCTTCATAGGGTATTTTTGTCCAGGTGCAGATAGTCCGCATCTTCACAGACATGTCTATTTCATCGAGCATGTCTTCGTGACAGTGCCCGGATCGTTACCCTAGGAATTAGCTTATCGACTCCCCGAACAGGACTATAAGAATCGGTACTGAACACCCCCCCTAACAGTACCAAAACAAAACCTGGACTGAAAGGGAATGTGGAGCCTACTATTCATTATGCACAACAGAGCATGCTGCGTGCTAAAACAATATCATTTTGGTGCGTAAAATGCTGCCTAAAAAACATTCGGCCATTGCTAAACTATTCGGTGAATGTTTTGTGCGTGTCGTTTTGAGACACAACATGTCTTGTTGTGTGCAATATACAACAGAACTTTCAAATCCGATTGAAAGAGAGAGAATGGGAGACCCTGTCGTGCAGTGTGCACATCAAGACGTATTGATACATAAAAAACTATTCGGACACTGTCTAACTATTTAAATATTTTTTGTGTGTTTAAAAGATATTTCTTGATACATCATGTGCGGCCATGCTATACACGATGCATATATAGGAGGGAGGACCGACAAGTCTGAAAGACAGCCACAATATTGTGGTGGATTTGTAGTTACCATTTTGTTACACGTGTAATGTGAAGCCATGTTAAGTGATGTGATTATGGGTTAGACATGACGTAAAATGTCATCATTACAGCTTCACATGAAAAGGAAAATGAAAAACTGAAGTAAAAGTCATTTGAGCCTTAGAAGAGTTCATAATTATAAGGGGCCCCTTATGTATTTTTATAAACAAATTTCAATAAGGAAATTGCACTGACTTCCCCTGACGTTTCTAACAAATGCAGAGACAACCCCTAAGACTTTGAAAAATGTAATGACATCTTCTATTTTACAAACTATTATACAAATTTTCTCATGCTGTTAAATTGCCACAAATACCATTAGTTTTGAGGAATAAAAGATCAAAATATCCTTGTTAGTCTTGTTATCTCTCTCTTTTTGTATATATTTAGTCTTTTTTTTTGTGTGTGTGTGTGTGTGTGTAATACATTATATATATAATGATATGTGTTATATAACTATATTTATTTTATTTACTATATTAGATTTTATTTATTTATTGATCAAGTTTGTACAAATATGCATCTTATATTTTAACAATTAAAATTTTTTTACAAAAATTATATTTATAACTTAATGTATCTTGTTATATTTGTATTTTTATGTATATTTTACCTAATGAAAGCATCATAAAATAATTATTATGACTTTTAGTTTAATTTAATTTTCTTTAATGTTTCACTTTCTTTCTCTTATTTGAGCTTTAAATGATGAATCAAATTAAATTTGGTTCATATTAGTTAACTTTGTAAAATTGCTTATGCATCTTAGATTTTAATAAATATTATTTAATTTTATAAAAAATTATTTATTCTTAATGAATATCATTGTTTTTCAGTATATATATAGGACGAAAATATATATCTATATATATATATTATCTAATGGAAAGCACATATACATCTTAATCTATTATATTAAGAAAAAATTCTCATGAATTTGTTAAAAATAACTTATGTTTAACATGATGTTGCAGGATTTTCTTTTACTCCTTGAATCATATCTTGTATGAAGTCCACATTGTATGTCTCTCCCGTCTATCTCCTTGGGCTGCTTTGGGACAATCCCACTTTTCAATTGCACTCTCTTTGAAACTAAGAAACTCAATTCTCCATATGACAATGAGCTACTGAAAGCAAATATTTCTATAGATTATGGGTACATGTAACGACCCGTTCCCACCCTGTACAATACTGTCCATTTTGGTTGTCTAAACCTCATGCACTTTCCAGTAGGTCACTCATCCTTGGATTGCTCCAAGATGAGCACATTTAACTGTGAAGTTCCAATAGATTTTTTCACCATGAAGGCTTTTTAAAAGGCATTGTACTAGAAAGGTTTATAATCTTATAAATACCATCGAATTTACATCTACCAAGCGATGTGAGACCCTTGACCACCCATTCGGACGTCCCACTGAGACTCTATCTCCCGGACGCTGATCTCGCAGCTGGCACCACAGCCTAACTGGGGTATCACAATGTCTCTCACTTAGGAACACACGTCCTCATGTGGGGTCCAGATTTGTCTCACATTTTCGGTTGATGCAGGCTTTGATACTATTTGTAACGACCCGCTCCCTCCTTGTCCAATACTGCCAACTTTTGTCGCTCAAACTCCATGGACTTCCCAATAGGTCATCCATGGAGTCCGCTTTTGTCGCCCAAACCCCATGGACTTCCCAGTAGCTGAGCACAAGTAATGGATGACTTACTGGGAAGTCCATGGGGTTTCTCGCGGATGACCTCACTACAACAAAATTAGTGTATAACGACGAAATATTTTCGTCTCAAAAATTACGTTTTTCGTCACCAAATCATTAGGCGACGAAAATTTCCGTCTCTAATTTTCGTCGCCCATAGTTTCACGCAAAAGGTCATGGCGACGAAAAATACAATTCGTCGCCTAATATATTAATTGGCGACAAAATATTTCGTCGCCTAATGTAGGTATTTAGCGAGGAATTTTTTCGTCGCTGATATTAGTATTCTGCGACGAACTATTTTGTCGCTAACTACCGTCATTCGGGAGGAATTTATTTTCGTCGTTAATAGCTAGATTTTGAGACGATTTTTTTCGTCGTTAAATTGATTTCTATTTCAAAACAAATTACCCAGAAATCTCATTCTCTTTCCCTTCCTAGGATTCGAACCTTAGACCTCCACCCCACCAACACCTTCTGTACACCCTCTCTGACCACTGCGCCAAACACAATATTCGTAAATTATTTACAATATTTAATACTTAACATATGTTTAACATTATTTTTTTAAATATATGTTAAACATTATAATCTCTGTCTCTCTCTCTTCTCTCTCTCTCTCTTTGACTTAATTTTAAAGATATTAATTATATATTTTTATCTCTCTCTCCACTCTCTCTCTCTCCCCCCCTTTTGTCCCTCTATTTCTGTCCCCTCTCTCTCTCCCCTTTCTTTCTCTCTCTCTTTTTCTCTCTTTTAGGACATTAAATTAAAATTATTACACCTCATCTCTCTCTCTCTCCCCCTCTCATCTCTCTTAATTAGATTTATTAATTTGAAATTATTACTCTAATTTTTTTCTCTATATTTCTCTATTCTTTCCTCTCTCATCTCTCATCTCACCTCTCTCGTCTCTTCTCTCCTCTCTCTCTCTCACTCTCCCCCTCTCTCAAAATATTAAATTTAAAATTATTACATTATCTCTCATCTTTATTTCTACACTCTCTTCCTCTTCTTTTTCTTTGTATTTCTCTTTTAGTCTCACTCTATCTTTCTCTCTAACTCAAAATTCACAACCTATCTCTTATCTTTTTTTTTCTTCTCTCTCTCTCTCTCTAAATCCAAAATGAAAAATGTTAAATCTCTCTCTCTACTCTCTCTCTCTCCCTCCTCTTAGTAGTTGTACTAATTGAATATGCGCATATCTGCATGTGTGTATATATATATATATATATATATATATATATGTATATATATGCATATACACATATAGGGGATACATATGTCTTTAATACATATATATATGTATATGTATATTTGTATTCCTTATACATACATGTCTACAATACATATAATATATATGTGTGTGTGTGTGTGTGTGTATATATATATATATATATATATATATAAATGAATATATTTTTTCGTTAGCTTCAAAATTATATTTTTCGTCTCAAAATATATCATTTGGCGACGAAATATTATTTTTCTCACCAAATTTATATATATGGCGAATTATTATATTTTTTGTCTCCAAATAGGTATTTTGGGCAAGGAAATATTTTTTTCGTCTCCAAATATGTGATTTGGCGACGAAATATTATTTTTCTCACCAAAACTACTTATATTAGAGACGAAAAATATAGTTCGTCGCCAATATATATATTTGGCGACGAAAAAAATATTTCGTCGCCAAATGACATATTTAGAGACGAAAAATAAAATTTCGTCGCTAACGAAGTATATTTGGCGAGGAAAATAAATTCCTCGCAAATATTTTCAAAAAAACGACAAAATATCTTTTTCGTCGCCATATATACCCATTTGGTGACGAAATTAAATTTCGTCTTCCGATTTCGTCGCCATAAATGGTTTTTCTTGTAGTGCCTACTGGGAAGTTGATGGAGTTTAGACGACAAAAGCGAACAGTATTATATAAGGCGGGAGCGGGTCGTTATAGTACATGTGTTCTTGTTTCCTTATAAGAAAGGAAAATATTATATTCGCTATCGGATATCGGACCCACCTATCAAATTACTTGTGCTCAGCTCAATTAGAACTCAGGTAAAATTGGTTCAAAAAATTTGAAGCTCGATACATTTTCGGGCAAGGTTGAATAATCCCCTGGTAAGAATTAGGTAAGTAGGTTTTGTTTGATCCTGGACAGTTTGATCTAGGACAATGGTGAAGCCCCTGGCCAATATTGTTCTGTTGGTATGGGTTTCCATGGATTTTTTGTGGGTCTTATGGGATTTTCTTCCACAAAATTTGAAGGTCCAGACACATCAAACTGTACCAAAACAAAACATGGACTGAAAGCGCCTACGGTGTATTGTGTACAACAGATCATGCTACACTATCGTTTTAGTGCGAAAAATGCTGCCCGAAAAATGTTCAACCATTGCTTAACTATTCAGTTAATGTTTTGTCATTTTGGCGCACAATACGCCTTGTTGTGTGCAATATCACTACTAGAAAAAAGACTTTTTGCGTCAATTTTTTTGCGACAACAGTGTATGTCATTGCAAAAAATATTACATCTTGCGACGGCTGAATTCGCAAAATGTACTACTTTTTGCAATGGCGTTGTTTATATAGTACTTTTGTGACTAGAGAAGACTCCGTCACAAAATGTGAGTACTTTTTGCGACTTGAGATTTTTGTAAGTATTTTTTAGAAGACATATTATTATTAAAATTAAAAAATTTGGATTATTTTTAAAATTTTTAAAAAAAGTAGCATTAATTCTAAAACTAAAAAATAAATATTTTTGTGCATAATCTTGGAAATTTTTACCACACCAAAATAAAAAATTAAGTACTTGAGATATTTAATTGGTGCGATAAAAATAAATATTTATGCATGAAGCGCTTTATTCTTTGATTCAAAAAATAGTATATTTTATTGTTTAATTTTCTTTTCTTTCTAGTTTGAATTGGCCAACCGTAATAAGTTTTTTCAACAATCAATTTGACAATTATTTAGCAAAAAAAAAATCAATTTGACAATTAAATTTAATGTGTAATTAAATGAAAGATCAATAGATACATGATTGAATCCAATTTCTGTATAGGCACGTACATATTGTATTAGTTCATGAGAGATGGGTTGTTCCTATTGGATTTCAACCTCAAAATATTTAATAATTTTGTTAGAATTGTTCTTAAGTTAAATAATAATAATAATTGTAGACATTACAAATGGATTGTGTTGTTTATGAATGATTGTTGTAACGTATTTGCAGCCTTATAAAAAATTAATTAAAGAAAAAAGAGGCAATTAACCACCAGCGGTCATATTTTTATTTTTGGAAATTATCACTTGCTCACTCGCGTCGATTTGATAGTAAACCCAAACCCCAAACCTATACGCTAAACCCTAAACCCTAAACCTATACCCTAAAATCTAAATCCAAAAATCCTAAACCCAGAACTAAGAACCTGAATCCTGAATCCTAAAACCGTGTTGTGCTAATTATAAATCCCGCGACATCTCTTTGTCGATCAAAAATTAATACCTGATATTAAAAATATGAGCTCTCGTAGTAGGCCGTCACCTCCCATGCTCTCTCTCTTCCTCTATTTTATTGCAATGGCAAAATATCCCGTTGTAAAAAGTACAACAGAATACACAATAAAAAATGTCAAAATTTTATTTTGAATTATTTTTCGTATTTAGTGTATTTTTTTAATTTTTAAATATAGTATTTTACTTTTTAGATTCATTTTGTTAAGACGATTCAATAATTTAAAAAAAAACTGAATGCAAAATTAATAAATCCAAAAAAATAAAAAAAAAGAATAATAAGTTTAATGCCTTGAATCCATCTAAATAAAGAATAATTGTTTGGTTGTAGCCAACCACACAACCTTTTTTTCTTTTAGAGTGATAATCAAGTAAAATAATCTTCTTTCTCCACCGTAGAATTCTGTTTGATTACTTGAATGACTTGGAACATTCTAGCCAACCTATTCAAACACAAGAGATAGAAGCTTCCTTCGCCTAAAATTTTCGGGTATTATTATAGCCGCGGTATTCATTCAACTTTGGGTGTCCAATCAATTGTCGACTAGTTCTCGAGGTCTTAAAATTAACGATTAGGCAACCCTCCAGTCGGGAACGGAATTAGGATTACACATTTGGGGGAGGGGGGCGAGATTTTCTTTTTTGAAAAAAAGAAGGGGCCGAATATAAGTTTTTTTTTTTTTTTTTGGGGGGGGGGGGGGGGGGGGGGGGGAGGGGGGATGTAATTTTTTTTATAATTTTCAAAATTTATACCAAGTTCTAAATTTTTTTGAAGTTTTTGGAGGGCCTGAGCTTTTCCAGTCTCCATGTAGTTTCACCTTTGCCTCTAGTGACCACAAGTAAGTGGTTTTCGAATATTATTGACCGTGTTTTTTTTTCAATTTTTATGATATTTTATCAAATTCGCATCAAATTTTTTGTATTAATTATTCGTCTTGGCGTAAGAAATCTAAGAAACAAAATATTATGAACCAACAGTTTTAAAAAGTTCACTAATAACAAAAAAAAATAAAAAGTAAAAATAATTGTCTACTATTGTGTTTAGCGTCATCTTATCGGGGCTTATTTCAATATTGATCTATATTTTTGTAATTTTTTGATTTCTCTCTTTGTGATGAATAAGAGACCACAAAAAATTGACAAAAAGATATAAAAAATCACTAATTATCAAATAATACTCATTGTTTTTACAAAATAATTTAGTCCAAGCTCATCTTTAGATAATGTAATTCCCATGTTGACCTTCTTGCAGCTCAGAATCACAATAAATTTTTGTGTTTTTTTTTTACTAAATGTCTGGCATTTCAGGTTTCAGAAATGTTAGATACATAAAAAGCACAAATACATTCGAACCAATACGTATGTGAATGTGTTTATGCAAATGTGTGCGCGCTATTAGATCGTTTTGTTCGAATTTTCTGCTTATTATATGCCACAAAATGTTATTTCTTCACCTCGCCCTTGAGCTCAATATTTTTTGGCTCAACAAAGGAAAATTGGGAATGATAATTTGTTTTTTCTCTTTCAATGCAAAAGTACTTTCTTTTCTTTATTATTTTTTTTTTCCAATGTGATTTAATTTGCTCCAAGAAACTAATATATGTCATATTATGCAATAACAAGATAGTCCCAAATTCAACCCCCCCAAAAAATTAAAAAAAGTGAAGAAAAACGAAGCTAATCCACAGCAAAACACAGTGTGTATAGTTGAATAGTGTATATACATCCCTCATATAGATATATATACAATGAAAAAAATTACATTCGAGCCGACTTCTCAACAGTCTCTTTTTTGGCAATTATAACCTGCAGTTGGCATTTTGTGGGTTCATACGAGTCCACTTTAATGAGTGGAATAATTTATTTTGCAGATCTCGTTGAGAACATCAACCACATTAAAACTTATATTAATCGTTATTGCTTAATACTTGTTTGGATTGCATTTATGTTTAGAAAGTGAATTCGGCTACATTGGGTCAAACCCATAAAATCCAGTTTTATAAAGCTTCGATCAAGTATTAATCAGTATTCGATTACCATGATTTTGTAAAATATTTGATGTTCTTGGCGAGATCTACAAAATGAATGATTCCGATCATTGAAGTTGACCATTCATAAAACACGAACTGCACATGCGATCTTTTTTATCCAGGTGAAGATTCTGTTGTTTTGTACTCGTAACACCTTAGTCCTTATGTAGCTTTTTTAGCGGCAAAAAAAAGGAAATGTATCTTTTTAGGTGAGAAAGTTGCAGGGTTTTGTTTTACTCCTTATGTTCTAATTTATTTTTGAAGTTTTTGGAGGGCCCGAGCTCCTCCAGTCTCTATGTAGTTTTGCCCTTACTTCTAGTGACCCCAAGTAAGTGGTTTTTGAATATTATTGACTATGTTTTTTGATAATTCACATCACATTTTATCGAATTCACATCACAATTTTTGGATTTAATTATTCATCTTGGCGTAAGAAATTTAAAAAATAAAAAATTATGAACCAACAGTTTCAAAAGGTTCACTACTGACGGAAAAAGTAATAATTTTCTACTATTGTGTTTAGCGTCTTATCGAGGCTTCTTTCAATATTTTTTATTTCTCTCGTGATGAATGAGAGAACACGAGAAGTTGATGAAAAGGTATAAAAAAAGTCACAAATTATCAAATAATAGTCTCTGTTTTTCAAAAAATAATTTAGTCCAAGCTCATCTTTAGATAACTTAATTCCCTTATTGACCTTCTTGCAGCTGAGAATCACAATAAATTTCTATTGTTTTTTGACTAAATATCTGGCATTCCAGGTTTAAGAAATGTCAAGACACGTAATTGCACAAATACATTCTCGATGAGATCTACAAAATGAACGATTCCGATCATTGAAATTGTCCCCGTTATGAGTCTATATATGAAACACGAACTGCACGTGTAATCTTTCTTTCTCGGTGAAGGTCCCGTTGTCTATTTCCTTAATTTTTATATTATAAAACTTGTACCTCTTTAGTTCTTATGTAGCTTTTTTGGGGGGAAAAAAATAGGAAATGTAGCTTATTAGGTGAGAAAGTCCTAGGATTTGTTTTTACTCCTTCAATCATATTTTTACATTTGAAGTCCCCATTGTATGTCTCTCCTGTCTTCCTCTTAGGCTGCATTGGCCCTCCACAATTCCCACTTTCCAACTGTATTGTCTTCGAAATTAAGAAACTTTTTTGACCATTTTTTGACAATGAACTACTGAAAGCAAATATTTGAACAGATTATGGGTTCATGTTCTTAATAGTCATGTTTTCCTGTCGTATCCGAAATAACGTATCTTAAACAGGAATTTTATATTCGCTATCAGATATCAATCCAACCAAAAGTTTGACAAATGAAAATACTCGTGTTCAGCTCAATTAAAACTCGGTTAAAATTGGTTCAAAAGATTTGAAGCTCGATTTATTTTTGGGCAAGGTTGAAGTTGAACAATCTACAGGTAAGAAAAGTGGTAGCTAGGTTTGGTTTGATCCTGGACAGTTTGATCTAGGACAATGGTGCAGCCCATGGCCAATACTGTTCTATGGGTATGGGTTTCCATGGATTTTTGGTGGGTCTTGTGGACTTTTCTTGCACAAAATCTAAAGGCCCATACAAATCAAACTCTACCAAAACAAAACCTGGACTGAAAGGGAATTGGAGCTTGCTTGCATTCTGCACAACACAGCATGATGCGTGCCAAAAAGATATCATTTTGTTGCGTAAAATACTGTCCGAAAAATATTCGGTCATTGCTCAACTATTCGGTCAATATTTTGTGTGCCAAAATAATGTCATTTTGATTTTGGCACACAACACGCTTTGCTGAGTGCAATGCACATCAGGGCCTCCAAGTCCAACTGAAAAAGAGGGAATGAGACCATGTCTTGCAGTGCGCACATCAGGGTGCATAAAAAACTATCCGAATACTGTTCAATTGTTGTCCTACTGTTTAAATATTTTTTGTGTGCTCAAATAATATTATTTTTATAAACTACACGTTTTACTATACACAATGCACGATAAAGAGTTCAACGTCCGAAAGACAGCCACAATATTGTAGTGGATATGTAGTTACCATTTTGTTACACGTGTAGTGTGGAGCCATATTAAGTGATGTGATTATGGGTTAGACATGACGTGTAAATGTGATCATTACAGCTTTACATGAAAAAAAAATGAAAAATCGAGATAAAAGTCATTCAAGCCTTAGAAGAGTTCATAATTATAAGGGGTCCCTTGTGTATTTTTGCAAACAAATTTCAATAATATCTCTACGGTATTTCAAAATTAAGATATAGCCTTCTTAATTCATGTTTCAACAAAATTTGGATTGTAAACCTAATTGATAATTCAAGGAAAATAAATTCAAAAGCAAGGAGCAATTTGAAAAAGATTTGACTATCGTGGAAGAAGTGCATCAAATCTCTTCAAGATCACCAAAAGTCCACAAAGAGGGCCAAAAACTACATGTAGAGTAGTTGATTTGTCGAACCACATAAAAATTATCGTCTCTATATGTGGGTGCGTGCATGTATGTTTATTTTTTAGTGTTCTACCCATAACAACTGGTATAAAAGCCTCGGACCCAGAAATTGTCCGATTTTTTGTCATCAATTCAAGGTGTCCAAAATTAAATTTGGAAGGCACTAGGAGATTCATTTCGTCAGTGTGGGGTCAACAGAACAAACGGTGCAAACAATTAACAACCGATGCGTCTACGTCAATTGTCGCAACAGAGCCCTGGTTGCCACTATTTTCTTTTAACAATTTTTGGTTTTGTTCATGGGATGGAAGAAGAAACATAGGCTTGGTCCAGCGTGGCTAGAGTCTCTGGATGATGTTACAATCAGGTTAAACCAAACCCGATTAAGCCTAGTTAACTTGATCCAATCCAATTGATCGACTAGACCTAGTGAATCCAACTCGACCCTATTGACTCAACTAACCATGTTGGCTCGGTAAAATTTTAAAAATTACAAATTAGTCCTTGAAGTTTTAAAACTTCCAGTTTAGTCCTTGAAAGTTTTAGGTATTGATTCCTCATCAAAAATATCATTCCAAATGCAACCATGATCTTTGTTTTCTATAAGTTCATACATACGTTTTTGTTCTATGCTTTTGGAGCTTAAAATGACTATATCAGGCATTTTTCAGGCCTAGAATCTTGACTGTGGTGGAGTTTGAAGAGTCCCATTAGCAGAGTCTCCTGAAATAGCGATGATAGAGCCGAAGGATCTAGAAGATTTTGATCGAGGTGGAGCTTGGTTTTGACTCAAGCATTGTTCGTAAATCTAGATAAATCTCTAGGGCTCACTTGGAGATCTTGATATGCTTTGATAATGCTCCTCTAAAGGGTTGTGGTAGGTTGTTTGACCTTTGTGGATCTTGAATGACCTTGTAATCTTTTGGAGATCATTTGGTGTCTTTTGATTAAGACTTGTTCCCTTACAATTGGGATCTGCTAAGCATGGTTGTATGAGCTACTGTTTGGTGATTCGGAATCACATTTGGTTGTTCTACTTGTTCGTGGTTCTCGGATACTTGGAGTTAAAGAATCTAGCTTTGGATTTTGGATTCCTCATCAATTTCCATTCTGATGAGTGCATCTGGGATTACCTATCATTGGGTGTTGTGATGGTGGAGCGTACTGTGGTGCTTGGGGTATTGGCTGTACCTCCATGACTTTCGAGATAAAGGGAAGTCCATCAGCTTTGTGAATGATGGAATTTTTTGGTGTTCAATTTGACCGAAGTTGTTACAGAATCTCATCAATTGGAGATATAAGCAACTATTGTAGTTTTCCTCACTAGTATCAGGATACTATCGATTTAGAGCACATGCATTTGATTTGTTTTGGGAAGCTTAGTTGGCATGGTGCTCGGTCGAGGCAATCTGGAGCCAAGTTGTCTTTGGAAATGTGACTCTTGCTTTCTTTGTGGTACGTATTAATTTTTGTTTGTTAGTTGATATATGTTCCACGACACTTGAATCTATTTCTCCAAATATGGATATGGTCAATTGCATACAACATTGATGCTGTGAAGATATATCATTGGACAACTAACTTGGTTTCAATTATTTGAACTAAATCTTGATGTTGCGGATATTTTGACTATGGTCACTGGCATTAAGTTTGAATGCAGTTCGAGCCTGGTCTATTTGAATCTGGTTTTAGTAATTTTGGGTACCTGTGGTTTTTGGAGATTAATAATAGCCTTAGAGACAATAATGCATCTCAGCCCTCAGGTGTCGTATGGTGTCAAATGTTCTTTCGTTTGCTTTTTAAACCTGATTCGTTGCAACCTGTCTTGAATGTGATCATTCTTGTAATTCAACACTAATTTTTGACACTTCGTTGTGTTGGAGAATAAATTTAAGTGGGACTATTTGTGATTCGTCTATTTGTCCTAAGATGTTTTTTGATTGTTTATAGCAAGTTTTACTTGATTGGAATTCATTTATGGAAGTTTTGCTCAAAACTTTAAAAATCTGACCCTTCTATCTGGATTGTCTGATAACTCGTGTGTTGGAAATAATGCTGTCATATTAAATATTCATTGAATTATGTTTTGATGATGCATTTTATAAAATAGGAATTAGAATTGAATTATTGAGAATAACTGTGTCATTGAAAATCTAATATCATGATCCGAACTCTTATTGGTGGTTATATAATTTGGAGCATGATTCATTGCAATAGTTCATGGAAGATAGCATTAATCACAATATGCCATCGCGAGAAATATCCCATTGATTATGTTGTTGATATTGCCTAGATTGAAGATGGTAATTTGACGAAAGTATATTGAGTTTGAAACTTATCATATATGTCGTTGGTTGACGAAATCCACCAAGTATGCACTTATCATGTAATACATTTTGAAAATAACTTTTATCATATATTTTGATGTATTACATGTTGAATAATGTTCTTGCAAAGTTTCATTACAATCCGGATTGAATACAGATCACAAGAAGCAAAATATGTAGGTCGCGGTTGACCAGCACTGTCAGGCAGTTGACCGGGCGGGTGGTCGACCGGCTAAGTCATGTGGTCGACCGGCCAGGCGATCGATTGAGACCATCGTGCAGTCGACCAGTCGTTATTTTGTTCGAAAATCTTCTGACTTAATTTCTGCAGGGTTTTGATTTGATTCAATCTTTCCTTATGAGTTATAAACGTTCGATTTTCTTCTTATGGAAGATTGGAAGATTGATTGAATCGATTACAATTTGATTGAGACTCCTTGAATATTTGATTTGGATCTCTAGGGTTTTATAAACTTGGGCTGCGAAAAACAGACTCTTCTTCGAACCATTCTGATTCCTAAGAAACCAAGAACTACCTTCTGCAAAGTTCGAAATCATCTCACATTGTTCAAATTTATATTTAATTTTTGAATGAGATATTGAGAGAGAAGAAGTGAGGCTTTGTACTGTTCAATTTCACTGTTCATCTTCTTCTTTATTTCGTTGTTGAAAACAATCAGTTGTAGTCTTCTTCATCAAATTGTATCAGTCAGTTGTTTGTAAGGTTTGTGAGTATAAGCCTTGAAGAAACGAGTTTGGAGATAAAACTCGGCGGTTCGATTAGCTCCTCGGGAAAGCTAACGAGAAGGAAAAGGTGTAAGAGTTTGTGCGACACCCAAAGTCGTTCAAGTTTCTAGTAGATCACGTGACTCCTAAGGAGTGGACTAGACTGGGCAGTGGACACGCTCAGACCGAACCACTATATATCATTTGCGTACTCTCTCCTTTACTCCTTTATTTATTGTTTATCATATTGCGTTGTTTGCTGTAGCATCTAATTTAGTTTATATTTGCTTGTTTCCGCATAAGTTTTATTAGCCAATATTTTTCATATAAATCCAATTCATCCCCCCTCTTGGGTTGCCTCCTGGGTAACATCGTGTTCTTGTAATTTATTTGTAAGAGCACTAATATCTGTCATTTAGCTCAACTCCGTCTTATTCAGCCCAGGTTAGTTGTTCGGTTAATTTTATGTTCTACTTGTTTGAAGAGAGTTTATTTATCTGCGTCTGCCTGTTTCAACTCTTTTGACTCGTATTCGTTCGAGTTTGTGAGAAGTCTTATATGTACCTGGTGACTGCGTGATTTGTTTGGGAGATGAATTCTCTGTCAAGTTGAAAAGATTTGAGTCACGTGGAAGCCGTACATCTAATCTCTTGAAGGATTTGACAAGAATTTCACACATTGGCTTGAGTCTTCTCTGTGGACTTTTGGTACAAAGGGATGACTCCTTAATTAATGAAGAAGTTTTGTGAGAGAATTCTTCTCTTTGGGCAATCACGAATCCCTAGTTTGCCTATATATATTGCTGGAGTATGAATTTTTATGGAACTTCCCCAATGAGTCTTGTTCGAGTTGAGAGAGGATTGATTCGGATTTGCTCCGCTTATTTTTTCGTCCGGAAGTCCTATATACATAAGAGAACAGCCAGTCAGAGACGCTCAGACACCTTGATCAATGTTTAGTATGTCCTCCAATAGTTAAGTAAGTATCGATATAAGGGCAAACTTTGTAATTCTTCTCCACCTATTTAGATCTGTTGCTCGTGGAGTAGGTGATTTGTGAAATCACGTAAAATTGTTGTATCTGAATTTGAGTGTGTGTGGTATGTATATTTATTTTTGGATGTCCTGAATACAACACAATTTTACCTCAAAGTTTGGTGTATGCATGTGTTGTGTATATATATTGTTCAAAATAATTGGCAAGTGGATACGCTGGTGCAATGTGAAAAGCATTTTGAAGATGAACCCTTAATTTTAGGTTCAAATCTCATCCAGCAATGCTATCGGTAGGGGTTTTAGGATACCCTTATCTGCAAATAACATTTAGGAATCTCATCAGCAATGCTTGAGCTACAATATTTCAAGGTGAAAGTTATTTTTATTATTGAAAACAAAGAGAAGAAGATTCAAATTAATAACACAATGATTACAACATAGCCTCTTTGTTGTTTTCTAATAACTCAGAGCGTTCAAGTCAGCTTATGAGCATCTCAGCTAATCTCTGAAAGATCAATTTCACCGTTCACTGACGGAGTTCTCAATTAAAACCAGAACATATCCCTATCGTTGAACCGAGCAAACACATTTGATACGAAGTATGATGTACACAATATTTATCACTTCTCTTGATTTCGGGCTATATTTCGGGCCAAAAACTGGAAAGTTTAAGTGGGGTTATGCCGGTGGCCGACCTTGATGAAAAGTAGTTCGTTGAATCTAGTTTGTACATATATGTTTCAAACTGTTTTCTTTCGGTCATTTTGTATCATATTAGGGTTTGTAAAAGGGAGAGGATAAAGTGTAGAAGATAAAGTATTAGTTAGAATTTTTCCATTATCATTATTTTTCCAAAAGTGTTTTTTATTATTATTGCAAGTGGTAAAAAATTATAATTATCTGAATTAGATCAAATTAGTTATAAGCCCACAATCCCATTAAACCCAAATAATTGCCCCATTAAGGGAACAAAAGGTAAACAAATAACTTCTAATTAAGGAAGAAAACAAATTAATAATCAATCTCTGCTTTTAGTGAGGATTGATCCCTGATTTAAAATTTGGAAGTGTACTATAGGGTAGCAAATTGAGCTAACCCCAATTGGTTAGCTTGAATTGTCCTTGAAGATATGATTTTAAAAAAATAAAAAATAAAATCCCAGATATGATAGTCAAATTTAGGAATGGCAATTTGGACATATGGTTATCAGAACCGTAATTGTTTTTTTTTCTGTGAGTATGGGTATGGTAGGAACAGATAAATACCTGCTCGGGTTCGGTTTGGTTAATTTACATAAATAATCGAACCGGTCTTTGAACTCAACCGTTCTCCGAACCAAATCGAAATTAAAACGACGTCGTTTTATACTAATATATATAATTATAACTCTTAACCTTAAACCAAAATATCAGCGGCGCAAGGAGTTTGAGAAACTGAGACTTAGAAGTTGGAAGACTTGATTCTTCACTCTCCAGCTGCGATCGGCGATCGTTCATCTAATGGGATATTGTTTTTTTACATATTTTGCTGTTTATCAGTTTTTCTTTTTTCTCGAGTATTTTCCGAACCAAATGGTCAACCTAATGGTTTGGTTATGGAAGATTTTCTCTTCCCTGTTTGGTTATCAGGGCGGTTTCGAGTATGATATAATATTCAAAAATCAGGTACGATTATCCTAATAACTATGCTAATCCGTCATGTTGTTATCCCTAGTCAAATTGGGACTTAGGGGGTATTTTGTGCTAAAAAACAACATCATTTTAGCGCAAAAAAAAAAAAAACTGGTTAATTTGGACAGGCTCCTATATACTAGTATGCTGGATAACACGTTTATTGTGTAACAGATTTTCCCACTTCGTCAGATTGTGGGTAATGGATGATATTGAATGGACGGTCGCAATATAAAAAGAATGGCGCAAATTCATTGGAAGCAGGTCTTTAATTATGGCTGATTGCGCCAAAAGCTATGGTGTTTTGGTTGCTTTCTCTGCTTGATCAGATAAGCATGTATAGCGACCAAATGAATGGTGCCCTCTTTCTCTTGTTCCTTGTGGATGTCAATGAGCTTGCAAACACTCTCTCTCTCTCTCTCTCTCTCTCCTCGTCAACCTTACAATTTCAAAAATGGATTTGGTATTCCCTCCAGTCACACATCCACAAACTGGCTCTCTTTTTGCCACATCAGATTTTTGTCCCCCCGTATCTAATCAAGAAATTATTGAATGGTTCGGAACCAATGATGTTGGTCTACCCACATTTTTATCTAGTTTTATTAAAGCTTCTTCAAATTTGGTTTCAAATTTAGGTACTTTTTTTTAAAAAAAAGATTTATGGAGCAAAGTTGATATCTTTAAATTTGACAAATTTAAAAAAATACCCGCAAAAATAAAAAGCACTCTCCAACCAGTATGAAAAAATATAATTTAATTCATTTATCGTCTAATGTTAAATTTAATATACTGGTCGGAGATGCTATTGGCACGCACTTTATGATGTCTAGTTATCCGATCGTATGTTCAACAACCGTTGACCTAGGATTTCTAAATAGTTTTTCCTTGTGTGCAACCATGGGCGTAAGAATTTGGGATTTTGATTCACATTCGTGTACTATCGTGTTGGATTGATTCATCGAGAATTTTATTCAGATCTTCAATTGCCCCTCGCTAGTAGTGAATAAGATTAGTCCTCTAAATTAGTTGGTCCAGTGGAGAGATACTGAGTTGTAAAGAAATAATTTTCCTTTTATGGTATCATTTTGCATTTCAAAATTAGCGAAAACCATCAATTTCAAAACGAGACTTGCAAAAAAGTATCTAAGCTAACCACCGCCCACATGTGGTGAATAATACGGACCTAATGCTAAATAAACACACATATCAATACACATCTTATAAATATTAATACACTTTTTTTTAAATATCGATATATTCATCTTTTACGTATTATTTATTGCCTAGCGAACGTTACTGGTTAACAGGAAAATAAGGTGCACAGGGGCTTGTCAACTTCAAAATGGATTTTGTGGTTTGAATTTTTTCCAAAAGGTCCTTGACAAGATTATTATTGGCCCATATTTTTGTATGTAGCTGAGAAAATAGTCACCAATTGAGAAACAGGATCAACTAGTCACCAATTGTTTCCTACCTTGCATCTGGACAAGCTCTAGATTCCTAATGGGGTTAAAAAAACAGTAAGTCTGTGCATACAATCTTGTGCAGATTTCGGACACATCTGGGTTCGAAACCGTTGAATGCATATGGAACCCACAAAACAATGAGTCATATGTGCGTCTAACAATTCCGAACACAGTTGTGTCTGAATTCGTGCACGGAAGATTGTGTGCGTAGTATTATATTATAATGTGTTGCTTCTGGGGTAGGAATGTTGCTTATAATGATGGTATAAATGGGATCCAACTTGGAAAGCAGGGAAGAAAATGTGTCCTCCAACACATAAAACAATTCAACAACAATCACTTTGTGGGATGTTACATTTACCAAATTTGAAGTTGTTTTTATTTGTCAGACTAGAAACTATTTCATTATCTAGAAGATTAGAAATTATCATGTGACGCGACACCAATCAAGATGGAGTCAAAAGTTTTGAACAATCAATTAAAAACCGATAAAATATCATACTAATTTTAGTGAGGTACTATGTTGTCATTTTTCAATTTATGCGTCATCAAATTTGTAAAGAAATTTTACTCAAATATTTATACTAGAAAGATTTTGCAAGTTAATGAAGTACTCAACCAATCATATAAGTGACTCCACTTGTCCGAGAGTAAAAATTATCTTCACAAAAGTACATTCGACAATTTCGAATGCATCTGTGTTTAGATGTGCACATAACATCTGTGTTCCTAGACTGCAAAAATCTCGTGCACTTTGGGTGAAGGAGGTATTGATTTGCAGTATCATTATTGGATCACTTTATAGGTTGCGGCATTGCACTAAATTGTGCTTCCATTACAGAAACAATGTGGGAATATTTTAAGCTTTTGAAGTGGAACCTGGGGTTCAATTGTGCCAGGGGAACAGCAGGGTCAGCTTTGCTTTAAAATGGGCGTCATCTCGAGTCTACAAATATGATTTGAATCGTTCATTTTATAAGTCTCTAGTTCAAGTCTGAACCATTGATTTGCATATTAATTTTAGTGGGGTTGTTGCCATCTCTGACTCTGATAGGAACCTTATATAAAGCAATAGCGCAAAAGTAGTAATTATATATTCAATCCTATTATAATTCCACATTGTATCACATGTACCTTTAAATTAATTTGTTTTGTTTATGGCCCTTGGCAAAACCAAAAAGACATAGTTCTGCACATAGGAGGAAGGAACAGTGCTTGTAGTGAGTGTGTGAGAGTGTGTCTATATTATATATATAGAGAGAGAGACTTTTCTACAAGGAATCTCTTATTTTTGTTAAAATATAGGTCTCTTATTTTCTGATCAAGTTTTGATGATCCAAACAGTTCAATGTGTTTAAAACATGTTTGTAAAGGTTTTCACGAGAAATTAACTCAAAATATTATCAGGAATGATTTGATCCAAGTAGTTTTACATAAAACTATTCGTGTCAACAATTATCAAAACTGTTTGGATCAAACCTTTCCCAATATGTTTTTGAGACCATTTCTCACAAGTACTCTTAAAAATATATTTTAAACACATTGAACGATTCGAATCATTAAAATTTAATTAAAAAATTGGAGGCCTGTATTTTAACAAAACGAGGGATCTTTATTAGAAGTTTTCGATATATATGTTGATAACGTATGTATGTATGTGTGTGTACACATATAGGAGAAGTTCTTGTTCTTCTGTACACACACAACCGGTCAACCACCCCCACAAAACACACACAACCCCCCACCAACCACACGCACACACCCACAAACTATATTATATATGTATGTATATATGTGTAGTTTGTGTGTGTTAATAACTATACCCAGTTAATTTTATATCGTTTGGCCTCCCCTAATATTTATTTTATCCTCATATAATTTGAATATGTATTTATCGATATACAAATAATATAATTTTGTTGTAAAAGAATGCAATTTAAAATATGAATGATTTGGATCACAGAAATTTTTTTTATAGAGATTTCATTTAAAAATCACAAGAGACTTGGACCAAGTCTTTATTTATTTTTTATAAAAGTAAAATAAAATAAACTAGACAAAACTCTATTATACGACTTTACCATTAATTTTTTTCTTCATATATATATATATATATATATATATATATATATATATATATATAAATAAGAGAGAACTTCTAATAATGGATCTCTTATTTTACTACGAGATGAATCTCCTATTTCCTGATCAAATTTTGATAATCCAAATCGTTAAATGTGTATTTTTTAAGGGTACGCGCAAAAAATCGGCTCAAAATAATATCTAGAAGTGATTGATCTAAATAATTTATGATAAATGCTCATGACATGAATAGTTTTTGATAATATTTTGAGTTGATTTCTCCCGTTAACCTTTAAAAATATGTTTTAAACATATTAAACGGTTCGGATCATTAAAATTTGATTAGAAAATAAGAGGTCCGGATTGTAGCAAAATCAAATATCTCTTATTAAAAGCGCGCACTCTCTCTCTATATATATAAGATTTGAAATATATGACTAAGAAGAAATCTACTAAAAAATCCACTTATATAAATTTTAGTGTAATTATATATTAGGCATTACCATAACTTCGAAGATGTAAAAAGGTGCCTTAGTCATTCAGGGAAGATTGAATGGGAGGCCAATCTCCGGTAGACTCCCTAATGGCTCCGGCAGGGAAAAAAATAGTGGATAAATTTGCGGCACCGCTACATACTGTTTTAATATTTTTTATTGACATATATTTGTATGAAATTTAGTACTTGACGAGGGTATAATGTAATTGAGAAAATACATTTAGACCCCCCGAGTAAATTCGGAGTTCGGCCGAGACCGAATAGCACACCCGGAAACACGTGCTGATCACGTGAGATAACGGCCGACACGAGGAGTGCCGACCTTACCCAAGTCAGGGCAACAGAACCAAGTATTGAAAGATGCCGACCTGAGAAGGGCGGATCGACGACCCGCCGAACTGAGAAAGTCGGTCAGGACTACGGGCAGCCCGTGGGAAGTGACAGATAACCGCTTTTCCGAAAAGGGTATGGAGCCCCGGATATGATGAGACAAGACAAGACTCTGTCAGGAGGGGCATGGACGTGAAATCCATGTCCAATCAGAGGACATTTCGGTGGAAAAGAAGGTTCTAAGAGAATTAGAGCAGAATGGAAAGTCTATAAATAGAGCTGGAGATGAACAAAAAAGGTATGCCTAATACTGAGAGTTTTGCTTGCTAATAGAGAATATTAGCTCGCCTTTCCATTTCCTGGTGAGATTTCGTCTGACTTAACCATCGGAGTGTCTTCCTGCCGCAGCGGCAGAGGGCTCTTTGACGGGTTATTCTTTTGCAGATCACAGGTCCACATATAGAGAGTACCATTGTTTCAGCTGGATAAGTGGATTCTTAGCTTTCCGTCCCGATTTCTTAGATCAACCCACCCACAATTGGCGCCGTCTGTGGGAAAGTTAAAAATCCATGGCTGAAACACCTAGACAAGATCAAGGGAGGGATCGCGATGTAAGTTCAAGGTCCCCCCCTCCAGTTCAACACAAAACGAGGGGTCCTAGGAGGGAGATTCCTAGGATCCCTCCCCCAAGGGTGGCAGGGGAACAACCTGGAGAACAGGTGCAACTTCCCGTCATCCCATTGCCTCTGGAGCAACGTCCGGATCGCCCGCGAGAAGCGGAACGGTCAAGGAACAGGGACAGATCTCCGACTCGATCCCGGAATGAGGGAGGGAGAGAATCCCGAACTCATGAAAGATCTCGCCGAGACGAAGAATACGATAATGCCAATCGGATCCGGAGGAGGGATCAGGAGGTAGAAGATATGAGGCGTTACATACGTCGCATGGAGAGAGAAAACCGAACTCTCCGCAAACACAGAGACTCAGCCCGCCAGTCTGTGTCTAGACTCGACGAGCGTTCCGAGACCGGGCCGTCTGGACAAGATAGCCGACATGAAGCCAGCAAAAGGCCTCGAGGAGAAGAAAGGCAGATGGGGATTTTGTCGCGACTGGGCGAACCGCCTCAGGCGCGGCCGCTTCCCGACATGAGGGAGTGGCTAAATCAGCGGGCAGAATCAGCCCCAGACGCCCAACAGAAGATACCGCATCAGCCTTTGCCGCCGGTGGCTCCACCAACCGACATGAGGGCTTGGCTAAATCAACAGTTGGGACTCAACCGCCCAGAGGATGATGAAAACCACAAGGAACTGCAACAGCTGTCAGTATCGCCGCTATCAGTTCAGATAGAGATGGAGGACTTACCCAGAAAGTTTGTCCCTCCAAAGTTTACGATCTATAATGGCCGAACGGATCCGATGACTCACATCAAAGGGTTCGTGAACTCCATGATGATCTATGTGGGCCAAGACAGCCTCTACTGCAGGGTATTTTCACTAAGCTTGGGAGAGATAGCCCTAAATTGGTTTCAGGCTCTGCCGCCGAGATCAATAACAAGCTGGAGGCAGCTGGCGGACCAGTTCCTCAAGAGATTCGTGGCTAACCGAGCACAGAAGAAGTACGTGAACACGCTTCTGGCCTTGAGAAAAGGACCAGAAGAGGATCTGAGACAGTACGCCAGCAAGTACTGGGCCACCTACAATGAGATCGGGGACTGCACAGAGGCCTACGCCGTGGAGTCTTTCAGGCTGGGGCTGTCTTACCGAGATCGGCTCAGAGAGTCTCTCACCATCGATCCCCCAAGCACCATTGCCGACTTGATGAGCAGAGTCGAGAAGTATGCCAAGTTTGAGGATGAGATCCGCCGAGACAAGGATCGGCCAGTAATGAAGGCACCAAGGAATGCGGTAATGATGCTCGGGGCCAAGAGGCCCAGAGTTGAGGTGGCCGAAGTGTCACAAGCGCCAAGGGAGCGAAAACCGCTCGGGGCTCAGGCGTACAAGGCCATACGTACGGTTTTCAATACCCCGATCTTCCGGATGATCTATCCCCTGAAGAACGAGCCATTCTGGAAGTGGCCAGCTGGGTCGGGAGAGCCAATGAAGCGGGACCCGAACAAAGATTGGTGCAACTACCATCGCAGGAGTGGCCATATGACAGAGAGATGCAAGGCGCTTAAGCAATTCCTTGAGGAGCTAGTGGAAGCCGGGCATCTTCAACGTTATATAGCCGAACAAAGGCAACAAGTGGTTCAGCCAGAGCCAATGGAAGCCGAATCCTCCGAGGAAGAGGTGATGGTGACTGGGACCGTGCATGTCATACACGCGGCAACCCCAGTTTTAGATGAAAAGGAAGTTCGGCTCCAACGCCGCCGAGACGGGCACGAGCACCACGTACAATATCTCGGGCAAAAAAGAAAAGAGCCCGAGACGCAGATGGAAACAGTCATTTCCTTTTCGGAAAAGGATTTGGAAGGGGTAACACATCCCCATAACGATGCACTGGTAATCACGCTGCTCCTTGGCACCTTCAACACGAAGAGAATCCTGGTTGACCAGGGCAGCTCAACAGAAATCCTATACTACGACGCCTTCAAAAAACTCCAGCTGGACAACGCCGACTTGAAGAAGGCCGACATACCACTCATCGGTTTCAGTGCCGAAGCGGTCTGGCCCTTGGGATCCATTACCATCCCTGTCCGAGCAGGGAAAGTAACTTTGGATGTGGATTTCCTGGTGGTGGATGTACCATCCGCTTACAATGCTATCATGGGGAGAACTTGGCTCCACAGGTTGGAGGTAATTCCTTCTACCTACCATCAGATGCTGAAGTTTCCGGGGAAGAAGGGGATCGAATGTGTTCGGGGTAATCAGACGACAGCGAGGAGCTGTTATGTCACCTCCATCAAGCATAAGCCAAAGGCCGAACATGTGAAGTCCATCGAAGTCCCAGATCGGTCAACGATAGAGGATATCGGGCGTAATCCAGCCGATCGCGTTGTGGAGGAACTCAAGCAGGTATCGGCTCATGAGACAGATCCGGAGCGGTATTTTCTGATCGGGACAGAACTATCAAAGCAGGATGAGGAGGCCCTGGTCGCATTTCTCAAAGAGCATATAGATGTATTCGCTTGGACACCACAGGAGATGCCTGGGATGAGCCCGGATATCATATGCCATCACCTGAACGTGGATCCTGCCCACAAACCAGTGATGCAGAAAAGAAGAAGACCGGCAATCCAACATGTGGATGCCGTAACAGAAGAAGTAGATCGGTTGCTGGAGGCCGACGCCATCAGAGAGGTACACTACCCCGAGTGGTTATCTAACACTGTGGTGGTCAAGAAGAAGAATGGCAAGTGGAGGGTGTGTGTGGACTTCACTAGCCTCAACAAAGCTTGTCCCAAAGATAGCTTTTCACTGCCCAAGATAGATCAATTGGTGGATGCCACAGCTGGGTATCGGCACATGAGTTTCCTGGATGCATATCGGGGGTATCATCAGATAGCCATGTACGCGCCGGATCAAGAGAAGACGTCCTTCATTACTCCTCGCGGACTCTTTTGCTATAAAGTGATGCCATTCGGCTTGAGAAATGCAGGGGCAACTTATCAGTGGTTGGCGACTCTCATGTTCAAGGAGCTGCTCGGGAAGAGCATGGAGGTCTACATCGATGACATGGTCGTCAAATCTGGGGAGGCCGAAGCCCACATAGCTGATCTCGGTAGAACTTTCCAGGTGTTAAGAAAATACAAACTCAGGCTCAACGCATCCAAGTGCGCTTTCGGGGTCAGCTCCGGGAAATTCTTGGGGCATCTGGTTACACGCAGGGGGATAGAGGCCAATCCCGATCAGATCGTCGCCTTGCAAAATTTACAGAGTTCCCGGACTGTGAAGGAAGTTCAAAAGCTAACCGGAATGGTGGCAGCCCTTAACCGGTTCATCAGCCGATCATCCGATCGATGTCGGCCATTCTTTCAGCTGTTGAGAAAACAGTCCAAGTATGCATGGGGGGAGGAATGTGAAAGAGCTTTTCGAGAACTGAAGAGCTACTTGGCGAACCCCCCACTGATCATGACTCCTGAGAAGGGAGATGTATTGACACTCTATCTGGCCGTATCCGAGCATGCGGTCAGTGCAGTATTGTTGAAAAACAAGGATGGTGAGCAGACACCAGTCTATTATGTGAGTAAAACACTCTTGGATTCGGAGACAAGATATCTCCCCCTGGAGAGGCTGATCTTATCCCTTGTGGTGGCGTCCAGAAAGTTGCAACATTATTTCCTGGCCCATACGATAGAAGTACCGACCAAACATCCCCTCAGTACTGTCTTGAGAAGAGCAGAACTGTCGGGAAGGGTGGCAACATGGTCTGTGGAGCTCGGGGAATACGACATCAGATTCCTCCCAAGAACGGCAGTGAAGGGACAAGTCCTGGCAGATTTTATTGCAGAATTCTCCCATGAACCTGTGGAGAACATCGCTCCAATCTCGGAGGAGGATATGCCAGAACAGGGGGAGATTGTTCCCGATCAAACACCGTACTGGAGGTTGTATGTTGACGGGTCATCCTGCTCAAGAGGGTCTGGAGTCGGCATCGTGATAGAAGAGCCAGATGGGTGTTATTTTGAGCAATCCATCCGATTGAATTTCAGCGACTCCAACAATGTCGCCGAGTATGAGGCATTAATACTCGGACTCAAATGTGCGCACAATTTGGGGACAGAATATGTGGAGGTCTTTTGCGATTCACAGTTGGTCCTCAACCAGCTCAGTGGAGAGTATGCCACCCGAGACGAGAAGATGACCGCCTATGCAGAGAGGGCTAAAGCAGAGTTATCGAAATTCAAGAAGACTATGATGACGCATATCAGCTCAAGGCAGAACGACCACGCAGATGCCTTAGCATGTTTGGCTTCGGCAATACCCAGAGACAAGTTCAGAACAATGTATGTGGATTCCATTGAATACCCGAGCATCGACATCCCAATTGCCGAGAAGGCTTTGGAAATCGATCTCGGCCCAAGCTGGATGGATCCCATTATCTCCTACTTCACTACGGGGACTGTCCCCGAGGACAAAAAAGAAGCCCACAAGTTGCGGATCAAGGCAGCCCATTTCTGGCTATCACCAAAGAAAGAACTCTATCGTAAGTCCTACACTGGTCCCTATTTGAAATGTGTACATCCTGTTTTGGTTCAGAAATTCTTGTACGAAATTCATGAGGGAATATGTGGGAGTCACGCTGGGGGCAGATCCATAGCCCATAGAGCCATATCTCAGGGATATTGGTGGCCATATATGCAAGAAGATGCAAAGAAATGGTGGCCATATCTCAGGGATATTGGTGGCCATATCTCAGAGATCTAAGTTCGTGTTGCACAGTTCATTCAGCCGAACTATGCCCATTATGATTCTGTACGTATTTATGGAAATCTGCATAGGATTGAGTTTATACCAAGATAGAACCCTACGGAGAAGAGGGTGAAGGGGGAACCTAACCCCACCCTCAATGACGGCCATTAGAGGGATATGGATGGAGTCCTCATCCCGAATCTTAGGATGAGTCTCAGGCCTATTTATTTCTATTGCTACGTCGTCAGGGATGTTGTAATGTCTACGGAATTCTGCTATGCTCGCCGGAGAGGCGAAGTGCTTACGGAAGATTCTCATGTTCAGAGAATAAGCGAGGAAGAAAGACGAAGAAAAAAGACAAAAGACGAGTTCTAGAGGGACGACTTACAGAAGATGGGAGAACAGTAGCAAGAAAAGAAAAATGAAAGTGACGAAGTTGGTTTTATAGGGCTCGGGGCAGGTGAATCTGATACGTCGCACGCTTTTTGACCCCAACTGTCCGATCCATTACTCCTGGACCAATCAATGAAGCGCACCTGGGATACTGAAACGATACGTCAAAGCACGCGCAGGAAAAGGCACGTCTTCCACCAGAAGGGAAACAAACGGTCACTTCGCATTTATGGCGAGACAGGGCACGCCTCAAACGGACCAGATACGGATGAGCATCCTCTGGATCGATACAAAGTTCATCATGAATACGCTAGATAGCCTCGCCTACCCCGACAGGTCGGTTCAGAGCAGCCGAAGCTAGGGGGCAAGGGGAAAGTCTGAGAACACCTGTTCGGCTCAACACTTACTCGGCGCCACAATTCAGAATATTTGTTCGGCCACGTACCTCTTCGGCTCAACATTTGCTCGGCGCCACAATTCAGAAAGTTTGTTCGGCCCCACGAAGATTCGGCTCAACTCTCGAGAAAATTCAACACTTGAGAAAAGTGTGAATTCCAGAACATGCTTGAGAAAAGTATGTGTTTAAACCTAATCAGAGGTTAAACAGCCTTACAGATTTGAGAAAAATCTGAGATAGTTCGACACTTGAGAAAAGTGGGAACATCCGAACAGGCTTGAGAAGTGTTTGTTCAACTCTCGAGAAAATTCAACACTTGAGAAAAGTGTGAATTCCAGAACATGCTTGAGAAAAGTATGTGTTTAAACCTAATCAGAGGTTAAACAGCCTTACAGATTTGAGAAAGGTTTGTTCGGCTCAACACCTGAGAATTGTATGTGTTTAAACCTAATCAGAGGTTAAACAGCCTTACAGATTTGAGAAAAATCTGAGATAGTTCGACACTTGAGAAAAGTGGGAACATCCGAACAGGCTTGAGAAGTGTTTGTTCGGCACAGACCTGAGAAGTTTTTTGTTCTGCAAAAACTTGAGAAACGTTTGTTCGGCACAAACTTGAGAAAAGTCTAAAATAATTCATTACTTGAGAAAAGTTTGAGTTTAATTTAGGACTTGAGAAAAGTCTGATATTCAGAAGGTTTGAATACAATCCATTAGATGCAACACATCATTCAAAGGGGAACCATTCCTTGTCAGATTGGGTGTCTTTTGCTACAAGAAGGTTGCAAAGAAAAACTCAAATGCATTTCATTAATTCTTGAAGACTGGTTACATATGAGTTACAGAAATAAATGAAAGAGCAAAATCCTAAGGCGCAACATCGGCGGCCTGAACTACAACTACGTCAGCGTCGGCGGCCTGACTCGCCTACCCTTCCTTAGTAGCAGCAGCGGGCTGGCCTCCTCCGGCTTCGTTTTCCCTGTTCCCTAGTTCGGCAACGGTCGGAACCCTGGAGAAGAGAGAGGAACCCCTTGGCACTTGGGCGGCCTCCAGAGCGGCCTTCCAACAAACCGACGAGCTCGGCCTGGATCTCGGGCATCTGGTTCTCTAAGAAGTCGGCAGCAGCGTCTGACATGCCCTTGGCGTAAGAGCTCTCCTGAAGCCGTCTCAGCTCGGCCTCGTGCTGGGAGTTGAGACTGGCCAGCTGGTCCTCCAACCCGGACGACCTCGCCTTTTCAGTCCCGAGCTGGGACTGAGCAGTTTTAGCCGCCAGTTCGGCTTCCTGGGCCCTCCTCTTGTACGAGGCCATGCCTTCCTGGATTTTCAGAAACCGGGCATTGGACGCCCTCAGCTCCAACTCGATAGTGCTGTATCGAGCCTCCAGGTCCTGGCAACGGCTCAGGCACATCAAGGATTTCTGCGCAGTCTGCAACAAAATCAAGAAGTATGGAATCAGAAACAAAATCACGAGTAAAATAATGGAGAAGGCCGAGACAAAATACTTACGAAGACTCCATGAGCCATCACAGATCGCATCATGGTTGGTAGGTCGAGGCCTTGGTAGGGCTCGACGTCCTTGGGCAGCATCAGCGCACCCGTCAGGGTTTGCGCGACGTCAAGATCAACCGCCGAGTCGCGACGGTGATGGGATCGATCCCATTCACCAGCAGAGAAGGGCACCAAGGGGCAGCCCCCTCAACAGCCTTGGCCTTATCGGCCGTTTTGCTCCTCTTCGGCGAGGAAGTTGTGGCGGGATCTGCTTGAGCAGGGTCCCTTTGCCTCCTCTTCAAGATGAGAGGAACGTCGTCCTCAATTGAAGCCTCTTCGGACACAGAGGTCGGTTCCCTCCGCGGCAAGCTCGGGCCGGCGTCAGGCTGTTTCTTCTTCTGCTGCCGCATCAGTTCGCGGAGATTCGGGACGCTGGGGTTACGGGCCATTATATCCGAACTCTGCTCGGTCTCCTCGTCGTCTTCAGAATTCCAGTTGCCAGGCGACCGGGAAGAACTGTGTTCCGAGCCGGTGGACCTAAATGAGATCGGGGAATTCCCGATATTAGCTACTGTCACCGGAATTGGCCGCTGAGCTGGGGAAGTCGGCACTGCCTCAGGAAAGTATCCTGGGAGATCGGCACCAACAGCGGCGGCGTCAGGAATTGATTTTTTGATGTACCCCCTATAACTCCCAACGTATCTCAGGAGCACCTCGGGGGAGCGGGCCCAACTTCGGCCAAAAGATCCCGTGTATCGGGCGACCCTTTTAACAGCGTCGAGATTTATCGACTGCTTGCTCCGGCCCTTGTTGGCGTTAGAAGCTGCAAAGAGAATGGAAAAAAAGCAGTCAGCATCAAGTTATGTACAGAATGAAAAAGAAAAAGACAGAGAGATGAAAGACAAGGTCGGGGCACTAACGGATGGCTCCGAACCGGGTCGGAATGTGGAACTTGGGACGTTCAGGCTCGTCTCGGCCAATTTCCCAGTGGCCAGTAACGATGAGGAAGTCATCGTCATTACCGCGGTTGGAGTCCGTCAGGTAGGTGACTATCCGCTCGATATTTGGCCTATTCTTCAGGTAATAGGCATCAGAGCCTTTCCTGACCATGTCATAGCAGAAGCGAATCTCCCGAAGCCCTATATCGGTGTGGTTCAGCCTATTCAGCTCTACTATGGAATGGATGATCCTATAGGTATTAACGGAGATTTGCATCGGGTGAAGCCGATACCAGCAAAGCACCTAACGGAGAAGGCGATTGAGCGGAAATCGGACTCCACCCTCGACGACCGCCATCAAAGGGACGTGAAGGGTGTTAGGGTCATTCCCATCACGAGAAGTGCGGGGATCGTTGATCTCGACGGCAACATCAGCAGGGATGTTGTACCGTCGCCGGAACTCTGCCATTTTTTCCGGCGTGTTTACTAGCTGCCTAAAGATCCCCATTACAGAAGGGGGTAGGAGGCGAAAGATCAAAGAGGAGAGGGAAAACCTAAGACTCTGGTTGAAAAAAACTTACAAAAGCGGCAGATCTCTCTCTCTGGTACGACGACAATGGAAAGTTGCAGAAGGAAAGTGAAAAGAGAAGAACGGGCGAGTATTTATAGGGGGGGAAGCCAGACGGATCAGACCCCACGCCTCCCCAATGAGGATGCTCCACCTGTGGGGGACGCGCAGGAGGCGCGTGGCCCCAAAGCCATTAAGGCCAGCTGCACGCCCTGCCAGACTTCAATGCGACGTCAAATTCAAGAGTGGTGGATCAGAAACCGCCCGATCATGCATAAGAAAGGGCATCACGGGTACACTGTGTAGCCTCGACTGCTTCGCCGAGACGGTTCAAAGCAGCCGAAGCTAGGGGGCAATTGACGAGGGTATAATGTAATTGAGAAAATACATTTAGACCCCCCGAGTAAATTCGGAGTTCGGCCGAGACCGAATAGCACACCCGAAAACACGTGCTGATCACGTGAGATAACGGCCGACACGAGGAGTGCCGACCTTACCCAAGTCAGGGCAACAGAACCAAGTATTGAAAGATGCCGACCTGAGAAGGGCGGATCGACGACCCGCCGAACTGAGAAAGTCGGTCAGGACTACGGGCAGCCCGTGGGAAGTGACAGATAACCGCTTTTCCGAAAAGGGTATGGAGCCCCGGATATGATGAGACAAGACAAGACTCTGTCAGGAGGGGCATGGACGTGAAATCCATGTCCAATCAGAGGACATTTCGGTGGAAAAGAAGGTTCTAAGAGAATTAGAGCAGAATGGAAAGTCTATAAATAGAGCTGGAGATGAACAAAAAAGGTATGCCTAATACTGAGAGTTTTGCTTGCTAATAGAGAATATTAGCTCGCCTTTCCATTTCCTGGTGAGATTTCGTCTGACTTAACCATCGGAGTGTCTTCCTGCCGCAGCGGCAGAGGGCTCTTTGACGGGTTATTCTTTTGCAGATCACAGGTCCACATATAGAGAGTACCATTGTTTCAGCTGGATAAGTGGATTCTTAGCTTTCCGTCCCGATTTCTTAGATCAACCCACCCACAGTACTAATTGTATAAATTTCACATAAATATATGATAATAAAAAATATTAGAACACCAAGTAACAATATTTCAAAATCACTGAATAATTACTCGTATCCCTAAACCTTGGGTGCATGGCCTTGTGCTCATTTGAAGGAATGCCCTCCATATTTATTCCTATTTTGACCTCTCGAACTATAAATTCTTGTTACATGTAGTTTGATGTATCGATGAGTGAAGATTTTTTTATTTATAATTATCTCTTATATAATGTAAAATGAGACTTATTACGATTCAATTTTATAATTGGACCCATTTTCATTTTTATGTAAACTTTGATATGTAAATCATTTATGCATTAGTTTGATTGGATACAAGTAAAGACTTGATTGAATCATATTTATTTTACGAACAATTGACAGTCTAATCAATATGATTCGTTCAAATAAAAACCGATATCTAATCAATTTTAACTTTAGTATGACTGACGTACACAAAAAAAAATAAATAAAAATAAACAGTTTGAATTCTCAAGCATAAACTAGGATAAGTCTTATTTTGCTTCAAAGTAAAGAATCATAAGAGTGGTCATCATAGGAGTAGGGCTGCAAACGAGCCGAGCCGAGCCGAGCTTTGGAGTGCTCGAGCTCGACTCGTTAACTAAACGAGCCAAAAAAATCGAGCTCGAGCTCGGCTTGTTTGTAAACGAGCCGAGCCGAGCCAAGTTGCACGAAGCTCATTTACTTAAACGAGCCTCTTTAAAAGAGCTGAACCTCTAAAACGAGCCGAGTTTTTACGAGCCGAGCCGAGCTTTAGAGACTCGAGCTCGGCTCGTTTACGAAACGAGCCTAAAATTCGAGCTCGAGCTCGGCTTGTTAACTGAACGACCGAGCCGAACCAAGCCCTTATCGAGCCGAGCCGAGCCGAGCTCGCGAACAGCTCAGTTCGTTTGCAGCCCTACATAGGAGATAATCTCGAGTCATGTCTATATCTATATCTATGTGGTCATCATAGGAGATAAACTTGATTCATGTCTATATCTATATTCATATCTGTGTCTATGTCTAAATCTTGTACAATGAAAAAGACGGAATGAAAAATCTTGTTGTGCATAGACAAAATTACCCGAATGCTGCTTGGACGATGCCCTATTATTTGGGTAATTTTTTTTATACGACAAAATAAGATCGCTTTAATGCTTAACATGTTATGTTATACACAATACACCTTCAGCCTCCACAAGTCGCCAAAAGGACTAGCCATTGGATTCTTTAATAATTTGAGGGCAATAATTGGATCACCAGAGATTGTACATACTGTCGTTATTGAAGTGCAAGTACATGCACTACTGGCATTAGGTCTAAAAGGGAAAAGGGGAGACCTTGTTTGGTACTGACGGATTTGAGAAAGTTGTAGTGTATTTTTTAATAATATGCGTGTAATACGGATAAAATAACGTAGTATTATGCATTTTGCTCTCGAAATTATATCTTTTTAACTTATCACTTAAATTGTTATTAAAATACATAGAATAAAAACGATATAGTTTCAAGGGTAAAACAAACAAAATTATATCATTTTGCCCATACTACACACACATTATAGGAAAGTACACTATAGACTCCCTAAATCTACCTAATGTCTCCCTTTCATAAGAAAGAACCTTACGTATTTGAAATCAGCATTACTATATTTGCTTTGTTTTCTTGAGTTGATTTTGTTTGAATGGAATATCTTATTTTTCTCTCATCTCTTTTGGTAGAAATCTTCATTTCAGTGACAGAATCATGATTTGATATTTGAAAATGTCGAGATTTTTTTTTGAAAAATGAAGGGATGTAAACGATTCTAATCATTAAAGTAGGATAGTTCTAATTAGGAATATAATCGGTCCAGTTCGATCCGATTTGGTATAATTTGTAGGACCAAACCGGTTTTTGTTTGAAAAATTTGTAAACCGTAATCGGACTAATTACACTGGTTTGGTTTGAATGTATTTGGGCAGGTTTTGGGCCCAAAAAAAAAATTATATGTTAAACCGGATATAGTATACAACTGGTCCAATTCGTTCAGAACCAATTTTTAACACTCAAAAATCGAAAATCTGACTGGATCTCTGATTTTTCAAAGGTTTTAAACTAAAATCAGACCGGACTGAATTTTGGGCTCCTTAATGTGGCGATTCAATTAGATTTGCCAGCCTGTTCGATTTGTCGAATTTTAATTTTACCCCTAGTCCTAATAGAAAAATGGGTAATGTTAATTGAAATTTTCCCAGTGGGAAACAAAATTATAATGTGGGCTAGCAGTAGTAGGTAAGGTTTTTGGTTGACTAGGAAAGCAACATCAACGGAGATGATCTTAGCGATCGGATTATACTAATTATCTGAGATTACGCCAGCTGTTGGGGAGATTTCATTGCTTATTAATATTGGCGATGTTTTCCAAGCTAATTACTTTTCACACTCACTTTTTTTTTATTTTATATAAAAAATTATTTTCAATATATATTAGAGTGAATTTTTTCCAAAAATATTTCTACATTTAAAATCAATTTGATATATTGGAAGAACTTTTGAGTCAGTCGAAAAGTCGCTCATTCATGTGTATCATTGATGGCGCCCCCTAAATGTCTCTCCATTCATGCCTCCAAGTTTTGCAGCTCAAAGGTCTCTCATGGCTCTATAAATTGAGTCTCGTATCACAATTTCAAGTACTGAAATTTTCAACAGTATTTCGTTTACAATTTGATCCTATATTTGAGTTTTTTTAGGGAGAGAGTAGCTGACACAATGAAATTCGACAAACGGACCTCTAACACTTGCGATGGGATGACGATTAATCTTATGGAAACTATGTATACACATGACTTGTTCCGTATCGTATTGTCTAACATCATTTTTACAATCTATGTAATTTTATTCATTTCAATTCATGTTATGTAACTTCTATTATGTTATGTAATTGATGGATCAATGAAAAATGATGTATTTTTTAAAATTTTAAATATACCTCGAAAATTGACTTCTATTGACTCATATTTGATTTGTGGATCAGGGAGCATCTCATCAGCAACTCTGTTTCTCTGCACACACAACGGAAAGTATTCAAGGAAAGTATTTCATGTAATGCCTCATGTAAATTACTGATTCAATAATTTGTCAGAATCTAATTATATGGCCAAAACACTTAAACCTAAGTTATTAATAGTAACATACATAGTTCATTATATACCTAAAATCACTTATGTACACTTTTGATGTGGAACGGAATGTCACAATCTCTCCACCTTTAAGACATTGCGCTCTCGCAAAGGGTTGAACACTGCGGTCACCACGGCCTAACTCCGAGTCTGTTCTCTAGTGACGAAATAAAGTCTCGACCCCACACTTAATTATGTACACCTTATTTATACCACTGACCAAAAAATTATTGAAACCCAACTACGTAGGCCAAAATACTTAAACCCAAGCTATTAGTAATTATATACATAGTTTATTATATACCTAAGATCATCTACGTTAACTCTAAATGTGAGATGATATTTGCGCATCAATATATTGTTTAACAGCCCTACAGTATGAATGAATCGAATCATTGAGAAATGAACCTTGTGTGCGCCAACTGCACGTTGCAGTCCCACAAGGAAGCTGAATCCTTTATATATATATATATATATATATATATATATATATATATATATATATATATATATATATATATATATATAAAGAAAATGGCGGTCCAAGTTCCAGATAAAGTGATCGTGGAGTGGGGTGTTTAGTCAACGTGTTAATTTTTAAATTATTAATTGGCAACTTCGTGGAAATTTGAGTTGTAATTAAATTGAAACTTTAAAATTTGTGTTGAATTTAGATTCAATTGAAATTGAATAGTCATAGAATTGTGACCCGCGACAATTTTTGTTTTAGATTCATGACCAGTGATATTTAGTAGGTCGCTTGAGCGAGTTGAGGAGCAAGATTCAAAATTTTTTTTTAGAAATCACTCAGCGGTTAGAGCAATAATATTAATGACATCTAGAAGAGTTCAGAGATCAAATTATATTATGTGGGTAAAATCTTAATAGAGCTTATGAGTTAACATAGATGAGGCTAAATTTGATCGTGAGAAACTCAGTTATTCAGTGATTCAACTATAGTATTTTCTTTCCTCTTGTAGTTTTTTAACCATGCCTTGGGATTTTTCACATATGTCCGTGTGTTATGTGTTCTTACGTTCGTTATTAATTGATATTTATAAAATCACATAAATTTAAAGTACAGATTAATTTAGATAATAAAACGAATTAAAAATGAGTAATTTCAAGGAGCTTAGATGGCAGCAAATTTGCTAATTCTGTGGTATTTCTAATGCTCATCAGTCCTGGAATGATGAAATAATTGGCCCACATGAAAATTAATTGGAAGTTATGACTTCCTTATCTTCTATGTACTATTGTGTTCTTTAAAGAAATAAGAATCGTTAAATTATTAAAAAAAAAATTAAGTAATTTCATCCACATAAATTAATGCCTTTTGTTTTCAGATTGAGTGGCCCAAATTGAAAACAAAAAAAAAACAATTTATTTGAATGTGGCCCAATTTATTTCCATGAATATAAATATATATAATATGTGGCCCCATCTGAAAACAAAAAACAACAATATATTTGCATGAATATATACAACTAATCATGCCCAAAATTAATCATTGTTGTTCATAGATTTGGAGGTGTCGCTATCGTATAACTCCTGTTGCAATGGTGTTTTAATTTATGTAAATATGTACATATATATAGGGGCAGAATTATCTGGATCCGATTGGAGGTTCGAGCACTGCTAAAAATTTCAATAAAATTAAGACATAGATATAAATTATAAAAAAATATTATATTTTGGCCCTTCAAATTACATTCGGCCGCTTTCTTTTTTTAAAAACAAATCTCGACCTCTGAAATCCTTGTTCCGCCTATGTTATAATATATATATATACCCCTTCTAATGAGGGATCCTTTATTTTACTACGGTGTGGACCTCCTATTTTCTGACCAAATTTTGATGATCTGAACCGTTCATTATGTTTAAAACATGTTTTTAAGCGTACCTGCAAGAAATCGGCTCAAAATAATATCGAGAAGAGCTTGATCTAAACAGTTTTTGATAAATGCTGATAGGAACAGTTTTATGAAAAATTGAATGGATCAAGTCTTTCCGGATATTATTTTGAGCCGATCTCTTACGGGTACCCATAAAAACACGTTTTAAACACATTGAACGGTTCAGATCATCATAATTTGATCAAGAAATAGGAGGTCCACACCGTAGCAAAATAAGGGATCCCTTATTAGAAGCTCTCTCTCTCTCTCTCTCTCTCTCTCTCTCTCTCTCTCTCTCTCTATATATATATATATATATATATATATATATATTGTGGTTGGCCAAGGTACATATGATGCATATTTTGGAAGTACGTGTCAAATAATGCATTCCATAAGATTTATGAAGCTGTCGTTATTACATTATAAAAGACAACTCTCCAATTATTGGGATCACACCAAATAATGCACTCTATCTAGCTACCTTAGTTGACACGTTGACACGTTTCCATGTCCGATTTCACTTTAGGAATAAGAAAATGAAAATTACAAACAAAATTTTCTCTCATTATAAATACATCTTCTTCAATTTTTTTTCCTTTTTTTTTTTTTTGGACAATTCAAGGTGTTCAAGCTAATCAATTTATGAACATTTCGATTAATTTTTAAGTGAATAATTTCACTATTCATGTACGGAAAACTCTGAATAAATCGAAGTAAATCTCATATATATGAATTAGCTACATAAAGTTTGATAGTATTTAATTATAAGGTTTTAAATTTAAAGCAACAAAAATTTAAATCTCAAGTCTTATCACCAAATCAACCCCTTTGTTTAATTACCTGCAGAATGAGGTGTGTGTTTGAATTAAATTAATAAATTCTAAAGATAATTTGGATTTTAGTGATTTTTTAAAATATTTGACAATTTTTTAAAATTATTATTCATCTTGACAAGAGAATTAGTAAAATAAAAATACTTAGTGAATATTTACCAAAAAAAAATATTGAAGCTGAATTTTTCAAACTTTTTTGTAATTAAATAAAAAAAATTCCTTTTAGTCATGAATATTTACATTTTAAGTTTTACTCATCAAGACGAATGATTACTTTAAAACTTTTAATATGATTATTTACTTTTTATATTAATTTCTCTTTTCTCTATCTAAAGTATTAAACTTTCAATCTTAAATATACCGATAATTTGTCGAAGTATTAAAACTCGTCGAGTGAAATTGTAATAACTTATGTATTTAGATTTTTCTTTTTGTATAGCGTTGATATCAAGTTCTTTTTCCACGTAGGCTGTTCGATAGGATGGACAGAAAAAGTTATTAAATAACAACCCGATAGAAATTCAAAAGTCCTTTTTTTATATTATTATTATTATAAATTCAAGATCAGCATTATGTTGTTTAATATTTTATTAAACCTTATTTAATCTAATTAGAGTATGGTCTCGTATATATATTAACTTAAATAATGACGATAAGAATGAAGCATCAATAATGCAATATTTATCTTTTTTAAAATTATTGAGTCCAACTCTTAGGTTCCGTATCTTATCATACACGCAAGCATATTGGGCCATTCTTATTTATTTATTTTTTGCCAAATTATTACCTTTTAGTTTTGCTTGCAAACTCATCTATCTCCATGTTATTAGATAGCCAAAAATCATCAAAATGGAGCTTTTGATAATTTTTTTTTTTTTTTGGCCCATGAGAGGACATCGTCGCCTCAAAAAATTTAATATGTAAAAAATATATCAATATTCGTAAAATGTGTATTAATATCTGTAAATATGCATTAATATTTGTAAAATATGTACTAATATTTATGTTTGTTAAGGAGACCCTTATTTTATCAAGTCAACTACGATGACAACTTCCTCCATATACATATCAATGTTTCTACGTATACGCATTAGTCAAGTTTTCTAATCATTTCATATCGTTGGGTAACGTAAGTGACAAGATTTGTTGCTTACACTATTCATTAATGAACTTTTCGAGAAAAAAATTAATCACGAGTATTCAAATAGTTAGTGAATATATATAACATACACGGTGGGAAAAAATACGTCACGTATTCTTTTTTGGTGAATTTGTAATCCAAACGCATGTGTGGGCCTATGTTCTTTGTGAGTGTGTGTCACGTTTTGTCGTCTGGAGTATCGCTTTTAGTCTGGAGATATATATGATCGTACTGATTAATAATCAGAAATAGTACTAGTGAATGAATGTCCATCGTCCATTTTATTGCAAATTAGGGAAAATTCAAGAAAATTAGTACAAGGTTTGTTGCTAATAAACTTTTAGAGACAAAAACTAATCACGAGTATTCATAATTCAAACGGATGTGTGTGGCCAATATCCCTTGTCAATCTGTGTGTCTGTGACATAGTTGTTAGTCTTGAGATAGTTATTGATCAACACTGATTGATAATTAGAAGTAGTACAAGTGAATGAATGTCCATCGTCCATTTCATATCAAATTAGGGAAATTCAAAAAAATTAGTACAAGATTTGTTACTCACGATATTCGATAATAAACTTTTCAAGAAAAAAACTAATGATGAGTATTCATAATTCAAACACACGTGTGTGGCACATGCACATTGTGAGCGTGTGTGACTATGATATAGTTCTTTTTTGTAAATTTGTAATCCAAACGCATGCGTGGCCCCATGTTCTTTATGAGAGTGTGTGTGTTTATATAAGTGTATGTCATGTCTGCCATTTGGAGCATCGCTTTTAGTCTCGAGATATTATGATTGTACTGATTAATAATCAGAAATAGTACTAGTGAATGAATATATATCGTCCATTTCATTGCATTGCAAATTAGGAAAAATTCGTGAAAATTAGTACAAGATTTGTTACTTACACTATTCAATAATAAACTTTTCGAGAAAAAAACTAATCGCAAGTATTCATAATTCAAACGCATGTGTGTGGCCATGTGTCCCTCTTTAGTGTTTGTGTGTCCGTGACATAGTTGTTGGTCTTGAGATACACATGATCGGCGCTGATTAACAATCAGAAGTACTACGAGAGTGAATGAATGTCTATCGTCCATTTCATTGCAAATTAGGGAAAGTTCAAAAAAATTAGCTCACACTATTCAACAATAAACTTTTCGAGAAAAAACTAATCATGAATATTCATAATTCAAACGCATGTGTGTCCCATGTCCCTCGTGTGTGTGTGTGTGTGTGTCTATGACATAGTTGATTGTCTTGAGATAGTTATTGATCGGCGTTGATTGATAATCAGAAATAATACGAGTGAATGAATGTCCATGGTCCATTTCATTGCAAATTAGGAAAAATTTGAGAAAATGAGTACAAGATTTGTTACTTGCACTACTCACACTAATAAATTGTTCGAGAAATAAAACTAATCATGAGTACTCATAATTCAAATGCACGTGTGTGCAGTCCATGTCCCTCGTGAGTGTGTGTGTATCCGTGATATAGTTGTTAGCACATCTTGAGATATTTATTGATTAGTGCTGATTGATAATCAAAAGTTGTACGAGTGAATGAATATCCATCGTTCATTTCATTTCAAGTTTAGGGAAAATTCAAGAAAATTAGTGCAAGAAAGTTGGTTGGTTTAGATGGGGATATATGAAAACTAGGGTGTCCTGTTCTGCATTGCACACAATATGGCATGTTATACGTTAAAACGATATCATTTTGATGCACAAAATACTGACCGAACAGTTAAGCACTGGTTGAATAATTTTCGAATAGTATTTTACTGTCAAAACGATATTATTTTGACGCACAACGCGTCATGCTGTGCGTCTTGCCAAAACAAATTTGGTGTCATCTTTCCCCTTTGGATGTGTGCTTTTCAAAAGGAAACTGCCACAATCTTAGCTGGAAAGTAACAGCTGCCTCTATGTGTTGGAAGAGAAAAAAGTGAAGGTGGGCTTGGGTACACCTAAAAAAGACCTAGTGTTTGTTGTATATTCTCTTAGTGTTTTTTTGTTGCTTAACGGAACCATCCTCCCTCTCTCTCTCTCTCTCTCTCTCTCGCTAAACTCCACTAATAGTGTTGGCCAGCTAATGTTGTGGGACGTAGACAACAATACTTCCTCCTAACAAGATGCCAATCATTCTGTAAATCTTCTCTCTCGAATTGTCCAAATACATATATAATTGCACGAACAAACAACCAAATAAGAAAAGAGCGTAAATACAAAGAACGATACAGAAATTTTTAAGCGATTCTCAAAACGTGCATGTGCACATTTCAGATCAGCTTCACTATGTACAGAATAGTCCTAGATACATCGAATGTAGTGCAAAACACATATTTATAGCTGTGAGGTTGCGAAAATCCATCATTCCCAATCTGATTCGTTTTGTAGATTCAAGTTGCTCCTCTAGCCTGCGTAAGGAGACACTCTGATACTTAAGGTAGAATGCGTGGAATGGTAATTAAATTTGTAATTGATAACGTGCCTGATTTTGTCTCGTGATCCCCTATTTGTAAGTCATCATAAACAAAATATCTCAAAATCTTGTATTTCCTATTTGGGCTAGCTACCCTTCAACTCTAGAAGGTTTTAACTAAATGATTGAATGGTGGGTCCGCTGCTCAGCATGGCGACGACTCATTCGTTGAGCTCTTAGGCTTGGGTCGGTCACCTGTTGGTCCAGTCGGCAGTTCATCATGACGACAGCCATGTTACTGACATATTTCAATACATCTTGGGTTTGGCTCAACATTCGACTCATTATACTCTCTTTGGATCAGTTCAATAATTCGACCCACTACAATAGCGTAAGATTTTCATCACTATTTATAACAAGAAAATCAAAACTGGATCAAACTTCACAAATTCAAATCTCAAAACCATCTCTCATCGAAAAGGTGTGTTCGGATTGTATGGTCCTATTTTTTTAATTGAATTTCTCAAGTGAATGCCTAATTTAACTGATAAAAAGGAACAAAAATATAATAAAATAGCTAATTTCACAAAAAGTGTGTTCGGATTGTATGGTCACAATGGCATGTAGAGAATAAAAATTAGAGAAATCACAAAATGGGGAAAAAAAAAGGGTTAAAATAGCTCAATACATATATATCGGCTTGGCTTAAATGAAATTGATGATGCCGGGAAATGAATGAGGATTTCCGTGTTCGACTTCTGACTCCTACTTGTAAGTCCAATGATTGAGAGATGATTGTTCAGTTGTGGACCCTCCGACAATTAAGTTAAAATACTGTCGAAGTGGGCAAACTGTGTGTAGATTTGAGAATGGATTATGCATACCTGATCTCATAGCCGAAAATAAGTATTATTACCTCCGGAGAAAGAGTGATTTCTGGTGGATTGCCGATGTCATTGACATCCTGATTCCCTTTTGAGTGTTTTGTGCCCTAATTTCACACGCACTATATCTAGGATGCAAGGGGGATCAAAGCCATCATTTTTGGGATCGCGTGGACACTCTGAAGCACACGTTTAGTGTCACCTCTACTCTTAACTTTTGTGCTACCTAAGGTGAATTTGAGTAGAGGTTAGTCCGATTGAGGGTGCTCGTAGCAGACCAATCATTCATACTATGCTTTAAAAAATTTCTGATCGGTCTAGAGATTTATTAGTTGACCAGTCATTGCAGATAAGATTTGGGCTCATCAGAAATGTTTCGTAAGTTTCATAAGAAATTGGAATGTTTTTTACCTCCAATAATGGAAGTAGCCAATTCACATGTTTTTGTGCCCCATTGAATAGGATGGGTGAAGGTAAGTGTCTTTTTAGGACTTAAAACCCTCATTTCCAGACAATTCACATGTTAGGTGTGCTAATTATTATAATATTGCAAGTTGAACCCAATTAATTTTTTAATTTTTTTTTAATGAAATATCAAAGGCAAGATCTTGTTGGCTTCTCTAGTAGAAAGATCCAATCCTTGTTGTTCAATGCCCAAATCCATTTTTGCTTCATCCTAGTCAAATGTCACGTAACATTAGCTGTACAACTCGATATCAAATATCTATCCTTATATAAAAAGAGAACAAACTTTTAAAATACGGGTTTGAGGTAAACCGTGACTTCGTTCTCATGTCTTTTATGCAGCTGTCATTTACATATATTATACAAAATGCGTTCGCGTGCACGATGACTTTCTGTGATTTTTTTTTTTAAAATGCCCACCAAAAAAATTGGTAAATCTAAATGCTAACAAAAACAACAATGAATTTTTTTCCCTCCTTATTCTTCCCTCCTTTGTATTGGTAATATTCTCTTTATTCCTTTATTATTCCGAGAGTATTTATGAATTAGTCAACGATGCTTCATACATCCAATCTGTCTTTTCCTTAAATAAAGTTCCAAATCTAATCCCCAAAAATTAGGTAAGCAAAAATCTAAAAAGATTCACTAAATTTAGAAAAAGATACATTTTTACCATTTTTAATATTTTTAATATCGTCTTATTTGAGCTTGTCTCAATTTTGGTTTTTATATTTTTACTTACCTAATTTTTCTTATCGAGATGAATGAAAAAATACAACAAAATTGACAAAACATTATACAAAAAATAACAAAAATATTAAATTGTATATCACCCGTCTTTAATAAAAAATAATTCAGTCCCATTCAATTTTAATTTCTTAAAATCAAGCAAGAACTAGACATTCAACGACGATAAAAGACTGGTCGAGTGAACGTATGGCATGACGTAGAAGGTTTATTCTTTCAAGTTTGGAAGTTTGAATTCTAAAGTCAGCTAGAGACTGTTGGGAAACACCATAGGATTACTCAATCATTATTTTTAAATTTTTAAGATTAATCAATTATTTTTTAAAAAATTTTAAGATTATTTTTTAAAAAAAAAAGAGAAAAATAACCAAATAATGAAAAAAAAAAAGAAACAAGAAGACAACATTTAGATTAAAATTATCAATCTCGTATCGACGAGCGTACCAATTTTGTTACTGGTGTGATACATATCGGTACCGATGTGTATCGATGTACTGTTTCGAATTTACTGCTAAAATTAATATATATTTTTTAAATAATATTTTTTAACAAAAAATCACATTTGACATATAAAATAAAATTTCACAACTTAAAAATAAATCACCAACATAAAAATTAATGATTTTAGTCTCAACTTATATTTTTTATCAAAAAAATTATTTATAAAATAAAATAAAAAAATACAGACCGATTCGATATCAAAATCGGAACAGACCAGAATAAGCAGGAATATGACAAGATAAATAAGAATGATTCGGATCATTTGCTGTGGTGGCACCATGGATCCTGCCACGTGGTCAAATAATTGAAGTCCCACACTTCTGGCATGCACTGTGGTTAGGGTCAACTGATTAACCCTAGAAAAACCTAGGCAAAACGACGAAGGGCAATATAGAGATTTCGCAAATAAAGTTTTTACCGTTTACCGTCCGGGTTAATTTGTAAAATCACAATTAATTACCATTTGGTAATTAATAGCGTAACGGTTCGCCTATTTAAACCGAAGCCCTGTATCGTCTTCCTTCCCCCTCTCCTCTGCACCATTCTCTCTTTCTCTATATCTCTCTCTCTCTAGATTTTTCTCCGGCCTGCACTGTTCGCTCTCGTCCCATCTCTTCCCTTCTCTTCGAGTTCGGGTTCTCTCCCCAACATTCTCGAATTTGGTACAGTCTGGTACTGAATCCCTTCCATTTTGCATTTTCCATTTCTCTAGAAAGTCGAAGAATCTTTCCGTTTTTTCTGCTGATTATGAACAATCGATTATCCATTTTTCCAATTTTTGATGATCTTTGGTGCATGAACGATTATAAATTTCCATGTCTTAATTAAGGAAAACACGTGTTTTCCAGTTCATTCCCCCCCCATTCGAACTTTGTTTCCTGTCCATTTGAACGAACGCAGGAATATGACACCAGGGTAGCAGATTTTTAATTTTCAGATTAATTTTGGGGGTGTGATGGGTGTTATATTTTTCAAAAGGTTTTGGGGTAGCGAACCTATATTTTGTAAAAGTTTGGGGAGACATCTCTGAATCTGTGGCATCTTCAATCTAGCCAAGACATATGATTCTTTTATTTGGAAAATGAGTTTCCTCTAATGCCCTTTGTCTGTGAACTTTTACTGAATAATTGTGAGATGAATCTGTTTATCTATGGAGGTATTTTTTTGGTGTGTGGAGCAACCACATTTGTCCACCCAATTAAAAACCTGTGAGTTGTAGGTATACGTCATTATTCTACCCAAAAGTTTTGAACCTCAAGTGGCTAGTCCACTTTTCTTGGTTCAATATGTGTAGTAGTGGTTGTAGATTTTCTATTCACAAATTCAACAAAGCCTTATCCCAAGTAATTTGAATGGCAGCAAATTGATACCCCAATCTATTACTAGTAATAGGCTTTTAAGATTCCAAGGACAATACTTTCTAAGCTATGAGAACATTTGGACTAAGAATTAAAATGAATTTTCACATCAGTTTTTGTGGGTTTAAACTATCTTGGTCCCTAATGGTTACATCCTTTCATTCTTTTTTTCTGAAGTATTCTTAGCACAGAATGGAGTACGGCGATCGGTACAGTCAGGCTCAGAGGCCAAAATATGACTGTCTTCTCTTTGGTAAGCTTTCTTTTCCAGAAACCATGTTACCCCCCAAACAGCAGTTTATCTACAGCAAGGAAAATTAAATTTATACTTTTTAAATTTGCAGATTTAGATGATACTCTCTATCCACTTAGTTCTGGTGTGGCAGCTTCATGTGGCAAGAATATTCAAGGTAACTTTTGGTGGCAATTTTATATCCTCCTCTTTTTTTCTGAATTATCATTTGCTTACTTTTTGTTAGTTTAATTTCTGTTATATCTATTTTTTATAGATTATATGGTTGAAAAGCAAGGCATAGACAGGAGCAAAATCCCAAAATTGTGTGACCTATTGTACAAGAACTATGGCACAACAATGGCAGGCCTTAGGGTATGTCTTTAATCCTTTAAATTTGGATGAGTAAATATCAAGCAACCCTCGTAGGTTTAGACTTATTTTTTTGTTTCCCATTTGCAGGCAATAGGGTATGAGTTTGACTATGATGAATACCACAGTTTTGTTCATGGGAGACTACCTTATGAGAATATAAAACCAGACCCTGTCCTAAGGCATCTTTTGCTTAGTTTGCCAATTCGGAAAGTCGTAAGTACCTTATCGCGGTTATCACAAACATATGAAGCATTTTACAAAGTACTATAAAGTCGTTGGATTTGTTTTCTAAAACTTTGTTTCTGGAATTTTGGTGTGTTTTTCAGATATTCACAAATGCAGACAAGGTCCATGCTGTTAAAGTACTCGGTAGGCTTGGTCTTGAAGACTGTTTTGAAGGGATTATTTGCTTTGAGACTCTGAATCCTGTTTACAAGAACGCCATATCTGATGATGAGGATGACATTGAATTTGTTGGCTCAAGTTTATCTTCAACTACTTCTACCGATTGCAACAAAATATTCGACATAGTTGAGCACTTTTCTAGACATGATCCTATGTCAGGATTACCAAAAACACCAATCATTTGCAAACCATCAGAAGATGCCATCGAACGAGCTCTTAAGATCGCCAACATTGACCCCCAGAGAACTGTATGATATCTAACCTCCTTTAGTCTCTTTCGACAGTCTGTTTCTCGTTAAGTCTCTACTAACACCCCTCCCATTGTTGTTGTTTTCAGCTTTTCTTTGAGGATAGTGTCCGAAACATCCAGTCTGGAAAGCGCGTAGGCCTGGACACTGTGCTGGTAAGCACTTGAAACTGACTGTATGAAGCGAATAAGTACATGAAGTTTCTTAAATACGGTCTTTTCAAGAAAAGGACCGATCAGAGATCCTCTGTCCCAAAAAATAGTATCCCCTTTGCCCGATTTAGTCTCTACCACACACACAACATTGTCAAGGCATGATTGTGCAGCCGAGGTTGTACTTGGAAAGAGAACGAGAACACTTAATGACAAGTATCCCGAGTGAAACAAAACCAAACAATAGTGCTTCAATAACAACTAGAGTGGAAAGCTATTGACAGAATAATATCCGTGGTTGGGTTTTGTTTTTCTTTGAAAGATGATGAGGATCTCGAAACACATGAATCTGAATGCATGACCAATGATGTTGCAATGGTGAACAAATTTTGACAATATGGTGACTAATTTGATGATCCCTTTGTTGATGTATTTCAGGTTGGGACTTCACAAAGAGTGAAAGGAGCAGATTATGCATTGGAAAGCATCCACAACATGAGGGAAGCTATACCTGAACTTTGGGCAGTTGACAAGAAGACTGAAGTCAGTTACCCTGCTGGCAAGCTCACGGTGGAGACATCTGTGACTGCTTAAAAGGAACCAAGTCCGAAAACCATGTTTATTTCCTGATGAAAAAAGGGGGAAAAATCATGTCTGGGGGATGTTCTTCATCCCATGTTTCTCTTCCCATGATTGAATGATGTAGATGTTTTGCTCTCTCTCTCTGATGATTAATCAATCAAAAATAACACGTCCTCAGTTCAATGTTGTGCACCTCTCGCAAATTGCCTTGTAGTTTTTTTTCTCTTTATTTAAACATTTCAGCAAATCACAAGCGCACACATCTGAAATATACCTCCATCACCGCCCCATTCCTCATTCGGGAAATGAATCCCACCCTCTATCTCCGCCCTGAATGGGGATCGGGGATCCCCGCCCCGCCCGCCCTCATTTTTTTAAATTAAAAAAAACTTAATTCATCAAGATTGAAATTTTTAAGACTATATTCCAGACTAATCATTTCAAGACAAATTGAATTTTAACTATATAATATCATACATACATCTATACACATATATAGTTTTAATTTTATCTGCGTATTTATATCCATACATGGGCAATAAACTAATATACGTATATATACATTTATACATGGCCAATTTTACAAGGATTAGGAAAAAAATATTTAAGGAGTTTAAAAAAAATATTATAAATAGTTATAAATAAAAGGGTTAGAAATTAAAATAATAATTATTTAAAACGGGGCGGAGAACAGGGCGGAGGTACCAAAGTTTTCTTACTTTTTTTTCTTAAATCTTACTTTTTTGCAATGTTGAGGTGTTTGGAATGTTGATTTTAAGATTCTAATTATGAGATTTTGATTCTGGGATTCTCAAAACAAGCATTTACTGTCACAATTTTAAAAATAGATCCAGAGCTACTTTTGAGATTCTGATTTTGAATTCTGGAATTTTGTTACTATTTTACACATTTTTATAATTATTGTATTTTAAGATTAATTCAATTTGTAAATATAAAAATTATTTGACTATATTTTAAAATACATAAAGAAAAATTACCAAATATACAAATAAAAAGCCACAATATAAGAACATTATGGTTAATTTTCACCCATAATTTAATAATCTGATTATACTATCAAATACTTTTATATTATTCAAAATTTATTTTACACAGTTCTACGTACCAAAACACTTTACAGATTCTGATCATGAGTTTTTCAGAACCTAAAATTTTAGAATCAAAATCCCAAAATCTGAAAAATTCCTCCCAAGCACTCCCGTATAGTAGCTTTAATCTTGAGCCATAAATTAAAAAATTGTATTGTCAGTTGTCAAGATAGGTCACGATGGAAATTGATGGGTATTTGCTTTTTGATTGTTTATGATGCTAAGATGTGCTATTTACCTAATTTAATCAAATTGATTAAGTAATTAGTGTACGGATGGATTAGATATAGAACAAAGGCAGGTAAAAAAATAATTTTAACCCCCCACTGTAATTTTCTTATATGGTTATGATGCAAGTGGACGGTCCACTGATTTTGGAGATTAAATTAGTTACTCATGTGATTCATGGGGAATTTGCCATCAAGGTGCCAGCGATGGACGTTTCACTTATTTTAAACTTCGGTTTACGTGTATATTACAATACATAAATGTGTGGGGATTAATATATTATAGTGAAGATTATTGTGTAATTTTTTTAATAATGAATCTCAGTTATTAAATTAAAACAATTTCTGCCGTTATTGTAAAAATGTGTTTGAAGAGCTCCACACCGTTGTGTATTGTAATATACTAGTACTAATATTTATTGGTCCTACAACTTTTAAAAAATGTACATTAATGTTATCACTTCTCTCTCTCTCTCTCTCTCTCTCTATATATATATATATATATATATATATATATGAAAGGAAAAAGAATTTTACGCTCTTCCTTTTGGGAATGGACGATTAGCGAAATCCTATTGATTGCAGCTTTCTCCAGACCTTCGGGAAAAGCATGAAAAAAAACGGCTCGAATGGTACGATCCCTCCGTCACCCTGATCTCGTAGTTCTTGGTCTGTAGATATATAAAACTCATAATAAGAGATTTCTCATTTTGCTAAAATAAGGACTTCTCATATATTTTTGATCAAATATTAATGATCCAAACCGTTCAATATGTTTAAAATATATTTTTAAGGATACCCGTTAAAAACCAACTCAAAATATTATCAGGTAAGGTTTGATCTAATAAGTTTCTTATAAAACTATTTCTGTCAGTATTTATAAAAAATTATTTGGATCAAACTCTTTCGAGTATTGTTTTTGAGCAGAATCCTTGAGAGTATCCTTAAACGTATTTTAAACACATTAAACGACTCAGATAATTAAAATTTGATTAGAAAATAGAAAGTTCTTATTTTAATAAAATGATGAATCTCTCATTTTCTTTTCATGATATGCTACTATGTATTGTCCGAAAAATATTACATGGTCCAGACCAATCTATATTACAATACAAAATGACGTGAGACTCTCTAAACACATTTTTACAACAGTAGGTTAAATTATTTTGATCTAATAACACGCGTAATACTTTAATTTTTATGCTGTGTTGCATCAATCTCACTGTGATTCCCCTAATCTTGTTCGTAGGTTGTCCTACCTGTCAAAGATCTCTTTTTGCGTTATCATGTCACACACAAGGAAATCGATTGTTATTTCATGTGAAGAATCAAGCCAAATATTTTGTAGCTATCTATGTTCAGATCACTCATGAAAAAATTATGGTGATTAGACATCGAAATACGATTGACATCTCAAAAGTAAAATTATAACTAAAAGTTTCAAATAATTCATTAAAAACAAATAAAGTTCGAAAACGATAATTCTTTTAGAGAGTTACTTTTTATCCTTTCCGGAAAAAAATAGGAAAGGGGGTGTGGCTGTCTAAAAACTAGAAAACCATTATGTTGTCATTTTTTATAATATTGGTAATTCTTATTTTAAGTACTTGATTTTAGGGAAATAACTTAGTTTGTCTTATTTTGTAAAAATATTAAAAATTCAGTTGACTAAAAATAATATTTAAAAATCAATCGTTGACTCGATTATTAAAAAATAATTATTTTTGTTCTTTTAATTTTTTCGTGTTATTTAAAAATTCAAGAACGAATATTTAAGTATTCCATAGTACTTAAATTTTTTTCGTCAATTTACAAAAAAGTTCATATCTCTTTCATTCATTTTTTTTTAATGTTAAGTGTTTTGTGGTACCAAAATAAATCTAGTGTTGCGCCAATTTTTATTTCAAACAAATATTTACAGTTGACTAAAATAATATTTAAAGATCAATCACGAGCTCGGTTATTGAAAAAAAAATTATTTTTTATTTTTTTAAGTGTTTCGTGACACATAAACTGAAGAAAAGAAAATGTTAGTAATCCAAGAAGAAAAGTAACATGATTTTTTTAGAATATTTTTTATCTTTATGTATTTTTTAAATTTTATTAGCTTTGCATCAAATATTTAAAATTATTAATTTGCCTCTTAATTTGTTCAAAAATATTCACATTCATCACATGTCCTAATGTGCCCAATTTTGAGGAAAAACAATTATCGACACAGCTCATTTGAATTCCTTGCGGTTGTATTTTTCAAATTTTATTCTCAAAAAAATAATAAAAATTTACCGTTGATTTCAAAAATTATTTGAGAATTAACTGTAAACTCGGAATATTTTAACAAAGGGTTATTGAATTATGGTAAGCTATTTGTTGATTTATATTTATTGTTACTTTTAATTTTTTTTTGTTGATTTATAAAACAAAGTTAAAAATCTTCAAAAATATTTATATTTATAACATGTCCTGATCCGCCTAACTTTAGAACAAAAAAAGTGATCAGCACTGCTTATTTGAACCCCTTTTGGTTGTATTTTTTAAATTTTATTCTCGAAAATACTAAACATTTACTATTGTCTTAAAAAATTATTTTGAAATTAGAATAAATTGAATCGATATTACGTTATTTTTATCCTTTTCATGATATAAAAATAATTTATGCATCAAATAATTAGCATGTCACGATCTAATACACAAGGTACAATAGTGGGGTTAACCAGATCTAGTAGCTTGAGTATTTAAGACATATCATGCGAAATTGATATAAATCTTGCGGTTTAAAAATTTACATGCAAAACTCCAAAGGTCTAAGTATGTTTACGATATTTTTTCATCTTTCGCGTCTCGCGTTCTCGGATTGAACATTTAAATTTTTACATGATAAAAAGAATAGCATACTCATTTTCAAAATAAAAAGAATAACAATAGACAACTTAATAAAATAAATTAAATAAATATTAACTTACAATAATATAAATTTTTTGATGCTTGGTTTCTCTACAAAAAACAAAATAGAGAGAATTAGTGTGAAGATAAAAAAATAAAAAAATAGTGTGCAGATAAAAAAAAAATTAGTGCGAAGATAAAAATTTTATTGGTTAAAAAAATTTAAAATTTTAACCTTGACGAAAATTTAAAACTAACTGCGACCTCCAATTTTATGTGGATTTCTTACAAAAATAAAGAATTTGTACGAAAATAAAAAGTGGAATTGGTTAATTTTTTTAAAAAATTACATCTTATTATTATTATTATTTATTTATTATTACTTGTTATTACTTATTTAAATTTAATTATATATTTTTAAAAAAATCAATGTGAAGTAGTGAAAGGAAGGAGAGTGATAATTTCGTAATTTAGCTGGGAAGGAGAGTGATAGTTTTGTAATTTAGGAGCCGATTGAATAAAGTATTATTTTTAGGAGGATAAGTTATTGTGGGGGATAAGATAAAAAAGAGTATTATTTTTAAAGGGTTGACCCATATTGATGTGATGTTTATAGAGAGGCGATAAAAAGTAGATAATTTGGATGAAGTATTAAAAAAAGAGGGATAAAATAGTATTTGATTTGGATAGAGGATAAAATAAGGGATAAAGTTATTTTGTAATTATAATAAGGGAGATGTGGTATTATTCTTGGATAATACTCGGTGATAACTTTTGGGCATCTTCTGTCAGGCCCAAAAATTATTCCCCTCTATCACTCTTAGAGCTCATTTGGATGAGGGAAAAGTGCCCCTCATAATTTTTCACCCCTTGTTAGGGGTGGGCCCCTCCTCATTGGCATGGTTTAGCAACTCAAGAATCCTCCCTTGTAATGTTTTATCCGGCATAACTTTTCCTTTATAAAGTTCTTCTCCCTTGGGGCCCGTTTGGAGGGGGAAAAGGAAGGGTGATAATTTTTGGAGGGGGTAAAATGATCGACGTGACATGTTTAGCATGGTTTAAAAGCATAAAAATGTAGAGAGATAATTTTTTATCCCTCCAAAAATAATCCCTTGGGCACTCTGCCCTGGTCCAAAAGTTATCACCAGGTATTATTCAAGAATAATACACATTCTCCCTTATTACAACTACAAAATATATAATTTTATCCCCCCTATTTTATCCTTTATCCAAATCAAGTATTATTTCATCCTCATTTTTTAATACTTCATTTAAACTATCTATTTTTTTTTATCCCCCTTTATAAACATCACATCAATATAGGTCAACTCTTTAAAAATAATATTTCTCTTATCTTATTCCCTTCAATAACTTATCCCCTTGAAAATAGTGTTTCATCCAATTGGCCCCTAAAGGCAATAGAAGAAGAAAATTGTTATTCACCCCTCCAAAAAAAATCACACCCCTCCTGAACAAATGTCTCACTCTTCTTTTGAAATTTCAAAACTGCCACTTCTTACCCCTCCCATTTTTCTTCCCCTCTAAGGGCCTGTTTGGATGAGGAAAAAGGAAGGGGTATAATTTTTGGAGGGGTTAAAAGAAATAACGTGACATGTTTAGCATGGTTTAGATTTTTCTTATTTAAACTACTTTCAACTTCGGTCTATATTTTTATCTTTTCTTATTTCTCTCGTCAAAATGAATGAATAATCTTAAAATATTAGATAATAATCTATACAAAACATCAAATAATATTGACTGCTTAATTAGTTTAGGGTAAAGGGAGCTTAAATATGAGAAATCATTTTACTTAAAATAATATGGTTTACTAAAATTTCATAATAGCTTGTTACTTCATTTTTAAAAGTATAAACCCAAGTACCAGTCAATAATATACACAACACGAAAAAGAATATATCTGTAGATTTGAGACATTTTATTCAAAAACATACTTTACAAAATGTGTCATTATGTCTCATGCACCTTGCTAATTTTCTAGACGACATGATTAATTTGTCGAGAATATCAAATAACGTCACATAATATTTTTGAAGTATTAACAATTATTTCCAATCTCAATATATTAAACTGATATAGCTTCTTCACATTAAGTTTTGAAATTAAAAACTGTCCAGATACGTTAGCTCCGTCAATTTAAAATACACGATTGACTCAAAATTGATAGTAATTAGCTTATTGCTCAAAGATACTCGATACGAAAATACCATGTCAATAGATTCAATTCGCGACATATTAATAAAAAATATACTTCACAAAAGTGTGTCGTCATATGTTACCTGCTATATTTAATTTAGACTACATGATTTGTGGAAAATATAAAATATAAATTAATAACGTCACATAATAGTATTAACAATTACTCGCAATCTTCATATGTTTAGCCGTTAGATCAAACTTCATCTTTAGTATAGCCAAGCACCGCCGGAGCTGGCCTTGGATGAAGTTGAATTAAATGAGAAAAATTGACTGAAATTGAAATTGTTGATCATTTTAGACGGTTTTGGCGACTAAGCTTGATTATGAAAATTTAATTATTACGTACGTTTGTAACTAAACAAGCGAGAAGAACAATGTTTAAATGATACATTTCGAATTATTGAACTGATTATTTATTTTGGAGCAATTATACTTTTATATTGGTAATATTTATTTATGCTCTTTATGGGGACTTTTTGTTGTATTGATTTTGTACGTAAAATATAAAAAGAGCCCCAAGTTATTACTAGCAGTATACATGGCTCATTATATACCTAAGATCACCCATATAGACTTTCAATGTGGGACGGGATGTCACAATCTCCCCACCTTTGAGACATTGCGCCCTTGCAAAAGATTGAACACTAGAGTCACCACGACCTAACCCCGGGTCTGTTACCTAGTCACCAAACAAAATCTCAATCCCACACTCCATCGTATACATGGGTCGCTCTGATGTCATTTGTAATGCCATATGCATACTACTAATCCAATAACTTGTTAGAGCCTAACCACGTGACCCAAAATGTTTAAGCCTAAGTTATTAGTAGTAGTATACATGACTCAATATTATATATCCAAGATGTAGACTTTCGATGTAGGACAGGATGTTACAAAAATTGAAAAGCTTGCTCGAGCGAGGTAGAGATCGCTTGAGCAGCCTAGCTAAATTCCCAAAATGTGGGTTATGGCTTTGATTCCATGATTTGTGGGAGCTGTAATATAGTTTCATGTAGTATGCGTGTAATGTATGCAAAACGACGTAGTTTGATCAGCTTTGTTTTTAAAACTACATCGTTTTAACTTATCACATGAATTGTTATTAAAATGTAAGATCAAAACTAGATAGTTTCAATGGCAAAGTTAATAAAATTTCGATTTGCCCTCACTACAAGGGACTACATTACAACTTCCCTGAACCAATTAGGACCCTTCCAAAACTTCTCCACAAAATTCTAAAGTCTAACCAACTGCGAAATTAATTTTTTAAATAAATCTAAACTCAATCAATCATATGGAAACAAAAAACTAAACCATTTACTACATAATTGCAATGTATGGTGGCAAGATATAGAATGAGTAATTGTCAATGTTTTCTCTAATTGTTCGGAGGTATGTAGATGCCTTCATGAGATTTAAAAAATGTAATTGTGTATTGCTGACTAATCATTTTACATTTAAATTTTATTAGTCAATGTGACAAAGTCGAAGAAAAATCTCCTTCTGAGCTTGAACTCGAGGCATGACCCTGAAGATAAGTAGAAGGAGACGAGGAGCCGGGAGTCATCTATCACTTTCATGATTTCTGGTAAAAAGTCTCTCTGTGTTATAATATAGGATATTGAGTGGATATTTTTAGATTTAAAATGAGTATTTGTCATGTTTTTTCTAATTGTTCTGAGGTATGTAGATGCCTTTATGAGGTGTAAAATAATATAAATTGTGTACTGATGACTAACCATTTTAGATTTTATTCATTAATGAATGATTTCTTCTCTTTCCAAAGTTAGTTTAGATTCTTAAATGTTCTTGATATTTTTGGATGCTAAACAGTGTCGCATACCGCTTTCATGGGTTCGTGATGAAAAGTCTTTACGCGTTACAATATAATATATCATGTACATATTTAGATATAGAATGAGTAATTGGCAATGTTTTTTTAATTATTCTGAGGTATGTTGTTGCCTTCATGAGGTGTAGAAAAATATAAATTATGTACTGCTGACTACCCATTTTGGATTTTATTAGTTAATGAATGATTTCTTCTCTTTTTAAAGTTCGTTCAAAATTTTTAAAATGTGTTCTTTATCTTCTTGGAAGACAAACACTGTTACGTATCGCTTTCATGGTCTCTAATAAAAAGTCTCTATGTATTACGGTATAGTATATTGTGTACATATTTAGATTAAAAATGAGTAATTGTTAATCTTTTTTCTAATTGTTCTGAGGTATTTAAATGCCTTCATGAGGTGTAGAAACATAAAGATTGGTACTGCTGACTAACCATTTAATTTGTTAGGTATGAATGAGTTTTTCTCTTTCAAAAGTTAGTTTATATTTTTTTTAAAATGTATTCTTTATCTTTTTGGAAGATAAACATTGTCACGTGTTGCTTTCATGGTTTCTAATGAAAAGTTTATATGCGTTACAATATAGTATATATTGTGGATATGGAGGGGCTGTATAGTCCAATCAAAACGACGTGATTTTGTCCGTTTTGTCCTCGAAGTTACGTTCTTTTGACTCCATACATTTTGATAACAATTCACAGTGGAAGTCAAAAAGGCAAAGTTTCAAGGGAAAAACTAAAAAAAATTATGTTATTTCGCCCACACTAACTAAACAGTACGACAAGAAACTGCGCTAAAACTATATTTAGATTACGAAAGAGTAATTTTCAATAATTTTTTCTAATTCGTAGATGCCTTCATGAGGTGTAGAAAAATATAAATTGTGCAGTGCTGACCAACCATTTTAGCTTTTATTAGTCGACGAATGATTTCTTTTCTTTCGAAAGTTAGTTTAAAATTTTCAAATTGTGTTTCTTGATCTTTTTGAATGTCACGTATCGCTTTCATGGATTCTAATGAAAAATCTCTATGCGTTACAAGAGATTTTATCGGGTAATTATTTAGATTTAGAATGAGTAATTGTCAATATTTGTTCAAATTGTTCTGAGGTAATGTAGATGTCTAATGTCTTCATGTGTAAATTTTTTAAATTGTGTTTTTGATCTTTCTGGATGCCAACCACTATCACATATTTGCTTTCATGGATTTCTAATGACAAGTCTCTATACGTTACAATACAGTATATCGTTCACACACACATACGCGCGCTTGCGCATACATCTTTCATGAGGTATGGGAAAACATCATGTGTAGTTAACTAAGATATATATATATAGAGAGAGAGAGAGAGAGAGAGAGAGAGTGAGCTTCTACTAAGGGATCCCTTATTTTCTTAAAATGAGGACCTTCTATTTTTGGATCAAATTTTTATGATCCGAACCGTTCAATGTGTTTAAAATATGTTTTTAAGGATACTCGTGCGAAATCAGCTCAAAATATTACCGGGAAGGGCTTGATCCAATCAATTTTTTATAAAACAGTTCCTGTCAGTATTTATGAAAAAATGCTTAGATCAAGTCCTTCCCGATATTTGTTTGAGCCGATTTCTTAACGGTATTCTTAAAAACATGTTTTAAACACATTGAACGGTTCAGATCATCAAAAATTGATCAAAAAATGGGAGGTCCTTATTTTAACAAAATGAGGGATCCCTTGGGGACTCATATATATATATGTGTGTGTGTGTGTGTGTGCGCGCGCGCATATATATATATATATATACACACACACATGTGTGTGTGTGTCTTTCATGAGGCATGGGAAAACGTCATGTGTAATTGACTAAGATAATTTAGATTTTATTAGTTAATGAATGTTCTTTTCTTTTGAAAATAATTTTAAAATTTTAAAATTGTAAAATTTTGTAATTCATTTTTGTAGGTGCAAGCAAAGTTACCAATCTCGTATCGGCAAAACATACCATTTTTGTTATTGATAATGTTGTAGCAGTACAATGTGTTCCGACGTACCGTTTCGGATTTATCGCTATAATATAATATATTTTTTAAATAATATTTTTTAAAAAATATTACATTACACATACAATAAAGCCTCACAACTTAAAAATAAATCCCTAAACCAAAAAAAAAAAAAAAAAAACGATAATGTTAGTTTCAATTTAAGCGTAATTACTTAAAAATCATCTAGTTTCAATTTAAGCGTAATTACTTAAAATCATCAATTGAAAATTAAAAAGAATACAAAAATTGTACAACCCAAAACATCTCGATACAGTGGTCGAAATTAACAATACAATAATGAGTCGGTACTACTATGAGGCCGATATATACGAGTATGAGATCAATAATTTTGGATGTTAAGTTGTCACTTTCATAGCTCTACTCAAGAGAAACATTCACCGCAATGCTATAAATTATAAATATAGATAGATGTGTATATATAGCCTTAAATCTTTCATTACCTATGCCAAAATGTCATATATATATTGTTGACCAATATTCGTTAGACTTGATTAGTCAATGATGTTTTTTTTTTTCTTTTAAGATGTAGCTTTAAAATTTTAAGTTGTGTTCTTGATATTTTAGATATCGCTCCCACAACTCTTCTAATGATAAATTTTAAGATAAATATTTCTTGTAATACTATATGGTATAAATAAATTTATACATATTATTTAAATAGTCTTAAGTCTTTCATGATGATGAGTAAAATTTTATACAGAGCTCGGTCAAACTCTACACAGACAGGCACCTTGAGGTTTAGCTTTAAGTTGACTGGCCGAGTAGGCATAAATATCGACCGACAAATTCCCACACTCCGATCAGCCGGGGGGTGCTCGTGAATATACCATAAAGGACCTAAGCGACTTAAAGGAAGTTCTGCGACATTTTATTTACAAGCACAATCATATGCTTAAATCAAGGAGATAATTCAATCATCAACACTAGTCAAGAAGATGATCTGATGAGCATAATCATCAGCACTCATCAAGGAGAAGATGAGTCTCCCTATTCAGAAGTTAATTCCCTTAGTTTATCCATCACATGTCGTATAAATAGAGCATCTATTGTCACCTAAATGATGCGTGCACACTCCCCCATTCTCTAAATACATAGCATCATACACCCCAACTAATTTGATCCTAGGAGGATCCATGGTTGGGAACACCTTCAGCCCTTGGACTTGTTTTGCATAAAGTTCTTGGATTAACTGGTCAACTATTGCAGTACTCTCGCCAAGCTCAAAAGTCAACCGTCTATTTTTCGGCACCATCACATGAGGTATGAAAAATGTAATGTATTACTACATAATGTTTTCTAGACTTTATTATTTATTGAATCCTTTCTTTTTCTTTTAAAATGCAACTTTAGAAATTGACTATTGTGTCCTTGATTTTTTTAATTTCAATTGGGCTTAACTCATCTAAATTAATTATTATTTTTATTCAAATTTTTTTGTAGTTGTATTTTCTCATTAAGTTTTTGTTGATCATTGATTCGTCTCAATAAAATAAATTTAAAAATTATAAAATTAAGTTCAACAGCTGAAAAAAATTAATTAAAGACAAAAACTAAGTTAAGATAGACCATGTGTTGACTTATTTTTTATTTTTTTAACTTTTTTCAGTTCTAAAAATAATTTTAGATTTTTTTGAAATTTCTAAACGAGATGAACCAACAAACAATCGAAAAATTAACAAAAAATTCAAATAAAAATAAAAAATTAATCAAATAATAATTCAATAATTGCCACAATCTAATCAGACCAATGTCGCTTTCCCAGTTCTCCTTCTAATAAACACTCCATATGATACAATATGGTATAAATAAAAACTCTTTTTTCCCTTTCAAAATGTCACTTTAAATTTTAAAATTGTCTAATTTTTTAAGTAGCACGTGCCGGCCTCCTGACTTTTTTCAAAACAAACATTTATTGTGATGCTAGATAATATAATAAAAAAAATAAGAAAAATACTAATCACCACTCATTAGATGGTGAATAATATATAAAAAGTGTGTCGATATTTATAAATTATGTATTGATATCCGTAAATATATATTAATATCTATAAAATATGTATTAATATTCGTATTTATTTAATATTATATATATATATTATCTACCGTCTAATAGACGGTAATTAACAAAACCCAACAAATAATTATTGGCGACTTCTTGGTCACCCACTGAATAATTATCCCAAACTAAGGGTGCGCATTGGCCCGCTAGCCCACCCAACAAAGCCAGCATTTTACAAAGGGGTTGGAATGAATGTTTAGAGGCCCATTTGTTTGAACTTGTTCAATAAATGAGATGGATTTAGAATACCGCTAAATGCACGGTCCAGCTCGACTCAACGATATAAAAATACTAAAAATTCTTTATAGTTAAATGTTTAAGCTATTAAATATTATATTATCAAGTCTATTAAGGTAAGACATTATCATATATACATATGATCAGCTCAGTTTGGCTCTAACCAGCAACAAATCAACCAGCGGTCAATTAGTACACTGGGTCCATCGAGGGCAGCTTTTCTATGCAAATGGTCAACTGGCCGACTGATCGGTCAGACATACATTGGACTGATCAGTAAATATTCATCTCAATCGGTTGGGATCCGCTGAGGAAAAGGTGACTCCATTTTATTTGAAGAACCCCACGATAAGCGTCGACCAGAAGGGCTCGCTTGAGCAATCCCAAAAATAGCGTCGTTGACCTCGCGGTATCCCTAGAATGATGCCCAAAATTAGAGAGCCTCTCATCTTAGTATTGAAAGGAGGTGTGATCGGCAACCACAGACCTATCAAAGATTAACCCCTTCTCCGACCTATTAAAGGGAACTTCTGGCCATATTACTAGGTATGCTTTCAATCATATAAACACTACACTAGCTCACACCTACCCTACATTTTTGTTACTGACTTGATCGTTAGAGGATCCTTGGCTATACAACCAGCCCCGATCATCGGACTTGTTTGTAGAAGCCCGGGCATGAGTGCATGATGTCTCACCAATTTTTGGCACCATCAATTTGGCACCCTTTATGGAAAACAACGTCTTCTCACTTAAAACAAATATTAACTGAAGCAATAAAAATAATGGTAAACACCAGATCCACCCTAGGAGGACGATAGGAAGGTGTCGCTTCCCAGAATGAAAACCCAATGATAGCGCAAATACAAAACTTTACCCAGCTGGTACAACGTTGGTTGAGCAAAACAAAACTCTGGTGCAGTAGCTATACGTCGGGCCCCTTCCCTCAGTTGTTGAGCCGCCAATAGGGGAACCTCTAGAGCAACGTGAGGGTCAAAGGGTCGATGGCTAGGAAAATGAATAGATGAACAACCACACTATCGGGCGAGGAGAGGACGTCTGATGGGGACCAGTCTGTCGTTCACTGAAGCAGCAATGGCCAAATTGCTTCCCCCAGAATTTAGAACACCTCATATGGACCTCTTCGATGTCTCGGGAGATCCACTGGACCACTCAGAGACCTGCAAGACCTTCATGACTCTGTATGCTATCTCGACGAGATCATGTGTTGAGCCTTCTCAACTACTCTGAAGGGCCCAGTCCGAGTCTGGTTTGAAAAACTTAAGTCTATGGTGATCGACAATTTTGAGCAGCTTAGCAAGTTACTTATTTAGCATTTATATAGTGGCATTACCTCAACTACTTCAACGATAAAGCCTTATAGGTAGACAAGGTTGACGATAAAATCACCCTTATAACCTTAATGGGTGATTTGTAGGTAGCCCAATTCTTTTACCATCTATCTAAACGGCCCCTGTCCATAATGGTTGAGCCGATGTCAGGGCTTAACAACACATGAATGCAAAGGACGCCATGGAAGCTCGTAGAGGCTGCGTGGAAAAGGTGAGCAGAAAAATGCCTAAGCCAAAGTTGGTCAAACAGCAGAATAAGAGGGAGCCTTTGAAAGGGGGGAATGATCACGAGCAGAGAAAGCTCCACAAGTTGTTTGAAGGATTCACTCCACTGACCATCCTAATGAAATAGGTGCTAATGCAGATAGCAGATGACCCAAACGTGCGTTGGCCCAAGAGACTTGAGTCAGATCGAACGAAGAGGGGCAAAACAAAATATTGTTGTTTCTTCCGGGACCATGGCCATGAAATGGCAGATTATTTTGATTTGAAGAGGCAAATCAAAGAACTTGTCTAGAGGGAAAAATTAAACCAATTTGTAATAGGTCAACAAAATCGAGAAGAGTAAGGGAGGACTAGGGAGTGTAGAAATAGCTCCCCAAAGACAGAGAGTAGAGCTCGACTGACCAATCGGATAAATGACGATAATCTCTAAAGGATTTGTTGGAGGAGGGAAAATCAACTCCTCCAAGAGAGCCATTTGAGAAGGCTGAGAATAGAAAGGGACGCAGAAGTAATAGCGGTGAGCAAACTATAAAAAGGAGGAAGATTGGAAGAGAAATGCATCAATTTCTCAGAAGAAGATGACATAGGAGTCCAACAGCCCCATGATGACCCCTTGGAAATAAAAGTCGTGGTCGAAAATTATAAGACGAGAAGGGTGTTGATCGACAATGATAACTCTGCTAACATCATCTTCTTAGGGGCTTTTGATAAAATGGGCATCCAAGCTAACATTCTACAACCCGTGCTCTCATCACTTGTCTGTTTCTCAGGTGAACAGGTGCAACTTGATGATCATGTCCACCTATCACTTGATGCCCTGGAGGTTAAGGATGAGAAGGAAGAGAAGTGAGGAGAGCCGACAGGGGCTCTCGAGGCCATATAGCTTGTAGATGACAAGGAGGACGGAATAGTTCAGGTGGGAGCAAAATTCCCAGCCAATTTTAAGGAGTCATTGATTCAGTACCTTAGTAATATTGTTGACGTGTTCACTTGGTCGCATGAGGATATGACCGGAATGTACCCTTATGTCACGTTGCATCACCTTAACGTGGATCTCGATTTCAAGCTGATCAGCCAAAAGTCAACAACCTTTGACAAAGACAAAAGCAAAATAGTGGAGGCAGAAGTTAAGAAGCTGGAATAGTTCGGCTTCGTCCAAGAAGTTCAGTACCTGATTGGCTGGGCAAAATATTCTTGGTCAAAAAACCTAATAGAAAGTGGAGAATATGTGTTGACTTCCAGTACCTTAACAAAGCCTATCTGATGGATAGCTACCCTCTCTCAAGAATAGATCGGGTGGTGAATTCCACGTCCGGTCATGAGCTTCTTAGATTTATGGACGCCTTCTCGAGATACAACCAGATATTGATGAATCTAGCCGATCAGAAAAACTTGCCTTCCTCGCGAAGAAGGGGCTCGATTGCTACAGGATAATGCCATTTGGATTGAAGAATGATGGGGCCACTTACCAATGCCTCATAAATAGTATGTTTGAAGAGCAGATTGGAAGAAACATGAAGGTTTATGTAGATGATATGATGACCAAAAACAGAACAGCCTCCAATCACTTAGCTAACCTGGAAGAAACTTTTTGAGCACATAAAAAGTACGAAATGAAGCTGAACCTGGTCAAGTGAGTCTTGGAGGTGGGAATCGAAAACTTCCTGGGTTTTCTAGTCAGCCAGAGAGGGATCAAAACTAAACCGGAGAAGATACAAACATACTCGTCATGCAATCCCCCAAGACATTGAAAGAGGTCCATTGCCTGACCAAAAGGGTGGTTGTACTAAACTGGGTTGTCAATCGGGGCACCAACAAGTGTTTATCCTCCTTTAGAACTTTGAGGAAAACTTTAGAGTGGACTGAGAGTGCGAAGAAGTGTTTGGCCGACTGAAAGAGTACCTCGCTTCCCTACCATTACTCTCGCGCACTGTTCTTGGTGAATAACTCTACTTCTACCTAGTAGCTTCAAGCTCAACCATGAGCTCCTCCCCAATCAGAGAGGAAGGTAGAGCCCAGAAGCCCATACACTACGTCAACTAGGCTTACTAGGGACCAAATTGCCGCTATCTTCGGTTTGAACAGCTAGCCTTCACTCTAGTTACGTTTGATTGACGACTTTGATCATATTTCGGGCTCACACTATTGTCTTGCTCACGACCAACCACTAGTCTTACATAAATCAGAAATCTCAAGGTGGCTTGTGAGGTGATCGGTTGAACTTAGAGAATTGGACTTCCGGTATGAGCCCATGAAAGTGATAAAAGGACAGGTTGTGGCAAACTTCTTGGCCAAGTTCACGGGGAGAAATGAAAGGGAAGGCAGCAGCTCCACATCGGAGGAGCTAGCGGCAAAGCTGGTGATTACAGCGAATCCAACAATGAGCCAAGCCAATGGAGCAGGATAGTACTGACCTCCACACTAGGGAACACCTTGGAGTATGCTCTATGATTCAAGTTCAAGGCAACCAATAATGAAGTGGAATACGAGGCAACTATTGTCGGTCTAAAATTATGCCAACACATTCAAGCTAAGTAGGTCAGGATGTGTAGTGACTTATGGCTGGTAGTTTCCCAGGTTAATGGAGAGGCAGAGGCCAAGGAGGAAATGATGAAAAAGTATAAGGAGACTCTAGATCAAGTGAAGAAGCCCTTAGAGGCCAAGGAGAAAATGATGAAAAAGTATAAGGAGACTTTATATCAAGTGAAGAAGCCTTTCGAATTGGTACATATTGTCTATATACCAAGAGAGAACAACAAACGGGTAGACGCACTTGCCTGGCTATCAAGCTTCTCAAAGGAGGTAAATGCCATCTAGGTATGCATGGCCTAAGCAGAACCCATCATCTAATACTTGAGCAATGGGAAGTTGCCGACTGATCAGGCAAAAGCAAGAAAGGTTGAGTGCAGGTCAGGTAAATACATGCTAATCATGAATGGTATCTTATATAGGAGAGCCTACTCCTTGCCTTTTCTCATATGTATATCAAAGTATGAGGGCCAGTACATGCTCCGTGATATACATAAGGGGAGCTATGAGAACCACTCAGACAGCAGAGCACTAAGCACTACGAGTAGGGTATTTCTAGCCGACCATGAAGAAAGATGTTGCAGACTTTGTGCAGAAGTTGAACAAATGGCAAAGGTTTTTAACTTCCATCATCAACCTCCACAAGAGATAACCCCCATTCAGAGTCCATAACCTCTCTCCCAATGGGGGATTGATACTGTTGGGCCACTATCTATGGGCATTTGACAAAACAAATTTGCCATCTTGGCTATTGATTATTTTTCGAAATGGGTTGAGATGACACCACTCACTAGAATTATCAAGGAACTAGCAAAGAATTTTGTTTGGAAGTTAAACATCTACCGTTTTAAAATACCTCATGCCATTGTCATTAACAATAGCAAACATGTCAATAATGACCTGTTCAGGAACTTTTTGGGGCAGTTTGCACTCAAGTCAGATACGCATCACCCGGCCATCCACAGGCGAACGAACAGATCGAGGTTACTAACAGAACCCTGCTCAAAATTATCAAGACCATGTTGGAAGTCTCTAAGGGCCTTTGGATCAGGAAACTACGCAGCGACTTGTGAGCATACTAAATCACAGTTAAAATGTCGACTGGCAAACCCCATTCTAGTTGACCTTTGGCAATGAGCAGTCATCCCAGTAAAAGTCGGTCTACCCAGCCACCATGTCAGCATGTATGATCCCGAGCAAAATGAAGAAACCCTGTAGTTGAACCTAGACCTACTAGAAGAGGAGAGAGAGCAAGCAACAATCGGGTTGCCTCCTACCAACAAAGGGTGAAGAGATACTGCGACGCAAAGGTAAAACGCAAAATGTTTCAAGTAGGAGACATGGTGCTTAGAAAGGTGGTTCAAGAAACCAAAGACCCCAAAAAATGAAAGTTTGGCCCGAACTAAGAAAGGTCATACTGTGTAGAAAAGAACATCTTACCCGGGGTTTACTGACTAAGCACCACCTCAGATCAACCACTACAACACAACCAAAATGCAAAGCTTCTCTAAAAGTACTATCTGTAAGGTATCTTAGCGCATTCTAATTGATAAAGTTGCTTTTGTTTTTTCATTTTTACTTGTGCTCACTCTTAAGAGACAATGTAATCCATAGTTCTATAACATGTCAATAAAACTCAGCATATTATTCAAACTCTGCTTCAGTTGATATTAGCTTTATAGAGCTATGTCATAACCGATGGATCATACTACACACAATCTTTGATCGTGCCTAGTCAAAATCGATCGGATCAGACTAAACACAGTTTTTGATCATGCCCAACTAAAACCGATCGAATTAAACTAAACACGGTCTTTGATCGCGCCCAGACAGAATTGATCAAAAGACTAAACAAATTCTTCAATCGCTTCGCGCCCAATAAGAACCAATCGGATCAAACTAAACACAGTCTCTGATCGCGCCCAGCCAAAACTGATCGAATCAGGCTAAACACAGTCTTCGATCACATCCAGCCATAACTGATTGGATCGGCCATATGTCCAAGTACACTTTCAATCATACAATCAGCAGACTCACACCTACCCTGCATTCTTGTTACTGACTTGATCGAAAGGTCCTTGGCCGAACAACTTCCGCCGGCCATCAAACTTGTTTGGAGGAACCCAAGTTGGAGTGCAAGGCGTGTCACCAATTTTCAGCAATATCAACATACGCACTAAGAATTATATATCTTTGCGAGTATGTTTTTAATAATTGTGTTAAAACTTGGAGCTTTATAAAATGCACTAACCTCTCCTGAGGTTTCTGACAAATGAGGAGACCTTCTCTGAGGTTTTGATAAATGCACCGATCTCTCCTATTTTAAATACTATTTAACATATTTTTCATGTCGTTACTTTCTACTAACACCGTTAATTTTCAGTAATGAAAGACTAAAATGCCTCTTATATACGTATGTAAGAAAATGGGCAAGTTATATTAATGTCTTTTACAACACTTATGATATATATAACTATGATGAGTTAGCAAAGTACATGTACATCTCATTATAAAATACGTGTAGAAACTAAAAAAAAAACCAAACATGTAAAATCGAAAATATTTACTTTAATTAAAAAATATAATACATAAAAATTATTATACAAAATAAACCAAAGTTGATATAAGTTTAAATAAAAATAAAAATATCATGTTATAAGTAAGTTACTAATGAAAGTTTTTTTCCTGATATTTTAGATTAGGATGTCTATATATCTTCTATTAGATAAAATGCATATGGGAGACAAAAAAATAATGAGATTCATTAAGTAAATATATCATATTTATATAATTAAATAATAGTTACTAAAATATAAGATGCGTAAATAATTTTATAAAATTGAATAATATAACTCAATTTTAATTTAAATTCTGCATTTAAAGTTCGAATAAAAAATAGAACATTAAAAAAGAATAAGTTAAATTAAATGTCATGAAGATTTGTTTTATTAGATAAACTAAAAATATATATGTGCTTTGTAGAGAATGCAAACATGACTATATACATTAAGTGATAAATAAAAATATATTTTCTAATAAAAATAATTATTAATATATAAGATGCATATTTATTTACACAAACTTAATCAAAATATAACATAAGTCTAATTTGATTTAAATATTTTAAGTTTAAAATTTAAAAATTATCTTGTACTATACACATTTGTATATATAGTCATAGAATATATATTTCAATACACATATAAAGAGACTAAAATATTCAAAAAAGAGAGATGAAAAGACTTAAAAAGTGACATTTTAGTCTTTCATTAATAAAAACTAGCTGTATCAGTAGAAAGTTAACGGCGGTGCGGAATCTGCTAAATCGTTTGTAAGGTAGAGGAGGTCAATGCATTTATCAAAACTTCATAAAATGTCTCTGTATTTATTAAAAACTGCAGGGGAGGTCAGTGTATTTTACCCTTATAATTATTATAGTTGGAAACTCTAGTTATAATAGTTATGAAGTATTAATTTGTGTTTTGTGATAGTATGCATAAGAAATAAATATATACTTTAATTGGACGAGCTTAAAAAATAAAAATTCATAAGTAAATAAATAATTTAATTAGACAAGTCTGAAAATTAAAATTCTCTACTTTAAAATATTAAGTTTATAGAGTACAAGTTCAGTTCGCTCCCCTACTCCAAATATATCTCGAAGTGATAATGCCACAAACAATCTCTCTAATTTTCTTCTCTCTCGAAATCGAAGATTACACCGGTTATTTTGGCCCTTACTCTTTATCTCTCTAATCTGGACACCATCATCACCGTCATTCACTCTCCCCATCAATCACTCTTTCATAACAATGGGAGAGGAGGCGTAATTTTTTGAAAGCAAATGTGAAGTGAAGGGTGACTAGCTCTATTAGATTGTAGTAATTATTGAATTATTATCTGATTATATTTTTGTCTTTGTTTATTTTTTTATATTTTGTATCAATTTTTTTAATTATTCATTTGTCTTGACAAAAAATTATAAAATTATGTCTAAAAATTAAAAAAAAATTGAAAAAACAAAAACGCCTAAAACAATATATTTTTCACTTTTAGTAAAAAAAATTCTGCTTTTGAATATAATTTTATATTTTTTAAATTTCTTTTATTAAGACGAACCAATAAATTATAAAAAAAATTACACAAAAATAGCAAATACAAAAAACAAAATTAGTCTACAAAAGTTAGGCCAAATTGAGCATACGAATATTCTCTAGCATTGTATATAAATTTTTTTTTTTGACAAAAGAGTAAATAAATTTATAGTTTTATTGCACAAATTCAAATTTAAATATGTTGAAACCGTTCGACGCATGTAAAACTTGTATTATCTTGGAGAACTTTATGTGTATTGAATTAGAACTGTTTAGACTTTTTTTTAGGGAAAATAAATTAGAAATTTCCTATTGGGAAAAAGAATATGAAATTGGGGTGAAAAGGGAAAGTTTGGGGGTGGGGATGGGAATGTTTGAAGTTTTGAGGGTAAAGATGGCAGATCGACTCATTGCAACTGTTTTTAACGGCCAATAAACAAACACGTAACTCCTCTGGTAGTACTGAATAACATCTCTGAATTCCTATTCTCACTCTTTCTGGTAGTACAACTCTCTGGAATTGTCATAAATATTGTTCGGTGAACTCCATTAATTACTCGTAGTAAAATTTCCATCGTCTCCCCTTTCTCCATTTCTGTGACGATCGACGATCGGGAAAAAAAGGGTAGAATTTTAGTGGGTTTCATCGGCGATGGCGGACTTGAACCCAAGCACAGTCCTTGTTACCGGTGCTGGAGGTAGAACTGGTAATTACCCTCTCTCTCTCTCGGATTAAGCTTTCGCTATGTGAATCGTGTGTTTTTGGATGGGTGTATTCGTGTTTATCTGCGTTTTCAATGTGTTTGCTTATGTGGGTTTTGAAATTTAGGTCGATTTGTGGGTGTAATTTTGGATTATATCTATTTGGAGGTAAATCACGTCTTTTGGATAGAATAAAGAACTTCGTTAATTTATGTATGAACGTTGGGTGCAGATCCTTTTTTGAAAGATAGAGTATCTAATGATATCCAAACTTTGATTAAACAGCTTTAGAACATGGTATAAGAATGGAGGAAGTGCTGGCCATCAATACCTGTTTTTAAGAATCTTCTCGTCATTCTCTACGAGTTGAAGAAATATGCCAAATTATGAATGCTAGTAGTTCAAGTTCTGAAGTAATATGTTGTTGATTGTGAATACTAGTAATCCAAATTATGTATTAATTTTGTCAAATTAACGTCGGTCCTGGATTTAGTTAAATAAAAGTGGGATGCAATTTAGTTATGAGATTTTGTGGTGCAATTCTATCATGTTATGGATCTATGTAGTCCAATTTATGAATTGCATACAGTGTAGGGGTGTACTGGAACAGCAGTGTCCTATCGTTAGTGATATGTTGATTACATCCGTAAACTTAAGAGTACTAGACATTACCATGCATTGGACCATAAACTTACTGACATAGTTCAAGTACACATTTGTGCACAGTGTGCAATTTGTAAAGCGAGCCACATGGATTCATAAAATGACCAGATTGGGCATCTAAATCTGATAACTTAAATTGGGCTCACATCAATTTGACTAAATTCTGGACCAACATTGGTTTGACTAAAGTAGTTTATAACTTGGACCACTAGCATTCATAACCAACACCAAGATTAATTCATAACTTGGCATACGATACCCTCTTTATAACCAGTGTTTATCGAAGAATTTCCCCTAACAACATGCTGAGTGACACAATAGATTGAGCTCTTCAGACTTCACGGAATTGAACTTTGAAGTCGCAACATTTTCAAACTTTTGCATAATTGCTGGAGCTATTGATTGCTCCCACATGGCATTGAAACAATTTTTAAGCAACAATTTGCATGAAGCGATAGACCTAATGAAGATTGCTTGAGCGTATTTAGTTTGATTGATCTTGCGCCAGCGGATCCATTGTTTATGCGGCAATGCAATGCAGCTGAAAAACGTAAGCCGCCTGGTTATCGTCATGGTAATCCACTAGACAATTGTATGGTCATTGTTTAATGCAAGAATATCATTTTGGCACATTGCTTATGATTTATTGATTTTTTGAAATGGTTCATAAGTTTCCAATAGTAACTGCATGTAACGTATGTGTTTTTGGTTACTGAAAGTCACCTGGCTTCTGATTCCCTGTTAGCAAGATATGATGTTCTTTCGCTTCTTCCTGATTTGGTTCAATGTTGGTTGATTTTGGCAGGACAAATTGTTTACAAGAAGTTGAAGGAGAGGTCAGACCAATATGTTGCCAAAGGTTTGGTCAGAACCGTGGAGAGCAAGGAGAAAATTGGTGGAGCAGACGATGTTTTTGTTGGCGATATAAGGAATGCAGATACCATCATTCCTGTGATCGAAGGTATTGATTCGCTAATAATTCTCACGAGTGCTGTGCCAAAGATGAAGCCCGGAGTTGATCTAACTAAAGGTGGAAGGCCTGAGTTTTATTTCGAAGATGGAGCATATCCTGAGCAGGTAACTTCTTTTTTTTTGTTACGAACTTAAGGTCGCATTTGGATCTTGAATAGTGGGGGGACTTTTTGTGGGAAAGAAAGGTAAGAGATTCTTCTTGATCATAGAGGAAAAGACAATTAAGTAACATTCCTGACATTTTTTGTCCCTTCACGAAGTCGCTCTACGAATCCAAGATCCAAGCACAGCCTGAAAGTTTTATGAGGAGGTCATTACTGCATGATCTAACTTCTGGATGCTGTTCCAGCTTAAATAAGCCTTTTGTGTGTTTCCTGTTGCTGACAGTATATGTTTACATGTTAGGTTGACTGGATTGGGCAGAAGAATCAAATAGATGCTGGTGGGTTTCTTATTTGTTTCACTTACACCATTCCTGTACATATTGTTTTTCGTGTTTTTGTTTATCTTGGCATGTCTTTTGTTGATTTGTTGCATCTACATGTACAGCTAAAGCTGCAGGAGTGAAGCACATCGTGCTTGTTGGATCAATGGGAGGAACAATTCCTAACCACCCCTTAAACAGCTTAGGGAATGGGAATATTTTGGTACATACCTTCACTAGTGAACGCCCATACTCTTCTAAGTAATTTGTATCTTTGGGTTCCAATGATTGGCCTATTGGTTTGCCGATTTCCATTTTCTTTATATAGTTTTATCTTCCAAAAATATAACTGCTCATGCGATCAGAGGTTATATTCCATAGACAGACTATTCTGTCATCATGACCTAGTGCGAGTCTCTGAACTTTAGGAAGGACGAGTCCATTGTGTGTGTGTGACGGGAGATATCGTTTATTTACTAGAGGGCATTTGTGACTTCATATGAATATAATGCTTCTAAAGTTCTTCTTCTCTAAGATTGCTGCTTCTTTTTTATTAATTTTTTCTCCTTGAAAATGTGTGAATATCAACATTGTGTTATCGCAAAACAATTTACTCTAGGATGTTCTTTGTTTAGTTAAAGGCTTAAGGTTCCTTCTTTCCTAATAGCGAAATGTAGGTTGCTGGCTGACTGGAGTAAGACCTTAGTGGCACGATCCTCCTCCTGGGGTAGCAAATTTACTTCAAAACCTCGCTCCCGTGCTTCCAATTCTGACTTCCCTAGGAACCTCGCTCCCATCGAGAAAGGAACCCGCTCCCAAAAGAAAATATGCCAAGGAAGAGAAAACATGAAGTGATGATAAGATATAGAAAATACAAGTTACACTCGTTAAAACAATATCGGCATTGACACGATTATGAACTGTCATGCAATTAGAGCAACAAAATAACGTTATTAGGTATCTAGACTTTTATTTTCATCGATATATAACCTGCACTCCTATAGAATCTCCCAACCTTGAATTCTTCTATATCCTTTTGCTCCCCCACACCCGCTACTGCTTCGTGCAATTAAGACTAAGACAAATTCTTTATAAGAGCATGTTTTTTAATGTATTGACAAATTTGATGTATAGTGCTAAAAGTTGTGATTTGTTTGGTTCTTAATGAAATTAACTTCACCCAAAAGAAATTGATTTTGTGTAACCCCTTTTCTTACTCTTAAGAGTAAAGCAGTAGCACATCCCGAATTGAAGTGATCAAGTATATGTATTTGAATTTAGAGTACAAAAAAATTAAAAAAATGGTTGAGCATTGTATCTATTCATGGGATGCTGAATACGATCCAAGGCAAATCAGTTCATGGCCATTGGGAAAACGATATTTCGAATTCGATACTGTGTAGGCCTGGCCTGGTGTAAAATATTACTCCCTTCAAGCAATTGATGAGGCCTAGACATGCCTTTACAACCATGATTTTGCCATTTGTAGATCTGGAAGAGAAAGGCTGAACAGTATCTGGCTGACTCAGGCCTTCCATACACAATTATCAGGTAAGACCGGCCCTTTTTCCTTGTATCTTCATCATAACTGTTGCTTTTGATTGTACCATAGCTCAAACATTAACTTCCATTGGTCATCTGAGAACTATTTTTTTATAATAAATCAATGTGATACCATTGTGTGATGCTGATATTTGAATTGATATCAACAACAAATTATTCTTAGTGGCTGATTCACTTTCTTGCTTGTTATCAACTCAAGAATCAAAACCCCTTATGGTTTGCAATTCAAATTAACTGAAGCATTAAAATAAACAAATAACTCAGGTAGTTGTATAGAGGCGATTTGACCGTGGACAGAAAGGCGTTCCATCGCCTCCGTAGAGGGATGACACCAAAATGGCAGTCCCCTCTTATACATTAGTCATTAGCATAGATTACTTTTCTTACTTCCTCAGTAAGTAGAGTGTCTGAAATGAAATTTCTCGGTTATGCAGGGCTGGTGGATTACAAGACAAAGAAGGGGGTGTTAGAGAATTACTTGTTGGAAAGGATGATGAGCTTCTTAAGACAGATACAAAGAGTGTTACTAGGGCTGATGTTGCTGAAGTTTGCATTCAGGTATTCATTTTCTGTTTTTCTTGAGGAAAGATGTCTCGTATTTCTGCATACGTCATTTAATCTGAATTCGTATTTCTCATTTGTACAGTTTGGTCTGAACTTGTATTTTTCATTTGTACATTATTTTATCCAATTAGCATAACTTAATCCCTTTCTGTAAAAACAGGCACTACAATTTGAGGAGGCCAAATTTAAGGCATTTGACCTGGCCTCAAAGCCGGAGGGTACTGGCACCCCAACAAAGGATTTCAAGGCTCTGTTTTCCCAGATCGCTACCCGTTTTTGATGTGCGACAGTCATAACTATATATTTGGAATTTTCTATCGTCTTCTGCATCGTCTCTGGATATTAACCTAGAAAAAATACAATAAGAACTAGAACCATGATGGTTGTAAATGGGTTCAGAAGAGCGTGCATGATATGCCACTGATAGTTGGTATTGGTAAATCAATTAACATCAGTTCCTAATTCCCTGAGAATTTCTGCATGCAAATCTAATGATCTCACATGTGGGTGGCATTTCTAAATGAGCAATGCTAGGAACATAACCGTCATTACATAAAATGTGTTTGGAGACGTTCAGTGCACATGAAATCCAAACAACACACGTGGAGCTCACACACGTCCAACAGGTCCGAAAACATTTGTGTCCAAACTTGTCTGCATGCCTCTGTTCAAAACTATTTCCTTTCTAAAAGGGTACCTGTTGCACTTTGCTTGGTTTGCTTATGCTTCTGTTAAAGCTTGAAAGTGAGTTTGTGAGTAATGCTTTTCTGATGATCAGATTGGTTGGCGTTTTCAGGCAGTGTATTTTGAGAACATTACAATGCATTTCTTAGAGAACATTAGAATACATTTCTATTAATAAAAATATTAATACAAAGGATCTAAATTAAACAACTAATACAAAGGATTTAAAAATTCCAGCAAATACAAGAAAATCAAACCCAAAAAAAAGTGATAGCCTCATTGATCTGCTTATGAAGGTGAGTGAAGAAATCATCACCTGCATCAAAATGAAGTTAATTTCTGGCGCAGTGCTGGAAAACCCAAAAAATGCATTCCTATGGCAGATCGGAAAAAGTCTTATCATCTGCTGCTGCTGTTGATCCCACTTTTTCCATCTAAAATATTTGATCTCTCTCCTTGCTTTTTGCACTTGGGGCCGTACATTTAAAGGGGCTTCTTCCACCATCGAGGAAGAAAATTCTGTCCAACTTGATTCCAAGGAATGGCTATATTCCAAGGAGTTGCTATTCACCTTACCAACCGAGACCAAGCTAAGTAGTTTCTTCCAATCAACTTCACAGGAGTGGTCATCAAACTGTGGAGGTCACTCTACTAGCGTGTTAATATCTTCCGGCAAGAAGATTGAGAGATCTAATACATTCTTCAATCTTCTAAGACCAAATATTCAAAATCTGAGAGAAAATTTTGAGTCATCACAGTCCAAAAAAATGATGGGAGAATGGAGATCCTGTGTCTAGAAAATCTGAACAACCTCACAATCATAGAGAAATGAGAGTAGGAGGGCCGCCTGAGGGAAATGAAAAGAATAGAAAATTTCTCCCAGTTCGCTTTCTTTTCATTTTTGTAAAATCAAACAAATGAAATTATAACTCATTTCATAATATTTCTCTCCTACTCCCCATATCCTTGTTTTCAGTTCTTTTCAGTGTCCTTCCACGACTTCCAAACACGGCATAAACTGAATGAATGAATGAGACATAAACCTAGCATAGCATAATTTCTGCATGCTAATTATAATAGATCCAATTCAGGCCGAGCTATCCAACAGAATACAGTAATAAACACTTCCGGATCCGAGAACAAACTGAAAAGAACATTATGCCAGCAAAAGTATATGACGCGATATTTCATTCTGTAGCCAAGTCTCCATACTGCCAGGGATTGAACTCTGTCGAATCGATGTCTATCTCTGCACTATCAACTGAGCTATCCATAGCAGCCCGATGTTCATCGTACTTGCCATTGAAGCGATAAATTTCTACATCTCCCCAAGGTGTAGGAGCAATTTCAGTTGATCGGTCAAACCATCTTGGAGTAAATTGCTGGCCCTTGGTCTCTCTAAGTCTCCTTTCAGCCCTCTGTTTCTCCTCCAGACTGAAGAGACACAAACATGGATCAAAACCGGAATATGCTCATCACTTGTCAGCCCAAAATTACCGCAAAAGGGTTCTAATTTGAGCACAATTTTAAGTTGGGAATCACTTTTCATATGCAATGTTGCAATATGTCATATTGCAAATAACAAGAAGCTTTCAGGAAACTTGAATCCATATTCTAATATTTCATATAACATGATAAAAAGGGGGAAAAAACAATTGATGCCAAGTAATAATCATGTCATGGCATCAAGGTAAACACAGCCCATCAAATACCTCAATAAAAATAAAACTAAAAATCCCATATTCAAGTCTCACATCTCCACTAAGTATTAGTGTAACAGGTCAAGTGAGAATGATGGAGTCATGTGTCCCTCTTTTTTTTTTAGGTTTTTTTTTAATAACCAAGGTATCCGGTCAGTTTGAGGTATGCCCCACCTGTTTCCGACTAGTCCTTGGGGCCCTAAAATTAACGACCGGGCAAACCTCCAGTGGCCCAAGTATGTAGTTGCCAAGGTTCGACCTTGGAATGTTTGTTTTAGAGCTCATCCCGATCTCCACTTGAACAATCCCTTGGATTGCTTCTTTGACAGGTTATGATTCTTCCAATCACCAGGTCCCAAGTTTCAGTACGTTCACATGTATCCTTTAGATTGTCTACACACACATGCAGGGAGAGAGAGAGAAAGACCTGCTCTTTTCTGAACCTGCTTTGGACAAATCACCCTTCTCAAGTGCATATCTATCGGATCGCAAACGAGAATCTGATGCCAGTAACTTCTTAGGTGCAGTGTCCAAGCTATTTAACTTGTGAGCAAAATATGTGCTCTGAAATCTGTCATTTTCAGGAGCCTCAGCAGCTCTCCAGACCTGCACAGTGGTTGGAATACAAAAAAGTGCAGTAGGTTTAGTTAATAAATACAGAGTTACTGAATGGCCAAAAGAGAATAGGAGGAGCCTGCCAAGATGAAATACAGCAGTAAGCAAAATCTCAAACATGATGTTATGCACCTGTTTACAGTCTATAGAAACAAAAAAAACACTTGAATCCCCTAAAAGGAAGAAGATACAGAGGTCCGGATGACAATGACAACTACCAAATTATTTCCCATACAGAGTCAACATCATCGAGCTTAACCAAAACAACCCGTGCATTTCATCCCAACAAAACCAGACAGAGGAGCGAGCAAATAATGCAGTCCCACAACGCTTTCGTCGCCTTTGGATAAGTTACCACCAAAGTCTCTAAAATCAAAAGAGAGCATATTGGAGCAAGTAGCGGGTACTTACGAAAGCAATCCCCACCTACCGAAATAACCCAAGTAGGATCGTGAGAGAATCTTCTCTGGATAAGAGGTATGTTTTGAACAGTACTGTTTCTTGATTGTTTTTTCTGTTTCTTAGCATTGATGTAATAAGATTATCATATTGAGTCCCAATGATGGGGTCCAAAGTCCCCAAATGTGAGGTGTAAAGCCTAGAAAACGGTAGGAAAATGATCACCAACAAGAAGAGAGGCAAGACAAAATTAAAGTTGAGAAGCCAACCTCTTTCAATTCAGTGCCTGGCAGGGGTTCTCCTTCCACATCACAAGGTTGATAACTCATTGACTCATTCCATTTCCCAGTCAGCAATATTTTGGGTTCTTCAGCAGCATTATACACATATCCATCCACTTCAAAGCGACCAGCACTGCAACCAATGACAAATGTATATAAAGACATGAAAAAATGATATACAAGAAATTCAATTAAAAATCAACTAAGAAAGCTAATTAATAAATCGAATAGAGGTTTCCTATGTGCCCTTTTTTGGATGGTGCTTCTTGCTGGACCTGAACCTCACATTAAGTAATTTAGCTGTATAATCTGGTGATACTTCCAAGAAAATATGCATAATCAAATGAAAACAAACTTCTGTTGCTGAACTTCCAAAGGGAAACTACTGATAATATTTTCACTTTGGATTTTGAATCTAAGAGCAATATAAACAACCATTAGTTGTAAACAGCTGCAGAGAGGAAAGAGGAGATTAAGAAAACTACAAGCTGAGATGAAAATTCTTATTCTTTCCCTTCTTTAGTTGCCTGAGGCATAATGACGTAGAACTGAAGTATAACGCCTAGAAATCCACACCCAGGGAATATTAAAATAACCCTTAGGAATCCGCATCTAGAGGGGAATTAGAATCCACACTAATTCCAGAAAACAATAAAAGCTTCATTCATTCCATTCTATCCCCAAACAAAAGAGGAGAGTCCTCATAAATAGACTCTGATGTAGCCATAACAACCAACTAAGATAAAGATAACTTAACCACCAAGATAGAATGCTAACAAGATAAATCCTAAATAACAATCTAGATAAACAATAAATAACAACCAACTAATATAAAGATGACCTAACCATTACGAGAAAATCCTAACAAGATAAATCCTAAATAACAACCTAAATACATAATAAATAAATAAAATCTTAATAACAATTTAAGTAATCTACTCAGATCTCTAGTTGGGCCCAAAGATCTCAATCACAAGGACGCCAGTTGGACTGTCTTCCGATGTAACTGCTGGTAGACTCATGTGAACAAGGCTTGGGCCCTTGTGTCCGCACCTACTCTCCCAGGGTGAGCAAAACTCTACACCATCAAGTATAGCAGATACCGGAAACTAATGTAGCTTGATTTATGTGTAGGTGTTGAATCCATGGTTGATAAGAGAAATGATTAGTAGAATAACAAACAAGATTAATGTTTGCTTTGATACCAAATGATGTAGAACCGAAATATAACCCTTAAGAATCCACACCTAGGGGGAACTAAAATAACCCCTAGGAATCCACACCTAGAGGGGAATTAGAATCCACACTAATTCGAGAAAACAATAAAAGCTTTATTCATTTCATTCTATCCCCCAAACAAAAGATGAGAGTCCTCATAAGTAGGCTTCCACATAGCATAACAACCAAGATAAATATAATTTAACCACCGAGATCAAATCCTAACAAGATAAATCCTAAATAACAATCTAGATAAATAATAAATAACATCATAACAACCAAGATAAAGATAACCTAACCATTAAGATAAAATCCTAACAAGATAAATCCTAAATAACAACCTAGATAGATAATAAATAGATAAAATCTTAAATAAAAATTTAAGTAAATCTACTCAGATCTCTAGTTGGGCCGAAAGATGTCAACCAGGAGGACACTGGTTGGGCTGTCTTCTGATGTCACTGCTGGTAGACTTGTGTGAACGGGGCTTGGGCCCTCGTGTCCACACCAACTCTCCTGGGATGAGCAAAACTCGACACCATTGAGTGTAGAAGATACGGAAAACTAATGTAGATTGATTTGTGTGTAGGTGTTAAATTCATGGTTGATGAGAGAAATGATCAATAGAAAAAGAAACAAGATCAATGTTTGCTCCCATACCAAACCGTAGTATAACCCTTAGGAATCCGCACCTAGGGAAAATTAAAATATACCCCTAGGAATCCGCACCTAGAGGGAAATTAGAATCCACACTAATTCAACAAAACAATAAAAGTTTTATTCATTTCACTATATCCCCTAAAGAGTCCTTATAAATAGGCTCCCACGTAGCGATAACAACCAACTAAAATAAAGATAACCTAACCATTAAGATAAAATCCTAACAAGATCACTCCTAAATAACAACCTAAATAAATAAAATCCTAAATAACAATTCAAGTAAATCCACTCAGATCTCTAGCTGGGCCCAAAGATGTCAACCACAAGGATACTGGCTGGGCTGTCTTCTGATGCCACTGCCGGTAGACTCGAGCAAACTGGGCTTGGGCTCTCGCCTCCGCACCACAGACCCTTGTACGTATTGATTAAGATGGTATAAAAGCAAGAAACAGAAGTCAAATGGGGATTCTCCTCCAAAATATCACCAAAATTATTGTAATAGTTGTTATTGGGATAAAAAATATAGGACAATGCTGGTCATGATTGGTCAATATAGGTAAGAAGCTCATGTGGTTACTTACAACCACATGCCAAAGAAACAAACCAGGTGCAAATGGGTAGTTTACAAGGGTGGATCATGCTTACAGAACTCTAAAAGGGAATGTAAGAAAAGATGACTTATTTAATAGCTAAGAGATTACAATGTTTAATTGCAACCTGACATCAAGAACCAAAGTTGAATTCACTAAAAGCAGCAAAGATGTACTTACCAAAAAGTGGGTAAACAAATAAAACATCAACTATGAATATAAACAAGTAGAGAACGATAGCTACGCAACATACCCGAACCAGCCGCAAGGTTGAAAATACAGCAAAACTTTATCCCCTGTGGTCAAGTTTGTCAAAGTCATCTCACCTGGTACATCAATCCAAGTTCGTCCGAATATCAAGTTATTAACTTTTGAAGGGCAAGGCATCAAATCTAGGACCATGCCGTCTCTTTTCAGGGTCACTCGTGACCTGCATATCCAAATATATCAACATGAGCTGCACATACACTGTTCACCAAGCAGATTCTGAGGGACCAACCTCAACAAAAAATAGCATGTACGATTTCAGGTCCAGAACGCATGATATTGGGACAAGCTTTTTCAATGTTTTTCCTTCTTTAACACCTTTTTAGCCCATGTGTGATGGGCCAAAGAAACGATGCTACCCTCCCTGTACCTTTGCCAAACAAGCAAAATGGATAACAGATTAAACGAAGTATTTGATACAGCTACTCTAATCTTCACCAGCTAAAGTAGCAGGCACTTCGAGAATCTTGATACATACAAAGCTGGCCACCCTTTTTGGCGTATTCCACTTATTAACCACCACGAGTTTATCAATTTCTTATCAAGCCAACACCTTAGTTTATACAGCTAAAAGTGACCTTTATTCGACTTATCGGCTCACCACCAACTCGATTTCCTTTACGCTTTCATATATCCCTTCAAGTTTAAACTAGCTCTTGTTTGATAAGTGTGGTGAACACTCTCCAACTAGTAGTCACAAAATGGAAGTTGCAAACGGGTAAATGAAGGCTGATTTTGGTTGGTTCTAGTGGCCAAATCTTGGTGAAATTCTGAAGATAATTCAGGCTGGATCATGGAGGGAGCAATGAAGGCTGGATCATGGAGGGAGCAATGAAAGCTGGATCATGGAGGGAGCAATGAAAGTGTAAGGCTTTCAACATGACAAGATATGATCTTCAGGCTTATTTTGGAGCTATTCTGGTCACCATTCAACAGTAAGTACCTTAGGCTAGGTTCGTGTAATTTTGCATGTCAGGTTGCACTTTGGAGGACAAGGGCTTTACGATTATAAGCTTAGGCCACATCGGTTAGTATAACCTTCAAAACTAGTATACAAGCTTAGGCAACCTCTCCAGTCTCCACCCATAGCCAATTGGTTGAGTTAAATGCTTTAATATGGTATCATAGCTAGGTTTCGGATACTTTTGGAAAAACAATCTAGATTGATTCGCCTTCGATTGTGCCATAAGTGCACCTTGTTTCGCTTTGATCCTTATTTTCCGAAAATCCCTCGCTTACCTCTCCACATGTGAATGAGAGTTAGGGCTTGCACATATGAGTGTGTTCGAGACTGTCCCACGCAAAGTAATTATCACCTCCAAAACTAGTATATGAGCCTTGACAGCCACTCCACTCACAACCATTTGGTTTTGAAATTGGAAGCTTTAACCATTACCATACTGAACTTAAAGCAAACAAAAATAAGACTTTACTGAACTAGTAACTTGACTGATCATAACTCCAATTGGTCTCAACTGGATGCGACTTAGAACGAACTAATTCCAAACTTTGCCACATCTTTAACGTTTCTTTCTCTTGGTCTTCTTATCTTATACGCCGCCCACCTTTGTTTATGTACAAACACTTAAGTTCAGCTGAAAGTACAACTGTACCTCCTAGACTAATATGGACCTGTAAACTACATGATTTTCTGAGACCATAAATTGCTGAAAAACATGCGTAGGACGTCTAACAAAAATGTATACAATTTCTACTTCGTCTGTTAGCGTCATTACAGATAGAAGTGAAAACCTAATGAAATTGAATCCCAGCACAATTATTACCTTCCAAGAGGATAGATTTCAAGCGAGTTTCCTAAAAATTTGGTCTTCACCTTCGAAGTTATATCATAAACAAAATGGTCATTTTCAGCATGTCCAGCGCTCATTGGAGGGTGGTGGCTAACCTGAAAATAAATTATTCAAAGGATTGCAAACTCCTACACACAATTTCCAATATAGCACAATATAGACTGTAGTAATAGCACTTAAAGAAAGTTCCAATGTAACAAAATATAGGCAGAAAAGAATAAATTCATGGTTACAATCAGAAGTATCATGAACCATACTACAAATGAAGTATAGAAAACAAAAAAATAAAATGTGGAAAATATGCTAAAAGCCTTAAGCTTACCTGCTCAGCTATAAATGTAATGCCACCATGATTGACCATTTCATAAGTTTCACCAAGTATTGGATTGAATGGCTTCAACGTTCGTTGGCAAGCATAATAGATGGATATAAAGAAGGATGCTGTGAATGGAGAATCATGAGTTCCACAACAGAAAATGCACCGCAGAGAGAGAGAGAGAGAGAGAGAGAGAGAGAAGAAGGGAGGATTCTTACAAGCATACACCAATCGCAGGTAAGGATCCTCACATTCATCAGCTAAATCTAATAGGTGGGAGTATTCCATCAACTGCAACAAGAAGTTTAACTATCAGTGACATTGAACAAACTAAGCAGCATCAAATGTGAACAGACATTCAGTATGGTGCAAATAACACAAACCTCAGCCATTTTCTGAAGCATTGACATTGGCTCAAAAATGAAAACTGGAAGTGACACCAGTGACGTAACGTCGGAACCTATATATTTCTGCATCATCTTCCAATAACTATCCCTATCCTGTGAGGAAAAGGGACTTAAATAACAATATGAAACATAAAAAATAAAGGAATATGTAGAAGAGGCAGTTTGGAATTCGTGTAGTTAGGGTCTTTACTCCAAAAAGTGTTAAACCAAAGCTCTGTCATTGAGTCAAAAGGAAAGTTGTCAACCATAAACAAAAACAACAAATATCTTCTCCGTTTTTGTAGATAGAGAGAGAGAGAGAGAGAGAGAGAGTACACATTACATTACCCAATATATACCTGTCAACGGGACATGCTAAGAAACTATAGCAGTTCTTTTCAACAAATAAGTTTTTCAGTCATGCACTGCATTTGGGATCAGAACCCACAGACACATACTTACATTGAATGAAATATAATAACCAACTGAAATATTGATATCAATTATATGACTGAACAAACAAGCAGAACATTACAGAAAGAACAAAGCAAAAACTTGCATCTGATGAAAGGAAAGGGAAAAAAGTATTGAACCTCCGGTTTCCATCTTCCTCTTTGTGCTTCCTCTTCAGCATCTTCGGTCCCCCCTTCTGGATTTATAACTTCCAGACCTTCATAACCCATCAAACTGGAGAAAGAAATACCACAATCAATGGGATACATATTCTTCAGAATATGAAACAAATATGGTCCATATAAATCATGAAAAATGTACATCAACAGAACTTGAGCTTCAATCAGCAACAGAAAAGGCCATCATTGAAAAAGGTGACTAGGTAAACAGAGACGTTCGGACCAAAAAACTAACCAACACGACATGTAACAATATTGTGAAATCAGAACCTAAGTGCAACAAGGGTTGTAAATGTAACTACATTACTAGGTTCTCTTGTGACTCCACATCGTCCATGTAGGATCATGGATTCAAATACGTCAGGCATTTTCCGGGAACCGTAACATAGTATTGTACCAAAACTACAAAGCTGATTATCATTGACCAAGCTATTATTTCATGAAACAAAGTGCATGCTCACTGAATGCCGAATTAAGCGACAGGTTGCAAGACATATATAGGTAGGATATACACAGACAAACATGACAGTTTCAAATTACCAGGCGACGTGAGCTCCTCGGAAGGTTATTTATCCTACTAGTGGAAGAATAAGCATGACAGGCAATGCATGAAAAATCCAAACCCACGATCATAAAAGGAAACATCATTGTAGAGATAGCCCAAATGAACAAAAAAATACAAGCACAAGTACTCGCAAGCGATTCTCAAATTCCTACAAAGAGGAAAGAGCATCAGAAACAACATGGAGTAGTATGTTTGCTAATAAGGTCAAGTTTCAACATACTAGACATATCTCAGAGACTCTTTCCATATAATATCTAGCTCTCTCTCTCTCTTCTCTCTCTTGAATCACTCAATGTAGTCCTTACAACTTCAACCTTCCTTTCATAGACCAAAGGGTTCTGCGAACTCTTCATGAGTACTAGACACGGTAGATTCTTTTATTCTTTTGAAGCGAAGCCAAGAAGAGTACGACTTCAAGGACAGAAACACTGGTTAGATATAGGAGGCCATGGCCCCTACCACTGTGTAAATGTCCTTCTATAATTAATGAGAATTTCTCTCTCTGCGTACTAACTGTGAATGGGTGAGGACCCCTTTCCTTTTGAAATAAAAAAACAAAATAAATGGTACCACAACCCTCCCACTCTCTCTCATCCATGGTACCAAACATCTCTCTCTTTTGTTATGCCATTTATTTATTTGTTTAGGGGTCAAGGTGTACGAGCCAGCTTAAGTACATGTCGAATAATCCCCTCCCTGGTCCGGCCAAAGGCAGACCATCCATGGCCAGGATTAGGGAATTCACGAGAAACTCCCACGGCCTGGCCCAAGGACACTGTTGTTGGTGGGAGTTGAACTAGAGACTTGTGCTTACAAGGCACTTATCTCATTTTCTACCACTTGAGCTAACCCTTTTTGTTTTCTTAAAGACTGAACTGAAACTGGGTTTACATTATTGATAGAGTGTTGCATCTTAGTACATTGCTCACTACTAAATGTTAAAAATACCTTTACCCATATTATGGTCCCCCCAAATAGAACTGCAAACGGGTGAGTCGAGCCGAAATTTTAAAGTGTTCAAACTCGAATTGTTCAAAATTACGAGGCGAGCTCAAGGTGGTAAGCTTGAGCTCATTAGTGTTTGTGAAGTTTGAGCTTGGCTCGAGCTCAAGTCAAACTAATATAGATAAGCTGAGCTCGAGCTTAAACCTGAGCTCTCGAGCTTAAAGTTGATCTCTCTAAAAAAAAACTAATAAACCAATCTAAAATTGTAAATTACACCATTTATTAGGAAAAAAAAATCGATAAATATACTTTTGTGTTCCCAAGTCTACTCAAATCAAGTTTCGGCTAAATCGCGCCCCGGTTGTTTATAAAATGAGCAGAAAATTATGGCTAGAGCTCATTTAGTGACTTAGGAGACGAGCTTCGGGCTACTCACCAACGGCTCGATTCATTTGCAGCCCTACCCCCGAACATAAAATCCAGGTTCCGTCCATGACCATCCATGTTATAAATGGGTTGAAAATACTAGCTAAGTTGCAAACAAAATTTTGTTGGGTTATACATTTGTTGCTTGTTTGTGTATAAGGGTTCAAATCTTAGTAGCAGGGAGCTCCTAAAGTGGTGCCGCTCCCACCTCAGGAGCCCGCTCCCATGCTCCCAACTAGGGAGCTTGACGGGAGCCCACTCCCACCAAGATGGGAGCATGCTCCTTATAAAGATGAGAGCTTATACGATCCTTGTATAAAAAAACAGAGATTCATCTAGCCCAAGTCAGATATCTTGAAAAAAAATCACATATTGTAACACAAGCACATTTCTTACCCTTATGCTGGAGTTGGTCCATATTTTTACTCCCTACGATGATTGTACTTTTAAAGTATTTATTGTACTACATATTATTTTTCATAATAAAGTACATCTTCCTTTCACGCTCTCAACCTTGGGAGCTTCTATGTACCTCCGCTCCGCTCCCACTTCGTGCAACTAAGGTTCAAGTTCCACGCATAGCCCATAAAAGGTTCATAAAACTTGCACCCCTAATTTCAGCTACTGTATTGGGAAAAATATCTGAAGGCGTTGACTTGGTTCACAGCGAAGTTACCAACACCACTTGGAGCATAATCACAGACCACTTAGGTCATAACCAAAAACAACCGCTGCTGTTTGTGACCATCACCACTGTAAGACATGACCAAACACCATTTGGTCGATAACCCACTTTTAGTTGGACATTTAGGTGGTTCCAGAACGACATAACTGATAACAAGACTGCAATGTGAATAATCAAAATGACATAAGTACCAATAAATTCTCGGTAGTATAGCAATGTATCATCTTATATTTTTTCTAAAAATCTCAAAATTCCACATGGCACCTGCTCAACTCCTTTCCTCTCTCCTTCTAGTCTCTAGACAAAGGGAAGCAAACAGAATAACTACAAATCCATCTAAACATAAAAACTTCAGATTGTAATGCATTTCCGCTACATAAGGAAAAACTTAAATTAGATCTTGGAAATGATCGACTCAGAAGAAACAACTCGCAATTTAATATCCCATGTAGTCCTTATGAAACTTTGGACTCCCAATTAGCCACTAATTAGTGAATAAAATCCCTTTGGACGCATAACTAGTAATAAGTATGTCAGTATCTGATCCTGTGGAAAAATAATTTTGCGAATATCAACAACTTCAAAACTCTCAATCCAATGTTGAAAAGAAAAACTTTAAATCAACAATGTTTCTTAACAAGAAGTTTTATCTTATTTTCAAATTATGTTAATTCAGGATATGAGCTATATTTATGTAGGCAATTTTTTTAAAGTAACGATAACTAATTTTTTGTAATAAGATGCAGTATTTTGAGTCTTCACCTACCCATAACAAAAGCCAATTTTCTATAATTTCATAAAGTAATCGCTTTCGCACGGGCATTCAGATCCCAGCAAGAAACGATGGGAAAAGCCTTCCCGTAATTTTATTTGGAAATTCCGAATTTCAAATTAGAAAAACGACAAGAGGTATAAGAAATGAGCTTAAGGGCATACCCGTTGACGGATTTGTGCATTGCGGTACCGAAATTGGACAAGCTGGAAGCTATTGAAGAGAAGAAAGCCATCTCTTTGAAACCCTAACGCCACCTGCAGCTCGAATCTGAATCGAATGTAGTGGATCCCCCTACAGCTTGAAAGCCTAGTGATAGAGAGAGAGAGAGATGAGAGAGAGAGAGAGAGAGAAAAGGGATTACGGTGCGGGCCCTTTTGTTAGCTGTATAAGTTTTAGGGGAGGAATGAATTGTTAGGATGCAAATTAACGGGATTATTGATTCTTTAAGAAAAACAATGTCAGATCATCTGTAGATCTGTGGATTACTAAAGTTACACGGTGGAAGGGCATTCGTTTTTTCACCGACCTAGAGGCGGCGGAGCCAATTTGTCCTCGGCTGCCTACGTCATGCATAGGAGAAATGGATTCTCATTCACGTGATCATCTCATTCTCGAGATTGTCGTGATAAAAATAGAAAAGTCACATCAAACTGGTCCAAACGGTGTCATTTTAAATAAAAACAAATTTTTTTATTAATAAGAGTATATCTAAACAGTATTTTGTGTTTAAACGATGCCGGTCGGTGCATATCACGTTCTATTATATATTGTGCATAATAAGATCTCCCAACTACGGTCTATTTTATCTATAATCATTATTTAATTATGTTATTTTAAATATAATTTAATTTAATTGTAGTGAATTATCTTATTGGATGGTGTTAACTAATCGGTTCGGTTTGAAATATGTGCTACTTGATTTTTGACAAAATGATAAGTTAAGTGATTCAAACAAATTATTAAATGTGCACTTTACTCTAAATAGAGATATACTGCTCACCAAGAAAACGATTCTTAAATACTATCTAAAATCTATTTCATCTCCTTGACTCCTTCTCCTTTTCTCCATACAGAAGGAATGGTATAAGAACATTCCTTAAGAAAACTCGTATTCGTCTTGCCCCAAGCTTCCCTCATTAGTTTGGAAAAAGCTTTTGGAAATAATGAAAGAAAAAGGTCTGAGGAAAGGCCAATTACGTGCTTTCATGTTTTTTTATTTTCGTGGAGTGGAACAAAAATAAAATTCTTTCGCCTGTATTTATTTTTTTTGCTTCAAAAGAGCTCTTTATGTAATACACAAATCACATTAGTAAAGCGGGTAGAAGGGAAGAGCACGTTTGTGATATTTGGTTAAGGTTAATTGAGGTTAAGATTAATTAGTAAAATGTATTGTTTGGTAGAATAAGAAAATATTCAGGAGCTAATTATTTTGTAAATTCTAGATTATCGAATGTAAATTGTACATTTTTTTATTTTTTTGAAAGTGTGCAAGTAAATTTTGTGAAAGAAGATAACATGTAAATTTGTATTGAGAATCCAAAAAGTTATTTTTTGTTCTTTCAGATTTCAAAGAGTTGCCGTCTTTTATGCACTCATGAACTCAATTTTGTTTCTCTCTCTCTCTCTCTCTCTCTCTCTATATATATATATATATATATATACACATACACTAACAAAAATCCGTGTCATGCACAAGACGTGTACAATAAAATGAAAATATTTCATCAAGTCAATCCTCTAAAAGCTAATCATGAATATTTGTTTGACTAAGCTCAAGGACCTGGTTATACTATGAGCTGGGGTATATATGTTAAAATTGGAAAACAAACACCGCCTAAGGTAGTAATAGATTATTGATAGAATTAAATTTGATATTTTTGCCGGGGGTTATAGGATAAATGGTATAGGTGATAATCAAATTTAAAGTGAATGAGTATTATCGTGTTTGCACTTTTTAATAATGAGATTATCAAAAAATATATATTTAGTGGTTATTTTTAATTTTTTAAATTTCTAGTTTATTTTTAAAATACATTACGGGTTACACAATTAGATGCCAAATAAAAAGAATTCGAAACTCCATAATTTTTTAAATTTCTAGTTTATTTTTTGTTCTCTCAAGCAAACAAAAAATAAAATTCAATTATTATTTTTATCTCCTGTGCTAATCACACATAGGAACCGTTTTGTATCGTCTATTATTTTTATTTATTTATTTTTGTATTTGTTAGTTTAACGTTAATTGTTTTAAAATATTAATTAATTTCGACGAGAAGGCCTAACCAAAACAAAACATTGTAAACGCTAAACTCGGGAAGTTTCGAAAGCAATGTGAATATCTTCCATTCGCCGGCAGCGAAGGGAGATAAGGAGTCGCTTTCAATTCGATCTTCGTATGATTCCTGAGAGGTTAATCTTTGACCCTTTTGCCTTCTTCCCAAACTTGGCATTCTCTCTCTCTCTCTCTTAAACTTCCCACATTTTCAAACTTCCCTGAGAATACAGTACCTGCATTTCGCAATTCGAGCTCCGATGGCTGGAGAACAGAAGCCGAAGGATCAAAGTAGTGTTAACACACGGAGGGGCGGCAAGATGAGCCACCCGGTCGATGAAGAGGCGCCGGCGCCGTCGCTGCCGCCTCCGCCGCAGACTACGGTGATGCACAGAGAAATCAAGCAGTTGAAGAGATGGTTTCCGTGGTTGACGCCTTCATTTGTGGTGGCGAATGTTGTGATGTTTATAATCACCATGTACGTGAATGATTGCCCGAAGAACTCAGTTTCCTGCGTTGCTGGTGGGGTGTTTGGGAGGTTTTCGTTTCAGCCCTTTAAAGAAAACCCTCTTCTTGGGCCTTCGGCTTCCACGTAAGCTCTTTTTCACCATCAGTATATTCTGTTGAGCTGCTATTAAGGCATTGGGATCTGACAATCAACTTGTTGATTTTTATTTAGGAAAATTAAATAAATTTAATTAATTGGAACTTGATTTTTTTGCATTTTATATAAGTTGAATGACAAAAATAAATTAATAAATTAAAATCCTCAGAAGAAAAATAATTTGGATCAAGAATTGAGAGGATAATTAAGATTTTGAATTTCAAACTCATAAATATTCATCAATTAATATTATCATGTAATATTTTTTTCTACAGTAAAATCTTAATCATCATGAATAATATTTTTTCAAGTTCTTATTATTTTTTTAGTAAATATGTTCTTCCTCGTTTCAATCTTTAAGCTTAAATCATCTGTTATATAGGTAAAAACAAAGCCCATGGATTAAAATCATAGGTGCAGCCCAGTCAATGTTTTGCCATATTTCTTGGTACAACTCAGTTTCTTAAATCCCAATTAGTTAATTTTCACTTGTATCGAATGATAGCTGATTTTAACTTTTTTCTCTATTCAATTTCCTTAGTTACTTGTAAAACAGCTCTCCCGTTAAAATAATTTGCCAATCAACTTGAATCCTACGGAAAAAATAATTGATATTATCATCCTTTCCTGCAGAATAACATAATTTAACGTAAATGCCCAAGTAATAACAACACTAATGACTAATAAATTAAGCACATTTTGAAGACTGTCAACATTAAAATTGAATACTCTAGTTATCATTATTTTATGCTTATCACATCATTGTGGCTTCTAAACGAGATTGATTGGGGTGGTTGTTTTTGTTTGAGACATGGCCTCAAATAGAATGCAATAAGTAGAAATTAACAAGGTTGGAATTGACATTCATGTGTAATAGTTTTTTCAGTTATTCTTTTGGGGGTCTTTGAATCTGAAGATGAAGAAACAAAAATTTAGCCTATTTCCAAGAATTTTGTTTTTATATAACTTAGAATCTCCGAGTCGGATACCTTGACTAATCTGAAGAACACTGTCAGCATCCACTGGGGAGAGGGAGGTTGCGATAGTTTTGTTTCCAGGCTAGGAGTGTGTTGCCTTTGTGTGGCGGATGGCCTTCTCGGCCATGTTTTTTTGTCTGCTTTTTGAGGTAGTGTTGTTACGTCTTCTTTTACATGATAACACATCTAGCCGCATAGTTATTAGTTACTCAAGAAAAGGAGAAAGCATGAATTTTGCGATCTCTATCTTCTGTGATTCGAAGTCAAAGACTATAGAAATTGATTCTTCGAGATCATTAACTTTCTTTTGTATCAGCTGAGGAAACTAATGAAAAGCTCTATATCATTTTCCAAATTTACAGAATCTGAAATTTTGTCCTTTCATTTGTACTTCAAAAAATAGCGCGTTTTGATGATTTGGTTGTCTAGGATGACAATATTGGAGACGCAAGCGGACAATGCTAATCTTTCCACTACCATTTTCACTTTTCAATCTTTAGGCTGGAGAAGATGGGGGCATTAGATGTGAGTAAAGTGGTCTACAGACACCAGGGATGGCGCCTTATCACTTGCATTTGGCTACATGCTGGAGTTTTTCATATACTGGCCAATATGTTGAGCCTTGTAATAATTGGCATTCGTCTTGAGCAAGAGTTTGGTTTTGGTATGTATTAAAGTCCTAGTTTTATCTTATTTTCAGTATCCCTAAGAAGATATTATTGTAGTGTTTCAAATCTGCCTAAGATATCATGCTATCACCATCTACAATTTAGTGTGTGAAGGTTTAATAAGACTTGAAGATAGGAATCTGGTAATTTTTGCTCGAAACTTATGGATATACGGGAAAAATATCTGGTGTTGAAAACCTGCGGATTTTTATTTCTCATTGTTAGTCTTAAGTTGTTGGTTACCCTAGTTCATTGGGCCTTATATAGAGGCTTTCGGAAGTATTTATGTAGGGGAGAGAGTGGAAGAGGACTAACTAGAGAGAGATAACAGCATCATTTCTCTAAACAATTTCTTGATGTTTCTTTTGTGTTTGTTACTTTTACATCTCTTCAGATACACCTCTTGTCTATTTGCTTATATGGCCCTTTTCTCATCCCTCAGTATGGCATGTTGTGTGAATGACGATGGACAAATTACAAATCAATCAGCTTATGTTCTACTACGGTTCCTTGTTATAGGATACTAAATTGTTTCAAGTCCTTTTATTTATGAATTATGGTTCAACTCCTTTTCATGTCTCCTTTCATCGTCAGTTAACCTACAACCTCCCAAAACTCTATTCGCCCAATGGCAGAGTGTAAATTGAACAGTTGATGCCCTATTAGGCATTCAAAGCAAGATGATCATTTGCATGGGGGTGAAAAAACTCCACGTCCATACTTTCTACCCCAACCTCCGTGTGGTCACGTGCCACTTTTATAATACTATTTTAAGTCTTTGGGTAAACTCTACATCTTCCAATGCTCAAGGATATGCTAGTGTAGATTGCAGAAGGATATCTTCTTGCTGTTATCTTGGTCTCCTTCAATACTTCTGTAATGTTCGCTTCACTTTTCAATATATATTGCGAGGGTCTAAATTTAGGTTCCTCGCTATTTAAGATGCAATTAACATTCAGATTAGTGGCTCAAGACGTTCCTGTATTTGGTAAACGGATCGTACATTGATGATCAAGTCCACTTAGATGGAGATCTCTGTTTGTGCTTTTTAGTTTTCAAGTTTTATATGCTTGATTTAGCCTGAATGTATGGAACTCCTTTTTGTCACTTTCAATTGCATTAAAAGCTTTTTAAAATATGTTGAATCAAACATTTTATGTTCTCTCTTCCTTGCATGGCCGTTTGCAGTACGGATTGGGTTGCTATATCTGCTATCTGGTTTTGGTGGGAGTTTGTTATCGGCTCTTTTTATTCAGTCCACTATCTCTGTTGGTGCTTCTGGTGCCGTGTTCGGCTTGCTAGGAGCCATGCTTTCTGAACTCATCACTAATTGGTCTACGTATGTAAATAAGGTATGTATCTATCTTCACTCAAGTATGAGCTTTCATAATAATAGTGACTCCCAATTCCTGTTTTGTATATCTAGGTAGCAGCATTATTGACCCTTGTGATCATCATCGTTATCAATTTAGCGGTGGGACTCCTCCCTCATGTGGACAACTTTGCTCATATCGGAGGATTTCTTTCTGGTTTTCTCCTTGGTTTTGTGTTTTTGATTCGGCCCCAATTTGGATGGGTTAGCCAAAGATATGCTGGTCCTGGTCGATATTCCACTACTTCAACTAAACCCAAATTCAAGATCTATCAGTGCATATTGTGGATTATTTCTTTAGTTCTTCTGATTGTTGGGTAAGCCTGAATCTTTATCTACTCTTTCAGTTTGATCCCTGATTCTTGCTAGATCAGACAAGTAAATTGAAATCTTTAGACTTTCTGCCCACGGCGCTATATGTGTTAAATTGATGCCATAAGTTTGTGCTTATTTAAATTTTTAAATGGTCCTCATGTGACCCCATTAAGCTAAATAAGAAACTATATAAGTACAGGATAGTATGTTTGGCTGGTCGACATAATGTTTATGTGTGTCATTTGTCATCAAAGGAATCTTTTTATTTTCTCACTTTGGGGTCAATCTAGTAAACAACTTAAAAAACTACGTGATATGGGGAGAACTTGGAATTGAGTAAAAATGAACATCTTCTTTTGTTCTATTTCATTTAGTACTGGAGGGAAAAGTATTTGAATTAACCCACAGGACAAATTCTGCTACTGGTTTACATTTATCGCGACTGTCTGCTAGTTCATGGGACGGACTGCTCTTTTGAAACCTTTCTCTACCCATCCAACATTTATCAGAAGCTTATATTTGGAAAATAATAACAAACATATTCCTGGACAAGCTCAATCAGGAGTGAACATCAATGTTCCCAGTTTCAATGACACAAAATGCCCCATTCAAACATGTGCGCTGGAGAGCAACTGAATCCATGCTTATACCGTAATTGGTTTTCATTTCTTTAGTCCGTGAATCTGTCAAACCAGTTTACTACATTGTTATTTGAAGTGTATGCCCATTGCCATGTTTGACTTGAAAGCCATGCTAAATTAACAGGTTTACTGTCGGCTTGGTTATGCTTCTCCGTGGGGTTGATGCAAATGACCACTGTTCTTGGTGCCATTATTTGAGTTGTGTTCCTACTTCAAAATGGCACTGCAATTCTGAGCCTGTTTCCTGCTCGGTAAGTAGTCGTGACACTCTCTTTTCTCTCTCCCCCTTCCCAAACTTCCCTTTCTGTACATTTCAATATTAAGCATTTCTTGAAAGATAAACCTCCATTTTCGAAACTTGTGATATTGTAATGGAGATACTGAAAATCCGAGTCATCCGACACCCCCCCCCCCCCCAAAAAAAAAAAAAAAAAAAAAAATTAGTGAATTGAAAAACCCCGAAATAAATGAAGGCTCATCCTGGTCGTGCATTAAAGAAACTCCGAGGAATACCTAATGGACGGCCTTTCATTTGGTTAACGTATTTCTTGGGTTTTTTTTTCTTTATTTGAACTTCGTATTCTGTTTTCTGCTTGGATTTGATATGCATGAGCTCAATGTCATTCTGCAGTCTAACCAAATAGGTGACCAGCTAACGTTAACGTGCTCGGACAGCGGCAAAACCAAGACGTATACATTGGCAAATGCAACAGCTTCTCAGATCCTAGGGCTCTGTACTCAGCTTTGCCGCTAATGAGTTCACAAACTGCATGGACTGAAGCTGTTACAAACCACTTTGACGTTAAATAGATGGAGAGAAGCTTTCAAATTGATGTTACAATGTAACTTCACATTTTCCATGGAAATAATAGCTCATTTGTTTTCACAATTCGTCATGAAATCTATTCATTGCGGTTTCATGGCAATTTAACAATGGAAAATGCTAGTCACCGCCTAATCGGTGGTGGATAATGTATAAAAGTGTATCAATATCCGTGAATATGTATTGATATCAATAAAATATGTATTGATATTTCTATTTGTTTAACATTTTGTGTATATTATTCAACACCCATTAGACGGTAGTTGGCATATTGATTCAAAATATATGATGCTACAACGTAGACAATATACCGTAGAACTTATTATGATAATAGAGGTGCATTAAATCATATTTAGCATTATTATAATTAGGTCATTGTCATGATACTGCCATTAAACAAGTAAAAAATTTGAGTCATGGCAGTTCTATATCAAGATGTGACATAGTCCCTTTCACGCACTACGCAACTTGTTCAATGGAGTTATAAATAAGTAGCATATTTTAGAGGAATACTAGGTGCACAGACGTGTTTAGAATTGTTGGATGCACATGGGGCTCTTGAATTATTAAAGATTCTACGTGCATCTAATAATTTCTAACACATTTGTATATGGATGTGTTTGAAGGGTCTGTGTACCAAGATTTTTCCCATACTTATAGGTCTAACAATAATGTCATTCATCGAACGATTTTTGTTATTTATCTATCATCATTGGTCATATATATTAAGTACCATATCGAATTTACTTTAACTATCAATATATAAAATCAGAAAGAAAGAGTAAAAAAACTAACTTTTTTTTTCTATCACTATATGTATATCGGTATCAACCCGTATTTTCAAGATTAACTAATACCTGATTGATATTTAAAACAATACAATATTAGAAATATTTGATACTATTTTAATGTCAAAACCCATAGACTAGTATTATATAGTACGATATTAATAATTTTAATTTTAACCGTATTATACGCGCATTGAATCAAACTGCAAATCCAATCCCTAAATCCGTGTGCAATGACCTTTCGTAGCGCAAGGCATTATCAGCAGTGAACCACTGTCTCTCAGCTTCCCAAATATCAAAAGACGAAACCTCATCCCCTCTCGAGGTTTTCTCTCTCCTTCCCTTCATTTCCAATATACTCTCACTCACCCATACCTATATATCAACAATTCTCCCTCCCTTCTCTATCTACATGACCGCTTCGTGTCGCACATAACAATGGCCGTTCGAGCGATGAACACCTGCTCAATCTTCCGCTCTGCTTCTTCTCCACCTAGTGCTGCTTTCGGATGGCGACTCCACCAATTCGGGGCGTTCCAGTGTCGAAGGCACGCGAAATTAGGGTTTCAAATTTTGGGTTCTGGGTCTGACCAAAGCAACCTCTTCGGCCACAGTGGAGTGCGAAGCTACGCTGCTCAGAGTCTCGTTGAGACTGTCATGGAAGAGCTCGACGCCTTACGTAAACGGAAGAGTCTTCGTGCAAGTAGGAAGTAGGTTTTTAATTTCGTTTCTTTGCCTCAATTATGCAAATACTGCTGTATAGACACACGAATGGAATTATGTATGCGTCCATCTAATGCATACTCACACAGTGTGTGTTGGTTTGAGAATTGCGTGTGCGTGTGCGTGTGTGTGGGTTTGAGGAAAATTCTGAATCAAATGCATTGGAAGTAGAACAGAGGAGGAAGTGAATCTTCCATTTTAATTTTTCATGCGTACGGGGTGACGAGCTGCCTTCAAGAATGGATTTTTGCGGACATTGGTGATCAATTGTCCAGAACCCGAGTAGAAAATTTTCAGTGGATGTGATCTTTGCGGAACAAGAGAGAGAGAGAGCTAGGAGCTCATAATACCTCTTCAGAAATGAACTATTCTGCATTTGATAAAAAAATCTGTGTTAACCAACGGTGGTTGGTCGCATGTGTTGGATAAAACACATGTCAAACATCTATGGTGTGCGACTGTCTTTTGGAAACAAACCACTATGCAAGATACCAGTTGATTTCTTTCCTGGCTGTGATTTCCACATCTCTCAATAGCCTGTGTTTTAAGAACCACTACGTTTACTCCCTTCGTATTTTGTTAATGGATGAATCACTTTGCAGAATGGTGGTAGCAAGCACTGGGGAGCTTCTTGAAGATAAACTTGAAAAGGGAGCACTACAAAAAGGGTATCTGCTGGAGTTCAAGAAAGATTCTGAAAGGGTATTGCTGGCAGTTGCTCAGAGACCTGATGGCAAGAAGAATTGGATGGTCTCCGATCAGGTTCTAGTAGAAACAACTAATGCGGCATGTTGAATAGGTTGCTAGGTGTTGGAACTCCTTGTTTGTTTCGCCAGTGGTTTAAGGACGACATGGTTTCTGTTAGTCTGATTTTTTCATTGGTTTCATGTGATGCAGAATGGGGTGACAACATCCATCAAACCCCAACAAGTAACTTTTATCGTTCCCGGTGCTGAACATTTTGATCAAGCAGAAATATCAGATTTTCTCCAGAAAGCTCAAAACAACTTGGTTGGCTCATCTTGCTTTCTAAGGACATTCTCTTTGGTAATCATCATGGAACTTGATTTTTTCCCCTTAATGTAGGATCCGTCACTGCTCGAGTGTGCCTGGATTGAGCTTCTTGAAAAGAATAAGCCAGTAACTGTTGAGGAGTTAGCCGAGGTATATGTTTTAAGTGTAACATTTATAGCTTCTTGTTCTTCTAATGACCTATGTTCATTCTAACAGATAATTTTTGGTAGCGTGGAGCCTCTTGAGAGCTATTGTGCGCATCTTTTGCTTTCAAAAGATGAAATTTACTTCACAGTGCTGGAAGGCAAAAGTTCCTTTTCTGTTTATGGACCTCGGTCTGCTATGCAGGTATAAGATGGAATGGTTAATATAAGCTTTTGTCAATTGGAGAATGATTCACATGATGAAGTATTTGGTCCATCTGTGGAGCTTGGTTTTGGTCTGCATCTCTATTGTTGTCCTATATCTGCAGATATATGTAGCAAGGAACACAATTTGCTAACCGATTGGATGATTGTGTTTACTAGTATGGATATTGTCATGAGTTTTTGTTTCACTGTGAACGTTGAAGGGGATCTTAGGATTGGGAAACTCATTATTTATTCCTCTTGTGAACTGCTTTCGAGATGCAGTAAATTTTGCTGAAGATTTAACTATTAATTGAGTCGAATAAGAAAAATCTTTCATAAATCAGTTTTCACTCGTAGTGCAGCTTTCTGGTTATAGTTTGAATTTAGTTGTAAGGCTAATAAAGACTTCCATGTTGTCATGTTTTAAAGGTGCGAAGTTGGTGAGGTTTTTGGTTCATCTCTCCTCAAATGTCTTCTTTCTTGTATTTGTAACTTACCAGTGTATTAATCAATGTTATAATGTTGACAAAGCTGAAACCGCAATAACCATGTGGTAGCCTTTTTTCTTCTTCCTCTATGCTGTTGAGATGTCGCTGACATGTGCCTGTGGATTGTCCTTTGATGGGTTAACATGTATGATGAATAGTTTCATAATCTTTATTGCTTTTCAATGATTCTAAAGTTGGGATTCCATCCATTTGGATAACTAGGTAGAAGAACTTCTGCATAAAAAGCTTGCTAAGGAGGCAGCTGAGAAGGAATTACAGGATTTCGTGCAATTATTGAGATCTGCCAAGTCAATGCCTCGGCATGATAAACCTTCCAAATCTTCATGGGAGAATGAGGAGAAAATTCGACACAGAATGAAAGCTCTTGAAGCTTATGCTATTGATGCTTGTAAAATTGATGACCAAAAGAAAGCCGGGATGGTAATTGACCATGAAGTTTGATGCTGGTGTAACGATAACAAATTTTAGAACAAGAAATGTAAACTGATAATTTCTGAGAAAGGGTTTTTTAACAAGAATTTTAGAAGCGAATTACCTGAAAAACAGTGCCACATAAAGACATTTTCTGACACGTAAAGATATATCTTTGGATTCTACTCATCACACATATTAACAACAGACTTAATTTGATATCCATTTGATTGTCAGATTCTGAAGGCAATGGGGCTGGCGAAGACATCGGATTCAGCATTAAAGCTCCTCATAGATATCGGGTATTTTCCGGTACACATCAATCTTGATCTGTTAAAGTTTGACATTCGCACTGATCATTCAGACGAGATTACATCAGCTGCTGAAAGTTGTCTATCAGAGTCATCAGACCCAGATGAAGTACGCTTTCTTTCACTTCCTGAAAGATGATATACTAATTTAGCTCTTGTGGATTGAAGTCGGGAGAGAGAACTGATCATTCATCTTTGTGATTAAATCAGGAGGCTTTTGAACGCTGACCTTGTCATGGTTGCTTTTGAAATGGTCTAATCCCTTGTTTCTTCTCCTTTGATTAAAAAAGAGATTCCTGATGATGCATGAAATAAGTTTCTCTTCGAGTTTTGACTGTATTCAGATTTATTTAATCACCAAATATTTTTCTCTTCGGCACCATGTACCATTTGCAAATTTTTTTAGTTTTCCTCTTGCACCATGGTTTTGTTTTGTGTGCGTGTTTTGGGGGGGGGGGGGGGGGGGGGGGGGGGGGGGGTTTGTATTTGGATGAGCTTCGATGTGTAGACTTGTTATGTGCACGTGGCAACTGGTGACAGAGTAACTTCAGAAATTTCCCTCCCACTTATAAATTAAACCCATGTGTTTTTTTTTTGGTCCTTTAACGAGGTTCAGTCTTGTGCAGACAACTTATTGTCAATGAGGTGTGGTTTAATTGATGTAATGCTTCCTGGGATAAGCCTAGTAAGGAAATGTTATGGTGAAGGGTAGGAAAACATTACTGCCTATATTAACACAAATGACATGGCCTGTAAAAGTCTAAAGGCTGACAAGGTTAAACCTCACGTTGCTTTTATTCTTTATGTTTGGTGGAGCAAAGGACCCACAGGCAGATGGTTGAGATGGAAAATTAGGTTAATCTACACCATGTATGTGTAGAAATCTCTTGTTTATGTACCAATATAGTGTCTCCTGAGTAAAATGTTGGGATATTGTCGATCAGTTCTCCATGTGGTTGAAAACAATTTTCTGTTTCTTCCCAGTAGTACTGATTATTTGTGATGCCTTTTACGTACTTTCTGGAACTCTTGTCTCAATAAGCCATAAGTCATCAATGTTTCTTTTTATGTTTTCGTCATTGTCGTGCTTATCCAAGATCAAAAAAATTATTCACGGATGTTTCTTCTGTTCAGCTTTGCAAACGAAAAAAATTGTTCACTGATGTTTATTATATTCAGCTTGAAAGAATGGATCTAACTCACCTGAAGGTCTATGCCATTGATGTTGATCAAGCTGACGAGGTAAAGAAAAAGTGACTTATTATTTACTAGTAGTAGTATGTTTCGATAATTGAGATCTTGTTAAAACCTATATTATTAATTCCTTGCTTTGGGACATTTTTACTCTTAAATTGCTAATGGATCAAGATATGCAGCTTGATGATGCGCTAAGTGCAACAAGGTTGATGGATGGCCGGATCAAAGTGTGGATACATGTTGCAGATCCAGCTAGCTTAGTTAAACCTGGAAGCATATTAGACAGGTAACTCTTAGATCTCTTAATAATGTACTAGCAGTGGCTGTGCCGTCATGGCCGGTTTGATATGGTTCTTGTTTTATAGAGAGGCCATGAAACGGGGGACTTCTGTTTTCTTGCCCACTGCCACTTATCCTATGTTTCCTGAGAAACTTGCCATGGAGGGAATGAGCATGAAGCAAGGGGAGCTTTGCAAAGCTGTTACAGTGTCTGTTGTATTGCATACTGATGGCAGGTAAACATTTCGTGAGTTTGATATGAAAGCTAATTCTGCTTTATTGACTGCAAGTCCTGAAGTTAGTTGATTGCCCCTTGTAATATGCGCAATTGGATATCATAGACTCATTGAAGGACGTGGTTTTAAATATGCTTGGAAATGGATTATCTTTTTTAGAAAACCTAACATCAGTATGAAACAATTAAATACCTAATGATGGTAGTATATAGTTTGATGATTATGGGGTTGCGTTCAGATCTTCCTAGAGTACAAGTAGCGGATAGGTACAATTTTGATGGTTTCATAACTCCTTCAGAGGTCTCGGGTTTACAAGGCATACCAAAAAAATTCTATGATCTTGCATTTTGATGCCAAATGATTGGTGATACAGTATGAACATTGTGTAAGGCTTATGATTATATATTCTCTTTATTACAACTATCTCACAGCTCATTTGGCATTTGCAGTATAGCAGAATATGGGGTGAATAACTCTATTATTAGGCCTACCTATATGCTGACTTATGAGAGTGCATCGGAGCTACTTTATATGAACCTAGAAGAGGAGATTGAACTGAAAATCCTGTCTCAGGCTGCGGCTCTCCGGTTTCAATGGCGTCGCAGTCAGGTAAGCTTGACCTCGTAGTTCAAAATTGAGATTTTCATTTCCCTGTAGTTAAAAAAGAAACTGCCATGTGAACTAAGTATGAAAATTTTCTTTATTTGTACGCTTTTATATGATTGGTTGTTCGTTTAATGAGTTTAAGCATCTTTGTGGCCATATGGGTGGACATTCAAGTAACTTGATTTTCCAACCCAATTACAGCATGTACACTGCTATCGTAGTCAATATTACCATTTTGTATGGGTAATGCTTACGAGTGTATCATCACTATCAGCATTTTTAACTGTCAGATTCATAGCATCGTCAGAGTCCTCTTCGTTACCTTTCTCTTGTCATCTTGGTTGTCATCAGCACGATCTTCATCAATTTCTCTCGGCTATAGTATTATGGGCATGATAAAAATCTATTGTACCATGAACTTGATTGTATCTTCTGAGTTTGTGGTTTTACCTATTTCTGAGCTAGGTCATTTCTTATTAAAGTTCTGGTGTTGTCCTTTATGCGTTATGTGTTGAAGATAAGGTAGGATGAAGAAAAGGTGTTACAATTTTGAATGAAGATTTGTCTGTGAAGTTGCTCCCAAGTCCATTGCTTTGAGAGTAGAGACATAGTGTGGATTTGGATTATTGTGCTTTCTTTCTACCTTGGAATATGAGCTTTTAAGCCATGAAAAAATTATGAAAGAAAGTGGTGTGAATCTAACAAGCTGTGCATTCTATAAAAAAAACTACAAGTTAACAAGAACTCACTCAGGAAACTACAATTTACTAAATGCGAATGCTGTCACATTTCATCTCTTGCTTTTAAGGAACTCTTCTGCCCTAGGATTGTCAGTTGAGACTTATTGCTGCGTCACCTGTGCCTCCCCTGTCCAACAGCTCCTTGTGGACGATTTGCATAATTGTCCACCTAGTTTTGCTCTGCACATTTGCTGAGAATGAGTTTATTGTGCACCGATTGTAAATTTATACTTTTGTCATGACTATAATCTGGTTTTCTGGAGACAAATTCAAGCATATGTTACATAGTTGTGTAACACGGTACCTTCAAAATACATTCCTACCAGGGGAAATAGGTGTAACACGTAGGCCTCGTTTGATTCGGGGATTAAAATTGGTGGGATTAATAATCGTGGGATTATTTGTCCTGGTACTATTTCAATACCAGTAAAAACCTAATCTCATGTTTCATTTGGACTGGATTATTTTCAGGATATCCCACTCGGATGTCTAGGGTTTGGAACAGAGATGTTTTGTTAGAATTGTGTGGATATACATATGTGGCGGTGACGTGGTGGGAGGTGATGGTGGCGATGGTGGTGGTTGGAAGTAGTTGGTTGTGGCGGTGACAATGGCAGTGGTGGTCGGAGGCAACGGTGGTGGCGGCGGTGGTCGGTGGCGGTGGCGGCGGTGGTCGGTGGCGGGTGGCAGTAATTTTCGGAGGTGGAGGTGGAGGTGGAGGTGGTGGCGATGGCGATGGCAGTGGTCGGCGGTGGCGGTTGCAGCGGTAGTGTAGTGGTGGTGGTGGTTGGAGGTGGCGGCGGCATGGTGGTGGTGGCGGCAATGGTTGGAGGCGGTGGAGTAATGGTTTGTACAAACGAGATTAAATGAGTCCCACCCCTTGCCCTAGGATTAAATAATACCCCACATATAGGTATTATAATAGTCTCGGGATTATTTATCCTAGTTCAGGTTTGGGGAACCAAACATTGCGCGGAATTAAACACAAATAGTCCAATCCCGCACTCCTAATCTGCAAATCAAACAAGGCCATACTGATTCGGGAACTAGATATTCATCTGGAAAGGCAGAAAGCATGTCTTCATCCATATTTATTCTTGTCTTAGCGTAAGCCCAAAGTTTGTGTTATTCTCATGGTTTACCACTGCCAATTCTGCATTGTTGTTTCCTATCTTTAGTTTTATTTTTCTTACATTTTATGCATTTCTCTGTTCATGTAGTTGGTATGTTGTTTTAACTGGCTTCTCACTTTCACATGGACAAACGTATAGCCTTGTAATACTATCATGATCTAAGAAGCATATATTTTTAGGGTGCAATTGACACATCCACGTTAGAAACAAGAATCAAGGTTGCTAATGCAGATGATCCCGATCCATCAATCGCTCTTTATGTTGAAGATCAGGCTGACCCTGCAATGCGACTTGTCTCAGAGATGATGATACTATGCGGGGAAGCTATAGCTACTTATGGTTCTTTTCATAAGATTCCATTGCCCTTCAGAGGACAACCCCAATCAAATATCGATGTGTCTGCATTTTCCCATCTGCCTGAAGGACCGGTAAGGAGCTCTGCTATTGTTAAAGTAATGCGTGCAGCTGAGATGGATTTCAGGAAACCTGTACGCCATGGGATTTTGGGAGTCCCTGGTTATGTTCAGTTTACATCTCCCATTCGCAGATATATGGATCTTCTTGCCCATTATCAGGTATTCTTGGAATGGTCTTCAAGTTAAGATTTTTTGGTCGAATTTTTACTAAATGTTAGGTGGTAGTTCAGTTGCTCCTTTTAAAGGGCATTCTTTATTAAAAAATCAAAGGTCATTTGTCAGTGATGATCCCTAGTAGAGGTGCTGGGTTGGGATAGACCGGAAAGAAACAGTCCTGGTCTTTGGCATAATCATACAAAATAATTTGATCTCTAGACTCGAGCTTGCTTTCTCATGCGCAACAGTCCAAGATTTTACTGGTGCACCACCAATTTCCCCATGGTTGCTGGTTTCTGCATAGTTGTTTAATTTGCAAAATCTGATAGATGAATTCCCAGTGAAAATGCTTGCTATATCTGCTACTTGCAGCTATACATGGACTGATCTTATTTTGTTACTGGCTGGCATATGGGTTTCTGGTGGGTCTTCACCAAAGGAAGGAAACACCATGGGAATTGGTTTTTTTGTTCAGTGATGTTCACCCAAAGCCACAAAGGAGCTAAGAGTAATTATGTACTATTAGTTCCAACTCTCAGGTTATAAATTTTGGTGTCTCCAGCACAATGATTTTACACTGACAAGGTCATTTTCTTGTGTATTAATGACTTGCTATAGCTGGGAATATGTTTGGGTTATATTCCCATTATTTCAATTTTACAACCCAGTTGTGCACTCTTGTTGCGGCTTTTTTTCTTGTCATGTTTGTTTCTCGTCTCTCTTTATTTGTATCATACTGCTTATTGGCTATGTAATAAGAGCACCAGAATGTTTGACATACATAAATGCATGTGTAGGTGAAAGCCTTTCTTAGAGGTGATTCTCCACCTTATTCAGCTGGTCAGCTTGAAGGGATGGCATCGTTAGTCAACATGAATGTTAGATTAGTAAAGAGGGTATGCAACAGCAGCCTTCGGTATTGGCTGTTGGAATATTTAAGAAGACAACCAAAAGAAGCAAGATTTCGTGGTTTGATCCTCAGATTCATCAAAGATAGGCTCGCAGCCATATTGTTAGTTGAGGTAACCATATGACAAATGACTATACAATAGACGATCTTATGTCATATTTGATAATTTGGAGCTTTCCTAAGTTGATCATCCATAGTGGCGTGTGCTTCTCTTGCTATCATACAAGTGATTCATTGTAATTGACTATTTGCAGGTAGGAATGCAAGCTTCTGCAATGGTTTCTGTAGGTCTGCAGATTGGTGACGAAGTGAAACTTCAGGTGGAAGAAGCTCATCCCCGTGATGATTTTCTCTCTCTCAAGGAGGTTGTCCAATGGGTATAAAGATTTTGTTTTTTCCACGAGGTAAACATCTTGATTATGTGGAGATTTGGCAAACTGCCAGTGAAGAATGTGGTCTTTCAATGTCAACTCATTATCTGGACTCATTTTTGAAGCTGTGAGAGACACATACTTTCAGACTTATTATGGGGCCCTATTTATCAAATCGCGAGATAATTATGAATTATCTAGGGGCCACAAGTTCAACAGATTTTGAAGCTGTGAGGTGCATACTGTCGGACTCATTTTTGGATTGTTGAGCAGAGCTGACATTTTTACAAGCAGTTGCGTTTGCTGTAGGCAATCAGCCAACCCACATTGGTGTCGTGGGTATGTATTTTTTCAAGTTGGTATCTTCGCAAACCTTATTAAAGTGCCGAAAGATGGCAATGTGGTGGGCCTCCATTAGGTAATATATATTGGTGAAACAGTGTACGAAAGGTTTTGCTCACTTAGCTTTTCTGTTGTTTTCTTACTTTTTTGTTTTCTCTCCTATATGTAAAGAGGAGATACCTTCAGTAGGTTCTCGTGTATATTGCGATTTGTACATCTATTTACCTTCATTACATTCTCATGTATGCCCAATTGTCCAACTATTATCACTAGAATAGCTAGTGGAAAGTTCCCCTGCTAGGCATAACTTCATATTTGTGATAGTGAACAGTTATAATATGCCCATGTTTTTTACACAAGTGGTAGTTGTAACTGCCAACATTTTTGTTTTGTCTTAAACCATGTTCGTGGGAGTCGTGTATTTGGTATAGCTATTCGCAGCACCATCAGACATGTCCTGAATGCAGAGTCGGAATCAGGATTTTATTTTAGGGTTTCCAAACCGACACCCTATCCACCCGTTTGTCCTTGGAGATCCTCGTCTCTTTTCTTTTCTCAACAGAATAAGACACAAGGAAAATATACAAATTCTTGTCTTTTATAATGTTGGATTTTGCAAGCATATATAGTGTGAGAAATTTTATTTTGGACAGGAAACCTATTTTCACAAAATAAAGGGAAGAATAGAGGTGGTTTAAAAGGTGCCTTTGAAAAAAAATGAACAGATAAAGAGCAGATGGATCCTATCTCCTACATTGAACACTCATTTCTACCCGATATGATTAGTTGGGTGGTTGTTCGTCTTTTGAATCAAACAGAGTTAGTAGTAGGGCTTCATAGCGACTTTCGTTCTAAAGTAAAACGAAGAATCAAACTTTAGTCAATAGGAGCTTTACTTCTCTTTTTGCAACCACATCCTTCAATCAAAACTCATTTCTTAGTCACCGGACCTTCGTTACTTTAGTAGGGTGTGCTCTTTGAAAACTTTCGTTTGATAGGACGGTATTTCAGTAGGCCAAGATTTTTGAAAAATTTTGTTTCAAAACTCTGAGAGGATTGCCTTCAAAAGCGTTCGCTGTTAAGAATCCACCGCGCCAAACCAATGGTTGGTGAAGGTCCTCCAGAAACTTCTACGATTATAAAGGCATAGTGCAGAAAGGCATTAGAAACCAGTTAGTTGGGCTGAAGTGAACTTGTTTGGAATTCTTGGGTCAAAGTTGAGCAAAATTCTCATGAGGCCCATTGAGTTGATTTATTCTGGTGTATGCCAAAGTTTTAATTTTACATGTTTGAAAAATTTTAATCTGAAATTCTGTCCTTTTCTTCTGGTCTCTTTTAAGAACCCAACTACTGGTAATTAAGTTCACATTCCTCTTTGAAGGCAAGCATGTACCCAATTGATTTTCCACTCAATTAATTTTCATGATCCCAGTCAGAATGAATGGAGAAAAAGGGTTTTGTATAGTTAATGTTGCATTCAATGGTCCAAATAAAAAATTGACCAAATTCAGTGGTGCCAGAAGGCATATAAAATCACTTAGAGAAAGTCTTTATAGGCAGGTCTTAGGGACACAGACTGGATACAGATATGTTCGAAACTGTTAAATGCAAGTAGGGCCCTTGAATTATTGAGGGTCTCACGTACATCTAACGGTTCTGAATACATCTGTATCTGGATATGTCCCTAACATCTGTGTACCTAACATTGTTCAATCACTTAAAAGAGTTGGGGTCCACGGATGTAATGGAATTGCTCCCACATTATTCACTACATATCACATCTCACTTTGTCTTATCACCACCAACATAAACAGGATAAGGCTTTGGACACAAACTATTCAACCACATTTGGACATAGATGTGTCTGTAATCATCGGATGCACGTGAGACTAGCATGATTATGGAAGATTCTATGTGTGTTCGACGATTCTTAGGCATATTTGTGTCTGAATGTGCATGAATAATTTGTTTTCTTAAACTTTTTATTTGTAATATGGATTGAACTGTTTTAGTTTATGTAATTAGAGTCCATTTTAGGTATCTGATTCTCTTGTCTCCATTGGGAAGGTTCCACCCACATGGTCTTAGTTGATCTTTCCTCACTCCCTCCACCCCCCACCCCCTCATGTGCTTGTCCCTACTTCTTCTGGCATCTCTCTCCCTCTCTCCCTCTCCCTCTCACACACACACACACACACATTTAAGTTGGGTGACCAATGAAGCTATAAAGACACCATAAGTCTTAAGTCTCCAACAAATTAGAGAAAGTCGCAGCAGGTGCACATGGGGCTATCCACAAAGTGGTTGCCTTTTGAGATTTGTATAAGCTTTTGAGAGGCTTCAATTGGGTTTCTTGAAGTTGAGGTTTGAGTGTCCTTTACGACATATATATGGTGTGAAAATGGATAGTCAAATTAGAAATATTGTCCAAAAGGTATAATCAAGTTTTATGCAAATTTTAGAAAAATTTACATTAAAATCCTGATAGTTCTAAATTTATGGGCGAAAGTGCTTTATTTATTTTACCCAGAACATGGGGAATTGGGGGCTCTGCTGTGCACCAAAATGGCGTCGTTTTGGTGCACAAAACACTGTCCGGAAATTGTTCGGTCAGTTTTTTACTGTTCGGGCAGTGTTTTGTGCGCCAAAACGACGCCGTTTTAGTGCACAGCACGCCCTGCTGTGCGCTGCAGGGCCCCCGGTTCCAGAACATGGTAAGACTTTTCATAAGGAGTAGTGCTAGGAATATAGATTATCCGGACACATCTCCACATGTATTCAACTGTTCTGGATATATCTGTATCTTTAGACTTTTTGCTTCATAATGGACTATAATCATTTTAGAACGGATGAAATAATTCTTTAGATCATAACGAATAATATTTTTGCAAGGAAAAAGAAAAACATATTTTGTTCATACAAGTTTTGCGGCTTTTGCCGTCCGACCAATTTCATTTTTAGCACAAGCGAGAAACTCAATGTTGATCACAGTCACAAGCTCAAGATGGACCTCATACGGACTTAAGGGCAGTGCACAACATGTTGTACTGTGCATCAAAACGACGTCGTTTTATCATATAAAATACCGTTCGGGGCAATGTCCAGACAGTATTTTTTTATGCTAAAATTATATTATTTTGCTGCTGGATGCTGGCTTATGCAGTTTTCCAAATCCATAGAAAGTATACAAAGAAATTAAAAAAATAAAGATGGAGATTGGAGAGACAAATATTCTATAAGAAAAGTCAAATATATATTAATTTCATTTTAAATTACTGACAAAGCAAGACTACTTAATTGGTGCTTTTTTTGACAAAGACTTGGTTAGTACTTCATTTTAAATGTAAGTTGTACGGAGCAAATGTAATCGTAAAGGCACTCCTTCTTATTAAATAATTAGTACACCAATTAATAATTATACATTCTCATCCTTTGTGGAATAATACAGTCGATGAATTTTTAATAGGGACCGTACTAATTTCAACCAAACAAATTTAATATAATCTTTTTGAATATAGATTCTAATATGAACTTTATATTTGATTAAATAAATAGGCTTCGAATGAGAAAGCTGATGAGTTGGAGTCGTACAATTTTTTATTCATTTAAGAGAAATATTAGGTCAATTTGGACTAAATTAGTACCTTTTTGACAAAGACTTGATTAGTACTTGATGGTATGAAAATTCATTGTAATTCTAAGTTGTGCAGAGCAAATGTAATCGTAAAGGCAGTCCTTCTCATTAAATAAATACACCAATTAATATTTATACAATTAAGCCTAAGAGGTTGTCTAAGTGGAGATTGGGGCAAATCCGGACGTCCTGAGATCAAATCTCGTTGGCAATAAGGAGGGGTCAGTACTGCGTCTTTGCCCGGTCGATAAGCTAAGAGTCCCAAGGATTAGTCAACATTTAGGTGGAGACTGTTGGGAAATAGAACGAATAATATTCAAACTCACAACGCTCCTTACAGATTTTGAGAATAATGAATTACCAAACGAAACAAACAAACGTACGTAATAGGAAAATATAAAGAAAAGACCGAGATACAAGATATACGTGAAAAATCTCAATATGAAAAAAAATCACGGGAGTCACACCAATCCACTATGAATAGAATAGGGAGTACAAATCTTCTTATAATCTCTCTGAGATTTGTGTTTTCATTTGTCTCTCTCTCTCTCTCTCTCTCTGTCTGTGGAAGATTGAATCTCTCACACTTACCTTAGGAAATCTCCTCAAAGGTATTTATAAATCAAGAGTCCTAAACCTAATGCAACAAGAATTAGAAAATAGGCTAAAAATGTGCATATGGAGGCGGTGGGTGTCCGGACGGAAAAAATAGTGCCCAAACCTCATCGGGGCGTTCGGACGGACGTGACTCCCGTTCGGACGAAAATTCCAGTAGGCCGGCATCCGGACAGATGTCACTCCCGTCCGGATAGAATTTCCAGAAAGTGCTCATTCGATTATTTTACTCCTAACAATCTCTCACTTGAAGATAACAGGAGCACCAACGAACAGCTCAATTGCAAACCCGAACCTCCTCAATCAACGTGGGCATAGTCATCTGACCCCTCTTGGTGTGACTTTTGGCCTATCATCTTCTCAAGCATGAAGGCCAACTGAAGTTGAAGTTTCTCAATTGTAACCATCTTCATCAACATATCTGCCAAATTTTTGCTCCCCAATATCTTCTCAAGTAACAAATTTTCATCCTCCAAAAGCGAACGAATAAAGTGATACCTCAAATCAATGTGCTTCATCTTGACATGGAATACTGAATTTTTGACAAGGTGAATAGCACTCTAGCTATCACTGAAAATGTAAGGACCCGAAAAATTTGAGTTTTTAAAATATTTATTTGAAGGTGTATTTTGAATAAATAAAATGAATTTAATGTGGTAATTATCGGATTATGATTTTAGGAACCGAGCTCGGAGTCTTTTATGTTATTTCGTACGCGTATCCTCACTTAGCAATTTACGTGGATACCCTTGGGAGAGTTAAAATCTGATTTGGAGGAGGGGGGGGGGGGGGGGGGGGGGAAGTCTTCCCCATTAGTTTTCCCAAGCACTCTCAAGAAACCCCTTTGCTCTCTCCCTTCTCTCTACCAAATCCACCCCTTTTCCTTCACCATTGCCAAATCCCTCGGAGATATAGGAACCTTAGGTCGTGGTTAGCAAGGTGTTGAAGCCGGATCGTGGTTGGAAGCTCGGGAGGTGCGGATACGAGCTTTGGAGCATCACCAAAGCTAGGGCTTCTTTCCTTGAGCAAGAACTTCCTCTTCAAGGCTTGAGGTAGGGATTTCTACCTTGTATTATGTGTTTGTGAAGTGTTTTGGTACCTATTTCATGGTTAGATTGCTGTTTTGGTGTGGTTTGGTTCGTTGGAGAAATCTGCGATCGCGCAGTTTTCTGCAGATCGCGTCGGGGCGTCCGGACGGGGACCATGGGCGTCCGGACGGCTGATCCAAAAAAAATGCAGAGAGTTAGAGAATTTGGCATCCGGACGGGATCGACCGGCGTCCGGACGGAGCCGGCCCGGCGTCCGGACGGGACCGGACGGTGACCGGACGGCCGGTTGTTTTGCGTGCTGAGTTCATTTTTGTTACGTATTATACCGTGGAATGCCGTTATTTGGTGTTTTGATACGAATATGGGTTATTTGAAATTGGTTGTGTATGAATGAAATTATTGAACGTGATATGGATTCTTGACTTGTCATATGTTGTTGGGAATGAAAGGACAATGAGACTAGTACCCGGAATGGGAATGTGCTAGGCGGACAATGAGACTAGTACCCGGAATGGGAATGTGCTAGGCGGACAACGAGACTAGTACCCGGAATGGGAATGTGCTAGGCGGATAATGAGACTAGTACCCGGATGGGAATGTGCTAGGAGGACGAATGGTCGTGATTGATGGATGGAATGTAGTTTGTGTGGGTATTTGTTGTTATGAAAGTGTTGCATAGTTATTCCATGTTATAGTACACATCATGCATTTCATATATGCATAATCTTGGCATAGATTTTCTTACTGGGCTAGTAGCTCAACCCCTCCATTTCAGGTACCGTTGCGGAGGAGTAGCATGGATTGCTTGGCGTGACATGTTTTTGAAAGGAATGATGAAGAAGTTACTTAGCATCTGCATGAAAATCTTTTGGGGTAGATGCACTAGAACTTCATATATACTTTGTTACCCAAGTGGGACTTCTGACTTTTGGAATTTATGAATTATGTAACTTGGGCCGATAGTGCCTCTTGACTTTATCATGGAGATTTTAAGGATTTATGAGTATTATTTTGTGGTTTTATTATATGAAATTTGGGGCGTGACAGAAAAGAACACTGCTTTTCTGCTTCAAACTCAACTATTCCAATAAGTCTTTCAACCAAATCATCTCTTTTGTTGTCTCAGTTACAGTCACATATTCAGCTTCTATCGTGAATAATGTCACTAATTTATGCAAACGTGAGACCCAACTCACAGCTATTGAACCAATCTTGTAGATATAGTCTATGGTGCTTCCCCGCATATCCTGATTATTGGCAAAGTTTGCATCCACATATTCTTACACTGTCAATTTTTCTCTCCCAAAATAAAGTGGCAAATTAGTGAAACCCTTCAAATATCGCATGATCCACTTTACTATTTCCTAATGTTGTTTTCTTTAATTGCTAGCAAACCTGCTCACAATGCCCACTACATGGACAATATCTAGTCTCATACTCACCATCGCATACATTAGACTACCAATAGTTGAGGCATAAAGAACATTCGCCATATACTCCTTCTTTGCATCTGTCTTGGGTGATTGTCCCTGAAAAAGTTTGAAATGACTTTCCAATGGTGTGCAACTGCCTTAGCACTCTGCATATTGAACCTTTCAGAATACGTTCAATATACTCAGCTTGACTCAACAGTAAGGTTCCCTGAGCCCTATTCCTGTTGATTCTCATTCCAAGTATTTGCTTTGCTGCACCAAAACCTTTCATGGCAAACTCCTTTGCTAAATGTTGCTTCAACCTGTTGATCTCCATAACATAGGAACCTGTTACAAGTATATCATATACATAGAGTAATAAGACAATGTAGCTAGACTTAAACTTCTAGAAGTAACAACAGTGATCTGCATTGCACCTTGTGTAGCCACTGCGCTGCATGAAATCATCAAACTTTCTATTCTATTGTTTGGAAGCCTGTTTCAAATCATATAGGTTCTTTTTGAGTCTGCACACTATCTCTTCTTTATCTTTCACATTGAAGCCAACAAGTTGCTTCATGTAGATTTCTTCATCCAAGTCACCATGAAGAAAAACAGTTTTAACATCTAACTGCTCAAGGTGGAGATTTTCAGCAGTAACCATACTCAACACCACTCGGATAGTGGCAGTCTTCACAACCGGCAAAAATATCTCTACATAGTCGATCCTCTCTTTCTTTGGAAACCTTTTGCAACCAATCTTGCATTCTACTTTTTCGTGCCATCACTTTCTTACTTGAGTCGATATACCCATTTTTTGTACTAGGTTTTCTTTCATGCGAGAAGTTGAGCTAATTGCAAAGGAATAAAGAGAATTGATCTCTTCCTACATCGCATCCTTTCACTTAGTTGACTTGGGAACTTGCAAAGCCTCATCATAGCACTTTGGATCTCCTCCATCTGTCAAAAGTAAGTAATCAAGCGAAAAAATATATTTCGGATTTAGCTTGAGTACTGTGGCTAACCTCCTCGACTGTCTGATCGTTGAACTAGATTTTGTCTATGAAACTGCCCCATCTGAAACTGTCTCATCCGAAACTATCTCTGAAATTCTCTCCACTGTCTGACCAGAATTATACTCAACCCTACTGTCAAGTGGAAGATCCTCGAATCCAAAATACTTGGATGCGTCTCCATCCAAAGTGATACTCCCACTACTCAGTTTGCTGTCTCTATTTTTGTACATCGCCTTTTCATTGAACACAACGTCTCTGCTTCTGATTATATTCCTGTTCTTGTCATCCCAAAAACGATAACCAAACTCATCTCCGTCATATCCAATAAAAGTGCACTTCTGTGACTTAGCATCAAGCTTATCTTTGGCATGATCACTAATATGCACATAAAAAACACAACCGAAAATATGTAAATGCGATCAATTTACCTCTTTAATGCTCTAAGCCTCCTCTGGTATGTCAAAGTCAATGGAATTGATGACCCAAGATTGATTAAGTATACTGATGTGCTGACTGTTTTATCCCGAAACTGTTTAGGCAACCCTGTGTGTATCCGCATGCTCCTAGCACACCCTGTCAGAGACCGGTTCATCCTTTCTGCGATTCCATTGAGCTGTGAAGTCCCTAGTGGTATCTTCTCTAAACGAATCTCATTCAGAGCGTAGGCGTTCTTGAACTCTCCCAACTCATATTCTCTGTCATTGTCGAACCTCAACTTTTTTATCTTCAAATCTATTTCATTCTCTACCATGGCCTTCCACTTCATGAAAACTTCGAACACCTGTAACTTGTGCTTCATGAAGTATACCCATATCTTCCTCGAGTGATCATCGACAAAGGTAACATAGTAATATGAACCGCCATACAGGCACTGTAGCTGGGCCCCAAACATCTGTATGGACAAGCTCTAGCTTTTGAGCCCTAGAGGGCCTGTCGCCTTTCTAAAAACTCACCCGTTTTTATTTTTCGAAGATGCAATTCTCGCAGATGTCAATATCCACTGACTCTAAATTCGGTAGCTTCTCTTTTGACTGCAAAACCTTCATCTCCTTCTCGCTCATATGCCCCAGTCTGCTGTGCCACAGATCTGAACTCTTTTCGCCATTTGCAATTGCGAGTGTGTCGCTACCATGTGAGGTCAAGTAAAGTGTACCAACTTTCTTGCCTTTAGCTACCACCATCGTACCACACGTCCTCTGTGAATGTAGAAGTATAGCCTGCTGCTGCAAGCTGTCCAACCGAAATAAGATTCCTCTTCAAATTCGGAACGTGCCTGATATTTTTTAGACACCATCTCGATCCCTTCGTCGCAATCTGAACATCACCCTTTTTGATAATACTACATGACTCGTCGTTGCCTAAGTATGCTTTTCCAAAGTCTCCTGCTACATAATTCGGAAGAATCTCCCTGTTAGCAGTGACGTGGAATGGGACACTCGAATCAATCCCCCATGACTCGATATCGCTGTTCATAGTAAGAACAAGTGTATTGTGTAACACGTGAGTCTCCTGCTTACCATTTTTCTTCTTCGGTGCTTTACAAGCTTGTGACATGTGGCCCGTCTGATCACAATTATAACATTCATCTTTAATGGGCCGAACCTGAGATGTACCCTGATTGCCCTTATCTTTCGACTTTGACCTATTTCTGTTCTGATTCTAACCACTCTTATTTTGACTTCTGCCCCTCTGTTGCTCGAAGCTTAGGACTGAACCCAAAGTACCTAAACTTGAAATTTTGATCAAATGCCTTTTAACCTCCTCGGTTAGAGTCAAACTCACAACCTCACTTAGTTTTAACTTCTATTTTCCAGCCGAATTACTGGTTGTAGTAACCGTATCTTGCCAACTCTCTGGCAACTGATATAGAATCAACAACGCTTGAACCTCATTGTCAAACATGATATCCACAGAGGTAAGTTGATCAACAGTCGTATTGAACGTACTAAGATGTGACATAAAGGAAACTCCTTTTACCATAGACAGGTTGAAAAGTTTTTTCATAAGATGTACCTTGTTCGCAGCAGACGGTTGCTCATACATCTTCTTTAATGCTTCCATAAGATCCCCCGTTGTCTTTTCCTTCAATATATTATGGGTAACTGCCTTTGATAGGGACAAGCGAATAACCCCCAACGCCTTTCTGTCAAGAACGTCTCAATCTTCATTGGACTCTTCAGTCTTTTTTTTTTCCTTTTTGTTTACCTAGTAATGGTCGGTAAAGATCGTACTCATACAGATAGTCCTCTATTTGCATATTTTTGTATGCAAAGTCTGACCCATCAAACTTTTTGATCCTCTGTTTGTCTTCTTTAGAACCCATAACTCCCACTGAAACTCTAAGTTACCCAAATAAGATTAAATCCTAATCTGCTGAGAAAAACCTACCGCAACTGCGGCCCTGATACCAGTTGTTAAAAAATTGAACAAATAATGTTCAAGCCCACAATGCCCCTTACGGATCTTGGGAATAATAAATCATCAAATGAAATAAACAAACGTGTGTAATAAAAAAATAAAAAGAAAAGACCGAGAAACAAGATGTATGTGAAAAATCTCACCGTGAGAAAAAACCACGGAAGTCACACCAGTGCACTATGAATGAAATAGGGAGTACAAATTTTCTCACAATCTCTCTGAAATCTGTGTTTTCTTTTGTCACTCTCTTTATCTCTCTCTGGAAGCTTGAATCTCTCACACTTACCTTAGGAAACATCCTAAAAGGTGTTTACAAACCAAGAGTCCTAAACCTAATGCAACAAGAATTAAGAAATAGGCTAAAAACACACACATCAAGGCGGTGGGTGTTCGAACAGACGTCACTCGTGTCCAGACAAAAATTTCAAAGCAAATGATTGACCTAATAGAAAATTTGATTTGATACAAATTTAATAAAATGTCAGAGCAAATGACCAAAAAGACATGACAAAAATATTTAAAAATTTAGGCGAAAAGGATTCTAAAGAGACGAATTTTGATGAAGTCTCTGAGAAGAAAATCCAACTCTATAGGGGCGCTCGCGTGCTACAACTAACAGCCCCTTTCTTATTTATAGTAAGATAGATTATTTGAGCCAATCCTTAAATCGTGAAAGAAAAAGGCAAAAAAGTGATCATGCGACATCCCATCCCACATCCAAAGTCTACATTGGTAATTTTGGATACACAATGAGTCATGTACGCTACAATTAGTAACTTGAACTTAAGCATTTGGTCTACCCCTAGTAAGTCCATTTCTCATTATCTTATTCTTAATCAAGCTCTTGTACTCGCTCAGTCGCTCCTTACTCACATCATCTCCATCGAATTAAAGTAACATGATATACAGGGAGGAAGTGTATGGGGACAATAAGTAAATGTGTGCATGTTTGTCTTTGGCATGCAATTAAAAATATGGTGGCCCACATGCCCACATGATATTGTTTAATAGATCATGATTAGGGCTATAAATTTAAGCTAAGTGTTTCACCATCAATATAAGCTAGCTAGATCAAGGATTTATATCGTTGGGGGTCCCATTGTAATTTTTTGATTATGATGTCTACAAATGTAATCATAGACTTGCATGTGAATTCAGATCCCAATAAATTTATACAAAAATTGCACACACACACAAAGTCAAACTTCAAATAGTCTTGGATTTTACTCAACTCACCTTAGCATTTCAGAGGGAACCCCCCCCCCCCCCCCCCCCCCCCCCAAAAAAAAAAAAATGGGGACTTGCAATTCTCTGCATAAAAAAAAGGGACACACAAAGTCAAACTTCAAATAGTCTTGGATTTTATAAAACATTGTTCTTCTCTTTCATATTAAGAGCAAGAAACTAACAATAGCCAATCACATTTTTTCGAACTTTTCTGTCTCTGCAAAATACAAGCTCAAAAAGACATTTTGAACACCGATTGATGAAGCAAAGCAAGCATGATTTGAACCGATTCTATTGGTGAAAAAATAGCTAATGCGAATTCAATGGTGCTATAGAAACTACTAATATCAATGATTGATGAAACGAAGACGGCAAGATTTGGACATTTTAAAAATGTATATTTTTTTGAATTCCTATCTGCCCATGCGTGTGTAGGCAAGTTGCGCCACACTTGACTCCACACCCAAAATTTTAATTTGTTTTTAATTTTTGCTATAAATTAATAATTTTTAACAAATTTGACCCCATAAAAACGACAATTTTGTCCAAAATGCCATATAGAAATAAAGTGTATACTAGCTAGGTATGTAGCACACGCAATGTGTGTGCAAATATGATGCACATACAAACACGATTTGATAATTTTCGTAATAGCTACATAGAATAATTTCATTTTTCCCCTCAAGAAGTTATATATTCGATTGAAACAGTTTTTTGTAGAATAATTTTTTTAGCAGTTTCTTTGAAGTGTTCAATTACTTTACGTAAATATTCATACTGTTATTACGGTTAAGGAAGCTTTTGTAATTTTTTTTGAAAAGGAAAAGTATGAGCCAACTTCAAAGGATTGTTCACACTAAAAAGGATGTTCCTGTTATAATAATATAAATAAATATCGACAAAATAATTTTTTACCATTCCACCTTCTCTGAGTCAACTTCAACTCTTACCAATAAATATCATTGACATAAAATACAGAACGGAAATTTATAAAGAACATAAAAAATCAGAAGGCAATATAAATAATGTGATACAGAGTCGAGTCATGTAGATTCACAGTCCCCATAGACTGATTTCCCGTCTCACTGCGAGTGTTAGAAGATTGCAACCGGTGTCTGTCCTTCAGGGTCTGCCTCTCTCCCATGAGAAGAACACGACTATAGAAATTTTGCGTATACAATGGAAATCTAGTATTTCAAAAAACATGGAATAATCTCAACATTTATAGGAGTGGATAGACCTTTGAGTTGCTGAAACGGAAGGGGCCTTTGGATTGCACGCGCCCCCCTAAAATTGAAATCAAACTCCAATTTTGCCTTGATCGATACCTTTTATGCATGAATGGAGGCATTAATTGAGACTCTTGGGTTGCAAAATAAATGAGATATTTCAGTTGCCGTGAGATCCTCCGGTGTTCTAATTTACTCATGACCCTTGAATTTCTAACAATCCCCCATATGAATGAATTTGGTACACAATCTAACGCAAAATATAAAGCTAGAATCTGTTTTGCAAATAAAAAAAATCAAAATTTGAAATACGAATCACTCTTAAGCTTGTAGGTGGGGTTGCAAACGGACCGAGCTGTTCGTGAGCTCGGCTCGGTAAGGACTTAGTTTGACTTGACTCGTTCAGTTAACAAGCTGAGCTCGAACTCGAGTTTTAGGCTCATTTTGTAAACGAGCCAAGCTTGATTCTCAAAAACTCAACTCAGCTCGTAAAAACTCGACTCGTTTTAAAGATTCAACTTGTTTAAAGAAGCTCGTTACGTAAATGAGTCTAGTTTGGCTTGGCTCATTTAAAAATAATCTAAGCTCGAGCTCAAATTTTAGGCTCACTTAGTTAACTAGTCTAGTTCAAGCACTCCAAAACTCAGCTTGATTTGGCTCGGCTCGGCTCGGCTCGTTACCGCCCTACTTGTAGGAAAAAATTATTCGAAGAATACACGAATTCTAGAAAATATAAATCATTGATACATAAATTACAGAACAAAAATTTACAAAGAACATAACATAACAAAACACAAACATAAATAATATGAGGAGTCTTATAGATTCACAGACCCTTTGAGACTGATTCGCTGCCTCATCGTGGGTGCTGGAGAATCACAACCGACATCTATTTTCCAGGATAAAACAACTCAATCGAATAGAGAAACGCAGACCTTCGTTCGCCTGTCAAACTTACTACGTCTGTCTGTCTTTCACACGGAAAACACGACTATAGAAATTTTTCGTAGACAATGAAAATTAATCAGGTATATCCTAAAACGCGGAATGATCTCAACATTTATAAAAGTAAATGGACCTTAATTTGAGTTGTTAAAACGGAAAAAACCTTTGAGTTGCATGCATGAATAGAGACATTAACGGAGAGACTCTTGGGTTACAAAATGGATGAAACCTTTTAACTGTCGTGAGACCCTCTGGTTTCCTAACCTGAATTTTCAACTTATTTAATATTTACAATGTTAGAAACTTTTATTCTTTGTTTCTTGAGAAATATACCCAAACAAACCCATCCTACGTGGACCCAAAAAAAGAAATAAAATTATGTCACCGTCACCTTATATGGTTGTGACATTACAATACGAAAAATAAAACGGTGGAAGGGATAAGAGTTAAGAGTGGTTGTTGGTGGCACACTCACATGTGTTGGCATGGGGTACTGTCTGTTGGTATTATTGTTGGAAAAGAGAAGCAAAATTCACATAAATTGTTGATGACGTGGCAGATCTGCTAGATCTGGTTGGTAGTGGTAAGTGGGACACCTTGCTATTTTTAGCTGCCCTAAAGTGGACCAACCCCTACCCCTAACTGTATCACCACCCCTCGATTAATGACTGAGCTACCAAATTGATACACCAAATACTTAGACTGGTCAATACCCTCTTCTTCTTTTTTTTCTGCCATTATTACTTGAAAATTATTATTATAAAACCCTAATGCCGACTAGTTCTCGAATGACTGTCCATTTACGAGGACCCCATTTAAAACTAGTATTTTTTGTCCAGTATAAACTGTCCCTGTAAAAATTAATAGTATTTGAGAGATTTTGAACTTAAAACCTAGGAGGAAACATACCTAATTAGTAACATACATTGATACACTATTTCAAATTTAGGGGCCGACCATAATGTGGTTTCGTCATTTATTTTGCTTCCAACTTAACCTCTCCTCCTCGCTACCCATTTTCTGTAGGATAAGATGGGTCCATTTGGCCTGGCTGAATTATTGGATTATTCACTGTTTAGTTTTTTGTCCTTATTTAGAATTTTTTTTTAATTTTTTATTTTTCATCAATTTTTTTATGATTGTTGGTTCGTCTCGACAAGAGCTTTCAGAAAAGTTATCAATCATCGGCTAAATTTGAAAAAAGTTCAGAAAAGACAAAAAATAAGCCAAAAACAGCGTTCGTATTGGCTTATTTTCGTCTTTAGTGACTTTTTTTAACTTTTGGACATAATTTTATACTTTTTAGATTCCTTTCGTTGATACGAACCAATAATCCACGAAAAATGACATAAAAATAACAAATACAAAAAAATTTGAATAAAGACAAAAAAAAAGCCAAATAATCTAGTCTGGATAATCCAGGCCAAATGGAGCCGATATATAGTATAGCAATTTCTTAGAATATTTAAAAAGCAAAAAATACCACCTTTCTATTTATGTAGAACTACTTTAATGAACACGATATTACCTTTCGCTCAAAAGTGAATATGTGTTGTGCACTATATGCGTGTGTGTGTGCACGCGCTTTTCTTGTCACACATAAAGCTAGGCAAAAAAGAAAACCTCATAATTCAAAGTGCAATAAATTTTTGGTTTATAGAGTAATGGAGGTTAACAATATCCACTGATGCATGAGACAAAATCAAACATTATCTTAATCCCATGGGCCATGACCTGATTTGTGAAGCTTTTGAATCAAATGTTGTGCTTGAAATCAAATTTGAAAGACTTCAAAAAACCGAAAAGCATAAGGCAATAAGTGAAGGCACATGGTGGGGGTGTAGATATATATACATATATATATATATATATATATATATATATATATATATAGAGAGAGAGAGAGAGAGAGAGAGAGAGAGAGAGAGAGAGAAGATGAAGAAAGAAACAACAAAATCAATTATTTGATCGATTCACATGAGTACTAATTGGGGCCTTTACCCTATGCCATGGTGCTTGAATTATCAAATACCCTCCTCTGTGTTAGAACATGCCATGCTACATAAATTCAAAGTCATTAATGGTGTCACACCATTCTCCGACATAAACATACAAACACACAATGTGTGTTCTTATTCCAGAACTAGTGAAAATGCAAGCACAAATCTTTGTACATTAATTTCCTTACAGAATATTGATGCAATTTTTGCGATCAGTGCTACTTTAATTTGAATAATTCTCGAAAATGAAAGTTCTTTACTTTTAATACACTTTTACCTAGAGTACGTAATATGTATTTGGAGTTCAAATTGCAACCGGGACGTGATCGATACGACGCTTAGCGTCTCCAATAGTTAAGACAAATCCTTGTTGTTACCAAAATTTGACAAGAATGCTCCATTCCATTGGTTGAGAAAATTATCCAAAGCCATTTCTTGTCCTGATCCATTTTAGGATTTCTATTGGTTTCATTCTAAGTTAGAAGATTGATAGCTTTGGTTTCATCAAAAGTGGCTTGAAACGCTAGAGACGGTCTTAATTGGTCACTAAATGAATGAGGTAAAATTTAATTAGGATATTTATTGAATAAATAGGCAAAAGTTTATCTCGGCAAAGAGGTTCTCTTGTGCACGGGTATGGTGCCAAGCTCAGAATAGTATTTGATGACCTGAGAAAGATGGTTTAATAATAATAGAACTGGATAAAGGATAAGTGTTGCACCCAAATATCTCGAGAGATGTGCTAAACAGATAAATATGAGAAATTTGACTTATAATGAGAAATTAACAGTTGATGAAACTCTAACTGTAAGGGCTATCCAGTTAATCGCCAGTCAATAAGCGAGTCTAATATGTCTCTAATGAGCAATTAGAAGATGGGAAAATGACTCGGATTGTTGAGGAAGAACCTCTATAAAAAGGCACACATTGATGGAGTACATGTACGCTGTAATTTGTTATTGCAAACATTAAATTGAGAATTTTCTTTGATTACGTACTGATTTAATCATTGGAGTGTTTTTCCGCCGACTAGAGACAAAAAGTCCTTTAACAGTTTATTATCTTGCAGAGATTAAGTTTCAAGCGAGTGAGAGTGCTATTGGAATAAGGAAGTCTACGTGCACAAATTTTATGAACACATCTAAACACATTTGTGTCTGAGATAGTCAGCTGATACATGTGGAATTCTTATTATTTTATAAGCTTCATGTAACTCAATACAAATGATCACAGTAGGATGGTGGGCATCTTTTGTGCAATGGATGGGGCGTATTACTAAATACTTATAGTCATAGTATGATATGCTTGTTTTCTAATTGGTATACAAATCATTGTATCTATGCAATAGTTGTGGTTTTGGTTTAGGCTTAGAATGAAAGTATCATCAAATTAAAGACAATTTTCTAGACAAAAATAAAAGGAGAAGCAATGTATGTATGATGTCTTCATTCTTTGCATGTTAAGAAAATGGTGGGTTTGTAGTGAATCAATTTTAAATATAATTATTTATTGATATTCAAATAACTTGATATATCAAGTATAATATGATATTCAAACAAAATTATTTATTGATATTCAAACGACTTTATCTTTTACATAAATTATGTACGCATCACGATTTAGAAAATGAATAGTGTGGACCTTAAAAGAAATACTCAATGATTTTCATTTAAAGACTATAAGAGAGATGGACCAAGCTTTTATTTTACTTTTTGATTTTTTTTTTTTTTTGTTTACACTTTTACACATAACATGTAGCAATAGAAGTGTGAATCCCTTAAAACCCCAAATTTGCATTTTGAGTACGTCCCTGTTTCTCTTTTACCTGAATGCACTTCTATTTCTACCCTTATTAGGTAAAATGAAATGAATGCCCTTGTATTTTATAAGGTTTTGGGAAAAGTAAACTAAGGAACTAATTATAAAATCAATAAATATACCACGTAAGTAAAAGACTTTAATGCCCTTGGTGTCTTCAAAAGTCACCAAATATCCAAACTCTTCAATTTCCTCAAGGCTAATCCTCAGACTTTAATGCCCTTGTTGTTCATTGCGAGTTCACCGTGTTTTTGTTATTCAATAGCTTTTTATGTGCAACATTAATTTACTGCTTTTTGTTATTTAACCGCCTTATGCTATTCCATTGTAATAGGTTGACGAAGGTGAGAGTATTCTTATTCCATCCCAATGTGTCGCACAAGAGAATTACCTATAGTCTATAGAACGTAAAAAGACTTGACCATAATTGATTTGTGCTTGTTTTTTTCGCGGAAACTGATTTACATTCGCTCTTGTCACCATGCAAAAAATTCTTGATAATTGAATGGATTTTTCGTAAATGCAAAAACTATGCAAGGTAAACTAAGTAAACTTACACATTTGGTGGAGTTTAAGGCTTATTTTGTTTTTTTGGTAAGCCCCTACAGGGGCCAAGTTTGTTTTTATATAGTGCCACTATAGGTTGGTCAAACATGTATCGTTTTGATTTTTGTAATGCGGCACCTTATGGTATTATGATAACTCTGTAATTCTGACAAGTCTTTGATACGTAACTCTATAATTTTCTGATTCTAGGAATTCTGGTAACTTTGTGTTAGGTTTTGTTTGGCAACTCTGTAATTTTGTGGGGGATCACAGTGGCACTTGGTAACGCTTTAGTATGTAATGGTAATTTATTTGGTATAATGTAATTTTTCCTGTGGGCATTGGAAATGGTAACTTGAAACCTGGCTTTTGCTAATGGGAATGGTAATGTAATTCTGGCTTTGTATATTGTGTTTTCTATTACCAATGTGATGGTAATTCTGGATTTTTGGCATGCATAATGGATTTGTTTATTGTGTGTTGTATTAACAATGGATTTTTGGCACAATGCACTTTGTTAGGCTGGTATTGGAAATGGTAACTCTGTATTAGAATGTGAAGAAGTGCATGTAAATTGGAAATGATAACTTTGGTTTGCTAATGAAAATGGTACCATTTCAGGTAATGGCAATGGTTAGAGCATTTCCAATAAAGATGTCAAATTCAATATGTTAATTCAAACAGTAACAGAAGACGTCAAAACTCACTCTGACAAAAATGTCAAAAGTATTGTCAAATTCTACGTGTCAATTGAAAAAGGATATTTGATGCCAAAATTTGACATCAAGTGTCAAATGTTTTTTTACTTTAAATGCCTTAATTTTGACATATTTGTTGGAGATCAAAAAATTTGAATGTCAAATTACCACATAGACTATCAAAAAAATTTGACACCCCAAAATTTGACATTTTTCTTGGAGATTTCTAGCTTTTAGGATGTGAATGCAAATTGGCAATGTCAATTTTGCCTTTTTGGTATGTCAATGAACAATGGAATGTGAAGTGTCTTTATGAATGGAAATGGCAATGTGATTCAAATGGGAATGTCAATCAAGTGGAAATGGCAAAAACAATATTTCCATTACAACTGGTAACCCACAAACAATATTTCACTTATGACTAACCCAAAAACATGTCATCCATTGATTTTGATAACATTACAACTGCTTCAAACTACCTCCCGACCATTTTATTTCACAAGGATAACAAATAGACCAATTCTCAAACATATGAGAACCAAATTCTTCAAGAATCTTATCTGTAATTCAAGTGCTTCAATCCTTGCCACCACATCATAAATTAGACCCATGTTTTCCCCTCCAAGAGCAGTATCTCCTTTTCATTGCCAAAGGCCCATCACGGCTTACCGTGAGAGGGAAGTACCATTCCCAGAATGTACATTTCCCAATGGCATATGCATAGTAGAGTCTTCATCTGTTAGGCTCGAACTCGATAACATGAATAACTGTATCCGTTCCGCAAACATGTTTTGGTACTTAATGAAACAACTTACATTAGTTGAAGAATAGCCACTCCTCATATTGTACAATAAAAAACCAAATTTCAAGGGAGGTGAGTGATGTACTCAAATAGCCAGTTCATTGGCTTCAACGGCTGCTCTTTGCGTGAAAAATAGTAGATGTGAGATGGAGAGATGGGAAGTGATTTATATAGAGAGGTTGAGGGCTATTTCAGGTAGAAAAATGTCGTGAAAGCATGACATCATCACCCAGTTAACTTTCCCGTCCAAAATGTCACAGTAGGGGGTTCCAACGTAATCGTCAAGTAAAGCAAGGGAGGTAAGAATAATTTCAAAAACTTGGACGAGGTCGTCCCTGCAATTGTCAGAAACCTTAGTGGAGGTCAGTGAAACTTACCCAATATAATATGATATATATGTGTGAATATGTACATAAGGATTCACAATAATAAGGGTAATATGGTTAAATCACTACTCACAATTTAATAGTCTGATTATACCGTTGAACAATACAGAGATTCATAATCTATTTTTTACACTTTAATCAAACACTTTCACAAATTCTGTAATCTACAATCTATAATTCAGAATTCATTGTAATAATTCATCCAAACACCCCCAAACATTAATGCGCGCAACAAAAAGAAATAAAAAACTTCTCCAGTGTACTGATAAAGTGCAGTGCAATTTGCAGGAAATGTTTGGAACCATAAAAGCAAATAATTAACGTCTGATGTGGAATGAAACCTACACACGTGAGAAGTCATAAAAAACACAATGAATAGTGTTGACATTTTAACTCAAAATGGGTGAGTAATAAACCAAGGCTGCACATTTCGGTTGCTGGTCTTAAAATGGGTGTCAATGACAAGCTACTGTCAAAGCCCCCATATCGGCAAAGTAGAAATGGGAAAGTCTGATAATCGAAACAGTATTTTGTGCATCAAAACGATATTATTTTATCACACAGCACACCCTGTTATGCACACCAGAACTCCCAAGTCCGAGCAAAGTGCATGGACGGAGCCACTACAAGGCAAATAAGGCCACTTGATTCCGCTCAATTTTCTAATTTTTTTAATCACTATCGGAGATTTGCAAAATTAATTAGCGAAATTTGACCACATTAAAATTATGATAATTTGGATCCATTTGGACTGTGGTTTTATGTGTTTATTTATTGAAATTTTTTTCGTCCTTATTTGAAATTTTTTTACAATTTTCTATTTTTCATCAATTTTTTTTGATTTATTGGTTCATCTCGACAAGAGCTTTCAAAAAAGTTATCAATCATCGGCTAAATTTGAAAAAAGTTCAGAAAAGACAAAAATAAATAAAAAAACAGAGTTTTTTGTACTTATTCGTCGTCTTTAGTGACTTTTTTTAAACTTTTGGACACAATTTTATACTCATTAAATTCCTTTCATCAAGATGGACCAATAAACTACAAAATATTGAGATTTAAACAACAAATGCAAAAAAAATAAATAAAGACAAAAATTTAGAATAAATATTAACTAGAGACCAAATAGGGCCTCTCAAACATTTTACGTGAGATGTAAAACTTGCCCTAAGCATTTCCCCTAACGTACAAAAATTGTCGCAAAAATAATGTAGTTTTTAAGCACGACATGTCTTGTTCTGCACAACATCTCCAAGTCTCTGTTTGGGGATCACAATTTGTCTTTTCGAATCCATTTTAACCTTTTTAATTTTGATTTTTTAAAACTTTTTTGGTTTAAGCTTTTATAGAGGAATCAAAAAATTATAAGGAAACAGATTACAGTTAAAGAAGACTATGCATACTAAAAAGGAGGAGGCCAAATTTTCTTGACTTTTTTTTCGTTTAGTGTTTATTATGTTTTTTAAATATAAAAAATGTTCACTTTTGCTTTTCTAATTTTCTAGTAGAAATAAATAAAAAGAAAAAAAGATTAAAAAAGAACACCGAGGGTTAGTTCAACGGCATAAGCGAGGTGACCAAGGGCTAAGGCAGACAATACGGGGTGGGGAGGTGTCACGTGACACCCCCATGGTCCATCATTTTTTTTTTTAAGGCTTAACAACAAGTCAAGACTTACCGTGTAACATTGTGATACCCATATATTTATTTTGTTCAATCAAACTCTCTCCAATCTGCCAAATAAATTCTGGACACCTATATTTTTTAATTATTGAATATAAATGTTATTCTTAATTATTTATTTATTTTGATGGTAACATCTTAAAATTAAAATTTTGGGTCGCCACTAACTAATGGGCTTTACCATCCCAAAGTTATGGGTTCGAATTCCACTAGGCCTATTTACTTGGGGTCACTAAAAATTTATCAGATCGTTAATTTCGGAACCTCGAGAACTAATCAACAATAAGAAAAAATTATGGATCATGGGAATGTCACAATGAATCGAACTAATGCATTTTCAATAATATTTTATTTTCTTATCCGGTCATACTCAAAGTTGACCGGATAAAAAAAACAACTTGACTAGACACCAAAAACTTTTTGCAAAAATAGTGAGGAGGGGTAAAGTAGTGGCATTGGTGGGGGAAGTGTGTGTATAGTCGGCTGATCGTAACCTACCTGCCCAATGGAATGCAGTCTGCAGAGTTTAAAAAGGTGGTCCTGGAGTAATTATCCAGTGGTCCTAGGGCAGGTCTACATAGTGCCTCACTCTCCACTATCACACAAATGTATATTTTCGGAAACTTTATATGAATGTGTGATGATGATAATGGATTACAAAATCACGTGATGCTGTTTCAGCCGCACTCAATAATTTTTGTGATTCAACACCAAATAGAAAGTGAGATAAGGTTATTATTGTCCTCTTGTGCCTAGGAGACTTGAGCCTTGGACCTAAATGTACTCTATCTTGGTTGCCCTTTAGCTTTTACAATAAATTAAATTCTTACCTTTTTTTAGTCCTTAATGTTAAAAAATGCTCAATTTGAATATAAAAAAAGTTGTTACTTTTTTAGTTTTTCCATACAATGGTGTACTTATGGTTGAAGCAAAGTTGAAATTCATTTATTTTTTCTTCTCATAAACAAAATTCCTTTTTAAATCAAATTACTTTAGCCCCGTTGTAAGATGATAAGTCTTAAATACTTGCAACTATTTAGAAATTGAAAATACTAACCACTAATCACTAGGCGTTAAATAATATATAAAAAATACATTGATATTCGTAAAATATGTATTGATATTTGTAAATATATATTAATATCCATAAAATACATATTCATATTCATATTTATTTAATATTATATATATAGAGTCCTCTTCTATTGAGAGATCCATCATTTTAACAAAATGAGGACCTCCTATTTCCTGAACAAATATTGATAATCGGAACCGTTCAATGTGTTTAAAATATGTTTTTAAGGGTATCCGCAAGAAATCAGCTCAAAAAAATATCGAGAAAGGCTTGATCGAAGCAGTTGTTTATAAATGCTGACAAGAACAGTTTTATGAAAAACTGCTTCGATCAAACTCTTTTCGATATTTTTTTGAGCTGATTTCTTGCAGGTACTCTTAAAAACATGTTTTAAATACATTGAACGGTTCCGATTATCAATATTTGATCAAGAAATGGGAGGTCCTCATTTTAACAAAATGAGGGATCCCTCAATAGAAGCTCACTCTCTCTCTCTCTATATATATATATATATATATATATATTTATATATATTATTCACCGTCTAGTGAACAGTGTTTAACAAGACTCTTTAAAAATTTGGAGGTAGCAGGTATAAGTCATTGTAGAAAATCACATATGGTTGAACCAAAACTCTTGTCAATTCTTTTTTTTAATCATTTGAAGAAATGCCCCCTTTTTCCCTTTGAGGTATTGGGGAAATTCAAGATCAAAATTGGCTTATTTTACTTATTTTACTATTCGGAATAGTTTCTTACCCAAAACAAAAATGTTAGCTTGGAAATGATCAAAGGTCAAGTTTACAAAACTAGCAATTATGACAAGGAGGGATGTAGTTATCACGTAGTAGTCAGAAGTCTTAGAACGCTTTTGATTTGGACGCGAGTCTCATTCACATACTATTATTTCTCGTAATAAGCTAATTCATGTGGAACTTTGCTTCAATTGGGTATTCTGTTAGAAAACGATGAAACCCATCTTCTATACGTCGAATTGAGTATTTCGAGTTATAAAAAAACAAGGATAAGGAGTGAGATGAGGATTGGATTTTTCCAAATTGGTTTTTTAAGTTCTTTCACTGTCTCTTAATTTTGAAGTTCAATGCAAGTAGCATCAATATAATAATGGAAAAAAATAATGAAATAAACAAATCCAGATGACAAATTTGTTGGTAGTAATCCTACAAATAGGACAATATATAATGGTTATTTCACTCATAGGTTGTAACGATCTGATATTTCGAGATATTTTTCGTAATTTCTAATTTTAATTTAAGGGATTTTTGGATAATTATTTACCATTTTGATTGGTTTAGTTATCCTGCTTATGGGGAGCGTCTAGATTCGAAAAACCTGCGATGAATAGTTATCCGAGTATTTTTGGACTTAAGACCTTTGTATCATGGGAGCATATTCAATGGAATAGAGGAAATCAAGTAATGCGAGTTCGAAGGCCTAAATTATGGATATTGCAGTAGTTACCCCGGGTTACAATTTATTTTGAAATTGGAGGTCAATTTTAAAATTAAAAAATAAGTTAGGCTATGTTCGATTGAGTGTTTTTTAAACGATTTTGAAAAAAAATACTCTGATATGTTGTTTGGTGTAAGTTTAGTGCATCTCCAAGAAAGATGTCAAATTTTTTTGATGGCCTATGTGGCAATTTGACATTCAAATTTTTTGATTTCTAATAGAGATGTTAAATTGGGACATTTAAGGTAAAAAGATATTTAAAATTTGGACATTTAAGACAAAAAATATTTGACACTTGATGTCAAATTTGACATTAAGTAATCTTTTTTATTTGCCACATAGGATTTAACAATACTTTTGACATTTTTGTTAGAATTAGTTTTGATGTTATTTTTAAAAAACTTAATTGCCACATAGGATTTGACATCTTTATTAGAGATGCTTTAAATGTTTTCACAAAAAAATTAAGAGCTATTTTCTTTTTAATATTTTCAAGACGATCTCTCTCTCTGTTTTTTCTAGGAAATGAGTATTGTGTTTAAAATAAAACCTTTTTTTGTGTGCTTTTTGTACAATTCTGTAAATAAAATTTCTTATTTTAAAATTTTGAATTCGCAGTTAATCTGAAAATATTTTTTTAAGTAAATAGTAAATTTTGAATTTTTAAAAAAATAAATTTAAAGAACACGACCAAAAGATGATCAAATAAATTATTAACAAATATGATGATTTAATGGTAATCAATGATTGACAAATAAACCAAACAATGTTTGAAATATTTTTTTTCCAAACGTAGGTCATAAATATTACTATAATTTTTTAAAAAACACTCAACGAAACATACTCTTAGTTAAGTAAGTTGATCTAAAACATAAGAGATACTAGAGAATGAGAATGAAAATAAGAACCCCGTAATTTTACCGAGCACATTCTTCATAATTCAAAGGGACATGGGCCAAAGTTATCAATCTTATACCAACGAGTGTACTAGTTTGGTTAATGATGTGGTATGTATTAGTACCGGTATAGATCGGGTATTATTGTTTTGAATTTATCGATAAAATTAATATATATTTTTCAAATAATATTTTTGATTAAAAATTATAGTAGACATGTATAATAAATCTCTAACTTAAAAATAAATCACCAAACAAAAAAAAGATGATTTTAGTCTCAATTTGTGTCGAATTATCCAAATAAATGTTACTCAATTTTTAACAAAAATTTAAAAATATTACGGACCGGTATGGTACCGATCGGTGTCCTCCAGAACAAGCCAAAATAGTGCTTGGGATGGTAAGCTGGTGGTCCGGTACGAGACAAGATAAATAACATTGATGGGGACTTGTTGTACACTTTGTACAATATGAACATTGCATGTTATGCGTTAAAATGATATCATGTTGAAATACAAAATATTATTTAGACAATTATATTCAAATAATATTTTTTTTAGCAAAATAATATTATTTTGCAGCACAGTTAGTAAAACATTCCCCATTTTCAATTCAAATGGGCCTTTATGAAGAACCAAATAAAATTTTATTTGAAAGAAAATAAAAGAAAGATTGGACATAAAACATAGCTGGAGATCTTTCGTTTTTCATTTCGAATTGAATGATGATTTTGTAGAACTGAAGCCGGTGGGTTTTGTTTTTTCCTGTGAGAATTGGGCTCAACAAGAAAGGATAATATTCTGAACTAAAATTGAATAGAACAGTACGGTGAGAGAGAGGAGAGATAAAAATGTGAGAGAGAGAGGGCGTATTAATTACACGGTAATACCGGTGGGTCCCTGCAACAGTGATTCGTCCCCTTGCCCTGCCTGCATAAGTACCCCACCTTCCTCCCTCTTTCAGTTCATCCCAATCCCCTCTCTCTCCCCAAGCACAAGCGCTCTCTCTGCAGAAAAAAACAGTATACTTTCTGTTTCTCGCTGCTGTTGAGTGAGTGAATGTGTGAAATGGCTCTAGTACTGAGACCGCTCTTCTGCATTGCTATTCTGTTATCGCTTCTGGCTATGGCTAGCGCTAGGATCCCCGGAGTTTATTCCGGCGGGCAGTGGGAGACCGCCCACGCCACCTTCTACGGCGGCAGCGATGCCTCTGGCACTATGGGTAAAATTTTAAATTCCATTTACTCTGTATTCGACTTACCCACTACAAATGTGTCCTGTTTTGCTCTGTTTTTTTATTTACTTTCAATGGTGTTCACTTTGCTCTGTTCTCTGCTTCTCCTCTGTTTTAATCCATTTCGGAAATACAGTATCCATTTATCAAATCACTTAAGCATTTTTCATCCAAATCCGATACCTCCCAACCGATGGCCTGTATATTTTCCGCCATTTTCTGCCATAACTTCTTGAAAAGCACCAGTTTGCTTCTGACCAAGCTCATCTTTCTCCAGATCCCAACTTAGTTCCTCAAATCCATCTCAAAACAAACTACATAGACATGTATACTAGGTACATTTACAATCAGCTACGAAATGGATCTACGCAGCCGAAGACAGATCCAGAATTTCGCTTCTGGGTGTCGACTACATTTTTTTTGGATCCAAAGCTTTATAGTTTCACAAATTTCTGACAATTTGCAAGATTAATACATGTACTAAATTTTCATAGAAAATGGGGTACATTAGCCTCTACTTTCGCCTGTATCCATAGCATATGGAGTTGCATTAACATGGGTTTTTGTTTTCTTCAGGTGGTGCTTGTGGGTATGGAAACTTGTACAGCCAAGGCTACGGCGTTAACACGGCGGCGCTGAGCACGGCGCTGTTCAACAACGGGCTGAGCTGCGGGGCTTGTTTCGAGCTCAAGTGCGACAACGATCCCCAGTGGTGTCACCCGGGTAGCCCCTCGATCTTGGTGACGGCCACGAACTTCTGCCCACCCAACTTCGCCCAGGCTAGCGACAACGGCGGCTGGTGCAACCCACCTCGCCCCCACTTCGATCTCGCCATGCCAATGTTCCTCAAGATCGCCCAGTACAAAGCAGGCATCGTTCCCGTCGCTTTTCGCCGGTCAGTCTCTCTCTCTCTCTCTCTTCCTTTTTTCCTTTGAGGAGTTGAATTGAAATTATGTCTGTTTGATTTGCTTGGTTTCGACGCCGAATGGATCAGATTCTGCTTTCTGTAGTCCCCGTGCGTCATCCTCAAATTTGGAAAAGATAAAAAAATAAAGTGAAGAGTGGCTGATTTGAAGAGAGTTCAGGTTTTTAAGTGCGCGGGGATAAAATAATACAGTTTTGTTAGTTTTGTCTATTTTGATAAAAACTCGCGTCATAAATTAAAACGACGTAGATTTATGGACAGATTGAATAAAATTATATCCTTTTTTTGCACTACAGCATCTCGGAATTCCAAATGGCTCGGGACCTCGGGTACAATGATAACAAAAAGAGAAATGCTAAGATCCCATAATGGGATCTCATAAATGTCCAAGAATAGATAAGTGTCCAAAGGAGAGTGGTGTATTGCAAATGTGTGTGATTAAGGAACGAGGGGTTGACACTTTAGTATTTTGGAATATTTTTGGGATCCAATTATAAAATCCTAACACTGCTCTTTCTCAAATTTTTAAAAATATTTTATTAAAATAAAGTAGTATAATTCAAAAGAATAATGTTAGGAACATATTGATATATTTAAAATTGCTGGATTCATTTTGGACTCACAATAATATGTGAATTTTATATTCATTTATGATTTGTATCGATGTGTGCATTGGGAGGGAGTTTATTGGATCTTTTTGTCCCTAGCATTCATTGGTTAAATCGATGGCATTTTGGTCAAAATGTTTCCAGAAGGACATCACTTTTTCCCATAACCGAAGCTTTTTGTTACATAAGAATTTATGACTTCGATTGACGATTTTTTAGTTGGACCGAAATGCCCATCTTATTTTCAATTAATTCTGTATGTGGATTTTCGAAATTGTTTAGCCACTTTCTCCGAAATGGCACGCGGGGGACCCGAATAGCAACTGTCAAAGGGCAAGGTGGTAGTTCTGACATAGGTTAAGGGTAGTTTTGTACTTTAAATTCTTATTCATTCTTCCCTGAAATCCCGGTCCGAATCCAGAAAATCCGACACACGTATCACAGAGCCCGGAGCGTCTGTTGGGCCGTTGGATCATATTTACCTGAATTACCGGTGAACATAGGCCTTTTAACCGCGTAAAAGTGCACCAACAGGATATACACCTACACTTTTGGGATTGTTTCGGTACATCTAATATATGATATCAAAAAGTCTGAGAACACATATATTTGGGATACAGGCATGTTCGGAAAATCTAGATACATATGAGTTGACGTATATTTAACTGTTCTGGACACATTTTTGTCCGGATATTTCCGACACATGTGTTCCTTGCATTACTCGAACACAAATGTTTCTTGCCGGATAAAAATGTGTTTGGAATAGTTTTACGCACGTGGAGTTTTTCGAAAAAATGTGTCCAAAACCGTTGTATAGAGGTGAGTTTTTCATAAATTTTGACCATAAAATCTAAAAATTGAAATTATTTCTTTTTTTCAGAGTGGCATGCAGAAAGCAAGGAGGGATCAGATACACGATCAACGGTTTCCGTTACTTCAACTTGGTTTTGGTCAGCAACGTGGCGGGTGCAGGAGATATCGTCAGGGTTAGCGTGAAGGGAACAAACACCCAGTGGATCTCCATGAGCCGCAACTGGGGACAGAATTGGCAATCCAACGCGGTGCTTGTGGGCCAGGCCTTGTCGTTTAGGGTTACAGGCAGTGACCGTCGCACCTCCACCACCTGGAACGTGGCACCCGCTAATTGGCAGTTCGGTCAGACTTTCATGGGCAAGAACTTCCGCGTCTGAAACTCGAAGAAAACTTCTTCCGATTTTCCCGCCTTCAGTTTTCTCTTTTTTCTCGGGAAAATTTGAAGTGAAGCGGGAAAATAGAATAGTCTAGTAGAAGAAAAAGGGTGATAGGTTAGGAAAATGGGGGTTTGTGGTAATGTTTATTTACTTTATTTTGTTTTCCACTTTAGTTTTACTACTTTTTGACTTTTGTTTGGTTTTGAGTGTGGGTGAGCTGGTCAAAAGTGAGAACCAGCAAAGGGAAAAGGGGCAAGTGTAGAAGCTGAGGTGGTTGCATGAAATTGCAAAAGGATTGTAGCCCGCAGCTATAATGATATATAGATATATATATCTATCATCTTTTTATTAATATGATATGATATGAAATGATCTTATGAATGTGTGGTTTTCCACTTTTTTACTTTTGTTCCAGAAATTGTTTGATTACCGCGTTAAAGATTTTATCCTAGATCTATTGGGATCTTGAAATTATCTAATAATTGAAACAACAATGTGAGTTGATATCTTTGACCAAATGCAAATGAATGTTTTTTGGTTTCTTTAAGACAACAATGAAGTTTCAATAGGAATGAAAGAGGTTTGCAAAAGACCAGTGTATAACTCCCTTACCTCTGATTGGCTAATGGGAATATTTCATTTCCATTTGCACCGGCAACTATATGTTCGAAGAGAAGTCTGAATACATTCGCTTTGAATATTGATTCGGTGTCGGTTTGACAAGATTAACATGCTATTACTAGTTTTCTATCTTCTAATTGTACATTGAAAACTGTGTGGACTCATAGACTTACCAGCTTTGGTCGTTGCTCTAATTGCGGCAATCTTCCTAACCATGCGGAGCCTAGCTTAAAATGCATCTAACTTGTCACTACCTTGTAACAATATTGAGACCCTACTTGATAAAAAGGCATTGGTGCTTTATTGTGTCAAAATGTATGCCAACCAATAAAGAATGTCCAATGGTAGTTTTTGCACATGATTCTAGCTTTTTATATATCCTTTACAAAAATGATATACAAAGGGTCCTAGATGACAAAAATTAGTAACCAACATAGGATACAATAATTTTTGAGGAACTAATTCTATCATTCACTAGTGGGGGCCTCATTTAGAACCAGGGTTTTTCCCTGTATAGACTGACACTATAAGAGTTGATAACACTAAGGGTCTATTTGGCGTAACTAGATTATGGGATTATTGGATTGTTGGATTATGTTGGGTGCCGAAGGAAATAATCTAGCTCAAAGTGTTTGGACTAAATTATTTGTGGATATGTTGGTTATGTTGTGTTTGGAGCTAAATTAATCCAGATTATTTGGGTGAATAATTTAGGCCAAATGGGGCTAGATTATTTTCCTAATAATCTAGACAATCTAAATAATCTAGTTTAGGCAAATGGAGCCTAAGTAATTTCAAATTTGAAACCTATGAGGAAACATACTTCTAAGTACTAAGTTTTGACCACTAAACCAATCTCTTGAGATTGTTTAATGCTACTTTTATTAATAATCATTCCTTTGTTTACAAATATATACGTTTAATACATTTTGATGATTCCCCACTAGACAACTTCCTCTTGGTTCATCTACAAATAGTGCCGATAAGATTTAAGGGGCATTTTTGTCATCTACTTTTTAAAAAACACAGTTTTTGACTCAGTAAAAAACAGTGATTATTTAACTAAGGAAAATGCTAACCATTGCCCATTAGGCAGTGGATAATGTGTAAAAAATGTATCGATATCTGCAAACTGTATATTGATATCCGTGAATGTGTATAGATATCCGTAAAATGTGTATTGATACCCGTATTTATTTGTCTTTATATGTCTATTATTCACCACCCATTAGGCAGTAGTTAACAAGACCCTTTAACTAATAGGAAGCCATAGAATGTAGCTGCTTTTTATTTTTATTTTTAATCAGCTTAAAGAATTCTCCTGTTAGAGCATCCACATCAGCCTCTCCTGAGCTCATCATTCTCTATTTTGAGGAGCATTTCTCCCAGATACATTTCACACCAGCCTCTCTTGAACTTCTCTCTATTTTGTGAACATATAGGGACTCTTTATATTTGAAGAGTTACTTTAGCTTCCCTATTTAGTGAATGCAAAATTAGAACTAGGGGTGAAAGAAAAACCGAAAAAACCGAACCGACCGAAAAAACCGACCGTTCGGTTCGGTCTTCGGTCGGTCCACAATGGAGTTCGGTCGGTTTCGGTCCATGAAAGGTTTTTCGAAACATATTCGGTTCGGTCTCGATTTTTTGGAATTTTAACCGGACCGAACCGAACCGAACCGATAGTGGACCGAATGGTATTGGACCGAACCGATTTGGACCGAACTAACTTGGACCGAACCGAAAGTTAGTGATGCGTTTGGCTTTTGTTATTTTTAATTATGTGTTTTTTACTATTTTGGTGGAAAAATAGATTAATTTTTTTCTTAAAGTGTGCCCATTTGATATTTGATGGAAAACAATTCGAATGGAGGCCTATTTGGTAATACATTTTCTATATTAGTGGCGAATTTGGACCGAACGGGCTCAAAATTAATTTTTAACATTGCCCATTCGGAACTCCCCGAAATCCCCGAAATAATTTGACCCCGCCCCGAACCGAACCGAACCGATCGGTTTGGAAAAAGAATGGACCGAACCGAATCGGTCCGTGAAAATATTGGACCGAACCGACCGACCCCGAACCGATTTCACCCCTAATTAGAACTGGTTGCTATTCATCCTATTTAGAGAGTCCGATACCGTAGATATTATAAAATGTGGCTCTCTAAAGTAAAAAAGTGAAAAATCCTCCTAATTTGGTCAAAAAAAATAGAAAAACTGATGTGAACATCTTTTAAATTCTCTGTTACAGACTGTGTGAGAGAGAGAGAGAGAGAGCGCAACCATTTGGCCGTAAGTAGCTCCTAGATGCCGGTGGATGTTCAGCAAAACTCCAAGTAGTCCATCCACTCGCCATTAATAATAACTCCAACTGCTGATGCTTAATGTTTTCCACTAGCTCTACATACTAGTCCCTCCATTCGCCATTAACATTAACTTCTCTCTATTTTGTGAATGTCACGACCAATACTTAACCTGTTCAATTATTCAATATAAAGCAATTAGGATTGGAGTTAGTGATCCTAATGCCAAAATAATCTTGAAAAATTCATGATCACTATATCCAACATATTATTCAACATACCCATTACCGTTACAAAGGTATCATTATCATTACGCAACCTGCTATTGAATTCTGTACAACATCTATGAGCATCAGTAAATACAGTTTGTATATACGGAATGGGGGATTCACAACAGGACGTGTTGTTATTTGATTAGTTCCCAATTATTCGGTTAGTATTTTGTGTACTAAAATAATATCGTTTTGACACACAACATGTTCTGTCATACTGGCCCCAAAGTCCTTGGATATACAGGGGCCATGTTTATTTGCTAGGACAAGGAGGTGGGATTAAGGCATTGGCCCTAGCTGTGCCCCACCCCTCCACTCTTGGGTATGATTTTAGTTTTTAAAATAGCTGAGTATGTGAGGGTAAAGTTTTGTGAATTGATAATTTTTTTTTTTTTTAACTAGTAGTTTGTCCTGTTCTCTGATTATCTTTCTTGTAATACAAAAATTTTGTCAGAGGACCGTCCGCCTCTAATCGGTTGGAATATACTCTGATTGTTAACTCAATACTTAACCCTTAATCTTAGAGTATCAATGCTTGTATTAAGAAATTACAACACAGTGTTTCTTTATATAGAGATTCTCCCGCACTGTCTTGGAGTCCCTTCTAACGGACACTAATCCCTCATTAGTATCAATGCTCGTATTAAGAAATTACAACACAGTGTTTCTTTATATAGAGATTCTCCTTCACTGTCTTGGAGGTCCCTTCTAACGGCCACTAATCCCTCCTAGTACTTGTATCGTTCATGAATTACAAATATAAAACCAAACCCTATACAGGATAAGTATAATCCAAAACTTTCAAAGATTAGATCTTATTCCCAATGAGTCTTTTTCAACTACTAATTTTTCATTAGCAATTGAATTTGTTTAGAATTTCTTATCCTTATTCAACTAGGTTAGGCTCCTAACTATCTAAAATCGTACCTCATTCTTATCGTTAGTGTCAGAGTCCGAATATGTCTCGTTAACCATCCTCTCAAGTCAGCTGACACAAGTTCTGCTCGACTATATTCTAGTGCACAATAACACTACATACCTGAACTAGCTTCTTGCCTAGTTTCTCAGTAAAACTCTAATTAGGTCAATTTGAATTTTTTAAAATTAAAAATGATACTTCTCAGCATGAGATTTTAAACATTTTTTAAATTATTTTTTACCCCATAAGTTGAAGACTAGAATGTAACAAGCACTCAGTTTTTTTTTTTAAATTTAAAACTTGAAATTAACACAAAAATTCTTTCAAGGACCCTTTATCTGGAATTCGGCGAGGTTGTAGTATAGTTTTTTGTAGTGCACGTACAATTCAGGTGAAACAATGTAGTTTTGCCCGCTTTACTCTCAAAACTACATTGCTTTAATTTATGACACAAATTGTTATTAAAATGCATGAGATCAAAACGATATAATTACGAGAACAAAATGAGTAAAACTACATTGTTTTGCTTGCACTACAGAAAACTGCATTACAGTCTGTATCTGTTGCTAGAGGTATTACCTGTTTTATGAAATTCATTAAATTGTTGACCAGCTAGTTATTAATTATCTGAAATCATGAGTGCCGAATAACCAAATTCAAAACCCTCGGTGACAAATAGTCTAAAACATCCGAAAGTTATTCCCCATTTCTTCAAACTGGTACAAAACTTATTCTTTAATATAATATTCCGCGAGTAATGCTCTGAAACAAGATCTCGACATCATCTGATGTACGTGAATTCAGTACGATACATATGGAATCACACATCAAACAGTTTCGGATAAATATGAATCTAAAATATTTTCTCTTATTCCGTAGCTCATCAATTGGTGCTTGTGTAAATAAGGGCCTGGGGTCTTGCTGTGCACAATGCACAGCAGGTCATGCTATGCGTCTAGGGGTGTAACTGATCCGGTTTGGAGAAACAACCCGGACCAAATCAGAAATTTTAATTTAGAATTTTTGCAAACAGAAACCAAACCAACTTATTTCGATTTGGTTTCTTTGATTTTGGTCCAGTTCTGTCCAGTTTTCGGTTTGATTGTATCAAAGCCAACTGATAAAAAAAAGGATTTTTTTATTAAAAGTAATCATTTGAGCTATTAAAAAGTTAAGCCCAACATAAAAAAATCCATATTACAGGGAAAGCTAAGAAAATATAGATTAAAAACATAAAAAAAAAAAAAAACTTAAAAATACATATGACGACAAACACAATTTACAAAAAATATAAATTATAACAAAAAAGTTTTTAATTCCGGTTCGTCCGGTGTTTAGATCTAGAGAATCGAAATCGAACCGAATTTTTTTTACAAAAAAACTAAATTGAATCAAACTGGACCAATCGAACTCAAAAACCAGATCAAACTGTTGATTCGGTTTGGTTGGTCTGTCGGTTTAGGCTTAGGCTTACACCCTTATGCGCGTCAAAATAACGCAAAACACTGCTCGAAGAGTTAGACATTGACCGATTTTAGCACGCAACAGGACGTGCTGCGGGCAATGAACAGCAAACTCTCCAATCGTGTTGCACGCGATGCATTCAGATCCTGTTAATAAGGTAAAAAGTAGGTTCTGCTAAACTTATCTATCAAAGTCCTAAAAAGAGGAAAACCCAATCTAGCTAGGGTTGAAAGAAAGAGTGGTATATATGCCTTATCTAGTTCATGTCTACAAAGGGCTTTCGGCAGGAAAAAGAAGAGGCATATTTGACCTCTCCCTTTTTTGTGTGGATAACACAGTTGAATTTTGAATTTATACCATTACCACCCCAACTTTGGTTAAAACTTTTTCCACTCAAATGGTTCTGTGCAACTTGCATAAAAAATCTGAAGGCTTTCTCAACTGGGTAAGGGTTGAGTGTAGTGCTCCGGACAATGCACGCAATATCAACAGAGGCGGATTTAAAATTTATAAATATTGGAGTCAATTATCTATAGCATGTATAATTTTGTAAGACAAGATATAATATTACGCGAGGCAAAATTATCAAAATACTCATATAATATACCTATTTTGGAGAGATTTTCCAGCTCAGTTGGGTCCGTTAACCCATTTGCCATAGTGTACGTCCGCCCCTGGACATCAGTGTGATAAGAAAATTTGTTAGATAATATAAAGTCTTGAAGCGGTTGGACATGGGATAGGTAATCACATTGGGCCAATTGGGCCGATGGTACGTATTTGGGATTTAGGGGAGCTGTAGTGCACTTCCTTCTCGTGCGCATGTAGTACGAACAAAACGACATAGTTTTGGTAGCTTTGTCCTCAAAATTACATCATTTTGATCCCCATGTATTTTGATAACAATTTACATGATAAAATAAAACGATGTAGTTTTAAGGACAAAACGAATAAAACTATGTCGTTTTACCCGCAGTACATGTGCACTACAAGAAAGTGCACTATAGCCTCCCTGAATCCACGTATATTTGTGTGGTTTTTAGGAATTTTTTGCCCAGAAAACACCCCCATTTGGATTAATTTATTTGTTGAAGAATATTTATTTGTGTAGTATTTTTTTACTAATTTATATTATATTGAAAAATACAAATATTTAAACATATCCACATGGACCATACATTTACAAGGACATTTTGGTCATTACTCCTTCATTAGTTATGGTCAAACAATATAATAAATAATTTAGTCCAAACGGCATCGACTGGATTAAGTTATATTTCAGACATCATAATCTGATAATCCAATAAAGCAATAAACACCACAAGCCAAATGAACCCAATATAATGGTGAAACCTCTTCTCGTAATACTGAAGTTTTCGAGTGGATTTAAAATTTTTAAATGATGTCAGAACGGATACATACAATTTTCTGTTTTACAAATAACAATATTGCATACTCCATGATGACATACTCAACAAAATTATGCACAGTGATAGGCCTAAAAATAGATTACACATGACAAATTTCAAGGCCTTCATTGGTGATGGCACAGAAGTAGAGGATACAAGAAGGAGCGGCGCCATAGAAGAAGCCAAGCCCCGTAGAGCAATGCTACGGGTACTAATCATTTTGGAGGGGAAGTGATTTTTTGGTCACCACTTCACTTTTTCGTATATATAGATTGAGCAATGCTACGGGTACTAATCATTTTGTACAAATGAGTACAAATGTAAGAGAGTGTAGAGCCCCTATCTCTTGACACCTGCTTCTCGAGAGAACCGTCTCTCTCATATTTGTACCCATTTGTACAAAATTGTTAGTACCCATAGCATTTTTGTATATAGATTAGCCTATGTATGTGTTTTTGATTAATTCAATTTAGTACAATTTTGTTCCTTTCAAATATTCTAACATGGTATTAGAATCTTAATCTCATACCTAATTTTTTCAATCACCATTTAGTCATTGTTCTTACAGAGACCGTCGTCACCGAATCTCAATCTATCAATTGTTCATATTCATTAGATCCGTTGAGAAGGAGCGGGCCGGTCCTACAGTAATCTTATCATTTTCAGAAAATATATTATAAGGGTAGAATATATGACCTTAGAGTAACCAAATCAGCCCACTCACAAAGGTCCAAGGCCAAATCCCCAATCATAAAACCCACTTTGCTGTTTTTTTCTGGGGTTATGAGGAGAGGCCCTAACCATTTCTGATTCAACTGCTCAACCATTTTCTTTCGTCCACGACACACAAGATATTGACACGGTTGATAATTTTTGTAGTTTTCACATGGATTTGTTTTTTCAAGCAGCGTTTTTGTTAGCATTTTTTCGAAACAAATTTTTTTGTGCAATTTTAGGGAACAGCTTTTTTGGAACAGTTTTTTATGTAAATATCCCTTTGTCGTTATGACAGAAGAAATTTTTAAGGGTTATTTTAGAAAGTGAAAAATGTTATGGAACTTTATTTTGAACTTCACACCGACAAAATAAAAAATAAAAAAAATTATATATATATATATGGGAAAGGCTATATGAACCAACACTTTTTTAGCAGTGCTTTGTCTGCTGCATCGAGTACATCTTTATAATATCTTGATTCTACATGTTGCAATCATATGAAAGAAGCCTTGACGTTATCTTTTCTGCTACTGGTTGTCAAGTACAGGACCCTCGAACAGAATAGACTCTTGAAAGAAGCTGTAAAGTTGGACGACTATATTAGCTCATCAATCTACACATTCCATCACAACTTTGTTCTATATCTCAATCTGCTATTCCAGTAACTGCATTTCTTCTTGCGATCCACAATGTTCTAATACCTCTAATCCCTCTACTTGATCTATCAGTGTTTGGCATTCTCGATTAGGTCATGCTTCTTTTGGTCGACTAAGCACCTTTCTTTTGAGTGGTCATTTAGGATCTTTAAAAGATGACCTCGTTAGAGCAAGTGCAACAGCTCTTAGCTATTTTTCCTTCTCAACAGTACATAATTTTAATTTAGCTAAATATTATTTCTTTCAAAACTCCACCAACCTTCTCTATTTTACCTATTCCCCTTTAAAATACTATTCTTCATTGTTCTTTGCAAAAATAAAACAATGCAAAAAATCTATGTTTTTCTTTTTTTTCTGTAGCCAGCAAAATTTGGTGATGAACAATGCTTAGCCAAAAATGGTTATGCACTGTAGCAGAATGTATTTTGGCTATGGGTATAAAGAACTCGTTACAAGTGTTTTTTACCTATTTGGTTAGCTACAATAGCTATAACAGCTCTCTTATATATAAGCTCTTGCACTTGCTCTTAGTATTTGTCTTTCTTGTCAACTAGCTAAACAATCAACATTGTATTTTTCCAATGGTGATTAATTCTATTGCGTCGGCTCCATTTGATTTAGCTCACTCTCATATACAAAACCTTCACCCAACACAACCATGGGGAGATCTAATACTTTGTTATTTTTGTAGATAATTATTCTCGTACCTTATTGATCATAATCAATCGAGTTACCACAGATTTGATATGATTTTAAAAAAATGATTCAAACACAAATTTCTTGTCGAATTAAAGTTTTTCGTGTCAATAATGCATCGGCCACATTCTTGACATTATTTGTGCTATTCTAATATCTTCCTCTTGTCCTCTTTGGTAGCGAGCAATTGAAGGATAATTGCATGCTTCAGATAAGACTTACACATAGGATTTAGTTGACCTTCCTAGACCCCCTATTAAACAGATGATCTTGCTGAGGCCCCCTTTGGCCTAACTTGCTTAAAGTAATCAAGTTTTGTCTTTGTTTAATTTTTTTCGCATTTGTTGTTTTGGTATTAATATTTTGTGGATTATTTGTCTGTCTCAATGAGACAAATTTAAAAAGTATAAAATTATATTTAAAAGCTAAAAAAAATACTAAAAATGACGAATAAGTATAAAAATTCTATTCTTAGATTACTTTTGTCTTTTCTAAATTTTTTTTAATTTGGTCCATTATTTATAACTTTTCAATTTTTTTTCAAAAAACTCGTATATCTCGTTATTACTCGACTCATCATTGCATGTCAGTTTATATTGTCAATCAATTTATATCTGCTTCACGGTTCCATCATTATCCTACCATTCTTTCTTTTGTTCAATGTATGAAGGCCACTTTATTTCATGGCCTACATTCATCAGTCTGCTCTTCTCTTGAGTTGCATGCTTACTCTAATGCAGCTTGAACATCTGATCCTACCAATTGTTATTGTACAATAGGATATTGTTTCTTTCTTCATCCGATCAGACTGTCGATATCTTCACCAAAACTCCCCCGACCTGAACACTTTCTTGACTTGATTTCCTATGTCCATACTAATAGATGTACATATAAACACACTATCCAGGGCTCTATCTTGAGTCTGGCCTAAGCTACCTTGTTTGGTCCATACATATAGCCCATGATGGGAGAATCCCACCCCCTGCTAGCTACAGAGACTGATATCAGGTCCATGGTCTCCAAAATACCAAAGCAACAGGTACATCACTGTGAAGAACCAAAAAAAGGTCACCCACAAGCTGAATTGGGCCCAGGGATAAAAACTCCAGAAATGGGTCATGGTACACAGTTTAATTTATGAACAATATTATTAACACATCAGTTTAAAAAAATATATAATGCACAATTAATATAAAAAGCAAAACATTTTTTTCACCTATAAAATAGGGAATGGGAGATCCGGTGTGCACAACAATTCGTGTTGTGCGTCAAAACGATGTCGTTTTGAGGGAAAAAAAATTCAAATATTTGTTCGACTATTTGAACAGTTTTTTGTGCTCTAAAATAATATTTTTTGACGCATAGTATGTCTTATCTTGCTGTACGCAATGCACATCTGGGTTCCCAAGTCCATAAATAATATCTCTTCAAAATCATTCCCCATTATTTCGATTCTTGAGCACTATTGTTTATGAAACAAAAGAAAAAAAGACTGAAAACTAATCTCATGCACTATTGTTTTGACCTATTTTTGTTTGTATCCATTAGGTTAAGTAGCATCGAAGTTAAGAGTGATAAAAAAACCTGAAAAACAGTCTTAAGAACTTGAGGGCAGTGGGCGGCAGCAGCAGCAATAGAGAGTGGGCAGAACAAATATTATTAAAGAGAGAGGATTTCGGTATGTTTCCCATTCCCCAAACCAACTTTTGTTGAGACTGGAGAGGGCCCTTCTGACCACCCCAGCCTAACGCAGGAAGGGGACTCATCTCTCTTAGAAAAGTACTCTCTCTCTCTCTCTCTCTCTCATCCCGGACTTGGGACTTTACTCTATGGTTTTAGTACATAATATATTGATCGAACAATCGAATACAGATTGAATAATTTTTAAACAATATTTTACGTGTCAAAATAACATCGTTTTACATGTAATACATTTTATTATGCGCAATACACAACAAATCCCTTATTTTTCCTCTCTTCCTCAAGTCCTCAACTGAGGGAGGGGACTCATCTCTTAAAAAAACAAAACACACTCTCTCTCTTCTCTCTTTTCTCTTCTCTTTTCTATTTTCTCTCTCTCTCAGATCCCAATAAGATTTGCAGGCTTTTCCTTTCCCTTGTACTGTCTTTTCCCTGCACCAAAAAAAACTCTTTAGAGGAGATGCTAACCTACATGTGAGGTGTACCTATATCTTTACCGTGCTAGGCTGCATCAAGTGGTATATTTTGTCCCGAGTAGGATGCAATCAACAGTTGGTTTTAGTATCCTCTAGTGCAACCAAAACTAAATACAACTAATTACTATGACTTTTTTTTTTTTGGGTATAATTCAAGTCGTTTATTTGACCGCAAACAATTCACGCCTCTCACAAACTAAAGACATCAAAATTAATTCGAGCGAAACCCTTATCACCAAAAAAGTTGGCGATCAATCTTTGACGTTCATTTGTCGATACGGGTCGATACCGTAATGTTTGGTATATAAGTTATAAACACGTTTGGTTTGTGATATGATGGGAGAAGAGAGAGAGATGAGAGGAGGAGGTTGGTTCTGAAATCAAAAGGGTGTAAAATTGAGAAGGTATTGTGACAGCTCACTGTGGGAATGCTTTCTCCCACTTGATACCACAAAAACCCATTCCCTTAACTTTATTCATTGGGGTGGGGTCTAGAAGGGGTAGGGGGGGGTTTCAGAGATGGTAGAGAATAGGGGAGGATCTCCCTCAATTTTATAGCGTGATTGATGTGTCAACATCAACATTTTCCCCCCACGAAAGTTACCCTCACTTCTGTCCTTTTCCTACCATGTTCAATTCAATAAAGTCTTGGTAATATCTAAGGTAATTACACTAAACTATCTTGAGGTTTTCACTTATTATAAAGACTTCCCATAAAGTTATTTCATCTCATTTGTAGAATAGGGGATTAGACTATGAATCCCGTCAACCCATTAGTTTGGTATTTGATATATTTTTAGAGGGCTGGACTAAGAGTGTGCTCAGGTTACGAGTTTCTCAAAAATGATGGGGTTGATGACAAATCCAAGGGGTGCCTTTCACAGTCCACCATCGAATTGTGAATCTAATTAAAATATCAATACTATTACGTATCACACCAATTAAATGTTATGCTTGTCAATATGAGATTGGTAATTTTATAACTCTCCAGAGGTTTTCGGTGATACCTACCAGAGTCACTTTCTTCTCTCCTTATTTACAGCTACAAAAGCTTTTATAGAGAAAAGGAAGCGTAGATAAAAAAAAAAAAAAGTGTGGCTGCGGCTTTCTTAGTCAATTGAGGGTTTTATAACTTGGGACGTTAGGCATTTTTAAAAGGATCATAGTAATTTTGGTAATAAATCCTCTATAGTGAGAGGATTGGGTGTCCTTGGGCTTCATAGACCGATCACAAACTGGAAAATCAAACATCAAATTAGAAGGTCCACACGATTGCTAATAAAATCCCAAAGGGCGTGGAGGTTATCAAGTGTGGCCTTAACCGTTTCATCTACACATTATCACATTAATCTCTTCTCTCTTCTGTTGGTTACAATATCTCTCAGGATTAAATATATGCGGGAACGTGTTAAAAAAGGCTTACAATTATTCTTTTCATAAAACTTTAAATGTTACAATTTAAATCAACAATCACTAAGTGTTTGTATGACAGTTTTTAATTTTTTATGATAATTTGCAACTGCCATTGATATCTATACAGATGACACTTTGCAAGTGTCATTAAAAAGTATAAGATGACAGATTATAATTGTCATCGTTAACTATAACACTATTATCTATAAAATATGGCCAAAACACTATTATATTTTCTTTCTAAGTTTCGAACCTCTGACTTTTCACCCAATCAATATCTTACGCGCATCTTCTCTGATTACTATATCAAAAAACAAAATATTCATGAGATATTTAAAATATCTAATATATGTGTTCAACACCTTACGCAAATTCTTTGTTTCAATGTCATTTTTGATCAAAATTGACATTATAAATGGGGATTATATGATAGGTTTGCAAAAATTGACAGGTTATTTAACCAATATAGTGGTAGTGATGATAATTTTTTTGTAGACTGACATCAATACTTATTTTAATTTTTTGAATAACATATTTGTAAAAATTGACATCTTATTTAAGCACCATTATAGTAGCGATGACAGTTTTTTTTGTAAATTGACATCAATACTTGTTTCAATTTTTTCAATGACAATTTTATAAAAATTGATATCTTATTCACTTTGATAGTATCATTTTTAAGCATTATTGTAGTAGTTCAGTCGAGATTTTCATGGTTTTAATGTTACTTTTGATAAAACTGACATTATAAAAAAATTATTTTGTTTCAATGTCAATTTTAATCAAAACTGACATTAAAAAAGTTCTCGTAAAATTTTTAGTATTTAATTTCGATGTCCCTTTTATTCAAAAGCGACATCATAAAGAGGATTGCTAACATTAGATGACTATTTTTTTTGTAACTGACATAAATAATTATTTCAGATTTTTTTAATGACATATTTAAAAAACTGACATCTTAGTCAATTTGGTAGTTCATCTTTGGCGATTATTGTAGTAGTGATCTTCTCCACCTCTGTCTTTAAGGGATTGAGGTGACAAACTTCCTGTCCTTAAGTCTTGCCGAAGGCCAAGTTGGGGATCTTTCAGTTATCGCACCTCTGTCGACCATGATAAAGGTCATCTTGGGTGGTGTCAATCCTTCTAAAGGTTTTCATCATTCCCTCAAGAGTGAAGAACCTTTACCATCCTATATTTTTTAATATGGATGTCTATTTCAGTCTAATGGATGCTCTATATTCTTCTTCTTTTCGTCAAAGAAGAGCTCATAGAAGAGCTTACCCCTTCCCCGTCAAAGCTACATACCAGTATCACCACCAAGGCTGGTAAACTAGAGTTATTATTTTTCAATCTCTTGATTTTCGCATTGATACTGGATAATATCACATTACTTGTTTCATTCTGCTTTTCTTTTAGTTGCTCAAAGATCGAAACAAGCCATGATTCCTAATCCTATCATATGAGCAGAACCTGAAGTACGGGACAAGCAGGAAGAACCACAACTGACCTTCAAAAGGAGGAATTGTGGATAGTAGACACCCCTACAATTGGTGTAACTGCTCCTCTAGATAATTTATGTATTATTCTACCTTTGATTTAGTTTTGACATCTGATATCCCTAATTACTTATCTTTCTTAGTTGACACTCTCCAAAATCTCCCTTCATTTATTCAAGAAAAGAAAACCTTAGCACCATTCTAGGCATAGGTCCTTAAACGCACGTCCTCTATTCAAAAAGGTTTAGCTGGACCAGAGCAGTAAAAGAAAAGGCTTAAGAAGAAGTTTGTCCATACGTCGAAGCTCATGGAGGCAACTATTATGAGAAGCCAAGAGCCTTCTAACGGTGTAGAGATTATTGATGTTCATCATTCGCTTGGCTCGAGCACTTTAAAATTTTCTCGAAGTCAAGTCAAGCAGGAGATGGAACACCAAATTTGAGCCAATCAGGCCATGGAAGAGAAGGATATTACATCGTTACTGCGTATGCAACTTCTCGATTGTACACATGTAGCTTTGATTACTTCTCAACATACCCTTGATATTTTTTAGTGTACATATAGAGCCTCTTGCACAACTTTCTTGTGAGGGGGATTTAGAGATAAATAATACCAAAAAGCTCCCTACAGCAATTACAAGTAAGGAATATCAAGGAGGACTTTCTAAGAAAAACATCACCTAGTCCCAAATTGTCCTTTGTGATATTTGGTAATTCCTAGTCAAAACATACTAGATATTTTTGTGTAATTTATTTTATTTTATTTTGAGTATAGAATGTTTATTTAGGGTATGGAATGAATCATAATTTAATTTGTATTCTATTAAGCCTTGTTATCTTAGAAGTTGTCTAGTTAGGTTAGAAGTCATTGCCTAATCAACTTGGGGTGTTTCTAAGATCTCAAAGATTCCTAGATTGATTCAACTACTGCCAAAATCGGACTTAATAGATATCTGCAATTCCGAAGATTTCGCTCAAGCCATCAGATTGTCAATCTAGCAACTTTAGAAAATTAGAAAGTTGCTCCAGTGACAAGGTCAAACTTATAAATATTCTATTAGAGTTTCTGGTTCATTATGCCGAATGCAACTGGTTTCAGGGAGGCAGAAACAGAGAGTAGCAACCATCCTTAATGATCTTTTGATCAATTCCTTTGACATTTAATTCAGATCAATAATTGTCTTCTGATACAATTATCGTAGTCAAATGTTTTATTCACATCGATCCCTATCTTTGTGTGTTTCGGGAAGCTTGTAAATTTAAGGCAAAAACAGTCAATCATTGGGTGCGGTAAATGAGAATTTGGTAACTAATATTGGGTTAACTGTGAGTGAGTCATAGTTATGAATATAGATTGTTTTTGTAATCGCACAATGGTTATTATAATGATTTAATTCCTTCTCGTGGTTTTTACCTTTTTGGGGTTTTTCATGTATGGTTTTAATTCTTACATATTCGTTAGTTTGTCTGAGTTTAGATTTTTCACTAAGGTTATAAAAGGAAATCCAACCCCTTCAATTCCAATTGTAAGTATTTTTCTTTCCTAGTACACTTCGAAGCTAATTATTGCTTTGCTCCAGAATGTTCTTTCATTCATATCAAGACAAGAACAAGAAACAATCCCTTCATCCATATCAAAGCGAATTAATAATTCACATAAATTTAATATAAAATTTTAAAAACAAAAAAATTAAAAATTAATCTAAAAAAACATTATACATACGGGGATTTGTTTCCCACTCACCATCATTCCCCCCCCCCCCCCCCCCCCCCCCCCAAATTTCAAAGGATTGTATAAATGAAGATTGAAATGAGCAGCAAATTTAGGGTGCATTTGGACTGTAGTATTTATTGAAATTTTTTTATTCTTATGTGAAATTTTTTTGTAATTTTTTTATTTTTTATCAACTTTTTGTGATTTATTGGTTCATCTCGACAAAAGCTTTCAGAAAAGTTATCAATTATGAGCCAAATTTAAAAAAAGTTCAGAAAAGACAAAAATAAATCAAAAACAGAATTTTTTTAACTTATTCGTCGTCTTTAGTGATTTTTTTTAATTTTTTGACATAATTTTATACTTATTAGATTCCTTTCATCAAAACGAATTAATAAACCACAAAACATTGAGGTCAAAACAACAATTGCAAAAAAAAAAAAAAGAATAGAGACAAAAAATAAATTTAAAAAAATAAATTTGGCCAAATCCACTCATAGATATTTTGAGTTCGAACATTGACAACAACAATAATTATAAAGTTATTGAAAATTTATCTAATCATTAATTTTAAGACTTAAAAAATTAATAGGAAACAAGTGAGGCATATCTAAAATACTTTGGTTATATATAAAAAAAAAAAATACAACCCACGTCGACGACACCGCCGTGTTAATCCCCTCTCCCCCGCATACACACACTGAGCGAACTGAGCCGATAAGAAGAGGAACAGTTGTGGTTAGGGACACACCCCGATACACAAACATTTTAGGCGCTGAATTCGAGTTTTACACCCACCATCGTTAACCTTTCTCTCTCTGGTCATTCTGCATTACTCTCTCTCTCTATATACGGACTTATACCTCCCTCTCTCTTACTCTATTTCTCTCTATATAACACTTCTTGGTTTAGGAGGAGGGGAGCACCAAAAATACCAAAAATGCTAAAGACACACTATTTTTGCATATCGTTTTCACACATCACTCAAAATTATGTAGTTTTGTGTTAAAAAAATTATATTTTTTTTTGACCCATATCGCTGAAAACATATTTGGATCTTCCTTAACATAAAACGACGTAGTTTTAAGTAATGTGTAAAAGTGACGTGTTAAAATGACATGTATGTAGCACTCTTGGTTATCACCGGAGCTAACGTAAGCACATTCCCTTTGACACGTCATCCAACTGGGGGGAGCGAGTGAGAGAGAGAGAGAGAGAGAAGACTTTTAGCCCCTTTTCCTCCCATTGGCGTGCCCCTTAGCGGTCTCATTTCTCTCTCCCCCCAGTCTAATCTCCGTTTCTTGCTTTCTCTGTCGCCGGTTCTCTCTCTCTCTCTCTCTCTCTCTCTCTCTCTAGCCTCCATCTCTCTCTAGAGTTGGAGTCCGTAGCTAACTTTTAAAGGTTTGGGTTTTGCTCCTTTGACAAGAGAAATCAAACTGGGCAATGCGGCGAAGGAGATGCTTGGTCTGTTAAACAGAAATGTAAGCTCTCGCTCTCTCTCTCTCTCAACACACCCCCCCCCCCCCCTTTTCGCCTTTTTCTTTTCAGTTCGAATAAACAAGAACTGTATGGAGCGTGTATAGTGGTAATTCTATCTGGTCCACTATTACTGTTAATAGGGATTACTTTGCTCTGTTAAAAGCTATTTATGATCATCTCTTGTGGTTCAATGCCCTTTTTTATTCTCATTATGATATGAATACCCCAATAATAATTCGGCTTTGTTAATGCATACTCTACCCTTCTATGCTTAATTATTCCTGATAGATGTTGAGAAGCTGCTAGCTGACATAAGAATTTGGAAATGTTCGGCTTGCCAAATTGGTATTTTTGATGCAATAATATGTAAGATACTGGAAGCCCTTGCCTTGTGTTGATGATACTCTGTGACTTGGGAATACATAGACAATCAATGTTTAATTTGCTTTTGAAGTAGAGTGTGAATTGTTACTTCCTTATCTGTTGCGATGTGTTTTTTAAACAGAAAATTTAGGACGTCTGTCTGTGTTAGGGATCTTCTGTTTTTATTTTTACTGTACTTATTTTGCTTATTATTATGATTCTCACATTTCATCGGGCACCTAGTTTTCTTCTGTACCATGTTGCATAGATACTGATTCTGAGGCTTCCGATGCTAGTCGGACTCGGTATGCGTATCGGGTGTGGGTATGTCTCAAGCGTCATATCCCCAAACTACGTTTATGGTATGCATCCAAAATGACACGATGAGAGGTCATGAACATTTTTTCTGACATTTTGATTATAGAAAAATATTTTGACACAAAGATGTTATAAGTTACACATGTACCTGAAGTTTAAATGATCTTGGAAAGAAAAGAAATTCGTGCTTCTACCCACGTGAGGGGTTAGAAGTTGTTCTTTTGTTTTTCTATACCAAATTTGAGTTTTTTGTCCCTCTGTCATAGTTGACACTTGAAGGATCCAAGTGGCCAATTCGGGTACGAGTGTTAGAGATGTATTCTAAAGCATTACCCATTACTAGAGATGAAACGGTAGAATTCATGCGATAATGGAGACTTCCTCCATCAAATTATGATGCTTCCTTCCTATTTGGGCGACTTTTGTGCATGTATTTTTCTTGTAGCAGCAGTGCAATTAAATTTATATTGTTTTGTTCGAACTGAAAACATGATGTACTCCAGCAACACTGTAATCTTCTGCTTGTGTACTTATTCGATCGTTGATAACTGATCATTTTCTCTTAATTGGTTGGTCTATCCCAATAATCAGTGTCGAATTTGGTACTACCAAATCTGTGTCACAATGGGGGATGCGGATGGTATATTTTCTTGCTCTGAATCGTGCTAGAGAAGTGATCTAAGGAATTGGAATTGTAGTCTAGGAATACTGCTGATATATTATCCTAATACGGGAAGCTCGATATTAATGTTTTCATGCCTGTGATGCATACGATACGGACTATGACATCTCTTGGTGCTTGTTATAGCTTCTATTCCTTAGGTACCGTGAATTTTGTTGTTTTGTTTTTTTGAGGAACCCATTTTTGAGGTGCAGATCCCCTCATGCTTCTTTCAATTTTCTACAGATTCCTCTTTTTTGATAGTTTTCAGTAATTGGGATAAAAGAACTATTTTTGGGTTGTCATCATATTCTAGCATTTTTTTGACTTGGAACACTTAAGTAGAGTTAGATGCTATTAAGTTAACCCAGCCAGAGTGTTACGGGTTAGTTTCCTCCAGCCAGGAATTCTTGAATCCTAAATTGCTGAAGTAGTCTCTTGTATTTCTGCTTCCCATTTTGTTGTCAGATACATTATGAGGAGTTTAATCCAATGGGCAGTGTCATTTGCACATGGAAATGAAGGAAAGGCAGCGGTGGCGACCTGAAGAAGATGCCCTATTGCGTGCGTACGTCAAACAGTATGGACCAAGGGAGTGGAACCTGGTGTCACAGCGTATGAACACACCCCTCAACCGCGACGCCAAATCCTGCTTGGAAAGGTGGAAAAACTATCTCAAACCCGGGATAAAAAAGGGATCACTAACTGAAGAGGAACAACGTTTAGTAATCCGTCTCCAGGCTAAACACGGCAACAAATGGAAGAAAATCGCAGCTGAAGTCCCTGGAAGAACAGCAAAGAGATTAGGGAAGTGGTGGGAGGTTTTTAAAGAGAAGCAGCAGAGAGAACACAAGGAGAGGAACAACAACAAGGTTTTGCCAGTCTCTAATCGTTACCTCTTCCATCGTATTATCTCACAACAGTTTTTTGTTCAAGTTATTAAAATCTATTTACTTTTTGGCTGATCAAATAGGTGGTAGACCCAGTTGAGGACGGAAAATACGATCGGATCCTTGAGAATTTTGCAGAGAAGCTGGTCAAAGAGCGTCCGAATCCAACTTTTCACATGGCGACTTCCAATGGAGGGTTTCTACACAATGATCCCCCACCTGCTGTAACTCCCCCACCGCAGTCTTTACTTCCTCCTTGGCTTTCTAATTCCAGTAATACCGCCAATATTCGGCCACATTCCCCTTCCGTAACCCTAAGTCTCTCCCCAGCTGCTGTTCCGCCCTCACCCTCAATCCCTTGGCTAAACCATCCTGATAACCGTTTCCCCCCTCATGTGGAGAACATGTTGGTATCTGAACTGACGGAATGCTGTAGGGATGTGGAAGAAGGTCATCGCGCATGGGCAGCGCATAAGAAGGAAGCAGCGTGGAGGTTGAAGAGAGTGGAGCTGCAACTGGAGTCTGAGAAGGCGTGTCGGAGGAGGGAAAAAATAGAGGAGATGGAGGCCAAGGTAAGGGCGCTTTGGGAAGAACAGAATGCTGCTTTAGAGAGGATTGAAGCTGAGTACAGAGAGCAGTTGATGGGTCTGAGAAGGGATGCAGAAGCCAAGGAGCAGAAATTGGCAGAGCAGTGGGCGGCAAAGCACGCAAGACTTACCAAATTTCTTGACCAGATGGGGTGCAAGTAAGGCCTGTTTCCGGTCACACTTAACATTATTGCATTAGCTACGACTGGCCTTTTTGTTTCTGCTCGTTTGATGTTGTATCTCTTGAATGTTATTGAACTTATCTTGTCTATGCTTTATCACCAAACAGTCATTTGCCTTGATGTATATTATCGGTGTGCGATTTCTTGCACTATCTACATGCACGTCATATTAGCTTGGTTAATTTTGCCATTTTCTTGACCCCTCTGCTGTTCTTCGTATCTTTCTTCTTTTCAATGAGAAAATTTGCCCTTTTGGGTGCCCGTTGATGATGTGACCGGTTGTAGAAATGCAGCACCACCATTGCTAGCTTGAGTACGAATGCCATCAGTTCATATGGCCGGACTTTTAATGGAAACAGCAATGCATTTCGAGAGAATTCAGTCCCTTTTGTGTTGCAAAGTTGGTCTATTAGGAAGTATTGTGAATGGATTGCATATCCTTCAAGATTCATTAGTGTGCTTGGGGGCATTTGTATACATTCCTGTAGTTCATATCCCAAACAAATAGGGGTGTGAGAAAAAGATCATCCAACTGTGAATTCAGTCCAAACTAGTTTAAATTGGTCGATTTAATCGTTTTTTCTTGATAATGTGGTTTGACTCCAATTTAAGAAATTGAAGATTGAATCAAATGATTTGGTTGCGGATTTATGATCATGAATCTGGTTTTTACAGATTCCATTTGACTGATATTTGTTTAGGAAATACTAGATAATAATAGGCTCAATTATAATGTACTTTGATCTATTATAGTTAACAAGTAAAACGTTAATACCTTCGCAAGGAGGTAAAATTTAAGCAAGTATTATTGTGTTTTTTCTTAAATGGTTAATTAAGTTTGACAATTAGATATTCTCACGTAAGTGTATGTTGAGCTCATGAGAAGAGTCGCTGATCTGAAAAAGATAGTTCACTTTAGTTGCCAACTTAAAAAAGGCAATTCACTTAGTTGTCGACTTGAGAAAGACGGTTTATATATTTGTCGACCTGAGAGTAGCGGTTACCAATCTTGAATTGTAATTGAAGCAGAATCATGTTTATCTTGGGATAAAGTTCTAATTAGATATTGACGAAGAGTTTCAGACTTATTCAAATTATGAGGAATTTGAGGTTGAATGAAATTCTAACGGTAAAAAATAATTTATTTAAAAGTTCATGTCGATTTTGTCTCGTTAGTGACCAATCAAAGTGCAATTATACTTGAAATCTAATGAGAAATTAGTGTCCCAAAAGAATTTGAATTGATTATGTCGTCAAAGTCTATAAATAGAGGTGCAGACCTGCGGTGAAAGATACACATAAACTCATAGTTAGAGTTATTTCATTAGAGAGATTCTTGTAATTGTTGTTCTGACTTAATCATCGAAGTGCCTTTTCGTCACAATGGCGGTGAGTTCTTTAACGGTTTTTTGTCTTGCAGACCATAAACTTTAAGAGAAAGAGAGAGATAATTCATGCTGGTTATTGAAGTCTTAATTTTTCAACTGATTGAGAAAATCACCTATTACAATTGGTTCCGTCTGTGTGAAAACTAAGATCTCATAACAAGAACACTACAAAATGAGACACCCAAAGGAACCACTGGAAGGGAGAAGTTTCCACATCCAGTTCCACCCAAACCAAAGGGGCCAGGAAAAGATCTACCACCCTGGATTCCACCTCCAAATTTCAAGGGATTTTTGCCTCGTGAGGGCATCAAGATCCACCATGTCAAGATCCGTCTCCACTTCTGCCTCCATCGGCACCTCCAGTACCACAAATAGAGGGCCCCCGTGACCCGCCTATAAAAGGGAGAGGATCTCGAACTCAGGAAGATTCGCGTTCCAAAACTAGAGACGAGCATTACATAGAGGATAGTGACCGTGAAAATGTGCGAAAGCGGGATTGGGAAATAGAGGAATTGATCGTGAAAGGGTGCGAAGACCTCGAAGTCCATAAAACGGTCTCTCTTCAAAATTATTTTCCATTATTTTGATTCGTAAGTTAGACAATTAGACCCAATTTTTCATAAAACAAAGGAAAAGTTTATTTTGTGTCAAAAAAAAAAAAAGACTGAAAACCAGTCTCATGCACTATTGTTTTGACCTATTTTTTCTTTTGTTTGTATCCATTAGGTTTAGCAGCATCGAAATTAACAGTGATAAAAAACCTGAAAAACAGTCTTAAAAAACTTGAGGGCAGTGGGCGGCAGCAGCAGCAGAGAGTGGACAGAACAAATATTGGTTAAAGAGAGGATTTTGGTATGTTTCCCATTCCCCAAACCAAGTTTTGTTGAAACTAGAGAGGGCCCTTCTGACCATCTCTCTTAAACCCATCTCTCTCTCTCCCCCCCCCCCCCCCTCCCTTAACTTAGGGACGGGACTCATCTCTTTAAGAAAACACACACACTCTCTCTCTTTTATCTCTCTCTCTCTCTCTCTCTCAGATCCCAATAGGATTTGCAGACTTTCCCTTGTACTGTCTTTTCCCATCACAAAAAGAACTCTTTAGAGGAAATGCTACTCCACATGTGAGGTGTACCTCTATCCTTAGGATGCAATTTTGGGTAGAAATGACAATCTCATTCGATCCAATCTGTTTCAATTTATTTTCCGCTCCAAATAGATAAGAGATTTGGAAATTTTTTTAAAGAACGGATAGAATTTGAGGATAAATTTAAAAAATAAAAAAGAGGAACAAGTAGAATTCGAAGTTATATATCTCTACTTCGATCCCCGTCTCGATCCCCACCTCTACCCCTGCCCCTCCCCGCCCCGCATTTACTATATAATTTGCTATCGAAAAGAGTATCTTTGTAATTAGGATTTTTTCCTTTTTCATAATAGATATGTAAGAAAGAAGACAAGATAACCATGTTTTGTAATTCGCGGAGGAATGCAACAATTTTTAATGGGCTCAATGACAATATTCTTGAGTTTTCTAGTTATTTTTATTGTGATTAAGACTTATAGAACGGTGTTATGTTTATTTTAATTATTTATTATTATTTTTAAAATATTTTAGATTATAAAAATAAAAAAATTGCTTAAGAGTATGCATATTTTTTTTTATTCTCTTTTATTATTTTTTGGATGAAAATGAGAATTATTTGAAATTTTAAGTAATTACTAATGTAATTTTTTTAAATTTCCAGATCTCTAATCTCTATTTGGAGATTCTCATTCCCCCGTTTGAGATGGGATGGAAAGTAAAAATAATTTTCGTTTGGAGATCGGAATGAAAATGGAAATTAGATATAGATTTAAAAATCGGAGATAGAGACGGTAATATCTACTAATATCTACTTCCGATCCAACCCATTACCATCTCTAATCGTGGGTAGGGTAGGGAAATGATTTTACTTTATTATTTGAATTTAAATTGTTTAGTTTGCCTCAACTAAATCACGCTTCTCACGAAATATGTGTTCAAAGTAATTTTTTATTAAAAAAATATATAGGAAATTGGCAAGTTATGATTGTGACAGGTCACTGTTGGAATGCTCACTCCACTTGCAACCACTAAAAACCCCATTCTCTTAACTTTATTCAGGGGTGGGGTAGGGGGGGTGGGTTTGCAGAGAATAGGGGAGGGTCTCCCTCAATTTTATAGCATCATTGATGTGTCAACATCAATATTTTCCCCCCCGAAAGATACCCTCAGTTCTGTCCTTTCCCTACTACCTCTACAATAACTCTTTGGTAATATCTATGGTAAAATTACTTGGATCTCAAAAAAGCAAAAAAAGAGAGAGGGGGTAAATTACACTAAACTCTCTTGATGTTTTCAATACTTTTAAGAACTTCCCATAAAGTTCATGAAATGACAGTGTAGCTCGTGTATTAGCAGTTAAAATTATAGAAGAGATATAGTGAATATAATAAGAGAGAATATACAGTAGAATAGTTATAAAGAGCTTGTATGAGTATGTGAATTATGTTTTTGTAATTAATAATGACATTCTTGTAATTAACAATGATGTTTACATGAATAAAAGGGGAATATACGAGAGAGATAACATATGGATAGGGAAAGTTGTGTCCAAATTTTATTCTCCTCCAAATGAATAAAATTTAGACATTAGATATCATATCCGGAGTCCAAAATTGCTAACAAACTCTGAATATGACAATGTAGATTGTCATATCCGGGGTTCAAATTTTATCCCCACTCATTTTACTGTTATCAAACAGGGCCTTGTAGAATAGGGGATTAAACTATCAATCCCTTGGAGCCATTAGTCCGAATGAAAATATTGATACCTTACGCGTACCATACACATAAAATAGTATGTTGGTCGATATGAGATTGATAACTTTACTCTCTAGAGATTCGTCTGTGATGCCCATTGGAGTGACTTTCTTTTCTCGTTATTCGTAGCTACATAAGCTTCCATGAAGAAGGAAGCACCTATAAAAAAGTGTGCGCTATGGCTTTCTTGGTGAATGCAATTTTTTTTTAATTGAAGACGTTAGGCATTTTTGTAAAGAGAATAGACATGTTGGTAATTTAGCACAAGGAGCTCCAAACGGACCCAAAATACATGTCTCCAAAGAAATATAAATCCACCCTAGTTAGAGGATTGGGTATCCTTGGGCTTCATAGTCCAATCACAGAATGACAAATCAAACATCGAATTACAAGGTCCATGGAATTGCTAATCAAATCTCAAGGGCGTTGAGGTTATCAAACGGGGCCTTAACTCTTTCATCATCACATTATTACATGAATCTCCTCTCGCTCCTCAATCAAGACAAACATGCCTATACAAATTCTATGCAGTCCTTGTCTCGAGCTAGACAACAGATTTCACTTAAATCTCCATTCATTATCAACCTCAATTCCATTGCCTCCTTGCTACCAATCCCTTTCAACCTATAATACGTATCAAATCGAGGCATGTGTTTAGTGTCAACTTAACAAAAAATGTTGCAATAAATTGTCATTTTATAATTATGCCCGTCCGATAAATTTGTTCTATCTAAATTTGTCTTTAATGGTAAATCATGTTCCTCTTGACTAGTCTCTTATATTAATATCAATTAGAGAAGGTAATTTTAATCCATACCGAGCATCCAGTTTTAATTCAATAACACAAATAATGATGTCTGTTTCTTAGTTTTTAAATAAGGACATATTTGCAAATTTGGAATCATGATCAGGATTAACCGGAAAAGGCAGAGCATGTAGTTTATTTCTATAGATTTTTGTGTGGATTGTGATTGAAGATGGATAAGTTTCTTTGCTTATCTACTCTCTCTATGTGGTATGTACGAATCGGTAGTTAGAGAATTGATAATATATAGTTACAAATATTTTTTTCTTGGATAAATTCCTCCCTGTACCCCATCGCCTTCTTCAAATTGAGCGGTGCATACATCTCCTTTTTAATGTTCGTGCTAGTAACGAATCGAGTTGGGAAGGCCATACAAATATCCTTCCAGTAAGAGATAAACCCTTTTAGGAGTTTGTCAAATCACAGAAGATTGAATTTTCTGAGATTGAAGGGGAACCGTTTGCACATTAAGGCGTTATTGGTTCAATAGAGTGTTATCATCTGCTTATAGTGGACCAAATAGGTGTACAAGTCGATTTTTGGCTCATATTTGTTGAAGTTAGGATGGGCAAAGCCTGGTGGAGATTTGATCAACTCAATCTTAAGCGTGAATGGGATGGATTAGTTGTTCATGAGCAACTTTTGATTTGGACAGAGCTGGCACGAGCTGACCCTCATTGTCAACTCTCTTAGCTCAGTCAAGCCTATCATGCAATTCTTCCCTAGAATGCTTACTTGCATTACTCTCCATTGAGCATTCCAAGCGTTAGATTACTGTCTACCTTCTGGTCGCTCAGCCTCTGTAAAATTGAGACCTTTCGATCCTCTCAGCGTACACCCAACTATCGATTTAGCGTCAGAGCTCGAGCACGACAACACTCTCTGTTCCCACTGTCACAACAGTTGACACCTTCAATACGTGCTCCAAGTCTGTGGGGAACTAACACATTCTCAGACTACTCTTGATTCTATGTCAGTGGAAGGGTCCTGATGTTGGTACGCCCCCTCTTCCGTGTCCGACACCCAAACCTGATTCTTTTGAACTTCTGTCCAAACATAAACTATTGAGTACTTGATTCGTTTTTTTGAAATCTTGCTCCAGCTACTGCATGTACTTGCATGTAGTCAGCCTGGGGACCCTTGTTGATGTTTGAAGATCCCCCGATTCAATTTCTTGATCAGTGCTCCTTTTTCTTAAGAGTAGAAGGTCCTACTGGTTCCTTTCCATTGACCCTAGTCTTCCTAACTTTCCACCTCGTAAGCTACTTCTGAACCATGTAATTTCTAGATATGACAGACTAGTTGCTTTGATATGTCTTTGTTTATACGTACTTGCTTGGTTCCTCTAAGACAGTCTCAAATTCGGGTGGCAACTCCAATAAGAAAAAATGTTGATCAAGTACCAATACAACGTGCGTGCGATGTGAAAAACCAAGCGCGCTAGGTCAACTGTAACGCCCCATGTAAACCACTGACCTAGCAACTTGTTGAAACTCAACTACATGACCCAAAATACTTAGGCCCAAGTTGTTAGTAGTAGTTTACATAGTTTTTTATATACTCAGAATCACCCATGTAGACTTTCGATGTGGAACGAGATATCACAATCTCCCCACCTTTAAGATCTTGCGCTCTCGCAAGGGGTTGACACTAGAGTCACCATGGCCTAACCCCGGGTCTGTTCCCTAGTGACCAGACAAAGTCCCAGCTCCACACTCGATCGTGTATACGGGTCGCTCTAATACTATTTGTAACGCCCCAAGTAAACCACTAGTCCATCAACTTGTTGGAACCCAATTACGTTGCCCAAAATATTTAAGTCCAAGTTATTAGTAGTAGTTTACATGGTTCCTTATATACTTAAGATCACCCAAGTTATTAGTTGTGATTTTATTTTGAGAAAAAGCGAAGGCCGAATATAATTTTTAAAATTTATACTTAAATCTTAATTTTTTTTTTTTAAATCTTTAAGAGGAATCGGGCCTCTCGGACTCCATATATAGGGAGTGAGAAAAATCAACTACATGTATGCTTGGCCAAATTGTTTCATCCCCTTACCTTTTGTGGACCATCTCAACGTGCTTTCGTTTCAATCATTAGTACTACTATTTGTGACACGTATGATGCGTGTGTAAATACAATGCGGCTATTGATAATTTTTTTAGTTGTGACACATACAATTTTTTTGTTAGTAGTTTTAAAAAGCAATTTTTTTAATAGTTTTTTTGACGTAAATATTCTAATGTTATTAGAGTGGAAAAAAGTTTTTAAAGGTTATTTTGAAAATGAAAATGTGACAGAGCTTTATTTTAAAATTCACATCAATAAAGGATAACTCATTTCTATTAATATAGAAGATTGTTTAAAGCCATTTTCTCTCAAATTTCATTATTTTTCAAAATTTTATCAAATTTATATCATAATTTTTTCGTTCTGACGAAAAAATTCAAAATGTAAAAAATTATGATCAAAAGACTCAAAATTTTTACTGAAGGTGAAAAAAATTGAAAAGACATTTTTTATTATTCTTTATGACTTTAACATCATCTTATTTAATTTTTTTAAAATCTTAATACATGTTCGATTCATCTTTTCAAGATGAACGAGAAAGCGTAAAGTTTTTGAAAAAAATTCATACAAAATGAAACATCAAATAATACTACATGTATTTAACAAATAATAATCTAATCTAAATGGAGTCTAAATCTTATTTTTTTTCATATGTAAAACTATTTCTTGAGTACTTTCGTATTAGGTTTGGCCAATTTTTATTTTGAATTATTTTTGATTTTGTACAAGATTTTGTTTTTGATTTTGTTAGTTTCACGGCCGACGTCCACGATGAGTCTGTGATTTTAAGCATCACGGCGGTGATAATGTCACCCGCCCCAACTGTGAGAGAACTGAGCCGATAAAAAGAGGAACAGTTGTGCTTAGGGACACTCCCAAATACACAAACATCTTAGGCGCTGAATTCGAGCTTTACACCTTCTATCGTTAACATTTCTCTCTCTGGTCATTCTGCATTACTCTCTCTCTCACTATACGGACTTATACCCACCTCTCTCTCTCTCTCTATATATATATATATATAACTTCTGGGTTTCGGAGGAGGGCAGGACCACCGGAGCTTACGTAAGCACATTCCCTTAGACACGTCTTCCAAGTGGGGAGGAGAGAGAGAGAGAGGGGTCTGTCAGCCCTTTTTCCTCCCATTCGCGTGCCCCTTCTTACCCCCCGCAGTCTCATTTCCCTCTCTCTCTAGCTTTATTTCCCTCTCCTCTCTCTAGTCTAATCTCCGTTTCTTGCTTTCTCTGTCGCCGGTTCTCTCTCTCTCTCTAGCCTACGTCTCTCTCTAGAGTTGGAGTCCGTAGCTAACTTTTAACGGTTTGGGTTTTGCTCCTTTGATAAGAGAAATCAAACTGGGGAATGCAGCGAAGGAGATGTCTGGTTTGTTAAACAGAAATGTAAGCTCTCTCTCTCTGTCTCTCTCTTTCTAACACACACACGCACGCCCCTTGCGCCTTTTCTTTTCAGTTCTCGAATAATCAAGAACTGTATGTGTAATTCTATATGTTCCATCATCACTGTTAATTGGGATTTCTTTGCTCTGTTAAAAGCTAGTTGTGATCGTCTTTTGTGGTTCAATGCGCTTTTTTATTCTCATCATGATGTGAATACCCCAACAATATATCGGCTTTCTGAAATTGGTATTTTTGATGCAATAACATGTGACACTGGAAGCCCTTGGCTTGAGTTGATGATATGCTGTGACTTTTGGAAACTATAGACTATCAATGTTTGATTTGCTTGGAAGTAGAGTGTTAATTGATGCCTTCCTTATCTGTTGCAATATGTGTTAATGACATTCAGGGAAGAGGAAAATTTTCTTTTTCAGGATTTTTCTCTGTGTTAGAGATCTTCTGCTGTTATTTTATTTTGTTTAAGTTTCTTCATGTTCATTATTATGGCTCACTTTTCATCGGGCACCTAGTTTTATTATGTACTATGTTGCACAGATATCGATTCTGAGGCTTCTGATGTTTATTGCACTGGTATGAGTATCGGTTATGGGTACGTCTCAATTGTCATATCCTCATAAATTTTTACTGGAGTATTTCATTTTAATCCAGTTCAAGCTGATGTCTCTGATTGCAGTTGGGACAGGATTAACAAGTTCACTTTAACTAACATAGTAAATCATTTGGGGGATAACTTAGACTGATTTTAGGGGTGTTATTATTTTGGGAGACAAAACAATACTCAGGACTAAACAACCTTTTTACAAAAATAACTCTCGATTAAAACCCTCACCAACAAAACCTACCCCTCAATTAAAACCTCACCCATCTCTTACACAAAACAACGATTTGGGTGACCTTGTGATTAAATTTGGTAATCGATTTTGGACAATAATAGGTTAATTAAATATTTGGCATTTGAAAGCCCTAATTTGTTTATTAACCTATTTGGACTACTAACCTTATGTGACAAGTCAGTGACTTCTCAAGACTATTTTTTCACATGCACTAAATTGGTGCTTTTTGTAACAAGTCAGTGACTTCTGATATTTGGCATTTGGAAGATTACCAGAAGCACCAATCTTTCATATGCGCTAAATTACTGGTAAGTTTTTTTTCATAGAAGCACTAACTTGGCATTTGAAAGCACTGATTTGTTTATTACAAGTATAGTACTTGGAAGCATTAATTTTGTCTGATGATCCGAAAGCAATATACCAAACAATGCATGTGAGAGACATTTCAGTATTTTGATGAGGGTAGAACAGGAAATGCCAAATTTAATCCATCGATTTTCCCAACAATCAAACATTGACAACTCACATATTTCTTGTACTGCAACTAATACTAGACCATAAAAAACAAGTGGCAACTTTTATTTGTCCCAGGACTAGTAATCCCAGGACTAACAGTCCGGAATTAACTTATCCTTCATTAATTAGTCCAATAATCAAATTTGTCCTATGAGTATATGCATCCAAAACGACACGATGAGAGGTCATGAACATTTTGACATGCCCAATACTTTGACAGAAGATGCAATTAGTTACAAATGTACCTGAAGTTGAATGATCTTGGAAAGAAAAGTACTTATTGTCTTCTAACAATGTGAGAGTTTAAAAGTAGTTCTTCTGTTTTTCTATACAAAAGTTGAGCTTTTTCCCCTTTATCATAGTTGACACCTGAAGGATCCAAGTGGCCAATACGGGTACGAGTGTTAGAGATGTATTTTAAACCATCACCCATTACTAGAGGTCAAACTGCAGAATTCATGCAACGATGGACACTTCCTCCTTTAAATTATGACACTTCCTTCCTATTTGGCGACTCTTGTGTGTAAATTTTTTCTTGTACCAGAAGTGCAATTAAATTTCTATTGTTTTGTTTGAACTGAGAATATTATATACTCAACAACACTGCGGGTGCTTATTCGATCTTCGAGAACTAAACATTTCTCTTAATTGGTTGGTCAATTCCAGTATCCAGTGTCAAATTTGGATGCTACCAAATCTGTGTCACAATGGGGGATAAATGAATATCTTACTGTTTGGATGATCTTACAGTGCTGATATATTATGCTAATACAGGGAGCCCAGTTTTAATGTTTTCGTGCCTGTGATGCATACAATAGGGACTATGACATCTCTTGGTGCTTGTTATAGCTTCTATTTCTTTGGTACCACGAGTTTGGTTGTTTTTGGTTTATTGAGGAACCCATTTTTGGGGTGCAGATCCCCTAGCGCTTCTTTCAATTTTCTACAGATTCCTCTTTTTTGATAGTTTTCAGTAATTGGGATAGAAGAACTATTTGGGCTTCTCATTATATTCTAGCATTTTTTTGACTTAAACACTTAAGTAGAGTGAGATGCTATTAAGTTAACCCAGCCACAGTGTTATGGGCTAGTTTCCTCCAGCCAGGAATTCTTCAATCCTAAATTGCTGAAGTAGTCTCTCGTATTTCTGCTTCCCATTTTGTTATCAGATACATTATGAGGAGTTTGATCGAATGGGCAGTGTCATTTGCACATGGAAATGAAGGAAAGGCAGCGGTGGCGACCTGAAGAAGATGCCCTATTGCGTGCGTATGTCAAACAGTATGGACCAAGGGAGTGGAACCTCGTGTCACAGCGTATGAACACACCCCTCAACCGCGACGCCAAATCCTGCTTGGAAAGGTGGAAAAACTATCTCAAACCCGGCATAAAAAAGGGATCACTAACCGAAGAGGAACAACGTTTAGTAATCCGTCTCCAAGCCAAACATGGCAACAAATGGAAGAAAATTGCGGCTGAAGTCCCTGGAAGAACAGCAAAGAGATTAGGGAAGTGGTGGGAGGTTTTTAAAGAGAAGCAGCAGAGAGAACACAAGGAGAAGAACAACAACAAGGTTGGTGCTCGTCTCTAACCATTATCCCTTCCATCATATTATCTCGCAACAGTTGTTTGTTCAAGTTAATAAAATTGATTTACTTTTTGGCTATAAATAAGTTGGTAGACCCGGTTGAGGACGGAAAGTACGACAGGATTCTTGAGAATTTTGCGGAGAAGCTGGTCAAAGAGCGTCCTAATCCAACTTTTCACATGGCAACTTCCAACGGAGGGTTTCTACGCAATGATCCCCCGCCTGCTGTAACTCCCCCACCACAGTCTTTACTTCCTCCTTGGCTTTCTAATTCCAGTAATACCGCCAATATTCGGCCACATTCCCCTTCCGTAACCCTAAGTCTCTCCCCGGCTGCCGTTCCGCCATCACCCTCAATCCCTTGGCTAAACCATCCTGATACCCGTTTCCCCCCTCATGGGGAGAGCGTGTTGATATCTGAACTGACGGAATGCTGTAGGGATTTGGAAGAAGGTCATCGCGCTTGGGCAGCGCATAAGAAGGAAGCAGCATGGAGGTTGAAGAGAGTGGAGCTGCAACTGGAGTCTGAGAAGGGGTGTCGGAGGAGGGAAAAAATAGAGGAGATGGAGGCCAAGGTAAGGGCGCTTTGGGAAGAACAGAATGCTGCTTTAGAGAGGATCGAAGCTGAGTACAGAGAGCAGTTGATGGGGCTGAGAAGGGATGCAGAAGCCAAGGAGCAGAAATTGGCAGAGCAGTGGGCGGCAAAGCATGCAAGACTTACCAAATTTCTTGAGCAGATGGGGTGCCAGTGAGGCCTGTTTCCGGTCACTGTTAGCATTATTGCATTAGCTAGGGCTGGCCTTTTGGTTCCGCTCGTTTGATGTTGTTGTATCTTTCGAATGTTATTGAACTTATATTGTCTATGCTTTATCACCTGTTATATTAGGTGCGTAGCTCTTCGTTTCTTTCTTCTTTTGATTGAGAAACTTTACCCTTTTGGGTTCCTGTTGATGATGACCGGTTCATATGGCCGGACTTTGATTGGAAACAGTAATGCATTTCGAGAGAATTCAGTCCCTTTTGTGTTGTAAAGTTGGCCTATGATATTAGGAAGTATTGTGAATGGACAGCATATCCTTCTAGATTCATGATTAGTGTGCCTGGAGGCATATGTATACATTCCTGTAGTTGTTTTTTATATCCTGGAATGTTCGAGGCCTAGGCAGGCAGTTCAAAAGAGCCAAACTTAAGGAGGCACTACAAAAGAATAAAGTGCAAGTCCTGCTCTTACAAGAAACCAAAAAAAATCTTCAATCACTAGGCAGTGGGTATAGGATCTATGGAGGGATGACAATTTTGATTTCATGGAGATGGATGCTCTAACTTGTATGCAACTAATGATATCTCTGGGAGAAGATCCTTGTGGAAGACCCTCTCCAATCTCAAAACAAAATCCGGTTTGGGGGATGACTTTAACGAAGTGTCCAGAATTGGTGAAAAGAAAAGGTGCTTAAGAAGGAATAGAGGGATGAAAGATGTAAAGAAATATATTATCTGTGTATTGTTGTATCTTAAATCTATGTACAAAGGCTCATATATATAGGAGAGATAGAGATAGAGATTGAGATAGAGATAGAGATAGAGATAGAGATACATAATCCTAATCCTAAACTAACTAGAAGGATAGAGATAGAGATAGAGATAAAGATAGAGATAGAGATTAGGATACATAATCCTAATCTCTAATTTATCTCTAACTGAATCCCTAAATAGGCTCCTAATTATATGCCTATTATTTACATAGTCAACAGATCTTCAATACTCCCCCTCAAGTTGGAGCATGTATGTCAAGGGCACCCAACTTGTCAAGAAGAGAACGGAAGCTTGATTTGCCAAGTGGCTTGGTGAACATATCGACAAGCTGGCAAGCTGAGGAGACATGAGCAGTTGTGATAGCACCTGATTGAATTCGTTCTCGAACAACATGGCAATCAATCTCTATGTGTTTGGTTCGTTCATGATAAACTGGGTTGGCTGCAATATGAAGTGCTGCTTGACTATCACAAAATAATTTGGCCGGTGGTGAGTGTTCAACTTGCAAGTCATGCAGCAAGTATTTGAGCCAAGTAAGCTCACATGTAATGGAGGCCATGGCTCGATATTCAGATTCGGCTGAGGAGCGTGATACCGTTGTTTGTTTCTTAGTTTTCCAAGAAATTAGTGCTCTTCCAAGGAATACACAATAACCAGTTACAGATCGTCTCGTGATGGAGCATCGAGCCCAATCAGCATCACAGAAACCTGTTAGCAATAAATCTCCTTTTGCTGGAAAATATAAACCTTGTCCAGGTGCTCCCTTTAGATATCGCAATAGGTGATGGACAGCATCTAAATGAGGTTTCCTTGGCTCTTGCATGAATTGGCTCAGAATGTGAACTGAATAAGTGATCTCTGGCCTTGTGATAGTGAGATAAATGAGCTTTCCGACCAATCTTCTATAGATGGATGGATTCCTCAATAAATCTCCTGCTGTAGGCAAAAGTTTAATGTTCTCTTCCATGGGTGTTGATAATGGTTTAGCACCAAGCAATCCTGCCTCGTTTAAGATATCAAGAGTGTACTTGCGTTGAGATATTGAAATCCCATCAGCAGAACGAGCAACTTCAACTCCCAAAAAATAACGCAACTGGCCAAGATCCTTGATGCGAAATTTGGTGCGAAGAGAACTTTTAAGAGCTTCAATGGCTTTGTTGTCATTGCCGGTAATGATAATGTCATCTACATAAATGAGCACAACTGTTATAGAATTGCCAGAGACTTTAGTAAATAAAGAGTAATCAGCCTTGGATTGGTGAAAGCCATCTTGTTGAATGGTAGTGGAGAACTTGTGAAACCAGCTACGAGAGGCTTGTTTAAGTCCATAGATGGACTTGTTGAGTCGACAAACCATATGGTCCTCCCCCTGTCGACGAAAACCAGGAGGTAGCTGCATATACACTTCCTCAAGTAAGTCACCATGTAGGAATGCATTCTGAACATCCATTTGGTGAAGAGACCAATGGCGGACAGCAGCTACGGCAAGTAAGCAACGGACAGTGGTTAATTTGGCAATAGGAGCAAAGGTCTCTTTGTAATCAATTCCTTCGCGTTGAGTGAAACCCTTGGCCACCAACCGTGCTTTGTGTCTTTCAATGGTGCCATCAGAGTTGTATTTGATTTTGTATACCCATTTGCACCCAATAGGACGATGGCCAGGAGGAAGAGGGGTAACGGTCCATGTACGAGTTTGCTCAAGGGCAGTAAGTTCCGTGTCCATGGCCTGTCGCCAATGTGGATCCAAAGCAGCCTGTGCATATGTCACGGGCTCTACAGGAGTAGTGATATTACAAAGAAAACCCCGATATTTGGGTGAAAGTTGTGCATAAGAAAGGTAACGGGACAATGGATGACGCGTACCTGACGAAGTGGATGATTGACCGGGAGCAACTGTAGCCATGTGGTAAAGATGGAAATCACGTAGCTGTGTATTTGGCTGTTTGACACGCTCACTACGGCGAACAGATGGAAAAGGAGGACCGGGTGAAACAGGAGTGTGATCAATAGGAGTGGGATCAGGTGGATTAGCCGTGGATGAGGGGGGGGGGGGGGAATCAGAAGGTTGCGGGCTGGCAGTGTGACGGGAGGTATCCTCAATAGTGGGCGGGTCGAGTGGTGGTTCAAAAGAATGGATCTCTGTGTCATGTGGTAAAGGAAGAATAACGTTATCTTGATGAAACTCCCGAGGCTGAGAATGGAATGGAAAGATGTGCTCAGAAAAGGTAACATCACGAGAGGAAAAGATTTTGTGGGTACGGAGATCATAGACTCGATAAGCCTTTTGACCAAGTGGGTAACCAACAAAAATGCAACGATGTGCGCGTTGATCAAATTTATGTGTGGGTTTGAGATTGGTAGCATAGCAAAGACACCCGAAAGTACGGAGATGAGTGTATGTTGGTTGTAGTTTATGGAGTTTTTGATATGGTGATTGATAGGAAAGAAGTGGTGTGGGTAGGCGATTGATCAAGTAGCAAGCAGTTTGGACACTTTCCCCCCAAAATGTGAGTGGCAGGTTTGCTTGAAAGCGAAGAGCCCGACCGACATTTAAAATATGACGATGTTTCCTCTCCACAACCCCATTTTGTTGAGGGGTGGAGGTGCAGGAACTTTGAAAAGAAATGCCTTTGCTATCAAAAAAACTTTTTCATTGACAAAAATTCCTGTCCATTATCGGATCGAAGAATTTTGACACATCGGTTGAATTGTGTTTTTACCCAAGAAATGAAGGATTGTAATATCCCTTGTGTTTCTGATTTAAAACTCATGAGATGAATCCAAGTGTATCGAGTAAAATCATCAACAATTGTTAGAAAATAACGAGCTCCAGAATGAGATTTTATTCGAAATGGTCCCCAAATATCAGAATGCATCAAATCAAAAGGTGCTTGAGAAGAAATTAAGCTACCTGGAAAAACTAAACGAGTCTGTTTGGCTAATGGGCAGATCTCACAAACATGACTAAAATCAAAGGAAATTTCTGAATGTAATTTGGTGAGAGTTTGGAGAGGGCCAGAGGATGGATGTCCAAGACGTTGATGCCAGAGGTTGGAGTGTTTACGAATGCTGTAGGTCAATATGTGGTTTTGGTCCTGTGCGAGATAGTAGAGACCATTATGTTGCTTGCCCAGGCCAATCATCCTCCTCGTAGCCGCGTCCTGCACAACACAAAAATCGGGAAAAAATGTCACTGTACAATTTAATGCTCGTGTTAACTTGCTGATTGATAATAAGTTAACTTGAGATTGTGGAACTTTGAGCACTTCATCAATTTTAATATTTGACGTAACATTCAAGGAACCAGTTGCCTCGATGTGCAGCCGACTGCCGTTCGGCAATTGAACATTTGCTGACTTAGGCATATACTTCGGGTTCATTAACTCAACAGAGGAAGTCACATGGTCCGTGGCTCCACTGTCAATAATCCAACATAATTTCGAGTGTGAGGCAATGGAAGTTACCCCAGTAGATGGTGTAATAATACCTGTGACATTTGCGAGATGCGGCGAAATACCGTCATTGTTTTTTCGAAGCAAGACCATCAGTTGATCATACTCTTCCGTTGTGAGTCTTGGTCCCTCATTGGAAGATGGTGGTTTCGCTTCGGTTGCTATCACGTTGGCCGATTTCGCTTGATGTGCGTTTGAACGACGCTGATTTGGAGGCTTCACATTCTTCCCATGGAACTTGTGTCCCACCGGAAAGCCATGCAAAAAATAACAGCGATCAACAGTGTGGTAGTCTTGATCACAATATGAGTAATGCAATGTAGTCTTTTGCTTATGTTTTTGATGGGTTTGTGCCGAGACCTTGTGATCTACAAGCATGGCATGATGGTTCATGTTGTTACGGTTGAGGGGAACTTCAACCTGCTTTTCGTGTTGGAGGGTGAGCGAATAGACTCGTCGAGTGTCAGGCAAAGGATGCATCATGAGAATCTGACCACGCACATGGCCATAATTCTCATTCAAGCCCATGAGAAACTGCATGACTTTCTCCTTCTCCTCCTTTCTGTTGAGATGCTCCAGTCCACCACATGTGCAAGTCGGCACCTCATAGTAGGATGAAAGTTCATCCCAAAAGCTTTCAGTTTGGTGTAGTAGACAGAGATGGATTGCTGCCCCTGTCTATGTTCTGAGATATCTTGCTCAATCTGGTAAATTCGCGAATCGTTTCCTTGAGAAAAACGTTCGCGTAAATCTGCCCATATCTCTGCCGCTGTTGCAGAATAAATCACGCTGCTTGCTATGTCAGCATGAATGGAATTCAAAAGCCATGACAACACCATATCATTGCAGCGTTGCCATGAAGCAAAATTGGCGTCCTCTGATGAAGGTGGCTTAATCGATCCATCGACCAAACCAATCTTGTTCTTTGCACCCAAAGCGATGCGCATAGCACGGCTCCATGTGCTGTAGTTATCTCCTTCGAGCAATTTGGAGACAAGTATCATACCCGGATGGTCCGAGTGGTGTAGGTTGTAGAGGTCCGAGATAGGTGCGGCTTGAGGTCGTGAGGTTTCGGACTCGCTGTTTTTGTCTGTCATGGTTTGCGGGGACAACACCGAATTGAAATTCTTTGTTGGTTGTAGGGTTTGCGGAAGCTATAGAACACAGAGTCACCAGAATTGGTGCTCTGATACCATGTAAAGAAATATATTATCTGTGTATTGTTGTATCTTAAATCTATGTACAAAGGCTCCTATATATAGGAGAGATAGAGATTGAGATTGAGATAGAGATAGAGATAGAGATAGAGATACATAATCCTAATCCTAAACTAACTAGAAGGATAGAGATAGAGATAGAGATAGAGATAGAGATAGAGATAGAGATAAAGATAGAGATAGAGATTAGGATACATAATCCTAATCTCTAATTTATCTCTAACTGAATCCCTAAATAGGCTCCTAATTATATGCCTATTATTTACATAGTCAACAGATCTTCAATAAAAGACTTCAATTCCTTCATATGGGAGATGGAATTCATTGATCTTCCTATGCTAGGAAGAAAATTTACATTGGTCAGGACCTTCGACGGCAAACTCTTGGAGTAGACTAGATAAGTTTCTACTGTCAAATGAGTTCCTAATCAAATTTAACCTAAAACAGTGGGGGCTGAACATAAATTTCTCATATCATTATCCAATTTTATTCATAGAGGATGAGAGAAACTGGGGCCCAAAACCATTTAGATTTTTCCATGCTAGGGCATTACATCCAAAATTTGTAGAGATAGTTAAGGAAACCTGGATCTCATATCAATCAATAGGTTGGGCAGGATTTCAGTTATACGAGAAACTCAAGGCTGTTAAGATCCAACTGAAATCATGGGCTAAAGTGGAATTCAGTAAAGTGAGAGAAATTTTTTGAAGGCAGAAGCAAATAATATCAGAGCTAGATCTAAAGGCAGAGGGTGATCCACTTCTAGTATAGTTAGCAAAGAAGAAGGTGGAAGCAAGAAAGGTGTTTTTTGGAAGCAAAGTAAAATTTTGGAATGGATGTCTCTACAAAAATCAAGGCTGAACTAGGCTCTTAAGGGGGACACAGATACTCATTTTTTCCAGATAGTTACAAGAATAGGCAGAGGAAAAATTATGCTAAATTCTGTAAGCTTGGGGATGTAACAGTGGAGGATCCTTTTGGTGTTAAGCATGCCATTTACTCTTACCATAAAGAAGCATACAAAGAACCTTGGGTGATTGGGCCTTGCCTGGAAAGTCTTGCTCCAGGATTTTTTTGGCCATTGTCAGAAGAGCTATCTACGCCCCAAATTTTGACCATGAAAGTAATATAAGGTTTGCAATCTCAAGAGTACATATGTGAGTGGGTTGATTTTCTAAATTAGGGCGGAAAACTCAATCTCACTTATCCAACAGAATGAATGCTCTCAATATATGAACCTGTGACATGCAAAATAATAACCAGTCAAAGAATCTACTGCCGCTGTCACGGAAAGACATTCCAATGATAAAGTTAGACAACGCTCACAAGAATGAAAATAAATTAAGCTAATATTCTTTATTAGTGCTTGAGTTAATGTGTATATTTCATCATGAATTTGGATATTTATTTATAGATTTTGTGACTTAACATTCCTAATCTTCTTAGGACAATGATTCTCGATTAGAATTGGAGTTGGACTGCATTTTGATTGGCTACTAATGATATAACTCTCACTTCATCTTTATTAAGAAGTTATCTTCCATCATTAGAGTTTCATTCAACCTTTTATTCATCATGTAAGTTGAATTGACCTTGAACTTCTCATCCATAACTTATTAGAATCTTATCTCGACATATTGAGACTCCTTTTTTATTTTGGATTTTGAGATTCCCCACTGCCCTTCTTAGGCTAGTGATATTTTAGACCGTCTTTCTTAGGTCAGCAATACATTAGACCCCCTTCCTGAGGTTAGCAGCATGTTAGACCGCCTTTCTCAGGTCAGCTGGTTCCTGGGGTCGGGTATAAAAGGAATCGCTCTTCTCAAGTCGACCTTGTCCCACATGATAGGCAAATAAGCTCACATGCGAGATATCCAGCTTGCCGAACTGGCCAAACTATTTGAGGAAAAAATTAATAATTCTCTTCTTAAGTTTAACCTCCTTCAATTGCCCCTAGCTTCGGCTGAGCGAAGCTATACAATCATGCTCTTTAAAGATATTTTCTTCTCAGATAAATATCTCTATAACCGTTGCTTGGAACGCAACGTCGCATTTAATGCGATGTGACGTTGTGGTAGCTTTTTATGGATTAATGTGCTTCTCGCGCGTGTTAAAGCCCACGATCAACATTTAATATCAAAATTTATTGGGGGAAATAAAGAAAATCTCTCGTGCTTTTTATTTCCCCTTGTCTTTTCATTTCTCCCTTTGTCACTGTTCGTCGTCCTCTTTAGAGTTCTCGAAGTCCTGCGATCTGTAAGTTCTTTCTAAATACTTGTTTTCCTTCTATTCTATATCCATTGCTTCCTCATTCGTTCTCCAAATGGTGATTTTCCATAAGCATTTTGCCACTCCGACGAGTATTACTGAGTTCTGTTGTCACTACAATATCCTAGAGTTTTGGTTGACATTAATACACCAGAAACCCATCTTGAGATTCACTATGATAACACCATTCATATCTGCTTAATGACCATTACCGAGGACGGGGTTTGACTGAATCCGATGCAAGTTTCCATCAATACCTACCGTATAATCATGGGCATTGTTTGTTTGAACGAGCTCAGTAACACCAATCTTAATCCCTGGGATATCTAGTATAACTATGACGCGGTTAGACACAATGAGGACCTTTATTATCTTAAAAGCTGGAGAGGCGAGGAGAAAATTGTTACCCATCTCATATATTCAAATCGAGGGAACGACGACGATTTCGTTGTTGTGTCTATTTATTGAGAATTTGGCCCTAATGAGCTCGAGAACAAACGGATCCCAATTCCTTAATACTACGGAAAACCCCGTTAGTTTCCTCTATTATGTACTATCTTTCTGGCTATGCCTTCTCGTCATTTATCTTGTTTCTAATATGTACATGTGTTTTTTATTTTGCAGTGGTAAATTGCAACCATGGTCGGCACGACAATGCTACTCACCTAGCTGACCTAAAGAATGTTCTAGAATACAAAGGTGCCGACGGGCAAGCACAACCCCATTCTACCGAAGTCCTCCTTCGATATAACCTGTCATACCAAGGTTGAGATCAGGATACCATTGCCGTTGCTGTTGCACATGAAGCAGAGTTGACGTACCCGAGGGAATTCCCCTTTCCTATTTGAGGGAACCTTTCTGAGTTATAGTTGCCTTCACGGGTCGGCAACATACCAGACCGCCTTTCTCGGGCTGGCTAGTCATTAATCCGGCCTTCTTAGCAAATATATAGTAGGAACCGTTTTTCTCAGGTCGGCTATGCCCTACGTGATCGGCGCACATGTCTACATGTGAGAGAACTTTCTTGTTGAACTGGCTGAATTATTTAAGGAAACATTTAATAATATTTATTGAAGTTTTACCTCCTTAATTAACTTTTTTGAAAATCAGAACATTACAAAGTCCTATGACTATTTTAAAAAACACGTAGTTAAAGCTTACTTTGAAGTATACAAATCTTGTTTCTCTGCATTCTATTGATGCATGTATGATTAATATAAGTTGATATATATATAAACAAAACAAATGGCCCTTCCATATCGGCTCGATGAATAACTCTGATTCGCACCCAATATTCTTATCTCTCCTTAATGCATAACCTCTTTTTATTCACATGGGGAAAGAGTAGTGACGGGCTTAATGTTTGAAAAGGAACAAAGTGTGGGTGGCAATGCGTTGTGGTGGTGGAAGTAGTCGAGGATTCGGAGACCTTGTTGTGTACAGCAACACAACGACTAGTAGAATTCTTCGTTTTTATGTCAAAACGATGTTATTTCGTTGCACAAAACGTCATTCTGAAGAATAGGGCCTTCAAATTTTTAGAAAATGTATCAATATTCTTGTTGCTTCCCTATATTTTTTTTTGTAATTTTTTACGGGCACTACAAAATTTGTTATATCCTCACAGTATATGTGAGTCCAATCTCAAATGAGTATGTGAGTGTTATATGGATCTGCATACATTTATACAGAGAGACTTTCCAATCCAACTAGTTTTACTTAGTTATTTGATCATTGGAAAAAAAGTACTAAATGGCATAATTGCGACAAATATTTTTCCTCACGAATTCCGTATATGTGGCCGCGAAGTAAAATTTCTCAACGCGTATCATATCCTTCTTTATTAGGCAAAAAAAATGTGTGTTTCGATAAAATTGTAGTCAAAAGATTTTCCAGTCTCTAATAATAGAGCATTTTTTGGTGGTGCAAATATAATAACGTTAATTACAGATGCAAACAATAATTGTATCTTTTCTTTTTATCGGCAAAGCAAATAGAATATATTGATAATAAAGATTAGGATACATTACAAAGAACCTAGCTAGTTGGCAAGTTGCCAACTGGGAGTAAAAATGAAGGTCTCCCCGAACTCCTAAAACATGAAATTGGGCCTAAAAAGTAAAATTCAAAGCACCTTCATTCCTCATGGTATTACATGATCAATCTTAAATACATATAGCAAGAGAATCTCTTATGTAAAATACAAACATTCCCAAATAATCTAGTGCTTGTGAAACCCCATGGACCTCTAAAAGCATAGCAACTGTCCAATATTTACTGTGACACATATATCACTTTGAAAGAACTTTTAATGATCTTTTCAACTGTCCAATATATCATGTTGACCAGCTATATGTTCCCCCTCAGAGTTACCTGCAACAACGATACATATCACATGCAAGCAATTTTATCAGTTTATAGAAGTAAAAATATCTATCTACACACACACACACACACACATATATTTACACACTTATATACATACACACAAATTTTTATGTGGAGGCCTAGGAAGAGGACGAAAAGTATGTAGTACCTCCTGAAGCAGAACAAGCTTTCCTACGCATGGAAAGTTCAAAGCTTTGAGCCCAAAAATTTTTCTGATGCTCATGGACCATTTCATTCCCCACGTATGGAATACATTCATTATATTCGAGATCCGGAAAAACCCATTTGACTGAGTCGGGTCCTTTGGCAGCATCAGGATTTTGTTGCTTGATTTCTTCATAACGAGCCCATGCTTTCTTCAACGACCGATACTGTTTTTCTGTTCCTGGTTCATAATAGAACTGCATAATTCAAAAACTCTGGTGTTAAATTCAGAAGTCATTTGTTTTTATAAGTATATGTAAGGTTTTATATTCCACAGATGCCACAAAATACCCAATCATTTTTGGTGAGATAATCCTGGTTAGTGCGAGGCCTTCCTTCAACCCTCCAACCTGGTGGCCCTTGGTGACCATCATTAGCCGCCATTTGTCTCTTCACGAAACCCTAAGAGATGAGTATATGGATAGAGAGGGAGAACTCTAAAAGCGAACCAGCAAATTATTCCACAGCTCTTATGTAGACAGATAGATAGGTATACAGATATATGTAGATGGGGAGAGAGAGGAGGTGGGGTTGACCGGTTGTCATAATTAATATGGGTAATGAATGTAAAGAAATGCCGAGGTGTAATTGTCACAATTTGATATCCGAAAGAATCTTTAACGCATTAGTTAAGTTTCTATAATTTACTTAGCTAAATGGATATGGAGTTATTTTTTGCTGGCAAGAATTAAAACTATCTCGAGTACGTAGATTTTGTTTAACAAAAGTTAAGCTGGCAAACAATAGTTTCCAAAGAAATCATTTACGTATAACTAGGAATCATAATTTCACTGCTTAGTGATGAACTAGTATGTAGATGATGGTGGTAAAATCCGTATAAACCTGATTATGATTTTTACCGACAGATAAACGAGGATTGAGCTCGGCAAATGTGTGCTCTTGTGCACGGGCATATTATGACACGACTTTACTTGTCATTACAAGGAGTAGATTGTGTAACGCCCCGACTTTTTTGTTTGCTATTTAAACTATTTTTAAATCATTTGTATATAAAGTAAAATTATTTGTTATTTAAAGTAAATACTTAAAAGAAATAGTATAATTTTGTTTTTCTTTTATTAACGAATAAGCTGCAGCGGAAATACATTTGAAGTAATCTAAATATCCTTTCGGATTTACATAAAAGACAAAATTATAAAACTCAGAACTTCTAATAGTGCGACCACCTGATCTTGTTGTACTCTCTCTATCTGTATCGTCTAACTTCGTCACCTGCTCTTCTAAATCTGGCATGAAACGTCAGGGGCAGAGAAGTTGCTCCAATGAGTAATGAAACTCAGTAGGAAAATATACCCGAAAAACCGAACCCAAAGATAATAACACGTACAACAGTATATACAGAATAACTGAACAAACACTAGTACCTCGAATATTACGCGCAATAACAAACATGTAGATATGTTATGAATTTATTTTCTCTTTTTTAACAAATAACACATTGGGAATCAAACCCATAATAATTCGGCTCGACGGCCAGTGAGAGAATCTAACCCAACTTGAGAACCTAACACGGAAAAATAATCCTTGTACCGTTCGACGCGTCAAGACCGTCCAGCACACCAAGTACAGTTCAACGCATCAAGACCGTCCGGTACTCCGATCAAGTACAGTACAACGCATCACAATCGTCCAGCACCCCGAGTACAGTACAACGTATCTAGACCGTCCAGCACACAAAGTACAGTCCAACGCATCTAAACCGTCCAGCATTTCGAGCACAGTACAACGTATCATGATCGTCCAGTACCTCGACCGACACACACAAGAGACTCGATGGCATCCCAAACGATACCGAGATTATACAACCAAACGCCATTTCAATTTTTATTCCAGTGTATTTAATTGACCAGGCAATCATCATTCATTTCCTAACTTTCGGGTGTCATACGAGGCAATGTTCAATGTCCCTTATGTATAGACCAAGTTTTCTCCAAAATACAGTTAAGTAAATTCTACATAAAATCTGGTAGCATAACGGTTGTAAATTAAACATCTACCGAAATTAATGTACTCCACAAAATCATAAATTGACGATCCAACAGCACAATATTGATACACTCACAATACATTCCTTACATAATAGCATAATTGAAATAACAGAATATGGTCAATATTAGAGATTCTGCTCTCGCTGAATTCTACAGGGATTCGAGGACATGAATTTATATAGCAATAAGAATTAAAGCTTACTAGCAAGATAAAACTTATTTATTTATTAGTATCACTACTGACCATAGGGATAACTAGGGAAATCGGCTATTAGTGAATTCATGCATTAACAGATTGCATAGGTATAGGTGACATGGAGTTATTTGGGTAATAATCCCAAAGCTTCTATCCACAATCCTCCCCATCTCTCAATGCCGGCCAATAGTGGTGAAATAAAATAAAATAAAAAAACAAAAAGAAACTGCCTCCTATCGGAAAACAAAAACACAGTTTGATCGGTTCGAAATTAATTCGGTGGATTCTGATCTTTTTTCAATTTCTGAGTTTCTGGTTTGAAACTAACTGTAAAACATAGATTTGTAGACCAAAGCTTGCGACTGAAACAACAAGAAAATAAAATAAAATTGAAATTACATCGATTAAAAACAAGAACACATCACTTAAGGGTTGGAAGGTATAGATCCCTACCTCAATTGCGAAATTTGGTGACGAACATCCACGATTTCGACAAAACTTCGGATTGGCAGCAATCTATCTCTCTCACTCCCGCAAAAACTCTCTTTCTATGGTTTACACACTCTCACAAGTTCTGTAATTACCTGATACAAAGTTGTTTTTGAAGATTGAAATAAGATTGATGAATTCGATATAGTGGTCTGGGAATTTAATTCTGATAAAACCAATAAAAAATCCTCCATTATAACCTCCATCAACACCATAAACTCCCCCTTAATGTTGCTGCCAAAACAATTCCGTTAGAAATTCTAACGTTTTGAGGATTAAGAGGTGGAGAGAGGGAAATGCTCTAGTGTATCACGCCTCACGTCACCAATCGATCTTAACCGCTCGTTAAAAATAATGGCATAAATGTTTAGATTAAAATAAAATATAAACTAATCATTAAAATAAATATTTTATTTTATTTTTAATACATTAAATATTTTGGGTTATTACAATCTATCCCCCTTAAAGAATTTCGTCCTCGAAATTATAAAAGTTCTATATAGAAAAGTTGAGTAGAAAGTCGCACCGGATCCTTTTACTCCCTTGTTGACTTGTTCATGTTCCAATGATGTCAGCAAATCTTTAACAGCTGGATGGTCTCGCGTCGTCTCTCGATCCTAGTGTTGCATGGGTTCTCCTCGTATGCTATGCCGCCTTGATCGTGTTGTCATGCACATGCTTTTAAGTGTCGAGATAAATTTCAAATTTTAGTTAAAAGTTCACTACGAATTGATGAATAAGCGATTGTCGTCATGTCCAATTAGAGGCAGTCTCACTTAGTGATAGTTGAGTGGACACATGTATACTAGATGATAGCATTATTCATGTCTATCCCCCTTATGGTTGAAGTAACCTCCCTCCAATAGCTTGATTCTGAGTAGCTGGTTCTTAAAGTGGTTATTGTCTTGATTTTGAGGTGATTTGCTGATTCTCGGTATTCTGTGGATTTTGGGCTTCAAAATGTCCGTTGTTGTAACGATGAGATTGTGGACAATCCTTCTTCAAGTGGCCTTTCTGCTTACATCCATAACAAGTCTTGTTGTTCATATCCTGCCTGGGTCCTCGGTTTTGATCCAAAATTCCATTCTGGTTGTACCGTTGAAGTTGATTTTGGTTCTGATCTTGGTTTTTGTGATCGTAGGGCTTGGTAGAAAGACTCCCGTTACTATTGTTCTTTCGAATTGGTCCACCAGACTCTAAATCATTGTGCTTCTGTTGTTCCCAATGTCGTTGGGTGTCCCATGCTTCTCTCTCTAGTATGAGGGCATTGCTCACCACTCGAGCGTAAGCTTCATTCTGTTGTGACATCACATTTCCTCGGATGGCAGGACTTAGACCCCATTCAAAACGACGTGCCCGGGACTCATCAGTTGGTACTAGGGCAGTTGCATGCCGTGATAACTCTTCGAAACGAGCAGCATACTGGGTTACGCTCATACTCCCTTGCTTCAGCTCCATAAACTCTTGAATCATAGTCTGCTTCAGAGGGGTCGGAAAATACTTGTCTAGGAACAAAGTTTTAAATTGTGCCCATGTCATCTTCTCGATGTCATTGGTGGTTTGGACAACGTCCCACCAGTAGTCAGCTTCACCCTGCATTTGGTGCGTAGCCATAGCAATCCGATCTCCATCACCATTGATCCCCATTGTTTTGAACAACTTCTCAATCTGTTTGAGCCATAACTCAGCTGCAATAGGATTGGGCTCTCCGCGAAAGATGGATGGTTGATGCTTGCAAAATTCTGATAGTAGCATGCTTCGAATCATTGGAGCTCGATAGGGTTGATGTTGCATGTGTGGTGAAAGGTACGACATCTGAGGTAGTGGCATTGATTGTGAAGCAACAAAAGTTTGAAATAACAGAGCTATCTGTTCAGGTCCAAACATGACGTGTGGTATGCCCTGAGTGATAGCTGGAGGTGGAATGTCATTCGTGTTGGCTGCGTTGTTAGTTCCTAGATTAATATTGTCGGTTGGCGTCTCGTTGTAACCTCCATTGCCGTTGGTGACGTCATTGACATTTGTGTCGGTCGATTCCATTCTGCGATGAATTGAGTTCCGTAACAAAGGGTTCCACCTATCACATTTTTTATACAAGTTTGTTTAAAAATAATGCATATGACCACGTAATAGTTATCACCATCTTTCCACAATTACGAAGGCCGAAACCTACGATCATGTGAAAAGAGCACATACCACACATAGTGTTCTCTGCCTAAAACTGATTATCTCACCGTTGCATCTAATTCCCTATCCTAACCCTTTTCCTATTCAAGTAATCTCGAAACTCCCTTCTCTTCCAACTCGAAACCCAAAATATATATAGTAGACTTTTGTATACCGTACATTAGTTAACTAGAAAAGTCTAACGAACAAACTCTCGGACTATGTGATCTACCCATTCTACCCAAGGTCGCAGTTGTGAACCTGGCTCTGATACCACTTGTAACGCCCCGACTTTTTTGTTTGCTATTTAAACTATTTTTAAATCATTTGTATATAAAGTAAAATTATTTGTTATTTAAAGTAAATACTTAAAAGAAATAGTATAATTTTGTTTTTCTTTTATTAACGAATAAGCTGCAGCGGAAATACATTTGAAGTAATCTAAATATCCTTTCGGATTTACATAAAAGACAAAATTATAAAACTCAGAACTTCTAATAGTGCGACCACCTGATCTTGTTGTACTCTCTCTATCTGTATCGTCTAACTTCGTCACCTGCTCTTCTAAATCTGGCATGAAACGCCAGGGGCAGAGAAGTTGTTCCAATGAGTAATGAAACTCAGTAGGAAAATATACCCGAAAAACCGAACCCAAAGATAATAACACGTACAACAGTATATACAGAATAACTGAACAAACACTAGTACCTCGAATATTACGCGCAATAACAAACATGTAGATATGTTATGAATTTATTTTCTCTTTTTTAACAGATAACACATTGGGAATCAAACCCATAATAATTCGGCTCGACGGCCAGTGAGAGAATCTAACCCAACTTGAGAACCTAACACGGAAAAATAATCCTTGTACCGTTCGACGCGTCAAGACCGTCCAGCACACCAAGTACAGTTCAACGCATCAAGACCGTCCGGTACTCCGATCAAGTACAGTACAACGCATCACAATCGTCCAGCACCCCGAGTACAGTACAACGTATCTAGACCGTCCAGCACACAAAGTACAGTCCAACGCATCTAAACCGTCCAGCATTTCGAGCACAGTACAACGTATCATGATCGTCCAGTACCTCGACCGACACACACAAGAGACTCGATGGCATCCCAAACGATACCGAGATTATACAACCAAACGCCATTTCAATTTTTATTCCAGTGTATTTAATTGACCAGGCAATCATCATTCATTTCCTAACTTTCGGGTGTCATACGAGGCAATGTTCAATGTCCCTTATGTATAGACCACGTTTTCTCCAAAATACAGTTAAGTAAATTCTACATAAAATCTGGTAGCATAACGGTTGTAAATTAAACATCTACCGAAATTAATGTACTCCACAAAATCATAAATTGACGATCCAACAGCACAATATTGATACACTCACAATACATTCCTTACATAATAGCATAATTGAAATAACAGAATATGGTCAATATTGGAGATTCTGCTCTCGCTGAATTCTACAGGGATTCGAGGACATGAATTTATATAGCAATAAGAATTAAAGCTTACTAGCAAGATAAAACTTATTTATTTATTAGTATCACTACTGACCATAGGGATAACTAGGGAAATCGGCTATTAGTGAATTCATGCATTAACAGATTGCATAGGTATAGGTGACATGGAGTTATTTGGGTAATAATCCCAAAGCTTCTATCCACAATCCTCCCCATCTCTCAATGCCGGCCAATAGTGGTGAAATAAAATAAAATAAAAAAACAAAAAGAAACTGCCTCCTATCGGAAAACAAAAACACAGTTTGATCGGTTCGAAATTAATTCGGTGGATTCTGATCTTTTTTCAATTTCTGAGTTTCTGGTTTGAAACTAACTGTAAAACATAGATTTGTAGACCAAAGCTTGCGACTGAAATAACAAGAAAATAAAATAAAATTGAAATTACATCGATTAAAAACAAGAACACATCACTTAAGGGTTGGAAGGTATAGATCCCTACCTCAATTGCGAAATTTGGTGACGAACATCCACGATTTCGACAAAACTTCGGATTGGCAGCAATCTATCTCTCTCACTCCCGCAAAAACTCTCTTTCTATGGTTTACACACTCTCACAAGTTCTGTAATTATCTGATACAAAGTTGTTTTTGAAGATTGAAATAAGATTGATGAATTCTATATAGTGGTCTGGGAATTTAATTCTCATAAAACCAATAAAAAATCCTCCATTATAACCTCCATCAACACCATAAACTCCCCCTTAATGTTGTTGCCAAAACAATTCCGTTAGAAATTCTAACGTTTTGAGGATTAAGAGGTGGAGAGAGGGAAATGCTCTAGTGTATCACGCCTCACGTCACCAATCGATCTTAACCGCTCGTTAAAAATAATGGCATAAATGTTTAGATTAAAATAAAATATAAACTAATCATTAAAATAAATATTTTATTTTATTTTTAATACATTAAATATTTTGGGTTATTACAGATTGAGTTGTTTACCCTGATTAAGCACTAACTTAATCATCCAAGTGCCGTTTTTGTCCAGAGGCGGAGGGTATACTAGATAGATCTAATGGTTTATTATTTTGCAAGAATAGGATTCTAAGCAAATTAGATCGCTAGCGTGTTCGGCCAATTAATAGTCGGGGTCTTTAACTTTTTAGGTACAACTCGTACGGACTAGTTGATTTGTACCTCGAGTAATTTGTGAGAGAGCAAATATACCTTCCATTGGTGGAGTGACAATTAAAATCAGAGTAAATTCTCGTATGGGCTGCCCTTGTAAAAATTGTTAGACATCAAAGTTAAAAAAACACTAATTTACCGTTCATAAGATAATTTTCAAAAAAAGAAATTATTATTTCAAAATAATATATCTTAATTCTGTTGCTAAATCACGAAGTAAAAGGTAAATTTGAGCTATGCATATATCTCCAAGTTGCGCTGCCAAAATATAATATATGAATGATTACTTTATGATTGAGGTCTATTTTAATAATTTTCTTTTTTTTTGGTGCTGAGCAAAAATAATTGTGGACGAAGAAGAAAGTCATAAAAAAGCATATATTATGACTTATGGATCTAAGTTTAGTGACAAAATGACGACCAACTATATACATTTTCAAATAAAATTTGCGAGTCCAAAAAAAATAAGCCGCTGAAACACAATACAAAAATATAGTTACAAGTGATATCTGCATAAAAGTTGCGACGCCAATAAAATTCCAATCCAAGAACACATTCTAAAGAAATGGGTAATAGTTATCCCAAATCATGAACAAATAATTTCTAGCTAGGCATATTGATTTGATGACCATTTTTAATGCAGTGCGCACTATATTGATGTAATAGAAGGTGGTTAATTTGATAATGGTGTGTAGGCATATTGAGAAAATTGCGACGATCTAAATAATATATCATAAATTTACCATACGATGTTAGACTCAACTATTTCCCATGTTTCATAAATTTACCATATTTTAGTTTGACATGATTGAATTTACTACAAGTTTACAATATTTGATGTTAGTTTATGATAAGTTTGTAATAAATTAAAATTTATGATAAATTTGAATGATTTCGGTATCGTTTTGGTTATGTTTTTCAATTTTGCATCTGTATTAGAATTTAATTTGAGATTTAGGAGAGGTAAAGTTTAGAGAGAAGATCATTAGGAGATAGAATGATTAGGAAAATTTAAATAGAGACAAAGATTTGAAAGATTACGTAAGATAAACAGTAATTAAGGAATTTTTGAAAACATAGGACGAAAAGACATATAACTTCCTAAAGGATTATTTTTTGAATACGAGTAAAAATTAAAAACCACGAATGAATCATTTTTATTGAAAAAGAAACGTATAATAGGGAAGTACTAAATAAATATGGATATGGAATCAAGTGCAACGAAAATCAATCTTATCAATCAAGTTTAAACACACGCCCACCCGTCCACAAAAACAGTAAACAAATTAAAACAAAAAAGAAGAAGAACAATCAGATAGATTTAGGGTATAGAAATCTTGATACTTTAGGTTGTTTGATGAAGTAGATAGACGTAACCACATACCTTAACTCTCGCGAAGATATCAGTTAGATAAACTTTAGAAAGTTTAAAGGATAGGTCATCGCGATCATCCAAATCTTCTTTGTCGTCCTCCGCCTCTAGTATCCTCTTCTCCTTCACCGTGTGCTATTAGAAATGCCAAAAAAGAAAAAATCATTGTTATATGAGTTCAGTAAAGATTACAAACTAGCTAGATGGACTGTGCTCCTTATCAACAAAACTCAACCAAATAAATATTAGCAATACACTCCCCAATCAAAATTTTTGGAAAAACTTGCAACTATAATTCAAAAATAATCTATACATCAAAAGGAAACAAGAAAAAGAAAAACGCATGACTATCTTTTTTATGGTCCTCTTAAAGCATCTACTTTCGACGAAATTAATTTGAAATAACCTAGGTAGCCATATTACTGGATTCAAACAAAGGCGAAGGGTACTGATCAGAACTGTGTGGTGTAAAAAAACCAAGAAAAAACTTAAGGTCTTTAGAGAAAAGAGTGAGAAGCTCACATCATCATTTATGAGAGAAATTATAATCGAAGACTGCTGCGCCATATCTGGGTAAAGAGCCTCGTGATTTTTGTCTTTGGGTTTTGGGAGATAATTAGGATCAATATTCATCCTACTCGAGCTTTATGGTTTCCCAGAGAGAGAGAGAGAGAGAGAGAGAGAGAGAGAGAGAGAGAGAGAGAGAGAGAGAGAGAGAGAGAGAGAGAGAGAGAGAGAGAGAGAGAGAGAGCGCATCGATGGACAATGCCTTACATTCGAAGGATTATATAGACGATAAAAGGTGAAACTGAGAATCTTTCCGAATCTTTGTCTGCACACATCCAACGTGGTGATAAATAAGCGTCATTAGCATTTTATGAGTCAATAGAATCACGTTTGAAGACAATTGTATAGTTATTACCTTTTTCACGACAATGATGTAAATGCACAAACTCAAGGATTGTAGGAATCAATATAATTAGGTTTGATGACTATTGGATTTTTTCTATCTATTCCATTAGAACGATTCAAATCCATAATTTTTTTGAGATTACGGTAATTGAGTAGATAACGCCACGACTTTAAAAGCAACAAGGGTCACTAAGAGCGCCGTAAACTTTGCATCAGATGTTGGAAAATATGCTAAGTATGAATATTGTGGATAAATTTTTATTTGGACATGCAAGTTTATGTAATAGATGTGAGATTATGATGTTATTTTTGTTCTGTATGAAAAAAATTGATTTGTCTTTTTAAGAATAGGTGTAATGACAAATTAAGTGCATATTAAGACCAATTTGGCATATATTTGCGCATTCCAAAGCATCACTAGAAATTGGTGGGTATTTTTGAAAAAAAAAAGCAACAGTTATTTTATACATAGCGACGGTTGAAGTGCTACTAGAGAATTGACTGTGGTTACGGTTGTGCACAACATACCAACGGTTTGTAAGAAAAGACTAGAATGACCTTTACAAACGGTTGACGCTGTTGCTAAAAAACCGTTGCTAGAATAATATTTGTATCAACGCTCGGCAAAACCGTCGGTATATCCCTACAGTGACAAATATCTCTCGACAGTTTGACCGACGATTGTTTGACTGTTGGTAGATCCCAATTTTCTTGTAGTGAGCTATCTACACCCTAAATTTTGACCATGAAAGTAGTATAAGGCTTGCAATCTTAAGAGTACATATTTTATTATTATTTTTGCGCTAAATTATCTAAAATAGTGTTTTTATTCTACGTAGTTTATAAATGATTTTTGACATTGCTTTCCTTCGGAATAAATAAGTAGTTATTGTTCACAAAATAAAGATACTCACGTGTGAGGACTTGCGATCTAAGATTTTATTTATATTTTATTTCATATTATTTGATGGATTTTGGTGTAATTAAGGCTTTCTAATGAAGTTTGGTAATTTGGGTCTAATGTGGAATTGTCAGAACCTTAGGTTAAAAGTAAAATGACCGAATTAATGACTATAAAAGCTTCTTGAAACCCTAAAATTAGTTTTTAATCAGAAAATTAGATGGACGTTTAACATTTTCCAAATCCTATTCCTCATTCGGTCGTTTGAGAAGGGAAAATGGACTAGTAGACGTGAGAATCTCGTAAAATGCATAACTGGAAGGTTGATTCTGGTGTCAAGGGATTCGTGTAGAGGCTAGGATCAGCTGGATAGGCTTCGAAGGATTTCACAACTATTGTGCTTATATTTTTTCCATAACCTTAGGTGTGGTTGCTATGCTTATATGTTGGTACTGCACAACTTTCTTTCTTTATTAAATTAGTTATTTAGTATAAAATTTATCAACTAAATAAAAAACTATGATGCTACAGAGATAAGCATGAAAACAATAATTAAATGCTCTGTAAAGAATGGTGACAAGGATATTGAAAAAAAAGTTATAATGATTCATAGATAAGCATGAAAAAAAATAAAAAACTATAATACTATAGATAGACATAAAAAATTAACCTAATGATAGGATTTTATTATTATTTTCATCTTTATCACATTTAGATGAATTTTGTGAGGACCCAAAATATTTCTTATTTTTAATTATACTCGGGACATTTATTAATGAGAATTATTGTCGTGGAATGTTTGATTGGGGGCTCGAGTAAGTTAAAATTTGACCCGGGAGGCTTATTTTTATCTAATTGGTAAGAGAGGAGCATTTTGGCCTTTTGACCACCCCTTTCATTTGCCCCAAAATCAGGTTTTTGGGGCCATTGAGCTCATTTTGGTGTAAAAAAAAGCTCAAGCTCTCCCTTCTCTCTAAACCCCTCTCCATTCTCTCTACAAATATTTGCAATCCAACCAACGGACTTTAAATTTCTTTGAGATATAGAGTGACCTTCGTGTGCTTAACGTATATCCGAAGGTGGATCGTCAATTTAAGGCTCGGAGACAGAGGATTCGAGTTCTAGGAGCCATTAAAGCTAGGGTATTATTTTCTTCATGAATCCCATCATCAAGATCTTGAGGTAGGGACATAATGTCTTATATATGTGTGTGTGTGTGTGTGTGTGTGTGTGAGTGTTTAATGTAGTAGAAATGCTTGATATGTTCGTATTATAATAGAAATTTTACTTTGGTTCATGTTCTTAAAGTTGTCAAGAAAATTTAGAAATCAACCCGATGGCTCGAGCGGCCTCCAGCTCGCTAAAGCGACTCTCTGAGATTTTGACACACTTGAGCGGTTGTCAGGCAGTGTTTTCTACTCACTGGAATTTTTGAAGTAGTTTGACCGCTCGAACGGCCTTGCCAGATTCTAAAAATTTGGGTACTTAATTTAGAAAGTTTTATTTATGGTTTTGGGCCATTGTTGGATGCTTTTCTATTATATTTCCGGGAACTCGTGTGTAATCAAACCCTCTTGGACTTGTTAGAGTAAATGATGGTGGTATTTGAGACGTGATTAGTTGAGAGATGATAATTGATTGATGATTGTAAAAGTGGATATGAACTAAACTCCTCTGGGAATGTTAATGTTAAAAATGAACTAGACTCCTTTGAAAATATTAGAAATGAACTAAACTCCTCAAATAATGCTAGGAATATACTAGACTCCTCCAAAAATACTAGGAATATTCTGTACTCCTCCGAGAACGTGCCAAGAAAATGTTGATACTATGTATATTGTTAGGTTGGAGCAAGATTTTGGTACTCAAATGATGTGTCATTTTGCCAGTCGATAACTTGTACCCCCATTCTTGTTTTTCTTTAAATTTGATGTATTTCAAACATCACCTAAGTAATTCATTTGAACTCAATGGACTCATTCTCTCATGGCATATTCATGATATAAATCCATATCTGCTATTGGTATTGATGTTCCTACTGGGCTTGTAGCTCACTCCTTCTTTCATTTCAAGTACTAATCTTGAGTAGTAGATTGAAAGACAGGGCATGCTTGACTGCATGCATCTTTTTTAGACTTCCACATAGAGTTATTCAACATCTTTTGACTTAGGATTTTTGGGAAGATGTAATGTAACTTTATTTTTGATTAAGTAAAACTCATGATGTAATCATTTGAACTTTGTAACTTGTAAATGGCCAATTGAAAAATCGATGGCCTATTTTGAAACCGTTGGTTCTATGAATTTCAGATACACAATGTGTCTAGTTATTTGAAAAATGGTTAGAGTATTTATGAGATATTATTTGAGTAAATTGGTATATCAGAATTTATTGAAATTTGAGGGCGTGACAACTTGGTATCAGAGTATAGGTTAGAATACCTTGAGACCGTGGGGAGACTTTTAGTCTTATTGGGTTTAAAATTTGTTGCATTTAGACATGATTTGTGTGCTCTTGTGTGCATGACATGCATTGGCATTGCATAACAAACGTAAATAAGACTATATGTGGTTGTTGACCCTCGTTAGGTATTTCTAATTATCATTGGTCTTGTGATGGCAATAATTGGTTGACCTTGCTAGTGTTGGTCTTATTGTTGTAGCATTATGCGTTTGAGACGTGGGATACGATTGAGTAAGCCTTGAGGCCGAGGCCTAGGCCGTCACCGGGAGATACCATTAGAGGATGTTGTGAGTCAACAAAGAGAGATCTCGAACCATCGGTCGCTCTGGGCGCGTTCGCAAGGGAATTTATGGTGGCACTTACAAAGGCCAATAGGTTGAATTAGGCCGCTAGAGCCCATGCCAGTGATCGAGCAATAGATGCAATGAGGGAGTTTTTCCATCTTAATCCCCCTCAGTTTAGTGGAGAGGGTGGTGATTTTCTCACGGCCAACCATTGGCTTTCTGAGATCAACAAGTTATTCAAGTCCTTGAGGATAGTGGAGGATGACTTTTGGGTTAGTATTGTGGCATGTCAATTGACTTGTGAGCCAAATAAATAGTGGGAGTTAGTCCTCGAAGTGAAGAAGGATGCATGAAGAGCCGCTAGGTAAGTGGTAAGAGTTGATGAACCGGATTTTGAGGACATGAAGTGGGTTGACTTTGAGGTTCTATTTGATAATCAGTACTTTCCAAAATCCTATTGTGAGAAATTATGTATACAGTTTGAGAGGTTGGAGAAAGGGACAATGATGGTGTCGGAGTATGCTACAAGATTTCAGACCTTATCTCGTTTTGCGCTAGAGCTATTGGTTTTGGAAGATCGCAAGTGCCGTCATTTGAGAGGGTCTTCACTCCTCTACGAAGAGGCTCGTAGTGAGCCAGCATAAGATGAATTTTGTTGATATTATTGAGTATGTTAGGCATGTGGAATTGCCCAGGGAGGCACAATGAAGTTCTAGAGTTTGGGAACCGTGGTAGTTGGGGGTTGTGCAAATTCATCATCTTCTGGGAGCTCTGGAAGCTAGGGGCATAAGCAATAGAGAGAACAATTTCAGTCTCCACAGGGCTACTCAAATCTTAGGCCACCCACTTTCTCTGATTTTAGGAGCAACACTCCAAGATCATCAGTTGTGTGTTATCAGTGCAACCAACCCGGTCATGTTCGTAATTAGTGTACAATGCAATTGAAGGTTTGCTATTCTTGTGCCCAGCGTAGCCATTTGGCTAGGAGTTGTCCCAAGGGGACGGGTGTGCGCAGTGAGACAGGTTTTGTTTAGCAGCCAAGAGAGGACCGTGGACTGGAACAGCAGTTTAGGGGTACTCAGAGGCAGTAGCAACCCCACTTCCATCAGACTACTTTAGCTCAAGGTTCCCATGTTGATTGGGGTGCAAGTTCGTCAACACCTACACCGAGTTCAGGATATTTTCATAAACTCTGTACTGCAGTTGCATGATTGTGTTTGTGTTTTTGAACGTTGGTTTGTTTTGTGGGGTTTGTAATGTTGTTGGACGTTTATTATGTAATGTTGATGTATTCCGACTGTTTCTAAGCTGCTAAATTCTTCTTTTGTTCCCCAATGGACACACCATCGGAAGAATATTTACATATTATTACGGAAACGATGACTATTTTGAATGACCAAATTGCTTAGCGATGTTACACAAATTTGAACGTACAAGTTGCGTTCCAATACATATTATTAACTTGAGGATTTTTTTGGAATTCAAAACACGAAAATCAAAACGATCTAAGTTTCTGAATTTTAAAATCAAACAAATGTCAAAACGAACAGAATTTCTCAGCTAATTTCAGAACTCAGTTTCTGAGAAAAAAAGAGAATTTCTTCCCAGAACCACCAAACGAACACAGCCAAGGTGTTTGCTAGATTACACGAAACTCATAAATGTTTTTGGAAATCATTCTCACAATCTACTAGGAGGAGTCTAATATTGAAGGTGGGATAAGTGTCCCTATTAACGACCACATGATATTGATAGACGTCAAAGTTCCACCTTCACAACATAATTTCCAAAACAAGCAATAATTTGCACCAATTAGATCCTGCATGGGTTAGTCAGGTACGTTGTTTCTTGGGTCACAACTTTTGGTTTTAATTTTGGTATTGGGTCCATCATTGTCTGGGTATCTGTCTAAACAATCTGAGGAATTTTTAGATTAGGGTGGTCTATATTTTGGAGGCTTTTGGGTCAAAAGTCTGAGTCATGATTTATGCTTGATCTGATCTTCAGCTGGAATATAAATATGCTACTGGTCTCTAGAGCCGGTCCTGGGGTAAGCCCCGCAAGCCTCCGAGCTCAGACATTCTCGGCGCGGGGTAATTATTGTTTTTTACAAATATAAAAAAGAAATTCACCAAATAATTATTATTAATACTAAATGAGCAACTAAGCTGAGATCGGGCTTCGCAAATATCAAGGCGGGCATTGCTGGTCTCCATCTCCAAATCATGCTTGGGAGACTAGACATTTGTGAAGATGTTCTGCTGGCTATAATGGAATGCTTCAATGTCAAAGCTGATGGAATTCTATTACTGTGATATGCTTTAAACTGGGCTGATTTAAGAAACTCTGGTTTGGGAACTCTGCTAATTCTAGCATGTCTTCATGTGTGTAAGCGGATGCAAAAGGATACATTTTGACAGAGGCAAGAAGACGTAAAATGCTGCATATTTTCAAAGAGGCAACAGGCAGGCGAGGAACTACATGGAGACCGCGGGAGGCCCGGCCCCCCAAAAAATTTCAAAACCTAGATATAAATTTTGAAAATTATAAAAAAAAAATGGATCTTAGTTATGCCCCTAAATAATGAACAACTACAGATTTTCGAGTAGTACTATAGAACAAAAAGAAAAAAGAAAACTTAATATTTGGATTGTTTGTTGCCGTAGATAGACTGAACCACATACCTCAACTCACAAAGATATCTCTCTTTTTTTCTTTTTCTTTTTTGTGGTAAATTAATGAAATCATTTGAATGGAGTTACAGCAAGGATCGAAACAATTACATCACAATGATGATCCCCGGATTGTAACTAGGTTAGCACCTGGGCGGCAATCGACAATCCTTTGCCATTTTGAGCTCAAATTAACAAGAAGGAAGGAAGAAGGAAAAATAAAGAAACAAAGAACCATGGTTGCAACCATGAAAAGAAGACCAAAGCCTTGGGGATCATCCTTATAGTCAAGCTATTGTCCACTTTACCATCTCATTGCCTCCAGAGTGGAAATCCTCCCCTTTGTTTACCAGTTTTTAGGAGATTTTTCCATGATTCCTCCAGAAATTCCTCTACGAGTTTCTTTTGATTTTCGGTGATTTCGCAGATAGCCTCAGATTTCCTCTTTGAAGATTTAGATCCCGAATGCTCAAGAGGCTGCAAAAAACAGTGAAACAAATACTAGAAAATTAAGCTTTATCTGTATTTTTTTTATGTGGAGTATTTATGGTTATATTCTCATATCACATATATATGGTTTCAGGTTTTCTTACCTTCGGAAAACGGCCATGAATGAGAAATGCCTCGACCTCAAGAAATGATCGGAATCTGATGTCCGACTTCGTATGGTAAAAGTACTGTAGTGACCGTCGTGATCAATATGTTTATTACAAAGAAAATGATTCGCAAATGGAAATTGAATACAATGAAAACAATTAAACAATGTTGTTGTGATGTTTTTGATATAATGTTTTTTTTCAGCTATCTCTTGAATGAGAAAAAAAAGGAAAATTTTCCGGTATCGAGTTTTCTTCCTTATGAGTGTTTGAATATCTTACTAGAAATACAACCAAGCATTTTATAAATTTGTATATAGTTTTCTAGCAAAATATATCAATTTGAAACATCTACGGCCAACTAACTGGTTTCCCAATTCAAATTAAAATGTCATATACCGATCAACACAATATTATGTTCGATGTACCTTGTCGTGGCGAACATTGCTTTCACGTGGCCGTTTCTCAATCAGCCATCCTTTTAGCCTCTCTTCAAGTGGCAAAAACCATAGACCGGAGGCCGCTCTTTTTTCCTTTGTACATCAAATTTTAAAACAATTAGAAAACCCTAATTTTTTCAAGATTTCCAATACTCTGAGAAAAATGAAGTTAATTACCTCTTCCCATTTCATAATACTAGCCACACAATCATCTGGGATTATGAAGTTTACCGGCTTTGACCAAAATACAGCCTTTGTGAACTCCACTGGCAATTCCTGTAACAAATGGTTATAAAATCAAGTTTTTTTTTAAAAAAAAAAAAAGAAAAGAAAAGGAAACTTAGATGAAATAGATACATAAAACCATGTACCTCAGCCATCACAAAAATTTCTGATGAATATCCTCTCGGTAGCTTAAGTCGTGATAGTTCACGATTTTCTAAATCTTCATTTGTGATGTCACCGGACCCGTTTGAACTCTATTAAAAATGCATTTGACACGTTGAGTGTTCTTCTTATCAACGAGATTCAACCAAATAAACATTAAGTATACGGTGATCTCTAAGACTACGGTCTCTTGTTAATAAAACAGGAAGAGCCTTATCACATTAAAGAATGTTCCAAGAACTAGGTGATCATATAACAGAATTGAAACAAAGGAAAGGGGCCCATTTCAAAACTTAAGCTGCGCACACTCAGAAAGAAAAAGTCTAGGAAAACAAATTATTCATACACATTAATTCGAGTATTGATATGTCTAGAACTGTCAGATGCATGTGGAATCTTCCATAATCATGTGAGCCCTGCATTCACCCGACAAATCTGAATACATTTGTATCCAAATGTGTACCAATAGTTTGTGTTCCCAGACTTGATCATTCAGAATAGAGAGGGAGAAACTCGAAACTCACGTTAACTTTTATAAGCGAAATGACGACCGGAGGCTGCTCCAGTACCTCTTTGTGAAGAGGCCCGCCATTGACTTCTCCAAGATTTGAGACCAAACCAGCCATCTCCACACGAATTTAAGTTTTCACAAAAACTTTCAAAGGGGCTAATTTTTGAGGAGAGAGAGCAAATGAAAATAATTTAGATGGAGTACTAATCTGCTTACAACTAGTGGCTTTTATAGACATTTAGACATGAATCTAAGTGGTGATGACAAATCAACCTTTTATTAGTATTTAGGGAAACATTGTAATTCCTTACAAACTACAAGTGGATTTTTATTACCTATTTTGGATTAATGGCTTGATTACACTAATATTAATCGAATGCAATTCGTAAACTTGAAAGAACTCTTAATTGAGATACTAATCTAGTCTGATTCTATACCCCAGATTCTAAACATTAAGGATGACTAGTATCTATTAACTCTATTTATCTATACATATATGTATATATTTATATCAAGGGTTCGTCTAATCACTGCCCCATAGGCGCTGGTTAATTCCGAAACATTCTTTTTACCCATTTTTTCTCTCTCTAGCGTGTATACGTACCTTTGTCCCCACTATTTCTATATAAATTTTTTTTTGTTCTAACTCCCATTTTGCAGTTGCTTTTGTTTGATGGTATAGATAGGTTTTTGGCAACTCTGTATATATTTTGGAGGAGTCCTGATCAGAATCGAAACTGCGCGCAACTAAAAAGCTAAAAATTTTAGATAAGTTGCTCAAGCTAGTTGTTATTCTCTGCCAATTCCGAAATACTGCAAAGTGCAAACGTATTCTTGACACTCGAGTGAGTTGTTGTTTAAAAAGAATTCTTAATTCTCAAAAACTCTCCTCCATTTTAAGAGGAGAGTCTTAGTTCTCTAATTGAAAAAAAAAAAATTGTCCTCTAAGTATGAAAAAGAGACTTTTATTCATTAAATGGATATAACTTTTAATTTCCACACTTATTGTTTATAGTACTATTAGTTTTTTATAAAATAGTATTGCAAGAATATTAATAATTACAATACTTTTGAAAGGAGATCAATATTAATATATTTTAGTAAAACCAACATGATTGTAATTTAAATATAAGAGGAAACGGAAAATTTATTGGAGTTATCGATAAAAATAAAGAATTTTTTTAACAAATAAAGTAATAGGGATAAAGTTTATATGAATAGTGTAATTCTCTGTAATAATATGTAATTTATTTATTCTTTGTCTTTATTTAATTTCATTTGCATTTATTACATTTTATTAATTTTTGGGGTTTTATTGATTCGTCTTGACAAAAGAAATTTAAAGACTATAAAATTATGTCCCGAAATTAAAAAAGTTCACTAAAGATGAAAAGAAGATCAAAATAGATCTTATTTTGGCTTATTTTTTATCTTTCTTGAATTTTTTTAGTTTTTGGACATAATTTTGTACATTTTAGATTCCTTTCATCAAGACGAATTAATAAATAACTAATAAAAAATTAAAAATTTTGTAAAAAAGATGAAAAAATAATAATACAATAATCCAATAAATACCACACTTAATTAACCTATTTTTTTATTTTTTTTAATCTTTATTCAATTGTTTTTGTATTTATTATGTTTTTATCAATTTTTTGAGATTTATTAGTTCGTCTCCACGGAAGAAGTCTAAAAATCATAAAATTATGTCAAGAAACTAAAAAAGTTCAAAAAAGACGAAAAATGGGTCAAAACAGCCAAAAATTAATGTAACAAAAAATTTATTTGTTCTTTTTTTTTAACTTTTTGACATAATTTTATATTTTTTAGATTCATTTCGTTGAGACAAACCAATAAACAATCAAATTTAATTCAATAAATATTACGGTCTACAATGGAACAGGTTTAAATTAGAAATGCTCTTATAGATTAAAAAAAGTGTAAAAAGAAGAAAGAGAAAATGACAATACATAATGCGTTGAAAATTCAGGAAAAGTGAGCATAACCATGTTTGTAGGTAAAATGCCTTACACGTACAAGGTAAAATTGGTAATTTTACCCATCAACTATGTCAGAGGTGATGGACTTCGCATGCAAAGTCACGATGAATAACCCTCCATTGTCTGCACGTGATTTCACTATCGTGTGCCCTTTGGGCGTTCCTTAGAATTTTCCTTATATCAATTGCTATTGTATATGAATTGCATGAAATTAGTATAAAGGTTAAATATCGATTGGGATTATAACATATGGTCAGTGGCAATTTAGATATACCGACTTTCACCGATAGACTACCTGCACCCTGGGCACTTTACAGTATATTTATAGACTTTCCCTGAGGGACTATCCACACAAGGGGTAACTAGGAGTAGATTTTATGGACTTGCATCACCGAAATCACAAAGATACCGTCTTTAGGAAAATCACCAACTCGACTATGACTATGCATATGGATTTCAATCATCATTACACCAATTCCAAAGATCAACCACCCCAGTACATCACACAATCCACATACCCAAACCAATCCAAAACAACCAGCCACGAAATAACATCAGCAACAGCAGGTATTTGCAGGAAAAGAACATCTCCAGAGAGAAGGCAAGGAAGATGACTTAGGGCCATGGATTCCAATTACCTTCAAACATAGAAGGCCTTTGCACGAGTCTGCAATCAACAACCAACATGATCTTATCTCACTATTCATAGTTAATCTACTAGAAGACTCAGACACAACATGGCTGAGAAAATTTTACACTAATTACAGCATAGTCGGATATGTCTATATTCCAAGTAAAAGAATTGCAGCAAAGGAACAAGGTTTGGGTTTATCAAATACGACTGCCAGAGCTCAGCCCAAATTGCAATACTGAGATCTAATGGCCTTTGGGTAGGTAGCAAGAGATTAGAAGTGAAGGAAGCTAAATACAAAAATAATGACTATAACATGCCACCAACTACTAGGGGAGTAGGAGTAACAGGTACAAGACAAGCAAACCTTATAGGAGAAAGTAGTAGGAATCTTACCAATTCCATGAGGAGAGAAATAGGGGTATAATATGACCAAGTTGTAAAGTCTGGTTATGGTACTCAACAACAAGGGAACAAGGCTTTACTAAAACTTTCCTTATCCAACCTATGGGCAACGATTGGCTGAATAGAAGTGTGGAAGGGATACAGGAAGAATTCAAAGAAGAATGTGAATACAAAGTGATATTTAAAGGAATGGGAGACAATGCAATCCTAATAATTACCTTCTCATATATACCAGATACAAAGGGATGAAATAATTAACGAGAAATGGATATAGAGATGGTACAAATCCCTCAAGCCATGGCAGGGAGAAGCTCCAACGGATGAAAGAGTAGCAATATTGTCATGCTATGGTGTACCTACAAGCCTGGAATATTGATGGATTATGTGGTGCTCGTTACGTGAAATTTAGTTTGGATTTGAGTATTGTTCGCATTCTGTATATTTCACAAAAATCATCGTTCGACCGGTAGAAGTATAGTGTTAGCCAGTCGAGCCAGTTTGAGAAAGTTGTCCAAAATCAATTTGAATTGGTCGAGGTATAATTGAACCGGTCAAGATTGAACCTGTCAAGGTTGTATTTTAAAATATTTCAATAGCTAAATCAATCGGTTGAAGGGTTAATTGTATTTATCGGTTGAGCCTATTTTCAAATATTTTTCTAATGTTGAAGTCAACCGGTTTAGGCAGGCCGAACTATTTAAGACTTTTCTAAAACAAGCGGTTAAGTGAATAGTTTGGGATGAACATTGTGTGATGATTCTCTATAGATGATGTTGCATGTGGATGGTCGTGAAGTGATGGTTAGAATTCATATGCACGATTGTCGAGTTGATGATCTTCTTGGATTGGTGTTTGTGTGATTCTATCGATGCAAGTTTATAAAATGTGATGGATCTGAGTAATCCTGTCAATGCTAGTCTGTGAATCCGACATCCCGTTTGTGTTAGTTCGTCGGTGAAAGTATATAAATATAGTGCAAGGTGCCCCCGAGATGGGTAGCCTGTTGGTTCAAGTTCGGAATTCTAACAAAAGTGCTCCAGATGCGTGTATTTCTGCAGCGAGAGCCTGTAAATGTTAGAGACAAAAATGAGCTAATACTAAGTTCTCGCTTAGGTCGCATTGGTTGCCGGTTGTGGCGGGATTTCATAAGTTGCATGTGATTTTCACTCCTACAATGGTATTATTAAATATTTGCGAAATATATACTTCTGTACAAATTGAAATTTATATTTTTTTGGTACAGATGTTTAAATTTCTTTAAGTTATTATTTAGCATGCATCATGTACGAGCTTCAGATTATATTGTGGTTATTAACATATTTACAGCTAATGAAGATAAGCATATTGTCACGCCCTCATTTTTCAACTATTATTGTTACAATTTATCATAAATAAACCTCACAAAGCTTACTAACCAACCCAATGTCCCAAATCGTTACATTATATGAAATATCATCGAAAGTCTTACATCAAAATGGACAATTTTCGGCCCGTTACATATATGAAAATGGTTTACCAAACTTAAACGTTTACAATTCTTTTCAAATGAGATGAATAGCTCGAAAATAAGTTATATTACATCCTTCGGAATCAGTTCACAAATATTGGATATCTCCTATCAAAATCTTCGAAACATACATCATGTAGTGTATTTCACGCGCTCCATGCTAATTGCTTGGGACAAAACTTGTAAAATAATAGGGTGAGTTACACAACTCAGTATGAATGTCTACACCAAAATTATGTGATTTATAAAAGATATGACATGTGACGTAAATAATTCATAACGACATACATAAGTTACAATACTAAACCAATGCAATAAAGCATATCAGTGTTCATAGGTTCATCTCAATCCGTTTTTCATTACCGACTCGTTATTCACAACACATATTCATCATCCATTAACCTTTCCACAACATCACTTCATCATCCATTCACTGTTACTCTTTACCAGTTCATTTTCATTTTCAGAACTCATGCTTTCCCATCGGTGTGTTGTGAATCTACTGTTAAGTCAATACTTCTATTCGTACATTCACTCACCAGGTTCTCTCACGTCTCATGTCTCACGAGTATTGTCAACGTGTTTCGTTTCGTTTCGCATCAACGATTTAAGGTCAATCAATAGCTATATGAGGTCCTATCTATTGGTGTTGGTTGCAGGTGTTATCCCAGGCCTTCTGTGCTTCATGGTTACTGGGATCCATGGCTCTTCCTCAGGCTGTTTACCTTCTCTATGGACCAAGCTGGTATCCACTGGCTGGTGATAGGATGTGGAGGCTGGGTGAGTTGGTTGTAGGTTGTTGTTATTAGGCAAGTTAATTAGAGGTATCTTGAAGTTGATCTTGATAATTGTTAGGGAAGGTATTTAAGGTATTGGGTCTATATGTTGGTTGTTTCTGGTTGTTATGGTGGTTTTAGGCGGTTGAGGTGGAGCTGACAGGGGGGGGGGGGGGGGGCAGGGGGGGGGGGGGGGGGGAGATGGATTGCATCGTTGACTTTGCAATCACGATAATCCCAACCTACATCCTTAAGATACCAGTTTAATTCCCAAACTTGGTAGAGAATGAATAGGGCAATGGACTAAGTATAACACTAGGGTGTTGATTAATGTCTATGACTTATTGATCGCCGGTTGTGGCTGGATTTCAAGAGTTGCATGTGATTTTCACTTCCATAATGGTATTATTAAACATTTGCAAAATGTAACACACTGAAAACGTATATTTTTTGGTCCAGATGATTAAATTATTTCTTTAAGCTATTGTTTAGCTTGCATCCTATATATACAAGTTTCGGCTTATGTTTTCGTTATTATTATTCTATTTATAGGTAATGAAAATGAGCATATGAGTTGGTCTCCTGAGGCGGATGAGTAGTTATAGGGCTATATGTAACTTTGTTTGTCAATAGTTTTATTGGGCAATGTGGACCCATATAAGTTGTTTTAAACTTTTTGTTTGATAACTAATGTATTAGTTTGAAAATTTTATTGGTATTTATATTATTGAGAATGATTATTAATTTATTTCCCTATTATTCATGTCCTTAGAGCATGAGGTGACACAAGAGTTGTTCCTCCATGTTTCTCTTTGTCAGTGCTGGTCATGGTAGTTTTTGGAGGTCCTTGTTTTGGATTTTGGGTCTTGGCTTTGGGCCTTATGGCTCCATTTTGTTTCTTCCCCTTCCTTTTCTTTTGCTTTTGCTTTTTAAATAATGCGAGATACCTACCCCTTAGTTTGAGTTAACTTTCTTATAGTTTCTTATTTTGATCTTAATGAACACATTTTTGTTCTACGTCTCCGAGTTTACCGTAACTTTTTTAGACTTTTGGACAAAAAAAAATGAAGAATGTTGTTGTGATGTTTTTGATATAATGTTATTTTCAGTTGATTTGGGGAAAAAAAAAAGTCTCCATTATCAAGTTTTCTTCCTTTTGAGTACTGTTTGTAGGTCTAATATAAATTTGTATGTAGTTTTTTAGAAAAATATATCAATTTGAAACATCTACCGCCAACTAACAGGTTTTCCGATTCAAATAAAAATGATCATATTCACATTTCAGTTTCATAAATTGGGAATTTGTACCGATCAACAAATTATGTTTGATCGATGTAACTTATCGTGTCAATTGATCACTACTTTCTCGCGGTCGTTTCTCAATCAACCATCCTTTTAGCCTCTCTTCAAGTGGCAAAAACAATAGACCGGAAGTCACTCTTTTTCCCTTTGTACATCAAAAACATTTACAAAAATTAGGAAACCCTAAATTACTTCAACATTTCCAAAAGTCAAGAAAAAATAGTTATAAAAAATAGTAGATGAAGTACTCTAGAAAAATAGTTATAAAAAATAGTGAAACTTAGAAGAAGCAGATAAGCAAAACCACATACGTACCTCAGCCATCACAAAAATTTCTGATAAAGTTCCTTTCGGTATTTTAAGAAGCGATAATTCATCACGATCTGAATCTTCATTAATTGTGATGCCGCACGCGGCATGTGTCTTCTTCCTCTTTTTTGAGCTATATTAAAAATGCAAAAGACACCCGATTAATAATGGTAGAATGAGTCAAACAGTAGTACGTTGAGTGTTCTTCTTATCAACTAGATTCAACTAAATAAAATTTGCTTAAAGTCCGTTTGATCTTTATAATATTCTTTTACTCAGATTAATAAATCTTTCTTTGCCAAGCAAAAAAAAAAAAAAACCAAATAAAATTTAAGTATAAGCAATAAAAATTCCCCATGAACACCATGAAAAAAGTTGAAAAATCTTAATCACAACTCTGAGACTACAGTCTCTTGTTACTAAAACAGAAACAAGACAGTGAAAAAAGAGCCTCATCACATTAAAGAATGTTCCAACAACTAGGTGACCGTATTTGTTTTTTCTAAGCAAAAGGAATTTATAAGCTTTGGAAGAGATTACAGATATTAAAAGAAAAGCTGCAAGCACTCGGCATTGCATTGACAAAATACAAATTCCAACTAGGTTGGCACCCACAACACCGACAATCATATGCCGCTTGACCCCGGCCCTAGAGGTTTGCAATGAACATATCGGTGAGAAAACAAACAACAAAAAAACAGGGCATAACCCAACACCTAGAATGCCCCCAAGTAGTTGATAGAAGCTATTTTGTTCCTGCAAAACCTGTGGTTAGCAATAGATTGAAATTTTTTTGTGTTTTTATCTCCTTCTTGCAGCCAGGTAGTTCTAGATCTTTGTCTCCAATATCTGTAGCTCCATCAAATCTGCTACTGAATTTGACTTTTCTTCTATTTCCTACTGACTTTGACTTGACCTGTATCTGCTGCAACGCTGAGGATGAATCAGTGGAGCACCTTCTCTTACACTGCACCTTTGCTTGGAAGGTATGGTGTCGAATTATAGACTTTTGGAATCTCTCATGGGTGGTGCCGAAATCCATTGATCAACTTCTCAACAGTCATCCTCACCCCTTTTTCAACTCCAAAGAGAAGGTTTTATGGACTTCTTCCGTTTACTCCACCATCTGGGAGTTGTGGCTAGCACGCAATAAACGCATCTTCCATAACTCAGCTACTTCGGTGGATGATCTAGCAGATGTCATCAAGTTCAGGGCCTCTTCGTGGGCCAAACTCAAACTCCATATTAATTGTTACATGGCCGGCCTTGGACTTGGTTAGAAATATAGAGAGTCTCAGATCTGTTTTGCGATTCCCCATTTTGTTTGGTGGGAGGTTTGGTTGTAATTTATTTTCCTCATCTTCCCTTAGTTGGCATCTTGCCAACGTTGTTTAGGGATTCAAGTTGTTCTCTTCTTGAATTCCGGCTAATCATTGTACCTTGGTACCTTGATTTTATATACATCAGTTTCGTTTAGCAAAAAAAAAACTTTTATAATAGAAATGATGAGAGGAGGCTGCTCCAGCTCCTGGTGAAGAGCCTCATCATTGCCTTCTCCAAGATTTGAGACAAAACCAGCCATCTCCACACGAATCAAAGTTCTCACAAAAACTTTCGAAGGATAATGCTTGTGCATGGGTGCACTAATCTTCTTACAACTACTGGATTTTATAGACATTAGACATAAATCTAATTGTTGACAAAATCAGCCTTTTATAAGTAGTTTAGGAAACATTGTAATTACTTACAACTAATATTGGATTTTTATTACCTATTTTGCATGAATGGCTTAATTATTACACCAATATTAATTGCATGCAACTCTTACACTTGAAAGATACTAATCTAGTCCGATTCTTAATGAAGATACTAATCTAGTCTGATTCTTTTCCAAGGTTGGACAATTGTCTTTAGATATGATTCTATGGTGAAATTGAATAAGGGCTATCAAAGACTATCTATACTCCAGATTCTGAACATTAAGGATGGCAAGTATCTATTAACTCTATTTATCTATACGTGCATATATACATATACATATACATATATATATATATATATATATATATGTATGTATGTATGTATGTGTATATATGTATGTACGTACACACACATAGCTAGGATCAAAAAATTGGAACACATAGTGCCTTGCACACAACAACCACCCCCCTCCCCCCCCCCCCCAAAAAAAAAAAAAAAAAAAAAACCCCAATTTTATACCGAAAGCTAAGCTGTTACAAAAAAACGAAGACGTTGAGTCATAATTATGTAAGGATTATCTACTCGAATCAATTACCGTTGTCTCTTGAAAAATTCATGCATTGAAGCCATTGATGTGAAATAGGTAATAACAACCCAATAATAGTTCTAACTAAATACATTAATTCTTATTAATTTTTATAGGGCTTATTTGTCACCAATTAGATTTATGAGGAGAATAATGTCTTGCCTTCTAATCTCTATATAAGCCATTAGATGTAAGCAGATTAGTTCAGCCAAGCATTGTCCATCTAAAATTTCATTTGCTCTCTCTCTCTCTCTCTCTCTCTCTCTCTCTCTCTCTCTCTCTCTCTCTCTCTCTCTCTCTCACACACACACACACACACATACACACAAACACACACACATTAATTACCACCCACGAGCCCCTTTGAAAATTAATTTTACCAAAATCATCTTGGCATCGTCTAGCCAGAGGGAAAATTTGATCGGGTAGAGGTAGTTTATGTCTCAAATCTTGGAGAAAAAAATGACGAGGCTCTTCACCAAGAGATGCAGCAACCTCCGGTTGTCATTTCTCTTGTAAAAGTTAATGTGAGCTTCTCCTTCTCTTTTCTGAGAGCAGGTTAAGTTTTGTTTATACCAGACAGAGTTTGAAATGACCCTTGCAACTTTGTTTCAATTCTCAAATATGATTACCGAGTTCTTTCAAAATTCTTTAATGTGATCGATGATCCTTTTTTTTCTTTCTTTTGTTTCCGTTTGAGTAACTAGAGACCGTAGTCTCGTAGTTGTGATTAAGCTTTTTCAACTTTTCATGGTGTTGCTAGCTGGGGAATTTGAGTTGCTTATATCTAAAGCTTATTTGGTTGAATATAGTGGATACGAAGCACACTCAATTGACTAATATTTGATGAACTTTTGTGATTATTAATGGTGTGTCTTTTGCAATTTTAATAGGCCTCAAACAAGGTGAAGAAGACATGCTGTCGGGGACGACATCACAAATGAAGATTCAGATCATGATGAACTATCACTTAAGCTACCATATTTAGTAGAAAGTTTTGTGATGGTTGAGGTATGTTATTTTGTGTATCTTCTTCATCTAATTACTTATTTTTCAAACTTGATTTTACAACCACTTTTCTAGATTTCTTATCGATATATTAGTTTTTGAGTGGAAAAGAGCACTGCGTGATAGGAAGAAAAAGAGACAGATACCTTGGAATTTGAAAGCGATGCAAGATATATACATAGATATCACACAACGAAATATATCTATGTATATATTTGCATAGTTGCCACATTCAAGGTATCTGTCTCTTTTTCTTCCTATCACGCAGTGCTCCTTTCCACTCAAAAACTAATATATCGATAAGTACTCTAGAAAAGTGGTTGTAAAATCAAGTTTGAAAATAAATAACTAGATGAAGCGGATACACAGAACAACATATACCTGGCTCAACCATCACAAAGCTTTCTACTAAATATTCTTTTGGTGGCTTAAGTGATAGTTCCTGATGATCTGAATCCTCATTTGTGATTTCCAAGGTGGCATTTGTCTTCTTTTCCTTGTTTGAACCCTTTAAAAAATGCAAAAGACACGCGATTAATTAATAATTATAGAAGTTCGTCAAAGATTAGTACATTGTGTATGCTTCTTATCAACTAGATTCAGCCAAATAAACTTTAGGTATAAGCTACTCAAAATTTTTCAGCAACACAATGAAAAAGTGGAAAAAGCTTTATCACAACTCTCAGGCTATACAGTTTCTAGTTACTCAAACGAAACAAGAGAAAGAAAAAAGAGCATCATCACATAAAAGAATTTTGAAAGAACTGGGTGACCATATTTGAGAATTTAAACAAAAGGTGCAAGGGTCATTTCAAACTCTATCTGGTATAAACAAAACTTAAGCTGTTTTCGGAAAAGAGAAGGAGAAACTTACATTAACTTTTATAAGAGAAATGACAACCGGAGGTTGCTCCATCTCTTGGTGAAGAGCCTCGTCATTTTTTTCTCCAAGATTTGAGACATAAACCATCTCCACATGATCAAATTTTCCCCATGGCCAGACAATGCCAAGATGATTCTGGTAAAATTTTCAAAGAGGCTCGTGGATGGTAATGTGTGTGTGTGAGAGAGGGAGAGAGAATGAAATTTTAGATGGACAATGCTTGGTGATGAACTAATCTTCTTACATCTAAGGCTCATATAGCGATTATAAGGCGGAACATTACAGCTGTCTACATAAATCTAATTAGTGACAAATAAGCCTTATATGGATTATAAGAATCAATCTAATTAGTTACAACTATTATTGGGTTGTTATTACCTATTTCACATCAATGGCTTAAATGCATGAATTTTTATGAGATAACGGTGATTGGAGTATATAATCGTCCCATAGAGGCATTCCTTATTTAAGTTGAATTTATCTATGTTTTAAAGAAACACCATTCAGTTAACATTGCATAGCAAGATGTCAGGACCATACAACTTTATACATGCATGCTCATAAATTTCTCTTTGCATCAAGTACAAATCCTTTGCATTCACAAACATATAGAAGTGCTAAAAAGAAATGGATATGGAATCAAGCATAACAAAAGCTAATTTATAATTTATAAATATCAAGTTTTGGATTGGTTAATGAAGCAAATAGACTAAACCACATATACCTCAACACACACAAAAATATCTGCTAAATAACCTTTGGGAAGCTTACATGCATGATAGGTCATGATCATCCAATCTTCTTTGTAGTCCTCTAAGTCAGGAGTCCGGTGTCTTCTTCTCCTACTTGATGTAAAAAGAACACGGTAAGCATATTAGTAAATTCGAACAAAGGTAATTCAAAACCCCACCTGGTGTAAATAAAGATAAGGTGCCTTAGAGAAGCGAGTGAGAAGCTCAAACTTACTTTTATGAAAGAGAGTGAAGAGCCTCATGATTTTTCTCTTAAGGATTTGTGACATAAGGAACATTATCCATACCACTCAAGTTTTCACTGTGGCTAGAAAGATGGGGAGAGATTTTTTTTGCTTGGAAAAAAGAAATTTATTAATCTTTGAAAGTGAATACAAAGATCATCTGCTCTTTAGAACCCAATTAGGTTAGTTCTTTAGAACCCTAGAATCATTTGTTGCTAAGGACCTGAAAGAAAAATAGGAGGGTGGTAAGGTACCAGCCAGGCACAAGTAACTTGGACAGGCCGAACTAGGGTGCAATTTATGGTGTTGATGAACAATGCTATGTGACAAACTACTTTGCTTATATTTGAAGGTTTATATAGAGATCAGAAGGAGAATTTAAGAATCTTTTGAAACCATTGTTTTGGTACATTCATGAGGGACAAATATGGGCATTTTAGAATCAATATAATCAAGTTTAATGACTGGTGGATTATTGTTACCTTTTCCACAATTATGATTTAGATCCACAAGACTAAGCATTTTAGAAATATAGTTTATACTAGCTGTCATGCACGATCCAATAGGACCGATTTCAGCCAGGCACAAGTAACTTGGACAAGCCGAACTAGGGTGCAACTTATAGTGTTGATGAACAATGCTATGTGACAAACTACTTTGCTTATATTTGAAGGTTTATATAGAAATCAGAAGGTGAATTTAAGAATCTTTTGAAATCATTGTTTTGGTACATTCATGAGGAACAAATATGGGCATTTTAGAATCAATATAATCAAGTTTAATGACTAATGGATTATTGTTACCTTTTCCACATTTATGATTTAAATCCACAAGACTAAGCATTTTAGAAATATAGTTTATCCAAGCTGTCATGCACGATTCAATATGACCGATTTCAGCCAGGCACAAGTAACTTGGACAGGCCGAACTAGGGTGCAACTTATAGTGTTGATGAACAATGCTATATGACAAACTACTTTGCTTATATTTGAAGGTTTATATAGAGATCATAAGGTGAATTTAAGAATCTTTTGAAATCATTATTTTGGTACATTCATGAGGGACAAATATGGGCATTTTAGAATCAATATAATCAAGTTAAAATGACTAATGGATTATTGTTACCTTTTCCACAATTATGATTTAAATCCACAAGACTAAGCATTTTAGAAATATAGTTTATACTAGCTGTCATGCATGATCCAATAGGACCGATTTCAGCTTCCCTCTAAGGATAAGAAGCAAAATCATGTCTAATGACTATGAATACTTATCACACATTGGATAACTACGATTTAAATGCACAATTATTTTAGAGATTTTGGTAATTGATGTGAATTGATAACGCCAATATTAACTAATTATTACACGCAACACACTTTAAACGTGTTGTGAAAGAACCACTTAAATTGAAATATTTGGGTCTTTAAACACGAGATTATGGTGAAATATAGTAACGGCCATTAAGAGCTATTTACACCCCGTATTTTGATCATTACAGAAGAATATTGTATAAGTTGCTACTATTGTCACACACCGAATAGAGGGATGATCGGCTGTGAACTATAAGGCCTCAACCCGGGAAACATGTAACCTCAAAAGAATAACAAAGAAATAAATAATTTTGAACGCCTAATTAATGACCCAAAATTCAATAAACCCAAAGACAAATATTTTGAACATAAAACTCCTAAGCATTGTGAGGGTTTTTTTTTAATGATAAATTGTGATTATAATATGTTGAAAAATGAAAGCGTGACATGTCATGTTGTGTCAACGTAAGGGCCTAGAATTTTTTTCATTTTTATATTGGTAACCCGGAACTCATGTATAGCGTGTTGGTTGCGTATATTACTTGATTTAGAGCACTTATGTTATATTGTGGCTTTGGGGTCTAGTTTGTAGTATGTTTAATTGAGGGAGGGCGTTGAGGTCTTTTAGTAACCCACCCTTTTTATCTAGAAATATGATTTTGTGTTTAGAAACATAAAGCATTTCTCTCTATAAATTTCTTCTTCATCCTCTCCCTTCTCTCTAGTGCTCTCACCGCTAAACACTTGATCTACACACATTTTCGCGCCAATTCCTCCTAGAACCCGAGTATTTATGTGAAAGATCTAGGCGAAATTTGAGGTAGATGGAAGAAATTTTGAGTTGGAGTTGAGAGAGAGGGTAGAACGTGTGTGTGTGTGTGTGATAGAGACAGAGAGAGAGAGAGAGTTTTGTGGTTATGCTTCCAAAGTTTTCATTTATATTTACCAAAAATCCAACCACCAAATGACATTTACCCTCTTGACATATGCAACATGCTACTAACAAGTCCCTTGACTAACATTCCAATACTCCAAGGCCCAAAATCATTTAATATGCTTAAGTTAATGCCACAATAATAGTCCGAATAGTGATTAGAAAATCAAAAAACATTCGAGTCTCTACATCGATCCTTCATCCCGATCCTAAATTAGCACTGACTAATTTAAAATGAAAGCTAAAATTACTTGCACGATATTAAATCTTTAGGGTTTGAATTAGTAGCCACCAATATGATCAATTTTGTATTGTATCATTATAAAGTGAGAACGAGATGGCTAAAAGATCACTAAGTAATTAGATTTAGTTGTCCCATCCTTTCAATTTGCCTTCATATATAACTCCACTTAAGTTTATCTATAGTATTAATGAGAAGGGGGTGTCGATCATGAAGATGGTTGGATAACATGCTTAGTACTGTTTAATAAGAGAAATTATATAACCATGGGGCTAGAGTAGAAATTACAAAACTTTTTACATGTTGTTTACTTCCTAATTTGCACGCTAATAGAAAAGGGACGTGTGATACTAATTGGTGGGTATGCACAAATACGATTAAGAGGCATGGGTAATAGCGAAGCAGCATCAATTTGACATTCAAGGGCAGTTATTAAAACTGTTCCAGGTCCCCATACATAAAGGAGATGAAGTGATGTCATTCTACCTTCACGGGCAATTATTAAACTGCTAGGTATCCTACACACAAAAGAGTAGAACATGGAGGAACATCACCATAAGCAGTTGCAGAAAAAATAGAAAAATCTGGAGAAGTTGTTCTGTATAGATAGTCATGATCTGGCCCTGTTTTGGAGGAAAAGAACTTGTTCAAATTTAAGCGAAAAACTTATAAGAGTTGTGGAAAAATAACTAAGTGTTGAAGGTCGCCTATAAATATGAGGGATAACTCAAGAAGAGAGAATCCACCCCCTCCCCGGCCCACCAAAAACTAACCATTTTCCTATTTACTTTTAGTTTCTTTCTAAGTTCTTAGTGGATGCATAGTTGTATCTCTAGTTCATAGCTTTTGTTGTACCAGAATAGTCTTGTTTGAAACAATTGGATCTTTCTTCTGACTTCTCAAACGTAAGTGTGTCACAAAGTTTATCATTCGAATTGACGTTTCATTTCACTCTCTTTTGACTTTTTAACTATTCATCTTCTGATTTTTTATTTGATTTTCACATGTCAACACTTAAGATTCTTTTTTTTTTATTTGAGATAAGAAAACAGATAACACAAACATCTAGTAGTTATTTATTATTAATTATCATATTTAATTTTTTTGAAAAGAACAATTATAGATTTTTTCTGACATATTCACACAATTTTAGTTCTGGATAAATATTTGAACCAACACATACATACTTAACGTTAACTAATGGTTGACTACTAATTTGGATCTATGTGATGCAATTTCAAATCTTAGAAAGAGTGCGTCATTTCATGGAATGTTGGGAAATGGTGTACACAAAACAAATCCCATGCACGGTGCTTATTAAAATATTTTTTTAATGGAGCTAAGTTGAGTTTAGATTAAATTATTTTTTTTATTAAACTTAGTAGGTATGTTTTGATGTTGCAGAGTAGTTTTTTTTTAACTAATTTTTTTCATTTTTTGATTTATTTTAGTTTTTAATAAGGGAATTTATAAAATTAGAAAAATTATAATTATAATTAAAAAATCTAAATAAGACGACGATAAAATCACTACAAATATCAAGATGAATTTTTTAAAAAAAATTAATATGAATTTAGTAATATATTTAGAAATAATAAAAACAATTTTTGTCATTTTTATTTATTTTATTGTTTAATAAGGGAAATTATAAAATTATAAAAATTATAATTAAGACTAAAAAAATTTAAATAAGACGACAATAAAATCACTAAAAATATTAAGATGAATTTTTATTTTTTTAAAATTAATATGAATTTATTAAAATATTTAAAAATAATCGAAACATCGAAAATAATAGGAAAAAAAATTTGGCTTATGGACCTAAATTGTCCAAGGAATTATAGACGCAAGGCTACATATAATTTATGTTGGTGGCAATGGCGGCGTCTTTTCTAATGTACTACAAACAGTGGAAATGTAAAACAAAAGCAAACCACACCATTGGAGAATGTTAAATTTTTGGAACACCCCTAAACTATCACTTATTCCCGTTGTTTTTAAGATATATCACTTTAACCCCTAGTTATTGAAATTTGTGGCCCAAGTGACTCCGATAATAGAAATAACAAAAAGACTATAATACCTTAATACATATACAAAATACTCAAGTTATTTTTAGTCGCAACTCCTCAAATGATGGTCTTTTTACTCCCACTTTGATGGATTCTTTTGTTCTAAAACCCTAATTTCTTAAGCCTTATGCTCTCTTTTACTCCATCCCACGTCATTGTAACTAATTCCGATTCAATCGGTGAAAATAATTGATTGAAGTTCTAGTTTAGTCTTTCTGCAATTGTCAATCTAAAGGCTTAAAATTGAAAATTCATAGTCAAGATTGGAAGTTACTTAGGTATGACTATTTTATCTTCATACTTGGTTAATTTTTGAGACGTTTTTTAATTTTAAAACCAACATGTGTATGTATTTGACATTCCGAGTTAGAGTTCGTAAATGGTAATCGTAGAAATTGAAGTTTTGGTAATTTTTGTATAACATAGCCATATTTTGATATTATTTTGCAAGGCTAACGTGATTCACATAGTTTATGTGCTATATGAGAATCCTTTCATATTCCATTCTTCTAGGTCGCACAGGAAAATCTATTCAAATGAAATACCTGCAACTATTTTTGTTTTGACAAAAAAAAAGAGAGCAACTTTCATACGAACAAGGAAAAAAAATGAAATAAATAAGTTAAAGACATAAATGTATCAACACAATATATTCACTATTTTAGTACCTTATAGTTAATACATTCCAAAAGTCTTCCACCTAAGTTGTGCATGGTTGTGAAAATCCTTAATAGAGCTCTAAACTCACAATCACACAATATTTTTCTTTTTTGAGTTGTTATGTAGTTTGAGCTTGACTTTGTGATACTATTTGTCATGGTTGTAGTGAACGAGATGAATTACTAAAAATATAAAAGAAATGATGCAGAAAAACACAAGGCATGTAGTATTTAAACGGCTAGGTAAAGTTTCCTTAGAAAACAAGGACAATATGGGGGCATCAATAAGAATTGTTAGGTTGTTTGTTACTTTTGTTGTCAATGTTCTCACTGTTGACAAAGAAAGGGCAAAAGTGATACACTAACATAGTTGAGGGGTAAACGTGCTACAACTTGAACATGAGGGGAGTAAAGTGATACGTACTGATAGTCAAGGGGGTGTTTCCAAAATTAAAAGCCGAGAATGTTGTGTCCCCATAGTTCACTGATGATGGTTCCAGATTGGTGAACCGCCTCTTGGGGAGAGAGAGAGTGAGGGGGAAGCAATCTAGAGAGAGAAAGCTTAATGCCGAATGACGAAGTTAGGGTTTCCTAACTGCTTCGACTGTTATATACATGTAAAGTTGCAGGTATATATTAGTAGACAGTATTGAACTGATTCAGCGCTGGGGAGTGAGGGCACTCGAATCAGAGGCTGTTGTGCGACGATTGGCTTCGGTTCATTTTCAGAATGGAGATTGATTCACCTCTTGATGTTAATGGCCTTTCGCCTCGGGATCGTATCGTTCAGGTACACAGCTCAATTTTCTACCCTTCCGACTTTCATGTATTTGGTTGCAGAGGAAAAAGTGGTTGTATATTCATCTGCTTTCGATTGAAAAGCTTTTACTTGCTCGTTGTTTTTCCTTTTGGTAATTTGCTGATTCTTTCTGGCAAGCTGAAGGAAGTTTAATTGCTGATTTTTTTTTTGTTATTTTCTCGGATTATGTAAATAGTATTGTGGGAATTATTCTAGTTTGCGGGAAATTTCCTCGTTTATAATCTTTGCTTTTCAGAAGCGGCGGATTTGTGATTCATGGGTACTTTTCTTTGCTTCGTGTATTTAGGCTTGATATATCTTATACATTTTGCCCCTCATTTTAGTGATAGTTTCTGAGTTATCAGACCAATTCAAAGCATTATCTCTCGATATCGGAATTGCCTGCATGAATTATTTTTTGCCATTTTCCTCTGTCAAGGACTTTATAATCGGTTTCATATATGCGTATGTTATTGTACTGCGTTCTATTAACAGAAATCTTATTGTTGCGGGTACTGGCATGTTATTTGATATCAAACCAGCATAGTTTATAAAGTAGCTTCCGAGTTACTTTCGATAAAAGAAGGTAGTTAACGAAGTTTTGACGTTCAGATTTTTCATTGACATTTGTCGAGAGTCTAAGACATACCAACACACATCCCTCCAATCCAACCCACACTGACACCCCTTTCCAACTTTTTTTGTTCGTTCATGGAGAGATGTTGCAGGAAATACTATTATGATTAATCATTTGAATGAAAAAGCAGAAGGGGAAATAGAAATTGTACCAGACCAACAAGCATGTCGTTGCTGATAATTTTCACAGTGGTTTGTATGGAAAGGGGAAAATAGAACAGTCAATTACATTTTGTTTGTGTCCGATTATCTGATATGCATTTCCGTGCAGTGTTAAAATTTAGACTGGAGCTTTCTAAACAATCTATATATGTCTCCATAGTGGTTCGGGTGAATATATACATGAATATTTACATGAGTCATGACTGTTTGAGCTTTTCTATCCGTTTGCATGTGTAAGTTGTTTTCTTGACTTTCTTGTGATTTCTTAGGTGTAATTTCAATGCCAATGCCCCAACAAATTTGGATCAAGTATTGTTGATGGTAATGGACATTCTCATTTTGTGTTGTATTTCATTGCAGGCACTTTCAGTACAAGGTGTTCCTGCTGAGAATCTGGAGAAGCTTCAGGCTGGTCTAGTTGCTTTTCTGAAAGATAATAAGTTCCTTAAACCTGATATGGTCTATGCTATCTTATATACTGGTGATGAAGCTGAGGAGACTGTGACCAGAAGCCTTACAGATCATTTTGAAGAAAGCATGGTTTGGTTGCAGTGGTTGATGTTTGAGGGTGAACCTGCTTCTGCGTTGAAGAAACTAGCAAAAATGAGTGTTGGCCAGCGTGGTGTTTGTGGGGCTGTGTGGGGAAACAATGATATAGCATATCGCTGCAGAACATGCGAGCATGACCCCACCTGTGCAATTTGCGTTCCTTGTTTCAAGAATGGGAACCACGCGGACCATGATTATTCTATTATATATACAGGTGGTGGTTGCTGCGATTGTGGAGATGTGACTGCTTGGAAACGTGAGGGTTTTTGTTCGAACCATAAAGGTGCTGAACAGATACAGCCCCTCGAGGATGAGTTCGCAAACTCTGTAGGACCTATTCTTGATTTGCTTTTGAGCTGTTGGAAGGATAAGCTGATGATAGCAGAAACACTGTCTCAACAAAGTTCTGGAACAGATGAACATGTTGCAGAGTTCAGAAAGGTTGCAGATGGTCTCACATCTGCTGCGGTGAAGATGCTTTTGCAGTTTTGCAATTATAGTGAAAGTTTGTTAAGTTTTATTGCTGGGAGGATGTTTTCTACAGTTGGTTTACTGGATATTCTGGTGAGGGCAGAGAAGTTCTTGAGTGATATTGTCGCGAGTAAGCTCCATGAGTTACTTTTGAAATTGTTGGCTGAACCTTTGTTCAAATATGAGTTTGCATTGGCCTTTCTTAATTATTATTCAACTTTTGTCGGTGATGCCGTAAAAGAGTGTAATGATATGGTTTTTAAGAAGTATCTGCTACAGTCAACTTTCTCTGTGCAAATTTTCACTGTGCCCACTCTAACTCCACGCCTGGTGAAAGAAAAGAATCTCCTGGTTTTATTGTTGGGATGTCTGGGAGAGATTTTTAATGCTTGTGCTGGAGAAGATGGACGGTTACAGGTATTTAGCTGATTTTTATTTCTTTCCAGTGCATTTGATGATTTATTACACACTCCCAAGGGCTGCATTATTGGGAGTCCTTAAACTTGCCATTCTTCATTTCGTACTCCTATTGTAGTCTAACAACTTCTAATGATTCATGTAGTTTTATTTCTTTGTTTAGTGAGTAGAAAGAAGTTACTCTTCATAAGAGAGTATGTTTTAATGTTGGATATGTTTGACCACCCCAATAGATTTCGAACGGGAATCTATATGGCTAAGGCATTTGTGTCTAGATATGCGTGCCCCATTGGTAGGTTGCTTTTCCCACCAAAATTTATTAAGAAGACAGCTCTAATTTTAATTCAAGTACAATAGCAGTTGGAGTTCAGATTTTCTCTTCAAGGACCAAAAGGCTTCGTCGTGTAATTCTAAATCCAATTCTTTACGTAATTCGAAAAATGACAATCTGTTGTGAGTTTAGTTTACGGAAATCATATAAATGTGAAGTTGAAGTCAAATCTTGAGAAGGTCTTAGGTTTCGATTGAATTCATAATGATACCCGCTATGACTACCAGTCCTAACCTATGTTGTACAGTATCGGGTGCGGGTATCGGGTGTGGATGTATACTAAGGTTTCGGATACCTAAAACTTAAAAATAGAGGATTTGTAGGTATGGATCCAAATTTAGATAAGGTGTGGTGATTCGTCATATATATTCTTGAAAATGCATACCAGACTTCAATCTGTTCAAAAGAATAACCCTATATATGCGATACGGCATATAGCCACCTATTATATTTTTCATGACACTATCATTTGACCAAAACATTATTGCGGCCCAAGCACTTCCAAATATAATAAGACTTTAAATGATACTAATCGCTCAACCCCATTGTAATTTCATCTTGCAAAAAGAAAGACAGCAGCAAACGCGTGGACTATCTCTTTCTTCTTCTTCATAGAAGGATCCGGTGTGGATTCCACACCCACGTCCGTGTCATGTCGTGTCGACACAGGTGCTTCCCCCAAAATAGGGTTTTCATGCAACGTAGGTCCTAACTCCTAACAGTGTCACCAAGAAATTATATACAATTGAATTCCGCGCCTAATCTATCTTCATCCAGCATGAATTGTCTTGATGTTATCTAGGCAAAACTCGTCAGACTTTAGTAGTGACTGTCTCGAAATGCAATCACATAATAGCATGAAAACTGTATGTATTTGCAATCACAGAAAAACAAACACATAATCACTAAATTGGGAAAATAATCTTGATTTGTAAAAACTAGTCTAAAGTTCTGCAATCCTCGTTTGGATAGTTCAAATCCTATACTAAGACAATACTATGGTTAGTACCTAATTAGGGTTTCATTTACACCCCAGTAGAGGAAGATCAGCCGCTCATGGTGATGGAGAAATCCGATTTTCACGAGATTCTCTATGGAAAGCCCCTTAGGTATCTTGCTCTTATCTTGCTTTTTTTTTACCCCCCTCAAAGTTTGAGCAATCCTAAAAAATTAGGGTTTCCTTCTTCTATCTCTAGGTCAAATTCCCTCGGAAAAAGCATAAAAATAAAACTTTGGTGTGTTCCACTGGTAGAAATTACACTTATCACCATGAACTTCTGAAAGTTGACCTATTGATCCACAAACTTCCAGAACTTCCACTTTGACCCCTGAACAGCTTTCAAACCTTCCAAAAGAATCTAACACACCACACCATGAGCTCCAGTGATCTAGAAACATAAAAACGGAAAAACAAGTAACATGTAACTAAGATATAAGGCTTACAAGTGTAGTTTGATGGGTGTACGTGTAAACATTTTGGCACTTATCATCTGTTATTTCTTTCTGTTGCCTTACGCTTCACTACTGCCTAAGGGCATGTTTCGAATCCGAGGTTTTAATTCTGCTGCTGATACATCACTTCCCAAATGCTTGAATTTTGTAGGGTATAGTATTTGTTTTTGGTTATTGTCGTGTGTTGTTTGTGGTGTTTAATACCTGTGACGAAGTGGAGAAGAAGCAATTCTTGGCCCTTAAAAATGTTGGAAAGACCACTCCATTACAAACTCAAAAGTTTGTTACATCTGAATCCTCTACCAGGAAGGACAAACATAAGTTCCTGTAAAGGGAAGGACTGAACCCCAAAAGTAGTTGCTTTGTCAATCTAGTGCAACTTCTTCTTTGGGCATTTACCGTTATCTTGTAATTTTTCTCTTTGAAAAACTCAAGCAAATTTTCTGATGTTCTCAATATGGAACTTTTTTTGGATGGAAATATTACATGCATAGTTATAGTAGGTGGTGCTTCTCTTATTTTAATATTCCATGGCTTACCTGTACGAAACTCAGTGAGTTAGGAAGGATTGGTTGATGAGGTATAAACCAAAGGCTGAACCTTAATATACCTCAAAACTGTACTTTTCGTTATGGAGATATATATTGGCAGCTGCAGATCATTTGATTGGATTGAAATTTACAATGAGTATGCTTGACGAGTTTAAGTTTTAATGATTGGTAACTAGCAGGATTCATTCTGTAGCAGATATTTTACAAGGTCAACTTGGATTACCCCTGAAAAGCTATTTTTAACAAAGTAAAGATCCTGTCCAACTTCCCCAATAATGTATGTTGACCATAAGACTTATGTCCCATTTCGAAATCCCTTGACACCAACTTTAGAAACTACTGAAGTACTGAAAGTACCGTAAGTAAAGAAAGCTAAACAAAATAACTATTAAAATTAAAATTTCACCAATTCTATTCCTGCATCACATCATATATACTCCTTTATTTACACCAAATTCACTGATTCCATTCATGACCACATCATCTGTACTCTATTAATGCCAGCTTTGAATGGACCATTATCTTATGTTGGTTAAACGTATATATTACTTACAGCTGAATAACAGTCACTTGATACATTTCTGTTGCTTTCTGCCATCACTGGTCCTTTTATTTTGCCTAAATCTAGAGAAAGATGGAAATAACTGAACAATAGTGGTTAACCCAGAGGTCCCAGATGCTCTGTTCTGAACAGAAATAAGTGTACAATTTGAAGAGCATTTGAGTTTCAAGATGACTTAGTATGATTTATGTGTTACAATGCGCACATGTTCTAATGAGTGGCAGTTTATGGATTGAGTAGGCCTGAGTTAATAAATTTATCTTCTCTCAGTATTTTATTCCATTGTTTCATTTCATTCGTGAATGTTGTCTTTCTTTGTCCTCCCATTTGATATTTAGAGCTAGATGGTTGATTAGAGTCTATTGCAGGTTACCAAGTGGGGTAATCTGAATGAAACAACTCTTCGAGTGGTTGAAGATATTCGATTTGTCATGAGCCATGCCGTAGTATCTAAGTATGTAACCCATGATCGGCGAGATATCTTAAGGATGTGGATGAGAATGTTGGCTTTTGTGCAAGGGATGTACCCTCAAAAGAGAGAAACTGGCATTCATGTCGAAGAAGATCTGGATAATATGCATTTGCCTTTTGTTTTAGGCCACTCTATTGCGAATATCCATTCTCTCTTAGTTGCAGGCGCTTTTTCTGTCTCCAGTGCAGAGGAGATGGATGATGAAATTCTTTCCAACACATGTAAACAAGATTGTGATGATCGAGATAGCCCAAGACATGCAAAAGTAGGAAGGCTTTCGCAGGAAAGCTCTGTTTGTGGTGCAACAGGGAGGAGTGGCACATTATGTTCTGCATCCAAGGTTGCTGAAGCAAAGTCCGATATATTTGCAATTCAGCCATCTGTTGGATCATTAGTATTTGAGTGTTTGAAGGCTATTGAAAATTGGTTAATCGTGGATAATACATCAGGAAGTCTTAGTGTCTTATCACCTAAAACAGCCAACATGTCAGGGAGCAATTTTCTTGCATTCAAGAATACTTTTTCAAAGTTTAGGAAGGGAAAATCTATTTTTAGGTCTTCTAATGCACCTTCAGCCAGCGGTAAACTTATGAGTTCAAGCGGAATTCAAGGTGGGGACTTTTCTTCAACAGCTCATAGTGGATTCCCTATTGGTATTGAATTAGAAAATGGACAAGTAGTAGGACAGGATGCTAGTGTTCCTGGTTTTGATGAAAGTGCAATGGAAGGAGAATATACTACTGAATTAGAATCTCTACGTTTTCTGACTCTGCCAGATTGGCCAGATATAGCATATGATGTTAGTTCGCAGGATATATCTGTTCATATCCCTTTACATCGATTGCTGTCATTGGTTTTACAAAAAGCATTGAGAAAAAGTTTTGGCGAGTCCTTGTTGCCAGACATCACTAGTTTCGGATCTGCAAATTCATCATCTGCTATATACCAGGATTTCTTTGGGCATGTCCTCGGAAGGTGCCACCCATATGGGTTCTCTGCCTTTGTTATGGAGCACCCTTTGCGGATTAGAGTATTCTGTGCTGAGGTTCGTGCTGGAATGTGGAGGAAGAATGGTGATGCTGCCATATTATCTTGGGAGTGGTACCGTTCAGTTCGCTGGTATGTTTGAATTTTGCTTTTTGTCATACATGTAATTCTGTAAACGAAATATCTGCTCCTTGTCTGTTTTTCCAGGATTGTTTGTCCTTATGAAGATGTCTTTGTGGATTGCTTATTGCAGGTCTGAGCAAGGTTTAGAGCTGGATCTACTCCTGCTGCAGTGCTGTGCTGCTTTAGCTCCAGCGGACCTTTATGTCAGTAGAATTCTAGAGCGTTTTGGGTTGTCTAGTTACCTCTCCCTGAATCCTGAACAGTCTAGCGAGTATGTTTCTAATCTTTCCATATCTTTTCTTGCGGTGAAGTTTTCTCCTCCTTTTTCTTAAAATGGACAGTATTCCATGTCGAGAATTGAAGCATGCTCCTGCAAGTTGTATTACTAGTTTACTACCTAGTTTTACATTCTAATTTGTCAAATACCACTTTTCATATGTGACCTTTTGACTTTGCTTTTGTGCCCTGAAATTCATGGAATTTCCTTTGGCCTCTGCTTACGTGTACATAGCTTGTCGTGGGCCCTCTCTTCATTTTTTTCCTCGGTCATCGTCGCATTTTATTTTGAACTGATAAGATAATACATTTATTGGGCAATGCACATAACTTTATGCTCACATTAGCCCAATACTCCTGCGAAAACTTCTCATTTCTGTTGCCCCTCCAAGCTTTTTTGTGTATTGTTACAAAAATCTGTCCTGTTCTATCATCTGAATGCTGCACCACTGAGTTTAGCTCAATAACTGCATGTATGTTAAGATGACCACGTGAGTATATCATTTGAATTCTGCACCACTGAATTTATCTCCAGGGGTCAATTTTGCTAAGAACCAAGATATACTCATTGCAGGTTCCATTCCTCATGTAACCTCACGCAGCTCAATTGCTACTACTCTCTACGTCCCTTAAGCTTTAGTCCATTTTTCTGTTTTGGTAGGTGCCATAATATTTGTCCACTTTGAAAAGACAGTAAGAGAAATTCGGTGTCAATCTCTTTTGCCCTTCTCTTTTGCATTGATGTGACAGCTCCAATGATCAAAAATATTTTTTGGTAAATTAACTTGCATTTAAGCAAAACAAACAAGGAACAAATGGCCTATGCCAATACAGACAACCAGGTATTACCATATTAGAACCTGGGCACTAACAAGTAACAACCACCAAGTATAAGTACCTGGCATCAACACCAACAACCTAACACATCTAAAAGGAATAGCAGGTTGCACTGTCCTCGAAGCCTGGCAAGCTGATTTGGCAGGGTAAACCCCATCCCCAGTTACATTTCAAAGCACAGAGTCAGGCTGGTCAGTGTGAGGGGTGAACTCTGTTAGTGTCTGAGCCACAATTTCCCTAGTATTTGTGTTCCTAGGTTTAGGCAGTCTCTACAAGCTGTGGTTTATAGTAGACTCCACCTTGGCCGACAAGGATCTTCGCAGATTAAACACAACAGACTTCCCAAACAACTTGTAAAACGGCCCAATGGGATGCCAGATATCCAACCATAAGAAGGTAGAATTCCCATTACCAATGATTCACTTTATCCAAGATTGAACAATGTCCCTAAGCTTAAAGAATTTCCTAATGATCCAAGGTTGAGAACCATTTCTGTATTAAATTTCAAACTACAGGCCATTTTGGGAACTTATATTCTGGATCAAGGAGTAGTTGCAGTTTTTCTTCTTGAGTTTTTCTGATTTTGTTCATTTACGTCATGTAGAAGTAGAGTAGAGATGCGGATGGAAAGCGAGAAGCATGATTGAAACAACTGTAGCTTTCAATTTGTAAATAGGCTTTTCTACATGTTACTATGTAACCCTTGGTCATTTCTGCATGATCTATTTTGCCATTATGTCCGTCATGAGATTCAAGAACCTTCTGTAGGTGAGAGTTTCCTGTGTCCAGCCCAGTCAGCAGGGAATGAGAAAGATAGATCTAGAAGGGCTATAAGAGAGGGCTCTCGATTTCACATCTATGTTTGAAATTATTTCTTATAAGCTTGTATTTTTAAACTATCTATTACAAAGTTAGTGTGACCTATCTCATTGCCATCACTTGGGTGGTCATTGTCATTAATTTGTTCATTGTTAATGTGAGATAAGCAGAAGATGGGTTGAACATAACTTGCTAAGGGTGTTGAATAGAAATTGCCAATTCAAGGTTACAGGAATTGGGATTCAGTGGATCCTGATGTATACATAATCTTTTGGTGCATCTTGCCTGTTGCTATCATCTGCGCCTTAGTCTGTTAAAGAATCTGGAGTGTTGTTTTGCTGAGGATATGGAAGGAAATTGATTAAATAATATTTTCCAGGTATGAACCAGTTCTGGTGCACGAAATGCTCACTCTTGTTATACAGATAGTAAAAGAAAGGCGATTTTGTGGTCTGACAACGGCTGAGTCTTTGCAACGAGAGTTAATTTATAGGCTAGCTATTGGAGATGCTACCCACAGTCAATTGGTGAAATCACTGCCACGTGATCTTAACAAAATTAAACAGCTTCAGGAAATTTTGGATACAGTAGCCTCATACTCCAGTCCATCTGGCATGAATCAGGTTTGGTTTGGCGCCTGCCCTTGTATCTAGGTTTTTTCAATTGACATACTTTTTGAATAATTACTTTCAAATTGCTATATTTAGGGCATTTATAAACTGCGATTGCAATATTGGAAAGAGCTAGATTTGTATCATCCTCGTTGGAACTCAAGGGACTTGCAAGTTGCAGAAGAAAGGTACTTCCGCTTCTGTGGGGCTTCCGCGTTGAACACTCAGCTTCCCAAGTGGTCTAAGATTTTTAAACCTCTCAGTGGAGTCGCCAGAGTGGCTACCTGTAAAATGGTCCTCCAAATTGTTCGTGCTGTGTTATTTTATGCTGTTTACCCTGATAAGGCAACCGCATCGCGTGCACCAGATGTAGTTCTGGTAACGGCATTGCATTTACTCTCATTCGCATTGGACATCTGTTTTTGGCAGAGGGAATCTGGTGATCGATTGTGTTACATAGACGATTCGATTCCCATTATAGCTTTTGCTGACGAAGGAGTATGTACTAGATCTGGTGATCAGAGTTTGTTATCGCTTCTTGTGTCATTGATGAGGATGCATAGGAAGGATAAACCAGACAACCTTCTCGAAGCTGGTGGTTTCAACCTTTCTTCTTTGGTTGAAAGTTTATTGAAGAAGTTTGCCGAGCTTGACTCTGCATGTATGTCTAAACTCCTCAAGCTTGCACCTGATGTAGTCAATCATCTCTCACATTCTGGTCCAAATGGTGGTGTTGGTTTTGGGGGTTCGACTTCTGAAGGTGATAAGCGCAAGGCCAAAGCTCGAGAGAGGCAAGCTGCCATATTGGTAAGATCTCATTCTATATCTTTTGTAGAGGTTGCTCTGGGAGATTTTGGCAGAGAGCGTATCACTGTTTTTAGAAATTTTGATAGAAACTCTTTAAGAGTTCAGTTAGAAGATCAAGTTTGCTCGAGTCTCTGGACCAGTTTCTTTCTATTTATATGAGTTCAATTCCTCAGATGTATGAGGCATGGATTATTAAGTCCTTTTTTATGTGAATATAAACCTAAGACATGCTAGTGGTTCGTTTTTATTTTTTAATGTTCCTCTTTCAGTACACAGATGCTTGAGAACTGAACCAAAACTGTCCTAGTTCAGGATGGATCGATCAGTGTCTGCACCAGATCTAGTTAAACTCCTATTTGGAAGTGACTTTCAAAAGATCCTTGTCTTTGATGCAGGAAAAAATGCGGGCCCAGCAATCCAAATTTTTGGCAAGCATTAATTCTTCTGCAAATGATGGATTGGATGGTTCAAAAAGTAGAGAAGCAGGATGCCCCTCTGACATCAGAATTGGTCCAGGAGACTCCACACAAGATGTCTGCTCTCTTTGCCATGATCCAAATTCTAAAAATCCTCTTTCTTTTTTAATTCTTCTCCAGGTAAGTGACTACCTGGTCTGTGCTGACTGTTTCCTGGCTTTAGTTGTAGTCCTATTATCTGACTTGGTTTATTTCACTCTGAGCTTCAATTGTCATTATTTGTCTGTTCTGACATATGCTCATATTGATGTTTTTATCTGTTTTCTTGAAACAAGAAATCCAGGCTTCTGAGTCTGGTTGATAGAGGTCCTCGATCATGGGATCAAGATTGCCAATCAGATGAGGATCGTTTGCCTATCCATTCCAACAAGATGGGCCTTCCATCTGGTAGGGACGGTGGCACAAGCAGTTCAGTGCCGATTTCATCTTATCAGATGAATCAATTGATTCAAGATGCAGTAGATGAGTTTGCTTCTGATGGACAACCTAGGGAAGTCAATGCCTTCCTTGAATTCATCAAGGCTAGGTTTCCTTCGGTTAGGAATATCCAGCTGCCTTGCACAACAAATGATGCGGGGGAAAGGACAGGATTTTCTCTTGAGACATTAGAAGAAAAAATGTACTTCTCTATTCATGAACAATTGTATGGTAATTTGGTTCATCCAGATTTTGTAGAGGATGATCAGAGATCGCTGACAGTTGAACATTGTTCAACAAGTGGAAGTGCTGAATCGCTTTTGCTCGGAAAATATATTGCTTCTCTTTCAAAAGAGACCATGGAGAGCCCTTCGCCTTCAGAAAATTCTGGTTCTCAAAATACAGCACAGTCAGAGTCTTTTATGCCTCTTTCAGGATACGATGGCTTTGGTCCCACAGATTGTGATGGAATCTATGTTTCTTCCTGTGGGCATGCAGTGCATCAAGCATGTCTCGATCGTTACTTATCGTCACTGAAGGAAAGGTAAGTTCTACTTGGTTATTCAGCTGGGTCTGAACTTGTTCTTAGCTTACTGTGCACATAATTGCACATTGCAATACAAAACCAGTATCTCTATGCTGTTACCCAAGAGTCGTCACTAAAGTCAAGTCTAAGACCATATTCGGTTGAGTGTTTTTAGAATTTTTGAACTATGTTTTGGAACAAAATTCCCAAACATTGTTTGGTTTGTTTGTCAATCATTGACTAGCATTAAATCATCATGTTTGCCAATTATTAATGCATTAAATAACCCCATTTGATCCCCTTTTAGTCGTGTCCGACACCGTTCATTTGATCCCTTTTTTATCATGTTCTTTAAATTTTATTTTCAAAAAATTAAAAATTCACTATTGACTTAAAAAAATATTTCGAGATTAACTACGAACTCGAAATTTTATAATAAAAAAAAATTGTTAATAGAATAAGTGCACAAAGCACACAAAAAGAAATCTTGTTTTAAACACAATACTCATTTCCCGAGAAAAGAAGAGAGAGAGAGAGAGAGAGAGTGCGCGCCTTAAAATTGCCAAAAAAATCTAACTCTTGTGAAATACTTATACCAAACAACATTTGAGAGTTTTTTTTTTTTCCCAAAAATTGATTAAAAAACACTCAACCAAACATGGCCTAAGTCATTTCACAATTGCAACAATATCATCATGATCGACATGATGCTGCATGTATTCATGTATTGGAAGGGCATATGTAATGTGATTACACTGTTTGACGCAGGTATGTTAGAAGAATTGTTTTTGAAGGGGGACACATTGTGGATCCAGATCAGGTAGCAGCCTGTTTTAGTCTCTCATTGCAATTGATAATGACTGTTCATTTTGGTATCTTGGATATAACAATGTATTATTTACAGGGAGAGTTCCTGTGTCCTGTTTGTCGTGGACTTGCAAATTCAGTCTTGCCTGCATTACCTGGAGATTCGCAAAAGGTTTTTAGGTCACAAAGGGTGTCAACTGGCAATTGTTCAGATGCCACTTGCCATTTAACCTCAGCAACCAGAGAAACTGACTTCCTTCGTCTTAGAGAAGCCTTGTCACTAATGCATGGTGCAGCTGATGTTGCTGGGAGGGGTGAATTCCTAAAATCTTTTCCAGTGCATCGAAATGCAAGGATAAGACCAAATCTTGAGTCCATGTTTCGTGTACTATCGGGAATGTATTTCCCTGGCAAACATAATAGGATTTCAGGATCTGCAAGGGTAAGCTACTCGGTGATTATGTGGGATACTCTTAAGTACTCTCTTTTATCTATGGAAGTTGCTGCCCGATGTGGAAGGGCTTCTTTGACTCCTAATTATGGCCTCAATGACTTATATAAGGAAATCAATTCTTCAAGTGGATTTATATTATCCCTTTTGCTAAAACTTGTCCAAAGCACAAGGTCAAAGAACGGTCTTACTGTTCTTCTAAGGTTGAGGGGCATTCAGCTCTTTGCAGAGTCAGTGTGCTCGGGAGTTTCGTTGGATGAAGGCCAGATATTTAGACAAGGAGGTATGGTTGCTATTTCTACGGAACTGTTAGGCTCTGTTGACAATTGTTCTATATATTTTTGTGTCACTAATTATGTTCAGCCAGTTATATTGCCTTTCGTTTATTCATTATTTGACTTTCTTCAGATTTTGCTGCATTGGATTTTTGCAGAATATGAACTGTAAATGAGGGCTGTAGTTATGTTTTTGATGGAAACTGAACAAATTTGGACTAGAATTGTTTAGTTTCACGAGCAATGGTACCATAACTGTAGGATAACGAATTAACGAATTTAGTGGTGCAGAACCTTTTGTTAATAAGTTGACTAGGGTCCAATGCCCCGTATTCCAAAGCAAAACATGAGAAATAAACCTCTACATTGTTGGTGAGTTGGCTTTCTTTTGGTTTTGCTCCTTTTAAAATTTTGGTTTTCATGTAGAATTTGTCTTTTCAATCACCTTTCTTCATAATTGGAGCGTAATGAGGCCTAGTTTGATAACCTGCATGGGTTTGTAGGATTTTCATTTAGCGAGGAGGTTGGATTGGCACTACCATGGGAGTGGTAATCCCATGTGTAATCTGAAGCCAGGTTTTGTTTTTTGGGAGAATTGAGCCATGGAATTGAGCAGGGGACTCCCAAGCCCTTGTTTGTTTGCAATTGTGGGGATGAGTTGGAAAACTACATTTTCACGTTATGCCTTTTCTCATAAGCATGGAGTCATGGACATAAAACAGAATAACAGAAGTGTGGAAGAACCTCTTTAACCAACCAAAGCAAACCATAGTCCACTTGGTAACCGAAACAAATAACATGTTTTCTCAGATTAGGGTGGACTGGGGTTTTGTTGGTGTAAGTGGAGTATTCATAGCGAAGGACTTATTTGGTATATCTTGAAAAGCATGCGGTTAGCATAGTAAACTGAAGTGGAGGGCATCGGACAGAATCCATGATACCTGGTCCCCCAAATGTTATGATTTTGCTCTTTGGGTCAATTGGTACTCCCTTGGCTTGTGAGTCTGCCCCTCTTTTGTGCAACCAAAAGCTGGATTAGCGGTATCCAATCCAATTGGGCTGGCGGCTTATCGAGCTGGGCCTTGAGCATCAAAATTTTCATTCGTGTCTGCCAATTTTCAGGGAATTAAGAGCATGCTTGAGATCCAACCGACATCCCAATAATTACTTGCACAATCCTGGACTCCAGATACCAAAACTGTTAGATTGGTAATAACTCTGCTAGTAAAAGCAATCGTAACTCTTTTACGTTTGTGTTAGCCTCTCTTATCGTCCTGGGTTGGAGTCATTCCAATTGCTTTATCTCGAAAATAATGTGATGTTACATTTCCAAACTCAGGTCAACTATCTATGAACACGCCATCTAGAATAAGGTTGAGCATTTTGTTGATGTAGAATTGATTTTTGTTGAGTACCACGATTGGTGGACAAATGTAGTTGGCCTCGACATAGTTGAACCCATGGAATTGGGTCTAATAGCAGTTTAGTGACTGCGAAGCACAGCAGCTTTGTTTTTTACCAGTCAGAATAGCAATGCTGCTGTCAATCAGCTATAGATCATATCCATCTGTTGGGGTGGAGATTCACATGTTCCGAAATATCTTGATATCGAAGATTAGGTATGAACCCAACTTCCCCCTCCTTTACCCATTAATGTGATTATCCTGGGTGTACTTTTTTAAACTTAGATGATCTAGTGATTTGTTTTAGATTCTTTAAGCATTGATTCTCTGACTGATTGCTATCTTTGCAGGCAACATGTTATCTATCTTAAAAAATGTTGAAACAGAGGTGCCATATCCAGACATCCAATTCTGGAGACGGGCTTCCTCTCCTGTTCTCTCTAGTGATGCTTTTTCAACGTTGATGTGGGTTCTTTTTTGTCTGCCATCCCAATTTCTGTCTTGTGAACAGTCGTTCTTATCGCTTGTGCATATCTTCTATGCTGTCTCTGTAGCTCAGGTATGTTACATGCCAGTGTTTATTAAGCTACAGTCGCAGAGTACATACTATATATTTAAATGTTCCTCTTATCTGATTTTGGTATTGTAATCATGGGAAATGTGTTGCAGGTTATAATCACATATTGTGGAAAATCTAAATGCAGTACCGCTGAATTAGGATGCCATGATGGTCTGGTCACTGACATATTCAAGATTGTGGGAGACTATCCAGTTGCTCAACAGTATTTTGTTTCCAACTATGTTGATGTTTCTTATGATATCAAGGATATTGTTCGTAGCTTGACCTTTCCTTACTTGCGAAGATGTGCATTGTTGTGGAAAATAATGAACCTGTCCACCTCAGCACCATTTGGTGGTGGGCCTCAAGTCCTGGATAGTTCATCTCATGTAATTGATGATATGATCGATTATGAGAATGGCATTATGGTGGAACTTGTTGAAGTTGAAAAACTCGAGAAGATGTTTAAGATTCCTCCTATAGATGTTGTTCTTAATGATGAAGTGCTACGCTCTTTAGTCTTGAGATGGTTCCATCATTTCTTAGAGTGTGTAATTCGTAATCATCAGCGTGTGCTACACTTAACCCCTGCAGTTCCTTTTAAGCTGATACAGCTGCCACAGCTTTACCAGGATCTCTTGCAGAGGTTAACTCTAGATCCACTTGAATTGATGTTTTCATTTCCTTATTTTCCATCAGAATCGTTTTGTGTTAAGTCTTGTGCTTTATCAGGTACATAAAACAGCATTGCCCGGATTGTGGAGCTGGTTTGGAAGATCCAGCATTGTGCCTTATCTGTGGTAAATTGTGCTCTCCAGTCTGGAAGATATGCTGCAGGTCCGCAACTCATAAATACTTTTGTCTGTTTTGTGCAAACTTAGCCTGTATACTTGTTTTTACAAACTTTGATTCATATATGCCTAATTCTTTTGGTTAGCCAATATGATATATTTTGTAGATAACAGGCTGGTCGACTAGTTGATTCAAACGATCAAATTTGTTAATACATAACCAGTAATCTAAGCTTATAAATTAAAGAATATTTCACTGTGGATGGAAGTTCTCTCACTACTTTTATGATGGAAAATGATGTCTGACATTTGGGTTGCATGCTTTTAAGACATTTATATCCCAAGTTTTAACTTTGACATTCTCATTCTTGCTTATTAAGGGAAGGTGGGTGTCAAACTCATGCAATTGCCTGTGGTGCTGGTACCGGAGCATTTTTGTTGATTAAGGTATTTTGTGCTCTGCCTAACTCATGGCTGAGAAGCGGTGGACTTCCTAGTTTAACTCTGTTATCCACTAGACAGAATTAATTTTGTCCTCATGTTGGCTGCACTGTTGTAGAGATGACTAACTAGTACTTCTTATAGAAAACCACAATATTGCTTCAGAGATCTGCTCGTCAGGCAACTTGGCCTTCTCCGTACTTGGATGCATTTGGCGAAGAGGTAAGCAGTATTGTAGCAACAAATTCCTAATGCTTAGTAAACTATCAGGTCACTTTTCTCTTCTTCTTTTGTTTCAAGTTCCTAGTTGACCAACTTCTTTCATATAGAAGCACTAATCCTGATGCTCACTGATGCTTGGTTGTTCAACACAAATATAGAGCTTCTAGGGGCCAAGGATAAGATGTAATGAGCACATTATGCTATATGGGGCACAACCCTATTATATACTTCGTCTATAATTATGGGGTTGTTTTTGTAGAACAAATTATAATCGGCAGGGTTGCTGTATAAAACATTTTGGAAGTGAAAAGGTAGAGGAAGGAGAAAGGCGGTGTCTGTTTTGGCAGTACAAAAGGACATGATTTACTTGGACTTGATTGAGACATGCCTTCTAAGAGAGCCAGCCCTGGAAAATGGATTAACCTAGGTAAATATAGCAATTTGGACAAGGACACTCAATAGAGTAGAGTTGCAAATGGCATTGGAAGAAAGGGCTTCATGTTGTTTGGGTGTCTAAAGCTTTGAAAGTAAATCAGCGGGGAACTGTAATTTCTTAAATCATCTTCATACGTATGAAAGTGAAGTAGTGAGGAAAAACAAGGGGGAAAGCAGTCATTTTTTTATGGAACGAGTGTTCCTGATTGTAATGTCAGGGTGAATAGGTACTAAGACTAGAAAAGATGGAGTTAGAACATTGGTTTAGACTCAAGATTGAGAGATAGTGTGCTGTCAAGTAATTGTTTTCCTATATGTGAATAGTTGTGGAGAGAGCATTCAAGTGGTGTACCCATGTACAAGCCACAACCTGTACATACTTGTCACGGAAAGAATTAAAGAAAAAAACCAAGGCTAAAGCAAGAAGGTCTGGAAGCTAAATGAACGACAAAAAGAAAGCTTACTACAAAATCGAATGTGAAGGGAATCCAAATGAGCAACGGTGTTTGATGTGTAGTTAGGCAAAATGGGCCCAACAAGAAAGAGACTTGAAGTTGGGAATGGAGTCTTCAACTCTGTCAAAGTTCTATTGCTCTTTCCAAATCAACCACATCAAATGCGAAGGAGCTAACAACCACACCTCCTTCTCTTTCTACCAGTCCTTCCTTTCTACCAACCACAAAACCCCATCGCATAAAGATGAAATCCCAAACTCCACATCTTGTAAGCTGTCCGTCTCTTAGTAGCGGGATCCTCCTATCGGTGTGGTAAATTCACCTCAGAACCTCGCTCTCGCGCTCACAAGTAAAACTCTATTAAGAACCTTGCTCCGATCGAAATAGGAGACTGCTACCAAGTAGGATAGAATATCTCAACTCTCAAGCATATAAATCTCAAAAAAGAAACAAGAGAAAAGATACCAAGTAAAAAAAAAATGAAGTAACAATAAGATACTAGAAATATATATTAACTCAAATTTGCTCAAGCACTTAGTATAAATATAATATTAAGCTTTATTTAATGTTTACAGTTGATACAATTAAAAATTGACATGTTTACTGGGACTAGCAAGAAATAATGTGTTTAGAGTATATATTTTTATTACATCAACACACAAATATGCTCCTATAGAGCCTCGCAATCTTAAATTCTTCTGTATCCTCTCACTTCCCCACACTTGATCCCACTTCATGCAACTAGGTTTTGTCTCTTCATGGTGTTTGCAAAAGCAACATCAATTAACACTGAACTGGTGTCTCCTGATTGGATTGTCAAAATCTTCTTATTAGTGACAGGAAAAAAGCTACTTCAGAAGGGGGCTCTGCCGATTATGTCTTTTTACTGAAAAATTGCCTTCACTAAGGCTAGCCAAAGCGCCCAATAACGGACTTCACCCTAAATTTCGTACTATTCCTAGGGCGACCCCACCAAAAGATAACAGTCCTCCGCTTCCACCCACAAAACTATGAAGCAACTCGAGAAGATCAAAGAAGAGGACTGTTAGAATAGGATACAGCTTAAAATGGCAGTGTGGTAAAGAAAAAACGTTTTGTGTTGATACCTACTATTTGGGTCAAGGCTGTGTTTATTCCTGTCTTGGATAAGCAAATAGTGGATTGCCAAGTGGCATGTGGTCCTGAGAGAGTGGTTAATGGAAGGTCAAAGTTCAGTGGGTCCAAGTGCGATTGGATCGAATGGGTGAGGGATGGGTTGTAACATGACTGAGAATTCCATTATCATCCCTACCCTAATGGTCAGTAACCGTTTCCTACATTTCAGGGATAAGAGCGAGGAAGATGTGTCAACTTTCGGTAGCTCCGATGGGCGTATTTTGTTTATGTGCTATCCATGCAAGGGTAATTGGTATATCTCAACGGGAAATTGATTATGGACCTGGTCAAATGAGCTAGGTGGCATGCAAAGAAGCTATTTCAGCTGTAGTTAGCTAGTGTTTTGAGAAGAACCAGGAACTGGGCCTTCAAAAGTAGGAAGCTCAGCTCGTTTAATTTAGTCAACTCAAGCTTAAGCTCCAACTTTGAGACTATTATTAGGAAAATACTCAAGTTTATGATGTTACCTGTTTTCATCCCCTGGGGCCTGGGGAGAAAAGATTAAAACTCTGAAAAGATTAAAAATCTTGTCATTGCTGTGGAGATATTATGGTTAAACTCTAGGGTGTTGGGTATGTGGAACTGTTAAAATCCTGTATTAAATCAAGCAAACACGAAAGCTTCCTGCTATTGAAATTTGAAGCATGGTTAAACTCCAAGGTGTTGAACAGTTAAGACACGGAAAGCTTCTTGCTATTGAAGCATGGTTGAACTCCAAGGTGTTGAACAGTTAAACATCTCTGGTAAATCAGCCAACATGGGAGCTTCTAGTGCTTAAACTATTATTTTCCAGGGTCATTTCTACTTCTCTTTGGCTTATCCGATCATAAGCATCTGCTGGGTATAGCCATGCTCATATTGTTTAAGCTTTTTATTTCACAGGATATTGAAATGCAGAGAGGGAAGCCGCTTTATTTGAATGAGGAACGTTATGCAGCTCTAACTCATATGGTAAGGGAAGAGTTGTAGCTTTCCTTATTTTGTTGCATTTTGTTCCCTTTAATTGTGCAACTTTTGGACACTGAAAGTTTCTCAAACACCACTTGGTTTTAAGTGACATTTTATGCTCATCTTACGTTAGTGGCTTTAGCAGCTATGAATCACGTTAAAGCTTTAAATTTTGGTAATGTTTTTACTAGACGAACAACTTTGTTTTTTAGATGCTTCTTAGAGTGACCCTTTGAGAGCTTTCTATGAGGCATGCAAATATATGAGCATGTCATTTGACTGCCTACGTCTCTTTTGACTATTTTTTGTTACTGGTGGTGTTTCTGTACCGATGCCTTATGTAGGCCTTATCAAGTTATCTCTAGTGAAGCAGCTAAACATCTGTTCATGTAGGACAGACTTGGCAGCCTTGTCTTTAGGCTTGGGCTTAACGGTTAGGGGGTCACAAAATAACTATTATGTTTGCCTGGTCGTGTACTCTTTATGCACAAGCAAGACAAAAAGGTTCACTAATAATGTTCGCTAAACATTTGCTCATGAAATTCACATTGTTTGAGATTTCTGTTGTCAAATCCTTGCGAGGTGTGGACATCTGTGATTTATATCATTTGTATGACTAGGTGGCTTCTCATGGCCTTGATCGGAGTTCCAAGGTTCTTCGTCAAACAACCATCGGTTCCTTTTTTATGCTTTAGCTTGGAAGACTTTCTTATTGAAGGTCGGTGTCTCACTACCTATATATTGCTGTACCTTTATCTTTTCACTTTTAAATCAAGTGTAATGACTTAACTGGTGATAAATAATTGATTGGATTTCACAGGCAGGACTCCAAATTGAGATGTATGATGATAAATGGGTCTCCGAGTGCCACCTATGTAATTGTCTATATATTTCCTGTCTTGGGGCTTAAACACAAGGATCTTATAGAGCGCTTGTGAAATGTACAGATCATTCAGGTTAGTTTCGAAATGATGCATCAGGCTAGTACTTCATATTTTTCTAATCTCCTTGGAAATGTGCTTGCTTTCATTTCTTGAACCGATGATGTCGGGAGAGAATTTTTTGTTCTGTGTTTTACCAAGTGCCAATAATAGTTTTTCGCATGTTCCATATGGCTTGTTTTCGAAATATCGTATTCCCGTCCCTTTTTTCGTTTGGGTATTTCTTATGTCATCGCTCCGTATTTTAATACAGTTTCTTGTTTTGGCAGATACTCTGGATTTTGCTTTCGATGAGTTCGAAACAAGTTTAAACAGTAGAATGGCTTCTTGCTGTTCCTTGTTTTCTCTGTGTGTTGTATAAAGTCTCTCTCAATATGTACAGGGAAAAAAAGAAAAGGTTCCCTTGGATTGCACTAGGTTTTCACCCACTGTGTGGTGCTGCAAGCTGCAAAATAGGAATCTGTATATTATGAGTTTATCTTCTTTTGTGATTTAATTATTAATTTCAAAGCTCGTTCATGGCACCTGTGATGGTAGAGACAAACCCTAGGTACAGATCTTTATTAAAATATTGAAAAACAAGATTGATATTTCCCACAGTCGTATAATCTTTGGAGAAATTTTTTATCTAAAAACAAAAAAAAATCCGTCTGTCCAACATGGCACAAGAAACACAAACGTACTGAATTTGGAACCGAAGATTTCCCGTCGGTTAGGACTAAACAAAATGTCTACTTTGTTATTTATTAAGCTGATTTTGCCCGTTTGAGAACCTTTTGTCAATAATTTGACTTCATTGATACGTCAATTAAACCCAAGTGTTAGAAGCTTTACAATTCCTATTAGGCCTCGTTCAGTTGTCCTGAAATGACGAGAAAGTATGAGAAAATTAATTTTTTTGTAATTTTTTTAGTATTCAGTTACCAAGTAGTAGTTGGTCTTAAACTTGAAATTTTTCTACTAAGATTTACTTTCTTACAAATCATTTTCTGTCAAACTCACAGGATTATGTGTCGTGGGAAAATTTTAAGATTTTTATTTTGATCAAGATAATTATTGAATTACGATTATTGTTTTTCCATTCATATTAAATTTTTTATTATTTTGCATCAGTGTTTTTGTAGGTTATTGGTTCACCTTAATAAGAGATTTTTAAAAAATATTAGATTATGTCTAAAAAATAAAAAAAATAAAAAAATAACCAAAATATAATTTGTTTTAATTTAGTTTTTATATTTAGAAAATTTTTTGAACTTTTGGATATGATTTTATATTTTTAAAAATTTTTTTGTTGAAATGAACTAATATTTTAGTGATACCAGAAGAAAAAGTGATGATTCAAGACCAGGAGATACCAAAGAGTGACCGTTTTAAATATTTAGGTTCTATTATTAGTCAAGATGGAGAGATTACGGATGATGTGACCCATAGGATCCAAGTGGGGTGGCTCAAGTGGAGAAGTGCTACTGGCGTACTGTGCGACAAGAGGGTACCCACAAAGTTGAAGGGAAAATTCTATAGAACTGCTATAAGACCAGCGATACTTTACGGGACAGGGACACGGGGGTCCTGTAGTGAGCCCCTCACTACATGCGTGTAGTGAGCAAATCCGGCCGTCCGTTTCGGCAACGGACGGTTTAGATTCAAATCAGTATTTATTAATTATTTTTACAAATAAATATTAATTTGAATCTGAACCGTCCGTTGCCGAAATGGACGGCCGGATCTGCTCACTACACGTATGTAGTGAGGGGGCTCACTACAGGCCCCCCAATTCCACGGGACAGAATGCTGGCCTATGAAAAAACAACAGGTGACCAAGATGAGTGTAGCGGAAATGAGAATGTTGAGGTGGATGTGTGGTAAGACTAAACGAGATAGGATTAGAAATGAAACAGTCCGCGAGATGGTAGGCGTAGCACCTATAGACGAGAAGTTGAGGGAAAATAGGCTTAGGTGGTTTGGGCATGTCTATCGTAGACCTACGGATGCAATAGTTAAGAGAGCGGATAGGATAGCTTTGCATAGCAAGGCTTCGGGGTGGGGAAGACCCAAATTGACATTAGATGCGGTAGTGCGCAAGGATTTAAGTCTACTAGAGCTAAGTGAGCAAGCAGCACTTGACAGAACTCTTTGGAGGAAAAGGATTCATGTAGCCGACCCCAATTGATTTGGGACATAAGGCTCAGTTTGGTTTGGTTTGGTTAAATGAACTAATATTTTAAAAACATTAAAAAAACAAAAAAATAGATAAAAATAAAAATTAGTTAATTTAGTTAAGTACCGTGTTTGCTGTTTAGGGTACTTTATTTTTTAGGGCATGCTAATTTAGTTAATTTAGGGTATACTGTGTTTACTATTTAGGATACCTTTTTTTTCTTACACGGTATAATATATACAAGGCTCACAGTAATACATATTTAGTAGATTATATCATATATCATATTTTATACATATATATGTTAGTCTTCTATACATATTTTAGTCTTAACATATTTAATATATTATGTATTGTTGCGACAAATACGGTAAAGAAGAAATAATCAACAAGAAAAACGGAAAGACACAGAGATTTACGTGGTTCCGAATAAGCAATAGTTTAAACGTACGTCCACGGGAGGAGAAAGATTTCTTTCACTATGATCAAGAGAGATTACAAGGGTCGGCTATGTTCCGAAACCCTAATGTGAGGTGCCCAATTAATTTAGATCTCAACTAGAAATCTAGGGATATCTTTTAGGGAACCATGTCTATCATATTTATAGGAAATCCCAAAAAATATGGAAGAATAACAATCCCTAAAGAATAGGAATATAAATCCCTAAAGAGTAGGAAAATATCCTAAATAGACTAGGAAAACAAATTTCCCAAACTTTTCTAGGATTCTCGCGGATACACCTTATTACCGGTAATAGGTGTCCTATTACCGGTAGTAAAACAAGCTGTCCAAAATCAGTAGCTTTTACTACCGGTAGTACCAACACTACTACCGGTACTACTGGTCATTGCACAAACACTGAACATCCTATTACCGGTAGTTCCAACACCACTACCGGTAATACCAGCTACCACCGAAATACTTTCCTTCTCCAAATTCAAGGCACTTTCCAACAAATCTCTACCTTGACTTGAATTCCAACGAACTCAATCAACAAGGAACCTTCATCTTGCACCTCTCTCTCCTCCAAAGCCCCGAAGGGCAATCAACAACTGCGAACACCAATCAAGTCCAAGCAAAGCTTGAACTTGACAACCGGAATTGGTTTAGTCATCATATCCGCTGGATTTTCTGTCGTACCTATCTTCTTCACCTCAACCTGTTTCTGAGAGATGATATCTCGAATAAAGTGATACCTCACATCAATGTGCTTCGTCCGCTCATGGTACATAAGATTTTTAGTCAAATGTATGGCACTTTGACTATCACAATAAACGACAGTTCCATCCTGCTTTAGACCCAGTTCCCCAAGAAGTCCCCTCATCCACAATGCTTCCTTAACAGCTTCAGTCACCGCCATATACTCTGCTTCTGTAGTGGACAACGCAACTGTAGCCTGCAAGGTAGCTTTCCAACTAATAGCACTGTCCGAAAGAGTGAACACATATCCTGTCAAGGATCTTCTCTTGTCATGATCTCCAGCAAAATCAGAATCCACATAACCAACAACAAGTCCACCTTTATCGGCACCACTGTCGAACACCAAACCAATATCCGCAGTCCCTCGCAAATACTTCAGTATCCATTTCAATGCCTCCCAATGTATCTTCCCCGGATTTGCCATATACCGACTAACAACACTAACAGCATGTGAAATATCAGGGCGAGTACATACCATAGCATACATCAAACTCCCAACAGCACTAGCATATGGGACCTTTGACATGTGCTTCATCTCATCCTCCATCTGTGGTGACAAGTCTGCAGAAAGTCTAAAATGCGCAGCCATTGGAGTAGACACAGGCTTAGAACTTTGCATAGCAAAACGCTCAAATACTTTTTCTAGATAACCCTTCTGAGTCAAGTATAACTTTCCAGCCTTTCGATCTCTCCTGATTTCCATACTTAAAATCTTCTTTGCTGCACCTAGGTCTTTCATCTCAAACTCTCCACTAAGTTGTTTCTTCTTCCCCTTAGGCGGTTTCACCAACTCCCAAGTTTGATTCTTATAAAGAGACTCAATCTCTTCATTCATAGCAACAGTCTATTGTGTAGCCTCCTTTCCCGTGACAGCCTCACAGTAGGGAGAAGGCTCCTCATACTCCACTGTTTCTGCTATAGACAACGCATAAGCAACCATATCTGCATAAGCATATTTCTGAGGTGGATGGATATCCCTCCTTGGCCTATCTTTTGCAATACTATATGGTTGTTGCTGTTCTGCACCATTCTCTGTGTCTGAATCATGAACCTCTTCCTCAACTGACTGATCACTGTTCTTCTCCCCTTCAGAAGTTTCACATTCTAGCTCCACCTGCTTCAGAATCCTCTCACCACTGTCTTGAACATCTGTACTTACCTTTTCTTTGATCATAGAGTTTTCATCAAAGGTCGCATCCCTGCTGATAAGAAGTTTGGATGACTTTCCATCAGAAAGCCATAATCTGTACCCCTTCACCCCAGATCCATAACCCAAGAAGACACACTTCTTGGCCCTAGGCTCAAGCTTACCCTCATTGACATGAGCATAAGCGGGACAACCAAACACCCTCAAATTCGAGTAGTCAGCCGAAGAACCAGACCATACCTCTATAGGAACCTTGCACTCAATGGCAGTTGATGGCGATCGATTCACCAAATAACAAGCAGTGGAAACTGCTTCAGCCCAGAACTCTTTACCTAAACCTGCATTGGATAACATACAACGAGCTCTCTCTAAAAGAGTTCTATTCATCCGTTCAGCCACACCATTCTGCTGAGGGGTTTTCCTCACCGTGTGGTGCCTCACGATGCCCTCATCCTTGCAGAATATTTCAAATTCTCTAGAACAAAATTCCAGTCCATTATCAGTTCTTAATCTCTTAATCTTCCGACCTGTTTGCTTTTCAATCATGACCTTAAACTGTTTGAATGTAACAAAAGCCTCGCTCTTGTTTTTCAACAAATACACCCAAATTTTCCTCGAATAGTCATCGATCAAGCTCATAAAATATCGAGAACCACCCTTAGATTTAACAACAGAAGGACCCCAAAGATCTGAATGAAAATAATCCAACCGTACCTTTAGTTCGACGAATAGCTGTGCTAAACTTCACCCTGCATTGCTTGCCATACACGCAATGCTCACAGAAATCTAGCTTCTCCGTCTTCTGTCCACAAAGCAAACTCCGTTTGCTCAATTCTGTCATCCCTCTCTCACTCATATGCCCAAGGCGCATATGCCATAACTGAGTCAAATTTGAATCTGATACCTTTGATGATGAGACTGTTGCTGCAGCACCTGAAACTGTACTGCCCTGTAGAACATAGAGGTTATCCACCTTCTGACCTTTCATAAGAACCGGCGCACCTTTCGAGACCTTCAGAACTCCACCTTCAGCTGTATACCTACAGCCATTCGAATCAAGGGTACCCAAAGAGATAAGGTTCTTTTTCAAATCCGGAACATGCCGAACATCTGATAATGTCCTCACAATACCATCATGCATCTTAATCCGAATAGTTCCAAGCCCAACAGTTTTGCAGGCCATATTATTGCCCATCAAAACTGAACCACCATGTATCGATGCATAGGTGTTAAACCAATCTTTAATCGGACACATGTGATAGGAACAACCAGAATCCAAAATCCACTTTGTATCTGAAAGAACATCACCGGCTGAAACTGATAAAACATTTTTCAGCCCATCAGAATCCTCAGCGACACCAGCAACTACCTTTTCCTCCTTATTATCCCTTTTCGGTTTTGTACATTCGCTCTTATAGTGGTCTTTCTGTTTACAGTTAAAACAGCGAATCTTCTTCCTGTTTTTCGACTTCGATCTAGATGTCCCTCTATTCTCCTTATTCTTCTCCATTGTTCTCCCTCGCACAAACAACCCCTCACCGGACTCCTCACTCTCACCAGATACCTTCTTCCTCAATTCTTTAGAATATAAACTAGATTTTACATCCTCCATTGAGATTGTATCCTTTCCGTAGAGTAAAGTAGTAACAAAGTGCTCATAAGATGGGGGCAGGAAACACAGAATAATTGGAGCCTGATCTTCATCATCAATTTTAACATCAATATTTTTCAGATCCATAATAATTCTATTCAACTCATCAAGATGATCTTTAACTGGCGTACCTTCCCTCATACAAAACGTGTAGAAGCGTTGTTTCAGATATAGCCTGTTTGTCAGTGATTTGGTCATATAGATACTCTCTAACTTCAACCATAATCCTGCCGCTGTAGTCTCCTTCTCAACCTCGCGAAGCACATCATCTGCTAGACTCAACTGAATCGAACTGAGTGCCTTCTCATCAACAATCTCCCAATCCTCTGTTGACATCGTTCCTGGTTTCTTGGCAAATCCAAGTAAAGCCTTCTGCAACCCTTGTTGAACCAACAAAGCCTTCATCTTCACTCTCCATAGACTGAAGCTGCTACTCTGCCCATCGAACTTCTCAACGTCGTATTTGGCCGCCATAACCGTAATCGATGGATCGATCACCAAAGCTCTGATACCAATTTGTTGCGACAAATACGATAAAGAAGAAATAATCAATAAGAAAAACGGAAAGACACAGAGATTTACGTGGTTCCGAATAAGCAATAGTTTAAACGTACGTCCACGGGAGGAGAGAGATTTCTTTCACTATGATCAAGAGAGATTACAAGGGCCGGCTATGCTCCGAAACCCTAATGTGAGGTGCCCAATTAATTTAGATCTCAACTAGAAATCTAGAGATATCTTTTAGGGAACCATATCTATCATATTTATAGGAAATCCCCAAAAATATGGAAGAATATCAATCCCTAAAGAATAGGAATATAAATCCCTAAAGAGTAGGAAAATATCCTAAATAGACTAGGAAAACAAATTTCCCAAACTTTTCTAGGATTCTCGCGGATACACCTTATTACCGGTAATAGGTGCCCTATTACCGGTAGTAAAACAAGCTGTCCAAAATCAGTAGCTTTTACTACCGGTAGTACCAACACTACTACCGGTACTACTGGTCATTCCACAAACACTGAACATCCTATTACCGGTAGTTCCAACACCACTACCGGTAATACCAGCTACCACCCAAATACTTTCCTTCTCTAAATTCAAGGCACTTTCCAACATGTACATATCTAAGTATATCTAATATGTTATATACATATCTAATATATCTATTTCATTATATTTATATATGATATACATATCTGATATATCAAATATATTTTAAGTCTCTCTTATTTTTGTTGGTGGAATAAAAATACATGCTTTTTTTTTATTTAAACTTACACGGTGACGTTTTGATTTTTATGAAGTTGTTTTTTCATGTTGGAAATGAGAAATTTTAAAAATATATGCTCTCAAAATTAATTTTGTTTATAACTGACTGAATTCATAAAAAAAAAAAAAAAAATTCCCACTGTTTTTTTCGGACAAATGAACAAGTGAATTTTTATTTTTCTACATGATTAATTTAACAAATAAACACACACAAGAAAATAGTTTTCCTTTTCTTTTACTTCACTTCACTTTATTTTTTCTAAGAACTATTTTCTCATATAACTTTCTCGACAACTGAACGGAACCTTAGAGGGATGAAATTGATATTTTTAGACAGTAGATGGAATATTTCTAAAGTTCAACCTTTCTTTCTGCAGCCCTACTAACCAAACACATTTATGGAGAATTTATACATATCTGATCAAGCTAAGTTTTCGTTGGGATGTTTTGTTGGAAGGTAGTGAAGGGATTACTCTCTACAGTCATTTTGGACTTCCAGCAACCATTACATTTCAAGTTTGATTTGCCCAAATCAAAAGAAATCGTACGCATTGAAGAGAACATTAAGTGCTCTTGGAATTATCTCCCTACCTCTGGTCTATATATACCTGGTGGTGGGATAGGCAAAGAAAAATCCATTGTTGCCCTCCTCTTGTGATGCTCTAGTGGGAAGGGAAAGAGGGTGTGAGGTGAAGACAAAATCAGAGTGTCTGAGGTAAAAAGGATGAGAGAGAGTAACTATCTTGTGTAAATTCTCCGATTATTTTTTATAAATATTGTGATTCTCTCCGTAGATGTACCTAATTTGGAAATCACGTAAATTTCTTGCATCTCTATGCTTGGGTTTGTGCATGTGTGATTGATTTTCGACACAACAATTGATATGAGAATGCAAAAATTACACCGAAGATAAACAGTGATTGCTCTCTATCAAAAGATTGTCTAAAAAAAAGTTTGTCAAATCCAGTTTTGGACCACACTAATGCGTATCCCTCGACAATACGAGTTCAATGGTGCAAACGATGTAAGAAACAGACCACGAATGCATCCGCACACCCTTGCTTTGCTCTGGGCTTTTTTAAGTTGAGATGGAAGGAAGATAATCCACTATAGCCGGTACCACTGTATGACTAGATTAAACCAGACTAGATCTGTCTTGGTTGACTCGATCTGAACAGGTGGATTGAATGTGCTCATTAGCCCGACCCGACTAGTGAATTGGGCCTGACCCATAAATTACATTATAAGTCCCTAAAGTTTTGAAGTAGTTCAATATAGTCTCTCAAGATTGTAAGTCTAAAATTCAATCCCTAGACATTTGATAGTTTTACAAATTGGTCCTTGCCACCATTTTGGAGCGTCTTGTATGCAATCTTGATTTCTATTTTTACTGTTTCTGCTCATAAGTTGTCTCGGTGCCTTAGTGGAACATCGAGACGGTTGTTTTCAAAATGAGGGTGGGCATGAAAATATTGTTCAAAGTGGAACTAGAGAAATTCATTTTGATTGCGATGGGCATTGATGGTCGATGAGTGGCGCTTGAGGAGTTCACAATAATTGAAAACGGAAGTTGATCAAGGCGATCGGATTTGGACTACGGAGGTGATCAACTGTGATTTGAGGTAGTTCGGTTCAATCGAATGGCAAAGTCCTATCCTCTAAAGTGTAGCTATGATTTGGGCTATAGGTGAAACTGATCAGACGGTAATTTCTCGATTTAATGAATGGTGTGTATTAGAAACAGTGCATTTATGATTTTGATAATTAAAAAGAAAAATTTGTTTTTCTCATAATGTTTTTATTGAGACGATAAGAATATCATATTTTCCTTTGAAATTGTTTTTCATGACTTGCTCACACCATATATTAAAAAAATTATATCGTATATCATGGCGCTCTATTCACTCCATGTTCAACACTCTTTAGTATCATGATTATCTTGAAAAGTCGGATGGTTTGTAAATTATTTTTCTATGACATGTTAAGGTTTATTGAAGGATTTTTTTAGAACCATATTTGGTTCTGGTTGGTAGAAAAACTAGTTGAGATGTCAATCGGCCAGTAGACATGACAGTCGATCGGTACAGATGGTATTGACTGGACCACCCTTGTGTTGGCAGGTCCGGTGATGGAATGAGATCAATAACTTTGATCTCAACAAGGGTTACAATTTTGTGGATTTGGGGGAGCTGTAGTGCATTCTCTTGTAGTGCGCGTGTAGTGTGGGTAAAACGATATAGTTTTACCCGTTTTGTCCTCAAAACTACACATGCACTAAGGAAAGTGCACTACAGCCTCTCTGGATCCTACGATTTGTATGGTTCTGATCATCATTGTTGGTGAGTGAACCCTCAGCCATTCAAAATCAGATTAAAACTGGGTGGAGATTGATGCATTGAATCTGTTCAGCCTCCACACTGGTCATGTTCAATTGTCAAGAAAAAATGAGAAAATTTGAAAAAAATAATTTTCTTGCAATCTTTTTTGATGTTCAATTATCAAGAAAGTAATGAACCGAGCAAAATAACTAAAACCAACTCCTTATGGCAACTTAGCCTAACTTTCTCATTTGTGTTTTTTGTCTTTATTTAATATTTTGTATGTGTTAATTTTGCCTCAAATATTTGTGAATTATTAATTCGTCTGGATGAAAAAAAATTATAAAATTATGTTCAAGAATTAAAAAACAAAATCAGTAAATATGATAAAGTGAAAATGGATCTTAATTTTGAATTATTTTCCTCTCCTCTAAATAATTTTGAATTTGGTTCATATTTTTCTTTTCTAAAATTTTTTGTTGAAACAAATCAATAATCTATAAAAAGTTTATGCTTGTTAATTTTTCCTCAATTTTGTAAATTATTGGTTCGCCTTGACCAAAAAAAAATTCGAAAAAGTATAAAATTATGAACAGACAATATTTTTGAATTATTTTTTCTGGAGTTTTTCTTTAAAATTTGGTTCATATTTTTTTATTTTTCTGAAACATCTCGTCGAGACGAACCAAAATCTACAAAAAGTTGACACACAACAAGTAACTTCAGCAATAAAAATTAGCAGACCAATTATAATCATGAATTCAGGGTTAAGAGGGCATTGAATGAAAGATGTTCACTCAAGTCCTATAAAGAAGTTCTGTCAAGCCCCCTCTTCTCCTTTGAAGGAGATTTTCTATACAGAGACCCTGCATTATACCCCTTATGGACATTCCTTTGAGCAGTCAAAAGGGGAATTGTGTTTCCTTATTCTTCAGATGCACAGATGTAGGAATATTAGTCACTGAATTCTGGGCATAATAAGTATGATGTCAAGGTGGACCTGTCGCTGACAAGTGCTGTATGTGTATCTGCAGGATAACCGATTCTCGTATGATCTTCTTCGTGTAATGAGTTCACCTTTGACTTGTGGATTTTGAAGATTATGCTCGGACGATAAGCATCTTCTCAACAAAACTTCAGCAAATTTCAGAAGTATCCCCTACCTAAATCCAAAGTCAACATGATACAAGACACTAGTCAATTTATCTGTTGAAGCAATCAATTAAAACCAGAGAAGATGCATCTCCCCAACTCACTCGACGTTGTACTCGAGCACATAAAATTAAAATGTAGAAGGAAAAGTGTTTTGGTTTGCGTGAGTCCCAAAGGACACTCATGATACAAGATTATCATATGCTATAGTCATCTCATGGGTCAGAATGAACGAAGAAGACAGACATCCACGTATTTAGTTACACACAAGATCCATGCCAAGAGTAAAAATCTTCTCACCAGATAGAGTATACAATGATTTAAATTAGTCCTAAATAAGTTCCGCTGGAAACCTACCAATTTCCAAAAGTTATAAAAAAATCCATACCAGGAGTAAACAGGATTCATAACAGATAAAAAATTGTTGTTTGTCTTGGTGCTTTTTTTAACTAGTTGGGTTTTTAAAAGACAATGGCGGATGTGCTGCTTGGTAGGACACTGGGGAAGTGGAGTGGGAAAGGGCAGGAGAAAGGCTAGGCTCCTTGCTCCTCTTTGTTGGATGCGCGTATTTGGAGTGAGTATTACAGGAGAACCTTTCAAGGCGTAGAGGGCCGAGTTTTTAAATCGGAGAATTACTATTTCCAGATCTTCTATAGTTGGCTTTAGAAGAGCACAACTTCTTTGTATAGGCCAAGGATTTTGCATAATCTTCAATCATAGGCAGTAGCATTCTTCCGGAGATTATCATGGCTGAACTTATTATCCAGTTCTCATGCACATAGAACAGAGTTACAGGGAGTTTGATGAAATACAAATACAGGCTAGGTGGAAGTCAAGAATGCACTTACAGATTGATGTTCGAGGACACACCCATCTTTGATACATGGGAGCAATCTTCAGTCACAGGAAGATTTTCTTCCATATGAGTCCACAGGCCAGTCATTGTCATGTTATAGCACTATGTTAAACATACTCAAGTTGCTTTTCCACAGACTTGGAAATGGCTTTCCGTTTGGATCTCAACCGATAAGGAGGAGATGCATTAAAAGCCTTACCATTATATAGCCCATTAGTGCCATTACCAATAGAAGCAGGACTCCCATTCGATCTTTCATCATGCAACCCAAAACTCTCCAAACTATTTGTAGTCTTTTCTTGCCCATCATAAATACGGTACCCATCCTGGATTGTTTCCTCATTATCCTTCCCACATATGTCCAACGGCTGAGGTGTTTGAGCAGGACTCCCATTCCATCGCTCATCGCGAAAGCCAGAATTCTCCAAATTTCTTGTAATTTGTTCTCGCTCGTCAAAAGCATGGGCCCTATCCCGGATTGCTTCCCCGTTTTCCATCACAACTTCCTTTGATTGTGGGGATGTCTGAGCGCCTGCCTTTCTCTTCCGTAATAATATGGAAGGAGTATTAGGAAAAGTTCTAGCAGCAATTCTCAATATTGATTCTGGACTCTGCCTACAGGACCAACCACTCTTCACACAAGGCGGAGTGAAGAAGCTAATAGGTGACCTAGTTGGACTACAGTTCAATTCTTGCTGCATTTGAGACATATCCCAAAGATCTGAATCCGGGTCAGCAACATTTTCCAATTCTGGTGGCTTATAGTACAATGAACTGTATGGTGAAATTTCAAACTGCGGCGATGTTTCTATTGCTTTTCCTTGATCTAAAACGCCATTGGTTCTACAACTCTCTAACTTTTGCAATGTACTTGAAGTACTACTAAGATTTACATAGTATGGCTGTGAATTGCATTTTACGGCTTCAGAATCAGCAGATTCATTTACAGGAGCACTTGAGGAAGCACCCGTATCTTGAACTGGGGTAGAGGACTCTAGATCTTTGATATTGTCTTCCGTTTTACTAATGTCCGTAGTTCCTGATGAAGTCTGGCCACTTGGCTCCGACATTTTATTTGAAAATACAGGCGGTTTTCCTGTTGAAGCAGTTCTACTCGAGTCTGTCACACCATTTTGGGTATCAGTTTTTGCAACCGGTGGAAGGTTTCCAGTAGCCAAGTAGAAATCTAACTTCTTCTTTAAGGAACTATTCCAATGGTTCTTGATTGCATTATCAGTCCTGCATAAACAAAATTTAACCAATGAGCAAGGGTCACCACACTAGAATACCTTAAATAGTGTGCTACGGCGTTATGATGTCGTTATTTTCCAACTACGCTTTAAGTTTCTGTTACATGCTTGACTCATTTAGCTCTGCGAATAGTGCATTGTAGGAGTCTCAGATTAAGTGCACCCAAAAAGACCTCCGAGTGTTGGAGGGATTCTCTTCATCCTTCTAGACCCCTCTGTGCAGTCTGCCCCAGGCTAACAAATATGAAAAAGCTGAGGGTCTGAAGGCCAGAACTTTGTGAAAATAATGCAAACAGGTAAGATGCATAGGCGGCAGGACATGTGAGTATAGGTATGCACATGAATACCCTGAAGTGCATTTTTCCTTACAGTAAAGTCGGTAGATAAACTGTTAATTGCAACTGATGGTGAACTTTGAACACCCTCACAGTCCAAAGTCTTTGTTGTGAAACTAGAGAAAGAAGACTTGTATTATTGAGTGATTATGTTACAAGGGGCCAATACATCAATATATAGAGAAAACCTAGAAACCCTAGGTAACCCTAATTACATGAAAGGACAATAATACCCTTGCAACTAAACATTAATAACAATTTAACCATTACTATTCTAACACTCCTTTATTTATAGATGAGATTAGGGTTAACCTAATGGGCTCTAACCACCTAGGCCCATTAGGGTTAACATAACCTAATCTATCCCACATAACAACTAACACTCCCCCTCAAACACATGATGCGAGCATGGAGAGCATTATGGGTTTGCCAACATGAAAAAGAGATGCTCCAACTGATGTCTTTGACAACTTCGATTCTCCAACGAAAAAGAGATGCTCCAACTGATGTCTTTGACAACTTCGATTCTTCAACAACTTTAATTCTTTGACAACATTAATTTTGGTACCCAGTAGAATATAACTAACAAAGGAATATGGGACAAGTTCTCCCCCTCACGTGCAAACCCCGAATCGCACGGGAAGAGAGAAACAAAGGATCCAACTAGGATCACAACAAGGTGCCACACGGCACAACTTGGGGCCACTTGGCACACCAAACGGGGATTTAACAACCAACCAACAAAAGAAAGACTTGTCCATAAATTCACCAAAAGTCTAAACTGCAGGGACCGAAATCAAATATTGCAAAGTTTGGGAATCAAATATTGCAAAGTTTAGGATTAGGGTTAGGTTTAGGAGACAAAACAGAGATCAAACCAGGCGCAAAACAGAGGCCAAACCGGGCAGCAAACAGGCGCAAAACAGAGACCAAACCAGGCGCAAAACAGAGACCAAACCAGGCACAAAACAAAGACTGAAGACGGGCAGTAACAGGGCAGCAAACAGCGGCTGATGGATGGCGAAAACAGGAGGCTGAGGGCGAAAACAAATAATATCAGCCGGGTGAAAACAGCGGTTAGGGTTTGCGAAAACAGCGGCTAGGATTTGCTATTTCTGAGGAAAACCAATGGCGAAAACAGCTCAGCGGCTGATGGCGGCTGAAGTAGGGTTTAGGCAAGGAGGGGGGCGGCTGATGGAGAAACCAGAGGTGGAACAACATCAGACGATAACTACCAGACGATGGCGACTAACACTAAAGACCAGACGATCAGTGATGCAACCGGCGGACGGCGGCAAGGCATAAGCCGCCCGCCGGAAAGCGAGTATTCCACAGGCCTAGATCTTTGGCTCTGATACCATGTTGTGAAACTAGAGAAAGGAGACTTGTATTATTGAGTGATTATGTTACAAGGGGCCAATACATCAATATATAGAGAAAACCTAGAAACCCTAGGTAACCCTAATTACATGAAAGGACAATAATACCCTTGCAACTAAACATTAATAACAATTTAACCATTACTATTCTAACACTCCTTTATTTATAGATGAGATTAGGGTTAACCTAATGGGCTCTAACCACCTAGGCCCATTAGGGTTAACATAACCTAATCTATCCCACATAACAACTAACAGTCTTCAACGTGGCAGTAACTAATTTGTTTTCCTTTTACATTCAACAGTTGATTTGAATTTGATTGTTCTGATAGCAGAGTTCTATTAAGTGATAGTTTGGAGTAATAAAATCACAACTGCAACAATCCATATTTTTTTAGGAAAATGCTAGTCAATTCCCAATAGGTAGTGAGTAGTCTCAATAGATGTGTAGCAAAGTCTGCGATTATATAGTGACAAATGATAAATATAAAAATGTCTTGAGATTTGTAAATTGTGTATTGATATGCTAACTAATGTGTTTTCTGGCAACAGTTTTCATCACCAATTAGAAAAATGTAAATTTGCAGTTCTTTTCAATGTATGAAGAAATTCGTAAAGCTGGTTAGCCATAGTCGGTGAGTAAATCTTCTTCATAGCAAGTTTTAAATTTTGATCCCGGAATGAAGATTCCAGCCAACTGAGCTACTTTTAGCTTATACAGTTCATAATTGAAAATTAGATGACTATCCTTACAAAATTGTCTGGAGCCACCACTGGTAAGGTGTAAACGCTTTCTAACCCTCCCAGCACCCCTTTGTCATGACAAGTAGTATGGATGATGGGCTTCTGTATCCTTCCTATCCTCCAAGTTGTCTCTCAAGACTATTTCATTTAGAGGACCACATTCTAAGAATGTTAGCGTCTTTGAAAGCAATGGGAGAAAAGAAGTGCAATGGATTTGTTTCAATGGGATGTACAAATCAATGGAAGGTAAAAAACCACATCTTCGGAGGAGCATATTAATGCAGTAATCCATATTTACAATTCGATTAGCAACTTGGAAATGGGGCTGTTGATGAAATGATGGAGTCTGTAGATAATAACACAGAAGGAAAATGTGCCTGACACGATTCTAAGAAATTAATGTACATGAGAAAGCTAGGAAATAGTACATAGTTGGAAAATTCTAATTGGCGGAAAATATGGGCACAGAAATAAGAGCTAAGCACCTTACAGATAATGTTGTATGAGGAGAGGATGTAGAACAATGGAACAATGTCGTTGGAGAGAAATGTAGTATGATATGTGCCTATGCTCGCAAGAAGGTTTGGATGAAGATATTAAAAGGCAACTCTCGGAACAAATCATCAAATGGATGAATTAATGCAAGAGATACCTTTGGGAGATTAGAGAGTTTTGAGTGGCATTTTAATGGTTATGATTATAAAGATAAGCATGGTTACAAAAATATTTTAGGACAAAGGTTAAAAGAAGCAAGCTGGAACTCTGAAGATGAAACTATTGATATGTGGAATAAATAACAATGCATTAGAGCTTTAATTTCGTTTCATAATCAATAGATTGTACATGAATAAATAAATACCTTCCATGTAGAACTTTGGCTATTTCAGCCCATTTGTTCCCGTATATCCGTTGGGCGTTCATGAGGCTTAACTCCTCCTCCATTGTCCAAGCATCCTTTTTTATATCCGGATTAAGATGATTGTGCCACCTGGATATATTCAAGTATCACAACCAAATTCTATAAATATCATGCTGTTTCTTAAGTGTGGGATAGATGATAGAATTTGAAACCTCTGAAGGTCAGTGGATTATGCCAGAACCAAAGCTAATGATCACAAAAATAACCACTTTCGCCATAAGGGTTTGGAAAGAAATAATGGGCAAAATACGAGCAATAGAAATAATGGACAAAAGAAGCAATTTGGGAAAGATACCTGCTCTCAGTGGATGGATGAAAGCACACATATAAGCATTCCAACAATATTGCTAAGAGATGCATCATAATTTTTTTTTCACCAGACATAATTTGAACTTAAAAAAACAAATAAACAGACAACTGAATCTTGTTTAGAAAGCATCAAGAGGGCAGCACAATCTTGAAGACTTCTGCCGCACTTCAAACTACATTTAAGTGCAGTAAATTGGGCTACTTCATTGCTCATAATATTACCTCTCACGACATTGTTTTCCTATGCGACCCGGCAAAGATTTTGCTATGACAGACCACTTTGTAGGCCCATATTTTGATACCAGTTCGATGATTTTGTCATCCTCCTATGAATGATACAAGCAGAAAAACATTTAGTGCTTCCAACAAAATGAATACTCAAAATAAAAATTCAGACATAATCTGCAAAAGAAGCAGAAAAGTTTTAGTCAGAGGAGGAGAGAATTAACGCTAGAAGCTGACCTCCTGTGTCCAAGGCCCCTTAACAAGCTCAGGATTGAGAACCTTCTGCCATCGATGTAGACATTGCACCTCCGATCTATCGGGAAAGAATTCAGCTGCATAGAAATCAATATCCACATAATAAGCCCAGTCCAGTTCACTCACAAATGACAAACCTAAGCGGAATACTATCTCGGCCAAAATATACTCTACAGAATTATCACAAAGAATGCATCCATAAGCATGTGGTTCTAAATCTACAATGCCTCAAATACTTAACAAAATATTTCGACCAAAGACAAACATAGCTACATTTAAGAGTCAAATGATCTTAAAGAATTCAAGGAACAATCTTACCCTCTACATTCACATGACCTTTTGAAATAGCACACCATGTGCACACGTGATTTCCCGAGACTGGCTACCTCAGTCTAGAGGAATTCAATTGAGAATATCCCCTAGACTTGTAAATTCACATAAACAGCAACATGTTCACAACACATGTTTTCAATTTAATAATAGAGTTCACAGAAGTAGTTAGTTACTTGCCACAGTTAGGGGCAACAAAATATTATGCAAGTTAAAGACAAAAGCATTAGTATCATAATGCCTCACACAGCGTTCATTGCAACACTGATAATTAGCTACAGATGTCCCAGCTTTTTAATGACATGGTCTTTCATAAAAACTGGTTAGTTGAAACACCTGATACTGGATAACCACTTCTTACTATTGAGTAAGGCGCATGTAGCCCACTAAAAATAGTCCCACAGTGGCAGAAACAAGAATCCTTCAGGTGTGGCGGTGAAATTTACAGATGAATTATTTTGCAAGGAAAAGCTCAAGCATTTATATGATTTACTGTAAACAGCAGAAAACTAACGACTAATAGCCAATACATAAAAAGCAAACAGTTCAGATATTAAAATCTAAACAAGGACAGCATACCAAAAAAAGTATACTTATAATATATATATATGTGTGTGTGGATAATTGCATCATAATCATAATTTCCTAATAACGTAAGCAAGTTTTGTACCAAACCCCGACTTTAGACTCGTTCTGGACATTACTTATTCAAAGCGAAACCACTCCAAAATTGCAATGGGATTGGGCATAGGACCCATTTAAGAAGTAAATTATGTGCTCTGACAAGAAGGTGCAAGATGGGGAGCTCGTAAACACAGACTGTAAACTCGCGACATCATTCAAGGTGCATGATATTCTTATAACCAGCAGCATGTGTAACTTCACCTGGTTATTAATAGATGCCACAGAAAATAAAGAGGGTAGAAAGTAACCTATTTTCTTCCAACATTTCCCCTTGTAGAGTGCAACAGCTCTTTTTAATGTGTCATCCTGTGGCAAATATAACAGGTGGCACATAAATTGATAGCAAAGAGAACACTCAACAATGACCAAAGACCAGAACTAGAACAATTGAGCTACGACCATGAAAATGTGGAGGTTCAGAAGTTAGTTGGATGCACAATCCGCATAAATTAATGGTAAGCAACCAGCAATAGTCGTATAAAAATCATTTCAAACTTGCAAATAGAATCACTAAACAACTCAAATGATAAGCAATTTCGTTGATAACCCAGGAAACAAAACACAAACATATGTTTCAAGCTGGCCTTTTAATAAAACTATATTTACGTGTCAAAAACTGTTTACCTCCTCTAAAGTCCAACCCCCCTTTGCTCGCCTGATAGGGCCTGTGGTCCTCCTACAAAATCAGCTTCGCACTATTAACGCTAATAGCTGGACCACTGGTCACAAGTTAATAAATATTAAAAACATTGTAACCAATTTTTACCAACACCCATCAATTTTCTGTTCAGAAGGTAATGATTTCATGCAAAAAGCAGTTCAACGCTTGACAGGAAAGTGGAAAGAAAAGAACATAATTCACATACAATCCAACGAGTCCTAGTATGGAAGGCCAGTTAAAAAGTCAAATAAAGACTCCGCGTAGTTTCTAAAATGTTAAAGGCAAATAATTCTATCCATATACATATTAAAGAGGTAACTATGAAAAGGTCGGACTAATGGTACAGGAAAGATTGTTTTGAATGACGGTCATGCAACCTTATAGGTAAACAAACCCTTTTGCGGAGTATAATGACTTCCAAATTTAACTACATTGAAAATCCTACTAGGTCCAAACCAAACTTGTGATGCCTATCAGTTCTAGCTTATGTACAGATCATATATGGATTCCAAGGATCAGGGAATGAGAAGTAGTAAGAACGAGAATATAGTCTAATCGATGGAACTCAAGTGGACTAATAATCCAACACAATCTCTGCAATTTTCTGGTGTAATTTCACTTGTATCTGAACTTCAATAGCAACAAGTGATCGCACAACTGCAAAACAAATTACAATATCTACAACTAAAATCACAGAAATACGAAAACAGTACCGATGTGATGGCGACGAAGTAGTTGGGCTGCATATTCCTGGCGACTTGAGTGTAACACTGCCACTGCCTTCAGAATCATATGAGCTCGAAGCAGCTGCTGATTGCTTGTTTTCTAGACAAGGCTCTTCTATTTGTTTCACACCAGCCATCTCCTTCCAACCATCAATTCCATTCCAAAACCCAACACACTAATCAACTTTTTACACAAAAACGAAATTAAAAGCTACCGGACCAATAAACAGAATCCAAACCAGTACAAACCCTAAAAGACCGTATTCACAACGAATACCTTCAAATCCCAACTAAAAACAACAAAATCTTGATAATCCAGATCTTGGAACTAAATAATCAGATCAAACTTCGATTAGCAAAACCTAACTCGTGTCTCATACAGACGATTACAGGGTTTTCACATAAGAAAACAATTAAAATCAAACGAATCAAAGCTAGTTCAATGTTCGGAAACAGATATCTAATTATCAAATATAGTTTGGTACCAGAATTAACAAAATAAAAACAAAACAAAAAAAACTGTTTTCTTTTACAAGTAAATCTGAGAGTAAACTACCTCTGTTTGCAGCAACGGCAATCGAATAGGAGCTCAATTTTCACAGAGAGATTTTGAGAGAGAGAAAACCTCGCCCGTTGAAAGCTAGAGAGAGAAGAAAGTAATTGTTGTTGTATGTAAGTTTTGTGCATAACGAATAGGGCACACCGACGTCTCCGTTTGATGCCGTTAAGAAAACTGGCGCTTATAGGGCTTTGGAAACATGAAAGGCTTTGGATCAGTTGACGGACGTTAACGATTCGCGTGATCGTTAGGGGACAAAAGTTTGAACCTCAAACGGCACTCTCCGCATATAGACATCCATTAAACGTCGAACAGGTTTGGAGCTGTGGATGCTTCGCGGGTAATTTATGACCGTTCGATTTGACTTGGACGGTCGATGTTTAAGTAGATTGGCGAAGGATTTACGATAGATACGTTTCAACTCACTGAGGAAGCATTAGGGCGTCGATTGTTGGCTGAGCGTCAATCACACGCCATCAAACGGCGTGTGGGGTAGGAAAAAACAGTTGAGTTAAGGGTGTGTTTGGAATTAAGAAAAGAAAAAAGAAATGAGAAAAAAAATAATATTAAGGAAGTGTTTGGGAGATGCCTTTTTGCATTTTCATTTTGTAGTTTTGCAATTGGACTATTTGGAAGCAAATTATAGAGTCCATTTCTGAGAATGAAGGGGAGAATGTATTATCTTTGGAGAAACTTTTTCAATTCTTTATACAAATATGCATACTATTCTTCTATTAAATTTATTCTGCACATTATTATTCAAATATTTTTATAATTTTAAATACAACTGAAAAATCAAAAATTTTTAAAATGAAAAAAAATAGTTGCTCCCAAATATTCCCTGACTATAGTAGTTTTTTATTTTGATGTGGTCTTACAAAATAAAGGATAGGAAATGGAGGAGAATTGATTTGCCAAGTGAGTTTGAAAAACAAAAGACATCAGAAAAACTCCAATAAGATATGAATATTTTATTGAATTAAAGGAGCAAAATAACTTTTTTTATTATATTTGAAATTTAAAAAATATGAATATTTTATTGAATATAGTCATGAAGACTTAATTTCATAATCTACATAAATGAGTTTATCCTTAATTAAGACTTTCATTACTAACCACAAAAGTTTATAATACCTGCGCAAGTCTCTAAAATAAATGGAGAAATTTAAAATTATAATTTGTCAATAAAACTTTTAAGTATTTCCCAATGGATTTTTCAGTATCAAATAGTTCTATATGTGATTTCAAAAGTTTTTATTCACAATTATTAGAGCGACAAAATAAAAAAATTCGATGTATAATAGTAAAATTGTTATGCGATTGTCTAAAAAATTGTATGTATAATAGTAAAATATTTATTTTAAGTGGTCACACGTGATCCTATGTGTCTTATAGTAAGTTCGTCCCTCGTAATAATCAAAGAGGGAGAAAGCTTGTTATTTTCCTTGGCTTCTCTTTTTTATTCCAAACACACCCTTAATGAGCTCCACTTAATTTGCCCCAGTTTAACCTAACACGTGCAAATTTCATACATTTGATAAAAATAAGCCAAATGCAAAATAATTTTGAATTTGGAGGAATTATGACAAAACAAAATCAATTTCCAAAAGATCAAAGTATACTTATCAAGATTATGAAAGGATCATAATATTACATTTTTAACCCAAAAATATCCCTTAACATAAAAATTATTCAAATATTTTGAGGTATCGTGACACTAATTGATCATTGAACAATTATACTTATTTTGGATGGAATTAATTTGCTTAAATTCATTGGTTTCACGTTTTAGTCAAGTTTTTAATATTTTTTTTATTTTTTAATCATGTTTTACATCACCAAAAAACAAATAAAATTTCAAAATGTTCTCTAAAAAACAAAAATAGCGTAATTAACTGTTGACGTATTTTTTTTAATCTTATACTACTACTTAACAAGCTTATATTTGCTTATATTTTCTTGTATATTATTATTCAAATTCTACGTATGGAATTCTCTAATTCACTTCTTTATATTAATTTTATTATTTTACACATAAACTTCTTTATAGTAATTTAATCATTTTAAATTTTTATTCAAAAAATTACCAAGGGCCCCAATATTAGAATTTTTTTTTTGTTTTGAGCCCCGAAATCTTAGGGCTTGTCTGTCCACGAGTTCGGTAAAAATGAACTTCGATTCTAACCCCACGAGCATACTCACGCATGAGAAATGCGGTAATATTAATTTTAGGAAACCAGAGAGGCCTTTGACTACTGGATCGACTTGAGCATCGATTTATTTATTCGTACGATACGTACCAATATAGGTCATATATCAGATACCGTATTGAATTTATCGCAACTATCAATATGTGTGTGTGTGTATATAATTAATTAATTAATTAATTTTTTTGGCAACTATAAAAAAAAAAAAAAATTAGTACCGACCGGCATGGGTCAGTATTTAAAACAATATGGTGTTATATATATTTGGTACGGTATTATAAATATTTGGTACCGTTTTTACACTAAAATGGTACGCACCGACCGTACATTACGATATTGATAACCTTGGGTTAAAGGTCAAACTAAACTAACCTCTTCTAGGCCTGATGGTCAAGACTTGAGAGTTAAAAATATGCTCTCTTCTAATTCTCAGGTTCAAAACTTCTCAGATACTATCAATTCTCAATTCTTATGTGATCAATTCATACCAAAATTATCAATACCGTACCGACCGGTACGTACCGTTTTGGCATAAAAACGATACTAAATATTTCTAATACTGTACCGTTCTAAATACAAGTCCATACCGACCGGATACTGGCCATATTGGCCAATACCAACTAGTAATCCGAAAAAATTAATTTTTTTGGACTCTCTCTCTCTCTCTCTCTCTCTCTCTATATATATATATATATAATTGTAATAAATCCGATACAGTACCCGGTATATGACTGATACCAATACATACCGTACCAATAAGCAAACTGGTACTCAAGCCGACCCCATATTCAAAAACTTGGTTCATACAGGACAAATGCCCTAGCTTTAAATGAGATTCTCACAAGTGGACAATGGAATTAATCTCCTACGTACTAGTCGACATTAGATTGAGATAATCTTGAAACCGATCGGATACCTCAGTTATCAATAAAAAACTGGCACTCCGCGAGTAAAGTGGAACCCAACCTATGGGTTCTCTAACAGAGATACTGGTTCAATAGGATTTGGAGTTTTCAGAGACAAAGAGGCCACTGGGTGCTGAGAAACTACAGGAAGCTGCCGGAATTCAGAACTCGCAAGCTTGGAAGACTACAGGAGCTGCCGGAACGCCATAATTTCACAACCTTGGGAGGCTACAGGAGCTGCCTGAATGCAAAAGCGTGGGAGTGGAGCTGTGAGAATTGACTTCCGGAAAATGCTACGCTGGGAGAAGGAAGTGGAGCTGGAGACTGCTTCTGAGATTGCTGTCAATTTACTGAACATAGAACGTCCAAAAACACTTCTACAGCAGGGCAATTGCACAATTTTCGCAAACCCGGAAAGGAAACAGAGCAGCAGACAGGCATGCGAATGCGGGTGTGACGAAAACACACACCTCGTCACTTTGCTCGCACTGCCCATAAGAATTGCATAAATTCTGATGGAAGAACTGGCAAAAAGACACCCTGTGGGGCATGTATACAACAATCTGGAAATCAAAACCCAAACACCGACTTCCTCTAACACAGTCAGTGATGCACCAAAGTGAGTAACCAGTATCTCGATTGTAAGGAAACACTTTGAACACTGTCTGGACATGCATATAGAAATAGGACAATATTTGAACGAAGATAGTCGTGGATCCAATAAAGGACAGGGAAAAGAGAAGTGTTAACGCATACAGATAAGTAGATAGCAGCTCAGACCGGAATGATAGAATGTGAAGTACAACACAACTCCCGCCAATTCTGGGCAAAATTAAACAAAACCCTATAATTTGGCGCGCATAATTGTTTTCATTTGGAGTACAATAAACAAGAAACTATGAGCCAAGTCAGCCAACTTATTAGATCTCATCTAAATTGCAGAAGTTATCAAGACCGAAGATCTTCAACTCATAAATAAGGTCATAAACCAATTTGGAAAATAGCTCAAAACAAAAAGGAGAACATGCAAACCATAAATAATTTCCATGGGTTACAAAGTTTGCAAGGAAAAGCAAATAGGTAAACCTTAATCTGGTGTAGCTGCACCTTGGTTGAGCTCTGCAAATCTCATGCCAACACGCATCGAGTGCTTCAGGAACTTCTCAGCACAACGACGAACACAGGTCTCCTCTTGTTTGTCAAGGGATTTGCGCCTGAATGTGTCCACGCAATCAGTGAAACATCTCTCCACAAGTGAATTGTACATCCTTAAACTGCAAGATAGAATCAAGGGAAGAAGAGAAAGGGGTAATCACTATATGTCATCCTGACAAGTGACAACTTCAGCAGTATCTTTAATCCCTCAAGCAACTCATCATTTAACTACAGAAATAAATAAATAAATAACAGATTGCAAGAGAAATTTAAATTGTTGACTGACGGAACATATTCAGTAACGAAAAGGAAAGTCACAATTCACAGCTAATAAGCCTGGTATAGATATACAGCTCTTAGAACATCGTCCACATAATGCACATAACAAATAACGGAAAATGGAATCAACTGAACTTTGGTAATTTTTATTTTTTCTCATCTTTACTAAGTTTTACGAGTACAGATAAAACAATAAAAAGCCTGTATAAGTTACTTGAAGGCTACTATTAACTATTAAGTAGTTGTTGACTTATTAAAACAACGTTTGCTATTAACTTGAGAATACATCAAACACAAGATTAATCTACCTGAAGAATAACCAAAATAATATCACAAATTAACGAGCTTGAAAATCCACACCAGAAGTGTCCAATATATCTAGTCATAAGAAATTGCAAGTTAACAAAGATCAGTTTGATAGAGGATAACAATATGAGGATAGCACTGCCAACAGCCTGGTAATGCCTCTGAAACTACATTTGATGAATGATCTGATGAAACTACATTTGATGAATGATCTAAGATTTCATCCCAATTTTAAGGTGCAATTCCTAAGATTATCATTTATCACCTAAACCTAGCATTCCAGTGAATCCATTCCATTGCACCACCAAGAGACACTGTCGAAACCCAAAACCCTTTCAGCAACTCGTCAACGCTGAATTGGGCATGGATGTTACACACTTACAACCCATCTGTGTAACTTCACAGGACTTCCCCTCTCTTCCCCAAACGAATATCAGCTCCGGTATCCATCTCAAACCCAAATCAGCAATTGATCGTTTGCAAACAGGCCAGTAACTCCTTAAATCGTAGTCATTGAACCTAATAAAAACTGTTAACCCATTGAACCTAATAAAAACTGTTAAGACGGGGTTTGTGGAGATACTAATAGAAGAAAAAATGCTAAAGAAAATTTCTACCCTTTTCCTTTCTCTCCGCAAATAAGATCCAAATACAGCCTTACTTAGTACTTCAAAATTACAGTCCACTTGCTAAATAACAGAATGATCCAATTCGATACCAAACCAAATCAAGTCCACATCACATTACCATTAAATTCTTCAAATTTACAACACCATACACGTAAAGAAACAACAAAAACATCAGTCAAGCTCAGAAAGCCAACAGTCTCCAAAAATAGGAAAATAAGACACCGTGAGCTACAAGTATATGCAATATCTAAAGTATGCACACGATACATGTAAATATATGAAGAAAACAGAACCTGTCGCGGATCTGGAGCTGATCTATCATGGCGGCCATCTTCTGCTTATCTGCCTCCGGCAGCGAGTCGAGGTCTCCGAGCATGCTCTTGTCCATCTTGGCTTGGGAGGGTTTTCTCTTTTAGGGCTAAACAGCTTTGTAAGAAACGAGTCACTCTCTAAAACCCTAGTAATCCTGTGAACTGTGAATTTACAAGTTATTTGCCCATATCACCCTGTGCTTTTCAACTATAATGCATTTAACCCCTATAGTTTTTTAATTTTGCATTAGACCACGTGTATTCACTACCAATTCATTTTCCAGGGTTCACTGTTACAAAATTAAACATGACGACAAAAATATATTATATCATTTTAATAAGTCTGGGTGCTCGAATTAATTTAAAAGTATATTGACTAATCGTTACGACGCCTACCTATCTGTCTATTAGCGAGGAGACCCATTCAAAGTCAAGATAAAATTTCTTATGAGAGATTTTGAACATAAAATCTAAGAGGGAGTAAAAATCCAACATATATATACCTTATTGCCAAGCCCAACCCACCAGGATTGAAAAAATTATTGAAAAACCGAACTGATTGAAAAAATTACAGCTTAGTCTCCAAATAGTGGTCGGTCGGTTTTTGATTTTTCAATTAGGTTTTGATTTTCTTTATTTTTGTTTCGCACAGATGGAGACGAATAGGTTACATTTATTTTTTCGATTTTGCTTATGAATGTCAATGCCTTTCTTGTTATTTTTAATAGGTTATGTTGGCCCAAATACAAGAGTTCTAGACTCTATATTGTTAGTATTTCAAAATGAGATTTATGCAATTCAAACCTAAGCCTATTTTTTAATTTATGTAGCCTAAAATTATAATGCCTCAATTTCTCAAAATGTTATTTAAAATATTTTATTCTATTGTTTAAATTAATTAAACATTATCACAAAAATGCTCTTTATTATAATTATTAAAAATCAATAATTAATGAGTAAATCAAAGTTTTGAATGTGCAAAAATAAAATCGACATAAACACCTTTGAGGTTTATATTCTTTTATTGAGAATAAACTAAACAGAACTTCTAGGGATAAAGGCAATCAAACACCACCATGGTCTTCTTCTGCAGGTCCTGCCTCTTCATGCTTGAGTGAATACTCTAACAGCTTCGCTACATCTAGTACGAAACACCAAGGGTAGAGAAATTTACTCCGATGAGTAATTAAACTCAATAGGAAAAAGTCACATTCAAATCAAATCCGAAAAATACAGATAGACATTAGAATATATGAATAGTGGAATTACAATTGAACATGGAAGTAAACACATAAATTTGTTATGTTTTTATTTTTTTGAAGTTTTCTACGAATATTCTTTCCCCCCCCCCCCCCCCCCCAACAAATATTTCCATTTTAACCTGATTGTCTAAAATGAAGCACTCAATTAATATTGACAAGTCCTTACTTAAGCAAGAAAAAGACATTTTGCTGTCTACTCGAGTCAACACACACATTGCTCTAATTAGACCCAATCGATAAATGTGACTTTGCCAAGTCACTCCTTTGGGGTCCGAAACTGTCGACACAGACATTCTCGAAAATCACCTTCAATCGGATATACCCATCTTCTAATTGGGGTCATTTAAAACAACAAATGGAACAAAGCTCAGTGGGACTCTAACCCACATGGAACACAACTTGGGACGACGCCCATATCGACACTTGGCACGACGAGCACTATTATCTGTTTTACAACTTTTCATTAACGAACCTACTTGTTCTCTACACATTTTCACTACTTATAATCTTCACCCAACACTCTTCGCTGTCTTGTTACGACTGATATTCGAATCAGTGTCTCTAACGTGGATTCTAGATTTTCGTATAATCACCAAAACACCATATAGTTTGATGTACTACAGGTTGATAGCATGACAACTATTCTACATTAAGTTAACGGTACGACGGTCACATTAATCCAACAGTTGGCACGATGGCCCCGATACTTCCTTTTACAATCCAAGTCGACCAACTTGACAGTTATAACCCTAACCGACAACAATACCTCGATTAGCACAACGGTTGAACCCGGTACACTAAAGTTACCAACACACATATCCATCAATAACCATAACCCTAGCTATTGCATACCAATCATAAGATCATGACCAAAGTTGGTCACAACGCTCACAAGAGATCCCACAGAGACTTGTGGACATACAACTTGTAATCGTGGATACTTGTGCAACGTGTTCGTGCATAACAGAGGTGAGCTACAGTTTGGATTCACAGCCCGAAATGTCCGAACAGTAGCTAGCAACTTATTGAATTTTGCTAGGTCGCTCGAGCGGCTTAGAGTTCACTCGAGCGGTCTCAAAGATATCAGGCTCTGAATTCTGATAAAAAAGCCAGAATCTATCGGAATACAGACAGGTTGCTTAAGTAGCCCATAACTCGCTCGAGCGAGCTGTTGTTTTTGTCAGACTTTAGTTTCTAGGGTTCTTAACAAATTAAGCACGCTTAAAACCCTAAATTGAGATTTTTGGTTCAGAAAAAAATTAAAAATATATGCATAAACCTTCTATTTATTAGATCAATTTTTCCACGATTAGGATCAATTTCATACTTCAACAAATATGGAATTAAAATTTTAAAATAAAATAGAAATCCTAATCATACTTTTATACAACATACTACTATAAATCAGAGATCTAAAGGTTGGAATTGCATTCCATACCTTGATCGATGGATTACAAAGAAGAACGACTTCGGATTCGTTGAATCTTATACAGATAGAATCTCCTTTTTCAACTTAAGAACAACCCTCAACTCTCTCTAACTTTTTGAACTTTTGATACGTGATTTGTAAATGAAAAACTGTGCATACCCTTAGTTTAAGTAGGAAATTCACCCATAAACGTGTAATCAAATTGTAATAATCTTAGATTTAATTCGTGAATGTTTTCCTCCATTAATGGCCTTCAATAGCGATTTGCTCGTTTAAAAATTCGATCAGCTTGCTCGAGTGATCTCCAAAAACTAAGGTCGCTTGAGCGGCGTTCAATTCACTCGAGCGAGCGACAAATTTTCAAATCTCGAATTTAAATAATAACAATTAAATTATTAACAAAAAAAATTAGGGTTATTACAAAATGTAAATCCATTTCAATCAACCTGAAAAAGCTAAATTTCCCGACTGAACAAATTCTATCCAACTGATTTCAGTTCCTACATAAACTATGTAGGGATCGGATGTGAAATTTTCATCATGAACCGATCGATTTTGATTTTTTATGTTTACAAACTGACCAAATGAAAATCGATTTCACTTGTAAAACCCATACATATGAACACTTCCTCATGCCTATCAAATACATAGGTCTAACTTTTCTTTTTGGTTATTATTTTTTCTTATTCAAAGTTTTTTTTTTCTAAGTTTTAACTTTGCGTTAAATATTTATAAATTATTATTTCTTCTTGAAAAAAAAAATTTTAATAAAAAATATGACATCCCTTTATAAAAAGTTAGAAAAATAAAAATAAGTAAAAAAATATTTGTTTATTTAGTGTTATTTTCGTAGTCATTAACTTTTTCAGTTTTTTTTACTTTTTAAAAATTTCTTATCATGAAGAATTAATAATTTATAAAATTTAAACATAAAACTAAAATATAAAAAATAAAACAAAAACATAATACAATAACTATTAAATTAAAATTATCACCTAAAAGACATGACATGATACTCATTAAAAAAAAAACAATGCTACTAACAATCATGTTTGTAAATTAAGTTATACATAATGCCTATATGGCATTTACTAATTTGAATATATATTAAAATTAATAAAACCAATTTTTATATTTTATACTTAAAATAACATGTCACGTAAATATAATGTACGATTTAAACTTGATGTGTTAGTAGACTTATTCTAAAAAAAAAAAATTCAATAACTAAACTGTGCAACACGTGGCACACATTAGATCATTGAACAATCTCCCTTTTACCCGATTCAAACGAAAAGCGGAATTCGAATGGTCAGTTTAAAACGGACTCCAACGGTCAAATGCTCTCAAATTCTGTTCCTAAAACCCCCCATTACCTTTCTGTGTCTTCTTCAACTAACAAACTTGATTTGAGAGTTCTCTTATCCGTTTCTCGTCTCTCTCTCTCTCTCTCTCTCTCTCTCTCACATCAAAATGTCGACTCCGGCAAAACCCTCGCTATCAAATCCGAGTTCGGTCTCAAAAGTCAGGGTCATCATCAGGGTTCGTCCCTTTCTCCCCAACGAAATCGCTTCCAGAAACGGGAACTCCACCCCCTGCGTCTCTGTTCTTGATACAGAAATCGAATCTTCCCCAGAAGTCACTGTTCATCTAAAAGATCCAGAAACAAGGTCAGATTTTTCTTACATTTGGCATTCTTGGGTTTTTTCACCAAGCATTCTGATTTGTACTTTTTTATGATGTGGGTGTAGTCGCAACGAGTGTTACAAGTTGGATTCATTCTTTGGGCAAGAGGACAACAATTTGAGTAAGATTTTCTACAGAGAAGTCAGCCCTTTGATTCCCGGGATCTTTAATGGCTGTAATGCTACTGTCTTTGCATATGGGGCTACTTGCAGTGGAAAAACCTACACTATGCAGGTTTAATTCTAACTCAAACTTGGAATTCCTTGATCTTTCTGTTTGGATGATGCTGGATTTAGCAAGGAGGATAGATTAAGGAAACCTAGGTTGTAAAAAAGGATAAAAGGGTAACTTATTTGAAGAATTGCAAATGATGACTGGGTGATAATTTTCACGTCTAGCTTATTTGATCATGCGAGCTAGTCTATACAGTCTATTTCACGACAAGAGGAGTAGATGACAACTGGGTGATAATTTTTTGGTACGTAATAGGCACTTGTCTTGTAGTTTATTCACAGTAGTTCCCCTAGACCTGGCCTTTTGCGAAGGTGTAAATACTAAATTTGCTTGATTGGCATTACATATCCAGTAGCGTGGCTCTACAATCGCAGTGATCATACGGTCTTGGTGGATCTATTCATCATGGACACTCAGTCTCAAACTTATACAAAAAATCTTGGTGTATCTCTTCATCAAAAACCCTTAACCTTCACTGTCAGGTAACGAAAGGTATTAGTTATTGGATGTGATGATCCTTCCGCATACCGAATTGCCATCACGTCGGAAAATGTTTATACCAAGGGCACGGTGTTAGTGCAGAGCTTGATAAGCTAAAGCGGAACAGGAATGATGCTGGCTGATTGGAACTTGCATGCGTATCTCAATCTCAGACTCACACAAAACATGAAATAGAAATTGAATGCTTGTTATTGAAAAGGATACAATGTTGTGCATGATTACTTTTCATCCTAATTGGATTTGACCAATTAGATTGCTTGTGAATGAGTGAAGTTGGTTATGACTCGTATATATGCAGCTTTCTATACATACATTTTGAATTGAGAACTAGTTGCCTGAAAATAGCCAAAGATGAGGAATAGAAATTTGAAGTTCTATCTTTAATACTTGCTTTAGTTGTTTTTCCTGTCATGGTTTGCAAGCTTTGTTAATATTTGTTGCGAGGGAAATCATGTTACGGATGATGATGCAGGGTAGTGATGAGATCCCAGGTTTAATACCACTGGCCATGTCAACAGTCCTATCCTTGTGCTGCAGCACAGGGAGTAGTGCAGAGATTTCATATTATGAAGTCTATATGGACAGATGCTATGATCTTATGGAAGTCAAACCACAGGAAATTGCAGTGATGGAAGACAAAGATGGGGAGATTCATCTCAAAGGGCTGTCTAGGGTTCCGGTTAATTCAATGTCTGAGTTCCATGAAGTGTTTTCTTGTGGAAATCAGAGGAGGAAGGTTGCACACACAGGTCTTAACGACGTCTCTAGTAGAAGCCATGGAGTGCTCACAATTACAGTTTCTTCTCCTTGTGGTGACAGTTCTGGGCTTATTGTTACCGGGAAGCTTAACCTTATTGATTTAGCAGGTTCTAATTGCATTTCTAATATTTTAGTTCAGATAGAACCATTCTGGGAGTGTTTGTCAAAACTTTTTAGACTTTGTAAAAGCTGATTCTAGAAATCAGAATCCAAAAGCATAAAAATGGATGCTTCTCAGAATCAGCTTTTAAACAAACTTTAAAGCTGTTTATGGCTAAAAGAAGTTTTGGCAAATAAACTAGCGTCAACATTTACAATATACCCTTTAAGTTGCCAAAAGCACCCCTGATGAATTAGTGGTTTTAAACATAGCTTCCATATTTCCTCAACTGTATTTATTATTGAACCAGGTAATGAAGACAACCGGAGGACCTGTAATGAAGGGATTCGTCTCCAAGAAAGTGCCAAAATTAATCAGTCCTTGTTTGCGTTGTCAAATGTGATTTATGCACTAAATAACAACAAACTTCGAGTTCCTTATAGAGAAAGTAAACTAACACGGATATTGCAAGATTCTCTTGGTGGAACTAGTCGTGCTTTGATGGTCGCTTGTTTGGTAACGTTTTTGTAATCCCATGATTTCTTTTCAGTTTTCACGTTGTGATGAACTCTCCTCTGGTGATTGACTTTTGATTGCTGGTTTTAGAGTCCAGGAGAGTACCAAGAATCTGTTCACACAGTCAGTTTGGCAGCACGGTCCCGCCACATCTCTAATTTTGTTTCTTCAGCTAAGAAAAGTGCAACTCCCAAGATTACAGTTGACATGGAGGCAAAGCTTCGTGCTTGGCTTGAATCGAAAGGAAAGACAAAGAGTAGTGCACAAAAAATGGGGGTTTTCGGTTCTCCATTTTTAATCACGAGTCCCAATGCTGTGAGCTCAACAAAGAAGTCCATTGCAGACCACGGCTCTGCAAAACAGAAGTCTAACAACTTTCAACGTGCTTCAACTGTGAAGGACAGGTGAGGTTAACGATTGAAGCTACTTCGAATCGACGACACCAGCATTACCCTGTTCTCATCCTCAACTATTTGGTCCGTGTGTAGGTCTTTGGCTGTGCCTCGCAGAAATCTATTCACCAATGCAGCTCCAGTTGATCCAAGCATGGAGGTAAAAGACACATTTACTTATTTTTCTTGTCATTTGTAATTAAAAGACAGTAGTTTCTAATTAATAATAAAGATCAGTGTCACATCAAAACTTCACAACAAGCAACTTTGCTCTGGCACACTTTTTATCTAACATATTATGCTGTAAAAAGGCTGTATTAACACTCCTAGGGTTGGGAATAAGATTGCGACACAACATAGATTAAGCACGCGATCAATCCTTATGTACTTCCTTGCCATAATAGTTATGTTTTCATAATCTTTCTTGGTGACATTGCTAGAAGGATATGGACCTTCACAAGGTGGAAGGTGATAGTACAATCTCAGAAGATGGTAGCTCAAGAAAAATTTCAATGACACAATCTGATGGCAATTTTCAGCTGCAATACAATGTAAGTTCCTGATGCTCTGAAACCATTCTAGTGAAAAAACGGTAACTATAGAATGATTTAATTTTATATATTTTCACATTATGACTTCGTTACAGAGTCTAGAAGTCACTATTGAGGAAAATACAAAGGAGTCCAAGGTCTCTGCCGATAAGATTGTGCATGAATCAAAAATATGTACACCTGGTATCCTGCTGCTCACTTGATCTATTGTACCTTTTTCTTATCTTGGTCATTCTAAGTAGAAAACTCAAAATTAATGTATTTGTTTCATACTTGTGTAGATAAACTGTTGGACAAACCGGAGAATATGAAAACCATAAATCATGCCAAGTTTGATGAGTCCTCGCCCATTTATGAGAAAATCAAAGCACTTGAGAGTTCTCTAAGGAAAGTTCTTTCTCCTATCAACTACAACATAAACATTGAGAACAAGTCCTCCAGAGATCAAATATGCATAGTTCTTTTGGATCCGAAGACTCCCAAAACACCTTTCCATCTTAGTTGTGCCGGTGACAATTCCCAAAAGATTGGCACTCCTCTTGATAAATTTACTGCACTTGGTTCTAACTTGAAGGTATGCAGTAACATTTGTCTTATTGATGTTCTTTTCCTTTTTTGCACTATTGGCTCTCTCTCTTAATCTTTCTAACCTGAATCTGCAGAGCTCTCTGGTCCAAGAATATATCGATTTTTTGAATCAAGCAAGCAGGTACGTTCTTGTTTTTGTTGGCCAAATTTCCTTTACTAGTCTTCAAAACCATAAGAAATTTAACTGTCACCTCTACTACCTTCATTTCAGGGAGGAGCTTATGGAATTAAAGGTATATGCAAAGAACAATCACAGAGAAAAATTATCATATGAAATAACTTCCTTGCTTTCTGGGTGTTGGTTCAAAGATTCATTAGATTCTTGTAAATAGTTGTTTGTAATAATTTTTTCAACTCTTTTTTTACGTAGGGAATCGGACAGAAGATGGCAGAGTATATACTGGAGCTAAGAGAAACAAGTCCACTGAAATCGGTAAGAAACATACGAATTGAACATGTGGGTATTCATTCCCAAGTTTTTTTTTCTTAATTGAATTAGCACCAAGATGCATTTTTTGTTGTGATTGTTGCAGCTAAATGATTTGGAGAAGATAGGCCTTTCATCCAAACAGGTGCATAACATATTCAATAGAACTGCAAGAGGAATATTTCATTGACTACATTATATGCAACATCCTGTTGCTGGTGAAATCTATGGTCTCAGATTTCACCTTGTATCAATCTGTAATTTTATGGTCTCTCTGATGTATCTTTTTCAATTTTTTTTTAACTCAGTGTAGTAAAACTCTGTTGTATGTTTGTGGTGGAGTTCGATTTGATTTCTAACAACATAGAGATATCTTCCATTTTTATTAAGATGAAATGTTTTTTTTCTTTTGTTTATGATGTTTGGACTAATCGCAAGCTAAGAGCATCTCCGGTCCTTGCTCTTTCTCTTGACTCAGAACAAAATTTTAAGCAAAATATCAAGTTGGGTTTTACTCAAACAAAGGGAGATTCAAACTTTTATCCAAATATCTGAAGGCTATTTCCTCTTCTTTAAAATTACAATTATGCCATTAGGGATAAAGTAAGATGAGAAAAAAGGGATAAAAGAGAAATATAGAAAAAGAAGGCAATGTTATGAAATGGCTGATCTTTGTAGTGAAGATATGTTATGTATGATCTTCATGGTGAAGAACTGTATAGCACGTAGTACGAGATGCAATAAATACGACACATATCATGAAGAATAATAAATACACGTTATCAGCAAACAAAGAAAGGGAAAGTCTATGTACACAGACTTGTGTACACAGATTCAGACATATTTGTGTCCGGATCCGTCGGATGCACGCGGGATCCTTGAATTATTAAGGGCCCCACTTGCATCCGACGGATCCGGACACATGTCCGGATCTGTGTACACAATCTGTGTACCTAGTATTGTTCAACAAAGAAAAGGACTACAGTGAAAGTAAGTGCTAGACACTGCTAGTGAAAAACATATCAATAGCATTATCGTATTGATCTTGAAGATAAGTCTAGAATAATTTTTTAAATTTTTAAATATTTTTTTATCTAAATTAGGACGACAATAGAATTTGTGAAATTATTTTTCTTTTTCCTAAAACAAGAAATTTTATTTATTTTTGGTGCAGATACTCAAGTCCCTTTTGATTACCTTATTTCACGCTAGACACCAAGGGTAAAATCGGGTCGGAGTTGGTCGGTTCGGTCCAATATACTCAAGTCCCCTTTGTTACCTTATTTCACATTAGACCGCTCCATTTTTTTCTCAAACCGATCCCAACCGATTTATTTTCAATTCAGTTCGGTTTGGGACGGGGTCAAATTTTTTAGGGAATTTTAGTTTACTCCAAATAAGCAATGTTAAAAATTAATTTTAGGCCCGTTCAGTCTAAATCGGCCACTAGTATAAAAAAATATACTACCAAATGAGTCTCAATTCGAATTTTTTCATCAAATATTAAATGGAACCACTTTAAAAAAAATTCATCCATTTTTTCACCCGAATAATAAAAACTACAAAATCAAAAATCACAAAGCCAAAACGCATCACTAACTTTCGATTTGATCCAATATTATTCTATTATCGGTTCGATTTGGTTCGGTCCGGTCTACATTCCAGAAAACTGAAACTAAATCAAATATATGTTAAAAAATCTTCTTGGACCAAGACCAACTGAATTTCATTGTGGACTGATCGAATAGCGAACCGAATGATTTTTGTTTTCACCCACACCCCGAAATCTTGGATCATTATTCAAACTTCTGGGTAGAATTTTGATCCCATATCCAAACATGGGACATGGCCTCTTATCCCTTTAGAAATTCAAGGTTTACACGTTACAGGATGACAGTAACATCCAACCACCGCCCCCATCACCTACAAAATTATTAATTCTTTGATAATGACTCCCATTCCTAAGGCCCCATTTGCCTTAATTGTATTGACTAGATTATTCGGCGTTGTTTTTTTGTCTTCATTCAAATTTTTTTTTATTTGTTATTTTTATGTCATTTTTTCGTGGATTATTGGTTCGTATCGACGAAAAGAATCTAAAAAGTATAAAATTATGTCCAAAAGTTAAAAAAAAAGTCACTAAAGACGAAAAATAAGCCAAAACGGACGCTGTTTTTGGCTTATTTTTTGTCTTTTCTGAACTTTTTTCAAATGTAGCCGATGATTGAGAACTTTTCTGAAAGCTCTTGTCGAGACGAACCAATAATCATCAAAAAATTGATGAAAAATACAAAATTAAAGAAAAATTTCAAATAAGGACAAAAAACTAAACAGTGAATAATCCAATAATCCAGTCACGCCAAATGGACCCTTAATTTACCGATATCTGACCCCAGAAATCTCCTTTTGGATCATCCAATAATATTTACCGATATGACTTTTGGTGAAATAAGTTGATAGAAATGATAGAAACGGACGTCTCTATTAGTTGATGTCAAAGACGTGTGGAATGTATATCACGTGACAGCTTGGGCGGTTTAACGCTGGAGAATCACTATTGGCAGGTAACATTTCTTTTGCTGCACTTACACCGCCTTCGGATTTTGGGGTTTCATCCTTTGTAAAGCCTGTTTGTTAAGATTAGGTATAATATTTTAAATTTTAAATATAATAATTCGAGTAACCATATTTAAAATTTATTAATTATTTTGAACTCTGAAAATAATATTCAAAATTCATATTTTATCCTCCCCTAAAAATTTACCTCTTACCCAGGGTATAAATCTTTCATTCCTCTTCTAAAAAATGTAAACATTATATTAAAACTTTGATTGGAGCATTTACATTCTTACTAAAAAGTACATTACAAAAGCAAAACCTACACTATTTTCATTTCAATTACTAAAGGCATGTCCAAGAGCTTCTAGTCAAAATATCTAGCTAATTACTTAATTTTTTATTTTAACTAATCACTTGTCAATCACAATTCTAACAATTCTATCTAATAAAACTATCATCACATTTAAATATTATTCTTAAAAAAATAAGAGAGAGAAAGAGTGAGAGTTGAAAAAATAAGATTAAAAAATATAAAAATACTTTTGGTTTGTAAATAGTAACTAGGTAAATTAAACTAGGTACTATTCACAAAACTATTGGCCCTATTTGGACTGTAATTTTTATGTGTTTATTTATTGAAATTTTTTCCGTCCTTATTTAAAATTTTTTTGCAATTTTTTATTTTTCATCAATTTTTTTGATTTATTGGTTCATCTCGACAAGAGCTTTCAGAAAAGTTATCAATCATCGGCTGCATTTGAAAAAAGTTCAGAAAAGACAAAAATAAATAAAAAACAGAATTTTTTGTACTTATTCATCGTCTTTAATGACTTTTTTTTACCATTTGGACACAATTTTATACTCATTAGATTCCTTTCATCAAGACGAACCAATAAACTACAAAATATTAAGATTTAAACAACAAATGCAAAAAAAAAAAATAATAAAGACAAAAATTATGAATAAATAAAAACAGAGGCCAAATAGAACCATTATAACTAGTATTAAATGAATCTCTTGGAAGGAATTTTTTTGTTGTTTAGCTATCTAAAATAGCTAAATGTGTCATTTAGCTATGCTCTTGGACATAGTCTAAACAAAACTATACCCCTTCCCCAATCAATAGCTTCTCTATATAATTATTTATCCTTCAATAATAGATCTCGCATACTTTTATATTTCTCCAATTACTATTTTCATTTTATTTGTTCTGAAAACTTAATTTCTGAAACGAAACACACCATCATCATCTCAAGATTTAAGGTAGAGACTAGGCCGATAATCACAAAAATAAAATCAAACACAAGAGGCCTTTTATCAGTAGAAGAGTTCAAATTTATCTAGAAACTCAAACGCCAAACATAGATAGAACAAGCAGACAGCAAAAGGGGCCCTCTCTCATCAACTACTTACAAACACCAAACACACACCAAAGTCTCCATGACAACTTTATTTCTTGAAAAACACAGAAAAGAGCTTCTTTATATGAGAAATTAAAGAAGCTCCCATACCCACAAACTGACATACATAGATAATAGATTACTGGTGCTGATGACGATGAAACGACACATCATTATCTGCTTCATAAAACGACTGGTAGTTGGTTAGGGCGAGGCGATGGACTCATTTGCAGGTGCATGGATCGCACTGGCAGTTGGCTCCGCACTTGCACCCGTTCTCTGCTGCAACCCCCATCTCAGATCCCTCAAAGTGACTGCATCATACCGCCGAAAATACATGTCAGGTTTAACGAAATTATACCTTTTTTTTTCTTCATATTTTTACAAATTCGAGCCAAATTATTTAAATGAAGTAAAAATTCTAGCAAGTTCAGAAACGCTCAAACAATTACCCAAGAAAGAATTCTTAAGTATAAGAAAAATAAAATAAATCCAAAAAATAAAATAATAAAATAATACTCATAATTTTTACCAAAATAATTTGATCTTTAACTCAAAACAAAAAAATTTCATTATATTGAATCTGAAAGAAGACTAAAAAGAATAAAAAAACAATTTAAGAATATCTTGTTTCAAGCTATTTTTGTCTTGAATAAAAAATTTAATCTATCAATTTGAATTATTTTCTGTTAGTATTTCAAATGCTTCCGAATTCAGTAAACATAAGATTAAGCCTAGGACATATGAAAGTTTTTTCCCCTAATTTTATGGCTTTTTATTACTTATCCACACCTGAAAGAGCATATTTATAACTAAAATATCAACTACCCAAAAAATTCAAACAAACATGCTAGAATCATAATTATATGTGTGTGTGTGTGTGTGTACTTACGTCTTCTGTGGTGCAACGCCAACGATGAGGGTCTCAGTTGAGGTGGTCTCCGAGTAGCTCATATCAGGGTACATCTTGCACCTGTAATCATTATCCAAAAATCTTAGCAAAATCTATGATAAATATAATTGAATGATCGCCCAAAGAAATTTACACAATCTCAATAATTAGTAATCTTAAGAGACAATTTACCACATGAACAAACAAAACCTTAAGTTCCTCTTAAAAAACAAGATCATCCATTGAAATTGACAAAACACGACAGAAATTTACTCGGAAAATTGGATTTTCTAGGAAAACAAACAGGGGGACAGATGATCCTACCCTCCGCAGCCGTTGCCGCACTTGCAGCCAGATCCACAGCCACAGTTTCCTCCGCAGCAAGACATTTTCTAGATCGAGAAAGTCTACAGAGAATCGAAAAGCTTATAATGCAATGAAGACGAAGATAGCTCTGAACGAGTACCAAGAAAAGAAGCAAGGGGCCAATTTATAGCGGATGGGAGGGGAGAGAGAAGATATCTCCACCGTACACGTGTATTAATCTTGCGTGATGTTAATCCCTGCTACGTTGCAGGTCCACATCTCTCCATCTCTCCTCTCTTCCACGCACCTGTCGCGTTTTATTGATCTGACGTGTCACGTGATGCTAATTCTGTATTATTTTTTTTGGTGGTCTTCTAAGGAGGCACGCTAGTATGTACTCGATGCTACGTGTTCCTGAATGTCCTTCTGTGGTTTGATGCATTTTATCATTGAGAAATATCTGAAATGAACGGCTGATGATCTATGATGACAAATAATGGGAAAGTCTTAGCCGTTCAATGGTTCGGACTAATGTCTAAAAGGAAAGACTAAAGTTATCAATCTCCAACAAATGAACCGTTTTTAGTATTAGTATAGTACATACAGTTTTTAATTTATTTTTAAAATTAATATATATTATTTTTTAACAAATAAAATAAAATTTTATAACTTAAAAATAAATGACCAAACATAAAAATCATAAATTTTAAATTAAAATTTTTTTTGGTCTAATACAACACATTACTAGCCAAACAGGCCGAAACAGTATAAGAAGTGGGGAAGTATCACTAGATGGCCGGTACAATACAAATAAATTAGTTAGACACTCATTAAAAATAGGAATAAATTACTCATATGCATGGACTCAAAAAGTTTATTGCACTCTGAAATTTCGAATATGAAATTTAGGTTGGAGTACATCCTTTCGATACAAGTTTTAATTACCAAACAACAAAAACGATTTATTTTTAATTATCCAAGAAATAATGTAATTGTGCATAATATTTTATTTTTTTCTACCAATGGGAAACTAATTGAGCTATAACAATCTGTGAAAAAAAAATTCTAGTAAATTATGCAAAAAAAGTCTATTCTTTTATCCAAGATAAGTGCGATGTTTGAAAATATATATATCACAAGGAAGTTTAATTTTGAAAACAAAGGGTCCAAATTTGCTGTCTTAAATCAACGGTCGGGATTATATTCTCTCTTTATTTGGGAAATATATACAAGACTGAAGGGTCAAAAGCACCCCACTTACCCACTCCCCGCTGCTCGAAGTGCGAGGAGATTAAAATAATTTCGAGAAAAAGCTGTTTTTTGGGGGAGAAATAGAGAGACAAAAGATTGGATTGGAGGAGGTTCTAGTGTACTTTTTTTAGCGCGTGTGTACTGAGTAAAATAACTTTATTTTATTTGTATTGTTTTTGAAATATATCGTTTAATTCGTTTTAATTTATTACGCGAATTATTATTAAAATACATAGAATTAAAACGATATAGTTTCAAAGACAAAACAAGTAAGATTAAGTTACTTTGCTGGCACTGCAGACACACACTACAACTTTTTCAAATCCCAAAAGAGTTATGTCCCCTTGAGTTTTTTTACTACAAGCTCCCACTCGGCATAAATGGTGAGTATTAATCTCAATATTATTTTGTCATTTTTTACTTATTAATAAAACACAAAAATTAAGGAAAAAAATCATACAGAAAATTACAATCTGTCAAATAATACCAACTAAATTAAAAATAATAATTTAGTAGAAACTTTTAGCATTATCCTGAACAACAAGATGATCAAAAAAAAAAAGTTAACTACGGCTCACTAGACATTAAATAATACTATATGTAAAAATTATAACGATATTCATAAAATACTTATTAATATCCAAAAATATATATTAATATTCATAAATTATATATTAATATTTAATTGACATTACATTCATACTATTTATCGTGTAATAAACAATAATTAGCAGAAGTGAATTATAAATTGTACGAGGGGGAGGTGGTTGCTGCCACTACTAGTTTAAAAGAATTGGGGATTTTTTTTTCTTTTTTTTTTTCTAATGTCTTAGAAGAGTTATTTAGTATTTTTGGAAGACTATTCCAAGTCTTTTCTCTATCAAATGCTTGTGTAGAATTTAAAAATTATGCTTTGAAATACTGAATTTTTTCTTATTTAAATTAATTAACAAATTAAGAATACATAAGAAGCAAAAACAAAGACTCAGACTGAAATGAGAAACAAATTACAACTAAACAATAAAAAAAATAAAATTCAATCCCGCGTCACTCTCAGATTTAATTTCTTCGTCCCCCTATATGTAATAGTGCTACAAGCTTACAAATTCGTTGCCAAATCAACTCATTTGTAGTCAATCAATACAACCTAAAATATTTTAATTTTAATTGGAACCTCCGCAAGTGGACAGTGAGATTGATCCCTTGAGAATTAGTTAGTATTAGATTAAGAATAATTTCAAAACCGACCAGATATATCTCGACTATCATAAAGAAAATAGTTTTCTCCTGCTAATTAGTGGCATGGTAATAATTTAAAATTGAGATTTTAGACAACTCCATTATTAAGATCATGATTCAGTCAAATCCTTCCAAATTCTCATGGTATTGGTATATTGGTATAGAAAAAAATACCAATTAAATTATTCATGCACATCCAGATATATATATGACCGAAATAGTCGAATGCACCTTGAGTTTTCCATGATCATAGAAACTCTTTTCGGGTAAGGGAGGTTGTGGTCAGAAGCATCTCCTAAAGTCACATCTTGTAATTATATATTCATCCTTTGTATATTACTTCTTTGTTTTTTTTTTTCTTTAAAATAATCATATAAATTTTATGTGCATTTAACAATTTTGAATATTGTGTTTGGATGTGCACAAACAATTTATCTTCTTAAACTTGTTCATTGGCATACCCTGCTTTTTTAATGCATATCTAAAAAAACTATTAATATAATTTGTGCCTAAATGCACTATCAATATAATTTGGGTAAAAAAATAAACTCAATAGTATCATAACAATTGTTTTTGACATATAAAAATACCTAACATATACATTTTCTTACTCTATTACTTGTAAGCAATTTACAACAATTTTTTAATTTTAATTTTTTAATTAGGACATGTTAATTCTCGAGAAATCTCATCCCGAGATATATTGTTTAGTGTTAAGTTATGATCTTTTGAGAATGCTTTGCACTTTATTAATGTTAAATGAATTCTCAATTTAAACAATTTCAATGACGGACAAGACAATACCAATTTTATAATTTAACATTACATGGTAATTCATACGTAATTTTTTTAGCTTAATTATTTTAGCAGTAGAATATTATTTCAGCATTGTCAATTTGTAATTTGTGCAAATTTAATTATATCTATTAAAAAACCAACAAAATCTCTACTTTAATCAGCATATTACATCATATAATATCTTCTTCTTCTTTTTTCTTTACCTTCAACTAAACATAGACTTATCGAGTTTTCATTTGTTTGTGAATCTTCGACGAAACACGAGCTTAAGATTATTCTACACATATCTATAGTACAAATAAACTACTAAAAAATGTCTCTATAAACACGGGTAACTTTAAAATACCTCGACAAAAACATCTTCATTTTGTTCTTTCAACCAAAAATAGAAAGATACTTTTTGTTATTTGATTAAAAAATTTAATTAAACATGGTCTTAGAAATGTCCTTTAACAAGGTTTCATACCTGAAAACATGCATGTTTCAAGCTGCAATCCATATGATTTTTTTTTAATTTACAATTTCCAAATTGAAAAAATTAATTATGCCACAAACCAAGTGATACTTAATCAAAAAGTTTCTTTAAATATTGTTATATTTATTTTTTAAAAAATAATCAGTCAACTATGTTAACTAATAAATTATTGCCGACTAGAATTCCTGGAGCTCTATCGCGAAAAGTACCTTTTGATTAGTATATGAAAAATGTTTTGAATACAAATATTCAAACAAAAATACCATTCGATGTGTGTGGACTTCTTCGGCCGGTTTCAAATAAATTTGCGTTGATTCATCTCCAAATATCTATATACGTAACTTGCTTTTAATTATATAGGCACCTTATCCATTATGTCACGTCTCATCTCTGTCAAGATAGACACTAATATTTAAAAATGCAATTATTCAACTTTGAAAATGTCTTGCTAATATTTTCAAACCATATATTTAAATAAATTCTACACTTATTTAAATAAATTCTCACCGACGAAATCTCGTTATTACGCAATTCTGCTCGAAGAATCATTCAAAATTCTATTTTCATATTTCTGAAATATATTTTGCTAAAGCACTATTTTTACATATCGAATCTTATAGATCTATATGTTGTTATTATTTCTCTAAATATAATTTCTTTATTTTATTTTGAAAGTTGTTGAAAATCCAAGCACTATGCTACGGCAACGTAATTATATGCTTTTTCTTGATTCGTATAATATTTAAATGGATATTCTTATAAGAAGATAAGTCGGTTTCTAAATATGCCAATGCATATAATTTTTTGATTTTTTTTTTGGATTTCTACAATATTTAAATGGATATTCTTATGAGAAGAAAAATCGGTTTCAGAATTTGTGAAAATACCCATAATGTTTTTTTCTTGATTCGTACAATATTTAAATGAATATTTTTATGAGAAGACAAGTCGATTTCAAAATGTGTGAATGGATGTCATTTTTTGATGCATTTTCTCCATTTATACAATATTTAAATGAATATTCTTATGAGGAAACAAATCGATTTCAAAATGTGTGAAGTTTTTGTCTTTATGTGAAATTTTTTTGTAATTTTTTATGGATTATTGATTCATCTCGACAAGAACTTTCAAAAAGTTATAAATAATAGACCAAATTTGACAAAAGTTCAAAAAAAATAAAAATAATCCAAAAATAAGATTTCTTGAATGATATTTTTAAACGTTTGGACATAATTTTATATTTTTTTAATTCATTTCATTAAGACAGATCAATAAGTCATAAAATATTGAGGCTAAAACAACAAATACAAAAAAAAAATTTGAATAGGGACAAAAAAAAATCCAAAAAAATAAGTTTGGCCAAATGGACCCATAATATTTTTACTTTAAAATTCAAAATTATTTTAATTTGTATAATTACCGTGCATAATATGAGCTGACTACTTGTTCTGGATATTCGCAAGGATGTATTGGAGATGCTATAAGACCATGACGGTTTACATAAAAAAAAGACATTCGGTGAAAAGTCCATAAGGACCATAACAATAGATTTTAAGCACAATAAATCAATTTATGACCAGAAGTTCTTTTTACACGTGATTTTAAAAATATTGTTACATATAGATCAACAATTATCTGATAATATTATCCGATAATGTTATATGAGCATTTATTAGTTAATATTATCTGCCCAGATAACATTATATGATAATGTTATTTGGACATTTAACAGTCCATATACTAACATATAAACTAACAGATAAAGTTGTAACAGTTATTTGTTAATGTTAATGTTATCTGATAAGATAACATTACCTGTTTATTATTTTAACAGGTAACTTTATATATTTATTTTGATATCTTTATCATTATCTGTTGCAACAGATAACAACAAAAACGAAATAATTTGACAAGAAAATAGAAACAATAAACAATTTATGGCTAAACAATAAAATAAGGATAATCTCATCTGTAAAAGGACCTCACACGTTAACACTTTTAAAATTATAGACTTAGCCCATTAAAATTTTTAAAATCATGGACTCTAACTTATAAATTAAATTAACTCATTCTTAATGGACCAAATCATATCAGATTTGTCCTTTAACCAATTTTTCCATAAAAAAATGGCTCGAATATTTCTAAAACAACTCTTATAGCATATTTAATTACAGATTTTGCCGGAAAATTCTTTGTCTTTGAAAGAACACGATCCGGGGATGTGTGTAGCGCGGTGAGCATGCTACAGGCTATAGTGCAGTTATCCGACTATTCATCTTGGCAACGGAAGTTCATATTCAAATCAAATTATTCGAGCGAATAAATAACTATTCTTGTGAATAAATACGGAATTGAACCTAAATTGTCCATTGTCAAGATTTGGCCGCCCTACACCCTATAAGATGCCCCCGCATCCACGTATCCTTGAAAACAATGGATGAAAGGATATGATGGATATGGATGCTCTTAGGATAAAATAACGTATGTCCCAGTGGGAAATATATATATACTTATGCCCTCTTTTTTATAAGTTAGATTATTTAGGTCAATTTATATATACCTTGACTAGGTGTGTTCGTTTTGCTTGTTTGAGAAATTTTTTCCTAAATAAGTTTTTAAAACAAGTTCTCAAAATATTTTTACTTTTTTTCCAAATAACTTCATCTCTCTATAAAAGAAGAGAGAGAGAGAGACACACCTTAAAAACGCTGAAAAAATTTAACTCCTAGATTTTTTCTGAAACACTTATACCAAACAACATCTCAGAGTTTTTTTTCCAAAAATTATTTCAGAAATACTTAAAACGAACACATCATGTGTGTGTGAGAGAGAGAGAGAGAGAGAGAGAGAGAGGGGCTATTCGACACCTCCAAAAGCTGCTTTGACTTCACCATCACTGAAAGCTTAGCTTTTGGGTGGACGTGAGTACTTTGAGAGTGACAAGATTTAATACCACTATAATAAAATAAAAGTTTTAATTACAAATACACGAAATCTTTTAATTAAAAGTACCAAATAACCCTTTCGCCAAAAACAACTCGTCGGACACATAAAGTCTCTCTTTCTTCCATGATTCTCTCTAACCGTCTCACCTAATGTATTTGGAGTCCCAATGTATTTTCCTCTCAACCTTTCTCTCTCCTCTTGTACTTGTGTGTTCTCTCTCTCCTCTTGTGCTTGTGTGACAAATTTTCTACTTCTTTAAATTTTCTTGACTAATAAAATTTTGCGACTTGTAACTAAAATTTTGCACTAAGTAATTTTTTATGAAATGGGAGAGTCTGTTGTGTATTTCACATAGTAGGCTATATTGTGCAAAAATTATTTTGTCAGCATATAACTGTTCGGACAATATTTTGTGTACCAAAATAATATCGTTTTGACGCACAATACGCTCACAACAAGACCAGACGCACAACAGGGCCCTGATCCATTTTTTATGTGGCGTCATAACTAATAACTTACACCACTCGTACTCGATTGATCATGTTATAAAATTGTGTCATGCCATTTCAAAAATAGCTATGCAAACTATAAGTAGAACTTTCTTTTTAAAAAGAATAAGTAGAACTTTTTAAATGGTTCAGATCGTATAATTTTGATTCAGTGTTTAAAAATAAAAAAAATAGTCCAATGGTGCAAATAACTTCTTCAAAGTATTATTTTTAATTTTTTATTTATCAAACTATATCTTTTTCTTACGCGACATCAAAGATATTGTTTAGTGCAAATCTATATTGACTGATTAAAAATTATTTGTTGTTTAAAAAGTCGTGCTCATATATGTATTTTAATAAATCATTTCTTCAAAGGTTGTTATGCAAGTCAACATAGGTAGTAAGTGGGGGAGAAACTGCGTGGAGATCGGGAGGGGTCAGGGCCCTCTCAGAAATTTTAAAAAAATTTAGCACCTAGGTATAAATTTTGAAAATTATATTTCGGCCCCCACAAATTAAATTCAGCTCCCTTCCTTTCTCAAAAAAAAAATCTCGACCCCCCAAACGTGAAATTCTGATTCCGCCCCTAACTGTAAGTCACTTTGGTTCAAGATGATTGTGTCTCATATATATACAAGGGGCAAGTTTATTTCTTAAGAACAACAAGTTTTGGTATCATGTTTTTTGATATTGCTAGAATGCCACAAAAAATTATTGTTTAGTGCAAATTACTTTAGTTTTAAGGTGCTATTGTTATAAATACGTTGGACAAGTTTTTTAGTTTGCAGAGCTAATGATATAGCATAGTTCATAGCATAATCAATCGAGTGCGAATCTCGTAGCATTAAGAAGCAAGTCAATTTGGTAGAAGGAACGGATGTTCAGTTGAGTGTTTTTAAAATGATTTTTGGTAAAAAAAACTATGAGATATTGTTTGGTATAAGTATTTCAGAAAAAATTTGGGAGTTAAATTTTTTGGCATTTTCGATGTGTGTCTCTCTCTCTCTCTTCTTTTATAGAGAGATGAAGTTGTTTGGGAAAAAAATAAAAATATTTGAGAAATTTTTTGGAAAAAATTTCTCTGACAAGCAAAAGAACAATCTATGTTCGTTTAAGGGGTTTGGAATATTTTCTCTCAAACAAGTTTCTGGAACAAGTTTTTCAAACATTTTTACTTTTTTCCCAAACAACTTCATCTCTCTATAAAAATTGTTTTAAAACACTTTTTTCCCAAACAAGTTTCTGAAACACTTATACTAAACAACATCTTAGAGTTTTATTTCTAAAAATTATTTTAGAAACACTCAAAACGAACACACAGCAAGTTATTGATTAGAATGACACGGAAAAAATTATTTAATGAAAAGCTATTTTAATTTAGTATAAATATTCTGAGCACCATAGAACATAAAAAAGTATGAAAAATATATGTGGGCTAGTTTTTTATTACTATTTTTTTCAAATGACATGGCCTAATTTTTAGCTTTTTGATTTTTCTGGTTGCGAAGAGTTGGAAAATTTTTTTTTTTAATGAAAATATGAGAGAAGTTATTAAAAATAAAAGGATTTAGAAAAAAAACAACTAATGCAAATGAAATGAATAATTAATCTGAAAAATATATTATTTTCTTGTTCGTCTAAATTTTTAGTTATTTGTCACAATAAATATTTTATTAGTCAAAAATTTTTAAAATGTTCAAAATTTGACACATTAGGTGGGACAGTCACAGAGAAACCAAAGAGTTGTTTTTGTGTAAGGGGTACTTTAGTACTTTTAATTAAAAGATTCTATATATTTCTAATTAAAGTTTTCCTTCCATATATTTAAGATGTCCCCAATGATAAATCCAATATTTTTTTCGTCAAGATATCAATAATTTATAAAAAAACAAATTAACAAATAAAAAATTAAATAAAGATAAAAAGTTAATTTAGATAATTTAGGCTAAATGAATAAAATCAATTATATTTTATTTTTAAAAAATAGACGAAGCATATTTGTTTTGACAAACTGTGTAATATGTCATATGTCCTTCCCGATGAAATTACTATTATCTTTTTGTTTGGCATAAGTTACTTACTCCACGAGCTTAACAAATCATAGGAAAATGCTAAAGCATCCGATAAGCTCTTTCGCTATTCATTTCCAGAGCCCAGTCAGACACTTCGATTTTTCATTCATAGTCCGTCTCAATATCTTTTTTTTCATGTCTATATTACGAGTTTACAGCTCAAATGTTTTACTAGTCTTCCCCTCACATGTGAGAAAAAGGCATTACGTGTATATTATCTACTGCTTACCAGGCGATGGTTAGTAAGACCCAAAACTATATTCAACTATTCAAGATAAGCAATAATTGAGACTTTTTTACGGTGCTTGTCAGGCCATGCACATTATGTTGCCTACACGGTGTGAAATTAGGATTCAATATTTAGGGATCGGAACTTTAAAAAAAAAAGAAACAGGGCCGAATGTAATTTGAGGAGCCAAAATATATATATTTTTATAATTTTTATAATTTATACTTGTGCCCTACTTCTTTTTAATTTATTTTTAAGGACCCTGAATTCCAAGTCTCTTAGTAGTTCAGCTCCTGTGGCTACATTCCAATGCTAACAGCCATTGTAATTATTGCCATTGACATTTTTTATGGTTCCATTATCTACATCGTGATTCTTTTTGGCTGACTAAAAAGGCATAAAAGAAGACTATCGTTATTTTCTTCGGCCCTAATCATAAAGATTTAAAATTCGCAACGGATCTCGTAACGGACCAATCACTTATACGTTTTGTGTGGCTTAATTTATAGTGTTATGGGTAAAATGATAAATACGAGCATCCTTATAAGAAGTCAAATATGCACACCAAACAAATATATTTCTCGGTTCTTCATTTCAATCAATATATCTTTTTCGATAATTATTAACCCAAAAGACTAACATGAAAGAAAAATAAAAATAAAAAATTAACAAAAAATAATCTCAATTACAAGTGATGATAGTATCACGTAACAAGGTAACCCGCAAGTTGGATTAAATTACTTCTACCATTGGCTATGGACTCTCCGTACTCCATGCATCTCTTCTTCCAAAGCTTCGGCCTCAAACAATGATAAATTGACACGCCCGTATTGTTTAGCTAGCCACTCATATAATACTTGACGATAGGGACGGAATTATAAATTTCACTACGCATAACGCATAAGTAAATATGTATTCATTACTATTTGAATTTTTTTTCCAAAACATTTAGTAGGGCGAGCCTATGTACTTCATAAGAAAAATTATTTTTTAATATAATAATAGAGATTTGTTTTTTCTTGCAAGAGCGACCGCCCCTACTGGCCCCTCGGTTCCATCCTTGAGTCGATATTGGCTTTCAATCAGGAGCAGTATTATGATGGGGCTCCAAGCCCTTTCAAAATTTGTTTTTTCTTTTTAAAATTAAAATACTAATATTGCGTATGATTTTGAGTATTTTTTCCCGGTATGACTAGTGTAGGAAAATATTAATTTGAAGCATGTTTAGAAATTACAGAAGATATACATCTATTAATCAATAATACAAAAATTACAGAATATAATTACAGATCAAATCGAAATTAACAAAATACATAAATAGTAAAACAAAATGTGAATTAATACGATATCGAACTGAGTCTTATGTATTCACAGTCTCCTTAAGATTGATTCGCCACCTCATTGTGAGTGTTGGAGGATCACAACCGGCGCCTATCTCCTAGAATGAAACGGTTCAATCGGATGTAAGAATACCGGCCACCGTCCGTTTGTCGAACTTTACTGCATCTGCCTCTCTTTTCCTAAAAAAACTCAAATATAAGACCAAATTGTAAACGAATTGTTGCCTGAATTTTCAAGTAATTTCTAGTGTGTGAAATCATGAAATGAGACTTCAATTTATAAAAACTTTGATGAACCTTTGGAATGCAAAACCTCCAAGATATTTTAGTTGCATATATGAATGGAGAAGCCTTTGGGTCGTAAACATCAATGACATGTATGAATGAGGACTTTCCGGTTGCTTTAAGAGATCATCTGATTATCCCAAATTTATTACCCAAAAATATCCAAAAACCCTGTAAAATTTCTAACAACTAGTATAATTTTAGCTTATAATTTAAATAAATATAATTTAATTTGTCAAATCCAAGTGATTTCAATCCCACTATATTTCTTGAATTAATATTTATAATGTCAAAATCTAGACGTTTGATTCGAGAGCTCAACGAGTGTACCTACAAAATAAGTCAAAAAATTGAGGGTGTTCTCGATCAGAGACCTCCGATGATCAAACTAGTCGGGATTTATGGACACTCTGTACTTAAAGAATGAGAGACAGGGAGAGAAAACATATATCTTACGTGCCAATAGATGAACAATTTATAGAGTATGAGATGGAGAAATTAGGAGAATTGGTTTCCTAATGGAAGAGATATATTTGACTTGATTACCTCCATCAACTCATCATCTCCTTGATGAACAATGCTAGTAAAACATCACGTTGTATATTAAATTGTACATCACGCTTACGTAGCATGCTATACAACTCATGAGATTTATTGATTTAAACACATAATCAAAACTCATGAGACCTTCTACTTAAAACATAATTTGTGTGACATGCCACGTAGGCATGATGTACAATTTGATGTACAACATGATATGTTAATAGACTTATTATTCCTTGATTAATATACTCATCAATGCCAATAATTACACTCACCAACTATAATAATTATTGACCCCTTAATTGGTGTCAATAATTATTGTTGGTGTTAAGTTAGTTTAGTTTTAACTAGTAACTTTGGAGATTGGAACCATGTTGGAGCACATATAAAAAAGAATAAGTTTACTAACACATCAATTTGTACATTATATTTACATGACATGTTATTTAGTATAAAATGTAAAAGCAGGTCCTATAAATTTTTATTTGTGTTCAAATTAATAGATGCCATGTAGGCATGGTGTATAACTTAATGTACAATATAATATGTTAATAGCATTACTCTATAAAAATGACTACAAAAGAAATAATACCATGTTTTGGTTGTGTAAAACATCTGGCCTTGTTGGGGTTGTTTGTAAAGGCTTATGTTAGTTAGGACTTAGGACCGATAAATGAACCAAACATGGTTCATTTATAATGTACAATATAATATGTTAATAGCAAAATTCAAGCACAATATAATATATTTATAATGTACAATATAATATGAAGCAAAAAAATAAATTTTAATTCAAGCACAGTATCAGTATTTAAATTGAGATGAATTTTTCAATAACATCTTGATTAATGAATTTTAAAAATAAAATAATTTTAATTATTCAAATAAAATTCAAAATTATGTATAATCTTGCCTAGAGAGACCGTGAGAGAGAACCTGGGTGCTGCGAACAAAATTCTTTTCTGACACAGTTACTGGTAGCATACTATATCGATCGGTAGATACTGTATCGAAAGAAAAACGGTACCATATTTGAAAACTTTTCGGATTGTATTAGTTTGTCCAGCCTGTACTGGGTGTTTACTGGATACTAGCTAGTATAATTATTTTTTAGCGTTAAATCTAAAATGATAATCCCGAATATATCTCTACTGATATGTACCATACAAGTAATAAAAACAATACGTTTTACCGGTACGATAATTTTAATTCGACCCGTTAAGCACGTTTTCATATTTTCCTTTCCCAAAATTTTGTGGCCTTTGAAACCTTCCGGTTGTCTCAAGAGATCCTGCAATTATCCCAGATTTATTTACCCAAAAATATCAAAAAACCCTTTGAAATTTCTAACAAGTAATATAATTGTACCTTATAATCTAGATAATTATAATTTAATTTGTCAAATCCAAGTGATTTCATTCCCACTATATTTCCTGAATTACTATTTATTATGTCAAAATCTAAACGTTTAATTTGAGAGCTCTACGAGGGCACCTATAAAATAAGTCAAACAATCGAGGGTGTTTCCGACCATAGATTTTCCGATGATCAAGTTGGTCGGGATATATGAACATTTTGTGCTTAGAGAATGAGAGATAGGGAGAGAGTACGTACATCTTAAGTGACAATAGATAAACAATTTATGAGATGGAGAAATTAGGAGAAATGATTTTCTAATGAAGGAGATATATTCTACTTGATTATTTTGATCAACCCATCATCTCCTTGATAAGCAATGGTAATAAAACATTACGTTGCACATTAAATTGTACATCACGTCTACTTAGCATGCTATATAAGTCATGAGACCTTCTAATTAAAATATAAATTGTGTGACATGCCACGTAGGTATGATGTATAATTTGATATACAACGTGATATGTTAGTAGATTTATTATTTCTTGATTAATATCAATAATTATACTCATCACTTAGCAAAAAAATAATTATAAATGCCAATAATTATACTCACCAACTATAATAATTATTGACCCCTTAATTGGTGTCAATAATTATTGGCGGTGTTAAGTTAGTACTTTTGACTAGTAACTTTGGAGATTGGAACAATGTTGGAGTACATATAAAAAGAAAAAGTTTACTAACACATCAAGCTGTATATCAAATGGTACATCATACTTACGTGACATGTTATTTTAAGCATAAAATGTAAAAACGGGTCCCGTAAATTTTGATGTGTGTTCAAATTAATAGATGCCATGTAGACATGATATATAACTTAATATACAACATGATGTGTTAATAGCATTGCTCTGTAAAAATGACTACAGACAAAATAATACCATGTTTTGGTTGTGTAAAACATCTGGCTTTGTTGGGGTTGTTCGTAAAGGCTTATGTTAGTTAGGACTTAGGACCGATAAATGAACCAAACAAGTCAAACAATTAATTGTTAATCTTTTAAGATATAATCAATTCAATCACGATCTGTTTTCGAGTAGCTTGAAATATTACACATCATGAGTCAAACGAGCCGAGTAGCTATTTCAAACTCAGCAAGCTTCGAGTTATATTTATCGATTTATTTCTCTGTGTCTTAGTGATTCTTTTTTGGTGAGGTCTAGAAAAAGAATAGTTTGGATCATCCTATCTAACAAGCTGGACAAAAATTAGAGGATTGCGAACTGGATGAGAGTTGGATTCTTAGAGAGGAGTTTCGTTTACCCTCGTTTTGTTCATCCTCGTTGACGTTGTGGTCATTATAAGCCTCATTTTGATGATTAAAATTATTTATTTTCATCTAATAATTATCTATTAGGAGAGTTGTGCAAAAATTAATTTCAATTGGACATTAATAAATATTTAATCCATCATTTCAAATTCTTGAGCGGAGAATGTTGAAGAAAAAAAATAAATTTTAATTCAAGCACAGTATCAGTATTTAAATTGAGATGAATTTTTCAATAACAAATCTTGATTAATGAATTTTAAAAATAAAATAATTTTAATTATTCAAATAAAGTTCAAAATGATGTATAATCTTGCCTAGAGAGACCGTGAGTGAGAACCTAGGTGCTGTGAACAAAATTTTTTTCTGGCACAGTTATCAGTACCATACCATATCGATCGGTAGATATCGTATCGAAAGAAAAACAGTACCATATTTGAAAACTTTTTGGACTGTATTAGGTTGTCTAGTATGTATCGGGTGTTTACCGGATACCAGCCAGTATATTATTTTTTAGCGATAAATCTGAAATGAAAATGATAAGCCCAAATATATCTCTACTGATATGTACCATATAAGTAATAAAAACAATACGTTTTACCGGTACAAGATTGATAATTTTAATTCGACCCGTTAAGCACGTTTTCATATTTTCCTTTCCATAAATTTTGTTGCCTTCGAAACCTTCGCCCAAGGGGGACCCACTCGGCCATAAACTTTGATGGCAGGTAATTCATGCTTATCAAGACCATTCATTGACAGAGTGACTTTTAACCTAACCCACAACATTAATATGCAAAGTCAAATATCTTCATATTATTTTATTATTAATTTAAAGTTACTTCTTGGTATTATTCTTAAAATTAATCATTCGATTTAACTTTTTCTCGATTTTCGAACACCTTGAGCAAAAGAAATCTATAGTTTGCTCGAGCAACCTCCTAAAAGGTGGAAACAACACTCGACAGTGATTTGACTCAACTTACAAATTCTTTTTGACTTTAGTAAACATTTGAATTAAAAAAATTATATTTCAGACGGAGTTGTGGCCTTTTAATTTAATTTTTCAACTCAACTTGAATTATCTCAATCGAATAATTAGTTGAAAATTAAAATCAAAATAATCAAACCCATGAAACTGTGACTGCTATTTTTCAACTCGTACACATATATAACAAAAAAAACTCCACATAGGTAGTGGTTTGTAAAATAATCGAAGAACAAATGATTCTCTATCTTCAAAAAAATTATCTTCCATCACTCTTTGTCTACCTTGAATTTTTTCTTCATCGCTATCCGTAAAGTTTTTGTATAACATATATATATTTTGTCCAAACAATAGAATTAAGAACGTAAATAAAAAGCTGGGTGTATAAAAAAGAAGGGGCAGAGGGGAGAGAGTAAAATTTAGAAAAAATACCATATGGCATATGTGGGGATGGCAATTCCGTCCGATCCATTCCCCAATCCGTACGGATTGGAGTTTCGGAAATTTTTTGAGGAACAGGTTAGATGTGGAGGCGAAAGTAAGAAAAAAATGAGGAACGGGTCGGAGGCGAGACTTGGTACCTCCATCCCGTTCCGCCCTCCATTCCCTGCCCCGTTCCCCATCCCATTTTAAATAATTATTATTTTACTTTCTGACCCTTTTATTTATAACTATTTATAATATTTTTTTCCTAATCCGTGTAAAATTACCCATATATAGATGTATATCAGTTCATCTATAGATGTATATACACATATATAATTGAAACTATATATGTGTATAGATGTATGTATAATCTCATATAGTTAAAATTCAATTTGTCTCGAAATGGTTAGTCTTGAATATAATCTTAAAAATTCTAATTTGTTTTAATGAATTAAGATTTTTAATTTAAAAAATAAAGCGAGGCGGGACGGGGACCCTCGATCCCCATTCGGGGCGGGAATGGAGAATGAGATTCAATCCCCAAACGGGGAACGAGGCGGGGATAGAGGTATACTTCAGATTCAGGGATTGAAAGCGGGAATGGACAAATTTGACCCTGATCCACGTTGTTGCCATCCCTAGGCATATGGGTGTATAATAGCTATATGTATCTTAAGAAAGAAGACCATAGTTACTGGATGTATTATAGCTAACAATAGCTATGTGAATTTCTAATGGTTTGAGTCAATTTTTATAAAATCAAATATATTATCTGAATTGCTACATACAGTAGAATTTTGTCAAATTTTGACAAAGTTATTTTAATAGTATCAAAGTTTTATTTTTTTTTTTATCTCAAGTACTCATTATAATCGTTGAATCATTTGGAGAATTTAATAAAAACTTTAACCAAAAAATATAACAACACGTGATGTGACAAGAAATGATTTTATATTAATAAGAACTTGACCAGATCAAGATTTTTTCATATAATATATTATTATTCGATTTATATGTGATGCAAACGAGACATTCAACGGTGTTAACTGACAATCCAAGTCGTTTATTTTGTTACTTTAGGTGTGTTCATTACCCCTACCCAAATCAGGATGACTCAATCCCAATAAAGACTTGATCGGATCATATTGAACGATAAACACTAGCTGTCCATTGCTCTTATGCTAATTATGCTCTGTTTAGTCCTACATATTATATTGTTTGATCAACCTCCTTTTTTGCATAGATGAAGTATACACTCTGATCTATAAAATGAATGGCTCAGATCATCAAGAAAATCGTGACAGGTCCTATTTTATATCACATGAGAGGATCATCATCACATGAGAAGGATTCAGACTTAAAATGATGTCAACGTGATTTTGTTCCTTTTATAAGTCACGATATTCAAGACAACTTGCGTAAATCTCAAACGATCCATGATGAACTAATTTTACAGTCCACTAACATAAACTTATTTAAAATTGAGATAAAATTGTATGAACTGATTCTCCTGGAAAGTTTCACACAATCTATAAACAATTTTTGCCTTTTTGTTTTTTTGGAGCCTACAACATGGATTGAAAAAGCCGAATAAAATTCTTCCCCCCATTTTCTAAAGTGGCCTTCTTGTCTTAAAATAAAATGAAAGCTAGATTCTCGTTCAAAAAACAGAAATCATGCTGTCAAAGGTTTTGCTTTAATTCATCCAACCAGCTTTTAATCCAATTTGGTCCAATCTTAGGCTGTTTTTTTCTTATTGAAAAAACCTACTCCTAACGGAATAACTACTACCAAGTAAACGTTAAGGGTTAGTTTGGTGGTCAAGACTTGAAACTTAGAAGTGTGTTCTTTATTAGATTTCAAATTTTGAAACCTCTGAAGTTCTATCAACTCTTACGAAGTCAACCTAAACAGGGCAAGTAGACAATGAAATTGATTCTCCAAAATTAGTCGAGGTGTGTATAAATTGATCCGAAAAAATTGAGGAATTTTTTTTGCCTATGAATATCTCGTGGGCCGATTACTTTGCCATTTAGTTGTATTTTTTAGGAGAAAAATTGTCATCTTATCTTCGCAGACTTTGAATTCCCCAAAATGGAAAGAGTAGCAAAGTCGATCGTAATTTAGTCCGCTCAAATTAGCTTCTATTTTCTTTTGATAATTTAGACTATTCAGATTAGCTTATGTGCACCTCGATTACTTTCTAAGAGACCAATTCAACTGTCCACTAAAGAGAATTCCAATTAAAGTGTTCCTTTTAAGATTTTAAGCTCGAAACTTTTCAGGTGCTATCAACTTTTATGAGGCCAGCTCATCAGGGGCGGACCTACTATGTGGGGGGAGGTGTCACGTGACACCCCCATGCTCCACTCAAAGCAATTTTTTTTTTTGTTGAAGATTTTAAGAGTAAATCAAGTTTATCGTGTAACACTGTGACACCCCCATACTCTTTTTTGCTCAGTCAAACTCTTCCCAATTTAGTTCATTAAATTTTGAATATCTATATTTTTTTGTTATTGAGTACAAATTTAATTTTTAGTTGTTCATTTATTTTGATGGTGACACTCCCAAACTCAAATCCTGAGTCCGCCCCTGCAGCTCATACACTATAAACTAACTCTATAAGAGTTTGATAATACCTAGAAATTTTAAATTTGAAAACCTTGGAAGGGAGGAAATTTTTAGGTCTCAAGCTTTATATATACTATTAAACCTTAGCTTTCATTCCCAAATTATTATATTAATTATCATATATAAATTTGACCTCCAAACAACAATCAACATCCCTATGAAAGGAGAGACGTAAGGTTAAGAGAAGAGACAGAGAATATAGGCAGTGCTAGATATTATTCTACCAAGCACTAACACTATAAAGAATGGTTCCCCCTCCTCTATCACTCAATTGCATTCACTGTCACTCATTAAATTTTTTTCAGGGGCAGATTTTCACACTCTTTTTATTTAAATATATAAAAATTAATATCGGATATTTTGGCTCTTGTATTGATGAAGAACGTAGTAAAATATTTTTGGTGTGAACATGTATTTTTAGGTGTCACATACATTCATCTCGTGTGATTTTATTCATTTTCATCTAAAGAGGATAAATATTTTTCTCATTCTTATTGATTGAGAGGTATAAATTCCACTATTGCAAAACAGTTTGTAAGGATGTGATTACTATTTAAGGGGATCTATTTTCTCTCAATTAATGAAAATAAAAAAATCGATAGTGAACAAAATTAAATTCATTCGTATTAGTCATTTATCATTTTTTATGGGTTGTTCTGAAAACGAAGACTATAGTATGTACACAGGGCTGCATACAAATGTCTAAAACATCATGTCTAGACGCCGGATATATTTGAATGCCCAAGATATCATGTAACGCCCCATGTAAACCACTGACCCAACAACTTATTGAAATCCAACCACGTGGCCCAAAATACTTAAACTCAAGTTGTTAGTAGTAATTTATATGGTTCCTTATATATCCAAGATCACCCATATAGACTTTTGATGCGAGACGGGATATCACATATCGCATCTGGGTGGAAAATATATTTTGAATGCTAAAGCAACAATCTTATTTTAGCATACCGTACACCATTTTTGTGTGATGTGCACAACAAAATCCTATTTCGAAAGACTTTATTTCCCTTCTCAAGTCCTGTTTGAAGATACCCATCATTGATAGACTAAACAACAGAAAGACTGGGCCCTACCAAGTCTCTCGAGACCCATTGATAATGTCTAGTGGGCCCCAAATGAACTTGGTCCATCTGCTATGGGGTGGAATCATCTTTTCAGATGACCCCAGCAATTGAGTCCTATTCCTCAACTCTCATGGCCCCTCTTTCATCCATTATCAATGCCAGTATCACATGTTATCAGAATTTCCTTTTTATTTTTGTACCATCATGTCCCTTCTCTTTTGGTTCCTGTGATAAAGAAGACAAAGCTACCTTTGGAAACCTTCACAAAAATAATTCAGAGCGTGTCCCAATCCGTTTCACCATCACACATTGATATAAGAATAGTAAAAGTTAATTGAATAGGTCTCGGTTGATGTGTGATTGTGGAAAGGTATGAAGCACTACTTGACGGAGACTTGGGAGCTAGCAGAATGTGCGTGACAAAACAACGTTGTGATTCACAAAGCACTGTTTAAATAGTATTTAAAACAGTATTTTTTTTGCTAAATAGCATTGTTCGAGGCAAGTTCCCCTTTTCCACTTGACATTGCCCCAAAGGCCGTTAATAAATACTCATAAAGTCTTATCTGGTGGTGCTAAAGCAATGGAAAAGTAAAAGGTTAAAAAGTGGAAGTTTAGATAAAGATATTGAGGCAAAGCTATTACCTCAAGGAGAGGCCACAGTAAATTTATGAAAGGGCTTGGGAGGGATAAGGAATAGAAGTCTGTTGTGTGCAATACACACCAGGATATATTGTACATCAAAATAACTATTGTGTATGGCGCATCAAAATAAAATAATGAATATAAATTATTCGGTCAGTGTCCAATTATTTGATTAGTATTTTGTGCTTCGAAACAACAAGTGTTTCGAGTGCCAAACAATATTGTTCTGGCACACAAATACTTCCTGTTGCGCACTATGCACAATAGGACCTCAAAGTCCAGAGATTTATGTTCATCTTGACTAATTTTTAGAGAATTGATTTCATCTTCGAGATCCTAATTAAAGTCATACCAAATTCCTATATAAATTGTCCCCTAAGAATTGATTGGTTTTAGAAGGCAATCATCACACTAACTCTTTGGGGTTTAAAGTAAAGATCCCTTGAGATGTAAATGGAAAAGCTAATACGCGCATAAGCCGCTGTGAGCAACTTGATTGGTGAAGAGTGGTAACGTGTGCGCGCTCTCTCTCTCTCTCTCTCTCTCTCTAGTTGCGTATTTATATCTTAACCTTTTGACTAATCTCCAGAAGACTTGTCCGTCTTTCAAGTCGTTCTTATGACATAACCTCAAGAATTGCTCCACCTAAAGTTTTAGATTCAAAAATTTTATAATTACTATCAAGAATCAGTTCATGCATGATTTTATGCGACTTTAATTTAATCAAGTTCTTTACCAGTGGATGATAAAATAATCCGACGAATTAGTAGATCTGTAAATTGACTTGAACATCCTAAATTATCAAAAAGATAATTCATGTATTTGACAACACGTAAAGAAAAATAAGCATGAGAGAAAATAAAATAAAAAGAAAACAATAACCCAAAGCCACGAATGTTTACCCCCCTTCTCACACGCACATTTGTTCTTACTTATTTATTCAAATATTTTTTTATAAATTATTTAATTCGTCTTAACCAAAAGAATTTTATAAGCCTAAATTTTTTGTCCAGAAATTAAAAAAATTAATAAAAATTAAAAAAAGCCTAAATAGGGTTTTTCTGCTTATTTTCATCTTTCAAGAAATTTTTATAGTTTTTGAATATAATTTTTACTTTTCTGTAATATCTCGTTAAGACGAATTAATAATTAATAAAATAAATAAATTACTTGTTGGGCCTTATTTGATTTGTTTAATTTTATTTGTGTTAAAAAGATGTTGTTTTAACAAACAAGTGATGCCGTGAAGTTCACAAGTCCCAATGTTGTGTTCCTTTCTTATGGGGCCCACATTCAAGTGATGCTATCATTGGAAAGTATTATTAGGTTGCTTGATCTTTCTTTTCACTTAATTATTTTTTGTTTTTTGTTTTTTGTTTTCTGTTTTCGGGATAAAGACAGAGGGTTCATTTGGCCTACGGTTTTTATTGGTTTATTTATTTATTTATAATGTTTGGAATAAATATAAAAGTAGTTGATGTCATTTGGACTAATTTATTTATTGTGTTGTTTGACCGAATGAATTAAGTATTTTGTTTGACTTTGACGGATAAATGACCATATTGCCCTTGTTCGTACGGAGTCTGATGGGAAAGGGCAGCAACGCTTGAAGGGTAATTTCGACTTTTTTCTCACCGTACGGAGTCTGAGAAATATATAGGTCCAAAAAATAAATTAGGCTAAATGGTTTACTTTGATTAGCCAACAAATAAATAAATAAACAAAAAATAACCATAGCCCAAATAGGCCCAGAGAAAGGGAGAGAGGTAGGAGTAGCCATTGCTTTGCAAAATCAAATCCTTTTTGTTTGAATAGTGAAGGGACCATTAGGGATGATGGTTCCTTTTTATTCAGAAAAAAGGATGTGGTGACGGAATTGGAGAGACCGCTATGCATTACGAACAATAATTCGTGTTGTGCGTTAAAAAAATGTCGTTTTAACGCGTGAAATACTGATCGAAAATTGTTCGATTAGTATGGCGCGCAGTACAAACTGTTGTGAGCAATACACAACAGCCTCCCTTAGTCCGTGACAAATTATAACTCATGAATGAGTAAAGAAAAAAAAAGTCCGAAAAATGGGATGGAGATAAACGAACTATTTCTCAAGTGTTGTGCATTAAAAAGACGTTGTTTTGACGCGTAAAATATTGATAAAAAATTATTCGATTAGTATAGCTCACAGTACAAACTGCTGTGAGCAATACACAGCAGTCTCCCTAGTTCGTGACGGATTATAACTCATGAATGAGTAAAGAAAAAAACAAAGGTCGGAAAAATGGGATGAGGATAAACGTACTATTTCCCAAGTGAAAGGGGGAGAATAAAAAATTAAATGCGCCCACCGTGGGGCTCGAACCCACGACCACAAGGTTAAGAGCCTTGCGCTCTACCAACTGAGCTAGACGGGTTTTATAAACAAGAAAGAGAGATTTTTCAATTTTTTTTTTTATGTTTGGCTTTATAGAATTAAGAAAAGAAAGGGAAAGTTATAATTTGTTGAATTGTTTTATGTCTCTTTCCTTTTATTTTCTCTCATTTTTAGAGACAAAATCATGTGCTAAAAATAATTGTACTTTTGTCCCCATGTGTTTCCCTCCACAATCATGTCTCCTCTTCGAACAAGAAAATTGATTCTAAATCTCTCACATCTCCTTTAAATTTCTTAATTGTGACAGTTCGTAACAGTTGGACCACAATTTTACTGTACGTAAGTACATCTACACATGACTAGACCAAGTGTCTCGCTAAGATGTTCTAATTATTTGGCCAAAAATTACGTAAAATAAGGAGAGAAGGGAAAAAAATTAACTTAAATCATAACCCGTAACCGTAGCACTATTATTCAGTGATCTTAAAACATAGTCACATGGTGCCCCAACATACTTTATGGGACACATTCTTGTAAGGTCCGTGATGAAAAGTAGTAGCCACACATTGTTATACAGTACATGTTAAAAGGTATTGGGCACCAAGTGAGAGCCCCCAATAGTTTTTTCTCTACTTGGGTTTTAAAATTCCATTCTTTCTCATATAGAGACTGTTTTCAAACCCTTCTAGTTTCAGGCTGTGATATTACTTAGTGCCACAAGCAAGTGCAAGCATTTGTGAAACCAAAAGAGCAAATGAGACTTCAGGCATTACATTCTTTATCATTTACTAACACTTAGGAAGGCAAAACAGTACAAAACAATACTAATGCACAACCAAGTAATTATAAAAGCCCTAAGCAATAAAAAATTTCAAATACTCAATTCTCTCTGTCTAGACGAAAATAAATTTTCAAAGCAAATCATAATGATCGATGAATGTAATTTCAGTTTGTCTAAAAACCTGAATGTTACAACAAATTTCTCCCTCATTTAACTGAAGGAAAGAACGGATCAACGTATTCCTTTCTGCACCCTTTTCATCTCTGGATACCTGTTTGACCGAAGCAAAATAAGTAGTACCCTTGAGCAATCAATAACGAAAACTGGAGAGTTGTGAGAATATCAAATAAGCAAAGCCAAGGAAGAACTCAAACGTCATCAACTCCGCACGGTGAAGTCCAAATCAAGACAAGTTGGATTGCAGGGATACGGGCAATCAGTTTGCTTCGCAACTTTTCTGTTGAAGTACCAGTCACCAACAGACTCTGCAATTGTCTGTTCGACAACCATTAAAACAGTCACTACAGTAATTCAATACACAAAAGGTAAATATAATGTTAAAAAGCATATTCCAGAGCCCGGATGCCCCAGTGATCTAACAAAAGTGGTCGCTGGAGCCAATAGAAACAACTCAGTACCACAGGCACTGAATATTCATGAACATCGAGCCATTTGATGTGATTCTTGAGCCCGGATGCCCCAGTGATCTAACAAAAGTGGTCGCTGGAGCCAATAGAAACAACTCAGTACCACAGGCACCGAATATTCATGAACATCGAGCCATTTGATGTGATTCTTGAGCCCTCGATGTAGGGTTGAGGAAGAAGAAACGACATACGTTACACATTATGGGTTTGCGACATTTAATTTTAAGTAAATGAGAGATTCTGTGGGAGAAGATATTGGTTAGACATATTTTTAAGGCAGGGGATTGAACCCATAGTTAAATGATACTCGATATCATTGGCTAAAAGTGGACTGGTGGTAGATCTCTCATTGTTTTTGTGGTGGAACCTATGCAGCAGACCCACAATGCCAAATGTTGGAATTTGCACCAGTGAGACAAAATTACCCAAAATAGCACAATAGCACTGTAGCATGCTATTTTTTGGCAATGCTTTTCCAAAATGGCAGGCTCATGGAGTAGCTCAGAGATATCATTTGAGAGAGAGAGGGGTTGGAAAATCCTATTAAATCACATGCTGAGACGATATAATCTCAAAACTGCTAGCTAAAACCATTAATAGCCAAGAAGTTCTAAGTTGAAAGCATAGTTTGGGATTTGATATCCCACCAGCTAGAGTTTAATTCTTACCTTATTGTTGATTCTTGGAGAATTGGGAGAATACCATGCCTCGGACATCCATGTCTGGCAATGAGCAAGGCATGAATCTATAAACATCCCCCCATCCTTGTTTTGTTGGAGTCCACTCAGTATCTTTAGCAATGAATTCCGATAACCTGTATGTGATACAGATTCGAACAAAAGAAGAGAGCTGCATATGATAACTCTAGACCTAAATCATGGAAAATATCTGAAGAGAGAAAAATAACGCAAATATTTCTCAAAATCCACAGGACATGATACCATGTAGTACATCAATCTGACTCGAATTACAGTTATGAAGACCCAGCTTGCAGTTGAACCAGTTGCCATGAGGATCAGACTTATCTGGTATGAAGATGTTTTTTATCTGTATCAATGCGACCAATAAAAGAATCAAAACAAAGCAAGGAATGATTCTAAATGGCCATAATGAAAAAGGAAGATTTTATCTGCAAAAAGGTTTACCTGCCAAAAATCGTATGCAGGCTGGACAAGGAAAATCGGTGTCTTTATGGTTGCTATAAATTCTTGAGGGAAAAAACACTGGAATTGCTGTTAACAAGTAAGGGTGACTGGACATCAGACAACACAGTTGAGCCGCAAAAGATAAAAGCACCGTCAAAAGATTTCATGAAATGGAGAATATTCACCTTAGCCGGTTCCATCCTTGCAACACAATCCTTGTCCAAACTTTTTGATATACCCTGACACCAAAAAGACATTGATTAATTATTATCTCCCAAACTAATTTATGAAGCCAATTAGGTTTGAGTTGAATGCATTAACATGGTATCAGAGCTAGACCTTCGGATGCTTTTGGACAAGAGTTTCTAAAGTGAATGCCCAAATGCACCTTATTTTCTTTTGATCCTCATGTTATGAATCCTTTGTTTACCTCTACAAGTGCAAGTTGGAGGTTGCACATGCTAGGAAGTTTTAGACCTTGTCCCATGCTGATTAAGAATTACCTTCCAATGAGTATACGAGCCTCGGCGGTTACCAATTAGTCACGAGTCTCGATGGACTCTCCAATTATTGTCAATTAGTTTTTGGTTGGATGCTTTACCACAGATAAGCAAGCACAATCAGCAGTAACTCTTAAGAATAGATATTGTACAGTGTAAAAAAGATTGATGTAACAACTATGAAAGTTGCAATGATAAACACACAATCATGATGACCAATATAAATCACGAACAATTTCCACTCATTAGGTTATTCACAAACATCGGGTCATCTTGCAATCAATTTGACCATCGATTTTGTTATTTTGATAGGTCATCTTGCTTATTCTAAAGGATAAAAAAGACGCTCAATAGGGAAACAATAAATCCACACTTTGAATAAAAATATATCATTTACTATGACACAATAAAAAAGAAAAAGGAAAGCAAGCGAGCTAACAAAGATTTTGAGCCTAATTCTGTTATAAAAACTACACAATATAAGCAGCTTTATAATTCTTCGAAATGCCCGTATGTACAACTAAAGATAGCGAGTAAAGGTTTGTAACAACCTGGAGGTTAACAACATCTTGATAAAAAGATTGAATGGTATGATGTCCAGCGATATCTTCCCTGAAATAAAGAAAACACAATAAAAAAGTATAAACAAAGTATGAACACTCGAATCATACAGGTAAATCAACCTTTTAGCAATCCTGGGCCCCAGCTACAGAAGTTGATGTTCAAAAAATAAGTTAAACCCGTCTCATTAGAGATTGATAAAGAATAAATATTACGCTTCTATGAAATTCCACATGAACTGATTGCAGATGGAGTACAAGACAACGGATAGGTTAACATTATGAAAGGAAAATCTGAAATCTGAAACTCCTCGCAACAGAGATTGATGAAAATTTGGGTGTACAAGGCAGGGAAATGTCAATGAAACATACTCATTAAGGAAGAAGCCGGCATCAGCAAGACATTTGACAGTGGAAGTTTTTGGCAAAATTGTACGGAAGGCATCACAGTGTATGAGAGTTGCCAAGCCTCCAGCAGAACAGCCTGAAAGAAGAGCCTGTGAAGTTACCAATTGCATCAGTAAGAAGTAAGAATCTACAGGTCGATTTTGAATGGTGGCCTATATTTTTCTTCAATGGAGCAAAAAAACACCCCTCACAATTTGTCCAATATCAATATGACCAGAAGCTTTTCATCACATTCTTCATGCTACTGAAAAGTTGACTGCACAAGATGGATTAACCTATGTCACCTAGAACGCGATTCGTAATGGTACGAGCAACGGGAACTGGAACTTGGTATGCCACATGCATAAAATATGGCACGCTAGGAGTGGACTTGTATACATAACAAAAATAGAACTTACTGTTCCAAGTAATATACATATAGTAAGACCAAGTTTTATTTTTTCAAATCATCCACACAAAATGCATTTCTAGGAGCACAATGACCAAATTTTTAGAGAAACTTTGGGGAACGCTTTGGATTGCTTGATTTACCATTTTGGAACAGAAGTGTACCGTGTTTTGGAATGTGCTTGCCAAAACGTAAGTCACTATGGTGTTAGCGTTCCCAGGTAACATAGGTATTAAAATACTGCAGTGCTCACCTTAACTTCAATTATTTGAGAACTATAGAATGAAAAGGAAAAAGGAGAAAAGCAAACAATAACTTTATTCACTTCAATGGTGACAGAAAATTCAGGATTTAACTGAACAGAACACCCCGAAGAACGACAGTCATAACTTAGCCTCAAAAGTATTTACGTCGTCAACCACCATATCACAGCGATGACAAATTTTCAGTCATGACAGAGTCAGCTCTCAGCCGACCAAAAAGAGAGTGAGAGGAGAGGGAAGCAAACATTTACTCCATAATGTTGACCATGAATAAGGATGAAGTAGTCAGCAAGTCTCAGAGTGCACGGTTACAAACCCATCAAAATCCTATCGAAAACTGAAAAGATTGAGATAATTGGGCACAAAATTGTCGAGAATAGTTCATACCTGTCTAGCTTTAGACAATCCTACTGACAAGAGTTCATCCATAACTGCTTCCCAGATAAGCTGACCCCTAAAGAATAGTTCTGTCCCATTCTGTGATGAGAAACGAAAAGAATACAGTTTGTCAAGAACAAATAAGGAAATTGAAGAGAAAATATAATCAGTCAAAAGCAGCCCCTCCCTTCCTTCTCCTCCCAATTTCTCTCTCTCACTCATACACACAAGCTCACATGCATGCAGAGAGTCATGCTCCTCTGTACGCCCTACATAAATAGTATTTGAATGGATCAATTCCTAACCAAGCAGAAAAGCAATAGGTGCACTTGCCTTAAACTCGCTTTCAGGGTTCCCAGCAAAAGATCCACCATCACAATATCGTATCTTTACTTTGTTCCAGTTGAAGAAATCTGAAGATGCCCAAGAGATGGAGATAAAAGTCTTTGTTGATGAAATAAAATTTTGCAGTTGAAATAATCCTCTTCAAACATACATATTCTCTGCCTAACAAGAACTAGGGGTGTTGTATGTGTACTACAATTTGCAAGTAACAAAACACTAACCTAAAAATACTTAAGTCTAAGAAGGTAAATGATTTAAAGGGTTGCCAATCTGGTTTAGTGCTGGATAAAAATCAATGACTAAAAAGCCCCAAGCTAAATGGGTAGGAAAGTTGAAAACCAATACAATAAAGCAATGTGCAATTTTGTGAATGCATGTGCCAAAATATAGACAATTAAGGAGGGTCACGGGAAAGGCAGGAATCAGGGGAATAATAAAATCAGCAGAGACCCCCGTATTACATTGCCCACCAAATGAATGCTATGACTTTCTTTGTGAGTCTTTACAACTCAAGACATGCATCATTATGAGATGAAAGAATAACTAGAACATGATAAGCAGTCCAACAAAGAGCAGGATACGTACTTTTGTAATTTTAAGTTCAATGTTATATTGACTCATCTGAAGAATCAGGACCTGGTAGCTTGATATTGCAAAAGAGGTGGCAGGCATTATTATTTGGCGAAGATGTCATGCTAGATTTTGAATCCAAAATCTCAGGAGTCTAGTTTATATTGTCTGGTAAGTTCCAAAAATCCAGTTGCACAATTTATTTTTTGGAACATTTACAGTGGTACATACAACCAAAAATATATTCAAGGATACATGGATCATAATATGTATCGCAAGCATACATATCTACGTCAATAACTGAAGCCATGGGAGTCAACTTAGCACAGTTACCAGGATTTTCTGATGATTCCTGGCTCAAAATTCCAGCAAATTGAACTTGAGCATCCATGTATGTTGAGGAACCTATCGCAGTTCTCTTACGAATGGAGCATGATTCAATTGTATCACACCAACCTCCACCCTATGAAATAACCAGAAAATAAAAATTAAGAACGAAAAAAAGGAGACAACAGTTAATCGCTTAAAAATGCAACATTTTGCGCCTAAACCAAATGTTTGTCCCTCTTTCTTCAAAAGTATCTGAAGTCATCTACATGGCCATTGGACTTGGCCTTTTCCTCCCTCATTGCTGCCTTATTTTTCTCCTAATTGGTCTGAACCTGATAGTGTGGCTTGGACTTCATCTCCCTCTAAGGAATATACTGCTGATAATACTTGGAATGCCTGCAAACATCACCTTGTATTGTCCCTTGGCATAAACTTGTTTGGTTTCCATAATTCATGCCTAGGCATTGGATGGCAATGCAAAGGAATGCTTAGAACTAGAGACAACTTGCGAGGCTGGGGTGTTATCAACTCGGACACTTGTCTTCTCTGTCACTAAAAGGATGAAATAATTCCTCATATGCTTTTTGCTTGCCTTTAGATCTGTCTGGACTCATGTATGCAACCTATGCTGCATTTCCAAGGCTCGTCGCTATTGGTTAATAGGCAAATTCAGTTGAAAATCCTTCCACAACTACATTTGGAAACAAGCTTGGCCAGCCACGATTTCCTATCTGCAGCGAGAACATAGTTGTAGAATTTTTGAAGGAGTGCAACAGCCTCCCAGTGTTTTCCTGAATCTAATAGTCGCTAATGTTCAAATTAAAGTGATGCAACTCAAGGATGTCAAGCCTACAGCACTTAAGAACTCAGTTTGTAATAACTAGACCACCCCCCGAGAGTATTTGTTTCCCTGTAGCTCCTTGAAGGCTGCTTTTCCCTTCTAGAAATTTGTATTGCTTGTTTGGTTTCAATATATCTTTTATTGCCAAAAAGAAAAAAATGCACATCTTGGCCCTGCTTGTGTGAGGAAACATGTTCAGGGTACCAAGTCATTAAGTTACTACTTCTCTAATAACTTCAACTTTTTGAATCTCACATATACATACCATTACATCGAAGCAATGCACAGGTTACTACAAGAAGATAAAAATGAAACAAGGACTCTGGCTATAGCCATCCAACTTTCTTGTAATTGCTTGACAAGTTCCTCAGGGCACATAGATATGCACCCACCCATAAAAGTGCAAGTCTTTCCGTTTCCATGTAGATTATGTGAAACAAAGACTCAAGTTTTTCAACAGATAGGAGATAATATTTAGATATCGTTAAAACATGAAACAAACTAGATAGAAGTCCGTATAAGATGGTCTAACTAACAACACAAACCAACAACCATACCTACGAATCCAACCCAACAACCAGAACTAAAACTTGAGAATTACCCAGTATTTCAAAACTTACCCTTTGACAAGAATTGAAGGCCTAACCGTTAGGGTGGCTAACTGAGCTACACCAAGTGGTTAAGAGACACTACAATTAACAGGAACAGTGCCAGGCACAGAAGGGATGGTGTCAAGTGAACCCAAGGAACAACATTGATATTTTTAAAAATAAACAACAAACATAACACAACTGCAAAAACCAGTTGAAGCCATTTGTACATAGATCTAACTTTCAGGTACAGACTAGACTGAATTCTAAACTGTAGAAAGGTTAAGGCTACTAAAAAGTTATTTTGAATGTTTTTTTCTTTTATATCATTTACTTTTGTTTACACAGTACCTTCTAACCTTTTGTCTTATGTCTCTTTTTACCATATAGAAAACCAAGGCAATTAAACTTTTTTCAAGCAAGCAAATCACACGAGTGGACTCCTAAAGGCTACCAAAAAGAACCACACTGAGTGGACTCCTGCTCCCTTTTCTCTAAATATCTTTGTTCAACCAAATCACACATCCTAAAGTTTCAAGATTGCATAGCGCTCAAGCAACCTTGTTTTGTGAACTCAAACTCAAAGGAGTTGGTGACCTTGCTATAAAAAGATCTCATATATGCATTGGTCTCTTTACTTGTGAAATTGACATTGATTTGACCTGTCGCTATGGCAACAATGAAAAGAGCCATTTCATCAAAGAAACAGGCTTTGCAGCAATGAAAATCACAAAGAATCGGTTAAGGAACTGAAGGGGAGATCAATTGATGAATGATTGCTTGGTTGCTTACATTGAAGCAAATGTGAGCATTGATAATGAACTTACTATGCAGAGATCTCAGAACATGAAAACTCGTCGATGACAACTATAAAAGTTCATGTCTTTCTTCTATTACTTTTTCTTCGAATAGTGATATCCTAATATTGGTATATGAGAATTCTCTCTGTTTATGACCTGAGAAGTGTACATTCATTTCCCAATTCTATTATAAGTAAATGCGACATATATAATAAGTTTGTCTTTGTTGCAAAAGTGTAGATTCATTTGTAATGTGATGCCACAGTCAATTACAAGTTTTCCTTTTGTTTTTTTTGAAATTGGTCAATTACGAATACAAATTCACAAGGTTGCTAGAGCACAAAATTAAAGAAAAAAGGGAGGTTGACCTCAACGTGAAGAACCCACTTGTCCGAGCCAGATCCAAAACCCTTTTGAAGATGGTATCCAGGCAAACTCCCATCTAAACAAACTGCGTCCAGAAAAGACAAATTAATCCGCAAATACATTTCCGCATCTGTATGTATATACAATCCCAAGTAATTGGGTTTGTTGGAGAGAGAAAAATGGAAATTACAAGCGCCTCTGTCGCGGGCATTGCGTAATAAAGTTAAGGGGACCGATAGGGGCGTGGAGTAGTTAGATCGTTTGGTACGAGAGTCGGAGATGAGAGAAAAACAGACGATGGATATGGCGAATACGGCGGCGGCGGCGGCCGCGATGGCCCATTCCCTCTTTGCCCATTTTCTCCACCACGTTAGATGATAAACCCGCCTTTGATTCGTCATCTTTGTGCATAAAAATCAAAGCTAATCTCCTGATCAGATTCAAAACATTGATTTCTTTTGATTTGAGCATGTTGAGCTAGTGCAAGTGGAAGCTCATCAAGTTGAAATTAAATTAATTAAATATCACTAATTGTTTAATTAAATACCATTTATTATAAAAAATAATCAGCGTGGCTCAAGAGTAAACTGTATAAAACTTGATTATACAGCTATAGCTTTTTGAATAATTCTATTTTTGACATATAAATTATAAATAGTGTTCAGTATATAAACATAATAACTCGAATCATTTTGATCGTTGAGACTTTTTGTCCACCGGGTTAAATCAAAGTTATCAATGTCGTACCGTACAACATAATTCTATGGCAGTAGCTGTTGCTGTTGCGGTTGTTGCCATGGTGAGTTTCCCAAGGCACGCAAAGTGTGCTACCTACCGAAACAATATTTCTAAGGAGGGCTGCGAATGTGAAAAACTGACGAAAAATAATTTGGAAACATCGCCACAAATTGATTCATTCGATTGCACAAAATATGAACATAGTCATCGCGGTAGTACGGACGATAAACCAAAATTTTGTGCTCTGTTCCTCGGTGCAAATCACTTATGTGCTGGCGTCGAATCCGGGCCTTTCTGTTTCAACATTTTTAACTCAGGCAAAATCAGGACAGCCAAGAACGGTATTCAAAACTTCCAAATCATGACCACCTGAAAGGCTGATGTCGCTTGCACAATTTCTTAGGCTTTTATTTTACCAGATAAACCTCTGGATACCCGGCTCGTGGTTCCAGCTGAATGGCCGAAATAAAAACATAAACATCGTGAAGATATTGATGGCGATATAAATGATTCCCGTAAGAAGCCAGCTTTTGTAGTCATCGATTTGGGAATGGAGGACTACGAAAAAGAATGGTATGGTGTAGTATCGAAACTCTATCAATGGAGTAGGAATAAGAACTGCAGCACAAGCCAAAAAATAAGCCAATACCCAGATCTTCTTTTGAGTTTTTGCTGCAATGAACAAATAAACAAGTGTTACGGCATGTTAAAACAAAAAAGAAAGAAAGAAATCGTGTTTCGAAGACTTTGTACAGACCCAAGATACTGGAGATGGAGAACCATGAGTACACATAAAGCGGAACAAAGAGGTACTTCATTGACCAATGAGCATTGATGACTTTCCGCCAAAGGTAGAAGGTATAGTGTCGATTGTCAGCAAGAACATAGGGGTGAGCTACGCTGCAATATTCAGGAAACGTTGTGAATTTCCAGTAATGTTAGAACTTGCATTTTGTCACGCAGCAAATCTGGTAAAGCTAAGTTTCACCACTGAAGATAGTGCAGCAGAAATATTCACCAATCGTAGCGAAAGAAGAAATAAGTCCAACAGATGTATGCTAGGACCATGTTTGCAAAATTACTGGAAAACTGAACATGAAATTGTAGATCTTATTGGTGGAGCCCACTGTAGGGCACCAAACTCACATGTACCAATGTCCATTACATGGAATATATAAGAAGTATGGCCTGTTTAGTACCTAGTATTGGGAATTGGAGGGTAGATTGCATACAAACTTAATGTTTGGCATCATTCGCAGAAAGTGGCTAGGAAAATTAATCAATTCGATGGTCAAAGACTAACAATTAGGGGCAAACTAAAAAATCCATATCACAAATGGTGCGACTAAAAGGTTAATAATCTGACCTGAAAAAGTGCACTGAGAGGAAGCCAGCAATAAGGGCCACAAACCATTGGAAGATACTAAGCAGCATATTCTTCCTGAATGCTTGGACCAGAACTGCAACTTGAGGTAGAGTGAAATGGATAGGGGCCATAAACAGAGCAGAAACCAGACTAAAATACATTAACTGTGCAAAATGTGGAGAAACTGCATGGGCCTCTTTTGCACCTGTGGTATCAGGAAGCAGTATAACAAATAAATCCTGCATCAGTTATCTAGTTGTGCGATATTGCAAATTTGACGCAAAAAGAAACAACATATTTAAAAGGGAAGATGGCTATTACCTAGAACAATACTCCCATTCCAAAAGACAAAAGCGACGAAAGCAACCAAAACTATAAAGAAGGGACAGAAGGAAACCAAAAGCTCCCACTTAAGATGCCATGCCATAAGAAAGATGTCTTGAATCTCACCACACAAACCTGCAACAAACGTAATGTCTGAAAGAGATATGCATTGCAACCCACAAGAATGTAACGTCACAAAGAGATGATATCAGCATTGCAACCAAAACAAAGGGCGCCCTTGGGGAAGAGACAAGCTAGGAGAGCATCCCAGAGTTGCACATAACATGTCAAATCCACATTTGTACCCCATTATCCCACCACATCCGAATGAAGCACATATCTTACCATCAGCAAAAAATAGCCAAATTCAGAAACGAACTTTGATAAATAGTTACAAGATCCATTTGAAGCTATCTGATGATCTAACACACACAAATCCTAGATTTTTGTTCTTTTTTATTTCTTCTTCCCCAACTGATGTATAATCAAACAAAATTTGCAAGATGTCAGAATAAGTTATGAAATCCAAGTTGGACTTATGCTATCTAAACCTGATAGGTATTCAATATAGTTCAGCATACCTTTGCATATGAAGCCAAAAAACAACATGACACTTGTAGCTGCATATGCAGTAGCAACAGCTTGTAGACATCGTCAAATTTAAAAAATTCTTACTAGTAAGGCACTAAGCAAATATCAAAGTGTTGGTAACAAATGCATTAATCAAGTGATCACGTAATAGCTCTATGCCACATGAACCATTCAATAACATGCCCAACTTTAAAAGACCTTGTTCCCAACAGGAGTGGCGGGGGACATAGACATTCCAAACTAACTATATTTGGCCTCAACAAAAGTTCATGTGGAATTGAGACATAAACCTGATGAACATGTTGTGGAAGTGGCAGTTCTTTGAGTAGAAAGGTTGACAGTATCGACAGCTTTACCAGGCCTTCTCTTTCGTAAGTTGGAGGCCCCAGTGATACCTTTATCTGAAGGTAGTTGATTGTCTTTCCTGATTGATAGATCAGATGCGTGCAATTGCAGATTTGTTTTTCTAGCGGGAGAGTAATCTATGAGACCAATAGATGCAACAAAAAGCACCCATATAATATTTGTTTGTCGTATGAATACAGCCAAAGAGCCAAGCTGCATGCAAGTGAATGATCGCAAGTTACCTCTTGCATCAAGAATAAGCCAAAATAACATGAATGAACATATCATGAAGCTATAAAATGTACCAAATATATCTCATCTTTTCTATATATATATTATGTTCCTTTAGAACTCGTGAACAGATGATTTGGAAAATTTACCAAAATAAATTAGCTCAAGCCGGTTCAATTACCAACGCACTGAGGAGGTAGTTCTTCTTTAGAAATCCAAGATACATAGCAAGGACTGCAGTAAGTGATGCAACATCTGTATAGTAAAGAAAAGTAAAGAACCAGTGGAGAGGGTACAGTGCAAGAACAACTGCATAAATAGTAGCTTTTCTTTCATCAAGAGCTGGCCTCAACCGAATGATTATCTCGTAAACCAGAATACTGCAAATTACAGCCAAGATTGCATTGGTGGATCGGAGAATTGCAGTGGAGCAGGTACCAGAAAATGATGGGGCTGCTTGCATACAGAACATGCCTGGAAACAAGTAAGCAACATACGCAAGTGAAATATAGTACCTGCAAAAGTTTTAAATGGCGTTAGCTCTTTATTTTTATAGTGTTATGCTTATACATTCATACTGCAGTTTGGGTTTATTTGTGGTTAAAAAAAGGTTATATCTCAAGTACTATGATGGTCTCAAACTCAGGATAGGAGATTAACCTCAGTACTGAGGTTTCCGCAGTGAGGTTCAGAAAACCGTAAACTATTTAACTACTGAAAGAATCAGACCACAGTATTTGGGAACAGCCGCCCTCCCCCTTCTCCTCTCGGGCCCTCCCAAAGCCAAAAAGGGGTAAGAAAAAGAAAATAACATTTCTACGTATGGACAGAAACACACAATGTGTGGGATATACACTCTGACCAGAATCTTTTGAAAATCAAAGCACCTCCACTGAAGTGAAGTAGCCTCATTATTCATTGTAGGTCCTAATGACATAACAAAATCAGCAGACAGATGATAGATTAATTTGCTCATCAGATGCCAGTAATTAACGATTTGTCGATTTCTAACCATTCAATAATAAGTGTTGATTTGGCAATGAGCCTTTATACAGACTTAAGTGGCATCTATAAGGCAATTAATAAAGCACGTTGTGGCATTACATCTAAGACAAGACAATTTTCTTTTGGCTGAGAAGGTCGAAGAAAGAAGGCAAAGTTTTAGTTTTGTCTCCTAGAAGTAGGTTAATTTCAATTCAACTAGTAGAGTGGAACTTGCACTTCTTGAAGAATTGTAATAAATAATATAACCTTCAGCCCCTTTGGCTAACAAGATGAGAAAAGAAAAAGAAGGAGTATACTTTCCCTTGATGATGAGAAAAGAAAAAAAAAAAGAATATGATCTCTCACCATCTCATTTGGAATGACAAAATGAGAGAGTTTTCTCTCATTTTCTTACCTATCTTGTTTGGCTAGCATACATAAGAGAAAAGAAAAGAATGTGTTATACTTATTTTACCAAAACACCCTTTGAAGTCACTGGTACCAGAAAAGAAAGGAAAGACAAAGTTGGCAGCATAAAAAAATTAAACTACTCCAGGTTTCTTCTATCACGGAATCTCACCAAAATTGGTGATTGAGGGGTCTCAATTCTCACCCTCTCACATTTTCTCACTGTATCTTACCTCTTTGTCAATCCAAATATGGGAGAGAGTATTCATTTTCTCAATTCCCTTTCTTTTCTCTCGGTTCATTTCTTCTCCATCCATTCTCCGATTAACCAACCATAATATCATCACTACTTGTCCCCCACTACTAGACCCTTTGGATTGAGGGTTTTCAAGAGAAAAAAAAAGGAATTGAGAGAAATAATACTCTCTCCCATATTTGAATTTACAAATAGGTGAGAAATGGTGAGAGACGGTGAGAAATTGTGAGAATTGAGAACCCCTTACAACCCTCATTTTGATTATCACCAATTTTGATGAGATTTCGTGTGAAAAGAAACCAGCAGAAGTTCAATTTTTTATTTTGTCAACTTTATCCTTCCTTCTTTTCTGGTACCGTGACTATAAAGGGGGTATTTTTGTAAAATAAACATGACGAATTCCTTTTTTTTCTCTTATATATGCTAGCCAAACAACATAGATAAGAAATTGAGAGAAACCACTATCTCTCTCATTTTGTCTATCCAAATGAGATGGTGAGAGACCATATACCTCTCTTTTCTTTACTCATCATTAAGAGAAATCATACCCTTTTCTTTTCTTTTCTCATCTTGTTAGCCAAAGGGTACGTGTCGAGCCTAATAGTTACCTATAAACCCAAATCAGTTGATGAACTAGCCAAAAAACCCAGATAACAAAAAAAGAACTAGTAGAAAACCAGACAAATCAAAAGATTTGTGAACTCACAATCCAGGAGGAGTGGTGATCATGGGATCCCAACTTCTGAAATTCCCCTTGCAGTACTGTTGTGCCTGAGGCACGTGGAATATCTCGTCCTGCATACCATATCCTACATATATCAGTACGTTTATACAAGCATACATATGCATAAACGTATGAAGGGATTGCTCGGAGAATACCATGTAGGGGTGAGGGACAATTTGAGTGACGAGGATGGAGATAGGGATAACCCAGGAGCTCACAATCACTGCAACTGCTATTCTACCCATCTCTCTGTGTGTGTGTATAGGATTGAGGAAGGTTAGATATAGTTATCTCCGTATCTATAGGCTAGTACGTGTTCCCAAAGGCCTTTCATTGCCCCGATTCATGAAATCTCTGGTTCATCGGCAGCGAAGACAAGAAGTAATCGATTCGAGGAAGAAGGGAGGCTGATGCGACGTCGTGTTCCAGGCCAAGGTCTGCGGATGTGTCCAGCGCTTTTAGAGCATGTCAAGAGGCTAGGTAGATTATTAATTTAGCTATTTTAGATAACCAAAACAAAAAAAATATACTCCAACAGCCTCAATTAGGGTTAGGACTGGCAATGGAGCAGATCAGAGCATATATTAGGATATCCGTATCCGATATCCGAACATTAACCGATAACCATATCTGCTCCGATATCCGTTGGAGATTAAAATTGGTGCACCGTAACTATATCCAATGGATATCGGTTAATCTCCGAACCTAATGGATATCCGTAATTTTTTTCGAATCCGCTCAAATTTCACCCAAACCCGATCCGAATGCGATTTAAAAATAAATAAATTACTATTCATATTTTACCAACAAATAAAATTACCACTTACTTGTTAAGGCTTAAGAGTTAAAACCTTAGGGCATAAAATAATGAAAATGGTACTCAGGTAGTGGCCAGTGGGCTATTGGGCTTAGCCGCTTATGCCTTATGTTACTGGGTTAACAAAAAATACTTTGTTAAGATCTTATATTATGTATATATTATATTATATATTAAGAATTTTAGTTTTTTTATATTATATATATATATATATATATATATATATATATATATATATATATATGAGACTCAAGAGACCAATACTTTTTTAGACCAATATTAGACCAACATCTAACTCTTCATTCTTGATTAAATTTTAATGATCCAAACCGTTCAATATGTTTAAAATATATTTTTAAGTGTAATCATAAGAAATCAGCTCAAAATATTACCGGAAATGACTTGATCTAATAAGTGATTTAAAATGCTGACAGGAACTGTTTTATGAACCAATGTTTGAATCAAGCCATTTTCGGTAATATTTTGAGCTGATTTCTCGCGGATGCCCTTAAAAACATGTTTTAAACACATTGAACGGTTCGAATCATTAAAATTTAATCGGAAACGAAAAATTTAGACATTGGTTTAATATTGGTCTTAAAAAATGTTGGTTCATATAGTCTTTCTGTAATAACCCGTAAATATTTTTAATAAATAAATAAGCTCGAAAATTTTTTATACTCCACGTTTAAATTTATTTTATTTATTTTTTTATTTTTTATTTTTTTATTTTTTTATTTCGTTGCGTACACGAAATTATTTTTATTTTTATTTTTCTTCTCTCTCTCCCGGGTTTGGGCTTTCTGGGCCGGGTCTGGGCCGGGTTTGGGCCGGATCGGGTTGGGCCTGGGCCGTGCCCGGCTTGTGGGCCGTGCCCGGCGCCTGGGCCGTGCCCGGCTCCTGGCCCGTGCCCGGCTGGCTGCCCGGTTTATTTTCCGTCCGGTTTTGGCCGGTTTTTGGTCCGGTTCGGTGGTTTTCCGGCCGGTTTTTGGGCGGTTTTGCCCGGTTCTTGCCCGGATATGATATTATATATATTTAAACTAATATATTTTATATATACATATATATATATATATATGTGCGTATATCTGTGTGTGTGCGCGCGCTGGGGAACGGAGAAGACAGAGTTTCTTCCCCACGTTTCCTCTCTGACCACCCCACCTCCTCCCCGTCAGATCGCCGTTTCCCGTCACCTCCATCGTCAGCTACTCCTGCCACAGCCTCCCCTAAACCATCATCACTTTCACCCCCGCCGTTGGTTTTCCCGGTTTTCCTCCCAGCCGTTGATCTCGTCCCCTCCCGTTCGGCTATAAATAGGAAACCCCCCCTCTCTGTTTTCTTCACCCCGAAATAGCAGCAAGGAAGAGGAGGAAAGAAAGGAAGGAAGGAAGGAAAAGAAGAGCAGCCACTCCCCGAACCGAATACGCGACCAAAGCTTCGAACCACTGTAAGATTCTTACTCTGGAGTGTCCGTTTTAATGTTCGGAGTATTACGAGGTCCTGTAGGAAGAAATTAGTGCCGAACGTGAGACGGCAGTCTGGCCGGATAATCTCAGACAAAGATTCTGTTTTATTTTGTTAAAGCAAAAATTACATTTTTTCCCCGTAGTTATTAGTTCATTTATAAGGATAAGTTATTTTGTATAAATTACTATTTGCACCCAAGTTTAAATATAAAGTAATATTAATTATTATATTACACATTAATCCTATTAGTTTATAAATTACAGATTTGTCCTTATTTTATTAAATTACAGTTTTATCCTTAAAATATTAAATTACAAATTGTCCTAATTTATTTAATTATAAGTAAATTTTCTTTTTATTTTATTATAATTAAAACACTGTGATATTAGTTAAATTTTTATTTGCACAACTATCTTATGCAATTTCTCTTTATTAGTTGAATATTAGTCGAGCATGAGATTATCCTGATTATTGCTATGGTTACTTGACTCAGGGTGTCCCGTGGATACCCGAACGTAAACACACCGATAATAATATACGTTTAGGGGTTGTGGATTATTCCCCGTGGGAATATTATGCGTGTCTTGTAGCCGTGATGCGACATGAGCCGAGCTTTGACTTTAACCAGAGGGTGTGATAGACCCAAGCTTTTGTATCACCCAAGCGCTGTAATTTAGCCGTGTCGTGCGTTTAGCCAAATTTCGCTTGAGCCGAAATTATATCTAGCCCTATCGTGCCTTTTCTAACCTAATGATCTTCTAGTGTAAACTTTAAACTTATATTGTCCGGCGCGATAGGAAAGGATATAATGTTAGGGAAAGCATCTTGATTGGGAACATGACGATCGGGAGCAGTGCGGTTGGGGCGCAGGGCGGTTGGGAAGCATCGGTTAGTTGGGCGGTCGGGATCGTTATCGTTCGGGAGCACCATATGGACTTTATTGATTGAGAGAAGCCTATTCGCAATATATGACGATGTCATTGATGTTAGAAAAACCTTTTTGAATTATATGACGTGGTCATGCTTTGGAATATTGATTAAAGTCAAGTACTGTGAAAGATTTAGAATTGATATACTCTGTGTTAGTTATAAACTGCAATTCTATTCTTTCGGTTAAATCTTATATTTATCACTGTTCACACTTATTGTATGATACTACCAAACCTTGATTATTTCTACACATTTACACATTGCATATTCTCTTAAAATGCTCTAAAACATTAAAAGGGAAACTTAAGGGTAGGAAACTTACTGAGTGTCAAAACTCATGGTGCAACTTCCTCCTGCCCCTGGTATTTCATAACCAGGTACTGACGATGATGGAGCCGGACCCGACTTTACACCTTATGATGACGCTTACCCCGCAGAAGACGTGATCGAGCCGTGGAGCACTTAGACTAGTTTAGACTGCTCTGACTTTTAAAGTCTTTTTGAATGTAAACAGTCTCTTCTGAAATGTATTTTGACGATCTCGTGTATCAAACTCGTATTTCAATATAATGATGGTATTTTAGTTACTTTACTCTTTTTATTAACGTGTCCGAAATTCGGGGCGTTACACTTTCCCTATATATATATGTGAAATTCGGGGCGTTACAACTTGGTATCAGAGCTTAGGTTTCACCACCTCTCGACCTTGGGTAGACTTGGGTAGCTTACACTTTCGAGCGTTCTTACTCCGAATAATTAGACTTTTATTTGTCTTTTTCCTTCTATGATACGATATACATAAGTCTAATTTATAATTACTTTATAGATGGATTATAGGAGCGGACCGCGATACTCAGACGACGATATCTCGGAAGACGAACTTATGGACGGACTACCAGTGGACGGGCCACAATTGGTCCCATATTCAGACGACAGCGACAGCAGCACTGACAATAGCAGCACTGACTATAGTAGCGCTAACGACGACAACAGCGAGGATGAAGATCCTGAAGAGCCTCCTTTTCCAGGAGATGACGAATATATTCCCCCCTTCGAGGCACTAGAGATGGAATTCCCTGAAGACGCACCGGGATACATACCACCAGCGTCTCCAGAGCCATTACCAGACTGGGAGGAAGCAGCACAGTGGATCCAGTATGAGCCAGTGCATAGCGACGAGGAAGACGACGGCGAAGATGCTTACCTTGCAGAGATCAGAGCTTACGAAGAAGCCGAGGATGCCAACCCAGAAAGCGATGTCGAACAACCACCGACACCTGAACCCGAGAAGATACCAATGGATGTCGAAACGTGGAGGCAGTGGGGTTGGACCCCTGACATTGAAGCAGGCACTATGGTATATGTAAAGATCTCACCAGCAAAGAGATGCTCTTGGAAAGTACGTTCGGAGCCTTATTTCTTGGGACCGGTGATGCTCCTAGACCAAGATCCCAACGGCAACTACCTACTGAGCTTGCCCGTCGGTTTTGTAGAGAAAGTGGGAAACACCGCGCCCCGCTCATGGGTGCAGATTGCAAGGCCGGATGACGAAAGTAGGATCGTGGATCCTGAAGGAAATGTGGACTTCACCAATCGGTTCGTCTACATAGAGCGCCCTTTTATGATTGAAGATCGTCAGCTGCAGAATCCGTGGGAGCGTAACTCTTGGAGTTACAAAACTTACTGGCGATGTTTCGGCTGCATTGAGACCACCCGAGAGCGTGAATCTCACCTCCGCCAAGACTATCCCCGTCTTTTTCAGTGACGGTTTTGCATAACGTAAAGAGTGTTATTTTGCGAGCTTAACTAGAAAAACCTTTGTAAAACACTCCACAACATATAAAATCATAGCATACATTCACTTTGTAGTATGCATGATTCGGCCTAGCTTTGTTTAAATGACTTAAGTTTAATGAAGTATTCTCTTTTATAAATTGTGTTCTTTACTCGTTCTTATTTAGGCCTATATGTTTGTTTAAATTGTAGAAATATGGTAGAAACACGTAATGGAGCATACACGAGTGACACAACTGGACAAAATCAACATAACCAACACTGCCAACCACCACCTCCACCCCCTATCTCAGTTAATCATACAGCTCCGCCGCCACAGCAACAATACCAACCATATGCAACTCCACATTACTATGGGCAACCCAACTGTAGTATCTTGCTCAACGAGTTCTGCAAAAGACGACCACCGGTCTTCACCGGCGATGTTAGTCTTGGAGCTGCAGAGGCTTGGCTTAAGCAGACTCAGAAACTTCTGCACATCATGCAAGTCCCCGACAATGGAGATCGAGTGGCTCTAGCGACGTATCAGCTTCAAGGAGAGGCAGATTACTGGTGGGACCTAGTAAAGACAACACACGATGATGATATGATGGACTGGGAGACTTTCAAGACCTTATTCTTGGCTAAGTATTTTCCTACCCCTGTGAAGCAGGCTTTAGTCCTAGAGTTTCTGAACCTCAAACAGGGCAACCGTACGGTTACTCAGTACGCCGCCCGCTTCGAAGAACTTTCTCGACATGCCCCTGAGCATGTGGCAACTGACGCCACCAGGGCCAGGAAATTTGAGTGGGGACTCAGCCCCTACATCTGGAAGGGTGTAGTAACTCAAAGAGAACAAACCTACGCTGGAGTCGTAGAGTGTGCTCTACTGGTGGAGCAAGAAGCAGCTGATTCAAGGAGAATCTTCGACAGCCGCAATCGACCACAGTTAGGTGGACCAATGCGGAATTCAAGAGAGAACCCCATGCAAAGGTCTTAAGGCAACAACATCAATAACAACCACACTGGAAATTTTAACCGCAACAACACTGTCAGCCGCAACAATGTCAACAACTACAATCAACCACCACCCCAGCAGAACCAGCAGTTTCAACAGAGGAGTGCTCCTTATTCCACACCACATCACCCGGGGAAGCAGAATTCTGTCACTTGTTTTGGTTGTGGCAAAGAAGGCCATATCAAAACTCAGTGTCCATCCAATGCCACTGGAGCTAACCAACAGAGGGTGGGGACCACTCCAGCTGGAGGACCTCAACAGCAGGCACAAGGACAGTGGCAGCCACGGAATAATTTTGGCAACCAGCAGAGGCCCGGGCAGAACAATCAAACCGGACAGAACAGAGGACCGACTGGGCCCAGGCCGAACAATGGAGGAAGGATCTTTGCCCTTCAAGGAGAAGGAGAAGCTGAAGCCACAGAAGAAGAAGTGTATGATCCTTCGGTCATACAAGGTACACTAGTACTGTTTAACTCGTGCATTACAGCTTTATTTGATACGGGTGCTTCGCATTCGTTTATATCAACAGCATGTGTTAGTACTTTAGAACTTGTACCTGAACAACTAGAAACTCCTATGTGCGTTACCTCACCTTTAGGAGGACTAGTTTCTGTGGGCTTAGTTTGTAAGAACTGTGAGATAGAAGTCTCAGGATTGCGCCTAACGTGTGACCTTCGAGTCATAGCCATGGCCGACTTTGATGTCATCCTAGGCATGGACTGGTTATCCACTCACCGCGCTATTATCGATTGTCACCAGAAGACAGTGACGGCCTACTCCTTAGATGGAACTTGTTTCAAATTTAAGGGGGATAGGCAAGAGTTTTTGTCACTATCGAAGACCCGATCACGATGGCATGACAACCTAACCGGATGGTTAGCTAGTCTGACATTAGGAGAAGAAGATCGGATGGAATTGGGATTACCACGCGTAGTTTGTGAGTACGCTGATGTATTTCCCGATGAGCTACCTGGACTACCGCCGACTCGAGAATTGGATTTCACCATTGAGCTTCTACCTGGAACAACACCAATATCCATGGCACCATTCAGAATGGCACCAGCCGAATTGAAGGAATTGAAGATTCAGCTTCAAGAGCTTCTAGAGAAAGGATTCATTCGACCGAGCACTTCACCCTGGGGAGCTCCAGCACTGTTCGTGAAGAAGAAAGAAGGCACACTTCGACTCTGTATTGACTATAGACAACTCAATCGAGTCACAAGCAAGAATCGATATCCACTACCTCGAATCGATGACCTGTTTGATCAACTTAGAGGAGCAACTTGTTTCTCAAAGATTGATTTACGATCCGGGTATCATCAGTTGCGAGTTAGGGATTCAGACATTTAGAAGACAGCTTTCCGAACAAGGTATGGCCACTATGAGTTTCTAGTGATGCCTTTCGGACTTACCAACGCACCAGCAGTATTCATGTGCCTCATGAATAAGATCTTTACTCAGTACTTGGACCAGTTCGTGGTAGTATTCATCGACGACATATTGATCTACTCAGTAACGGAAGAGCTACATGAGCAACACTTAAGGACCACACTTCAGATTCTACGAGATAATCGGCTTTACGCCAAAGCTAGCAAGTGTGACTTTTGGATGAAAGAAGTCAAATTCCTAGGACACGTTGTGTCAGAGAAAGGAATCTCCGTCGACGACAGCAAGATCGAGGCCATCAAGGATTGGAAAAAGCCTACTTCAGTTTTCGAGATTCGTAGCTTTTTGGGACTAGCCGGTTATTATAGACGATTCATCATGGACTTTTCGGCTTTAGCCAAACCAATGACTCGGCTAACTCAGAAGGGAATCAAGTTCGATTGGAGCGATGCATGTGAGAAGTCTTTTCAAGAATTGAAGAATAGATTGACCAATGCCCCTATTCTTATCGTTCCACGACGAGATATTGGGTACATCGTCAACTGTGACGCATCAAAGGATGGATTAGGCTGTGTGCTTATGCAAGAAGGACAGGTCATAGCCTACGGATCACGCCAGCTGAAGATACACGAGCAAAACTATCCGACTCATGACTTAGAGCTTGCCGCGGTGGTACACGCGCTTAAGATTTGGCGTCATTACCTTTACGGTGAGAAGTTTGAAGTTTTCACGGATCACAAGAGTCTCAAGTACATATTCACTCAGAAGGATCTGAATATGAGACAACGACGTTGGATGGAGTATCTAGAAGATTACGACTTCACCTTGTCCTATCACCCGGGAAAGGCTAATGTCGTAGCAGATGCACTTAGTCGCAAGTCTCGAGGACACGTTGCCAGTTTGGCAGTCAGAGAGTGGAAACTAATGAACCAGATACAGGAGTACGGACTCCAGCAAAATGAACAGCAAGGAGAAGCTTATCTGTGTGCAGTGATAGTTACGCCGGCACTTCATGAAGAAATTCTGAAGGTACAGACCCTTGATTCAGAGTCAGATCTCGTCAAGAGCCGACTAGCTAAAGGAGAATCATCAGCAGGATGGACTATGGGAACAGACAGAGGATTGAGATATCTTGGACGTCTTTTCGTGCCAGACTTCGGTACGCTCAGAGAATCAGTATTAAAAGAGTTCCACAAGTCAAACTTTGCTGTCCACCCTGGAGGGAATAAGATGTACAAGGACTTGAGGCGAACTTATTGGTGGAGCGGAATGAAAAGAGATGTGGCCAAGTACGTAGCCACTTGTCTCACATGTCAGCAAGTCAAGGCAGGACATCAGAGACCTGGAGGAACGCTACAGCCGTTGCCTATACCAGGATGGAAGTGGGAACATATAGCGATGGATTTTGTGACAGGACTACCGAAGTCAATTCAGGGACACGATGCCATCTGGATTGTCGTTGACCGTTTGACTAAGTCATCACACTTCTTACCAATCAAGCTATCTGACACAATGGATTCGTACAGCCGATTGTATATCAAGGAGATCATCAGACTGCATGGTGTACCAGTATCAATTGTATCAGACAGAGACCCAAGATTCACGTCAACTTTTTGGCAGAGCTTACAGAAAGCCTTGGGAACAGATCTTCGTATGAGCACAGCTTTTCACCCTCAGACAGATGGGCAGTCAGAGCGAACCATACAGACCTTGGAGGATATGCTTAGAGCGTGTGTCCTAGATTTTCGAGGTAATTGGGAGAGACATCTACCTTTAGTAGAATTCGCTTACAACAACATCTATCAGGCGAGTATCGAGATGGCACCGTACGAAGCACTTTACGGACGCCCATGTCGATCACCTATATGTTGGACTGAAGTTGGAGAGACTAGTCTTTTAGGACCAGATCTTGTACGAGAGACCACAGAGAAAGTAAAAGTTATCCGACAGCGACTTCTGACAGCGCAGAGTAGACAGAAGAGTTACGCCGACAAAAGAACCAGACCTCTGATTTTCAACGTTGGAGACCACGTTTTCTTGAAAATCTCACCGCGTAGAGGAATCATCAGATTTGGAAAGAAAGGGAAGTTATCGCCACGATATATTGGACCATTTGAGATATTGCAACGAGTCGGGGAAGTTGCTTATCGTTTAGCACTTCCACCTCAGATCGATCGTGTGCACAATGTGTTCCATGTATCCATGCTTCGCAAGTACATGGCACATCCGACCCATATCCTCAATTGGGAAGAAGTCACCATCGATGAGGACACCACTTATGAAGAGCAGCCGATACGCATCATTGACCATGGAGAGAAGACTTTACGAGGAAAGACCATCCGTCTTGTCCGAGTCTTATGGCGTCATCGCAACATTGAAGAATCTACTTGGGAAAGAGAAGATGTTATCCGAGCAAATCACCCACACCTTTTTTCTGACACTTTGTAATTTCGAGGACGAAATTTGTTAAGGGGGATAGGTTGTAATAACCCGTAAATATTTTTAATAAATAAATAAGCTCGAAAATTTTTTATACTCCACGTTTAAATTTATTTTATTATTTTTTTTTATTTCGTTGCGTACACGAAATTATTTTTATTTTTATTTTTCTTCTCTCTCTCCCGGGTTTGGGCTTTCTGGGCCGGGTCTGGGCCGGGTTTGGGCCGGATCGGGTTGGGCCTGGGCCGTGCCCGGCGCCTGGGCCGTGCCCGGCTTGTGGGCCGTGCCCGGCTTTTGGGCCGTGCCCGGCTGGCTGCCCGGTTTATTTTCCGTCCGGTTTTGGTCGGTTTTTGGTCCGGTTCGGTGGTTTTCCGGCCGGTTTTTGGGCGGTTTTGCCCGGTTCTTGCCCGGATATGATATTATATATATTTAAACTAATATATTTTATATATACATATATATATATATATATGTGCGTATATCTGTGTGTGTGCGCGCGCTGGGGAACGGAGAAGACAGAGTTTCTTCCCCACGTTTCCTCTCTGACCACCCCACCTCCTCCCCGTCAGATCGCCGTTTCCCGTCACCTCCATCGTCAGCTACTCCTGCCACAGCCTCCCCTAAACCATCATCACTTTCACCCCCGCCGTTGGTTTTCCCGGTTTTCCTCCCAGCCGTTGATCTCGTCCCCTCCCGTTCGGCTATAAATAGGAAACCCCCCCTCTCTGTTTTCTTCACCCCGAAATAGCAGCAAGGAAGAGGAGGAAAGAAAGGAAGGAAGGAAGGAAAAGAAGAGCAGCCACTCCCCGAACCGAATACGCGACCAAAGCTTCGAACCACTGTAAGATTCTTACTCTGGAGTGTCCGTTTTAATGTTCGGAGTATTACGAGGTCCTGTAGGAAGAAATTAGTGCCGAACGTGAGACGGCAGTCTGGCCGGATAATCTCAGACAAAGATTCTGTTTTATTTTGTTAAAGCAAAAATTACATTTTTTCCCCGTAGTTATTAGTTCATTTATAAGGATAAGTTATTTTGTATAAATTACTATTTGCACCTAAGTTTAAATATAAAGTAATATTAATTATTATATTACACATTAATCCTATTAGTTTATAAATTACAGATTTGTCCTTATTTTATTAAATTACAGTTTTATCCTTAAAATATTAAATTACAAATTGTCCTAATTTATTTAATTATAAGTAAATTTTCTTTTTATTTTATTATAATTAAAACACTGTGATATTAGTTAAATTTTTATTTGCACAACTATCTTATGCAATTTCTCTTTATTAGTTGAATATTAGTCGAGCATGAGATTATCCTGATTATTGCTATGGTTACTTGACTCAGGGTGTCCCGTGGATACCCGAACGTAAACACACCGATAATAATATACGTTTAGGGGTTGTGGATTATTCCCCGTGGGAATATTATGCGTGTCTTGTAGCCGTGATGCGACATGAGCCGAGCTTTGACTTTAACCAGAGGGTGTGATAGACCCAAGCTTTTGTATCACCCAAGCGCTGTAATTTAGCCGTGTCGTGCGTTTAGCCAAATTTCGCTTGAGCCGAAATTATATCTAGCCCTATCGTGCCTTTTCTAACCTAATGATCTTCTAGTGTAAACTTTAAACTTATATTGTCCGGCGCGATAGGAAAGGATATAATGTTAGGGAAAGCATCTTGATTGGGAACATGACGATCGGGAGCAGTGCGGTTGGGGCGCAGGGCGGTTGGGAAGCATCGGTTAGTTGGGCGGTCGGGATCGTTATCGTTCGGGAGCACCATATGGACTTTATTGATTGAGAGAAGCCTATTCGCAATATATGACGATGTCATTGATGTTAGAAAAGCCTTTTTGAATTATATGACGTGGTCATGCTTTGGAATATTGATTAAAGTCAAGTACTGTGAAAGATTTAGAATTGATATACTCTGTGTTAGTTATAAACTGCAATTCTATTCTTTCGGTTAAATCTTATATTTATCACTGTTCACACTTATTGTATGATACTACCAAACCTTGATTATTTCTACACATTTACACATTGCATATTCTCTTAAAATGCTCTAAAACATTAAAAGGGAAACTTAAGGGTAGGAAACTTACTGAGTGTCAAAACTCATGGTGCAACTTCCTCCTGCCCCTGGTATTTCATAACCAGGTACTGACGATGATGGAGCCGGACCCGACTTTACACCTTATGATGACGCTTACCCCGCAGAAGACGTGATCGAGCCGTGGAGCACTTAGACTAGTTTAGACTGCTCTGACTTTTAAAGTCTTTTTGAATGTAAACAGTCTCTTCTGAAATGTATTTTGACGATCTCGTGTATCAAACTCGTATTTCAATATAATGATGGTATTTTAGTTACTTTACTCTTTTTATTAACGTGTCCGAAATTCGGGGCGTTACACTTTCCCTATATATATATGTGTGTGTGTGTATATATATATATACATATATATAATTTTCGGTTTGGTTTAGTTTCGGTTCCGTTCAGATATCCGTTCGGTTATTTTCGGATATTTAACAATAACCGTATCCAAACCGTATCCGATTGGATATTGACTTGCTTCCTCCATAACTGCATCCATGGAGAAAATTTTGGTTATGGTTCGGGGAAAAAAATCGGTTACGATTCGGATATCCGTCGGATCGGAGCAAAATGCCATCCCTAATTAGAGCAACCCCAACAAGGGTGAACAAATCTTTAGCCAAAAAAATTAGTGAACAGTTCTTTATTCACCCATGTCATTTTCAACACTCCAACAATACTACCTATACTCACTCACTACTATTAAAATACTATTTTTTACTTTTTTTAAATATTTACAATAAACATAAGTAGTCAATGTGAGAGAGAGAGAGAGAGAGAGAGAGAGAGAGAGAGAGAGAGAGAGAGAGAGAGAGAGAGAGAGAGAGAGAGAGAGAGAATAATAAAAAATTAAATGGGGAGTGAACAGTAGCTCCCTAAATGGGGGTTGATTTAGGGAGCTACTGTTCATGAAACCCATTTTGTTAACCTGTTTAGGGAGTTTGTTGCAGCCTGTTTTTTGAGTTTACTGAGTAAAATACAAAGTGAACAGTTCTTTGTTCACTTTGTTGCACTTGCCCTTAGGGCTAGCTAAATTAGTTTTATGAACAGTACCTAGTTAAATTTGACTAGGTACCGTTCACCCATCAAATTTTTTTAATGTATTTTAATCTGGCATTTTCTCTCTCTCTCTCTCTCTCTCTCTCTCTCTCTCTCTCTCTCTCTCTCTCTCTTCTTTTTTGTCTTGTTTCTCTATTTTTCAGCAGAAATCCACCTTCTCTCTGTTATTTATACTTTGTACATTTGGAAAAAGCTGTTGTTGGAAGCAAAAATTTTACTGTTGGTACATTTGTTCCAAATTTGCTGTTTGAGGAAAATGTTGCCGCTTGGAAGAAAAACTATTTGCTATGATACATTTGTTCCAAATCTGCTGTTGGAAGCAAAAAAATTGCTACTGTCCTTGTACATTTGTATTGCAAAAAGACAAAGGAAAAAGACAAAAGAAAAAGATAAAAGAACAAAATAATATTTAAAGGTTAGGATAGCTATATTAGATAGAATTGTTGGAATGATAATTGACGTGTGGCTAGCTAAAATAAAAAAATAAATCTTTAGCTAGGTATTTTAAATAAGAGCTGTTGGACATGCTCTTAGGGTGTGTTTGAACTTGTGGAAAGAAAATTAAGAGGAAAGAAAATGTAGCAACCAAAATGAATAAAAAGGGAGAAAATTATTAGCTTTTAAACTCTTGATAAAACTCTTAATTTGATATCAAATAGTTAATTCATGATTTTTCTATTCTCGTGCATACTACGAGTCATGCTTGTTTGATGCTACACATACAAAGTATGCTGGAAGGAAATGAAGAATCCTCAAAAACCTATTTTTGATATAAAAATAGACGAATAATTGAATTGGGAATGAAAGTAGACAATTATTGGAGAACAAGCGGAAAATATTTAGTGCGATGATGAAAAATAGAGATCGAAATATATGACTGGAATTGAGAAAAATAGTAAAATCCTCTTAATTCGCATTTAGATAATAGGTAGAGACATAGTTTCTTGCACACCGACATGTCAAGCAGTGCATATCCTTGCACGTTTTTAGGTAGCAAAATAGTTTCTTGCACGTCGTGAATGCCCTCAGGCCTTAAAACGTTTTTAAATAACAACATAATTTCTTGCACATCAACATGCCAAGCCCTGCTTGCCCTTACAAGATCCCAGGTCTCTCTCTCTCTTCTTTGGTTCAATATAACCAAAGAAATTCCTACAACTTGCCTATTTTTATCTCGAATTTGCTGACTAAGAAAAGAACAAGAAAAGATGGGACTTAGACGTAAGTTGGACAAAGCAGGGCTTACTAGACTGCTTTTAGAAGGCCAAAAGCAACACAACTTTCAACAGTAACCAATTTTGGTAACCTCAGCCCTCAGAGAGAATCACGTTTACCTTAAAGACAAGCAAAACTGATTCTAATATTTATTTCATTTGCCAAACAATCCTTAACAAAAGTACAAAGTTACGAAAATAACACAAAGAAATTAACATGGTGCTAACAGGTTTCAGGACAAACAAACATTTCTTTTCTGCTAAGAGGAAAATACTCCGAGATATAAAGAGTAACCGGAGAGTTAAACAAGTATTCAACCAAAAGAACAAGAGAGCAGGCAACATTTTCTTCCAACATAACGGAGCAACAACACCCGGTCGAGATATGCTTTTCGCACTTGTGCTCAGAAGCATTTTCTGTGTACAATCGAAGGGCCAGACTCATCATATTCTGCCTTTGCTATCCACATCTGTATTTGACAAACAAAACAAAAACCTCCCATTAGAAGCCATCAAAAAAGGATATGGATTTGATTGGTGAAGAGGAGCTAAATGAAAATCCGCTACTTTAAATTGACTTGGGTACATGTGTCGGATACGTACAGTTTTCATTTCAAGTACACAGGATATGTCAAAATATATATAGTTTGCCCTTGAATTATGCAAAAAACTATTATGTTACATACAAAAAAAAGTATAAGCTTGGTCAGTAGATGTTCAGCTAAACATGTCGAAGGCGGATCTCATACCTTTATTTATTTAGAAGAGTTCACGTAAAATAGTGATTTGAGTGTAAAGAAACCCACCTGCTGGAAAGTACTGAGAGAAGCCAAGATGGAACCTCCAATCCAGACACTGTATTTCCTTTCAGGGGGAGCAACCACTTTTATTTTCATGCTACTAGGAGCTAATGCTGTGATTTCCTTGCTCATTCTGTCAGCAATACCCGGAAACATGGTGGAACCACCACTCAATACGATGTTTCCGTAGAGATCCTTCCTGATATCAACATCACATTTCATTATAGAGTTGTAAGTCGTCTCATGAATTCCAGCAGCTTCCATGCCAATCATAGACGGCTGGAAAAGGACTTCTGGACATCGGAAACGCTCCGCTCCGATGGTGATTACCTGTGCAATTTAGTTTGTAAAACGTTCACTCAAATGTTTTCTTGTTTTATAACAATGAAAGTTAATATCGGAGGAGAGCAAAAATGAAACACATAAATGGGAAAAAGGACAAGAAAAAGAACAATTCTATCACTATAAATTTAGAGTAAGCAATCAAATATTCAATTAAATTTTTAGGGACAATTAAGGGCAGACGTAACAATTCAAAGTTTAACAACTCAGTGGGTTTCACTGATGACCCCACCACTTGAACCAACAAGGCTCTGCTCATGATTACCTGCCCGTCGGGTAGTTCGTAGCTCTTTTCAACGGAAGAGCTTGTCTTGGAAGTTTCTAATTCCTGCTCATAATCAAGGGCAATGTATGCCAACTTCTCCTTCATATCCCTCACAATTTCTCGTTCAGCAGTAGTGGTGAATGAATAGCCACGCTCAGTTAATATTTTCATCAGGGCATCTGTGAGGTCACGGCCTGCAAGGTCAAGACGCAGGATAGCGTGTGGAAGAGCATAACCTTCGTAAATAGGAACTGTGTGGCTTACACCATCTCCAGAATCTAGAACAATACCTGTACAAGAATGCAAATAAACCCAGTAAGACGGTTTAGACCCATTGCCATTTCGTCATCTCAACTCAAGTGAAAGTTCAGTAGCATCTGGTGTTTGTGTTTACCCTGACTAGAAGATAAATAAAATCCAATAATACACAAAAAAACACAAGCACTTATTACAAATTTACCATTTTAAAGAGAAACAAGATATATCAAAGATTCAATTTCTAGTCTAGGCCTGGATTCTTGGGCACGCGTACCCACGGCGCTCATGGCCCTGCTGGTCTGCCAGGTAAACTAAGCTCCCGTCCTATGTCAATTGACGGTGCTGGTAAACCACAGTTTCCGCAATAGGTGACAACATAGAAAAGCGGCAGCTTAGGCCTTATCATGATTGGTTAGGACGGCTCTAGCATCAACTCCAAGAATTTGCGGATAGAGGATCCAACCTTTGATACCAAATCAACTTGTAAACAAGAAGCCGACTCTCTTCCATTAAATACACCCTGTTGTCCCATTTCATCTGTTCTATCCTCTCAATTTGGGATGTCACAAAGAGATTGTCCACTTTGAAAAGTCAAAGAATAAAGTTAAAAAGTTTCCATAACAACCCCTAATAATTAACTATCACCAATATATATGAGAGTACCAAAGAAAGGGGCAATGTTGCATGACCCCTTACATAGTTGGGATCCCTAAAGGGATACAGAAAACAGGACAGAGGGAGTTGTTGAGACTGAATGAATAGCTTACCAGTTGTACGACCACTGGCATAGAGAGAAAGCACAGCCTGTATGGCGACATACATAGCAGGAGCATTGAAGGTTTCAAACATAATTTGCGTCATCTTCTCACGATTGGCCTTTGGATTGAGAGGCGCTTCTGTGAGGAGAACTGGATGCTCTTCCGGAGCCACACGGAGTTCATTATAGAACGTGTGATGCCAGATCTTCTCCATGTCATCCCAATTACTCACAATACCGTGCTCAATTGGGTATTTTAGTGTCAAAATACCACGCTTGGACTGAGCCTCATCACCAACATATGCATCTTTCTGCCCCATGCCAACCATCACGCCAGTGTGACGTGGGCGCCCAACTATGCTAGGGAAAACAGCCCTTGGAGCATCATCTCCAGCAAACCCAGCCTACAAAAAATGGTTGGCAATCATCATAAGTAACTGGAATTTTGAGGAGAGATATTTAGCTAATGAGATTCTAAAAGTAGGGACTTCATTTGATACCTTAACCATCCCTGTTCCATTGTCACATACGAGCGGTTGAATGTCCTCAGCATCTGCCATCTTCTATTGCCTGCCCAAAGAGTATTCAGATTAAAGCTTAGAGTATTATGGGAAAAAAGACAACCCTACGAATCAAAAAACTTTCTTTTGCAGGAAAACTTACAACTTAGAAAACTAAACCATCCATATGGTTTGGATCATAGGCTAATGAGAAATAACTACTGTACACATGAAGCTCAATCTTATAGTCATTGATCTAGAGATCTTGCAACTTTAGAGTTTTTCCTAGCATGAGTTCGCTAGACCAGCACAATCGCAAATTTATATGGCTTATTAAAACCTTGACTTTCTTACCTATACAAAGGTTTAGATAGCTACCTAAACAGGAAGAGGACTAACGAAAATAAGGGAAATCCTATTCAAGAGATCTTGAAGGCCTAGAAAATCCAAGAAATGAAATAATAGACAAAACTTTGACCACATTGCAAGACTACTTATTTAGTTATTTAAAAATTCTACATAAATTATTTCTACTAGTTTACTTGATCTTTTATATGGTTTGGCTTCTTAGAAAATTTTTCATTATGAAACCAATTATCATCTAACACAAAAGGGAACAAAACAAACCTGCAAATAAGAGAAAATCTAAGGACCCAGAAAATGTTTTCCAGAGATGTATTAGAATTCAAAATGAATGGAGTAGATTTACTTGAGTGTGTAAGCTCTCAAAATGTAAATGAATCTTAACCTTTGATTTTGAATTCGGGAATGTTTCAGGGAAATTTTTCTGGGACCGTAGCACTCCTCTGTACATAAACCTTCCAAATTCTTCTTAGACTACGAATATGCAGAAAGATATGAAACTACTACCACCACCACCACAGCTTCCATATGTCGGTTAACATTTTTTTACAGAAAAGTCCACAGTCACATCAAGGAAGCAAAAACCCTAGATATATTTGCATGCAATCATATGATGAATTGTTTATCACTGCAAGTAGAATGTTCAAAAGTCAAGGGAAAAAAGTCAGTTTAAACAACGACTAAACTTAGCCATGGGTTCAATAAGTGATTTGGCAACAACATGCACCAAACATTTTCAATTTGACAAAAATAATTTCTTTTTTTTGGCTCAAATCTGATCATGTGAAAAAATTGAATATGATGGCAAAATTTGAACTTGGATTTTCAGGGTTGGGATTTTTTGGCCCAAATGTTCTGAACTGTAGCATTGTCCAAATTATACATCAAACGGACTTTAGCCATCAAATCGGCCTAACCTTTCCCTCACTCTATTTAATGAAAGCTGTAGGGCCATTTTCTGATTCTGATTCTGATTCTGATTCGCCAAAGGTAACCCCAACTAAGCGCTTGACATTGTTGACAATGATAAGAACAATTTGCTCCCATTTCACGAGACACCAAGTATTCTGTATCTCTATATCAATTTCATGAAACACAAACAGCAGCAGCGTATCCTGATTTTCCACTGACAAAACCCAAACTAAGGTGACTTTGCATGGAACTACTTAAATTCTACGGAAAATGCTGGAAGATCACTTTAGGAATTTCGTGGAATTCTAAACACAGGATATAGGGGATTCGAATCCAGAAAGTGGAAGAATAAAAAAATTCGATCAAACAAGAACACCATATTCGATCAAACTCCATAACATATCAATTCTATAAACACAAAAACATATTCAAACCAATAAGTTTCAACGATCAGTCAAGCAAAACAAATCAGCTCATGGAAAATCCCAACATTTCGTATTCTTTCATCCATGCATGTGTGCATATACATTCTTTCTAACGAACATACATACACATTTGCACAAATTTGATCGGCGGATCCATCAACGTCATCATGCGTGGGAACAACCAATCCCAAAATCGACCCTCAAACATTTTTAACACAGAATCACATGTTTATAACATATGCATTATCCGAATCACTCAAAAACCTCAAGAAAGAGCAATCGAACCAGTAAGTAGTCGTCAATTGTGTGACCAATACAATCAGATTGTAGAATAAATATGCAGAAAAATTGCACAGAGGTTCGTAAAAATTAACCTTTTTCCCGACTGCGAGAGAGAGAGAGAGAGTCGTCGAGTTCGAAAAATTTAAGGCAAATGGAGAAGAAGATTGAGAAAGGGACTCCGCCAGGAAGTGAAATGCGACCTCAAAAAAGCGTCGAATTCGGTCTGGTCCCGAATTCAATGGCCTTCCGTTCGTTAATTCAAAGAGTGTGTGTGTGTGTGGGGGGAGATGAGAGTGAAGGGCGGAATCTATGGATGCAGGTCAGCTATAAGGCCTAAGCAGCAGGGGGCTCTCGTCGATACAGCTGTTTGTTTCTCTTTCTTTTATTCTAACTTCCTTACTTCATTTTACAGCGACCACTGGCCCCACCATCACGCGTTACTTATAGGCTGGGTTTTGTGACTTTCAGGTGACTGTTGTATTTTTTTTTTTTTTGGTAGTGCGTGAAAACAAAATAATATAATTTTGTTTTTTTTTTTAAAATTATATCGCTTTATCTTATTACATGAATTGTTAATAAAATATATAAAAATTAAAACGATGTATTTTTTAGAATAAAACGAACAAAACTATATCGTCTTATCCGCACTACAAGCGTATTATAAGAAAGTACACTACAACTCCCCAAATTCAGATTTTGTCTTATGTGAAGCTTTTTCTGTTTAATCTTTTTATAAATTATTAATTAGCGGTGACGAGAAATTTTAAAAATTATTAATAATAAATTAAATTTGAGTAAAGTTTAGAAAATATAAAAGATTCAAAAATAAAGTTTTGTGTGCTCATTCGTCATTTTTAGTAAAGTTCTTTAGCTTTTAGACACATATTTATATTTTTTAGATTTGTCTCATCAAGACAGACCAATAATCCACAAAAGGCCAGAACAACAAAATACGAATTTCTTTTGAATAGAGTCAAGCGTGATTAAAACTAATCAAACGGAACCTAATTGAGTCTGCATTTTCTGCCTTATGGAGAGAAATGAGACTGTGAAATAAAACGTTACGTGAAGATATAAGAAGATATATTAAGTGTGCTATGGACATGAGCAAAATTAGAATTCGAACTTTGGAGAGAGTCAAAAACTTATTTTTTGAAGAAAAGGTGGGCCGGATATATTTTGGGAGGACTGAAATATAATTTTTTTAATTTTTAAAATTTATACTTGGATCTTAATTTTTTAAAAATATTTTAAGAGAACCCGATCCTAATGTGATTCCATTCTGGACTGTTATCGAAAGTTTTAGGCTTGAATGGGTCCACCACATGCATGGACGGAATTAAAAATTTCGATGAGTGAAATTAACATCTTAATTAAAATTATATAATAATTTTTTTAATAAGAGATAAATATAAAATGTTGTTTATATATTCATTTAATATAAATATTCTTCTGATCATGTTATCTTTTGTATTTATATTGAGATTTCAGCGGATTGGGGGACCTGCTGTGCACAGCAGGCTGTGCCGTGCAATAAAACGGCGTAGTTTAGTGTTTCAACCAAATTTTTTGTGTGTGTTTTTTGCATGAAACCTATTAAAAAAATTTTATTTTAAAATTTCGAGTTTACGGTTAATTTCAAAATATTCGTTTAAATCAACGGTGAACTTTTCAAATTTTTTTGAAAATAAAATTTAGAAAACACAAACTAAAGGGATTCAAATGAACGGTATCAGTTATTTTTTTAATGCGGCGGTGGCAAAATATATATATTTTTGTAGTTTTCTTTTTACTGTTGTCACCGCCGCATTAAAAAAAAAAATGATACCGCTCATTTGAATCCCTTTAGGTCGTGTTTTCTATATTTTATTTTCAGAAAAATTTGAAAAATTCACTGTTGACTTAAGAGAATATTTTGAAATTAACCGTGAACTCGAAATTTTAAAATAAATTTTTTTTAATAGGTTTCGTACACAAAACACATAAAAAAATTTGATTGGAACACTAAACTACGCCGTTTAATTGCACGGCACAGCCTACTGTGCACAAGCAGGTCCCCCAAGTGCACAGCAGGTCCCCCAATCCGATTTCAGCCAGGGCTGTTCAAATTACAAAAATGCTAAAGACAAACCATTTTTGCACATCGCTTTCACACATCATTCAAAACTATGTAGTTTTGTGTTGAAAAAAAACCATATTTGTTTTTGACTCATATCGCTGAAAATATATTTGGGTCTTCCTTAACATAAAACAACGTAGTTTTAAGTGATGTGTAAAAATGATGTGTTAAAATGATGTGTATGTAACTTCAAATTATCAACGTGAAACATCATGGTGGGTCCATCTAAGCCTGACAAACCCGGTCCATGTAAGGACATGTCCACAATTTTAATTTTTGGTACAAATATTAATATTATATAATAGCCTAGAGCGACCTTTTGTCATAAAAAAATTAGAAAACAATAATTAATCCTAACATATTCCATGATTGATAGATATAATATTTCTGCAATAGAATTTATGACTCGATTCATTTAGGTTTAATATTGATTAATGACTAATTATTAATGATAAGAGTTGCATTAAGACGACTTTTTGTAAGTAGAGTCCCGAGAACATCAACTAGAACGAATCGATTTGATTTCACTAAAATTGACATATATTTATTAAAATTTTCAATTGAGCCATGTCATTCTCGCGGATCTAACGAAGCCTAAATTAGGATTTGAAAATTTTAATTAACAATTTAAAAAACAAAATTGATTCTTACAATACCAAAATCACATTTTTTTTGGTGTTAGTAACCTTTTGAACGAAAGAAACTAAATAAAAACTTTTGTTGCCAAAATAAAATGAATACCTAAGCAAGCTTGAGATTTATATGATCATCATTTGCGTACTTGATTTTCCTATGTAGGATTAGGCGATTTTCTATCTTCCCACATAGTAGACGTGAAGCATACTTTGGAAGTCAATTTTTTTTAATTAAATTCTAAATAGATTTGTTCATTCATCCCATGACTTAAACTCTACTTAAGAGTACACGAATCCATTTGGGCCCACTTAATTGGTATTTGGGTATAAACTCTATTTTTCTAACCATTCCCCACGTGAATGAAATTGATAGAATTATGAAACACAACGCAGATTCAAAGAGGAAGTAGAATGGATAATTCTTACATAGAATAAGTAATTTTTTACCTTGAACCTTCCCTTGTGAGCTTGTTATGTCGTTTAAGAAACTAAGACAATAGACTTCACACGTGAATTTCTTTTAATACAGTTCAACTCTCATTTTTTTAGTTCGTTTTGTTCATGAACTCTCGTATGGTTTAGTGAGTATCCTAAAGAACTTAGCATTCTCAATTTTTTTAAGAAGCGGCCCGACTTCAACCTCACATAAGTGACCTCTTGTTTTAAAGGTATCTTTCTGTACCCCACTTGGTTGTACCAATGCCCACGAGTCATTGAAAACATAACTTATTTTTAACCCTCGCAAGCATCATTTTTTCACTATAGGAATGAGTGTGAGAGCTTGTCACCTTTGTGATTCAACTAATTGTATGCAATTAGGTTATCCTTTGAACTTAAATTTTAGGAATTCTAGTCAACTAGGTTGGGTGTCCATTACGATAACTTTCAACTTTAAAGGCTTTAGCCCTCTTCTCATCGGTGATTTTATCAACTAGCTTTCAATTTAACCCTTTGGTTAGCAAATCTACAATGTTATTTTTTTGACTTCACATAGTTTATCGTGACAATCTCACTTGAGAATAGTTATCTAATGGTATTTTGCCGTCGACGAATATATCTAGATCTATCATTGTATATGTTACTCTGTGATCATCCAATTGTTGATTAACTATCACACTGAACAAAGATTGTCATCACAAGTTTTGAGCACCTCAGAATATCTTCCACAAAATGATGGCTCCATTTAGTTTTTTCTATTGCTCTATCTAGAGAATAAACTTTAATTCCATTGTAGATCTTCCTATGTAAGTTTGTTTGAAAATCTTTCAAGAGACTGTAGCACCACCACGAGCAAAGATATATCCACTCGTAGACTTTAAATCATTGATACCCGAGATCTAGCCCGCAAAGATATTTTTTAAACAGCATATACAATCCTCAGGGGAAAAAAAAAAAAAAAAAAGACGACGTGGGTACATCATCTAATTAAAGTCAACTCTAGATTGGGGCAGCCTTCATTTCAAGTCCCATTTTTCATAAAGATTGTGGCACTATTGTGATTGAATTTCATTTGGGAGATGGCCCTTTAATCATCAGATGTTTGATATCAACACTCATACCAACTTCATCTCTATTTTTTAGCAGTTCAAAAATATTAAAGATCATCGATCCGAAATCTCTTCAGTACTATTAACTATTTTAAGTGCGCGTAAATTGACTTAAACACTCTGAGTTATCAAAAAAATATCTCTTGACTTTATGATTTTCACTTTCTTGTTTAATTGACTTGTTTCAAGGCATTTCTTTTGATGTAGAGTAACTTATTTACGATAGAATAGCTTATTTTCTTGCCTTGTTTCTTTTGTTGTATTCAAATTATATATCTCTGTAGATTTTTCTTTGAGTTTGTATCTTAATTCTTACTTATCTATAAAGATTTCTTTTCCATGCATTAACTTATATAACGTATGAACGCAAGTGTAAAATGTCTTTAAAAAGCATTCCAAACTATTAAAATCTGCAAGAATTGAGAACGCGAGCGTAGAGGCGAGATTTGAAAAGATTACGTGAAACTCTTCTCACCAATAGGCAATAAACACTTCTCCTACAAACCCAAAATAAAGATGAGTTTGGACTTAAATAGTTTTTGCTAACGATAGTGATTGTTATTTGACGTTTCACTATTTTTTCTCATATATGTTCGGCTCAACAAGGGTAATAAAAAAAACATAAAAATACAGTGTAAAATTAAAAAAGTTCAGATAAGATATAGTATAAATTATTTTTTTATATTTAGTAAACTTCTTGAGTCCTTTAATCATTTTTTTTAATCTTTTGAATTGCTTACATCAAGAAGAATAATGATTAATCTTAAAAAAATTATTCCAATTATAAAAAATATCAAGAAAATAATTATTAAAAAATTATAACCAAAAAATTTGGGAGAAATTGAATGATCTTGACGTACACGCCATTCTATTCCTAGGTGAAGTGCCATATGAATATCCTCATTAAGCTGAATTCAAAAGCTTGGGTGTAGAAATTAACAATGACCTAATTGGGTCAGCTTGACTTGAAAGCAAAGATGTGACCTCAAATCAAATCCAGTTTTCACCATACAAAAAGACGACCAATTAAAGCCAATATAGTGGACAGAACATCATGATGATCTTCTTGTACTCTAAGAAAGGTTGGAAGCTTCTTCACATTCTTCATAAGTATGGGAGTAGCATTCATTTTCACCCTACTCATAAAGTATGTGGATTGAGGACACATATATACTAGCGACGAGTGTTCACGTGCTGCGTGTACAAAAAATAAAAATATAGTTGATAAGAATTTAAAATTAGGGACCCAACCGTTATGATAGAAGAAATTAATAAAGGGAGTGAACAGTTTTAATATTGTTGGAAGTTTTTTTGTAGTAATGGGAATTTTTTGGGGACTTTATTTGTACGTAATTATCCCTATAGTTATGTGAAGTACAGAGTATAAGGTCGTGATTTTTTTGGGTTGTTTGGTTACCACTAACTTATCATGTGCTTGTTGGTGTAGGTGATGATAATCTAGTTTATTTTAAGCAAAGAAGATAACTAACCAAACAGGTGCTTATGTACAAAAGATGTGGCTAATTGATTAATGAAATATGATACCCTATTCTATTTTTGTATTTTTTAAAAAAAAGAGATCCTACGTGGGTTCTTAGTTAAATGACAAAAAGTCACAAAAAAATAAAAATAAATTAGCTTTCACAAATCTTGCCACATCACGAAAAACCAAACTCTCAAATGCTTTTTTCCAGTAAATTAAATTAAACACACAACCCATATAACGATATAACTTTTCCCTTCTCTATTGAAATTAAAGAACAATTCAAAGAAATGACAAATAATGTTTTGTTTAGAAATCCTCATTACAAAATATGTTTTTTGGGAACTCTCATTTTAATACTCATTTTTCCGTACACCAAGCTAAAAATGATGATTTAATTTTAAATTACTCCATCATCTTCAACAAATACTAAACTTTATTTATATGTAAACCCACCCTCGAACGAGGGGTGGATTTTAAAACATTAGTCGGTGGGGTCAAAATCTTTACTAAAATAAGATAAATATAAAATTTTACCAACATATTAACTTAAAATAACACATGGTGACTTCTTCTATTTAAAAAAAAGATAGAGAAATTGGTTATTGGTTGAGAAAAAAAATAAGATGCCTGTTTAATTATAGACACATAAAGTTTTTGCACAATTTGCATAATGAAAATTCTTGTATTTTACTTGGTTAAAATGCTTAATACATTTTATACATTAGGTGAAATATTTGGGGTAATTTTTATACCTTGGGAGAAATCTCGAAATAATTTTTATACATTAAGTAAATTGCTCAGGGTAGAATTATAATTTTAATGGGGTCAATTAAACCTCTAATATTAATACAAATTTTGAAAATTTGATACAACTTTTTAGACAGCCTGTATAGTAAAAATATTTATTTTTTATTTGGATAAAATACTTGGTATACATTCCATGAAATATTACTTGGGGGCAATATTTATACTTTAGGTGAAATTTTAGGACATTTTTTATACCTTAGGTAAATTATTTGAGGCAATATCATAATTTCAATGAGGGGCAAATTATATCTTTGTGTTTTGATATTGTCGGATAACCCATTTATCTTTTTAAGTTTAATGTGGGACAAATTACAAGAAAAAAATTGTGAAATATTTTTCAGTCCAGTAGGATTAAGTGACCCTATATAAGTCTGACCATGCCCAAAAGTGAATGAAATACCTACCCAAAGAGTTACCCATGTTCAAACCTAACTTTTAAGAAATACGTGGTAGTTTATAGGCTCCATAGCCTCCATGGTTCGGAAATAGGGGCCCTGCTGTGCGCAGTGCATAGTAGGGTGTGCTGCGCGCTAAAACGACGTCTTTTTGGCGCATAAAACACTGACTGAAAATGGTTCGGTTAATCTTTTACTGTTTGGGCAGTGTTTTGTCCGCCAAAACGATATCGTTTTAGTGCACAGCACATCCAGCTGTGCTCAGTGCACAACAAGGCCCTCTGGTCCCCATAGTTCACTCTCCTTGCCCTTAGTTGTTCGGTACGACTTGGCATGTCAAAAAAACCCAAGAAGTACGTGACGTGAAGCAACACCATCCAAAGTTATCAATCTCGTACCAACGAATGCATCAATTTTGTTATTGATACGGTACATACTGGTACCGGTACCGGTACCGATAGACGTGTTGTTTTGAATTTATCGCTCAAATCAATATATATTTTTCAAATAATATTCTTTAACAAAAAATGACATTAGACATAAAATAATGACTCGCAACTTAAAAATAAATCACAAAACATAAAAGATGATGATTTTAGTCTCTGTCTAATTATTCAAAAAATTATTAAATAATTTTGTATATTTTTAAAATAAAGGCCGCCACGGTATCGGTTAGAGCAGCCCAAAACATGCCGCTGTGGTGGCCGAAATGGTACATCGATGGTCTGGTACCGCTACGAGACCGGTACGATATATATAGGATAAATAACATTGAATTTCCATCCATTCAACGTTTTTGGAATTAAATTAAATAGACTCACTATACTAATTATATGTCTCACTACACATTTTACGAATATTAATACATATTCTATGAATATCAATGTAATTTTTACAGAATTTAATTTCATGGGGAGAAATGTCTTACAAATGCATATTCATTCTTTTCTTCCACACTTATTTTTGTACCCTAACTCATTGAATAAAGTTAGGTGGGAATAAGCCAACAATGCTAGTCTTTCTCAACTAAAAAATCCATGTCTTGAACCAAATCTTCGTACCCTTTGAAGTACTCGTCCTCTTCAACCTCTTTCATTGTCTCTTTATTTTCCAAGAATTCTCCCTCCAACAACAGACTTTTCCAAAACGACGTCGTGTCGCTTCCTTCTTCGTAGTCCTCTTCTCTTTCTATTTTCCGATCTGAGTCTCTTTCACCCTCGGATGGCCCCGAGTTCATCGGTGATACATCACTGTTATGGTCTTCCTTGGTCTTCTTCATGTTCTTGCTCTCTGATGCAACCTTCTTACTCAAGTAAGAGTTCCAATAGTTTTTAACGTCATTCGCTGTTCTTCCAGAAATTCTTCCAGCAATTAGAGACCATCTGCAACACAAAAAAGACAGCATAAGTGACTTCTTAATCTCAACGTACTTTTTTACTTACTGTAACATAGGCCTTCGTCACTTCAAACAGTCGCTTCAAAAAAATCAAATAAACAGCTGCAAAAATCACTAAAAAATAAAAATTTATGCATGTAGCTCATGAAAGGATATTGCCTATATTATATGATTCTCCCACATAAAGGATACATGTTTGGGAAAAATGAACATAAAAACTAAATGGTATCCAATTGTTTAGAAGGAATTAACCCGAAAGGGTTGGTTCAGTAAAAAGAGAGAGCGTGTCTAAAGACTTGCTTTTTAGGATAATGAGTTTGAATTCATCAGAACCAATCACTAAGAGTCACTGAAAGTTTGTCCGATCGTTAACTTCAGGGTCTGGCCCGAAGACTAATTGACTTTAGATTAAGGGTAATTTCAAAGTCGGCCGAATACCTTAGCTATAAAAAAAATTGTATAGAAGGAATTTGGGAGAATGTTTGTCTCTTTTGTGTTTTTCATTGATCTTTGTTTGTTCTTGTTTGGTTGAATGTGTGCTGGACCCATTGAAAGAGTTGGCAGGTCTAGCAGGATTCCTTACCCTTTCCGGCTTTCCCTATATAGCCTGTTTTCGTTGCCTCTAGGTACAATTGCCCTAACCCATCATATTTTTTTGAAAGGCAAAGAAATTTCATTATCATTGAGATAAAATATGAAACATTACAATACGTATAGTTTCGCATAGAGAGTTTCGAAGAGTAGATATATACCTTCCTAATGATGTTACCCGCAACAAAAACCACCTACACTAAATCTCCCATTTTTGGAAATAAATAATGACACATACATAAAAGGAGCTATCAAGTAGAACATTCGCTCGATAATACGAATAAATACATAAAAGAACTAAAAGAAAACCTCATTATCTGAATTCCCCTGTGACTAACACACTTTTGTAATCTTCTTCTATTCGGTTTAATATTTACACTATATGCTCTCTCTCTCTCTCTCTCTCTCTGAAGGAGAAGAAGAAGAAGAAGAAGAAGATGATGATGATGATGATGATGATGATGATATGAATGTATATATGTTAAACTTGCCTGTTACCCAAGAGTCTATGAAGTTTGATGATGAGATCATTCTCATCAACACTAAAGTCACCTCGTTTTATGTTTGGACGAAGATAGTTTAACCATCTTAGTCTACAGCTCTTGCGACAACGATTCAGCCCTGTATCATTCCGAACAACACCATCAAGAACCCTAATTAATGTCTGAATAGCACCCGGAAAACGAAGAAAAACAATCATATATAATTAAGACGCGAAACAAAGACATGCTTGCCTGCTTTGGTTGGGATATGCTTCCAGTTTCCTTGTCCGTACTCCTCCACATATTTCTTGAGCAACCTATCTTCTTCCTCACTCCAACATCCTTTTCTAAGTGTGTTTTGACCACCCATTTTTTTGCTCATTGTCCTATCATAACCACGATCACAAACAACATCAAATATAGTATATGCATTGAACCAAATATATATTCAGTTCCCAAAACAAATGCATGAGGCATAAGGCATTGTTTGGTGAATTAATATAATGATTTTTGGGTAATGGGTTGGGATGCAAATTATATGCAATGAAATCTCAGTCTTTGATGAGGCGTAGGGCACAATGATATCGACCCCTCATTTGAATCTGACATGGGGAACAAAAGGACTGTCATGCAACGACCCTTCAAACTCTAGCAGTATTTCAAAATTATACAACAACCTATCGTCGGGTTTTGTCTGTAAGCCAACAGAATATCACCTCTCTAATTGGCTGAGGTATAACTTCATATGTGGATTTACAACGTTATACACAAGTTCAATCTTTAAAGTACTGTAGGCTGTAGCTACCATTATATTTACAGGTTGCTGTAGTTTTCAGGACAGTAACAACTCGTACTGCATTGGGCTGCGTGCATTCGATCGCCATCACTGAACACCTTGACGGGTCGGGGTTGGGACTCAGGATTCGTGGTCAGGCAGTTTGTAGTCTGTGATGTGCAAGGGTGTAACCGGTCCGGTTTGGAAGAGAAACTCGGACCAATATATAAATTTTGATTTAGAATTTTTTAAGTTGAGGCCGAACCGAATTATTTTGGTTTGGTTTGGTTTTTTTGGTTTCAGTTCGAAGGCCTTTCTGGTTTGGTTGTATCAAGCCAAATGTTTAAAAAAAAATAGGGGTCTTTCATTAAAAAATAATTATTTGAGTTATTAAAGAATTAAGCCCAATGTACAAGAAGAAAACTAAGAAAATACAGATTAAAAAAAGGAAAACTTATTTTTTAGTCTCATCTCTAAGTGTTTATTATTTTTTCATCCTATGCACTTACAAACATTAAGTTTTGGTCCTTTTAAAAAAAAAATACCAAACTTGTCCTTATCTTGACATTAACTAAGGTTAGCAGCAAATTTCTAAAAAAACGACATTAACAGTTCTCTCCCAAATATCAGACTCGTCCCTCCTAAAATCACGAGACTGAAAAAAATGATCAATAATCCTCGATTTTAGGACGACACCAGAGATTTAGGGCTTCGGAATACATCAATTCATTGAATCGCATACAAACACTGCACCACATCTACAGAACATTGACCGTCGGTACCGGAATACAAAGTACGGGTTTGATTTGACTGCTACCGGAGAAGGATGATGGAAGTCGGATGGTTTTCATCGGACTACGGACTAAGATAAGGTACGAATCGTTGGAATACATGTTTATTTTGGATGATGCTAACTCAGACATGGTATATTTGAAGGTCGTGATATATTTTCAGGTATCATGGTAAATTTGAAAGTTATGGTAAATTAGCATAAAATATGATAAATTTGTTGAAAATGAACAATACCTATAGGTCATGGTATATTTTCAGATATCATGGTAAATTTGAAGCTCAAGGTAAATTTGTAGGTAAAGAATAACACCTGCCGTCTACGGTAAATTTGCATATATCATGGTAAATTTGAAAGTAACACACGACATCTGGTAAATTTGTGGGGTAAAATACTAAATTTGCAAATTATGGTAAATTTACAAATATCATGGTAAATTTACAAGTAAGGAACAACACCTGCAGGTTACGTTACATTTTCATAAAATATTAAGATAATTACTAATAATAATTATAAATCTCAAACTGTCATTTCTGGTAAAGATAATTATGTTTTCATATTTTAAGTCTAAATTAGTGCTACAAATTTAAACTTAACAAATCAAAAACTAACTAACCAAAGGATAAGAGGGTAAAGTACCCCTCAAAAGTAATGACAAATTTGTCAAATCATACAAAAATAGAATTAAAATATAAGTTCAAAAAATGGATGAGATGAAAACTTAAACCGCAGGGGTAAATAGGACCCTGATTTAAATTACCCTTAAAAAAATACCAAAAATACATGTGATGAAATAAATACAAATTATAACAAAAGAAAATTGATATTTTTATTTTGGTTCGGTCCGTTATTTAGATCTATAAAATTAAAACCGAACCGAAATTCTCTAAAAAAATCAAATTGAATCGATCGAGTTCAAAATCAAACCGTCGATTTAATTTAGTTCGGTTTACTGGTTCGCCCGTTGGACCTAGGTCCGTAGTTGCCTTGAGGTGGTTATTGGGCCAATTGAATTGAAATGGGCTTGAGATTTTTGGATTCAACTCAAAAACCTTTTCCAGCCATCATATGAAAGTCACCAGTTGATATGGTTCCTCACAGGATTGAGAATTTCAATTCCCAACGTTTTCAATTATCTCTCCCACCGAAATGCATTAATTTTCTCACCAGTTTTGAGATAAGATTTCTTAATATGGGTAAAAATTGAATATTGGAAAGATATTACTTCGATTACGGCAACAAGGGGTTCTATGAATTCCTCCTGTCTCTCTCTTGATTCCTATGACATGCAAGACCGTAAACCATTAAAGGATCTTTTATCTCTATGGTAGAAAGATACTCTGATGACTAAGTCAATACTTAGATCACAAAAAACTCTCCGAGCAATAGTTATAGACTGTGTAATAGTATGTACACTTTTTCCTAACTCTAGACTTTTATTTTAGACTTTCACTATTCAATCAATTCTTATTCCATTCGATTTCTAATTCTTTATTAGAAACGGGTTATAAGTGTTTTTTGATTGACTACTAGCAAAATACATTTGACCTGGACTCTCCTGAGATATTCGGGGTTTTGCTTTATCTTTACTAACTACCTTTCTCAGGTCGGCTGAACTAGCAATCGCCATTCTCAAGCCAATTGAACTCACAACGATCTTAGTATCACTCGCGCGAACAAGAGCTTCCTCTTTTTAAAACCTCTTTTTAAAATTTTTAATCAGCTCTTAAATTGGTAAAATTGTTTTTAAAACCTCTTTTTCCAAATAGTAAAATCACATTTACTCATTCCTTTAAAACCTCTGATCTTCTTTTCTTTTGCTGCTCACTGTTCCTTCCTCTTCCTTAAGTTTCTAGTCTTTTCAGCCATCAACTCCAAGACTCCATTTATTATTGTAAGTTCTTTTTACTTCTTATGTCCATTTTTCCCTCGCACCTTTCTTTGCATCTTTTTTTTTTTTTTTGCTAAGCAAAACGAAATTCATTAACCTTTGAAAAACTTACAAAGATTAAAGAGCAACTTACACCAACCGGCATTGCAAGGAGCAAAACCCAACCACTATTTTAACAATGAAAACCAGAACAAAAACTAAACCCAGGGAGAAGAGACGAGAAGGTCAGTCTCGCCCATGGAGTAGCACACCACCAGCATCAGCGTCGTCTTAGTCTCTCCCTCACTATCCGCGACATTTCCAGGTATGCATCTGCTGTTAATTCCGTCTGTTGATAACACCCTTGAGGCATCTCTTGATATCCTCAACAGAATAATCCTGAAGCATGTTCTTAGATTTAACCCAGATGATTGCCCTAGACTTTATCACCTCCTCAATATCATCAATCACCAATTCTTTGTTATTGAACAATTTGTCATTCCTGGCTAGCCATAGAGACCACATTGTAGCGTAGAAGCAGGACTCCCAAATTGATTTAGCAACTTTAGGGATTTTCTGGTTCAACCAGAACACAACCATACCTTGTAGGGACATGGGACTTACCCAAGTGAGATCCCACCACTCCACAATCCTACACTAGATTTGCCACGCCACATAGCACGATAGTAGCAAATGGTCAGATGTATCAACTTCCTTGTTACAGAGGATGCATTTATCCTCTCCTCTTGTAATAATGTTCCTCCTGACCAATTGATCCTTGGTGGCAATCCTGTCTTGACACGCTTGCCAACAGAAAATTTGAACTTTTGGGGGGCTGATGTCTTTCCAAACAAGTGCTAGGTTTGGCTTTTCCTCAAAGCTCTCCTCCTCCCATTTAGCATAAGCTGATCTGACAGAGTATGAATTATTCGAGGACCACTGCCAAATAAGGGTATCCTCCTTGGATTCATCTAGAGGGTAGTTGTTTATGATGGTTGCAAGTTCCCGCAGCTGCTCTTCCTCCCAAGAGTACAATCTTCTTCTGAATTGCAGTTGCCAATTCCCAGTGACCCTATCAAAACAGTCCTTAATGACCTGGTCCTGTTGTGTAGATACTGAGTATAATCTGGGGAAGCTGTTGAAGTCTTGTTGCGCTATATATTGAGCTGCAGGGGCTACATTCAAAATTCAGCTTGAGCTATTGTAGTCAAAGTACAAGACGTCGCCAGCATCCCTGTAGCAATTGGCTTGCCACTCTTAAGAGAACCATGCAGAGTGGCTATTGCACAAATAGCTGCAGGCCCCTCCACTGCTGTAAGTTCTTCATCTTCATTTACCACGCCAAATTTCTCTTCTCCATCTGTAGACCGACCTTCATCTCCAATATATTGGACATCGGGAGACAAAGCCGACTGCGAAAAGTTTAGAATGGATAAAGACAGTGAAATTCCAAACATCTGCGGTCAGCTAAACCTTAGGGGTGTAAAAACTCAAACAAAAAGGAAAACTACCAATGAAGCCAAGAAGTAATCCCTAAAAATCTTGACTCCATCCTCCACACCAATTATGGACGAAACTAACCCCTCCTCTCCCAGGAGAAAAAAAATCTCTAACAACGAAGCACGACACCACTACCAACGAGACTTCTAAATCCACCGAGGTTAGGATGTGGGATCTTCCACTTACCCTAGCTGGAGATTGTCCAATCACGGTAGTTGATTTGGTGAAAAACTTCAAAGTTGCAAAGGGTATTTTCAAGTCCTCACTTGTGTCGAAAGACATGGAGAATTTGAAAACCTTTCATGATGTTTCTCTGCTAGGGCCAATGGTTGTGTATTCCCTTGCAGTAAGTACTTCTATACATTTTCTTTTAATACTTGTATGACTTATACTTCATCATCCTTTGCCACTATTGTTTGTGTGCTTTACAGTCTATCCAAAGATTTTATCAAAGTGATGAACAAAATGCACGACAAAGATGTTCTTTGCCAAGATAGCCGCAATGAAGTCATTGAGTGGAAAATGAAGTATAACGATGTATTGAAAACCACCGAGGTAAATCTAGGAAGGACTAATATTGCTGCTAAAAATCATGTTGTCGATCTTGGTGGGGTTTCTAAGATCCGCCAATCTAATTTTATACACCTTCAAGATCATGAGATACTAGCCGGAAGACACCTCAATACTTAAGTCAGGACATATAGGATGAATCACAAAAGTAATTGTACTTGTAATAGATTGCGTACTTTATTTTTTGGCCTTATAGTCTCCATTGTATATGCTGGTCATTTGTCCACAAATCGTTAGTGAAATCATTCTAGGATCCTTTCCCAAATGATCGAGGTTCCATTCTTCTTATTTTTCTCATCAAGAGAAAATGTGATCAAATCCTATACTGCCTTATCGATCACTGGGGTGCCAACCTTCTTGTTGAGTGGAATGGGGTTGCTACACTCGATTGCCCCTCCCATCTTTTGTTGCGAGTAAAATTGAAAAAAGTAGACACAAAAAGGAATACCAAGTGGGATTTGTGTTGTTGGAGAGAGTGCATTTCATAAAATAATTTGTAGGGGAAGGAGTGGGGTTATGATTGTGAGAGACATGGGGAGCATCATGGTTGGCAATGGGGGCAAAATAATGAGGCATGAGGTTGACATGCTAACATGTAATGATGCCACATGAGAGTTTGTGTTTTGTGCTCTTAGGGTATATACTATACACTAATCTGTTGACTTATTTTCTAAACTTTACTTTTTAGATACCTTTTTTTTCCCGAAATTGATATTCAATTATGAAACAAAAAGTCTATCTAAAGAAATGAAGAGCCGTTTTGGCGTAAAAAATATTGTCTGAATACTGTTTTAACTGTTTAAATAGTACTTTATGTGTCAAAACGATGTTATTTTAACGCACAGCTGGACTCCCAAGTCCTTCTATTTACACATATTAATATGTATAGATTCAAATGTCAATATATTTGAAGTCATTTAATACATCGGACAGCTCACAAAATTATTTCATAAGCCCAACAAAATAATGAACGGCTTACGAAATTAAATTAGTAGACTCCACAAAATGACGATGACTCACGTACATCAATTAGTTCGAGAAAGATTTAAATTTATATTCGATCTTACAGGACTAGATGTTTTATGTTTAGTTGATTCTCATATCAAAAAATAAAGGCTACATTTAGTCTAAATTATTCTCTTTGTCTTAATTTTTTGCTTTTTTTAAAAAAGTTATCTTAGTTTTACGTTTAATATATTTTGTTTTTTCTAAACACTTTTTCAAGTTCAATTTATGTTTTTTAAACTTTTTTTGCTTCTTCCATCGAGATAAATCCCAAAAGTCAAATGTTTTGATAAAAAGTTAATTTTGTTTTTACGCAATTTTGATTACTGGCGAGAATATTAAGTCTAAGCAATTAATTTTGATTACTGAATGAATTTTCTATATTATGTGTGGAATTCCGAAGATCCACTAATCTGATATGATTCATCTTTGGGATCTGAATAGCACCTGTAGCCTACACAAGAAATAGCAACACCCAATCGTTAACAACTGGAAAGCATTCTGATGCTTAAATTAGAACACGTGAGATGAAATACAATAGTAATAGCAATTATAATTAATTGCGTGTTTGTTTTTGCCATGTAATTCTATATTATAAATCATCATGTGTCTGTATTAATTTCGTAATCGAATATCTTGGGATTCTTTTCTTATTTGTCGTGGATTTTTTTCTAGATCCCTTCCTAACTTGGGTATTACGTACCAATTTTAATTGTTTCCACAAAGTGCAGGGATTTTCCTAATAGGAACTTTGTCATATTTTTGCATTTTCTTTTTTCGAACTACCTTCCATTCCTAGAAAGAGATCGGATGCTCGATCGAACGGCCGATCGGTTGCTCGGCATGGCGATGACCCATGCTTCTGACTTGTCCTTCTGTCTCCATTGGGAATCCTCCAAGTTGTTCGGCTATTTAGCATGGCTGACGACCCATGTTGTCGACCCGATCCCATTGTCCACCCTGGACAATCGTTAGCCCAACTATCATTTTAGCTGGTTCCTATATTGGCCCAGCAATTTGGTGGCTAGAGGGTTGTACTTAGCTTGAATCAATAGTTTAGCTTTTAATCGTAGCTGGTTAAGTTAATCAAAGTACTTGGATCTTGTCACAACTACTCAAATTTAAGTTTGTTATCAAATTAAATATTCGAAAACACTTATCATCTTTATGACTCTTCATAGCTGGTTGACTTGACCGGAGCACTTACTTTATTTTCTTTGTTTGTTTAAATCACGTGTCGACACTGGAGAGAAATTTTTTTTTTTTATTGAGGTAAGACAACATAAACTCCTATTAACTATTTGAACTTTGGTGTGGAATTATAATCTCATTTTCCTTTGTTATTTGTTTTATTTATTTTTTCCCACTTGTTTTCACAATAAATGAACGTATTTCAAAACATTTATATCTTCTATTTATGGTAATTAATTGTCCCTTAATTTTGAAAACTAAGGCCAACCGTTAGTATACAACACGTTAAATCCATTGATTGTAAATGAATAGCTAAACTTTGTGTAGTAAATTACTAACAAAAATTAAAACGGTAAAAGTAAATGTGACACCCCAGCCAGGTTGTGGTGCTAGCTGTGAGGCCGATGTCTTAGATATGGAGTCTCGGTGAAGGTTCGGATGAGTGATCAATGGTCCCATATTGCTTGGTGGATGTAAGTTCGGTGGTATTTATAATAGGCCATGATCTACTTTGTACAAAGTATTTTAAAGTCGTGATAGCGCCAAAAACTAAATAAAATTTCACAGTTAATCGTGCTTGTCCTGGAGCAATTCAGGATCGGATGACCTACTGGGCTAATTTTTCTTTTAAATTATTTATTTATTTTTATTTAAATGTTTTGCACTTCTTGGTTTTGCGTTAAATTTTCATAAATTATTGTTTGTGTCAACAAGATAGAAACAATATACGAATAAAATTTTAAAAAAGTTTAGAAAAGATTTAATTTAAAAACATCTGCCTATTTTAAATTATTTTCATTTTTAATGAATTTTTTAAAACTTTTGATCAAAATTTAACAAAACTAACCAACACAAACAAAATTTAAAATAAAACCAGAAAATAATAAAATAAAAACATGGGATCAAATTAAGTTATTTATCAAAACCACAGCTTCTAAATTCTAATCGGCATCTAAAAATAAAAGAAGCTAGGGTGAATTACACCGATCTTCTTTGAGGTTTTTAATAAATACAACTCACCCTTTGAGGTTTCAAAAATTACTCTAACCTCTTTTAGTTTTTAAATTATTATGTAATTATTTTTCTTATCGTTGAAATCAGTCAAATATCTTTAGTTGAGTTATTAAAATTTTTAATTTGAGACTTTAAAATGAACTGTAATGTAATTGCTATCTAGGCTTAAAAAAACTATTTAGATTTTTCTAAAATTAAAATTCGGACAGAGTTTTAAGATTTATTTCAATTTTGGCTTTAATTTTTTTTCAAAATTTAACATAGGCTAATTTGAATATAATAAGAATTATCTTACAGTTAATTTTGTCAAATAAAATCTCAATTTTAAAATTTTAATGACTTAACTAATAATATTTGACTAATTTTAACGATAAGTGAGATAACTAAATGAATTATACTTTGAAAGGTAGGGAAAGTCGGAGTAATTTTAAATATTATAGAGGAGGTATTATATTTATTAAATACATTAGGGGAGGTCAGTGTAATTCACCAAACAAAATTAAAAATGGTAAAATGCACTGACCTCCCCTGAGGTTTCTAATAAATGTAGAGACCTCCCCTGAGATTTTGAAAAATACAGTAACCTCCCTTACTTTTGAAAATATTTGATTGTTTCCCCTTCCAATTAGTTTTTGGTATATTCTGTTTGTTTTGATGTTAAATTTGACCATTCTACCCTTTGGTATATGCAATCCTTCACACTCACTTCCTTAATATTTTTTTTTGATTAATTTTTTTGTAAGAAAAATTTTGAAAAGTGACAAATGCAAGTACCTCGTACAAATAACCAAATTCTGTGAAAAATTTCTGATGTTGAAAGGCTAAATGCTCCAAAAATATTGAATGCTTGTTCATAAACATGCATGGTAAAAACATAAAAATCTTTGGGAAGAAAATACAAAGGATAGAACAATAATATTTTAAAGATAATGAGCAATGATGATGGATACATGGTAACAAAAGAATATGCCCAGCATTGTGTGATAATCTTTCATTACTATCTGTTACCTTTTTATAGTTTGCAAGCAATTAAAAGAAAAAAATTGCTCATGGTGTGAGCTGTGGAGTTTATTTTAAAAATATTACGCATCAATATAAAGTAAGTTTCAATCTACGCGTTAAAAGTTATCGTTCTAATTACATATGATTATTATCACAAGTTATAAAAATATCGTATTACGTGTTGTTTTGATGTGTACGGTATACATTGTTTTGAATTACTTTGAAATTATAATATTTTTGCATAAATATCTATAAAATTGATTTGGTTTCATGAATTTTTCCTAACATTTGCAAATAAATTCATAAATTTAACTTTCCACTCATAACAATTGTATGTTACTAGTTTTAATTTTAATTTTTATAAATTCTTGACCAAATGTCTTGAGTTTCTACCCTAAAATTGAAATTTCGGTATAACAATGGTTATGAGATTGTAGGCCAAATATTATGAATTCATTATTTAAGTTATTTAAGAGATGCATACAATATTCATCTAAGTAAGAGTATGTAATGTGGTATTTTCCTGACAACTAAGATTCTTGCAAGCAATGATGCAATAACAATGATAGCTAACACAAAATAAAAATCTAACAAATCTATTCCGAAATCAGAGAAAAGAAAACAAATTACATCAAGAATCCCACAAATTCATTCCGAAATCACAAAAGGGAAAACTCATATAAGGAAGCATTGTCTTAAAAAGGGACTACAAAGAAGGAGACAGAGAGAATGAAAAGAGAGAAAAGAGAAGGGAGAAGGGAGAAGATAACTATTGTTTTGAGTTTTGGTGTGAAATGTACATAGCAAGGGGAAGCTACATGTAGCCAACGAAAGAGATGGATGCTAAAATACCGATGCACTTGAAGAGCCTGTTGGAGTGCCTTTGTTTTGGTTTGGCTGGCTATAATAGCCAACAGGCCTTATTTGCCTTGCCTGTTGGAGTTGCTCTAAAGAACAATAACTTTTAATGTTTCTAGAATTGTACTTTTACATGGTTATTTTGAAGAAAAATAAAATCAATTTATTACTAAAATAATTTTTTTTTTCTAATTTTTTAGTATTCTACCCTTATCGAACACGTACACAATATTTTTCAAACATTTAGCCTTTCAACATTAGAAAATTTTTCACATAATTTTGTTATTTTTACAAGGTACTTGTATTTGTCAAATCTTACAATTTTTCTCACAAAAAATTTATTGAAAAAATTATTAAGTGAGTGAGTGTGAAGGATTGCATATACCAAAGGGTAAAATGGTAAAACATTCAAGGGAAAAATCGAATATTTTCAAAAATAGGAGAAGTCACTACATTTTTTGAAACCTCAGGGAGATTTCTGCATTTGTTTGAAACCTCAGGGGAGGTCAGTGCATTTTACCCAATTAAATAAAAAGTTACGGATAGGCTTGAGCTTAGGGTTGGTTTCCAGCTTGATAGTACTACTATTTTGGCGTTGAAAATAATGCAACTAGGATGGTGGTCCCACCGCCTTATGCTTTGATTTTGTGATTTTTCGTGTGGTGTACCGTCTATTTATCGTATCGCGATATATTAAAGAACTATGATATAGACACAAGAAGAATAGATGTGTCTCTATTATATATACTGTCGAGGCACACGCAATGCATGTGTAAGTAAAAATTAATTTATTTATTTAATGTTAAGAGCAACACCTTGAATAAAATGGTGGAAGATTTATTTTATTTATGTCCTTCTAATTATTGGGATAGTTCAATGTTGTTCTAAAAGTATGTTTTAAGGTCAATTTAAAAACTAAAAAGTGCTGACAATAACAATGAAAGTACAACACCCCATAGATAAGTTGGGAAGGCCCATTTTTAGTGGAGGAAGGAGAATCCTCTAGGTTGACAAAACCAAAACAATTTGCTATAACAAAACTTACAATTACATACCTTTACAAACAACTTTTGAAATGGATTTGGGAGTCTTGTTGTGTGTTGCGCATAACATGACATATTGTGCATTAAAACGAAATTATTTTAACGATCAAAAAATTAACCAAATAGTTGGGTAGCGTTCAAACAATTTTTTATGAGTCAAAACGACGTTATTTTGACATACATCATACCCTGTTGTACACACTGCATAGTAAAATCCCTCATTCCATTTGAAAATCCCTCAGTCCGAGGCATTATGTTGTATTTTTACTTTGTACTCCAACAAATTATGTAGTGATGAATTTTATAAATCAAACATCAACACATATTTATGTATTAGTTTGTTGGGAGATAATTAACAGCTCATATAGTAATTTTTGGCAATGATTTACTAAATGAAGTGATTTGCAAGATATTCTGAAAATAATCAATAATTAGTCATCGAGGAGTTTGTGGACCATTTCATCATCAATGTGTACTAGAAACAAAACAATTTCACATGAGAAATTTGTTATATATTTATAGATATGTGCAATTATGTGTGATTGTGACTAAATTTATTAACAGTATCTATACTTAAGTGTAAGTATAATTGTTAAAGAGGGCCCCAAAACTCTTGATTTAGATGCTTCACCTTTTAGGGAATCTCTAACCCATCCTCTATATTTCTATTTTTTTTTCTCTATTTGTTTATTTAGTCTATAAGACTCTTTAATTTCTATTTGAGAGGATGGTATTAATTTGATTCTCCAATTTTTGGATTATGAAGAGAAAATTAGACGATCTCTTCCAAATATGAATTCAATTTTGTTCACCTCTGGGCTGTGAGAGACTTCTTTGAGATCCTTCTTGATAATCAAAATCATCTATTTTGTTCTGATTAATTTATTTAATTATCATTTAAAAATGACTCAGTTAAATATCGGTAAGTATTTGACCTAAAAATTTAGTTTTTTACTTTGGAATTTTAAATTTTTAAACCTAAAGATCTAAGCTTAAAAATTAGATTTTTAGGTTAAACACCTACTGATATTCGATTGAGTAGAATTTTTTTGTGGTAACTAAATAAACTAATTAGAACAACATAGACGATTTTGATTATCAGATTTTGAGGTGGTCTCATACGGCGGAAGATGGACAAAAGTGGACTCTCCAAATCTAGAGATTGATTGTTTATTAAGTCACTTAGTTAAACTTTTAGTTTATAGATTTACTTTGCAAAAAAAAATTAATTCTTTTAGAAATGTATTTGCAATACCTTTAAAAAGAACTCAATATTGAATATATTCTTATACAAATTAAAAAATATAAAGTTGAATTTTGGAGGTATACTCTTACTACTCGCACCAATGTGAGACAAAGGTTTCTTCTTCAATTCTCAACTGATTTGTGTTAACCATTGGTAACAATTTTTCAATCACTATTAAATCTTTTTAGCAAACCAAATATTCGATGTTAGTCTTCTCGTGGAGACGAGCACAACATTACATGAGGCCGTAACAACCGAAGAAATTTTGTAGATAAAAGTAAGGGGGATTCAGTCAAAAAGTTCATAACAATGGACTTTTGGCCCACTAAATTTATCTCAAACTAAATTACGGGCAAAAGTACTTTTTGCACATAAGTTTCAAAAATATCCTTCTAATAAGCATACGATAACGTCATTTGTTCGTTATATATAAAAGCGATGATTTTATTAGATAAAGTTATCTATTAGTGTTTATCAGTTAACATTATCTTTCACTTTTAACAGATACCTTAAGAAAGAACTTTATCTATTTTATTATATCACTATATCTGTGAGTGTTTATCAGTCAATATTTCTGTCAATTTAAACAGATATCTTAACAAAATAATATTATCCATTAGTTTTCGAAGTAATAATGTTATCAGATAAAATTATATGTTTTATATTTTTTAATTTGACTAATAAATATATCAAATCAATATATAATATTATTTGATCTGCCTATTAAGAAAATAGCTTTATCTCTTTTAGTTTTAAAACGATAATTTATTAGATAAAGTTATCTGTTAGTATTTATCAGTTAACATCGTCTGTTGCTTTTAATAGATACCCTAACAAATAATGTTATTTGTTAATTTTTGAAATAATAATGTTATCATATAAAATTATCTCTTCGCATTTAGGGGCAAAACCATCTATAAATTGGAGCCCAAGCATTAATACTTCTCAAACAATGGACTCTTAAATTAAACTAACTTATCTTTAATAGGCCGAATCAGCCCAGATTTCTCTTTTTTACCAATTTTTCGTAAAAGTAAAACGTACGCCTCAAGATTTTTATATTAGTTTGATAACGAATTTTAATACTTATTACAAGATAATTTCCAGTGCGAAAAAAATACATTAAACTTTTTAGGTTTTCTAATAAATCCATATATACATTAGCATTGAAGTGGAAAATTCTCAATTCTCTACTATTATTGTATTTATACTCACTTGATCTATCCACACCCTATCCATGAAAGATTCCGAAATGTATGATTGATATGTATCAGTCTTCATCCTTGTGAGAATTCATCCAAATTACACACACACACACACACACACACACAACACACACACACACACACAAAATATATATATATATATATATATATATATATATATATATATATATAGAGAGAGAGAGAGAGAGAGAGAGAGAGAGAGAGAGAGAGAGAGCAAGCCATGTTCTGGAGAACATGACATTCAACCAATATCAAGCTGAAGCAAATGTCAATGATAAATTTGTAAAATGGAAATGGAGCATGGGAATGTCCCCAACAACATTCGGAGCCATAAAAGTTTGTGTTGCCAATGAGAATGTTGCTATATGTTGGAATAAATTTTGAATTTTAATATTTTATATTATTATATTATAAATATTTTATTTTAATATAAATAGAAATTTTTGTTACTTCACTGTGAAATTATAATTATTCTGCAACAAAAGATGCCAAGACTGTTTACTGCAAAAAATTAAAAATATTTTTGAAATTACTTATGTTCAAAATCGTCCCAATCTCTAATTTGGGCTAACTTTCTTATATTAGTTTTTCCTTATTCAAAATTATTTTTTCTTCTTTTTCAGCATTGCGCTAAATTTTTACGAATTATTGCTTTGTCTCGAAAAAGAAATTTAAAACACAAAAAAATGATCAAAATTCTTAAAAAGTTCATTAAAAATAAAAAATACTTCAAAATATCTTCTTTTTAAGTATTTTTATCTTTTCAAACTTATTTTTATTTTTTTATCGAGACGAACGAATGATCTCTAAAAAATTAACACAAAATAAATAATAATAAAGATGAAAAATAATCTAATACTTAAAATAGGCCAAACGTAGTATATCTAGTTTCAATTAAAATTCATGGGATTCCAAATCTCGCTGATAGAAAAATTTCACCAATACTCTCAATTTTCTTAAAACAAATAAAATTTAAAATATGTTCATATAATTGATTTTTTGTAAATAACTTATATTATTGTCCTTTGCTTGCAAGATAAACAAAGCATCTACGAAAAGGGTTGATAATATCGCGAGAAAATGAGAGGGTCCACACCAGAGATTGGTCCCCCTGATCTAGCAATACCACGTGCATAGATGCATCAAACTTTTTGTAGACATCATAAAATAAATGCTCTTAAAAAATTCTATTATTTTCGGAGTTTAATATTAACAATTTTATAATATTTAATTTAGGTGAATTATATAAATGTAAGAATTTGTGAAAACAGAGAGAAGTAGAAGTAGATCTGAAGAAGAAGAAACGAGTCTGAGAAATTTATTAAAATGTCCTTAAAAATAGTCAATATTTGATTTTTCGTTAGAAAAAAAATGGGCGTTATATATTGTCTTTTAGTGACATGAAAACGTAAATTAAAGGTTAAAATAAAATTATTTTAAAAAGGATGGACGAAAGTGAAATTGAGTCCAAACTACAAGAACGTCAAACTAATTACTACAAAATTTAATTTATTGAAAAAATTCCAATTTGGTATAGCGTAAAACTAAGATTAATTTATCTAGACATACGCATTAATACTGAATATTATTTTCCCAAATTCGTAGCATTTATTGACGCATAGAGTAACTATTAGAAAGGTTTTGTAGCTTGACTTTGGCGGGCGGGGCAAGATTTAAGGTACGACTCTTATGAAGAAAAAATTGGTCCTCGTAAAAATTTAACACTTGTTAACATACTAATACTATGTGGGACAAAAGAAAGAAAAAAAAACTAATTTTGCGATTCGCACTGAATTTAAAAACCTTTAGATTAAGAAATTTTTTTTTTTACATATAGCTAGTCATGATGTACATACACATTTCAACGAGTCAATCTTTTATTTCATAATTATAATTATTAAGGGATTAATTTTATCGTTCACGAACATAATCAGAAGACGAGAAAATTAATAATACATGCAAATTTTTAACCTTGAGATTAAGAAGCAAACCCCAAGGCTTTGATCCCTCTAATTCACTTGGCCTTTGGTTATTAATAAATTATTAGATTATGTTGGTCGAAATATAACTTAATTCACTTGAATTCATTTCAATTAAATTATTTATTGTGTCTTTTGACTGCATTAAATGGTGATATTTGTTTGACCCTGAACAAATAAAGACTGAAATGTATGTGCTTGTAGAAAACCAATTTAGGGTTAAATGGAATATGATGGGTAATTTGGTCTATTCTCATGGCCCCTGTTGTTGCCACGACTTCAAAATAAAAAAATAAAAAAAAAAAACTCAATCTACAATTACCTTTAAATTAGTGCAAATGGTGATAGAACTCTTGATATTAAACTATTTTCTACTAAATACTTTCTTTTTGTTCTAAATTCAAGTTTGAAAATTAAGATGACGGCCAGAAAAGAAAAACAGTTTGCGATTTAAGATTTAAAAAAAGGAATGTTTAATTGCCAGTTTGGTTTAGGTATCATTATGAATATTAACTAAAACTAATTTGTGATTTTATGAAGTTATATATAAGGGAAAGACTATATGGATCAACACTTTTCTAGATCAATATTAGACTAACATCTAAACTCTTTATTCTTGATTAAATTTTAACGATCCGAACCGTTCAATGTATTTAAAACATGTTTTTAAGGGTACCCGCAAAAAATCAACTCAAAATATTACCGGAAAGGACTTGATCCAAGCAGTGGCTCATAAAACAATTTTTGTCAGCATTTTGAATCACTGTTTGGATCAAGTATTTTCTGGTAATATTTTGAGTTAATTTTTCACGAGTACCCTTAAAAATTTGTTTTAAACACATTGAACGGTTCGGATCGTTAAAATTTAATCAAGAATAAAGAGTTTAGATGTTGATCTAATATTGGTTTAAAAAATTGTTAGTCCCTTTAGCCTCCCCTACACACACACACACATACACACACACACACACACACACACACACACACATATATATATATATATCAAAGTAATTAATCTCGTACCGTACCGGCCGGTACCTTCCGTACCGGACCAAAACCGGTACGGCCGGACGTCCATTCCGTTCCGGCCAAAATACCGGCGGTTCCGGCCGGTTCCGGCTGGTACCAGCCGGTACCGGCCAAATACCGGATCTCGGCCGGTACCGGTTTTATTTTTTTTTAATTTTTTTTTACTTTTTATGTATTTTTAATTACATTTACATACCTTTTTTTTTTTTCATTTTCCTTGTAAATACTTCTAATTAAGGTAGGAAAATTTATAATACAAAAAGAAAAGTTAACATTATTTTTTATGAAAATTAAAAGAAAAAATTAGCATTTTTTAAATTTGAAGCTAACATTCCTTTTTATGAATGTTAACATTCTTTTTTTTAAACTTAACATTGCTTTTTAATTTAAAATAAAAAATAAATATTAACCTTTATTCATAATTTCATACATACATGAAAATAAATATTTTTTTTTCACTTTCGATACTTTATGAATGTTAATTTTTCTTTTCAATTTCTCTAGACAAGAAAATGAATGTTAATTTTTCTTTTTTCATTTTTCATACCTTAATGTTAAAATGAATATTAATTTTTCTTTCTAATCAAGCATATGCTAACTAATTTTATAAATTTTGTGAATTAAATGATATTGAAATATCATAGGTTTATTATTGTCCTTTGAAAATGTTATGTTTTGTGAGTTATTTTTAAGTTGTGGGGTTTACTTTATATGTCAAATGTAATTTTTTGTAAAGAATATTAGTTTAAAAAAATTATATTATTTTTTAGCGATAAATCCGAAACGGTACCCCGGTACCTACCGGTACCGCGGTACCTACCGGTACCGGTACGTACCGTACCAGTAACAAAACCGGTACCCTTACCGGTACGAGATTGATAACTTTGATATATATATATAACGGTATGACAGAACACACCTATAGCATGTAATAATAATAAAAAAAATGTACTTACTTTGAATTCGTGAGAACCACTAAGCACGTAGCAGCCTGTTTGTTAGCGGTTAAAATTATAGTAGAGATATGGTAAATATAGTAAGATAAAGGATATAGTAAAATAAAAGATTTATCATAGAAAGATGAATGGTTATAAAAAAAAAAAAATTGAGTATTTTTTATGAAGAAAATATGATAGATATGAGTATATCAATGTCGTTTTCAAAACTAATAACATTATTCTTGTAATTAATAATAATATTTGTGTAAATAAAAAGGAATAGGATATGAATAGAGAGAGAGTATTCAAATTTTATTCCGTTTCAAACGAATAAAATTATATTCGAGATCCAAAATTAACTTCGAATATGAAAATTCCAACTTGTCATATCTAAAGTCCAAATTTTATATTCTCATTTAACTATTTGATTGTTACCAAACAGAGCCTGCTTGTGTGGAGCAGGAGAGAGAGCAAGCAGAGGTTGGGATGCTTTCAAACCCTATGGCCTATAGATAGGCGACGGATCCAATGACACAAAAACTCCCTTCAATCTCCCTCTTTATGGGCTCTGTTAAAACCGTCTCTCTCCCTCTCCCCCTCTCTCTCATTTCTCTCTCTCACACACCACACACACACACATCCGAAGAGTAGAAAGAAGCTCAGAGAACTCGCTAAAATACGGGAAGGACAGTAGTAACTCCCATGATTATATCCCATGGACTAGCATCTCCATAACAGTCTCTCTCTCTCTCTCTCTCTCTCTCTGTCGTTTTCTCTTCATGTTCACGGAATTCCATTTCTACCCAGTTGCATCCCGGGTATGACGTCAAATTCAGACTCCTCAACGGGAAAAAATGACAGAAAACAGATCGAATTCGAAATTTCCTCAAGACCCAATTCAGATTTCCTCAATGGGTGTGGAACTACAGACACAATTGAGCCAGAGCATGATAAAGAAGAAGCACCAGAGCATACTGAATCAACAGCTTCTTCTTATTCTTCTTCTTCAGACGTAAACCCGCCATGTTTGGGAGGAATTGAGGTGTCTGAAAACGACGATGGATTCAAAACTCCAACATCTCTGGATCACAAGATCCCAGAAATCACAGAATGCCCACCGGCCCCAAGAAAACAGAAACAACAAGAATCAAGAAAGAGAAAAGCTTCGCCCCGGATTCGCCGGAGTCTCCAGCTTGATTTTTCAGAAGAGGTTGAATCAATGTTTCCTCCACCAATTCAAGAAGATTTTGGCCGGAAGATCAAGAGGTCTCGAACAGAAAACAGAGAGTAAATTTGTTATATATTTATTCTATATATGCAGATTTGGTCAGAAAATTTCATGTCAAATTGAGTTTATTAGCTCATCATGATCATGGAGCTGTTAGAACTCATTCATGTCCTATTTCAATTTTTTTTTTTCCAATTTTCTTAATTTTTAAAGATTGTGGGTTTGTTTATGTATAATGTAAATATAGATTTAAAATTCACTTCAATTTCTTGTGGGATTGATGCAAGAACATGATGTGATACTGAAAAGTTAAAGTTTAGGAAAGATTTTATGAGTGATAAAGTAGAGACCAAGGAAAAGAGGTAGACATAGAAACTTTCAACTTTATTGCACCCATTATCTTCTTTTGTGATCAAGGTGTTATTCAGTTACAAAAAGGGCAATGCATTCTCCAACGTTCAATGAAAATTGAATTATTTTGAGTTCTTTTTAGGTTGGATTACTTTACGCCTAGTTTCGATTGAGAGGATGGGAGGTGAAGGAAAGTGAGGGAAGGAAAAGGGAAGGGATGCGAGAGAAAGGATTCGGGGAGGTTGTACTATATTTTCTTGTAGTGCACATGTAGGGAGGTCAAAATGACGTAATTTTATCCACTTTACCCTTAAAATTACATCGTTTTGATCTCATACATTTTGATTTTCAAAATCTGATGTTAAAAGTGATTGATTTTACATCATAATGCTATGTAATATTATATAGACATCGAAATTGTATACGTTACATTTTTGTTGGTGTTAAAATTTGTGTAAGTAATAAGTAACTTATTAATATTTATTTTTCAAAAGGTATAATCGATGAGGTAGACATTGCCAGTATATATAGAGACAGATACTGAGTTTGATTTCTCTTCAGTTCTGATTTGAGAGGTGACATAATTGCCTAGCACCAATTGTACATTCTTGTCCAAATCTGAACAGGAGAGAAGCTTGCCTGTATATGCCAAATGAAATAAGTAGTCTGCAAACACATATGTGTGTGCACAGATGCTTATATATTTGTGATCGAAATTGTCCGATAAAACGTGAAATTCCAAACTAATAGGGATTTTAATTGCATCAGGCGATTCTAAATATATCTGTGTTCAAATTGTACATATACATCTGTATGTGTAGATCTGCTCACGCCAAATATAATTACTACTGTTTTAAGTAGATTTAGCTAGAAAAGAATATTTTTTAGGAAGAAGAAGCTGGTTTTGATGGATTTGGGGGCTAGTGCACGGGTTGTGCTGGTAAAATGGGGTAATTTTGTTCGTTTTGTTCTCAAAATTATGTTATTTTAGTTTATGTATTTTGGTAACAATTCGCAAGATAAGTCAAAACGATATAATTTCAAAAGCAAAATTATGCCCGCATTACACGCACTACAGGAGACTGCTCAGTGCCCTTCCTCCACATATTGGTGCGCAGTGTGTGGTTGAAAATAGAGTGTCTCAATAGTACTGAATAAGTTTACCATATTTGGAAGGGGAAATCTGGCATCTTGGTGTTACATTTATTGCATGAAAAGACAAGACCATCCTTACTTGGAGGATATTTTTTTTAATAACCTGATGAGGGGTAAAATTGACTAGTTTGCATATTATTTTTTAAGATAGGAAAGTTGTCACAATTAATATTTTAGGGGGGTCCCTAAACTAATCACTGTCCAGGGCTACGATTATGGTAGATGTATGCTGTAAAACTCAGCTTCCAAGAGAGGCAAACATCCTCCATGATGAGTCCTCTTTGGGATAGCTAAAATACTCAAATATACATGGGAGGTGTGAGTTGATATATATATATTAATTCAAGAGCAATGCTATTAACACATCACGTTATATATCAAGTATACATCATACATGCGTGACATCCACTAATTTGAACGCATATCAAAATTTATGAGACCCACTTTTACACTTTATACTTAAAATGACAGGTCACATAAGCATGATATACAACTTGATGTACAACTTAATGTGTTACTAGACTTATTCTTAATTCAATGCAAGATACTAACTATGTTATTTTATTTTAATTTTAAGAGATTGGTCTAATTGTCAAGAGATTTAGGGGTTTGTTGTGACTTTAACTACAAATTTTACTAGCCGATGGCGAGATTGATCGTCCAAAAATTACTCGAGGTGTGCATAAACTAGTTCGGACACTTTTAAGTTATCAAAAATCATATCGTCTAATTTAGAACGAATACTTGTTATGAGACTATTAATGACCAGTGTATCGTAGTTCTTGAAATACCTCATATTTTTTATGGTTCGTTAATAAAAATTACATTATCGTAGCGGAATATAATTTTTCATAAAAAAAAAAGAGTTAAACTTCCCAACATTAAGTACTTGTCGGCAAAACAATCAACATAACTACCAGAATCAATTAATAGTTTGGAAAATTCAAAAATTGTTTAAAACAAACAAAAACTAAAGACTTTATAAGTTCTCGCCAAACGATTACTACTAATACAGCTGTGGCTCTTGGACTTTCGTCACATCCATATTCTAGGTCAGCTCGATCTCAGCCTACTCTTCAGTACCTAGTGTAAAATGCCAAGGGTAACGATAACTCCATGAGTAATAACACTGAGTAATATCACCAACAAGCACATGAATATTAAATCATCACAAAATCATGCAATGTCATACATAAGCCTTTCTACATTAGGTAAACTTCTATTTAATACCTCTTGTTCGATGGTCTCATGCACCATGCTCCCGAACATGACGCTCTCATACATTAGGATCCCATATGTCTTTCTCGCGCGGTCAATACATGGCTCAAGGCACTAACATGGCTTATTGACATCACCTGGCTCATGTATTTATGCATAACATATCAATTTATAATGTTATTTGTTATAGTTTCATCTCTGTATCTCTGCATCATAGTGAAAATAAAATAATAAATCGAAATAGATAAGCTTATCTATTATAATTTATTCTCTATATATTTACATAAGATAATATCAGATAAGTTTATCTATTATAATTTGTACTCTGTATTTTGACATAATATAAAAACAGATAATGTTATTTCTTGTAAACTGACCTATGTATTTATGCATAACATATCAACAGATAATGTTATATGTTATAACTCTATTTTTGTATCTCTGCATAATAGTGAAAACACAATAATAAAACAAAACAGATAAGATTATCTGTTGTAATTTTTTCTGTAATCTTGCATAAAAATAATATCAGATAAGATTATCTATTTTAATTTGTATTCTGTATTTGATATAATATAAAAACAAATAATGTCAGCTATTTTAAATTGGCCTCTATATTTATGCATAACATATCAACAGATAACATTATCTATTTTAATCTTCATACCTTTAACAAAAATAAAGACATTGACAATAATTAGAACATATAATTTTATTTGTTATTTTGAAATATTATTTGTTATTTTGGTTTTTTTAATGTTTTTAACAAATAACTTTATTTGTATTTTTGTTCTAATGGATAATTTTATCTATTTTGTAATTTTCATGCCTCTCCATTTTCCCTAACTACATTATTTTTAAGCCCATGTTGTCTCTATTCAAATTTTTTTTGCATGTGTTATTTTGGCCTTAAATTTTTGGATTATTGGTCCATCTCGATGAGATGAATCAAAAAAACATAAAATTATGTGCAAAAAAATAAAAAAAATTACCAATTACGAGGAATAAATACAAAAATACCATATTTTTGAATTATTTTTGTCTTTCCTAAATTTTTTTCAAATTTGAATATTTATTTATAACTTTTCTCGTCAAGATGAACTAATAGCCCACATCAACTAAGATAAAAGATTATAAAAAAAATTCACATAGGGACGAAAACATAATCAAATAATAAAGTCAACTTATTTATTTGTAATTTTTATGTTATCTGATAATGTTTTTGTCCGTATTTGAAATTTTTTTTGTTTTGTGTCAATTTTTTTAATGGTTACTGGTTTCATTTTGACAAGAAATTTTTAAAAAAATACAAAATTACATTCAAAAATTAAAAACAATTCATAAAAGACAATAAATAAATCAAAACAACGTTTTTTGGGTTTATTTTTTGTCTTTAGAATTTTTTAAAAATTTTGATCATAATTTTATACTTTTTTATTTATGTTGTCAAGATGAACCAATATCCGTAAAAAATTAATGTAAAAATACAAAATACAAAAAAAATAAAAAACAAAAGAACCTTTTTTTTAAAAAAAAAGCAAAGATTAATATATAAATAAAAGTGAGCAAAAAGCCCAATCGACGAAGTACAAGATAATAACTCAATACCCTTGGTTGGAGAGAACCCAACCTAGCAGTAAAAGCACTACTCACCCCTTTCCTAAGAAAATGAACGAAACCAAAGGGCCACACACTCCTAGAACAAAAGACTTTCCTGTGGTGTATAGTAAGGGTATTTTTGTTCAACTTGATACAATGGATTTTAAGAGTTAAAGACTTATTTTCATGGATTGAAGGTATTTAAAATTGTCTACTAAGGACTTTTAGCATAAAGACCCTTAACTTAATATAGCCGACCTGGCCACACCCAAAGCAAGTTTGAGTTTTTGGGCCCTTCTATTACTGACTTTGGCTCTATTGTTGTGTGGCTTTTGTGTGTTCTGACCCTTATTATAATTACGAATAGGCTCTCCTGTACTAGTCTTCTTCTGATTCTAGATCTTTCTAGAGTCCATCGGTTCCCTCTCATTGATCAGCGTTGCACTCACCACTTAATTAAAAGTTGACGATTGTAGTGAAGATTCCAAACCCCACTCAAATTTTCTCACCTTGGTTGATTCGGTTGGAATAATCTCTGTGGCATAGCGAGATAACTTCTCGAAACGAGCCAAGTGCAAGGTCATTGTCATCGTTCTCTATTTCAATCCCAAGAACTCCTAGACCGTATAGCCTCCTAAGGGGCGTGGGAAAATACTTTTTCAAAAAGAGGTCTTCAAAATGGTCCCAAGTTAAGGTGTTCAGTTGTATGGTCGTCTTTATCAACTCCCACCAATGGTCGACTTCTTCTTCGAGCTGATAAATGGCAAGAGCCTTGTTGGACACCTATGTTCTCCAACATCTTCTTGATCCGCCTAAGCCAACCATTAGCAGCTTGCGAGTCAGGCTCCCCGTGAAAAAGTTGGAGGTCATAAAACTCATCAAGAACATCAACTATGGCAAGACTCATATCATCAATTTTTGGAATGATTAATATTCTTGAAAATTTCTAAAAATTAAATAATTTCTCGACGACCCTTCAGTCCCCATGAAAAGATTCCATTCCAAAATCAAGGATTTTTTTCCATGTCTCTTGGTTAGAAGTTTAGATCATCTGTCAATTGACCAAAATTAATCTAATAGAAAGGAAACGAACGAAGAATAAAATAGACAAAATTTTGAAATCCCACTTACCTGGTAACGTGTAGGGACGTGAGGAGATGTAATTGACACAACCCCGGACGAGTAGTTATTCAGTGATCTTCAGGCGTCTTGTAACGTACTTTAATGCCTTTTTTGACTTTGAATTCACATAGGACTCGTACACTTAATCATGGGTTTCACTTGAATATAAGTGTAGATATATTAGAACACCACATGACGGTGCCCCCGGACCACCGAATAATTCCCATGGACCGTTACTTTCCCAACCAAACAAAGAAAACCATAACGGCAATCACCCTTGGTTTTCTCCCTTCCATCCTCCCCAGCTCCCTCTCTCTCTCCTCAACAAGGAACCCAAAGGAGAAAAAAATAGCTCACTAAAAGATGTGATCCATTTTGTCAACTATGTTCTCCCTGGTTTGATTAAATCCGCTAAATCTCCATTCACCAATGTACATCAATGGACAATAACCAGCATCAGAAAAATTGTGCAACCATGGAAAGAAGAAAGACGATGACGATGAATTGGGAAGGTCTAGGAGATCAAGATGACGACGATGAGCGATTCTTTGAAACCTTCGACCGATTGTCCTCCGCTGTCTCTCTCGACTTGGCCTCTTCTGGCTCGGATGATGATGATGAATTTCTCGATCCTCGAATGTCGTTTGCTTCGGCCATCTCATCGTCGACCCCCACCGTCAATGATAGTCGCGGCTTGGACACGGCTCAAGCCGTCACGTCCATATTCGATGATTACAACATGTGGACAGCAGAGCCCGGTTCGATCAAGGAGCGTCGGAAAAGGCTACTTCAAGGAATGGGGTTATCTAGCACTAAGAACATTCTTCGCATTGCCAGCGCAAAAATCATCCATTCACCTTCTCGAAAGGTTCAAAACAATCAACCGCCGAAGAATAGGTCAGCAGTTGAATCTGCCCCGTCCGAAAAGCCAAAAAATGAGCCTTCGCCTTTGCCTTTGCCTTCAACGCCGATTATGCTTGTCCGGTCACGATCGGATGGAGACATGGACGCATTTTCTACTTACACTAGGAAAAGAAAAGAAGAACTAATCGGCACAATATCAAAACAGCGACTCACTAGAACCTCATCCATGTTGTTAACCCCGCATTCCGGGATCTGCCAATATCAAAATACAGTAAGAGCATCCCCAAAACCAACCCGAAACAGATCATTAATTCCCAATAGGGCTGCTTTGTCATCTGTATTGTCGAACAGTCAGTTTGGGGCGTTCTTTCTGATAAAAAATTTAGACACTGGGAAGGAATTTATTGTTAAGGAGTTTAACGATGATGGAATGTGGAATCGGTTAAGCGAAGTCCAGACCGGAAAACAATTCACTATGGAGGAATTTGAAAAGACGGTTGGATATTCCCCGGTTGTCAAGGAGCTAATGCGTAGGGAAAATGTGTCAAGAGGTCTAGATGAAAGAAAAGTTCATACAAATTCATACCTAAGCAAGAGCTTCAGGAACAGCAAGAGGAGGGGGGTTGCCCTGTTGAAGAACATAAAAGGGGTGGCAAATTCGATGAGCGGATTAGTGGCGGACAAAGAAAGAGAGCAGCATGCAACAGAAAATCAAAAAACTAAGAAAAACTCAACCTCGAAATGGATCAAAGTTCGTCAACACGGTAAATCCACAAAGGAATTTACTGCTATGCATATGTGCCAAGAAATTCAGGCTCATGAGGGATCTATTTGGACAATGAGATTTAGCCCGGATGCCTGTTACCTTGCGAGTGCGGGAGAAGACAGGGTAATTCATGTGTGGGAAGTACAAGAATGTGAAGTCATGTCAGGGTCTACAAGATTGCCTGAGGAATTAAATTCTACTAGTTCCAGTCCACTTCACCCAATGGCAGGGTATGCAATGGACCAACCTCCCCTTGGAGAGGTTTCGTCATTGCCATCGGAGAAAAGGAAAGATAGACCTCCTCTTGCAGAACTTTCGCCGATGCCATCAGAAAGGAGGAAGAAGGGGAGAGCATCTAACAAGAAAAAAGGCAACTTAATACCCGATTATGTCCATGTGCCCGAAACTGTATTCTCGCTCTCAGAAAAACCAGTATGCACTTTCATGGGTCACCTGGACGATGTTTTGGACCTATCTTGGTCGAAATCACAGGTCAGCTTCTCATCCTTGTAAGTAGAAAGAATTGAATTTTAGTAGAAAAACTTTTGAAGAACTTGACCACTTTATTGATGAGTCCTAAAAAGGAATCCTAATTTTTTGTTCATTTCCTACATGAGAGCTATGTTGGACGGACTGTTCTACCGTTACATTCTCGCATGTGGGCAAGGGTACCAGACTCGTGTCTTGTATTGGTCATGTGTAATGCGACACTCACCCAACAACATATTTTGTAGTCAAAATTCCTCAAATCACTGTGCATAAAATACAACAATACCCATGAAATGTTCAAACACTTGCAAACACCATTCTATCTAATGAATCAAAGAATAATGTGGGAATGATATAAATATTTTGCATGCCTGCATGTCCCGAGGAACTGAAATTTTGTTGATCCCGAATATTACATGCTCGTACCCAAAGTCCATAGATCGAAGCATCAATGTACAATTTACCTCTCCTTAATCAGAAGAAACAAGTTTGACCTTTTAGAGTTAACATATAGAGACAATATATCCAATCATGCAAATTTTTATGGATTGCAGCTATTGCTTTCAGCTTCAATGGACAAGACAGTTAGGCTATGGGACATGGAGACCAAGAGCTGTCTAAAGTTGTTCGCACATAACGATTATGGTACAACGCGCGAACATGCTATTATTGCGTTAAATGTTCGAATTTGTCAAGAATTTTCTATCTAATCTACTTTTGCTTGTGATTCATAATTCTTCGTGCAGTAACTTGTATACAATTCAACCCAGTGGATGATGACTATTTCATAAGTGGATCCCTTGATGCAAAAGTACGAATTTGGAGCATACCAGACCGGCAACTTGTAGACTATACTGACCTTCGCGAAATGGTTACTGCTGCATGTTATACACCTGATGGGCAGGTAGCCTCTCTAATTCTTGTGCCTATTTTCCCCCTGCTATTACATTTTATCTAGTTATGTAATTTGAGCGAACACTGTTTGTCCAATAGAGATTTACAGTAATGATATCAGACAGGAAGACTTTGAATCTAAATCAAACTCAATTGGTGCATAGGGAAAAGACACAAATCTTCATATGGAAAAGTGACAAAATTGCTGGTTGCATCCATTTTGAATGGTTGTATTTAAAACTGTCCAGATGCTAAAAAATATCAGCAATAATAATGCATTACTCACTAGGTTCAGTGTGCATTCCCACTTGTTCAATCTCCCTCCGTCTCGTGTCCTACCTAGTCTAAGACTCTACCGATGGTACCACCACTGTTGTCTATCTGAATCAGCCGCCAATGTGTTCAACCCAAAGAAAAGGGGAATATCATCAACGTTAGACGATTTGTTATATTAGTATATGGTTTTCAAGTATAAAAATTGTTTTGCTAATATTTAATTACTAACATCCTACGTTCTCCATCATTGAAGGGTGCTTTAATTGGTGCTCATACAGGGAGTTGTCGTTTATACAGCACAGCCGGTATGAATTGCTCTGCACATACTATTACTACTATTTTTATGCTTTCAATGCTTGCTTTCTTGCATATGTTTCGCAACACTAGTGGTTCAAACTCGTCCTCTGCTTTTACATACAAATATATTGATACCTATTGTGTTGGTGACTTCAGATTGCACACTGGAACAGAAAGATCAGATCGAGATTCGACACAAGAAAAAATCTCAAGCAAAAAAAATAACTGGTTTTGAGGTAATCTTTTATTTTCCTTCTAAAGTTTCAGTTGACACGAACGGGATTTCTTTATCGTAAACTAACGTTGCTTATGAACAGTTTACCCCAGGCAATCCGTCAGAGGTGCTTGTTACTTCTGCAGACTCTCGGATTAGAATCATTGATGGTCCAGACGTCATTCACAAATTCAGAGGTATTCCTTAGAATATATTTGCAAAATATGGACTCAAATTCATATGTTTTCCACATGAAGATGCAATGTTTGGTAACAGGTTTCCGGAACACTAGCAGCCAAATCTCGGCATCGTTCAGTGCAGATGGAAAATATGTCATATGTGCAAGTGAGGACTCTCAAGTATATATATGGAAACGCGAAGAGCTAAGAAATTCAAGTGGAGCGAAAAGCAAGGGGACAATCACAACCCACTCTCATGAACACTTCCATTGTAAAGATGTGTCCGTAGCAATCCCGTGGCCTGGCAGCATAAAAAATGAGCCACCGATTGTTGAAATACAATCCAAGAGGCACTCAAGACGCTCAAACCCACATCCGCCCTCAACTAATGGATCTCCAACCAGAGAAGAAAACACGGTTGGGACAAACAGTAAAAGACAGTTGCCACCTCTTCCAAAGAAAAACAGTATTTTGGAGAGATCTATAAGTACCCAAGACGAAGACCTATCACAAGTCTCTCGTACTGACTCTGAGATTGGAATCGGCGAGTCATTCACTTCAGGTTCTTCGTCAATTAGATACGGTGACTCACCTTCTATTTCCGCCTCCGGGAGTTCTGCATCTCAGTCTTGGTCTTCCTCTTGGTCCTTGTTTGATGGAAGTAGCCACGGGGGCCACACTATCCAAGCAACAGCATGGGGAGTGGTGATTGTGACGGCAGGTGTGGGAGGTGAAATCAGAGCTTATCAAAATCTGGGCTTGCCAGTTAAGGTTGGCCGCCAGACCAACCTCTTCAGAGACCTCACATAAGAGCTTTGATCAGTAGAAGGTACTTTGTTTTTAACTGAGATTTAGTATTTTTCAAAACTAATATCCCAAATTGTGTGAAGAAAAGGGATAACTGTTATGGACTAGAGTTGAGCCTCGAGCAATGGCATGGAATGCCCAAGGCTGTTTCAATATAAGCAGGTCTACTTTGTAAATTAGACTTGCTCTCTGTGCCTCCATGTATTAGACCAAATTCATAATAGAGATGAGTGATGACTTATTCAGTTTCAGTTCAAAGGTAGAGGTGAATTGAGCAATTTCATACCACTTAGAAGATCTTAGGCTATGATACATGGACTTGCGAAATGTCAGGTTCGTGTCTAAGTATTGGATTTATGTAATTTTTGTTATAAGGATATGGTGACATGCCAGAGTATTTGATATCGTCGATATATAGTTTTTATTTTCTAGCTTAAACAGTGTTTTTATTAGAGCTTTCCATACATATCGTAGAGGTTCTATGCATAGGTCTTAAGAAATTTGAGTTAGAAAATATGCTATATAAAATGGTCCAACTAAACATGTCTGACACGAATCTGATTCCCTTATCCGAGCGGCTGACACGGATACTTTATACATTTTGAAGGATCCATGCAACATTTCATCGGAAATGTCAAATGCAGTTGTAGCTAAAGATGAGTTTAAGAACCTTGTTACAAGTAGCGCACGTGTTTTCGGATGTTAGATTACTGATGAGAAGGAAAAAAACTGCCAACTTGGGGCCCCAAATTTACACAACACCTTGCTACTATTTTGGTGGTGTAGTATTCAAGTTAATTCCACTTATGTGCGTATTTGATGGAAAACCAACTACTTTAGTTGGCCCCCACATACTTTATTGCCTGTTATAGTACCCTTCCATTATTTTGTTCAAACGATAGTATCATAGAATTGGAGCAAAAGGAGATGAGAAATTGTCACGACATTATATTTTTCGAACAGTTATCAACACTTACAAAAGATTTTTTGTCATCTCGTCCAATTTGAGCACGGAACACAATACACTCAACAGAGTTCATTGGAAAAAGCAGCTTCATATAGCAAATTATTGGGACTTAAGACTTGTTTGGTTTGGTTGCTCATCCAGTTTGGGCACTACAGTTGCGCAAACTGGCCTTGGTGATAGTGCTTTCATGTGAAAGGCAAGTGGCCAAGATATCCATAGTTAAATGAGTGGAGGGGAAACAAACACCCTACTAAACATTAAGCAAAACACTTAACAAAGAAACCTTCAAATAGACTATTAACACTAACAGCACTTAAGCAATTATCATAAAAGAAAATGCCCGACACACCTAAGCATAGTGGTTGTGTAAGTAGTCTGACTGATATGGCAATAAGATTTGGAGAACTTACAAAATGGTCCTTCCAATAGGCAGTTTCCCCTTAAGTTGACAAGAACGGAGAAACAATCACCAACTGCCATTGACACTTTTCCTCCCATCCTTCCCTCAAATGGCTATAGATTGAACGAGGAGAAGAACATACAATCGAGCACAAATCACACATAAGCGAAGACAAGATAGGAAGTACTGTACCTTCTTTAGACACCTTTGCTGTGAAATGTTAGCGATGATAAAAGCTGATACCACAAAAGGAAGCACAACCAGCAATTGTCTGGATTGCACCATCAACCTAGCCATTCACTGATTATCGTGATTTGGGAGTGTAATGGTGCCCTCCAATTCCATCAGGGCTTCTTCCATCAGGAACATGATACCAAACCGAATCCAAGTAAAACAAAGTTTGGAAGTACCTACATGACGAAACGATGGGAAACTGGTGAATTAGCTTGAGTCCAGAACTGCAGTCAATTTGCAAGCAACTAGCTGAACAAAGAAAATAATGATACAACGGAATTAGCATATGTTGGTTGCAAAACATGCATAACTGCCCTGTCACAATTTTTTGTTTTCTTGATAACTGGGGTTTGGGTATCCGGCTAGTTTACACGCACCTCGACTTATCTCACAAAGTCTGAAGTTAAAACATCTAGTAGCCCCAAGAGTTCTTTGTTGACAGTGGTAGTCGAACCTGTGAGTTGGGGGTGATAAGCCCTTCAGCTGGTGCCATTCCCCCAGTCCACCAACCCTTTGGGTTTGTCCTCATGTTAAGAGAGTTATAATCTGGTATCTACCCTTTAAACTTGCCATTTTATGATCCAAACTGTCAAAAGAATGGAATTTCAATTCAGAACTTACTGAGTTCCAACATGGTCAGAACAAATCTCGAATCCTAGTACATTATCAACTGAGCTTTTACTCCTAAGAAGAATATTTAGCATGTGTAACAGATACCAGCAACAAAGGGTATTTATTTGCATGTTATAAGGGGTCATAATATGTACAATACATTAAAGGGGGAAGATACAGCGAAAGTCAAAGAAAAACAAAATCCAATTCTCAAAATACAAGGAAGGACCGACAGTAAGAGAACCAGATCACACAATTTGCTACCAAATATTTTCCAGTACGTTCGACGGCAAAAGCGCATCACAATTGAAATTGTAAAAGCAAATTACTAGCAACAATAATTAAATCTAATGAAAAAATTCAATGACAATAAGCAATAGTAACAAGGAAATAAAATGACATTATTTTGATATTTGAGGGATCATGAACATTCTTCAAATTTGAAGAGTGATTTGGTGTTTGACGGGTCTACTGGAACACACATTTTAAATCCAAACCTTTAAATTTTCTACAATTTTTTATAAAAAATAAGAAAATTCTTTTGGTCTCAAAATTTTTTATATAAAATATTTCTAAATTCAAAAGTAATGGACTAGATTTACTTGAGTGTGTAGTGCTTTTAAATCTAAATAAATTTGATCTATTAATTTTAAATTCGAGAATATTTTCTAGGACTGTAGTACTCCTCGTAGCAAATATTACAGTCCCATATAACTGAGGAGTTTGCTTCTTGTTGTGCACAAGGCGTGTTATGCTCTAGAACAATATTTTTTTAGCGCACAAAATACTATTTCAAACAGACTCCTTCCGATGCAGTTTTTATTTTTACGCTAAAACGATGTCATTTTATTACACAACACATCTACTTTGCGTAATGCTCTCCCATCTCGACATCCGACCGTGTACTACAAAAATATTTACACATGTACTCTTGTGCCATCCTAATAGTAATATGGAAAAGTTTTGGTATACAAAGTTTTCGAACATATTCGGACACAAATGTGTAAAATTATATATCCAATAATTTCGAAATCCAAATATATCCGAATAATATATGTAACTAACATTACTCTACTAATATAAAAGTTCTTTCAAACCGTATTTGCTTCCATTTTAGCTTTCTGATATCCACTCTATTTTCGGGTGGGCAAAGCGCAAGAGAAGCCCCGCCAGATTTGTCCTAAGCTTCAAATGGGGAGCCAAATCCACCGACAGCCCCAACCGCCACAACTTTCCAGTCTCCGGCGAAGAGACACAACAACGATGGAGATCACAAGCCAAGCCGACGGTTCAAGCCCTCTCGCCACAGTCGAACAGATCCGAAAACGCCTTATTCGACCTCCGTCTCTTCACTCTCAATCTTCATCCTCATCCACCACACTTCGGTACTCAAAATCGTCTGCATATCTCTTCAAAATTCGTTCCAATTTCAAGCTCTGTATAAATATATACACATAGGTGATAGGTGATCGTATTTGCATTTGCATTTGTTTTACTTTTAGCAGGGAGGATGTAACGAGCTGTTACTCGTCGCGTCTTGATGTTAATTCGGTCGAGTTTGGGCGCAAGATAGAAGATAAACGGAGAAACGTGACGAACAAAAGGCTTGAAGATTACTTGGATCCAACTCTACTCTCTGAAATTCGAGCTAAAATTGGCGGGAATAGGAAGAGAGGAAGAGAGATGGTACAGAAGGAGTCGGCATTTGAATGGCCGACCAATCAATTGGAGGCGTGGAAAGAGGTTTCGAGGAGCGAGGAAGCTGTTGATCTTGGAGACGATGTTGATGTGATTAGGGGTGTTGGAGAGGAGGAGGAGGAGGAGGAAATGTGGTGTACTCCGTTTCAGCGGTTCGAGAGAGCAGCGTTGAAGCGGTTTTAAGGGGTGAAGGATAAGCAGAGAGGGTATAGGATATAAAAATCGGCGATGTTCTCACGATGTAAGATTCCTTTCTTTTAAGATGTTCTCATGATTTTATAGGAGTTCATTAGAATATGGATACAAAAGAATTTTAATACAGATATATCAGTTCTAGATATGATAATTGTCGTTTTAGAACACATATTTTAAAAAATATCTTTTGAGAACATGTTATGTGACAAAAAGAGTAGAAGTAAGACTCAAGTTTGAGTGTTCAACAATTTTTCAGTCAAAACGTAAATGCGATTTTGGTTAGAAATGTTCAGGTATTTTTTTGTAGTTATGACTTTGAATAGTAGAAGGTCTCGGGATTTGGAAGAATTGTAATGCAATTTTCTATCGTGCACATGTAGTGCGGGTAAAATAATATAATTTTTTTCATTTTGTTTTTTAAATTATATCGTTGACGTAGTTTCGAGAACAAAACGAATAAAATTATATTAGTTTGCTTACAATACACGCGTATTATAAAAAACTGCATTACAGCCTCACTGAATCCGAAGTTCCCGGCCCTATAACCAATTGCTGATGCGATAACGAAATGATACATTCTTTTGAATCAGGAAGAAACAAAAATTGCGATTTTTAATGTTACACAAACCTCCCTTGCTTTCTCCAATAATTTGCAAATTCCCAGTATTGTTACTTAAAAATAAGATCACGTAAGAGCATTTCCAGTTGTGACATCTAAACCAACTTGTACGTGATGCTAGAGACTGAATATTCGAGAGGGATTCTGAGAGAATGTTTGGATACATGGTCAAGAATTTGACATCGCTTAGTGAATGCAAAATTTCAATACTATATATAATAGATCACGACTTTGCTTTGTACAAGTCATTTTGAAGTCATGAAGGCAACAAAGTACAATGAAACTTCACAGTTAGCGTGTTCATCTTGAAGTAATGCAAGGATGGATAACCTATTAGAAAGTCTATGAGTTTGGGCAGTCGAAGTGATCAATATTGTATAAGACAAGAACATATCATTACAAATAGTTTCAAAACCTTATCCATCAAAAATATGGGATAAATCTCAACCCCACACGCGAGGACATAAGTTCCTAAGTGCGGGAGATCAAGACACTCCTTCCAGACTATGGTGCTAACTATGAGGTTGAGCGTTCAAGAGGAATTCTTGATGAACGTTTGGATAAGTAATCAAGAGTCTAACATCGTTTAGTGGATGCAAAAGTTCAGTACTATATGATATATCATGACTTTACCTTGTAGAAGATTTTTTTTTTTTTTTTAAGCCGTGAGGGGCGTCAAAGTCTCAACGAGATAGAGGACTAGAGTTAAAAAAAAAAAAGAAATGCTATAACGACATTCATGTTAGGGCGTGAGTCCTTCACAATGAATCCAACTGATAGAAAGTGTGGACCAACATGCAAAGGGCGGAGGAAAACATCCTCTGGAAAATACACAGAGGTGCTCCCAAGGGCCATAAGATTAATGTAATCAAGGGAGCCACACAAAAGAGTAATAAAACTTGAAGGGGAAAAAGAATAGGATTTGTTTACGCATAAAGTATACTCAGAGAGCCCGGGACCCAATCTTAAAAAGTTTGCATACAACTGTCACTAAGCTAATCTACAAAGATGATATGGCCCCTCATGGAGAAACCATTCTGGCGATGGCCACCAAGGACCGATAGAGATGCTGAGAAAAAGAAGACCACAGGTGAACATTGTAGCTATCATCGGGAGTTCAATCATCTCACGAGAATCATGAGGTGTTTAAAAAGTTTTTTGAAGAGCTCGTTGAGACCAGACATCTTAAAAGGACATTGCTAAAATCGAAAAGAATGATGGCGGACAGAAAAAGACCAATGGGTTTGATTCTTTTGATGTTGACAAAAATTCATCGTGAATCATCCATGTCATCCACGGAATGGTACAGCCGAGTAACAAAGACAAGACAAGGCTGCAAAGGCACGATATAAGACACTAGCATCATGTGTCTAGCTAGGGCAGAAATAGCCAAGGTCGTAGGATAGGCCAATGAATTAGATTTCATTTATTAAAATGGATCTTGAAGGCGTTTAACTCTCCCATAACAATGCGTTGGTGATCACATTGAAGATTAAAAAGTTTGATACAAAAAGAATCTTAGTTGACCAAGGCATTGGCATTTCAATGGAAATCCTTTACTTTAAGGCCTTCAAGAAGATGGGATTATCCCCAGACGATCTTGAGAGTGCGAACGCATCTCTTGTCAGCTTTAGTACAAAACCGTATGGCCGTTAATCCTTTTACTTTAGGGCCTTCAAGAAGATGAGATTATCCCAGGCTGATTTTAAGAGTGCGAACGCACCTCTTATAGGCTTTAATACGAACTGGTATGATTGTTAAGCTTCATATTAGGACAAGGAAGGTGACGATAGAATAAGGTTCTTAGTGGTGAACGTACGTTATGCTTACAACGTCATAGTAGGCTAAAGATGGATGCACCGCCTAGGTGCAATTTCTTTTACATACCACCAAGCAATTAAGTACCCAAGACCAAACGGCATTGAATGTGTTTAAAGAAACCAAAAAACCGCAAAAAGCTACTTTGTGGCATCCATCAAACACGGCCCGATATTAGCAAGCCGGACAGAAGCCCTATAAGGTGATCGACAAGCCAAGTAAAGGCACTTACGAGCTTGAAGATTTAGACAAGAAGTCTGTCACAAGAACTTGTCATGTTTATAGTTTGAAAAAAAAAAAAATTAAAGAGATTTTTTGGTCACGTAAGTGATTCTTTGTTTAGCCGAACTTAATATTTGAATGAAGTTGGCTTAATTTGAAATTCTTTTGTTATTTTGAAGCAAGGCATCATAGACTAGCCTTCACTACCTTGATGGAAGCAATAGTCTCCTAGCCTAGCTAATGTTCAATGGTTCAGAACAATGGTCAAAAAAGCTTTAAGAAGGGCAATGGTCCAAGAAAATGGTCAAAAAGAAGACAATAATATGAGAATGGTCGAAAAATTGTTAGAAGAGCAATGGTTCATGACAATGGTCGTTTTGCTTTTCTTTTATTCTATGCCTCCGTGAAAAAATTCAGGGAACTATAGTACAATTTCCTGTAGTACGCATGTAGTGAAAGCAAAATAACATAATTTTATCCGTTTGCTTTCGAAACTATATCATCTTGACTTATCAGACGAATTATTATCAAAACGATATAATTTTAACAACAAAACAAATAAAACTTTATTGACCATTTGCTCTTAGTATCTCAATACGTACACCACACAATCTTTGAATAGTGGAGATTTGTATGTGAAACCGATCCTATCAACGGTTATAGAGACTGTCACATCAGATAATACACATAAACATAAATAATAAACATAATGTTGCTCTCCATTACGAGCATAATTGCTTCTGCAACTCAAGTGAAATAAGCTTTTTATAGTTGCTGCCAAACGTTAGCTATCTATATTCATAATACCTAATTATAGCAAATATCTCAGCAATCACAGAGCAAACAACTAGAATTCTGTCACCAGGGTTAGGTGGGGAGGGAAAAAACAGTAAAGCTTAGCTCAGAAGAGTTGTAGATCTTTTTTTTTGGTACTTCGGAAATCAAGAGTTGTAGATCTGCTGCTATGGTTTTGATCCTGTAGGCAAGCAGGAAACTGGAGGATTGGTCATAAACTAGGCCACGTCCTTTCCGGACCCCTGAGAGTTTGATTTAAACTTTGGCAGAATTCAACGAACATCAATCTTCGAGCATGGCCTTAGCAGCATCAATCAATACTGGTCTAAGATCCTTCGGAGCACGACCAAGAACAGTATAACCTTCCTTGTCTTCTACATCCACATTTGCTCCATGTCTTATCAGCAGGAGAGCTACCTGTCAACCAATAAGACTTAGAAACATTTCCTGTAAACATCAATTTTCCAATATTATTCCATACGTTCCATGTCTTAAAGCACGTGTATAGTTTTTCAATATTTTTGCACCAAATTAAAAATGTTCGAAAAACTATACACAAATTATTTTGGTCAGAAAGTGACGACTATTTGGAAAGGACTACACACGTTTCTTTTCCTTTTCGATTTTCTGTTTTGTTTCAAATGGTCATTGTAGATAACAGTAAGAAATTCTTTGATTGCAACACAAAAGGCATAGCAACTGTAAGGTAAGAATCTAGAGTAAACAGAGTTTACGTGGCACTGAAACTTCCGTTGAGAGCCATATTTAGTATCTTGGAGGGATGGTGAATGACTAAATGCATGGAAACCAAAGGAAATGGAATCACAGCAACCCATAATGCCAATCTTGTTCCCACCCTCCTTTAGTTCAAATTTTATACATGAAACTGAGAGATATAGACGTTTCCCATGATCTTCCTACTCATTAACAAACGACCAAACAAAACAGGAGTTTCATTTTACAGCTGCATACAGGATTCATTTCCACACACACACACACACACAGACCAAGTATTGAAACTCCTAAGCCATAGTCCTCAATCCACATCAAAGTGGCTTCTATCACTAGGGCATAACACGTAGACGACCAAATAAAAAAATGAAGACATGCACAAATACACACTCCGTTACTCCTAAACATAATAGGCTGGATACATACATGTTTGAAGCCTAGAAAACAATAAGGATTTGAGATGAAAGGTACAAAAAGCAATTGGTCAAAATTTCTCTCTTTGAGTATCATAACAAATCCACGGAAAAAAGAACAGAGGCTACAAAACAATTCTCATTGCTGCCACTATTGCCACAACACATCAAACTAAGAAAAGTCAAACACCGAACATTATGACACATGTTTCAGTATATGGTGGCAGACTGATTACTTCTAGTAGATTAGCAGATTCCTCACGACTGAAACTCACAAACTAAAAGGAAAGTTGTACTAAAGAGTTGGTCTTCCAATTATCTTACAGGAAACTGAATTTCTCCCACAGGTATTGAGATGCAGGAATTCAGAAAGATCTTTCTACTGAAATCCAGCCATCAGATACCATCAAATGGAACCTAGAAGAACAAAAAGATGACTCCAAAAAGCATGATGGAAATGTCTGGTAATACAAGTCAATTTCAGTTGGCCTTGCTGATCCTTTCAATAGAAAAGATAAGTCATAAATGCAGTACAGGTTGGGCTCAGTAAGGTTAGTATAATTAGACATAATAAAAACCAGTACATTTCCAGGGTTAACCTTTAAGAGGTATATTAAACTTACCTCTTTGTTTTCACATATCACTGCATTCATTAGAGGAGTTTGACCTGCTTTATCAGTAGCATCAACCTCTGCTCCTTCCTCAATTAAGAGCTCACACAACTCTGAGTTCCCTGTGCTTGCAGCGCGATGCAAAGGAGTGCACCCAACCTAAAGATGAGTATCAACCAATGATCAAGGGAAGCAAAATTCCAGAAATATGGTTCAGCAACACAAAGCAAAAGTATCAAAACAAAGTTTTTTTTTTTGCGGGGGGGGGGGGGGGGGGGGGGGGGGGGGGGTGTGGGTGGGTGTTGTAGAGGCTTCTCAAGTTACATGCCTTGTCTTTCAGATCAATCTTTGCACCATGTGAAAGCAGAATTTCAGCTATTTTCAACCAACCCTTGCTAGCAGCATAATGAAGAGCAGTACGACCACCATCATTCTTCAAATTAACGTCAGCCCCTGTGAATTAGCACTTTCATTTCAGTCTAGCAGTAGAAATTGCTGTTATTTAGAGGAGATGATAGCAGTTCTGATGGACCAAATCCTAAATTGCTTCTTTGACAAGAAAAATGGATTCCTAAACAACATTGCTAATAAACACAAATGAGTCGTTGCCCTAATATGGCCCAAGCATCTCGCATAAAAGAGCTAGTTTTTGGGCCACCACATTGAGGTGAAAGACAATAGGTACGTATACCAACGTAGACACCAACAACAAAAGATTCACCTGTTAAAAATAATCTATTCATAAAATTCTTACATAACTTTTGCCTACAATAAAGAGAACCTCTCAAAACACCTCCTACGATCTAAAAAAGGATTAAGAGAAATAATGTGCTAGCTGCATCTACATCTTAAGAGATAAAGTCTCATTACCATTAATAAGGTAGCCAACCCTAGATTCTCATAAGCCACCAAGTCAAAAATTCCAACACTAGTGATGTAAGCAACCCATCTTTCATATTTGCACATTTTTCCTATCATTTAACATATGCTTCCACTGGATTGGCGAAATCTAATCCCAATGGCAATGATACCACCAACAAGCTTGGACATTTTTTCTAAATGATCAAAGGCAAGCTTCAAACAACCAATGTTTCCAAAGGCTAAGTTAAGGTTCACCTTGAGGCTAGGATATCGAAAAATGCCTATGCCAATCCATAAAGCATTCATACAAGGGAAGCCTTTTTTGCATTTTAACACGTTTGATATGAGGTGAACACTTCTTAAGAATAGCTTGGCCTATAGATCTGCACACCCTTACGATCTCTTTCTACATATCAGTCTTTTACTCAAAGTGAAAGAGAGTACCTATTTAATAGCTTGTACAAATGAAGCCTGTCGTCTGCAAGAGAGAAGTCACCAAACTCATCATCGACACAATATGGGACTATGTTTCCTACTACAAGATTGATGTACTAACTGGAGGTGACATAAAGACATGACTTTAACTTGGTAAGAGTGTCTGAGATTTAACTGCATACTTAAGATAAAAAATACATTCTGTTGGAAAGTGCCTTGAATTTGGAGAAGGAAAGTATTTGGGTGGTAACTGGTATTACCGACAGTGGTGCCTTGTAATCTCTCTTGATCATAGTGAAAGAAATCTCTCTCCTCCCGTGGACGTACGTTTAAACTATTGCTTATTCAGAACCACGTAAATCTCTGTGTCTTTCCGTTTTCTTGTTGATTATTTCTTCTTTTTTATCGTATTTGTCGTAACACCTTGTAGATGATACTGCTAGCGGTGTTAATACTAAACTAGAAATTTGGCGGGAGGCACTAGAGTCTAAGGGCTTTCGGATAAGTAGGAGTAAAACTGAGTATATGGTTTGCAAGTTTAGTGATACCAAAAGTGCGTACGAAGAAAAAGTGGTGATTCAAGACCAGGAGATACCAAAGAGTGACCGTTTTAAGTATTTAGGCTCTATTATTAGTCAAGATGGAGAGATTACGGATGATGTGACCCATAGGATCCAAGTGGGGTGGCTCAAGTGGAGAAGTGCTAATGGTGTACTGTGCGACAAGAGGGTACCCACAAAGTTGAAGGGAAAATTCTATAGAACTGCTATAAGACCAGCGATGCTTTACGGGACAGAATGCTGGCCTCTGAAGAAACAACAGGTGACCAAGATGAGTGTAGCGGAAATGAGAATGTTGAGGGGATGTGTGGTAAGACTAGACGAGATAGGATTAGAAACGAAACAGTCCGCGAGATGGTAGGCGTAGCACCTATAGACGAGAAGTTGAGGGAAAATAGGCTTAGGTGGTTTGGGCATATCTATCGTAGACCTACGGATGCAATAGTTAAGAGAGCGGATAGGATAGCTTTGCATAGCAATGCTCCGGGGAGGGGAAGACCCAAATTGACATTAGATGCGGTAGTGCGCAAGGATTTAAGTCTACTAGGGCTAAGTGAGCAAACAGCTCTTGATAGAACTCTTTGGAGGAAAAGGATTCATGTAGCCGACCCCAATTGATTTGGGACATAAGGCTCAGTTTGGTTTGGTTGGTTTGGTTTGTCGTAACACATTCTAAGGTTTTCAGGAGCTTCTGTAACTTTTACTTAGCATTGGTATCGACCTTTTTTAACTTCTAAATAATTTTACATGTTTATAGAGATTAAAATTGAAAATAGAGAAAATTACACATTAAACCCTAGGGTTTGACACATTCCCCAAATTAAACCCTATGTTTTTAATTTTTTCAACTTAAACCCTATTCTTCTTGGCAAAGCATAATATCAACCATCTGTTAATCTACAATAGCACCCCAGCGAGAAAGCCCAGCACGAAACCCTGGAACAAAATATAATTATAATCGTTCCTGCCTCAACACCTTGATGTATACAGCTCACCTGATGAGGGGAAAAACGCCTCGCATTACGCAAAACAATAAAAGCAACTAATAGTCTTGAGACTCTTGACACTTGACAGATCCATGAAATTCCTCACCTCGGTTAACCAAAATTTCCACAATTTCTACATTCCCAATGCTAGCCGCAGAATGAAGTGGTACCCACCCCTCCTCATCCGCACTGTTAATACCACTTACTGATGGATCCGCAGCAGATAGTATCTTCACCACCTAACATTCATTCAAAGACATGAAAAATAAGAAATGCATCCCGTTCACAAATTCAAAGATCAAAAACTACAATTGCACGTCAGCAAGACAGTCAGATGACAATGCTGCTGAAGTATCAAAATTTCCAACAAAACAAATTCCAAAAACAACTTAAAAATGTGTATCATGTGTTAATAAAAAATAGATTATCCATTTACTTGATCAATCAAATGTTCCTAAGGCTCCAATTGGATACATGCGAATTCCGAATGAAGGGATTTCATTTCGCTTATTCATTGAGAATAACATAAACTTAGGCTGGATAGTTTGTATATGGATTGCAACACTACGCTAGGGAGTTCTATCATGATAGATTTGAAATGAGTGTTCAACAGGAGAAATTTGAATATCTTCTATACTAATTCCTATGTAGCACATCCATCTATCCATCTATCACGATAGAACTAAATATCTTCATAACTAAACCTCTTACATAGTTGATGAACTAAATATCTTCATTAACTAAATCCATCTATCCAAACAGAACCTTTTCTTAATCGGAATAGAGAGGAAATGACTTCGAAGATAGAGAAAAAGGCGCGCGGGGGAGGGGGAGGGGGTTTGAAACCTCGGAGCTCGCTGAAGAAGCGGCGACATGGAGAAGGGAGCGGCAGTCTTCGTTCCTGAGAGAGAGGGATTTGAGAAGCTGTTCGTGTGAGAGAGCTTCAAAGATCGAAGAGTCGCCTTTCTCGGCTGCTTTGAAGAGATCTTCTTCCTTGATTGGTTGTAGTTCGGCTTCTTGATTTGTATGATCGATTTCCATGTCCATTGAGAGAGTTGCGTGGGCGCTTGCAGTTGCAGGATCTGGGTTTAGTCCCGAGTGATTCGAACTTCGGCCCTTCGAGAATAATTACTATTTAGGAGATTCGAGCATCGATATACAAAGATTGAGATAGAGAGGAGCCATTTTACCCAGTAAAATAGACAAAAAAAATATATAATATTTATTTTGTCTAAAACATTTTTATATATATATTTCAACACTACTAGGTATTTTATCTAATCAAATTATGTAGAAAGATAAATCAATATATGTTTGATGAATTAGTTGATGATGTGACACTTTTTAATCAATTAATGAAATTTACTTAGTCTCTAATGATTAGTTAAATATAGTTAGTCAAAATGCAAATAGGTAAAAGGTCTAGTAATTTGAGAGCAAGTGCAACGGTCACTAGGTATTATTCCTACACAGTAGTGCATAATTTTAGTTTAACTAAACATTATTTTTTCAAAACTCCATCAAAATTTTCTATTTTATCTATTCCTTCTTAAAATACTATTTTTTTCATTATAGTAATCAATAAAGTAAAGGCTACCTTGGCTAGTATATTTTCAAGAGAGATCTTATCTAGTGTAAGGAAAAATCCTTTTAATTGTAGGTACTTTAGCCCAAGACTTCTCAAACTAGATGGACACAATCAAATGTTTTTAACCGATCGTGGAAAAAGAAAAGAAAATTATTGACTGTAGAACCAAATTTGAGGTATATTTACCAACAATTGGATGAGTATAATTTAACAGGCTAATCTCTTAGAGGTTGGCTGGGTGTTTAAGAGACTTTATTTTTTGACCAAATCCAGGAACACAAGAAATAGAGCTGCAATAAGTTATTTGGTGAAATTTCACATGAACTTGTGAATAAGTCTCAATACTGGATTTGTATGTTTGAATGAAACCAAATTAGGATTGTAATTATGTAGATGTAAGGGGGTTGATTTAGAAAATCGGGACGGAAAGCTAGAGATTCACTATCCAGCCGAAATGGTGCTTCTCTCAGTATGTGTACCTGTGATCTGCAAAAGAATAATCTGTCAAAGAGTCCTCTGCCGCTGTGGCAGGAGAACACTCCGATGATTAAGTCAGGCACAATCTCACAGGGAAAAAGTTAACTGTAAGCTGATATTCTCTATCAGCGAATGAAAACTCTGGAGTATTTTTGCGTACCTCAAATCCGTCATCTGAGGGTGTATTTATAGATTTCCCTGGTGCCCTAACTCTTATCTGGACTTTCTTGGGCCCCAATCCTCTTTGGGCCTTCAGTCATGCCCTAATTCTCTTAGGGCTCCACTCTGGCGGAGTGTCCTCTGATGGGACGTGGGAGTCACATCCGTAACTGAATCCTGACAAGATCTCACAGGGTCCCACCCCATCCATGATTCTGTTTCCTTTTTGGAAATACGGTTATCAGTCGCTTTCTCGGGCTGCCCGTAATCCTGACCGCCTTTCTCAGGTCGGCAATACTTGAGTCCGCCTTTCTCAGGTCGGCATCCTCCGTACTTGATTCTGTTACCCAAATATGAGCATGATCGGCACTTCTCATGTCGGTCACTACCACACGTGATCGGCACGTGCCTCTGGAAATGTAATTCGGTCTCGGCCGAATTCTGGAATAAACCTGGGGAGTAAAAGGTATTTTCTCAATTACATTTTACCCCCGTCAATTGCCCCCTAGCTTCGGCTGCTTTGAACCGTCTTGGCGAAGTAGTCGAGGCTATGTACTGCACTCATGGCGTCCTTCATTATTCTTGATCGGACGGCTTCTGAACCGTCATGCGTGAGCCTCTGGCGTCGCATTCAAGTCTGATGAGGCGTGCAGCTGGCTTTGTGGCTTTCGAGGCCACGCGCCTCCTGCGCGTGCCCCGTACGTGGAGCGTCTTCATTGGGGGAGGCTTAGGGTCTTATCTGTTTGACTTCCCTCCCTATAAATGCTCGATTGTTCTCATTTTTTCACTTTTCTTCTGCAATCTTCCACTGTCTTCACACCAGAGAGAGAGTTCACCCGCTGTCGTAAGTTCCTTTCAACCAGAACCTTAGGTTTTCCTTCTTTTTCTTGACCTTTCATCCCTTTCTGCTTTCTGTAATGGGAATTTTTAGGAATTTAGTTGACACGCCGGAAAAAATGGCAAATTTCCGGCGACGGTACAACATCCCCAACGATGTTGCCGTCGAACTTAATAAGCCGGATACCGCCCGGGATGGGAACGATCCTGACATCCTTCACGTCCCATTGATGGCGGTTCTTGAGGGCGGAGTTCGGTTTCCACTCAATCGCCTTCTCCGTGAAGTGCTTTGTTGGTACCGGCTCCATCCGATGCAGATTTCCATCAATACATATAGGATCATCCATAGCATTGTAGAACTGAATAGACTGAACCAAACCGACATAGGACTTCGGGAGATCCGATTTAGCTATGATATGGTCAGGAAAGGCCCCAATTCCTACTACTTGAAGAACAGACCCAATGAGGAGAGAATGGTTACTTATCTGACGGACTCCAGCCGAGGTAACGACGATGATTTCCTCATCGTTGCTGGCAACTGGGAGATTGGCCGAGATGAGCCTGAAAAACCCAAGTTCCATATCCCGACCCGGTTTGGAGTCATCCGTTAGTACCCCAACCTTGTCTTTCAATTCCATGTCTTTTTCCTTCTGATGCCGAACATATTTTGATACTGACTGTTTTTCCCGTCTTATCATGCAGCCACCAACGCCAATAAGTTCCGAAACAGGCAGGCGGTAAAGCTTGACGAGATAAGGAAGGTCGCCCGATACACAGGATCCTTCGGCAGCAGCTGGGCCCGATCACCCGAAGTGCTTCTCGGATACATTGGGAGCTACCGGGGATACAGCAAAAAATCCATCCCGGACGCCGACGTCGCTGGTGCCGATCTTCAGGACTTCATTCCGCCTTCCGAGGCTCGGCTATTGGAACCGGTGACGGTAGCTGACGTCGGGAACTTTCCGATCTCGTTTGACTCCGCCCAAAGCTCTTTCGATTCGCCTTGTAACTGGGACTCAAGAGACGACCAGGAAGTCGACCAAATTCCCGACCCAATGGCACGAGATCCCAATATTCCGAATTTGCGCGAAATGATTCGGGAACAGAAGAAGAAAAACCCTCAGGTAGGCCCGAGCTCGCAGAGGATGCCGCCGACCTCAGCGTCTGGCGAGGCTTCAGATGATGTTCCGCTGATTCTGAAGCGGAAAACAAGGGACCCTCCTCAGGAAGTTCCAGCTGCAACGAACTTGCCGAAGAAGAGCAAGACGGCCGAGAAGGCAAAAGCTGTTGAGGGGGCTGCCCCATGGCGCCCTTCCTTGCTGGTAAATGGGACTGATCCCATCACTGTCGCCGACACGGCACAAGATCTTGCCGTCACGCAAACCCTGACGGGTGCGTTGATGTTACCAAAAGATATCGAGCCTTACGCAGGCACCGATCTCCCGACTTTGATGCGTTCTGTGATGGCTCACGAAGTTTTCGTAAGTATTTTGTCTTGGCTGTTCTTCTGTTGCCTTTACTTGCGATTTCATATCTGCCTTCTGACTTCCCGATCTTGTTACAGGCTGCGCAAAAATCTATGCTGTGTCTGAGCCGCTTCCAGGATTTGGAGACTCGGTACGCTACTATGGAGTCGGAGCTGAAGAATGCCAATGCCTTGTGCTTCAGACTTCAAGAGAGAGTGGCCTCTAACCGGCAGAAGGTTAAGGACGCCGATCTCAAGCTTAGAGATGCTCAGTCCCGGCTCGACACAGAGAAGATGAGGTCTTCCCAATTGGAGGATCGGATAACCGATCTTCAAAATCGGCATGCAGCCGAGCTGAAGACTTCTTACTCCAGGGGCATGATGGATGCTGCAGCCGACTTCTTGGCGAACCAGTTGCCCGAGCTCCAGGCCGATCTCGTCAAGAAATGCTGGAAAGCTGCCCTGGAAGCCGCCCTAGTTCCGGCTGATTCTTCTGTGTACTCCAGGGTTCCGTCTGTTACCCAACTGGAGGTTATGGTGCCCGAAACCGAAGAAGAGGGCCAGGCTGCAGCTGGTGAAGGAGAGGCGGGCCAGATTGCCATTGCTGGTGTCCCTGCTGCTCAACCTCAGTCTGCCGATGAGGACGTAGTTATAGTTCAGGCTGCCGATGTTGCGCCTTAGGATTTTGTTTATTTCTTTCTTTTCTGTAACTCGAGTTTTTGCAACTCATATGTAACCCGACTTCAAGAATTAAATGAAATTGTTATGACTCCTTTTGTCTCTATCTGTTCTACATACCTTTCTCAAGTAGTGAATTATCTAAATCAATTTCAGACTTCAAATGATGAGTCTTCTCAACCTTTTCTTAACTTTGTTCGGGTATTCTAACTTTCCTCAAGTGTCGAATTGGCTCTGACTTTTCTCAAGTCGTATTGGCTGTTTAACCTGTAGTTAGGCTTAAACACATACCTTTCTCAAGTATGTTCTGGAGTCCAAACTTTTCTCAAGTGTTGAACTGACTCTGACCTTTCTCAAGTCATGTTGGCTGTTTAACCTGTAGTTAGGCTTAAACACATACCTTTCTCAAGCATGTTCTGGAGTCCAAACTTTTCTCAAGTGTTGAACTGGCTCTGACCTTTCTCAAGTCATGTTGGCTGTTTAACCTGTAGTTAGGCTTAAACACATACCTTTCTCAAGCATGTTCTGGAGTCCAAACTTTTCTCAAGTGTTGAACTGGCTCTGGCTTTTCTCAAGCCATGTTCGGCATGATTGCATACTTTTCTCAAGCGTTGAATCTTCTCAGACTTTTCTCAAGTCTGTTCGGCATGTTTGCACACTTTTCTCAAGTCTTTTCGGCATGATTTCACACTTTTCTCAAGCGTTGAATCTTCTCAGACTTTTCTCAAGTCTGTTCGGCATGTTTGCACACTTTTCTCAAGCGTTGAATCTTCTCAGACTTTTCTCAAGTCTGTTCGGCATGGTTTCACACTTTTCTCGAGCGTTGAATCTTCTCGGACTTTTCTTAAGTCTGTTCGGCTACGTTCCCCTTGCCCCCTAGCTTCGGTTACTTGGAACCGACGTGGCAGAGTAACCGACGCTATAAAGCATATTCATGATGACCTTTGTGTCGATATTGGGGATTCTCATCCGTGTCTGGCACGTTTTGGGGGCGTGCTCTGTCCACCATAAATGCGACGTGACCGTTGGTTTGTACCTCTTTAAAGTCCGACGCGCCTTTTCTGCGCGTGTTTTGACATGGCGCTTCAGTATCTCAAACGCGCTGCACCGATTGGTCCAGGAGTAATGGATCCGACGGTTGGGGTTTATCGCGTGTGACGATTCGGATGTATCCACACAGAAGCCTATAAATCCCAAACTTTGTCTTCTTCATTTCTTTCTTTGCTACTGTCCTTCCCCCATACTCTGTAAGTCTGCCTCCTGTGTCTTCGTTTTTCTTTTCTTCATTTCTCATTCCTGCTTCCTCCTCACTCATTCTCTGAGTATGGGGATTTTTAGGAAACACTTCGCCTCTCCGGCGCGGATAGCAGAGTTTCGTAGGCATTACCAGATTCCAGACGATGTGTACGTAGAGATTAACAAACCCGAGACTCATCCTGAGATTCGGGATGAGGACTCCATCCACATCCCCCTTATGGCTGTCATTGAGGGTGGGGTTAGGTTCCCCCTCCACCCTTTACTGCGTAGGGTTCTGTCGTGGTATCGGCTGAATCCTATGCAGATATCCATAAACTCGTACCGTATAGTCATGGGCATAGTTCGTTTGAACGAACTACTCCAAACGAACTTAGATATTTGGGACATAAACTATAATTACGATATGGTCTATAAAAAAGATGATAGATGGTATCTGAAGTCCCGTAGAGGCCGAGAGAAGATAGTAACGAATCTCCCTGACTCGAATAGGGGGAACGACGACGACTTCCTCATCGTCTCGGGAAACTGGGAATTTTCTGCCGACGAGCCCGAGCACAAGAGGCTCCCTGTTCCCCGCAAATTCGGGAAACCCCGTTAGTCACCCATTCTCCTCTGTTTTTATTTCTTCAGTATTGCCGATCTATAGCTTCTGACTGTCTGTTTACTCATTTGCAGCTTCAAACGCCAATCGCGGTCGGACTTCGCAGGCTACACATCCAGAAGATCTGAAAAAAGTTCTTCAGTACAAAGGCGTTGAAGGCCAAGCCGAACCGAGAGCCGCCGAAGTACTGCTTCGATATAACCCGTCTTACAAGGGTTATATCAAGGAGAAGAAGTACGTTGCCGAGGTGGTGGCAGAGACGTCCTTGGTTGCTGTCCCCGAAGGTGTTCCCTTGCCGTATCTCCGGGAGTCCAGCCGAGTCACGGTTGCTGCTGTGGCCGAATCATCCTCATCCTCATCCTCATCCTCATCCTCATCCTCATCCTCATCTTCTTCTGAAAGGACGCATTCTCCGCTTCGGATTACCCTGGGAGCCGAGGAAGAGAAGGATACAGAAGCCGAAGTCATGTCTGCAAATCCCGACATGCCGAGCCTGAAGGACATGATAAGGCTGAGGAAAACTGCTGCTGCGTCGGAAAAGAAGATTTCTGGGGTCGTGCCGACTCCCACCGAGACAAAGAAGGTGCCGATTCCCCTGCAGGCGAAGAAACCTTCTGGGATCGTCCTGGCTAAGAGGAAGCCAGACGAGGGTGAGAAGCTGCCGAGTCTCCCTCCCTCCGATGCCGAAACCGCCAATGCCGACCGGAAGAGGCGGAAACTGGTGAAGGCACACCAGGCTGGTCCCTCCGAGGAGAGGGGCAAATCAAAGGTTCCCGAGAAAGCCGGGACCTGGCCTCCTCCTTTGCTGATAAATGGTACGACCCCTATCACGGCCGCTGACACGGTCCGGGATCTGGGAACTACCATGGCTCTGGCCGAAGCCCTGATGCTGCCGAAGGACATAGAGCCTTACGCCGACGAGGAAGACCATGCCGTGCTTCGGCTGACGATCGCGCACAATATTTTCGTAAGTTTCTTATCTCGGTAATAAAGTCTGCAAATTCCTTTGTGCTTGTTATAACTCTGATGTTAATGCTGCAGGCGATCCAGAAATCCATGCTTGGCATGAAGAAGGCTCAGGATCGGGCAGAAAAACTTGACAAGGCTGAGGCCGAAGTGAGGGAGTTCAAACTGAAGTTCTCCACTGCTCAGGATCAGGCCGACAATTCCAAGAAGGAGGCCCGAGAGATGGCCAAACAGGCTAAATCCTCGGAGTATTTCCTATCTGAAGAGAGGAAGAAGACTGCCGATCTTGTAGCCGAACTCACTGCCATCAAGGCTAAGCATGCCGAAGAGATGGCAGAGGAGAAGAAGAGGGCCACCGATCTCGCGGCAAAGCATGCCGAAGAACTGGCCGAGGAGGCAAAGGAGGCTCGTAAGCTCGGGATGAAAGAAGCTGCTGAGGACATCCTCAACAATCAGATCCCCGAGCTGCAGGAGGAGTTCCTGGCGTTGGGTTGGAAAGCCGCGCTGAGGGCTTGCAACGTGGCTGCCGACTCGCCCCTTTTCAAGGAGATTCCCCACTCCTCTGATCTTCCTGACGAAGAAGAGCCTCTCCCCGAGACCGAGACCGATGGAGCCGACCTTACCGTCGAGGACTATGAAGTCGATGTTGTCGGGGGGGACCCTGCTGCTGAAGAGGGCCGAGCTCAAGATGACCAAGTGGAGATCGTCTGAAGGATTTTCACATTTTCTCTCTGTTTTTCTTTAAGTCTTTTTATGTCCATTCCTGTACTTTCCTTCTGTAATCCATATGAATGAATACAATTTGGACTTCTTCTCGGCAATTCTCGTCTTAATGCAAATGTGAACTCTTCCCTTTGAATATGAACTTTTATTGTGTTTGTTTGGTAATTCAGAACTTTTCTCAAGTATTGAATTTTTCTCAGGTATTGAGCCGAACAAATTTTTCTCAAGTATGTTCGGCTACGTATCCTGTACTTAGGCCCAAACATGTTTTTCTCAAACACGCTGGATGCTCGTACTTTTCTCAAGCGCGGGGCCGATCAAACTTTTCTCAAGTCTGTTCGGCTGAACACATACCTTTCTCAAGTATGTCCGAAAGTTCAAACTTTTCTCAAGTGTTGAACGTCAGTATCTAGGATAACACAGAACTAAATTCGCTGAATATCTGATTCGAGCATTGAAACTAGAACTTTTCATTCACTGAAAAAATAATACAAGTGTTGAAATAAAGAAATTACTGATAAAACTTCTTAAGGTTGGAGACATTCCAAGTCCTTGGTATTTCTTTATCCCCCAGATCTTGCAATTTGTAGGCACCCTTCCCGAGTCGGCCAATAACCCTGTATGGACCCTCCCAATTGGCCCCGAGCTTGCCATCAGTTGGATCTTTTGTGTTTCCCATGACCTTACGAAGGACTAGGTCGCCGAGATTGAATTCCCTCTGATGGACTTTCTTGTTGTATGTTCTTGACAGAGTTGATTGATAGGCGGCAAGTCTGATCATGGCCCTATCTCGTTTTTCCTCGGCAAAATCGAGCTCTATTGCCAATGCTTGATCATTGCCACCTTGCTCCATTACTTCTGTTCGGAGAGTCGGGATGCCGACCTCAAGAGGAATGACAGCCTCAGTGCCATAAGCAAGCGAATATGGAGTAACACCTGTAGATCGGCGAGGAGTGGTCCTGTATGCCCATAAAACGAGTGGCAATTCTTCTACCCACTTTCCCTTGGCTTTCTCTAGTCGTTTTTTCATTCCTCCCAATATCGTCTTGTTTGAAGCTTCGGCCTGCCCATTGCATTGTGGGTACGCCACCGAGGCGTAATAGTTTTTGATCTGATATTGTGAGCAGAAAGCTTTGAACTTGTCTTGGAACTGGGTTCCGTTGTCTGAGACGATGGCATAGGGGATGCCGAACCTGGTGATTATGTTTTGCCATACGAATCGCTCGACATTCTTCTCGGTGATTTTAGCCAGTGGTTCGGCCTCTATCCATTTGGTAAAGTAATCTGTGGCAACCAACAGATACTTCCTCTCCCCAGTTGCTTTGGGTAGCGGGCCGACGATATCCATTCCCCATTGAGCAAAGGGCCATGGACTGGTGAGTGGTGCCAGATCGGCTGCGGGTTGATGTGAGATCGGGGCGAATTTCTGGCATTTTTCGCACACTTGGACATATTTCTTTGCGTCCTCTTGCATATATGGCCACCAATATCCCTGTGATATAGCACGATGGGCTATGGACCTGCCCCCAGCGTGACTCCCACATACCCCCTCATGAATCTCATACAGGAATTTCTGAACCAGAGTTGGGTGTACGCATTTTAAATAGGGACCGGTGTAAGACTTACGATATAGTTCCTGCTTCGGTGATAGCCAGAAACGTGTTGCTTTGATACGCAGCTTGTGGGCTTCTTTTTTGTCTTCGGGGACGGTTCCCCCAGTGAGGTAGGAGACGATGGGATCCATCCAACTTGGGCCGAGATCGATTTCCAAAGCCTTCTCGGCAATGGGGACGTCGATGCTCGGGTACTCGATGGAATCCACGTATATGGTCCTGAATTTGTCTCTGGGTATCGCCGAAGCCAAACATGCCAAGGCGTCTGCGTGGTCGTTCTGTCTTGAGCTGATGTGCGTCATCACCGTTTTCTTGAACTTTGATAACTCCGCTTTAGCCCTCTCTGCATAGGCGGCCATCCTTTCATCTCGGGTGGCATATTCACCACTGAGCTGGTTGAGAACCAGTTGTGAATCACAGAAGACTTCCACATGCTCTGCCCCCAGATTGTGTGCGCATTTAAGTCCGAGTATCAATGCCTCATACTCGGCGACATTGTTGGAGGCGCTAAAATTCAATCGGAAGGACTGCTCAAAATAACACCCATCTGGTTCTTCTATCACGATGCCGACCCCAGATCCCCTTGAACACGATGACCCATCGACATACAACCTCCAGTAAGGCGTTTGATCGGGAACTATTTCCCCTTGTTCGGGCATTTCCTCCTCTGAGATTGAGGCGACGATTTCCTCTGGTTCGTGGGAGAATTCCGCAACAAAATCTGCCAGGACCTGTCCCTTTATTGCTGTCCTCGGGAGGAAATTGATGTCATACTCCCCGAGCTCCACGGACCAGGTTGCCACCCTTCCCGACAGTTCCGCTCTTCTCAAGACAGTGCTGATGGGATGTTTGGTCGGCACTTCTATCGTATGTGCGAGGAAATAGTGCTGCAACTTTCTAGACGCCACCACAAGGGATAGGATCAGTTTCTCCAAGGGGAGATACCTTGTCTCCGAATCCAGGAGTGTCTTGCTCACATAATAGACCGGCGTCTGCTCACCATCTTTGTTTTTTAATAGAACCGCACTGACCGCATGCTCGGATACGACCAGATAAAGTGTCAACACATCTCCCTTCTCGGGAGTTATGATTAGCGGGGGGTTCGCCAAGTAGTTCTTCATTTCTTGGAAAGCCTTTTCGCATTCTTCCCCCCATGCATACTTGGACTGTTTTCTCAACAGCTGGAAGAATGGCCGACATCGATCGGAAGATCGGCTGATAAACCTGTTGAGGGCTGCCACCATCCCGGTTAGTCTTTGAACTTCTTTCACAGTCCGGGGACTCTGTAAATTCTGCAAGGCGACAATCTGATCGGGATTAGCTTCTATCCCCCTCCGTGTAACCAGATGCCCCAAAAACTTCCCCGAGCTGACCCCGAAGGCGCACTTCGATGCGTTGAGCTTGAGCTGGTATTTTCTCAATACCTGGAATGTTTTGCCGAGGTCGCTTATGTGGGATTCCGCCTCCTCGGTTTTGATCACCATGTCATCGATGTAGACCTCCATGCTCTTCCCGAGCAACTCTTTGAACATGAGGGTTGCCAAACGCTGATAAGTTGCCCCTGCATTTCTTAAGCCGAATGGCATCACTTTATAGCAGAAGAGTCCGCGGGGAGTGATGAAGGACGTTTTCTCTTGGTCCGGCGCGTGCATAGCTATCTGGTGATATCCCCGATATGCATCCAGGAAACTCATTCGCCGATACCCCGCTGTGGCATCCACCAGCTGATCTATCTTGGGCAGTGGAAAACTGTCTTTGGGGCAGGCTTTGTTGAGGCTGGTGAAATCCACGCAAACCCTCCACTTGCCATTCTTTTTCTTGACCACCACGGTGTTGGATAACCACTCGGGGTAATGCACCTCCCTGATGGCGTCGGCCTCCAGCAGCCGATCTACTTCCTCTGTTACGGCATCCACATGTTGGATTGCCGGTCTTCTTCTTTTTTGCATCACCGGTTTGTGGGCAGGATCCACGTTCAGATGATGGCATATGATGTCTGGGCTCACCCCAGGCATCTCCTGTGGCGTCCAAGCGAACACATCTATATGCTCCTTGAGAAATGCGACCAGGGCCTCCTCATCCCGCTCTGATAGTTCTGCCCCGATCAAAAAATACCGCTCTAGATCTGTCTCGTGAGCCGGTACCTGCTTCAGTTCTTCCACAACGCGATCGGCCGGGTTGCGCCCGATATCCTCTATCGTTGGCCGATCTGGGACTTCGATGGACTTCACATGTTCGGCCTTAGGTTTGTGCTTGATGGATGTGACATAGCAGCTTCTCGCCGTTGTCTGATTTCCCCGAACACATTCAATCCCCTTCTTCCCCGGGAACTTTAGCATCTGATGGTAGGTGGAAGGAATTGCCCCCAACCTGTGGAGCCAAGTTCTCCCCATGATGGCGTTGTAAGCAGACGGTACGTCCACCACCAAGAAATCCATATCCAATGTTACTTTTCCTGCTCGGACAGGGATAGTAATGGATCCCAAGGGCCAGACGGCATCGGCACTGAAACCGATGAGCGGTATGTCGGCCTTCTTCAAATCTGCCTTGTCCAGCTGGAGTTTCTTGAAGGCATCGTAGTACAGGATCTCCGTTGAGCTGCCTTGGTCAACCAGGATTCTCTCCGTGTTGAAGGTGCCAAGGAGCAGCGTAATTACCAACGCATCGTTGTGGGGATGTGTTACCCCTTCCAAATCCTTTTCCGAAAAGGAAATGACTGTTTCTTTTTGTGTCTCGGGCTCTTTCCTCTTCTGCCCGAGATGTTGTATGTGATGTTCGTGCCCGTCTCGGCGGCGTTGGAGCCGAACTTCCCTCTCATCCAGAACTGGGGTTGCAGCGTGTATGACGTGCACAGTCCCAGTTACCATCACCTCTTCTTCAGAGGATTCGGCTTCCATCGGCTCCGGTTGAACCACTTGTTGCCTTTGTTCGGCCACAAAACGTCGGAGATGCCCGGCTTCAACTAGTTCCTCTAGGAACTGTTTAAGCGCCTTGCATCTTTCTGTCATATGGTCATTTCTCCGGTGATAGCTGCACCAGTCTATGCTCGGGTCACGCTTCACCATCTCTCCCGACCCAGCTGGCCACTTCCAAAAAGGCTCGTTCTTTAAAGGATAAATCATCCGGTAGATCGGGGTGTTGAAAACCGTGCGTATAGCTTTATACGCCTGAGCTCCCGGCGGCTTTCGCTCCTTTGGTGCTCGTGACACTTCGGCCACCTCAACTCTGGGCCTCTTGGCCTCGGGCACCATCACCGCATTCCGATGCGCCTTTGCTGCTGGCCGCTCTTTGTCCCGGCGGATTTCATCTTCAAACTTGGCGTATTTCTCGACTCTGCTCATCAAGTCGGCAATGGTGCTCGGGGGATCAATGGTGAGAGACTCCCTGAGCCGATCTCGGTAAGATAGTCCCAACCGGAAGGATTCCACGGCATAGGCCTCTGTGCAATCCCCGATCTCATTGTAGGTGGCCCAGTACTTGCTGGCGTACTGCCTGAGATCCTCTTCTGGTCCTTTTCTCAAGGCCAGAAGCGTGTTCACGTATTTCTTCTGTGCTCGGTTAGCCACAAATCTTTTGAGGAACTGATCCGCCAGTTGCCTCCAGCTTGTAATTGATCTCGGCGGCAGAGCCTGAAACCAATTTAGGGCTATCTCTCCCAAACTCAGTGAAAACACCTTGCAGTAGAGGCTGTCTTGGCCCACATAGATCATCATGGAGTTCACGAATCCTTTGATGTGAGTCATCGGATCCGTTCGTCCATTGTAAATTGTGAATTTTGGAGGGACAAACTTTCTGGGTAAGTCCTCCGTTTCTATCTGAACTGACAGTGGCGATACTGCCAGCTGCTGTAGTTCTTTGTGGTTTGCGTCGTCCTCTGGACGGTTGAGTCCCAGCTGCTGATTCAGCCAAGCTCTCATGTCGGTCGGTGGAACCAATGGCGGCAGAGGCTGGTTTGGAAGCTTCTGCTGGGCGTCTGGGGCTGATTCTGCCCTCTGATTCAGCCATTCCCTCATGTCGGGAAGCGGCCGCTCCTGAGGCGGTCCGCCTCTGTGCGATGAAGCCCCCACCTGCCTTTCTCCTCCTCGAGGCCTTTTGCTGGCTTCATGTCGACTGCCCTGCCGAGATGGCCCAGTCTCAGAGCGCTCGTCGTATCTAGATACCGACTGGCGGACTGAATCTCTGTGTTTACGGAGAGTTTGGTTTTCTCTCTCCATGCGTCGTATGTAGCGGCGCATGTCTTCTACTTCTTGATCCCTCCTTCGGATCCGATCGGCATTATCACGTTCTTCGTCTCGGCGGGACCGTTCATGAGTTCGGGATTCTCTCCCTCCCTCATTCCGGGATTGAGTCTGGGATCTGTCCCTGTTTTTTGACCGTTCCGCTTCTCGCGGACGATCTGGGCGTTGCTCCAGATGCAACGGCGTGGGTAACGCAGGGGCTCCCGACGTATTGGCAGATAGCGGGATGGTGGGAAGCATCACCTGTTCTCCAGGTTGCTCCCCTACTATTTTCGGTGGAGGGACCCTCGGAATCTCCCTTCTAGGGCCCTTTGTTTTGTGTGGAACCGGAGGGGGGGACCTTGATCTCCCCTTCACATCACGTTCCTTCCCCTGGTCTTTTCTGGACATTTCAGCCATGAATCTTTAACTTTCCCACAGACGGCGCCAATTGTAAGGGGGTTGATTTAGAAAATCGGGACGGAAAGCTAGAGATTCACTATCCAGCCGAAATGGTGCTTCTCTCAGTATGTGTACCTGTGATCTGCAAAAGAATAATCTGTCAAAGAGTCCTCTGCCGCTGTGGCAGGAGAACACTCCGATGATTAAGTCAGGCACAATCTCACAGGGAAAAAGTTAACTGTAAGCTGATATTCTCTATCAGCGAATGAAAACTCTGGAGTATTTTTGCGTACCTCAAATCCGTCATCTGAGGGTGTATTTATAGATTTCCCTGGTGCCCTAACTCTTATCTGGACTTTCTTGGGCCCCAATCCTCTTTGGGCCTTCAGTCATGCCCTAATTCTCTTAGGGCTCCACTCTGGCGGAGTGTCCTCTGATGGGACGTGGGAGTCACATCCGTAACTGAATCCTGACAAGATCTCACAGGGTCCCACCCCATCCATGATTCTGTTTCCTTTTTGGAAATACGGTTATCAGTCGCTTTCTCGGGCTGCCCGTAATCCTGACCGCCTTTCTCAGGTCGGCAATACTTGAGTCCGCCTTTCTCAGGTCGGCATCCTCCGTACTTGATTCTGTTACCCAAATATGAGCATGATCGGCACTTCTCATGTCGGTCACTACCACACGTGATCGGCACGTGCCTCTGGAAATGTAATTCGGTCTCGGCCGAATTCTGGAATAAACCTGGGGAGTAAAAGGTATTTTCTCAATTACATTTTACCCCCGTCAGTAGAGATGAATAAAAGGTTGACAAAACAAAAATCAAGCTCTCATTTTACAGTCATAATTGAGTTGTTATACATGTGATTTAACCAACCTTATGAGTGTGCAGGAGCCTTGTTAACCAACCTTATGAGTGTGCAGGAGCCTTTAACAATGTCATTTTGTTTTCTTTAGTTGTAATACATGTGATTGTTAACCGCATTTTTACATTCCGAATCAATTAGATTACACCAATTATGAGCATTGCAATTAAATCCATTGCCAAAACCCTAGAACTTCAAGTTGTTATACATGTTGTTTCCTATAGCTGTTATTTTCAACAATTGTCACTCAGTAATTTTATCAAACACTTGGTGAGTTATTTTTTCCAACAATTCTCCCTTTGCCATATATGTTCATTGCAATGCCCAAGCGGGCCAATGTCAATCACATACTTGTTGTAATATCAAACACACAAAAATGCAACAAAAACAGAGAAATTCATACCTGTTTTTATTAGCAGAAAGATCTTCAAAATAGACAGAACGGTAGAAATGAGAAATAGCACTGAGATAGATGAAGGAGATAGCACGGGAGAAAGGAAAAGACGGGGTAGGAAGCGCGGGAGAAGAAATTGATAAAATAAACATTCCTGTTGAACAATTCTTCGCTAGGAGAAGTAAAAAACTATAGCTGGCGATAGTTTGGCAATAGGTATAGAGAATCTGATGGAGGTGTTTTTTCTTCCTTTTGTTAGCTATAATAGCTATAAGGGTTCTTTTAGCTAAGTTGGTGCACTTGCTCTAACTAGTCTCTTGGACTTATAAAAAGTGTGTTTGACTAAAGATTTTGATCTAACAAACATCAAACAGAGAACCAGTTAGAGATGCTCTTACATTAACCTAATTACTTTTAAATTAATTCGGAAAAGAAAATCAGTTGCTTTTTTACTTCCTGATAATATAGAAATAATTAAGTAGTTTAAAGCATAAATTCAAGACCAAACAAATAAGGGGTTTCAAATTCATCTTCTCCTCATAACGGATTCAAAGATGTTGTAGTGCAGCAAAACGACATAATTTACCTCTATTTAAAACTATTAAAGCTTAATAAACTTTACATTAATTTAAAAAGTCTTTAAGTAGCTTTAAATTTTGACTAAACTAAGTGGTTTTGATACACTACAGTGGTGTGGTGTAGTGTACCCTTGCACTACAGCATCCCTCCCTCAACCACCCCAACACCGTTTGCAAAATAATTTACGGTTACTATTTGAATTTATCTATACTAGGGTTATATGTAATATTACGTGAGGATATTTAGAGATCACCAATTAGCGTAAGGTATCACTACTTAGCATGAGTTGTCTTAGTAGTACAAATTCGTCTTGAATGCACGAATCGTCTAATATCATAATGGTTTTATGGGGTATAACATATCCAATGGATTATCGCAAATTCATGAAAATCGTTGTACGAAGGTGTTTGAGTTTTGGGATCCAAACACGTAAAATGATAGAAAATATTACTACAATTTAGGAATGAAATTAATACTTGAAAGAAAATCATACAATTTGATTCGAATAAAAAAAAATCATAAACTATCCGCAAGTAATATTCATCATTCTTGTACTAGATTTTCAATTTTGTAGCCTCCTTCTTCATCACTCTTTTCACAGTCTCAGACCCTTTGAGATTTGATGGAGATTCTTTCTCAATATCTTTGGGCACCTTAGGTCTAGTCTCTAACCCTCAGAGTAACGATGACTTTCGCTTGCTCATGCATGTGCAAATCATTAATGTGGTGCATGCCTTTTGGATTGGTCATGGGCTAACTAGGCAACTTGTCTTACTTTCTACAGTATAGAGTGTTAGCTATTTGATCTATTTGGGTCTCTAGCTCCGCAATCGTATTGTGAGTCGAAATGAAGCAATTTAGAGTTAGCCTTAAACTCCGCCATAGCTTGCAACATTTTCTCCTTGAAAGTTACTGTCCTTTGTGAGGACTAAGGAGGAAGCTAGTGATATGTTGTTGTGGAGGGGCTTGATGCTAGGGTGACGGGTGAGAAGTATTGGGCTATCTCGGCCTTGTCATTGGGGCAAAAGATTGTCTTTAGATTGGTGATTGCTAGAAGAAATTTGAGTGATTTTTCCAACTTGAATATGGATTGTTTTCGACAAGTTATTGAATCAATCCTTCCAATTGAGAATTGTTGGTGTTGTCTTCACCTACAGAATTGAGAATTGTTGATGTTGTTCTCACCTACAGAATGCTTACGCAATAGTATGGTGTAATGGGGGATATAGCCTAGTAACTGGGGAGCAACTCAACCAGTGATTTCATATAACCAACTTAGATGCCTTAGATCGATAGCATGCTTCAATGAAAGTAACAATGCTTGACCTTGCACATATCCAAAAAATAAGTGTTAACCACATATAATATATACAAAAAGTTCAATCAAGGAAAAGGCAGGTCGAATACCTACTCGTCCTACCTCCCAAGGCATATGGTATCTTTTATTAGCACTGTTGCCGAACTCAAAGTTCCAACTCACCACAAGGAATTCATGGGCATATTTGTTACAACTCGAGAGACGAGTGATTATCGATTTGTGGCTGGGTCGACAGGCTAGGTGATATCGGTCAGACTTCTTGTTTGAGTTCATTGAATAACATCCGAATTGGTCGTAGAACTAGAAGTCCAATTGGTTGTTTTCGTAAGTTGAATGGTCCCATTATCGTTTGGAAAAAGTTGATGGAGACTTGTTACATCGTGATGTCGAGCTTATACCGACCGAACTTCTTGGTCCAACACCCCCCCTCTTTTTCCTTCTTCTCTTGAGCTAATTTTCAACAAATATCCTCTTCAAGTTGACATGGCCAACTAAAATTTAATGTGGATCAAGAATGAAACAGAGATCTTTAAATTCTAGTGATCGAGGACAATAACCTCAAGTTGAAAATATATGTATAAAAATTATATTTCGTTGTTTAAGTTAAAGGGATTGTCATTAAATTTGAGATTGTTTGGGGACCAAATAAGCAAAGGCAACATATGTAAAAGGTCAAAAAGTAAAAGATTAGATGTAATTCTAAGAATATTGGAAGATCCTATTAAAACTCTAGACTTTGAATGTAATTTACATCATTGTTTCATACACTAGGCAAGGCCAAATATAGGAACTTTGATTTGCTAAGTTGTTGATTAATATATTTCCTCAATCTATTTGGCAACCAAAGTTGTGAGGGTTCGTTTATATATATATTGTCAAAAGAATTAACGGGACTGTAATTTCAATAACCATGGAGAAAATTCTGTAATTTTCGAAAAGTTTTTTCTGTCTATACGACACCGTTGCAGTGCAGCACCCGATTTGAATTCTTCAGACAGTTTTGCGCGGTTGGACGCTGCTTTTGCAGCTGTAGATCTGCTAGTCTCACGAACAGAGGGCGGAGAAGGAGAGAGATTGAGCTCAAGAGATAGAGCTTTTACCATCAAAAGCCCTACTTTCTCTCTCTCTCTCTCTCAAAACCAAATGACATCCCCAATCACCTACCCCGTCGACGACAAAGACCTCGACGACGCCGCCCTCTGGGCCGTCATTGACTCTGCCGCTGCCGCGTCTCTCTCTTCCACCACCAAGTCTCGGAAAGCCCTTGCTCTGAAGTACACCAACCATCACCACCATTCTCCGATCCCCTTTTCCATTCCGAATCCATCGCCACCGCCTACCAAATTCCCCAAAACCCCTAGAAATAACCATTACTCCCCGCCGGAGAATAATTTCCGAGCCCTAAGCGAAGGAGAGGTGGTGGAGGAGCCTTGGGAGGCTCACCACCACCGGCCGCAGAAGATGGCTAGGTCTTGCGGTTCCGAGTTGACCGAGACGAGTCCTCTTGTTATGGTCAAGCACGTGCAGCGAATGCCGACTACACCGACTTATTCGTCTCCCAAAAGCAGCAGATTTGCAGTACCCACTGCTTCAGAGTGTTCGCCGTTGAACTATGGACAGAGTGAGGACAATGAGAACCCGAGGCATAGCTTGTCTGGTCAATTTCCATCCGTCTCACTTTTCAAAGAGTACCAGAATGCAGCCATGGCGGTAAGATATTCATTTTGTTTGGAAATTTAGTATATTTTCCTACTGATCAGTGGTTATTTAGGTAATTATGGGATGTATCTATAAGAAATGAAGGTAAGTATGATGGAAGGATGCTAGTCCTCAGCAGTTGGAGTCATTTACTAATTTCAAGGGTGCTAAGTATTTGTCATGTGCTTGTCTTGTAGAAAATATAAGAAAATAACGGTCCCTTTTGTAATGTCTTGGAAAATTGTGATATGCAAAGTGGAATGATTAGAAACTGAAGTGGCTGTTTTTCGAAAGTGATGGGAAATAAAGTGGATGTTTGGGAAACTTCCATTTTTAGGCAATGCGCCTACTGCTAATACTGGCACATCATTCTGGTGTTGTTTCTGTGTTTGCATTTCGGAAAAGTGTTTTCGTTGTAGCAAAGTAGAATTCTATTGAAAATATACTGTGCTGGTGACTTATGGAATCTCTTGGTTTGCGATTCCCCCAAGGACCTGAATTGTATATGTATTTGTGGATTCAAACTGAACAAAGTCCCTCAATATCAATGTATTGACAGATAAGGTTTATTTCTCAACAATCCAACTCATAAATGCACTGGCAATCTTACATTGATTCTTGCATTCAAGTGCTAATGACTAATTTAAACTTTTGTTGGTTTTTAGAAACTGTGTGTAGGGGCGTAGGTTTCTTTTCCATCCAACATATGTTCTTTCAACTCATTCTTCATCTGACCATATGATGTGATTCTGTCACTTCCAATGGACAGATTCTGGAGAAAAGTGATTACACTATGATTTCTGGGAGCCCTTTTATTAAAAAGACAGGTAAAATTTGATATTCTATTTTGTCTTGCTCTTTTGTCATGTATGTTTGCTGTGTCATGGCCTGTGTAGGTTCTCTACAGGTTGGAGGAAGATATCGTTCTATTTCAATCTCTCCTTTGAAATTAAAGACAAGACCATTGAGTTTGATGACAACCGGAATGTTCTTCGTGCTGAATTTGTGGTTCGAGCTCATATGCAGTATGGTTCTCACTTCCATGATTAAGTATTGGCTTAACAATTTTCTTTCGCAGTTTTTATTTTTTGCCTGGTGCTAATAAATATTTTCTACTTATCCTAGGGGTGGTAGGTTCTCGGATGGGTGGGGCTCGTGTGAGCGGCGTGAGAAGAGATTCTTAAAACCAAATCATGATGTTCCAAGCACAGCTGAAACTAGGGCAAAGAATAAAGCATGTCAGGTTTGTAGGTCGTGTTTTACCTGCTTGTTTATTCCAAAATTTGCCATGTGATGTGTTCAGTTGAGTTACGATTATTTGTCAATAATGTCTTGTTGTTGGACCATGTTGTCCATGTGTATATATACTCATATGGTCTCGTTTATTAATTGGCTGATGTTGGATTACTGAAGCTAAGTCAGTTGCTTATTGCCATAATTTATCTCTTGCCTGCAGGCATGTTTCGTTTTCTTTTTGTTTAGAAACATATTTGCACTTGATGAGCAGAGAATCTGAAATCTATCTTGTACTTTGAGTTACTTGATTATTCCCACCTCCCCTAAAGCCTAAAGGAGTATTGGCCTTGTGCTTTTCTACTGCAATACTGAGATATGAATTACTGTGGCTATTGAAAATTTTGTATGAAAATATGAACTCAAAACTAGTTAAGTGTATTTTTCATTTTACAGTTTCATGACCTTATCTTTTGAATTGGAGATGATGGCCTTTTCATTTGGCTGCTTGGTTTTAGGGAGGCCTGATTCATGTCTTGTAACTTGTCATTTCGACTGGTTACCTAGAGCCAGTGTGTTTGCAGCTTAGCAACAAGTCTTCCAATTTAATGAGTTGAGCATCATGAATGCAACAGTGGGGTCTGGTTGTGTAGCTTGTTGAAGAAAGCTACGCTTTTTATTGGTAAGAATCATGAGATATAGTCTGAATGCTAAGCATACAACGACTAACACTCTTGAACATAGTTGTAATAAATGGAAGATAAAAACTTTCACATCAACTCGATAGGAAAATATCCATGTAGCCGGCCCCAAGAAATTGGACGTAAAGCTTTTCAGGTAGTTGAGTTGGGAGTGATTGTAGAAATGTGTGATTTTTCCTCTTTTTCAAGGGTAAGTATTTAACGTTGTGTTGCATATAGGGCAATTTCTGCTTCAACTACATTTAAGTTGTATGATTTGTTAATGTTTCTCAGAATCTTGTTATGTGTCCTCACAGATTTTCCTTTCCCTATTGTGGAGCCATTTGCTTATTCTTACGCACCGCTTAAATTTCATTTTCCCTGCTCTTGTTTTTCCCTTGGCTGTGTCTCTCACTTCTCAAAGCTGCAGTCTTATTTTCAATTCCACTAGATTGCCAACTGATCCATCTACAACTTTTAGCTTCAGTAGTGCTCATTCATAGGTATTCTGTTTCTCAGTTGCTTGAATTTTGTACCCTAGTATGCTGTGAGGTTAATGGTATCAATGTTTTCAGAGGTGAAAGAGCATGGCGAGGCAGTTGACCTCAAGGTTTTGAATTCCGGATCAGCCTGAGTACCGGTTTGTCTATTGGTACGGTACGTACCAGTATCGATTATATACTGGGTACCGTATCGGATTTATCGCATCTATCAACACACACACACACACACACAGCCAAAAAAAATAATTTTCTTACGCAACTATTAAAAAAAAAAAAAAATCTGGTACCGACTGATACAAGCCGATATGGCCGGTATTGGCCAATACCGCCTGTATGTAGAATGATATGGTATTAGAGGTATCTGGTATTATTTTTACGTCAAAGCGGTACGTACAGGCCGGTACGGTATTAATAACCTTGGTTGACCTCTCATGAGGCAAGGCATAAGCCTCGAGGCATTGAGGCATAAGCCTTTGGAGTTTCTTTTTCATATTTATAATTTTTGTTTCATATGTATAAAAAACAAAGTTAATTATAGATACCATTACAAAATTACTATAAATATGGGAAAAGTAAATAAAATCCCAAACAAGCCTGTTAAGGCATAAAAGCATATTGCAAGCTTTTAAATAAAACAATGTGACAAAGTTCAATAACTTAAACTCTAATGAATAACTTTCTTCCTTACCTCCTTTGAGCCTTCACTTTTGATGTTTGGATGCCAAAAGGCGAAAAAGGTGTAGCCCAATATGCCTCCATCTTCGGAGTGATAGCCTTTGTGGTTCAGCACCCAAAAATGTATGCCCAGAGGCATTCATGGTGTGCCTTGCCTCAAGGCAAGCCTTGAAAAGCGACTTTGAAAACAAATCTCTTGTTACATGATCAAATCATCCGGAATCCATCTAGAAGTACCAAGTCTAGTGCAGGATACTCACCAAAGTTTTTCAGGGTCAATTTGTTAGCAGATTTGTTGTCTGTTTGTTTATGTTTCTTCTCTAGAAGATCTGTTATCCATCCAATCAAATATTGATTCAATGCCTAAGCATTCAGAGACTCTCGTGAGGCCATATATAAATTCCGCCACTTCTCTCACTAGAATCTTTCCTTGGACATAAGGTGACCCTGTAAGAAGGGGTAGAGAAAATGCCTTGAGCCAATGTTCGAGTACCAAGCGCTACGGCGCTGAAGTTAACTAGTTAATTCATGAATCATGATACTATGAAGCTGGGAGAGTCCTGCAGAGCAATTAAGATCACTAAGCTCTTCACAATGGTACATATGTAGTTGTGTTTTAACTTTCTATTTTTTTCCTAATTGTGGTTGTTTAGATCAATATTGTTGATTTGCTCTTTATTGCATGACAAAATGCTAGGCAATTCTATTAAAAAAATGTGGCTGGTGCATTAAAAAAGTATAGTACATTCCGTTTGTGAGTTTAGTCCTCTCTGGATAACAAACATACATTGAATAGAGTGACTCTACACATTGCACAAACATAGATCAAGTGAAAGCATGATTGAATAAAGTGACTCTACACATTGCACAAACATAGATCAAGTGAAAGCATTGATCAGTTGCGCATTTAGAATTTTCACCACTGGTGTTATTTATTTTAGGTAGGTATTATGCCCGGTTGAATGGTACCATTTAAGGGCATGGACACTACCGGCCCCACATATAAGTGTTGGACACGGACACGACACAACGCTGTCTGGGTATATATTTGATGCGCCTAAGTATGTATCCGATTTTTTACTATATTTCTAATCGGACACGTTATGAATACTATATATAGGTTGGAGAACACTTTGGAAACACGTTAAAGAGGGTAAATCCCAATTTTTTGAAAGTTGGCCTAGAGACAAAATTTCCACAAATGTTTGGGTTGCTAGTACTTGTATAGTATTTGTTGATCAGTATCTTTATGCTACAAATATTATTTCTACATTTTAATCTTAATTTACTAGAGACAATAAATTCCTATATATATTCGACGTATCCGTGTCCTAATTTTTAGAGAAATAATATGTCCATCAGGTTTGGCTAGCATTAAAATCCTCACCTGAAAACTTTCTATCAGCCCTTTGGATGATGAGAAATGGTGTGGTGAGAAAGCAGAGGCCTTTGTCACCACAATCCAAATAAGTGATTTGGTGAGAAACTCTAATATTTTCTTTTCTTTTCTTACCAAATCGGTTAAATCCAAAGGAGCTGTTAAACTATCTGCTAAAGCTGAATAAACAATATTAGTATATGTTCTTTATGTGGGTGTGTGTATATACCCACCTACCAGATAAGATGCATAATACTCTTGTGCACTAATTGATCAACTTTTTGACTTTATTTTAAATCAATTTGCTCCGTAACTTGTATGTTCCTGTAACTTTTTCAGGTAACCACCATACACTTGTATTTACCTAATTGTTTTGAATCTTTTCATGATCTACCTTACCTCTCTAATTGATTCCTTTCTGCTTCTTGTCTTATGTTCGGTGATTGGAACACATGGTCTTGTTTCTTACCATCATGTCTGCTCTTAGATGTTGTGTATTGCTGCTTTCTGAAAGTGCCATTTCAATATTATGTCAATGTTGTTACACCAAGATACGTATTGTGTATGTTCTTTTATCTGTGTTTTGTATGAGAACTGCGTCTTGAATATCGTAACATATGTTAACAAGTGTAAATAAATTAAGAAATGGGCTCATCATGCTATACTTGTGGAGAAAGGAAAACGAGTTGTTTACGCTTTAATAGTTACCGTTTTACTGGCTCTAGTATTTATTAATTTTTTCTCTAAAAGAACCAAACTGAATCGTAGGATACATCTCGTATTATATGCATTTTGACGTATCGTAAAATTGATTTAAACATAAGATAAGTTTAAAGATATGTATCGATTTTACTGCAAAACGTATTGAAGTGTAAGATAGGCACAACACTGATTCTGGTCTTGTCATCTGTGAATTATCCTCTTCTGTAATTTCTGTCCCAATTTTTGCCGTAACCAAGTGGATGTGCAATTGAATTTATGCAGGACCTGCTAGGAATTGGAGAGTATCGACCAGGTGGAAGCCATGCACAGCAAAAATAGACGTCATAATCCTTCAAAATTCAGAGGACCCAAATGCTATTCTGGTCCAGTAATTTTCTGAGACCTGCATTATGGACCCACAAAAGGGTCGTCATCATTGTATGATTACTGTAACCCCACTCTGTAACTTTCTGATTAAAATCAATCAAATAGGAAGCAACATCAGGAAAGTTGAATCCCTGGTCCAACTCTACCTGCCACAGTCAATGGCTTGCTTGTGAATCTAGTGATGGACGCCCATGTTTTTGTCGCTTACTAAACCCACTTGATTCTGCAGTCATATCCCTATAACTAGAAGGAGGTGAGGATTGGACCCATTTGGACCAAAAAGTAAAGGGAACTTTCCAAAGACAGGACAAACATGTTTTACGTGGTGCACCAATTCAGTACCTTTTTCCTTTTCCTTTTTCAGTTCAGTCCTTCAAATGGACAACAAGCTCCATGTTGATGCACAAAAATGGCTTCCAAGTCCCTATACTCGTCGGTGATTTGGTAAAGATTAGTATCTATAGACAAGGAAATGGGAGCTTGTTACATAACACTTTTGCTGTGCAGCAAAACAACGCTGTTTTGGTGCAAAAATATTACCCAAACATTATCCCAAGTGTTTGAATAGTGTTTTGGTGCATAATGCGCTATGCTATGCACAGTACACAATAGGGATCTCAAGTCCCTAGAGACAAAAAAAAAAAATCTTGAGCTCAGTGAAGGATTGTAACGAGTTGAGATGAGTCGATCTTTGGAATGTTTGAGTTGGGTCTGTCAAAATTAGGTCGGCTCAAGCTTGAGTCAAGCTCAAGTTGTTGAGCTTGAACTTGTTTGGGTTTATGGAGCTTGAGCTTGAGTCAAATAAATGTTAACAAGCTAAGCTTGAGCTTTGCTAGAATAAATTATGAAAATAGTATATATTGGTATAAAACTCTATAAATATATTTTTGTGTTTGTGAGCTTATTTGACTTAAGCTTCGGCTAATTCAAGCTTGGTTTATTCACGAAACGATCTTAAAATTAATAAGCCAAGCTCAAACGAACTCACTAAATCGAGTCTCATGAAAAGCTCGGTTTGTTAAAAGTCCTAGCATAGTGATAAGTTGGATTATATATTGGGTCCATTTGGCGTAACTAGATTATGGGATTATTGGATTGTTGGATTATGTTGGGTGCCGGACGGAATAATCTAGCTCAAAGTGTTTGGACTAAATTATTTGTGGATATAGAAGTTATGTTGTGTTTGGAGCTAGATTAATCCAGATTATTTGGGTAAATAATTTAGGCCAAATGGGGCTAGATTATTTCCCGAATAATCCAGACAACCCAAATAATTTAGTTAAGGCAAATAGAGCCATTAAACCACTATTAAATGCTTACTAACAAAACCTAATTTGATCACTCTTTTATTCTATTGATAGATCACATTCAACAAAAATGTCTTCAAAAATTCCTTTTCAAAGATGTTATCCATACAATTACAATAAATGAACTTAATAAAAATGGATAGTAGAAGTGCCCTTTTCATTTATAATGCTAGACGCACAAAAGTTCTGGACATAATCGGATACTGATGTGTTCGGAATCGTTAAATGTATCCAATGATTTCAATCACATCTGTTTCTAAATGTATCCAAAATATATGTATTCCTAAACTTTTTCGTTAAAAAATGTGGTGACCCTTTTATCTAATCTTGGCTTCTGATGTTAATTTGACAGTTTCAAGCTCCATAAGCAAGCTAAAATCAGTTGTAGAAGTCCAAACAGAGATGTGCAATCTACCCCAGCAAATTAAAAGCCCTACAAATTCTGCTAAAAGGTAATTCAATGCAGCAGTAAAAAAAAAAATTCACAATATTTCACTCAATCATGTTAAAGAAAACTGATGCATCTACCTATTTAAAAACTAATAAATGCTCCAAGAGTACCACAACTTAAAATAGGAGAAAGCTATGCATGGTACATACAGTGTGTACCATTGTAATATGTATTTTTTTTTTCCTTATTTATGTTACGTATTTGTTGATTTATATCACAAATTATGCGATAATTAGATAAAATTTTTATGGTTAATGTACTTTCTGATGACTACAAAAATTTTCTCTCGTGTTTCTGAAATTGCATTAACTTCCCCTGTCAGGTTGTCGTTGTGATGCTGTTAATGGAAAATTATAGTTTACTGAACTACCCTTCGACACACTCGTTGTCTAATTGTAGTGACATTTTAAGTTTAATTAGTATACTACTTAAACCTTTCATGTTTAATTAGTATACTACTTTTTAAAACTAAAATATATCTTTTATGTACTAATGACTTTTTAACAAATCCTTTAATTTAAAAAAATAATGATATATTTATCAATAATTATGTTCCCACTAATTTGAATAATCTCACAATGCAAGTAATATAATTTATTTGCATATTTATCAATAATTATGTCTCACTAATTTAAATAATCTTACAATGAGAGTAATATAAAATATTTGTATATTTAATCTATTTTCTTTTCTCAACTAAATGTGCCCGTAGAAATTTGAGAAGAAAAAATCTTACAACAAAAGTAATATAATTAGTGTTCTTTCTTCCTAATTATTTTCTCTATATATTTGAAAATAAAATAAAAATTTATTTTTAGTCAACTATAAGGTTTGTTGCAAAACTAATGAATATCCATCTAAAAGTATAGATTATTTAACATTTCAATGTGTCTTACTTATTTAGAAGAAAAAAGGAAAATTTAACTGATAATATTTTCATGCCATCTTGCCTTAAATATTGGCTTGACTTAAAACATTTTCAATCTTTTTCCACTGCTACCTCTGGAGTTGGGTTTTTGCATTAAATAAAGTTGATAATGTTTTCGAATATTTTTTTTTGTGTTTTATAAAAATATTTAAATACTAGCAGTTTGGTTCATCTTGTTACCCAAATTTAAATATTTATAGTAAAAGTCTTTATAAATAAGTTGAATCCTTTTTAAAATCACAAAAAAAATTACAATAATTAATTACACCTCTACTATTTTTTGTGGAAGAAGAAACAAGGTTGAGGGCTTAGAGGATGTAAATAGAAATTGGGTTACAGAACAAGGTATGACCCGTTAACGTGTAACCATAGAGATCTTGGTTTTTAGAACATAGTAATATTGTTCCGACCAAATTACAAAACTAGGGTTGGGATCAGTTTTGGCCTACCAACTTAGGTTGCAAATGAACTGAGACATTTACTAACTGTTCGAGGCTCAATTTTAGAAATGAGCTGAATCTGAGCCTGATAATGTTAGCTTGATTATTCTCTAGAACTTAGACTTAAGAAATATATAATATTTTTTTAGCTAATCTAGTACAACATTAAATGGTTCTCTGTAGGGGTCAACTTTCACTAGTCAACGAAGTGCATCAACGAATTTAAAAAGGAGGCTATGAGCTCACCTCTCTCTCTCTCTCTCTCTCTCTCTATATATATATATATATATATATATATATATATATATATATATATATATAGTCCCTTCCTAATAAGAGATTCTTTATTTTGTTACGGTGTGAACCTCTCATTTTTTGACCAAATTTTGATTATCCGGACCATTCAATGTGTTTAAAACATGTTTTTAAGGGTACCAACAAGAAATCAACTCAAAATAATATCTGAAAAGGCTTGATCAATTTAATTTTTCATAAAACTGTCAGTATTTATCAAAAACTGTTTAGATCAAACCCTTCTTGATATTTTTTGAACCGATTTTTTGCAAGTACCCATAAAAATATGTTTTAAACATATTAAACGGTTCGAATCATGGTAATTTGATCAAGAAATAGGAGATCCACACCGTGACAAAATAAAGGATCTCTTATTAGAAGTTCTCTCTATATATATATATATAATATAGGGAAATGCTATATAGACCAACATTTTTTTAGACCAATATTAGACTAACATTTAAATTTTTCATTCCTGATTAAATTTGAATGATCTGAACCGTTCAATGTGTTTAAAACATGCTTTTAGAGTACTCGCGATAAATCAATTTAAAATATTATCGAAAAGAGCTTGATCCAAATAGTGATTCATAAAAACAGTTATTGTCAGCATTTTTAACCACTACTTGGATCAAACCCTTTCCGATAATATTTTGAGCTGATTTCTCGCGCGCACCCTTAGAAACATGTTTTAAACACGTTGAACGCTTCGGATCGTTAAAATCTAATCAGGAATGAAGAGTTTAGATATTGGTCTAAAAAAATATTGGTCTCTTGAGCCTCCCTCATACACACACACACGCGCACATACATATAGAGTATGAAAAATGTTAAACGTTGCATACTAGGCGATGAATAATATACAAAAGGTATATTGATATCTGTAAAATGTATATTAATATCTATGTTTGTTTGACATTATATGAATATTATTCACTGCTTAGTAAGCGGTGATTAACAAAACCCATAAAGTATTTTGTTGATCAACAAATTCAGAAAGAGGACTATGAGCTCACCTATATAAAATATCAACTATAATTCTTTTTATCAATAAGTAAATAGTCTAGAGATAAATCGAGTTAGAATTTGGTCAAACTCAAATTGAACTTCCTCTCAATTGTTTTCTCAGAATTAGGGTATCGTTCCATAATGGAAATTTTAATTGCATCATAAATTCATGTGTTGAACATAAATGTACTATATAATTTTTAGCTCGTTAAAGTTCGTAAATAAGCTCGAGCTCTACTTCTACCGAGCTCTTTTTTTTTTGCGCCATACAGTAATTAATCTAGTACAATATTATTAGATAGTTTTTCCGCGAGTTTGCTTTCACTATTCAACGAAGTGCATCAATGGATTTAAAAAGGGTGCTATGAGCTAAGCTATATTATTTATAAACTTGAAATTCTTTTTTTTCAATAAGTACATATTCTATAGACAAATTGTGAATAATATTTGTTCAAACTTCAAAGTATTGCTTCGACGCGAGCTTCCTCTCAATTGTTATCTTCAAGTTAGGATATCTCCCATGTCATAAATATTTTATTTGTATCATTAATTTCTGCATCGAGCATAAATATACAATATTTTATTTGAAATTCTTTTTTTTCTTTCCAAATGTACAATATTTTTAGCTTGTTAAAGTTCTTGAAGAAGCTTGAGCTTAACTCCAAACGAGCTCTTTTTTGTGTCATACAATAGCTATTCTAATCTATCACTAGATGGCTCTTTTAGTCTTCACTAGTCAACAAGTGCATCAATAGATTTAGAAAGGTAGCTATGAGCTAAAGTATATATAAACTATTAATTCTTTTTATTTTTTATAAGTATATATTCTAAAGACAAATCTAAACAGAATTTATTCAATATTTTACTTTTTAAATAACCTCAAGTAGTTGCTCGAGTAACGAATTGTAACTCCGAACGTCCTGAGATTGAAGCTCGTTGGTAACAAGGAGGGACTACTGGATCGATACGCTTAGGACCCTGACGATTAGTTAGTATTTAAGTAGAGACTCCTCCAAACCTTACCCTAACTTGGTGTCAAGCCGCCCTGAACACCTCGGTTATCAAAAATATATATTTTACTTTAAATTGAGCTTCTTCTCAATTATCATTTCCAAGTTAAGTTTTTTATTTTTGGGTAAATTTCCCAAGTTAAGTTATCTTTCTCATAATAAAGATTTTATTTGCATCATAAATCTCTGCATTGAGCATAAATATAAAATATTTTTAATTGATTAAAGTTTAGAATAAATCTACTAACATATTAAGTTATACATCGTGCTCACATGACATATTATTATAAGACAAAATATAAAAACGGATCCTATGAATCTTGACGTGTTCAAATTAATAGATACCACATAAACATAATATATAACTTGACGTATAACGTGATGTGTTACTAGCGTTACCCGTAAGTTGAAGCTTGACTCAAACATAAACTAGCTCGAGCTGGGTTTGCCAAAATTTTAACGAACAATCCTGTGCTGCCCATATCACTCTTTACTCTTTACTGCAGGAAGGCTGTTTTGGGAATTTTAATGCAAAAAAGTTTCCCTCGCCCCACTGCTGGGCTGTTCTGTCCTGCGGTGTCTTTCCTTCTTTTATCTCACGCGACTCCCTGTGCTAATTTTATTCCATCCATTCTCCACTCATCCAACTTCTGCGCACTGGGTGTACAAAACCAGTGAATATGCTTGGACGGTACAGCGCTCTCTCTCTCTCCCTCTCTCTTTTTCTACCCTCTCTCTCTAGATGTCGGTGAAGAGCATGTAAAACAAGTAGTTCCAGTATTCTGCAACCCTTTTTTTCCCAGTATTCCATCTGTAAAATTAGATTAGTTACTCTATGCTTTGAATTTCTTTTTTTGTTCAGAGAAGAAACGAGAATGAAACCGTGGGATTGATTGATTGATTGATAGTCGAATCATTCCCCGAACTGACCTCACCCCATTCCACAGAGTCAAAATCAATCAATCCAAGTACTTGGGTATATTGAGCTGCAATGGCTCAACAGGTACCCTTTCCTCTCTCTCTCTCTCTGCTGTTAAAATGGGTTTGCCTTACATTTTCCATTTATTGATCCCTTGGAAGTCTCTCTCTCCCTCTAATTAGCAGGAAGATGGGTGGCCTCTGGGATTGCTGCAACCACTGAACGCAAGAGTTGTGTTGGGGAGAAATCATGACCGAAATGGATCGATTTCATTCAGCACTTTGATCACCGGTTCTCCCACCTCTTCCACCGATTCTAATTCGGATCTTGATACAGAGGTCAGTTCCCCAATATACCCCTACTCCTAGCTTTTCTCCTAACTTTTTCTTTTTCTCTTTTTTTTTTTTTCAAAAAATATTCTTTTTTTCTTTTCCTCTCTTTTTTGCTCATTCTTTCTTTATTTCCTCAAAATAGGGTAATGTATTTTTCAAAACTGAACATTCTTTTTTTAAAAAAAAAATGAAATCTTATTTTTGCTTTTGATTTAATAGAAATAAAGTGTAGACAGCTATCTGATGGACTGTAAAAGGTAAAGACAGGTATGAATGCAGAAATACAATTATTATATATATTTCTGAGGTAAATTATCTATATATTTCACCATTTTTTATTAAGAATGTTAAAAAAGATATATTGATATCCGTAAATTATATATTAATATCCGTAAAATATGTATTGATATTCTTGTTTGGCTCATAAAAACCAAAGAAGGGCATAATTGACTACTTGATTGAGAGTATTCAAAAGCTTTTAGCTATGTAACATGGTCCGGTCTAGTTTTAATCGATTCGGTTCATTTTTGGGCCATTGTGTGTTCTTTTCAAGTAGATAACGACAATTCAAACACTTTATTTTGTAGTTCTCGTAAAATATATATATTTTTGCAAAAAATTAATTTAGTCGGATATCGATAGTCGTGTGAACAAATCACTTTACATACAAAATTAAAAGAAATGAAGGCAGAAATGGGATTTGTTCATGTTTTTAAACTTAAACCGTAAACCGTTCCTTTTTACGCTAATAGTATTTATTTACATGATTAATGATATTCGATCAATTTAGTATTTGTACAAATGTATAATTTTATGAGATTTATAGTACAATTTGAATCGGTATTATGAGCCGAGAAAAAACCAGCCCAAAATTGAACTGAACCGACCCGAATGGATGAAAGCTGAATATAAGCCTATTCCTTTAGCTACATCCCCGGTCAAGATTCAACATTTTAGTGTGATTTATGGTCATTACCAACTTGCTTTCATGATGATATTAGGAATCATGACAAGATCCATTGTAGAGTTATTTTAATTTTTGACTATAATTATTGGGGGAGTGTTACGGTCTAAAAAAGAAATCAAGAAAATTTCTTCGAATTCAATATCAATGGTTATGATTCATTTGAATTTGTGGGACAACAAGTAGGGGTGGATCTAGGGTCAAATATGTGTAATATATATATAGTTTTGTGAGATAATGTGTATTATTTATGAGACAAGTATATCATCTGAGGAGCAAGACATAAGAGTATCCATATCAGTTTCTCTTTTTTTGGACCAAAATTACGGAGGAATTTTCACTTTTTTACTTTAGAGAGCTATATTTTCTAATGTCTCTTGCATCAAACTTCCTAAATACGTTGAATAGTGACCAGTTCTAATTTTGCATCACTAAATAAGGAGGCTACAATGACTCCTCAAATATAAGGAGTCACTGTAGTATTTACAAAATAGAGAGAACATCAAGAGAGGCTGAAGTAGAACATATTTGGGCAAATTACTCCTCAAAATAGGAAAGGAGAAGCTCAAGGGAGACTAGTGTGGATGCTCTAATATTATAGAAGATAAGTTTACCAAAATACCCTAAATTATACTTATCTTAAAAGTATTTTCCTACTCAGTGGGTCAACTGATCTCACTTACTACTACGTAGTTCTGCCCATGTCAACAAGTATAAGTAATTATGATTATTAATTTTAATTCTATATTGTGACCATCATAGTCCCTAGTTTTCTATTTTTATTTTTGAGTAAGTAATACATATTCACACACACACACACACACACACACACACACACACATATATATATATATATATATATATATATATAATGGAGAATGCAATGAGAATGGTGATTATTGCACACTGTTTTTTTTATAGCAAGTATGGGATCTATTCCCTGGAAACGAAGCGTTTTGGTCATAAAGTTAATGCCACTTTACTCTTTCCACGTGGTTGTGCATGATGGTGTTTGACTCTCCTCGCATGTACATTTATAATATGCCATGTCTATATAAAAAATTAATTAACTTAATGGTATTGTAACACCATTTCTTTTATCACATAGGGCACATATATTAATTCCTTAATTCCTCATCAATTTAATATTAAGGTATCAGGTATCACGTGATGATGCCGAAGATTTAATGTTTTCTTATATATGCATGATTCTTGAGTTTCTGGGCGTATATTAATTTTCATAAGATTTCAATAATACTATGGAGTTTTTCAATTTAATTGCATATATAAGTTCATATTGTATTAACATTTAATTATGAGTTTTCTTGTTTAAATTTATAGGATTCTTTCAAAGCAATTAATCATTAAATTGAATTCTAAACATCCTTCTCTTGTTGGGCACTTGGTGTTATATTTGAACAAGAATTTTCTTTTTATGTAGAAGTGTACGTTTAGGTAGGGATTTCAGATCCGTGGCGGATCGTGAAAGGAATCATTCACTCATAAATTTTTACTGCTCTACAAGGCGCGGGCAGAACAATCTTACTCACGAGAGATCTAGTCCACGCTCTCTGACAGCATAAAAAAAGCAGACACTTTAGCCAAGTTGTTCTGCCAATTCGTCTACCACCAAGTTGGCTCTCATACCGCTTGTTGCGGACTAGGCTCTAACACCAAACAGGCCCATGGCCTCGAGCGAGTAGGCTTATCGCTGGCATGTCCTTAATCAAGCTTATTGATATTACGCCACCTAAGTTACCTTGTCCAAGACCTCCCCATTGTGTATCTAAAGTGGGATAGACTGTATTGTCAATGAGCTACCGATGCATCTTTTTCGCGCGATGTTGCATTAACGTGTTTCACATGATCTGTTTCAGTCCACCGGCTCTTTTTTCCGCGACAGAAGCATCACTCTGGGGAGTCTCCTGGGTGTTTCAAGCATCCTAGAACTCTCAAGAAGATCGCTGAGGGGAAGGCCATCCGAAAACGCAAAGGGGAAGAAGAATTCCAAATCAAAGCCATGGTTGTTCTCACTTTGTTCAAAGCTGAACACTGATGCTGTGAGTATGAGCAATGGTACTCCATCTCTTGGTCACTTTCTTGAATCAGAAAGGAGAGCTGCAACAATCTATCGGAGGAACGGTACTGGCCCACCGGCCTACGCACCAGATGATTTTTCTCAAGATGGTAATCAGAAACTTCATACAATATAACATAGACTATTTGCATACACCTTTGATCATGTGAAAAAAGGCTCATCATTGTCGTTCGATAAGCACGTATACTTCTAGAAGGGAGTCAAATACTGATACTCGGATATTTATAGACACCTATAGATATTACTTGTTAAAGGTATTCATAGTTTAAAGATCTAAGATTCTTCATTCTTTAAGTACCGGAAACATTTCAGACACCTTAGATCACGTATGCAATCTTTGTAAATCGATATTAAGGCACTTCTTATGGACAATTCGAGTTCAAATGTTAATTCTAGATACACGAATGATACGTTAGGCCGATGTTAAACCTTAAAACATATCCATACTTGAAACCAGTAACTGAGTCCTTGTAACATATCTAATAAAGGTTAGTATTATTCATTATAAGATTGCAGTAATTTCTCACCATTCTTGAACTTCTATAGAATACAATACTAAAGTATATTTGTTGACAAGCGTATCCTAATCATATACTGCTGTAGCGCAAGGCTTACCGTACCATCATATACATTTTCGTTTTTCAAATGTGTGCCAATTCCTAGTGTTTTCCTGTTTCAGATCCAAACTCGGTGTTTGTTAGCGGCCATAACACTCCTGGTCAATCGAGTTCGTGGTTGGATTCAAATGGTGAAAGAAGATCAAACAGAGACCTATTTGAGAATGGCAATGGGTATGGAGGTCCTCTGTTACTGTCATGCCTATGTGGGCAACTTATTGAATAATCACTTTCTCACCAAAACAGTTTGTTCCTTCATTTGGAAGTTGGGTATCATTTTTCTTGAAATGAAAACAGATTTGGGTTCTGAAATAGATCACACTTCTCCATCACATTTTCAGAAAACATATCATTTTGTTTTGGTGCTGATTGTTTATTTGTGATTCATAGGAGTGGGGAGGAAATGAGGACCCTCCTGCACAGCACCTCCGTTGTGCAGTAAAACGACGTCGTTTTGGCACAAAAAATAATGTTCGAATATTGTCCCACTACTCAGAACAATATTTTGTTTGTCAAAACAACATCGTTTTGAGGCGTGCTGTGCAGGACCCCCAAGTCCGGGGTGGAGAGGGTTCAAAGCTACTTTACCCAAGAAACAACTGCATTTCAATGTTTCCAAGGTCAAGTGCAATTTAAGCACTCAATTTTTATTTTATTTTATTTTGGTTATTTCAAAAGATTCTTTGCTGTCTTTCCCTTTTGACCTTTTCGATGTTTTGGGTTTGAAGAAACTAGGGGTTATCTAATTAATTAAATTGTATCTAATTAATTGAATTGTGTATCCCTAAAAATTCAGGTCCACTGTCTTTCATGTATTCCCCCAACTGGGTACTGACCTTTTACTAAAAGCAATCGTCACTTCAAATTAAATCCTAAAAAATAAAAATTCGAACGGCTCTATATTAAAGTTTAAAAAATAAAAAATTTTCGTTCATATTGAATTAGAAAATGCATCCCAATAACATGAATAACGATAAGAACAAGAAAAATAACTGCCAATTACAATAGAAATCCCTAAAATTTTCTCGACACGGGAACTGCAAACGGTTTTCGCAATTTTAGAAAGGAATTGTGTTAGTTCTAAACCAAGAATAGGGCATTTTTGATATTTTTAAAATTTCAGGACTAAAAAATAACTCTTAAAAAATGACGGGATGAAAACACACTTAAGAGATGGGACTAAAAATTAAAATTTCCTTTTTATTATTTATTTATTACGACTATTTAATGTGTTTCTTATGTGTTGTTTGGGTGTAATTACAAATAAATGCGTACACTTCGCACGAAAATGTTAAGAATTATTTTGGTTATTTTTATTTGATATTAGTTTCGAATTATAATAATTAGATTCCTCGCTTCTGTCTTGCACCTAAAGTATAAAACGAAGCAAATTACAACCAAGAAAAGGCCCAACCAAAACCAAAACCAAAACCAATAAGAACTTTCATTAACTCATATAGTTCTCACAATGCTTTCAAAATGGCATTACAATATCATTAGTACGCAAGGCATACGAGTGCACCTCTTGTAGACGAATATCGACTCAGTCCGCTCTTACTTCGCGTGAGTTTCATCCGGTCGGTGTTGAGGATGGAGTTCCAGATATATAGGGAATCCAAAATTTGACAGAACTTTCAAAGCTTATCAACCTCCTCATCACATTCAGCCGAGATTCTTCCCGAACTGCGGCCACCCAACTTCCCAAAGGAACCCAATGCAGACAACCCTTTGAAGCTGCTGCTGCTGCCTTCACTCGTACTCTGAGATTTTCTTGACGTCCTTGGCTTCGATGGACTCGATTCCAACTGTGTATTCTTCTTGGTCTTGATCTCAGCAACAACTAGTTCGGTTATTTTGCTTCGGCAGAAGGGACAAACCGGTGCCTTTGGAGCAGGTGTAGTTGGATTGGGCTTGTTGTTGTGACAACAAAGAGCCAGGGTGCAATTTGCACACATCTGGTGACCGCATTTTTGAACCTCGATCGTGCAGACTTGATCAAAGCAGATGCAGCACAGCTCGACGTCGCTACCCTGTTTGGAAAGTATTTCTCAGATTTCAAGAAAACCAGATGCTGATTTCAAGAAAACAAAAAGGCCATTCTTTCTTGCTTGCATGTTTTTCGTGTACAAGTACTACTTGACACTTCCATCTCCATGCAAAGGAACTAGAGGCCGTACTCATGCTCGACACTTGGATCCTCCAACTTCTTCACTACATTTGTCACAAGCTATGTTACCAGAAAATGCTAATACAATTGTTGCGATCGGGAAAATCACACACTAAGAGACAAAACTTACGTAGTTAGTGCTTCAAACACTTAACCGTGGAAAGAAACCGTACTTCCAATTAACGCGGAAAATATAGTAGTAGTTAAAAACAACTCAACTCTCACTCACTGATCTCTCAGCCCTCTCTTCGTCACTCCTCTCTCTCTTCTCTCTACACTACATTCATCAGTATATATAGCCTAGACTAGGGCAAATACATACAAGGGCATTCATATGGTGTTTCTCCGTGAAATCTTCCATGGATTTCACCAAATCAGAAATGGGTTCTCAAGTCAAAGAGGAACCCTGCTCCAGCTGCTTTTCAGACATCAGTCACCAGCCACTTGCTGCCCTTTCACACTTGGGGAGGAAATCTCAATAGAGATTATGTATTCGAACGCACGTTCCAAAATATAGTTAACGGCAAATTTAGCAGCAAACCATTCCCCAAAGTTGTTCTCTAGAAATTAGAGAGATTGGTGTTTTGGCAAGACAAATCATAAGAGAAATTGGTCATAATGCTTCCAGAATTGTGTTTCACATGAACAGCTAGACAAATAAGACTCGAATTTATTCGAAGATTGCCTTTTGACATAAATACATTCTTATGTTGTAAGTTAGAGAAACCTCATACTGTACTGCAATTTAGGTCAATCAGCGTACCAAGTTCCCGTACCTGTTTATCCAATAAAAAAAATGAAGTTCCTGTACCCATTCCTCATACTGGAACAGTTCACATTCTAGGTAACACAGCTTAAGCTCACATTGGATAGTATAGTAAAATTTCTAACCTCTCATATAGATGGAAATACCACTACGAATCCATGTCCTGCACCCCAACTTTTTAATAGATATCCTGGTTCCTAAGATGAAGGCTGGACAGACAGACACAACCATAATGTACCCAAGCCCATGTAACTTTGAAGATAAGCTATTATCAGTGCATGGTTCTTTAAGAGTTTGGGCTGGAAAGAAGTTAGAAAAAGATAGATAAAGACACCATTTACCTCAATATCATCATCAGCTCCAGCTTCAGAATGCAAAGGCGATGGAAGTGAGTAAACTGTCTCCTTCAAGATGGCCTTCTCTCTCTCCTTGTTTGTATCCATTAGAGCCCTCTCTAACAATGCTTTAGCCTCAGGGTTAAGCTCAGCAATGAACTTCAATGGTGATGGCCAGATGAGAGGCTCTGGTGCTGATGGGTTCAATAACGCTGCACATGCTCCGTGCTTGTGCTTCAAAGCAACCGTGTAAGGTAACCTCCTGCCAACATATCACCTTGTAACGATTACATCATTCACAAACACTCACAGATAAGAACTCAGCTCAGCGAATTACAACCAGAGAAAATTTTCCACATAATAGACGTGTTGAAAACTTAGTTGCAAGAAGCGGGAGCTGGGAATAGAAGCTCCGAAGGTTGGGAGATCATTTACATATATTATGAAAATAATGTACCACGGAATATATACTTCATAAGTACAATCATTATAGGTAGTAAAAATATGGGCCAAGTTCACCATCATTATAGGTAGTAAAAATATGGGCCAAGTTCACCATAAGTGTAAGAAGTGTGCTGGTGTAACAAAATATGGTTTTGTATTCAAGACATCATGACTTTTGCTAGATAAATCCCTGATGGTTTAAACAAGAATCGTATCTCAACAATCTCGTTAGGAACCAATTGAAGAAATTGTTATCCAATGCAAAAAAGTTTTAAGTTGTTAGGTGGTGAAGTCCGTTGTTATATGAAATCATAACCGAATCCATATCCAACCACTACGGGAATCTCTGTCACCAATAACTCTAGATTTCCATTTTTACTAATCATCGAACGATATTGTTGACAATACTAAACAAGGTGTTGTGCCTAACATCTAATTCCACTTTGAGTGCTATAAAGAAACCAAGGTGTGAGGGAGATTAAGGACTCAAAAACTACTTCTAGCACAGAAGAGCTTTAAGTCAACCCTCTCATTTGATGCAGACATCATAATGCAGAAAAATTAGTCAAATCATTTGTAATAAGATTACCCGGATGAATCTCTTTGAAGTCGATCAGCGCCCCGAGCAAGTAGTTCCCGCACACAATCCAAAGAACCCGACCGGGCTGCTAAATGAAGTGGCGTAATCCCCGGGAAACTGCAAGTAGGACTCTAATTAAAATGGCTGGCGAAATTGACATTGCTACTTAATAAAAGGAAAGGACTCGGATAAAGAGAGATTTACCCATGTCCTCCAGTAGAAGCACATACTAGAGCCCCACTGTCTAACAGAGTATGAATACACTCCATCTGTCCTTGTCGAGCTGCTAAGTGTAGTGGGGTTGCTCCACTTTTATCTCTTATGTTGACAAACCTTGCAAATCCCCTGCCAAATGGCCACAATTTTAGCAATTTTAATGATGTTCAGTAAATTCTACAAAATTTATGCATTCTGTGTGTGTGTGTGTGAGTGAGTGAGAGAGAGAGAGAGAGAAAGAGAGAGGAGTCACCACGAACTGGCGACAGGGGAGGAGTGGGCAGCAGAAAGAATGGCTTGAAGGCAATCTGGATGGCCATAGAAAGCAGCATAATGCAAACAGGTTCTTCCTTGGAGTGAATCAAACATCAGAATCTAATGAATTGCACAAAAAACCAATGATCATTTTCTCTTCAACAGTAAAATCAAGAAACTTACAAAAGAAGAAGTTAATATAGACAATAAAAAGAGGGAAACTAGTACAATGAACATACATTGGCCCCTGCTTGCATTAGCCTTTCGGCGCATGAAATCTTCCCATACATTGCAGCTAACATCAACGGGGTCTAAACCATAAAAAAATCATACATATTATTGAACATAATTGGCAAGAAAAATGCTCAACACTACGGCTCCATTTGGATAGATGTTAAATTCAAATAAATGGATTTTAGATTCAATTTCAATGAAAATATGAGAGGTTGAGCTATAGGCTGCTTGTGAAACTATAGTGGAAATTTAGATTAGAGGTAGCATTTAAGGATTCCAAATCATGATAAACCTCCAAAATTCAATACTGAAGTGCATATGTAAGAGCACCTCCAGCCCTTACTCATTTTTTTAAAACTAAAACTTGAGTAAGATCAGTTCTTGACTCAAACTCATATCAAATTGAGTTTACTTTAATCAAAGGAGACTCAAATTTTTGCTTAGATATTCCAAGGCAATTTCTTCCATTTAAACTTTACAACTATGCCATTAATGAGCCATTTACTCAAATTTATGATTAGATTTAGGTTTGATCATTGGAGTGTTTCCTACCAAATGGAGTTTTTAAACAAATTTGACTAAAAGTTGAGTGAAAAAATTGAGTAAATGCTGGAGATGGCCTAAATAATCAAATCTAACTTTGCAATCCACATCAAATCTAGCTTGCTATTCTCATTGAATAATGATCAAGTCCTTCATTTCAAAACCACATCAATCCAAACAGAGCCTAAACATTTTCAATCAAAATGGGGAAAAATAAGGTTAACTTAACACAGAGTTGTATACCAATCACAAATGCTTACCTGTTTATGGCGATTCAAGACATCAGGATTGACTGACCGATCCAAAAGCATTGAAAGAACCTACCCATCATTGAAACCAAACACCAAATCCAAAACCCAGAAAAACCATCAAACAATAACCCAATTTAACACTTAATATCTCAAATTGGACCATGAAAATATCAACAATACTCCAACATCCACAGAACCCACCTGGATCCGACCATTAGCAGCGGCCAGGTGCAATGCAGAGAGCCTCCCACGAGCGGTGGTCCGATCCACCACGCTTGGCTCTTCATCCACCATAGCCTCCACTGACTCAATCTCCCCTTTCCGGGCAGCACTGAACAGTGGGTGCTCATTGGGTTCACCGCAACTCAGTCCCTGACCCATCCTCCCCTAGTCTCAACTGTCTACATCAGGGAGCTGGCCAGGTTGCTCATCACGCGCCACCTTAAACGGTGGCTGTGGGTTGCGACGGGGTGTGAATGTGGGAAGACCCAAAAGTAATTTAAAGGTAAGTGGAGTGGGACTGCAAGAATAGAGCGGAGTAGCCTCGGAGTTTGAACCTTGCCCGCCGTGATTCCGGGCAGATGACCGTGCGCGTTTGGTGGACTTTCGGGCAAATAAGAGTAGTACTTAGATAATTTCGGGCAATATATATACATACATTCCGTGTATATATCTACAGGTCGTTGAATTGTTGTGAAAGTCGAGTTTTCACATAGAGGATGTTCCAACGCGGTTTTCAGGGTAGTATCAGCACCGTTGATGACCCCCGTTCTCATTCGGAGCCGTTAGATTTAGCAAAAGAATATGAATTTTCCTTTTTCTATCTATTTTTTTATGAGAGGCTACAATATTCTTTTTTTGGCAAAAAAAAAAAAAAGAAAGAGAGTGAGTTTGTAGTGCGGGTAAAATGACGTAATTTAATATGTTTTGTTCTTAAAATTATATTGTTTTAACTTGTCGCCTAAATTGTTATCAAAGTGCATAAAATTAAAAACAATATAGTTTCGATGACAAAATTGACAAAATTACGTCGTTCTACCTGTACTATATGCGCACTATAAAAAATTACACTACATTCTTTTCGAATCCAAAAGATACCAAGAAAGAGTATTAACACTTTGATTAATATTTACGTAACCTAGGTAAAACACAAAATTTTATAATTTATTTAACTCGTTATGATAGACCAAAATAGTACAATAAAAAGTCATAATAAATAATAAAAAATTACTATGTAATAAATCAAAGCATAAAAAATGTATGATTGTGAACTATAAAATTCGTAACTAATTATATAAAACACATCGTAATTACACCAAAATAATACGTTCCTAAATAAAAAATTATATTACATAAATGGAAAACGTGCATACCATTACTATGGTGTGTACCGACATATCATTTTAGATTTACATATAATATTAATATATATTTCTCAAATAATTTTTTTAACAAAAAATCACATTGAAAATATAAAATAAAATTTCACAACTTAAAAACAAGTCATCAAACATAAAAGGAAATAATTTTAATTTCAATTTATATTTAATTATTTAAAAATATATTAACTAAAATTTTAAAAAATACTGAATGCTACGTTACCGCTGGAACATGCCGGTATGATGACCGATACAGTACGTCAATGGTCTGTTATCGCTACAAGATCGGTACGAGACGTACAAGCCAGCACAATACCAGATAAATAACTTTGGTACAAATATATTTAAAATCATTCAATATACGTAAAACTCACATACATCACACGAATATGTTGATATGAGGTTACATCGATATCCAAAATATTTCGGTGATAAAGCTTTATTTATGAAACCCTTTAACTTGCTTTGATGTAAAGCATTTTCTTCTTTTTTGACTTTCTTCATTAGATCCATGTTTTTTGCTCCTAAAATTTATAGCTACTTCCGTAATACTTACTTTTATATATATATTCTCTCTAGGGGTCAATTATTTGTGCTAATTAAAGCAATTGCAAAACAAAAACAGTCTTCTCCTTTATTCTTTCCTTTTGCATGCTATCACTGATTTGATTTATATCAATCAAGTACCTGATTTTTCGATACCCGATCCCGAATTCATTTGGAGAAGTACTACTGTCTCCAAAAAATTTTCAAATTCAAAATCAAAAGTTAAGATTCTTTTAAGTTTTTGAAACTAATACACTTATGTAAATTTACATCATTTATTTTAAATTTTGAGATATTTTTGGTAAATTTTTTCTAGGTTCTTAAACTCTCTCCTTGGCATGGGGCAATCTTTGATTCATAAAAAGGTTTTAATAAAATATCCAAGAATTCAAAATAAATAGATAGATTTGTTTGAGTGTGTAAGCATTCAAATTCAGGTGAATTATAATTTTTGATTTTGAATTTATAAATATTTTCGGAAAAAGTTTTTTGAGACCATAACACTCCTTTTTAGCATATGATTATTATTGAATTATTGAATTATATTGTACAATGTAGAACTTAATCTAGCTTAATCTGTTTGGGCTTAATTATTTTTGGTGTGTTTTAATCAAATTTAATGCAAGATTTTATTTGACTCTATAGGATAAATGATGGAATTGTCCTATAACATAACTCTAGTTGGAACAATTTAGCTCAAATAGAAGTTAATAATCGGGGGCTATTACGTCTTTTATTTTCACTGTACATTCACGTCACGTGGTACAAATTAAAATTCAAAATCTTATTTTATTTGGAATAATTTAACCCAAATATTGTAATTTTTGGAAATAAAATAGTCAATAAGACAATAATTTAGTTTGGCCAAATAGAGCATTTCCTTTGGCCGGCCCCAAGTTGTATGGGTCTAAACCCGAGTTTTAAAATAGGATCCTATACATATTTTAAACTTAAAATTTCTACAAGATGGCTATTAATTATCAATTTTGTTTTTTGAAAAATCGTATTCGCTCATATTAAGTGTTTTTATGCATTTTTTAAATCTCACAAATAATAAGACCATATAATGGAGTTAGATCTTCTCCGGCCCTGCTTTTGGCCCGGACGTTTCAATCCTTTGCATCTTATCGAATATGGAATTTTTTTAAGTAGTGAGATAGGTGGTCCATTGGGCCTGAGTGTTTGACTTTATTGGTATTTATGTGGTGCTCATTAACTAAGGGACCATTTTTTTAAGGATTCGTATTTTTTAATTCAACAAATAAAATATTTTTATATTTTAAAATTATAAATAATTTTTCTATATTAATTTTTTTAATTTCGAGTGCTTATTAAAATAATTTTGAATGTTTAATTTCGGTTATTTACAACCATCATGTGTATTTTAATATCACATATTAATTCGTGTACTATCTAGTTATACGGTATACGTACATACATATACATATCTCACCACAAATACATGGCCACCACCTTCATTGTCATGTTCACCCTCAAATGGAATTAAAACCAAATCTAATCATGGCGTCACCTAAACCAGATCATTCCCTCTCCTCCACCGTTAGACCCAACAACACCAAATCACCCCTCTATTACGATCATCACATCCATGATCCACCATTTACTCTTCTCCCCCTAACCCACGCCCAAATCCACCAACGCCCCCAACTCACATGGTTTGTTACAAAATCATGGCAGAAGAAGATTTTCCTCCCCAATAGCTTCCGTTTACTTCTTCTTCCTTTCCCTATTGCTACATCTACTTCCTCCCTCTCCAATGACCACCACTTTCACTTCAAATTCACACTCAATTCTCATGGCAACACTCGACCTCACCTTATTTAAGGCTTCATCCTCTCCCCTTCCATTTCTCACGTTTGCAACATTCACAAAGTAGAGAGAGAGAGAGAGAGAGAGAGAGAGAGAGAGAGAGAGAGAGAGAGAGACCTATTGTTAGCTGAGGAAGTTGGAATTCTTGTGAGAATACAATAGAGAGAGAAAATAAGAAAGAAACCCACTTGCGCTTGCCATTCATCAAATCGAGCTTTTAAAAATCTTCAATACAAGGTAAACAATCATTCTCTACCTCTTAGTTTATACTTATAAACTTATTCACGAGTTTCACAAAGCTCCAATGGAGAAAAATTCTAAGAGATTTTAGAAAAGATGACTCCTTGACCGGTCACTATGACCTAAGGATTCATTTCTATCATAATTTTATGCTTAGTGATGACACCCTGATTAGTCACGATTACCTTTTACGATTCTGTATTGCCTTATTTTATGCCTTGTAACATGACACCCTGACCGATCAATTATTTCTAACTGCTCACGATTCTCTACTGTCTTGTTTTATGCCTTGAGATATAAACCATGTTACTCGGTCAAACACTACTCCTAACCGGTCATCCTAAGATACTGTCCAACTTTGGAAGCTCATTTCTTAACTCGCCAAGACCTGTACACCCCCCCCCCCCCCCCCCCCCCCCCCCCTTCTTCTTCTTCTTTTTTGACTTTAAGGTTTACTACTTTTTGAAGTCCAAGTACATGTTTTAACTTGTTAATACCCCTTCTCAACTAGTCAAAGGTCATACTATTTTACTTGACCCCTAACATCATAAATGAGCCTCAAATTTATAACTTGAAAAACCATAAGCCCTAGTTAACAACGAACTTTACATCCATGACTAGACTTCCTCGTGAACATTGGTCAAAATTCGTTATCAGGATGTAACATTGCGCTATGATATGCCTTGCCATTGAACTTCATTCCAAACTTATGTCAAACCATGAGACACCATACATCACATCCATACTTACATGCGTACGTACATCATATTACCATTATAACATCATTATTCGATTATGCTGGAACTTAGGGTCTCGTAAATATGAATATGTTGTGACTTGGACTTAGGTCTCGTAAATACACTCTATTACAAATATATGTAAAATGAATTCTGATGATTTATTTAAAGATTCAAATACTCAAGTTTTAAAGTGAATTTTTGGCACTCATTAAATTGTTTCACGCTTAAAATTTGTTTATAACATCTAACGATCAATTCAAGTTGTGCGAAATATGTCAAAGATTCTTTCAGGATGTTTAAAAAGAAGATCCAACTGGTAATCAAAATGACCTTTATGATAACAAGCCATAATAGAGCAACATCGGTCAAAATTCCAGACAGCCGAGCTTCTAGTCAAGGAAGTTTCAAACAAGATAAGAAGTGACAACTATCAGGCAGAAGGGCCGACAGTTGGCTTTGGGCATTGGTAGTCCTTTAGGTCTTCCCGTCAAGGCAATTAAAGCAATTGTGAGGAAATTCCAACTATTGGGCAGAAGGTCTGACAACCGGTTATTGGCATCGGTCGACCACCTGGTCTTCTAGGCGGACTACCAGTCGCTTGTATTTTGATCGCTAAGAGCAGTTTCAACCGGCAAAAAGGAATTGAATGTATCCCCAACTATCCCCAACGACTAGAACGAGTAAAACAACATTTATATCTTCTCTTGGTTCATTTATGAGGTTACAACAACCATTCCAAGGAGATTGATCAATCTTTCAAAAGCATTTAAGAGCATTCAAGAGCTTCTTGCACTTTTAACTTTCACCTATTGAGTTCCCACTTTATATAAGCTTTCAACTTTCATATCTGCTCAATTAGAAGTGATCACATTGTATTGAGTGAGCTTTAAACTTTTCATGTACAAACTTTTGTAACTGTTGTTTGAGTGTTTAAGAGATAAAAACTTGTGAGGATCTTAGAATCAAAGTATGAGTTACTTTGAAGAACAAGATTATAAGCAGTTCTCTAGCTCCTCGAAAAAACTAGAAGTTGTAATGGCATATCAATTAGTGGAACTCAAGAGGTCATTTTGAAGAAGTGGACTAGGGATTTGAGACCAACGAATTCTTGAACCACTATAAGTCTTTCTTGTCTCTCTTATCTTATTTTCTTATTGCACTCTAAGTGTTTGATAAAATTCCTAACTTAATTTTTATTTGGTAATTTTTACTTATCAACACAATTCACTCCCCTCTTGGTTGCCTATTGGGATAACATACTCGATCATGATGCATGAGAATATAGTCCTAGAAATTGGACTGTTGTAGTAGTCATGATCTTCTAGCGTATAGTGCGTAAACTATTCACACTTTCAACACTCCAGTCGTTGTTACGATGGGGTTTGACATGCCCCTTATTCAATATTGTATGCACGCCCATAATTTGTGTCTTGTAATACATTTGATGGACTATAACGTGTCAGTTATCACGGAGTATTGGCAATACTTGTGACGATCCAGAAGTGAGATTTATTTAACTTGTTATCACGTATTATAGGGAAAACTTGCAACGACCTGCGTTTGAGATTTATTTAACGTGGCAGTTGTCACGTATTTTGGGCAACACTTGTGATGATTTGAGTTTGCGATTTGTTTGGCGTGGTAATTATTACGTGTTTACGCTGATAATGTCCCAGTTGTTAGAGACAATGGGCTTTGACATGCTTGATGAATTTTTAATGAATATTGTGAAACGCTATAGGTGCCCCGGCTGTTGAGACAAGCTCTAACATGCTATTGGAAAATGTGATTGACTTAGAAGTTACTATAGAATTCTTGATATTGTCTCAATTATCAATGTCAGTTATATTTACTTCCACACTTATGTGTTACTGTTTTCCTTATAAATGAATATCATTCATTTTATCATATACATAAATTAAGACTTACAGCTAGGATTATTTATTGAGTCTCATAGTTTATGGTGTAAAAATATTTCCTAACCGTGGAATGCCAGTTATCGTAGACGGATAAAAGAAACCCGAGTTTTCAGTCACGATGACATCAATCCGGAAGAAGATCCGATTGGACCGTGGTTTACGTAGACTAGATTTTAGTGCTCTGTAATTCCTTTTCAGAATTTATTTCTTTTTATTTCAGTATTTTGTAATTCAAACATGTATTCTACTAATTATGAAATGATAGCTTGGTTGCAGTTAAGTCATTTCTTTTATATAACGTCTCCCTAAATTAAGGCGTTACAATTTTCCTCTCATGTTTATTATTATTATTTTTATTTTAGATTAACCTAAACAAATGTACCGACTACAAGATTAAAGTTGGATATTTAAAAAATAAACGACCTTCAATAGCACTAACCAAACGAAACCAGAAGACGTCAACGCGTATGCACAAGAGTTAGAAATGAAATATTGTGATAATAGTTGACAAATTAAATATTTGCAAGTACCCATTTTAGATTACATAATTAATATTTTGCTAAAAAGTTTTATTTATGTGACATAAATACAGCCTACAGGTTACAACTATTGGTGTAGTGATATGAACCATTTTTGTTTTATTTTTTAATTCATATGTTAGACAAATTTATACCATCTTAATTCTAACCCAAATCATCAACAAGGGTTTCAACTCACCTCGTAAGCATCACGTAATTCGACTGTTCTCAACTCACTCCTGTAATTTGACTAAAACTCTCCAATTTTGGACAACTTAAAAAAAACCCTTTTGAAATAATTTGTTAAATAGTATTATTTGTAAACTTTTACACATGTATTTTTAAACTTCCACATTTAATTAATAAAAGTTATTTTTTCTATTAAATATTTATGTAACAAGTTATTTTAAAAGGGTTTCTTTATGTTGTCAAAAATCGAGGTGTTATATGAGTGAGTTGAGAACCATCGAATTATGTGACGCTTACGGGGTGAGTTGAAACCCTCACTACATACAACATGTTATGTTGTACATAGTGCACACCAGAGTCCCATTAATCCTGATAGGAGATGCACTTAGAAGAATGGTAATGCTATTTACTGAAGAATGGTATTGCTGCATTGGGCTGGGCTTCGCTCAGCCCATTGACTGCGGATCGGGTCGATACAAATGTCACTAATTTGTAAAGTACTTCTTGGAGGAATTGAACTTCAAGGAGACCCGCACCCGCACGACGTATCTTCACCAAATATACATGCCTTTGCGGGTCGAATGGCCGCTACTGCAGGTCGGCAAATGGGTGAGCACAAGTTTAACTAGTTCATTAGCAAAAAGGTACGACAGATTTAACTTACATAATTTCTAGTTTGAAGGCAAATTTTCATGGCCCAGATACTTGATTGCATGGGCTAAATTCATTTCGAGTCTAATTCTTGTCATGTAGGTGTAGGCTCAAACATAATTTTCACGGCCCAAATATAATTTTCACGGTCCATTTAGCAAACGTTTTTGGATACTTTCGTGGTTTAATTCTAGAGAATTTGTAAAAAAGCATATAATATTTCAATCGGAGTCAGAGTGAAGGATAGGGGCATAACCGGTCTCATTTGACCAAAAAATTCGGATCAAACTGGTAATTTTGATTTGAGATTTTATAAATCAAAATCGAACTGAAGTTTTTCAATTTGGTTTGGTCTGGTTTTTGGTTTGGTTGGGCCCAATTCCAGATTTCAAAAAATTGTAAAAAAATAAAAGTCCCAAATCTAATATGCCAAGCCCAAATTTGGTTTAAAAAAAAAAAAAAAAAACTATAGGAGTATTGCAACCAAGATTCGACTTGACCCAAATTCAATTATTTTTAAGAAACGGTTGGTTAACCACCAATGTTCATGATTTTTTGGCCCATTAGACTTGAGCCATTGACTCAACAGATGAATAGGACTTTTATAGGATAAATGAGGCGAAGAACGAAAAAATCACTGAAAAAAATAACATATATTTTAATTTTTAGAGTTTACTTCAAATCAACCATACCGGTTCGATTTGGCTCTAGAGTGTGAAAATCGAAAATTGAATTGGACTTTTTCAACAATCTCAAATTGGATTGGACAAAACTGATCGAAGTAAAAAACTAGATCAAATTGCAAATTCGATTTGATTTACCGGTCTGGTCCGATTTTCTGATTTATGCTTACAGCCCTAGTGAATGGACTAATTATATCGTTCCGTGGTGTTGGTTGTTGGAGAAGTTTAGGGGTATAACTTTAATCAACATTTGATCAACTTGATTGTGAAGGAGATAAAATTTAATTAAATTGAGTTAAGCTTTTTTAGATACAATGAATTATTAGCTCGGCAAAATGATACTTTAGCGCATGTGCACATTGCCGAAACAAAAGATGATTTGGCCAATCTTAGGAAGGCGGCTAAAAGATTGAAAGGAGATGAGTGTTATCCCTGTCGATTTCGGGAGTATTTCAAATCAGATAAGAACGAAAAGTCCTAAACCAATTCAACTTAAAATGAGAAGTTTAAAGTCGAATAAAACTTTAACTATAGATGATAAGGGACTGGAGAGGCTGGACAAAACTTATTTTGTTAGTAGTCAATTAGAAGACACTTTAAATTCATTTCTAATGAGAAATTGAAGACCAGATTAGGACTCGGATTTCTGAGTGAGAAATTTTACAAATAAAGGAACACCCGTAGGGTGAAAGCTACGCTGTAAATCATTATTACAAGCTACACATAGAAAATAATCTATGATTCAAATAATGACTTAATTATTAGAGTGTCTTCCTATCGCAGAGGTAAACTGTTCTTTGACAATCTATTATCTTGCAAATCTTAGGTGTCAAGGAAGAGGGATTGAGAGATAATCTATCCAGTCATATAGATATATTAACTTTTCACTTTGAAAAAAATCACCTACCTACAGTTGATGTCATATGTGGTAAAGTTATAATCTTAAAGCGACAACAGAGGTTAATGCATATATTGGAGGGATTAATGGTTGGGATAAGTCTAATACCCCAACTCGGGGCCCTAGTCAAGAAGAAGTGCCCACCATGAGACCCTATGAGGGAAGGGACAAAATCCTAAACCTACGAAGACGACCAGTTGAAGTAAATTGAATGGTCCGGAAGAGACCAAGATACTCAGGAGATACTGCGGAGGAGGGAGAACGAGGTAAGCAATTTGAGATACTATCTCAACGAAGAAGAAAATGAGATCAAAGACATGAAGAGGGCCGGTGATGGGAACGATCGGCTCATTCCCATACTGGTTATGACAAGCGAACCAAGATTGTTGGAAGTTGCCATGATATTGGCGGTGGTCCAAAATGGATAAACAAGGAAGGACCTCCATCGAGAAGCAATCCCCAAAGTAATAAAGAAAGAGAATCGTCGAGTGGCGTTCCTTGATCTCAGCCCGTGCGTAGAATTATTTATGCTATTAGTAGTGTGATTTTTGCAAGTTTGGGTTGTTGGCATGTGGCATGTGTTTTTCGGTGATCGGTGTTTGTCTTTGGTATTAGTGATATTTCTCTTCACTGATTAAAAAAAAAAATCCTAAAAACTCAATTCGACTCGACACATTTTACACGCCTTATTCAAAGCTCAGGATATGTGCAACTGTTCGAGTGCTCTTAATTTCTGGATGGAGAATTAGAATTTGGTTATTATCTAAGTCCATGTAGAAACACAATCCCTGCTTGCCTCCTAATTACTATTAGAGCAATAACAAAGACACAGATTGATCTATAAATGTTTTTGCAGTCGTTTGATTTACATGAATTTCACATGATACAGATGAAATTCACACTATACGAATTTCACACAATACAAATGAAATTCACACTACTCGAGCAGTTCCAAATACATCGAATATCTCTAATGGTAACATTTTCTTCTTAGAATTGTCCAAATCAAGGAAAGTGGATGCTTTCAATCCACAGCATGAGAAAGGACAAAAAGCTAAGGACAATAATAGCAGTGGAATGATTACCACAATAGTAGTGCTAATCACCATCAATTACAAAGTTAACATTACCCACTACAGCGACGAGGTAATCTAATTCCACCCGTGCATGTTGTCGTCATAGTTCAGAGCGGAATTATATGGAGACCGAGCAGGACTCGGGTCTCTTCAAAAATTTTAAAAAAATTTAGGATCTAAATATAAATTTTAAAAATTATAAAAAAATTACATTTTGACTCTCAAAAATTACATCTCGTTTTCTCAAAAAAAAAGTTCGGCTCTAAAACGTCAAATTCTAATTCCATCCTGACCATAGTTATTGGTCAAGCACAAGATCGTCATGTTCAACGTTTCCTACTATTCTACGAAATTTACTGAGTTGCTTCTCGTCCGTGATCGACTTTCTCTTTATGTGTAATTGATTTCCTCCTCATGCATGATTAACTTGCTCTTCAGAAATTAGGGACGGAGTCAAGAATTTCACTACGCTATGGAGAATATGTATTCGAGACAAGAAAATACATATCATAATATTTAGTAGGAGCGAGTCTATATATTTTATAAAAAAAATAATTTCTACATAATAATAGATTGAGATTTTTTTTTTCTTGCAAAATTGACCGCCTCTACTGACCTCCTAGTTCCATCCCTGAAATGTACTCCTCAAACAAAAGGAGAGGACATGACCGAGGCTATTTTATTTAAAAGGCAAAAGAATCTATATTTTAGACGCTTAGATAACTTTAATTCCTACCATACTTTAGGAATTTTAAAACTTGAGATCATATTTTAACTTTAACGCCCAAGATTATACTATCATGAACTGTCTCGTAATGTATTTATCTCATAGCGATACTGACTTATTCTTATATTGTGTTCCGGTTGTTACATTAACATGTTCCGAACGGTTTCGGCCGATAGATTTACGTATCTTATAATTGATACATACCATTCAATAATCTTGATTTTATTACACTGGGGTCTGATAGATTGGATGTCCTCGTACCGCTATTTAAAAGATTGTCGTATTTGAGGACATAATCTAGGAAGATACTGCACGTGTACTGTGTACATGCACCCAATTAACGCACACGCGCTCCAATTAGGGGGACAAGAAAACAGCATCAACCATCAGGAAGAACAATTATACATTGGGGCCCACCTGAATTCCACCCCCCAAATACAACACTGTGGCTTTCCACTTATTGTCATTGCTACATTGCCTTCGTCCTTAAGTATATCTTCCTCTCCAAAATATCCTACAACCCTTAATAACGAAGGTTCGAGGCAGTTTATACGTATATCGATTAATGTTAATATTTTAAAATTAAAAATCAAATAAATCTGTAATAATTTAACGAGTTTATTTGTGAGTGTTGAATTTAGGAGTTTGTGAGAGAATAAAATTCTTACTTAGGGTCCATTTGGCCTGGCTGAATTATTGGATTATTCACTGTTTAGTTTTTTGTCCTTATTTGAAATTTTTCTTTAATTTTTTATTTTTCATCATTTTTTTTATGATTGTTGGTTCGTCTCGACAAGAGCTTTCAGAAAAGTTCTCAATCATCGGCTAAATTTGAAAAAAGTTTAGAAAAGACAAAAAATAAGCCAAAAACAGCGTCCGTGTTGGCTTATTTTTCGTCTTTAGTGCCTTTTTTTAACTTTTGGACATAATTTTATACTTTTTAGATTCCTTTCGTCGATACGAACCAATAATTCACGAAAAAATGACATAAAAATAACAAATACAAAAAAAATTTGAATAAAGACAAAAAAAAAAAACCAGATAATCTAGCCTGGATTAATCCAGGCCAAATAGACCCGTCACAAGAGATTGGCTTAGCGGTTAAGACTTGATACTTAGGGCTTTATATATGAATTTGTTTATTTATATTAGAAATTTATAGGCTTACCTCAATCTTAAGGCTTGTAAAGTATCACAAGAAATTTACCTAGTGGTCAAGACTTAAGACTTATGAATTTGTTCACTTCTATTAAAAGTTGATGGCTCTAAGTCAACCTTGAAAATTGATTTGTAAGGTAAGGTTGTCCAAGGCTTATAAGTAGAGAAATGAGGACCAACATAGGCGATTTGAGACTCGTTAACACTCTTTTTCATTTCTGTTAGAAACTGATGGATTTGTAAGGTAAGATTGTCCAAAACTTATAAGCAAAGGAAGGATGACCAACATAGGGAATGTGAGACTTGCTAACACCCTCCCTCATGTGGATGATGGATTACAGATGTGAGAAAACTGGAAGGTTAGATGAGAGGATTTGAGATTACTCACTCAGAGACATCTCTGATATCATGTTAGAAATTCATGGGTTTAACTCAACCTTGAAAATCGGCTTGTAAGATAAGAGTTGCCCAAGGTATATATAAGCAGAGGAAAGAGGATCAATATAGGCGATGTAAGACTCACTAACAATTTTTAAGATCTTAGGTGCTATTAATTTTTATATGGTCAGTTTATACAGTGCTTTATCTTGGACTTTAATTCAGGCTTCGTTAATAGACGATAGAATTAATCCCTAAAAAATTAGTCGGAATACGCGTATATTGATCTGAACACTCTCCATTACCAAAAACAAAAGTCTCTACTTGCAGCTATGCTTCTACTCAGCCAGTCCCTTATTGTTAAAAGTTTAATATATTTTAATAGACCACAAAAATTAGAGATAGTGGGATAAGAGAGAATGCTGATTCTCAATTGTGGAGATGAATGAATGCTCACTGAGGTTTTCCTTTTTCTTTTTGCATTGACCATCGCATTGGTATGAAGTGACAATTTTGACTTATAAAATTCTAAAGACGTGGTCATTTTTTCCTTCCAAAACTTGGTTTTATGACCTTTATGACCCTAATTAGATTCTAAAGCTCTATATGGGATAGCTATATTAATGGATGTTAAAGGCAACCAAATTAGACAAAATGAACTAAGTGCTTCCATACGCAAGCATCCATTCCATGCAAGAATGCATACAAGTATTTGTATATACATATACACATAGTTACATATATATAATTATATAGTATATCTTGTCATGCATCTGGGCCAAGCTAGGAATATAATTATATTGTCCATCCAATGTAATAACACAAACTCATTAAGCACTAATCTAATACTTAACTAGAGCATTTACTTGTTGGTAAAGTTAACTTAATATACGCATGTTGCAGGGGTAGAACCTTGATTCCCTGTTCGGGGGTTGTTATTTATTTTTTTTTTTGGAAAGGAAGGGCCGAATATAATTTGAGGGAACGAAATATAATTTTTTTTTTATAATTTTCTAAATTTATACAAATGTCCTAAATATTTTTAAAATTTTTGAAAGTTCTAGACCACCCGGCCTCTATATAGCACCTGTGTGAGGAAAGCATAGCTTGGTGCAATGGCTATGTTGGGTCAAACATAACTGAATCAAGGTCCAGTTCTCTCAGGTTGAAAAGGACCCCCTAGGCAAGCTGAGGATGGATATGGGCCTGGATGCTTGGAGAGGACATCAATTGGGTCAAAACCCACTTTGTGGCAAACCGCTTGGACCATTATGGGCTTAGATTGGCCCAAGTGGACTTGACTAATTAACAACAAACTAAAACTACTAATTTTACACCAAATTATACCAACACCACACCATATGTAACACCCCAGCCAAATAGTGGTACTAGCTGTGAGTTCAGTCATCCGGAATAAATTCCCTCTGGAAGTCCGATCCACATCGCCTTGTGAATGTAAAGCTCAGCACTATATATAATATATAGATCATGTTCCTACCTTATACAAAGTTTTTTAAAGTCGTGAGAGCGTCAAAACCCAATAGAATTTCACAGTTAAGCATGTTCGACAATCGTCCTACAACAATATAGGGATGAGTTACCCAGTAAAAGTCTATGAAAATTGGGTAGTCATAGCGAAATAGGACAGGAGCAGATCGTTACAAATGATATCAAAACCTGAACCAACAAAAAACTTGGGACAAATCTCGGGCACATGCACACACCAAGATACGTGCTTCTAAGTGAGAAAAATTGTAACACCCTTAGCTAAGTCGTGGTGTCAACTGAGATGCTAGACATCTAAAATGGATTTACCCAAGACACTCAGATCGATGGGTGGTCAATGATTTTACATCGCTTGGTGGATGCACAATTTAGTGTTATATATAATAGATCATAATTTTATCTTGTACATGACCTTTTAAAACCACAAGGGCGTCAAAATTTAATTAAATTCCATAATTAAGTGTTTCATCCTACAACAATGCAGAGATGTCTGACCTACTGAAATGTCCATGAGATTTGAATAGCTAAAACGAATAATATTATACATGACAGGAGCTGATCGATACAACAAATCTAGACAGTGTTCTACTAAAATATATGTCATATATAATTATGAACAAAAGTCATAAAATCCATACATATTATATCTATGGTGATATAGGGAAAAACAACCTTTCGTGGTTGAATTTCTAAATTTGCCACTAGTTTTCTTTTCCAAATAGCAGTACTTTGATGACAGAGAAATGTACCCCACTTCTTTATCTTACGTAAATTTCATGCTCACTTGGTCCCAACTTCGTCAACTTAAAAAGTAATAAGACAAGCTTGAATGTTAAGTGGGGCCACCCCCACAAGATGAACAGATATTATAACTCATTCAAAATGGGTTTAACATATCTGGATAATGGTCAATTTCATGCCTATTTAAAGTTCCATAAAGTCACTCCATTGGATTCTACTTTCACCTTTGATAAATGTCTACCCATTTGGTATACAATCATTCAAATGTAAGTGAAGACTACAGGTTATTGGGTAATTATTCAATGCTAGGGAACTTGCAGTTCCATCACTTTTTCTTTTCTATCTCAGAGTATTCGGGTCAGTTTACGCGTACCTTAACTAATCTATGAGGGACTAATCCCATCATCTACTAGCGAAGACCTATTTAAAGTCAAGACTTTGCCCTGTATGGATTAACGCTATAAGAATTGATAGCACCTGAGAGATTTTGAATCTGAGATCTGAAAAGGAGAACACATCTAAGTCTCAAATCTTCACTAGCTACTAGGCCAACCCCTTTCCTCACCACGTAAGAAATGTTTGGTTAGTGCATTTTAACTGTTCGAGAGAAGATTATCAATAAACTAGAAAATACATAATTTCAAAATCACTTTAGGATGAATTTTTTGAATTCTCTATAAAAATTTAAGCACCACCATATTTTGAAAAAATCCATTCTGCATATTATCATTTGAATATTTTCACAAGTCTAAAAAGAATCTGTAATTTTAAAAAAATATTTGGCTTCCAAACGCCCTCATTATATTCATGCGGAGACCACACATTTAGTACTGGGCACCACATGAATATATAATAAGAAAGAGTACTTTTAGGACATCATGTGACAATACTTCAAGACTATCCAATATTTTATCATAAGTTATGTTAAAAGATCACGTAACATTTTTTTTAATTAGCAAAACAAGTAAATATTTTGTCGTAAGTTATGTTAAAAGATCACGTAACAATACTCCGAGACTATCCAATATTTTGTCATAAGTTATGTGAGAACCATGTTGTATTTGAAGAAGTATGCCTTTTCAACTTTAATTTAAAGAAGCAAACTAATGTGGTACTTCATATCGGAATGGGGACCATACTGTTCAGTATGCACTGCGTGATGTGTTGTGCGTAAAAATAACATCGTTTGAATGTAAACAAAATTATATGAACGCTGTCCGACTATTTAGACAAATTTTTGTGTACTAAAACGATATTATTTAGACACACAGTATGTTTTACTATGCACAATACACAACAGGCCCTCGAAGTCCATTTCATATCATGGAGCTCTAAATGAGAGGGTGGTGGGGGTGGGGGGCAATTACGTATGAGAAATGAGTGGGGGCTTCTATGGGCATATGCATGATTGAGCTCACGTGGCGGAACGTGGTGTCTCTGGACACCTTGGAATCTCATACTTTTTTTTTTTGTTGTTGAGAGATTTGCATCCACGTTAAATATCAGGAAGAATATTAGGAGGATTCGCACATCTCTATAAATGAACATAACTTCTGTCTAAGGGCTTTTGGCCCTTTCTTTTTCTGGAAAAAAAACTTCATTATTCATACACTTGGACAATATAATTCTCACACTTTCGTTGTAAATTTTTCATAAGTCAAAAGTTAGAATATAGGAATATTTTGGCCTCATCCGATCCAAATACATTTATCTTGTTAAAAAATAAATAGTATTGGGCGTTAATGAGAAGAGCATTAGGGTTCGTTCAACTATAAAAAATAATTTGTTCTCATCACATATCGATCATATGAATAATCCCCACTTAATGTGGAGGATAAATAGAAATCCGTTTCCATTCGAAGTTGTAGCGTTTCTATGTATCTATACAGATTCAGGGGTCTGCTGTGCAACTCCACATAGCAGCTTTCGTTGTGTACCAATACGACGTAATTTAGTATTAAATAACGTCATATTGTTTTATGCTGGAAGGAGTGCGTTTGACATAAATTTTAGGACTTCACCCACTTAAAACGACATCAAGACAAAAATTTCCAAGGCAAGCGCGTCCCTCACAGTATAACACAAAACGATATCGTTCAACACTAAATTACGTTGTACCAGCGCGCAGTAGGAGCCCAGATCTGTATCTATACATAGCATACTCATGCAGAGAGAGAGAGATACTCAAGGACGTTAGAAAAGCGAAAGCTGCTCTACAGGCACACAAAGAGAGAGAGAGAGGGAGAACAACACGAAAACCCAAGTGGGCATCTAAGAAGTAGTAGTAGTGGCAGTATTGGAAGAAGTGTAGATTTATAGCTTGGATTTCGGAGCCAAATCCTTCCTCCGATTGTTCTGATTTTCTTACGTACAACTTTGTTTCTTTTCCCCAGATACCGCCAAGACCCCAATAACCAACTTATTACTACATTGGTATTAAATTTATCGACAATTTCGGGATCACTACAAACAATAGAACAGACACACCCCCTATCTCCTCCCCACTGATTGCTCAATAACTAGAGAAGACTACCGACCGACACACCGACCAACAATCAGGTGATGATGAGATAGAGAGAGAGAGAGTGAGAGAGAGAGAGGGGGGGTTTTTCTTTTTGACAGATTTGATTTTACTAATGTAGTGTTTCCGAGTTGCTTTATTCGTTGTTGGTAAGCAAGGCCTTGGTTCTAGCAAAAGCAAGTTGGAATAATCTACATTTATGAAATGATTCCTTTCTTTCAACATGCCCAATACCCTAATTGGATCCATCACAAAAATTCCAAGTTGAATGTGTATATATTTTGAATGATATATATATATATATATATATATATATATAATATAATATAATATAATATACATCTGTATATGTATAGTGGTACGTCTTTCACTAAAGCATGCTTTAATGAAACACACCCACCACACTCTCCTCAAATAGAGAATGTGTCATAATCCAAAATTCAGCTTCAAAAGCAACATGGGACATCTAGTTGTGAATTGTATATATGTTCCCCATATATGTTCACTACTTGTAATATATGTGAGGATTGCTACATATTGTAGAAAAGTTTGTATCAAACATATTCAATAACTATCTGATTAATTAATATGACATCATGAATCATGCTATGTTTTCTTGGGTAAATTGCACTGACATCCCCTAACAAATGCAAAGAACTGTCTAGATGTTTTGATAAATATATTAATTTTTGCTACTTTGTTAACTATTTAGTAGATTTCTTCCCACCGTAAACTTTCTACAAACACCGTTATTTTAATTGATAAAAGACTAGAATGCCCTTCTTTAATCTTTTTACCTTTCTCTTTTTGTATATATTTACTCTATTTATACACACATGCATACATGCATACATACATACATACATATATATATATATATATATATGTGTGTGTGTGTGTGTGTGTGTGTGTGTGTGTGTGTGTGTGTGTATATAAAATAAAAAGGGGCAAGTTATATTAATTTTTTTACAACACTTATGTTATATACAAGTGTGATGAGTTAATAATATATATACGTGTACTTCCATAGATAAAGTACATATAGAAAATAACAATAACCTTCACATTTCCTTTTTATGCGCCCGGCTTGGACTTTGGACCGACTAGGGGCCAACACACTTTCTAGACCAACCAGAACACTTCGGGCCATGGTGTGACTAACCGATCTATCATGTGCGTCATCGATTGACAAGCTTCAACCCAGATATCTTATCCACACTACACGAAGAATGCAGACGTTATACGCTTGTCTTTGATTTCTCGTTTAATCCAGGGGATGGCGCTCATGCAAATTCGGGGAAACAAACTTCCCAAGATAGAATGTGGGAAATGATGGTGACAATCTGCGCGCCTTGAATTGCTCCTCTCCTCAACGTATGTATTAAAACTTACTTTCGACCATGAGATCAAGTACACTTTCATCTTTACCCTCAACACACACCCGATTATCCTACCTACACGCATTCTAACTTAATTTTCGGAGGGTTATTGGCCAAGCAACCATCCCCAATCACTGGACTTGTGTGCAGGAGTCAGAAGCAAGAGCTCAAAGTGAGTTACCATTTTTCAGTATCATTAGTTTGGCGTCGTCTATGAGAACGAATTTATTTTTTGAACAAATTCAAGTAATCTATCAGAAATAATGGTGACTACTAGATCAACGCTAGGAGGAAGGCAAGCCCATAACGAAGTCCTCAGGAGAATTTGAGGGCCAAGAGTGGTGAGGGGCAAGGGTAGGAGAAAATTAATAGCCATCCTAGTGGAGAGAGAGGAGACATCCCACCGAGGCCAAGTAGAGTGGCCCTAACAAAGAGTACTTCATGATGGAGTAAGGAACAAAGATCAAGGAACCTAGATAGAAGTTGTAGGGTGTCATGAAGCAGATCGAAGAAAGAGGGTAAGGAGGTGGTGAGGGGCAAATGCCAAAAGCAAACTTGGCATTGACGGAGGCGATGATGGCTAGGCCACTCCCAAAGTTCAAAACCCCTCAGGTAGATCTCACTGCAACAAATTGACCTATAACGACGAAATAATTTTGTCTCAAGAACTACATTTTTCGTTGCCAATGTATTAGGCGATGAAAATTTTCGTTACCCATAGTTTCATGCTAAAGGTCCTGACGACGAAAAATAAAATTCGCTGCTTATCATGTTCTATTGGTGACGAAATACTTTATCGCTAAATATCAATTTTTAGAAACGAAATATTTTGCTCTAGCTGTAATCATTTCGCGAGAAATTTATTTTCGCCATTAGTAACTAAATTTGGAGACGAATTTAGAGATGAAAAATATAGTTCGTCGCCACATGTAAACATTTGGCAAGTAAAAAAATATTTAGAAGACCCATTGGACCATTTGGAGACTTACAAGGTCTGTATGACCTTGAACGTGATCTCAGACGAGGTGATGTGTTGGAATTTTCCCACCACTTTGTGAGGCCTGAGTCGGACTTCGTTTGAAAAACTTAAGACCGGCTCGATCGACAATTTTGAATAGTTGAGCCAGTTGTTAATCAATCATTTTTATAATGATCGGCGCCTTCGCTGTCCAACCACTTACCTGTTGAACATTAAACAACGTAGGGACAATTCATTCTAGAACAACTTAAGTGTGTCATCAAAGAGACATCCACGTGAATGGAGTGGATGACAAGATAACGCTTGCAACTTTCATAGGAGGCTTTCAACCAACTCAGTTCTTCTATCACTTGTGAGAAAGGCCCCATCAACTATGGTTAAGCTAATGGTGAGGGCTCATCAACACATGAATGTAGAGGATGACATGACCACGTCTAGTGGCAGAGTAAATGAGGTCAACAAGAGGAAGCTCAAATTAGACCCAGCGAGGAGGGATGAGAGAGAGTACTCCTGGTTACGATAGATTGGAGAATTGGTTACGAGAGGAAGGCTAAACTAGTTCGTGGCAGGGCGTCAAAAAGGTGAGCAATATCAAGCTGAGTAGGAAAGATAGGTCGAGCATAGAGAAGAATGCCCTTGAGATAGAAAGCTAGTGACCATCCAGCCTATAGGCAAAATATGGATGATCTAGGGAGGGTTCGTCGGAGGAGGCAAAATCAGCTCGTCCAGGAAGGCCCACTCAAGAAGGCTAGGCACAAGGGGAGACAGAGATAATGGCGGTAACCAAACCGTAAAAAGTGAAGAAACTAGAAGAGCGGTCGATAAGTTTTCCCGCAGGAGGATGCTAGGGGGGTTCAACAGCCTCACGATGACCCTTGGTTACAACGCCTATAATAGGGAATTACTTGATGAGCAGGGTGTTGATCGATAATAGGAGTTCGGCCGACATCCTCTTTGCGACATCATTCAAATAGTGGATATTGAGAGTGACATACTGCAATCGGTGCTGTGACCATTGGTTGGTTTCTCAGGTCAACTAGTTCAACTGCTCGGCTTAGTAGAATTGTCAATCACACTCAACATGACCCAAACCAAACGACCAAGATGGTCAGACTTTTGGTGGTGGATTTTTCCTTGTCCTACAATGCAATCTTGAGGTGAACTGTCCTCAACAACATGAGCGTGGTCACTTCAACTTATCACCTGAAGGTCTAGTTCTTAATGAAGAACGTGAACGGGGAGCTACGAGGAGATCACACTGTGGCTACGGAATGCTATGTGGCTACCCTCAAAGAAAGAGGGCCTTAGGAAATGCTGGTGATTAACACATTGGAGGTAGGGCTGCAAACAAGCCGAGTCGAGCCGAGTTTTGGAGTGCTCAAGCTCAGCTTGTTAACTAAATGAGTCAAAAATTCGAGCTCGAGCTCGGCTTGTTTGTAAACGAGCCAAGCCGAACCGAGCTGAACTAAGCTCATTTACTTAACGAGCCTCTTTAAACGAGTCGAGCCTCTAAAATGAGCCGAGTTTTTACCAGCCGAGCCGAACCGAGCTTCGAGACTCAAACTCAACTCGTTTACGAAACAAGACTAAAATTCAAACTCGAGCTCAGCTTGTTAACTGAACGAACCAAGCCGAACTGAGCCCTTAACGAGCTGAGCTCGCGAACTGCTTGGTTCGTTTGCAGCCCTAGTTAGAGGTAAGAGATGAGATGGAAGAAAAATAGCAGAGGCGCTTGAATTAGTACAATTGAAAGAGGAAAAGAAGGATAAGGTGGTGCGAGTTGGGGGTGGGCTGAAGTTTGCTGGTTCAATTCCTCAGGGACATTGAGGCAAATTCATGTGGTCACATGAGGACATGATGGGGATTGATCATCGGTTCATGTCACACCACCTCAACATGGATCCAGGCTTTCCTCCGATCAAATAAAAACCAAGGGTCTATAGTGGTGAGCAGAGCAAGGCGATAGAAGAGGAAAATAGGAGAACACGACTTCATCTCTGAGGTATAATATTTGGATTGGCTGGCCAACATTGTTCTAGTGAAAAATTGAAATGGTAAATGGAGGTTGTGTGTGGACTTCAGGAACTTGAACAAGGCATGCCCAAAGGACAACTCTACCTAGGATAGATTAGCTAGTGGACTCAACCTTGGGCCACGAGCTTCTCAGCTTCATGGATGCATTCTTGGCTTATAATCAGATCTTGATGAACCTTGCTACCCAGGAGAAGACTGACTTTATTACCGAGCGAGGGCTATTTTGCTAAAAAGTTAGTCATTTGGGTTGAAGAACGTCGAGGCCACCTATCAACACTTCGTTAATAGAATGTTCAAGCACCAGATTGGAAAGAGAACATAAAGGCATACATAGACAACATGGTAATGAAGAGCATGGTAGCCACTGACCATCTAGCTGGCCTGGGGGAGACTTTTGAAGCATTGAGGAAATATGGAATTAAGCTAAATCCGGCCAAGTGTGCTTTTAGAGTGGAAGCAAGAAAATTCTTTGAATTTCTGGTCAATCCAACAAAAAAAAAAAAAAATCGAAACAATACATGCATACCCTTTACACCGTCAAGCTATCTGCTGAAGATTGATAAGTTCCAACATAACCCCCATCAAACAAGGTCTTTTATTAACGTGTCTTGTTAACCACCACCCACTAGATGGCGGATAATATGAATATAATGTCAAACAAATACGAATATCAATATAAATTTTACAAATACTAATGCATATTCACAGATATTAACACACATTTTACGGATATTTATGTACTTTTTACATATTATACACCGCCTATTAGGGGATGGTTATCGTTTTTCTTTGTTAATAGTTCAAAATTTTTTTATCATCAATTTATACGTCTCTCGATTAATCTTTAAAAGATAAATTTAACCGCTAAGATCAAACAGAACCTTTAAGGCCAGAGTGCAAAAATAAAAGACAGCTAGATTCATTAAGGACCCATATCACTTAGGACTAGGGGGCTTTACTGTGCATTATGCGAACAGTTCTTCGATGATCGAACAATTTTGATCAGTGTTTCGCGTGGAAAAACGATGTTATTTTAGCACGCAGTATGTCTTGATGTGCGCAATGCACAGTAAAGTCCCAATTCCATTTCACTTATTTCTTTTGAAAGAGTGAGTCCACCCACCATTTTTAAGCACAAAAGCAGTAGTAACATATGAGATCTGCAAAGAACACGTCTGAGATATATGTCAGACTCATGAACAAATGAGAGCCAATTAAGCTGGCTGATGTTGATGATGAGTATATCTCTGATTCTCTGAAAGAAAGACGTACGGTACATATAGACTGTTTGAATAGCGTGCAGAGACACTGATGGTTTTTTTGCAGTCTAATTCCTTTACCTCATTCTCGGGGCCGCAAGGGAACAGAATTCGAGACATTTTTCAAACCCCCACTTTGGTTTCCGGTCTTGAAAACTTTGAATTAGTTTTCAAGTGTTTGTGTAAATATCGTATGAAATTTAGAGTCGTTTTGGTGCTTTTGAGACTCTTGTCTGAGTTATTCTTTTGGGTATTCTTCTAGGAATGTTTCATGCTCAAGCTTTACGGGAAGAGCTATCATTACAGAAAGAATTGACGGTAACGATATGACCAATTGATATTTCAAGTTTAGAACTTTAGGGAAATGATTAATTATAGACAGAATTAAATCACGTAGACGGAGAAATTGTAACTAAAAGGTTTGCCCCTCAAGATCATGAAATCAAATCCCACCAAAACTACTTATTTGGGGCCCTATGGATTTATGACCAATTGTTACCTTCAAAGTCTTGAGAATTAGTCAGCATTTGGTTAGGATAATTAATCCAGCAAGGGGGAGTGTCACGTGACACTCCCATAGTCCATAAAAAAAAAATATATATATATATTTTAGGTTTAACAGTAAGTCAAAATTTACCGCGTAGTACTGTGACACCTAGTCCTATATCCTTTTTGCTTTGTCAAACTTTTTTTAATATGTCAATCTAATTCTTTGTTCGAAACCCGGTGACAAATTTTTGAGTTATTGAATACAAATTTTATTCTTAATTCTTCATTTATTTGATCGTGACACTCTCAAATTAAAATTCTGAATCCGCCGTTGATCACAAAGTTGATTGGATACTTCGATTATTAAAAAAAATGATATTTTGAGATCACTCAATGCTTTTTCTTTTATCTTCACCCAACATAATAAGTAGGTTTTTACAATAGTTAATTATTGGTTAATCATCCAGGAAACTAAATTCTCTCTCTCCTCTCTCTCTCTCTCTCTCTCTCTCTCTCTCTCTCTCTCTCTCTCTCTCTCTCTCTCTTTTCTCTTAAAGCACTATACATATAAGAAGGATTAAACAAATAAATGCGCAGGCTATACTGAACTGAAGATTTCCTTGGAGAGGTGAAAGTGATCAGGTTATCAACCTCTAGGTGGATCTTCTTTGGAAGTAGTAATAGAGGAAAGCGAATATTTGAACTATATACAAGCAATCCATGCACTGTGAGCATCCCCAGAGGATGATTGATACAAAAATTCTGAGGATAAAATACGTCTCAATAAATTTTTTTTTGAAAGGCAATACGTCTCAATAAATTAACGATGCGCATAAATTGATTCGGGTATTAAATTATTCAATAAATTAATTAAAAAAATATTTTTCAAATATATATACTACTACCAGATTTCATGCATGAATGAAACCTCTTCATTTCCACAACAAATTTTGAGGTTGCATGAAATTAAATCATGGCATTTCTTTTTTATTTTTGCAACCTTCCACGTATCATGTAATTAAAGGGTACGGTCCCAAAGTTACGTCGACAGGATCAAGCATTTCATGAAATTTGAACTTGTTACCTACGTTTATCGAGACTCCATATGTATTCAAGATTATCATGATTCTTGAACCCTTATCGTTTGATAGACCAGACTATGATTGTTGATTGTGCTTTGGTTGTTTTTTAGATATTTAATTTTTGTTTTGGTACATTTTAGTAGTTAACATCTTCCTAACTATTGGGTGTTTCTTTTGGTTGCAGAAAATTAGTCAACGTGCATGTAAACTAATCTGAACAATCTGAGTTATAAAAAAAAAAATTATTTACGGATAAAAAAAAGATAGTCCATTTTAACACATTGGTTTCTAAAGTATGTTTTTTTTTAACAAGAAGATTAGAAGCCTATGCTATTGAACAAAAGTAGCATCACAAGGCTTCTACCTCCTTAATTAGTTCTTTTTCCATTGGTTAAATTGGTAGAAAGATTGTCATCTTTTTTGTACATATTATATGGATATTCCACCTTCCATTACTCTAGCTAAAAATCTCAATCTATGAGCAAAATAAAGTAACAATTTCTTAATCTTTTAAAGAAGACATGATGTACCCTCATTAGATAATTGAAAGGCAATGAAAAAGAGGCTATATTTATCAAGAATCAAATATATGTTTCATTTCTAGAAATGTCATATCCTAAAAATTAAACCCGACTTTTATTCGAAAACGTTAAGGATCCCAAGAACACCGTAAAAAGGCCATAGCCCTAGATCAACCTTAAAATTTCTAGATCTTTCACCAGAATTTGGTTGTAACGTTCTTGAAGGCAGATTAATTTTCACTATTGAAGTGGTGAACAAACGAAACTAATTCTTACGATCGAAACTGCTCATTTTATGAACGAACGACACCCAAATCACCAAGGTGCCATATATTACCTTTGTGAGCTCGCGGGCGGGTTGATGTTGAAAGTTTGTTCGGTCGTTAATTATAGGGTTTTAAGATTAGGTGAGATACGCGTGAACAAGCACGAACATCAGGTTAAAAATAAAAAAAACCAAGGTGGCATAGATAAATCTTCATCTAATGGCCTTGGATTCCAAATATTAATAGGAAAATAATTCACAAAATATGATCAAATTAATACAACAACATCGTATAATTCACAAGAAATGAAACTTAGGCCTTAAGCTCCAATATATAGAATAGAAATTAATACAACAACTTAGTACGATATTCGTCTCTGTAAACATTCTCAAACATAAACAAAACGAAATTAAACAAGAAAATAAAGATATGAAATCCATCATGAACTACTACTTCTAGGGTTTTCATCAGGCGATCCATCTTCGAGAAACATTTCCCCTAGTTCATCACCAAAATCCTCCATGTAGTAGCCAACTAGGCTAAAATTAAAACTCCCACTCTCTAACCTTAAAGCTGTGTTTGGATCAAGAATTTCTGCAGAAATTTGTGATAGTAAAGAAACTGTAAGAGAAACATACCTTCAATTTGTGAACTGAAATCTCCTACATTTTTCTTTTCTATCTGAAAAACCTCTCCATAAATTCTTGATCCAAATAGCCTTTAAAAAAAGGAAACAAAACCCTAAGTTTTACGAACCACTAGGAAACTTGGAAGTATCCAAATTTCTCACAAGTGATTAGTAGTGGAAGAAGAACTGAATCCAGAAAAATCAGTCCATGGATTTGTATTTGCCCCACTAGTCCAGTACTGATCATTTCCTTGGATACCCATAAACTGCCTTGGCAAATTCATCTGATCTTGATTCTCTTCCGTTTTCACCGAACCGGATTGAGGGTTACTGAATCCAGGACCAGAAGAAATTCTCGGGCGAATTGGACCCATTTCACCAACATAACCGGAAGGATCCATCCCGCCTTGATGAAACGGGTATAACCCGGATGTCAAGTCCAACCCACCCATCGAACCCATCTGCGGTGGCTGAAACCTCCACTCACCAGCACCAGCACCGCCACCGCCACCAAGTGAACCACTTCCTAGCAGCTGGAAATTCATGTCACTTGTTCCTCCATAATTTAAGCCGACGTCGCTGCCGTGGCCGTACCCGGTGAGTTGACTCATTGGGGCCATAAATCGGAGTGGTGGAATTTGTGGTGAAATTAACCCTAACAAACTGGCAGTTGAAGTGGAAACTGCACTTGTTGAACCACCACCAACACCACCACTAGTCTGCCGATCACCGCTGTTGGCCGGAGACTTTGAGCTGCTTGAACTTCCCTTGTTGCTCCTCTTGTTCCTCCGGCAGCCTCCTCCCACCGGAACGCTCCTCAGGGCTCCGCCTCGAGTCCAATACCTTCGACAAGTCTTGCAGAAGTGGCGTGGCTGAGTGAGGCTGTAGTTGTTGAAGTAGCAAAACTTTGTGTTTGTCGATTCGCACCGAGGGCACTTTAGGGCTGCCTCTGGGATGGGTATGTTAGCCATCCGAGCCCGATCGGCCAGAGAACCTGGCCTGATCGAGCCCGGACCACCACCGCCGCCCGCATGAGGCGGTGGTGGGGGAGGGGGCGGTGGAAGCTGATGGCTTCCGCTGCTAGAAATTATGACAGCTTGAGGATTTGGTTGCTGTGAAATACAAAACAAAAAGACAGAGAATGAAATATATTTGGTATATTCAAGTGGAGATTTTTAAAGTTAAAAGATGGGGTAGAAATAAAGAAGAAGATCAGATAAACAAAAGTGGGGAGGAATATTTATCTTTTTTGTGAATTTTGTTTTATGCTTTATTGTGTCGAAAGAAAGAAGCCATGGAAATGGAAAAACTTAAAGGAAAGAAATGAAATTACAAATTAAAACCCTTACCTGTTGCCAGTTGGAAGGATCAAGATAAGCTGGAATGGAGGAAAAAACCATTGTTCTTGATCTCTCTTTCTCTCTTTTGTAAAGGTTGATGGGTTCTTGGCAATATAGTGGAGAATCACATCAACACCAGAGGGGTTGGCCAAGAGAGAGAGAGAGAGTGGGGGGGAAGAGAGAGAGAAAGATAAAGTGGGAATGAGAATAAGGAGCGAAAATAAAAGAAGGAGCTTTATGCTCTATATATATATGTATAATAGGCTGATAGAACTATTGTTTGTTTTTGTCTTTTTATTGCTTTTTAGGGTTCCGAGAGGGGTATTGTGTTTCTTAGCTCTGAAGCTTCTCATTGAAGCTGTGGAGCCATTGCCACTGGGGATTAAAACTTAATTTAAAACTAGAAAGATTCTAGTGGTTCTCCCTCTTGCATGAAAAAAAGAAAAGTGATTGTGTATGTGATTAAGAGAGAGAGAGAGAGAGAGAGATAGATCTAGAGAGAGGGAGAGAGAGAAAAGTGCCCAGCTTGGTCTAGTTACGTAGGTCTAAAGCTTAGGTATATATTTCAAATATTATCAATTCTTATAATTAAGTTAATTTATATATACGTAATTCTTCTCTAGTTTAATCAGCTCTGTTAATAAATAATAGAATTAATTTTATTGATCCGAATACCTTAAGTTATGAAAAAAATAAATGTAATTTGGTGAAAAAAGAGACTAATTAAATTAGTGAACAAGTTTATTAGTTGGTAATATAGTTTAGTTTAATATAATGAGAGAGAATGAGAATAAAAAGGTGAGTCTTGTGCTTTGGCGGGTGTAAAAACAGTCCAACAAGTATTTTTATATCCCGACCAATTGAAGCTTTTCTTCGGTCCTGTCTGTTCCCCTTCCCCACTCCCTCTTCACTTTGCATGTACATATGTACTGTGTACACACACATATATATGTATACATCTTGTACCTAAATACATAATACAAGCAGTACATGTACAAAATTGTGAAAATGTAGAACAGAAACCCTATACGTCTAAGAGATGATTATCATCTAAAAACAAACTAATATATATATATATATATATATATATATATATATATATATATATATATATAAGTTTTTTTATCTCTTAGAAATCTTCTCAAGAAATCTAAATTGTTACACCTTGGAGTCCGAACTTGGTTTTGGTCCATATTGTCTTTTTTTTGCTAACCGAGGTATCCGGCGGCACTGGGGCCAAGGCAGGTATGCCAGGGGGGTCCTCCCACCAACTGCCGACTAATCCTCGAGGCCCTGGAAGTAAACGACCGGGTAGATCCCCCTTTTCAGGGTTCCCTCCAGTGGCCCCAAAGTTGTAGTTGCCGAGTTTCGACCGCTGGACGTCTGGGTTTACAGCTCGCCTGCTCTACCACTCGGACAACCCCTTGGGGTTGTTTTGGTCCATATTGTCACCCACCATTTAATCAAATCTTTTGCCTGCTGAGTTTGGATCGGTTTGTGCGCAAAGATTAGATCATTTTTGGCCCTCCACAAGCTCCAGATTGCAGCAAAGGTGCAGCCAAGCTACATGAATCATTCAAATTTGGGGGAACCCTTCTTCCACCCACAATCTTGTTGGAGATAAAGAAAACAATCTGACAGAGAAAGAATAAGATAACAAATTTTGGTGCTGTAATCTCACGGCTTTTCCATTGCCTTACTTCTAATTTATAGGAAACAAAAAACACATGCTAAAACAAACCTACAACCCATGATCCCATGATCCCATGAACCCATGATCCCATGATCCCATGATCTCATGAACCCATGATCCCATGAACTACAACCCACTATCCCATGAAGTGGGGCACCTCCTACTTTTTTGCTATTAGTTGGTGAAGCACAACACGTGCTATTAGGAACAGAAAACAAATAACTAATAATTTCTATTCGAAACAAAACCAACTTCCTACTTTCTTGGACACAATCTTATCTAACAATCACCCCCTAAGCTTGTGTCTTCACTTGATCTCGACCATGCCAATCTTGTCACGAAGCTCCAGAAACTTGACTCGACCGAGCGCCTTGGTCAGAATGTCCGCTAGCTGATTATTAGTATCCATGTACTCCACTGCTATCTTGCCATCCTCAATGCACTCCCGTATGAAATGGTATCTGGTCTCGATATGTTTGCTCCTATCGTGGAACACCGGGTTTTTGCAAAGAGCAATTGCGGACTTGTTGTCAATGTTGAGCGTGACAGCCTTGGGCTCCTTGTTGATGAGATCACTGAGTAGCCGAGACAACCACACACCTTGACATGCTGCAGTTGTAGCTGCAATATACTCTGCCTCACAAGATGAAAGAGCCACCACTTTCTGCTTTTGACTCTGCCATGTGATAGGGGCAAGACCGAAGCAAAACAACACCCCCGTTGTGCTCTTACGGTCTTCTGGATCACCGGCCATGTCACTATCACTGAACCCAGTTAGAGTAGCCTGACTTTCCTTCTTCTTTCTCCCATAAAAACATCCAAGCGAACGTGTCCCTGCGATGTAACGGAGGATGTGCTTCACCGCTGCAAAATGCTCCTCATGCGGTTCCTGCATAAATCTGCTCACATAGCCAACAGAGTACGCCAAGTCGGGGCGAGTATGCACCAAATACCGAAGGCAACCAACAATACTCCGGTACTCGGTGGCATCAACGAGCGGAGTTGTACTGGACTTGGACAACTTGAGACGCGCCTCCATGGGGACATGGCACGGATTGCACTCTTTCATGCCACTTCGGTCCAGTAACTTTTCTGCATACGCCGCTTGCTTGATACCGATACCGTCCAACCCCTGAAACACTTCAATGCCGAGATAGTATGACAAGAGTCCCAGATCACTCATACAGAACAAATTCTTCATCTCCTGCTTGAACGTGTCGATGGCACCCTTATCTGCTCCTGTGATAACAAGGTCGTCAACGTAGACACCTACAAGCAACAATCCTGTCCCAGAGCCCCGCGTGTATATGCCATGTTCCGCCGTACTCCGCCTAAAACCCAAGGTTACCAAACTCGCATCCAGTTTGGCGTTCCACGCCCTTGGAGCCTGTCGTAGTCCATACAAAGCCTTCCGGAGCCGCAGTACCTTGTGCTCCTGCCCGGCAACAACAAAACCAGGAGGCTGCGCTACATAGACCTCCTCATTCAGTTCACCGTTGAGAAAAGCAGATTTAACATCCATGTGATGCATAGCCCACCCCTCGTGAGCCGCCATTGCAATCAAGAGTCGCACGGATTCAAGACGAGCCACAGGCGCAAACACTTCCTCAAAATCGATGCCCTGCTTCTGAACATACCCCTTTGCAACTAAGCGAGCCTTGTGTTTGACAATTGCACCACGTTCATCTCGCTTCACCTTGAAAACCCACTTGAGACCAATTGGGCGATGTCCAGCCGGTGCATCAACCAATTCCCATGTATTGTTCTTGATGATGGAGTCCATCTCCTCCAACATCGCCTTGCGCCAGCACACCTCCTGTTCGGCCTCCACAAAACTTGACGGTTCCTCTGCCGAAGTCAGGAGCAGCTCCTCGAGATCCTTTGGTTCAATTGGCACTGTTGTGTTGTAGATATCAACGAGGCTGCGGTATCTCTGTGGTTGAGCTGGATCGATGGTTGCGTCGAGGTGATCGTTTGGTGACCAGTGCGCTACCGGAGCACCCCCCAAGCCATGCTCAACCGAAGCTGGAGTCAGTGGTAGTTGAGCCGGACTCATGGCTTCGGTTGAACCATGTTCGGGTGAACCTGGAGTCGGTATCTGCTGCTGTTGTGCCGGACTCATGGATTCGGTTGCTACTGCTTCCGGTCCGCTTCCTGCGGCCTCTGCCTCCGCTCCGGTACTCCACACAGCTCCAACTCCTCCTTCTTCATGGAACTCCGCTGATCCCCACACATCTGCGCCATCATCCCACTGCCATGGTACATTTTCTTCAAATTTCACATCACGACTTACAATTACTTTACCCCGGCGAGGATCGAGCAGACGATGTGCCTTGCACCCATCCTCCACGCCGAGATACACCAACTGCTGACTCCGGTCGTCAAGCTTCTTCAGGTGTGGAGTTGTCACCTTCGCATGAGCCAAACAACCGAATACTCGCAGGTGTCCCAAGTGTGGCTTCTTCCCTGTCCAAGCTTCAAATGGAGTTCTCTCCCCCATTGCCTTCGTTGGCAAACGGTTCAAAAGATAAACCGCATGCCTAACTGCTTCTCCCCAGAGCTCGCCCGGAACCTTCATGCTTTTCAACATGGATCGTGCCATCCCAACCACGGTCCTGTTTTTGCGCTCGACAACACCGTTTTGCTGTGGCGTGTAGGGCGCTGTGAGTTGTCGCCGTATACCTGCTTCCTCGCACACTCCAGTAAATGCTTTATTTAGGAACTCCCCGCCGCGATCGGACCGCAGCGTTTTGATACGTTGTCCACGACAATTTTCAACTAAGGCCTTGAACTTCACAAATTCCGCACATGCTTCGTCCTTATTCTTCAAAAAACACACATGTATCCATCTCGAATAATCATCAACGAATAACATAAAGTACTTATTACCTCCACTTGTCGATGGGGTAATTGGCCCACAAAGGTCGACATGAACCAGCTCTAGACACTCCTTTGCCCGGTGCGACGTCTTTTGCGGGAATGCTCCCCGCGTTTGTTTTCCCACCAAGCATCCGTGGCATAATTGGTTCGGATGCGTGATTAATGGCACTCCTGCCACCATGTTCTTGTCAACAAGAAATTTCAAAGCCTTGAAGTTGACATGACCGAGACGACCATGCCATAGCCATGCCGGATCCTCCATCTTTGTGAGCAAGCAAACCGGACTCGCCCTTGTCAACTCAATATGGTACAGCCTGTTTGAAGACCGAGGCACCTTCATGAGCAACTGCCCCGTCGATTTCTCCAACACCTCCAGCTTGCCTCCGTCCAGCACCACACGGTAGCCGACCTCAGTCATTTGTCCAAGGCTTATGAGATTGCTACACAGCCTTGGAATATAGTAGACATCTTTGAGAGCCCACTGATCTCCATTCTTACACTCAAACAAAATTGAGCCCTTTCCCATAATCTGCACAGTAGACCCGTCACCGAATCTCACCTTACCGGTGATTGCTTCATCCAGCTCCTGGAAATTCTCCCGGTCGCCGGACATGTGGTTGCTAGCCCCGTTATCAAGATACCATGTGCTCCCGGTGGTTATGTCTTTTCCCGTTAGGTACAATTCGGGAAAAACATTGTCCTCCACCAGTAACAAGATCTCCGGCTGCTTCTCTTCCACCTGCTCGAGCGGCGTCAGCTCCTCCGACACCGCGAGCAAAAGTGCTTGCTCCATCGTATCCGTGCGGGCATGGTGTGCCTCTTCTACCTTCCTCGGCTCCTTGCACTGGTTGGCGAAATGGCCGAAATTACGGCAATTAAAACACTGAATATTGCTGTAATCCCGTGAGCCACCACCTGTCACTTCCTTCCCCGTTGAGTTCCCACGCCCACCGGAGCGCCCACCGCGCCCACGGCCTGTGCCGCGGCTGCGCCCTCGGCCACGAGTACCTGCGTCCTGCGCCTTGTTCTTGCCAGAGACCTCCCCGACTGTCTTCTTCCTACGTGCCTCCCACTCCGCCTGAGTGAGGAGGAGCTTCCCGTCGGCAGTCGCGCCTCCCGTAGGACGACGTGTTCGCTCCTCGAACGCTTTGAGTCGGCCCATTGCCTCCTCAAATGCTAGGGTGGAGAGATCATAGAACTGCTCGATGCCGGCGATGACGGTGATGAAGCGCTCAGGAACCGTGTCGAACAGTTTTTTTACGAGTGCAGCATCACCCAGAGAACCACCCAGGCTACTGTACCTGACCGTCATGGCCGACAGTCTCCCGGCATACTGATCCACAGACTCGTCCTCCTTCATGCGCATGCCATCGAAGTCACTCTTCAACGTCTGTAATCGCGCATCTCTAACGCGATCGGCGCCGACGAACCTCGTCTTGAGGCAATCCCAAATCTCCTTCGCCGTGTTCTTGTTCGCCACCTGCATAAGAAGATCTTCTGGCAGACACTGGATTAGATGCGATTTCGCCTTCTTATCCTTCTTGACATTGACGGCCTCCCCGGCCGCTGGCTTGATCGCCTCCCAGACCTCCTGGTCCTCCATCATTGCCTTGACTCGAATCTTCCAGCAAGTGTAATTCGACGTGGTAAGCTGCGGATACACATATCGAAGTGTATCCCGCTCGCCGCCGCCGACTTGAGAACCTTCTCCTCCGGTGACAATGGACATGGTGTTGAACCGGGGATATTTGGGCATACAATAACCGCTCTGATACCAATTGTTGGAGATAAAGAAAACAATCTGACAGAGAAAGAATAAGATAACAAATTTTGGTGCTGTAATCTCACGGCTTTTCCATTGCCTTACTTCTAATTTATAGGAAACAAAAAACACATGCTAAAACAAACCTACAACCCATGATCCCATGATCCCATGAACCCATGATCCCATGATCCCATGATCTCATGAACCCATGATCCCATGAACTACAACCCACTATCCCATGAAGTGGGGCACCTCCTACTTTTTTGCTATTAGTTGGTGAAGCACAACACGTGCTATTAGGAACAGAAAACAAATAACTAATAATTTCTATTCGAAACAAAACCAACTTCCTACTTTCTTGGACACAATCTTATCTAACAAATCTAACATTCTTTGGAGCACATATGGACATACCCCACCATTGTAGAATGAATCCCCAAATTTTCCACGCTGTTGTGCAGTGAAGGAGGATGTGTTGCGATGACCAAGTTTGATGAACAAGGGGGGCACACACCCACAACTCTTGATTAGGGATGGCAATTTATACCGAACTGAACTACTTAATTTTTTCCGAACCGTAATCATTTTTTTTCCCTTGGGTGTGCATATGGTACGGATGGATGAATACCCATTCGAATTCGATTCCGTTATGGTTAGCAGAATAACCAAACCGTTACTTGAAACGAACCAAAAACGATGTTGTTTTACACACACACACACACATATATATATATATATATATATGTATGTATGTATGTATGTATATATACGTACATACATACATACATATATAATATATTATAATTTTATAAATCTTTTACTTTTTAGCCCTTTGGGTTTTGGTGAGTTAACCTCAGTGTTAACCTAAAATCTATCACATTCAAACTTTGTGGGTAGCGGCGCAAGGATGAAGGAAGTGAGGAACTAAGGGCAGTAGTAGCGCAAGACTTTTCGATCAGCGGCTACGACGCAACTCTAATCAAGTACTCTGTCTCTCTCTCTCTCTCTCTCTCTCAGAGCAAGGTGCGACAGGTGCTTAGAGATTTAACACTAAAGATAACTGAACGAAGCTAGAAGACATATTTAGTACATACTATTTCAAATCCATTTCAATTTTATAAAACACAAGAGAAATAATACATCATACACACTGCCCCTTGTCAAAAGCTGAACCAAGATAATGTTTGCTGTTAAAACTTAAAACTAGTGGTTATCGTTAGTATCTTTGAATTGAAGGATGTGAGAGAGAGAGAGAGAGAGAGAGAGAGAGAGAGAGAGAGAGAGATGATTTAGAGAGAGGGCGGTTTGGTTCGGATAATTAATAACCGAACCATTCGATTTGGGGAATAACCGAACCCCATTTGGTTTGGTTATGGAATATTCTTTCTCCCTCCATTCGGTTATCGGTTCGGTTTCTGCTTGAGTATTGTGTTCGGGAATCGGATTCAGTTATTCAAATAACCAAACTGAATCGCTCCATTGCCATTCTTACTCTTGATCCAGGCCAATTCCTCTATAGCCCCAGTAAGCCTTAGTAGGAAGGTCATCTTTCATCGCTTTTCAAGCACACACTTCCACCTTAGGAGGGCACAGACTTCCCCAAATTGAATTGCATACGTTATCTTCCTCAAATGATTGTTTTTCCTATTGTGTATAGTCCGATTTAACTGAGAACTTGGATAAGTTGTCCCACTTTCATTGCAAGTAATCTTCTCTACTCCTCCTTAATTGGAAATTGATAATGTATCCAAGCATGTTGTTCAGTAGTTTCTTTTTTCCACTCAAATAGTTTTCTTCTAAAATGAAGGTTTATGATTCCAGAGGACTCTGTCATGCAGATATCCTTGACGCCTACCCTTTTTTGCATAGATACTACATACGGTCTAGGAAATAATTCTATTAGCTTGCCTTGTGGTAACCACTTATGTATCCAAAATTTGGTGTTATCCCCCTCCCCCACACATACCTGTAACCCTTGATTGATTATTGAACCCATATTGGTGTCATATTTTGTTAGCCTGCTGATTTGTAACCAAACTATGGAGATATAGCTTCTGTGATTTTAGGCAGCCAATCTGATTATGTTAGCCCATATTTACCCCTCATCGCCTTACTCCATAGACTAGATTTTTTAGTTCCAAACCTCCACAACCACTTGGATAATAGGGCTAGATTTAGTGCCTCAAGTCTTTTGACTCCAAGTCCCCCGAAAGATCTACTTCTGGTGATATCATACCATTTCGGTAGGCATAGCTTCTTCTTCCCTTCTTGTGATCCCCAAAAGAATTGTTTTTGGCATTTAACTATAGATTTAGCCACACCATTAGGCATTTTGAAGATTGACATAGTAGATTGGAAGAGATGAGACGGTAGACTTAATGAGGGTTAATCTCCCTGCCAGTGAGAGGACCGTCATTTCAATTCCATTTGGCTAGTTTCTTTTGGATTCTAGAAATGATAGAATTTCAAGTTGCAAGCTTCCTAGGGCTTGCTCCAAGAGGTAAACCTAGGTATTGGATAGGTAATTTGCCCACACCACAACCTAGATAGCTACCCATGTTGTCCAAAAATTCCTCCTGCACTCGAACTCTACACAAAATAGACTCAGTAAAATTGATTTTTTAGCCTTGACATAACTCGAAAGCATCTCAAAATTCTCTTAACCACTTTGACCTCATTGGAGTTGTTGTTGCAAAAGATAATTGTGTCATCCGCAAACTATAAATGAGTTACAGTCATACCACCTTGCCCTGCTTTGACTCCTTGAATTATGCCTATAATCTTGGCTCTTTCAAACAGAATATTCAGTGCCTCAACCGCAATATGGATAGAGGATCACCCTGTCTCAATCCTCTCCCCATTTGAAACTCAGAAGTAGGAGAACCATTAAGAAGAATGGACATCTGTTGTGGTAATGCATGTTTTAATCCAAAAGCGTCATTTCTCTTTGCATCCAAACTTAGATAGGAGATCCAATAAGAAGCACCAATTTACACAGCCATATGCTTTTTCAAAGTCCCATCCCTCTGATTTCCAAGTATGAATAATCTCATTAGCAATCAGAACACCATCTAGAATTTGCTTACTACCAACGAAAGCAGTTTGTTCCCCCCACGATAGATGGTATTAGTATTTTGAATCTACTAGCCAGAACCTTTGAGAGAATTTTGTAGACCCAACCCACCATGCTAATAGGCCTAAAATCATTGAAAGAAGTACAACAATCAATTTTGGGGACAAGTGCTATAAATGTAGCATTGATACCTTTCATTGGCTTTGCATGCTCATAGAATTCTTGAAAAAGGAGAAAGACGTTCTCTTTGATGATATCTCAAGCCTTCTTGACAAAACAGAAATTGAATCCATTTGGTCCAATAGCCTTAGAACTGTTGCAATCTTGAACATCATTCATAATTTCCTCTCTAGTGAATGGTAACTCTAAGGCGCAAGTGCTGCCTCTAAGTCCATTGTCCCCCTGAAAATACCACCCAAGGTAGGTCATGCATGTGCTTGCTCTACCTTTCTTGAAATACTCTGATAGCTCCTCCAAGACACTCCCATTTGCTGATATATAGATTCCACTAAGTTCCTTCTAGCTTTACGGTTGGCAATGATCTGAAAGAACTTAGTATTTCTATCTTCCAGCTTAATCCACCTAGTCCTAACCTTTTGCCTCCATGAGCTTTCAATTACCTTTGCAACAGCCTCCCATACCTTGCACTTGAGAATATAAGTTGATGATTGTGGAATCATAAGTACTAAAAATTGTCAACATTTAAAAAAGTTCTTCAAATATGTAAGATATGTAATTACTTGAGGATTACTTTGAGCTGAAAAAACCAAAAAAACTAAATACGTACTAATCTCATCATTGTAAATTTGTACAGAAGATTAAATTGTTCCGACTAGGGTTAGGCTTATATGTACCTTTACGACCCGTTTGTTTTATTAATTATATAATCCATTGAATGAATCGTGATGAAATCAATAATACCACACTCTATTGTATCATATATTCATGCATGTTTGATTTAAGCCGTCAAAAATTCAACCAAAACTAAATATGAAATTCCCTCAAATACATATTCTAATTCAGTGTTATTTTCGTTCACACAAACGAACGCTTTGCATAAAAAAAATCAGTACATATATAGTATACCTAGTACATATGCAAATGTATCATGCGAAGTATTAATACTCAATACGTACCACGTATGACCGGAGAGGAACTACATGGAGACCGCGGGGGGCTCGGGGCCCCCCAAAATTTTCAAAAAAATTTAAGACTTAGGTATAAAATTTAGAAATTAAAAAAAAAAACATTTCGACCCCCCCAAATTATAGTCGGTTCCTGCCCTTTCGCCCAAATTTTTTTTTGGCCCGCCTATATATTAAATTTTGGTTCCGCCCCTACGTATGAGTATGATATATTTTCTAAAGCACTCATAAATCATCCTTTGAGAACAATAAAATATCTTATTTGTTACTTAAAATGACCAGAAGTTTTTTATATTTATGGAAATGTGTGATGTTACGAAAAACGTGGTTCAATTTGTATCGCAGAGGTTTCCATTTGCTGCCTAAAAAGACACATCCAAATTGTAATAAGTGCATACTGATAGTGGATCCCCTGATTTGAAAGTAAGGGTAAGGATCACCTTTTTGGTGCTATTATTGTTTCCACTGTATCAGTGACGCCACATAAAACAAATTTTGAAATATAAGAATCACGAAACTGATTGTGCTCCACGTCCATGTGAATTGGACGAACATGTCTGTATATTCTGTAATTGCTCTGCCCTCATGTCTACTTAATTGTTTGTAACGTGAGAGATATGTCACTGCCTAGCCATGTTGAGTAGAACGCCCTTGGTGATATGACCGAACATCGTAAGTTGTGAAGTCCATGACCCAAGGCAATATGTTGACCGTCGAGAAGTCTAGAGTAGTGCACTCACCATGGCTCAAGGCACACCAAATGGGCTTGTCAAACCTCATGACCCAACACAAGTAGATTCACCTGTGAGTCTGACCCAACTCAATCCCAGTATAAATGGGCCAAGCATGTACATGGACTGAAAGCCCATTGCCCTGCATATCCGGCCTACTATAGTATTTGTAAATGTATTGTCTTCTAAAGGTTCAGATACAAAACCTCTATCAATTCTTATAGGATCAGTTCATACGAAAACTTGCTCTGTTTTGATTTTAGACATCTTGCTATTGGGCGGTAAAATTGGTCTTAGATATTAATCGTGGTGTGCATAAATTAACTCGAACGCTTTGCATTATCAAAAAAACAATAATAATCACCATTCCTTAATTGTTATTGTTTCCGCTACATCAGTCGCACGATATGAATAAAATTTCAAAGATGTCTGCTACAGTTCCAGAATTCAAATCAAGAAACTTGCCCTGAATTCAAAATCAATGGCCATGATCGCAAATAGTAGTGAATCATGGCCATTGATTTTGAATTCGGGACAAGTTTCTTGGTTTAAATTATGGAACTCTACACTTTTCCAATTTCAAAACACGTGAATCTAAAAAATGATCGTGCGGCTGTCAATACATTGGTCCATGCAAACAATGCAATTTAAGAATAGAAAGTTCCATGCTAAAAAATTATTGCGAAAATATTAAGAAGAAAGACGTACATCATAAGAGACATGTCCAAATCTATCGAACTGCAAAAATCTATGCAGCAGCAAAATTCTAGGCCAACAAGGAACATATAGAAGTTGCGATCAATCTATGAACTTCAACAATATGAAAACAACCAAATGTAACATAATAAGTTGCAATGCGCTATATTCGTTAAAACCGCGTCCAAAAAATACCAAAATATGGTAAAAAAAACTATTCAATTTTCTTTCAAGCATTGAGCTTAAAAAATGGTTTGCTAGTAATAACACGGTATAGCGTTATTTACAGTCTCTCTTTCACTAAAAGACTCGAGGATAAATACTGGCAAGAAAGAGTATAACTACCAAGTATTGCAGCCTATCACATATCATACCCATACCTATTTAACTGAGAAATAGGACCTTGAAGTTTAATTATCCACTTTGTCCTCATCGCAATTATTTACATGACAAGTTTGTCCTTCAACACAACCAACACATGATGAAGTAAACCAAAAAATTACCATGTCTAATTTCAGAGTTAACTAAATAATGTTGATTTCTCGAATTTATTTACTCACATTCTAAATTTACAAAATAAAAATAAAATAGCAACTAAAAAAAATTGGTTTGTTGGTTGATTACAAACACAATCCTCTATACCAATCACCAACTTAGCTATGTAACATTGTAAAAAGCGTATATAATCTTCAGATTCAACACATGAAAACCAAAAAAAAAAGATGGGAAAAAAATAAAATAAAAACTTATTGTAGCATAAAATGTTTTAAAAAATTCTGTAATAACATATATTTATTACAATAAAAAATAAATAACAATGTTCAAAACAAGAAGAAAATACTAAGATATGGATCCCTTGACATTATATGGATCCGCACACTCTGGATAAAGTATGCCAATCTTGAACCAGGTTATGAAAGGGATAAAACAAGAAATTATTCGGTCTACTAACTGGATTCGAAGTTATCTCTGAATCCACTTTTCTCTCTGTTCTCTTAATTCTTCCCAAAACTCTCTCTCCCTCTCTCTCTCTCACACACACACTAAATAGATAGCGCGAGTGATAATCAAAGAGGTATTTTTTTTATTAGAACGAATGATACTGTAATGCCTCATGAAAATTATTGACCCAGTAACTTGTTAAAGACCAACCACGTAGCCCAAAATGTTTAAACTCAAGTTGTTAGTAGTAGTTTATATGGTTTCTTATATACTCAGGATCACCCATGTAGACTTTCGATAGGGACGGGACATCACAGATACTTTATTTATTTAGTGAATTCATTTAGATTCGTCTCCAAAAATTACTCAACGAGTTGACTCATTCTCCTTCTCTTTTACTCAAAGCAATCCTTTCTTCTACCACAACAAATCAAGAAAAATTAAAAAAATAATAATAACAACAAAAGTAAAGCTGCTGAGATAAGTTTGACCATAATAAAATCTGAACCGTATAAACATCAATTTTCAATTAGAGTTTCTTATCTATCTTATTCTGTCGGCGTATAAAAATTATTATTTGTGGTTAAAAAATGCCAACTAAAAAAGACAATCTTTGGGATCCTAACGACATGTAAACTATTGTTTTAATTTTTTAATCAAATATGAATATATGCGTAAAGAGTTTTGATGCCTCTCTGGACACACACCGCACCCAATCCTCGTACCCAAGTCTATGTTAGCATGGAGCCGTGGACAGAAAATTTGACCCAAATTCGACTGGCACATATCTTTTATTTCTAAAGTCTCCGAGTCGGAACAGCCTACGGGGGGGCTTAGATCATACCTATCATCGTTTCAAACTATGCATTCTACGCAGTACTTGGACACTACGATGTACACCAAAACAAAACACAAAATTGTGGGCAAAATAAATCATCAAATTGTTATTTACACTGTTTAGTCCTGAAACTTTCAGAATCAAGAAGCTTCAAGATAAGTTTCGCTACGTTTTTTGAACCTACAGAAGGTCTAACTGCATTTAGACTTCCCTGCACTACACAAGGATTCTTGTCTACGACAGAATTACCCACACACCAAGCCCCACTCGTGAATCGGACATCTGGTCTCCTCAAAAGTTCCTCGTCAATTTTGTCCAAAACCGGGTCATCTTTTGCAAAGTTACGAGCAAAAGGGGCCCCGCTGTGGACCATGTCGTCAAAATCTGCCAACGTTAAATTCATTGGTTGCTGCTTCGGAGGATTATCCCACCTTATGTAGTGCAAGTCGTGGTTGACCGTGGTGTTCTGGTAGTCCTTGTGGTTGCAGATCACGGTGTGGAAGTAGCCCTCGGCTGATGACATGAAATTTGTGTAGTACATAAGGAGAGTCCGAGGGAGATTGTCCCAACCCCATATCGAAAATTCAAGGAATGATCTGGTCAGCATTACCCATTCAGAACCTGAATAAGGGAAAATTTGAAGTTAAAAGAGTTAAGACAGGCTGAGGATGGAGTCATACTCTACATATTTGTAGACAAGATAAACAAGCAACATGTTAGAAAAACTGTTATGTTTAAAAATTGGAGTCAGAAAGCATGACTAACTCCATCTTCCCCACCACCGGCATTTCATGCCATTTTCATGCCATACTCCAAGGACAATCACCAACGAAATGGATGCAAGTCAAATGTGCCGGTTGACTTTAACTTGGCAAACCCTCTTGGTGGTAGGGATGGTTATGGTGAAGGGGAGATCCACCCAAGAAAAAATTAACTGCTTCAAATGCCACAAGCCCACAACATTATGTAGGCAATGCTGTAACTTGCCCAATAACTGGCTTATGGTTGGTTGCAGCCTTGCAGGTATCGTTGGCTTTACTCTGCCCGAGTGTCTGCCTGAGTGGATTTAAAGTGGCTGTGTCTTCGAGGCATTCCTCATCACCAAAAAATAACAACGAAAAAGAACTAATGACATTCTAGACGTTACACAGGATAGACCAATAAATCACATGACTAAAGGAACCACCCAAACTCCAGTCCATGTCCAAGTTTACAAGGGTGTAACCCTTGACTACAGAATCCTAATAAAGATAAACAGATCTTTGCGGAAGCTTACTAGCAATAACTAACACTATGAAGATTCGTGAGACGATGCCCGAAGCATGCTTGATGCAAAATGCTTTTTCCCCTCTCTTACCTCAATTTAGTTACCGAGTCCTGTCCGTAAGAAACAAAGAGGGTAATATCAAGCCTATATTTGTAAAAGCAACTTCCACAGTCCAGCAACACAGTTATTGGAGGTTGTTTTTTCTTATTTGAGGACCACAAAATATGTTTTGAACAATTAAGATTCTGAAACCACAAAACAATAAAAAATTTAGAAGAACAATGTCTTCCAAACCCTCGCATAACTGTTCGCAAGGAACCCCGTAGGGATCACATGGCGGAGGTCTTTCTTTGCTTGGAAAAGATTCTTCTTTTCTCACCCCCGCCCACCCCCGCCATGTGATCCCTGCGCGATTCCCTGTGGGTTTTCTTGCAAATAGCAATTCTAGTCAACATATAAAACCACCTATCTGTGATATATCAGTACTCTATGAAGGTGAAAAGTTGAACACAGATGAAGAGGTACAAAGAAATTTTAAACATGGATAACGGAAGAAGAAATTTCTAAATTGGAAATACAAAGCAAAAGTAACGAAATACCCATGAATAACTTAAATGAAGAAGGCGCAGATCTTTTCTCCTTGGCCCAAAATACACCAGACTTCTTTGAATGATACAAGCCTGGATCTACAATGATAGGCCTTCCTCTTTGAAACCTGCATAGATACACTCAGGATTACTCAAATGGTCACATAACTTACACCTACATGAGCCTCTAGACAAGGCAGTTGCAAATATTAAGGATACCATGGAGAGACATGAATTCAATGCTTACTCTTTCCAACCAATATTGCTTGTATGCTCAAGGAAGTTCAGATCCCTAGGCAAGTATGAGAATATGTGCAGGAGATCTGTAACAAAAGGAAGTAGGTATTAATAAAATCCACAAAACTAATACCACAGAGCAAAGTGGTGTAATAATTAGGCATTGACAAAGAGATTGACAACGCAGGAAATTGCAATTTGCTCTCTTTCAACTATATGTAAAAAAAGGACTATTCAGTGCACTTGGGTATGGAGAAGGGTTGAACATATGCAGCCTTACTCTCGCATGTAGAGAGGATGTCTCCCGGACTACTGGTCAATGTATACACTACGGAGGCTTTTCAAAGTACTGTGTCTCAACACGTATGCCTATACAAGACAACTTTGAGGGATTGAAAATCCACATGTCCCTTAATTAACTTTACTTCAACCATACAAAACAAAGCTACAATATTCACTGTACAAAATCGCCATTCACAACCAGATTAAAAAACAAAAAGTACAGACTTTTTAGGACATTTGAAAAGACCCCAATTTCTACTTGTACAGATAATTTATGAAGCAACAATCAAACCCACTGTCATTACCTGGTGGGATTTTTCTCACCATCAAAACATACTAGATGTAAGATGAAGTAAGAGAAACTCCACAGTCAAATTTGGAAGCAACAAAAACCTACTAAAGCAATTCAATTAAGCACCAAACTACAAGCAAGATCCATCAAGCATTGATTAATATTGCAATTCTTTTTCCATAGCCCAAAAAAAACCCCAAAAAGATAGCATACCTTGTCCTCTATAATCCCTGACCATAGCAGATTTGTTCATCCGTTTAATGGAAAAGGGCATTATGGTTACCAGAGGTATCTTCTTCTATAGCCTTCCACGTTGTGGGGAATTGCTTGTTAAACTGCACAAATTGATTGTCCTATCACCTATGACCACTTCAATAGCAATTACATAGCCTGGTCCTAGGGCACCAACAATATGTCTCTTCGATGATCTAAAATTGGATAACCATCAGGACAATACAAGCCAAATCACAAATGAACATCGGCCCATGGAGTGCAAGTAACTTAATGAACTTTAAGCCTATCTAACTCCTCTGTTTTCTTCAGTGGGACCTAGATTGGTATAAGTTCAGAAATTATGGAAACCAAAGTTCCTCCGACTAAACCGAACTCGAAAAGGCAACATTTATCTTTTCTTCAGGACCTGGGAGTTACTTTTCAGTTTACACGATGGTGCTCTCAATAGTCTATAGACTCTCCACAGATTCCAGAGTGCAGTTTGTGGCTAAATCCCTAGCTCCAAATAATCAAATTCAGCCACAAAATGTGAATGTCATGCCATTAAAACTCACCTACATTTCCTCAAATTAGGGCCGTGTTGGGTTCATTGGAATGGAATGAGCATTCCCATGTTCGGTAAAGGCCAAGGAATGACCATTCCATTACCTTCTAAATCATTCTCGGAAACCAAAACTACCTAGAAGTTATGGATGCATTAGTATGACAAAATCAAACCAATTAACCAAAACCACGAAGAATTGGGCACGTCAAAGCTATTGAAAGGATCAAACCACCAAAAAAGAGCATAAAAGAATTTCCAATAGATAGCAAATGCAAATAAATAATTTTCCACAAGCATGCTAGCTAATAATCAGGAACAAACTAACCATCTTGCGGCACAAGAGGATAATCCGACGCGCTGAGATTTATAAACCAATCCCACTTGGCCTGCTTCAATAGTATCGCAATCGCGTGAAGAGTGCACGCTATCATCGTCGGTCCCCTAAAAGTTACCAAATTAGCCCTGCCGACCACCATCACATTCCTGTACTCCCTCACAACCGCCTGCGACTTCACATACTTGGCCAGCTCAAGCCGCTCGGCATCCGTAGCTTCGAAATCGAGGTGCAGCAGATACGAGTTCCTCGGGTGGTACACCGCCCGAAGCAGCCGCATCAGTCGCGGCCCGTCACCACTCCCGCCGGATAGATAGTACGCGAACCTCGGCAGCTCCGGCAGCCCCAAGTCGCCGCCGGAATTCACATCGGAAAGAGATGAAGTAGGCATCGGAGTTGATTTTTGGTGGGCTAGGGTTCTGATGAGAAGTAAAATGAGAACAATTGTTGATGTGTATAACATTGGTACTATCCATTTTCGGTTGAAGCAGAGTGTGAAGTGAATGCGAGTTCTTTTCATCAGAGATTAGGGTTAGGGTTTTTGTAGGTTGAATCAAAAAACTTGACCAAAATAAGGAATTGGTGGAAGAGAAGAAGAAATTTTTGGGCGGTGATTACAGATTTCGAGGATTTTGGGTTTCGAGTTGATTTGGGGGGATTTTGTTTAGCGTAGAAGGAAACTCTGCTTAAGCCTCAAGCATTTCCTTGTTTTATTAATTCGAACCCCACCTAAACATCCTGCGTATAGAATATCTCCTGAATAAAGAATGGGAAAAATTAGGAACACAGTTATTCCGTATATATTCAAATACAAATATATTTGAAATCGTTGAATATATGCAGAATTCACAAATTATTATGAGCTTTACGTGCATTTAATAGTTCTGAACACACTTGTATTCGAATATGTCTAGAATATATATGTTCCTAACGTTACTCAAATAGAATGAAAAAATTTAAAAACACAGATGTTACGAACATATATAGACATAAATATATCTAGAATCGTCAAATACACATAACATTAGTAAATTATTAAGGGCTTCACGTATATTCAATAATTCTAAATATATCTGTATCTGAATACGTCCGAAATATCTATATTTATAGCATTACTTGAAAGAATATTGACGTGCATATTGTTGTTGTGATATAATGGTGTCATTTTTAATTAACTTAAAATAAAAATCACAAATAAATTTTATATAAAATTTTAAAATAAATAGTCTAAATCGGACAGGGTGTCATTTGGGATGTGTCCTGTAAGATGGTTACTGATGTTGATAGAAATTTTATTCTAAATTGATGGTCAATTTTATCCTATTAGTAGAGATTTTGATTAGACAAACTAGAGATGGGGTAATTGATTTTTAAATTCATTATTAATTTGGTTAAAGATCCAAAAACAAAAAGTACTTTTTATTGGGTTAAAGAGAAAAAATAAAGTTGTTTCTGTTAAGGCATGTTATAGTTAAGTATTACCTCAAACAACCATACACAAAAATACTTAATAAATAAATATATAAATATATATATATATATATGTGTGTGTGTGTGTGGAAAATTAATTTTGTTATATTTCGTAGTGTCAAATAGGTTTTTATCTCATTATCTTTTTGGAATTATAGTCCCAAAATTCAAAAAATACCAAAGATATCCTTAATCTTAATTTCACACGCATTCAATTTCACTAAAAAAAAAAACCATAACATATTCTTTTGAGCTTAAAATTTTTTAAGGATTCCAATGTCCAATCAATTGTCTTGCAGAAATCATAAATTAACCAAACGTAGAGATAAAGGATTAAGGAATGAAACAAAGAGGCAATGCACTTATCTAATTTGAAAATGTAGCACGAATAGCTAGAGATTTTTGAATTGGAAATCTGGTAAATTTAGATGGAATAGTGTAAATTTATGTGAATTAGAAATACGGTAAGATGTTGAAATAAAAACATGATAAATTTATTACAACATTTTTTTGAATATGAGAATATCGACGGAAAAAATATTAATAATTCTTTACATTCAAATCTACAGTCAAACTTAGCTAATTTGACCATAATAAATTCATATAGTTTTTAAGAAATATGATAAATTTGTCTACACAGTCAAACATAGGATCAATATTCTGATATTCAAAAAAATCTGTAACAAATTTATCACGTTTCATCCAAATTTACTTTGTTTCTAATTCAATATTTTACCATGTTTTCAAATCATACAAATTTACCATGTATGATCGATAGTCTGATTCATGCACCAAATTTACCATGTTTCTAATGTAAATGGACATAATTTCAAGTCACCATATTTATTTTATAATTTGAATAATTTAAACTCACCAATTTAAATGGACATAAATCCATCTACCATAACAATTTCCTAATTTGAAGTATGTAAATCCACCAATTTAAAATCGTGCACTTAATTTGATGCATTTGATCTTCTTACTTTTCTTAATATAAATAGATATAATTTGAATTTACCAACTTAAGAATTACGTGAAAATACTTAAAAAGTACAAAAGAAAAAATTTACCACTCAAAATAATGACAAATACGTAAAAAAATATGTAAAGTTAATATTAATTCGCAAATTTAGATGGGATAAAAACTTACGCTTAACGCGGATATACGACCTTAATTTAAATTACAAACTCCACACCCCCCCCCCCCCCCCCCAAAAAAAAAAAAAAACACACACACACATATACGTGTGATGCCATACCTTGATCGAGATTTGTATGTGTGGAGTCTCGAATTCATATTAGACTTTCCGATTGTATGTGATTAATTCTCCCGCTAATCCTGCAAAATACTCAATACTAAATTAGTGCTGATCGGGATTGGATTTTCGGCGGGCACTCCGATGATCAAATTAGTCTTTCAGTGAGAGCAAAAATAACTTGAAAGTAAGAGCTAGTTAAGTATATGCGCGCGTCCCTATAGTAAGAGTACCCTTAGAATATTTATAATGTAGGGACTCAACTGCCTGCTGGGAGCTTCAGTCATGAATGTGGGTCGTGACCCAGGAACCACGAAGGTGCTGTCACGTGTCCCACATTTGAGCGAATTGGATGGGCACGTCTGCACTGCCTCCTCCACGTCCCTCCAAATTGTGGAGAGTACGCCTGCACATGGCATGCCGAGCGTGAAGCTATAGCGCAATGGCCGAACATTGGGACGTGTTATCCCTGCAGCAAATGGTTATCTAGTCGAAGGTCTATGCCGTAGATCGCCTCAGCTCATATGCTGAGAACAAGATAGATGTCTTGTTTGGGCTTGACCCAACTCGGACCTAGAACTAATAGGCCTCGAAGGCCTATTATTGTATATTTCAGCCTACTACAGTATGAATTAAAGATTTCATTAATACTTTGATAGCAAAAAATATATTCACATCAATTACAAATTGACAATGCTAAATTAATATTCTATCACTAAAACAATCACAATAAAAAAGTTGCATTTGAATTGTTGTGTAGAGTTGCATTATGAATTTGGTATTGCCAAGTCAATCTTTGAAATTGCTTAAATTAACAATTTATTTAATTAAAAAACACAACACAATCTCAAACAATTATAATTTAGCACCAAACAAGTTACCTCGAGATACTTTCTAAACTTTCTCGAGAATTAGCCTCTATGGAGTGAAAAAATTTAAAGGCTACGTATATATCTTGATTTCCAATTTAATCATTTTTTTTTTTGTATCGTTGATTATTTTGTCAACAAAAATTATGTAGAACGAGTAGATGAAGAAATAATAAATACTAATTGTATTGATATTAAAAAAAATCGTCATAGTGGATTTATTTTTTTATCTAATTACGTTGAGAGTGCCTTTATAAGGCTCAATTTTGGGGATTTTTTTGAATGAATGAGATAGTTTTATTTTAATTTGGCTTGTAGTTATTTTTATATTAAGAAACTTTTTGGTTTTCAAAACTATCTCCAAATTTTAATTTGATGGGTGAAATTCACTTGTGTATTGTGGTTTTAAATCTAAGTAAATCTCATTCGTTGATTTGAATACAAAAATATTTTCATAGACTAATTATGAATAAGCAAGTTTTGTCTTTATTCAAATTTTTTTCGCATTTGTTGTTTTGAATTCAATTTTTTGTGGATTATTAGTTCATCTCAATGAGACGAATCTACAAAGTATAAAATTATGTCCAAAAACTAAAATAAAGTCATTAAAGATAACGAATAAACATAAACAAAATTCTATTTTTGGATTACTTTTGTCTTCTCTCTGAACTTTTTTCAAGTTTGGCTCATTATTTATAACTTTTCTTAAATCTCTCATCGAGACTAACCAATAATTTACAAAAAGTTGACGAAAAATAATTTTTTTTACATATAGACGAAAAAATAATCATATAGGAAAGTCAGGCCATATTGGGCCTGAGTCTTGTTCTTTTATATTATTAGAATTATGGGTGGAGGAATAATCCATCTCATTTGACCTAAGTTATTTGGTTTCCCACCAATTCCATCACCCACCCATATTTATTTGCATCTAATGTGAATAAAAAATTCACATCAATAAATTAGTCCAAACGGATTAAATATATTTTATCATTATAAAGGTCTTCATAAAACAATAATCTGATAAAAAGAATTCGGTCAGGACAAATTAGCCCACAAAAATTTCAGTCAGGACATCCTAAAACTGGGATGTTCTACGCAAAATATTATGATTGTAACGCCCCGCTTTTTCGAGACATTAATTAAAATATTTTCTTCTTTATTTTATTATTAAAGTATAAATCAAAGAAATATCACTAATTCAAAATACAAAGAAATATGATAAATCAGAGTTTTTAAAGTGCGGATGTGACATCGACAAAAAATATTTCTTAGGATTTACATTTATTTGAAAAATAAGATAAACAGAGTATCTAAGGGTAAAACAACGTAACACCGGCAAGGTCTTCTCTAGCAGCTCTCGACTCGGACCGATTCTCCAACTACTCATCGCAATCTGGTATGAAACACCAGGGGCAGAGAAGTTGCTCCAAATGAGTAATGAAACTCAGTAGGAAACAATACCCGACAACCAAACCCAGAGATAACATGCATGCTCAACAGGATATACATAGACAACACAAATAATAACAGAATCTAAATAACAAAAGATAAACACGAATGTATGTTATGAATTCGTTCTTTTAAGTTTCTAGGAATTCCACCGAGGAACGCCATTTCTTACCCAACTATCTAACATAGGGCACTCAGTTGATATTGACCAGTCCTTACCTACCCAGGGTCTGTAGTCTGAGGTTATGTACCCGACTTGAATACTGACCCAGCAAGGAAGGAACCTTCTACCGTTCACTCAGGTCAATAACTACCTCACCCTAGTTAGATCCGACCGAACGTGGCGTCACCAGGTCAGGTACCAACGAACCTTAGCCGCTTCCCCTTAATCGGCTCAAGGACGCCCAAGACACTGGCCGTCACTCCCTCGAGGTCCGGAGCTGCCTTCGCAGACGTCCCCGAAGTCACCCTCAACCGTCTCCAACAACTCCTAGTTGGGGTCCTTTTAACATATCCACGGGACGACGCCCAACAATAACCTTGCCACGACGGGCCATCCAAAACCAATTTTACTCTTTTCCATTAACGTTCACTTACTTGTCTCTACATAGTTCAACTAATTATAATGCACACTCGACACCCTCCGCTGCTTTATCCAAGTGTCATTCGAACCGGTGTCTCTAACGTTCAATCTATGTTTTCCCCAAAATACAATAAATGTCAATTATCAAAAATTGGACAACATAACAATTACAATTGAAGCATGACCAAACTTTTCTGAGGTTCAACACCAACTACAATGAGAGCCTATCAGCATAACAACACTATTGAATATCATAACGGCATAAATGATTTAACAAAATATAATCAACAAAGGTATTCCTGTTCATTCACAATCCCACAGAAATTCATAAAAATCATTACGGCATAGAAGTGTATGCAAATGCTAAGTGTGTTTAACAATCAAAGAGAATTCACGTTCAAACATATTAAGTTGTTATCTTTTTCTTTTCTTTTTTCTCCTAAGATAAGTTCTTTATCATAAATTCATCTTCTGTGATAAATTATATAATAAGAAAAATAATAATTTATTTATTTGATTAGGACTTGAACACTTATTATGAATACCCGTATTAATACTCACAAGTTCTTTTTCCACTTCTGTTCTCATTTTCCAATATATATAGAACTTCACATTAGATAAATAGAGCCAATTGCTATTTTTTTTGCCACATGACTTTTACCACAGTAACACCAAAGCAAATTTGATTTCCAATTAAATATTTCTTTATCACCTCATAGCCTTAAACTATATGTCAACATCTTAATGACCTAGGTAAATACAAACAACTATGGCAGTAGGTGTTGTTATAGAAATGTCTTATGCTCCAATTTATCTATTAACAACTATAAAATAAGATTTGAACTTTCCTTTTTATTATAGACTATTATATCAAACCATGACATACATATTCTATTAGCAACAGTATAACCAAATTCCAATTTTTTAAAAGTCTTAAAAGATTGGCTGTATGTCAACTTTGAAAATTGAGGCCATTATATATCCTAACCAAAAATCCCACGCACATCCCTCTGGATTTGCAAACCAAAAAGAAAAAATAAATGAATAAATAAAATACAAAACTCACTAAAGATTGCACCTAATCAAGTTATGATTTCTTGTTTCAAAATCAGTAATCTAACAAACCTACATCATGTGATTTGAATTGAAATTGCAACAATTAATAATAGGAACAAATCCCCTAAGTGTTGAAGGTAAGATTCCTTACGAGGTGCATCCGGAACATATCAATATATAAATTAAGAAAACTGTTAGAACATAATAAATATTATTCAATCTACTGAGCATGGGTTATATAAAAATAATAATGAAGAACATGATCAATTTCTTTCCACACGAAACAATGATCAATGCATGAATCTAAGGGCGGTAGGTACGGAATCCTACCTCGGTTGATGAAGAAACAAATTATCGGAGAAAAAGAAGTGGATTCGGAAGGACTCGAACTTCTAGGAAAACCGATTTCATTGGCAATCTTCTCCTCCCTTTCAAAGTTCTCTCTCCCTCTCTCTCTAATGTGTTGATATGTATAAAAAACGTGCACTACTAATATGTATATATGCCTTAACACTAAATTTCCTCAACCTAAAAACTATTACACTATCTTAAATAATAATAATGATAAAAAAAACTGATTTCTTATTGAATTTTATCAATGCCATGAATGAACAATTAAAAACCATTAGGTAAAAATCCCAAACGGCTGGGGGAAAAATGTAATGAGGAAAAAAGAAAATTATTCAGTGCAACACGTCCCATCAAATCACTCAACCTCATTCGTCCAATTGAAAGATAAAAATAAAATATTACTAATTATTTAAAAGCATTTTAATTAAAATTTTTAAATATACCAAAATCTCGGGTTGTTACAATGATAACATCATTTCACAAATTTGAAAATGCAATATTGTATCTAGAACTGTAAAAATCTCGATATTAATTAAAAAAATAAGCTGTTCCACATACAAGATTTTTAAGGAATAATTATGTTGAGATCTTAAATTTAATTAGTAACAGATCTTATCAATAAAATAAAATAACAATTAAGGATGTGAATAAAAATACATGACCTAATTATGTTACCAAATAAAGGTATTAATCACTTATTTAATACTTAGCAAATATATTTACTTGTGCATATCGATATCTCTATTCAAGTCAATTTAGGGAGAGATTTTATGGATTCACTCTTTCTCCTCCTTCCCTCACTATCTCCTCTATTAGGGCCTGTTTGTTTGAGGAATATGGAGCATGTGATTATGATATAAAATCGTGGGGCCTATAAATGAAGTATTTGTGAGACTTGAGATATAATATCCATCTAAAAAGAGGAGGATATATAATACCAAAAGGGTTGGTACTTGGTATTACAAATCCTCTCCCTTGGAATAAGGCAAAAATGATAAGATTACCGACATTTGGAAATTCCTCCAACTCTTCAACTATCGATTTAATCTTCCAAGGCTCAAAAAAAAAAAAAAAAAAACTACAATTCTTGAACCATTCGTTTGAGTGTCTTGATTATGTTAGTGTGCATTTTTTAATTTTTTTTAGGTACAATAAATTTCGTACAACAAGATTTGTAATTTTTTTGTGTTTTTTTAAAAAGAAGATTATTTGCAATGTTAACTTTTTATAGTTAGATCTATTATTATTACTTCGTAAAATTAGATGGTGGATAAACGATAGTTTCACTTCGGAAAAATATTGTTTGTAATCCAATTTGCATGTGTAACTGAGAAATAAAAGTTATTCGTTAGAATTCATAGAGGAAAAGAAAATGTAGCTAAATTTAATTGTATTTTTTATCAATACTTTTTAGCTATTTTTTAAAAAAATTTTACTTAGTAAAACTAAATAGTCAGTGGCTCCATTTGGCCTAAACTATCTACATTATTATTTTTTTATTCAAATTATTTTTGCATTTATTATTTTTACATCAATTTTTTGTGGTATAATGTTCGTCTTGGTGAAATAAATATAAAAAAATATAAAATTATGTCTAAAATTAAAACCGAATCACTGAAGACAAAAAATAAATCCAAACAAACCCTATTTTCACTTTTTTTTTTTGTTTTTTCTGAATTTTTTTACTTTATAAAAATAATTTAATATTTTTCTAAAATCTCTTATAGAGATGAACTAATAACCATAAAAACATTAACGTAAAACAAAAAATTACAAAAAAAATCAAAGAAGAACAAAAAAAATAGTTAGACAATAATTTAATAATTACCATGTCCAAATGTAATGGTTGTATGAGGGCAAAATGAATAATTAAGTTTTAAATCTCACCATATCAAAGTCCACTTAAGATATCCATTCCAAATAAAAACAGAATATCATTTCACCTGTGGACTTTTATATCCATTGGATATCCATTGAATAACTTGCGAAATTTTATATTCCACCATTTATATCCGAACAAACAAATGGACTGTTAGAGGCAAAACACACGCGATGCGTGTACAAACTGATTATTAAATAAAAAAATAGATTCTGATTGTTGAATTCAAATGTTGAAGGGTAATTTGACAATTTAACTAGAGAGAGAATATGGAGAAGAATAAAAATAAATAGTTATTAAATCATGAATTGTAGTGATAAGAATTAGTAATTATTAAAAATAATTATTTATTAATTTATCCATGACAGTTAACGTAAGAGTGGATTTGCATTTTAATTTTAAAAATTTTGTGAAGATAATAATAAAAATAAATGTTATGACATGATTTTATTCCTAAAGTCATACTAAAATGAATAATTCATTTCTATTAATATAAAGGCTCTATTTGGCATGGCTAACTTATTGGCTTATTGGGATTATTTGCAAAATAAGTTGGGAGGATTTGGGCTAAATTTTTCAGAGGGTTTATTGGTCTTTTTTACATCAAAATCAAACAAAATACAACTATATTAATTGTAGTCAACATAATGTACAAATAATTTAGTCTAAACACTTTGAGCTAGATTATTCCCTACAGAAGTCAACATAATCCGATAATCCAATAATTCAATAATTCAGCCAGGCCAAATGAAACCAAATTAATACAGATTCTCTCTCTATCACACTCTCTCTCTTCCTTATTGGCTTACCCCATAACCATCAGCTACACATCCATGTCGTCATTTGCCTGGACAACTCCAGATTCATCTCTGTTGCAAGGACATCTCAAATGGATTCCATCATTAATGCCATCATCCTCTGTTAGCTTTTCTCTTTCTATAGCTACCGACAAGTCGAAGCAAAGAAAATTCTTATGATAAATTTTAGGTCAACTTTGTTTTCATACTTTTTTAATTGAGAATTTAATCATTCTAAAAATATTGAATTTGTTTACGATATCGGTTACGACATACTTGTCATTGTTTTATTTATTGAAACTTATTATATGTACGATAATTTTATCATCTTAATTTTTTTTTTCATTTTAATAAACTTGTCATAATAAAAAAATTATCATGTTATACTTTTCAATTGAATTTAAAGAATTTGTCATTCTCTACCAATTGACTTTTGATTCTGCATTATATAATTTGAATAAATTTATCATTTATATAATTTATACATACTTGATTAGTTTATTGGTGATTATAAAAGTGATGATTTTTTATTGTAGTGATTTATTGGTAGTGAATAAATTCTCGATGACCTTTGACGTTGCTACTCAAAAAATATTCTTGTAATCATATTTTTGAAATTTTTTTTGTTTGAAACAAATACAAATATTATTAGATTTTAGAGTTATCAAATATCTAATCTTTATTTTGAAATGAAACATAATTGCATGAGTAATTTATTCAATTTAAGAGTTGAGATTTAGATATAAAAACTTAGAAAAAACATAAACAAAAAAATACTTTAATTAATGGGTCTTTCGGCCAACTGTCCAAAGTAAAAGACTTATAATGTAATTAGTCCATCTAATAATAAACTTCAACAACAAATCCTTTTGACATTAATTCAAAAAATGCCCTATGGTTATAATCTATTATTTTTTGCCACCAACAATGCAATTATCCAACCACTAAAATTTCAAACAGTTTCAACTACTGTTTCAATTTGAAATACATTATCTCAGTGCTTGTCTCTCTCTCTCTCTCTCTCTCTCTCTCTCTCTCTCTCTCTCTCTCTTCAGTTTTACAAATGCAAATATCTTCTTCACAAGGTCAGTTCCGAGATTTTCGGGGCCCTAGACAAAATCATAAAATTGGACATTTTATATTTATTTTTTCAAAAAATAAATAATAAAATTATCTTCAAAATAACATTATCAATAAGAATTTTATGACAAAGTAGGTTTATATACTTTACATTTAATTGATTCAAATTAAAAGTCAAGTTTTTGTACATTTTTTTGGGGGTATATTTTAGTGATGTGAGACATTTATATAGTAATATTATTAAAAATGTCTTTAGTACATTTAGCTGATTCAAAATTTTTTCTGATAATTATTTCCTTATTATTCTCAAATAATAAAAAGGCAATAAGCAATTGGGAGCCAAATAATTTTTTTAATTCGTTCATTTGCTTATTGCTTATTTGTAAATATTAAATACTAAACAAACATGCTATGTGAACCAAACCAAACGAGACATAAAATTAGCTTTCAAAGAGACATAAAATGGAACAAATTCACTATGGAATCTTTGTTTTTCTTTGGTTTTTTTATTTTTGAAAGTTTCTCTCTTAAATCCAACAATTGGGTTAAAAACTAAACAATTAGGTTATTTTTTATTAGGGCCCTAGTTAGTAAAGTAGTTGGGCTAAAAATTTTGGGCCTTTGTTTTTTTTTTTTTGGGGGGGGGTGTTCCTAGGTGATGGCCTTATGGGCTGCCTATTGGGCCGGCTTTGCTTCTTCACAAAAACCAACAAAAGACATGGAAGCTAAGTCAATAAAGATGAAGCTTTTTGCTGCTATGTTGGTGGTGGTGACATTCGTCGGGAACATGGCGGCTATAGATGCCCCAGCACCAACCCCTGCCTTTGACAACACTGTCTTTCTTCCCGCTGCTATCACTTCTGCCTTTGAATTTGGCCTTCTTCTCTCTCTCTCTCTCTCTCTCTCTCTCTCTCTCTAACTGGGATGGAGAAGCTCTTTTACATCATAAAAGTTTAAATAATTCTAGGTCCTCCTACCAGAACCACTGCTGGTTGTGTCCTCAATGTCACCGGGTGAACTGGGTTCTTCCGTCGACACCTCCGCTTCAAAAGTAGAGTAATGGATAAAATAGAACTTGAATTTTGCTGAAACTGAGTCAGAGAGGAGAAAGAAGAGTGGGCGACGACCAAGGCAGCTTTGATGAGAACAATTTCTTTGTCGCTCACGATATCTATTGGGATTTGAGGGGAGCTTTTGTTGTTATTGGTGATGGTAGGGTTGTTGGTTTGATTTTGAGAAGAGAGAAGTGGATGGTGGTGGTCAGCCCAAGACGATCTACTCTCTCATATTTTACTTGGTTGTACTCATTCGTACTTGTCCTTGAAGAGCATACCCACGAAATAACTACAATATAATATGATAAACCCCGCTAGGCTAAAACCGAGCAGGGGGCAACCCTCATGACGGTTGACCCATGCAGCGTCGAAGGAAGAATTGCATGCAAGCTTCCTATTTGGAAATCCATCCAGAAAGATACTAGCTTCTCAACCGGCAAAGAGCACCCCAAGGACATAATTATGGAGGTTGATCCAAGAAAGAGGTACGCACTCATACTCTTTAGAATTGATTAAGAGCATATTTATATTGGTAGGGATTCTAACTTGATCGTTGGAGGGTTCAAGACCAGCCAACCAACCCAATCATTGGACTTGTGTACAAGAGCAACTTAGTAGATCCGATTAGGGACCGTCATCATTTTTCGGCGTCATTAGTTTGGCGCTGTATTTGAAAATGACAGTTCTCGCTAAATATAAATTCAACTGATTCACCAGAAAGCACATTCGTATTGGTTGAGATTCTAACTAGATCGTTGGAGGGTCCACAATCGACCAGTCACCTCCCGATCATTGAGCTTGTGTGCAGGAGTAGCTTGGTAGATCTGATCAGGGACCACCGTCACTGTCTTCCGGCATCACCAGTTTGGCAACTTTTCCTGTGCTGACTTTGTACTTACTTTGTGTTGCATCCAAAACAATTCTCAATCAAGGTTGACAGCTTCTCTTTTATGGTGACCGTGACCATTCCTTATTTCAGTCTCTTGTTTTTCCTTTTCGTTGTGTGGGGTAGGCGGTATTAGGTTAACCTCCCCCCCCCCCCCTTTCTCGTTGTTTCCCTTTTTTTTTTGTCTCTTTCATCCATGGGTTACACGGATGGAGGAGATATCTTTGTCCCCTTGGGCCTTACTGATCGAAATTACACCTTTCGCCTAGCTCGAGAGCTTTTAGGTGTGCCTGACTAGTGATCTGTACTTTGCTCGGCTCAGAGACCTCTCGGGCCTATCCCGACCGGTGTCAATGGCCTTGCTTAGTCAGGAGATCTGTTAGGTGCTCTTGACTAGTAATTCATGTTTTGCTCAGTTCGGAGACCTCTCGGGCCTATCCTGACTGGTGTCGACCATCTTGCTTAGTAGGATACCTTTCGGGTGTGCCCGATAAGCAATTGGCCCTTTGCTCAGCTCGGAGATATCTTGGGCCCATCTTGACCGATTTCGACTGCCTTGCTTAGTCGAGAGACCTTTTGGGTGTGCCCGATTAGCAATTGGGCTTTGCTCAACTCAGAGACCTCTTGGGTGTGTCCAATTAGCAATTGGCGCTTTGCTTGGTTTAGAGACCTCTTGGGCCTATCCCAACTGGTGTTGACTATCAAGATGTGTGAATTGATGGCAACAAGTCAAGATATGTATCATAGGATGGCAACAAGTCAGGATATGGTGTGACTGGATGACAACAAGTTGGGATACGTGTGATTGGTATCCTGACTGGTGGGGTGACTAGTCCTAACTACTTGGTTTTGCAATCTAGAAGAATCCAATAGAAAAGCCTGACCGATCAGGCTTCACTCATGGCTGGTCAGGACTGTCATCTGTTCTAATTTTTTTTCTAAGTTTCCCACCTTTAAAACTTCGTGAAGCTCGTGGTTATGATCCAAAACACAAATTAAGAGTTGGGGAAAGGTTATTACCTTGAATAAGCTTGATTACACTTAGGATTGAAGGATTAAACTCCAAATTGAAGATCTTCGAGTGCGATTTGGGAACTCCAAGAATGGTTTCTACTATCTCTCTAGACTTCTACAGAACTTAAAAGTACTTTCATTCTCTCACTCCCTAAAAATTTTAAATATCAAAGAAGAAGGGTTTATATAGGGGAAGGATAGAGTGTGAAAGTGGCTATAAAATCCCAAATTTCATCTTGCTATGTGAGGTTGGAGATAAGCTACGAATGTCATTGGAGAAGGATTTGGGAGTTCTACAATAGCCATGTGCACGAGATGGTGGTTTTGAAGATGAACTCAAGAGTGTAGGTAGTATGGGTTTGAGTGGGGAGCAAGAAGAAGTTTTATTGGGAAGAAGAAGGTTTTCCCTGACAATGAAAAATATAGAAGCAAATATTGAACGTGAGTTTTTTAGTAAGAAACATGTGATGTTATGATGATTAAGAAAAATCATTGGGTGTGCTTGCATCATTAAAATCGGTCAACTAGGATGGATTTTTGGGCCTGCAAAATGCTTTGGGCCCAAGTAATGGGACACAATTTTTGATTGGGCTCAAAAATAATTTAGGCCATCAAGAAAACGGGTCAATGAAATGGGGTATGGGCTAATTGAGCTACTAAAACATTTAATTAGTTAGGCTTAATATGCATTTACAAATCATATATGAAATCATGCAACTCAATTAAAATTTATACATCCAACAATTTTTTTTCCATTTTATCAAATAAAAATACATTAATGAAAATGTGTGTGAGGCAACTCTTAAATAATAGGTTTAAACTTCATTCCCCTCGATACGTCCACTTGTTCTTTGGTCAATACCCCTCGGGTAACATATCCGTATTTATCTTTTGACCTTATGTATACACCAACTTCAAATGAGAACAGTGTTATATGGAATTATGTCTACGATCACCACTTCGAGACCTATCATACTACTCTATGCCCTTTCGATTTTTGACCAACTAAATATGAATTCCGGCATAGAGTTCAAAATACAATTGCGAGTAATTACGAAAAATACCTCTTAAATGGTTTAGGGGAATGTTGGAAAAATAGTTTTAGAACATATATTTAGTTTGTTCAAAACCATTAAAAAATGAATAAATAATTGTCTCCAATTAATATTGGTTGAAGAAATTCAAATATAATTTATTTATATTGAATTTTATTTAGTTTTAATAGGTTATTTTTTAGTGTCTAGTTGTTGACATCTATTAGGATGAATAGTTATGTCACTTTCTTTCATGACTATTGAGAATAGTAACTAATTCTTCTATATAAGGATGTTCCCTCCATTTGTAAACATAGACTTTTGAGGAGACACGTGTTAGAGTATTCTTGGCCGGTTGATTTTTCTATTTATTTTTTGAGTTTTGAGTCTTCATACAAGAGAGTACATAACATAATTTGGTTTGCTAGGCCCATTGATTGTAGCGTTGCTTCAGTGGGATTCAATCATTTTATCCTGGGAGACAAGCGCTTTTATTCAAATCTTAAGCATTGTAGCGAGAGCGTAAATTGTCTTAAGGACATAGTGTCTAACACTAGACTTGATTATCTTCATGTAATTTTCAGGTTCTATCATTCTATGATTTTGTTATCTTTAATTGCATTACTTATATCACGATAACACAAAAAGTACACATAACTTTTCTAGCACAAAGAAGTCATTACAAACTAAGACACTATCACACTGGTCTCATAGACAATTTCGAGCAAAATAAAAATTGATCACATTTGACTTTACAATGTTATCCTCCTCAAATTGTATTCAAACCCTAATGCTTCTGATTTGAATAACATTTGTAACCAACAACCTTATATTTCTAACATTATTGGTGGTTGATCATGTTTTTAAAATGAGAGAAATAAAAATCATCATTGGTAACTGAGGGTCCATTTGGCGTAACTAGATTATGGGATTATTGGATTGTTGGATTATGTTGAGTGCCGGAGGGAATAATCTAGCTCAAAGTGTTTGGACTAAATTATTTGTGGATATGTTGGTTATGTTGTGTTTGGAGCTAGATTAATCCAGATTTTGTCCGTATTTAATTTAGCCCAAATGGGACTAGATTATTTGCTCAATAATCTATACAATCTGAAAAATATAGTTACGGCAAATAGGGCCTGAATAAGGATAAGGTTTATGGCGGCATTAAAGTATTTTGATGGCTAGTTTAGTGTGTTTGAAAAGAAGAGAGGGCAAAACAATCGGATATTTGCCTGTGAGAGTACCCCATTTTGCTACAATGGGAGACCTTTTATGTGTGCACATGTTAGGACGTGTTGTGCGTCAATAGGGTATTGTTTTGAAGCACACAAAATAGACCAAATTGTCGGGTGACATTCGAACAATGTTCGAATATTTTTTTATATACTAAAATAATATTATTTTAACGCACAACACATTTTTTTGTGCACAATGAACATTAGGATCCGAAGTCCCATTTTGATATGGGAGACAAGTGGTTGAAGAAATATCTAAAATCATCACTTTCGTTGATGACTGTTACATAACAACTCTATTTTGGGAGGACAATCTAATTTAAAATAATCAGATGGGAGAATTGTGTAATTTATCCTTTAAAATATTAAATAGCTTTTTATCTGATCTTATCTTACCATAAACAAAATATGTATGCCACCGGGAACTCTCTCATTTTTTCTTCAAATTAGAAAAAAAATTAGACATTATTCCATGTCATCCATATTTAATTCCCACCCCCCCCCCCCCCCCCCCCCCCCCCCCCCCCTCTTTTCCTGGATAGAACCCATTTATTTATTTTTGTTATTATATACACTATTCTCCTGTTCATCCCTGATTGGAATAAAATGATTCTTTAATCAGAATTAAAACAAAAAAATAATTGATAATAAATTTTAAATTCCGTACATAGTTTGTTTGATTTTGACTTTTCAACAAAACCTGCCAAAGCTCTCCACAACATCAAGAACACAACTCATTCCCCAATTAGAACTTGATCTAAAATCTGATTTTAGATGTGTTACATTTTCAAACAGGCATAAGCAAACTCAATGGGATATCTGTATTATTTGGGATTACGAATTTTCAATTTATCGCGTGTATTATGGGATTCGTAGTCGGAAAAAAAATTATCAGTTTAATCGAGAAAATTTATACCTCATATTATAGTGTGTGCACAAGAGAAATGACAGAATGAATTAAAACGGTGAATTGTTAATCCGTTGTCCAAGTTATTTGTAGCGAGGATTCGAATTTCTTCTTCAAATTACTGAACTTTAACTTTGACCATTGGGAATCACCAACTTGAGCCTAAAAACGAAATTGTAAAACTAAAACAGTGTTTAATCAAACCAAACTCGAAGAATCAGGCAAACCTTGCCCGAAATCATCATCGCCGGCGGGGGGCAGCGGCTTGGGACGCGTCGTACCAACAAAAACTCGGCAAACAGGACAATTGGAGTGAGAACAAAGCCACATAGCGATACAAGAATCATGAAACAAGTGTTTGCATATGTTCACCTCTCTTATTATCTCCCCATCCCGGAACGCCGTTAAACACACCGGACACTCGCCGCCGCCGGAATCATTTCCGACCTCCGCTTCCTTGTATGCGACGGTTGAAACCAGCTGATTCAAGCCGTCGGCGTTCGTGCTACGGTGGGTCAAGGTCGAACTCCTGGCGAGTATGCCGGAGCTCCGCTGAAGCCTGTCGGAAAGGTTTGCGGGGCACTTTATGGCGAAGCAGAAGGCGTAGATTAATACGATGACGCCAATGAAAGCAACGACGGTAATTATGGGGAGGAAAGGGGATGAGTCGGAGAGCCAAGAATGGTCCGCCGCTGGTGGTGGTGGAGGCAGGGGCGGCCAGAGACGTGATGTTGAGCTGTCCATTTTGAAGCCGCCTAGAGAAATACTGTTTCCCAATATCATCGTGTGGTTTACTCAACTCCAAGCCTAACGCTGTAAAACGCGTTGATTTATGCAAAATGTATAAAAACTATAAAATTTATAAAAAGAGAAAGTTTATGCACACAATTTATGTGCACAGATCCAAACACATATGTATTTAGAATCATTAGATACACGTAGAATTTACAAAATAACGAGGGCATCATGTGCATACAATGATTTTAAACACATTTGTATTCAGCTTTGTAGACCGAAAATTTTGTGTGTAGCACTACTCTTATAATAGGGTAATTTACATAAAAAAAATTTCATCTATCACTCAATTTCACTTAACTTCCTTCATCTTCTAAATGTTCTAATGTACTCATTGATCTTTTCAAATGTAACGATCGACTCTTTTTGATTTGGCGCAGTTAGAGGAGAATACGATAAGTAGTCATGTGCGTCAATCTTAAAGGATCGATTGTTACATTTAAAAAGATCAGGGAGAACATTGGGACAATTAAAAGATAAATGAGTTAAGTGAAACCGAGTGATAGATGAAGGAATTTTTATGTAAATTATCCCTTATAATATGCTGAAAGTGTATTAAGACGTGGCTGATAAAGAGTCCCGCCTCATAAGCTCTAACAATATCTTATCATGGTGATCTGAATTTTTCCATTTATATAGTTCACTCAAAGGGCCCGATTGGATGGGGTATTATTTTCAGGGGGATAATTTTTGGAGGGGGTATAAGATAAGAGGGGGTATTATTTTTGGAAGGATGACCCACATTGATGTGATATTTATAGAGGGGTATAAAAGAGTAGACTAGATGGTTTGGATGAGGGATTAAACAAGGGGATAAATGGGGATAAAGGGGGATAAGAGTGGGTGGATAAAGAAAAAAACTGTTGCTCGTTTGGATGGGGGAAAAAAGAAGGGGGATAATTTTTGGAAGGGATAAAAGGATCGACGTGACATATTTATCATGGTTTGGGAGCAAAAAATGCAGGGGGATAATTTTTCACCCCTCCAAAAATAATCCCCCGGAGAGGGATAAAGGGGGATAATTTTTGGGTAGGGGGAAGGTGCCCAAAAATAATCCAAGAGGGGAGGGGGTATTATCCAAGAATAATACACCTTCTTCCTCATTATAAATACAAAATAATCTTATCCTCCTATTTTATCCTCCATCCAAATCAAGTACTATTTTATCCCCCTTTTTTGATACTTCATCCAAGCTATCTACTTTTTATTACCCCCTCTATAAATATCACATCAATATGGGTCAACCTTTTAAAAATAATACCCCCTCTTATCTTATCCCCCCTCAATAACTTATCCCCTAAAAATAGGGTCCATTTAGACTGCGGTATTTATTGTGGTATTTATTGAAAAAAATTTCGTCCTTATTTGAAATTTTTTTGTAATTTTTTGTTTTTCATCAATTGTTTTTGATTTATTGATTCATCTCGACAAGAGCTTTCAGAAAAGTTATCAATCATCGGCTAAATTTGAAAAAAGTTCACAAAAGACAAAAATAAATAAAAAATAGAGTTTTTTGTACTTATTCGTCGTCTTTAGTGACTTTTTTTTAACTTTTGGACATAATTTTATATTCATTAGATTCTTTTCATCAAGACGGACTAATAAACTACAAAATATTGAGATTTAAACAACAAATGCAAAAAAAAAAGAATAAAGACAAAAATAACAAATAAATAAAAACTATAGCCCAAATGAGACATATAATCTCTTATACAATCGGCCCCTCAAATGACTATTTTTGAATGTGAACATTTTTAACAAAAAATAACAACAAAATATAAATCAACAATAAAAAATTTAGTTAAAAAGAGAAAAATATAATTTAGCTCGCGTAAATTTAGTTAACAATAAAAAAGAGAAAAAGAGAAAAATTTAGTTAACAATAAAAAAGAGAAAAATATAATTTTGGGAGGGGGTGAAAATCTAAGAGGGGGTAATAATTTTTGGAGAGGATAAGAAGGGGTAATAGGGGATAAGAAAGGGTAATAATTTTTGGAGGGGAGCTTTTCCCCCATCCAAACCATGCCAAAACCCCTAATAAGGGGTGATAATTTTTGGAGGGGGGCTTTCCCCCATCCAATCGGGGCCAAAAGATAAAAATATATAAAATTTTTAAAAATACGTTAAGTGTATTGAGACATGTAGTGAATATTTGAAGTTCTCATAGTATATTTCATAGACTCTAACGATATCTTATCGTCATGATCTGAATTATTCACCTCAATTTACATAGTGTGCCTCAATGGCACATTGCTAGGAGGCATTGAAAATGTATAGTTTTAGGAATTTTATTCTCTCTTCAAACATATCACAGGTTTTATCAAGAATGCACTGGTACAAGGCATATACACCAACCATAGTTTCCAAATGTGGCCACAATAGTGAATGGCTAGTGGCCTTCACTCAACCGGGGAGAAAAATGGTGTCCATAGAGGTTAGGTTCAAGTATATTTTACGAGTGTATTTGATTAGTGGTTATTATTGGATTATGTTGTTCTAGGTATCTATAAAATTTAATCTAGTCAACATTGTTTCAATTAAATTATTTTTGGTGTATTTTAATCACATGCAATGTATGATTTTGTTTGAATTGAAAAGTATAATGACGAAAATACCCTTGAAAGTCACTCAAACCCTAACTCATCAAATCCTTACAGGAATAATTTCGTCTTCTTGAATTCGGATAAATTATTGCCAAATTGCCTTAAAAGTCTAATAAAGCCTGACTTATTCACAAACAAATTAACAAATGGATTCTAAATTTAGACTTTAAATAAGCCAAACAGTCAAAAATAACCATAGGTTAAATGGGGCCTACTTCATGTTTTAATTTAGTTGGTGCTGGTTAGGAATTTTATACGAAAATTAAGAAATCCATACACTATATTAGAGGGTTAAATGAGAAACAGTTGTCGATAATTGAATCCGTAACCTAAGAAATCAAGGGTTCTGTCGTGTCTTGGGGTACAACAAACAATTATTCATAGAAAAAGGGTCAAGCTTCGCGTTTAGAAATATTAATCGAATCGATCACTTTGTTAACATAAACGTGTAAGACATTCTGTCAAAAAAATTGATCATACGTCGTTAACCCATTAACCGAACCAAATGATCTTCTCGGTACATCTTCAAAATCATTTATTTATAACTATTGTGATTCGCTCACTGATTTTGATCGGTTCAATTTTAAAAAGTAAATAATTTAAATCACATTTTTAAATTAGGGATGAGATGCGTTTAAAAAGCACAACAACTTATTTTGTTATAGGGACCCATATTGCGTCATGTTCCTGCTTTTTTAAAACCCGTATGGACTTATTCAAATACTCCCAATGAATTGGGTGGGGTTACAAGTTCTTGTCATAAGCATTTTGTTTTGATAAGAGTAGTTGAATATATGGTGGTAGATGACAAATTTTGGATAGCAATGTAGTAGCATCACAACCATAAGGCCTTGTTCAATTGTTCCATAGCAGTCAAATGAGAGAAATAAAATTTGGACACTGGATATGATAATTTGGATTGTCATTTCCAGGGTTTCTTAGCGGCTTTGGATCTTGAATATGATATTCGGAGTCTAATTTTATCTGCTGAAAGGGGATAAGATTTGGACACCCCTCCCTTGTCTATTTCCAGAGTTGCAACTAGGCATGCCTGATGAACAACCATTCTGTCATGGGGAAAGATTTGCTAATGTGGATCGTTCTCGCAAAAGTATGGACGAGTATCTCCACTTTTTCTATTACCTTTCAAGAAATATAGATGCATCCCTTTTTGTCTCTGCATCTATTGAACCCATTGGCCCTCAATGACTTGTCAATCTTGTAGCAGACAAGGCCAGACTTTCAAAACCTCATCGTTAAGCTTGGAGTAGCTTTCTAATTACTCGAGTGATTCGCATGGGATTAAATTTAGACGTCAATCTAAATGTTTGTCAAACCATATTGTCTTACATAATTTGCTCGATAATTTGATCTCGACCAATCGGTACCTCTCCCTTTTGGTGGCATCATGAATGTGTCATTTTAGCGAAGATCGCACCAAGGAGAACCATACAACTTTCATCTCCTAGCTGGTCAATTTCAAATCTACTAACTTTGGTCAAGTAGAAACATGCACCACCGAGAGGTTTGCTAGTTTATGGTATAATAATCTGGACCTATTTTTGACAAGTCCGGCTTCACAAACTCCCATTGCAAAATTATTGGGGGGAAACTGCCATTGAAAGGGTTAGCAATCAATCTAGAAACATCCTTCTAACCCTCAAGGGGATTTACCGATGAAGAAACTCTTACTAGTCATGATAATATGGGTTGAAATATCCTGCATCTCTGTATTCGATTATGGACTTTGCCTGTAATGGTTTGCCCGTCAAAACAGAACCCATGGAAGAGTCTTTTCCTCCTCCACCTTTCCCAAAAGCCAAAGCATCTACTATAGCATGTATGGACAATTTACTATTTTTGAAGTTAGTTACTTTCACTTCTATTTATACTAAATCCTATTTTATGCTTTAGCGACTTCACAAAATGCTAAGCACGCTCCAATTCTAGTTCTCGCTATAGAGTCTGCAAATGAAGTGGAAGAGGAAGAAACTGTTCTTGTTGGGGAATGCTTTGCGTTATTCTTTTCTTTTAAATTGCCTCTATTTTCATATTATTCATCGATACTTCTTCCAACTAATTCGCTTCAAAATTTGTGTTTTGCAATACAAGACCAAAAAAATTGGCACCATTAAATAAGCAAACTCTTAAAGCCTGCACTTCCACACAAAAAGACTTGGCTGAAGGTGGACCCAATAAGAGAAAGCTTTCAAATAAATTTTCTTTCACATCGAAACTTATGGAGACAAAAGCTCAGCAAGCTCTTTCATCTGCTAAATCCTCAACATTACACCTACGTAATTTAGGTTCATGCTTGTTGTCCTCGAAGATAAGGTCTGCCCTTGTAAACTCTTCTTGGACCTTCTACTCTATTTCTAGAGCTATATACTTGGTCATGGCCAATGAAGTGGCCTCTCATTGCTCTGCATCTGGCTTAGAGTTAGGTGGTATCATTTTAAGTGGTGTCTAACTCATATTCAATAGTTTGATTGAATTTTGATTTTAACTGTGCCAATTCCCCCGAGTTCAAATCGTTGGCTAGAGGTGTGGCAGTTGTCAGATTATTGAGCGAAATGATCACAGCCTTATACATTTTTGCTTTAGCAAAATTTGCAGTAGTCTTGAAGAACAGGGGTATGCCTTTACCTCTGCATCCCTTACTTCTTCTTCGTCGACATACTTAGTGACTATTAATTCTTGATGCATGGAGGAAGATAGACATCCATTGACATGTATCCAATCTCTCCAAAGCATAGCATTATACCTGGTTGTGGAGTTGACTACAAAAAAGGTAGTATCCGTCTTGATTTCTCCGACTTCATGCATGATCGAGAGGATTCCCTTTGCATGTTGACTTTTTCCCGTAAATCTAACAATCATGGTACTTGTGGGGATCAATTTCACCTTCTCTTTTTTGCAACTTTTTTGAAGTTTTAAAAGGAAGGATGTTTACAGCGGCCGTATTATCCACAAGCACTTGATTTAAGAGAATACCATCAATAGTGGCATGTATGTACAAGGGTTTCAAATATTGCCGCGTAGCCTTGGTGGGAGGCTTAAAAGGGTAAAAATTATTAGTGTGGTAGGCACTTATAATTAGGGGTCCTTCCATTTCTGAGTAAAGTGTACTTAAAACTAGCTTCGATTGACTCAGGTACCATTTCAATATGATGAGCAACGATTAAGATTTTATCACTATGATCGCTCCATGTTGTTGTCCCCTTGATTTCTTCACATGTCACAGATAAATGGTCGTCTCTCCCTTCTGAAATAGAATCAACACTAAATCATTGGTCTTTCGAGATCCAGTTGTCTTGCTTTGCAAAAGAAGATACGCGTACCATGGTGATTGGAACTTCTGAGAATGTCTCAAATTTGATAGTACTTGTTTGGACTTCTTGGTCGGAATTTTCTTTCCTTGCTTTTGATTCCAACTCGACAAAACTTCGTGGGTTGACACTTCTATTGATGTTGAGTCCTCGTTCAGTCCTTCTTATTCTACAATCATTGCCTCGGGTAGCCCTGATTGATAATTGGTTAAGGAATTGGGTGAAATCAGAGTATCATTTTCTGACCCATTATATTGAAGAAGGGATCCTTCGACATTCTTCAGTTGTTTGATTTACCTTCTGCTGAAGCTTTCTATGCATTTCTTCCATGGGATCCTCGTTTGATTTTCTTGAGAACCTTGGATTGAGTTTAGATCCCTTCTGAGCAAAATCTTCGAGCAATGCTGCCTTTTGTTGAAAAAGAGTATACCTCTTTTGAAGTTTCCTCTTTTGTGCTTGAGACACTAGTAGAACCATCCGTGACACCTTTGTTTTTGGATTTTGAAGTAATGCCCATTGATTCGGGGTTGATTGAGGTCGTTTCAGTAGTTTTGTCCTTCCTTTAGACAATTCTTTGTAATCCCAAAAGAAATCTGATTTGATCTGTTTCAAGAATTAGTCTGGCACTCCTTTAACAAGGGTGAACTCATCAGAACCCCCTTCATTTCCCTAGCCTAGACTAATTTTCTTCGAAGGTCGAGACTCCCTTCTCACAACTGGTAGGATTGGACTTGTAGAGACATTTCTTTTCTAGGGCTTCCTCTGCTTCGATTTTTTCTCCTATAAAGGTTTACTCTTCATCTTTGAAGTTGGCTTGCCAAAATCTCACCTCATCTTGGTGGGATCTTTTACCACGTTGGTCAAGATTTTTGAACAATAGATAATTTGCTCTCAACCCCGGCAGAGGCACTCCAAGAAATGAAGCTTCTAACAAGAGAGGGGATGCATTTCTAGTGCTTGTTTCTGCCACTGGAGAGCTAGTCGTAACATGAGCACAAGAGTTTGTCTTGAACACCACGCTTCTATGCCTAGCATAATTAGTCATTTTTTATTTGAAGCTGGGGGTATTCATACTGACTTGGAGCTCTCTTCCACAGCAGTCAACCTAGACTCGCTCGACCAATGTCACTGGTGTGCTAGTTCACAGGGACTTTCTCAATTTTAGGAAATGGATCCATGTCTATCCTCATAGGACGCTCTAGGAACTTGAGTCTTTCTTTCCAAATCTATTCATGTATTCATGTTTTTTTCCAAATCTCGACAAAAAAACTATATCAACAACCTGACGTGAACGACCGTTTTCCTGGAACGAATTCATAGGCACTTTCTCTTAGTTATACTTCTATAACTATATAAAGAAATAGAACAAGACCCGCTGTCGTCATCATAGAACTCGTTGTTCTGAGCACTGCCATTAGACTTTCTTTTCGTTGAATTGCCTTTTCCCAGGTTCTTTCCTCTTCTCTCTACCCTGAAACAGAATACATTACAATTTTTAGTCGAATGTGATCAAGAATCATGTTATTTACAATATCTTTTACTCCTTATTTCTTCTAAAGTATGGAGTTTAAGACCACGAGGAAGCTTAATAATGCGCTTAGACAATAAGAAATCAAAAAAATTGTCTGCCTCAGTAACATCAAAGGAATATAACTTCTTAATTTCCTTCTTTTTGTATAACTGATTTGACATCATTCTTAATTAAGGCTTCGTAAACACATGGGTCTTGACCTATAATTTCGGCAGCACCAATCTCATAGTTTGGATATTTATATATGTTTTAAATGAAGAATTATTTCGATTCAATTCTTCTTGTAATAGGGACTCATAACGAGTGACTTTATGTGAAATCCCGATCCTTTAATCAATTAAATTATTTTGGAAATTTAAAATTTGTAAGTTTATAATTATTAATTTTATGGAGTTTAAAAAAAATATAAGATAAAATAAAATGATTCTTTTGTCTAAATTTAATTTTTTTACAAAATATCAGTAGGTGATGACATTGTTAATTTAACTGACGAGGGAGGCGAGAACTATGGCCAAACACTCGAGATTATTGAATTCGCATCATTTTTCTAGTCGCACTGATATATATACACACACACACGTTGGTATTTACGAAATTCGTTGCGATCAGAATTGAACAGTTTTGTAACGAGCAATCGAGGCGGGACCAGGGGTCCCACCTATTTTTTTTTCACACGATTAGAAATAGCTAGCATACATATATTTTTTCCCTAGAGATTTCTTATTTCATACTCTATCATCATGATTTTTATTGCATGTGGTGTACCAATGCAAATGCATGCAAAATTAGACTAACCTATGATGATGCATGCATTTGTGAGGCTAGGAAGCAATCTCTTTTTCCCCTGGCTTTACACGGCAGACACACATACACACACACTTTTCATATGCACACAAGGTTTAGTTATAAATATCCACACCACATGCACTTAGACACTTACACTTTCACTTAGAGTCTCTAGCATTTTTTAGAGAGAGAGTGAGTGAGTGAGTGAGAGGAGAGACCATACCAGCAAGAGAGAGTTAGAGGAGGCTCGGGTCAGTCTTGGAACGTACTCGGGACACTCGAATCCGAAGAAAAACGTGACCAAAGGTATAAACTTATATTCTTTCTTTTTATACACTTTGTTTTCGAATACATTTCGTTTTTATCTCGTTTTGTTTCGAGTCAAGATTTTTTATAAGAGTTGTAGCTAAGACACCATACTACTCGTACATGTTCAAACCCAAGATGGTTATGTTGAAAAATACGAAGTTTTGGCCGTTCGAACGACAAAATGTACACTGTTAGATTTTACCGGTAACATACCTTGCTTAATCACTCGGAATTTTTATTCTACAACTTTTCTACGAAAAATACTTATTAGGGGTCGTAGTTGACACATTTTAGCACGCATGCATGTTGGACCCGAGGCTCAGAGGGCTCGGGAATGGGAGTAACAAGCTGTCAAACACAGCAGCTGTTTGGGTGTAATTTCTGGGCAGATTACATTGCCCAGTTTTGGACAGTACATTTCGTTTTTATCTCATTTTGTTTCGAGTCAAGATTTTTTATTAGAGTTGTAGCTAAGACACCATACTACTCGTACATGTTCAAATCCGAGGTGGTTATGTTGAAAAATACGAAGTTTTGGACGTTCAAACGACAAAATGTACACTGTCAAATTTTACCGGTAACATACCTTGCTTAATCACTCGGAATCTTTATTCTACAACTTTTCTACGAAAAATACTTATTAGGGGTCGTAGTTGACACATTTTAACACGCATGCATGTTGGACCCGAGGCCCGGAGGGCTCGAGAATGGGAGTAACAAGCTGTCGAACACAGCAGCTGTTTGGGTGCAATTTCTGGGCAGATTACACTGCCCAGTTTTGGACAGTTTTGGGCAGCCCCTATTTGGGCAGTTCGGGCAGAGCTGACTCCGGACGGATTCGGGTCAGTTTTGACACAAACTTAGTAGACTTAGTCCAAGTAAAAACTCGCATGAGCATTACTTGAGTTTCAAACGAAAAACATTATTCTTACCGGAAACGTTCATTTGAACCAAACCATTTTTAGGGCCAACCCGAGACTTAGTGGTTGACCGATACTCGTCACTTGACCCTTAAAAAAAATAGTACCTTAGCCGAACATTTGGGAAAAATTAGACCACATGACCCCTGGATGCATCGATCACCGCTTTGACACAAATCAAACAAATTGTTGGAATATTCAATTATTTTTATGTAACTTAAATTATGACTTATGCTAGATCCCAAGGTCGGTGACACGTAGGACGGTACGAGAACTTTTGAAAGAACGACTATCGAGGTGAGTTTTGTTATGCCTTGTTTACCGATTTTAGGGGGAAAAAATACATATTTGTCAATTTTTTGACAAAAATTTATGTCTTTAATATCTATGCTATTCGTATTAAAATCAAGTAAGGAAATATTGAGATAATTATCGAAATTATGAAAATCGCATGAATTATGGAAATTGACTTAATTGAGAAGTTGGCAAACTTGATATATTATTCAAAAATGTGGTTGACAAATTATATTTCCATGACACTTGTAATTATTGAAAATAAACTTTTAAGGAGAATTATCGATTAAATGTTCATACGGTGCCCCGACCGCCAGGGGATAAGAAATACTGGCGAGGTGATTGGAATAAGGTTGAAGGATTGACAACCGATAGATCCACAGGATGACGTCATGCCGATTTTATATCTAATAGGATAGCTCTCTATATTTGGTGACCGTTGCTATTGTCCTGAAATGGAAATAGTAATATATCGTACAGTGCCCCAACCGCCAGAGGACAAGAAATATGGCGATGTGAATAGAATAAGGTTGAAGGATCGACGACCGATAGATCCACCGGATGATGTCATGCCGATCTTACATATAATAGGGTAGCTCCCTATATTCAGTGACTGTTGAACAATAAATTAGCTATTATCCTGAAATGGAAACTGTTCACAGAACTGGAATATTCACTCAAACTTATAATTGAGAAGCTAGACTTTGATAAAAGGATTATGGTTCTTTGCAAATGCCATTGATTACTTGTCATATTTGTAGACTATAAATTGTTTCACAATGCCTGCGTACAAGGAGAAAATTATATTATGCATGAAACTCGATAAACACTGTATAACGAAATTCACATTAGCCTAGTGCTTAAGAGTTGTTGTTGACTGCAACTACAGGTCCTTTCAGAGACGAGGACGCTGCTTGATTTAGTACCTTCGTCAAGTTGTCTAATTTTACTGTTATTATTATTTTCTTGTGTAGCACTTCCGTTTAAGATTCTATGTTATTGTACTTTCGATTTCTGGTCGAGCCGCCTATGGCCGAGCCTAAGATTCTACCATGCGATGTAATAATTAGTTTATCACTAGCACTTCGGGATATTCTCTTCTTTAAAATATTTCCGCTCTTTCTTTTAAATATTGCACTCTGATATTACGGAAATTCCTAAACTAGTTTTATAAGTTGAGGCCTTGATGGATTAAACCCCATCGACCGGTTACGACCTCTTGTATTTGAATTTTTTTGGGGACGGGTCGTGACACTTTATTCGTTAAGTCCACTAAATCCTTGAATTTTGTGGAATCGAACTTCTTTCGAAACTCTCAATCCAAACCATCTTGGGCAAATTGAACAAATTCAGCCTCAGGAGGTATTACTCTATACCTATATCTGGCCTTTTGAATCTAGCAATAAACTAAGTAACCTTTTCATCTAGCTTTCACCTAAGTTTGGCTAGATTAGCCATTGAGACTTCAGGCTCAATTTGGAAGAATTGCGTATGAAATGCTTCTTCCATTTATTGCCAATTTATAATGGTACCAGAGTCTAGATTGGAATACCATGCAAAAGCTGTCCCTAACAGTGAATTTGGGAACAATTTGAGCTTTATAAAATCACTATTAGCCAATTCTCCACATTGGGCTGTAAATCTAGCTATGTGTTCCAAGGTTGATTGTCTTCTGTGCCTATAAAATAAAGCAAAGTCAAGGATTTAAAACCCTCTAGGGAATTCGTACTGATGGTCGATCAATTTTGGATATGGTTTCTTATAAAATGTGGTTTGGACCATATATCTCTTGAATGAGATCCAACGCCTGATCTCAAAGTTGAGGGTCTCGCCCTAAAGGTAGGTTTCCTTTGTTTCCAACACCAATAGGTGGGGCCGTAGGTAATGGTGGAGGCACACGTGTAGGTGCAGGTGCAAGTATTGGGATTGCCATAGGTGTTGGCTCCTGTACAGTTGAAGGCCGCAGCATTCCTACAAAGGGTTGATAAAGTGATGGTGGACGTGACACTCCTAAATACGCCTAAGGAAGTAGTAAGGGTAATATGACCGATGGTATACCAGTCTGTGGCTTAGTAATATTTTCATAACCGATGTCCACTTAGCGTATTTGGGAAATGTTTCAAATGTCTTCTTCCAACCCCCTGAGCGTGGGGTCAAAAAGATGATTTTGAGAAATTCTACTCCAACTCACTCTTTGGTTCTAGGCAGATCATTCATGTTTAGAGAACTCATTTGCACATAGTGGATTCTTAGATCTTCGCCCTCTAGTGACCTTGTAACAGGTTGATTTCTGACTGGTTCATACCAAGATTGAGGGGTGGATAGGAAAATTTTCCTTGATCTGTATGATCCCATCCCCATAATTACTGTATTCCTTCCTGAGTCAATATCATCCCTCGGGATACCTTCAACCAGACCATGTGGAGAAGGTATATTTATTGAAGACTATTGTGTCTCATGGGTTTGAGTTCTAAAGATGAATCCACTAATGACCATGTGCCTTATTGATGGTGTTCATTCCTCCACATGTCTTAACAATGCTTGCTAAGATGAAAAGATTTCTCTTAAGGCATTCATGAGTTAAACATTATTGTTGCAATTCCACATCAATTGGATCGCTACATATGTCACCCATAGGTGTCGTTCAACCAATTATGTTGGTCTGACCTCCTTGGGTAGAAAGACCTTCCAGGTTATATTGAATTCTAGTATGATGGTCGTGACTCGCTGTTTGAATTTGGCCAATTTATGATGCCTACCCATTATGCTGGTCACTTTCCATGTGCATATTAGATGTTTCGTGTACAAGACTCACCTTTGGGATTCCTTTTACCTCTACTTTAGAGAGAAGTGTGATGTTTTAGTTCCTATTTTTTACCATAATCAACACTTAATCCCATCCCTTCCTTTTGCAAACAAACACCAACCCAGCATTATTAATCCTATCCCGAGTATAAACAAACATATAACACAGTTTTTAATAATCCCTTGGTATTACGAATCCCATCCTAATCCCACCGTCTTACGAATCCCAACCTACTAAGAAGTTTATCAAACAAGGCCTTAATGATTTGTTATCCTACAAACAAATTTTAGAAGTTTTTTTACCACGTATTAAAGAACTAATTTTGTTGATACAACAAAAATTTATCCACTCACACTTTGGTTTTTTTCAGCCATTAAGACCCCGTTCAGTTGCCAGGAAATGATGAAAAAATTAATTTTCTTGTAATTTTTTTGGTGTTTAGTTACTAAGAAAGTTATGGGACCCACATTTAAAATTTTTCAGTGAAATTTATTGTCCCTCAAATTACGTCTGGCCAAATTCACAAAATTATGCGTCGCGAAAAAAAGTTAAGAGCAAAAAAAAAAAAAGAGCTTAAAAAATGTGCTAAAAAAGTGACGCCAAAATGAAAAAAAAATTGATGCCGGTACAAATCCTCTCTCTCTTTATGAAAATAAGTACAAATTTTCAAGAATATAAGTACAAAAGATAACTCTTGACGACGATTGTGTTGATGAAATAAATTTTATCAGATACTTGTCGTTAGGGGCGGATTCACCCAAGCACACAGAAGTCATGTGACCCTCCTGAAATTCTTTCTATCTTTTTTTTTATTTAACGTTTTGGATTTTAAATAAAATACTTCTTATGTGCTGTGTGCACATGCTTGTCGTGGACAGTGGCAAATTGGGCATATTTCTTTGTTTTTCTTTTATTTTATCACCGCCTCATAAAAAAAGTGACCAACATCACTCACTTAAATCCCCTTTGATTGTGTTCTTTAAATTTTATTTTCAAAAACATTCTAAAAATTTACCTTTTACATAAAAAAATATTTTGAGATTAACTACAAACTTAAAATTTTTAAAAAAAAGTACTAATAGTGCGTGCGCACAGCACAGAAGAGGTTATTTATTTAAAATTCAAAACGGTATCGTTTTTCTCACACGGTATGTGTGTTGTGCTCATATCACATCATATATTTCATTCCCATATTTTTGACATGCAATCTAAATTTAAGTTTAGCTAAATTTGCTCTCATTATATTACAATGTGACTTCTGAGATTTTTTTAAATTTATTCTAAATAAATGACCCCCTGTATGAAAATCATGAATCCGCCGTTGCTTATCGTACGTTTAAACTTATAAATGATTTGTTTCTTAGAAGTATTTATTAATCTTGTTTTTATGCGTTATTTTTGTTAGTAAAATGCAAGTGTATATGTTTATTTTATTTATTTATTTAAGTTTGTTGAATGAAAGTATATTTAAAATTAATTTTATTCATAATTAGCCGTGAAACCCAGAAAAAAAATTCTGTTGTTTTTCTTTTCTTTGCAAATGAACAAATGAATTTTTATTTTCCTATAAGATTTTTTTATCAAATGAATTTTTATTTTATTCAATGAATTTTTATTTTCACTTTTCCTTTCTTGTATAACTTTTTTTAAAATTGAACGGAGCCTAAGGTGTAACTCAAAGACACAAAATTATAGGTCCAACTTTGACGGTGGCATAGAAGGCGGCGACACAAAAGCAATGGCGCGACGAAGCGGGAGATTCGGCGTGGAACGAGTGGGTGCAGAAGCCCGAACCACTGTCCATCGACAAATTTGCCGACACACACGGCGCATTTGTTCACCGTTTTTAGGTGGGCCCCTAAATAGATTGAAACGGTCTTATTAATAATTCGGTTGAGCGATCTGGGCTGGTTGTCGGATAGGCTGGGTTGGGCTGCATCAGCCCATTGCATTGCAATGGGAATAGCATGTGATAATATCATTCTCATTTGTATAAGTTCATGGTCTTATTATTAATCTATGTCTTTGATATTTAATAATTGAAGGATAATGTCTGTCAAATCAATGATATCTTAACTCCAATCAATTGCCCTCATAATTAAAGTATAAGACTTAGGAATTCACTCCCTTCTAAGTTTTAGAGCCCGTTTTGATGGGAGGAAAGAAAGAGAAATAATTTTTGAAAGGATAAAAAGATTAACGTTATATGTTTAGCATGGGTTGGGAGTATAAAAGTATAAAGGAATAATTTTTTATCCCTCTAAAAATAATTCCCCTAAGAGGAATAGAGGAGGATTATTTTTGGGCACCATTCTCCCGGCCCAAAAATTATCCTCAGATATTATCCAAGAATAATACTTATTTTCCCTTATTACAACTACAAAATAACTTTATTCTCCTATTTTATCCTTCATCCAAATCAAGTATTATTTTATTCATATTTTTTAATACTTCATTCAAACTATTTATTTTTTATCTATTTTTATAAACATTACATTAATGTGAGCCAATTCTCTAAAAATAATATCCTCTCTTATCTTATCATCCCTCGATAACTTATCCCCTGAAAATAATTTTTCATCCAATCGGCTCCTTAGATTCAAATTTTTTTATGTGTTATCAATTCTTGCACGGTCAGTCTATTTAAATCGTCTTTAAACGAGTCCATAATAGATAGTGTGATTGATTTTTCACAAAACATTCAAAATACGTGTAAACTGAGCAAAACACCCTAAATTATCAAAAAATGAAATCAAAGATATCTTAGATGTCGTTCATGTATTTATTTAACATTGCAATTATCATTAAGGGCAAATCTTGAGGATTATCATAATTGATTGGATTTTCTTTATTGACACAAAGATAATCACGCGTTGAGTGATTAACATTTAACTATGAGATACAATGTAAAATTTAAGTGTCACGTGGCAAGCTCAGAACTCTTTTTACGAAAAGTCAACTCGCAATTGTACATTATATAAATAGATTGCCATCAAATAAGCTTTTTTCAATAATTAAATAATCTCCAACATGTAGATTTGTAATCAGCTATAGTTGATTGAGATAATTATTTTTAGCCAATAATTTTGAAATAGGTCTAGAATAAAGATTTATTAGTTGAATTTTGTCAATTGATTAATTAATTCTTGCCGCTTGGAATATCGAGAGGTCTTATTACAAAATATCTCTTGCAGTACTATATAGTATAATTTATATTATCTTTATTTATATTAACTTTTGCTCTTATTAGTAATCTAAATCGTATATGTCATAGGCACTTAAATATTAGACTGATATGCACGGAAAGTCAAAGATGTAGATGTCATGGATATCTTTGTTTCTTTATATCGTAACATTGAGATTATCATTAATAGTCAATCCTAAATATAAAATTTTGTGGAAAAAGATAATTATGTGTTGTTTATAAATTTAATGTCAAACATTAAATATTGATGAACTCGATCTGGACCATGCTAGACCAGCGGCTAGAGAATACCTTTGGACTGATCAGGTCTCCACTGTCCAACCACCCAGCTCATACATTATCGACCGGTCATGTGTCCACTCGGATTTATCAAGGCCTTGGTCAGCCTGCTCGAAGGTCCATCAATGGAGACCTTCCGCTTAGACCACTGATGATTACGCAATCAAACCTGCTTATCGAGCCACTAATTGCTTCGCAATGAGTAGGACGGTCATCCTGAGGTAAATATGAGCGCCCACGATGAGCCAACCAGGTAATCCCGTAAACAATGCCCCTACTTCCCCTGTATCCCAGAAATAACGCATGTGAGATCAGGACGCAGATCTCTTAGGACAAGATCAAGGCATCATAATGGCGGCAATTCGCCTATGATCCCTCTTCTACCTGATTTTCTATCACAGTCAATCTATACCCGCTTTTCCTATTTCCTAATGTCGGTTCTAACTTAATAGTCGGAAGGTCCACGATTGGAAAACCACCCTCCAGTCATCGGACTTCTGTGCAGGAGCCAAAGAAGTCGACAACAAATCGTGACTGCCATCGTCCATTTTCGTCATCAAGAAATACAAATTTAAAACACAAAGTGGCAAGCTCAGAACACTTCTCAAAAAAAAAAAAAAAATCGACTCTCAATGTCATCTAGTATAGATAAATTGTTATCTAACATTTTTTTTTTTTACAACTTTATAATCTCCCACACATCATAAAATCATAATTGCCAATACGTAATTGATTTAATTATTATTTAATAAAAAATAATGTTAGAATAAAGAATCAATAGTTGAATTTGTCAATAAATAAATTAGCTCTTGTCACTTGGCTCGTCCAGAGTTTTTATTTATTTATTTATTTAAGACACCTTTTTAATACTATACAACTATATGAGGGTTTAGGCTTTTTTTTTTTGCTTTTCCAATACAAAAAGTAAGCACTTTCACCTTTGATGGACCATCCCACATTTCAGATTTTTTCTTAGTGGGTTGTCTCAATTATTGAGATCGAAAAAATGCCTACGGTGGGTTGTTTCAATCACCTCCTCAACTCCTATAAATATTTTCACATTAGGCCAATACTTTCCAAAAAATGCTATAAAAATAAGGAGATGGGGCTCTTTAATGAGGGGCTCACTACATGGGTGTAGTGAGCCCATTTAACCGTCCATTTCGATAACGGATTGCTCAGATTTAAATCAGTATTTATTAATTATTTTTACAAATAAATATTAATTTGAATCTGAACCCTCTGTTGCCGAAATAGACGATCGAATGGGCTCCCAATTCCTAAAAATACATGTTTGAATACAGATGTGTTCAGTCGTCGTCTGATATATATGAGGCCTACGTGTATCGCTATACAATTTATGTAGATCGAACAATTTCGAATATATTTGTATCTTTTTATGTGTTTTAAATATACATCAGTTTCATTGCTAAAAAAAATACTTTTAAATTTTTACTGGTTCTTTCTTTTAAAGTTCTTCGATTATTAAATGCTAACACTCAGGTTTTACTGTATCTATTAATTTCAGAATTGGAGAGGCTGCTGTGAATTGTGCAAAGCAGTCCTTATTGCGCGCCAACTATTCGGGAAGCTCCTGCTGAGCGCCAAAACGACGTCGTTTTGGTGCGTAGTAGGAGCTGATGTGCACAATGCACAACAACATCTCATAGTCCATTAATTTCACCCTATGTATACCAAGGGCGGAACTATTAAGAGACCAGGGACAGGGGGAGGCCCGGAGTCTCTCAAAAAAGATTTAAAAAATTTAGGATTTAGGTAAAATTCTGAAAATTATATAAAAAGTTATAATTTGACCTTACCTCAAATTACATTCACTCCCATCCTTTGTAAGAAAAAATTATCAATCTTTCAAACGTCAAATCATGATTCCGTCCTGATATATATCTCTTTGGATGAGTTTGGCCCCTCTAAGCATCATTTTTAAATTTGGCAATGAAACCAATAACGACTTTTGTTGATGTGGGTGCTTAGAGGGAGAACTATTAGTGAAAGCATATAAACAAGAAATCACAAAGAATTGACTTGGTGATTGACACCTGATATTTAGCTAGGATTTTATTTTATTTTTAGATTTTAGATTTGAAATATTCAGTGTCATCAGCTCATGTATAGGTAGTTCATCGAAAAAAATATCGTAATAAAATTAGTTAAAGTGTACGAAAATTGAGTGGAACATTCTTAACATCTGAAGACAACTATGTGCTCCTGTTTGAAAACCCATAGGGTTGTCTAGATAATCAAAGCTTGATACTTAGGAGTTTACTCCCTCTTAAGGTTTCAAGTTCAAAATCTCTCAAGTGCCATTAGCTCTTATGGAATCAGTTCATACATAGATTTGATCAGGTTTTAATTGGAATTTTTTTAAATAGACAATGAGATTAATCCTTTAGAAATTAATTGAAGTACGCATAAACTGATCGGGATATTCTAAGTTATACCTACTCAGCTTACCGATTGAATATGCTACATCTAGCCTTGTACAATTCGTTAAATATATTAGATTACCTATAATTCAATAGTACTTTAGTTGATAAGTACTCTCACCAGAATAAGAAGTGCTCTTTGAAATAGGGAATATTTGAGGAGTAAAGAGTTGGTCTAGTAGATGACATGTCTCACGTTCCCTTATCAAGCATGAGACTTGACTTAAACAAAAAACGAGAGTACTAAGATAAAAGCATGGGTTAAACACACTTCTCTCATCTAAATTATTATAATTTTTGTCTATTTAGTCCTTAAACTATTAGTTTATCTGTCATGTCCTTGAGGTTTTTTAATTTATTATTGAGTGTTTCTGGTTACCGTCATGTGGTGCCCAATATCTTCCAATTAAATATGCGGTGGTTGGTGCGTTGAATATCATGTGGCGGTGTCCCAAAACTACTACTTAGTAAAACAAAAGATGTCAACCACTAGAAAAACGACAAAGCATTCTCTATGACCAAAACTCTTTTCATCAATAGAAAAATCGTCGTTCTATAACAGTTTCGACCTGTAAGTCCATAAATCAGGACCGACCAATAAAATTAGCAAAAGATTAAAACTAAAGAAACGTTGATTAACTTAAAATGCCAGTCTGCTGGACAAAGGACGAGCTGAACATATATTGTTAATATTAAAAATGGACGTAAGTCTCTCTTTGCACATGACTAGCAATTGGCCAGGCCATTGTGCAAGTGTATTGGGAAAAGTCTAAAGAAACCTGTAAGCACATTCAGACTTACACACAAATTCATAAACACTTAGGCTTGACACACACTGCATTAAGTGCTTCTGAATGTGTGACTGATGAATCGATTTTTAGTCTTTTCGAGGTCGAGTTTTTAATTGTTCATCTACTCTTCTGGACAGTCTCAACCCGAGAAGGAATATCTGCAAAAAAATATTAAGGACACCAGTCTAGTGTCAACCAACACCCTTCCGATGCCTAAGTCAGTCGACATTATAGAGAAGTAGATAATGAAAAACTGTATGAATTTTTAGAAGAAGAATTCACATACTTGCAAAATGTAGGGGGTCCTATAAGATCAGGAGGTGAAGTCCTACTCGGACTCTTTCTGTTTATTTTAGAAATATAAATTGGGCTAACACTTGGTGCAGCCAATAGATTTAGTTATCTCATTCTTTTTAGGAATTTTAGTGATGGTGAAGGGGAGGAACTACAAGGAAACTACTGCCCCCCAAAAAAAAATTCAAAAAAAAACTAAGACTTAATCATAAATTTTGAAAATTATAAAAAAATTACATTTCGGCCCCTCAAATTATATTCGGCTCCCTCTCTTTCCAAAAAAAATCTCGACCCCCCCCCCCCCCCCCCCCCCCCAAACACACACAAAAAGAAAAACTCGAATCCTAATTCTACCCTCTTACTTAATTTGGGACTAAGAGTTTTGTTCCCGTAGGAGTTACTATAAGTGCGGTAGGCACCTGTATGTACATGGGCCGATTGGCTGGCAAAATCTGTGCTCCCACTTTCACATTGTGCACTTCTCACAGACCAAAAATAGACAAATAGTTAAATAATTTAGAAGCTACTTGGAAATCTCCTGGGAAAGAAACAACTGAACTGTAATATCTGAGGCAGGCACCTCTAGACCATTTCCACGTCTTAGGAATTAAAAAATTGTGCCTTTAATCTGTACTTTACAACTACCAAAAAGACCCACTTTGCCTAAATAACTCTAGTGGGTTATTTAAATAATTGCTTTTTGTTCATTGTTTTTATCTCATAATGCTTGTAAAATAATTGTCAAACCTATTCCATCTATCTTGCACCTTCAATTTCTTTTGGATTTTTTAATGAAGAGTTTAAAGAATATGTGTATCCGAATGACAGTCTACCTTTTTACCCTTTCCTAATTATTTTGGACTTGGAGCGCAATTTTGGCATACAAATACTGACCGAACAATTAAGCAATGACCGAATAATTTTTGAACAGTATTTTGAGTGCCAAAACGACATTGTTCTGGTGCACATCACTTTTTACCATGCGTAATACACAACAAGTTCTCCCATTCTGCTAGTTTAGTCATGGGAGGAATTATCTAAGCCATTTCTCTCCAAAATGATCATTTTCAAGAAAAGAAAAATACTATACATAGGAGGGGCTTGACCTAATCTGGCCAGGCCAGTTGCGATTGTCCAATCGCACCCCTCTGTTCTCTATCTGGAGTCTTTTAACCCATGAAGCGATTTCACTCATGAGTTCGTGCTACTTTGAAGTCTGGATACTTGGATTTCATTCTCCCAAGTACTATACCTTATATATATCTCTTGGCTTCAACACCAAACTTAGATTGGCATGTGTGGAGCACACTTCCTGATAATAGTGATTTATAATTGAATTATGTTATGACATCACCCAATCATATAATGAATGACAGCACACACATCACGTGGTGCAACCTATGCATGATGAATGACATCTCTTCTTCATAACCCATCCCTTCATACTTTTTCAAACTCTCGTTCAAAAATCTATTCTGGATACGTAATAATTATTCAAATTATTTATCTCGTAGACCCGTTAAGAAAATGAAAAATTAATTTCATTGGTCGGGTTCACAAAACAACTAAAAGTTTAAAATTTTTATGGAAACCTACTCAAAAGAAATTGCTTATCTTAGAAGCATTTTTCTTTTACACGTTTGTTAGTCGACCACCATGCATTATTGCAAATTAAAGAGGATAAATTAGTAGCCAACTTTGTCAAATAAGCACTCAGATTGGCTAGGTGTATAGGGAGGTTAGTGGTAATAGCGGAAGACATGGATTTATATATCTTTAAAATATAGTAATTATTGAACCATAAATTAATCCTAAACAAGGTGCTGGAATAGGGTAGATTTTCACCCTGGCTTTGCCCGAGCTTAAAATATAGTAATTATTGAACCATAAAATCCTAAACAAGTTGAGGGAATGGGGTAGATTTTCTCCCTGGCTTTGCCTGATTGGATGGTACATGAATCCATCTTCTTCCAATTCGAGTTGAAAGAGGAGAAATCAATTTGTGGGGACTACTCGGACTTCAGTTGCAACTCGCAAGACACTCCAATAAAAAGGTTATCATCAAAAAAGAAAGAGTTCACAAATTATTAAATAGCAAGTGTCGTTGTACTTTCTTAAAGAATATTGTTGATGATGCCGAAAAATGGATGGGTATTTTCTAGTCTTGCTTTCGATTCCTGCATATAAGTTCGGTGATTGATATTGGTGGTCCGGCTGTGGACCCTTCGACGACCAAGTTAGAATTATGTAGAAGAAGTGGGTAAATTGTTTGTTGAATGAGAATGGATTGAATGTGTACTTGGTCTCACGGCTGAAAATGAATTTTAATACGTCGGGAGGAGGAGTGATTCCAAACGGATTGTCATTGTCATTGGCGCCCTGATTCTGTCCCATGGTCACCCTCATCTGTGCCCTAATTTCATGTGTGCCATCTCTCGAATGCGAGAGGATTAGAGGCACTACCCTCAGGATCGCATGGGTGGTTTGGAGCCGGCGCTTAGCGCCATCTCTATGCTTTATTTTCGTGCTGTCTGGAGGAAATCCGAGTAGAGGTTGATCCGACGGAGGGTGTGCATGGTAGGTCAGTCGATCGGTCATATAGTACTCTAGGGAGTTTTTGGTCAATCTAGGAATTTGTTGGCCGACCAATCGGTGTAGAGTTTGATTTGGAGTCATGAGTTATCCCACATTTTCTAGCCGAAACATAGGCTGAGGCGCATGGAATAATTTTTTGTGTAGTCCTAAACTTCAGTGGAAGCGCGTTAGCTATTATCGCCTATGTGAATGGCAGGCTTGCCTTCTGTATTTTCCCATCATTCTCCTTTGTCCCTTATCTTCTATTTGTTTCAAGACACCCTCGAGCTTCTCCTTGAGCTATTTGATCTTTGCCCTCTATGTCGCAGAGTCTTTCGTCATCCTGCATAGTATCGGCAGGTAATCTTTTCTCCCCTGGCAAGATGGCTACTAACTTCATCTTCTATGGGTCCCTATTTCTCGGGTTCCTCCTTGGATCTTTGACCACAGGATCCACAATGGGCAGTTGAGCTCTCGCCCACAATTGATGCACTAATGTTTCATTCCACTCTACTAAAGTGAGACCAGTTGAGTGGGGTTCTGCACCTGCTTATCCAGTCAATTTATGTTCCTTTGCGTGTCACCCTCTCGCCCCCTCCACTCCAAGAGGCATTAACCTCTTGCCTTCTACCCTGAGTGGATTTGGTAGTCACCATCTTCTTTGGTAGTTAGTTGAATTTATTTGAGAAGAACTATCGTTCCCACGGACAGTGCCAAACTGATGATACTAGAAAATGAGTGGCACTCCCGAGTCCTGCTTTTGGCTCGTGCACATAAGTTTGATGATCGGGGGGTGGTCCGGTCGTGGACCCTCTGACGATCAGGTTAGAATAATATAAAAGTGGGTAAACTATATGTTGAATGAGAATGGATTTAGTGAATATCACCTGGTCTCATGGCGAAAAATAAATATCAATACCTCAGGAGGAGGAGTGATCCAAGGCAGACTGTCGTCATCATTGGCACCCTGATTCTATCTTGATAGATCTACGCTCTAATCCTGCATGCGACATCTCTGGGATGAGGGAGGATCAGAGGTTCCATTTTTGGGATCGCATAAGCGGTCTGGAGTGGGCGCTCAACACTATCTCTACCCTTTACTTTTGTGCTGCATGGAGGGAAATCGAGTAGAGTTCAATCTGACATGGGGTGTGCATGGCTGGCCGATCGGTCATACAGTGCTCTGGCGAGTTTTTGATCATTATGGGGATTTGTTGGTTGACCACTCAGAGCAAAGTTAGATTTGGACTCATCACAATTGTGTACCTTCTACATGGGTTCTAAATAGGGGCAGATCAATGTAGTGAAAAGTGAGGTCAACTGACAATACTAAGTTAGAAAATCACTTAGGATAAGTATATTGTTTTGGGTATTTTGATAAGTATGGCCCACTGAATATTATGCATTACCCCATGTACATATGATATATCTTGTCCTACAAAATTATGCTTTTTCTATATACTTGACCCCAATGTCTATAAATTTTAGATCCGCCCTTAATTCTAAAAAAGCTGGCGTCGGGCTGCTGTCTCGTAAACTCATAACCGTTTTCTAGGTGATGTCATACATGAGGATTGTCGACTGTCCACGTAAGTTATTGCCAACTGGACAAACAATGCTACCCGGACATCCACATAAGCAAAAGTATCATGTTGGGCTTGACTTGATTTAGCCAGGTCCGTTTGTCTAGTTACACTTCCCTAGAATGGAATCACATGTCTGAAACTTCCATTGCTCATTCTTACAGTCCGCTCTCTGTCGACCAAATTGCGCAGCCTAATTGGAGAATTCCATACAGTCTATTTTAATCCTGACCCGATTCAACCCACTACGCGTGGTTTAGTTCAAAATCAAAGAATAAATTATGGCTTTGTTAAACAAGCAATCATATTGACTAGGTGTATATATAACAAGGTTAGTGGTACAAGAAAAATATATGACTTAATTTCATTTAGTATACCAATAATTGAGCCCTAAATTCCTAAACATGGTTTAGTTGGGAACCACCTTCTTGCTTTTTTAAAGAAAAGGCCAATTCTAGGCACTTTATGATACATGTATGTAACTATGAGCTTCACGTCATTGTCCACTAATTATAAAGGCCAACCCACGTTTCAATGTAGAGTGGCTTATATAGTTTGGTGTTTGGTGTGGTGGGGTCCATTCAGTTATCCCACAAAGATTCCTCCAAAATTCACCATCAAGGGCTTTTCATTTTTTGGCTTTTGTTATGATAATTGTGGAAGGGTATAAAGTGGGCCCGGGCCATCACGATAGGACACGACATGGTATGGGTTAGCACGGTACCACACAGATGCTTGTGTTTAGGGGCGAAGGTAGAAATTATTGAGTCAAGTACTTAAATAATTTATAATTTTTTTGTTTTCGATATTGAAAAAAATAAATATGCCAAAGTGCTTAACAAAAAGTAGATATTTATTCGTATATGTAGACTCCTTCAGCTCATGTAAATGATTTCGCTCGCGATTTTGTCTGCTTCGAGCTTTGGATACCTAAATCTGCAACTGTAATAAAAGGTTACTGCACACAGACCGAAAGTTGGCTAGAAAAGCTCTTTGATGCTTAAGTCAGTAATTGAAAAAGATAAATATATAAAGTACTGAGTTAGGATTTAGAAGATTGTTCGTACAATAGTCCTCCTTCAATTACTTTTCTTTACGTATATCTCTTAGCTTGGGAATCAAGTTTAGATTGGTATATGCGGAGCGCACTTCTTGATGATAGTGACCCATGATAAAATTATGTTATTACGTCAGCCAATGAGATAATAATCTCCAGCTCACGTGCTACAACTTGTACATCTATCTAGCATGTGGACTCTGGTCTACTGTAAACGAATTCGGCTTGACCATATAGGTTTGATCTTTGCTTGAACCCATGAAGTGTTCCTTGAGCTGTGCATGGAACACTATGAATCATAAGCATGTTCTGAACCCGATCTGACATGTTAAAATGCCGACCTACTGGTCTTAGTAAACTGGAAACGGACTCGGTTTGGTCTTCATACTAATTCTCCTAAGTTACATACAACTCAATTGTCCATTTGAACCTAGATATTGGAATCTCCAATCAAATAGATTGGGTTGTCCTTATAGTAACTTTTAAGATACGGAACTAAACCCTATTCACCTCGATGAACTAGCAACTAAATCTCTTGGTAACCCTTCGCGGATCCGCGAGGTTATTCTTTGACTTTATATAGTCAAGAATAATAACTCCGTTAGAGATTAGTTGTCTAACAATGCTATGTCTTCGACGAATACCTCTGGACCATTATAGCATCACCAATAAAAAATGGCGATTAAGCCTAGCAATACCAATAAAAAAAATATGAAAAGAAGAAGGAAACAATACATAAAAAAGAGAGAGAAAAAACTTAGACGAATAGAATCAAAAGGAGGAGGAAGCAAGAAAGAAATAACGAAGCATTTGATACAATCTCTCGAACACCCAACATATGATAGTAAATTTATTTGTTGTTGTGATTAGAAGATAAAAGACTATTTTAAGAAGTACATTAAGTTGAAACATTGCTAATATATATCTTATGTTTGCTTTCTAGATTTAACATCAACGAGAAAAAGATTAGTATAAATTATCTGAAGTAGTACGAAAAATTAAGTGTATATTTGTGTAGGGGATGGATTTTGCAGGGTGGATATTCAAAGGAATATGTTGGAGAGGTTAAGGACAATAAACTCTAGTTAGCCAAAGAAAAGAAATAAAAAGTGGAAAAGGTGAAGGAGGAGGCAAACATCAAGAGAAAGAGAAATGACAACTCTCTCTAACCGTAAAGTGGTGGGCCTAGAAAGATAAGTGGGGAACAAGCCCTAGAGAGTAGACTAGAAGAAGGCAGGGTGAAGATCTCTCTCAAGCCCAAAGGTAGTCTCTCTCTCAAGGATGCTCAAATGTCTAGTCTACTAGCCTCTGACTTAACATGAGGGGTCACGTATATATAGGTACACTAGGCTCATACTTTGGTGCCAAGTGTCCTAATATATACCTGACATGTGTCCCTTTCTCAATATGTTTGACCACGGTGGCCCTCCTCCTGCTACGACTCGCGGTTACGGTAGGTTCCGCAACTACCACTCCTCCTTTGAAGCCACTGATTTATTAGTCCTCTTTCTTTCCCGCAAATAGGGTTGGAAGACCATGTGCTCGGTCCCTCCCTGGTCGTTATCGCCCTATCTTCGTGACCCATTCGCCCGAGCCCTACCATTGCGTATTGAACAGGCACGCGTCAGGACTGACGTTTTGAACCTCGAGATTCACTTTGGTTTATCCCTGTCCTTTTCCTTCATTTGTTTTCTGGCCACCCGACATACGGTCATGGCTAGTCTTGATCCTCGATCTTGTGATCCTGCGCCTGGCGGCGCTCAGGTCGGCCATGACTTGACCCTTGTTGGTCTCAGGGCGGGACTCAGAGTCCCAAGTCTGTCATGACTTGTCCTGCGTTGGCATCGAGTCTCAGGCCTCAAAGGTGGGAGTCTGAATCTTGAGTTTGTGGTGACCTGGCCTTTGTTGACCTCAAATCTCGGGCCTCAAAAGATGGAATTTAAATTGCGAGTTGCGATGACCCAGCCTTGACTGGCCTTGGGTCTCGAGCCTTAGAGGCAAGGCTTTGAATCTTGAATTCACCATAACCCATCCTTTGTTAGACTCGAGCCTCGACGCTCGGGGTCATGGAGTTTGCCATCACCTGACCCTTATCAGTCTCAGGTCCTGATGTTTGAAACTAGGGAGTATGTTTGCACTCGGTTCCCATCGGCCTTGGGCCATAGAGTTTGCTATCGCCCGGCCCTCATCGACCTCAGGTCTTAGTGTTCGGAGCTACGGAGTATAGGGTTTGTCACCTCCGACCTTCGGCCTCGGAGCTCACAGACGAGGCTTGTGGGCTCAACAATGCACCCCATCTCTCTCCAACAACTCCCTTTTCTCTCTCCTCTCTCCTCTCTTTTTGCTCCTTTCTCTCTCTTATCTCTTCTCTCCATAGTGGCATGCTATGCTTGGACCTCCTCTCTCGTGGCTAGGCCATTGGGAGTCTGCCTCATTGCCCCGCTCGTGTGCCTGTCTCCCCCTGCGGTTGGTTAAAGGTTTCTTGGAAAATTAAAAAGGTATGTCACCAACAAAGCATGTCTAGAAGGGTTGATTGTTGAGGCTTGCGTTGTCAAAGAGTGTCTTATAATTACAAAACTAAATAACTTTTGTAGTATATAGAGGTACCATTAACCTTTCAATCGAGTACATCCATCGATATTGGCATTGGCTCAACAATCATGGCCACACGTGACAATGACTTTTTAGCATAACTTATAGAAGATATGAATTAGGGTTCTCGTTGCAGAGTGGGCAGCAAAAATCCTTCGAACATGCGTCGTTAAGGCTGCTTTACGGATTATTTGCCATGATGGATGACATGTTCGTAGACAACAACCTTAGAGCTCATAGATCTCAATCACGAGACTCAGAATCACACTCACAAAATTACCCACAACCTTTTTTAGAAAATCTGTCTCTAGAAAGATTGGGCGACAATACTTCCATTTTCAGCGAGTAATTACTTAAAAAACTTTAGCATACGATTTGAGTTGTTTTCGTCTTTAATAGTATTTTCTAAACATTAAGTCTCAGTCTTTAGCTTATAAATATCAAACCAAGATGCATTATTTTCTGGCCTACAATTGCGATTCATGTTATGCCTGGCATTGCAGGGCATTCACACCAATTTCTTTTGAAAGTCTCCTTCTCTTGAAGGAAACCTTCTTCTTTATTATTTTCTGCAATTTCTTTCTTTTTAATTAAAATCTTGCAATTAAAAACTCTTTATACAATACAACCAAAAAAACATTCACGCCCAAATCAATAAACTATTCATATTAATTATACTTATAAATACAAAAACTCCAAACTTATAAAAAAATTGTTTAATTGTTTAATTAAAAGTTTGTAATATTTAGTATAAGTATATTAAAAATTATATGTATTAACTTAAAAAAAATTTACTTCAGAATATGACTATAATTAACTAAATTTAAAGTAATATATTAATTGTTCTATTGTATTATAATTATATAAATAATCTATCACAAAAGACAAAGAATTTTCTTTTATAAATATTTACAGCTTAAAGTAATTGAATACGATAGATTGAAGAAGGGCTATCCTGAACTCTCTAATTTCTTATATAAGATTCTCCACATTTTTAATAACGGCAAATTAGCTTTGATCTTATCTCTATTATAAAGAGAGAGAGGAAATATTTATATATATATATATATATATATATATATATATATATATAGAGAGAGAGAGAGAGAGAGAGAGAGAGAGAGAGAGAGAGAGTTGATAGCCACACCCAGCAATCAAGAGAGCCGTGGAGAAGTTGATAACACTTTCCTCCTGACCACAATTTCAAAGGACCTTTTGTCTATTAGTCAAAGTTGTTCCTTTGTCTACCTCTGAATCTTAGCTTTATAACTTTTTTGACTCCCATCTGAAAAACAAATCCAAAAGAAAAATTGGTTTATTGAATTCATTTTTTTAATAACTCAAAGGGTTCGGGATAATTTATGCATATTTTAATTAATTTTTGAAAAAATCAATGAAGAATCTCATATAAACTGAAAATATAAAAATTAATAGTACCTGAAAAATTCAAACCTAACAAACTTAAAAATCTACACATATGTTTTAATAAATCGGGAAAACTTTGGGGTTCCACTAAAAGTTTTGCTCGCATTTCTCTTGCAAATTTGGAAGGCAAATGACCAAGTTGCCCTCACTATATATCTTACTACAGTATATGAGTCATGACCAAATCAAATACCTAATATTTCTTTGGCCCATTTGGTTATCTATGTTTTATTATGTGAGTAAATCTTGACCTAAATGTGTTTAAATTCAGAAAGAAGAAAAAGCAAGTAATACAATAAGCATGTTAACTAAATAATCCCTCAAGGGCTATTTGTTAGAGGGCAAATAAAGGTATAAAATTATTACCCCGAGTATGGTAATTCGAGTTGTTGTATCCGGGATTTATTTGCGTCTTTGAATTTTGGATATCATCAAGATCCAAATTTTATAATCTGCATGGAAAGGGAAAAAAATTATCTCATTCCTCCTCCTACCCATATCTTATCCCTATTCATATCCTCTTCTATTTTTATACAAATGTCATTATTAATAATTACGAGAATATTATTATTAATTACGAAAATATCATCCACCCATTTCCTCAAAAAATATTCAAATAAACCCTTTATAATTATTCACCCCTCTATAATAAATCTCTCATTCTTCTCTCTTACTATATCTACTATATTCATTCTATAATCTTAACTGTTAGCAAATGAGCGTCAGTGTCATGAAAAAATTAAAAAGAAAGAAAAACAACTCTTGTTTGGACTACTGTCAAAATATGATTGGACTAGTCCATATTAATTTTCTGATGGAGATAATGAATTTTAATCTTTAAAAAACATAGGCCATTCGTACACGCTATGAAATTACTATTTTCATAGAGTTAGGTGACAGAGAAACAAATAGAAGAATATACATCCAAAGAGGGAAGAGTAATGTTACGTACACAGACTTAGGGATACAGATCTGACACAGATGTGTCTGACACTGTTGGATGCATGTGAAATTCTCAATAATTCAAGGACTCCACATGCATCTAACGGTGTCGAACATATCTATGTTCGGTCTGTGTTCCTTGAGTCTATGTACAAAAGGGAGAGGAGGAGGAGGAGGAAGAAAATAAGGTAAATTACACTAACAACCCCCAAAGTTTGCTTTTTGTATAGATTCCCCCATGTAAGAAAATGACTATGCCCTCCTTAAACTATATATTCGCATTTCACTTGCACCTCAGTTGTTACTCAATGGTTAGGTCAATTGTCATGCCAACAGTCAAAATACGTAATATTCCCATTTTAACCTTATCACTCTCGCTCTCTTCCCTGCCCACACTACCATTTTTCACCATCAATTCCATGTAGCTAGCAATGAAAGGTCTTACATTTTTAAATAGGCATTTCAAATATACTTTTTTTCTAGCCAAGAAATTAATTATGTGATCTCGAAATTTTTAATTTATATTTTGAACAAAATCAGTTGCGAAATTTTTTGGCAAAATACCCAATTGAGCGTCGTGACCATATTTGAAATTTTAATTTTGCTTATAATATATTTTTATATATTTTATTGGATTAAATTATGTTTTTCATTTTTTTTGATCGCGTACATTGTAGGGATTAGTGACTTACGCATTTAGTGACTTTGACATTAGATGTGACACGACCCATCCCGATATAGGGAAAGTCAATGACTTGCCAGTGAGTTATGAGTCTAACTCACTAAGGCCTCTCACTAAACGAGTTTTGAAATTTTTACCTATCAACCATACACAATCTTAAATGATTCTCAAAGTGTGCAGAAGCATAAACCATAATAAAATATGTAACCTAAAGATGTGCATTATATGCCAACATTGCTAAATCTTACCTGTTGATTTTCTTGTTGCCACTTCAACTTATGTTGCACCTCTTCACTTGTTAACAAGTGTTGGGTTATATATAGCTATATGTATATATATCATCCTGATTTTAAACGTTATGCTATAAGACTAATTACACCTTAGTCTTCCCATTTAATTAATCTCCAAATCAACCCCTTATACACCTAAATAAATCTTAAATTAACCCCAACCAATATTTATTTTCAATAATCGCAATTGAATTCTTAAATTGTCAAATTTCTGGGTCGAGTCATTATAGGACATTCCCCAAAAGGGATTCTCAGGTGGGGTGAATTCAATAATAGACACTTGTTGGTAGTTCAACCATCCTTCTCCTTTTAGGGCCTATCCGAAAGAGAATTCAATACTTCTTGGTTGTAAATATCTAAAGTTCGTTGTTCAAGAATTCTTGCTCAGGCAATTTATGTATTCATACATAGTGTTTTGATTTAAGATTTAAATTCTTTCATGTTTCTGCAGTAACATTTTGTTCGATGTATCTAATGTCCAAAAATATAGAAGAAAGAGATGTTTCCATGACTCTGACACATAGCGAGAATTTTCTATCTTGCTCAATATCTCTCTCTATTCAAAAATCCATAATCTTAGTTAATGTCCACGGTCGTCACCCTTAGTCTCTAATTTGATGTCATACGACAAAGCTCCCATGGATGAAAACAAATGAAGAAGATGAACGAGGACTAGCCAGATATCGAGCTGAACGTTACACTGATGTCAAGACTCATTACCAGACCCGTTATTGGACTCATTACTAGCCAAGTCCAAGCAGTCGATCGGTTCTCCCTTTTTAGGTCATTTTTTTGGGACAAACTTTCACCTGAACTTCAAAATCACCCTTAGAATGCTATAAATTTGTGAATGAGCCCAAAGTTGATGTATTGGACATATATTAACGTGTTAACTTTCATCTCTCGTTAGAAACAACCGAATTTGATACCTAAAACTCCATAAAATAGACTATTTGTACAATGCGTTGGTTTAAAACGCAATTCGTTCTAGTCCAATTTTGCCTAACATAAAGGTGTTTGTGGACTTTGAACCCATTACAAATGGTGTTCATAAAATCTTGAAATATGTCTTTGTAGACTTTAAGAATATTTGGAGTTGATGTGATATCATATCCACATGCTAACATAAATTGAAAATTTGAACAAAAATGTCGTCATTCGTTTTTTGTTACTCGAATCCGAGGATCTCTCACACCTTTTTAAATTTTCATTTAGGATATTTACTCATTGAATGTAAGAATGGTAACAAGTGGGACATACTTGTAACTTGTACACCACAGATGGTAACAATAGCGCTCATGGTGCTATTATTTTTTCTGGCATTTCACGTGACGTGTTGAATACGGAATAGTAGACCTGACGTATCCAGCCAATGTCAACGCCATTGACGGAGACCTTCTCAAACCATGGTTCACTTAATTACCATAGATAGCTCTGCTAAACTGTATAACTTTTGTTAATGTACCTTTGGAAACGTAACTTTATTTTTGAAAGTTTTGTCAAACTTTCAATTTAAATGTAATATGAGCTTTTTCAATCTTTTTAATTATATAATATTTATTTGAGTTTTCGAGAAAATATCTAATTAGTGATTTCCTTAAATCAAAGCTTTGCAAGCAACACCAAATCAAAGCTTCGGGATATGTCTGTAAAAATAATTATATATATAATTAGTAGTCTTCTACTATACATAACAAAGAGTCAAAAGAAATAAAATAATAATTTATAACGTAAAACTATAGTAGATACAAATATACAACAGGTGTAGATATCTACACCAAAAGAAAGAGTATAATAAAGACGGTAGAGTGCATGTATATAAGTATAGTACAGTACAACAAATCAAATATATATTTTGATTTGTAAAAAATACTGATACATATAGTACCTATAATTTGCAATTCATATATAAGTCGGTTTACAACAGTCACCAAATCTGTGTATACTTTGTGTCTTTGATACAAGAAAGAGAGAGAGAGTGGTTAGATCGAAGATCCAAAGTCAATCTAAGTTCTTTCTTTTCTTTTACGTCTCTATCGCTATTTGCAGGCTGAATGATCGATTAATTATCTTATGTATTATATATGCCTAAATTGTGTACATTGGTGGAGGAAACGAACCAACCCACTTGTCCTGATCAGAACGATTGAAGATAATATCTGTGTGCATGTGTGTATATACAATTACACTGAGACCATATATCTATAACTTTATTTTTATTTATTTTTTTAAATTCACTCCCGCCGTATCTCACTTATTCTTAACATATTCAAAAAATTAAAAATATTTATTTTAAATACAAGATATTTATTTTCTGTATACATATTCTAATGGTATTTGATAATATTTGATATTCATACGTAACTAGTATTAGAGTATCCGTACTTCATAGTATCGACTCGATCAGTGGTAGAAATGGTTCCTATAATTTTTGTTTCCCAAAATTATCATACAACATCCATTTCAAAAACCAAAAATTAAAAATAAATTCATAATTTTAGAAAAAAACATAGTCTGTCTGAAAGTTATCAATATCGTATCGTACCGGTCAGTACATACCGTTTTACGTAAAAATAGTACCTACATTTAATACCATACCATTCTTAATAATGGCCGTACCAGCTAATACCGGTAAAATTTAATTTTTTTTGCTCTAAGTTAATTTTTTGGTATTTTGCATCATAATTTTTTATCATCTAAATTTCTTTCATGGCAGTGAATGATTAGTATAAAAATTTAACACAAATTTAATAAAAATTTAAAAATAATTATTTCGTCATAGTACTTATGGACTAACGGATTACATTTTAGCCAAGTATTCTACGAATAACTAAATGACATTAATGCCATAGAATTTAGTCGTAAAGAAATTAATTTTTTGACTCTCTCTCTGATATATATGGAGCCGGCTCCATAGAACAATATTTTTTTTAGATTAATATTACACCAACATCTAAACTCTTCATTCTTGATTAAATTTTAATGATCCGAACCGTTTAATGTGTTTAAAACATGTTTTTAAGGATACTCGCGAGAAATCAACCCAAAATAAGAGATCTCTTATTTTGCTACGGTGCGAACCTCTTATTTTTTGATCAAATTTTGATGATCCGAACCGTTCAATATGTTTAAAATATATTTTTAAGGATACCCACAAGAAATTAGCTCAAAACAAAATTGAGAAGGACTTAAAAATACTCCTATTTTTTAAATATATTGAACGGTTCGAATCATCAAAATTTATTCAAGAAATAAAAGGTCCGCACTGTAGCAAAATAAGGGGATTCTTTATTAGAAGGTTACTATATATATGTGTGTGTGTATTGATAGTTGCGATAAATTTGATAAATACCTGGTGTATGATCGATATCAGTATCTACCGTATCAATAAACAAACTAGTATTCAAGCCAATACGGTATTGGTCTGTTTGGCTGATTTTCCTGCCTAGTCTTCTTGGATTTAATTCAGCGGTGTTAAAGATATTAAAAAATTGTACCGAGAAATTTATGTTGTGCTCTTAATATGTGTGAGTCTCGCGTAAAATCCTTTGATTATCAATGTTTTATTATCTTATTGTCTAATTTGTTTATTTTGTGAGTGAATCATACCAAAATGTGACAAAATCTTAGTAATAATCCAGAAATGAGCAAACCAAACAAGCCTTCTATATCATGAAAAATTAAATAAAAGCACTTTTTTTGCCAAACTACAAGATTTTAAGCCCCTCAATCATTTTGTACCTTTTTTTAAACGTTATTTTGATATATAATTTTTTTGTCATCCGATCATATAAAACGTCACACAAGAAAGTTTTGAGTAAAGAGAATTTCAAAATATTAATTTCAGAACCAATAGAGAAGTCAATTTAAAAAATTTAGACCTAGTGGTTTGTCCCGATACACTCAAAATTAATTTGTTACGACATATTTAGTTCCAGTTCGCGATATAATTAAATTTAATTGGATAAGAATTTTACAATATCAATAAAATATAGTATCACGGGAGATGTGGTATTGCATATCAAACGATATTATTTATTTTTAAAGCTCATATATATTCTGTCATTATTAGTTCAATTAAATAAATGAAGGTTTATAGTAGAACACGATTTTTCTTCAGCAGTCCACTGTAATATGCAGTTGTGTTTACTATTTTGGACTTCATTAGAAGTCTATTTTGATGATTAAAATCGTTTATTTTTTAAAAATATTAAAAAAATTAATCCTATTAAAAATCAAGTTGATAGAATTCTTTTGAATAATTAATTGTAATACGTGTTAGGCAGAATACTAATTTGTAACACAACACACAAGTTGTGTCATCAAAACTATGCTGTTTGATATTCTTTTTCTTAGGCTTTACACATTAAAACAACACATCACTTTCTCTCATTAACAAAATTTTAAGTTCCGATTAGTCTCGAAATATTTTTTTGTAGGTCAACGGTTAATTTTTAGAATTTTTTCGAGGATAAAATCCAGACAGCACGACTAAAAGAAATTCAAATGAGCGGTGTCGGTTTTTTTTAATGGGACGATGGCTGAGTGGAAAATTTATTTTACGTTTCTTTTTACTTTTGCCACCCCCGATTAAAAAAAAATGACCGACACCTCTCATTTGAAGCAGCTCGATCGAGACTAAAATTTTGCTCTCATTACGGTGTTACGAGTTAAATAACATTTGTCTCACAAAATGCAACAATTACTCTTTGTAGAAACAACACTGCAATCTATAAAATTTGACGAACCAATTTGTGTATTGCAACTCTTTCGAGAACCAAAAGAAAAAAAAAAAACAATTTAATGCAAGAAGGACGAAATTGTTAGTGTGGGAGTGGAAGTGGACGGCTGAGAAACCGCGTGATTAAAGAGAGACTGGACTAAGTGTATTTTTCTTGTTGATGATGGGTAAAGGTGTGGGGTCAAGTGACAACCAACATATTTTAAAATGATAAGTCTAATTATAATTTATAACTTGATACCTTGTATATGTGATAGAGCCCTTCAAGATTGCTCCATAATAAACCAGTGTAGATCATATATTTGCAGTATCCTCCTCCAAATTTCCAATTTTTTATTTTACGTCTTTTCTTTAATCTTTATTAAACAAGATATTCGTGAATTGGCTTGACGACCTCCACAGCCAATATGGATGTCCCACTGATTTTGATTTACGAATGACAATGTCTTTGATGATCCATCTTCGGCAATGACCTATAAGAAGATTTAGAACACTGGTATGGTACCGGTCAACACTCATCTAATGCCTAATTTAGTGATCAAGTAATCTAAGAGAAAATAAGGGGAAAAAAAAAAATCACTCTTGAACAAAGTTATCAATCTCGTACCAGCAAGCGTACCGATTTTGTTATTGGTACGGTATGTACCAGTACCGGGTGTACCGGCGTACCGTTTCGAATTTATCGCTAAAATTAATATACATATTTTAAATAATATATTTTAACAAAAAATCATACTAAATATAAAAATAAAGCATTACAATTTAAAAATAAATCACCAAATATAAAAAAAAAAAATTAGCTTCAAATTATGCCTAATTATCTAAAAGAATATTATTGATTTTTGAATTTTTTTAAATACAAACCGGTAAGGTACGGTACCGGCCAGTATTGCTCGGAACAGCCCAAAACATGCCGGATTAGCCCGGAACAGGGCGGAACAATCCCCAGAACGGTACTCTAGTGGTCCGGTACCATTACGAGGGCGATATGAGACATACCGGCCAGTGCGGGATAGGATTCACAACTTTGCTCTTGAAAGTCTTAGGCTGTGACTCAACTTGTCGTCTCTACCGTATATTAAAACCTTTCTCTATCTCATTCCTTCGTTTTCAGAATTTGTTGCAATCGGATCAACAATAAAATGCTCCATTCTGACGGTTTTAGGATCCCTATCGATTTGAATAAGGGCTTTATTCCTTCTGGTGGGCATAATAGGTGACACAGTCATATTTAGAATCTTTTTTCTAATCTTCGTTTCTCTGTTATGGGTTTCTTATCCTTGCAAAGAAGTGGTCCACTTTTTAGCACGAGTACCGCTCTAGCCGAGTAGGGCTTCTTTTGAAAAGCCGAGAAAAACATATGGGCAGAACCGAACAGGACTTCTTGTCCACTGTTAACTAACAAAATCTGATGGGAAGTCATTTCTCATAGATTGGGGGAGCATATGTACAAAATTAAAACCTCAGGGGTGTTGGTGAAATTTGCCAAAAAAAAAAGAAAAAGAAAATGAAGGTGTCGTATATTGACCTGGGCATAGCAAAGAGAGAAACAAGTACCAAGTACACCGTCACCGTTACCAGTGGCCGATTACCCCAGGAAACGCCTCTACTACCCATTACGCTTACTTAAATCCGAATTCCCTGAACCCCTCCCTCCTCCTCCTCTCTCCCTCTCTTTCTCTACTACACATCTCTCTCTATCTCTACATGTCTTAGCTGCCAGTTTAGTAAGCAATAGGTGAAATAGGAAGAGAGGAGTGGTCGAGTAATTGAATGCTGAAGAATATGAGGATCGTCAAGACCATAGATTCTTCTCAGAACCCCAGTCACTGTGGATTTTTGGTGGTCGAAGCTTATCCCAAAAGGTACTGTTCAAAGATCTCATCCTCAGATTTGGTCCTCTTTCTTGGCCTTGGCTTCATAGATTGGTAGGTTCATATACACCAGTATATATATGTGGTAAATTGTTGATTTTCTCTCTCTCTCTGTAATAAAGGGTATGAATTTGATGGGTCTGATTCACTGTTTCCCACCTGTGTTCGGAGGATTCAGGGGTGTTATTGGGCTAGGGTTGGATATAATCTTTATTTAGCTATATTTTGTATATCTCTATCATCCTCTCTAATTATGATCAGAGATTCGGGAGATTTACAATTTCTTTTTATTTCCTCTTCTCTCGATTTCCTCCTTGAGAACTCTCTCTCAATAAAGTTCTTTTTTTCTCAAATTTTGATTTGAGAATTGGGGGGTGATAAATCTAGCTTTATTTTGATTCAATACTCAAATCTGACTAATACACTGGGTATTTGATATTTTCTTATATTTAATGACTTTAATGGGGCTTTGTTGTGGGAAATATTATGGTGAAGAATAGGTCTAGGGTTCTGATTTAGTTGTTGGGGAGAGTTGTGGTCTGTGATAACATGGTGGCGTTTAGGAGGCTGTTCTCTTGTTCAAGTGGTCTTTTGGGATGAATAATCGAAACCCATTTGTGGATTGTCTCCTAAGACCAAGGGAGACCATTTGAGATGGTAGATTTAGCTTTGTATATGGAGAATCATCACCTGTCCACCCTTTTGTCCATGGATTCAAGCGGCTCTTCATCGCACGACATCGAGATGAATCATCACAATGCTCTTACGTGTCCCCCTGACATTAACTTACCTCTTTCTGCCGAGCCCAGCCCGCCCCCACAGCCGTGGAGCTCAGACCCCTGTGATATGCTTGATGTTGGGCTAGGTCCACAAGTGTATGAGACTGAGAGTTTCCTCAGTGTTCCAAAGGTCGGACGAAAATGCGCAAAACGGTTAGATTGCATCTGGGGCGCTTGGTTTTTCTTTTGTTCGTACTTCAAGCCGGTTCTAAATGAGAAATCTAAGGCAAAGATAATACGGGATAGTAATGGGGTTTCTGGGTTTGGTAAATCTGATCTCCAGCTTGATGTGTTCATGGTTCAGCATGATATGGAGAATCTGTACATGTGGGTTTTTAAGGGTAGGCCTGAGAATGCATTAGGTAAGATGCAGCTGAGGAGTTACATGAATGGCCATTCTAGGCAAGGGGAGCGTCCGTTTCCATTTAGTGCAGATAAGGGTTTTGTTCGATCACATAGGATGCAAAGGAAGCATTATAGGGGGCTCTCAAATCCCCAGTGTGTTCACGGGATTGAAGTCGTCCATGCCCCTGATCTCATGGGTCTTGATGAAGATGAGAGGAAAAGGTGGGTGGAACTGACTGGTAGGGATTTGAATTTCTCAATTCCACCGGAAGCTTATGAGTTCAGTTTTTGGAGAAACCTCCCAAACACTGAATTTGAACTTGAAAGGCCTCTTTCGATTAAGAGTACCCAGATACCAAACCCTAAGAAATTGCTTAATGGATCCAGCCTGAATTTGTCAACCCAGCCATCTAACGTTTGTAATGGTGATACAATGGACTTATCACCTGTCAGCAAAAGGCAGAAGGAGTTCTTCCCAAATGGTAATGACAATAGTGAATGTTACTTGGTGGTTGATCCTAATACCGTTCGTGTCCCGGACATGGAAATTCACCCTCATGAATCGAACTGGTTGAATGACTTCAGTGGGGTGATGAGTAATGTTTATGGTCCTGTCACGGCTGCAAAAACCATATACGAAGACAAAGAGGGTTATTTGATCATTGTCAGTTTGCCTTTTGTGGATCTTCAAAGGGTGAAAGTTTCTTGGCGAAATACCCTCACTCATGGGATCATTAAAATATCATGTTCAAGCACTTCTCGTGTTCCGTACATAAAGAGACGGGACCGGACTTTCAAGCTTACTGATCCGTCTTCGGAGCATTGCCCTCCGGGTGACTTTGTTAGAGAGATCTCACTTTCAACCCGAATCCCCGAAGGTGCTAATATAGAAGCTTTTTGCGATGGACCAGGATCCGCTTTAGAGATTATGGTGCCAAAACTCCATGCGGGTTCTGAAGAACACGAGGTTCGTGTTTGCCTTCGCCCTCATCTTGGGAGCAATGATCTTATGTTGGCCTGAAAGGAGCATCTGTTGAAACTTGTATGGGTGGTTTACGTTGGTGGTGCTTGAACAGTGTAATCTGTGGACAACTCAAATTTGCCATTAGTGATATGATGTAAGTTATTGTCATGGCTTTTGTTTCTTGGTTGTCTTTTGATTGTAGTGACTTTTGATGTTTGCTCTTATATATTTGAATTCCTTGTCAAGTCTTTTTAAGCAAGCTATTATCTACTTTCCTGCAGAGTTTGCATATTTTTTGTTGTCTGAAACTGGAGTTCCTTTCTATTTTCTCAATATTATACAATATTCTTGGATGATACAGATGGAAAACGGTATTTTATATCCAATGTGCAGTTGCTCTGTTGTACTTTCTTCTTGACAGCCAAGCCTTCCTCAGAAGATGTAGGAAGTCAGTTTTGTTAACTAATATTATTTCCAGGTTTTGTTCATTGTTTGATGTACATCCCCCTTTTCATTTCAATAAGATGGTGTCCCCTATTCTGCATATCCGCAACGCTAGTGTTCTTATTATATGCACACTTGGAATTATCTTACACACACACACACACACACACATATATATATATATATATATATATATATATATATATTCACAATTGGAATAAGTTATGGATGTGAGTTCTTAGGGAGTCAACTAGTTCTCCCCCAAACAAGATGTTGATAAAGCTGGAAGGAAGTCCTAGATATGACCTTGTTCATAGACTCTCATGGGAATAGATTATTCAGTGCTCTCAGTTCTTCAGGCCCTTTGACTACCACGCCAAATTGTGCATCCACTGTATGGAGTCTATATCATTATTTGGGGGCAGAGGGAATTGCTGATAAACAAATCAAACTGTTCGAGTTTAGTTCAAACTTGTTAAAAGCTTGCTTGATACCCATTTGTTTATGAACAATAAAGCTTTTATATTTTTTTCAAGTTCGTTAAGTTTTCAAATTAAGCTTGAATAAGTTACTACTCGTTTCTTTCATGATGCTTAAAAAATTTAAGCCATTCGTGATCAACTCACTTGATAAACAAGTGAAGCTTTAATTCTATACTTGGACAGAATGATTACTGTGGAACTGGGGAGTTGATTTTTTGAAAGGAGGATTTGGCTATCTGTGATGGGACCATAGTGTGCACATAATTGGAGCCAGTGGTAGTGGGCAACTGTAGGAAATGGGAGATAATTGAAGTAACTGTACAGCGATATTTCTGTAGGGAGAAGAGGTCTTAAGCCATAATATGGTGATTTTGTTGTGGAATCTGAGTCAAAATGTGTGCGAATCTTTTTTGTAGGGGAAATGGAGGTGGGTCTGGTAGGGGACCATGGAAATGGGGTAAGGAAACTCAAACTCTAATTGGTCAAGGTTGGCGTCTTGTTAACTCACAAGTTCTCTCTGTAGCAAGAGAAGTTGTAAAAGATGTGATTGTGATTCTGTGACTAGCATATGTTAAAAACTCCCTCTTTGTGGGGTCCGGATCCCTACGCGTGAGCAGAAAAAAAAGGAAGAAAAAGGTCAAGGTGAATAGGTCATAATTAATGAATTAAGTGTAAATTTCATTGCCCTACAGTATGTAGTTTGACCTTACCGAGAGATAGGCCCTAAAGCGAAGGACGAGAATGAACGGAAGCAATATGTTTTGATTTATAGCCTCGATCATCCAATAGACCATGGACTAAATGGTCACTATCTCAAAAGGACTATGTCCATGCCCAAAGGTACTTCTTGCGTCTATTGATAGCTATAACTATCCAAGAAGACATTTGAAGTTGAAAAGATAAATAAACATATCAGGTGAACTGTCTAGATACAAGTCCTACAACAAGAGATCAGATTCTCTAAATAGCCAACGTCATAGGTGGCCACTGACCAAGAGAGGCCACTTAGAGATCCGGACTATCAACAGGAAATCCGATTAAACTTAGATTGTAAAGTTATAATCCTTTGTATTCTAACGGTCTATTTTCATAATTCAAAACATCTCAAAAATAAAAATAATTTCTATATTTTATTTTAACTTCTAAATAATTCTGAAGACTTTGTTTGGAAGAGCCAATTTGGCAGTTCCACTCGGTAGATTAGTTATTTAAAATTTAATTTTTTATATACTTAGTTACTTTTTAATGTTTTTTAAACATGAATATTAATTTTATCTATTCTCAATGAATCTTTAGAAGTTAAAAATAACATAACAGAAATATAAAGAGCATATGATATAAGAATAAACAAATTATTGATTAGAGCAGTTTTTCAACTCCTAAAACTTGAAAGGAAAAAAAAAAAAGACTTATGAACCTTTTTTAATTTTGCCTTACAATTTGAAATTAATTAACAAAGATAAATTAAACTAAAAAATTGAAGGGAAAAAAAGTAAAAAGAAAAACTATAATAAAATACTTAAGTGGTAAAACTTTGATAAGAAAGTGACTTTTGATGGCCATTTAAATAAATAATTACTTTTTGTATTATTTCTTTTAAAAAACAAGAAACATAATATAAATAATAAATTAAAAGTCAGTCCACAAGCTCACCCGTTAACCCGCCTAGACATAGTGTATGGACTGAACCTGGGCTTACTTGTTGAAAGTAGTCAAGCCCAGCCCATTTTACTGCGAAAAAAGCCCTCCGGCCCAAGCTAGGTAGGCTTCGGTAGTGACTTCGCTGGCCAGCTTGATAATGACCCTTAGATTTAGGAATTGTAGGATTAGAAAAAACTTATAAATTGGTGTAGAGTGAAATTGGGGTTAGGCTTTTTCTTTCTTTATTTATTTTGTTTCTTTTCATGTATAATCACATTCGTTTTTTGGCCGGTTATCCGACTACCATGCATGCTTACGTATGACAGAGAGAAATGCGAGAAGATGTGAGTCGCGAATGCGAGAAGAGAAGGAGAACATGACTAAGGGAGATGATCATGGTCTGATCCTACATCGAAGGGAAATAACGTCTGAAGATTCAAGCGAAAAATTCAAAGGAAGAAAAGGCGGCAAGTACTTGGGTGGTCTATAAATAAGAACAATGATTGAGAGAAAAATAGGATAATCCTAGAACACTTATTTTTTTTTATATATATATTTTTTTTACTTAGTATAGTCATCGCAGTAACAGTAGTTGTATCCATAAGTGTACTTAGATTAAGTCATAGTTTATAACAATAGGAGTAATTTAGTTAGAGATTAGTTCGAAGCAGATTTGATCTCTCGTAACCCAGGCTCGAATATATGTTTGATATCAAGTTGACTATTCGACATATTATCTTTTCACATTTTTTGTGACCGCTCATCTTTTGTTTTTAATTTTGAGTCTCCACATGTCAACTCTTGAGAAAAATCATCTTCATTGAGATAAGAGAACAAATAAAGCAAACACCCAATTATTGTTGGTTTTAATCGTCACATTAATTTATTTTTTTTAAAAATAATAATTACAAGTATTTTTCTGGCACACTTGCGCACGAATTTAATCCTAGAAGATATTTAAGCCAACAACGGTGACTGCTCAGTCATCTCGGAGATTGCGCCTAGGATCGGTGCTGCGATCACCTCAACTTGGAAGGTGGGGGCGAAGTTGACAACAAGATGCCCACACCAAATCAATAATTTCCTTAAGATAGTAAAACTCACTTTCGACCATAAGATCAAATATGCTTATCATCTTTATCATCACTTTCTTGCACAATTTAAGTGTACTTCTGCTTTTGCCAGTTTCCTTCAAGATGCTCTAAAAGCATACCTTTCTTTTTCACCTTCAATTCAAGTGTTCCAATAAATTGTGGATTGATGTTTGGATAAATAAATTTTTTTACAGAGCTAGAAGTAAATAGTTCGAATCACAAATGCACATAGAGTTGGACACAATGGCCCAATTGAGGTGAGATTTGCATCCATACAGTAGACGCATGCTAGAACAGTCAACTTCAACAATCAGCATAGTATCATAAAACAATATAATAAAGAATAATTCTATAACACACTTCTTTTACACATCGTCCAATCGCACAAGTTCATAACTTATTTTCGCGATCTAATTATTCATTTTATAGGGATCAACTAAATATATATTTATGCAAAATAAAAAATTAATCTTATATTAATTGCGATCCAAAAAATCTATATTAAGTTTACAAAATAATCGTTATAACTTTTTGATTTGAATCAAATATTTATCGATATGAATATGATCTTTTCTGTAAATAATATCTATACAATGATATACAAAAATATGATAATCCATATATGTGATGAAAATGGTGTAACAATTCAACAATGCAATAGGTGTGAGCTCTCATATTTCTTGAGTAATATGAGTAAATGTATGTGTTTAGGGACGGAACTATATAGAGACCGATAAAATTTTTTTAAAATAATTTAAAACATAAATATATATTTTAAAAATTATAAAAAAAATATTACGTTTCACCCATATACATTCGAGGAATTAAAGGTCTGTCGGGCATTGTGTCGGCCCGATGCACAACATGCCCTGTTCCTACATTCAGCCCCCTCTTTTCTTAAAAAATGCCCCACACGTGGAATCTTCGTCCCGCCGCTGTCTGTGCGATTGTGTTATAAGTCGAGGTTCACACTTCCCGTAACCGCCATCCACGACTTGCAGACCTTCGGCCTCTCCCATCAATCGCCAAGCAATGGCTACTCGTAATCGCAGCAACGGTACTGCAGCAGACGCCGCCGTCGAGCTCGAAGCCCTGCGCAAAGAGGACTCCTCTTGGCACAATTGTCATGTCTCTCTGAGGTTTGATTCCGCTTTTCATCTCTCTCTTCGGCCATTTCGATCTTCAGTTTTTCGTTTCTTCACTATTTTGTTTGATAACTGATTAAAACGGTTCTCTGTTCCCAATTCAACTCGTGATCGTCACTTCTCCATACGTTTATATGTAAAACAGCTGCAGCACCGAGTTTGTATACATTGATTGTTTCGTTTTCTTATCGATTGCATGGTATTTGTTTGGACTTGCTATACATGATTTCTCGATTTTGTGCTCAGTGTTTGTATTGAGTCATCGCGCTTGGAATTTATTCTTCTGAACCCACTTTTCCTGTTAAATTTAAATCTTAGGTAATTTGATTGAAAAGGATATGAGGGTTGATTAGGTAAATTATTTGGAAGGAAACTTTGAGGGAAACTTGCAGTGCTGGTAAATGTATGGGAACAGGAGACGGAATTGAAATTAGAACAATTACCATGTAAAATAATGATCCGTTTCGCATTTATTAAATACTGGTCATTCGGCATCAGCAATTCAAACTAGAACAACTACCATGTAAAACAATAACCTTTGTCACATTTCTTAAAAACTAGTCATTCAGCACTTGCTATCTATTTGATCATTACCGGTGCTTTTCTCAATTATTATTGGTCACTTCTCCATTAGTATTTTAATTATGTCTAGATAAATATGATGGTGGAAATTATTGTACTCAATTGCTTATTACCATTGTTGTTCATTAGTGCTTTTCTTTTATCACCTTGTAATGATTTCTGATTTTAAACGAAATCAACGCGGTATTTCTCCTCCAGCCAATTGTAGCAGGTGCAAACTAAATTTCTCATCTGATTTTGGTGAACCACATTAACCATTCAGCAATCACCGATGAATTTTTTATTTGTATTGTGAATTGTCTCTCTCACAATTTTCCTTTTTCTATATTAGACTCTGTTGAAATGTAAATTGTTTTGGATAGCATCCCGTAAGGTTCTAATCGGTGATTAATTTGGCAGTCAGTGCTCCCTCCACGTTATTCTGCAATCTCAGGCAATAACAACTGGCGTGGGGTTGGCAACTGGTATCTGCCTATTATGTTGTGACCTGATTGATTCTTCATGTGGTTGGCCAAATAGGTAGTGAATGCAGGGAACTAATCTTCTTGCGTGCTCTACGTAAAGGGCATTGAAGAAAGCCAATTCTAAATGATAATAAGTTAGAAAAAGGGAAGGAGGCCCCTTCCCACTTATTGACAGAAGATGGATATGTTCACATCTAGTGGACTTTGTTGTAGAATTGGACTAGAATTAATTAATCTAACAAAATTATGGTATTTTTTCAGAAGGAAACAATCTATTAAAAAGGATGTCACAAGAGAAATAGCCAACACATTGATTTTGAGAAAACGTATTGAAACAAGCAACTACAAACGCTAGAACAAAAACCTCCGTGAACAGACACTTTCAATTAGTTAAAGTTCTATAACTATATAAAGAAATATAACAAGTGTGCACAACATCAACCAGCGGAAAAACCACTTAATCCCTCCTCTATAATAATGAATGGCTAGGGGAGTTATGTTTCAAGATAAGACAGATCTTCTATGACCTATCCATATCTGAAATCAATAACGTCGATGTGGATTCAATCTCTCGGTGGGGTCCTGTTATTTTTTGAGACAAAGGCATTTGTTGGACGCCTTTACAATCTTGCCCACAACAGGGAGAGAAGTCATTTCAGATTCAAGTCGGTTCAGTGAGGGCGACCACGAAAGTCCGAATGGTAAAGTCTTTTCCTTTCGTTTCGGGAATCTGTAAACTATGTCAAACAAAGGCCGATCAATATCCAAAGTGAAGGGTCAGGTGCTGATGAGCACATTAAACTATCCATGTGGCTTAGAGCCCTCATAGCCCAGCCCTTCCCTCTGAAGCGAAGCGAGCAACTCAGATGAGAGGTTTGCGCTGGCGGTCCAACAAAGAGGGCACAGACAAAGCGTCATTTCGGACCCCGTGGATCCCATTGAATTTGATTCACCACACAAAGTGGAGCCTTTTGATTTAGCTCTATTCAAGTATGATATAGACGACCCGTATGTTACTGTTGGAACATTTTCTTGTTTAATACATAATCATCTGTATGAGACTACACGCATAAAGTATATACGTGATTACCAAGGCTTAGAATAGTAAATGCAGGTATATTTGAAATATATACACGATCTGGATCTTATTTCTGTTTTTTGAATTTTGTGAAGGTTTGGAACCAATAACTGATGTACTATTGAGCATAAATGGAAATGTTATGCACAATAGAAACATAACAAGGTGATTCCTTAGTGCTTTTCCCCTTGCGAATGAGGGTAGAATGGATACTTGAACTCGCATTCTTAAGCTTGGCAGACTGAGTTCTTACCGTTGTACAAAGCAATGGCCCTTTACACCACAAATATAAAATGTGTTAATGTCTTTAGATGATGTTCTATTAGAGAAGTCAAGGGAACTATGCTATTGCATTAAATCCATATGGTTCTGCATATGGGTAACAATGTGAATCGAACTAATGCATTTTCAGCAATTTTTTTGTTGTCCATATCTATTGTCTAGATTTGATATATGTTACGATATCTCTAACTTTATAACTCATTAGTTGAGAGTGAGATGCTTTGACACCTTTGAATACCAAGCAAAATTGATTCTTCAATTATCACTTTGATTTGCTTTGGTTAAATTGACAATGTAACTATGTGGAGCGCTATTGAAAAAAGACTACATGGATCCTTGCATGTACAGCTCTGGTGGACTTGAACTTATTGTGGACTATGGAAACACTGATTCAGAAGATATTATAGTTAGTGAACAAGAGGCAATTGCACGTCTGCGCATTCGTTCTATCCCTCTAGATGGTGATGATTGTGTCGACATCCAGGAAGGTGACAATGTTCTTGCCACTCAAAATATACAATTTAAGAGCCTCTTCTTTGATGCCAAGGTCGAAAAGGTCTCTCTCTCTCTCTCTCTCTCTCTCTCTCTCTCTCTCTCTCTCTCTCTGAGGGTAAGTAGGAAACATGATTAGACTCAACTCACTAGAAAATGAAATATCATTTCCCGTCATTTACTTGGGTGGGTGACATTTCAGAGAATAGACCCGACCTGACACATTCAATTGTCTCGCTTGGTTCTTGGCAGCGTCATTGTGAAAGAAGTAGCGGATCTGCTTGTACTAAATCTCTTTCCATAGTTGTGGGGCCAATGGACTTATTTTAGGCTTCTAATGTGGATTTGTCATATCTCAAAACGAGGACTGCAGAATCAGCTGACTATTCTTAAGCACATGTTTTCTTCCTCATATGCTTTTTGTTTTTCAATGATAAAACTAAGTCAGGAGGTTCATGGATATTCCCGGAAGCATATATAATCTCTACTATGTATGACGTAAAAAAAACTCGGTTTGTTGCCTCCAAATATCGGTTTGAATATCGTCGCAGTGCGCAGTTATTTTTATCAATTACTGTAAAGAGTTGTGCTGCTTTTTTCTTGTTTCATTTTTTGCATCAAGATTGAGTTAACATTGCAATTTCAATCATTACCAGATCCTCAGGGTAAAACACTCGGAGAAGGTTCATTGTAGATGTACTTTCATGATCAAATGGCTTCAACAAGACCTTAAAGGAGGAACTTTAACCGTCCCCTCTAGTTCAGTCATGAAACTGGCACCAAAAAGCATCAATGAGCATCCAACTGTTTCAGCATTCTTCAGTATGCTGGCGAAAAGTATGGGTTGCTCCATTCCATCTCCATCATCAACCATTACAGCAGACATGGAATTTGATTTCGATCTTCATGAATTACTGGAGAAACAGATAAAGGTTATCAGTAGCTTAGTTGAAATGTCAAAGAAGAGAGCTTCAGACAATAGTGTGTTGTGTATGGAAGGTAGGCATCTGTATCCATGGCTATATCATTTCACTTCACCATTGAGTTTTGTTATTTAATGTTACACTTAGTATGAAAGGAGGAGTTAGACTTTAATTCATTACCTGTTCTTACATTTGCTGGATAACTTGTTGGTGCTATTTCTCAGACCTTGTGTGGCATGGCCGTTTAATATTGATATGTCAAAACTTGGCCAATTGTATCGGGTCATGCTGTACATTTCTCCAAATTTTCAATATGGTCTTTTGGATATTTTGTTACTTAAATCGGCATTGTCAGTCACTTGTAGTGCTTTATCCATCCTATTAATGACTTATTAATATTCGGTTGATATATGTTCCCATTGTAACATCTATTACTTACAAAGCGACGAATAAAATTTTACTTGCACTGTTTATGCTCATTGTTTAACTGATGTATTTTGCATTTTAGTAGGTTATACCTGAGTTAGACCTTCATTGATATCTTCACATGTGCCTGAAGGATCATTTTCTATGTGTTGCCCACGAAAAAAAAAAAGAAGAAGAAGCTCTGTTTACTTGTGTCTGTCTCATCCCCTGATATTCTCCACTTACTCTCTTAGTCATCTTAGTCCCAAGTCAAAAAGTGAGTAAAAACTGGTTCTCTTATCTGATTACTCGGACCCCGCCCCCCCCCCCCCCCCCCCCCCTAAAAAAAAATAAATAAATAAATAAATAAATAAATAAAAGAGGAAAAAATGTGCTTTGCCGCTTTTTTTTTAACTCACTCACTCTTGCTTCAAACCCATTGAAAGTTGGATCCTGATCCTCTCATCACCAGGAAAAGATGCAAGTTAAGACAATTTAGTACTGATGTTTGAGATTACTGGAATTTGAATCTTCAGAACTTTTTTGTCTTTGCAACTATCGTAGGATTCGATCTGCCTTCCATAATGTAGTTGATTGCAAAGAAAAAAAGCAGTGTAGAGCAGCTGCTGCACATGTTCAAGCTCCTTCTGACCATAATCATTTGAAGAGGACTACTTGGAGCACAAAAAAGTTGAAAATGGAGATGGAAGTCATGGATCCATCACCACCAGCTCCAGCCATCCAAGAAGAGCTTCCAGAAAGCAGGTCTCCTCTTAATCCTCTTGCTGCTCGTGCTGCACGAGCAGCAAGAGGACTACTGGTTTTGCATTGTTAATGTCAAAAATGCCTCAGGTAGCTACCTCAGTTCCATTTGACCCAAAGAGAAATAAAGATGTAAACTCGTACATCACCACTAGTGGTCCAGGAAATACTCAATTTATGGAGATGGATGCCTCTTCCGTTATTTTTACGAAGGAGCGGGAAACTGGAACAAATAGCTCAGAAATTCCTGATTCTAGGGCCAGTTTTGCAGGTTCAGTAGCTGAAAGAAGTGAAACCAGCTTCCTAAAGTTAGTAGGCTAACTCGTTTTGCAATAAAGAAGGGGGCTGGGATTCTAGATAACGGTTGTGTCGAACAGAAGTTACAGCCTTCAACCAGCCTAAGAAGGTTTACTCGTTCAGCAGTTTGTAAAGCTAAAGAAGCTCAAACTGTGGATGCTATACAAAGAATAGAACAGAGTAAATAGGGTAAAAACTCTGTCAGAAGGACAAAACACTGCAGTCCTAGAAAGGTATGCTTTGGAGGATGGAAAATTGATAACTTCACGAAATGATTCTGCAGTTGGGTTATTATCTACTAAGGATATGAATAGCCTAAGGCAAAAAGAGGGAGGGAAAAAGGTGCATGAAGTTGAGAGGAATGGTTTAAGGAATTCAACTACCAAGAGAAGGTTTACTGCAGTTCATGAGGAGAATGGGAATAAGTCGATTACAGCTACACATGGACTGGAAGAGAATAAGGTAGCACAAAACAAAAATTTGAAGGCATGTGAAGGGAATGTCACTGCCTGCAAGAGCTCTGTATTAGAAACATTAGAATGTTCTTCACAACTTGGTGTTGAGGTTGGTTCACACCATATTGAGGAAAAGAATAATGGATGGCAGATGTCCAGTGTTGTGAAGGCCACTGAAAAGACCGAAGGTTCTCTAAACATACTAAATTTTTTGGTGTATAACACTGTTCTTTTTTCCTGAAATTGCATATCTTTTCGATATTATTATTCTACCATGCCAGCTGATCCAACTGCTTAGATTTGCTGTACGGAGCTTGTATATTCTTTATCATGTTTCAATTCAATGAAAGTAACAATCACGAGAGCTCACCTGGGACAGTTGGGTATACCCACTCCAATTAATATACCCGGGAACACCCATGTAAACTGCTGACCGAGTGTTACAATGGAATACTTTGATATTTGCGAAACGCGGATTCGGCTGCCATTGACTGATGTAAGGATGCAGGGTCAGTATGTGGTTTTTCATAAGCAAAATTCAGAGAAGATTTATGTAAACTGTCACCAAACAGTTTTCGATATATTCAGAATAAAAATAAGCTGCCACATTAAACTCGGTTGTCCTTTAGCTTCTCCAGTAGTTTTGAGATAAATGCCATGGCAACACATGGACTACCATTTGCGTTCTAGATCTGAAATACCTCATCATGGATATTGCTTGTCTCAGTTTTAACTTTACTCAATGCAATATTTCCACACACTTGAATGGAATGAGGTGTTGACTGACGAAGTACTATATTCCTTTATCAATAAAACTAAAAGTTTTTGCCCGGCATACTATTCAGTAATCTGAGCTTATTCTGATACCATTTTAACCATTCTACTTACTTTTAGCAGACAATCATGGTTTGTTCTTTTAAATTGTTACCCAATTGGGAAGTTGAAGCTGCAGTCTGATGTTGCAGGCAAAGGTGAAAGTAGTAGAAGGCTGAAGAGGACGTGTACTTCATCAAAGGAGTTGCGACATTCTCCCTGACCTAGGTTCCTCTCTGGGACTCACTCACAAAACAAGTCTTAGCCTGGCAAGGAAGGATATGAAATATGGTAGGAATCCAAATCTTTTCTGTTGTTGTTGCCATCTTGCTTTATATGTGCTCTTGTATGAAAGGAGAAATCAAGTTTAAAATGATGCTGTCATGACTAGGACTCATTCGAAATCGTGAACACTATCTGATGTCTGTGCATCAAGTAATGCATGGTGTCTATAAGTACAAAAAATATATATATATTAGATACATACATGGATGGAAAGTTTTAAGGGTTCTTTTTTACTCTTAGAGTCTTATCTTTTTTAGACTCAATTGTAGTCAGCTGTATCATGGAAGTGAATGTATTGGTAGGTTTCCTTAAGACTGCGTGACATTGTATTGTCTCAGTTTCATGCTTCCATTTTTTCTGATGGCTTTGTGAAAGATAATGTGTTTCTCTCTCTTGTGGAAGGGAAAGCGTGCTGAAAACTACCATTGGACCGATACATGTGCTCTATATCTGTGGGATCATATTGATTTCTTAAATAGCTAGCCGCCTGTTTTACTCATATAGCACCTTCGAGTCTCTGCATATGATCTTCCATAATGAGATAAAATACTCAAGTTAAACCCTCTCTAGAAGGTTTTTGGTTGATTGTTGACATTGTACCATAGTAAAAGGCCTGTATCGAAGTGTCACCATGCACCTTACAACTATAAGCTGACACAGTTGGGTGGCCCACTTGTGATTTAGAGTTGGATTATGTAAGGAAGCATGCTTAGGCCATTGTTTTCAATGCAAACTGCCAATGGGGCATTGAATTATTCTCTCTTTATACTCTCTTTCCTCAAAAGTGGTTGAGCACTAGAGTCACCCGCACCTAGAGGAGTGACTTTCAAGCGTGGTCTCCACTCCCCGCGTCATGAGCACAGGTTGGCTTTGTACCAATTACCACAAGTAGTAGTACGAAACTAACCTAAACGGTCTATCCAAGGACATGTCATGTGGAATCCTTGCTCCTACTTATGTACCCACAATTCCTTTTGCTGATTGGAATGGATGCAGGGTTCTGTAAGTTCAAGAGGATTGGCATGATGTGCATTGTTGGAAGCTCTCATGTCACTATAGGTGCCATGAAGGCTATATTCTAGTCTCTGTTAAGATAATTGTGATGGGAACCGAATGTTATGGGCACCTAAGCCTTTTCCATTATTTGAACTCACAAGCAATTAGGCACCACATTTATTGGGCAACTTGTCCTGCTTAAGTGCTGACCAGGAAATAAGTCCAAAGTTGGAACCTAGGCATCTTCTTTTTCAACCTCTTCTTAGCGTATTTTTTTTTGCACTTGTTTGCAAGTGTACCATTTGGGTAACCTACTGAACTGGAATTGATTCCAAATTGCCTGTGCATTTGGCATTGCCTGTGCATATGGCATTTAACCTAATTATAGGTTTGGGTGTGATAGTGAAAGGAAGGAAGTAAGGACTTGCAGGGGATAAGTGGATATTCCTAACATTACCAGTCAATCCCATGAAAAGTAAGAATTAGCACATGGCTTGTGTTCTGATCTGATCTGATCTGGGAATGAGATTGGAATAGGGTTATATCCTATGATTTAGATTGAAGATTGAATGAGGAAAGAGTGCAATGGGAATTCTGCTGGTATTATTTATATATTATAATGAACCAATGTCTGAATACTATGTATGGAACTTTTATGATCGCTCATTGTCATTATTCCTGTTTGCTTTTTGACTGCTGTAGTTGTGCTTCTAGTCATATACAATGTACGAGGATCCCGCTGACAACACATTTTGAAAAGTTAATAGGGTTGAGTGATGAAATTCCGAGTTATAGAGCTGTCTCTTTCTCTCTCTTCGTATGTAGGTTTATCAGTTAATTTATGATTTCGTTTCTAGTTATCAATTAAATTTGTTACTGTTTGCTTAAAAAGATATGTATAATAAATGACAAATCACGAGCTAGATCTAGCGTACTTAAAATAATGCAGGCTATTTTTTCAGTATATAACAGGGTTGTCATTTATTTTTACTGTATTACAATTAATTTAACTTGAGAGTAGTGATATGAATAGGATAATATAGTAGGCCTAGTGGTACTAATGGAGGTTTGTTGTCTCTGTCAATTGTAATACAGAAACTGACCAAGTGGACCTTCGAACAGATTGTCATTCGGATTCACCTCTGTTTTTTAACTTTTACATTGCATGCTGATTCAGCATCCTTTAGTTTTTTTTTTTTTAGTAATGCTAATGACACTACATGTTTTACAGTCGAGGTATCCGGCTTGTTTTGAGATTACTCTGACTTAATGCTGACTAGTCATCCTTTAGTTTTTTTTATTGTTATAATTTGTATTTATTTTGTAGTATGCATTTTTTGATAAATTTTATTTTTTAATGTATTTTTTAATATTTTTTTAGTTGTATTTTTTACTTTGGGCTTAACTCTTTAATAGCTCAAATGCTTATTTTTGAATAAAAAATCTTATTTTTCTTTATTTGGCTTGCTACGACCAAACCAAAAATCGAATCAAACTAGGCCGAAATTCAAAAAATCAAACTGATCCAAATAAAGATAATTTGATTTGATTTCGATTTGAAAAATCCAAGTTTTTTCCAAATTTGACTAAATTGGATTGGTTACACCCAAAGTTGTGAATCTCGTACCGGTGGACGTACCGGTTTTGTTACTGGTACGGTACGTACCGGTACCGGTGTGTACCGGTGTACCGTTTCGGATTTATCGCTAAAATTAATATATATTTTTTAAATAATATCTTTTAACAAAAAATCATACTAAACATAAAAATAAAGCATTACAATTTAAAAATAAATCACAAAACATAAAAAAAGGATAATTTTAGTCTCAAATTATGTTAAATTATCCAAAAAAACATATTAATGGATTTTTTTAATTTTTTTAAATACAGACCGGTACGGTACGGTACCGGCCGGTATTGCCCGGAACAGGCCGAAACAAGCCGGAACAGCCCGGATCAGGCCGGAACACTTGCAGGAACGGTACTCCGGTGGTCTGGTACCGTTACGAGGGCGGTACGGGACGGGATTTACAACTTTGGTTACACCCGTAGTACTAGTTGGATTGAGTAGTTCTATTATTTTTGTCCCCATTAGTTATTTCTTGTCAAAATAAATATAGTTGTAAAAGATTTATGTTTTATAGGGTCAATTTTGAAAATTATTTTTATGCCAGAGTTTTAAAATTTTATTCGCGCCAATTAGCCTTCTCACTTTATGTATTACAAATATTTGTGGTACACCGCTATGTTCAAATACTATTTGATAACTTTTCTAATAGTTACATAGAATAAATTTTTTTATTCCAAACAGTTATTGAATTGAAAGATAACAATAAAAAATACTTTTAGGAAGGACATTTTGAAAGAAAAGTATGAGTCAAGCATAGAAATTGACGTTCACACTAAAAAAGTATCCCTTTATAATAGCTAGATGTTGGCCACACACTATATATATTTATGTGCGTAGTTGAATATGTGAAATTTGAGTACTTAATTTGATTAGTTATTTTATGTTAAAATATAATTGTAAAAGTTTATGTTTTATAAAAATAACTTTGAAGATTATTTTTGTGATGGAATTTCATCCCATTGAAAAGAAATTGTCCCTTTGTATATTAGAAATAAGGACCCTTTAAATATGTAACCCGTACAAACAAACAAGGCATAATGGAATTGATCTAGAAGGGATTACATCCTCTAGACTCCCAGCTATAAAAGAATGGAATATAATGCCTATGAAAAATGCCGACCATTTCTCTCCAGCCAAATAATAATAAGTCACATCAAACAATAGGAAATCATATCAATCAAATCCTCCTGCCTAAAAATCTTTCAAAAAAAACCCCGTAAATCATCTACAACCACCCAAATCAATAATCACTCGGGATGCTTTTGGAAAATGCCCTTATACTCGGGGAAACAAATAGTCCATAGGTTCCAGAAAGATGCACTTGAGATAGATTTTTTTGAACAGATTCCGACATATTATATATCTGTATATATATGTGTTATAAAAAATTTCTAATAAGAAATTTTTTATTTTACTAAAATGCTGATCTCTCATTTTCTAATTAAAATTTGATGACTCGAACCTTTCTATATGTTTAAAATATATTTTTAAGAATACTCAGGAGAAATCAGCTCAAAATATTACCGAGAAAGGTTTCATCCAAGTAATTTTTCATAAACTGTTTATGTCAGTATTTATGAAAAAATTATTTGGGTCAACCCCTTCTCAATAGTGCTTTGAGCTAATTTTTTTCGAGTTCTTAAAAATATTTTTTAAACACATTGAACGACTCGGATCATTAAAATTTAATTATAAAATAAAAAGTCAGCATGTTAGCAAGATGAGATATTCCTCATAGAGAGGGAATATATATATGTGTGTGTACGAAATCGTTTGAAACTATTTATACGTAATAATGGTATCGACCATTCGCATAAAGACGCATAGCATTCGAAGAAGTAGGAAGCATTTAGAACCAGATCAGCAGACGAACCCATTTGGAGATTAGGTCCTGACCAAATCAGACAAAATTATTTTGTTATTCTAACACCAAGTTACCGTTGTGGATAAATAAAAGGATCATGGAAAATCTGTGTAGGACACAACCCCAAGGGATTGGTTTATAGAGCGGGTGCTAAGGAAATTGTTTCCCAAAATTACAAGATTGAATCTCATCAAAACCAATTACTAATGATTATTTAAAGTTTATGCGATTGTTAACTTCAGAATCTCAAGAATTTATCGGCATTAAATTGAGGATAATCTCAAAGTCTACCAAATACATCGACTACACATGGTGAAGCCAAAGAAGTGACCTCACTAGGGCTACAAACAAGCCGAGCCAAGCCTTTGAGTGCTCGAGCTTGGTTCGTTAACTAAACAAGTTTAAAATTTAAGTTTAAGTTTAAGTTTAAAAGCTCGACTTGTTTGTAAATAAATCGAGCCGAGCCGAGCCGAATTAAGCTTATTTATTTAACGAGCCTCTTTAAACGAACCGAACCTCTAAAACGAGTTGAGTTTTTATAAATCGAGGTGAACTTTCGTGACTCAAACTCAACTTATTTACGAAATGAGCATAAATTTTGAGCTCAAGCTCACTTATTAACTAAATAAATTAAACCAAACTGAATTTTTACTGAGCTGAGCTCACGAACAACTCAATTGATTTGCACCTCGCACTCCTGCTGATTGTGTACATGGGGATGGATAGAATAAGAGAAGTGGTTAGTGGCACCCTGTTTTGTAGGGGACAGCAGTACAACGACATGTGTCAGGCTCTTAATGGTTCAACGATAATTAGGGGCCCACATAATTGTATTGGCTCTCTATGAGCCAACACTAAGCAGTTTGGGGACCACGTTTTAAGGAAGTGAGGATGTAGTTACATGGAGAGATAAGCATGGGATAATTTTCAGGCTGCGAAATTGACAATTACGCCTCATTTCAAATCCGAATTAATTTATTTTGCTTATAAATATAGATTTACAAGGCAAAATCTAAACTCCCGCGCTAAGAATCCAAAACTCGTTTAGGAAAAAATCTGTGTATACACAAACTTTTTCAACACAGATCGTATACAGATGTGTTCGGTATCTTTAGATGCATGTGGAGTTCTTGAATTATTGAGGGCCCCACGTTCATCTAATAGTACCGAACACATCTGTATCCGAAAGTATGTGTACGTAGCATTACTCGTTCTTTTATCATGCAACTTTGATTCAACAACTTTACTTTAAATTTTTTCAATCTACTTGAGTTTAATAGTATTCTTTTTAAGACTAATCTTCCTAGTATTTATCTTAGTAACATCAGGTGTTCGTTTTTGTTTAGCTTTTACTAATATTTTATGTTGGTATCTAGTGCTCAAAGGTCCCACTTCAAGGAAAGGTAAAAGGTGGAGTCAAGGATTCTTGTTGGAATTTGTTTAACTAATTAGAACACCAGCACATTATTTTATGTGATTGTTCAAAGTTTAAGGTAGAAATGACAAAGGAATCAATTTTGGTACACGTCAGAATATAAACTGTGGAGTCTTTTAGTTCGTGAAGCGATTTCATTCATAAGTCTGTGTTACTTTAAACTCTGAATACTTAGATTTGCGTCTACAATCAAGGGTTAGTACCTCATTGGCTAAATTTGATCAAGAATCACTCTGATGCCTAAGTTATTACTTAGATAAGAAGATAAAAAGTATTGAGTTATGGTTGAAAGTTTGTGCGTACCTTATTCTCCCAAATATTATACCTTATTTACTCTTCTTGGCTTGAACATCAACCTAGGTTGACATATACAGAGCACACTCACTGATGATGATGACACATAATTGAATTATGTGATGACGTCACTCAATCACATGATGAATGATAGCTCACCCATTACGTGCTCCAGTCTATACATCCATATGTCAGGTGGAGATACCATTCTGTTGTAAATGAGCTTGGCTAGGTAATCTAATCACGTACTCAATCCCAACCCATAAAGTGCTCACTGAATTGGATGGGAAGCACTATGCGTCATGGGTCTAGTTTGGACTCAGTCTGGCGTCGTACTATCGATCAAGGCTAGGCTCGACTCGATCCCATGGAATCTCTCCATCGGGACTATGGATCATGAGTCTAGTCTGAGCTTAGCCCAATCTGCTAAAAATGTCACTGAGTATTTTGATTTGGTCCTCCACGTAAACATATATTGCATGCACGACCTATATCAATGCCATAATAAAATGAAAAGTAAAGGACTAAAAGGATTATAGTATTAACCAATGGGTTTTTTCCCAATAGAAACAACTTTTATTTAAAAATGCTAATAGAAATCAAGATTCGCGATAAAGATATTCGTGAAAATACTAGTATCTTTCGTACTAGTAGCACCACATAAAGATATTCGTGAAAATACTAGTATCTTTCATACTAGTAGCACCACTAATTTTGGGTAAGGGATGCCAATGAGTTTGGGTAATTGGCTTGTCCATTCGCCCTCGCATCTCTCTTAAGGGGATGTGAAGGATCGGATCGGGACATGGTATAGGGTTTGGATAAGAGATGCGGTTTGACTTAATGTTATTTATTTTGTAGGGTAAAATGGACTGACCTCCCCTGACGTTTCTAACAATTGTAGGGACCTCCCCTGAGGTTTGAGAAAATGCAGTAACCTCCCCTACTTTTGAAACTATTATCCTCTTTCCCCCCTGCCGTGAAATTAAAGCATACGGTGTTAATTTTGATCGTGAAATGTCTATTTTACCCTTTGACTATGCTGAGGAGCATTTTCACAGTGGGATAAAATGCACTGACCTCCCTTGAAGTTTCTAACAATTGCAGGGACCTCTCCTATGGTTTTAAAAAATGCACTGATGATTTTTTTAACTCATGAATTTTATTATTTTTTAAAATAAATATTTTTTATAAAAGCGGGTCTGAATAATGTTTAACTCCAATTTGTTATTATTTTTTTTCCTATTTAATTGTTAGGAAATGATAAAAAATAATGAAAAAATTAAATTTTGATGCTTTTTTTGGAGTTAACTTACTAAAAAAATAGTGAGTCGCACACTTAAAATATTTTTGTTATAATTTATATCACAGAAAAATCTTAAGCCAAAAAAATAGAACCAACTCTTTATGCCTAATTCGACCTAATTTTTTCATTTGTAATTCTTTTTGTCTTTGTTTAAATTTTTTTGTATTTGTCAATTTTGCCTTAATTTTTTTTAAATTATTGGTTCATCTCAACGAAAGGAATATAAAAAGTATAAAATTATGTTTAAAAAGTTCACAAAAGACGAAAAATAAGTTTTAAAAAACTCATTTTTTTTTAAAATTTGGTTCATATTCTTTTACTTTTATGAAATTACTTGTCGAGATGAATCAATAATTTTCAAAAATTTGACGTCCCAATTTTGTCTTAATTTTTATAAATTATTAGTTCGTCTTGACGAAACGAATTTAAAAAGTATAAAATTATGTCCAAAAGTTAAAAAAATATTAAAGACAAAAAATAAGTCAAAATTGAAACTATTTTTAATTATTTTTGTCTTTTCTGAATTTTTTTCAAATTCGTTCGTATTTTTTTAGTTTTTGAAACATCTAGTCGAAACAATTTCAAATTTGATTTGATTTTATATTTTTAAAACCTTCAGATGTATACTACATTTACTTTTGGTAACATGAAAATATATGCAAAGTGCCTTTGTAAAAAAAAGGTTACAACACAATCAATTACATTCTGATACTAGATGGCATATTCAGAACTGAAAAAAATAGAATTACATTGATAAATAAATAAAAGATTAACTAACAAAATAATTACAAAAAAACTCCATTGAGGTTTCTCACCACATAAAAAAAAACTAAAGTATTTGTAATAAAAATTAACTTTAAAAAAAATAATTACTTACATTTGGTCCAGACAGTTGAAGGAGAGCACCAAAATGTAAGCCTTAGGGGCGGTTTTGGTTGATTTTTATAGCCACAGCAGGGGGTAATTTAGATATTAAGAAAAAATAAAGTGATGACATCAGCAAATACTAACCTCTTTTTAACAGAAACTATCGGAGGGGGAAAAAGTGCAATAGTTTTAAAAGCAGGGGAGGTCAGTGCATTTTCTCAAATCACAGGGGAGTGGTTGCAATTGTCAGAAACCTCAGGGGAGGTCAGTGCATTTTACCCTATTTTGTATCATATCAGTCGATACGTTGTCTATCAGTCTTGTAGCAGTACCGGACTATCAGTGTATCGTTTCGATCATTGTATCGGACTATATTGACCGGTATCGTACCAATATGTATTTTTTAAAAATTAATTAATGAATTTTAGGTAATTAGATATAAATTGAGACTAAAGTCATCCATTTTTATATTTGTTGATTTGTTTTTAAGTTATTGTGATGTTTTATTTTATATGTTTAATGTGATTTGTTGTTTAAAAATATTATTTGAGAAATACATATAAATTTTAGAGTAAAATGCACTCACCTCCACTGAAATTTCTAACAATTACAGAGACCTCCTCTGAAGTTTTAGAAAATACAATCACCTCCTTTGATTTTAAAACTATTAGATCATTATCTCATGCCATTTGTTGTCATGACTTATGTTAGTTTTGTCCTTAAATTATTTTGTCCTCTCTTCACACTCACTCCCTCAATATTTTTTTTAGTAATTGTTTTTGAGAAACATTCATGCTATTTTTTTCAAATCAAAAGATTGAAAAATTTCATGCGTATTTTTTAAAAATTTATTTTCACAAATCCAAAGAAGTAAGTAGAAAACTAAATTGGTGTCAAAATTTTTAAATCAACCCAGATTTGTCCTTTTAACTAATTTTTTGAAATTTGAAATGGTATATCAGTACCTATCAGTACCGGTACGTACCATACTAATAATATTTGGTACGCTTGCCGGTACGAGATTAATAAGTTTGGTTAGGCCCACCCTTTACTCAAAAGTACTTTATTTTTAATTTCAAAAATAATTCATTAAAGGGGAATAAACAAATCCTTGGGATCCTTATCATTGGAGTGACTGTGGAGGTGGGTATAACCATACATTTGGTCCATGAGCAGTGGAGTATGTGGTAGGGAGGAAAAATGAAGATGGTTTAATGTTTGGTACCCCACCTTATATAAGTACATACTTCAGGCACTACAAAACTTGAGGTTGTGCCAATACCCTATTCTTTGGGGTAACTGTTGTTGCCCCATACCAAAGGGTGTCTATACACCTGTTTCCCATATTTAATTCCATGATAAGTCATATGTACTAATATTTTATCCTTTTCTTCAAAATAGAAATATTTTGTAATCGTCAGGAACGGAATCAGAATTTTGTCCCACTGATAGCGTGTGTATGCGTGTGCATCTGATGAGTGTTCAAATACGATTTGATAATCTTATTGTAGTTATATAGTATAATTTTATAGTAGATTTTTTTGAAGTTCTATTGCTTTACGTAAATGTCCATATCCTTGTTAGGGTTAAAGAGGTTTTGTAATGGGTACTTTTGGAAAGGAAAAATACGAGCTAGTCTTAGAAGATTTTTTGACACCAGAAGTAGTGTTTCCTTTGTAATAGTTTAGAATATATATACATATATATTAAGAAAAATAAGAAAACTACACGAATATTAATCATTTTGAGAGAAATCAAAATAATTTAAAAACTATTAAATTAACGACGTTTCTCGTAAAGTGTCGAATATAGTAATTTAAATTCAATATATCTACTAAAGTGAGTTATCTTTAATTTTGTTAAATTTTCTTCGATGTCATCAAAGATATTCATACTAGAATTGGCATTAGCGTTTTTAGCAATAACTTTACAAATATTTGTGGTTAGGTAATTACATGACAAAAACAATTCATGCATCCTCCATTTTATTTTGGACTTCGGTCATTCATGTACCTTCTATATTATACATGTTGAAATGGGTAAAGTCACTAGAAATTTTGAGAGAGAGAGAGAGAGAGAGGAGAGAGAGTAGAGAGAGAATCAAAAACTTGTATTAACATGCTCACAACATCCATGGAATATTTGTGTTTTCTCCTTTCTTTTAATTTAGTGTCACTTCTATTTTTTTTTTATAAATGAAGAGTCCCAATTTTAAGTCTACGTGTATATTTGACTATTCACAATTAAAATCAAATTTTGTAAAGTTTTAAGAATACCACTAAGAAAGGCTTTCTAACTTGGGGTTAATTTCTTTCATAAGAAAAAGTTAAAAACCTAAGTAACTAGTATTCAATTTTTTTTACGAAAAGATATTGTAGGGGCGGACCTATAAATTAGTTTGGTGCTAGCAAAATAAAAGTATTGCAAAAAAAAAAAAAAATTCTTGCAATGGCAACCGTTAACACTTGCGTTGTAACACCTCGATTTCTTGTAAAGTTAAATAAATCTTTTTAAATTATGAAACAGGAATTTAAAAAAATCAACACTTATTAAAGAAAACAGAGTTGCAGAGTTATGTTCGAAATTACGAAAATGCTCTTTTGAGTTTGCATGTGGTTTAAAAATAAAGGAACAAAGCTAATGGGGATATTGTAGTCAAGTGTCGTTGAAGTTCTCATTTGCGAGGCCCAGCTCTTTTTTCTCTGGTGGGATTTCCATCTGTTCTCCTTCATCTGGCATAAAACGTCATGGCAGAGAAATTGCTCAATAAGTGGTGAAACTCAGTAGAAAAATATACTCTGAAAACAAACCCAAAAATACAAGCACAACAATAAAAGAATAATAATTAGAGTAAAGGAATCAACGAAAAAATAACACATAAGTCTTTTATGAATCTTGTAATAATGTTTCTAGGATTCACCACATAGGAAATTCATATCTTTCCCATCGACTCTAGCGTAAGACCCTCAGCTGATATTGACCAGTCCTTACATGCCACGGGCTCATAGTCCGAGGTTATATATCTAACTTGAATACCTATAACCTTGCAAGGAACGGACCTTCCATTAACTATGCAGGTCAATGACTACCTCACGCTACCTAGATCCAAACGAATGTGGCATCACCAGGTTAGATACAAAAGAACCTTAAACGCTCCCCTTTCAGTTCAAGAATGCCCAAGACATTGATCGTCACTCATTTGGGATCCAAAGCTGTTGTTGCAGACATTCCTGAAGTCTCAACGTCTCTATCTACTCGTGTTTGGGGTCATTTTAATACATAACACAAACTGAGTCAACCCCCAATAACCAAATCATCATGGCGGGTCTACCCAAACTAGTTTGCATCCATTTACGTTTCACATAGTTGGCAATAATCATGAACTTAATTACAAGGCACACTCAGTACTCTCTACTGCCTTGTCCAAGTGCCATTCAAACTAGTGTTCCTAATGTATAATCTAAGTTTATTTCCAAAATTCATATAATGACAATCTTACAGAAAATTGGGCATCGTAACAACTATAAATTGGACATATTCTCGATATCCAAATACTCAGAAACTTGTCAAACCACAATCCATTGGCATAACACGACAACGGTATAAAATATAACAACAGATTATGGTCTAAGATGGCAGTCTCGCTCTCACAAAATCCCACGGGGATCCGTAGACATAACAAAAGCACAAGTGTATACATGTGCAAAATGTGCGTGAGGTTGGTGTGATGTGTAGGCCCACATGAGGGTGAGACCTAAAATTGCCCGAAGGTCAGTTTGACCGATCACAATCATCACCTTGACTTGTCACCACAAGGCTCTAATCGGTCACCCAATGGTTCTGTGTGAAATTACTAGAACACCCTAATGAGTTACGCATAAACCCTGACCGGTCAAATCACGATTTTGGTTGATTTTAGGTTTTGTTGAACGTAGACAAAACTAATGCAATGGAACCAAAATTTCATGTGATTAACAATGGAAACTCAACATATAAGGACCGAAATCACCTCGAGTGTAGGATTTGGTGAAGAATGGTGGCGAATGATCAACTTCGAAGAACCTTCTCTCTCTCTCTAGATTGCTGAAAATTGTATGAAATGGAGAGGAAAAGCTATGTTTTATAGTGCACAAAACCGTTAAACTCCATCAACCCCCTCATCAAAATACCATAAAAGGCCTCATCAAATCCTCTATTATCGCTCGTCATTTTGCCATGAAAGCCACCTTAAAGTTCTAGGGGTTACAACGGCTGAAAAATAAAGAGGAAAAGAAAAGATTATCCAGTGTGACTTGCTCCTCAAGACTACCCAAGCACATGCAATCTCATCCATCCATTGAGAAATAATTGCCTAAATGATTAAATTAACAATTAAATGTGAATCAATTGTTTAAAGAAAATTAAATTTTTTCTTATTACTTAAAAAAAAATTCAAGTTATTACTACATACTCCCCTTAAATAATTTCATACTTGAAATTACGCAGAATGATTAGACATAAAAAGGTCGGGGTGATTGGCTCTTATCACATCTTCCCGTTCCCATGTTGACTCTTCCAGATTTCAATGACGCCAAAGAACATTGACCATCTTGATGGTCTTGCCTCTTAAATTCTTCTCTTTATGATCTAGAATCTGAACAGACTTGTCTTCATAGGTAGTATCCTCATCTAGAGTGACAACTTTCCACTTCAGAATATGAGTCAGCATTGTCATGTTCTTCTTCAGCATCGAAACATGAAAAATATTGTGAACCTGATTGACTTGTGCCGACAATGCTAGCCAATAAGCAACTTTGCCAATTTTCTCTAGCATCTCAAACGACCTGATGTACCTTGGCATCAACTTTCTTTTCTTACCAAACAGAGTAATGTCTCTCCTCGACTTGATCTTCAAAAATACATGATCACCCACTTTGAAGGTCAATGGTGTTGTCTTTTTGTTTGCATAACTCTTCTGCCTACTCTAGGTTGTCAACAGTCATTGTTTAATGACATTGATCTTCTCATTAATTTCCTGGACTAAATCTGGTTCAAAGAAACTAGTCTCTCCCACCTCAGTCCAACGTATAGGAGATCGGCAAGGTCACCCATACAGTGCTTCATACGGTGCCGTCTCTATACTAGTTTGATAGCTATTATTATATGCGAACTCAATCAATGATACGTGTTGTTCCCAATGACCTTGAAAATCCAACATACAAGCTCATAATATATCCTCAAATATCTGAATCGTCCTCTCCGACCGACTATTGATTTGGGGTTGAAAAGCCGTACTCAAATGAACATTAATTCTCAAGACTTTCTGAAGATTCTATCGGAACACCGACGTAAAGCATGGGTCTCTATCTGACACTATCGTTATCGGTACCCCATGTAGTCTAACTATTTCACTGATATAGAGTTGGCTATAGGATTCTATCGTATCTGATATCTTGACCGACAAGAAATGCACTGACTTAGTCAACCTATCCACGATAATCCAGATAGAGTTATGTCCTTGCACTAATCTTGGTAGTTCCATAACAAAATCCATTGTTGTGTGTTCCAATTTCCATCTTGGTATCAGTAATGCTAGAGCATTCCTCCTGACTTCTAATGTTGTGCCTCGACTTGTTGACACGTTAGACGTGTCAAAACAAAATTTGCGACATCTCTCTTCGTACTACTCCACCAGCACTGTCTCTAAAGGTCCTTGTACATCTTGTTACCTCCCGGATAGACAAAAATGCTTGATTGGTGGAATGTTGTTAGCACATATTTCAATAAGGTTCCAATATATGGTACGAACAGCCTTGCTCCGTACCTCAAACCTCCATTAACACGTCCAACCTGTCATAAATTCGCCCATAGCTATCTGATGTTTGATAAAAGTTACCTCTTTGTCAAACCCTTATACCATAAGTATCTCTCGATGTAGTGACGACATCGCTACCAAAGCAAATAGGCTTGCTCCTTAAGACCCGACTATTAGTTGTAGGTCAAACTCATTGACAGACTCCATCAATCTTCATTCTTGGGGTGCCAAACTAGCTATTATCGCCTTGGACTTTTGGCTCAGAGCATCAGCTACCACATTAACTTTGTCCAGGTGATACGATAGAGTAAATTTGAAGTCTTCCAAATATTCCAGCTACCTTCTACGCCTCATATTCAGCTCCTTTGTGAGCAATTACTTGAGAGTCTTGTGGTCGATAAACACCTCAAAGCTTTCCCTGTATAAATAGAAATGTTCTAAAAATCCTTAGGCGTTATTCTGGTGGTGGGGGATCTCTTAGCGCCTAGGCCTAGTATTTAAGGATTATGTAAGGACCCGGAAAATTTGAGTTTTTAAAAATAATTAATTTGAAATTTATTTCGGGTAAATAATTTGATTATTTATGATATGTACCGGATTTCAGTTACAGGACTCAATCCCGGAGTCTCTCGTTTTATTTCGCGCGCGTCTTGTTATGTGACTTATTCGTGGGAGCTCCTTTAGGCCTTAAAAATCAGATCCTAAGGTGGAGGGGAGGAGAAACCCCTCATTTTTTCCCAAACCTCTCTCTCTCTCAAACCCATGGCTCTCTCTTCTCTCTACCATATCTCATGGGGTTGTGCTTCGTTTTCAAATTCCTTCAAGATAGTGCGGGATGGCATCGTGGTTGACAAGTATCCAAGACTTGATCGTTGATTCGAAGCTCGGAGGAAAGGATTTGAAGCTCAAAGAGGATTTGGAGGCTAGGGCTTGTGTTCTTCATCAAATCATCCACATTGAAGCTTGAGGTAGGGATTTCTACCTTGTATTATGTATATATGATGTGCTTTGGTGCCTGTTTCGTGGTTATTTTGATGTATTTGAAGGATTTGGACCATTTGCGAAATCTGCGATCGCGCAGTTTTTCTGCAGATCGCGTCGGGGCGTCCGGACGGGAACCCTGGGCGTCCGGACGGCTGGCCCAGGAAATCGGACAGAGAGATAGTGGAATTGGCGTCCGGACGGGAGTGACCGGCGTCCGGACGGAGCCGGCCCGGCGTCCGGACGGGACCGGGCGGCCGTGCGTTTTTGTTTTCTGATTTTATTTCTGTTACGTATTGTGCCGTGAAACGTCGTTAATTAGTAGTTTGACGTGAATATGGACTGTTGGGAATTGTTATGTATGAATGATTGAGATGATTGAACGTGATACGGATTCAATTGACTTAACATGAGTTGTTTGCGAATGATAAATGAAATTTCTAGCCTCCGTCGGGAGTGGTGCTAGGAAAACGATGAGACTAGCTCCCGGTTGGGAATGTGCTAGGAGACGCCATGAATTGGCATTGTCTAGCCTCCGTTGGGAGAAGTGCTAGGGTATATGCATGACCATTGTTTGGGCACGACTTGGTGCATTGTCTAGCCTCCGTTGGGAGAAGTGCTAGGGTATAAACTATCTTGAACGCCATGAATCGGCATTGGCTAGCCTCCGTTGGGAGATGTGCTAGGATATATGTATGACCATTGATTTGGCACGACATGATGCCTTGTCTAGCCTCCGTTGGGAGAAGTGCTAGGGTATAACCTATCTTGACTTATGTGATTGTATTCGATTGGCATTGGATGTGAGCAATGGGTAAATTGCGAGACATGGTTGTTGTATGTGTATTGGCGAACGGTGGATTGTTATTCGTGTGGTTGTGTATGATATATGAAAGCGATGCATTGTAATACCATAATCATTGTGCATACCATGTATCTCACATGCGCATAATCTTGACATAGATTTTCCCACTGGGCACGTAGTTCAATCGCTTGTACATCACGTCTAGTTTATGAGTTTGGGCTAGGTGAGCACGATTAGAGAGTGTCGAAGGACATTTGTTCGGTATAACCTTGGATTTGAAGAAATTATATAAAGGACTACGAGGGATCGGAAGAATTCAATAACATCTTGAGGATGGTTGGGTTGAGTTGGGAGTCGGGTAAGGATGATGTTTTAACCTACGAGATGAAAGTTATGTGAGAGCTTTAAACGAGAATCAATGGTGTTTTGTTGAGAGAAAATCTTATATTTTGTGAAGTTATCGGATAATGTCAGCACTAGATATAAATCACCTTTTTGACTTATGACATGAATGTTTCGAAAGCTTTAACGAAAATCTGCCTAAGCCTGGTAAGAAATAAGAGTTGGAATGATGAGGTAGGATACCCCCGGAACGGGATTACTTGGAATTGGTTGCATTCGGTGAAAAGCAAGTTGAGTTGACAAGTATGCCCTTGTATTGAGGTGAACCCGCATCGAGACTACTATCACCCTTGTGTCCCTCATAGGAAAGTTGTCTACCTATCGTTAGGCCTAGACTTGCTCGCGAGGTACCGTACCATCGACTGTGGGTGAGTCGAGTTGTGAGATATTTATGGGAGAGATTCTTCCTCCTTGAGTTTATACACCTTGTTACCATGTCTAGAGGTGATCCAATATGTCTTAGTGTTGTGAAGGGTTCTTGGTTCCATGAAAGGATGAGAAACCTTGGCGTACCTTGGACTTTAGGATGATTGGAGTTCGGAGTAGAGTACGGTTGATATCCCGGCATGTTGATAAGCCTTGTCTGTCGAGATTGACCCGTGTATATGAGTTCATGAAGAGTTCCAACGGAACGACTTGATGGTGAAACGTGTTATGAGGATTAGATGTGAAAGTGACGTTTGCTTGTCGGTATATGACGTGTGGGGCACGGTTGCTATTATGTGTTCTGGTCGTTCATTTCCGTTATTGCTAGAACGGACAATTGTGTTAGTACCATAGAGAGTTGTTTTCCGTAAATTGCTGACTGCAAGAGATTTATAGAGCATTCTTGTGTGACCTTGGACTTTGGATGGTAAAGTATGAACGAAAGAAACTAAATGAGAAATGTATAACACTATTGACCAGCCTCCGGTGGAAGATGTGCTGGATGGATATTAACATTGACTAGCCTCCGGCGGGAGATGTGCTAGTTGGATGTTTATAGTTTTCAGTCCCCGGCGGGAGATGTGCAAGTTGAATCTTAATATTGACTGGCTTCCATTCGGATACATGCTAGTTACCTTTTGACGTTTCTTAGCTACCGTGGGGTGAAGTGTTAGTTGGAGAGATAATCGTCGAGACGATGCGAGTAGTGAGAATTGAGTAATGTGAAATACTTGGCACGAGAACGTCCTAAGTTCATGAAAGGAATGGATGACGACATTTTGATGACGAGATCTGAAAGTTCTGGGTGGATATCATGTGGAGCAATGGATAGGTTGATGTGGCAATGTGTGGATATATTGTGCATGCGTAATTAGAGATATATATTGCGTAAGCTCATGCTTATGTTATTATTGGGTATTGTGTTGCATGCCAAGTCATTTCATATATTCATAATACTTGTGTAGATGTTCCTACTGGGCTGTATAGCTCACCCTATTCCTTTCAGGTACCTTCTTGGGTTTTAGCATGGAGAGCTTGGAGTGCATGAGACGAGGCATCATTCTGGAGGGCTACACTATAGATTGCATGTTGAATATTGTAAACTCTTCTGAAATATTATTATTGTTTTCTTTAAATCTATGTACTCTATAGACTTCATGATGATTGGATGATTGGTGGTGAGTAAATATGTGGGCTTATTGGTGAGAATTATGAGATTTTCTTAAAGAATATGTATTATTTATATATGGAAATTTGGGGCGTGACAAATTAATTGACCTAGAAGGATAGTCGGGTTTTTCCTTCTTTTTTTTAAATGAATATTCCTACAAAGTCCAAGGTTATAAACTAAATAAAGAAAATAAGTCAGACATTACACATAAAATCTCAAACAGTATTAATTCCTTCCTCTTTCTCTTCATATCCCTTCATAACTTGATCTTCATCGGATTAAAAGTCAAAATCTTTATCTTCCTCCTCTTCCATTTCATCTTCGGACTCAAAATCTTATTCATGTAGCTCTCATACTTTAATATTTCTAGCACTTCTTCTAAATTGAGGGGTTTCATCCACTCTCATAGCTTCTCCAATCACCTTTCATGTAAGTCCCGAACCGGACTCAACTTCTCCATCATCACCGACAATAATCCATCCTTGTTCATGTGTCGCTTCACTTGCAAGTAAGACATCTCTCTCTTTCTCCTTTCTGTTCTTATTGATGAGTTTGACATTGAACATACACTAGATTGCTCAATTTTGTTGCATCAAGTCAATTTCTTTTCTTCGTATGTATATACATAAAAGAAAAATTCTCAATTTAATATAATTATTCTCCTATATAGACTAGAGAGAGAGAGAGAGAGAGAGAGAGAGAGTATACTTACTCCCTCAAATGTACTCCAATTTTTCTCACACCCGAATGAATTTGTAGTCAAAGACAGAATTCTAATGGCCATTCTATGCAAATTAGGTATATGATTGCCATAGTTAGACCACCATCCAACTAGTCATGAAAGAAGCACAATTCAAATAAATTAGCGTTAAGATATACTCAATTTAAGTAGCAATTATATTTATAATTAAGAAAAATAAAATACTTTACTCGAATCATAATTGGCATTATTTTTCTTACATCTTCTTGCGTCCAATGCTCTTCCAAATCTATCCTCTTTGCTCTTGTGCTTCAACAAGTCCTTGTTGATGACTTGATCTTGGGCATTAAAACCATTAGAGTAAAAACATTCAAAGCAATTTAAAACCCCATCCATGATAATTGGATCATGTTGAATAGTAGGATCCTTAAAATGGTAAAAATGATTCAACAAATAAACCGTCAAATGCAATAAATTATCTAGTCGACCAACGGCTTTGGCATCAATGATTTCTAATATTGGTCGGTAACTAGTCTCATTTTATTTAAATGCCTCATTGATATCTTCTTTTGCTTTTTTGATTTCTCCATAAATAAAATCCATTGGCGGCTTTCGGTCCCCATCAACAATACAAAACGCTTTCACTAGAGGAGTAAATACTTTTAAACATAAAGTTACATCATTCTAAAATGACAAACTTATCACCGTAGCATATGTTATTTTGCCCTTTGTGTTATTAGCCCATTTACGCTCTTCTCATGCATTGCTACTAAACATTGTTCTCAAGTCTTGTTTCTTTTCCATCAAACTTTGCAAAGTTAAGAATACAGTGACAAATCTAGTAATACCCAAGCCTCACTATGTCTCTCTTTTTTGTAGCTTTTCACATCATTGACAATGTGTTAAGATGAGCATAAATAAATATAGTGAATGCCTTTGCCTTATCTCACTTAAGACTATGTGCGTCGCATGCCGATCTAGGAATCTTAGACAATTGTTTTGATGAACTGCCACTAAATTCAAAAAGAAAGAAAAGAAAGAACTGAAAGTTGGAGCCTACATAAGTGGTTGCTTGCTTACCAAACTCTTTTGAACTTAGAATGCCTACGAATCCCTTCAAGTATGAGGTTTAATGTGTGGGTGACACATGACGTCCAAACATGGTAGGCCTCTTGCTCTTCAACATGCGGCCATATTATTTGAAGCATTGTCCCTGACAACTTGAATTACATTTTGTGACCCAATATCATCAATAAATTTGTCAACATAGATGTTACCTAGGTGGCAACCCAAGAAGGGGGTAAATTGGGTTTAAAAAATTATTTTCTAATAAAAATTGTTTCGTAGTAATTCAAAATTAAATCAAAACAGATATAATGACAAGTAGCACAATATCATAATCAACAGATAGATAAGAAGATAAGGAAGAGAGTACGCATGAAATGTATAGTGGTTCGGTCTGAACGTGTTCACTGTCCAACCTAGTCCACTCTCTAGGAATCACGTTATTTAATAGAAACTTGAACGACTTTGGGTGCCGCACAAGCCCTTACAATCTTTCATTCCCGTTAGCTTTCCCTAGGTGCTAACCTAATTAACTTAAGAATATCAGGTCATGTGGTTGTCTTTAATTTATGAATCAAGCTTCTCTCCAGTTAGTCGGAAACGACACATGATGTCCTTGTCCAAGTCCAAATCAATAATAATTTTTATTCATATTGTAAATATCATCGAAATAAGATTGTGATTTGAAATTATGTTAATTGGATATTAATACGTGTGATTTGAGCACAAAAATAGTTTCGATTCAATGCGTGCAACACTATTTTGAGTTCAATTACAAGTCATTTTTAAGTAAAAAAAACCCACATATTTATTATTATTCAAGTGATAAAATTATAAACCTCAATAAATTATTTTGACGAGATCCGAACGAAATTAGTTATTAAATTGAGCTCAACGAGGAACCAAAAAGGGACCAACTAATTGAACTGTTTTGAGGTCAATTAGTTATTTACGACAGTCTGATAGCTCAGTCCTTGTTTCCATGACAAAGACTACCCTAAATTTTATTCTTATGGTCACCTTATAGAATATACTACCAGATTGCTTGTGCTTTAAGGCACCTTTTAAATGATTTTAGGACAACCTAAATAAAACAATCGATTCAAAAGTAGATTTTCTATGCAAATCAACGGACGTGGATGATATTAAAGTTGACGTTCCTCGTGGATCACAAATTCCAAAAAAAAAAAATTTATTGCGTAAATTGAACGTCTAAATAAGATCTGATAGTAAACAATCGCGAAATGATACAAGGAGAATCTTTAATTTATACTTTTTAAATTCGTAATCTATTTTTACTTGATCCTAGAAAGAAATATGGCCATTTTTGAGAATGAATAACAAAGAAATATACATGAAAAATAAACGAAATGATTCTATTTTATTCGACGAATAAGAAAGAAATATAATCCTAGAAGATTTAAAAGACTCGAATGCCAGATTTTTGAGAATGAGGGCCTTCTATAATTATACCGGTGGTCCTTGCTGGTCGGTCTTCTGGTTCCTATGAGGCAAATCAATTTTAGTTGGTTGCCCTCTTTGAATCAGATGTAGAATTTTATTTTGTATGTATTCTGTTGTTTCCTGGTGTAGCCAGTGAAGTGTGTATATGTCATCGTTGTTGTTGAAATTTTGGAAAGAAAAATAAGGATTTTAGCTCATTCCAGATTAATCAAGTTGTACAACTGTCAATATTTTGATCATATCTTTCTCTTCAGTGATCCGATTGAAGTGTTTACCATGGAGTTAGAAAGTTAATTTAAAGGAAAATTTTAAGTTTTTATTGAGATTTAAATATTTTAAGAAATAGATTTTATAGGTTGGAGTTCTTAATGAATATCTATTAAACATTCTAAAATTATTTTTGAATAGATCTTATTATTTGCATACTCTCAAAGAAAGATTAATAAGCGATCCAACCATTGCAAAAAGTCTTTTGCAATGGCTGGATAGCTTTTTTGCCAAAACGTAAGAACTATTTGCGACGGGACTTTAAGCCGTCGAAAAAAATATGGACTAATTGCGACAAAATTTTATGACATCAAAAAAAGTATGGACCAATTGCGACTGCTTATAACTAAGCCGTCACAAAAAACTTTACTTTTTGCGACAGCAAAATTGCCATCGCAAAAGATATTGCATTAAAATAATCTACTTCTTGGGCCGATTCAAATCACTTAATATCAACTCTATAGTCTCAAATCTCACAAGTTCACTAACATAATTTCTTAGACAACAAAAGCAATGATTATTATTCCAAACATACCACACATTATAATTTTTAAATCATTCTTCATTCATAAAATTAACATCCACAAACATATTCATTCAATCTGACAATATTCACATTACATTGTCCTGAATAATATGCTTAAAGTAATTGAGTTCAAAATTTGTTCATTATCGGCATACGTGTTCATTCATCTACAAACAAGTGGACTTCAAAATGCAGATGGATTTGGAGTGAGTTATTTATTTATTTTCATGAAAACAATCTAAGATTTAGAGTAGGTGTTTTAGAAAAATTTGGAAATCATTGGACTACATTTGTACTCGCGAGAAACCTTAAATGACATCGAAACAAATTTAAGATTATGCACAAGATCTGACAGTTAACGATCGCGAAATGGTAAATGGAGAATCTTTAATTTATACTTTTAAATTCGCAATCCATTTTACTTGATTAAATTTGGGCTATGTTATAGTTATAAGTTATCAGAGCCATTTAGAAGAATTCAGCGCTAATTTCTGTTATGAAAAGTATATTGAGATAGATTTGTAAAGTGCATGAAAATTCAGAAACTATAATAAAACTATTTCGCTAATCATCGAACCAACAAAAATTACAGAATTGAAACTGCAATACAATACGAGAATCAAAATACCAAAATAAATACAATGTTACCAAACTGAGTCATATGTTTAACACAATTCCTTTAAGACTAAATCACCGTTTCACTGTGGGTGTTGGAGGATAGCTTCGGCGTTGTCTCCCAGGGTAAAACGGCTCCATGAACTAGGTAACACCTAACCTCGTTAGCCTGTCGAACTTACTCGTGTTTGATTCTCTCACACTTGAAGAATGAACTAGGGAGTACTCTTTGGATAATGAAATCCGTGAATAATCTAAGACCAACACCAAAAATGAGCTTGGTATATATATAAAGACCCAAAGAAAGCTTTAGAATGCTAAAATCGAAAAACTCTGAGCATCCAACAATCAATAGAGAATAATGGAGGCAATTAGTGATAGGAAGTGGAGACCCTTAGGATACGTAACGGACGAGGACCTTTTGGTTGCCACGAGACCTTTCGGTGTTCCAATTCAATCACACCAACTTTTCGAATTTCCAACAATTTCAAAGTTTTAAAACTTGAAGATGGATTGGGTTGTAATTTGATAAAGTTTACTTTACTCGACGAATAAGAAGGAAATATAATCCTAGAAGATTTAAATGACTCGAATGCCTATTTCCAGAACGAATACCAAGCCAAATTGGTAAGAAAAATAAGGAGTTTTGCTCGTTCCAAATTAATCAAGTTGTACATTTTTTTACATTTTGATCATATATTTTTATTCAGTAATCCGATTTAAGTGTTTACCATGGAGTTAGAAAGTTAATTCCAAATATTATTTCATATTTCAAAAATATACTAAGAAATAGAGTTATTAGGTTGGAGTTGGTAATGAATATTAAACATTCTAAAATTATTTTTGAATATTTTTGAATAGATCTTATTATTTGCACTCTCTCAAGGAGAGATTAATCGAATGGTCACTATTAGCTAAAAGACTTTTTGCGTCAATCACTACCAACAGTAACTCGTGCTATGCACGATACTTATGAAATCAAAATCACATGATGATTGACAGGATTGAGGGCCAACAGGGTCCAGGCATGGATAAATCTTATCAATTATGTATCTATACCGTAAAGAATTGCATAAAGTTTTTTAGTGAGAACGATTATCAAAGCAACAAGTGGCGGTAATTAGTCTTTCATTAAATTTTAAAAGAATATGTGTAAGATATTCTATCACACATATCCTGTAGGTATTTTTTCAAATATTAAATTCACAAATCTCACTCTTTCTCATTACAATGTTTTTATTTTCATAATGAGATTAAAAATTTTCAAAATCTCTAAATTAGCTATAGTAATGTTACAAAATCCACTAAAAAGAGCAAAACTTTTTTTTCTTTTGAGAATCTTTAAGTTTTTTATCCACTAAAAACAGCAGTAATATATAAAAAATTAAATTTCAAATAAAATACAAAAATATTTATCTTAAATCGGTGAATACTTGATAATTTCTTTTCAATTAATTAAATTTAACTAATAAAAAATACATCTTCACTGATTACTCTTTTTCATTATATGAAATGAATTTCAATACGTCCTGTCTTTTCTATATTTTTAATCTAAATTTCAAATATGTTCATGCAATAGAAATGTTGCATGTTTGGTTATATTTTGTTTTAGTTTGTAGCTATAAGTATTTAAATATTGTTGAGAGTAATAGTTTATGTGTTTTGTCAACTTCAACAGCAATAGTTTATGTGTTTTGTCAACGCTTAAATTTATTTATTTACTCTTTTCCAAAGAAAAAATTGAGAATTTGTGATATCCAGATGGATAGAGTGATTGATAATTAGACAATCTCTCTATTTTAAAAGACGTCATTATTAACGTTTAACTATCACAGCTTTTAAGTTTTGATGATTATTTTATTTTTCTAGAGTTGAAATTGCATAAATAGTACTTAATCTAATTAGTTTACTACTTCATATCTCAATTTTAATATTTCACTCTGACAAAAGGATTTAAATTAGTAAAAAATTGAATACGCTAAAACATATTACGAAAATCCAAACACTGACATAATTCATAACTAAAAATAAAAGCTTAAGGTAACCTCAAGAAAAAGTTAGGAATGAATTTAGGAATGAATTATTAATAATGACTTACCTCTTTTTCGTGGAATTTTTTACTTTTTTATACGGTGATGCTTTGGATACAGCTATTTAAAAACAAATTCAAATATATATATGTATGATACCGTTAGATACTAGCGTATTACCCATGTCTACAGCACTACGAATGAAATTAAGATAACAAAATAGAATCCATGTTAAAAAGAGAATAAATTGCGCTAAGAAAGAGAGAATAGATCTACTCCTCTATTAATAGCACGAAGTATCTGTATACCATAAAGGTCTCTAAAGTTACTAAAAAAAGACCGTATGAAGGCTAAGTTGCTAAAAAAATAGCAGTTTAATCAATAAAATCTCTATCCTAATGTTCGACAATTGTGAGAAAACAAAACCATCGTGAAACAATTGTTACAATCAAAATCACTTACGTCACACTTATAAAAAATAAGAAAATTAAAATAATAATTTGATTTTTTTTCCTGCTGCAACTCAAAGGATTCGAAGGCGAATTAATTTCCTTCACAGCTCTGTCAAGTCTCTCAATGACTTGCTTTACTCAAGATATGAAAATCCTTCAAATCCCTATTTTTTGGAAAACAATGAATAAGAGGTTCAAAATCAAGTCAGATAAGCAATACTACCACTACAACAAAAATGCATATTCTCCACACTTAATTCCCCGCACTTTTAAAAAATTCCAAGAATAATTATAAAAAAAGAGCCTGCTGTTTTTATGCAAACTTAATAATAACAACAAAAGGCCATACATTGAACAAAGCGGCAGAAATATGACAAAATGAACAAATGAAACATTTCACATATGACAAAATCAGTTTCAAAATAAACAAAATCAGTTTCAAACTTTTCCCAGCGTTTCACAAACGCCGGCAAATACGCCGGTAAATATTAGAGACACTTATAAACGCCGGTAATTTTTCCCGATAGAAGTACTGGCTACGTTTTTTACATACGTCGAGAATTGTGAAAAAAACGCTGGGAATGTATTTTTGTGGCGTTTTGTGACTTTTGCCAGAGTTTAACAAACGTTGAGAATACTACCTTTTGTTGTAGTGTTCCTTCATCTGTTTTCAACTCAAAGAGCTCTTCGGTACGTCAAGACCCTTCTTAAAAGAAGATGGTATCATCTTGCAACTTACCGATTATTTTTACTACCAAATACAAACACATAACCTATTATTTTCTCATGACGAATAAAACAACATATCTCAATTTTATCAATGCTAGTGTAAATTTTAGAAGCTGAGACTAACTTTTCACTATAGTTCCTTTATTAAGGTGGTATCCTTCTCCTTCCTCCAGCGTCTTCCACTACTACAATAATATTTAAATATGACACTATAAAGTAAATAATATGTCAGTTTTTACAAATCTGTCATTGAAAAATTAAAATAAATATTGATGTCAGTCTACAAAAAAATTATCATCATCATTATAATAGTGCTTAAATAATATATTAGTTTTTACATATTTGTCGTTGAAAAATTATAATAAGTATTAATATCAGTATACAAAAAAAAATTATCATATAATATTTTCATTATGTCGATTTTGATTAAAAGTGGCATCAAAACCAAATAGTAAAAATGTTATGAAAACCTTCTTAATCTCGGTTTTGATTAAAATTGATATCGAAATAAAAAAATTCATTTATAATGTTGGTTTTAATTAAAAGTGATATTAAAACCACAGAAACATTTTTAATCACGACTGACATTGAAACAATAAAAAAAATGTTAGACACATACGTTATATATTAGATATTGTAATATCTTATGAATATTATGTTTGATGTAGTGGTCAGAGATGATGCGCGTAAGGTGTTCATTAAGTGGAAGGTCAGAAGTTTGAAACTTGAGAAGAGAGGATGATGGTGTTCTGGCCATATTGAGCAGATAATGGTGTTATGTTTAATGATACTTTGTGACTATCATATTTATAGTTAACGATGATAATTTTAATTTGTTATCTTATATTTTTTGATGACACCTATAAAATGTCATCTGTGTAGATATCAATGACAATTGCAAATTATCATAAAAAATTCAAGACTTTTAAAGTCATTTCCATAAATGACAATTTCAAAACTGTCATCTTTCACGTTTAATGAAGTTTTCGACTGTTATTTTTAACTATTATTTTAGTAGTGTTCGTAAGAATCCTTTTATCATATGTGACTTCCGTCACGGTTTTCCATGACACATGTAACGCCCCGAATTTCGGACACGTTAAAAAAAGGAGTAAAGTAACTAAAATACCATCATTATATTGAAATACGAGTTTGATACACGAGATCGTCAAAATACATTTCAGAAGAGACTGTTTACATTCAAAAAGACTTTAAAAGTCAGAGCAGTCTAAACTAGTCTAAGTGATCCACGGCTCGATCACGTCTTCTGCGGGGTAAGCGTCATCATAAGGTGTAAAGTCGGGTCCGGCTCCATCATCGTCAGTACCTGGTTATGAAATACCAGGGGCAGGAGGAAGTTGCACCATGAGTTTTGACACTCAGTAAGTTTCCTACCCTTAAGTTTTCCTTTTAATGTTTTAGAGCATTTAAAAGAATATGCAATGTGTAAATGTGTAGAAATAATCAAAGTTTGGTAGTATCATACAATAAGTGTGAACAGTGATAGATACAAGATTTAACCGAATTAATAGAATTGCAGTTATAACTAACACAGAGTATATCAATTCAAAATCTTTCACAGTACTCGACTTTAATCAATATTCCAAAGCATGACCACGTCATATAATTCAAAAAGGCTTTTCTAACATCAATGACATCGTCATATATTTCGAATAGGCCTCTCTCAATCAATAAAGTCCAAATGGTGCTCCCGAACGATAACGATCCCGACCGCCCAACTAACCGATGCTTCCCAACCGCCCTGCGCCCCAACCGCCCTGCTCCCGATCGTCATGTTCCCAATCAATACGCTCTCCCTAACATTATATCCTTTCCTATCGTGCCGGACAATATAAGTTTAAAGTTGATACTAGAGGGCCGTTATACTATAAATGGCACGCTAGGGCTAGATATAATTTCGGCTCAAGCGAAATTTGGCTAAACGCATGACACGGCTAAATTATAGCGCTTGGGTGATACAAAAGCTTGGGTCTATCACATCCTCTGGTTAAAGTCAAAGCTCGGCTCATGTCGCATCACGGCTACAAGACACGCATAATATTCCCACGGGGAATAAACCACAACAACTAAACGTATATTATTATCAGTGTGTTTACGTTCGGGTATCCACGGGACACCCTGAGTCAAGTAACCATAGCAATAATCAAGATAATTTCATGCTCGACTAATATTCAAACTACTAAATAGAAATTGCATAATAATAAGATAGTTGTGCAAATAAAATTTTAAAATAATATCATAGTGATAAAATAAATAAGTTTACTTATAATTTAAATAAATTAGAGTAAATTTGTAATTTAAATATCTTAAGGATAAAACTGTAATTTAATAAGATAGGGACTAATCTGTAATTTTTATAACATAATAGGATTAATGTGTAATATTATAATTAATAATACTTTATATTTTAAACTTGGGGTGCAAATAGTAATTTATACAAAATAACTTATCCTCATAAATAAACTAATAACTACAGGGAAAAAAATGTCATTTTTAACAAAATAAAACAGAAGCTTTGTCTGAAATTATCCGGCCGGACTGCCGTCTCACGTTCGGCACCAATTTCTTCCTACAGGACCTCGTAATACTCCGAACATTAAAACGGACACTCCAGAGTAAGAATCTTACATTGGTTTGGAGTTTTTGGTCGCGTATCTGGTTCGCGGAGTGGCTGCTCTTCTTCTTCTTCCTTCCTTCCTCTTCTTTGCTCGTCATCCTTGCTGCAATTCGGGGGTGAAGAATAACAGAGGGGGGGTTTCCTATTTATAGCCGATCCTTGGGAAATCACGGACGGCGGAGAAGAAATTTAGGGAAAATCCAACGGCGGGGCAAAACAATGATGGTTTAGGGGTGGCTGGTGGCAGGAGTAGCTGATGAGGGATGGGAGCGATGGGAACGGCGACTTGACGGGGAGGAGGTGGCTAAGGCAGAGAGGAGTAATGAGGCGGTTGATTGATGGGAGCGGCGACTTGACGGGGATGAGGTGGGGTGGTCAGAGAGGAGGCTTGGGGAAGACTTCTGTTCCCAGCGCGCGCACACACACAGATATACACATATATATATATATATATATATATATATATATATATATATATATATATATATATATATATATATATATATATATATATATATATATATATACGTATAAATAAAATATATTAGTCTAAATATATATAAAATCAGAACCGGACAGGAACCGGTCGGAAAAACCCAAAAACCGGCCAAAAATCCACCGAACCGGACCAAAATCGGCCAAAACCGGACGGAAAACCGGGCAGCCGGCCGGGCACGGCCCAAAAGCCGGGCACGGCCCAGGAGCCGGGCACGGCCCAGGCGCCGGGCACTGCCCAAATGCCGGGCACGGCCCAGGCGCCGGGCACGGCCCAGGCCCAGCCCAAGTCGGCCCAAACCCGGCCCAGGTGAGGCCCAACCCGGGAGAGAGAGAAGAGAGAGAGGAGAGAGAGAAAAATAAAAATAAAAATTCGTGTACGCAAACGCAACAAATAAATAAAATTTTGCTCGCGCTATTTTTTTTGTTTTAAATTTTTCGGGTTATTACAACCTATCCCCCTTGACAAATTTCGTACTCGAAATTACAAAGTGTCAGAAAAAAGGTGTGGGTGATTGGCTCGGATAACATCTTCTCTTTCCCTAGTAGATTCCTCAATGTTGCGATGACGCCATAAGACTCGAACAAGACGGATGGTCTTTCCTCGTAAAGTCTTCTCTCCATGGTCAATGATGCGTATCGGCTGCTCTTCATAAGTAGTGTCCTCGTCGATGGTGACTTCTTCCCAATTGAGGATATGGGTCGGATGTGCCATGTACTTGCGAAGCATGGATACATGGAACACATTGTGCACACGATCAATCTAAGGTGGAAGTGTTAAACGATAAGCGACTTCTCCGACTCGCTGCAATATCTCAAATGGTCCAATATATCGTGGCGATAACTTCCCTTTCTTTCCAAATCTGATGATTCCTCTACGCGGTGAGATTTTCAAGAAAACATGGTCTCCAACGTTGAAAGTCAGAGGTCTGGTTCTGCGGGGGTGGTGGCTGATTGTAGTTGCTGACATTGTTGCGGCTGACGGTGTTGTTGCGGTTAAAATTTCCAGTGTGGTTGTTATTGAAGTTGTTGCCGTAAGACCTTTGTATGGGGTTCTCTCTTGAATTTCGCATTGGTCCACTTAACTGTGGTCGATTGCGGCTGTCAAAGATTCTCCTTGAATCAGATGCTTCTTGCTCCACCAATAGAGCACACTCTACGACTCCAGCGTAGGTCTGTTCTCTTTGAGTCACTACACCCTTCCGGATGTAGGGGCTGAGTCCCCACTCAAATTTCCTGGCCTTGGTGGCGTCAGTTGCCACATGCTCAGGGGCATGTCGAGAAAGTTCTTCAAAGCGGGCGGCGTACTGAGTAACCGTACGGTTGCCCTGTTTGAGGTTCAGAAACTCTAGGACCAAAGCCTGTTTCACAGGGGTAGGAAAATACTTAGCCAAGAACAATGTCTTGAAAGTCTCCCAGTCCATCATCTCATCATCGTGCGTTGTCTTCACTAGGTCCCACCAGTAATCTGCCTCTCCTTGAAGCTGATACGTCGCTAGAGCCACTCGATCTCCATTGTCGGGGACTTGCATGATGTGCAGTAGCTTCTGAGTCTGCTTAAGCCAAGCCTCTGCAGCTCCAAGACTAACATCGCCGGTGAAGACCGGTGGTCGTCTTTTGCAGAACTCGTTGAGCAAGATACTACGGTTGGGTTGCCCATAGTAATGTGAAGGTGCATATGGTTGATATTGTTGAGGAGGCGGCGGAGCTGTACGATTAACGGAGATAGGGGGTGGAGGTGGTGGTTGACAGTGTTGATTGTGTTGATTCTGTCCAGTTGTGTCACTCATGTTCGCTCCGTTACGTGTTTCTACCATATTTCTACAATTAAACAAGCATATAAGCCTAAATAAGAACGAGTAAAGAACACAATTTATAAAAGAGAATACTTTATTAAACTTAAGTCATTTAAACAAAGCTAGGCCGAATCATGCATACTACAAAGTGAATGTATGCTATGATTTTATACGTTGTGGAGTGTTTTACAAAGGTTTTTCTAGTTAAGCTCGCAAAATAACACTCTTTACGTTACACAAATCCGTCACTGAAAAAGACGGGGATAGTCTTGGCGGAGGTGAGATTCACGCTCTCGGGTGGTCTCAATACAGCCGAAACATCGCCAGTAAGTTTTGTAACTCCAAGAGTTACGCTCCCACGGATTCTGCAGCTGACGATCTTCAATCATAAAAGGGCGCTCTATGTAGACAAACCGATTGGTGAAATCCACATTTCCTTCAGGATCCACGATCCTACTTTCGTCATCCGGCCTTGCTATCTGCACCCATGAGCGGGGCGCGGTATTTCCCACTTTCTCTACAAAACCGACGAGCAGGTTCAGTAGGTAGTTGCCGTTGGGATCTTGGTCTAGGAGCATCACTGGCCCCAAGAAATAAGGCTCCGAACGCACTTTCCAAGAGCATCTCTTTGCTGGTGAGATCTTCACATATACCATAGTGCCTGCCTCAATGTCAGGGGTCCAACCCCACTGCCTCCACGTTTCGACTTCCATTGGTATCTTCTCGGGTTCGGGTGTCGGTGGTTGTTCGACATCGCTCTCTGGGTTGGCATCCTCGGCTTCTTCGTACGCTCTGATTTCTGCAAGGTAAGCGTCTTCGCCGTCGTCTTCCTCGTCGCTATGCACTGGCTCGTATTGGAACCACTGTGCTGCTTCCTCCCAGTCTGGTAATGGCTCTGGAGCCGCTGGTGGTATGTATCCCGGTGCGTCCTCAGGGAATTCCATCTCTGGTGCCTCGAAGGGGGGAATATATTCGTCATCTCCTGAAAAAGGAGGCTCTTCAGGATCTTCATCCTCGCTGTTGTCGTCGTTAGCGCTGCTATTGTCAGTGCTGCTATTGTCAGTGCTGCTGTCGCTGTCGTCTGAATATGGGACCAATTGTTGCCCGTCCACTGGTAGCCCGTCCATAAGTTCGTCTTCCGAGATATCGTCGTCTGAGTATTGCGGTCCGCTCCTATAATCCATCTGTAAAGTAATTATAAATTAGACTTATGTATATCGTATCATAAAAGGAAAAAGACAAATAAAAGTCTAATTACTCGGAGTAAGAACGCTCGAAAGTGTAAGCTACCCAAATCTACCCAAGGTCGAGAGTTGGTGAAACCTAGGCTCTGATACCAAGTTGTAACGCCCCGAATTTTGGACACGTTAAAAAAAAGAGTAAAGTAACTAAAATACCATCATTATATTGAAATACGAGTTTGATACACGAGATCGTCAAAATACATTTCAGAAGAGACTGTTTACATTCAAAAAGACTTTAAAAGTCAGAGCAGTCTAAACTAGTCTAAGTGATCCACGGCTCGATCACGTCTTCTGCGGGGTAAGCGTCATCATAAGGTGTAAAGTCGGGTCCGGCTCCATCATCGTCAGTACCTAGTTATGAAATACCAGGGGCAGGAGGAAGTTGCACCATGAGTTTTGACACTCAGTAAGTTTCCTACCCTTAAGTTTCCCTTTTAATGTTTTAGAGCATTTAAAAGAATATGCAATGTGTAAATGTGTAGAAATAATCAAGGTTTGGTAGTATCATACAATAAGTGTGAACAGTGATAGATACAAGATTTAACCGAATTAATAGAATTGCAGTTATAACTAACACAGAGTATATCAATTCAAAATCTTTCACAGTACTCGACTTTAATCAATATTCCAAAGCATGACCACGTCATATAATTCAAAAAGGCTTTTCTAACATCAATGACATCGTCATATATTTCGAATAGGCTTCTCTCAATCAATAAAGTCCAAATGGTGCTCCCGAACGATAACGATCCCGACCGCCCAACTAACCGATGCTTCCCAACCGCCCTGCGCCCCAACCGCCCTGCTCCCGATCGTCATGTTCCCAATCAATACGCTCTCCCTAACATTATATCCTTTCCTATCGTGCCGGACAATATAAGTTTAAAGTTGATGCTAGAGGGCTGTTATACTATAAATGGCACGTTAGGGCTAGATATAATTTCGGCTCAAGCGAAATTTGGCTAAACGCATGACACGGCTAAATTACAGCGCTTGGGTGATACAAAAACTTGGGTCTATCACATCCTCTGATTAAAGTCAAAGCTCGGCTCATGTCGCATCACGGCTACAAGACACGCATAATATTCCCACGGGGAATAAACCACAACAACTAAACGTATATTATTATCAGTGTGTTTACGTTCGGGTATCCACGGGACACCCTGAGTCAAGTAACCATAGCAATAATCAGGATAATTTCATGCTCGACTAATATTCAAACTACTAAATAGAAATTGCATAATAATAAGATAGTTGTGCAAATAAAATTTTAAAATAATATCATAGTGATAAAATAAATAAGTTTACTTATAATTTAAATAAATTAGAGTAAATTTGTAATTTAAATATCTTAAGGATAAAACTGTAATTTAATAAGATAGGGACTAATCTGTAATTTTTATAACATAATAGGATTAATGTGTAATATTATAATTAATAATACTTTATATTTTAAACTTGGGGTGCAAATAGTAATTTATACAAAATAACTTATCCTCATAAATAAACTAATAACTACAGGGGAAAAAAATGTCATTTTTAACAAAATAAAACAGAAGCTTTGTCTGAAATTATCCGGCCGGACTGCCGTCTCACGTTCGGCACCAATTTCTTCCTACCGGACCTCGTAATACTCCGAACATTAAAACGGACACTCCAGAGTAAGAATCTTACATTGGTTTAGAGTTTTTGGTCGCGTATCTGGTTCGCGGAGTGGCTGTTCTTCTTCTTCTTCCTTCGTTCCTCTTCTTTGCTCGTCTTCCTTGCTGCAATTCTGGGGTGAAGAATAACAGAGGGGGGGTTTCCTATTTATAGCCGATCCTTGGGAAATCACGGACGGCGGAGAGGAAATTTAGGGAAAATCCAACGGCGGGGCAAAACAATGATGGTTTAGGGGTGGCTGGTGGCAGGAGTAGCTGACGAGGGATGGGAGCGATGGGAACGGCGACTTGACGGGGAGGAGGTGGCTAAGGCAGAGAGGAGTAATGAGGCGGTTGATTGATGGGAGCGGCGACTTGACGGGGATGAGGTGGGGTGGTCAGAGAGGAGGCTTGGGGAAGACTTCTGTTCCCAGCGCGCGCACACACACAGATATACACATATATATATATATATATATATATATATATATATATATATATATATATACGTATAAATAAAATATATTAGTCTAAATATATATAAAATCAGAACCGGACAGGAACCGGTCGGAAAAACCCAAAAACCGGCCAAAAATCCACCAAACCGGACCAAAACCAGCCAAAACCGGACGGAAAACCGGACAGCCGGCCGGGCACGGCCCAGGCGCCGGGCACGGCCCAGGCCCAGCCCAAGTCGGCCCAAACCCGGCCCAGGTGAGGCCCAACCCGGGAGAGAGAGAAGAGAGAGAGGAGAGAGAGAAAAATAAAAATAAAAATTCGTGTACGCAAACGCAACAAATAAATAAAATTTTGCTCGCGCTATTTTTTTTTTTTTTAATTTTTCGGGTTATTACAACACATGCACCATTTTTCACTATCTTCGGCTATTTAGATGTTAGAAAAGAAGAATGCATCAAAAAAGAACATGGATATTCAAAAGCAAAAACTATTTGAAGATTTTCATATAAAGAAAAGAACAAAGTCAGACTATCTTATGTTGCTATTTCAAAAGCCTAGACTTTTATATTTGAGCAAAACTCCATTGTGCAATGGAGTAACTTGTATTTTTCGAGGTTTATCGAACAACCAACAAAATAGCAACAAAAAGAGCGCATAAATTAGGAGACTCCGTAGAAAGCTTAAGTTTCCCTTTAACAACAAAAATAGATTAAGGTTGGATAGTAGCTCTGATGACCTTCATGATTCAACAACAAAAATCTGGAATCAAACTATCTGAAAAAATAATAAATAACATATTTAATACAATATTAAGAATTGACACCCATTTCAAACTAAGAAATCACAACATTGTATAAAAAGTGTCAAAACTGAAGAGCAATTTCCCAAATCAAAAGCACCAATGACACTTAATTTGGGTTGTATTGCACTAGAGCAAAAAATACATTAAAGGTAAAAAAGAGAGAAATTTTGTGACATTCCGTCCCACATCGGAAGTCTACATGGGCGATCTTGGGTATATAATGAGTCGCATATGCTACTACTAGTAACTTGGGTTTAAATATTTTGGACGACGTGTTGGGCTCCAAGAAATTATTTAGCCAGTGATTTATATGGGACGTTACAGATAGTATCAGAGCGAACCCACGTACACGATCGAGTATGGGATCCAGATTTTGTTTAGTCACTAGGGAACAGACTCAGGCTAGGCTGTGGTGACATTTCGTCCCACATCAAAAAGCTACATGAGTGATCTTAAATATATAATGAGTTATATATGCTACTACTAATAACTTGGACTTAAACATTTTTAGCCATATGGTTGGAGTCCAACATGTTATTGGGCCAATAGTTTATATAAGACGTTATAAGTTTTATGGGATGTCAAATGACACTTATACACTAAATATTCATTTCAAATCGATGACTCCTAAACCCAATGTCAAAATCAAAATCAAAATTTCAACTAAAATCAATAAATAAAAAGTTCAAACTCTTTATTTGAAATTATGTCTATTCAAACAGAGCCTAAAAGTAAATTCAATAGCATGTAAATTGAAATCATTTATTGTTGTGAACTTCATCATTCAACAAAAAAAATCCAAAAGGAAATTATCATAAAGATCGAAACATCTTTCTCATTCATTTATGTCTACGCACTCCCACGAAAATTCTTCACTACCAGCGAGGGAAGAAACCAAAAGGTGGTTAAGTGGACCCTAAGGGATTGGTCTAGTGGTCAAGACTTGATATTTAGAGGTATGCTCCCTCCTAGGTCTCAGGTTTGAAACCTCTCAGGTGCTATCAACTTCATTGCCAGTGAGGGAAGAAACCAAAAGGTGGTTAAGTGAACCCTAAGGGATTGGTCTGGTGGTCAAGACTTGGGATTTAGAGGTATGCTCCCTCCTAGGTCTCAGGTTCGAAACCTTTCAAGTGCTATCAACTCCTTTCGGGCCAGTCCATAAAGGACAAAATGTCCTGACTTTAAATGGGGTCCCTACAAGTAGATGGTGAGATTGGTCCCCCGAAAATTAGTCAGTATTAGGTTGAGAATAATTCTAAAGCCAACCGGATATCTTGGCTATAAAAAAAAAAAGGTGGTTAAGTAAGGAAGTATTTGAAGTATTTTAACAATGTTGGAACAGATTCAACAATTAACGATGTTGAAAGTTTCATTTTATATGACGGTAACCAAAGCAAAAAAATCGAACCTTGATGAACTATCTTATACTTAGGAGAAAACGTCAAAATTTGCCTCACGAAGCACTCGATGAAGCCCTCTACAATAGAGAATGGGAGATCGGTGAGATGGTGAAGGTGATCGGTGGTGTTAGAAATAGTGTATTCACAATATTATTTATTTATTTTGATGATGCCAAGATTAAAAATGAAAATTATATATAAACCAATTGATGTATGGAAAGTTGGTACTCACACGTAAGAATCTAGATCATAGTCTAAGGGTACCATGACCATGGAACAATCATCGAACGATATCCGTGTTGAAATTGCTATTAGATTTATGATGATCATGTTTGATGTTGTTTTGATTGAGTAAAGCACAAGTATTCAAAAGCCCCAGGGTGCGGTTGACCGGCCATTGTCTGTGGTCAACCGGGCTATGCGGTCGACCGGGGCCAACAGGCGGTTGACCGGACCAGGCGGTCGACCGGGGCCAACAGGCGGTCGACCGGTCGCAGTCTTGCGCGGAAAAATACAGATTCGAGCTTCGCAAAGATTTGATTGATGATATCTTTCCCTAAATAGCTCAAACGGTCGATTAAGAGAGTTTTGGAAGGTTGGAAGATCGTGCAAACTATTTTGGAAATCAAGAGGCTCCTCCAAGATTCGGATTTTGCGTATTAGGGTTTATATAACCCTCTTGGACGCATTTACAGACATTATTCGTATTTTACAGAGCTCAACTGCATAATCAAGTTACTCTCTACCATTGAATCAACAACTCTCACGTGGCTACACATTGTATTGATTTTTCGAGTGAGTTTCTTTGAGAGAAGGAGCGAGATAAGCTAGCAAAGTTCATTCTTCTTGTTCTTCTCCTCTCTGTACGAATTGTGTGAGACCTTGTGTGAAGTCTCCATCATTAATCTTGTATCGCTGATGTATGTGTGAGGTTTGCGGAGTACAAACCTTGGGGAATCGAATCTGAGAATAAAGATTCGGCGGTTCGGTTAGCTCCTCGGGAAAGCTAACGGGAAGAAGGATTGTAAGGGTTTGTGCGACACCCAAAGTCGTTCAGGTTTCTAGTAGATCACGTGACTCCTAGGGAGTGGACTAGGCTGGGCAGTGGACACGCTCAGACCGAACCACTATACATCGTTTGCGTACTCTCTCCCTTACTCCTTTATTACTGTCTATCATATTGTGTTGTTTGCTGTGGCATTTAATTTAGTTTGTATTGGATTGTTTCCGCATAAGTTTTATTAGCACCCCCCCTCTTGGGTTGCCACCTGGGTAACAGGTGGGATATTGAGAGATTGCATATCTAAAGAGAGAGAGAGACTTGTGATCGGTGGGATGGCGAAAGGTTATTGGAGGGATGTTGGAGAGATACAGATCCGCAGAGAGAGAGAGTGTGAGAATTTTAAATTTTGAATATCCATTATTTTTAACTTTTTTAATAGAAAATGACAACTTTTTTTTCAGATCTGCATATTCATTGTTTTTTAATGGGAGGGGCCAGATAGGTTTTTTTCCACCACCTGGGTTACTTTTTTAATTTTTTTTCCCCACGCCTCTTAAATCTCAGCCCGTAGATCAAATTGATCATGGTCGTCTTTGTGAAACCTCAATCATTAGATTGACGAAAAGTGAATCTTCTCTTTCAGATCCTAGCCTTGGTAGAATATTTCTTTAATTGTGATCGATCTTAACTATTGTTGTAAAAATATGTAGGGTCCACCTTGTCCTGCTTTGTAATATACATAATAGGTCACATGTGTGTCGTATAGAGTTTGTATGTATAATGATGTATGATGTATACTTATCCATTTCACCCTCTATCTTCACTTCTTTGACGGAGTAAACTTAATATTTTAAAGAAAAATTTCTAAAAAATAAAAAAGGAAAAAAATTTTCAAATTAGTGAGAATAAATATTAAAATTGTAGATGCATGGAACCATTAAAAAATATCAAAGACATGAAAAATAATTGAAACCGTTTTACCCTTAAAGTCATGAAGCAGGTTAGTTTACCCTTTGAAGCAGGTAGTTTAGCCTTGAGAGCAATACATTTTAGCAAGTCAACTTATCTTTTGGAGCAACTTAATTTGGCTTTGGAATCAAGTCCTTTTAACCTTGGGATCAAGTCATTTTAGTATCTAGCATTTTACTAATGGTAAACGAATTTACGCCTTGGGAGTAAGTCTATTAACCCATTGAGAGCAAGTCATGTTACCCATGAGAGCAACTCAATTTTTTCCTGGAGAGCAATTCATTCAAGCTAGGGAGCAAGTCTGTTTACCCTTAGAGCAAGTCAATTTACCCATGGGTAGCAACTTGCTTAAACTCTTGTAGCAAGTCGATTTACCCATGAGGAGCAAATCACTTGAGCATTTGGGAGTAAGTATTTTTTAGCCTAGAAAGTAAGTCTATTTATCCTTGAGAGCAAGTCTTTTAATCAATTGGAAACAAGTCATTTTACCCATGAGAGCAACTCAATTTTTTATTGAAGAGTAACTTAATTATTTAAGGTTTGGGAGCAAGTTTGTTTTCCATTGGAGCAAGTCAATTTACCCATAGGGTAATTTACATAAAAATCCCTTCATCTATCTATCACTCAGTGTCTCAATGTTCTCCCTGATCTTTCCGAATGTAACGATCAACTCATTTTGGATTGATGCACATGACTACTTTCTTTTAACTGCATTAATCCAAAAGATGTCGATCACTACATTTGAAAAGATCAGGGGGTACATTGGGATAATTGGAAGATGAAGGAGGATAAATGAAACTGAATAATAGATGAATGGGGTTTTATGTAAATTACCCTTTACCCATGTAAAACAATTTGCTTAAGTTTTTGGAGCAAGCCATCTAACCATTTGGTGCAAGCATTTTAACCCTAGGGATCAAGTATTTTAACTCTAGGGAGAAACTATTTAATCATGTGGAGCAAGTCATTTAATCCATGAGAGTAGGTCAATTTTTTCCTAGGGAGCAACTACTTTAACCTTTGGGAGCAAGTTTGTTTACTCTTGGGAGCAAGTAAAGGTCAAATCTATTATTTAACAATTGGATTCTATGATTGTGATATCTCTAAACATAAATTTATGTTTTGAAATTTTAGTTCTTATTTCCAATAATTTGAAATATTTTTTTGTTCTTTTAACTTTTTAAAAAATTTTCCAATTTTTTATGCTTCTAGCTAGCAACAAGTCATTTGATATGTGAGCTAGCTATACCTTGACAAATCCACTAGAACGAATTTTTTTACTTATTTTTTACTAATTGCAAAATTCTGATAACTTGGTGAAAGTCTACAACGTAACTTACATAAACAGAGATTGGAATACATATGTGTTCGAAATCGGCGGATGCACATGAATTCCTTCAAAATAATATGAATTTCATGTGTATCATACAATTTCGAACACATCACTATCTAAATATGTGTATGTAGGTTGTGTTTGTAGTGTTGTTTTTTACACAAATACACCATTTAGAGCCCACTAGAGATGCTAAAAAGTAGGAGCGTAATCGGTCCAGTTTGGTTTAATTTGACGATAAAACTCGAATCAAACTGATTGTATCGGTTTGGGAGTTTATAAACCGAAATAGAACTGTAGTCTTTCGATTTGGTTTGATTTGGGTTGTCTGGTTTCGATTCAGTTTGGTCCAGTGCAAATTGTCCAGTTTGCTTCGATTTCCGATTTGATTGGGCCCAAGAAATCTAATCAAGAAATCCCAAGTCTGAATGTGCAATCTAAACTTGCATAGAGCCACTATCTATTTGAAATCTAAACTTGCAATTAAGAAATCTAAAATCTAAACTTGCAATTAAAAAGCCTGAAATCTTGGTTTCAAAAGTTGCTAATCAAGAAAAGTATTACTCCCTCCGTCCTGGTTTGTTTGTCCCATTTTTTACTTTTAAATGTCCCAAAATGTTTGTCTAATTTTAAAGTTGACTTGTGAAAGTTCCCTTAATGCCCTCACTCTTTTAGAAAATCACACATTGAAATTTGTGCCATCTTATTTAATGCTAAAATAGTTAAGGGTATTCTTGGAAAGTTAAATATTTTAGGAGTAATCATTGTGTTCCCTTATTAAGTTGGAATTTTAAGAATGGACAAACAAACCGGGACGGAGGGAGTAAGATTTATCTAGGTGGATTCATTTTCGATGCTGATAGTGTATATTTCTTTCGAAATATGAATATGAATGCAATGAATGAAGATAAAAAGGATTGATGAGAGGCGATATCTACGAGTCACAACTTTGAAAGATGATCCAGAGAAGGGAGGCGTGAATGAAGACTGGAGAGGACAGGCACAAAAGTGTCCAAAAACTTAAACCCTAAATCAATAATGGCCTAATGGGTTATGTCTTATGGTGCTAAATCAGTTCGGTTCAATTTCGTCCAGTCCATAGGGATATAAAATTGAGTCGAAATTATTTTCAAAAATCCAAACCAGACTGGACCAGTCCAAATGGACAGCCAAGCCGAATCAATCTGTCGATTCAGTCTGATTTATCGATTCAGTCTAAAAAGCAATTTTATATGTCAGAAAAGAGTACAAGTGTCTTGTCATTTACCCTTTTACCTGGGTCAGCTGACCAGCTGATAAGGACACTCAGGGGTTACAATATCATTTCCCAAATGTGAAGGGGGAGTGTGTGTTAGTAGCCAAACCTCAGGGGGTTCCCTAAAAACAACTCAATTTATTCTCTTGGCCTATAAAAGCCTGTCAATTGTTACCCTGCTGGAAGAGCTTCTCGATTCAAAGACCTTTAATCTTGCCGGCTTATACAGATACATATACACACCCATTTATATCTATCTTTCCGGCAATGAGAGGGGCGGACCGATCCCAAGCCATCTGGCAGACCCGCCTGGGCTCGGCCTTTCGGACCGCTCTAGCATGCGCCATAGTGGGATGCGCCACCCTCTACGGACCGGAACCTCTCCGGTCCAAAATCCCATTTCCGGCCTTCTCTTACGTGACGGCGATACTAATTGTGTCGGATGCGACACTTGGCGACTCCATGAGGGGATGCTGGCACGTCCTGCTGGCCACAGCCCAAGTGGTGCCGGCGTCCATACTGAGCCTGTGGCTAATTGGGCCCAAAAACGTCACGGAGGGTGTTGCCGCCACGGCTGTGGCGGTGGCAGCGTTTCTGGTGGCCGTGCCAGAGTGGAGCCAGTTGATGGTTAAGAGGATTGCGTTTGGACAGATTGTGATTGTGTATGTTGGGGCAGTGGTGCATGGTAGGGAGACTGGAGATGTGATGCACCCGGTTCATGTGGCAGCGAGTACGGCTCTGGGGGCATTGGCTTCGGTCTTGGCTCTGTTGTTGCCATACCCTCGGCTTGCTTATTCTGAGGTAAATTTTCATATGCATGCATCATCACTTTTCTACCCATCGGTTTGTGTGGTTTTTTTTTTATATATAGAAAAGGTATTCGGTCAATTTGCGTATATATATGAGTCAAGCTTAGTAGAGCTATAAACTGTAGAGTTAGGCTTTTTTTAATTTAAAAATTTGAGCTCGAGCTCAAATCAAGTTTAAATATTCGAGTTTGAGCTCAGTTAAGTACTAAACGAGCCAAGTTTATCCACATGAAATAAGATTATGATTAATTTGTGTTTTACTAAACGAGCCATAAATCCTATTCAAATTCAATTCATTAATTTACTAAACGAATAGAGGTTTTTAACAAAACGAGCCTCAAGCAGTTGCTCAGTCAAATTCATTTGCATCACTAACCACTACCTCAGGTCTAACCGTGAGTCAAAATCAATAAGGCGGACAGAGGCAGTACTATCAAGAGACCGAGAGGCCCTGGGTAATTAGGACCTATTATAAATTTTCAAAATTATAAAAAACATTACATTTTAACCCTCCAAATTACATTCAACTCCTCTTTCCCAAAGCAATTACAATTACGTCCCCCAATTGTTTTTTTCTTTTATTTATAGTTCTACAAATCTCTACTCCCTAAACTTCAAATTCGGATTCTACCTTTAAAGACGGACGTATCGGGCTTTTAAAATTTTGTAAAAAACAAGAGTTCTAATTAGGTGCAAGGCGTAAGAATGCATTGGGCATATACTTTTGTGATCAGTTCAAGTGGGTATGCAATATTCACATGTCTTAAAAGATGTTTCCACTTAAAAAAGTCGTAAATTCAGAATAATTAGGTTTTGATTTTTTTTTTTTTTGCCTAAAGTTTTGTCTGTTTCTTTAAAATACTAATTTCCTATGTGGGTTTAGTCCCATGTTATTTGGGTGTGTAAAATTGAGTTGTTTATATATAAAAGCTTGATTACAATATTCTCTTTATTAGTTGGCTTGGTTCTAAAATAGCTTGGCTATGATGCTTCGTGCTTCATCGGTGTTTGGTACCAATAATTCATACACTTGCGTGCGTGTGACAGTGGATTGCGACTTGACTATAGGTGGAGGTGGTTGTAATGTGGTGTTCGCATGTGTGGAGGGGGTGTCACACAGGACACTCAAGAAGGTGGTTGGTTGAGTAAAAGTTAGTAGTTAATTAGATACGGGATGCGAGTGTTAGAATAGTTGCGATCAGCCGTGATCACTGATAGTGTGATCGGACAAATGAGGTTGAATACGAATAATTGTGTCTCGTTAACACACGGGGTTGGTATAATAGATTAATCTACACCGTTCGAATTGATACAATGATCAAAATTGATCAGGCGGGTGTTTCGTCGGATGTGTGAGTAGTAGCCTATAAATAGGCATTCACGCGGGAGTCCAAATTACTTTAAAAAATCGAATTACTCCTTGTCCCCACATTAAACATATGAGTATTTAATACTGAAGTTTTGTTATTTTGCAGTAACACAATCGCGATGATTCTTCAACTCTTTTTATGTTGTTTTGAAGGCGGTATTCTGTCTGTTCTTATTTGTGCAAACACGGACAAAAAGAAATTAGAGTTCGAACTTAATTGTATTTTGAAGGCAATTTCCAAAAAGAAACGAATTTTCAACAGTTTGCAGATCAGTCCTCCGAATGGGATTTATTCTCTTTAAAAATGAGCATCTTTTACTTTTTAAGGTTCTGTTTGGTGTCCCAAGTTTTTGTGGTTTTTAGATTTTAATCGAACTACTTTCAATTGTAGGTTGTCTCTTTCTTTTTTTTGAACTTTTTCAAAAAAAAAAAAAAATTCAAAGGAAGAATACAAAAGTAAATTATTTTTGACAAAAATCAGAGGAAAATTCATTTATTAACTAAATATGCAGATTCTATGAATTTATCGAAAGCATTTTTGAGTGGTAGTTGTATTCATTATGTTTTTTATTTGAATCAGCGTTAAGTCCTTTTTAATTATGTAATTAACGATTGACATATTTTTTAATCTCATACTTAGTAAGATGCTATATTATGTTGTCCCGGAGATTGTTCTTGAAGTTAGGTATAACGTTACTGTCTTTTTAACTATTTTTTAATTTTTATCAATCTCAAATTATTTTTTTTAAATTAATCATTCGTTTTGATGAATAAAATCATCAAAGTGAATAAAATATGAGCAAAAAGTCTCAAAAATAATTACTAAAGAAGAAAACAAATTCGGCAAAAATAGTTTTTATATTATTTTTAATATCTTTAGTATCGTCTTATCTAGATTTTTTTTAATGTCGGACTATATTTTTATATTTTTCAACTACTCTAATTAAGACGAATGAAAAAACGTAACATAATAATAATAAAGTCATGTAGAAAATCATGAAATATCATTCACGCTAGCCCAAAGGTGAGTAAATGAACATAATTTGCACCCAAATAATTTTTGCTACAATAAATGAGATTTTTTGTTGACTTGCAATGTAAATGCATAGCTAAAAGTTATGTTGACTTCTAACAAGTCTCGACAATTAATTCCTCGTACAAATTGCGACAGACGTTCTGGCACACTCATATTTTGAATATATTATAAATTAAATTTTTGTATATTTAAATACTAAGATTTAAATATGAAATTAAATTAGTCTTTATATTTATAAGTATTGTTGACTTTGGTCTTTACTTTAAATAATTTTATAATAATTTGTCCTCTTTAATTTACAAAACATTACCAAATATAAATTAAAAAAATGTGGATGATCTAATTACTAGTAGTGAAAAACATCTCGCAGTGGTAAAGATTAAATATTTTCGACCCATAAAAAGACTAAGTTATCTTACTATATGAAGCTAGAAAATTACTCTCTTGTTTACGAGTCTTGACTCTTGGTACACTATTTTGCAGGAAATTAAAATGACTATTCGTTAAGTTTTCATAAATAAACAAAATAAGAACAATAATCGCTTCCCTAGCGAAAACTTTACAATTTAGAGGCTTTACGCACTATTCGAGTACCTCCTAATATTTACCTCCTCATAGTCTAACGCTCTTTTACTTCTTAGTAATTATACATCCAGACTAGTTTGAACATACCTCGACTAAATTTAAGGCCTTAAAGTTCTCGGCATGATAAATCTCCAATGGTTCCAAAAAAATATTTCATTGACGACGAACTTGGGTGCTAATGATGTTTTAAGTTTAGCCGACCAAACGAAAGAAGAAAAAACTTCTTCATAAGGGTTACCTAGTGCAAGAGTTCCCCGCTACAATGTCTGAGAAAGGGTTGGTTATACGCAATCTTATCCTTGCAACCAAAGATGTTATTTTCGCGACTCGAATATGTGACCACTAGGTCACATTTTTGTCCATGTAGTATGTTTTTCCTCTTCTTTTTATTTCCATCAATAATTAAGTATCAAAAGAAAGTTTCTTGACACTTAAAAGGATACCATTCTGTGGTTATTACAGGTAAACCAGTTGAGTAGACTGTACACTGAAAATGCATCAGAAAGGATTAGCCTCTTCGTGAAGGCATTCTGTGCCCAGAATACCACAATTGCATTGGAGACAATCTCCCAAGCCAACCCCTTGCAACAAACAGGAGCCAAGCTTCTTCACAGCATCAAACTCCTACAGGTAATAGATCAAATATGCACTTCCTAGGACGATATCACCACTGCATTCAATATTCATTCCAAAATCTAGATGTTTTTTGGTCCCTATTTGTCAATTATCTTGAAATCTTTTTAACTCCAGTAAAACAAGCAGAGCCTAAAGAAAGTGTAAATTTCATTCTGAACAGGAAGGTGTGCTGTGGGAGAGACCTCAAATAAGGCCATTAAAGGCCCACATCAGAAAGCCAGGAGATCGGTTGCAGGACATGGAAATTCCAATAAGGGGGATGCAAATGGCATTAACCTGTTGCCCTTCCTTTCCTGTTAGCTTCATTGATCAAGGGCTAAGAGAGGTTTTACTAGCAATGGAAGTGCAACTTGGCCTCAAACTAGAGCAAGCCAAATGCTTTCCACCGATCGATGCAACGACAGCTCCCATTCCGCCAGAGGCAGAAATTGTCAACAAGTTACTTGAGTCCCTTAAAACAATCAAACCAAGTACCAAAACCCTAGCAGCTCTTTTCTTCCTTTCCTGTATGAAACTCTTACTAGATGATGAGTCATCCAGCCCTCGAAATCCAACACAAATCATCAACAAATCCAACAATGAAAAATCGAAAAATTCATTAGAAGCAGCCCTGTGTAGATTCGAAAGGATCTGGCCAGAGAATGAAACACTGCTTTTTGCACTCAAGTGTGCACTTTCACTTGGCCTTGCCGTGTTCTTCGGTTTGGTATTCAACAAGGAAAATGGGTACTGGTCTGGCCTAACCATCGCTATCAGCTTCGCAAGACAAACACAAGCGACATTCACACTTGCAAATGCTAGAGCACAAGGAACAGCAATCGGGTCGGTATATGGTGTTCTGGGTTGCTTTTTCTTCAGTGAATTTCCCGAGTTAAGAATATTAGCTCTTCTGCCTTGGATACTTTTCACTAGTTTTCTGAGGCATAGTCGAATGTATGGTGAAGCCGGTGGGGTTTCAGGCATTATAGGAGCCTTATTGATCCTAGGAAGGAAGAATTACGGCCCTCCAGCTGAATTCGCTATTGTCAGACTCACAGAGGCTTTCATTGGATTGTTCTGTTTCATCACAATCGAACTTCTCTTGCATCCCACAAGAGCAGCAGCTCTAGCAAAAGAACAACTCTCCCGCAGCTTGGGGGCACTCAGAGAATGCATCAGCCAAGTGGAAATTTCTCCCGACGAGAAAGACATGGATTCTGTCCTCCTGACATTGAGAGAAAAGCAAGAGAAGCTAAAAAGTCATGTGAATCAATTAGAGAAGTTTGCTGGACAAGCCGAATTGGAGCCTAATTTCTGGTTCTTGCCCTTTCAGATTGCATGCTATAACAAGCTGCTCACATCTATGTCTAAGATGGTGGATCTTCTGCTTTTCATGGCTGTTAGAGTGGAGACCCTCGTAGAAGAATCGCAGAGATGTGGGGTTGCTTGGAGGGAGCTCCAACAACACATCAACAGTGACATGGATCGTTTCAAGAAAGATGTAGGCTCGTCTCTGCACTTTCTTGAAAAGATAACTTCAATCAAGTCATTTCTGGTGTTTGAAAGAGAAAAGGTTGACATATACAATGATCTCGAGTTTGGTAAATCATCAAATGCAGATGTGTACATTGTAGAAGCTGAGAAGACTGTAAGTTCCTTCCTTCATCACTCCAAGGAGGTGACCGACAAGTTCTTGGCTCAAGAAGGTGAGGATAGATGTAAGACCGAAATGGCTCTTTCCCTAAGTGCCATAGGGTTTTGCATCAGTGGCTTAATGAGGGAAACAAAAGAGATTGAAAAAGGAATAAAAGAATTGATTCAGTGGGAGAATCCTTCAAATCGCATGAATTTCTATGAGATTTCTCATAGAATGAATGCTTTGTCTCCTGAATAAATTTAGCATCATTGCCTCTTCATAGATTTGGCCAGGACAACAATCAAACCATATGCCAAAGAAGGCTACAACTAAAGCTGCATAATCATGTGCATGGGAGGAACCACGATTCGACGTTTGGGGGCACGAGATTTTTTTTGGGGAAATGGAGGGAGCCGAATGTAATTTAAGAGGGCTGAAATGTAATTTTGTTAATTTTCAAAATTTATACCTAGATCCTAAATTTTTGAAATTTTTCAGGCGACCTGAACACCTAGGTATACATGTAATTCCACCCCTGATCATGTGATACTAACCTCATAGTGAGAATTCTAACCTACATTCAAGTGTATTTGTTGAGGATCATGAAGTTCAAGCTCCAAGTTCTCGATGATTCACTAATGTTGTATATATCAGATCAAATGCATAGTTAGTTAGTTAGTTATGCACATGCCTTTCATGTTGCACACTGAAGTGCAGTGTGATGCCAGCTTAGCAATTCACTTATAAGTTTGTTGGAGTGTCAAGTCAGTGTATTGTGTGTATATAGGACACGAGTTCATACTGTATGAGATCATGCCCTTTTTATACACAAGCTTCTCAAATAACTCCACAGATCTCTTCACCAGTACCACACCTCAGGCCAATTCCAGAACTGCTCAAGGCTTTGGTCAGGTCACACAACCTGTTCAGTATGGAGTATGGACCTTAAGGAAGTTCTGTTTGACGTCTTCTACTGAAATGTCTGTTTTCGGTCCTCCTCACGTCCACTTAGCTGATTGTTCCTCCTCTAAGCCTCAGAACTGGCATTTTGACAGTAGAGCAACTAGTCATGTGATTCGTGATATTTATAATCTCACTCAGACTCAGCCATACACAGGTTCAGAGGGCATACCAGTGGGCAATGGTTCCTCAGTTCTTGTAGCACATTCTGGTAATGGTCTTCCACCTACACCTTCCATTACTCATAATCTGTCATCTGTTTATAAGTTCTCCAAGGATAATTGTTGTGTAATCTCTTCTGACTGTGACGGCTTTGTCATTCAGGACAAGCATGCACACCAAATTCTGTGGAAGGGACCTTGCCATCAGGTTGTATATCCACTTCAGAACTCATTTGACAGTTCCATTCCTCGTGCCTTTCTTAGCACTTCCTCCTCTGCTGATCTGTCGCGTAGAAGACTAGGGCATCCGAGTGCTCCTCTTTTTTTGTCTTTAATAAGTTTCACATATGCCTGTGATAAAACCTCATCTTGTTGATTGTTTCAGTTTCAAGGTGGCAAAGAGTCATAAACTTCCTTTTCCAGTTTCTGTTTCTAGTTCTACTGCCCCCTTTGATTATGTTCATATAGATGTATTGGGACTTTAGACATTACTTGTTGATTCTAGATGATTGTACTAAATTTTGCTGGTTGTATCATCTTCACTACAAATTGAGTTTAAAGAAAAACTTACTCATTTCAAAGCGTTTGTTCACACTCAGTTCAAATGCGACTGAAAATTGTAAGGTCGGATAATGGGGTTGAGTTTGTAACACTTGCTTGACTTCTTTTTTTCTGTCTCATGCCATAATTCATTAGACCTCATGCCCAAATACTCCTGAACGGAATGGCACAGTGGAAATACAGCAGAGACATCATATAGAAACTACTCACACCCTTCTCCATGAGGTTGGCCTTCAACTGAACTTTTGGCTTGAAACACCTCTTACTTGAGTCTATTTGGCAAATAGATTGCTGCCTCACACATCTCTTAATCTACAAATTCCTTATACTCTGCTTTACAAAGCCTCTCCAGATTACTTCTTTCTAAAATCTTTTGGTTGTGCCTGTTATCCTTGGTTAAAACCATACACTCAACGTAAATTGACTCCTAAGTTCATGTCTTGTTTTTTATAGGTTATTGTACTAATACCAATGGGCGTAGATGTTATTATCCTCTTTCTGAAAAGGTCAAGCGTTAAGACTTGTTAAGTTTGTTGAAGATGATTTTCCCTTTGTTTCTCTAAGTCAGTATGTTCCTTCTTCTCTTCCTGCTTCTTCTGCTTCTTTTCAATGTCCCTCGCACTAGTTTTGACAACATTTTTGCTTCTTCTTTGTTACCTTCTGTCTTTCTACCTGCTCCTATTTCCTTCTCCACTCTCTTCTGATGGGTCTCTACCAGTGCATTTTTCCTCTGTATCAGTTTCTTGTTTTGTATATGCTTCTTCTCCTTTGATTTCTCCTTCTCCTACTGAGCTCCAGTTTGGTTATGTTCATCCTATGATCACCATGTCTAAGAATGGCATTTTTAACCCTAAGAGTCCCTGTGCTGTTCTTGTTACTTACTCTCACAGTTCTAACCTTCCTCAAACTAAATCTAAGCATTATCCTAAGCTTGTAAACATCTTGTCTAGCAAAAGACATGGATGAGGAGTATCACGCCCTCGTTAATCAAGATACTGGACTCTTCCTTCCCACCTCCTCATGCTCACGTTTTATTGGGTGGCAATGGATATAAAAAGTCAAAAGACATTATGATGTCACTATCTCCATGTATAGGGCTAGACTAGTGGCAAATGGCAACCAACAAGAGGAGGGATAGACTTCCTAGATTTCAGTCTGGTGGTCAACTAGCCAACCGTCAGGGTTGTTCACTCTTCATCATCACTGGCCTCTTAGACAGTTGGATAGATCCAATGCCTTTCTTCATGGTTTTACATATGAAGAGGTGTTTATATGAGGCAGCCTTTTGGCTAGAGGGATTATGCTTAAGAAAGGCTAATAGGGGCTTCACGAAGCTCCAAGGGCTTGGTTTGCAACATATTCCAGGTTTCTGCTTCAACATAGGTTCTCTAATGGCAAGGCAGATTCTTTTTTGTTCATCTACTCCAAGCAGGGTGATCTCACTCTTATTTTGGTGTATGCATATGATATTATTGTGCCTGGAAGCAACCCTATGATGGCTTCATACCCTCTCAGCTCTGGGTTAGCTCTGAAGGATCTTGGTTCCTTGCATTATTTCTAGGTATAGAGGTCATTCCTCTTGGTTCTCATCTGATTCTTTCACAGACTAATATGCTAAAGAGTTAATTAAAAACGCTGGTATGCTTGAGTGCAAACCAAGTTTGTCACATGCATCTATTAAATCTGCTACTCTGGCTCATGATCCTCCTTTTGTTGATGTTCAGTTATTTAGAACCTTGATGAGTTCATTGCAGCATTTAACTTTGACTAGACCTGAGATATATCACTATGTTAATGTCATTTGTCAAAAAATGCACTCTCCTAAGCTCAGTCACTTTGTTGTTGTTAAGAAGATCCTTAGATGCATTAAGGCACAATTCCCCAAGGGCTGAATTTTTTCCAGGTCCCTTAACTCTAACAGCTATGCTGATGCAGACTGGGCTGGGGATCATACTGATTGGAGATCAACTTCTTTTTGTGTGTTTCTAGGGCCTAATTTGGTGTCTTGAGGTGCCAAGAAACAAACTACAATTTCTAGGTCCTCTGCTGAAGCAGCACGTCTTTGACTCTCACACGCCCACTAAACATATATGGGTGGATTATCATTCAGTTAGGAAGAAGGTTCTTAGTAAATTGATTTGGGCTCAGCATAATGGTACTGCAGCTCAGGTGGCTGATGCATTCACCAAGCCTTTATGTTGGTAGGTTTCTTTTACTCAAAACCAAACTAATGGTTGATGAACCTACCATTAGTTTGCCGGGATTGTTAGCAATCATGAAGTTCAAGCTCCAAGTTCATGATGATACAGTAGTGGTGTATACAGCAGATCAAATGCATAGTTAGTTATGCACGTGTCTTAAAAGTTGAGGAGTGAAGTGCAGTGTAGTGAGGTGTACCATTGTTGTGCCAACTCAGCAACTCAATTCGGCTTAGTTTTTTGTAGACCAAGCAAGTGCAGTGTATTAAGGGGGATGAGCTCATCTTGTATGATCACGAGGCTGAACTTCTGTGCAGACAGCATTAAGCAAAACCAAAAATAATCCAGCTGTGAAACAGATCAATTATCACAAGTGAACTAAAATGACATCTCTACTACTCGCAAAGTCCAAAAGTTTACCCTCAGTTGCCTTCATATTTTGGATCAGCCACCATGTAATGATATGCAATCACCAAAGCAAAAACAAAGATGCCGAGAAAATTAGCAAAGAAACCAAGGTCTTGATCATCCATCGTCTGAAGAAACTTTGCCAGTAGAGCAAACAATATTAGAATTTTTTAGAGTCGGCATATTAATATTAGATCTACCACTGGAAATAACTTGGATCAAAGGCTTGAGTTATTTAAGGTGTACAACATGATCCATAAAGATATCAATGTGATGCATCAGATTGAAATATCAAAATGACTAGACACAATTCTGAAACTCATATAAGGGATACATGTCAATGGTCGATGGAGTGTTTCTTAATAAGTAAGAAACCATTTCCCGTCATATCTCAGAATCATACCAAACGAAAACACAATTTTCATAATGCAAACCGAGAGGGAGGAATCCCTGCCAGGGCACAACGTACTGGAACGAGACATCAACTCACTTCTTTCAGGTTTAAACTCACACACCATCAAAACTCCGACATTTAGGGGCTGAATTACCATCTCAGTGCATGGTATGGCTTGAAATGTCGGTGATATCACAGATATGTAACGGTTGGTGTGAAACTTCAGTGATATGTAACGGTATGGCGATTACATACTGCTATCGGTGGGTACAGAGTCCCAAAATAGCCAATACAGCAGTGTGAAGAAAATTTGCAAATGTATCAGTGTTACACGACAGCATTAGCCATTAACTAACTGCGCTAACGAGCCATTATGGCTGTTACCGACAGAAAATTCATTGATTCACTTATTTTCACACAAAAATCTGCAATATGGCAATAATTTGCCTCAAAAAGCGAGAGGAAAGTGAGGGCGCAGACCTTATTCATAGGTCTGCGCGTCAGAGACCTCTCTTGGACAATGGAGCTTCTAAGCTACCAGTGGTCAGCTCGGAAGGAGACAAGGCAAAGCTAATTGTATCAAAGGATCATGGGCCTTCAAAGCCAGATATCCAGCCCACATTATCCAATCCGCAAATCCCAATTACCAATGGATCTGATAGAGGAGTACAAACAGGGATAGCCCAAGACAAAGCCATGGAGCTTGAGAGGGATACAGCCCAGCAGTCTAGGCTTTCAGTCCACGATATTAACACCATCATTGATTTAAATGAGGCCATCAACAGAAAGAGGAGAAGAAGAATTCTTTCTCAAATTGCTGATCAAGCCCAATTTAGCAGCCCAGGTTCCAATGATGTCATGCAGCAGGGGATGATGGAGGGTAATGCTGATCATTTGGGAAGCTACACTAGCATAGAAGAGGAAGCAGAAAATACCATTAAGACAGCTGCCATGTTGGGTCTCTTGGTTAGAGACAAAGATGCGAATGTGTGGAAGAGAATGATAGAGGAGGAAGCCCAGGACTTTGCTTTGGCAGAAAGGGAGCATCAAGGGGAGTAGTGGTGTCCTTCACAGGCTGGTTTAAAGAGAACACTTCAATTTTATCATGATCATATTATCTTGGAATATAAGGGGCTTGGGGAGTGCTAGGAAAAGGAAAATTCTCACAGGACTGATCAAACAAAAGAGGCCTGATGTGTTGTTCATACAAGAGTCAAAATTACCGAAGATGGATATTATGGTTGCAAACAAACTTTGGAGGATTTCAGAGATGGAGATGACTTATATGCAATCTGATGGTGCAGCAGGAGGGCTGATATCAATGTGGAACAGCAAGAAATTCAAGGTCCAGGCTCAGTCATGTCATACAAACTTCATCCTGATAAGGGGATTTCTCTCTAACCTAGGTGTATGCACCCTGGTAAACATCTATGCTCCCAATGATATAGTTCAAAGAAGGCAATTGTGGTCAGAAATCCTAGAACTAAAAGCTTCTTCTTTGGAGCCTTGGGTCTTGGGAGGCGACTTTAATGAAGTCCTATCAATGGAAGAAAGGAAAGGATGTCATGGAAATAGTAGAGGGATGCAAGATTTCAAAAATTTCATCAGCCAAATGGAACTTATCAACCTGCCTATGCATGGAAGGCTATTTACATGGACTAATCATCAGCAAGATGCTGCTTTGGCCAGACTTGACAGATTCCTGGTGACCCATGAATTTATAAACATCAGAATTGCCCAATGGGGCCTGCCTAGAACCACCTCAGACCACTGCCCGATTATGTTGTCAAATGAAAACATCAATTGGGGCCCTAAACCATTTAGAACACTAGATTTATGGCTTTCTTTCCCCAAATGCATGGAAGTGGCAGAAGCAGCTTGGAAGGAATGCAACGTTCAGGGTTGGGCAGGTTATATACTGGTCAGAAAGCTTCAAGCCATGAAAAACAAACTCAAGGAGTGGAGCAGAAAAGAGGTGGGTGACATCAATCACAGAGTTAAGGCTGCTGAAGAACGGATTCATCAACTGGATATAGCTGGGGAAAACAGAGACCTATCCACTCAGGAGAAGGAGGACAAGTGTTTAGCTAGAACAGAACTGCATAAGGCCTCAACCATGGCAGAATCCTATTGGAGGCAAAGGTCAAGGGTATTATGGCTAAAAGAAGGGGACAAGAATACCAAATTCTTCCAGATTATGGCAAACAACAGATTTATAAACAACTCCATCAGCTCAATCACCTACGAGGCTATCAAAGTAGAAGACCCCCTTAGAATCAAGGAAGTTGCAGTTCTATTCTTCAAAGGAAAATTTTCAGAACCAGTCCACAGCAGGCCTACTCTTTTGGGAGACTTCCCCAATGTCCTATCAGCAGAAGAGGCATCTAGGCTGGAAGGCCCCTTCAATTTGGATGAAATAACATCAGCCCTAAAGTGCTGCAATAGCAACAAGGCACCAGGCCCGGATGGTTTCAATTTTAAGTTCATAAAGGAAGCTTGGAAGTTCATGTATAAGGATGTCTTACAATTCTTTCTGGAATTCCACTCCAATGGCAGGTTAGTCTCATGCATTAACTCCACCTTCTTAGTTTTAATTCCAAAAAAGATAGGGGCGTCTGAATTTAAGGACTTTAGACCTATAAGCTTGGTTGGCTGTCTATACAAGCTCCTGGCCAAGACCCTCTCAGCCAGACTTAAGTCAGTTATGCCACAAGTCATTGGAGTTTCTCAAGCAGCTTTCATGGGGGGAAGACAGATCATGGACTCAATTCTAATAGCCAATGAAACCATCCATTGGTGGAAATCCTCCAATAAGCCTGGGTTCATCCTTAAACTAGATTTTGAGAAGGCATTTGACAGCGTAAATTGGGAGTTCATTCTCCATATTCTAACTAAAATGGGTTTCGGCAGCAAATGGATCTCTTGGATGAGGAGCTGTATCTCTTCCACCACCATATCAGTCCTCATAAATGGATCTCCCACAGATCAGTTCAAGCCCTCCAGAGGCTTGAGACAAGGGGATCCATTATCCCCTTTCCTATTTAATATTGCAGTGGAAGCTCTAAATCTGTTATTTCTAAGGGCAAAAGAGGCTGGCCTTATCAAGGGAGTTCAAATAGGGAAGGAGGGGGAATCCATCACTCATCTGCAATTTGCAGATGACACGATGGTGTTTGCTAACCACAATTTTGAGGAACTTATGAATATAAAGAGGATCTTGAGGTGCTTTACCTTGCTGTCCGGGCTGAAAGTTAACTTCCACAAATCAGTGCTGTGTGGTATTGGCATTCCAGAAGAAGAAATGAGAGCAACAGCAAATGCATTGGGCTGCAAATGGGAAAAGCTTCCAATGAAATACTTAGGCTTGCCTATAGGAGTGAGCACCAGAAGGAGAAATATGTGGAACCCAATTATTGAAAGGGTAAAATCCAAACTATCAGGGTGGAAGAAAGGGGTACTCTCTCAAGCTGGACGCCTAACCTTGATCAAGTCCACCCTCTCTAGTCTCCCTCTTTACTTTATGTCAATATACAGGATCCCAAAAGCAGTGGCTAACCACCTGGAAAAGCTGCAGAGAAATTTCTTTTGGGGGGATAAGGAAGACAAAAGGAATTTGCATTACATTAGGTGGGAATCCCTGGCAAGAGCAAAGAAGTATGGGGGTTTAGGAATCAAAAGAATCTCACAACATAATATGGCTCTCCTTGCTAAATGGTGGTGGAGATATAGCAAGGAACCAGAAGCTTTGTGGGTGAAGGTGCTGCAGGGGAAATATAAATTGGAAAGTCCGGCCTGGTTTCCTCAGTTGTGCTGCAAAAACAAAACCTCTCAGGTCTGGAAACAGATCTGTATCATAGGAGAAGGCAATAAAGATGCAACCTTTGGTGAATTACTCCAACAGGGATTGAAATTACAAGTGAAGTCTGGTGACCAATCCAAATTCTGGAAACACTTGTGGTGTGGTGACCTTAAACTGAAAGACAAATACCCTAGGCTTTTCTCAATATCAGATCAAAAAGAGGAGGTGATATCAAACTTGGTGGTGAATGGTTCTTGGCAACTAAGTTTTAGAAGAACACTCTTTGAGTGGGAGAAGGCACTACTTCAGGAGCTAACCCAAACCATCCAAGTGCCTGCTCTCAGTGAGGGTGTTAAAGACCAAGTAATCTGGACTTGGGATCAGAGTAACTCGTTCTCAGTTTCATCTGCCTATAGTAGATGGGAGGAGGTTAATCTGGTGCAACACAGGAGGCTGGCCAAAGTTTGGAAGAATATTAGCCCTCCTAAAGTAGAGTTGTTTATTTGGAGAGCTGTCCAAGAAGCTATTGGCGTCAAAACAGTGCTCCAACACAGAGGAATACAGTCTCTAGGGGAAAATGGCCTCACATGTCTGCTATGCAATTCGGAAGAGGAAACAGTAAATCATCTTCTTCTACACTGTAATTTCTCCTGGAGGGTGTGGAATTGTATAATCAAATGGTGGAACCTTGTCTGGGTTACCCCAGCATCTGTGGATCATCTCCTTATTAGCTGGCCAGGGCCATTCCTCAACAAAACAGAGAAAATATTATGGTCTTCTACTATGCATGCGACGCTGTGGTCTCTATGGTTAGAAAGGAATAACAGGTGCTTTAAAGGGGAACAAAGGGGAGTGGAGGAGCTGGGTGAATTGGTGAAATTCAGAACAGTATGTTGGGCTAAAGTTAAACTTAAGCTTAAACACTACCCTATCAATGATATTGTACGGTGTTTGGAGGGAATTAGGAGGGTGAAAACTTAAGTATTATGTAAGCATTCCCTTAGTACTGATATAAGCTGTTTGTAAGTTGGCCTCTGCCAACTCCATCATCTAGGCTTTGGTTTCTTTGGCTTTCTTTAGGGATCTCTTCTTCTTGTAGTTTAGATCCCGGATAATCATGTATTGCTCTTGATTATCAATATACTTTTCTTAGCAAAAAAAAAAAAGCGAGTTCTCAATCGAAAATAAGATCCCAAAAACCTGGAACTTCCTTTTTTGGAGGTGAATTTGAGTCATCAACTTTATCTATTTTTCTATTAGTAATTAGTATGTTGTCACGTCAGATACTTTGGTCGAACTGGTTTGCTTTGTGTAACATACAATTGTAAGCTCTATCCTCAGCAATATGTATCTTAAGCAGTTGGAAATCGGCATGAAATAAGTTTGAAATCTTTAATTTTCTTCATTAAAATCATTGTGCTACAAAATTAAATTAGAATGTCTTTGTAATTACAAAAATGAAAAGTCTATACCCTTCCATTTCCTTATCTTTCTGTAACCTAAAAGTTTTTTCTAAACAACATTAAACTGATGCACTAGAAATTTAAGACACCTAACTTCGTAAGAAACAATTCCCAGCTTATGAAAATCTCTAGGCATTAGTCAGGCGGTGGGGGCCCTTCTAGCGCCTAGACTTAGTAATCGGGAATTAATCGGCCTAGTAATTGGGAATTAATCGGTTTTTTTTATTTTTTAATAAATATTCTTACAAAGTTCAAAGTTCCAAACAAAATGAAAATAAGTCACACATTACACATAAAATCTCAAACAATATTAACCGATTAGTCGGCGCCTAGACTCCGATTAGGTGACCAAACGATTTTCCTAGACGATTTGGGGGTAATCGCATCAATGGCTAGTCAATTATCCCGATTTTTCCAACACTGACTTTACTCTTTCGTTTTATTACACAAATAGATTTCTCCATAGAGATTCATTTACACAATATCAACTTGTATCCATAATTTTGCCAAAGTTTTCTATCAATTCTGTCTTGGTGGTTCATTGATGAGTTATCCCTTCCCTTATAATGGCTCCCACTTTACTCTTTCGTTATATTACACAAATAGATTTCTCCGTAGAGATTCATTCACACAATATCAACTTGTATCCATAATTTTTGCCCGAGTTTTCTCTCATTTTTGTACTTTGAAGATTTAGTCAAAAAGAATTGAAGTAAGGAACCTGCATATAGTTGGCGTTTGCAACACATAAAACCTAATGTCAATGTCAGAGAGGTAGGATATACTTATTTTGGGTGTCTATTCCTTTGTGTTAGTATACAACGCATGCACCATAACATGAATCCCAGATTTGCATCCGACGGAGCAGGGGGTCTGGGCAGAAGAGTGGACATGGCTCTTTCTTGGCACCACCAAGAAGAAAATCCTCATTTCACCCCTGCCCACTTTGGTTTTGGGGAGAAAGAATCAGGCAAGCAATAATCAAACCCCAAGAGTTTGCGAAGAAAACTCATTAGACTACCGGCAAACTCAATCATGCTACTGAAAGATTGCAATCCTATCTCCCATACAAAAACGAGGTAAAATTCTGGCATGCACAGTGATGGATAAACTTGTTCTGGCTGAAATCTTCTCAGTTGTTGTTAGTGTGCAATCCTCCTCATGCAACGGGAAATAATACCCATTAGGCACGTTTGATTGTCAGACTAAATAGTGAGGGATTAGTTAGTCCCGAACTATTAGTCCTGGGACTAAAATAAAAACAGTTCCTTGTTTGTTGTGGTCTAGTATTAATTGCTGTATATGGGATATTTGTACTATCCAGTGTTTGATTACTGAGATAAGAGATGGATTAAATTTTACATTTCCTGGTCTGCCCTTAATCATAATACTAAAATGCCTTTCATACACACTATTTAGCAAATGCAAAAAAATTAGTTAAATAAATCAGTGCTTCCAATGCAAAATTCAGTGCTGTCAAATGCAAAATTTTTAATAAATAAATCACTGCTTTCAAATGCTATCATATTTTAAACTAAGGATAATATTAAAGTGGCAACTTTAGTTACAATACCAAAAAGCGAGATATTTTCGCACTCTACCTACGACACTGTTATCATCAAAAGATGAATACTACTCCCATTACATATTTTCTACAACTATAGCCCTAGTATAACTAAAATGGCGAATAGCCTAGATGAAGTCTATGGGTTGGTTACGTATTGTCAAAATAGATTGCTTTATAAAAGACTAACAATCAAACAGCATCGATAAGCAATATAAATACCCAATTTATCTTGTCGTCATCTGAAAAACTAAAGAAGTAGTCAATTTTTTCTGCTTCTTTCACGATAATATATCCAGCACGCAACCTATCTTTGTCCCTTTGTCCGAGCCTAACTAGCTCAACATTCACATTCTGCCTCGTAGTGGATAAGTCATGAACAATATTTCTACTACATACAACACTTCCAATTCCAACCACCACAAAACATTGTTCAACTACAGACAACAGCAAACTTCAATCCCAAACACGTTCACTGAAAAGCAATGCAAAAAAGATCCAAATATAAAATTGAAAATAACAAAAAGCATAAACAAATAATTTTTTGTTGTTCTCGAGTACATAAAGAAAGAATCGAATATAAAATTGAAAACACTCGGCCTTCAATCCCACATACCACAGTTCAATTGACCTCCATTTTTTTTTCTTATTAGGGAACAGTTCTCAGGTACATAAAAACAAAGTAAACGAGATCCATGATATAAAAAGGAGGGTAGTTTTTTACTTACAGGAAAAACAAGATACATGAGGAAAAATGAGATCCATGAGGGAAAACAAGAGAAAAGAGATCTTTATGCGAAATCAAAGAGCAAAAAACAAGATTCACGAGGAGTTTTCGATATCCCGTACACAGTTTTTTACTTATCAAAAATCGGAGCAGGATGGAAGTAGATGTAGAAGCTGATGAAGAATTGATGAAGAAGTCGTAGGTCGCCCAAACCGTTTTTCTCTCAATTGAGGGGTAGATTTTGTGGGTGGGTGTTTTAATTGAGAGTTATTTTGATAAAAATATTATTTAGTCCAGAATAATTATGCTTTGTCCTCCAAAATAATACTTCTGAGATGGGATTAAATTATCCCATAAGGAGGTCACTATGTTAAAGTGGACATCTTAATCCTATCCAACCCAATTAATTAGAAAGGTCCAATTTTAGGGGTTTCCTGTTATCCTCAATCGATCGTAGCATTGAAGGGTTTCAAGTTTTACTCAACCCTCTGTCGATTGCTATTTGCCCCGTTCCTCAATCGGCGCCTCAAGCTCCAGTCCTCCGGCTCCGGTCGTCACTCGCCTGAAGCTCTAGTCCTCCGAACTTCATTCTCGTTGGGGCAATCGGTATGTCTCTCCCTCCCTCCCTCTCTCTCTCTCTCTCTCTCTCTCTCTCTCTCCCCCATTGCTTGTTAGCATTTTTTGGTTAAGTAATTTTTGGTGCTAGTCTATTATTTCCCATTTCCTATCTATTCTTCACTTATATTCCTTCAGGAACAAACTTATATGCTTGAGACCGGTTGGTCTTCATTTGTTGAACTATGGAAATGCGTAGTGATTAATCTTTTATGTAGCTTCGTTTTCAGGTCGAACATCAGCTTGAAAATACGCAAGGCAGTTTTCTCACTTGAGTGTTTTGAGCATTGGAATGGGGAGTACCAATGGGGAAAAACTTAGGTTCTGTATTGACAGAGGAGGCACATTCACTGATGTATATGCTGAAATTCCTGGTCAGTCCGAAGGCCGAGTTATGAAGCTGTTGTCAGTGGATCCATCTAACTATGATGATGCTCCAGTTGAAGGTATCCGTAGAATTTTGGAAGACTTCACCAAAGAGAGAATTCCCCGGACTTCGAAAATTCCCACAGATAAGATAGAATGGATAAGGATGGGTACAACTGTGGCAACAAACGCACTGTTGGAGAGAAAGGGAGAGAGAATCGCATTATGTGTTACTCAAGGCTTTAAGGATCTGCTGCAAATTGGTAATCAGGCCCGCCCGAATATCTTCGACCTCACCGTTTCAAAACCCTCTAATCTTTATGAATATGTACTAGAAGTTGATGAGAGAGTTGAGCTTGTTGTGGACAAGGAGGAAGCAAACCTAGATGCTTCTGCATCAATAATTAAAGGGGTTTCCGGTGAGCTTGTTAAGGTTGTGAAGCCACTGAATGAAGAAGCTCTAAAACCTCTGCTAAAAGGTCTGTTGGAGACAGGTATTAGCTGTTTAGCAGTGGTTTTAATGCACTCCTACACTTACCCACACCATGAAGTAGCTTTGGAGAAGTTAGCTTTGAGTGTGGGCTTTAGACATGTTTCTATATCTTCTGCTTTGACGCCAATGGTTCGTGCAGTTCCACGTGGTCTAACAGCTAGTGTGGATGCCTACCTCACTCCGGTTATTAAGGAATATTTATCAGGTTTCATTTCCAAATTTGATGAAGGTATGGGAAAATTGAATGTTTTGTTTATGCAATCAGATGGAGGACTTGCGCCAGAAAGTAGATTTTCCGGCCACAAAGCAGTTTTGTCAGGTCCTGCCGGCGGTGTTGTTGGTTACTCCCAGACTCTCTTTGGGCTTGAAACAGAAAATCCCCTCATTGGTTTTGACATGGGTGGTACATCTACTGATGTAAGTAGATATGCAGGAAGCTATGAACAAGTATTAGAAACCCAGATCGCCGGAGCTATAATTCAAGCACCTCAGCTGGACATAAATACCGTTGCTGCCGGGGGCGGGTCAAAGTTAAAGTTCCAATTTGGAGCTTTCCGTGTTGGACCAGAATCTGTGGGTGCACACCCGGGTCCCGTATGTTATCGGAAAGGTGGAGAACTAGCTGTTACTGATGCAAATCTTATTTTGGGGTTTGTGATTCCCGATTATTTCCCATCAATTTTTGGCCCCAAAGAAGATGAGCCTTTGGATATCAAGGCAACAAGAGAACAATTTCAGAATCTTGCTAAGCAAATTAATTCTTATAGAAAGAGTCAGGATCCATTAGCAAAAGACATGACAGTGGAGGAAATAGCGCAAGGGTTTGTGAATGTTGCTAATGAGACAATGTGTCGTCCAATTCGGCAATTAACTGAGATGAAGGGACACGAGACGAAGAACCATGCGCTTGCTTGCTTTGGAGGTGCTGGACCCCAGCATGCCTGTGCTATTGCCAGGTCACTCGGAATGAAAGAGGTACTAATTCACAGGTTTTGTGGAATATTAAGTGCATATGGTATGGGATTGGCAGATGTAATCGAGGAGGCACAGGAACCATATTCTGGGGTTTATGAATTTGAATCATTACTAGAGGCTTCTCAGAGAGAAACTGTTATACTAAAACAGGTGAAGCAGAAATTGCAAGAGCAAGGGTTCAGAGAGGAAAATATTAAGATGGAAACGTATTTAAACTTGAGGTATGAGGGTACCGATACTGCCATTATGGTAAGGAAACAAAAGACCGAAGATGGCTGCGGAGGTGATTATGCTGCCGAATTTGTTAAACTGTTCCAACAAGAGTATGGATTTAAACTAGAGAACAGAAATATTGTTATATGTGACATAAGGGTTCGCGGTATTGGTGTGACGAATATTTTGAAGCCGCGGGTTCTAAAGCCCGCCTCAGGTGATCCGAAAGCTGAAGGATGCTTTAAGGTTTACTTGGAGAGTGGATGGCATGATACTCCTCTATTCAAGCTTGAGGATCTAGGTTGTGGGCATGTTATCCCTGGTCCAGCAATCATCATGAATGGTAATAGTACTGTGATAGTAGAACTGAACTGTGAAGCCATTATTACGAAATATGGAAACATTAGAATTGAAATTGATTCAACAGCAACCATGGTGAAAGTGGCAGAAAAGGTTGCTGATGTAGTGCAGCTCTCAATCTTCAACCACAGGTTTATGGGTATAGCGGAACAGATGGGACGCACTCTACAGAGGACTTCCATATCGACTAATATCAAGGAACGGTTGGATTTCTCTTGTGCTCTCTTTGGTCCTGACGGAGGGCTAGTCGCTAATGCCCCACATGTTCCTGTTCACTTGGGTGCTATGTCAAGTACCGTCCGGTGGCAAATTGAATACTGGGGCGAGAATTTGCACGATGGTGATGTTTTGGTTACAAATCACCCCTGCGCTGGCGGCAGCCATTTGCCTGATATAACAGTCATTACTCCTGTTTTTGATAATGGGAATTTGGTGTTTTTCGTGGCGAGTAGAGGACATCACGCAGAAATAGGGGGCATCACTCCCGGAAGTATGCCTCCTTTTTCTAAATTCATATGGGAAGAAGGAGCTGCCATTAAAGCATTCAAGCTTGTGGAAAAGGGTGTTTTTCAAGAAGAAGGGATCATCAAACTTCTCAAGTTCCCTTCTTCAGACAAATCGGGTTACAACATTCCTGGAACCCGTAGGCTTCAAGATAACCTCTCGGACCTTCATGCACAGGTGGCTGCAAACCAGAGGGGGATTTCACTTATTAAGGAGCTTATTGAGCAATATGGTTTGGACACTGTCCAAGCTTACATGGTTTATGTGCAGGTTAATGCGGAAGAAGCAGTGAGAGAAATGCTCAAGTCAGTCGCTGCCAGAGTTTCTTCTGATTCGGTGAAATATGGGGGAGAGAGAGATTCTCTATGCATTGAAGAGGAAGATTATATGGATGACGGTTCTGTGATACATTTGAAACTATCCATTGATTCGGAGAAAGGGGAAGCAGTATTTGATTTTTCTGGGAGTAGCCCAGAGGTTTATGGGAATTGGAATGCACCAGAAGCAGTAACCGCCGCAGCAGTCATTTACTGCCTCCGCTGTCTGGTGAATGTTGATATTCCTCTCAACCAGGGTTGTTTGGCTCCTGTGAAAATTCACATCCCAACGGGTTCATTCCTCTCTCCAAGCGATAAGGCCGCTGTTGTGGGAGGTAATGTTCTTACTTCCCAAAGGATAACCGATGTTGTACTCACTGCATTTCAGGCCTGTGCTTGTTCACAGGGTTGTATGAACAATCTCACTTTCGGTGACAACACCTTCGGATACTACGAAACGATCGGAGGTGGAAGTGGAGCGGGCCCCTCCTGGGATGGAACCAGTGGGGTCCAGTGCCATATGACGAATACCCGCATGACCGATCCTGAGATCTTTGAGCAGAGGTATCCGGTTATTTTGCATAAGTTTGGATTAAGAGAGGGAAGCGGAGGTGATGGAATTCATAGAGGAGGGGAGGGGCTAGTGAGGGAGATAGAATTCAGGCGGCCAGTCGTCGTGAGCATTCTTTCGGAGAGGCGTGTTCATGCACCAAGAGGGTTGAAGGGGGGAAAGGATGGAGCTAGGGGTGTTAATTACCTTATCACCAACGACAAACGGAGAGTTTACGTTGGAGGTAAGAACACGATTGAGGTGCAGAAAGGGGAAATTCTTCAGATTTTGACTCCTGGTGGTGGTGGATGGGGAGCTTTATGATTCTCCAAAATGACATACTTTTTTACATGAAAAAAACTGTTTTCTTGTTCTAGATGAACATATGCAGTCAATTGGTATACTGAAAAGCATCATTTTCATATGAATGAATAAAATGTTTTCATGTTCTTAATGCTTCTGCTTTTGTTCTATATGCATGAGGAACATTGGAAATTTCAGGAACTATACTTTGGTAGTGGTTAATTGTGGTGTAACATTATGTGACATATAAAAGACTGATCGTCACACATTGCCCTTGCTTCTGAAACCAACTGGGTTGTCGGCTTTCACAACTGGAACTGATTATGGCTCTCCATCTGTTTGTAGAAACTGTTGTGAGGTACTATTATTGGCAGTGATGTACACTATATTGTTCGGTGTTGCTGTTGATATGTTTCCCCCAGTCGCACGAAGAACAATCAAGTAAAGAATCTATACAGTAAGCACAACGAGGATTTCTATGTAGTTTCTTGCTTGGGTAATTGGTATATTTACGCTTTGTATCAATTTTTACTGTGTATTGGGTGAAGAAAAAGAGTATAAAGTTATATCGGTTGGCTGATCTTAGGATTTTACAGTGCTAATGGTTGTAAGTAAGACTCCCGAGGTATTACTTGTCAGAATTAGCAAAGTGAAATTAAAACCGAATCAAACTTTTCAAATCAAACAATGAATATCCTTGTAACGTCAAGGTTAGTAATTTTGCAAGCCTGTTTGAAACTTGGTGCAGAAATTTGCATATCCATGTCCTTTGATGCAAAATTGGGCTCTGGGTGACTGCATAAATTTTTATGAACAGTGCTAGAAACACAGATTTAAATAAAGATGTGTTCAAAGTCGTAAGGTGTACGTGTTCTATCTCTTATTCCAATTATTTTTCACTTGAACGTCTCGGATTCGAATTCTGATATACAAGTTCCAATATTTTAAAACCTTACAAATTTTGGAATCTTCAATTGAACTGAATTGAAAAAAACTTACATTTTCATACTTTCATTGCTACTTCTTTCTCACTAAGAGTGTGCATTCTACATATTCGATAAAATATAGAAACTGAGGAGAGGAGTAAATTTTCACTCTGCTATTTCGTTGATTGTTTCAGTTTTATAAGTTCCAATTAAAAGATACAAGTCATATTGGTTAAAATGTGCAGAATAGTGCTACACTTTCTTGCTCCACTCTCTAATCTCTTCTATGTTTATTGTTTTCCGATTATGCTTTTACTCTCACTCTTCAATCTGATATTGTTCACTTGTGACCGTTTTTCTATTTCTTGGTGTTTGATATTGGTGAACATATGTATGTAGACTGCTTTTGATTTATGCGTGTTTTGACTGTCATTTTTAGGTTTAGACATGGTTTACTACTTTTTTGTTTTTTTTGATAAGCAAAGAATTGTATAAATAATCAAAGTAACCGAGTATAAATAATTATTATTTATCTTGGTATTTTTTATTTAATGTATTCTGTTATTTTTTTGTCAGTATAAATAACCTTTTAGGTATTGTTTAAGGTTTCTCTTGTAGAGCTTTAAATATTGAAATGCAATTAGTTTTGATAATATTTGGTCTATTATTGTGTAATTACTTATGATTAGTTATTTTCCATTATCATTTAATAAGAAATGGTTTGCTTATTTTTCATATTTTTTCCCTTCTTTTATGTATTTTACCTGATTACCCCTTCATATTCCCGCTCTTTTGAGCTTCACAGCTGCCCGTGAACTGGACCAAACTTGCCACCAAAAAGCCCTAAAAATCACTCCCCAACTTCCACCGACGGTGCTCTCTCACCATGGGGACGATCCATGCATCGAATACCTCCGCCGCCGACGAAAGCCCCTCCACCACCACTGATTCGTTATCGTATTTTCAAAGGACAGTAAGTCGTTTTCTCTGAACCACTCTCAAATCGCAAGCATCCCACGTTAAATGTTTCTTTGGTTTGAGTAATCTGTTCTGTTTTTGTTGTTTTTAAAAAGGTTTCTTTGCGAGATTGGTGGTTGATTATGGCTGAAAATGACTTCGAAGGGAAGAGGCTTGCCGTTGCAGGGTTGACCTCTCAAGAGTAAGACTTTTTTTATGTTAGGTTTTTTATTATTCTTTGAAACCGCGAAATAATTTTGACTAAATTATTTTTGTAATAAAGGGAGTCGGTATTATTTAATATTTTTATCTTTCTTTGTTTTTTATTTTGTCCACGAGGAATATGAGTAGTAAAATAATATGGACCAGAAATGAAAAATGCATAAGATGACACTAAGAATCCTATTTTTAGTGAAAAACAGTAAGAATCGTGTTGGTCGAGACGAATGATTAATCCAATAAATTTGATGCAAATTTGATAAGAAAATGGGCAAAAAAGGCACAGACAATAATATCAAAAAATTTGTGAACGGGCCCCCAAGTTATGGATCTCCTTTATTGTTTTAATATCAACTTCTATGTCTTTGTTTGTGGGTTTTGGTTTATGCTGGAAAAAATGCTAGTTATGAAGCGTGCAAATTTCTTCTGCCAAAAGCAAAATGAGCTACCATATGCATTTGTTGTCTGTCTATCGAGCTTTATTTTGCTTGTTAATTTGATAGTGTTAAAAAAAAAAACCAAGTTTTAAGTTTTGTAGCAAACAAAAAGTTCAGGTTGGTGCTAAATTTAAGTGCACTAGATCTTTAGTATCCATCATAAGCTGAGTGTCTTTGTATACTTTGTGAATAGATGCTAATCCTATTTTTGGGTTGGTATATTACATGGACTCGAGTATGGGTATTAGGTGCGGCTGTATATCTAAGAATCAAAATGGTCAAATGTAGAATCTAGAATACGCAGATAAAGATCCAAAATTATACATGGATACAGGTGTCCATAAAACAATTGTTTATCAATGTATCCTTTCATGCGAAGGCGGGTTAGAAAGTTGACCGAGCGACAAAATACCAAATAAGCAAAATGATGCTCCAAATTCAAAATTCTTTGATAAGTTGTCATCCCATAAGCTTTAATGAAGTTCCGTTACTTGACTCCACCTGAAAAACTAGGAAATCATGACACGTAAGGCATTCCATATGCCCAAGCACGAAAATAGACACTAAGTGTGTGCTTTAACTTCCGACGTAGCCCGCAGGTGATAAATGCATAGAAATATCATATCGAACTTTAAAACCCACAATCACACCTGTGTTGCATCATGTTGACATGGGTGTTTCGCCCAAAATGCTGGGATCCATGTAACATAGCTGTGTTGTGTGCACACTGCAAATTTTCATCCGTTTATCTACTCCTGGCTTCACAAAATGTCTTATGTTTTGACTAAGGATAGGCAGTCTTTAGAACATTGCTTTGCACTCTAATTTACAGAGTAGATAGCATCATTGCTTTTAGACTACATAATGTTTCTTTGATCAGAATTCAGATGGCTGGGTTCCTAAATGTTTCTTAAATTGAATATATCTGCTTCAAGTAGCCTATAGTTTGCTGTAACCTTGTTGACGCATTATTTATAACATTTCTTTTCCATACATTGTTCATTTAAAATTCTAGGGGATCACATTTTTGTAGTTTAACCTATTACAAAAGTAATATTTCAAGTTCTTGGTCCAACCTTGCTATACATTTTCTATGTAATAAGTCGCATTGAAAATTTTGTGGACATGAGAATTTCAGTACTTTGTGGTCCAAAATGTATTTTTCTATGGTGCTGCAGGAAACAAGCTGTGCGAGTGTTCTCCTCTGCACCTATTCTTAGAAGACATGAAATGTTAGTTCTTGAGACAGTTGATGGGGTTTATGTTCTTATTGGTAGCTGCATAAACAAGGACCGCACAAAAGAAAATGGATTTCCATCTGAGGTATGGAAAATGGTTTTTGTCTATTCCATGCATTGTAGAAAAAAGAGGGCCTAAGTTGAACAAGAAGACTGCAGGACATTAAGGGACTTATTTTGAAGGTTATCCATTGATGAGCAGACTGATGATGTACTTTTGAAAGCTGCCGAATAATAAACCTTTGAAATGGAAATTCTGAAAGGGAGTAAATCTACAAAGCACCAACACACATAAGAGGTGGCCATATCTGTCTCAGTCACGTCAGGGAGGGACAAATCATATGGCTAATTTTTATGGTGGGACAGCCTAGGACATGAAACAGATGCGGGGGACTTGGGGATTATTATTATTATTTTTTATTTGTTTTGGTGGTGGTGGTTTTGTGTGTGTTGGGTGGGGGGGGGGGGGGGGGGGGGGTGTTTTTTTGACATAAATATTTTTAACTAGAAAACTTTTTAAAATAAACATATATGTACACAGAAATATACCATCACTAGGTAATTTACCTGACAGAAATTTATCGTGTACTTCCATGCCTATGCCCCCCTTTTTTAGAATTGTCGCGTGTCATGTCTGCACCCGTGCTTGTGTCCTTGTCCATTTTTGTGCTACTTAGGAGTAAATTTACATTGAAATGCACTTTGGCACCTAGTCAAGGCCAACTTGTCCTTTTAATGGCAGAGCAGTGCTGCAAGAAGGATGGTGATGGGGATACTTACCAATTAGGCAGTCTTGTGATTGAAATAGTGAAGCAATTAGTTTGTCCTATTAGTGTCGCTTGAAATGTAAAGTTGACATTTCGGATGCGTGGCTTGAAGATGAGGGAATTCTGAATGCAAACCTGAAATGGTAAAAGGACTGTCTAGAGTGTTGGAGTCCTTTGTTCAAAAAGATGCACAGTGACACTTATAGGTTTACGTGAAGTCCAACAGTTGCACTAGCCTGGGTGCGTTTGGCAGACTTGGAATTCCAGGTCATATATCTGTGTTTGTTCTTTCTTATTATTAGGTTTCAGCTACAATAAAAGATAGCAGTGGACTGCTAAAATATACAACTGTTTTTTCTAATTCTTTATTTTATTTCCACTTACTGGCGAGCAGAAATTCTGTCTACCCCGATCTATTGTGTCATTTGCACATGCCATTGGGTGAACCACTGCTCGTTTTTTGACTTTGATCATGTATATTTCACATGGCTCGAGGTTGTATTAGATTAGCTACGCAATGTAAGATGTGGCAAGTTTATTACTTCTTGTAGTTAGTGTTGCAAATTTTATGTTCCAGTAACAATTTTGTTGCACCTGTGGTTTTTGTGTTGCATCAGTGACATGACAAATTGAAGTTTTAAGGTTTAGCTCACTCTGAACAGGTTATCGATCATTTTGTTTGTGGTTTCCCTACTTACTGGGAGGAGTATGCTGAGAAGTGCTCTGGGAAAGAATTTAGCAATAAGGATGTTTCGACTAGCTTGGCTCATGACAAGTTATCCACAGATTCAGGAAGTAGCATAAACCCTGCTAAATTGTTCGCCTTTTATTAGCTTCTAGGAATTGTATATCGTCCCTTTAACAGAAAACTGACCTGCAATTCTTCATACATTTATCCTATTTGTTTTGCTGAAATTTTGGTTCGGATGCAGGTGTTGATGAGTTTAGTGAAGGAACTGCAGACAGAAACAAATCAGACGTTGGTGAAGAAAGGCATGGTACCAGTGACAAAATGGATTTGACCTCAGAAGGAAAGGGACAACATAAACCCCAAGATGGTGCCTGTAATGAGTCTTCACTTGAAGATCCTAAACTATGCTCTTCTCAAGTTGTGTCTGAGATGATCATAGATGGCGCCTGCAAAGGTTTTGACTCGCAAAATCATGTAACAGATTGCTTTGCTGTTGGAGCAGAATTCCAGGTTAGTGCATTACTAGAATCCCCAGTACCAAAAAGTTCTGATGTGGAAGATGCTCATAGACATAAAACAACTTCAAGTATGAATCTGAGATCATCGAGCAAAAGGTCAGACACTCCAAAGAGGAATGATAAAATACCCGTAAGCCCTAAAGAGGAATCTTTTCCGACAGGAACAGTTGTTGAAGCCGAAGGTACTAAAATTCCCGAAATAACCGAAAATATTATGCAGGATAGCACGGGGTGTCCTAATAGGGATATGAACAGTAATCCTACTACAGCTAATTGTAAGAGAAAAATAAACAGTAGGTTGAAGAACTTGAGAAACCCTAAGAACAAGAAGGGTGATGAAGAGAAACTGAGTACTATTTCAGCTGCTGGAACTGCTAGGTCTGTGAGTAAAAGGGATATTTTGGAAGGAATTAGCCTGTCTGGGGGAAGAACGAGCAACAGTTGGCTAAGTAAAATGAAGAGTAAGCTGAACGATGACCAAAAAAATGTCAATTCATTAGAATATGAAGAAAATGGGTTGAATTGTTGTTCAAGGGGCAATTGTGATAATTTGAGTAATGCTGCAGTAAATGGAGAGAGAAAATTCGGGTGCATAAGCACTTTCATTCCATCTGGCGTTGGACTTCAGCCTACAGATGGTGAAACTGTAAGCAACTATGTATTGTGTGAAAGAGGTTTTCACAACAACTACACGTTTCGTGTTACTAACACTGATGGAAAACAGGAACAGCTGGATGGAAACAGTACAAGTCAAGCTGGTAAGCAAAGCAAGAACACGAAAAAGGCACTGAGGTCTTCTATTGGGCTCATTGATGCAAACCAGATCGATGATTTCCAAATTACAGCCAGCAAGAAAAAGGCTAAAGTTGAGAGTGCAAGCAAATCTAGGGAGAAAACCAAAAGAAAATTGACATATGTTAGTATGCTGTTCCCTGAAATTCTACATCATCCAAATTGCTTTTTTCTCCTTTATCTAGGGATGCTAATCTTACTAATGTATAACTGCATGTACAGATGTAGGCATACTGTTGATAATTTTTTCTTCTGTTAGCTTGATATTATGGCAATTGCACATAAACTTAGATATTGCTTAAAAAAGAGATGCTTAAGACAGTGAGATCTCTACATAGGCATGTTAGCAACTTAGGTGCTTGCATTCCATATGTTCTGGTAATTAACTTTAAGTAGAGCGTGCTTTTGCTGTGGATTTTTGTGAGGCGCTCTGGAATTTCACTGCAGCAAGTGCGTTGTATTTCGACAGCGGTGCAACATCGGGATGCGTTCTGACTTCTGATGTAGGATCATCTTGGTTGTGCGGAAAAGCACAAGGCTAGGTGCAGATAATGTAAGCTTGCAGGTTTCGTTTGCCATCTCCAAAGCAACAAATGAGCTGTGCCTACGAATTTTACTGATCTCTTTCCATGCATCAGCTATCTTTCCTAATTAACTTTAGAATATGGGTTGACTTCGCATTTTGATTGAACCGCCTGTGCTAACCACAGCAAGTGCTTCGAAATGCCATGTATTATGATATAGGTGCAGCAGTGCTATTGGGTATAGCTATTACCATTATCAGTCTTTGAGCTTGGAATGTGTTTCCTAAATTGAGTTATTAACCCAGGTTATTATATTGTATGTTATTGTTTTTCACATCTTGACTTCAGTTTTAACTCTCGTCCTTTTCTTTATTCAGGGAACTCCGGTAACCAAGGGAGGAACTGAGAAGATATCATTCGTGTCTCCAGAATCTTCGAGTTTCAGAAGATCTAGATCAGGTAGGTTTGCGATCTAGTATAAAACGACCTCCAGGCCTGTTTATATTTTATAACATAATTATTTTGGATCCTACATATCTATAACAAAGACTATTGCATTGTCTTGCATCATCAACCATGAAAGATCTGATATCTCTCTCTCTCTCTCTCTCTCTCTCTCCAGTGTGTGGTTTCTTGGGTATACATCCCTTCTGTTATTGTTTTCTGAACGAGAGGGGCATTTGAACGGAAGAAGTTATATTCCAATTTTCTTTTCTTCACGCTGTCCTTGCATTCTTTGGAAGCATATAACGCCAAATTGTAAAATTTAATACCCCTGAACATACTAAAGAATTTGGTTTTTAATTTAGTGCATGGCTTCTTGCCCTATGTACTCAGTGGTGTTGGATGTTTTGCAGGAAGACTACTTCTACCCACCCTAGAATTCTGGCGGAATCAATTGCCTGTTTATGATGCGGTTTGTGATTTCTTTCCTTAGCTTTACTTCATTGAGTGGATGGAACTCTAATTTCATGCAAACAGGACAGATGCCCGCACCAAAAATTCTGCACTTTTGTCCATGAAAACACGTGCCTTCCAAACTGCAAATCACTAGGGTCTTGGACTCTTTAGTGTTTTTCAATACCATCCACTTCTCCTGTTTTCCAATCGAAAGGATTATTTTTCCAGAACATTGGCTACAAATTACAATGTACTTAGCAGGAACTTTATATCCATTACAAGCTTTATCTGATCCAATCTCTTGAAGGAGCTACTTGGATCCTCCTCCATCAATTGGCTTTATGTATAGCCAATATCCGTGATAAATTCAAAGGGGAATCAAGTAGTTTTTTGCTGCCTGAACATGGTTTTTTTGTTATCAATTTACCGCTTACTAGGAATTCATATTCCTAAATTAACTTTCTGTTTCTTTACCACTTCCACTCTACATTGTCAGGATCGTCGAATCACTGGAATTCAAGGTCTTTGAGATGTAGAACCATCTAGAGGTTTGTTCCTTAAAAATATTTATTTCATGTGAGAGCTCAAAAGCATCATGATAGTTTTGTAGTACCATATCCATTGGAGTGAATTTTTTTACCTATTTATAATATTTGAGGGACTAAATCCACGACAAGTTGACAACATAGGCGGTATCACCCTCCCTTACATGGGTGGACCGCTCATACATGAGCAGGGAATGTCGTGGTTGTGTTGGAGTGGAAGGTCATATGTGATTTTGGGGATCAATCCTACCATAGCTTCTTAGTCGACAAGTCAATTGAATTTCTGAAAGGATCCTAAATCACATCTTCCAATGAGGAGTAAGGTTTTGTTCTTTCTTTTTCTTTTCTTTTTTCTTTTGAGCAAAAAGAATACCTAGTAGTACGGCCCCAGTTTGTCCAGAAAGTTATGGTTTCGTTCTTTTTTGGTAACCGATCTATTTCCAAACATGCTTAGTTTTCTTTACGTTTTTTAGTATTTTGTTTTACCATATAAATGGCAGCTATTTTTACCATTGACAACAGAGCTAATTTAAGTGACTTGCTTTGTTTGCAGAGAGTAGATCTGTACCTCAAAAAAAAACGTGGGAAACTTCCATGAACGGAATGGACAGCTCCTCTCAGTCTCCTGCAGGAAGGCAAGTACAATTTGATTTTGACCTTTTGGGGAAATCAAATTAACTATTGGGCATAAGCCGCATAACACACTTAGTGGTCATCTCGTAACCCCATAGTGGGAAGACTTCTCTTGATGCCACGTCTTTAGGTCTCCTTATCATGGGAAGTGAACAAAAATAATATACATCACTTGGGACATGCATCCTAGAAGGGTGTTGAAACTCAAAAGTAGTTCACCCAGCTATTTGGAACTCTGTTGTGATGGCCAGACTTTGCCCTTGTGCGGTAAACAAGATGAGTTGGATAAGAGCTAGGGGTGTACATGGTCCGGATTGGACCGGTTCTGTAAGAATTCAAGGACCAAATTATATCTAACGGTTCCAAAGAATTGAGAAACATAACCAGACCATTATACATATGGAACCAAACCAAAACCAAACCACTAGACCGGTCCGGTTTGGTTCCGGTTTCGGTTCCAAACCATGTTAGTATTAAAAAAAATTCAAAAAAAATATGAATAGAATAACACTAATTTTTTAAAATTATGAACAAAATAAACAACGTAATAATTGCACCAACTTCATTAATCTTAAAAATTGAATTTATACATATAATAAGTTTATGAAAAACACAACTATATTGAGAATGAAAGAGTTTTATTTTGAAAATTGAAGGGTTGTAACTTTTTTGAGATATATATATATATATATATATATATATATATATATATATATTTATTTATTTATTTATTTAATCGGTCCGGTTCGGTTTGAACTACGGTTTATAATTATGAAACCATGGACCAAACCATAATATCCGGTTCTAATTTTTTTAGAACCATAACCAATCCACTAAACCATGGAACCAATCCAAAAAGACCGGTTTGGTCCGGTCGGTCCGGTTTAGCGGTTTTTCCGGTTTTTTTTTACACCCCTAATAAGAGCCACAAATTACTAGCACTTCTTCCTGTAAACAATTCAGAGCAGAAGATACTTTGAGATTATTCACAGAAATAACTTCCAACACAAATCACAAACTTAAAGGTTGAACAATGTGATTTCCCTTTTAGGCTTACTCGTTCCGTGATAGGTTTGTCACATGATGGTTGCACTATGAGGAAGTAGTTACTGTTGTTAACTGATACTGTAAAAGGAACATGGAGAAGAAATACTCCCAATTCTTATTAACGATCTTACCCTTTCTTTTGATTTGATGGTTTTTCAGGTGCAATAGTTTCCTGGTGTTGGCAGATTGATAAAGAGGGTCAATATTCTCAACAGACACAGGTTATTGGTTCTTTGAGGCTGCTTTTGTTGGTACAAGTCAGCTTTTCCTTTCCTTTTTAAGTGTTATGTTACTGGATTTCTATGTACATATAGAATAGTCTGTATAATGGAAGCTTATCTAGTCAAGGAGTGGCCTTTAAATACAGCATCAACTGTGACTGTATAATTGCTCTTGCCAGTGATGAGTGATGATTAATGTTCTTTTAAACTGTTTGACAGATGTTACATGTCTTTTGGTTAGCCGCAATTTTTCAATGCATGGATGGTTAAAATTTGTTTCAACTTGTACATGAACGAAAATCTCAAGGGAAAGTTTCTTCTTGATTTCTGCGTGAAACTTTTCCATAAGCTCGCGCTAATATGCTGAGAATTAGCATTGCCATATCCCATAGTATTTGTGTATCAACCCTAATTTTGTACATATTTTTGTAGGTGTTGTCAACCCATAGTATTTTGTACTAATCAGAGCCAAGACATGAGTACGTATTTGAATAGGTGTATCATCCCTACAATTCACGCCCACCCATCTATGGCTCAAGATCGTCCTGAGAGTTGAGAGAGCTCGTATGATTTTTTGTGCAGGGGTGTGTCATGTTTCTAGGCCGATCTAATCACCCTCGTTCCCAGCTACCCGTCAAATAGAGCCTCACGCCTCGGAAATATTGCCATGCGTTAGGAATACAGATATCCACCTACGCTCTTCATCTCAATGAAATATCAATCTACGAGCCTGAGAACAGATTGGGTGAACCGGGGGCAGAAAAAATTCAACATAGGCCAACTAGATAGACAACTGAAACTGACGAATTAACTGAAGCAAACTGAAAACAATAATCCCATTGAAACAATCGAGTCCTATTCTTTTGCGTAGCCCTAGAAATGAAAACATTAATCATGCTAAGTCTATTCTTCATGGATGGTCAAAATAGCAAAGTTCGGAGCTGAACTTTGAAAGCAATATGTCGTGGCACTGAGTAGCATGTAAAGAGTAATACATTGACGTTCAATTTCTACACGAGACTGCTGAGATTGTTGCCTCTCAAGCATTCAGAAACTCACCAGCAAAAGACCACATATTTTAACCCATTAACAACCTCGAAAACATTCATAAAAGTGCAATAAGAATCCTATGGGACACCGACAACAAGCTTTTACTTTTATCCCCAACTATTTGGGATCACCGACATGAACTCTTAGTATTCAATCTGCTTATAAAAGAGCATCTCATTAGATGGCAATGGGGCGGATTGGAACTGGATTTGCACATTTCCGCTTCCAATCCACGAATCTGAACTATATCTCCATCCCTGTCCCGTTTTCTGTTCGGAGAACGAATTCCATCCTCCATCCCCGTCCCGAACGGGAATTGGGGATCTCCACCCTGCTTCATTTTTCCAAACTAAAAAAAATTAACTTAATTCATCAAGATAAATTGGGATTTTTAAGGCTATATTCTAGACTAACTATTTCAAGACAAATTGAATTTTAACTATATGAAATCGTACATACATTTATCCACATATATGGTCTCAATTTTATATGCGTATGTATATCTATATATAAAACTGATAAACATCTATACATGGACAATAAATTAATATACATATACATACATTTATACATGGGCAATTTTACACAGATTAAGAAAAAAAAATATTAAGGAGTTTTAAAAAAAATTATAAATAAAATAGTTAGAAAATAAAATAATTATTATTTAAAACGGGGCAGAGGTACCAAGCCGCCTCCAACCCGTTCCCCATTTTTTTCTTACTTTTGCCTCCAAATTCAACCTGTTCCCCAAACAAATTCTTTGAAACTTCAATTTGAACAGATCGGAGCGGAGCGAATTGGATAGAATTGTCATCTCTACTCAGTAGCTAAGTTTAACACAAGCATTATTATCTATGAAGCACGGATACGGATACGATACGGATACGGCGATACGGCAAAATCTAAAAAAGTAGGATACGGATACGTCGGGGATACGGCTGTTAAAATTAATTTTTTTAATAATTATAATTCATGTACTACACATAAAAAATGAGCCAAAAGAAATAAAAATGTAATTGAATTACTAATACTATTATACCAAGCATCAAGCACAAGTCAATTATGTTTTATCAAAACTGAAAAGTCATCCATAGTAGAAAGAAAACGACCAAAAGTACTAAAAAGCATCAATATATCATATATGCTAAAAGTTTGAACTAAGTTCAATTCCCAATCATATCAAGTTCTACATTTAGTCATCACTCATCATCAACTTCAATTGTATCCCCTTCGCCTTCATCGGTGAATATCACAACTTTCATATCCGGTTCATCAAGCGAAAGACTTGCAATTTCAAGTATACCAGCTCCTTCAAGTGAATCAAATGCATCTCTACAAACATTCCATAATTTGGTATCTCCTTCAGTGTATACTTGAGTTTTCCTTGATAGAAGACGAAGATTGTTACGCACGTGTACCAAATCTTCTGCTCGTTGTGGTGTCATTTTATTTCTTTTCACGAAAAGAATGAAAGAATAGATACTCTAATTTCTTTCACAACACAATGAGGAACATGGTTGGCTAAGCAGCTTCAATGCTAAAAATTGGAGTGTAGGTGCGGGAGATCCATATGCAAACCACCAAATAAGTGGTTCTAGTTCCCCTCTGTCACTTCTTGAGTCAAAATCTCCAAAATTTTCCAAGCAACCTGAAAACTTTGCATACTCTACATTGATAATCCTTCTCTCATATGGGTTGAAAAATATATTTGAAAACACTTGTTTCTCATGCTTAAAATTTCTTGATCTCTATGAGGAGGAATCTGCTCGGGATTTTCATCCAACCACATTGAACTATAGTACCTTGATAATCAAGTGACAAAGTAAATCAAATTTCAAATCAAATTATGCCATGATCCATCATATTGCATTTAAAAAAATATCTATTTAATACAAATTTAGGAATGAGTCATTGAGTTATTACCTCGGATTCAACGAGTGTGCTAGACAATGAAGCGGTGTGTTACTTTTGGCCCACCTATCAACTAGTATATTATGCACCACCGAATAAAAGACTAGCTCATCTGTTTGGGGTCTATTTTCATACTTGTAGATGGCCGCCTTCACCTTTTCAATCATTGCATCCCACATCTCATAAACCAAGTGAAGGTATGGTTTATCAGTGTCACAAACTCTAATCATCTCATACATTGACAAGGTGAAGAAAGTATATAATCAATACTACCCCACTAGTTCTCTTTCAACAATAAGTCTCTTACCGCTTCAACTTTCTCAACATTATTCTCTTTGTAAGCCACCCACTTTTCACTTATCACCATTGATTAGAGGTCCTGCTTTATAAGTTTAAATCTTTTTAGCATCACAATTGCTGGGGCAAAGTGCGTATCTACTACAGCAAGTAACTTCAAGGGCACAAATTCATTAAACATTGCCAATCTCATTGATTGATTCATTATAAAGTTCTTAATATCCCCCACATCTTTAACAATACGTGTAATCCATTTGCACTCATCGTAAGCAAAAGCAGTACCCCCAGTTTGCTTTGGTGCACAAATATTTTTAATAGCAAGGTTCAATGTGTGAACAAAATAAGGAGTCCAAAAATTTTTGGAATACTTGCCTTCAATGAGTGCCCTAGCTGCAGAACAAACAAGGAACATTATCGGTAATCACTTGAACCACGTTTGAAGGCTCAACATCTTCAATGGCTCCAGCCATCAACTCAGAAATAAAAAATTTATCTTTGTGCTCTCCCTCACAATTCACAGCTTTCAAAAACATTACTCCAGCTTCCGATGCTGCCATAAAGTTAATAAGTGGCCTTCTTTGAGAGTTGGTCCATCCATCAATAAAAATACTCAATCCCTTTTCATTCCATGACCTTCTAACAGGCTCTAACAATCTCTCAACATTTGTCATTTCCTTTTGTAGTAGGGTTGTTCTCAATAAGTTGTAACCCGGGGGTACATAACCACTAATAGAGTTGTTGGCAGCAAATTGAAAAGTACTCACATAATAAGGATTCCTAGAAAGATAGAATGGCAACTCACTGGAGTAGAATATGCGAGCAATCTCAGCATGAAATTGTTCTCCGGCACCGGGATTGAATGCCTTCTCAATAGCAGTAGTTCCACTTGTCCTTCTTTTTCTTGTTTCATACCCTTCCAACCTAAAGCTTCCACTATCAAAATTCATTCCACCCATAGTATTAGATTGACAAGCGAAAGGTGGCAAATGAACTTTTTTAGGCACGTTAACCTTTAGTCTATTCTCAGCTTCTTCAATTTTTTTATTTTATTTCTACAAAGTGTTAAGGAGTCACTTTAACGCACACTTTGATTCCATTACCAAAAATTTTCAAGAGATGTGCCTTCACTCTATAATATGACCTCTTAAATTCGCATTGACAATAGTTGCATTTGAACCTTGTATTACCACCTGCAGCTCCCATTTTTTCTAACTTAGCAACATATGCCCAAAGTGGAGCATAATCTTCTTCACTTGTATTCGTAGGCATGCTACTCACACTTGTAGAATTTTCAGTTCCAGCCATTCTCAATATCCTAGAAAAACAAACATAAATTAACTACTGAAACCGCTGACTATAGTCTATAGCACTGACCCAATATAAGTATATATTTAATATACGATATAATTAACCACTGATCACTGCCAAGGCCGAAGGTCCTGTATGGGCTCACTGCCTCACAGGCTCACAGTCACAAGGCAGTGCACAATTGCATATTTGATCCATGCATAAGGTCCTGTATTTTCATGGCAATATCTATGGCATTAGATTTCAACAGTACACTGCATTCACAATATTTTAACATAAACATCTAAGTTCTAACAAATTTAATTTCACCAATTACTTTCTATTTCTGAAAAATCAAAAAAGGGAGAAAGAGAGCAGAGCAAAGCAGCTCGCTGGAGAGGTAGAGCAATGAAGAGGGAGAAACAAAGCAGTGAAGAAAGACCGCACGAGCATGCGCGCGCACGTGCGAGAGAGAGAGAGAGAGAGAGAGAGAGAGAGAGAGAGAGAGAGAGTTGAACCTAGCTTGGATGTCGCCTGGAGTTCTGGAGGTTGAACGGAACCTGCAGTTCTGGAGGTCGGACGTGGAACGGCGCCTAGAGGTCGGACGTTGAAGGTCAAACGGCTCTGAAGTTTGGAGGTCCTAGGTTTTACGTTTTTAAATTTTTTCCGCACTATATTTACCCTAATAGTTAAATTGCACATTTCCCCTTCATCTTTAGTCTATTTTTTTTAAAATTTATTTTTAAAAACGTATCCAAACGTATCGGGACCGTATCCCTCGCGTATTGAAAACGTATCCGGAATTAAAATAATTTAATTTTAATACCCGATACTTTTCAACCATATCTGATACGTATCGGGGCGTATCGGTATCCGGTAAGTATCCGATACGCATACGCGACTAGTTTCAGAGTATCCGTACTTCATAGCTAGTCGTTGAGCATCCTAATGTACAGCAGGACTACGTGGGTCCTACTGATCTTACTTGGATAAATCAAATTGTCTAATTTTGTAGGACATCTTGACAAAAAACTAAATTTGGAAAAATATAATATTATAATAAAAAATTATAAAAAGATGTAACAAAGACAATAAAACTAATAAAATATTCGCTATTTTTAGGGTTGTCCTCTGCAAGAATAGCGATTAATTTATAATATTATTCATAGCATGCATTTTCCTCTATATTATTATTATAATTCATTGACAATAAAAATGCAATTAATTAATACTGCGGGGCTAATAAGTGTTGTGTTTAGAGGGAAAATGGTGTAGAATAATACTCCAAGGCAATTTATTTGGTAGGCTAGCTATGGCATAAAATGAGATACAATATAACACGAGAATATTAAATATAATATGAGTAATGCTACATACATAGACTTAGGGACACAGATTAGATACAAATGTATCCGACACTGTTGGATACATGTGGGAGCTTCAATAATTCAAGAGCCTCATATGCATCCAACGGTGCTGAACACATCTATATCTGGTTTATATCCCTTAAATCTGTGTATGAAGACTTTCTGATATAATATAGTGCAAATCGGTTTGAAAGATCAAGGGTATATTCAAGCTTAATTTAATCACGTCAAAACTTGTAAATAATCGTCCGAGCTTAAAAGATGGAACCTAAAATAATCATCAAAACAAATGATATGAAAGGAGATAAGATATGAATAGAATTAGGGGCAAAATAATTTTATCTCTCGCCAGGTGAATAAAATTTGAACTCAGAATATGATATCCGGATTCTAAAGACGTAAAGTCATAAACAAATTTCGAATATGACAATCCAAATTACCATAGCCGAGATAATAATTTTATTCCCGTCATTTGACCTCTGACAAACAGCTCCTAGTAATTATTCGTGCATATCTAAACACAGATGTATCTAAAATCATCGAATGCACCTGAAACTTATATGATTATGGAAGACCTCACATCGCTCACATGTATCTTATGATTTCAGATACATCTGTGTCGGAATGTTATATTTTCAACAAAATAAGGCTCAATTTGCCTAACTAGATTATTTTTAAGCATGTTTTGTCACTATTCAAAATTTTTTCCTCATTTGCTGTTTTTGCCTCAAATTTTCCTACATTATTGATCTGTTGATGAGACGAATCTAATAAGTACAAAATTATATCTAAAAATTAAAAAAAGCCATTAAGACGACAAATAAACACACACAAAAATATTTTTTAATTATTTTAGCTTTTTTTGAATTTTTCAAATTTGATTTATTATTTATAAATTTTTTAAAATCTCTCACCGAGACGAACCAATGACTCAAAAAATTTAACAAAAGAAAAAAATTACAAATTTTTTTTTACAAAAAGTCGAAAAAATAATCAGGTTATCAAACAAGGCTAAACCCAGTTTAAGTCTGTTTCAAATCTGAACTAAACCCAGTCTAATTAGTTGCGGTCCAAAAGTTTAAACGGGCAGCGCATGCCCCAAGAAAAGCACAATCCGCGCGCCTAACAAAACAAACTCTACACCGTCGATTGAAACACTATCGACATCATACCACCATCCAAACCAAATGACGCGGATCCTGATTCTCCCACCGTTAATTCCTCCTCTTAATCCAACGATCCACGTTCTTCCCCGCCCCAATCTCTGCATATAAAAACCGCCTCATCATCACTCGAAAATCTCATTCTGAAGTCAAATTCTCTCTCTAGAAAACCCAAGTCTCTTTCTCTGAAAATGTCTGGCCGAGGCAAGGGCGGAAAGGGTCTGGGCAAAGGCGGAGCAAAACGTCACAGGAAGGTGCTCCGCGACAACATCCAGGGGATCACGAAGCCGGCGATCCGCCGCCTTGCTCGGAGAGGAGGGGTAAAGAGGATCAGCGGGCTCATCTACGAGGAGACTCGTGGTGTTCTCAAGATATTCCTTGAGAATGTGATCCGTGATGCTGTGACTTACACCGAGCATGCTAGGAGAAAAACGGTGACGGCGATGGATGTGGTTTATGCTCTGAAGAGGCAGGGCAGGACTCTCTACGGATTTGGTGGTTGATCGGTGGCGTTGGGTATGGGTGAAGGGGTTTATTGTTGTTCTGCAGAAGGTAGTTTTTTGGATGTAAATTGTGATTCTAGGGTTAGTTCTATTGCGTTGAATGCTTTAGTGTCCTATCAAAAAAAAAAAAATGCTTTAGTGGATTGTTGAAGTATTGGAACTCTTTGTTCCACAAATCCGAACACGTTAATTAATGATATATGACTTGATTTTGGATCCAATTGATGAACAAATCCCTCCCATTCATTGTGTCTATAATCCGTGGAATACGAAACACTGGAAGAACAATCGCTACAAATGATTAAGTTGGATTGTTTATAATCTGCAAAGGCATTGGTTCTTAATTTGCATAACTTTAACAAACTTGGACAAAATGTGTTTAAAATTGTTGAATGTATGTATTAACTTTCAATAATTTTTCCTTTCATCTTGAAGATGCAAGATAAATTTTTCCACTCTCTGGTCTGGACTGCAAATTCAACTTTAATAGCAATCGACTTTCCAGTGCAACATATCATTTCCAAATTAACAACAATCCAATGACTACAATGATGATTGTAAGAACCATTGACTATTAGGGTTTTTGCTGATTAAGAACAATCAGTACAACATGTTAAGGATTAAGGAACTTCAATCATTGGAATCAAGTTGTTTTGCTTAATTTTCGTCTAGTCAGGCTGTGTTGCTTAATTTTTGTATAGCCAAAAGCTTTAAAAGTTGGGAAGAGTTGTAATACAGTTATTTGTAGCGTACGTGTAGTTCAAACAAACACAGTATGATTCATATTGATCATGAAATTATATCGTTTGGACTTTATCAAGCCGATTATTATCAAAATGCATGTGAGATCAAAACATTATAACTTCAAGAGCAAAATTAACAAAATTATATTATTTTACCCGCACTACAACCTCCTTGAATCCCAAAAGTTAGCACTACCATGTCTCAAAACAAAACCAGGTATTGCATTATCCATTGAAACATGTTCCAAATTATGGTAAACTTAACATGCCCTGTAAAAACATAAAAACTAGCATGCCAGAAACCACCCCCCACTCCACCCCATAAAAATAGGAATCTATGGAGAAAAAAAGGGGGAGATGAAACAAGTGGGAGATACATGGTACAAACAATAATCACTGATTAATCTGTATACAAATAGTCAAGCCAGAACAGAAGCAGCATAAAGCATAAACTTCATTACAAAATCCAAGCGCTCGTCTACGATAACAGTTCCTTCTCTAAATTCATCGCATTTGGGTAGAAATAACTGTTAAATAATCATAAAGCACAAGAGTTGCAAAGCCAATTGGCAAAGAGCAGATAAAGATTACGGTACTCATTGCCATCAATTTGTCTGCATAGCTTCTGCATGGTATTTCTCTAAATCTGCATCAAGATCGTCCACAGATACCTTCTCACCACTACCACCTCTACCACGTCCACGTCCACGTCCCCTCCCCAAGCCTCGGCCACCACCCCGAGGTCGTCCAATGGCACCACCTCTCCCTTGACTGCAATCACAGGACAGTACATGGAAAAATCAAATTAATTGCCACCCTAACAAACAAGATTAAACTAGATGCGAAGCTAAACTAAGTGAAAAAACAAAAAAAATTACAAAGCAAATTACTCCAATATATATTGACCCGTAATTAACATGAGTTTAATAAAGGTTAGATTGATCGTAAAATTACATACCTTAAATTTTAAGTTTAGACCCGAAGCATCAATTGTTGCTTCCTATTTAACTCTAAATCATTACCAAACCAAACTGAGCCTTATGTCCCAAATCAATTGGGGTCGGCTAATTTAACTCTAAATCATTGCAATACATTAAATTCTTACACCTAGAAATGCAATATGATTTATGCAAATTGAGGACAGACAGAACAGCCTCGCAGAAGAGCTGGCCATGGCATGACTGTGTATTGCAAATGATTGCTAGCCCAGATGAAATAAAAGAGGTGCAACATATAGCATAAACTGCCTATGCTCTTATATCCCAGGAACCCATTCCATCAAAGACCCACGATTTTTTAGCAAAATAATACAATTGGATTAAGAAAAATAATCCGTTTCCAAAAGAATTTAAAAAAATAGCGCAATGTTCACTAAGTATTACCATTGAGATTGATTAAAGAGCTTTGTTGTCCGTTTGGTAGAAACGTTGTTGTCCATTAGTATTTCGCAGCAAATGTACAAGCTACACATTAATAAGGTGATGGATGCAGGTATTTTTGCTACCGCCTTCCTGCACCTATTTCAGCCCACCAACTGCTCAAGACTAAAGGAAACTGCAAAACTAACCTATAATCCCATTCGAGTACAGAATGAAGAACTAAGATTAACTCTCATGCATTTCGTTTTGCATACTGAAGATATATCTAACCATTGAGTCAGGATAAGGAGTCGTGTACAGTTTGTAACGCGAGTTGAGAGAATTGCATGACACATACTCCTCAAATCTTGGCCTAATAACATCCACCTGGATTTGACTACATATAACCCTTTCTGCATTCAAACTTGTCCCAATCAACTCCTTCAGGGCTTCTTATATTCACCCTTGATTGATGCCACATGGCACTCCTTTATTGGGATATCATTTTGGAGTGTAAACAGATGGGTTATGCTCAGCTATGTAGCTTACTAAGGAAAATGTTCTCTAGAAGTGCCATTAGGGCAAGGATAAAATTTATATCTCCTGGACTGTTTAACTTGTGGGTTCAGGAATGGGATACGGATAGTCCATTCATCATAAACTGTAGAATGAAACAGTTGTCAACAAAGTCAATTCTATTTTGCAAACAGGTTCATGACTCAGTCAACACTTGTCGGCGGAAGAGGCCGCTCTGCGAGCAGCTACGTTTAAAAATTTAGTTTGGTTTGCACCACTTCTCCAATTTTCATAGATAAACTTGCACGTAGAAGGGGGGGACGGTCCCACACCCGAAACTTGAAGGAGACCAAAAGCGCCCCCGACGTCCTTGGCCTTGGAACGAAAGTAAGTAACTGGAGCCGCCCGCCAATGCAAAGTCCTGCAGGAGAGGCAGGTACATCAGGTGCATGAACTGCCCTTAGTGGTTTACAAAAACGGTGCCACCGAGTAGCCGGAGCAAGTAACTGCGAGCCTGCTGTGCAACCTGTTCCGGTGCAGCACCAACCGGTACGACCCCTGCAAACTGTAGCCATAACCAAGCCAACCGTACCTCCCTCAACCTGCTCCCTGCGAGTGGGAGAAACTCCAAGTAGTCGCAGGCAGAGCGCGTCCCAGTCCTGCTAGGTGGTGCCAGTGACAACCCTGTCGTGCACTGGTAAGCCCAACAACAACTCGACGTAGTGTAGTGTGACGGTAGCCTCCCCAATCCGGAGGTGGAATGCGTCTCGACTAGGGCAGCAATGAGCTAACAATCCAACAGAATGAACAACACCTTAAGAAACGCGGCACGACCAGCCTGACGTACAAGCCCGACACGGCCATGCCATACAAGCTCAGCAACATGCTCCGAAATAGCACCGCAACGACGCAGAGCGTTCTCTGTCTGCCAACAAGTGAGAACAACGGAGTCGACTGGGACATGACACTGTATGCAATATAGAATTGAATTGATCTTGCTGTGAAGTCGCCAGAGAAGCGAAGTAAAATGCCTATTAATGGATTTGGCGGCTGTGTTTTGCTCTATCTTTTATAAGTTATTTTCAGAACAGATTATTTCACAATTTCTTAATACAATTGTACTATTTTGCTAAATAATTCAAGAGCCAGTCATTGTTAGTGATCACTAGGCAGTGAGAAACTAAAATCTCTACCTAACGGTAATGTCGAAAGGTGTAACGTGGCAACCAAGGTTAACAAGCATTAAGCAACCAATACACTAACTTAGCGCATCTAGTTAATGTCCAAAAATTGTAACTTGGAAACCAAGGTTAACAAGCAATACACTAACTCAGCCAATCTAGTTAAGCCCCACGTTACAATTATAGCACAGGTGCTCTCACATCAGCGTGAAAGCTTTTGTTGTAAATGAAAAGATTCTCGAAGATCTTTCTAGTTTTATCCTTGATAGTGATCTTTTCCCCAAGGGGAGGTCTTAATACTCAGTCAGAGTTGTAAAAACTTTTCAAATGTGTATTTCACATTCTTGTAGCGATAATTAGAAGATGAATATGATCTGGCTCTACACAGAGCCTGTCGATTGGCCAACTAGTGAGCCCTTACAAAACATTAACATCCCGGTCTCATAATCCGAGTCAACACGGTAAATATTAAAATATTTGTTTGCCAAACTTTACCTTGAGTATAAACCTACCAGATCATTACTAGATCCATGAAATTATATTAGATTCCATTTGGGTTGGACGATTGACTCCTTCCATACAACAAAAATAGCAGGAAATCATTTGACTTGTTATTCTCACATAATGGTTAAACGGTACAAAGAAGCCAATATTTATTAGGGAATTGACTTGTCATTATTTTTGCATGCATGCAGCATAGCCATATTTTAGCTCTAGATCACCTCAATGCCAACTTCAGGTAATGGTTTCAAAATCCTCATAAGATAACAAAGACTTCAGACCATGAGCAATTGAAACATGCAGCAATTTGAGGATCATTAAACAATGGTTATGGTTGAAGAGCAAACCTTCTGGGTGCACTAGTTTGATCTCCAAACATGCCATGTGTAGGAGGAGGTGGAGGAGCAGGAGTTCCAATATTTGTCCCTACAATCTCAATCTTCATAGGCTTTCCATCCAACTGAACATTGTGGTACCTTTTGACAGCTGCCTCTGCATCTTTTCGCCGTGAAAAGACTACTTCTGCTGTTCCCTAGTAGAAATAAGTTTCTTAACAATGCAGGACACAAATAATTCCTGGAAGGGCCATAGTATGCCAAACTTGATGTGGTACCTTTGATCTTCCGCTCCTATCATAATGAATTGAATATCGTTTTATGTCCCCGACCTCCGCGAAGAGCTCCTGTACAGAAACAATCTCATTAAACACAGAACAAGCTCTACAATTTTGAGGTTTCGAATTAAATACAGCATTCCATGGGGACAACAGTACAAGTTTAAGACACACAAACACATGTATGAGGACTACAAATCGAGCTGAGCAAGTCCAAAGCTCAGCAGTTTAGTTCCAAGCTTTTACCAAATGTTGTTGGTCCGAAGGTGGACTAAACTGAGCTTGGTTTTAAAATCTAAGAGTTTTAACTTCAATCGCGCTAGAACTAACCCTATTTCAACAAAACTTCAATGCACACAATGGGCTGAGGAGGTGAGCTTTATGCTTAGCTTGGAAGGATTAAGGGGAGGGGAAGTGAAGAAAAGTTTAATTAGAAGGGGAAGTTAGGGAAAACGAAGGGAGACATTTTTACTTGTTTGGTTTATCTAGAGGAAAGTGGAATTTTAGAAGGTTTTTTATATTTGGTTGTGGAAGGAAAGTGGAAGTTATAACATATTTTGCTCTTTTAACCTTTCATTTTTTACGTTAAAGTTTGTGTAGGTAACAAGTAACTTGTTAATATTTATCTTTTAAAGGGTTATAATTGAGATTACAGATGTGAGCACAATATCACTTCACTTTCCTTTCATTTCCTGTCATTTTTGGAGGTAAAATCATTTGCTTAAAACAGTTGTATCCTTCCCCTCTCATTTCCCTCCACATCCCTGACTTTCCTTCCTAAAATGCAATCCAAACACAAAAACTACCTTCAAATCCCTCACCTCCCCTCCCAACCCTCAGTCCAGACGAAGCGTTAATTAGATGTTGTTGGGGTTGAGCCTAAGCAAGCATAATCTGAGCTTTAAATTGGGGGGGAAAACCTTGTTAACAGCAGGGGTGGAGCTACGATTTGCGTGCATTGGGGACATATACCAAGTGCCATAGATTTGGCTATGAGGGCAAATTATCAGTTTAAGGGGTCGTGCGAATACCTTTCTAAAAATTATGGGGTCACATGTGCAAAATATCAATTAATATATTTATCCAAGGGGTATTCCCATTTCAGTGGAGTCACTTGACCCTGTTTTCCATCATCTCCCTGCGCCCATGATTAAAAATGCTTGGACTTCTTGTTTCCTAGCTAGCTAAACCACCAAATCTTTATCTGTCATTGCAAACCCTTATGATTGCTGATTTAGTTCTACATTAACCACAAAATCTGCTTATAACCAGCCTTCAACATTTACTTTCACCACTGGGCTACATCAAATTTTCAATAAGGCTGTTCTTTGCACTAGTGTTACAACGATTACAACTAATTCTTGGAAGCAATATGATTCCCACCTCATTGTGAGCAGGGTACTCATACACAAAGTGCAGTTTTGTAAGCTTAAGTTTGGCAGCAAAATTTTCAAACAAATATACTCCAGGCTATATTCAGCACATAACTAATATGCAACTAATTCACTTAGAATTATGTTTATAATTACCAAAAAAACCAGACTAACATAAGATGCACGTGGCCTAATTCTGATCAAAATTTTATGTGCCAAAGCCTTACAAAATTGTACATGCATCCAATCCATGTGTAGTAAGTAGTAACTGGTTGGACACATGAAAAATATTACCCAGTAAGCAACCACAGAAAAATAACTACATTAGTGTTCACTTTCTACGTGATGTTTGACTCTCCACATTCTTTTCACACCAAGTCAAGCATATGGATATCTCTAGAAGAAAAGTATAAATAATGGGGAAAAAATATGTTAATTCATTTCTCACACCAAGTCAATTCATTTCCCCGGTCTATAGGTTTCTCGAAATTGACATGTCAGTCACTCCACCTCCTTGTTGGGTATCAAATGCATGTCAAAGCAGATCATATGAATTACAAACCAACTCAAATCCACACCAAGTACTAAACTCAAACTTTAACTCCATTATTTCCTTCACCACATCATAGAATGATCAGCTAATTGAGCAATAGTATATGAAACAACACCACCAGATCTGCTGAGAGAAGTGGTGGAAAGGCAGTGCTTGAATACTTTGTTTCTCTTTCAACTTACCAGAGCAGGGGGCCTTCCAGAATTACACGCTTTAGTTCACCCAAAACTACAACTTAAATGAAATTACCACTGAATGAAGTGTAAATACAACCACTTAAGTGCAAGATATCATATCATAAGGCCTCCCACTCACTCCTGCATACCCACCGAGTCAACGCATAAATTACCAAGTCCTCGCATGTAGGGAAGAAGCTTTGAGCCAAAACAAGGCTCCAAACAAAAAGAGAAAGTAACAACTCTTGCAGTTTGGGAAGACAGTCCATGGAGAAGTAATGGAACAAAGTAGAATCAAACACCTAGTCAGCTACTACTTCTACACACCATTTAAGCAGTGTTTACGAATAAGAAAATTGAGAAAATCACAAACTACATGGACACAAAACAATATCTAAAAGTGATAGAGAAAAACATTACCTTTATGTCTTCACCAGAAACCCCGTAATCCAAGTTAGAGATGAAGAGTTTCGTTCCAGTCTCGATTGCCGACACTCGACCGACCTGCGGCGCGTACGCCGCCGCGTGATCTGCGAACAAGTCGTGCGTCCACGTCGTGTCCGGCGCTTGAATCTGCCGCGTGAAACATTCACTACTTCAAATCAAAATTTCCTACACAGATCTATATGTATTGTGAACTTTTGAGTGTTCGAACTCACCTTTGGTGCATACGGAGTAGTTCGATTTGCGCTCCGATTCGGGAGTCGACGAGCGGGTCCGGGGCCAGAGTTACGAGCTCCGCCTCTAGCTCGTGCTCCTCCTCCTCCTCCACCACCAGATTTCTTGTTCTTCTTTATTATGTCGTCGAGCGACAAGTCCAAGTTCGACATCTCTTGACTGCAAAGAGTTTTGAGATAGAGACGACGCCGGTGGTAAGAGGGGCTAGGTTTTTGCAGAGAGACTGACGAGAGAAATTCAACCAAAAAGGCTAAACGACGTGTTTGATAACACGTTCTTGATATTGGGACGAAGTTTACAAAGGCAGGCGTACGCGTTTCTAGAAACGAAATTTCCACGCGTTTTTTACTTGGGAATTAACACGTCGCCGTTTTACGAAATAACAAAAGCACGTCTGTGACAAACGCTTTAAAATTGTGCGAGGCAAATTCTACTACGGTTCCATTGTAAGAGCATCCGCATCAGCTTCCTCATTTTTTTCTCCAGAGAGAAAATTCCACTTTTCTATTTTAGGGAGTCATATTTTGTAATGCCTCCTGCATCAGACTCTCTATTCTATCCCTATTCTATTAAAATATTTTTTTTTTCTTTTTATATTTAATTCAAATGCTATAGGGGAGGAGAAAGAAATGAAAAAAAATTAAAAATAAAATGATAGGAGTAAATAGTGACACCCTAAAACTAGGGAGTCACTATTTATTTTGGAAAATAGGGAGAAGGAATAGAGAGCCTGATGTGTGATTTGTTAAGAGGATTTGCTCCTCAAATTAGGGAAGAAGCAAAGATGGGGAGCCTGATGCGGATGCTCGATTCATTTCTTTCTCCTCCCCTATAGCATTTGAATTGAATATAAAAGGAAAAAAAGAATATTTTAATAGAATAGGGATAGAATAGAGAGTCTGATGCATGAGGCATTACAAAATATGACTCCCTAAAATAGAAAAGTGTGATTTTCTCTCTAATTTAGAAAAAAAATAAAGAGGCTGATGCAGATGCTCTAACGAAAGAAAGAGAAACACAAGTTGAATAGAACTTACAGTAGTGCTTATAAACAAAGGTTATAATATGTTTAGAACATAAAAGATTTAAAACTGATACGAATCAAATAGTGACAGTTCAAGATTGAGTTAAAGAGTCAATATCTCATTCAACAAAAGTATAGATGAGAGTATCGTGAAAGAATTCCGATGAGGAGGAAAAAAAAAAAAGCTTTCAATACACGACTTCGGGAGAAATGAGAAACGACATCGTTTTAGTGAAAATCGTGTTTTGAGCCTTTTCTATTTTCTCAAAATGACGACGTTTCAAGTTCAAAAAATACATGTGAAAATCACGTCTAAAAACATGTGAATCAACTAATATTTCCGGAGAGAACCACCATAAGTGGTTTCGTGGTGTAGTTGGTTATCACGTCAGTCTAACACACTGAAGGTCTCCGGTTCGAACCCGGGCGAAGCCAAATTTCTTTTTCGTTTTGTTTCTGGTTCCAGTTTTTGCTTCCTTCTTGTTATTATATGGTTGCTTTTCCTTTTCAGGGAAGACTGCTCCACGGAAGTGGCTTTGCAGTTTGTCCCCCATGGAGCCTACCTTGGCCTCATAAATCGTTCATTTTGTAAAATTTATGAAAATAATAACTGTACGGACAAAATTCTATCGAATATTTTGAATGTGGAGAATTTTTCTTTTTTTTCCCGTAAGTGAGAAAATTAATAAAAAGAGGAAAGAAAAATAAATGTTGATGGAAATATTTGTGAATTTTTAATTTTTTTTAAAAAAAAGGAATGTGTCATGTGCCTTACACGTGCTTAGTATAAAATATAGGGTAAATTAAATCAGGGTCCTTTTTACCTACACTACGTAGGGTTGAGTCCCATATACTTTTCAAACTTATGTTTTCACCCCCAATTAAGTCTGGTTGACATGTATGCCCTTATTTTTTGGTGGTAGATTACCCTCTTATCCTTTTTGGTTCAGAAAAGATTTTGTATTGATTTGGTATGTTTATAATTGGGCAATAAATATGGCTGTAATTATGGAATTAAATAAGGTAAAATATTTAGCTGACTATGGAAACCAAGTCCCGGATTTAATGTTTCGCCGGATTTAATGTTCGCCGCAAATAAGGTAAATTTTGTTTGTTGCAATTTTTTTCAACAATTGCTTCATTACGCCGGAAATAAGGTAAGATTTAATGTTTCACCGGAAATAAGGTAAGATAATGTTTCGCCGGATTTAATGTTTCGCCGGAAACTGCTGGAAACCATGAGGCCGCCGGAATATGGTAGATGATGCCGGAAACAGTGAGTATTCGGTTTTCACTGATCCGGAAATCAAATCTTCTTCAAATATTCCATGTTAATTACTCAGAATATGGTAAATTTGATGAATATTTTGCTGGAATCTTTCCACTGAAGATTTGATTTTCTACGCAATCGCAAGGTTTTTTTGGGATCTTCCTTACCTTATTTTCTGATTTTTGAAATTTCCTCGCCCAAACGATCTTCCTTTATTACTCCTTGTGCAAAATAACAGTGAGGGTTGAAGTTAGGACGAATATCGCATCGCCAAACCCGAAGAAATTTTCTTGAAGATTGCTAACTAGCGAACGATGAGTGAATTATTTTTATCGTTTTTAGTTTGTAGTTATATGTTTTGAGAATGGGTTGCGCATGTGAAGCCATTTTTTTTTTTGATATGCCGCACACTTCACCAATATGTTTGGTGAATTTACCATGACTTGGTGGATGATATGTAATTTACCATGTTTTCATAGATGATGTGTAAATTTACCATATTCTGTATTTTTAGATGATATGCAAATTTACCATATTCTGTAATTTATCATGTTTACCATAGATGATATGTAAGTTACTACGTTTGTTAGATGATTTGTAAATTTACCATGTTGATAGATGGTATGGTAAACAGTGAGGGTTGAAAGTTAGGACGAAGATCGCATCGTCAAACCCGAAGAAATTTTCTTGAAGATTGCTAAATAGATGATGTGCAAATTTTCTTGAAGATTGTAATAGATGATGTCTAAATTAACCATATTCTGTATTTTTAGATGATGTGCAAATTTACCACATTCTGTAATTTACCATGTTTACCATAGGTGATATGTAAGTTACTACGTTTGGTAGATGATTTGTAAATTTACCATGTTGATAGATGGTATGGTAAACAGTGAGGGTTGAAAGTTAGGACGAAGATCGCATCGTCAAACCCGAAGAAATTTTCTTGAAGATTGCTAAATAGAAATTTACCATGTTTTCGTAGATGATGTGTAAATTTATCATATTCCGTATTTTTAGATGATGTGCAAATTTACCATATTCTGTAATTTTCCATATTCCTGGATATACAAATTAACCACCAGACACAAATTCACCATATTATGACTGTTGAGGCCGGAAATGATGTTTACGAGGTCCAATCATTTCCAAACGTCACTGTCGACATTGCAAGGGGTAATTGTTCATGTCAGTCATGGCAGCTGGAACGTTTCCCATGTGTTCACGCAGTCGCTGCAATATGTTCTGCGGGTAAAGATTTGAGTTCATATGTCGATCCGTATTACCATGTGGAAGCTTTTCGTGCCTCGTACTCATTCTCTATTTACCCAATACCCACTGTTTGGATGCGCGAGCAACAAGATGACAAGGGATTCACACTTCCTCCAGTGAGCAAGAAGCCGCCTGGGAGACCTAGAACTCAACGAATACCGTCTAGGGGAGAGAACCGAAACCAAATTAAATGTGGCAGGTGTCAAAGGTTGGGGAACCATAATCGAAAATCATGCAAGGAAGCGGTGTAGCAATTTTTGTTTTTCTTTTCTTTATGTTGGTGTGTTTAACCCCAAAACAATGTTGTTATTTTGGTTTTTGCAATGATTTGATGAGTAACGTATTGGTATGCATTGCTCCAATTTTGATTTGGTTAAATTTGTAGCATTTTTTGTGATATTAAATGGCAAATCCGATGGGCTACTACTTATAACAGGGGAAACGAAGAGAGCAAAATTTACCATCAAATGTTAAAACGCAGATAGCAAAATTTACCATCAAATGTTAAAATGAAGATAGCCAAATTTACCATCAAATGGTAAATTACGGAGAGCAAATTTACCATCAAACGGGGAAATGCAGCGAGCAAATTTACCATCAAACGGGAGAGACCAAATTTACCATCAAATGGTAAATTACAGAGAGCAAATTTACCATCGAATGGGGAAATGCAGAGAGCAAATTTACCATCAAACGGGGAAGAGAGCAGAATTTACCATCAAATCGTAAATTACAGGGAGCAAATTTACCATCAAATCTAAAACGCAGAGAGCAGAATTTACCATCACGTGTCACAAATCAACACCACATCGAACGTTTTCTTCCCTTATACCTCCAAGCCCCGTGAAATACGCATCAATGGTCTGACGTACGGGTAGATCGGGCCATACATCGCCGTTCGTCTGAAAGCTGCAGCCATTTCGAGCCCTAAGTCAGACGCCGAAAAGATAGAATACTGTACGAAACAAACGGCCGGGTGTTCGATCGGAAAACCACCCGGTCCGCCAATGCCACCACAGTGCAGACGTCGCCGGCAACTGGACACACTAACTCGCCGGTCTACAGATGTTGCCGCCGCGAACGGACCGTACGACGGGATGTGAAGCCACCGTGTCCGAGAATACCAACCGTCGCTTTTTTTTTAGGACTGAATAGGAACTGAAACGTCGTTTGGGATTTGGACGGGAAAGTCAGGATTTGGACGGGATGCGAAGCCACCGTCGCCGAGAATACCTACCGTCGCTTTTTTTTTAGGACTGAATAGAACTGAAACGTGGTTTGGGATTTGGACGGGAAAGTCAGGATTTGGAGGGGAAAGGCAACAATAAATGTAATTGGTAAACAATCCCTTATTTTTAGTACATTTCTATTTTGGTGCTCTAATTATTTTTTAGGGTATTTTTGGGTATTTTTTGAATTTTAGGATGTAAACTTAATGTTGAAAAGTGTTTAGGATCTAACACTAGATTACTCTTAGAGGTAGGACTCAACATTAAGTTCCCCTATAATATAAATAGATGTATTATGAATAGATTTTTTTTTTCAATATTCAATCAACATGATTTTACCTATAATTAAGGTTTTTAATAATTTTTAAAGATGAATAATTTTGATTATTAAAATAGACCATAGAGGAGCTCGAAATGCACAACTTTTATCATCTTTTATGAACGAATAAGTCTAGGAATATAGATATTTCGTGCATATTCGGACATAGGCGTATTCGAAACCGCCGCATGCACATGGTGAGCTCATATGATTATAAAAAGACCTCACTTATATCTGACGATTTCGGACATATCTATATCCGGATTCGTAAACTTTTTCTTTACGGATTATGTTTAACTGGGGTGTGGCAATTAATTTGAACCCAAACCCACTAATAAACACAAACACACCCACTGATAACGAGACAAACCCAACCCAACCCAACCCATTTATTAATTGGGTCATAAGGAATCAAAATCCCTTAAACATATTAATAAATTGAGTCATAAATGGGTTAGACATAAATGACCCAATAAGTTAATAGTGCATATACCATAAAAACCTTATTTTTCTTCGTCTAAAAATTAATCGACGCACACACTTTTGGTAATTTAGGGGGAGAGTGGGCGGGGTTTCGTAATTTTATACTAATCAATAAGAGTGTTAAATCAACACATAACATAACGATGTTCAACACTACTAAATAATCACTCACGTTTAATTTGTCAAAACCCTACCATTAACACAGATGTGTATGCTACACTCCAAGATGTATATACACAATTTTACCATATTCTTAAAAGGAACAACACATACTACGTACATAAGTATCCATACAAAGGTTTAATAAATTAAGGCACAGTCCTACGTAGTAAGTTTTGGCTTACTGTTAAACCTAATTTTTTTATGAATCATGAGAGTCGTCACGTGATACCACCTCCCTTGTTGAGTCTGCCATTACCACTATGTACATAAGTATCCATACAAAAGAGGTGAAAAACATGATCCTAAAACTATATACTCTTGGTGGTAATTGGTAATTTTTTTTAGTGAGACATAAAACCATGAAAAAAAGTTAACAAAATAATTTCGCCAATGCCATTACTTCATCAATCCATCTTTGTCCACTGAGCTTAGAGTAGAGCCATTTAGGTTTAGACCCAATATTTTCTTTTCATCTCTCAGTCTTGGTGGTCAAGACTTGAAACTTAGAGTCGTGCTTTCTCTTTAAGTCACGGGTTTGAAACTTCCTGTGTGCTATGAACTATTATGAGACCAATCCATACAGGGCAAAATTTTGACTTTAAATGAGTACTCTCCCTGTTAGTGGACGATGGGATTATCTCTTAGAGATTAATCGAGGTGTGCGTAAATTAATCTGGACATTCTAAGATATCAAAAAAAATTTATAACTATTTTAGATAATTTATCTCAAGATATTGGAAAATACTATGAATCCAGGTGTTCTCAAACAACCCAACAAATTCACCAGAGACATCTTCTACTCTTCCAATAAGTTTTGCTTCAAAAGCTATAATATCAAGCAATACATGTCAGGGATAGTGGTGGTGGTGGTGGTGAATTGGAACTAAGGAAACCAAAAATGGCAGGCAAAATAAAAATGAGGGAACTAAGAGCATCTTCTTCAATCTTAATTTTAGATTTGGAGGTTTCAAATCTTTTTGTTGTCTTACGTTGGAATTTAACATATTCAAATTTGATATTAAGAAACCTCCCTCTCCAACCACATAGCGTCAAATTTAAATTTTTTATCTTTATCAAAATCATATATTTTAAAAGTTAATCTGTAACGTCTCGAATTTCGAAAATGTTCAGAAAATAATTTCTCAAAACCAAGTTTCTTTTTTTTCCATTGAAATGGATAAAAAATACTAAAAATTTAAGTTTTTTAATCACCGCAAAACATGAAATTTAAGTTTTCTCTCAAAAGTAAATTACATGTCCATTGATAAGAAATAAAGTACAATAAATTTTAAGTCTTATAACCACGCGCATTGAATACTAAATTTAAAGTTGACTTCAAAATAAGTACTTTTCTAAAAATAACCTTAGAAAGGTTTTGCAAAGCAACTAACTAGAAGAACTTGGTCAGATATTCAAATTCCTTGGTCCTATTTTCAAAACATGGCGTGAAATGCTAAGGATAGAAAATTACATTATGAGTTATGAGACTCAATAAATAATTATATCGATTACCTAATGCTATATGATAATGCATATAATTTTGTAAGTGCGAAAATGATAACAATGGCATTTACAATGTCACATCAATGTCGTTTCAAATTATTAAACCAATATAGACAAGTCATACAACTTTGGCCATGCTAATTATCAGGTCGAGCTAAATCATCAATTTTATTCTCTGAGAGTCATGTTCCCAATCATTGTCCACTTTCTCGATCGTTAGTTCTCTTATGTCACACTCCCAAACATTATATGTAACGTCTAATGTATACTACTGGCCTAGTAACTTATTGGAGTCCAACCACCTGACCCAAAATGTTTAAACTCAAGTTATTAGTAGTAGTTACATGGCTCATTATATACCCATGATCACCCATGTAGACTTTCGATGTGGGATCAGATGTCACAATCTCTTCACCTTTAAGACCTTGTGTCCTCGCAAGGGGTTGAACACTAGAGTCACCACAATCTAACCCCGGGTTTGTTCTGTAACGCCCCGAATTTCGGACACGTTAATAAAAAGAGTGAAGTAATCAAAATACCATTATTATATTGAAATACGAGTTTGATACAGGAGTTAGTCAAAATACATATAAAAAAGACTGTTTATATCAAAAAAAACTTTAAAAGTAAAGTCAAAGCAGTCTAACTAGTCTAAGTAAACCACGTCTCCATCGCGTCTTCCGCGGGGTAAGCGTCATCGTACGGTGTATCTTCTGATCTAGCTCCGTCGTCATTGATACCTGGTTATGAAATACCATGGGCAGGAGGAATTTGCATTACGAGTTTTCACACTCAGTAAGTTAGCCTACCCTTAAATTTTCTTTTTAATGTTTTAGAGCATTACTATGATATGCAATGTGTAAACATATACAAGTAATCAAGGTTTAGTAATATCATGCAATAAGTACAAGATTTAACTAAAATAGTGTAATTGAAATCATAACTACCACAGTGTATATCAATTCCGAATGTGCCATAAGCCCTCGATTTAAATTAATATTCTAAAATATCACCGCATCATATAATTCTATCAATTGTTCCAAGAATGACCTCGTAATTTATTTCAAATAGGCTTTTCTAAATCAATGATCTCGTCATATATTTCGAATCAACATTTCTAGTTTAATATATATCGAGTATATATGGTGCTCCCGAATGATAACAATCCCAACCGCCCGACCAACCGGTACTTTCCAATTGCCCTGCGCCCCAATAGCCCTATTCCCGATCGTCATGTTCCCAATTAATATATTCTCCTTTACATTATATCATTTTATTGCCGTGCCGGACAATATAAGTTTAAAGTTTATACTAGAAGACCGTTAGATTTAAAAGGGCATGATAGGACTAAATATAATTTCGGCTCAAGCGTAATTTGGCTAAATGCGTGACACGGCTAAATTACAGCGCTTGGGTGATACAAAAGTTTGGGTCGTCTATCTCACCTTTTATTTAAAGTCAAGGCTCGGCTCGAGTCGCATCATGGCTACAAGACACGCATAATATTTTCACGAGAAATATATCTTCAACAACTAATCGTATGTCATTTATGTGTTTTAACATTCGGATATTCACGGGACACCCTGAGTATCAAGAATTAATCATCGCTAAAGTAATTAGAGTGTATTCATAGTATCAAATGCTCAGCAATTATTTTCAACAATTGAAATGCTAATCACGTAACGATGAAATTTAATCTATAATAAGTAAATATAATTTTAAATTCTTTTTTTATACGTCTAAAAAATTTATTCCAAAATAATTTGTGTAATTATAAGCTAAGAATGTAATTTAAATTAAGTGAGCTTAAAATTTTTAATAAGATTTACCCAATTTAATTATTTAAATATAATATAAGTATAATGATATGCTTAATTTAAAATGTGCATATAAATTAATAGAGTTTTATCCGAAGTTATGAAATTTTAATACAAGGATAATGATGTAACTTATTTTAAAATGTATTTGTGAATTAAATAAAATTTAACGCAATTTACGATTTAGAAATATGTTTATAGGGTTGAACTTAGCCTAAGGGTAAAAAAATAAATAAAAATATTTATAAGTATAGTTATTAATATTTATAAGTATAGTTATTAAATATTTATAATTTATTTTAACGAAAGTAATAGGTTTAAACTATAATTATATAAATTAAGGGCAATTTTATAATTTAAACATTTTAAGGACAATTTTGTAATTAAATAAAATAGGGACTAATCTGTGATTTTATAAAATAGTAAGATTGTAGTGTAATATACAATTAATAAAATTAAAATTTTAAAGTTTAGGTTCAATTTGTAATTTATAAAAATCTAATTTAACCCGATCAAATAATCAAGTAACAAAAAGGGTAAGTGTAATTTTTTTAAAAACAAATCACTGACTTCTTGCTTTTCTTATTGGTCTTCCCTTTTTCTTTCTTTTTTACTGTAACGCCATTAAATCTCCGGCGAGATCTCATAACACCTTGAAACACCCCAAAACGTTAAATCGAAAACTTTAGGGTAGGAATCTTATATTGGTTCAAAGTTCCGAGGTAGTTTCGTTGGATTTCGAACGCGTTTCGACTTCCAGCGGTTTTCGGCTCGTAACTCCTTCTTCTTCCTTCTTGCTCCTCCTTTTTCTTCTTCCTTCCTCTCATCTAGTTTGCTGCTACTGCTTAGTGTGAAAAAAACAGAGGGGGAGATCCTCATTTTATAGGCTAATTGTGGTTGTTCATCCAGGGCCGGAAGTAAATCTCGGGAATCCAACGGAGGAGGGCGTTGGTAGTGTGGCTGGTCGCATAGGTAGGAGGGCTGATGGGAGTGATGGCAGTGGATAGGAGAGAGAGGTCACGGGGTTGCGTGAGGCTTGTCGGGGAGGGGAAGCCGAGAGGATGAGAGGGAGGGCTAGAGAGAGAAAGTGTAACATATATATACATATGTACTTTGTGTGTGTGTGTTTACTCTCTCTCTCTATATAGATATGTAATATAGGTAATTTGACATAAAAACATATAAATGTTTTAAAGTGTAATAAAAATAAAAAATATATAAAAAAAGTTATTATATACACATAATATATAATAAAATGTAACACTACATATATGCACGCATAAAATAAAATTTTTATACACGGAGTAATATAATTAAAATATTCGAACTATATATTAAAAATCTCGAGTCATTAAATATTCTCTAGTGACCAAATAAAGTCCCGACCCCATACTCAATCATGTACACGGGTTGCTCTAATACCATCTGTGACGTCCCATGTATATTACTGGCTTAGTAACTTGTTGGAGTACAACCATCTGACTCAAAATACTTAAACCCAAGTTATTAGTAGTAATTACATGGCCCATTATATACCTAGGATCACCCATGTAGACTATCGATGTGAGAGGAGATGTCACATTATACTCCCGATCACTATATTTTTCGTTCATCGTGTTCGAACGCCAAATTCATTGGTAATCTCATCACATCCTCAACTAGACTGTATATGAAAGAGTGAACATGACACGACTCAAGGATATAGTCCAGCTCAAGACATACCTTTTGTGACATCTCATCATACGATGAAAATCTACATGGGTTATCTTGAGTATATAATGAGTTATTTGTGATACTACTAGTAACTTGGGTTTAAGCATTTTATGCTATGTAGTTGGGCTCGAACAAGTTATTGGGTTAGTGATTTACATGGGCTATTACAACTTGGCTCAAGGCATGACATGCCTCAAGATATAATTCAACTCAAGACATAGATCTGTTTGAGTCATTATATGGCTCAGTATTAGGTTGGCTTAAGTTATAAGTTAGCTCAAGTCATAGTTGCTTCCCATAATTATTTTCTCAGTTCCATCTGTAATACCCCGACCCGATTTAGTTATTTGAATTTAAAAATAGTACGGATAATTACAATTATCGCATAATTTAATTGATTTTATTTTATGTTATTGATTTTATCTTATTTCGGAACATATGCTCATTAAAACGTTAAATTTTAAGACTTTTTGAGATATCGGCCTACTAACGAATACTCGTATGAGAAATCCGAGCACGCCATGACGATTCTCGTAATTTTCTAAGTCACCCGGTCTATTTTCATATTTTTTCGAAAAATCGGTATCGGAACAGTTTCTCAGAATCGTGCAGTATTTTGCGCTCGCGCACGCGACCGAGCCCTTGACCGATATAAATCCATCATGGTCAAATCAAATCCCCTTTTCCTTAGATTAAGGGGTGTGTTCCCTAATTTAATAATTAACCTAGCCTAATCTTTATGTATTTATTAATTTATTTTATTTTACTCCAATTAATGCATATATATGTTTTGTATCATAGAAGGAAAGGTGGGAATTGGATTGGGGACCTCTCTCTCTCTCACGGCAGAATTTTTCCTCCTCTCTCACTCTCTAACTCTCACTCCTCCTTCACGAATTGATGACTTATTTGACCAACTGCAAGGAGCACGTGTGTTTTCTAAGATTGATTTACGTTTGAATTCACCAACTCAAGGAGAAGTCGGGAGATGTTGAGGAGATAGAAGATGTTGAGAAGATAGCTTTTTGTACATGCTATAGACACTACAAGTTCTTAGTGATACCTTTGGGGTGACGAATGTACCAGCAGCTTTTCTGGGCTTGATGAGTCAAGTTTTCATGGCGTACGTAGAAAACATCGTTCGTATTTATTGACGACAATTTGATCTACTCAAAACACGAAGAGCGGAACAAGGGGTGTCTAAAGATAGTATTGGATACGTTGCGGGAGAACGAGTAATATGCTAAGTTCAGGAAATGCGAGTTTTGATTAATCAACGTAACCGTTTTCGACAACGTTATCAAAGACGAGGGAATTGTAGTGGACAACTAGAAGAATGAAGCGATTGGCTGAGGCAAACGTCGACGTTAGATGTTTATAGTTTTTCAGGAGTTGCGATATACTATCGGAGATTGTCCAAGATTTTTCAAAGATTGCAGTACCATTGACAGAGCTAACTCGCAAGAAGGAAGCTTTCTTTACATGAGGAACGAGAATAAAGTTTATAAGATTTGAAGAAGTTGATCACGGCATCGATACTCACGTTAGCTGAGGGTACAGAAGGATTTGCCATCTACAGTTACGATTGAAATGCGCTTTGATACAGCACAGAAAGATTATCGCCTACGCCTCACAATAGTTGAAACCATATGATAAGAACCCTACGCACGATCTAAAACTTGCAGTGGTTATTCTTTTTGAAGATTTGGCGCCACTACTTATATGTAGTTACGTGCAAGGTCTACACTGATCAGAAGAGTTGAAGTATATTACACACCGAAAGAACTGAACTTCAGACAAAGAAGGTGGCTAGAACTGATGAAGGACTACGACATCAATATCACCCAAGAGATGCTGACGTAGTAGCGGGCGTGTTGAGCCAGATGGTGATCGGCTCGTTGAACAATCTATTTACTCAACAACAACAATTAATCAAAGAGATGAAGGAATTGGAGCTGAAGATAGTAGCTCGTGACGAAGGAGGCTTTTGCGCGGCAATCATCATAGAACCGAAAATCAGAGGAGAGATCAAACTAAAGCATATGGAGGATCGCGAGTTAAAGACGATGTACGATTAGCTATAAGTGTACACAACCGGTGATTGGTAATGAAATTATTTTGAGCGGCGTTATTACTTAACATAGTACGAGTGAAGATATTGACTGACATATCACCCTCATTCTGGATAAGCTATCACCCATTCCTCCATTGTTTAAAATCTTCTTGTTGACTCATTTGTCAGCTTTTCGTACAAGATATATTGCATCTTTTGTTGAGTTGTCACATTTGTCAGACTGTTAAAACCTTATGTCAAATTTTTGTGATTCCATGATGTAACCTCCCGACTCCTTGTGAGTCCAGTCTAACCTAAAGTCTTACAAGATTGTCATCCTAATCCCGAAACTTCTCATAAGGATCTTTTATATTGCTCATAGGTGGTATTTCTCATCTTACTTTGAATGGTATTCTATGCCATTTATTTCAAATCAATCACTTTCCGGCTTCGTTTATTTTGAACGGTATCATATGCCACTTATTTCAAATCAGCCATTTTCGTTCTTAACGGAGTTTGTTTTGGACCATTGATTCAAATTGATTTTGTTGAAATCACTGATTGGTAGTCTGTATGACTTCGCAGCCCATGTGTATTGCCATGTGTTACACTTTAATTACCAACTTCATTACGGTTATCGAGTTATCAAAATCGTTGCAACTACTCCTTTGGCAAATCATTTATATCTTTGCAAATGCTCATTTGGCCTTGTTACAAAGTCTTTTTGCGATTGTTATAATTCTCCTCATTCGGGCTTACGTTGGATATGTCTTGTCATTGTCAACTACTTTATCTTCGATTAGTAACCCAAATTGGTATTTTCATTGACCAAAGGGGACCGAACTTGTTGTAATCAGGGTTGATTCTCATAAACTTTGGAGCTAATTTGACATCTATCGATTATTAATATTCCCAATCGGCACTTATTGGAAGAATGTGTTTCGATGATACTTCGGACTATTGGTACCCCCTCTTTGTAATCGTCATACTATGTCCATCTATGTTGATTGACTCCGGTTAGATCACCAATTATTTTGTTGCTCATACTGGCCGAGATCAAGTTTGGGGACCAAACTTCTTAAGGTGGGGAGGATGTAATACCCCGACCCGATTTAGTTATTTGAATTTAAAAATAGCACGGATAATTACAATTATCGCATAATTTAATTAATTTTATTTTATGTTATTGATTTTATTTTATTTCGGAACATATGCTCATTAAAACGTTAAATTTTAAGACGTTTTGAGATATCGGCCTACTAACGAATACTCGTATGAGAAATCCGAGCACGCCATGACGATCCTCGTAATTTTCTAAGTCACCCGGTCTATTTTCATATTTTTTCGAAAAATCGGTATCGGAACAGTTTCTCAGAATCGTGCAGTATTTTGCGCTCGCGCACGCGACCGAGCCCTTGACCGATATAAATCCATCATGGTCAAATCAAATCCCCTTTTTCTTAAATTAAGGGGTGTGTTCCCTAATTTAATAATTAACCTAGCCTAATCTATATGTATTTATTAATTTATTTTATTTTACTCCAATTAATGCATATATATGTTTTGTATCATAGAAGGAAAGGTGGGAATTGGATTGGGGACCTCTCTCTCTCTCACGGCAGAATTTTTCCTCCTCTCTCACTCTCTAACTCTCACTCCTCCTTCACTTCTTCTTCTTCTCCACCTTCTTTTCCTCTTTATTTCTTTTATCACCACATTCTACCATTATACAACCACCACATCCACGTCACCACGTGTACTAAAACACGCCAGGGTTCCGTCTAGATCGCCGTATTCGCAGCCGAGTCACTGTTTTCGGCCACCAATTTTCAGCAAGGAAAGAGGTATAAATGCATACTTTTTCTTATATTCGAGGCTTTAGATCTTGATGTTTTATATGGTTTAATTTAGATTTCGTTATTAGAACTCGTAGTTGGACACTTAGTCTTCGAAATAGATGGATTGGATCGACTCTCGGACCATTGGAACCCATAGAAATCGCATTACGAAAGCCACACGTAAACTGCCTTTTTTCGGATTTCCCAGATTCTTCGCTGATTTTTGGTTAACTTCGGAGACTTAGATCTTGATGTTTCGTTGCTCAAATTATATTTTTCAAAAGACGAAAGTTTGACATAAACACTTTGTCTTAAACATAGACGGAATGGATTTACTCTATGACATCTTGAACGTGTTAAAATCATGCTACGAAAATGACTCGCGCCCTGTTGAACACTGATTTTTCCAGATTTTTTGTCAACTTCGGGCCGTTGGATCTTGATGTTCGGACGGTCAAAATTAGTTTCTTAAAACACAAAAGTTGTAGAAAAACATTAAATCTTGAACCTAGATAGATTGGATCGTCCTCGAGACCTACGTAGTTCACAGAAAACAATCCCAAAGTCAGCCCGAAGAGCAGCCCATTTCTGGAAGTTTTCTCTCTCTAGAAATCCCACTCACGCACCCACTTAAATCGCCACACCTGTTAGCCGAATCACAAAATTGACCTTACCATGATGGAATTGGGGTTAAATAATGTACGGGACAAGTCTCGGTCTTGGGTTTCGGAGACCGGAGAATGTAATTACCAAAAACACCACTCTTACTTACTTTTTGGCCTACCGACACTAAAATCACCACACGAACGGACCGACTATGAAATTAGGCTTTGAATATGAATAAGGACTGAAAATAATGTAGGTCCGACCACGGTTATAGTTTTGGACGGCCGATGGTAAAATTATGAAAATACCCTTTTACGGTCTAAGTAACCGGCGATCAAACCGATCGAACGTGAGTCATCCGAACCTTAGAATATATAAACGAGACTAAGGATTAAGTAATAAAATTGACACGAATCCCGAGAAAGCTCTCGGGGCCACTTGTTAATTGGTAAATTGACCACTTTGCCTTAGAACCCGAATTACGCTTTGTACCCTTACGATTGAGGAGTCCGAACGATTATACGATTCAAGTCACTAAGTTAGTATATTCTTTTAAGAGTTGTTGACAATAAGTACTTTTTACTTATCATGATAGATCCAAAAATTGGAGATCGTTGGACCGAGTTAATATAAAGGAATTACGGACTAATTTCAGTGAGTCTTTTGTATGACTTGCTTACTTTCATTTTATATTAGAAATGAATAAATTCTTATTTTGATACATGTACATCTATGCTACTAAATTGACAGTAGACTAAGCATGGCATATTAAGACTTTAGAAAGAATCATGACATCATGAAAACATGAAAATATTATGGCATGAGATCAATACGGCGCCCCGGCCGCTAGGGGGCAGATGAAGATTCTAGCGACGAGGTGAAGTAATAAGGGTGGGGATTATTAGCCAGGTAATCCAACGGGTGATATCACGCCGGCTTATATTTGGGGTCGCTCCCTAATTTACTGGTGGGCCGTAGATCATACAATGTTATCATGCATGGTTACAGCGTAAGCCTAAAAGCTGAATTCATACGTCACATAACATGATTACTTGATAAGTGTGCATGGTTACAGCGCAAGCCTAAAAGCTGGATTCGTGTATCATATAAAGTTGGCATTTAATTATAATGAATTTCAAGAATAAAGGTTATCTTAATACAAAAAATTAGTAGACTTTTCATATCTAGACTCATACTAGTCTAGTGCTAATGAAGTTGTTGATGCAACATGTTTTAATTAACGATGCTGACTATGCTTGAATTCTGCAAGTTGTATTGGAATTGAAGTGTCATTTTTAATCTCTAAACTTAGCATGTTTTAATGTAATTCGATCTTGATTGTAATGTATTTGGTTGACCGGTCGGGAATTTGGACCGTAGTCATGGTTTGTAAGCCCATAAGGGTTATATTGTTGCACTTTATTTTATGCACTGAACTCTGGAGTTAATTTTATTTTTCGCACTCTGATATCAGTTATGTTGATAGAAAATTCCTAAACTGGTATATTTTTAAAGGGCCTTACGAGTTTCACTCGTGGCCGGTCACGTGCCTTAACCTTTACGGGATGGGTCGTGACACCATCCCATTGTGAAAATCAATAATTCTTTTCTCCTTTCTCTACACAATACAAAACAAACACTGAAATTCTTTTCTCCTTTCTCTTTATTGTTGGCCTCTATGGTAGAATCAGTCGGGGGACTTGAGAGGCAGTGGTTTACCCTGTGGTGGATGTCAGCAGTTCGAGTCAGCTTATATCCAACTCGTAAACTTAGCCGATACAAAGCTTACATATATAGTTAAGATCTTGTTAGAATATTCGAATTATATTGTATAAATATTCTGGCTACTTTTGGTTATTTTTTCCAACGCCAACGCCAAAATAGGAGGTAATACATGGGAGTTAGTACTTAATTTTATTCAATAAGATAAGTTAATTTGAAAATTATTCAACCAACTCGTTTTCAAAATAGATAATTGGTGCAGAATATCAACTACATTAGGTATCAAAACGACTAATGCGATAATAAGGCCCTGCACATGAGAATGACAAGGTTAATAAAGTTGGAAAAGTTATGTAAATAACAAAAAAGTTATTAATTCATTAAGCTTTACTTAATAAATATATTGATCTTTTTATGTAATTGTTTGATTCTGCTTTGACTTAATATCTTTGTATGTCTTATACACGGAAGAAAATATCATTTTCGTCTATTATTCTTATTTGCACACTTAGGAATAAAATTAACAAGGGGTAAAATGTAAAATTATTTTGAATTTAAAGAAAAATTGAATATAAAAATACAATTTTGAAGGACACAAAATACTAATGTCTAATATAAATTACATACTATACATGGAAAAAATAAGATTGGTCAACAATTTGGGGCTGCAGTAGCCCCTGCATTTTTTGTAGAAAAGCCTGCTTGCATTACGCATAGCAGGATGTGTTGCACACCAAAATGATATCATTTTGACCCACAAAATATTGTTCGAAAATAGTTTAATTAGTGCTCAATTGTTTAGTCAGTATTTTGTGTGTCAAAACAACGTTATTTTAGCGCACAACACACAATGCTATGTGCAATACACAACAAAGACCCCCAAGTCCCATTTTCGCCTGCCATTGCCTATTATGCAAATTATTGTTGCAGTTTATTTTGGAATTATCAATAAAGAATGGCCTTTAATGGCATTATTCAAACCATATTTGTATGTCTTTAATGCATTCCACGTCAGTGTTCGAATCTCACCTTTTGCTTGTCTGTTATGAAGGTCCATGAAGCATGATTAATAATTTATAGGTCCTCAATAACCAACTCAATGAAATATGTCCATATATCTTTGATTTTATCTCCACAACACAATATACAAATGGATAAAACTAGTTGTTTGCATCTATCCCAGTGCCACTAACAATTGTCCCACATATGGCCCTTTCAAATGACAAGCATCCATGTGGAGCAACCTCCTACAACCAAATTTCATTCCTTCTTTTAGTGCACTCAAGCATATGATAATTCTCTCAAACATTGGTTGTCCATTCTCAGTTGGAGGGTGTATGATCTTCATGATCATTGTTGTGTTAGGGTTTGTCCTTTTGACCCCTACATAATAACCCACAACCTACTATATTGTTCAACGTATGTGTCCTCAACAATCTTAAGTGCTTTCTTCGTGTCTCTATGCTTGGCTTCTATGTATATCGACCATAAAATCCTTCTTAGCTATCTCTTGTACATGTTTTAGAGGCATATGAGGGTTTGACCTTAAGTTGTCTACATATTTTCTAGCAAGCCAATTGGAGTTTGCATGCCTCACATGGAAGGACTTTTCGCATGTGTGTTTATTCCTAAGGGATTTAACTTAAAATGATTCAACCCTTTGGGTAAGTGACTCAAAGATATACCATTTGCACAATGGATTGACACAAATTGTTTCCACTAGTCTCATTTTTAAAAAATTTAAGTGTCCAACGACTATAAATTCCACCTTTCCCATGCTAGTTTTTGCTATGAACTCTAGGGTACCTGCATTCAACTTCATTATTAAAGTTGGAATGGACACTATGTAATTCATCACATAAATAGATTATTACATCTTCACCATCCTCTAGCCCTTAAAGGAAGTCAAACCCATAATTCCCTTTACTTTCCACACTTTCTCCCCACTTAACTCCCTCATCAACATTGGCCTCAAGCATCAAATCATCATCAGATTACTTATACTCACTATCTTTATAAAATGAAACATCATAATCACTTTTTGAACCACTACTATGGTGATCTTCCACCTCTGCATCATCAATGTCTATATGATTGTCCCTACATCATCATAGTCAACATATTTTACCTCTACATCATCATAGTATATATTTTCTACCTCTACTTTCATGAAATGAAATAAATTTCTTTGACTTTTTAAGAAATCAATGGGATTAACATGATCTCTATATATATTCACTATCCTACTTGGGAGAAGCTGTGCAATATCTACATTATTACATCTTTGTCACTTAATAACATTCTCAATTCAATTTTTATTATTTTTTCAGTCATCACATTATAATAGTTCACCATATCTCTATAACCAAGCTTCACAACATTATCAGCAACATCTAAAAGTGAAAACTTATCAGAGTAGCAGTGATTAGTATACATAGAAGTCCCGCCCTCATACTTTATGTGGGATGTATTTACAACTTGCCTCCACCAAAAAAATGCACACTAAAGTAATCATTGTCACCTACAAATGCAAAAACACAAAACGAGACCACAATGTCAACCATAACGGAAAAAAAGAAGCATTGAAGCATTACAGACAAAAGCAATAAAAAATTCACATTGTGGTAGTCCACCCAGAGTTTAAAAATCTGGCCTCCAAAAGTGGAAACCATATAATACTACTCACATAGTTTGGCATTCATCCTAGAGTCGACATATCACCATGCATACCTATATTGAATCACATTGGAATCCAATAGATTGCTTATTCATTTGAAGAAGAGAGTCCATTATCACATTTATCCCTTGGAATTAGTCACGTAATAGGCACACGTCTCCTCTTCGTTAGAGAATATAGACGGAACCAAATACATAGATAACATTTAAACGAATCCAAAAGTTTGGAGGAGGACATTGTCAAAATTGAAATCATAAGAACCAAAGTGAAATTGGCACTAAAGTGGAAGAGATATTGTTATTTTCTCTTAATTTTAATACCAACATACCATTTTTTAATTTACTTTTATTATACAAGTATAACTTTTATTAAATAAATCTAATGTTTATCAAAGTTATACCTTTTAAAATCTTTCCAAATTGAGATCAATATTGATCGCGTTTAATAAAAGAGTAAAATTCCAAAGAATTTGAGAAAAATTCAGAAGAAAAGTTTTGGAGATGAAAATCAAGAATGAGAATTAGAGAGTGGTGTGTGAATAATTGCATTATCTTAAATTGCTTTTTGAATAAAATACGCTTGAGTCTCCAAAATGAAGAATATGCGAAAGATGGATTCGAGATGGGCTAAAAATGCTCATAATTAAGAATCAGATTCACCACTATATCTTTGGACTAGTAATTGAACATGGGATTCGAAGTAGTTAAGCCACAAAAATAGCATCAAACTTAGCTTTAGTAAGATGTTCTTCAAACATAATTAGCATATCAATCTCTATCGTTATCATTAGATAGGAACTTTTCATATTTTCTCATTGATGAGTCCAATTTAGACTCAGAATCGACCAACAGTTAACCAACTTGGACCTTGGCCGGCCAACCAATTGACTGGACAGGTTCATCCTAGATCAGTTAGACACCGACCAAGACCACCTAAGGTAGGAGGGCATATATATACATGATAGGGATAGCGTCGTGCACCAACCCTCCTAGGACATTACCGCTGTTCATGAGTATCCCAAGGATCACGCCCCGATCAAGGGTGATCTCAACAAAAAGGAACCTGAGCACTGATCGCGGCGAACAGGTCGCCTTGGACCGTGCTTATTGCAAAGGCACAAAATTCTTCTCCGGTCACAGAGCGAATTACGCATTTTCTAGCCCAATCTACTTGCATACATTTTTTTCATTCTCCGACATTAATTTTAACTTCATCGTCAAAGGATCAACAACTGGACCAATACTCTCCGATCACCAAACTTATGTGCAGAAGCCCAAAGTGCAAGGAACCAATCGTGGGAGCCACCATTCATTTCCCGACAACATCACTCATAAAAGTTGTTGGTGCATTTTCTCCTAGTAAGTGCTAAAGTTCGAATCTGGTTTGTATTGTCTTTGTCATGATAAAGAAATTCTCCTTTCTCCTGGTAGAAAAAGTATTTGGGTTTGGCCTACTTCTTTTTTCAAATTATTATTTATTTATTTATTATTTATTGTTAATTTTGTATTAAATTTCTATGCATTTTTGTTTCATCTCAATGATAAATTTGAGCAAAATAAAAAAATTTGTACCAAAATTTTAAAAAGTTCATAAAATACAAAAATAGTCTAAACAAAATCAATTTATTTTTGAGTTATTTTTGCCTTTAGTATAAACCTTTTTACAACTTTCCGTCGTAGTCTAATTTCACTTGTCGAGATGAATGAATAATCTACAAAAACAAGACACAAAACCAATCAATCGAATAAATTTGAACAGAACAAAAAATAATTTAGGGCAAATGGTGAGTAAGTTTTTGAATTTTGCAAAAGTTCATGGAATCGTCGATTCACTCTCAGGAGTGGAATCAATATTTGACGTTTAGGCGTCGAGATTTTTTTCTTGAAAAAAGAAGGGGGTGAATATAATTTGGAAAGCCGAAGTATAATTGTTTTTGTAATTTTCAAATTTTATACATAAGTTTTAGATTTTTTTAAAATTTTTGGGGAACCTAAACCCTCAATCTCCTTGAAGTTCCACTCTTGTCCACACTCCATTTTTCTACTTTTTCATCATATTTTTTAATGAAAGTTCGCCTCCAAACCACCTATCATTTCTTCTTCTGTTTGAGAGGAGGAGATCTGGTACTTCAAATATGAAGAATGAAAACATTTATGGAGGTATATATCCTTCATTCTTTTTTTCCACATTTTTTAAATCTTATTTTCTTCATCAAATGGATATTTGTACTTTATTTTCCATAGAACTAGTACGTTTAAAAAGATATTCACAATATCTTGGAAATAAAAATAACAATTTCGGAAAGAAATGTTGAATATTTCAAGTTTAGAGTGAGCTCGAGTCAGAATGGGAGTCTGCTGTGTATTGCGTACAGCATAGTGTACTGCACTCAAAACAACGTCGTTTTGTGCCAAATTGTTTGGTCAATGTCCAATTATTCGATCAGTGTTTTATGTGTCAAAACGACATCGTATTAGTGCACAACACGCCCTGTTGGGCACAATGCACAGCAAGGCTCTCAAGTCTGACTCTTTAGATATACAACAAGAGTATTGTATTGGATTGGAGATGCTGTAATGGCCCATGTAAACCACTGACCCAGTAACTTGTGGAGCCCAACCATGTGACCCAAAATACTTAAGACCAAGTTGTTAGTATTAGTTTACATGGTTCCTTATACACCCAGGATCACCCATGTGAACTTTCGATATGAGACGGGACATCACAATCTCCCCAAATTTTTAAGACCTTGCACCCTCGCAAGGGGTTTACACTAGAGTCACCACGGCTTAACTTCGGGTCTGTTCCCTAGTGACCAAACAAAGTCCTGGCCCCACACTCGATCGTGTACACAGGTCACTTTGATACTATTTGCAATGCTCCATGTAAACCACTGACCTAACAATTTGTTGGAGCCCAACCACGTGCCCAAAATGCTTAAGCCCAAGTTGTCAGTAGTATTTTACATGGTTTCTTATATACCGAGAATCACCCATGTAGACTTTCGATATGGGACGGGACATCACAGATGCTCTTAATAAGAAAATCTAGATCGGTTAGACGTTGACGAGGACAACCTAATGTAGGAGGGCATATATATACAGGATAGTGATAATGTAATGCACCTGCCCTCCTTTGCTACTCAGGTAATCTCGAGGACATCACCACTGTTCATGAGTATCCCAAGGATCATGCCCGGATCAGAAGTGATCTCAACAAAAAGGAACTGGGCACTGATCGCTGCGAACAGATCGCCTTGGATCGTGCTTATTGCAAAGGCACAAAATTCTCCTTCGGTCACAGAGCGAATTACGCATTTTCTAGCCCAATCTACTCACAAAAAGAAATGTTCAATATTTCAAGTTTAGAGTGAGTCTGAGTCGGAATGGGAGTTTACTGTGTATTGCGCACAGTATATTGTGTTGGGCGCTAAAACAACGTCGTTTTGTGCCGTCCAACTATTCGATCAGCGTTTTGTATGTTAAAATGACATGGTGTTAGTGCACAATACGCCCTGCTGGGCACAATGCACAATAGGGCTCTCAAGTGCGAGTCTTTAGCTATACAAAAAGAGTATTGGATTGGATTGGAGATGCTCTTAACAAGAAAATCTGGAAAGAATCGTTCCCACTTGTGCAAATCTAAGAACAGAGGACTTTTCACAAACACTTTTTCTGGGCAGCGAAGATACTCTGAAGAATTTGAAGATCAAAACTCCATCAGCTTGTAGAATCAAATCTGAAACAAGAACTAATGCTCGAAGCAAAAGGAAAACGTATTGGGATACACCTTATTCGTCGGACCCACTAACTGCTCTTTGAAACCAAGCCAACTTGGTATGAGTTTGCTTTGAATCTTTCGATAAATAAATGGCGAAATGCAAAAACAAACTACCGGGAATTAAATAGGATTGAATGTACGGGTGAAAATAAAAACTGGAAAATCGGATAAGACTGGAGAATCAGACCAGACATTTGATTTATGAATTGCAAAATTTGTTCCTGTCCGCTTTTGATTTGGAGTTTTTGAAAAACTAATTTTCCGATCCGGTTTTCGATTTTGGGGTGTAAAAATCCGATCTAAACCGAACCGGACTGGTTGGAGGTATTAATGTTATATTTTTATATTTTTTTGATAGATCTTTATAAGTGCTAATGGTTGCCTAATAGGGCACTGAACAATATATACAAAATGTCAAACAAATACAAATATTAATACACATTTTACGAATATCAATGTATATTCACGAATATTAATACACAGTTTATGAACATAAGTAAACTTTTTATATATTATCCATTGCTTACTGGATGGTGATTAGCATTTTCTGTTTTTGATATATAGACCACATTACCATGTACTGAAACCAATTTTTTTTTTTTTTTTTCACTTGACAGGTTATGACATGATAACGGTTTACAAATTGGTTCGGTCCAATTGACAAGATAACCAATTGAGTCTTTTTTTTTTTTTTTTGCAATTGTGGTGATTTTCCAATTCATAGATTTTATTTAATACTACACATCTGTTTTTTTTGTTTTTTTAATAGTTTTTTTAATTTTTTTCTTCTTTTTTGGGTTGCCCTGAAAATGTTGCAAAAAAAAAAAGTCAAAAAACACAAATCTAACAGAAACTAGAACGTAATCGGCTGAAATCGATTGGAAGCGGACTGGTGCAATCGGTTCGGTTTTGTTTTAAAATTTTTGAAACCAAAAACCAATTTGGTCCCATAAGTTCTACCGAACCGAACCGAATGTGGATTCTTTTTTGCCACATTTTGTTGATTTAAATTATTTTTGTTAAAAAATAAAACACGTGAAAAATCAATTTGATAAAAAATCGTTTGGTTGGTTTTCATAACACATTCATATCAGAAATGAACCGACTAAAACTACAAATAGATAAACGTATTTTTTTAATAAAATAAACATGTTTTAAAATCATATTAAATGATATTCTCAAAGAATTTAAAATAATAAGTAGACACCGTCACCTTGACTTATTTTTAGGGATGGTAATTTTGTCAGATCCGGTTTGATCCATCCAGTTCGGGTTGGGTTATGGGTGATTTATTTGAGGATCGGGTTGGATATGGAGGTAAAAGTTAGAAAAAAATAGAGAACGGGTCAGAAGCGGATCTTAGTACATCCGTCCCGTTCCCCGATTCGTTTTAAAGTAATTATTAAATAGATATTATTTGAACTTTTTAATCCTTTTACATATAAGTATTTACAATTTTACTTTTTAACCTATTTATTGTTCTCTTCTTTTTTTCTTAAATAATAGTTTAGATTTTTTTTAATGTAAAAATAAATCTTCAAAATATACATGTTATGTATTAGTCTTCAATTTCTTCAATAAATCTTCAGTCATTCTCTTCTTTTATTTTGTGGTATTTGATAGAATTTAGACTCTATATTATGTTATGTATTAGTCTTGTAATTGTAAACTTGTGATTATTTTTATATCAGATAAAATCAATTTTTTTATTAAAAACAAGGGGCGGGGCGGGGCGGGGCGGGGCAGGGCGGGGCGGGGATGGAGGCAGATTTTGAATTCGGAGATAGAGGAGGGGATAGTCAAATCCGCCACAATCCACTCTATTGTCATCCCTACTTATTTTCGCTAGTTGTTAATTTTTTTTAACTTGTTTTAGTCTGTATGTGACTTTTCAATTTTCTCTGCTTGGATTTAGATAAATCGAAAAAATAAGGCACTTCAACCGATCAAAATGACTGAGGATTTATATATACATTCTAATGGCAAAAGTCTCAACTGCTCTAGTATAGGCCAAGGGCAAATTTACAAGAGTAATAAAAATTAAAAAAATTGATTCAAATTAAAAAAATCATAATTTTAAAAGATAAAAAAACTAAAAAAATTGTATGTTCTTAATTTTTTGTACAGTTAATAAATTTTATTAAGATTTTAATTATGATATTTTACTTTCTAATAATTTTTCCTGACAAACTCGCGTTTTCGGACTCTAATGATAAAAATTATTACCAGAGTTGTGTGTTGTAGATTTGGAGTAAATTATTTGTTTCCTACTTTTTTTTTTTTTGTTTTTTTAACCTTTTTGAGTTGACCACAAGAATTTAAAAATAAAATATCATGATTAAAAATTTATATTTTTTTATTAAACGTACGCAAAATTAAGAACACAATTTTTTTTATCATTTAAAATTATGGGTTTTTAATTTGATTCAATTTGTTTATTTTTTATTACTCTTATAAATTTGAAATTGAAAATTCAAATTTATTGACTTAAAAAATACACAAAATAAAATAAAATCCATGTTGTTTTAGATTTTACCTTTAGTTTTTTTTAATATATATTTCGTTATTACTTGAGAATTCAACAACGCAACTAAATATAGATTACTTTAAAAATAAACTCAATACCTATTTCTATTAAAAAACCAAACGGCGTCTTATCTTATGCCAACTAACCAGGGGAGAGAAATAATCTATTATTTTATAAAATAAGAGTGGTCTCTGTATTTTTTAAAACATCAAAGGAAGTTTCTGTATTTGTAAAATCTTCATGGGAGATTGTTGAGCACACTTTATTGCATAATTACTTGATTCAACATATTCATTATTGCTTGCCTATATATTTTATCTAACGAATTCATTGATATTGCACTTAAGGTTTAATTTGTCCCGTTTTAAGTTATTCAAGTTAAAAAGTGAATTCAAGTGCTCAGTGTGAAGCCCCGGGATCCGAAAGAAATAGGCAGTCCAAGGGTGAAGTGTTAAAAGTTTCGAATGGAAAAATAGAGACCAAAAGAATAAGTTAGAATTTTAAAGCAAAAATGAGAAAAAAATTCAGAAGCAAAACCTAAACAGTCAAGATATTTGGGTGGGTGGCCGATCAAGCTTGAAATGTTAAAAAAAAAAATTAATTTAAAAAAAATGATCTGACTAGTCAGGATGGGATTGGTGACCGGTCCAGTGAGTGCAATTTACCCATTAATAAAGGTGCTATGGGTGTAAAGGTAATTGGAATTAATTTCTGAAAAGTGCAGTGCACCATCACTAGTTTAAGAATTTCTCTTTTGGATGCAAAGGGTTTAACTTTAACTAAGAGATGAGAGAGAGAGAGAGAGAGAGAGAGAGAGAGAGAGAGAGTAATGCAAAGGGTTTAACTTTAATTAACTTTATATTCTATTGATTAATCATATATGGGGATATAATACCAAAAAGTTAAAGGTGCAGCATTTACTTTGTGAGTGTGTATATAAAATGGTTGTGTACATAACATAAAGTTAAACTCGAGTCCAACTTGCTAGTAACACTATATTTTTTATCTTGTGTTTTATTCCATGTTGAGGTGACATTCATTCTCTCATACTCCTCTCACGCACATACACACACTCTCACTCATACCCAATTGTTTTCATCCACTTCAACATGGAATAAAACACGAGGTAAAAAAATATAGTGTCACTAGCATTGGTCACTTGAGCTATTTTATAACGACCTCAAAATTTTAACTAATAAATTTTCATTCTTCTACGATTTATTAGATTATATGTTATTTTCATGCATATTAATATATGTGTGTGTGTGTTTGTGTGTGTGTACACGCATACAGATACACGTCATATATACTGTATATGTATTTGAATACTTTAGTACGTTACCTCCTTCATCATCATTACTTTACAATTTTTCCCTCACGCTTCTCCCTCACTAGGCCATCAACCATCACCTGATTCACCTCCATCACTTCCTTTTTTTTTTTCATGCCATTGTTGCAATCTCTTCTGCCATGCTTGTGCATCAACTTCTACACTTCACCATTCTCCAACACCTCCCTATTTTTTCTTACATGGACCTCCACTCCTTCACTTCCTCGCCTCGACTTCAGTGCAACTAGACAAGTTAAAGACAAGTGAGTTCATTAGGAGCAATGGTCAAAGACACATCGCACCAAAATCCTACCATCAAAACACTCAAAGGCCGCCAAAACATAATAAGGACATGGCACCACATTGGAATTAGTATTAGAAAATTTTTGGCAGAAGGTGTTATGAATATGACTATATGGGTCATATCAAGTCAAATTGTCCCCACTCAACCAAACAAGGTGCCAAAGCTAGCCACTATCACATTATCAAATACAAGACACCAGTAACGTGAGAGGATCTGGAAAAAAATTAATCAACCATAGAAGACAAGTTATTCACTTTGCAAGATAAGGACGGAAATACCCCTATGTGATCCAAGGTACCCTTGTACTTTTCACTTTCAGAGTACTGGCTATATACCGACACATTCCACACGTTCATACCTACTATGTGTGACCTTTCATTGAGATTATAGACCATACACTTTGAATGGTTTGTAGATTAGCTTCGATAGCAAGAGGTCACGTACCAAAAGTGTTAGTCATAGAACCCACGAGCTAGAGGCAACATGTTTACGTTAGACCTAAGATCTTCAAGTGACCAAACTAGATGACTTTCAAATTAATATAGATAGAATGATTGTATGCCACTGACCTGTGATCGACTACTATCAAAAGTGGGACGACTCAATTCTTGAGAAAGAGACAATACCATATTAACGGGGATAGACAATACCTATAGTTAGCTTCTCATGAGCTGCTTTTGCTTGGCTAGTTGGAAATCCCAAGTATACCACGTCTCAATATTCCTTATCACTGCACGTTTATCTCCTTATTCTCCCAATGACTTAAGTGTACCAATCTAACTTGAACTCAATTGTTGAAAGTGTCACAAACAACAAATTCTTGTACTTTTCTATTCTCGAAACTGTATCCTCGAAAATCATCATTTCAAATTTTCTCAAAATAATAAGGTTCTTCCTTGAAATCACGCAATCCAACTTCCTGCGACAAAATTATATCTTTAACAACCATCCTATATCATGAAGCCTACAACCTTTGTAGAATAACTATACTTAGATACTTGATTTAAAACACATTTAGCTGACGTAGTTTCAAGACAATTATCTAGTTTGGTATCTAGCACTTGAACCAACATTCTCTTTAAAACCATGGTCACAGATGAATTCATGTTAACCATGAGGAGTTTTCGTTGAAATCTTGTGCAATGTCTTTCATTTATTGCTCAAAGAGACTCGAGTCATCACACTCAATGTGATATAACTCCTATATGAAAATTCACTATTTTTGACTCTATGTAAACTCAATTGTAGCCACTTAAGTTCTCGTGTTCTAATCAAAAGTTGAAATTCACTATTGAAGGAAGATATATTCATTTCGCAGTTCTTATTTAAAGCTCAGACCTTATCATTGTGAGAAGCCCTTCGTAGACCCATGATTATTCTTGACTCTTTCGTTGGTTACAAGTATCGTTAGGATGTAGGACTCCTTCGGGTTTTGTAGGAATATTCAAACGTCCATCCAACAAAGTTACGTGGACTACCTCAATTTTAGCAATATATTTGACTATCAAAGTACACCTAGAGCCACGCCCATACAAGGACGAGACCTTAGACTTCGGATGCCAAAGAAGCATCACATTCAAAGGAAAGACAACTATCATCAGCTGTTTGATCACTCTAGGACAAATCGAACAAGCCACCGACCGATCCGTCCTACTATCCCGACTCATCAAAAGGTACACGTATTTCATGTACCTATGATAAGTTACGTTTTTTGTTTCCTAAATTTCACACTTTCCACCTACTCCATTCTCCCATCTCTTAACAACACAATTTATCATCTCGTTTGTCTTTTTTCTTCTTTTGTCTTTCTTTTTCTTTTTTGACCAGTATGGGCCAATCTTGGACCTCATATTAATGGAGTCCTTGTTTGAGAAATCATCGAGTAATTCTAGATCAACAAGAAACCTGACTAATGAACAACGACAAGCAATTTTTGATACGCTATTGATACAAAGTTAATGTGGAAAACCAAAAGGAGGTTTTATCAGTGAGATTGCTTCATTATTATCTGTTAGCCCAAAAATAATCGATCGAATTTGGCATCAAGGATGGCTTGTGTTACAAATGGATCAGTGGTTGCTTCAAAGTTGCCAACGAGAGTTGGTCGCAAGCGAGTTCAAATCGAGCTTCAAAAAGTTGTTGAAATACCACTTCGTTGTCAAATTAATATCCACTCACTATTAGAAGCCCTGAATGTTCCAAAAACAACACTTCCTAGGCGAATCAAGCAAGGCATAATCAGACCCTATTCAAATGCAGTGAAGCCACATTTATCAAAAGAAAGTAAGAAATCAAGGCTTCATTTTTGTTTATCAATGCTTGACCCAAGTAGTTTAGAAAGTAAACCAATTTTCAAAGATATATACAACTACGTGCATATTGACGAAAGTGGTTTAATTTGTTTAGAGAATCAGAAAGATATTTTATCTATTGCCGGAAGAAGAGGAACTACATTGCACTTGCAAAAGCAAATGATTTATCACTGGCTGAGAGAGAGAGATAGATAGAGAGAAATTGATAGTAAATGAGGATACCCATTTTCACCAAAACCCATTGCTTTTAATTAATGTGCATGGAACTCCCATAGAGCTCCATGAAGCCCTAATGGTGATAAAATTAGTGATATCGTAAAGAAGACGATGTTTCTACCTTTGGAAATTTTTCTTCTATTGGTGCAAAATGGTACTATTTTAATATTGATTAGGCTTCTACTGGTAGAAACCTCTCTTCTACTGGTACAAAATATAAATTTTAGTTCTCTTCCAGTAGAATATTTTTTTATTCAAGTACCAACTATCTACTTTTTCATTTACTTCTTTACTTCTTTTGACTTAAAACTTTAACTAACTTGCGTTTTCTCCTAGATCATTGCGAATGCCTAATTAAACTCATACCTTATTTAAACCTTGAATGTCATATCGTTTTCTAATTCATTCAAGCATTAGTTGGATTGGTACTTGAACCATTGTACCCGATGTAATTACCAACTTCGGAATAAAGACATGTTATCCTTAATTGAATTAGGACTTAAGTTTAAAACCACTGAGCATAATTAATCTCATGATTAAAGTAGGCTATTTATCTCATATGCTTGTTGAATGCCAAACAACATGATGTTTCTGGTGATGGTTGTACTATATACATGCTATTCAAAGAGTTTGATTGTATCGTGTTCATCCGCGATGGTTGTATCGCATATCGCGTTCGTAGTATTTACATGATTAATCTCATCATTAGAGTAGGCTATTTACCTCATATGCATGTTGAATGCTAGTGCCTAGTAACATGATGTTCCTGGTGATGATTGCATCGTATATGTATTATTAAAAGAGTCTGGACATAACATAAGACCTTAGGTTTACCCTGAAACATCCATGAATGCATGATAACATAAAGATAGGTAACTTAATACTTCGTGAACACTCACCCCCATAATGGATGGCAATTGAATATGGAAAAAATAGGATATCTTGAGTCGTACGATGAGTTAAACTGAGTTAATGTCTTGAACCGAACTATGTCTTGAACCATATCATGTCTTAATCCAAGTTACGTCTTAAGTCAAGACTATATTCTTGAACTGTGTCATGTCCACTTTTCATTAAATCTAGTGTGAAGTTTAGGTAGTCATGTTCGTACATGGTGAACGGAAAACATAGTAATTGAGAACATAATATTTGGAAACGTGATGAATAGGAACTAACAATTGAGAACGTAATTATCGAGAACATATGAATTGGGATCATAGTGAATGAGAATATCATGATCACGCCTGAATAACATAACTGATAATTAGCACGATCAGAGATGCATAACTTTCATGTATGATGTAACGGTTCGATTAGGTGATTCGAGCTGACCTGTTGATTGACGTTTGATGTGATATTATACCTAACATTGTTTCTATTTCTACACTTATGTATTTCTGTGCATCATCATCCATGTTAGATATAGCATCGGGTAATGAGTAAAATTATTTACAGCCTTATAGTTCATGGTGCAATTTCCTACCCCTAGTATTTCACGTTAGGTATCAAAGACAGGATTGAAAATCCGCACTTCTCAACCAACGTCAACATTGGTGACGAAGATTCAACGTAGACTTAGTTTACTTAGTTTAGCTGCTAAGTGAATCTTTTTAAATTATATTTTCAAATGTAATTTAATTTTATGTCAAGACTTTTTCCATATTGAAATCTATTTATGTACTTTACCATTTTCAAATAAAGCAATATAAGTGCAATAATTCTTCTTATTAGCATCTCTAAAAAGTAGGGCGTTATATATTTTATGAACCTTAATTAGCGAAAATTTACGTACATTCATGCTTACATATGTGTCTAACGTTGCAAATAATTTTTTTTTTAATGTTATATATAAGTTTATTCTTAAATAAGGTATAAAAAAAATCTCCATTCTAAAGCAATAAAAAGAAAATCATTATCTTTGTTGAGAATTTAACGTTGAAATATTAGTTATGTTACTTGAGTACTGAGCTGTTATCAAACTCTCACCGAGCCGAGCCGAGTCGAGTTAAGTTTCAACTTATTGAAACTCGGCTTATTTACTAGACGAAGTTCAAATTTATCTATTAACTTACCGAGGTGAGTCAAATCAAACCCTTATCAAATTACGCCAAGCTCGCGAAAGGCTGAGTTCATTTGTATCCACGTATAATACATCACCAATTTTAACAAAATATCTTTTTTTGCTATATCCAATTTTAACAAAATATCCCCCCTACTTTTTGAAAATGACTGTCAAAATCATTAAGTGAGGTTCACCAGGATCAATACTTATCCTGTTTTCAACATGCACTTGTTGAGCTGTCGCAGTCAAATCTCCATCAAGCCATTTAACCATCTAGTAATTTCATATGAATATTCCTTGTGAAAGTGCGGTTTCCTAACTACTAATGGAAGGTGACATCATAGAGGGATTTGGAGGTCAAAATATGCATTACGCGTAACAACACGTATTATGCTCTAAAATAATATTATTTTAACACATAGAAATTATCCAAACAATTGAACAACATTCGGATAATAGTTGGTACAATTTTTTTGTACGTTAAAATAATACTATTTTGATGCACAACACATTTTATTGTATACGCTGCACAACAAAATTTCTCATTCTTTTTTATAATGACATAAATGCATCCAAAAAAATATTGATTTTTACACCGTCCATGCACCATTTGTTAAAAGACAAATACTAAATGGTACTCTAGGCACATGTTAAAGGTATAATAAATAATGTTATGAATTCTAAAAAGTTATTAAATAAACATCTTAATTTATAATCCTTATTAAATGATTGATATTTTTTAACAATTTATATTTATTGTACCAATAACTACAAATATTATATTTGCTCAATGTTTTTTTTGATAAGTACAATAAATTTTATTCGTTCAAAATATATTTTTCTTGAGAAATACCGATAGAAAATTTGAGTTATAGATATTGTTGTTGTTGTTGTTATTTTAGATATTCATTCATGTTTTCATCAACTATGACCATTGGACTATAAGTGTCGTTTGAAATACTAGGTGTTTAAATTAGTATGCTCTTTTTTATTTTTTATATCAAATGAACAAAATTTATCACTTTGAATAGGAAAAATAAACAAAAGATAGTCTTTATTTATATTTTTGTGGAAGTTCTTTAAGAGTTTAACTCGATTTTTATAGTAAATTGAAGAGTTAAAAATATTATTTCTAAATTTTAAACAAGGGTGACATTGAAAAATAAAAATATTTTCTATCATCATGCATTAAGTGTGATTAATTTTACACTCAAAGTTGAGTAATTATTAATTATGATGCATGAATTGATTAAAAACTCATTAAATTCAAATTCAATCATTATTTGCTCCTTAGCAAATGTCCCGGAGACACATGTTAACAGAACCGCTGTTAAAAATATCTTTCTGGGAATATTATTATTTTAAAAAGTTCTTTAACGAATTTAAATAATTAATTATTAGGATGAACAATCAAAGTTAATTAATTTCTGCAACAATACGCTTGTAAACCCCGGAAGTCAATTCCCTATAGAACATCTTTCATGATGACTAAATAAATTACTGATTAAACTGCTTTTGCTCAGTGGACACATTGAAATGATAAGGTTCCTGCTCTAGCCATTTATAAACTGACACGTTTTGCGTAATAAGTTGGTATCATTTTTATGAATAAATTCAGACAGAAATATATTCAGAATCATTCGATACACGTAAAATTTATAAAATAATAAAAATCCTAACAGCTATTAAATAGTTTTAAACACATTTTTATTCAAACATGTGTGTGTAAATTATGATTGTAGCCTCGCTCTTTATTTAATCAGTGATGATCTTGTCACAACACAAAATTAATCACATATCTCATGCCACATGTTAAATTTTAAGAGCAATGAGGTTAGGCCCACCCACCATATCTGGTAGGGGTGAAAGTTTAAACTGGAAAACCGAACCAAACTAGTAAACTAAACCAAACCGGTAAACCAAACTAAACCGGTGGTTTGGTCCGATTTTTCAATCTAATCAGTTCGGTTCAGTCCAGTTCAAGATTTCTAAAAAATTTCGGTTCGGTTTTCGGTTTTAGTCACCTAGGAACCAAACCGAACCGGTTCCTATACTAAATCTTAAAAAATAAAAAATCTAGTTTCATACATGATTTTTTTAAGTCTCAAACTAGTTTTTTTTTACTTTGATTTTTTATGAGGTATTAATTTTACTATGATTTAGAATTTTGTATATTAATTTTAGGGGAACTTATATTTCTGTCCTTTCTATTAGTGTTTGTTATTTTTTCATCCCATCCACTTTACAACATTAAGTTTTGGTCCATTTTTTCAAATAATACCTAATCTGGCCTTTGGTTTGGTTAACCATGGTTACACACAATCCAGAGCCAAGTTAGGAAACCACATCTCACCAAAAAAAACCGGAAACGACGTCTCGCCAAAACCAACCGGGACAGCGCCTCTGGCTCCAGAATAGGAAACGACGCCTCCGATTTGGGAACTTCTCCAGAGATCTACATCTTCAGATTCTATCAATTCATCCCCAACGCAGACGAAATACGCAGGACTCCGACGACATAGGACCGCCGGATTTGACTGCTGCCGGACCAAAATAACGGCGGTCGAATGTCAACTTCATGCAGCAAAAGAATTTGGAGTTCTGTCAAAATTTAACATTATGGTATGTTCCAGTTGTTAGGATATGGCTAGTAGTAATGGTATATTTGATGTAGGGTGTAAAATTGAAATTGCTATTATATTTGAGTGTGATGGTAAATTTGAAAGTTATGGTATGTTTCTGTAGTTATGGTAATCTGGTTTGTTATGATACAGTCAGATTGCGATGGTATATTTGCTGTAATGCTTAAATCTCAGTGGTAAATTTGACAGTTATGGTCTTTTCCATTGTGATGGTATATTTCTACTGTGATAAATCTGAGTTTTACATTTTATAATGATTGTATATTTGCTGTGGGGGTAGCTCTGACAATGCTGGGTTATATTTGAGGGTGTATATTTTGACGTAAGGCTTAGAAGTCAGTGGTATATTTGATGTAGGGTGTAAAATTGAAATTGTTATTATATTTGAGTGTGATGGTAAATTTGAAAGTTATGGTATGTTTCTGTAGTTATGGTAATCTAGTTTGTTATGATACAGTCAGATTGCGATGGTATATTTGCTGTAAGGCTTAAATCTCGGTGGTAATTTTGACAGTTGTAGTATATTGTGTTGTGATGGTACATTTCAAATTGTTAGCGAATAATACGTCGTATACCTTCACAAGTAGCTGTTTGGTAAGTTGTCCGAACGTAGCAATCATTTCTAACAATCAGAACTCATTTGTTGTGCTTGTATTCTAATTATCAATGGCAATGCAGGACTAATAATATCTAAATCGCCGGATGAACGACTGCAATTATTAGGACAATGGATACCCAAGAATCGGTCCTCCAGATTTTTACTTTTTCCAATATATAGAGGTCATCACTGGACATTGCTTGTCCTCGACAAAGACGAAGGCGACTAGAAGTTTTACAATTCATTATGTGGAGAATCGTACGTCATAGATTAGTTCGATTTGACTGCTATTTTGATGCTACTGTGCTTTGTAATTTGAACAGTTTTATATGATCCCAGTTAGAAGGGGTTTGACAATATAGTAGACATATAATCTCAATACTAAACATCAAGTTCAGAATTTTTGAATGGTAGTTGTGGAGATGGTAAATTTACATATTAGTTATGGTAAATTTGTTTTTATGTTCAGCATTGGGGATTTGGTTCCTCTGTTGGCCATGGCATTCGTATAGTTTTGGGCATTGAATAATTGTTCCTGACACCGTTTAGATGTTATGGCAAAATGCCATACATATCAACATAAAACATACTATTATATTTGAATGTGAAAATTTGGAATAGTTATGGTATGTTTCTGTAGTTATGGTTATCTGGGTTGTTATGATACAGTGAGATTGATATGGTACATTTGCTGAAAGACTTAAATTTGAGTGGTAAATTTGATAGTTATGGTCTTTTTCGTTGTGATAGTACATTTCAGCTGTGGTAAATCTGAGTTTTAGGTATTGATAATATTACGGTCAAATCCAAAATGGAAATCATTGCCATATTACTTGAATGACTTCTATTCGTAGTATTCCAGAATGAAAATCACAGCCTATTATTAAAGATATTTCCGTGTACATCTATACTAAGATTACTAAAGATAATCAAATATAATCGTAATCCCATAAATTAAGCCTTAAAAGGTACTAGAGATTTAACCTAAACAATTCAAATGTTAACTAAACACAGGGTAAGATGGTAAACTCCTTCTCAAAAGTAATGGCAAAATCGTCTAACCATACAATTATAGGATGAAAACATAATGTGAAAAAGTGGATGGGATGAAATGCTAAGTCGAGAGGGTAGAAAGGACCCTGATTTAATTTACCCTTAATTTTATTGGGCTTTAATTTTTTTAGAAGTTTTTTTTACTTGGACTTAAGCCTAATCAAATTAAAATCTATTTTAAAATAAAAACTAATCCGGACTTCATCCATTTAACACGGCCCTCTTCGTTTTTTAGAAGTTTTTTTAATTTTGGATCTAAGACTAACCAAACCGAAACTGAAGAAACCAAACCGAACCAAACCAAAATAGTTCACTTTGGATTCAGTTTACAAAAACTCAAACCGAAATTATCGGTTTGGGCCGAGTTTTGGGGGCAAACCGGACCGGTTTCACCCCTAATATCTGGTCTTCCCACCAAAAAGGACACAAAGAGATTTGAAGAAAATAATTTATTTTATCAAAAGATATTAATAATATTAAATCCATATTTGAATTCTAATTCTGTTATTTTTGTAACTTTTTTTTTATTGTGAACCCACTTATCAGATTAAAATAATTTCATTTGTTGTTGTAAAAATGAGTTTCGTACCATTTTGTATTGTAACATAGACTAGCATATTATTTATGTATATGAAACTATCAATGGAACCCACTTATCAGATTAAAATAATTTCACTTGTTGTTGTAAAAATGTGTTTCGTACCATTTTATATTGTAATATAGACTAGCGTATTATTTGTGTCTATGAAACTATCAACGGAATTAAATTAAGGGTGTGTTTGGGAGCTTATTTTTTAGCTTTTTATTTTTGACGTTTTAGATCATGGCCAGAATAAATTTTGAATTTAGGAGAATGTTTAGAAAAAATATATAGAATGCATTTTGTTGTGGTCATAGGATTAAAATTCAACCATTGCCAAAACAAATACCATGTTGCTTTGAGAATTGTAGATTTCAAGTTCAACCATAACGTAAAAATACTTAATAACAGAGGTAAACACATATATACTAAAATATAATGAAATAAATGGTGCTCCACATAAGTCATTTTGTACAAAAGGATAAACGAATATATGACTCTATCTTCAAAAACTATTGACTTGTCTTCGTCATTCTTCATTACTCTTTGTAAACTACACGAGACTTAAGGTATGTTCGGTTAAGTGTTTCTGAAAAATTTTTGAAAAAAAAAAAACTCTGAAATATTATTTGGTATTAACTGTTTTAGAAAAAATCAGGGAGTTAAATTTTTTCGGCGTTTTCGAGGTGTCTGTTTCTCTCTCTTTTACTATAGAGAGATGAAATTTTTTGAGAAAAATAAAAATATTTAAGAAATTTATTCCAGAAACTTATTTGGGAAAAAATCTCCCAAACAAGCAACTAAACACACTCTAAATAATTATTTTCAGTAACAATGAGATCAAACTCACATTGCAAGGCCCAAATTAACTTTATAAGTGATAAAGTAATTTTTTCTTAATAATTTAAAAATTTTAGCGATTTTTTGATTATGTGTGACAAATTTAAAAATTAATAAGTGTGATCAATAATTAAATTTTTGAATATCAGCAAAATTAATTTTTTTTAATTTACATTTATGTTTTTTGCATGAGTGTGATATTAAACTTAAAAATATCATGAAATTAAATGGTCCATTTTCTTGTATCTGATTTCTTGCTAAAACGCTTATCAAAGCATCCACCTCATCCCCAATTACCAAAAAATTTCTCATTTAGAAATCAACAATATGCCCTCGACAACTACAAATTACAGAAACAATATTGCAGACCTAGCTATTTCAAATTCAGAGAATGAAAAGTGGAGGTTGCAGAGGAATTAAGAGAGGAAAAAATGACTCTCTCTCCTCCAAAACATTTATATACCCAAAAAAAGAAAATTAGGGGACGTGCGGGAAACGAAACTGGCATGAGTTTGGGTCACTCGATGTATGCCACGTAAAAAGATCCTAAGAAAGGATAATTAATGCGCCTACAACGGCGCATGCGAAACGAAACGACGATTTGACAGTCAATCAATCAAAAATCACCATGTGTTATCGTGTTGCAGCTTTATTAATTCAGCCACTTGTGTTAACCAACCGCCAGATACTTAGTTGATAGGCTATTGTAGTAGGTCGAATTTGTCGGACCGACCTAACAAAGAGATGGTGGGCTGAAAGGCGGGGCTAGGCCCGATATGAATTAGGCTGAGTTAGTAGCATGGGTCTTCGGCACACTGTATTACCGAATAGACTAAGAAGGGGTCGTCGTCATGCCGAACAATCAACCCGCCATTCGGTCACACGACTAGAACGTCATAGATTTGAAAAGGAACCGAATAGGAAGGTGCAATTTTGGGGGGATGTTCGTGTTTAAGAAACCCTTATACTGCAGGGTAATAGCCATAATTCACTATTGTACAATTACTATTGTATTTTTGTCCATCACGTTCTAAATTAAGCATCATAGTCTTTTTTTACTAGTAATGGCAGAGTGACACTAATTAATGAATCCCTGCATAGGCTATAAAAACAACTCAAATTTTAAATAAGAACAGAATTAGATTTGTTCCCTTGGGATGTTTTGCTTTCATTCTTCTTTTGTTTATTGTTCATGTACGAGTGTACACTCGAAAAACCTGTTTCTCCTTCCCCCGTCAGGAGACGAATTTAGTGGTTTGTCCACATCTCCATTAATAATTGTGAAGCTAAAATACGATTCTCGATCTGTACCCTACAGCCTCGTTTGATTCAAGAATTAAAACATACAAGATTAACAGTCCTGGATTATTTATCCTGGTAATAATTTAGTCTTGAATCCTACACAATTTCATGTTTGATTCACGTAGAAGTAATATCAGGATATCTCATACTTAGGCTAATCCCATGTTTGGTTCTCTCACTAAATTTTAGAATTAATTTTAGATGTCTCTCTCAATCATTGTTGTCATTGCATGATTGTAAAGCCTCTGTACAATTTAAAATCCACTGTTATTACTTTCATATATAAACCAACACTCAACTATTTGGCCGGACTTATCTGAATTAACTATTTTTTTACTCAAAAAATTGTATTTATTATTTTTACGTTATTTTTTATGATTTATTAGTTTATCTCGACGAAAAGAATCTACAAAGTATGAAATTATATCCAAAAGTTAAAAAAAAAGTTCACTAAAAACGAAAATAAGTCGACACAGATGCTATTTTGGACTTTTTTTGGTTGTTTCTGAATTATTTTTAGTTTTTAGACATAATTTTATACTTTTCTGAAATCTCTTGTCAAGACAAACCAACGATTATCAAAAAATTGACACAAAACAAAAAATTGTAATCTTTTTTAAATAAAGACAAAAAATAATTAGGTAATAATTTAATAATTACCACATACCAAATGAAAACCTAGCAGATATTACGAAATTGCCTATGTATGAACACATTCACAAAAATCATGCTTTTAAGTCAATTTATGAAACATTTTATATTAGAGATTCAATATAGGACAGATTATATTGAATCAATCATTTTTTTTTATAACCGAACTATCGGTCGGCTTGGAGGAGTCCTCACTATATTACCGACTAGTCCTCGGGATCTTGGGTGGAGACGATCGGACAAATTATCTAGTGGCCTCAAGTATTAAGTTACCGAGTTTCGGCCGCTGAATGTCTGGGTTTACAGCTCATCCGCTCTACTACTCGAACAACCTATTTGGGTTAATCACTTCAACGGAAAAATAGGGTAAAATGATGTAACACGAAAAAAAATAAAAGGCCATTATTATGTCTTAAAAAAACGAGTTCATTTTTGTTACCCATTATTTCGTTTTTTTTCTCCTCCTGTTTTGTTTGTTAGGAAAAAGCAAACATGTTTCTATTTTTTCAACAGGAGTCGCAAGTCAAAGTGGGGTTCCAAAAAGGACACCGGGATTAATCAATGGTAATTTCGTAATTAATTAATTAGTTTTTTAATTCGGATTAATAGTCTCATTTTTTTCTTAGGATGATATAATACCTCCGTATAGGGTTTAAAATAGTTTAGTATTATTAATCCCAAATAACAAAAGGAAAACCAAACAAAAAAAAATGGAATTAAAGGCCATTAATCTAACTCCACGCGTCTAATTCTCAAATCAAACAGGGTCTATATGTTTCCATCTCTAAGCCTTCCACCCACTCGGTGGGATAGTGCTTTCAACAGTCGATCCCAATCCATAAGAATAATGCTACGGACACAGACGTTACGGACACAGATATTACGGACGCAGATCCGGACACAGATGTGTCTGGACCGTCGGCTGCACGTGGGGCCCTTGATAATTTAAGAGTATAGACTTAACAAAAGACCTTAGGTTTACCCTGAAACATCCATGAATGCACGATAACATAAAAATAGGTAACTTAGTACTTCTTGAACACTCACCCCCATAATGGATGCCAATTGAATATGGAAAAAATAGGATATCTTGAGTCATACGATGAGTTAAGCTGAGCTAATGTCTTGAACCAAACTACGTCTTGAGTCGTATCGTGTCTTGAGCCAAGTTACGTCTTAAGTCGGGACTATATTCTTGAACTGTTTCATGTCGACTTTTCATTAAGTCTAGTGTGAAGTTTAGGTAGTCATGTTCGAACACGGTGAACAAAAAACATAGTAATTGAGAACATAATATTTGGAAACGTGATGAACAGGAACTAACAATTGAGAACATAATTATTGAGAACACATGAATTGGGATCATAGTGAATGAGAATATCATGATCACACCTGAATAACATAATTGATAATTAGCACGATCTGAGATGCATAACTTTCATGTACGATGTAACGGTTCGATTAGCTGATTCGAGCTGACCTATTGATTGACGTTTCAGGTGATATTATACCTAACATTGTTTCCATTTCCACACTTATGTATTTCTGTGCATCATCATCCATGTTAGATATAGCATCGGGGAATGAGTAAAATTATTTACAGCCTCATAGTTCATGGTGCAATTTCCTACCCCTAGCATTTCACGTTAGGTATCGAAGACAGAATTGAAAATCCGCACTTCTCAACCAACGTCAACATTGGCGACGAAGATTCAACATAGACTTAGTTTATTTAGTTTAGCTGCTAAGTGAATCTTTTTAAATTATATTTTCAAATGTAATTTAATTTTATGTCGAGACTTTTTTCATATTGAAATTCTATTTATGTACTTTACCATTTTCAAATAAAGCAATATAAGTGCAATAATTCTTCTTATTAGCATCTGTAAGGGGGTTGATTTAAGAAATCAGGACGGAAAGTTAGAGTTCACTATCCAGCCGAAACGACGTTCTTCTCAGTATGTGGACCTGTGATCTGCAAAAGAATATCCGTCAAAGAGCCCTCTGCCGCTGTGGCAGGAAGACACTCCGATGGTTAAGTCAGGCGAAATCTCACAGGGAAATGGTAAGGCAAGCTAATATTCTCTATCAGCAAGCCAAAACAGTATATTCAGGCGTACCTTTTTTGTTCATCTGGAGCTGTATTTATAGACTTTACCTTCTGCCCTAATTCTCTTAGGGCTTTTTTGGGCCTCAATCCTCTTGGGGCCCTCTGGTGCCCTAATTCTCTTAGAACCTTCTTTCTGACCGAAGTGTCTTCTGATTGGCTATGGATTTCACGTCCATGCCTCTCCTGACAGAATCTCGTCTTATCCCGTCTTATCCGGGATTCCATGTCTTTGTCAGGAAAAGCGGTTACCTGTCGCTTCTCTCGGGCTGCCCGTAATCCTGACTGACTTTCTCAGTTCGGCAGGTCATCGATCCGCCTTTCTCAGGTCAGCATCCCTCAATACTTGGTTCTGTTATCCTGATTCGGCTATGGTCGGCACTCCTCGTGTCGGCCATTATCTCACGTGATCGGCACGTGCTTCTGGATGTGTTATTCGGTCTCGGCCGAACTCCCAATTTACTCGGGGGGTCTAAATGTATTTTCTCAATTACATTTTACCCTCGTCAATTGCCCCCTAGCTTCGGCTGCTTTGAACCGTCTTGGCGAAGTAGTCGAGGCTATACAGTGTACCCATGGTGCCCTTTCTTATTCCTGATCGGGCGGTTTCTGAACTGCCATTCTTGAATTTGCAACGTCGCATTGAAGTCTAGCAGGACGTGCAGCAGGCTTTAATGGCTTTGGGGCCACGCGCCTCCTGCGCGTGCCCCACAGATGGAGCGCCCTCATTGGGGAGGCGTAGGGTTTGATCCGTTTGGCTTCCCTCCCTATATATACTCGCCCATTCTTCAGTTCTGATTTTTCTTCTGCAACCTTCCATTGTCGTCATACCAGAGAAAGAAATCAACTGCCTTTGTAAGTTTTTTCAACCAGAGCCTTAGGTTTTCCCTTTTCTTCTTGATCTTTCGTCCCCTATTCTCTTCTGTAATGGGGATCTTTAGGCAGTTGGTAGACACGCCGGAAAAGATGGCGGAATTCCGGCGACGATACAACATCCCGTCTGATGTTGCCGTCGAAATCAACGATCCCCACACTCCTCGTGATGGGAATGACCCCGACACCCTTCACGTTCCTTTGATGGCGGTTGTCGAGGGTGGAGTTCGGTTCCCACTCAATCGCCTTCTCCGTGAAGTGCTTTGCTGGTACCCGGCTTCACCCAATGCAAATCTCCATCAACACGTATAGGATTATTCATTCCATAGTAGAACTGAATAGGCTGAACCATACCGACATAGGACTTCGGGAAATCCGATTTTGTTATGACATGGTTAGGAAAGGCTCTGATGCCTATTACCTGAAGAACAGACCCAACATTGAGCGGATCGTCACCTACCTGACGGACTCCAACCGCGGTAATGATGATGACTTTCTCATCGTCGCTGGTAACTGGGAGATCGGCTGAGATGAGCCTGAACGCCCCAAGTTCCACATCCCGATCCGGTTTGGAGTCATCCGTTAGTATCCCGACCTTGTCTTTCATTTCTTTGTCTTTTTCTTTTTAATGTCGAACATATCTTGATGCTGACTGCCTTTTTCCGCTCTTTTTTGCAGCTTCTAACGCCAACAAGGACCGAAACAAACGGTCGATAAATCTTGACAACGTTACAAAGGTCGCCCGATACACAGGGTCCTTTGGCCGAAGCTGGGCCCGATCCCCCGAAGTGCTCCTGAGATACGTCGGAAGCTACAGGGGGTACATCAAAAAATCCATTCCCGACGCCGACTTCGTTGGTGCCGATCTTCCAGGGTACCTTCCCGAGGTAGTGCCGACTTCCGAAGCTGAGCGCCGATACCCAGTGACGGTAGCTTCCATCGGAGATCACCCGATCTCATTCAGCTCGTCCGGATCCGAGCACAGTTCTGCCCGGTCGCCTTGCAGCTGGAACTCAGAGGACGATTTGGAAATCGATCAGAGTCTGGACCCAATGGCCCGAAACCCCAGCGTCCCAAATCTCCGCGAGCTGATGCGGCTAAAGAAACAGAAACAGTCTGACGCCTGCCCGAGCTTGCCGAGGAGGGAGCCGACCTCTGCATCTGAAGAGGCTTCGGTTGAGGATAACGCTCCCCTCATCCCGAGGCGGAGGCCAAGGGACCCCGCTCAGGAGGACCCCGCTGCGACGGCCTCGCCGAAGAAGAGCAGGATGGCCGATCAGGCCAAGACTGTTGAGAGGGCTGCCCCATGGTGCCCCTCATTGCTGGTGAATGGGATTGATCCCATCACCGTCGCCGACTCGGCGGCCGACCTTGACGTCACGCAAACCCTGACGGGTGCGCTGATGCTTCCGAAGGACGTCGAGCCCTACCAAGGCACCGACCTTCCGACCTTGCTGCGATCCGTGATGGCTCACGAAGTCTTCGTAAGTATTCTGTCTTGGTCATTTTCTGTTATTTTACTTGCAATTTTATTTCTGATTTCATATTTCCCGATTTTGTTGCAGGCTGCGCAGAAATCCCTGATGTGCCTGAGCCGTTGCCAGGACTTGGAGACTCGATACAGCACTATCGAGTTGGAGCTAAAGGCGTCCAACGCCAGGTTCCTGAAAATCCAAGAGGACATGGCCTCGTACAAGAAGAAGGCTCGGGACGCCGAGCAGATGGCTAAGACTGCTCAGTCCCAGCTCGGGACTGAAAAAGCGAAGTCATCCAGGCTGGAGGATCAGCTGGCCGATCTCAACTCTCAACGTGAGGCTGAGCTGAAGCGCGTCCAGGATAACTCCTACGCCAAGGGCATGTTGGACGCTGCTGCCGACTTCCTGGAGAACCAAATGCCTGAGATCCAGACCGAGCTCGTCGGGCTGTGTTGGAAGGCCGCTTTGGAAGCTGCCCAGGTGCCGAAGGATTCTTCCCTCTTCTCCATGGTTCCGACTGTTGCCGAACTGGAGAACAGGGAACCTGAAGCCGGAGAAGGAGGCCGGGCTGCTGCTGCTGCTAAGGAAGGAGAGGCGGGCTGGGCTGCTGCTGCTGCTAAGGAAGGAGAGGCGGGCCAGACTGCCGATGCTGGGGTCCCCGAAGCCAAGCCTCAGTCAGCCGATGAGGATGTAGTTATAGTTTAGGCTGCCGATGTTGCGCCTTAGGATTTTGTTCTTTCATTTAATTCTGTAACTCATATGTAACCCAATCTTCAAGAATCAATGAAACATATTTGAGTTTGCTTTGCAACCTTCTTGTAGCAAAATACTGAATCTGACAAGGAATTGTTTCCCTTTGAATAATGTGTTGCAACTAATGGATTGTCTTCAAACCTTCTGTATATCAGACTTTTCTCAAGTACTGATTTAAACTCAAACTTTTCTCAAGTAATGAATCATCTTAGACTTTTCTCAAGTATTGAGCCGAACAAACTTTTCTCAAGTCTGTTCGGCTGTTTACCCTGTACTTAGGCTTAAACACATATTTTTCTCAAATATGTTCGGGTGTTCTAACCTTTCTCAAGTGTTGAACATTCTCAGACCTTCCTCAAATCTGTTAGGCTGTTTTAACCTCTGCTCAGGCTTAAACACATATTTTTCTCAAATATGTTTGGGTGTTCTAACCTTTGTCAAGTGTTGAACATTCTCAGACCTTTCTCAAATCTGTTAGGCTGTTTTAACCTCTGCTTAGGCTTAAACACATATTTTTCTCAAATATGTTCAGGTGTTCTGACTTTTCTCAAGTGTTGAACATTCTCAGACTTTTCTCAAATCTGTTAGGCTGTTTTAACCTCTGCTTAGGCTTAAACACATATTTTTCTCAAGTATGTTCGGGTGTTCTGACTTTTCTCAAGTGTTGAACATTCTCAGACTTTTCTCAAGTGTTGAGCCGAACAAGTGTTGAGCCGAACAAACTTTTCTCAAGTGTGGAGCCGAACAAACTTTTCTCAAGTCCGTTCTCGATTTCCTCTTGCCCCCAAGCTTCGGCTGCTTTGAACCGACCTGGCGGAGTAGCCGAGGCTATAAAGCGTATTCATGATGAACTTTGTATCGATCCAGAGGACTCTCATCCGTATCTGGTCCATTTGAGGCATGCTCTGTCCTTCCATAAATGCGAAGTGACCGTTTGTTTGCCCTTCTGGTGAGAGACGCGCCTTTTTTGCGCGTGTTTTGTCGTGTCGTTTCAATATCTCAGACGCGCTTCGTTGATTGGTCCAGGAGTAATGGATCCGACGGTTGGGGTTTTATAACGTGCAACGTATCAGATTCACCCGTCCAAAACCCTATAAAACCAACCTTCATCTCTTTCATTTTTCTTTTCTTGCTACTGTTCTTCTTCCATCTTCTGTAAGTCGTCCATTGTAGAACTCGTCTTTTTGTCTTTCTTGTTCGTTTTTCTTCCCCGCCTATTCTCTGAATATGAGAATCTTCCGTAAGCACTTCGCCTCTCCGGCGAGCATAGCAGAGTTCCGTAGACATTATAGCATCCCAGACGACGTAGTGATAGAAATAAATAGGCCTGAGACTCATCCTGAGATTCGGGATGAGGACTCCATCCATATCCCTCTAATGGCCGTCACTGAGGGTGGGGTTAGGTTCCCTCTCCACCCTTTACTGCGTAGGGTTCTGTCCTGGTATCGGCTGAACCCTATGCAGATTTCCATAAATACATACCGTATTGTTATGGGCATAGTTCGTTTGAACGAACTATGCAACACGAACTTAGATCTCTGGGACATAAATTATAATTACGACATGGTGTACAATAAGGACGATAGGTGGTATCTCAAATCCCGTAGAGGCCGAGAGAAGATAGTCACTCATCTTGTTGATTCGAATAGAGGAAACGATGACGACTTCCTGATCGTCTCGGGAAATTGGGAGTTTTCTCCTGATGAGCCCGAGGGCAAGAGGATACGAGTCCCCCGTACTTTCGGGCAACCCCGTTAGTTCCTTTTCCCTCTGTTTGTGAATTTTGCAGTTTTGCCGACCTGAAGCTTCTAACTGTGTCTGTCTTGTTATGTGCAGCTCTCAACGCAAACCGTGGTCGGAATTTGCAGGCTACACACCCAGAAGATCTGAAGAAAGTTTTGCAGTACAAGGGCGTTGCAGGACAAGCCGAAGCGAGGTCCGCCGAAGTATTGCTGCGATATAACCCGTCCTACAAGGGTTATATCAAAGAAAAAAGATACGTGGCCGAGGCGGTAACGGAGACTTCTCTAGTGGCTGTTCCCGAAGCTATACCTCTGTCGTATCTCAGGGAACCCGACCGAGTAACAGTTGCTGCCGTGGCCGAATCCTCCAGCTCCTCATCTTCATCCTCTTCCGAACAGACTCAATCCCCACCTCGGATCACTTGGAACGCCGAGGACGAGGAGGAGATAGACGCCGAGATCATGTCTTCAAACCCGAAGGTGCCGAACCTGAAGGAGATGATGAGACAAAGGGCTAAGGATGCTGCCGATGCCAAGAAGAAGCCGACTCCAGTCGAGGTGAAGAAGCCTTCTGGGGTCGTCCTGGCTAAGAGGAAGCCAGAAGAGGGTGGGAACCTGCCGAGTCCCACCTCTGTCGACGCCGAGGCCGCCCACACCGTCTCTAAAAAATGGAGGCTGGTTAAGGCGCATGAAGTTGGTCCCTCCAAGTCGAAGGGCAAAGCAAAGGTCTCCAGGAAGGCCGAGATCTGGGCTCCTCAACTGTTGATAGACGGAGTGACCCCCATCACGGCCGCCGACACGGTCAAAGACCTGGGAACTGCCACGGCTCTTGCCGAGGCCATGATGCTGCCGAGGGACATCGAGCCCTACGCCGACTCCGAGGATCACGTGGTGCTTCGGACAGCGATCGCCCACAATATGTTTGTAAGTTTCCCACTTTGGTAATATCCTTTGCATATTTGACTGTGTTTGTTCTAACTTTCTTATTGATGCTGTAGGCGATCTAGAAGGCCATGCTCTGCATTGGGCAGAGCCAAGATTAGTCGGCAAAACTGAATAGAGCCGAGGCCGAGGTGAGAGAATTTAAGCTGAAGTTCTCCACCGCTCAGGATGAGGCCGATGGCTACAAAAAGAAGGCTTATGAGATAGCCAGGAAGGCTGAGTCCTTCGACCATCTCCTGTCCGAGGAGAAGAAAAGGATAGCTGAGCTGACGGCGGAGCTGGCTGCACTGAAGGTCAAGCATGCCGAGGAGATGGCCTAGGAGAAAAATAAGGCCCGTAAGCTCGGCATGGATGAAGCTGCCGAGGACTTCCTCAATAATCAGCTTCCCGAGATGCAGGAGGAGTTCTTGGCCGTTGGCTGGAAGGCTGCATTGAAGGCCCGCAATATTTCTGCCGACTCGCCCCTGTTCAAGGAGATTCCCCACTCTTCTGATCTTGCCGAGGAAGAGGAGCCTGTCCCCGAGGCCGAGCTAACTGTCGAAGACTACGAAGAAGCTGGCATCGGGGCGGGCCCTGTTGCTTAGGGGGGCCGAGTCCAGGAAGATAGTGTTGCAAAAGAGGGCCAAATCCTGGAGGACCCTGCTGACATCGTCTGAAGGATGTCTTTATGCGTTCTTCTTTTTGTTGTTTTGTCGTTTTTTCCTTGTAGCCACAACAAGTCTTTTGTGTTCATTTCTGCTCTTTTTGTAATTCACATATAAATGAATACAAGTTGAATCTTTTGTCGGCAACTCTTGTCTCGATGTATGTGTGAACATTTCTCTTTAAAACATTAAACTTTTCTCAAGTATGTTTGGTAATTCAAACTCTTCTCAAGTGTTGAATTTTCTCAAGTATTGAGCCGAACAAACTTTTCTCAAGTCTGTTCGGCTGTTTAACCTGTACTTAGCCCCAAACACATTTTTCTCAAACATGTTCGGATATTCTAACTTTTCTCAAGTGTGGGGCCGAACAAACTTTTCTCAAGTCTGTTCAGCTGAACGTATACCTTTCTCAAGTATCTTCAAGAGTTCAAACTTTTCTCAAGTGTTGAACATTATGACCTAGTGGTGACATGACTAACAAACTTTCTGAATATCTAGTTTGAACATTGAAACTGGAACTTTCATTCACTGAGAAATAAACATAAGTACTGAAATAAAGAAATTACTGATAAAACTTCTTAAGGTTGGAGACATTCCAAGTCCTTGGTATTTTTTTATCATCCAGATCTTGCAGTTTGTAGGCGCCCTTCCCGAGTCGGCCTATAACTCTGTATGGACCTTCCCAGTTGGCCCCGAGCTTGCCATCAGTTGGATCTTTCGTGTTTCCCATGACCTTGCGCAGAACTAGGTCGCCGAGACTGAATTCCCTCTGATGGACATTCTTGTCATAGGTTCTACACAGAGTGGATTGATAGGCAGCGAGTCTGATCATGGCTCGTTCTCGTTTCTCTTCGGCGAAATCGAGCTCTATTGCCAATGCTTGATCATTGCCACCTTGCTCCATCACTTCGGTTCGGAGGGTCGGGATGCCGACTTCAAGAGGAATGACAGCCTCTGTGCCATAAGCAAGTGAATATGGGGTTACACCCGTAGATCGGCAAGGAGTGGTCCGGTATGCCCATAAGACGAGTGGCAATTCCTCCACCCACTTACCCTTGGCTTTCTCCAGCCGTTTTTTCATTCCTCCCAATATTGTCTTGTTTGAAACTTCTGCCTGCCCATTGCATTGGGGATACGCCACTGAGGCGTAGTAGTTTCTGATCTTGTATTGTGAGCAGAAAGCCTTGAACTTGTCCTGGAACTAGGTCCCGTTGTCCGAGACGATGGCGTATGGGATGCCGAATCTGGTGATAATGTTCTGCCATACGAATCGCTCGACATTCTTCTCGGTGATCTTAGCCAGTGGTTCGGCTTCTATCCACTTGGTGAAATAATCTGTGGCAACCAACAGATACTTCCTCTCCCCAGTTGCTTTGGAAAGCGGACCGACGATATCCATTCCCCATTGGGCAAAGGGCCATGGACTGGTGAGTGGTGACAGATCGGCAGCAGGTTGATGTGTGATCGGGCCGAACTTCTGGCACTTTTCGCAGATCTGGACGTACTTCTTTACATCCTCTTGCATATATGGCCACCAATATCCCTGAGATATGGCTCGATGGGCTATGGACTTGCCCCCAGCGTGACTCCCACATATCCCCTCATGAATTTCGTACAAGAATTTCTCAACTAGAGTAGGGTGTACGCATTTCAAATAGGGACCAGTGTAGGACTTACGATAGAGTTCTTGCTTTGGTGATAGCCAGAAACGTGTTGCCTTGATCCGTAGCTTGTGGGCTTCTTTTTTGTCTTCGGGGACAGTTCCCCCAGTGAGGTAGGAGATAATGGGATCCATCCAGCTCGGGCTGAGATCGATCTCCAAAGCCTTCTCAGTAATTGGGATGTCGATGCTCGGATACTCAATGGAATCCACGTATATGGTTCTGAACTTGTCTCTCGGTATTGCCGAAGCCAAACATGCCAAGGCATCAGCGTGGTCTTTCTGTCTTGAACTGACATGTGTCATCATTGTTCTCTTGAATTTTGATAACTCTGCTCTGGCCCTCTCTGCATAGGCGGTCATCCTCTCGTCTCGGGTGGCATACTCTCCACTGAGCTGGTTGAGGACCAATTGTGAATCGCAGAAGACCTCCACATGTTCTGCCCCCATATTGCATGCGCATTTGAGTCCGAGTATCAGCGCCTCGTATTCAGCGACATTGTTGGAGGCGCTGAAATTCAATCGGAAGGATTGCTCAAAATAGCACGCATCTGGCTCTTCTATCACGATGCCGACTCCAGATCCTCTTGAACAGGATGATCCGTCAACATACAACTTCCAGTACGGTGTCTGGTCGGGAACTATTTCCCCCTGTTCGGGCATATCCTCCTCTGAGATTGAAGCGACGTTCTCCACTGGTTCGTGGGAGAATTCTGCAATAAAATCTGCCAAGACCTGTCCTTTTACTGCTGTCCTCGGGAGGAATCGGATGTCGTATTCCCCGAGCTCCACAGACCAAGTTGCCACCCTTCCCGACAGTTCTGCTCTTCTCAAGACAGTACTGATGGGATGTTTGGTTGGCACTTCTATTGTATGGGCCAGGAAATAATGCTGCAATTTCCTAAAGGCCATCACCAGGGATAAGATCAATTTCTCCAATGGGAGATATCTTGTCTCCGAATCCAGGAGCGTCTTGCTCACGTAATAGATTGGTGTCTGCTCACCATCTTTGTTCTTCAACAATACCGCGCTGACCGCATGCTCGGATACGGCCAGATAAAGTGTCAATACATCTCCCTTCTCGGGAGTCATGATCAGCGGGGGGTTCACCAAGTAGTTCTTCATTTCTTGGAAAGCCTTTTCGCATTCTTCCCCCCATGTATACTTAGACTGTTTTCTCAACAGTTGAAAAAATGGCCGACATCGATCGGACGATCGGCTGATGAACCTGTTGAGGGCTGCCACCATTCCGGTTAACCTTTGAACTTCCTTCACAGTCCGGGGACTCTGTAAATTTTGCAAGGCGACAATCTGATCGGGATTAGCTTCTGTCCCCCTGCGTGTAACCAGATGCCCCAAGAACTTCCCCGAGCTGACCCCGAAAGCGCACTTCGATGCGTTGAGCTTGAGTTTGTATTTTCTCAATACCTGGAAAGTTTTGCCGAGATCATCTATGTGAGACTCGGCCTCCTCAGATTTGATGACCATATCGTCGATGTAGACTTCCATGCTCTTCCCGAGCAGCTCCTTGAACATGAGAGTCGCCAACCGCTGATATGTTGCCCCGGCATTCCTCAAGCCGAAAGGCATCACTTTGTAACAGAAGAGTCCGCGTGGAGTAATGAAGGACGTCTTCTCTTGATCCGGCTCGTGCATGGCTATCTGATGATATCCCCGATATGCATCCAGGAAACTCATGCGCCGATACCCAGCTGTGGCATCCACCAGCTGATCTATCTTAGGCAATGGAAAGCTATCTTTGGGACAAACTTTGTTGAGACTAGTGAAGTCCACGCAAACCCTCCACTTGCCATTCTTCTTCTTGACCACCACGGTGTTAGATAACCACTCGGGGTAGTGCACCTCTCTGATGGCGTCGGCCTCCAGCAGCCGATCTACTTCTTCTGTTACGGCATCCACATGTTGGACTGCCGGTCTTCTTCTTTTCTGCATCACCGGTTTGTGGGCAGGATCCACATTCAGGTGATGGCATATGATATCCGGGCTCACCCCAGGCATCTCCTGTGGTGTCCATGCGAATACATCTATATGCTCTTTGAGAAATGTGATCAGGGCCTCCTCGTCCTGCTCTGATAGCTCTGCCCCGATCAGAAAATACCGCTCTGGATTTGTCTCGTGAGCCAGTACCTGCTTGAGTTCCTCCACAACGCGATCGGCTGGATTACGCCCAATATCCTCTATCGTTGGCCGATCTGGGACTTCGATGGATTTCACATGTTCGGCCTTTGGTTTATGCTTGATGGAGGTGACATAGCAGCTTCTCGCTGTTGTCTGATTACCCCGAACACATTCAATCCCCTTCTTCGCCGGGAACTTTAGCATTTGATGGTAGGTAGAAGGAATTGCCCCCAACCTGTGGAGCCAAGTTCTCCCCACGATGGCATTGTAGGCAGATGGTACATCCACCACCAGGAAATCCACATCCAGGGTTACTTTCCCTGCTCGAACAGGGATAGTAATGGATCCCAAGGGCCAGACTGCTTCGGCACTGAAACCAATGAGTGATATGTCAGCCTTCTTCAAATTTGCCTTGTCTAGCTTGAGCTTCTTGAAGGCATCATAGTATAGGATTTCTGTTGAGCTGCCCTGGTCAACTAGGATTCTCTCCGTGTTGAAGGTGCCGAGGAGCAGTGTGATCACCAATGCATCGTTATGGGGATGTGTTACCTCTTTCAAATCCTTCTCCGAAAAGGAAATGACTGTTTTCACCTGTGTCTCGGGCTCTTTCCTCTTCTGCCCGAGGTGTTGTATATGATGTTCGTGCCCATCCTGGCGGCGTTGGAGCCGTGCTTCCTTTTCACCTTGAACTGGAGTCGCCGCATGTATGACATGCACGGTCCCAATTACCATCACCTCTTCCTCAGAGGATTCGGCTTCCATCGGCTCGGGCTGAACCGCTTGTTGCCTTTGTTCGGCCACGAAACGTCGGAGATGCCCGGCTTCAACTAATTCCTCTAGGAATTGTTTAAGCGCCTTGCACCTTTCTGTCATATGGCCATTTCTTCGGTGATAGCTGCACCAATCTTTGCTCGGGTCACGCTTCACTAACTCTCCCGACCCAGCTGGCCACTTCAAGAAGGGCTCGTTCTTCAAGGGGTAGATCATCCGGAAGATCGGGGTGTTGAAAACCGTACGTATAGCTTTATACGCCTGAGCCCCAGGTGGTTTTCGCTCCCTTGGCGCTTGTGACACTTCGGCCACCTCAACTCTGGGCCTCTTGGCCTCGGGCACCATTACCGCATTCCTGTGTGCCTTTGCTGCTGGCCGATCTTTGTCTCGGCGGATCTCGTCTTCAAATTTGGCATACTTCTCGACTCTGCTCATCAAGTCGGCAATGGTGCTTGGGGGGTCAATGGTGAGAGACTCTCTGAGCCGATCTCGGTATGACAGCCCCATCCTGAAAGATTCCACGGCGTAGGCCTCTGTACAGTCCCCGATCTCATTGTAGGTGGCCCAGTACTTGCTGGCGTACTGTCTGAGATCCTCTTCTGATCCTTTTCTCAAGGCCAGAAGCGTGTTCACGTACTTTTTCTGTGCTCGGTTAGCCACAAATCTCTTGAGGAACTGGTCTGCCAGTTGCCTCCAGCTTGTAATTGATCTCGGCGGCAGAGCCTGAAACCAATTCAAGGCTATCTCTCCCAAGCTCAGTGAAAATACCTTGCAGTAAAGGCTTTCTTGGCCCACGTAGATCATCATGGAGTTCACGAATCCTTTGATGTGAGTCATCGGATCCGTTCGTCCATTATAGATTGTAAATTTCGGAGGGACAAACTTTCTGGGTAAGTCCTCCGTCTCTATCTGAACTGACAGCGGTGATACTGCCAGCTGTTGCAGCTCCTTGTGGTTTTTGTCGTCCTCCGGGCGGTTGAGTCCCAGCTGTTGATTCAACCACGCCCTCATATCGGTGACCGGACCCACCGGTGGCAATGGCCGACATGGGAGCTTAGGCTGGACGTCTGGAGCTGACTCCGCCCGCTGATTCAGCCATTCCCTCATGTCAGGAATCGGCTGTGCCTGGGGTGGTCCGCCTAGCTTAGACGATGCCCCCATCTTCCTTTCCCCTCCTCGGGGCCTCCTGCTTGGTTCGTGTCGGCTATCCTGCCGAGATGGCCCAGTCTCAGAACGCTCGTCATGTCCAGACATTGAATGGCAAACTGGATCTTTGTGTTTGCGGAGAGTTCGATTTTCCCTCTCCATGTGTCGTATGTAACGCCTCATATCGTCTATTTCTTGATCCCTCTTTCGGATCCGATCGGCGTTATTGTATTCTTCATATCATCGAGACCCTTCGTGAGTTCGGGATTCTCTCCCTCCCTCGTTCCGGGATCGAGTTAGGGATCTGTCCCTGTTTCTTGACCGTTCCGCTTCTTGACCGTTCCGCTTCTCGCGGACGATCTGTACGTTGCTCCAGATTCAACGGTGTGGGTAGCGCAGGGGCTCCCGATGTGTTGGCAGACAACGGAACGGTAGGAGGTATCGCTTGTTCTCCAAGCTGTTCCCCTACCATCTTCGGGGGAGGAACCCTGGGAATCTCTCTCCTAGGACCCTTTGATTTGTGTGGAATTGGAGGGGGGATTTTGATCTTTCTCTGTTATCACGTTCCCTCCCCTGATCTTTTCTGGGTGTTTCAGCCATGAATCTTTAACTTTCCCACAGATGGCGCCAATTGTAAGGGGGTTGATTTAAGAAATCAGGACGGAAAGTTAGAGTTCACTATCCAGCCGAAACGACGTTCTTCTCAGTATATGGACCTGTGATCTGCAAAAGAATAACCCGTCAAAGAGCCCTCTGCCGCTGTGGCAGGAAGACACTCCGATGGTTAAGTCAGGCGAAATCTCACAGGGAAATGGTAAGGCAAGCTAATATTCTCTATTAGCAAGCCAAAACAGTATATTCAGGCGTACCTTTTTTGTTCATCTGGAGCTGTATTTATAGACTTTACCTTCTGCCCTAATTCCCTTAGGGCTTTTTTGGGCCTCAATCCTCTTGGGGCCCTCTGGTGCCCTAATTCTCTTAGAACCTTCTTTCTGACCGAAGTGTCTTCTGATTGGCTATGGATTTCACGTCCATGCCTCTCCTGACAGAATCTCGTCTTATCCCGTCTTATCCGGGATTCCATGTCTTTGTCAGGAAAAGCGGTTACCTGTCACTTCTCTCGGGCTGCCCGTAATCCTGACCGACTTTCTCAGTTCGGCAGGTCATCGATCCGCCTTTCTCAGGTCGGCATCCCTCAATACTTGGTTCTGTTATCCTGATTCGGGTATGGTCGGCACTCCTCGTGTCGGCCATTATCTCACGTGATCGGCACGTGCTTCTGGATGTGTTATTCGGTCTCGGCCGAACTCCCAATTTACTCGGGGGGTCTAAATGTATTTTTTCTCAATTACATTTTACCCTCGTCAGCATCTTTGAAAATTGGGGCGTTATATATTTTACGAACCTTAATTAGCCAAAATTTACGTACATTCATGCTTACACATGTGCCTAACGTTGCAAATAATTTTTTTTTACGTCATATATAAGTTTATTCTTAAATAAGGTATAAAAAAAAATTCTCCATTCTAAAGCAATAAAAAGAAAATCATTATCTTTGTTGAGAATTTTACATTGAAATATTATTTATGTTACTTGAGCACTGAGTTGTTATCAAACTTTCACCAAGCCGAGCCGAGTTAAGCTTTAACTTAAAGAAACTCGGCTCATTTACTAGACAAATTTCAAATTTATTTATTAACTTACAGAGGTGAGTCAAATCAAGCCCTTATCAAATTACGCTAAGCTCGCGAAAGGCTGAGTTTATTTATATCCATGTATAATACATCACCAGTTTTAACAAAATATCCCCAATACTTTTTGAAAATGACTGTCAAAATCATTGAGTGAGATTCACCAGGATCAATACTTATCCTGTTTTCAACATGCACTTGTTGAGCTGTCATAGTCAAATCTCCATTTCATCTGAATATTCCGTGTGAAAGTGCGGTTTCCTAACTACTAATGGAAGGTGACATCATAGAGGGATTTGGAGGTCATATAATATGAATTGCGAGTAACAAAATATACTCTGCGCTAAAATAATATTATTTTAATATAAAAAAATTATTCAAACAATTAAACAGTATTCGGATAATATTTGGCACAATTTTTTTTACGTTAAAATAATACTATTTTGATGCACAACACGTTTTATTATATACGTTGCATAACAAAATTTTTCATTCTATTATATAATGCAATAAATGCATCAAAAAAATATCGATTTTTATACCGTCCATGCACCATTTGTTAAAAGACAAATACTAAATAGTGCTCCAGGCACATGTTGAGGGTATAATAAATAATGTTATGAATTCTAAAAAGTTATTAAATCAACATCTTAATTTATAATTCTTATTAAATGATTGATATTTTTTAACAATTTATATTTATTGTACCAATAACTACAAACATTATCTTTGCTCAATGTTTTTTCTTGATAAGTACAAAAAATTTTATTCGCTCAAAATATATTTTTCTTGAGAAATACCAATAGAAAATTTGAATTATAGATATTGTTGTTGTTGTTGTTATTTTAGATATTCATTCATATTTTCAACTATGACCATTGGACTACACGTGTCGTTTGAATTACTAGGTGTTTAAATTAGTATGCTTTTTCTTTTTTTATCAAATGAATGAAATTTATCACTTTGAAGAGAAAATAAATAAACAATAGTCTTTATTTATATTTTCGTGGAAGTTCTTTAAGAGTTTAACTCGATTTTTATAGTAAATTGAAGGGTTAAAAATATTATTTTTAAATTTTAAACAAAGGTAACATTGAAAGTAAAAAATATTTTCTATCATCATGCATTAAGTGTGATTAATTTTACACTCAAAGTTGAGTAATTATTAATTATGATGCAATTGATAAAAACTCATTAAATTCAAATTCAATCATTATTTGCTCCTTAACAAATGTCTCAGAGGCACATGTTAACAGAACCGTCGTTAAAAATATCTTTCTGGAAATATTATTATTTTAAAAAGTTCTTTAACGAATTTAAATAATTAATTATTAGGATGAACAATCAAAGTTAATTAATTTCTACAACAATACGCTTGTAAACTCCAGATAAGTCAACTCCCCATAGAACATCTTTCATGATGACTAAATAAATTACTGATTAAACTGCTTTTGCCCAGTGGACACATTGAAAGGATAAGGTTCCCGCTCTAGCCATTTATAAACTGACACGTTTTGCGTATAAGTTGGTACCATTTTTATGAATAAATTCAGACACAAATATATTCAGAATCATTTTAAACACTTAAAATTTATAAAATAATAAAAATCCTAACGGCTATTAAATAGTTTTAAACACATTTTTATTCAAACATGTGTGTGTAAATTATGGTTGTAGCTCTCGCTCTTTATTTAATTAGTGATGGTCTTGTCACAACACAAAATTAATCATATATCTCATGCCACATTGTAAATTTTAAGAGCAACGAGGTTGGGCCCGCCCACCATATCTGGTCTTCCCACCAAAAAGGACACAAAGAGATTTGAAGGAAATAATTTATTTCATCAAAAGATATTAACGGTATATTATCTTCACGCGCACTTAAACTAGCGTATCACACGTGTCTACGACACTACTATCAATATTAAATCAATATTTGAATTCTAATTCTGTTATTATTCAAATTATTAGCATCTATACTATATATTATTGCAGGGCGACTTTTCGTGAGAGTCGCCCTAAACATGTCAAGTGGCAAAAGATTATTAGTTTGTCATCAAAATATTAAAGTGATATATGTTACCTTAAAACAACCAAAATAAGGCATGAATCGTTTTGAAATTCAAATTCAAAAAACTTACCATATTTCACATGTGATATTTTTATTCTCATAAATATTTTAAATATATCTATATCTACAAAAACAGAAATACACACACACATATAGTATAATATTTTAAAAAGTTACACAGAGATTGTTTTTAAAATTAAAATATAAACAAATAAATATATATATATTCTTACATATAAATAAATTTTGGCTCATAATTTCTTTAAAAAATATAAATATATGATGATGTCAGTTACATTATCCCTAATTTTGATGTTAAAAGTAAAGTATCACTTCTTTTTAACTTGCATTTAATTTTTTATAAATATATTTTATAATAAGAAGATTTTAAAAATCATACAAATTAAGGTCAAGATAAATATATATAATCACAAAGTGTCATTTTGCTAAGAAAAATAGTTACAAATCTTTGGGAATTATTACAAGGATTAAAAGAAAGGCAAACATTCGGCATCACAATGATAAAGAACGAATTTCAGCTATGTTGGAATTCGTGATTGTGAACCGACGGTTCTGTCACCGTAGAGATGTATCTGAATCAGATTGAATGAATTGAGAAATTTTTTGATTAATTTCCTAGGCAGGTTGATATTTTTTTACCTGCTGCAAAATCTCTCATCCTTTAAATCGATAAGTTAGTTAATCTTCTGGACAATTTTAATTTTATCTGTTACGTAGGTTGACTGTTAAAAATAAAATAAAATAGTAAGATGATATTAAAAACAAAACCATCTTCAGACTTTTTTTGTATTTTTAAAATTTAAAGTAAAAGATATAAAGTAGTCACCTAATGTTGAGAATAAGAGCAAGAAAATTGATGGGTTATACTATCTGTTTGAATTTTGTTAGATGAGTCATATTTATTGTGGTGTAGGAAGATTTATCCTTATAATATTTTTACAACGGATCAAGTTGGATGATATATGAATTATTGAATTTTATTCGCATTAATACTCATCTATTGAAAATTTAAATTGCATAAAAATTCTTAATTACGCTCTAAATTAATAATTTTTAAAATAGAGAAATTTCTTAATTGAATTTTTTTAATCATATTTAGATTACTTATTGGAACTTTTATGTGTTTATTAGTTAGGTTTTAAAAAATAGGGCTTTGATTATTTATTTTCAACTAAAATATATCCAACTAATAAATATCATGTTTCTACTTATAGTTAATTTTTAGATTTTAGATTTTTTTTTTTTGTAGTTAGGTAGATAAATATTACATATAGCATTTATTTATTTATTTTGTTGTTCTATTCAAAAAAATATTGAAACTATTTTTCGTGATAAAATGATAGGCAGGGTGACTCATAATTAGAATTTTTTTTAAATAATCTTAATACTTTAAACTATCACAGTTTTTTAATTTTAATATTTAATTCTAAATTTTTAGAGACAAGAGTGAATGAATATTGATCACATTAAAGTTATGGAGATATTAATTTTGACACTTTACCAAAAAAATCAAAGTTTAGAAGAAGATATTTTAAGTTGTACATACTATGTAAACTAAGTGTTTTTTACTGTATTACTGCAGTAGATAATTATTATTAAAATGTTAAAGAATATATAGACTGATATGATAAAATATCTCTCGATTGATTTTACAAGTCCCGAGCATAGCACGGGTTATTGCTAGTGTTATATTGTGTAACTTTTGTTTTATTGTGAACCCACTGATCAGATCAAAATGATTTCACTTGTTATTGTAAAAATGTGTTTCGTACCATTTTATATTGTAATGTAGACTAGCGTATTATTTGTGTCTATGAAACTATCAATGGAATTAAATTAAGGGTGTGTTTTGGGGCCTATTTTTTAGTTTTTCATTTTTTACTATTTGACTTTTTAGATTATGGTCAGAATCAGTTTTGAATTTGGAAGGAGTGTTTGAAAAAAATGTACAAAATGCATTTTGTTGTGGTAATAGGATCAAAATTCAACCATTGCCAAAACAAGTACCATGTTGCTTTGAGAATTGTTGATTTCAAGTTCAACCATAACATAAAAAATACTTAATAACAGAGTTAAACACATACTCAAATATAGGACTGCAAACGAGCCGAGCCGAGCCGAGCTTTGGAGTGCTCGAGCTCGGCTCGTTAACTAAACAAGCCAAAAAATCGAGCTCGAGCTCGGCTTGTTTGTAAACGAGCTGAGCCGAGCCGAGTTGCACGAAGCTCATTTACTTAAACGAGCCTCTTTAAACGAGCCGAACATCTAAAACGAGCCGAGTTTTTACGAGCCGAGCCGAGCTTTCGAGACTCGAGCTCGGCTCGTTTACGAAACGAGCCTAAAATTCGAGCTCGAGCTCGGCTTGTTAACTGAACGAGCCGAGCCGAACTGAGCCCTTATCGAGCCGAGTCGAGTCGAGCTCGCGAACAGCTCGGTTCGTTTGCAACCCTACTCAAATATAATGAAATAAATGGTGCTCCACATAAGTCATTTTGTACAAAAGGATAGATGAATATATGACTCTATCTTCAAAAAATTATTAACTTTTCGTCACTCTTCATCACTCTTTGTAAACTACATGAGACTAAATGATTATTTTCAGTAACAATGAGATCAAAACTCACATTGCAAGGCCCAAACTTATAAGTGATAAAGTAATTTTTTTTTTCTTAATAATTTAAAAATGTTGGCGATTTTTTGATTATGTGTAACAAATTTAAAAATTAATAAGTGTGATCAATAATTAAATTTTTGAATATCAGCACAATTAATTTTTTTAAATTTACATTTCATCACATTTAATTTTCTTACCCCCTCTCTCTCTCTCTCTCTCTCTCTTTTTGTATTTTGCATTAGTGTGATATTAAACTTAAAAATATCATGAAATTAAATGGTCCATTTTCTTGCATCTTATTTCTTGCTAAAACGCTTATCAAAGCATCCACCTCATCCCCTATAAGCAAAAAAATTCTCATTCAGAAATCAACAATCTGCCCTTGACAACTCCAAATTGCAGAAACAATACTGCAAACGTAACTATTTCAAATTCGGAGAATGAAAAATGGAGGTTGCAGAGGAATTAAGAGAGGAAAAAATGACTTTCTCTCCTCCAAAGCATTTATATACGCAAAAAAAGAAAATTAGGGGACGTGCGGGAAACGAAACCGGCATGAGTTTGGGTCATTCGATGTATGCCACGTAAAAAGATCCTAAAAAAGGATAATTAATGCGCCTAAAACGGCATATGCGAAGCGAAACGACGGTTTGATAGTCAACCAATCAAAAATCACCATGTGTTATCTTGTTGCAGCTTTATTAATTCAGCCACTTGTGTTAACCAACCGCCAGATACTTAGTTGATGGGCTATTGTAGTAGGTCAAATTTGTCGGACCGACCTAACAAAGAGATGGTGGGCTGAAAGGCAAGGCTAGGCCGGATATGAATTAGGCTGCGTTAGTAGCATGGGTCTTCGGCACACTGTATTACCGAATAGACTAAGAGGGGATCGTCGTCATGCCGAACAATCAACCCGCCATTCGGTCACACGACCAGAACGTCATAGATTTGAAAAGGAACCGAATAAGAAGGTGCAATTTTTGGGGGATGTTTGTGTTTAAGAAACCCTTATACTGCAGTGTAATAGCCATAATTCACTATTGTATTTTTGTCCATCACGATCTAACTTAAGCATCATAGTCTTTTTTGATTGGTAATGGCAGAGTGACACTAATTAATGAATACCTGCATAGGCTATAAAACAACTCAAATTTTAAAGACGAATTGAATTAGATTGGTCCCCTTGGGATATTTTGCTTTCATTCTTCTTTTGTTTATTGTTCGGGTACGAGTGTACACCCGAAAAACCCGTTTCTCCTTCCCCCATCAGGAGACAAATTTAGTGGTTTGTCCACATCTCCATTAATAATTGTGAAGCTAAAATACGATTCTCGATCTGTACCCTACGGCCTCGTTTGATTTGGGAATTAAAACGTACAGGATTAGCAGTCCTGGATTAGTAGTACTGAATTATTTATCTTAGTAATAATTTATTCTTGAATCCTACACAATTTTATGTTTGATTCACGTAGAAGTAATATTAGAATATCTCATACTTAGGTTAATCCCATGTTTGGTTCTCTCACTAAATTTTGGAATTAGTTTTAGTTGTCTCTCTCAATCATTGTTGTCGTTGCATGATTGTAAAGCCACATAAAATTTAAAATCCATTGTTATTACTTTCATATATAAACCAATAGTCAACTATTTGGCCAGATTTATCTAAATTAACTATTTTTGTCTTTAATCAAAAAAAAATTATTTGTTATTTTTATGATTTATTAGTTCGTCTCGACGAAAAGAATTTACAAAATATAAAATTATGTCTAAAAATTCAAAAACAATTCACTAAGAATGAAAACAAGTCGACACAAACGATATTTTGGATTTTTTTTGTTGTTTTTGAATTATTTTTAACTTTTATACATAATTTTATACTTTTCTAAAATTTCTTGACAAATCAACGACCATCAAAAAATTGACAAAAGACAAAAAAGTGTAATTTTTTTTAAATAAAGACAAAAAAAATAATCAGGTAATAATTAATTAGCCTTCCACTCGGTGAGATAGTGCTCTCAACAGTCGATCCCACTCCCTAAAGGTTGGAACCCGTTTGGTTCGCTTCCTATAAATACAGATCCCCATCCAGGAACCCGGCTACCTCACACTTGCCATATCGTTTGCTTCAAGCAGAGCTTTCCGAGGCCCCCAGCTTTTTTACAGGCAATTTCCTCAACACATTACATGCACATTACAAACATATATACACATAATCACCATGACTGTGAATATAACCTCCATTGAAACTGCATCCAATGGAATTTGGCAAGGCGATAATCCCTTGGATTACGCCTTCCCACTACTCATTGTCCAGACCACTTTAGTCCTCGTCGTCACCCGATTCCTCGCCTTCCTCTTCAAACCCCTCCGTCAACCAAAAGTCATCGCAGAAATCATTGTACATACTAATCTCTTCACTCTGTTTTTTTGTTTCGGATAAAATAATTCTCAGTAACCAAACAACTAGTTATGATTCTACTTCTATTTTGCAGGGAGGAATTCTCCTCGGTCCATCAGCTTTAGGACGAAACACGGATTACTTGCACCAGATTTTCCCCTCATGGAGCACTCCGATTCTCGAATCGGTAGCAAGCATCGGTCTGTTGTTCTTCCTCTTCCTCGTCGGACTCGAGCTCGATTTAACTTCGATTCGCCGGTGCGGAAAGCGGGCGTTCGCCATCGCCACCGCGGGAATCTCGGTTCCGTTCATTTCCGGCATCGGAATCGTCTTCGTACTGAGAAAAGCCGTCGACGGAGCAGATAAAGTCGGTTACGCTCAGTACGTGGTGTTCATCGGAGTTTCTCTCTCTATAACCGCTTTTCCTGTCCTGGCGCGGATTTTAGCAGAGCTCAAACTGCTCACAACACGAGTTGGAGAGAACGCGATGGCCATCGCAGCGTTCAACGACGTCGTTGCGTGGATTCTCCTCGCTCTCGCCGTCGCACTGTCAGGGAACGGCGGCGGCGGACCCCAGAAGAGCCCTTTGGTAATGTTAGAAATGTTAATTAATGCTTTAATCACTGAAAGCTTCTAATAATTTTGACAAAATACACTTAGCTCCTTTACAATTTCAAAAATATTTTTAATTTTTTCAAAATTTAAAACTATTCTACAGAAATTTTAATATAATCAAATTATGTATAATTTTATCATCTTTATATCTAAAAATATTAAAATACACTTAGCTCCTTCACTATATATACATATGTATATAATTATAGAATTTATATTCCAATGTACACATGCATAAATAAATTAAATATATATAAAAAAGAGAAGCAAAAAGACTAAGGAGGAATATTTTAGTCTTTTATTAATTAAAATTAATGGTTTTTGTGAAAAATTAACGGTGGCGGAAATCTGCAAAATAATTTATATAGTAAAAGGTCATTGCATTTATTAGAATTGTAGAAAGGTCTCTGTATTTGTTTGAAATTTCAGGGGTGATCAGTGCATTTTATCCAAAACTCTTTTTACAGGTATCGATTTGGGTCCTCCTATCCGGCATAGCATTCGTCATTTTCATGATGGTCGTGGTACGACCCACAATGAAATGGGTTGCCGGTTGCTGCTTGCAGGAGCACGAGATCATCAACGAAGGCTTCATCTGTATAACCCTTGCCGTAGTAATGGTTTCTGGCTTCATGACCGATTTAATTGGCATACACCCCATTTTCGGCGCATTTATCTTCGGACTAACAATTCCAAAAGGAGAATTCGCAATGAGATTGATAGAGAGAATCGAGGATTTCGTCTCGGGATTGCTTCTTCCCCTTTATTTTGCGTCGAGCGGGTTGAAGACGGACGTGGCTAAAATACGCGGGGTGGAGGCATGGGGGCTTCTGGGTTTAGTGATTATGACGGCGTGCACCGGGAAGATTTTGGGGACGTTTGTGGTGGCAATGTTGTGTAAGATTCCGGTGAGAGAGTCGATAACGCTTGGCGTTTTGATGAGTACTAAAGGGTTGGTGGAGCTTATTGTTCTCAATATTGGCAAGGAGAAAAAGGTTAGTATATGCGCATTTATTGTTTGTTATGATCAATCTTTTGAGAAATTATGTCCGATTTTTTTGAGTAAACTACACTGACTACCCCTCAAGATTTTTAACAAATATATCAACCTTCTGATAATTTGAGAAATTATATTGATGTTCTTTAATTTTAAAATTATTGTGTAGTTATCTCTAATACTATAAAAATCAATCAAATACTATTAGTCAAGTTATTAAAATTTCAAGTTCGATTTTTTAAGGCAAAACGAATTGTAACATTATTTCTATCTCGGTCAAAATAACTTATGTTAAATTTTTGAGATTTTTCTAAAATTAAAATTGGAATAGAGTTTTTGAGATTTATTTAAGTTTTGATTTAAAAAAAATCTCAACAATTCAATATAAGCTATTTGGAATGGAACAGAAATTATCTTGAAGTTCATTTTTTCCAAAAAAAAAAAAACTCCTAAAATTAAAGTTCCAATAGTAGGACTTATGACGATTGAGTAATTTTAACAATAGGTAAGATAGCTACATAAGAGTAATAATTTTAAAATAAGGGAGGTCAAAATAATTTTTCAAACTATAAGAAAAATTATTGTAGTTATTAGAAACCTCAAGAGATCAGTATAATTTACGCGAAAAATTTACAAAGTATGAGAATAAGTCAATCTATCTTAAAGAATAATTAATTTAGTTCAGTTACCTCTTAGTGTTTATAGGGAGAGGATTTCATCCCAATTGAGTGAACATGGTTTAGTATTTTATGCTAGGAATACATATTATTCGGACACATCCAAATATAAATTTGTCTGGAGCCGTTGATGTACGTGATATGTTAAATAATTTAAGAACTCCACGTGCATCCAACGGTTCCGAACATATCTGTGTCCGGATGTGTTCAGATGATCTGTGTACACAGAGTTTTTCTGTTTAACAAAAAATGAGACAGAACTAAATTAAGTTATGAATTTTGAGGGGAAAAAATATCTATAGATTGTATAAGAAAATTATTTACATACAAAAGAAAAATTGCTTGAGGAGGACGCGACATTGATATTTTTCAAGTATTACTCATGGTCATAATTATTTTGATTTGAAATGAAAAAATTGTAAGTACCATATTGTTTGTACAAATCGTATAATACTATAACTTAATTTCTATTTTTTTTTTGTTTTTGGGTGTATGTTTCATCAGGTACTCAATGATGAGGTATTTGCAATATTGGTCCTAATGGCTTTATTCACTACCTTCATCACTACTCCCACGGTAATGGCAATCTACAAACCCGCCCGCCTCAACGCGTCCAACCTCCAAAACCTAGCTTCCAAAAAAGTTGATCTCCGGCTCCTCGCCTGCGTTCGAGGCCCCGAAAACATCCCATCACTCATCAACTTCATCGACTCGATGCGGTCTACCACTAACTCCCGGCTCAAGCTCTACTTCATGCACCTTATCGAGCTCACCGAACGGTCCTCCTCAATCATCATGGTCCAACGAGCCCGCAAAAATGGATTTCCATTCATCAAACGGCTGAGTCATCGAGGCGAGTTACATGACCGAGTCTCCGTCGCGTTCCAATCCTACGGTCAACTCGGGCGAGTCAGTGTTAGGCCCACGACTGCAATATCAGCATTGGCCACGATGCACGAAGACATTTGCCACGTGGCAAAGGATAACAAGGTGACTATGATCATATTGCCTTTCCACAAACAGTGGAGGAAGCTAGAGGGTGATGGGGATAGGGATGGGGATGGTGAGGTGGTGGTGGAGAATATGGGCCAGGGTTGGAGAGGGGTTAATCAGAGGGTATTAAAGGAGGCACCGTGTTCAGTGGGTGTGCTTGTGAGCCGTGAATTTGGTGGTAGTGGTAGGGTCCAGAATAGTTCTAGTCCCACTGCTACCACGATGTCGCAAAGGGTATGTGTTTTGTTTTCTGGTGGGCCCGACGATCGGATGGCGTTGGAATTGGGTGGGAAGATGGCAGAACATCCGGCTGTTATGGTGACCGTCGTGAGATTTGCTGAGAAAGAACACTTGGTACAATCTTCCCTGAATAATTTTAGAGAGACGAGCTACAACTTCTCAACCGGCAATTTGAATCATGTGGAGGACAAGGTACTCTCTCTCAAGTTTAATTACGTCCAACATGGCATAGAGTAATGTTAGGAACACAGGTGTGTCCAAAATTATTGGATGCATGTGAGGCTTTCAATAGTTTAAAAACTCCACAGGCATCTAATAGTTCCGAATACATCTGTGGTAGGATGTGTCCGGAATATTTGTGTTCTTAGACTTTCTCCATTGAATAGAGTGATCCTAGGAACACAGATGTTCCGGTTACAAACGTATCTAGAACTGTTTGATGCACGTGAAGTTTTTAATAATTGATGAACTCCACCTGCATATAACGATTCTAGACATATTTGTGTCCGAATGTGTTCTGAACATCTGTGTTCTTTCATGCTCCCAAAATTGTGAGTTCACTCTTCAACATTCTTTTACTAAAGGTAAAATACACTAACCTCCCGTTAGGTTACTAACAAGTGTAGTATGTGATTTCAAAAAATAATATTTTTGATTTAAAAAAAAATAGACTGTTTCTCCTCTTAATCTATATTTTAATTGTATGTAACTGGCTAATAAATTTCTTATTTGGCTACTTAGATGTTTGATGAAGGAGCCCTAGCGGAGTTCCGGAGCAAGTGGGGTGGTGTGGCGGTGTATGTCGAAAAGACAGTAGGCAAATTCGTCGACGATGTTACGGAGATGGGGCAGAGCGGGGACCACGATCTCATCGTCGTAGGCAAAGGGCAGTTCCCATCGTCAACGGCGGCGGCATTGGCGGACCAACAACCCGAGCACGCCGAGCTTGGGCCCATTGGAGACTTGTTGGCTTCTTCAGACCGAGGAATAGTGTCTTCGGTGCTGGTGATCCAAAAACATGATTTAGCCCACGCAGAGGAAGCCCTGGTTTCTAAGATACTGGACATCGAGGACGGTCCAACAACATCCCATGGCCCATCTACTTTCGAAACTCAAAATGAAATTGTGTGAAAAGTACTCTTCCCTCTTATAATTGTGTGCGGAACCGTCGAATGCTATAAATTATTGAAGGCCCCACCCACGTGCATTTAACGGTTTTGTGTCAGGATGTGTTCCTAGTATTATTCTAGTTTTAGTTCATAACAAGAATTGTACTCTTTTTTGTACATATAAATTCGTTTTTAAGTATCTTTTAGTGGGTTTTGATTCGTATTCTTTTGTTTTCAGTATTTCTCTTAGAATTTTGTTACTTGTCTTTTTCTGAATTAATCTGGTGTGGTTCTATCTAAAAGGTTAAAAAAAAAAAAATAGATTCTAGACGAAATCACTAAAATGAAAAAAAAAAATGTTGAAAGAAGTTCAAAAGTCAAATTAAAGTTGGCCGACTTTTTCAATTTTAATAAACTTTTTATAAGATTTTGTTAATTTTTTAGTATTTAAGTGTGTCAAGAATAGATATACTCAAGAAATTAAAATTACTAAAATAAAAAATAATATTTTGTATCAAAAACTCATTTTAAAAATAAAGAAAGTACTATCTCTTTTATGCTTTGAAGAGCTTTAAATGAATAAAATGTTAAATTGAATCATATTTACTTCAGTAACATAGAAGAAATCTATAAAAACTTAGGATCTGATAACATGATAAAATACTACTCTAACGGCCCGTTTGTTAGAGGTTAAAATTTTTGAAGGGATAAGAAGGATATAATAAGAGGGGGGTTATAATAAGAGGAGAGATTAATTTATAAGGCGAGATTAATATTTACTTGGTTTGTTTACTTTTCATATAAAGGGAGATATAGATATGATTGATTTGTTTTGTAGTTGATGAGAGTGGATATGAAGGGTGGATAATGTAAAATTATGATAATTCCCTATTTTGCCCTTATACAACTCTTTTTTTTTTTAGGACTGTAATTTTAGACACCAAATAAAACACCATCAGCTTCTTCCGACATAGTGTTCTGCAACTAACCATTTTTTCCGGATGGCATTCCGCAAAAGATCTTTGGCGGCATATCTTTCGCCGTATGATATTTTCTTCACTCATCTTCCCAAGCTTAAATGATTATTATGTCAATGGGGTATGTGATAATGGGGTATGTGAGAGAGACAGAGAGGACCAAAAGATGCAAAAACCCTTTCACGTTGTGAACTCACTGTTGAATGGTATTCAACCATTTCATGTGCAGGATGCACCCTCTGATGGTTTCCTTCTTCTTCATTTTAGGAAGATTTGAGGAGCATTCGAACATATAAAAACAAAATCTGTTTGTAATTAGGGCTTTATTTTCTTACCTGAACAATGCGAATGTTGTAGAATGATGAAAATCAAGAATGGTAGTCGGAGATCAAAGATCGGAACTCGCCTTGCTTCGGTGTCCAGATCGTTTGTATCTCTCTCCCTGACCCTTGATTGTCTTGTTTTGCTTTAGTCGTCTCTCTCTTTCCTTCTGTTTTCCCTCTTTTTTTGAGGCTAAATTGGTAATAAATACATCCTTGATAAAGTTTGGACACCCATTTATGTGGCCATATTTAAGACAGAACTGAGAGGATATTCTAATCCCTGGATAACTTATCCAGGGTCCAAAGATACATAACAAAGCCTGGATTTCCTTTTCCCTGTATTATCTTATCCAGCCCAAAATATATTCACCTTATTTGACCGGTAACAAACAGGCTGTAAGGGAAAATCATACAGATAACATTATACCCACACCCACGTAACCAATGCTATGGTTTCCACCCAAGACGCAAATAATCACATGAAGAATAATCAAGCAAGAAATGATGAAATATAACATTGATATAAATATTTATGTGATTTCTTGATTGGGTAATTGAGTACATCTATTAATTATACTGGTTTTTACAATGAAGATAATATAATTATTAAAAAAAAGAAAACTCTATTAAAAAATATTTGTGATACCTTTAAAATGTGAACGATGTTTAATACACCTACTTAAAGATTTATATTTAATTTAGTGACATTATGATTTGATTTATATGTGTGTGTGTGTATATAGGTTTCTTTGCAATAATGGAAAGAAAAAACATTGAGATTGTAGGGTCCAATGAACCCACCCACCAAAAAAAAAGAAAAGAACATGATGGCAAAGTGTGGGAATATTATTGAGTGCTTCTGGAGCCTCCTAATAAATTTGACACCATTGCTTAATGAACACCACGACCTAATTTGATTTTTCGCTTTGCCTACGTTTGCGTTCTGTAGTGATTTGGTCATTACAGACTGTGTAGTAATCGTAACGATGTCATTTTATGTTGTTTTCATTTAAATAATTTTTCCCAGTTTTATTTAGCAAAATAACGTAATTTTGTGGGAGAATTTATTTGAATAAAAACAACATAAAACAACGTCATTTAAAGTCACTACACAGCCTGTAGTCACTGCAGGCCTTCACCGCTTAAGTGTATAAATTTTACATAAATATAATATAACAAAAGGATATTAGAATGTCGTGTCAGGGTCCGAAAATCATCTAATAATCACTCCAAGGTGCGTTTAACAAAGATATTTGGTGATTAGGTAGCTTTCGGCTGTGTGGGCCTTTTTGAAGGGATAAAGGTCCGATTGTAGCTATTAATAATTTGACACATTTCTCATTGACCCTCCCACCATTTATTTAAGTAATGATGGATCTTCGCTTATAAAGACAAATTAATGATATGCCATGCCAAATGTGAATAATTGAAGCCATAGGTAGGAATCAATCAATTTATTGGTCAAATTAATTCCTAAACCAGTCAATAGAGATCGTATATGGCTCAATCAATTTATTGGTCAAATTAATTCCTAAACCAGTCAATGGAGATCATATATGGCTTCAATTATTCACACGTGGCATGGCATATCATTAATCTGTCTGTCTATTAACATTACCTGTCTAGAATTTTGCATCATATACTAGAAGCAAAGATGAATTTTGATCTTCTCTTATTAAACAAAGTAATCATTACCACGCCACATTTTAAGTTATCTCGACCGTGTTAGGAATAGCAACAAATGCTCGATAATTTGACCCTATTTATAGAGGGGTTTGTCAGAGAGAGAGAAAGAGTATGTGACGCTGAGAATATCGCATCGTGGATCATACACCATAGCGTTGCCACCACGTGTTCCACGTTTGCACGTTTCGGGCACAATTCTGCCACATCTAGCAACTACGACGTCCCCCACGACCTTACTAATAAGTACCCACATCAGGGCATATTGGGTCTCGCTCATCCTGTGTTGAGCTCAATGCCCATGGCAGCACGGCCAAGTGCAAACCCTTGGACATGACTTCATGAAGCTCTCATTTGTACCGAGCGTACGAACAAGCTCAGTCCAAAAGGTATTATGCGCCTGACTGAGCATGTGACACGCCGTGCAGACTCGTAAAGCCTTCGACACAATAATGACTGATCCACAACCTCAACCAATTCAGACCGACCCATGTCTAAAGTGGACTGGCCTGAATATGCACCACAACGCCGAAGGCCCATATTTACACGTGTCCAGCTTACTACTATATATATATATGTGCACCGCAGTACCGAAGGCTCATATATACATTCAATCCTCAATTCAAATAATTTTATTTGTTTCTTTAAAAATTTCTCTTAATTTTTCTTATCACAAACCAAGTTTAAGTATGTTTATATTTTAGTTACTAAAAGGAAAGAACATCATAAATTATATGCACGGAAGGAAAGAATATGTAGAATAGACAGTGACTACAAATCTAAACTTCAACAATTCATTTAAAAGTACTTAACCTGTACAATTGAAAGTTTGTTAATATGTCTTTATCAATATTGAATTAACTTTTTTTTTACAAACACATTTTATTTTACGAGACCTACGAGATGAACGATTTGAATAACCGTCTAAAGTGTTCATCTCGTAGGTCTCGTAAAATAAAATGTGTTTGTAAAAAAAAAGTTAATCCAATATTGATAACCGTCTAAAGTGGTCCAACAACATGATTTAACCCATCCAGAGGAAGCCCCGGTTTCTAAGACGCCACATTCAAGGATTGTCGTGCGCATACGCGTGTGAGATGCAAAATGTTAGCTACAGACTCAGTTCATTTGTAGAAACGAATACCAACTTTTACATCTTCATAGGTTGTAGAAGAAGGTATGAATGTGTTCCTCGTAGCAGTCCAGAGAGAATAAAATGAGAATGAGAGATTAACGATAGGAGAGGGAGATAGATTCTATAAACAAACTATAGGATAACAAGCGAATAGTTTCTCAATAGATCTAAGATAACAAGTGAATGTTTTCTCAATAGATTTGCCGAGACACTATTCACAACACTATAACAACTAGCCTCTTGTTGGGGCTCTTGGACCACAAAATTTTTCGTTTTGGCTAGTTAAAGCAGCTAAAAATCTTGTATGCCTCGGTGTCCCTAACTCCCCAAAACTCCTAATTTGCAAATTACCCGACCAAAAAACCAACAAAGAAATGGAAGATAACGGGACAACAATGTCAGCCTGTGTTGCATGGATCCTCAAATTTAGACGTATCGTGTCGTGTCGACACAACTTGGGTACGTGATTTGTTACTTGGGTACGTGATTTGTAACAGATTCGGCCTTTGTTTTCCACTCTCAATAATTGAAAGCGAAAGAAGACCAATGGATAACTAGGTGATAATGGTGGAAGACAAGATCAAAGAAGAGCAGGAAGCAGCAGCCCGATGAGATGGACGAACTTCAAGAGTGATAGCGTTTTCCAGATCTCGATCTAGGACAAACTGCTCAATGTCCAACAGATTCGGCCTTTGTTTGGATGTGCAACACTGCTTTGGATTTGTCTACCTGACGGTGGTGCTACTAGGGTCTCTAGGGAATACAAATCAGAATAGGATATTCTGCTAGGGTTTCATACTGTTCTAGGGTTTTGTTACTAGGGGCAACATTTTAAAGTAAATGCCTGCTGAGTTTTTAATTGAAGTAAAACCCACAAAACCCAAAACGAAAAGGTCTACGTGACCTGAAGCCTTACTATAGGCTTATCATTTAACTGGTCCACAAATACCAAATAAAACAAATAACAAATTATCCAACAAACTTTTAAATCATGCATGTATACATAAAAATACCACAAAATCATTATCCAATGGATCCACAGATCCCTGTCCAAATTTGGATTCATATCCGCGCATCCTCAATTTTCAAGCGTGAGGTGTCAAACCCTTGCGATAGACACTCGCACATGTGTCCGTGTAACCTAGATCCTGGAATCACATATATCTTTAAGGATTTCCAAAATAGATATAATAGACTTTTTCTATTCAGCTCAATCCTTGTAGGACAAGATTGGGCCAAGTTTAATTGCCAAACAAAAATTACTGAACTACAAAGTATCCATTGCTGGGAAATCAAATTGATTTCCTTCCATACCGCACAAGCAACAGATAGTTCTTTTTCCATTACGTAGTGATTCTATCCATTACGTACATACGTAGATAGGACTGTCCATTTTGATTGATTTATCATGAGAAAATAAAGCCATTTGCACCAGGCCCATAGAGCTTTTCCATCAGACAACAGAAAAGCATTATCACAAAAACACAAACTTGTTATACTACCAATTCAAATCAAATAATTACCCACAGAAATTCAAGATGAACACTTAATGATTGAAATTTCAAATCAAAGTGCAATACACAAAGTCAAAAAAAAAAAAGATTCAAACAAACAAACTACTGTAAAGCGACCTAAGTTTAGAAGTCGCAACAATGTCCTCACACACAAAGAGAGCACTAGTCCTTCCGGGTTGTGCACTTAACCCACAATGTTCACAATTATACATATGTAAACTATTCTCAACCCTTAAGAGGTCAAAATAAATGAAAGAAAGAAAAGTTGGTGATAGTATACTAACCTCAGAGAAAGCCGCCTCCGGTCCAGTTGGTATCTGGTTTTCCATTGTGACTAACAGTTTTTGTATCGGATGCGCTTTGATAGAAGTTATCAAATCCATCGTCCTTAGCATCATCCCAACCGGCCCACCCATCCCCATTACTAGTTGCTGCAACCTTTGCAGATTCTTCTTTCCTGTTGTCCTTATGGTCCCAATCATCCCAAGAACTGAAAGAATTTGATTGTGCACTGGATGAGGATTGCCCTGCACCAGAACTAGGTCCTTTGGACTCTTGTGAAAACTCCTGATAGTAACCATTTCTATCGCTTTCGTTCCGTTGCCAGCTGTCTGCCTTCCAGCTGACAGTACCTTCCTTGCTGTACTCTTCCACCTTCTGAGAGGCCAATGCCATGACACCTTTCATTATCCCCCATGTCTTCTGTCCAATTTCTGTTGTTTTCGCAGTGACCACAGTGACTGTTTCATTCACCTTGGTGTCATAACCTCCCTCTTTCACCTGTTAGAAATGTTTTAACCATTTATTTTGCTTCGATCACATTGTATGTTTGGAGCTAAAACTAGTATAACCATACAACAGATTACTACGACTTCCAAAATAACACTACCGCGGTAAGGAAAATACAACTAATTTTGCAAATCAGATCAAAAGATTCACATGAAAGAAATTTCGGTGATACAAATCATAGCTGTGAAAGGCGCAGTGAGGTGCGCCCCTAGGGGCAAGGCACAAGTTTAATTGACGAGGTGCAGAAAAAGCGTGAGGCCTGAGGCCCGAGGCCCGAAAAAGGCACGCCTTGGTGAAAATAAAGAAAAAAGGATCCCAAACCTCCCCCCCTCCTCTCCTCTCTCTCGTTTTTCAGTTCTCTGCCTCTCGACATCATCAGACCACGCGAAGCCTCTCCCTCTCAGTAGACTTTGATCATGAAAGTACCTCTCTTCTTCCTCCTCCTTCCTCATGTTGCCTTACTTTCAGACACAGCTGTATATTCAATCAACTAAGTACGCAAACTCAAAACCCTTTCAATCAATTTCAAAATCTTTTCTATCGACTTCGTCTATAGAAATATATGGAAATACAGTAGAATATGCAGTGCTTTTATGTATGGATACAATATACTGTGTATACATAGACTGTATATATGAATATATACACTGTTTTTTTCTCTCTTCAAATATGTATAGATAGACACAATATACTGTGTATATATAGACTGTATATATGTATATTCTCCCTGTTTTAAAGTGTTCTGAAACACTAAATTGTAATTTTAAATACAATATGCTGTATAATATATGAATTATCTATATAAATAATATATATGAATCGTCTAGGTGAGTTTCACTTCAATAAGATCCGTGCCTCACCTACCGCCTAGACCCCAATAGGCCTTGGTGCCTCGGTGCACCTCTCGCCTTATATAACTATGGATACAATAAAGCTAAAGAACTTCAACGCTTGGCAAATAACCAAGATACTAGCCTTTTAGGCAGCTTTCAATTGACAGGAATAACAACAGTTTCCCATTCTAAACGTGTCAGTCGATGCAGGAAAATCTTGAACTTGTTTTATCCACCAAGGCTTTTTTCCTAAGTCTACACAGAAAACACAAAAAATGTCATGGTGCTCTCTCTCTGTGGTTGCTCAGGGCCTCCGGCAATCATCCTCTCCATCTTCCTTTATTCTGCATACCTAAGCACCTACCATCTTCTAGTCAACTCTAACTCTAAAGCTCTACAGTTAAAAATGTCTGAGGATGCTGAATAAAACAAGGCCTTGTGCTAACAGTAGCCTCAGCATGCATCCAATAAGCCCGAGGCTGCAGCAAAGATAAGCTCAGTGAAGCCAAAAATCAGGTTGTTGAGCAAAATTTATGTTGTTTCATCGAATTAATCAAAGCTGGAAGGCTCGAGCTTTCAACATTTGAAAAGCCACTGCAGCTCTTTCTGCACTATGCTCAAGCTGTTTCTGTTAACAGCTGTGTAGTTTGGAGGAACTCCAAAACATGAACGTCAGGATTTGAAACTTCCAAATGATTTCGACATGTTAAAGTCAACACCTTTCGACATGATATCACGCAAATCCATGCACAGAATAATATCCAATGTCAGAAAAAATTACTTGTTTGCATGCCATGATTTTTTAGCAAAATTTAAGTTCTCTCGGATTAATCAAATTTGAAAGGCTTGAGCTTGAGTAAATATCTATAAAGCCACTTTAATCAGAACTATTCTCAGGCAGCTTGAGTTAACAAGAACATCAGATTCATTAGTTAGTATGAATGAAGTAGATTTGCTATTTATGGAGGTTCAGACATCAGATGCATTAGGTAATAAGCGTTTCTCTACAACAATCTAGTCCCTGGACACCTAGCCATGGTTATCTCGGGTTGCCAGAGCTGTTCTGATGAAACCTTATTAAGGTGGTTTTGGCTCAGGACGGTGGCCACAGGAACATGGCTGGTGTGTGCTCACTTCCGCCCCGCAAAAGGCCTTCATTCCTAATGAGAAACCAAGACTTGGAACTCATACAGTCTGAACTCCCACCTTCTCTCATCTGTTTTGGCTGTGACATTAACTCCCCCTCTGGCTTCCGTCTACCAATCGAATTCCTTATCAAACTTGAGCCTTTCTTGTAATGTTGAACCACAGCATCTCCTAGTTGTGTATACTATGGTTTTAAAATACTTATTTTAGCCAAAGTTACTCTTTGTTTGATGGTTCTTTTACTGATTTTGGATTATCACCTTAAAATCAAAAGAATAAACTGGTTCAATCAATTAAAACACACTGACTTGTGTCTTCCTGAGAGGTCATAGCATCCCCCAACTACATTGTAATTCCATTGTACAAGTATGTTCATAATGCGATGAACATGCTTTTTCCTATCAATCATGGTCATAACAATGCACAACTATGGCCGTGATCATTAGCTATAATAAGGATGATACCAAACAGCTGACACACAACAACTCAACTCAAAATTAGCAAAACAAATGAGGGCAATTGAAACTCAGTGCCAAATACCTTTGAACTAAACTCCTTTGTACCAGCTTGAACAACAGTGGCTGCCGACTGCGCCGCAGATGCAGCAACCAAAGATAGCCTACCAAATCCCTGCACATAACATATTAAACAAAAACGATCAACTTACCCAAAACAAATACAAGATCAACACATAAAAAGATAGTCCTTCACGCGAATTCAGCTCAAATGCGAGAACAATTACCTGACTAACAGCAGAGAGTACATCCCCTTGCGAATCATTTCTTGGTACCGGGTTCGGATTCGATCCGAACCCCACATACTTCCCACCTTGAGATGGAGGCAAACCTTCCGGCCGCGAATCGTTCTCCATCATCTTCCTCGCAAAAAAAGTCTCCTTGTTCGCGGCTGAGGCCTCTAACTGCCCTTTCGAATAAATATCCTGACTCGATCTGGACCTCTGAGGACCTCCCCCGCCGCTCCCACTGCTCCTAAAATCGCTCACCGATTGGTTTCGCCTCACATCGGAAGCCGATTTTGACCCTCCATCATCATCCCAACTATCCCATCCCCCTCCGTTTCCGCCAGAATTATTACCACTACTCAACGGCGGTTTCTTATTAAAGCCTGCGTCGGAGTTCACCTTCACCACGGGCGGGTCCCGCCATTGCCTGCCCTCGGCAAGGGCTTGGATCCGGTCGCGGTAGACGGAGGCGGCATCCGTGTTGTACTTTTTTACGATTTCGGTTTCTTTGGGGATTCCATAAGCGTTGAAGAATTTGTTGAGCTTCTCGTTGCCACCGGCCTCCATCTTCTTGAGCTGGATCTCGGACCAGGAGTCCATGGTCACAGATCGGACGAAGCTGATGTGGACGCCGAGGCCCCGGTGTTTTCCCGAGCACTCCAAGCACATGAAAACGCCGTACGATACGGAAGCCCATTGAGGATTCTTCTGCGCGCAGTCGACACAGACCTTGTTCCCTGATTGCGATTGGAGTTCTCGGAGGCGTCTCGATGCCGCCATTGTTGCGATCTTCCGATCTGATCGTGGACGATCCGGAATTCTTCAATTGGATCTGCAGGAAAAGCGGAAAGACTAACAAATCGATATATGTATAGGTACGTATCGAGATTTGAGATTATCAGATCATGTAATAAGAAATCTGATAGAGAGAGAGAGAGAGAGAGAGAAGCGTCTGGGGACAGACCCCTTCCGTTTCTCTGGGGGGGAGAAGAGGGAAGGGGAAGGTAGTGCGAGATTGCCGACACCGTCACGAAGTATGGGGATGATAACCGCTGGGTTTAGATGTACGCAAATTACATGCGATGCTATGAGTGCATGACTCGTGGGATAGAGGTGGTTTCAACATTAAGAAAAAAGAAAAATTAAAGCTCGAAATTTTGTTTTCGGTTTATTTGTTTATTAGTACCATGCTAAAGTTGCTGCACAAATGCACATGATGACTTTTTGTTGTATACAAAAAAAAAAAGAAAATGACATAAATTTAAAAAATTATATAAAGAACAACAAAGTTATTAACACTTTATAAATTACCTTATTTTATACCACATGTTTAAGTGACAAATAACCATAGAGTTGGAGCTTACCCTATTTATTTGAATTTTCATAATTGTTTGTCACCTAAGCATGCAGTATAAAATAAGGTAATTTGTGAAATGTCATTAACTTTATTGTATAAAGAATATAAAGTGTGGGGGTGATTTTTTTCATTCAATGGAAAGGTACTACTTTATTATTTAGTAGGAATAAATATTTTCTCTCACTTTTATTACTTGTACAAGACAAGAAATCGCCAAAAAAATCATTTGTCGTTGTGACGGGAAGATACTTTGATAATTAAGTCAGAACAATGACTACAGATACCTCTTTGAATCAATAGCTAAACAGTAAATTAGCATGTAGTTTTCACCATGGGTGTGAATCTTTATTGATAGATTTTATGACTTAATAATCTCAATTCTCTTAGCTCTAATTTCTCATTAGAAACGAAATAGAAGTGTCTTTTCATTGGCTACCAACGAAATAAATCGGACTGATGAAGCTATTTTTAGCTCTTCCGAGGCCAAGCTTCCAACCATTCATCTAATCCTCTAGATGATCCGAGCTGAGGTCGAATACTTGCAAAAAATACTAAGGACACCATATAATGTCAACCAACACCCTTTTGATGCCTAAGTCAGGGAATATTGTGGAGAAAGTAGATAGTAGAGAAATATATAGATTTCTAGCGAGAGTTCTCATACTTATGTCGTGCCCAGAAATTTCCCGACCCCCTCGCGAAAATGAATTGTTGAACGGGATGGAATGATTTCTTGAGTTGAAATGCGCTAAAATATATAAGTGATTTAATAGCTGAGACTTATTTAAAACTCAGAGTCGCCACTTGACATAAGGTTCGGGTGTGTCAAGTCGCCCTCTAAAGTCATTCTTGAAGAAAATGTCTTTAGAAAAATATTTTAATTTTGATTCGAAAATACGATTATGTTTATAAAATGACTCATTTTAAAAAAATCTGGTCTTAAAAACAGAGATGGGTCTAGAAACTTACTATTACGAGTTGGGAGTGTGTTAGGCACCTAAAATCGTCCTTTCGGTACTTAAAATTTTCATATTAATTTTATTTTATTTTCGTTGGCCAAAGTGATAAAAATTTAGTAATTGAAGGTATAATTGGATAAAAAAGTAAAACGAGGTGTGAGGGCAGGGCATCAGCTTACACAATTTCGCTCTCAGTTACAAAATATTAACCCGAGCATAGGTTAAATTTTGACTTAAACATGGTATGTAAACTGGTGTCTGCACTTCACGTTTTTATTCCCGATGTGTCAAGTACCTTAAATCCATAGCGTAGTAACTTTCAAATTTAACAATAACCCAATTCTGTTTTATTAATGAATTATTATATTAACTTTTCTTGAAATTGTAAGACGCCCTCTTGGCCAGAACCAAGTCAGCTATTATCACATTTTTATTTATTTCCCACTAACTACTTATGTCATTAGCGTTTCACAAATTTCAAGGTTAATTTGTTGCAAAGTATCAATGTTATTCCGATAATCTTTCGAAAAAGTACGATACGCAAAATTGACATAAACTACTAATTTGCCCGATATACTTTCATTTGAGATTATCAGGACTAAAAATTAGGAGACATAGACAGCACAATGGCTATTCATATTTCTCAATTTTTAGATAGGACATATATTTGCTTAAATTTATTTTTATCCGTAATCTTTCATCCCGACAGCTACTTGATTCACTGATGGTCCAAATTACAGGATATGTTTAAATTCGTTTTTATTCGCAATCCTTCATCCTCAGCTACTCAGTTCACTGACGATCCAGATTACAGAACTTCATTTTTTATTCGAATTCTTTAGGCAGCTACTTGGTTCACTAACGGTTTAAATTGTAGAATATGATAAATGTCACTTTGATCATGATAATCTGTTGTGAAAAGATAACGTGCACTGCTCATTAAATTTTTATTCCAAAATACTAGTTATCTATGTCACTTGTGTGTTTACGAAATTTCGAGATTATAAGGATTTTTAGCCAGGTGTGGAGTCTGGAATCCACTCTAGACTTCTCGGGTTGATGAATCGGATCTTCTCGAACGATCTGCAAAACACTCAACACTAAATTAGTGCACACCGGGGGGTTGGATCTCCGATGGGCACTCCGACGATCAAGTTAGCCTTCTAGAGAGAACGAAAGTAACTTGAAAGTAGGTTCTAAGCGCGAGTATGCATGTACCTGTAGTAGGAGTGCCGCTAGGATATTTATAGAGTAGGAGTCCAACCGTCTCCCGGAGTGCTCGGCCCAGTATGTAGGACGTGATCCGAAGACTGCGGGGACATTGCCACGTGTCCCACGCTCGAGCGGATCGGAAGGGTGTGCTTTGCACGTCCTCTGCCACGTGTCCCATGCCTGAGTGGGTTGGAAGGGTGTGCTTGCACGTCCCTTAGGAAGCGGAGAACGTGTGTTCGTGCTATGGGAACCGAATTACCGGATGTCTTTGAGATGACCTGGCCAAGAACCCGCCAAAGGGGATTCTGGCCGAGGATCGGTGCGGATTGCAATCCCACTGTTCGGCAGGGCCGAGACCCAAACCTGTTCGGAACGGCCGAGCAAAGGCTCCGGCCGGTAGGGTGTTCGGCCCAACCCAGGCGAGTTTGGGCTTCGTGGAGCCCCTGAATATGGTGCAGCTGATCATGGGCCGGGGGCCCATTAATGATTATTCCGGCCTACTACACCAGGTGATATGGACAATGTGTTAGCGGAACTAATAGCCGTTATTCATATTAATTATCTATGAAGTAGAATTTTTGCCTTTATTGATTTTACGTGAAATAAAAAGAAAAATAGCAGTAACTATTATGGAGAGATGGAAAAGGGAATACGACATAGAATAATAAAGGAGTTACGGAAAATGAAAAATGAAAAAGTTAGGAGTTAAAGGTGACAGGTGACAGGTGCCAGTAATGGCATGTCGTCAATGTGGATATCATTTTTGAAAAAATTCGTATAATGAGGACTAAAAGACAAGCATGACAGAGTAGGTAAAGCAATTTAGAACCGTGCAACATGCTAATCTTATCCTAGAGTCCTTGGCATACAAATTTTGCTTGAATCGAAATTATAGAAAGTACGCTGGCTTTAACCCGACTTCGACTATCGCAACTTTGACCTCGAAAAATGACATCCTGATATTTTAGAAGCGCGGAGTAAAAATCTCTATAAATGGACTAGAATTTATAGAAATGCAGACTGGAGATGCGGGCTCCAACTTCTCCGAGTGTGATATGTACATCGCAAATAAAATTACATAAAGAGAGCAAAAATTAAATAAAACGGCTATTGCAGTGCTACTTTGTATTGATATCAGAATATGTCGATTACAAATGAAAGAAACATAAAAGACTAAGTTAAACCTTAACCTAGCGTAACAATGGATATTTAAATCCTGATGACACCACGGGCTATGCTAAACCATAAGTACTTTCGGATCTTTTTGACAATTGAAAATAAAAACGACAAAGTTTCTGCTTGTATTTGGACTAAAGATCCTAATTAAAGAACCATAACCTTATATTGTTCTGATACTCGAGAATTTGAAGCTACAAAGCTAAGAACAACCTAGATAAAGAACACGTAACACACTCTTTTTTTTTATTATGGAAAGTGAAAAAGAGACGGAGGAAGAAGAGAAAAAAGAAAGCATAAAAGCTTCTACTTTGTTTTTTGCTCTCGGATTTTAGTATGATTTTTTGACTTCTAAGGCGAAGGAAATATTTTCTAAGAGAGAGGGGCTCTAGCCGACTAAGGTCATAAAAAAAATCTGATCCCCTAATCGCTTAGTGAAGCCCCATATTTATAGACTTAGGCCACCAATCAAAATCAAAACTATATATGAAGTAATTACCGTTTTGAAAATATTTTGAAAACTACCATCAAGGAGAATATTTTGTGCCAAAGCCACTTGCGCCTGACCTATGCCAAGTTGCACCCAACCTGTGCCTGACATGCGCCATGCTGACTCGTCATGGTGCAAGAAATTACCAAAATGCCCTTGATCTTTGCGCCGCTTTGAAACACTGATCTCTGACGAGAGAATCTCAAACGAACTCTGATTGGACCAGAATACAGTCATTGAACCCGTATCGATGTGTTGATCAATAGCATGTATCCCTTGGAATTCGAAAATATTATCTCATAAATTGTGCTTTCGGATTGTTGCCGATTGGTCACTAATTACTTTAAAATATAATTTTTTGACTTACCGATCTGAAATTGAACCTTGGATACAACCATTGAACTCATATCAATGTGGTGATTAATAATATATACTTCTTGAAGCTTGAACCCGTTAGCTCGGAAATCGTATTCTTGAGGCTTTGTTCTAAACAAGTAAAAACTATCAGCGTCGTCTTTTTTGTCATAGTTACTGCCAGTGGACTTGTATAATCATACTGATTAATAATATGAGATTTTTATGATTCGATAAAGTCCTCTCGTACATGGTGCTCCCGAGCCCTAATCTGTGCAAAGACGATGCACCCTTTTGTTTGTCGATTTACCGAATTTCTTCAGGTTTCTTCTTGGAATGTTCAATTGACTTCTAAGGGATTTCAATGATATCATACTGAGATTATTTATAAAAATTGAGGTGGCATACTCAAATGTCTCTCCGACATACTCAAATGTCTCCTCGTTCATGTTGAATTAAAAGAGCAAAACTCTCCGTCCATGCTCGAATCCCCTTCAAACCTCCTTGGAATGTTCAATTGGCTTCCAAGGCATTTTAATGGTATCATATTGAGATTATTTATGAAAATTGAGGTGGTGAATTCTCCCTAGCATACTCAGATCTCTCCTCGTTCATGTTGAATTAGAAGGGCAAAACTCTCCGTCCATGCTCAAATCCCCCTCAAACCTCCTTCGAATGTCCTAGCTACTTATTGAGACATGTTGTGACTATGACACAGACCCCGGAGAGATGCTTAGCCAATTATGTGATGATATGAGGCTTGTACTTCTTGAATTGGCCCTTCAGTGGCAAAATGGTTATTTATACTCGGACTTCACCGAATTTGCTGAGATGGATCGATTTACTTTTCAATCCTACTAATAGGCTTTTATAACATCCGAGAATACTTCTGATGAAAAATCTTGTCCTTTCGAATGTCCTTCGCATATTCTGATTTTCTAAGGGCAAAATTATCATTTTACGCGTTCGGCTCCTTTTAGGCTTCTTCGAGCATCATATTTTGGCAAATATCAAGCAGTGGGGCAAAATGTGATATCAATAACTTAGAGAATGAAGGGGATCCCTTTATATAAGATTGGAGGGAAGAGTCCTACTAGGACTCTTATCTTTTCAGTGATATATATTGGGCTGACACATAGTGGTGGATAAGCTTTAGTTATCTCATTATTCTTAGGAGTTTTAGTCCTACTCGACTTAGGAGTCAGAGTTTTGTTCCCGTAGGAGACTAGTGTTTTAGGATAAGTCTTTACCCTTTTTTATGTCGTCCTCGGTATTTGAATATGAATATACATTCGAGAAGAGTGATCGTATTCAGTTAATATTTTCATACTTATCACTGACCTAAATTCCCTAGAGAGCTATCGTTACAGTTTCATTCAACCCAAACTCCTCATTCTAAGTTGAATTGGTCTTAAACTCCTCGTCAATATCTGATTATTACAACCTATCCTGAGATAAATAGGATTCTGTTTCATTCATAATTCAAGACTATTAACAGCCCTGAATTGCCCTTCTCATATTGGCAAACAAGTAAATCATCTTTCTCAGATCGGTGGCTCTTTTCACAAACACTGGTCGGAGTTGGGCCAGGAAGCACTCCGATGCCTAAGTCAGTACTCGGGAAAGAAGATGAAAAGTACTGAGTTAGGAGTACAAGATTAAACGTACCTTCTTTTATACTGTACCTTATATAATGTTACTAGCTTGGGCACCAAACTTGGATTGACATGTGCGGAGCACACTCCCTAGTGATAGTAATCCATAACCAAATTCTATTATAACGTCACCCCTCAAAATGATAATCACAACTCACGTTTCACGTGATGGTCCACCTGTGCGCCAAATGGAGATTCTATTGTGATACAAATGAGCTCAACTCAATAACATGACAACCTAATTGACCCGAACCCATAAATTGCCTTTATATGGAGAGGGAAAATACTACATATCATAGGTTTGGTATCGGCTCGGTCAAGTGCCGTGTTGAGGCATAGGTCGGCTCGGACCCAATGGGATCTCCCACCTGGGCTATGAACTGTGGGCCTAGTCGGAGCTCGGCCCAACCTGCTGAAGTATATCGCAGTCGGTCTTGGCCCAACCTGCTGAAGGATTCCAACTCGGTCTTGGTTGGGTATCGCATTAATTCGATCCTTCACACTATAGCCCATTAACTCATCATTTGCTGGACAAAGGCAGGTGATGAGTTGATCTTTGAAACTAGACTAACTGCAAATCTTGTCGAACTAAAAACTAGATGGAGGGATGACGGTGCCACCCATACAAGTGAGCTCGACTTGCCTACGAGGTAGGGTGACACGCGTCGATTATCTACTCAATTGGTGTCAGGCGAAAGGATGCGTCACATGCGCTAGTCTATACAAGCACGCCAATATGTCCTCTACATTAAATATGTTGCCACACGTTATTCTGTGATTGGCTAAGAAATCGCATCTCTTTGATTCCAACGCACAAACCTTTCAAATTCACGATAACTTTTTAATTTCCCTCCAAGAAATGTGGTAGGTTTTGCATAACACAGTTTTAGCATTCCTTTCTCTCTCTAAGCATTCCTTCTTGCACCCTAGCTCCTTAGAATCCCAGATCTTCCTTCTTCTGGATACCATTCTTCTACATTTTCATCCCCGGACTCTAGATTATCGCAACTGTGTAAAGCCCTTATTTGTAGTCTCATCCTTTTTCTTGATCTCTAAAGTTTCCTTAGGTTTGGTCATCCTTATAGTTCATTGTCTGTTCAATAATACATGTTTGTTGGTTTAGGGATTATTAACCCCTACTTACACTCTGGGTTAACTTCCGATGGCTTTCTACAAGAACCACGGCATGTTCTACCGGTGTTTTCTACCTATCAAAGAACTCCTTCAAGTATCCTTCAGCGACTAGTTTCTCCAAAAATTCTTTGTGCGACATACAATCGGTTGTCAAATGCCCATTTTCTCGGTGATAAGAGCACCTCGTCCTAGAGCTTTCAGCATTATGGCCTTCTCCTAAAGCTCTCAACAGCCACCTGAAGTATGGTTTCCTCTTGATTTTATGTAGAATGACAAAGATTGATTCTGTGAATGTCATGGTGATGGCTACGTATTCATGGAGTCTGGGGACCCTCTTCTTCCCAATTCGAACAACGTTGACTCCCCTTCTAATATTTTCAGAACGTTCATTTTCTGCTAGGCGAACCTCCTCTTGTATCTAGCCTCCTCAAGTCGGCAATGCTTGTCGATTATTTCCATTAAGTCGTTCATGTCCATCGAGTTTGAGAGCATAAGATCGTCAAAGAAGTGGCTCCTATGGTCCAAACACAATTTGAAGGACATAACGACTATAGTAGAATCACGTCCATGAATTTCATTGAATAGCTCACAATACCTCTCAGCGTATTGCCGAAGTGACTTTGTTGCCGACTTCCTAAGGCCAAGTAGCGCGTCAACTTCCTTTTTTTGTCTCTTACTTGTGACGAATGGAGCCAAAAATGTCTATGACAATTCCTTGAGAGAGGATATGGATGATTTTGGTAGTTTGTTGAACCAAAGCAGACCCAACTCACCCAAACTCAAAGGAAAAAGTTTACACATCAATCTGCCATCTGTATTGTGAAGAGACATCATCTGCATAAAGTGAACCAAATGCGTATAAGCATCTATCTTCAGGTCATATTTCCCTGGTGAATCCTCTCAAAGGCTTTGTATACTCAATTTTTCTGGTGAAAGGGAAAGAAATGAGTTGGTTATCCATAGCGTCCGAGTAGGATTGGGCTGGGCCTGGCCTCCTTCTATCTCTAAGTGATCTCATCGCCTATCTTTGTCTTCTCTTGGAGAGCGCTCCCTCCTCCTTTTTTGTCTCAGGGTCCGTCCCTCCGTTGATCCTAGACTTCTACATGCTCCTCTTCGTGTGCACGTTGCTCTTCATGGCTTCTTTGCTCACGACGCTAATTCCTCTCTAATTGGGTCTCATGTGTGGTCGTTTGGTTGTTGGTCGTGTCACAAATGTAATCAGGGAATGAACTAGCCACAGAGGGCTCACCCAGCCAAAGTAGTGTAGGGATACATGGAGGATCACGTCACTAATTGCGAGAACACTGGTCTGGTGTGGGGTTGCGCTCCTCGTAAAAGTTTTCCCTTCTACCGTCTCGATGCCTTGAGATGCCGTACTCCCCCAGCCTATCTGGCTGAAATCCTTCGCTCCTAGCGGTGTCGATCCGGTGAAGGGTTACGATGGCGAGGGACACCATATCGAGAACAATCTTCATATTGTTGAGTGCCTACCTCTATTCTTAACCTGATGACCTCATGTTGAATCGTCTGAATAAGTTTGTCCTTCTCATTCATCCTGGCTTCGAGCTTCTCGACATAGGCCCTGGAATTGGGATCTAGAGCTGTAGTCTCTCGGGATGGGAGGATGTTGTGTGACCCACTAACGACGTGCTGAGTATCCACCACGTCCTTTTCCTTCACCAAATTAGGACGACCGTCACTTTCCCCCATAACCACCATTTTGCAACAAAAAGGTGATCTAGGAAGAGGAAAGATCGAAGGTTGGAAATCAAAAGTGTGAATCCTCGGAGAAACAAAATCTGAACAAAATTAGACTTCTACTATAATCCCCAATTGTAGAGCCCTTTAATCCGTGTTACAATTCCACTCACATTTTCGGGATCCAAATGATACTTTGGGGTATCTAATCCTGCAACTATAACCAAAGGTTAGTGCCTCAAGGAATGAGTTGGGTTAGGAAGTACTTCGATACCTAAGTTAGTACTTGAGAAAAAAGATAAAAAATATTGAGTTAGGGTTACATGATTGGACGTACTTATCCTATTAAGCATTGTACCTTATATACTGTTACTAGTTTGGGCACCAAGCTTGGATTCAGATGTGCGGAGCACACTCCCCGATGATAGTAACCCATAACCGAATTCTATTATGACTTCACCCCTCAAAATGATGAATAATAGCTCTTGTTTCATGTGCTGATCTACCTAAACACCAAATGGAGATTTCATTTTGATACAAATGAGCTTGGCTCGGTAACATGAGAACTTACTTTGTTCAGACCTATAAAGTGCTCTTATATCAAGAGGAAAAACACTACGTGCCATGGGTCTAGTATGGGCTTAGTCAGGTACTGTGCTGAGGCGTAGGTCGACTCAGACTCAACGAGTTCTCCCATTTGGGCTCTGAATTGTGGGTCTTGTTAGAGCTGGGCCTAGCCTGCTAAAGTATACCACATTTAGTCTCGGCCCAACCTACTAAAGCTCCATTTTAACTGGGTACTGCACTAGTCCGGTCTTCCACGGACCCCATCAAAAAACTCTTGGAAACACTATTATTTATAGGTGTTCTATGTGAAAGAAACAAAACCAACTCTCTAGTCTCTCTCTTTTTTAGGACTTAGGGTCCAATTCGTACATAATTAATAAGATCCATGCAATGATTATACTAGCGGAGTGTATCATAAGAATGTTTTCGCAACGATTATGTTTGGTCGCATATTTTGAAAATAAAATATTTGATTCACTTGAAAATGAAATTGCTATGCATGCAAAAATTTCAAAATATGACTTATCGATTACGGCATCAGTTTGTCTTAACTAAATTATTTTTCAAACACGTTTTGTTTCTATTTATATTAGTTTCGCATTTGTTATTTTTGCTTCAATTTTTTATGAATTATTAGTCATCTCTATGAGTCAAATTTAAATAATATAAAATTATGTCTAAAAGCTAAAAAATGTCACTAAAAATGACGAATAAACACAAAAGAACTCGTTTTTAAATTATTTGTGTTTTCTAAAAAAATTTCAGATTTAGTTCATTACTTATAATTTTTCTGAAATTTCTTATCGAGATGAACTAATAATCTCCAAAAAAAGAAGTTGACGAATGACAAATAAATTACAAATTTTCTTATAAAAAAATAATCAAATAATAAAATTAAACCAAACTGTTTACTATAATTTCAATAAACAAACAGACACGAAAAGAGATAGAAAGGAATTTAACGGGACAGTCCAATCCATTTCATGAATATTGTTCTGTATATATTGTGGCTTTGCGAGGGCAAATCCGGGTTGGTTGGTCCTAAAAGTCATGGGAGAGGCAGACTAAATGAAATAATATATTGGTGCCACTATAGAATCTTATGAATCACGCACGACACACTATAGAGTTCGTTGAGAACATAAACTACATCAAAAATATCAATTGGAAACTATCATTATCATCAAATTGAGCCTAAAAGAATAATGTTAAGAATACAAATATTTCAGACACATTTAGACATAAATATGTTCGAAATAATTGAATATACATGAAGTTTTTAATAATTGGTGAACTCCATGTGAATGCACAATTCCGAACGTATGCAAATGTTCTTGTACTTTTTGTCCCCTGAAAATGGCCTATAATATCTGCTGCGAGATTATTATATAAACCGTTCCCAATTTATTTAAATTGGGTCTGTAATCTGTTTGGAATTTTAGTGGGCCTCGTCGTTCTCCTCCCACAGGCCTAGAGCCCGGACCACATAAGCCGAGCCGGCGACGACAATCGCCGCAAAAACCGGAGGAACCACCATGTCCAGCTTAGACCGGCGAAACATATGAGCCGGAAAACACAGAACCTCCACTGGAACATCGAGCAGAACCTTAATGGATCCCTCCGCCTCGCACGCCCGAGAGAGGGCGGAATCTGGAGAAATCGCCCACGCGAACGCCAACACCGGGGAGAACGAAGCCACCGCCACGATCATCGTCAGGATCGCGGACCACGTTGTGGCGTACAGAAGCAGCGGCCACCGGGAGGTGAAGCGTCGGAACATCGAATTGAAGAGAGAGAAAATCATTTCAAAAATTGAAATCCCGATCGACGAAGAATGCTCGGTGGACGGTGGATGTCGAGTTCGTTGGTGTGAATATATAGATATTATCGTATGTATACTTGGTACGTGGAGATGAAGATAAACCTAATCCCAACTACTGGTATTGGACTAACTCCCTTAACGATCGTAATATTTGTTTGTTCGAGTTAGGTAAATATGGAAGAGCTGCTTTTTGAATTTTTTTGACAACATTTTTTAAATCTTGTTCATTTTTTATAATTTTAAAAAATTTATCATCGAGACGAATTAATAATTTATAAAAAATTATAAATAAATAAATATAAATAAATAATTAAATAATCAAATCAAGCTAAATTCAAGTCATTTCAGTCCACCAGATGGACTAAAAAGAATCCAATTGGTGATTTTTGGTATTATTCTGAGAAACTGCAAATGCGGCAGAAATATCTTTCAATTTTTGTTTTACATAATGTTATTTATATATCTTTCTATACATATATATAATTGTATAATATATATTTGTATACAACACATAGAGTGGATTAAATATATACAAAAAAAAAGAGGCAAAATGTGGAGTATTTTAATCTTTTATCAATTAAAACTAATGATGTTACTAAAAAGTTAACGATGCACAGGAATTTATTAAGTAGTTTGTAAAGTAAGGAAAACAAGTGTATTTATCAAAATCTCAAGGTCTTTGCATTTTTGAAAAACCTCAAGAGAGGTCAGTGCAATTTGCCCTTGCCTTTTTGATTGCCATGATGGTCCTAACATTTGCACAAAATTTCCTCAATTTTGCTATCATCTTGAAAAACACCTCGAACACTTATAAAGGTTAAACTATTCGCACAAATAGTTCAACCTTTATAAGCGTTCGGTAGGAAATTCAAGATAAAAATCAGTGCTGATAGCAAATTTGTTCCAAGTTTCAGGGTCGTGCAATCGAGAGAGATTAGAAATAGTAATGTTACAACTACATTCAAATATACAAACAGATTTACATAAATATTCATACTAGGAACTCAAACACACACTAAAAATATGGAGGAGCACACACTGTGAAATATAAATGCTTGTATAAATGTGTTATGGGTGTAATTGAAGCATTTTCCTATCAGAAAAGCATTGAAATACTTAAAATTACACAAGGATTTGTACACGTACTCATAATAAAATACGGAATCCACATAAAAATAAAATTACACGAGTATTTGACTTTTTTATTTAATTTTAAAACTGAAGATTATATTAAAAACAATTTGAACTAGAAGAGAAGTTTGAAAGATTTTTCTTGCGATGTCAAAAACAAATAAAAGAGGAAAAAAAATATTAGTGTGACGAATTTTTGAGTAATTTTTATTTTTTCTAAAAAGGAAAAAGTGTTCTTTGTGATAATGCATGTACTTAGTTATGGCATGATTTTGAAAATCAGACGGCTTAATATTTGTTTAGCTGAGTTTTCGAGGGCATGTGAGATTGAAGCTAAACACCAAAGGGAGGAGCCTACGCCATCCTGGATCTTCCAGCCTTGTTTGGATCTTTAGAGAAGAAAGAGGATTTGGATTCTCAACTTTTTTGGGAGGTCGGAGGACTATACCCGTTTTGAAATGGAAGGGTTTGCTGTGCACAATATGTGTTGCGCATCCTACGCTCTGCTGTGCACCCCAAGTCCACCAGTTTCCATCACCCATAACAATAACTAACCTACACTAATAAAAATAAAACTTACCATATATGCATCTTGTACTTGCCAGTCAGCTAGAGCCGAGCCCGAGCCTGACTTGCACTTTTCGCCGAAAGGCATTTTCACTTAGTGTTGATGTTCGGTTGTTGCTTCTGTAAAGAAACATGAACATGAATTCCTGAAAAAAGCAGATGGGTTATGAAAATTAGAAATGCCATAATCCATGCTAGGCTCTCAAAGGCATATAATGTCTGGAAGCATTGCCATCTAATTTATAAATTGCATACCCCACCAATGTGTTTCCCTACCTCATGTTAGTTGATCAAGAACTACCCATCAGCTAAAATTAAAGAGAGAGCAGAACAACAATTTCCATTAAACCAAAAACAGGCAATCAGGCATTCTCAACTCGTAACGCACTTATTACAGACAACCTAAGGTCCACGTCAATATTGCCATTGCAGATTTACAACCAACGCATTTCAAGGAAACTCATCAGAGGTTCCAAAGTACTACAAATACCACCAGCATAACACCAAAACGTTTACTTGTTTATCCACACTGCTAAGGACAGTAAAGAACACTACACTGAAGGATTACGTAGCCTCAGCAATGGAGAAGTGCAACTTTGTGGTAGATTTCTTAAGGAAGCTACTCCCACAATACGCATCTGGGCTACCGACACCAAAATCCCCTAGCTTCTCACAAGGCTCATTGCTATCAACAACTGTTTTATCGTTATTCGGCCATTGGTAACAACCGTAAGAATTCTCGCTGTATTTTCGAACCTGCTTCTTGTCTTTGCTGCCACCCCCTTTAGAAGGTTTGCCCTTCTGCTTGTTCTTTCCATAGTTTTTGTCATATTTCTTCTTCCGTTCATTCTTTGGTCGTGGTTTGTTACTTCTCACAAGTGTTGGTGCCGATGGAGGAGGATCGTAGACATCAGGAGCCCATGTGACAGTGAGCTTCTTTGGGGTCCCCTGTTTCTCACGGCTACCCTTCATTGCAGATACAAGCTTCAAAGGTGATACAAGCTTCAAAGGTGTCTGAAAGAAAACAAAGTTTTAAGAGGAAGATTCAAAATGTCAAGGGGAAAAAACCCCTTGAATGCTGGTTCTCATCATGGTATTATGTTTAATCAACTCGGAGAAATTTACAAAAGAATAACATCATCCATCCAGAAATGATTGATGGCAACAACTCGTTTCCTACCATAAACAGAAACTATTTCAGTCTATTGCCCTATTTGGCGTAACTGGATTTTTCAGATTGTATAGATTATTGAGCAAATAATCTAGCCCCATTTGGGCTAAATTATATACCCAAAAAATCTGGATTAATCTAGCCCAAACACAACATAATTTTACATATCCACAAATAATTTAGTCCAAACACTTTGAGCTAGATTATTCCCTCCGGCACCCAACATAATCCAACAATCCAATAATCTCATAATCTAGTTACGCTAAATGGACCATATATGATCAAACACTTGACATGAAATATAGCTTCCAGACAGCTGCAAGTCAATTAGACCGAAACGCTTCATTCATTTTGAGGAAGTATGTTATAATGTTGGATTTTACTCGGGCAATAGTGATTGAAGGAATAAAATAAATTTGAGACACCTAATACACGAAAAAACTTCCCAGTTCCCATTACTGCCAACTGCCAACTGCCAAAGAATTCAACCCCAGCTGGATACGATTCATACGAAGTTACGTATGGAACTTATTTCTCTTATAACACCATTGCCCATCTCTTCGAGTATTATTTTGCTAATATATCTGGAACAGCCCCGAAAATTTACTATACGGAGCATTCTTCAATATAGTTGGCTACCCCAAAAACTTTTCCAACAAGATGTAATAAAATCATTTGTGTCTATTTGATTTTATACAATATTTAGAAGCCAATTTATACATTAGGGATTTTGTTACTGCTCCACTTATCTTGGCCAGTGGAGCAAAATTTTCGGCTTAAGTCCCTGACCCCAACCACCTCAACATGCATAGCCGACCCTACAAGTAAGTGAAAAATGTACAAAATAAGTGGAACACAGTACATTAATCACTCGTCCACCAGCATCATCATTGGGATTAAAGTATCCAGCTAAACACTGCTCAAGTGTTGACATGCAAGTGTATATCTCATGGATCCATCCAGCATCAATCAATCCAAAGATCGTGAAATCACCGTATGAAATAAGTAACACAAAATAAAACATCTGACTTCTAAGGACAAATGTAATGCAAACTTACAGGCAAAGATATGGATTGAGGGTATGCAGGATTAACAGATTCACAGCCACTTTGCTTCGATACAGCAACAGTTATATCATCTTTCCCATCTATACGAACAGCAAGGGAGGATTTCTCACCAGAGCATGGAAATGTTGCACACTTGGATAAGCATTTCTCCGAAGTTACCATCTCTGATTCAGTTTGATCTGGATCTTGGCATTCATCTTCCATCTCCACATCATGGTTATCAGTTTTTTCAGAAGCTTGACACAAAATGGACTTTGGCAGCAATATCTGATAATCTTGAACACGTAGAAATTCATTGAGACTGTTTCCAAGCTCATCGACAGATATATTTCCCGGGGAATGACAATTACATTGTGATGGCTCTATATACAGCTTCTGCAAGGTATCATGCCTGTTAACATCTTCAGAAGCTAATAAACTCTCTGGAGAACCAGTGTCCATTGTGAAAATCACAAACTGTCGGGAAAACTGCCACAGCACATTTAGTCAGAGACAAATTACCAGTTAATTGAGCATCAATGCATGTTAAGTGAAAAATAAAGAAAGAGGTTGGGGATACGGTGACAGAGAGATTGGGCATATTAGATATGTGGTGGTACATATAACGCAACTATAAAGACTAGTCACTTCTCTATGAATATAATCCAACAAAATTGCCAATTTTAATGAAAATGAATAAAGCAGACACATAGCAAATAACCCAAAAGATACGTGGCAACAAGGTATTACTGAGTCAAAACATACTTGAAAATGCCACAAGTACTTGAGGCTCCTGATTTAGCAGATAAGGATTGAAAACCTAAAGAGTATTGACACATAATCTAATGAGCGTCTTCATAACCAATAAAACAGGACACCAATAGGGCAAATGGAGAATGACAGGCATCACATTGGAAGTTTATACATAACAAGATTCTACTGTATCTAGAATAAGACAAAGCAAGGTTCAAACAGAATAACGTGCACCCCAAGATTGTGAACTTCAAGCATTTGTCTCCAAGAAAAAACGCAACTGATGTAATTGTTCCAGAATAAAAAATTAAAAAAATCAGCAAATTGAAAGATTTACTTAGATTTAAATCATATTTCCCTACATAAATAATAACTTTCAAAACTAAATAAACTAAACACTTTCGCAAAACATCAGTAACCGAATAGTTGAGCGGAAGTGTGGTGCGAACAGCTGTTTACCTTGAGACTGGGAGCGCCAACATAGCATATAAAATATAAAGTAAATGCCCTTCTATGTTTCTAAAGCATCAATGATATACAAGTAACTACATCTAATAGAAAATAACAAGACGCACTACAATTATTACAAGAATGGGGGAAAAACATAGATAGTCATGCGGGTATTATCTGCACATCGTGGAACGAAATCTCAAATTGGGGAAACCCCCTCTATCCCTACAAAATGTCAAGTACGATTGTGAAAGTTAACAAGTGTGATCTTCTTCTCTCTCTTTTTTTATCAAAAGAATTCAACATAAACAAGCAGGCGAAAAGCAGTTTATTTACCTAAAATACAACATCAATTTCAAGTCACAACATAAACGAATGAAGACTACCTTAAGCAGGCGAAACCCACCACGCAGTACCAAGCTTTCACGACCTTGTTCTCCGATTTGTTGATAACTAATTAGGTCAAAACTTCTCGAAGAAGATCGGACAGCAAAAAACAAAAATCCAAACAACAAATTACCCAAATTCAAATGCGCCTAATAGATCGAATGCTAACTAAGATTACCACGCCGGTCACCTTTTTCGAGACGTTTCAGGCGATGGGAGCACAAACTGCCATAGAAAGAGGTCATAGACACAATTACGCTACGAGTGAGCAATTCAACTGTGGGCGCCGAAGGCATTTTCGGAATGCTCTTCGAAACCCTACAAACCCTAACCTATGACGCACAGAGACGCCTATCAAGGTTACAAAAGCCCTAGCTCATCGATGACAAAAGGAAGAAGACAGAGATCCGATTTCGGTGGAACTGCACTGAGAAACGAGCAATCTTCCGGACCTTTGATTTCAGGCCATCGGAATCGAGAAACGCTGTGATCTACTTGGACTAATTTGAGATCGAGAGATTCGTAGCCGATTGGACGACCTTATAGGGGGGAGAGAGAGAGAGAGACGGATTGGCGGGTTGACAAGGCGTTAAAGATTATTAAATCCGCCCCGGAACGGGACAAGCTCATCTCAAGGGGTGATTATTCAGTGGTGCCGGAAACGGTCATACGTTGCTCCAACACATTTTATAGTTACAGTTTTTTTGTGAAATAGAATTGATTTTCACACAACATTTTTAGCTTTATATACTCTTTTTTTTCTTCTTATTATACTTATATTTATATTATATAATTTTTATTTTTCTTATATTTAAATTACTATATTATCCTTACAATTAATTAAAAATAAATAATATTTATTTTTTATCTTTATTCAATTTTTTTATATGTTATTTTTGCGTTATTTTTTATAATTTATTGATTCGTCTCGACGAAGGAAATCTAAAAAGCATAAACTTATGTTCAAAAGATAAAATAATTCACTAAAAAAATAATTCCAAAAAAATGTTGTGTTTGAGCTTATTTAATGCTTTTTTTAATTTTGGACATCATTTTATATTTTTTTGAAATCAAAACGAACTGATAACCATTAAAAAATTAATAAAAAATTAAAATTTTTAAATATAGACAAAAAAATTAGACAATAATTCAATAATTATTACATGCTAAATAGATCCTCAATAAAAGAAAGACTCTTACAAAAATTAAAATTTTATAGAATTGTATGAACAAAGAATAGTTGCATGAAATTTGGTGGGATTGCATGAATAACAAATGATTGTATGTAATTTTTGTTGGAGCCTTTCTTTTATTTACGATGTATTTAGCCTGTGATAGTTATTGGTTTATTATTTTATTATTTTTTGTCTTTATTTGAAATAAATTTTTTTTTTTGGTATCAATTTTTTTATGCTATTTAGTTCGTCGACAATAGATTTTAAAAAAATATAAAATAATATCCAAAAATTAAAAAAAAATTAGAAAACATAAAAAAATAAACTCAAAACATCGCCTTTTTAGACTTATTTTTGTTTTTAAGTGAGTATTTTTTAGCTTTTGAACATAATTTTATACTGGTTACATTTCTTTTGTCGAGATGAACAAATAAAATATAAAAATAACTCAAAAATAACGAATACAACAAAATTGAATAAAGACAAAAAAATAAAGATTATCTACTTTTAATTAATTACAAGGGTAGTATAGTAATTTAAATACAAGATAAATAAAGACTATTTAATAGAAGAGTATTTTAGTAACTTTGTATAATAAGGGCAAAAAAAAGAGTGCATGTTGCTAAAAAGGGTGTGTGAAAATTACTTTCTTTGTTAAAAAATACTATCATACACGTTTTTTTGAATGGATACGATACATATTCTATTAAAATTTGTGTTTATAATAATTTGTATAAAAATGTATATATCTGAAAATTATAATATTTATATAAATATTTATACCTTTTTCTTAGAAATTCTTAATATTTATTCAAAAAAACCTTAACACCAAGGCAGAAAATCATAGCATATAAATATCAAATTTAAAATAACTTTTGCGAGTTATGTCTAAAAGTCGTGAATCATTATACAAAAGTTTGCATTTAAGATTGACGCTGCGAATTTTATATAAAAGTGGTGAATCATTCGTGAGATATAGTACTTTGCAAGCACTGAATAATTTTTCACCTCAAGACTTTAGGGATGGCAATAGGACGGATCGGTTCGGTTATTCGGATACCCGAACCCAAACCAAGAACCCAATACCCTAATCGAAACCGAACTGATAACCGAATGGAGGGAGAGAGAATATTTCCATAACCGAACCAAACGGGATTCGGTTATTCCCCAATCCGAACGGTTAACCGAATAGTGCAGTTATTAATTAACCGATCCAATCCAATCCGAACCGAACTGAACTGAACCGCCCCCTCTGTAAACCCTTCTCTCTCTCTCTCTCTCTCTCATCCTTCAATATATATATATACATATATATATATATATAATGATGTCGTTTTCGGTTCGGTTCGAATAACGGTTCAGTTATTCTGCTAACCATAACTGAACCAACCCAAACGGGTATTCATCCGTCCGTATCATATCCACACCAACGGGGAAAAAAATAATTACGGTTCGAAAAAAATTAAGCGGTTCGATTTGGGTAACCATCGATTCGGTACAAATTGTCAGACTTACAGTATTGATAGGTATTCTTCATCTTGTAGCAGTCATAAATCAGAATATTTATGTAAAATATCAACTTAATTGGATATGAACAGACAACTAAACTAATGGTATTTTATTTAATGAAATGAACACCTTAGGTTTAAAGTACACATGTAAGTGATGTTCCATCCAATTTATATTTTAAAGAAATTATTATTTTTTAAATCTTCGAGATGAATGAATTAGATCAATTTTGTACGTCTCTTGTGGGACCCATAAGAATGAGATTGGGGTGTGAAATTGAGCGATTTTATTTCTTTGAATGGGAATGAATAACAAGTTTTGATCTTATCCATATTTTTTAGAATCACGTAACATTAAATAAAATATTTAACATCAAAAGATTGACTTTTCATTAACAAAATAAATTTTGATTACATAACTGAAATGAAAATACATAAATAAAAAAGGAGTTTGACAATATCTAGGTAATAGAAAACGAGCTCGATAATATCTATGTAAATCATAGATTACAGGGCACTAAACTATAGTCTAAATGAACCAATGTGATATCGAATCTTCTTTCGGATTGACGTTGTTGGCGGCTGGAATCTGATTTCTTCTAATTCATCATTAGTACCTAAGGCTGCAAATGAACCAAGCTGTTCGCGAGCTCGGCTCGGCTCGGCTCGGCTTGATAAGAGCTCGGTTCGGCTCGGCTCGTTCAGTTAACAAGCCGAGCTCGATCTCGAATTTTAGGCTCGTTTCGTAAACGAGCCGAGCTAGAGTCTCGAAAGTTCGGCTCGGCTCGTTTTAGAGGTTCGGCTCATTTAAAGAGGCTCATTTAAGTAAATAAGCTTAGTTCAACTCGGCTCGACTTGGTTCGTTTCAGCTCGTTTACAAACAAGCCGAGCTCGAGCTCGATTTTTTGGCTCGTTTAGTTAACGAGCCAAGCTCGAGCACTCCAAAGCTCGACTCGGCTGTTTGTAGCCCTATGAGTACCTAGCGTGAAATGTGAAGGGGAACAGGTCAAAATAATGATAGAACTTTAAGCTTGTTGATGTCTAGCTTTGAGGCACACCCAAATGACTAGGCCAAACTACTTTACTGGCTCCTCCTAGAATTAGAAAATCTATCATTATTTTTTTTCTGTCTTTATGTTCATTTTTATCTTTTCTAATTCTATTTTATTTCTAGTAAATCCTAATACATTTACTACTTCCTGGTTTGTTCAGTCGCGCACTGGAATAGGAACACATACTCAACATGTATCGGAATTATTCCTCGACTTCCCGACAATTATGAGGCTAACCCCAAATGACTCTTGGTCTCGGTTTGAAATTTACCGGACACCAATTGTCCACAATATTTTTCCGAAACAATTCCGCAGTCTTCGTTCGTAATTAATACACTTATCGCATTCATCAACTATTTTTTGTTTTCACCCTAATTTCTTATTATCGAGTCGAGGTCTCATAAGTAGTTGACTGTATCTCTGCGTACAATGCTATACTGGAACAAATTGCCTTTAACTACAAGAAAACAGTCACTTCAACCTATCACCTTGTGATAGAATTCTCCACCCGAAATGAGATAGCATAAGCAAGACCAGATAGCGACCAGAGAGTGTTATGTGGTCACTCTCAAAGGATGACTACCCAACAAGAAGAGGAGGAAGCCGATCCTAGCTAGTCGAGAATCTTAGCATATCCTTTGTTGCGTTTTTATTTTTTGTTCCTTTATTTTTATACCCCACTTTATATTAATAAAAAGCCCAAGAGATGTCGACATCATCAATAAAATTCTCTACCCCAATAATTTTTCCATAGAAAGCATGAAAAGCAGTGTGCGGAGAAACCGCCAACTTCTCTCCAAGCGGTTTCCGATTGAGCGTTTTCAGTTGCCGGTCAAATCAGACCCAAAAGGTCTCTAGTGAAGCGCTTTTAGTTGTTGGTCAGATCAGATCCAAGAGGTTTCTGACCGAGAATTTTCAGTTGCAGGTTGGATCAGACCAAAGAGGTCTCCAGTTGAGCATTTTCAGTTACTAATTGGATCAAACCCAAGAGGTCTCCGTTTAAGCATTTTCAATTGCCGATCGGATAGGACCCAAGAGGTCTCTGGATGAGCATTTTTAGTTGCCGGTCGGATCAGACCCAAGAGGCCTTCAGATGCCGATCGAATCAAATCAAAAGGGTTTTCGATTGAGGAATTTTAGTTGTCGATTAGATCAGACTCAAGAGGTCTCCGATTGAGCGGCTAATTGCCGACCAGATCGCACCCAGGAGGACGCTTCTTAGATCACTCCAACGGCTAAATTCAAATTGAAAACAATTCTGACCTTTTATGAAAAGAGGCAGACTCATAATTGTTGTCTATCTTAGACACGCGGGCATGACAAATGACCAAGACAGACAAGGGACAAAGGAGTAATAAAAAAACCAGTGAAGTTATAACATGCAAATGAGAATACATGGACAGTAGCAAAAATTACTGTGCAAATCAAGTAAAAAACTATAGGCACAAATAGAGCCACAAAATAAGACGACACGATTGCTAGAAGTTCATAAGGGTCAATAACAAAGACCCCAAGGAAAAAGAAAATACAAAAAGACATAACAAGAAAGGTATCCCAGCCTAATCTCAACCACTCGGCCCAATGTCAGAATCATCCTCTAAACCTGACTCATCCTCCAGTCAGAACACCGAAAGATCCATCTCCGAAAAAGCATGATCCAACTTTCTCTTCAAAAAGTTAAAGCCCGAGTCAAAAATAGCCGATAGGACAACCTGGTACTCTCCAGACTCCCTATACGACTGAATTGCGGTCTGGAGAGCTAATTCAAGATGAGTGGTGGCCAACTTCAGACTTTCACCTGAGTTCTGCACCTCAGCTTTTGTAGCAATCCAACCAATGCAACGCTTCTAATAACCTTTCGACATTCAAATGCAATCTCTCGATCTCGGCCTCAGCCCGATAGGCCCGGGACTTAGCCACATTAACTCTCTCATGCTCCCTCTGCGCAGCCTCCATGGCGGCTTTCGCCCTATCCTCTATAACTCTTAGCTCGATCTGCGCATCATCCCTCTTCTCCTCGAGCTTGCACCCCTGGGATAGCACCTCAACAAGTGAAGCCTCTGTGTCGGCCTTCTCCTTCTCAATAACCACGACGCAACCCAAAACCTCGTCCACCCTCGCCGAATCATGAGATTGAGCCCAAACCTACTTCTTGAAGTTTAGAGCATGAAGGGATATGTTCCTGCTCTTGGAACATGCATAAAAACATAGGCAATGAGCTATCAAAACATAAAAAGAGAAGAAAAACGAACCTATATAAATTCCAGCAAAAGATGGTACTCACCCGACTCAGATTGAGAACGAGGTTTCTGGTAAGGATTGTCATCGGTGCCCGGCTCATGAGCCCCATTTCACTATCTACAAATGTCTAGAAATGCTCATGTGCAATCTCAGGATTTAGCAGGAGATTGGACTCGGAGATTGGCTCGGGAAAATCAAAGGGGTAGGCTAGGCCTGTCATCCTGACAGCAACTCTCTAAGCATAGGTCAAGGGAAAAGGATGACTGGTTGGCACAAAAGCATTACCTCCTGTACAAACGCTGAGGTCAGACCCCGTCTCAACCTCCTCTCCATTGCTAGGAGCAGCAACAAAAGCAGCTAGTTGGTTGGTTGGTCGGCGATGCAGACATTGTAGCGACATGTAGAGGGATGGAACCAACATGTATCAATCGGAATCATGTGCTTGTGATCAGACAGGGTAGGTGAGGAAGCACCTTTCATCGCTCTGGTTGAATGCCACCTAGCCCTCCACTCAGCCCTCCCTTCGAACAACATTGATTCCATGCGGTATCGCTTTAAAAAGTTTCTCATCTTAGAAGACCCCTCTGGAAAGCAAAGTAAAATTAGGAAAATGAAAGAAATTGGCGCTAAAACACTGACAAAAGCTGATTGTGATACTTACCCTGTGGGTCAGAGTCGAGTGAGCAAGCAAAAAAAAGTGACAGGCTCAGCAACGCAGGACAAGAGTGAGGAGCCCCTTCCAACAACTCTTCAATTAAAACCACAGTGTCCTTGGATATAGGAAAGACGATCGAGGCCATCAAAAGATGAGAGTTTCCCCACCTCTGAAGCACCATTGTAGGATGCTCAGACAAAGCTTCGGTAGGGTCGAACTCCCAGCCATCGCTACCCATAAAAAGTCCTTCCATCCTTTGTTCGAAGAAGGAAATCTCGAAATCAAATTACGACCACCTCGAGATTGGAAGAACCACCAGCCGGACTACTCAGCCATAGTGAGGGCCTTCGCTCCATCGCTTGACTTGTGCCAAAGGACAATCATGAAAATTAGAAGCCGCCGGGCATTAGGCAACAACTCTGTCGATGCTAGATTCCAGTAGTGAAATACGTCCAGGATAAACGGATGAATCAGAAAATGGAGCCCACACTGTAGGTTCTCTCGTACAAATAGATCTCGTCACTAGAATCAGAACATACTTGTTCATCATGGCGAGGTAGATATAAGGGAAAGAGTCGGGGAGTGAGTACGCATCCTGGATCCTGTCCAAGTTTTGGTCTAGAAGCACAGACACTATGCCCTTAGTTGTAAAGGGATGGGTCTATGGGATGTCGACAGGATTCACCATTGTCGAGGGAATAATGTCAAAAGCCTTTTCCTCTTTGGACTCACTGGGTGAAGAGTGGGAATCAACATCGACATCGATGGGGAATAACTAAGTCCCATCCACACGCTTCTATTGAACAAACGAAAACAAAGCGAGTAGAGAATGAGCGACACTAAAATATGGATAGTAATTGATCTAGCGATCAACAAGTACAAAATTTGGAGAAATCTCCAAAGATTGCCGAAAGAAAGAATAGACACGAGAGGTGAAAAAAGCTTGGAAGAAAGAACTTGAGAAGAAGAAAGAGGCAGAAGAACCCAGGGTGGAATGACTGGAGAGTAGTATGATTAAGAGATGGATGGGCATGAAGGTGAGGTATGCATGACGATACAGCTGAAAAGTGCACTTTAAATAAGGAGTTCATAAAACGAAAAGAGATTGCTACCTAGTGGAAGCAACAGGCGAGATAAGGCCACGTTGTTGTTTGCTAACCCTAATCTAGGTTTGTGAGTCGAGCCAAGATTATGACACATAGACAAAGCTAAGGAAGAATATTAAAGGTCGTAGGCGATAGACACTTAATGGAGATATCCATATCTTTCCTAATCAGGTGGCTCTCATAAGGAAGTTATTCCCTACATCTCGGTTTGCAATTCAACTAGGGAATGGGGAAAAACTGATGAGCCTAAATTTGGCTGGGCACCGACTAGGGCATTGCCCGAGTCCTAAGTTGATTGACTAGGAAATCCTTAGAACTCCACTGCCCTACCGATTGACATGCATTTATGAGCAAGACACACCTAACCACGATCAGAAGAAGGGTGCTGAGTAGGCCCAGACTCCCTGACTGACCGCAGGATCTCAGAAAACACCACCATAGATTATCCCAAGGGCCTAGGAATTGCACACATGGAATCAAGGATGGGATCATTCAGAGTGAAGTTTTGGCATCATCAGCGGCAGGAGTCAGTTAGAAATCCCTCTTCTAGATGTATTTATTCTTCCTCAATAAGAAGACAGAGGTATGCAACTACAGAACTTAGTATTACATTTTTCAACGATACGGTTCTAACTTGATTGTTGTAGAGTTCACAACCGAACCCCCATCTCCCGATCACCGGACTTGTGTGCAGGGACCAAGGAGGTCAGGAGCCGACCAGGAAGTCACCGTCCATTTCGAACACCAACAATAGAGTTTGAATTGTAATTAGAATTTATGAATGTGTTTGTATCCGAATATACAAAATAGATTGTTTAGAAAGATAGTATGTAAATTAAACATTCAAAATGCAAAATGCAAAACTATACAATGAGAAATGCAAAAATGACTGGCCAAACACAGCTGGATTGCGTGTCAATTGATTATTAGTCTATTTTGGAACACAGGAATTGCGAAAAGGTTCACCACATCCGTCGATCGAATCCCCATCCAACGATCACAAGCGAAGGTTCTCACTCCATACCACAAGAAAGGTTGCTATCAGCACCACTATATACTTGTGATCCCCACACGTTTAATTTCTCCGCTTTGGCTCGGACCAAAACGCTACACTTCAGCTGTTTGTTTCTCGGGAAAACTTTTTTGCCGGCTGAGAAACCTTGGGAAAATGGAGACAGGTGGAAAGTCGAGGAAAGGTGCAGCGGGAAGAAAGGGCGGTGGTCCGAAGAAGAAACCGGTTACCCGGTCTGTCAAAGCAGGTCTGCAGTTCCCTGTCGGAAGGATCGGCAGGTACTTAAAGAAAGGCCGCTACGCTCAGCGCGTCGGAACCGGTGCTCCGGTATACCTCGCCGCTGTGCTCGAGTATCTCGCTGCTGAGGTATCGTAGCGTTCATCTCTCTCTAAAATTTGCACGAATATGTATATACGAATATAACTGAGTTCGTTCTGTTTAAGTTTCTTGGGTTTTCCGTGCAAATTTTGTTCTCGATCTCCGTTTTTTTAACATCTATGAGATTGTTGAAGTACGCTCAAGCTATTATGTTGAAAATTCATATATGTGTATCTTCGTACATTCAAATGTTTATTTATTTTTGTTCATAATTGCTTCGAGTCTATTTTATTTACTTTGCTTTACTTAAGAGTCTTTCTGTTTAGTTTCCAGGTTCTGTTTGTTGAATTGGATCTAGTTGTGCCTCTATTTAGAAAAAGCGTGAAAAGCCCTAATAATGTGTTTGGCTGCTGAGAAAATGACGGAAATGTTTGTACTTTTCATTTTCTTGTTGCCATGTCTGGCTTGGTATAGAATGTTGAACTAGGTAGGGTTTAGTTGGATGGAGTTTCCTGTTTGGTTTGGTCAGATGGCAAAGCTTTGAATGTTAAATTGTTAGGCAAGGTCCAAATGCTTAAGATTGTCTTTGGATAATGGATTTGTGGTGGGACTTGATAATTGGAAAGAAAATGTTTATTAAACCAAGGACATTTCCTTATGCAATTTTCAATGTTCAATTTAGGAGACAATTTTACTCATTTTGACAAAGTACTTGTTAAGCATCTCCAGCATTTATTAAAAGCTTTATTTGGCATGAAGGAGTATTTCTAGCATCCCCACTTTCCCTTTTTTTTACTCACAATCAAAATCTGAGCACATTCTAAAATCAATTTTCAATCCTTGATTCAAAACTCATATAAAATTGAGTTCTACTTAGATTTTTTACTCAAAACCAAGGGAGACTCAAAGTTCTATTCAAATTTTTAGCTTCTAAAACTACATCTGTGCCATTAATGAGACATTTTCTCAAATTTATGTTTAGATTTGGGTTTGCCCATTGGAGTGCTTTGCACAAAATGGAGCTTTTACTTTGGTTTCGACTCAAAGTTGAGTAAAGGCTGGAGATGGCCTAAGGGAGAACCATATGATGAATCAAATTTTGCACCAGCTAGCTTTTTGTGGGAGCTGGTGCCTGGTGGTAGTCTGCAGTGGTACTGGTGGTGGTTATTGCTTTGAGCCAGACAAGAATATTGGTAAGATTGGAGTAATCGACAACCTTGAACTTCATGAAGGTTTAAAATTGACAGCCTTCTCCACAGATTTGAAATTCGTGATGTGGATGGTGGTATCTGGTGTTGGAGGAAGCTCTTGATGGCAGTGGTGAAGGGGGGTTTCTTGGGCAGTGGAGATGGGATGAGTTTGGACGGTGAAACAAAAGGAAAGGATGGAATAAGATTATTTAAAATACGAGTAAAAGATGAGGTTTCCATTGTAGTAGATGATACCAAACAGTGGTTTTACTTTTCTCCAATTAATAAAAATTTAAGTCAAAGTTGGAGATGGCCTGATGGGTATGAGAAAAACTTCATTAATGACATCGTTGTAAATTTCAGAGGGGAAATAGTCTTCAAAAATTTGAATCTCTTGATTTGAGCAAGGGATTGGAATGGATTTAGGAGATTTGCATTCAGATTTTTGGTTAGTAAAAAAAAGGGCTGGAGATGCTCTTGGCATTTCACTTTTGTGTTTGCTTTTATCTTTTGGTTTTCCCTGCGCTTTTTTTGGTGACCCCAGCCTTTGAAAGTGATTCCAAAGGTGCATTTGTTACCTATCTTTCTATTGCGAACGATTCTGCAGTAAATTTAGGGAAATGCTTTTGGTTCTGAATCTTGAGGCCTTGTTCATGGGAAAGGAAAAGGGAGAGAAAGTGTTTTTTTTTTATATGTTAAGTTAGTAAGTAAGCTGTGGTATCTGTCTTTAATTTTCCCTCTATGATTAGTTTTTTGGCAAAATATGACTTAACAAAAAAAATTTTTTTTTTTTTGCAAAGAATCTTATTTTTACTTTAGTTTCTTACACAATTAGATTATTGGATTTTAATTTTCCCATATCAAACGAACACATGAAGGAATATACTTTGTATTTTACTTCATTTAACTAAAATTCTTGGGAATGATTTTATTTTCTTGCACAAATGGACAGAGCCTTATAATTTTGCATGCCTATTGTTAGAGGCTAAAAGAGTAAAAAGAAAGTGTGGAATGCTAAAGATGCAGTGTTAAAATCAAATTTAGGGGAGTTGTAGTGTAGTTTCTTGTAGTGTGCGTGTAATGCGGATAAAATGACGTAGTTTTGTCTGTTTTACTCATGAAATTACATTATTTTGATTCTATGCATTTTGATAACAATTCATGTAATAAGTTAAAATGATGTAGTTTCGAGAGCAAATCAAGCAAAATTACATTGTTTTGTCTATGCTACAGGCGCACTACATGCAAGTGCACTACAACCTCCTTGATTCTGTTAAATTCACTCCTTTAAGGCCCTATTTGTTACAGGTGAAAGTAGGGGTATAAAATCTAAAATTCGAATATGACAATTTGAATTGTCATATTTGGAATTTATTTGTGGTTTTAGATTCTGGATATGATATTTGGGTCCAAATTTTATTCGTACTCTCCTTCAATCCATATTTTATCCTTCTTTTATATTCTGTTTTTATTTACGCAAAAATTATTATTAATTATAATAATGTTATTCGAATATTCATATCTATTATATACCTCTCTTAAAGAAATAATCAAACAAATCTTTTATAATATTCTCCTTCTACTATATTCCCCTTTTATTATATTTCTTTTATAATTTTTACCGTTAGCAAACAAACCATAAACGTAGCTTCTGCTGGTGACTCCTCACCCTCTGATAATGGTTATGGAATTGGGTTAGGTTTTGGAATTGGCTGGGAATGCTGCAAGAGACAACAAGAAGAAAAGCATAGTACCAAGACATTTGCTTTTGGCTGTGAGGAATGATGAGGAGCTTGGGAAGCTACTTGCTGGTGTTACAATTGCCCATGGAGGAGTGATTCCCAACATCAACCCCATTCTTCTCCCCAAGAAAAATGAGAAGGCACCAAAGGAGCATAAGTCTCCAACCAAGGCAACCAAGTCACCTAAAAAAGCTTAACTGGGTGTTCTCATCTGCATTTTGGTTCTCAGTATTTCTGGCCATGTGTAGATTTAGGGTTTCTGTTGTGGCATGTAGAAAAATTTGACGTAGTCCTTTGTTCTAAATCCTTTTGATGGCTTCTATGGGTCAAACTTTGAGAATCAAGGAAATGGATTGTGTTATGTATTAGGAAGACTTTACGCAGTCTTTTGTTTCAAATTCTTTAGAGGGCATCTCTGTTGAAAATCAAGTACAGGAAAATCCTAGTTTCCACTTTGATGGAGTGGTTGCTTTTGTTATTATTATTTGTGTTTTTCTGTTCTCAGTTGTCAAAAGTTAATGCATGTGTTCTAAGATGAGCATAGAAATATTGTGCAGAATTGAAGGCTAAAATCTCGTTTGATTTTGATTCTAATTTTCAGTGCGAATATGACTAGTGACAACTTCTTTAATTGTTTGTATTTTTGAAAGCATATTTCATTCGGTTGTTGACTTTTGCAGCTCGGAAAGTAGACGCACAATGGTTGGGAGCACTGAGGGAATGAAGAACATAAACAATCCAAAGAGCTTGACTGTTTTTGATTTACAAACGTAACAAGATTTAAAAATATTTTCACTTAGATTATTCAGAGAGAATCTCAAAATGAGCTTTGTACAATTCAACCACAAGTCGATCTCAACTAGTTTGATTTTTTAGACATTACAAGTCAAATGAACTGAGTAATAACTTGTTTGAAAAATTAACGAGTTCAAAAAAAAAATTCAAACTTGATCAAAATATGTAAACAACCTAATCTCAAATGAACTTTTAACGAGCAAACACAAGCTATATTGCCTTGTATTTTTAGCATTTTGTCATACCAATAATAATACGTTCACAAAAATAACTGTTTACACAAAAGCCAAAATCAGTTTTAAAAATCCCATAATAATAACACAATGGTTCAACTTCCATCTCAACTCTGACGACTCCTCGAGCTGCTACTGGTACAACCATAGTTCGGCTACCTTCATCACATCTAGATTCTGGGCCGACTATATATCATCCTGCTATTCGGTACCTAACGTGAAATACCAAGATAACATAGTATCGTGACTTATTGATACACGCACAACAATAAAAACATGAATATATATGCACACAAAAATAATGACGACGACAATAATATGAATTGTCAACACATCCAATTTCAATAGTAAATTTACAAATTTTGAGTCGATTTTGTCTTTTTAAATTTCTTATGTTCTCGTACATCAAGTTCCCATACATTAGACTTTCATACACTAAGCTCCCATTATGTCATTCCTGCGCATACGATATATGACTCAAGACCTCGCACGGCTCAGGACATCTCCATTCCCATAGCATGAATGTTTTATGCAGCGCTTATTAATGTTTGATGTTCCTGTACGTCAGGTTCTCATACATCATTCCTACACATAGGATATTCGCAGCGTTTTGAAACAAATGGTTAAATTGAATACATGTATACTCAATTACAACATCAAAATATATATTTTATTTTAAAATTTGAAGCGTTGTTAATCTTGAAATATCTTTCTAAGTTAACGATGAATTTTTAAAAAAATTTCAAAAATAAAATCCGGACAATACAATCGAAATAGATTCAAATGAATGGTGTCAGTTATTTTTTAATAGAACGGTGCCAAAAGTAAAAAGAAAAAAAATAAGCCTATTCAGCCACCGCCCCACTAAAAAATGACTGACACCGCTCATTTGAACATCTTTTTGTCAAAATATATTTTTCTTTTGAATTTTAACACAGAGGGGTTCAAATGAACGGTATCGATCATTTTTTTTAGTGCGGCAGTAGCTAAGTGGACATATTTTGTTTTTGTTTTTAATTTTTTCACTGTCCTGTTAAAAAAAATAACTGACACTATTTATTTGAATCCTTTTTATTGTACTGTCTGGATTTTACTTTCAAAATTTTATTAAAAATTTATCATAGACTTAAAAAATATTGCAAGACTAATTACGAATTTAAAATTTTAAAATAAAACATATATTTTGATATTATAATTAAGTGCACATGTATTCAATTTGACAAAAGTATTGAAATTAAAAAAAGTTGAAATTTTAAGTCCGTAAAAAAAGAGAGAAGAAAAAAGAGTTATCATGTTAGAAAGAGACGGAGAGAGTGGGGAAGTTGGCTCTCTAATTTCAATTTTCAAGGGCCAAACACCCCAGTGTTTGTGTCAGAGGAAAAGACTTTTTTGACTCTTAACAAACGCCCATAGGGCGCTCATTAGACAGACCCTTATTACAATTTTAATCATATTTCGGTAACATAACATGCATAATGACTATGACAAAGTTTCGACTTTCGACAGCATTACAACATGCATAAATATCATGACAAAGTTTCGACAGCATGACAACATGCATAAATATCATGACACAGTTTCGAAACAAGCATAAATATGATAACAGAATTCAACACCATAAAAACATCCATATAAATCATGATAGAAATTCAAAAACGTAACATGCACTCTAGAATTTCGGCAACACAACAACATGCATTTTTACCAAAAGTGCAATAGCGTAATCTCATGCATCATAATAGGATATTAGATCTATAAGCATTTCATGCATTTTTACTAAAAATAGGTTTACAACATAGAAGACTTGGGTTATGGAGTCCTACCTTTGCTTCAATAGAAAAAGCTAGCGGGCGAGAGTAGTTAGGGTATGGGCACGTTCTGCACACGAGAGGATCACCAGGCTAGAAGAAATATGTAGAGGAGGGGTTCCAAAAGAGGAAGAGAGCGAGGCCCGAGGGGCGGCGTAGCCGAAAATTGGGAGAAAGAGAGGGAGAGATCCAAAAACTAGAAGAGAGACGTGGGAGAGAATGATATAGGGGTATCTATATGCGTAGAGAGGGGGAGAGAGTTTGACAGAGAGAGAAAAATAAGATTTGTTTGGTGAATATACTGTGTTTATACGCACGTGCATATATACAAAAAGTATAAACATGGCCTTATCAAGCAAGTTTCTCTGGTGTCTGTCCAACAGACTGTAGATCAACACGATCTCCCATGCAATAATTCATATGGCGCCATTTCGATACTCGCTTTGAAGTTGTTGTTGTATGCAAATTCTACTAAGGGTAAATGCCTCTCCATCTTCCCTTGAAGTCCAAAACGCAAGCTCTAAACATGCCCTCCAATATTTGAATCGTGCACTTGGACTACCTGTCGGCTTGAAAGGCCATACTAAAACACAAGTTGGTGCCCAAAGCAATATGCAAACTCTACCAAAATTGAGACATGAAACGAGGGCCTAGGTTGGATACTATTGTCACTGGCACCTCATGTAGTCAGACAATCTCGTTGATGTAGAGGGGGCTATACAACTCCAGGATATCAAACACCCTTATAGTAATAATGTGCTATCTTTGTTAATCGATCTACAATAACTCAGATTGCGTCATTCTTCTTGACCATTCTAAGTAAATCCGTCACAAAATCCATTATTACATGATCCCAATTCCAACTTGGAATGGGCAACGATTGAAGTGCTCCCCTTGGTTTCTAGTGTTCAACGCTAACTTGCTAACAAACAAGACATGTTGCTACAAATTTTGCCACATCTGCTTTCATTCCACTATACTAGTATTGACATTTCAAATAGTGGTACATCTTGTTACTCATGGGCGGACTTTCTAATCTGTCTTGTGAAACTCCTTTTAATACCAAGTCCCAAAGAATTCCAAAATTTAGTACGAATACTTTTCTATGAAAACTTAAGATTCAATTGTTGTGTATAGTCCAGACCGTTGGGGTTATTCTCGAAATCAAACGATGCTTGTAGAAGTTCGTCTCTTGATATAGTGTATGCACCTTTATTATATCTTGATGTAATTGGCGTAGACATCAACGAAAATAGCGATGTTCCCTAATTTGACGATGTTGGTTGCAATTTAAACTCATTAAGGCTTCCATCATCTACAACTCCTTAACTGCCAGTGTAGCTACCATCTCCTTGATTTTTGGCTGAGATTGTCCGCTACAATGTCTGCCTTTCTTGAATGCTACAACAGAATGAACCTGTAGCCTTCCAGATATTGCAACCATGCTTTTGTCGCATGTTCAATTCTTGCTGAAGAGATACTTCAAACTCTTATGATCCAAAAAAAATCTCGAAGTCCTCTCCCTACAATAATATCTCTACGATTTCAAGACAAACACTCATGACACCAGTTCCAAATCATGCATTGGGAAATTCCTCTCATGCGGCTTTAATTGCCCAGATACGTAGGCAACCACCCATCCTTTCTACATCAAAACTCCTCCTAGATCTTCTCTTGAAGCATCACAGCAAACTTCGTATCCCTCATTCTTGGCCAGAATCACCAATATCAGGGCAATAGCTAATCTCCTATTCAACTCCTGGAAAGATAATCTGCAACTCTCGTTTCATTCATATTTGGCACCCTTGTGAGTCAAACGAGTCATCAATTTTCCTAACTTGAGAAAATTTCAATAAACCTCTAATAGTAACATGCGAGTCCTAAAAAACTCTGAATCTCAAAGACCGTCCTTGGCTGTTTTCAATTTAGGATCGCTTCCACCTTACTAAAATCCACAACAATCTCATGTTCAAAAATGACGTGGCCAAGAAACTTTACCTCCTCTAACCAAAAATCGCATTTACCGGCTTTAGCATACAATCAAGCACATCTCCTTTAGCTGTTATGATTGTCCCACGTTACACTGTGGTGAACCCAAAAAATCTATATAGTTGGGGCACCTATTGTTATTACCTTAAAGAAAAATTTATAATCCAACACAATTAGAAGAAATCAAACTTAAATGTCATCATTATGCAAAAAAGTTTATAACATATATGCTTTTGAAAAGTCTTAAACATAAGCACAAAAATCTAAATCTTCGTTCATAAAGTATTTCATGTGTACTATTTTGTACTTGACCCCGTCATGTTTTTATAATTGTCAAAAAATGATCTCTTCAATAGTTTCATCAAAATATATCAAAGTACATAACCAATCTATAGTTCAACTATTCATACTTGTTCTATTCCAAAGTCGATTTTCACAACATTCACGGTGAACCTGAACGATAGCCATGCAGTGCAATGCTAACATGTTTTGAAAAAAGTTGAATACTCTCTTTCAGTTTTTATGTTTCATTTTTTTTTGGGCATTCAATTTTTCCTATTTCTTACTTTCTTGTAAACACTCTTGAAATTAATGGGACAAATGGGGAAAAATGAGTGGGGGAACGTGACTCCACGTGCCCCGCGATAGGTCTGCCATGGCCACATACCTTGTCAATTTCAAAGTTGTAAATTCTACTCTTATCACGTTCAATAGAATCACCAGGATGATACATGTTTTATTTGATCACAGGGGAGCAAACGAGCCGAGTTGAGCTGAGCTATAAAATGTTGAGCTCAATCGGTTTAAAATTCAGTGAGCTCAAGCTCGGCTCAAGCTCGAGTTGAGTCTAAATATTTGAGCTCAAGCTCAATTAGTCTATGAGAACTCAAACTCAACGAGCCAAGTCCTTACATACAAGCCGAGCTTATCTACAAGACCTGAGCTACGGCTAATTCAAGCTTGGCTTCACTAGATGAGCCAAAATTCTTTTTGAGCTCGAGCCGAGCCAAACCCTTAATGAGCCGATCCTTGAGTTGCTCTCGAAGAGCTCAGTTTCTTTGCAGTCCTATTTGGTCGAGTTGGACTGTAAACTAGCATAACTACAGAAAGAGATTGATGTGAATGAAAAAAATTCCAAATTCTACCTTCATATCCTCAAAAATCTCGTATATATGCCGATACATTTGGTAGACCAAGACGATATTGACTGTCCCCCTTTCTGGTCTTTGTCCAAGGCCATGTTTCTTTAAGGCTCACAGCAGAGAAACCAGGCACACAGTGCTAATTGCCAAGCCAAAGTAAATCCTGATTCTCTAACATAACAGCTTCAGTACTACAAAGTTTATTGAGTTGCTTTTCAAATGCAGTCAGTACTTATTTCCAGTTTTATGTATACAGAGGGGCTGACAAAGCAGAAAGCCTACCAAAAACCATGAAAAGTTAGGAATCCAAATGTTATACTAGGAAGCAAAAAGGCAATCAAAATGCAGAAAAGTTCATGGGCAGCTAATTCCAAGCTGTGAATATTTATAATCTTGTGGTCTAGAAAATTTTCCTAACTAAGCAAAACGGGAGAATGAGCGCTGTTTGAAGTAGTTTCTCCAGTAACGTCCAAGACAAGGACATATGGAAACATAAATAAGGACCCTTAAATTTTCCGCAATCTCATCACAAAATTGCTAAAGCAACAAAATGGACCGGAAAGGGAATAGCTCTGCAGTTCTCATGGCCATATGACAGATCATTCAACACTTGTCAGCTTGTTTTCTGGAAATCATGTTCCTGCTGTATAAGCTCGGGATAAGGAGAGGAATAAGCTCGGGACTCCGGGGATTGGAATCTTCGGAGAAAGGGTATTTGTCTTTCCGTGGGTGGCTATTCTAGCGGACAGTTTGTTGGGTAGACCAGTATTTGGTAGTCCAGGTTGGTAGGTATGTCCGCAGAAACCTATAATTTCAAAACCAATTGTGCTTCGAAACAAAACAAGTACACTCCACTTTCCGATTGTAGCATAAAGATGCATTCAGAAACATGGGATTGATGTGAATCTCCATTGTTGTATCTTGATATCTCTAGCTTGGCCACCAATGCGAGATGTTATTTCCTAAATGGCTAAATCACTCCCTCACTATGGATCAGAAGCATTTGTATAAAATTATCTATAGATGTTATATTTTTAGACTGATCCCAAGGAAAACAAGGATGTCTTTACATAGAACCCTCTGAACCAGTACACTTCTTTTGTGAAGCCGATATACTCTTTCTGGCAACCTCTTTGAACCAGAAAATTCAAATTTTGTTCAAGTAGCCAAAGAACTGAGATAAGCAAACATGTAATCTAGCAATTTGCAGCCTTTACTATCACCAAAGCACGAAGACTGTTGTTCCACCAATATCTAAAATAATCAACTGAGCAAATCTATACTCCGAGCAAAATCACAAGCACAGTAGACAGTACTAAGCCAATATAGATTCTCCAATTCGAACCTCAATTACAATTACTAGATATTTCTTTCACCTATTTGTTTTTCTATTACGAATTGTGAAGTATGTTTGTAGAAATATGACACGGAATTACGCATTGCTGCTACCGCGAGATAACCACCCAAGTTCAAACCCTAACCATTGTGGATGCCAATCCTTATACTTAATGGTTGTCTTGCCTCCCAATGTCATCTAGTTAAGCATGACCAGGACATACCCATATCAACCCCAGATTATTCTATTAAAAAAAAAAAAAAAGCAACAAAAGCACCATCTATTAATGCCTTATTCAGGATAACCAAACATTATTCAAGTCAATCACAACTAATACCCAATAACACCACGCAAACAATCATGAAGAAAATATAAAAATATGTGCCCTTATGTGACAAATACAAACATAAAGTTCTCAACGAATGAGATTAATTGAAAATGAAAAGGGTTTCATACAAACCTGGGAGACCCAGCGTTCACATTACGATGAACGATCAGCCCATTTCCCGAATCACCCGAATCACATGACCCAATCAATTCCCTCAATCCCAAATTACCCATTTTCTCCTCTTCCTTTTCCTCAACCTTTTCGTCATCATCATTTTCAACAGCAACAGAATTACCCTTCACTCTCTCAAAGTAATTCCCATAGATATACTCAGGCGTATACCCATTTTCTTCATCAAACAACATTATATGCCCATGCCACTCCCAAACTCTGTACTCCGATCCTTTATCCTGGTGAAACCCGACACAAATATGATGCTCGTTGACCGTAACGGCCTGACCCGAATTGGGTTTCAATGTTTCGATTTTGCCACTGAGTATCGTTCGGATTATCTCTTTCTCGAGCTTGGATTCTTCTTTTGCGAGCTGGGTTTTGTTATTGTCGTCGCTTTCTTCATCGGTATCGGAAAGGAGGTTGAGGGGGTCGCAGAGGAGGTCTTCTAGGGTTTGATTAAGGGCGGGCGATGAGTGGAGGTTTGCCGGTCGGATTTGGAGTCGGCCCATAAGGGATTGAAGCAGGAGATTGTCGAAGGTTGGTGTCTTGGTGAATGAACTCATGTTGTTCCGGATTGAATTTGAAGCGTTTCCTTTCGAAAGACACAGAGAGAGAGAGAGAGAGAGAGGGAGAGAGAGAGAAGAAGAAGAAGTATGGGGTTTTGCAGTGTGTGAAGGAGATGAGTAGGGTTTATGACTGGACCAGATAATAATCCAGAAGTGAGTTTAAAAAAAATGATAATAATACGCATTTTGTACATTTTTGTTGATTTTAATTTTATTCACTCTCTTCGTACAAGACTACATTGAAATCTCTCTTGATAATCAAAATCGTTTATTTTATTTTAATTAATTAATTTAATTATCATGAAAAAAATTAACTCAATTGAATATCAATAAGTGTTTAATTTAAAATTTTAACTTTTTACTTGAATTTTTTTATTTTTTAAAGCTTAAAAACTAGAATTTGGGATAAACATTTACTCGTATCTAACTGAGTTGAATTTTTTCGTAATAAATAAATAAATTAATCAAAATAAAATATACGATTTTGATCATCGAACTGAAATCTCGAGATAGTCTCACACGACAGAAAATGAACAAATTTTATTTATCTTGGAGATGAACAAAACTAAACTCATATTTGTTTAAATAATTAATTAATTTAGGAGATTTAAACCTAAAATTAGATGAACTTAAAACAAGCATCCATTCACTTTGACTAATTTTGCAAGTTCGAACTAGACATTTTTTTTTTTTGGTAACCGAGGTATCCGACGGGGGGCGCAGGGACATGGCGGCACGGGGTACCCTTTTCCAGGGCTAGCCTGCCAGGGGGGAACCCCCGTCTACCCACCGACTAATCCTCGATGCCCTGGTGGATCGGCCAATTATAAACCCCCAGTGGCCCCAAGGTACCCTGTTTCAGGGCTAGCTGACACCGAGTTTCGAACACCGCATCTGGGGTTTATAGCTTGCGAGTCCTACCGCCCGGGCAACCTCTTGGAGTTTCGAACTAGACATTTAAGCTAGGAAAAAACACATATAAGTGGTGTTGACTAAGAATAATGCTCAAAATATGGTGTTCAGTATTGAAATCATATAAATAAATTAAGTTCAAAACTATTGACATAAACATGGTAATGATCATGATTTGAGAAGATTTTTTAAATTTTTTTTGAAAAACTTGTAATCAAATACAGCCTCGGAGGTTTAAGGCTTTCAAAGAAGAGCCTAGCTTTTTGGAACTTCACATACACATGGCCAAAATCCCTGTTCTTCCTGGTTTTTTGTTTTGCAGGAGAGAGAGAGAGAGAGAGAGCAAATCAGAGATTAATGGGTTTGGAAAGACTTCTAACTTTTTTGAACTTCAAGCCTTTTCGAAACCGATATTTTTCTCAGACAGAAAATTCAATCATGTACAAAAATAAATTTTAAACAATTTATTCAATTGTTTTAATCAAACCAAAAAAACATGAGTTTTTAAATAATATAAAAGCTTTAGCAGGAGATTTTGAAAAAAAAAAATTGTCTCCCTATCAAAATGTCATAGATTGTCAAATCATTTCGCATCCTGAATTAGCAAAATTTTTCCTATTTTTAATGGAAGAATTACGATAGAATGAATTTCATAAAATTGTTGGAATTTCCAATCCATGACCAACAACTCTCATTCCTACTCCAACACTAGTTCAAGGGAATACAACTCGAGTTCTTCTAGAACATCACTAGGATCATAAGTTATGGCTATATGAGAATGAATTTATCTCCAATCTAGATACCAAAATTGATAGTGATCTTAGAAGATTATCATCATTTTTTATCAACACAATAAGCAATATCAAAATGAAGAACTCTATCTATTTTAAATTTAACATCTTTCTTGTTATCCCTAAACATCACACACTTGCAAGTACAATCAATCGATGCTCCATTCCTAGATAACCAGTCCATTCCAATGATTACATCAAAATGATCCATGTTTAACAATATAAAATCTATGTTTGTCTCGACATCACCTAGACAACCAGCTGTACCACTGTTCCTGGTTCTGCACTCATTCTCTGACACCTCCTACTTCGAGGTTCGCCACTACGGGCTACGATCGTACTATACATGTTTGCATCACCATTGTTACAATTGCACTCCCCCTACGAGGTTTTGCAGCATATCTCGCAATTCTATAATTTGTGCATCCATATTGCCTCTAGGTTTATTGTTGTGGGACTCTGTTGTCCTAGTAGTCACCATCTTATATCTAAGGTAGTAATATCCAAAGTCAATCCTTATGTTTTTCATAAGACATATGCAACTAATAAGTACATTGAGAAACTTTTGAACAAAAACGGAGCATATCCACAAATATAACATCCCGTAGCGACAATACATAAGTGGAATACAACATGACCTATATTACATCACGACATACTACATCTACCATCACACTCTTAGAATACCACAACCTATTTACATATCAAATCGTAACCCACTCAACATTCACTAAGCTCACACTCAATTCCAAATAGCTCTCTCTTGCCTACTAGTCTCTCAAACATACTATATACAAGACAACCATAACAAACAACCACAAACAAAATGTCCATACACACTTCTCACTACTTCACGCAAACCATCTTGGCTAGCTCTACTCTCCAAGACCATTAACTGACGCCTCCGAAACATCCATGCTCTCAACATCATATTCATCAAGCTCTTGGAGTGTCCCGGGGTCCTTTGGATCCTCATCCTCCTCCATGTCTTCACCATCCTCTTCCTCTCCCACCTAATGCTCAACTTGTACATCCAACTCCATCGCTTGCTCTTGGGGGCCATCCTCCATTTCTTCTTCTTTTCTTGGGTGCATAGAACTCTGCCCCACCTCAAATGTGGATCCTCTATCTAATCCTTGTGGTCACCACTAACCTATATCGTCCCTCAGTATCATCTCATTTAAGACCGCCTCTCGTTCATGTACAGTGTCCATCCAATCAATGGCCAAATCACATGCATCCTGTCGCAACCATAAGCGACGTAAAGCAAGTTAACATCGCATGTCATCAATATAAAATGGTTTAGAGTCCACTACTTCCTTAGACTCAATGTATGCTAGAGGCGCTGCTCGGTGCCAAATGTATCTGTTTAAAGCCTCACTTTGTTTGTTTTGTACATCCCGAAGACTTATATGATATTGTCCAAACTATCCTCGCTACTGAAAGTGCTAGCCATATATATTCTCGTCATATCCAACATTTCATCGTCAAAAGGTTACATGCATAAATCATAACAATAATAAATAAAATATGCATGTTTTGTGCAAAGGTAATGTCTTAACGTCTACTTCCTTGAGTTAATCCATAAAAAATCAAAAAATCTTGCTTTGATACCAACTCTACCATGACCCATCCTGGAGTAAGACGGGTTAGTGACCGGCTAGTGAGTTTAATACAAACAGGTTTAAGAACATTTATGAATAATCAAAGAAATGAATAGTAAACAACATAAATATTAGAGTTGCGATAGCGTGTAAAAAATTGCATTATCAAGTTCCAAGGAAACGTGCACAACATAAATACATGTATCCCAAAGTAATTGTATAAAGTCAAAAGTACAAGTCTTCTTGAGCCTACCAAAGCTCAAAGTATACTATAAAGCATAGGTATAACAAAAAGTGACAGCTAAACTCCAAGGTCTTCACACACATCTAATTGCCTTGTCATTCGTGACCTGTTGCATAGCAACTTTCATTAGCAAAACTAGTGTGAATTCAAATATAAAACTTCACATGTTTTCTTGTAACTTATTTGATCATGCAACGAAATGTAAATTTAACAATCTTAACTTATTCCATAGAATATGGCCAAAACCCTTATTAACAGCAGTAGTTCTTATATCTAAACGTTTAGACATGTAAATATTTCAATCCAACGGCCACCAATTATAATAGGAGGGTGTCCCCCCACCCCATTTAGCATCACATGATATGACATCATCACTGCATTATCTATGGTTGCCTTCCTTGTTTCATCACCTCACTATCTATTTCCCTAACGGTCGGGACACCGTTGGACTTTAAAAATACATCTCGTAGCACATTCTTTGATTGACACACGGCTTAGCAAATCAATAATTCATCAAGTATAAACACGGTTTCAAATAATCTTGGATCATTCAACAATAGTCAAAACATCTCATAGTAGCATGTTTTCATCCAAATTGCAAGAAAACTCACATTTTTTAACCCACCTTTGTCAAATTGAGTGTTGTACCTCTAAAAGCATCACGGTACTCTTTGCTCGCACAATATAGTCAAAGGACCACCTTACTTATCAATCAAAACTAAACCTCGAATAGCTCAAAGTGTAACTCAGGTTTACCCCTTATGGCTTATACTAGAGAATTGACATTTCCAACACATAAGGGGTCTGGAATTTACTTTCAAATCATAACTTTCAAGTTTATATAGGTGCTTTTTAAAGTACCCCAAGTGTTCCATGCTAACACAAATCAAATGACAAAATTGGTCATCTGGTTGACCATAATAAGAGCATCCGGATGAGATACATCTCTGTGTGTTTCTGGGGTAACTCATCCGGTTGCCATGCTAAAGTGGCCTACTAAATACTTGCAAGGAAGTAGTTTGTCTGGATGACATATCAAGTTCAACTGGTTGATGTAAGATGGCAATTCTAAGTGTCTGACATTGAGGTGGTTCATCCGGATGCTTCGTAAATTGCATCCGGTTGACCAAATTACAGTTTAACAACTAACCTCGAAACCTAAATTACAAAGGATTAAGAGCTAAATAAGTCAATTGCTAAGGAAATAACTTACCTTCTAAAGTCTAGGTCTTTAAGGTTGAAGATAAACACATCTTCTGTCTTCTTCTTCTTCTTCTTCTTCTCTCTCTCTCTCTCTCTCTCTCTCTCTCTCTCTAAGCTTTCAAATATGCAAAGTTCTTCTTGTTATCTCAGCTTCCACCGAGCTCTCTTTCTCTCTTCTTCAATTCAACAATCCATCTCTCCCTCTCCCTCTCCCTCTCCCTCTCCCTTTTATTGTAATAGATGAGGTGGTCTGGTATGTCTTGCCGAGTGGTAGAACAGGTATCAACTCCATCTTCCTTGAGCTGCTAGTATTTTCCATGCAAATCCTCAATTTCTTTAATCGTTAACAGATCACCAATAACCCAAATGATCTAGTGTGGTCAAGTCTTACAATATATAAGTTACATCTTAGCCCAATTGCAAGTTGCACTATTACCCTTTCTAATTAAGTCCAATCCCGAAAAACATCTCCCCTAGTAAATAGTTTCTGATTCTACCTCCACCACTAAATATCGATCCAATTAATACCCAAATCGTTTCAATAATCATGTTTTAACTATTAATTCTCCAAATTCAAGGTCGGAGTCTAGTTGTCCCCTTTGCTTTTCCTAACCTCACGGTTTATTTTTTAAACTCGTCAAAAACATCGACCAGGCCAAGAAATTAGTTTGATCAAATACCGTTCAACATAATCGTACACATTTATCTTGAACAAAAAAAGAATGCAACACTAAATCAGAACCCATTAAATGCATTTATCTCAAAACAAATGTGATGTGATCCCTGATTTTGCGAACTCTAAAAAATGAAATATTTGAATCATCAAAATGAGTCTGAAAAGGACGTAGAAACAGAGCAACTTGATGGTCTAGTTTAGTTTCATGACCAGAGAGGATCTCTTCCCATTTAAAAGAAACGGGAGAGCTTTCCTGGGGAAATTCAAGTTCCAACGATATAATAATATCACTCTTCTTGGCCCAGGTTTGCTGCAAGTAATGGCAGCAAATAAGTAGTGAACAAAAACATTACATGACAAAATCTTCCTCTGGTAAGTTTCGTTACTGTTAATGTACAGAGCAGTTTCTGCCATCATCATGAACTATATCAAGGAACCATTCATCACTAAACTTAATACAAAGTCTGCAAACAAGATCCATGTGTATACGGAGCAGAATGTAAGAGATTTGCAAGACAATGGAACAAGCAATATGTAACTATAAACTTCAGCACCCAGCATGATGTTTGTGCATGTAAACTACCGCCTCAAGCTCTCCACAATGTAGTCAGCATAGAGATCCCTTCACGGTTGAAAAACAACGCACAAAAAGATTAAGGTCGTAATCCATGTAGACGAGACTGATGACAAGCAGAGTAACAAATTGATGAAAAAGTAAAAGAGGGAACCTAGAACACGTATTTTGCTGGGGCCCAGGTAAGACAAGGAAAATATAAAAATGTTCTCGAAAATCCTAATTTTTCTTGTGTTACAAATAAAATTACCGACGAAAAAATTCACAAAACTCAAATCAGTTTATGGGCAATATATCTGAATAAAATCTACCTCAATGATATATATAATAGGAGAAACGTAAAAAAAGAATTTGCATATCTATTCATATAATTTTATGCTAGTACATGTAGTATGTGACATAAGAGATGTAATAACAGGTAAGGTTTATGTAGAATACTCAGAAAATAGAAGGTCAATATAAAAAAGTTCTCAAGAAATTAAGGGCCATTCGATAAAATTATCAATGCCATAAATTATAGGGATACTGGAATAATTATGGAAAAGTTGAGGGGCCATGGCCTCCTCAACCTTTCATCCCAACCAACACGCCTTTCAATATCACAAGGAATCTGCTCAGGAAATACGTCGATTTAGTCCTTTTGGTTATGCAGGGTAAGGAAATAATGGGCGAAAGGACATGCAGAAAAATGCAAGATAACTGAAGAGTTGAAGACTAATTTGAAGTCACAGAAGCTAAGTCACTTGGCTCGGATTGGAACACAAATGGCTTCTCCTAATTCAGTTCAACCAAAACTCGATTAATCATGCATCGCCTACTGTTTGGTAGCAAATGGGTTGTTGGCTGTATGGTTTAGTTCATACAATAAAGCACATATTATGCGAAATGGAAACAGGACACTAAAAAGTAGAAATTAGAATCAATTCATCACTTACATGGAATGCTGTATTGCTTCGACAGCGCTGGCGGCAGGCAGGAAATCATTAACAGCAACCTCCTTGTTCTCATTTTTCTTGTCTATTTACAAGTTAAGAGAAAAAACATAGTTTTGTTTACTTTCAATTTTGCATTTCCCAGAAGAAAAAGAATGGTATAGGGTAGAAATATTTGTCGTACACGTAGCAAGGCACAAAATTGTTCAGAAATTCAATAAAGAAGTTTTGTAAGGATACAGTCCTCAAAGAAGCGGCGAATTTCAGCCAATCGATGTGGCGGCAGGTCCTTGATATCAGTATACTCCCGATACTCGGGATCATCAGCACACACTGCAATTATCTTGTCATCTTTTTCACCCTTCATTGAGGCCAAAGGTTAGAATTTCCTATAACCAAATTAGACTCGGCCTATTAAAACTAAAATTTAGGGACAGTCACCTGATCAATCATAGGCATAAGGCCAATTGCTTTAGCCCGAAGAAAGCATCCTGGAAGAACTGGTTCCTGTATTTGTTTGTTAAAGCTTGTAAGCATTAGCAGATAGAGCAAAGCATGGCAAAGCAGTACAAAAAAATATAAGCTTGACAATATTTACATATGACAATGAATTGTAAACCAGGGTGGGAGAGTCGGAGGACTATTGACACCCAAATGAGGTGCAACAGCAAGGTTACTGTAAATCAGACCCATAGACTTAGATATAACATCATTTGGGTGGCAAAGAAGTCTATCATGGTGACTTGTCATATTAGAATGCAATTACGTTACAACAAAACTACAGTTCAGCTAAAATGTGACACTCATGCGAAACATGTGAGAATCTACCATCTGTGAACATCTAGTTTAATGCAAAAATGATATCTCGACAAAGCCATCAAGGGCGGTACAAAAAATATAGTCGGGACAATATGTGCATATGGTGATAATTTGTAAACCAGGGTGGGCAAGTCAGTCGACTATGACAACCAAATGAGGTGCAACCGCAAGGTTACTGTACAGGAGACCCACAGACTCAAATACTGGGTCATTTGGATAATATACATGTCTACAAGTCAAGCTATCCTACAATAGAACTAGGGGTTCTACTAAAATCCATTACTCATGCAAAACATGTGAGAATTTGCAATCTGTCACCATCTGATTTAAGGGGAAAATGATATCTCAACAAAGTGATCAAGTTTTTAGGTAACCTTTTTTTCCCCCTAAAATAGAACTGAAAGCGCAACTTGAGGTTATTAGATAACAGACAGCGTTAGTTTTTATAGCTTAAAAGAAGTCTTCTATCTTTATCTGAACGGGGTTCGCTGTCCTATAACACACCAGGCGGTATGAAACCTGTATTGCCAACCAGAGGGCCAACCCTGCAGTGAATTTTTAGTTTTCTCTTTGATTCTTTATCTTTTTAACATTTTCAGTCATTTCTTCACAAATTGTTAGAATCTAAATACTGTATGCGCATTTCTACCATTCTCTGCCTATAATTATTTGTTTTGATAGGTCTCTCTTGGTCTATAATAAGTGCTATAGTATGTGCCAAAGATTGTGACCAAGCTAATATTGATAGTCAATTAGTCACCACAATTTAAAACCTCACCAGGAACCAGAAGCAGGTTCCATATTATTTCAACTGTCAAGGCTAAATCATTCTGTGAATCCATGGAAATGATATCCAATAGTGACTTCTGGTATGTATGCAAAATCAGTAGAAAATGTGAGAAATTGAATATTAAAATGCCCACCTGCATGATAACTAAGACATCCAGGGGGTCATTGTCCTCACAGAGAGTACGAGGGATGAAGCCATAGTTATGTGGGTACACAACTGATGAGTACAGTACACGGTCAACCTGCAAACATATATAGGCTTTAACAACAACCTTGTGATGATGAAAAAAATCTACTGATATGGCAACTAGCTAATCATGATTACCTTGATCATTCCAGTTTTTTTGTCAAGTTCATATTTCACCTTACTCCCCTTGCTGATTTCAACCACCTGAATAACAAACAAATTTATGATAGAGTTTGTATAAAGTGAGAACATTGGATATTCTGCCATTTTTGAAGGCATTTTGTAAAGATGACAAAAGGTCCAAAACTGTATATCTTTATATGTTTACAACGTAAAGAATCATCTCTAAAGTGATAAAAATTCAAATCTCTAATAGCTAACTGAAGACTTATTCAAACACGTGATTATCACAAACAATGCAGGTATATGTTTTTTGAAGACTTAAAAGAACCAAAACTTATTTTTGGGTAAATAAACTTATGTCCTCCATTAAAAGAACTAAAATTGCTTTGTCAGGTATAAGAGATGTCCACTCCTTTTCCCAAAAAGCAAGCATGAAGCGTCGTTGTCTCTGCTAATAAATGATCATCATACTAAGTTCCTTAATCATGGGACAAAGAAGTATCTGCCAGTAAATGCCTTTTCCACAGAAATGGTAAGAATAGTGCTTGAGCAAAAAGGGACCAGAACAAATTTTACAATCATTCAGGGGGATGCTGCCAGACTGCCAGTTGTTTTCTATGTATTCTCAATTAACAACAAAGTGTGGACAAAACACTATGCACCATATCATGGAATTTCTGCATACTCGGCTATATCGTTTTTTCAAAAGAGAACACACATCAAATAGGGGCTACCTCTTCTCCACGTCATGTAAGGAATTCAAGGATCTATTCGTAGTTTAAAACATAAAGTATTGATTCGGTTAGGCTACTTTCTCCAACTTTTGGCAAACAATTTTCAACTAGAACACAATTGGTATTCCTCATATTTATTTGCAGCTAAATAGATTAGCAGGCTAAAATTAGCCAATGCTTTGAGACATATTAAATTCTGAATCCTTACACAGTTGAAAATAGTCGGGGCTCCAGGTCCTGCAATGAATCAAAAGGAGAGAATTACAAACAAGAATGTAATCATAGAAATAAAAGGAAGAAAATTCTACAACTAACATTCAACTCCTTATGATGAAGTACCTATCTCAAGATCATGCCAAGGATGTGCAGCAATTGATTTTCTGGTCATGGATGTAAGTATTCTTTCATTAAGTGGTGCATGAGAATATCCATGAGAAGATCCATGAGAGTTAAGAGCTTTGTTAGGTATCTCAGTAGGCGGATCCATACTTGCAAGCTGCACGGAAACAATAACCACAGTAAGTTTTTTCACTCCTGCCATACAAAACTAGCGATGAACTTTTCATAATAACATTATAATAACATGATCCACATTAAAAACATCATGTCCCAAATTTCAAACGAAATTCAGCTAGTGTATTTGCCAATAAACTAAGTGTATATTGCAGAACAGATCAAATCTGCGTCAGATGAAAACTGCCTTTGATAGAAAAATACAAATTGACTTCATGTCTAGTAAACTAACAGGCAATATCTAGACAATGAAACCACTCTCTCTGACATACATATACATGTAACCCCTAAGAGTTAAGTACACTATAGATCGGAGAAATACTTCCTCTTACGCTTATGAAAATTTGTAACTCTTATGACCTGAAATGAGTATGCTGTCCAGCCACTTGCACCACACAAGAAAACAAACCGGAAAATGGAAAAGTAGCATATACAACATAAGTCCACGAATAGGGAAGGAAACATGTAAGAATTTAAGAACTAAGTAGCATCTTGATCTAAGATAATGTTTTGAGTGCTTGAACTGTGTTATGTCTATGAAATATGAGGGGATTCATCAAGAACGTACTATGTAGCAAGGATGGAACAACCACATTGAAAAGGCTAGAGGCTGTTGGATCAAATGATTTTGGAGCTTAACACGTGAATAATGCTGAGAACTTCTAATCACAAAACACTAACACGAAATGCACTAAATGAAGCATGGACACAAATGAAAGAAAATTGAAGTGTTCGTAGCATGATTATCTGGACTTATGTACGATAGAATCAGCCATTGTTCCACATCCTCATGACCGCCATTGAGAAATAATAGACATTGCTTCATGTCTAGTAAACCAACAAAGCAAGTAAACAAAGCTATATCTAGATAATACAAACACCTATCTAACACACATAATACACATAACCCCTTATATTTGAATGCATCATTGACCATACACTAGGCACCCTCGAAACACTTATAATCTTGCTTATAAAAATTTACAACTCTGATGACCTGAAAATGAGTATGCGGTACAGCCACTTGCACCACAAAGGAAACCAAACAACCTGAAAATGGGACGTAGCATATGTACCGCAAGTCCATAAGTAGGGAAGGAAACATGTAAGCAATAAGAACTAAGAAGCATCTTGATCTAAGATAGACCTTTGACTTTTGACTTTTGAGTGCTTGAATTGTGTAACGTCTATGAAATATGAAAGAATTTATCAAACACGTACTATGTAGCAAGGACGGAACAACCACACTACAAAGGCTAGAGGCTGTTGGGTCACCTGACTTTGGACCTTCAACTGTTAATAGTCTTGAGAACACGTAATCACAAATCATTACCACGAAATGCACTTAATGCAGCATGGACACAGATGGAAGAAAATTGAAGTGTTCACAGCATGATTATTTGAACCTACGTCTAGTAAAATCGGCATTAGTTCTAAATCTTCAGGACTGTCCGACTGTTTTTCTTGCCATAGGTAGCATTAGTGGGTTAGTGACTTAGATTGAGACTAAGGGACATCAACAGTGCTCCCAGCTCAAACCTAGAAGGTGCTGTTCATGAGATTAAATATCTGGGGGAGATTATATCTTGTTGGGAGGAGTATATGCAATACCAAGGGGCAAGGGGGGTTGGTATTACAAATGTCCTCCACTGGGATAAGAGAACAATGACAATATTATCAGAGAAAAAACCCTACAAAAATCGAAGGTAAGAAGGAAAAATGAGAACAAAAATTAATTTTTACTTCTATTTTGTTTAAATATTTCATTTCAGCTTGTTTGGAAAGTTAAGAAAATTCATTTTTGTTATTAATTTCTCATCTTTTTTACACTATCTCAATTATCTTAACTATTCAAATTAAAAGGGAAAAAATTCTATCAATTTGACCATTCTTTTTTCCTGTGTTATTAAAAAAATTGTGTTTGTTGATTTTGTGTTAGAATTGTAAATTATTGATTTGTCTTGATGAGAAGAACTTAAAAAGTGAAAGATTATGATAAAAAAGTTAAATGAAAGCAAAAACAATCAATTTTAGGTTTTTTGTTTGCTAATTTTTAAAATGTGATTCATATCTTTTTCATTTGTTAAAAAAAATTTCATCGAGACGAATTAATGATCTACCAAAATTAGATACAAAATTAATGAATATATTATTTTTGAATAAAAATGAAAAAAAAAACTATTAAAAAGAGTTCGGCTTTCCTATTTTTCTATTGCCAACTGCAAAAGGAAAAAATAAATAATTTCCATGTAGAGCAATGGCTATGCCAAATTTCGGAGGCTCAAGTAGTAGGTTAGAACCCTAAAGATTGTATTATTAGAATTCATACAGGGCCGAAAGGAGAACGTACCAAAAGATTTAATTCGTAAATAAATTGGAGGACAACCATGTCATGTGATGGTTGTTATGAGGACAAAATGGATAAGCTTCAAGTCTCACCAATCAAGTCTATATCCTAAGATATACGTTCAAAACAAACACTGGGTATCATTCCATTTGTATCCAGTCTTATGTACACTGGATATCATATCCACACATGTTCTCACAAGATTTTATATCCCACCCTTTATCTCCGGACAAATAAACATGACAAATTGATGAGGCTTTAAACAAAACTCAAAGATGGCATAACAGATCAAGGATTAAAGAAAATTGAAGCAACTATATCCGGAACTTGTGGAAGGGGAAGGAAAATAAGGGAAAGTATTGAAAGGAAAAATTGTGAACAAATTTTTTTTTTTTTGTGACTTCAAAAGAAAATAAGAGAAAAAAACATTCTTTTGTTTGGTTTTAAAGAGAGAATGAAGAAGAAAAAAATAAAGTTAACTAAATGGTTTGTATTTTCGCTTGTCTTTCTAACCAAACAAGTAGGAGAGAAAACTTTTTATTTTCCTTTCGTTTCTCTTCCTCTCCCTAACTTCCAAACAGAGCATAAGAGACGCAGCAATTGTATTGCATATAGGTCTGTCAAACTTCCTCATCTGAAATTAAAATGTCTCGTTTCACTCTTTGACCCCAACTCAATAGGTTTAGAATAATTATTTATCAGAAGTTGGTGCCGTGATATGTGATATACATAACATTATACTATTCAGTCAACTCTATTAGACCGAATAGACTTCAACTAGGAGTCAAAATGACAGCAAATTATAATTATGCTACACATTTATATTTCCTTCTGTTACTTCTCATCTAGGGAAAAAAATTGCGCGTTACGAACACAAAATCAGAGATCTTCCAAACACAGAAAATCAAGCAAATTTTTGCGTATCTGCTCCAACTACAATACTAAAATCATCTCAACTCAAGTCCAAAGCGGAAATAAAAACGATCCACAGATATATACAGTCAAAAGTACACATGCATCTGCATTCGTATAGATATGGTAATAAGCTCACATGAATTCGAAGAGAAATAATGTAAAATCGAAAGAAAAAGAACGCCAAAAACTGTAGAAGATAGATCTAACCTCTCAGAAAACCGAACTTGAAACATACCTGAAGCTATAAAAGAAGCTTTTCCGAAGCGAGGGCTCGAAGGAAAGGCTCTGATCTCGAGTGGAGAGAGAGGGGGGGAAGGCGAGTCACTGATATATAGAGCGATATAGAGAGAGAAACCCTAGTAAAGGAAACTCGGGAAGAGGAGAGCTGAAGGTGTACGCGTTCCCGCTCTGTGCATATTCACTTTGCCATTTAAAGGCGAAAAAGGAAAAGCAGAAAATTCCCTGCGTAACTCACTCTCTCTCTCTTTCCTCTCTCGCTCTCTACTTTATACCGCGACTAAAATGCCATGTGGAATCGGTATATTCTAGTGGATCGACCATGACTTGAAACCAGCTAAGGTGCAACTTTACGTGTTCGAATATAGTTGGATGGTTGGTTGGGGCGCGGGACAAATATGGGACCCAGTGGGGACAGTGACGGAGTTCCTAACGGTCATGCGGTTGAATTTTCCCGGTGGTTTATCGTAAACGGGCGGTGTGAAGTTTCCGTTAAGCTTCGGATCGAGGTGGAATCCGGGGGAATGAGTATCTGCTGTGGGTGCACAATATATTGTGCGTCAAAATAATATCATTTTAGCGCGAAAAAATTTACCTGGAAACTGTCCAAATTTAGGACAATTTTTGCACCCTAAAATACAACAGGGCCCCGGGTCCGAATCTTGCCCTGGATAGCAGAAATATGGTAAGAAATCTACTTTCTTTTATTACAAGAGGAAAAAAATTCAACTCCTCTTTGGTCTATAGAAAAATTAAATTGTCCAATTGATTTTTTAATGTGTTTTAATGATTAATATCGTTGACATTTTATTCAAAATCGCAGAATATGGTAAGAAATCTACTGTCTTTTATTACAAATCTACTGTTATTTTATTTTATTTTTAAAAAAAAAACCAGATCCTCTTTGGTCCCTAACAACTAAACTGTCCAATTGATGTTTTTTAATTTATTTTAATGATTAGAGTTGTTGACATTTTAAAATTTGCCAATAATGTAAATCAAATTAAAAATAATACTCATTTAATATTAAGAGGTATGTTCTAAAAACAGGTTTATGTGAAAAATATAAATTCGGAGAATCTGTAGTGCAGCTACTTATAATACGTGCGTAGTACGAACAAAATAACATAATTTTGTTAATTTTGTCCACAAAATTATATCATTTTGATAACAATTCGCGCAATAAGTCAAAACAATATAATTTCAAAGACAAAGCGGATCAAAATACGTCATTTTGGCCGCATTACACGCGCACTATAGAAAATGACAGTACAAGCCTCCAAATTCGAAAAATATATATTGTACTTTTGAACGAAATCCTTTTTCTTTACATAAGTATATACTAAAAACACACCACTCGATATTCAATAAACATGGTTTTATATTTGCTTGATATTCTCGACGAATTCTAAAAATTGATTGATTATGATTATTGAATTGGACCCGTAAAAACCCACACAAAAATGAAGAAAAAATTTAGTTTTGGTAAGATTAAAATTACTTAGAGTTGATATAGTCGGTGACGTGAATCAATCAAATCTCGCAATACTAATTATTGTGTACTATCTCTCACCTAATAGAACTCTATTTAAATTCCAATGGAATCCCGTGGGATCTATCCAAAAAATAAATAAAACTTTCCCCTCTCTACATAATTATATTCATGCACATGTAATTTCATCCCTTTTATTAAATCTACAACTCCTTTTTTATTTTATTTTACTCTTATCTCTTGCACTATGCAATTTGTATATCTTATTTATGGTATTTAGAATTTCCATAAACCAAAGGATAAAAAAATATTTATCCGTCAATCTTTTTTTAAGCAATTTTTTGTGTATAACTCTTTTCTTTAATAATAGAAGTGACAAATCAAATTGTGAACTTATTTTTTTTTCATTTTTTAAAGCTTAAAAATCAAGGCGTAGCACGACATATCTCGTCATCAAAGTTTAGCTTGATTATTAGGTGTTCTTGTTATACATTTCCATTAAATTGAATAAAATTTGAGAGAGAGAGAGAGAGAGAGAGAGAGATGGTTGGTGGTGAATGGGGAGAGAGAAAGAGAGAGTCTTAATTTTTTTTATAGTGAATGACAGAAGAGAGTAGAGATATGAGAATCAAATTCCACAAATTTAGGAACTTAATTCCTGATAGATTATTATTATTGGTGATTTGCGAGAAACGCATGACACAATTTAAAAAAACAAAATGCTCTCCATATATTTAGAGTTTGTTTGGGAGGGAATTTTTTAGGTTTTTCGGATTTTAATATTCTGATTCTAGAATTTTAGATTTTAAAAAACTTATAATTGGAATCTGTGAAGTATTTGATAGAATTATATAAAATAGATTATGAATCTGTGAAGTGTTAAGGGTCCATTTGGACTATGATAATTATTGACTTATTGGATTATTATTTTTTTTGTCCTTTAATGAATTTTTTTTACAATTTTTTTGTTTTTTATCAATTTTTTTATGGTGGTTGGTTAGTCTCAACAAGAGATTTCAGAGTATAAAATTATGAACAAAAACTAAAAAATAAAAAATAAATAAAAACTACAAACTCTAATATGAAAAAAACTACAAACTATAAAAACTACAAACTATAAAATTAGCTTTTCTTGTGTCCTCCTTTTGTTTTTTGCAATTCTTTGTTTTCTAATGAAATTAGAATTTAAAGCTACAAACTCTAATATGAAAAACAAATAAAAGGCCTAATCAAACTGCTAAGGGTGATAATGGACTAATTTTTTTTGGCTAAACATAAAATATTTTGTTTTTTTTAGAGTTTTTCGTTAATTTTTTAGCATTTTTTCATTCGGCTCGTCTAAAAAAATTTGAAAAACTATAAAAATATGGATCAAAGTTGACAAAAATATTTCAGATAAAATAACAGTAAAGACACTAAAAATAACGAAAAACTATTTTTTGTTGTTTTTTCCGTATTTAGTGGACTTTTTTTTGTTATTATTATTATTATTTTTTTTTTTTTTGGGGGGGGGGGGGTGTATCATAATTTTTTACTTCTGAATTTCTTAAGTCAAGACGAATGATCGATTTGAAAAAATTCACACGAATTTAATAAAATATCAAAAACAATGACAATAAAGGGGTCTTAAATCTTGATAAACTTAGTTACATGGAGCTACATATATAAATCCGCTCAAAAAAATCAGGAAGAACTTGATCCAAATAATTTTTTATAAATACTGAAAGGAATAATTTTATGAAAAACTATTTGGATCAAGCTGTTTGCGATATTATACTTAGTATATTTAGCCGATTTCAAGCGAGTATCATTAAAATCATGTTTTAAACACATTGAACAGTTCGGATAATTAAAATTTTATCAAAAAATAGGAGGTTCTCATTTTAGCAAATAAGAGACCCCTTATTAGAAATTTTCTATGTCTATATATACACAATGCTCCAGTCCAAGGGTCCACGCAAGTGGTTACACCATTTGGGTCCAATAGGTTGGCGTGGTGATCAAGGTTTAAGACTTAGAGGTATGTTCTTTCCTAAGTTTCAGATTCGAAGTCTCTCAGATGCAATCAATCCATATGGGACCAGTTCATACAAGGTAAAGTCCCGACTTTAAATAAGACTCCCGCAAGTAGACAGTGGGATTGATTCCCCGAGAACTAGTCTGCAATAGGTACATTGGGGTAAAATCCCAAAGCCAACAAGAAACCTCACCTATAAAAAAAAATTCGCTACTTATGTGAAGGAATTGAGTTACCACCACCATTTACCGGGGGCTTCTATTCAAAGCTTATAACACTTCTCCTTACGATCCTTTAGTACCGGACAGGCGTGTTACCACTTAGCAGAGTCATATATATATATATATATATATATATATATATATATATATATAAAATAGGAAACCAAAAGATACGTAAGGAGGAACAATTTATAACGTAGTGGAGAAGGTGTGGATGGTGGAAGAGGTGGTGGTGAATCAACCTCAATCTGAATACACAAATGAGTTATCCTTTGCATGTGATCGGGACCAAGGGAATTGTGAATGAGTGCAAAATCATTAAAGTCAAATGGCTGGCAATTGGGAATTTGTCTACTACTAACCTACCATTCTTCAGAAGAAAAATAAATAAGAAAATTAGCCAATCTTCATCCTTGGAAAAGTAGTTCTGGGAGGAAGAGGATCCTATTCGTACTCGGCGATGTTGGGGCAATTTGTGAGCCTTTTCCGACCACTTTATTAATAGAATCAAATTATTTATTATTTTATGTTAATCAAGAATATTAATTGTTAAAAATATTTTGAGCAATTGCGAACTAGATTTAATTAGAGATAAATGAATTTCAATCCATATGCCCATCTTTATTTTTGTAAAAACAAATGCGTAGAGGTGTAATGGGTTCGAATTTTTGTCTAGTTTGAATAGAAAATCGAAACGGAACGAAAATTCCAATTTAGAATCTTACAAACTGATTTTTGTGATTTTGGTCTGGTTTTTTAATTTGTCGGTTTTGGTTGGGTCATGTGTAAAAACCTTTAATTTTTAAATAAAAATAAAAAAGAAAATTAAAATTTTAAAGTATAAAATCATTCATTGATTAAATTAATGTTATGCAATTTCATTTCTAGTCATGCATTTTATTGGATTTATATTTAATTCATGGGCTTGTGCATATGTGTTTGGATCCAGCCCATTGAACCATTGATCTTGGAGCCCAAAACTTTAACCCATCAGCATTTCATGGAGTTTGACCAAGACCTTGACTCAATGGTTTGGTCCATCACCATGTAGACCTTAAACCCAACACCACTTGGCCCAAACTTATTTCTTCATATAGTGGACCATCTACACTTGATAATTTTCTTTCCCTTTATCATTGCCCCATGTGCTAGAGAATCTCATGTCGGTAAAAAAATTTCAGCAACATCCTTCTAGAGATACATCTATATTGCTTTCTTGAGTTCTCTAAGTCATGGTACTTCCCATCCTCTCCAATGAAATCTCAATTCTTGACCCTCACTCTTTTTTTTCCCAACAATACCACTCAGAACCTTGGTTTTGAGCAAAAGTCTCCTCAAACTCCATGTCAATCTGTACAAAATTTCTTTCACCAATGGCCATACATGCACTCATCTCTTTTACACTCAATAATCTTTCCTATATATCTTTCTACATCACTTATCCATCTCTACTATGACATTTCAAAGCTCTAAGAGGTATTTTGGTGCTGCCATTGCTGAGAGAACATCACATTAGAGAGAGAGAGAAGTTCCTTTTGGAGGTTCAAATCACCAAATCTAGCTAATCATTCGATTCAAGTTCCATTCCTTTCAATTCCAAGGTAAATAGAACTCTCCCTAATCTTTAATTTATACCATTGATCCGTATTAAGCTCCACAGAGCTTTGACAAAGCGAAATCCATAACTATTTTTTTGAGGAAGATGATCGATACACTGGAGCCTTGTTTCTTGTAGCACTGGTGTCTTCCCTTTGCAATATTTTAGTTGAGCTCCACAGAGCTATGAGAAAATGAAATGCAGAATTGTATTTTTGAGGAAGATGATTGATGCACTGATGTCTTGTTTCTGGCAGCACCGGTCTCTTCCCTTTGCAGTACTTTAGTTGTTTTATATTTGTCTTGGTGCACCGATGCCTTCTCCTTGTAGTACCTTATATTTTGCCTAGATGTGACTGGGCACCGGCACCTTAGTTTTGGGTGTACCGGTGTCTTACCTCTCTGTATCTCAGTAGTTTGTCTATGATTTGACATAGCATTGGTGCCTTTGAAAGCCTTGCACCGGTGCCTCTAGTATGCAGTTTGTATGATAGTTTCTGCTTTAGGATAGTTGAGTCAGGACACGTGGTAGCTCAACATTAAAAACGAAATATGAACAGTCATAAAGAATGTGAAACGAACTCATTTTGAACAATAAATTTGAAAAACAAACTTGCATTCGATAGGTACGAAGGATTCAAGTTGCTTGTAACTAAGGTTATACATTACTCCTATCGTCACAAATTGCAACTAAGCTAAGTAAAACTAACTATGGATACAACTATAACTATTGCTATTGCTATGACTACGCTAAGTGTAGGGAAAGAAAGACATACATGAAAATAGTAAATGTTGTGTGGAAGTTCATACTCTTTTTTGTTTCACCCTTGGTCCTATTTATAAATCATTCAGTACTTGGCACCTTACTTCCTTGAAATTTTCTACTTGAATCTGCAAATGTTATTCCTCTTTCGATGTAGGAATACACCATGATTGTTTCATTCGATTATGTTCTCCTTTTCACCCTAAATCCAAGGTTCACATCTTCCTGCCTTCCTCCATCTTGTCCGTGGGCGTGCATGGCAATTGGAATAATCTCCCATGCAAGTAAAGCTATTTAACAGTTAATGAACTGCTCGAATGACATCATTTGGACTCCTTGTGTATTTTCATTGGATGTGGGCACCTCCAAAGCCTATTGGCAAATTTATTAGGGTGTCAAGACTAGCGAAGAACCAATCAACAGTCGGTGTACACTCCAGGACGTCAAACACCGCTCAAGTTGATAAGTCGCCAACTGACCAATGGATAGACTGAACATGCACAAAGCTTATTGGCAGAGTCTCATCCTGGTTGAGCAACACTCGCTGAGACAAGCACACTCTTATCAGAACCTCAGGGTAAGCGCTGACTAGAAGAAACCTTACGAGGCGCCCTTGATTGCTTGGACAATCTCAAAAATGACGCTGATAACCACTCGGCATCTTGGAGATGGCGCCTAGGATCAGGGAGACAAACCTCCCATAATGGAATGGAGGCGCCATGGATGACCATTAGCCTGCCTAGGATCGACCCTTGCTCAAGCTATTAAAGGTTATTTTTTACCATGAGATCAGGTACGTTTTCACATACATTGCCGATACCTTCCTGCCTACAATATACTCTCTATTTATTGCCTTAATTATCAGAGGATTCTTGGTTGAAAAGCCACCCCTCGGGCCCTCGGCCGCCGGACTTGTTTGCAAACCCAAGGCAAAGACGCAGGACACTTCACCAATATTTGGCATCATCAAATTTTATTTACTAGGTTTATTCAGGTCTTTTCAAATATCTCCAATTACTTTATGTAATTGAGTAATTACTTTATTATTCTTATTATTTATTCACCGATTACTACAAACAGAATTAAAAAATAAAATAGCAAATAGCAGCATAGAGCGAAAGGTTTAAAAGCATTTGTAGGAAAGTGATGGCTTGGGTGTTGCGCGGGACGACAATCTGCTTTACTTTTATCGCCTTTGCTAATCATTTGTGGAGTTTTTTTGAGTAAATCGTCCTTATAAAAAAATAAATTAATCAAAAACCAATAACTTAATCTTCCAATTACCTTTTTTCTTGTAAAAATCAGTGACAAGTATGATTTGAGATATGTTTTCAAGGTATGATTTTGAGATATACTTTCAAGATAGATTTCATTGTGTGGTTATGTTGTCCAATTGACGTTTTTTAATGTAAGAATGTTTAGTTCTCTATCAACTCAATAGTTTAAAGTAGGGCGTAAATATAAAACCAGCAAACCGAACCCAATCGACAGTTCAGTCCAGGTTTTGGCTCATACCGGTCCGGTTTGAAGTTTTTAAAATTTATTCGATTCGGTTTTCGATTTTGAAACTTGAGGAGCTAGAGCAAACTGAACCGAGCAAACTGAACCGGACTGGTTTGAAAGTTAACTCTAAAAGTTTTATACTTTTAGTTATCGTTTACCAATTTGTAAATCTTTGACTTCCATTGGGAGCATTTTTCTTTCTCTTACTTGATAACTTAGTGCTGGTATTGAAAACTTATTTGAATATTAGATGAGCATTCCTCTATTATTTTTCTAATTGGTAGATCATTAGTGTTAGTAGTCTTATGGCTCTATACAGTGAACACCCAACAGTTTTGTATTTTTATGGTTTGTCTTTGTTTTTTACATTTTTTTAAAATATGTGCTAGGGCCACCTAAACGAAAATTGGACCTAAACTGGTCGAGCCAAACTAGACCAAACCGATCTACTTCGATCTGGTTTTTTATTTATTTTTTGTCCAATCCGGAACAACCGGTTTAGTCTGAGTTTATTGGTCAAACCGGACTAATTACACCCTAGTTTAAAGCATATTTTTGGACTTGAAATGGAATCTACTTTGGAAGCACAATAGGCTACTCAAGTCATAACGTAATGATTATTATTGTGTTAGTGTATAAACTAAGATTATTAGAAGCTACATGAAAGTGTACGTAGAGAATTAAAATTATATCAAATAAAAAAAATTATTGGAGTAAATAGTATAGAAATAGTAAAATAATTAATTTCCGTGATAACTTGGTAAATGAAAATTGTGAATGATCAACTCTGTATAGCAAAAATATGATAACTGTTAAACTAATTTGTAACAGATAACGTAATCTGTTATTGAAGCAGAAACAAAAAACGAAAAATCACTGAAGTAGAAACAAAGAAAATATATGTACTTATAGAATGTCAAAATCCAAATGTTATAAAATCTGAACATGTTTCAAATATATTTTCGAATACAGACTCGAGTGAGGATGTAGAACAGATCAAGGCAAGTGTATCACACTTTGTCCTTAAAGCAGATTTGCCCCTTGCATTCGGTGCTTATGGATTCGGATGTCTGCTTCCTAGGATTACTTGATCTTCGCACACAATAGCAACACTACAAACTGTGTGCCCAAGGAATCAAAATTGTGCTTGAACTCTCTGTTGTATGCTTGATTCAGATTACTATGTATGCAATGAAATATGGAAATTTTCATCTAACAACTGAAGAAGACGGGCGGAAGATATAGGGAAAAAGGTGACCGTCCGAACCAACAGTTGTGACTGTTTGAAAAAAATAAAACGCCAAAGGTTGAACCCGGCACTGGTGAGCGGACACGCCCCTTCGGTAGTGAAGAGATGTAACCAAAAATAAAAGGAAGCTTCTAATTGGGCAACTTATATTTCAGTCTCTTCTCTTAGTGGTCATTATATTTTCATCCCATGCACTTTAGCACATTAAGTTTTAGTCATTTCTTTCAAATAATGCCGAACCTATCCTCTGTTGAGTTTAACTCTGATTATAATCTAAATCCCTAAACCCACACCCATAATCCCTAAATACACGGCAACCAAAATAGGAATTGTCATCTCCAGAAAAGGAATCATTAGTCCCAAAAATCACAGAGCCTAAATTTGTCGTTAAAGATGAGGAATGGTCGTCCATGGTAAATTTGTTTATCACACATGCAATGTATAGTTGCGACTAGGAGTATAATATGGTACATTTTATGGAAATGAACAACATCTACAGGTCAAGGGGACACTTTCTACAACGTTCATGTGTAAATTTGCCGGTCAAAATCAAGTCCGGCCGTCCATGATAAATTTGCTTATACTATGGTGAAATCGGAGGTAACAAACAACATATGGTAAATTGCCATATTTCATGGTAATTTTGCACGGTAGATAGAAACACCTATCATTTGTGGTATATTTGCATAGGTCATGGAAAATTTGAAGGTCAAGCACGGCACCTGGTAAGCATGTCAATTTGTATGGTAAATTATGTGACAAATCAATCAATTTGCACGTTATGGTAAATTAGTAAACAACACGGTAAATTTATAGGTAATCAACATCGTCGGCATATATATCATGGTACATATTCCATGAAATGGTTCCTCACCATCTAATCTGAACGGTCTTTAGATGAAAATACATACGTTTAACGAACAAATTCCCCTCCTAACACTCGGGCTCTGGTGAACTCTAGCAAATCCGAAACTGTGACCAACAATTGTTATGGTAATGATTCCGGCCAAATCTAATTGCTCCGCGAATATGATTGGAAAACAATCTCAACTGCCATTTTGATATACATATTTCTAAAGATAATTGTGATCCCATATATTAAGCTTAAAAAAGTGTTGCCGATTTAAACTAAACAATTCAAATATTAACTAACTACAAGATAAAATGGTAAACTACTCATCAAATGTAATGGCAAAATCGTCCTTCCATACAATTATAGGATTAAACATAAGTTGAAAAAGTGGATGAGATGAAAAACTAAGTCGGAGGGGTAGATAGGATCTTGATTTAAATTACCCCTTCTAATTTTGGTGTGAAACTTTAAATTTCAGAGTCTGAATTTCTCCTCCAAAAAATTAAACTGTAGACAAGACCCAACCTAATTTAATCTAATGACCCGACTGGGTAGGTGGGGTGTGTATGTGATAAACCCACAAATGTGTGCGCGCTTGCCCACTTACAAAATTTAGATGCCGCAAGGGTTCAAGACCTTTGTCTTTCTAGAGGTTATATACCCACTTAGATTCACTTCTTCATCCTGTGTGATTAAGCTAAAAAAAAAAACTTCTTTTTTCCATTCTTCAATCACCTTCGAATTGGTAGTTTGAAGTCACATTTCACTTCACACATATATGATTTTGACGAATCAAATGCACCATATTAATCTCCAATCAGAAGTTAAAAATTTTCGTGTTTGAATTCGACTCAAACGACATACATGATTCACTCTTATTTTTAAGTTAGCCAAAAAAATGCGTGTTCAAAACCATTTTCTAGTACTCGTGTTAGGAGCCTATAGCCTACTGGTGGTTCAAATGAGCCAAATAAAACTAGGCTAGAAACAAAACTAATTTAAAAGTATATATCTCTAGTTATAAGTCTAATTTGCTTTCTTAAAGCCATCTTTGAGGAATTTGTGCAATTTTCAATACATCGAATCTCATTTAAAATTTCGAAATCGATCTTGCGCGTTTTTGCTGATGAGTTGATTTTGTATCCAGAACCATTTGACGCACATCCACATGCCAAACCGTATACGTTTCTATGTAACGTCATCGGTCTGGACTAGAAACAAAACTAAGTATATATCACTAGTTATAAGTCTAATTTGCTTTCTTAAAGTCATCTTTTATAAACCGTGAGATGACTTTCCCATTACGAAGCCAAGTTTAGCAAGTTATTTCTTGTCAGATTACCACTTGTTATTCACCTATGGCATGCTAGTTTACGGGGTCTCACACGGCATGCCAATTTTGTTGTCAAATTTAACCTATGATATACGAGTTCAATTTTGTTCATCCTCTACTTCATGGGACTACTTCGAGATCCCACTTCGACGATTAAAGTCGTCTATTTCGTTATGATTAATTTCTTTAGTTATCTTAAAAAAATTCAGCTCAATCAGATATCGGTTAGTGCTTGACCTAAAAATCTAATTTTTTACTTCGATTTTTTAATTTTAATGCTTAAAAACTACATTTTTAGGTCAAATACTTATCGATATTCGATTCAGCTAAATTCTCGAAATGATCCAAATGGCGAAAAGTGAACAAAGTTTGTTGATTTTAAGGTCAACAAGATTGAACTCATACAGTAACATAAATGTGTGAACGTGTACTTGTCATAAGAAACGAATAATCTTATATTCTGTTATGTTTTATTTTTAATACTTTTGTGCATAGTGTGTGTATATATATAAGGGCCGACTCCATGAATCAACACTTTTTAAAAACAATATTAGACCAACATCTAAATTCTTCATTCCTGATTAAATTTTAATGATCCGAACCGTTCAATGTGTTTAAAATATATTTTTAAGAGTACTCACGAGAAATCAGTTCAAAATATTACCGGAAAATGCTTGATCTAAACAGTGGTTCAAAATACTGACAGAAATTGTATTATGAACCACTATTTAGATCAAGTCCTTTCAATTGTGTTAGGAGATTATCAGGCAACCAGTTGAGGTATAGATTACAAAAGCTTAGTTAATGGGATGCAAAGAGGGGCAGGGCAGCAGTAAAACTTGAGACATTCTTAATACTAACTGTGCATAAGGTAGAAATTAGCAGAAGCATGCCATAGGGAGGAACTTATAATTACTGTTATTGGTATACTTTGAGAAAAATTTTGAGATCTCGGAAGTTTATGTGATCTCGTGTTGTATGATTGTTTGCTTCTTCTATTGTTTGTGTGGATTAAATTCTCTTGCTATTGCATAGAAGGATTCTCTGTATGTTGATCTTCACCTAAATGGATCCACGACTATGTTTTGTAAGTCATTTTCACGGCCTAAATTCATCGTCGTTTAGGGCCCGTTTGGATGGGGGGAAAAGAAAGGGGATAACTTTTAGAGGGGTAAAAGGATCGACGTGACATGTTTAGTATGGTTTTGGAGCATAAAAATGCAGGGGGATGATTTTTCACCCCTCCAAAAATAATCTCCCTAAGAGGAATAGAGGGAGATAATTTTTGGGCCGGGGGGAAGGTGCCCAAAAATAATCCCCCGGGTATTATCCAAAAATAATACTCCCCCTCTCTTATTACAACTACAAAATAACCTTATTCTCCTATTTTATCCTCCATCCAAATCAAGTACTACTTTATACCTCTTTTTTAATACTTCATCCAAATTATCTACTACATCACCCCCTCTATAAACATCACATCAATGTGGGCCAACTCTTTAAAAATAATACCCCTCTTATCTTACCCCCCTCAATAACTTATCTCCTGAAAATAATCCCTCATCCAATCGACCCCTTAAGTTGAAATATTTTGCAAATTAGTTTCTTATGTGCAAATATGGTTGTTAAATTGGTTAAATTTTGGATGTTAGCCACTTTAAGATGGAAATGTCCGAAAAATGATGCAAGAGGGACATTATGCACTCAAATTGTTTGAAGAGATGATCCTATATATAGATGCTACTTGTACGAGATATCTAAGATAGAGAGTAGTGTTAGAATACACAGGTGAAATAGTAGATAGGCAAAATAGAGAGTAGTGTTAGAATACACAGGTGAAATAGTAGATAGGCAAAATAGAGATAGTACCTTTTTGCTACTTTTGACTAGTTAAAATGACCAGTAATGTAACGTTGGAGTTGCTATAAGAGGCAGCCAGTGAACACTACCGTCGATCCTTGATACCTTATATTTTCAATTGCATAATATCAAAGAAAGGTCTTGTTTCTAGGGTTTCTTCTTCACCTCGTACATCAAAGGCCACCCACCGGTTAGAGCTCGAGCTGATTACGATCACCTCATAAAGCTCCTCTTGACCGGCGACATCGGTAAGTGTAATTCGTGTTTATATCCGTGTAAATTCGTAATTATGTTATAGGTATGTGAACATATCAATTTCTATGCTCTGCTGCTGTGATCTTATTGGTAAAGTTTATGATATCCTGCTTTGGGAGATTTCTGGATGTCATTCTAGTTTATCCCCCAGCCTTTGCTGTATTAGTTTTAATATAAAATGCGTTGCACGAATTTGTGTGTGTGGTTAATTTAGCCTACAGTGCGGGGTCGTTAGATTCTCATTCAAATGTGTGCAAAGTTTTTGGACCAACCACTGAACTAGTTGTCTTTCTCTTCCTGCATAACTATAGACAGTGTTCTAGCGAAAGCCTCTTTATCAACTTGAATCTACGTTCAGATTGAGTTTCCTAACTTCTTATGTTTTTGAACCTTATGTGTGATGACTGGCAACATCAGTCAAAGATTTCCCCACATAAAGAGGCTCAATATTTCCTGGGGGATGTACTTTTATCTGTAACTAGCAATTGGACAAGCAAAAATTTTCAATAAGCCACCATCACAATATATAAATCTCAATGTGTAAAACCGTCAACATGTACTGTATTTGTCAGGAATAATAAATTGCCTACTATTTGGAAGAAATAGAGCAGGTGTTGAGCTGAAAGGTAAAGAAATGGGAATCATATTATTTCTGGTTATACAAATTGGCGTGAATGCGACTTCAGCCCAAGCTTACCTTGTTTTTTAGATGAAAGGATATATGATTTCCCATTTGTAGCATATAACCCTCTGATAACCAAAAATAATAAAATTAGAGATATAAAGCAGCCCTAGCAGTGCGTAGGCCATGGCGTGTTGATGGAGTCAGAAATCATAGCACAATAACAATATTAATCCTTGTTTGCAGCTATTCTTGTAAATTCTTTTGTAGAATATTTGCTTCATATTTTCCGCTACTGCTTTTGTAGGAGTAACCACATAGCAGTACTATTTCCATCATTGTAGTCGTGAAAAATCTAAATCCCTTGCACAAATATATTATTTTAAGAGAACAACTCCACTTTCAAAAGGAAACACTGTTTGGAGTGTGAAATAAGGTCACTGTTCTAGGATAATCCCCAAACTAGCTTTTGTGCTAGTTTTAAAATATATGGGGTAAATGACTTCCACATAACCACTGCACCTTCCAATCCATATGCAATCCTGCATTAGTTTACACTTGATTCATTCTTCATTGTTGGTAGCGAATATATGTTAGAGGCAGCTTCTAGTTTGCACTGTGCGTAAAACAGTGGCAGATCAAATTTCAGTACTATACATAAACTCCTATTTGGCTATTTGTCTTTTACACTCAATGTTGACCAATTCCCATGAAGCTTTGATAAAAATTCACTTAAACAAAGATGGATCATCACAAAAAAAACTGTGTACCTCCACCAAGAATCTATTTCTATCTTGTGAACTACAATGGGATGGGAGTTTGTCTGTAACTAGAAAATTCACAATGTCACCGTACCAAGGCAATTAAGAAATAGTAAGGATTAGCTAATCGGAAAGCTACCCCTGATCGACACTGTTTACTTGGAGTCATCAAACAGAATCCGCAACAAATAATCTGCCATGACCATTTTCTACTCCCTTTTGTCTTTGATAGTAATGCTGAACTCTTGGCAGTAGAAGGATCCCCACCTAATCAAGCGTGGCTTTGCATCTTTCTTGGTCAGAAGATACTTCAAAGCTGTATGATCACTAAATATAGCTATAGACGATCCAACTAAATACGCACAAAATTTATTAAGAGCAAATACTATTACTAACAGTTCTTTCTCAGTGGTGGAATAGTCCATGTGAGCACAATTTAAAGTTCTACTAGCATAGTAAATGACATATCGCTTCTTGTCCTTATGTTGCCCCAGAATTGCCCTAACTGCATAGTCGCTAGCATCACGTATTATCGCAAAAAGTAATAATCAACTTGGTGATTGCATAATGGGAGCAGATGTAAGCGTCGTTTTCAACTTTGCAAAGGCCTCTTGAGATTAGTCCATTCTAATGGAGCATCTTTTAATGAGAGACTACACAGTGGTCTAGAAAGGACACTAAAGTCCTTGATGAGCCTCCTATAAAAGTCTGCATGCCCTGAGAATGATCTAACCTTAGTTGCATGAGGCGGGAGTCGGTGCGGGAGCGGAAGCAGAATCAGAGGCGTGGGAGCGGAGACAAGTAGAAGATCCTAAGTTTAGGAGCATGTATATAGAACTTATTGAAAATTAGAAAATGAAATATGTAAAAAATAATATAGTAGTTTGGATTGAACAACAAAAACATCTTACTTCCCTTTGAAAGATTTGGCCCTTACATAGCCGAACAAAAATAATTCAACTTCCCATTACAAATATTGACGCTGAAAGATCAAACCAAAGCACATCACTTGACAAAATTTCACTAGAACAAAAAAGAACAATAGCTAGGATTAATGACAACATATCTCCCCAAAATAGGAAATGATCCTCATTTTTTAGGCGATCCCCGTTTGTGCTTGTGCTTTTGATTTTTCCGTTGAAGATGCTTGGCTACTTGGAGGTGGACATGATGAAGGCGCAAGCATAGATGAACTAGGACATTGTGGTAGTGAACCATCTGACACAATAGTAAGCTGTGTATAAATGTGAACAGCCTCATCTTTGCTATCCGGAAGGGAAAGTCTCTCTCGTACCATTGTTGTGAGATCCTCTTCTATGTTGGCTTCTTCAGGATTTGCATCCCATTTCTTGAACTTTTCATAATCTTCTCTGCACCACTAATGATTTCAGCTCATAATTTTCCCAATAGGAGCTCCTCAATCAAAGGATTAAATATAAAGTTGAAATTCATAATCTCTCTTCAAACGTACTGCATCAGCAAAACCCAGTACAAGATGATTCAGTATGAATATTGTGGCATTTAGGTTCAAAGTCTCTGAAGTATTAGATACACATCACCTCCTTGTGAAATTGTACCTGTTTATAGGGTTTGATTAAAAAAGGCAAACTTTGAATTCTATGAGCCTCTTTCATTATTTTTTCTTTTCCATTTTCTTGTCGGCTTTGCTTTTTGATGAACACCATTGTTGTAACCGAAATGGTTTTAGTAGCATGAAGTTATGGCACAGTATGTGGCAGCTGGTTTCATAGTTTTGCATTAGAAGGATAGTGTGGGGGTAGAGACAAAGTTGTCTGGTGGTTTATGGCAAGAGAGTTCTGAAAAGACCTTTCTACGATCATTTGACTTCAGTTAGAGGCTAGTTTTTTTATGGTGGTGGTGGCAAAATATCGCCAATCAATGATAGGAAGGTAGGGATCTTTCCATCGTACAAAACAATTAGGCTTTTTTATGAGTATAGTCGGATTTTTGCATAAAATTGATTTGAGCTGAGTTTTTTTTTTTTTTTTTCTTCTGTAGTATCAGGGGAGACTCTTGAATTTTAATGTCATTGTTCTTTGGCCCCTCTTTATCTTTTGTTTTTGGTTTATGTTGCAGGTCGCACTCTTAAGTTGCTGCTTCATCATGGTGAACGCTATCAAAGGACTGTTGATTTCATGGTAACATTCTGTTTTTCACCTCAAACTTTTCTGTTTATTCCCCCATTGCATATATCTAGACTTTGTAGAATACCAGTGAAGTGAACTTCTTTTTTTTTTTTTTTTTTGGGTTTGGTTGGTTGTGTGTGTGTGTTTTGGGGGGGGGGGGGGGGGGGGGGGGGGGGGGGGGGGGGGGTGGTGGTGGTTGTATGTATTTGGGGTTGGGTGGTGGAACTTGAATGCTTTAGGGAATGTTTGGCGAAGAGCCCTACAAAATGTGGGATCTTTTCTCCCTCCTGTTGTGCGCTTGTGTGTTCTTAAAGAATTTTCGAAATAAAGCTAGATTTTTCTCGAAATTATTGGCGACAGATGATAAGCTTTGTTACGTGGATCTTTCGAGATTTATAAAGTACCATGTCAGATACTAGACACTTACATTAGTGTATGGACTTTGTGTTTGCCATGTTTAGTTGGACAATGCCCAAGCAAGCATATCGTACTCAAATTTCTCACGAGCTGTGCACAAAAAACTCTTATAATATGCACGAAAAGGTCTAAGACAAGCAGTAAACACCCTTAAAGCTAGAAAATAGAAATCCTAATATTCCCCGTGTCCTTAAATGAAATTTAGATGAATTTAATTCTCTTTAATTGGAGCTGGAATTATCTATCAGAATGTTTGAAACACAACTTTTACTATCTGGCTGGAAGCGAAATCCAACACACTTAGGTTTGCAGATGTACATACTTCATGGTTTGATTGTTCTAGATTAGGCATTCAATCCTAATAATCCAACACCTCCTTGTGATAGATGGAATGTCTGGGTTTATTTTCACCCAAGGATTAAGCCATTTATTCCCTGCAATCCCAGCATATGGATTTTTACGGTTTCAAAGCCTTTTGACATCTCTTGTATCTTTTTTTCTCCCAATATTTCTCTTCGTCGCCTGTAATGATCTGCTTCTAATTTCTTGCAGTGACATACCAATGGCGCAATTTATCATTAACATGAACAATTCTCTACCCTCTTCCCAGAAGTTCATTATACACGTCTTGGATAATACTCACATTTTTGTTCAACCCCATGTGGCCGAAATGATTAGAAGTGCCATTTCAGAGTTCAGAGAACAAAATTCTTATGAGAAACCTGGTTGATTTTTCATTTCTTTTTTTTCCGGGCTGAATTATTTAATGCTCCCAGAATATGTAGTATTTTTACGTGATACTTCCAACAAATTACATAGCAACAAAGTTTTCGGGTTAGACAACAATACACATGTTTGTTGAATTGTTGGGATAATTCATTGGCCGGGAGTACTGTCTAAACGGTATCACATAGTACTATGAGAATTAAATAAGTAGACTTTTTAATGCTTATGTAATACTACCAACTCGTACATTATTCACCCTTTCCAGTTGTTCCTTTTGTAGTTGTATTAGTCTTACAGTTGTTTTCATATGAGCAAGTTGGTTCAGTTTATGTGCATTTCAATTAATTTTTGGAGATTAATTTCACCGTTCTACTTCTAAGGATTTCAACTAAAGCAAGAGCAAAACTCTGTATAGATTGATCCTCCGACAATAAATAGCACCAGGAGTTTTTGAATTTGAGATCCAACAAATCTCTAAGCTCAAGTCTTCACCACCAGAGCAGGCCAACCCTTGGGATTAAAATTGGTGCTCATGTTAGATTTCTTGCTTTTGGGATTATAAGAACTAAAATTATATGGTAGTTTATAAGAGCATTAAATATTCCATTACTAGCACAGCTAGTGGTTAGCTTTGCCTATGAAAAAAATGATAAAAAATTAAATGCTGAGTTTGGTTATTTAATTTTTGAAGATAATAGGTATTATTCATTTTCAGTGATTTTGTGTCAAGTGCATCTTTTAATTTTCTAAAATTAATTATTCGCCCTGACGATAAAAATTAAACAAAGTATAATGAATTGAAGTAGAAAATGTAAGAGGAAATTTGATTTAACGACATATTTTATAAAAGTGAACTCATGCTATTTCAACTATTTTATAAAATGAGACCGTTAAGAATCCTATTAAAACAGACACAAAAATGAGTTCTATATTGTTATGTTAATTTGTTGTCTAAAAAGTATCTTAAAAATGCCTATTATATCTTTAGAGACTATGAAACAGAAACACCATAATATTAAAAAAAAAGGCCATCTATTAGTATATTAGACTGGTTAAACACAAACTAAAGAACGTATCATATGCTTTTCAACCATGTTATAATTAAAACTAATCAATGTTTTTTTTCTTATTTACTTGCAGGAGAGATGAAAATGAAACATGAGAGGAGTACATATATAAGGTTATTGATTGTTAAGTTTGATATTTTTAAATTTTATGAATGATTTTGTTATAATTTGTTGATTGACTTAACGGTTAATTAATAGATGAAACTAAGTAAATAAAAATACAAAACTCAATAAGAAAAGAGTAATTTTGTTTTTATAAGTGAGGAGGCTATTTATACATAATTCAAACCTCATGATGTGTTAGTAAAGTTTATCTAAATTAAACACGTTTGTCTTGAAAATTAAATTTGAAGACAAGTGAGAATAGTTACTTTTTTCACGTGACATCGTATTGAGTCAAGAATTTTTCATTAAAATAAAACAAGAAAAAGCAAAGGATTTAGTTTGCCCTTGTTACCTGCTGTTTGTCTTTTCTTGCAAAATATTTTTTTTATTAAAAATAACTAGTATTATTTAAAATTTTATAATTTTTTATGTTTTTTGTATTTTTTTTATTTGTCTCAACGAGAAATCATAAGAATACAAAAATATGGAATAAATTTGAAAAAAATTCGGATAGAATGATATTAAAGACACAAAAAATATTTTATTTTGAGTTTTTCGTCTTTAATAAAATTTTTGGACTTATTTATTTTAATTCTTTTTGTCAAGATAAATAATTAATCTAAAAAGGAGCTCAGACGTGTTAGGTCAGTCCAGTCCAACTTTGAAATCATTCAATTAAGGGATAGACAAAGAGAAATAAATAAATCAATGGAAGAAAAACGACTACTAGCCCATCTTGGCGAAAGGGAAGACACACCTACTTATATCGACTGGATCTAAACCCTCATATGAAGCTTCGACTGGACGAAAAATACTTGATTCTGACTTTGTTGCCAATAACCCTATATCTCTTGTCTTTCTCCTCCGATATTGAGAGCAATTCTAATATAATATTCTACTAGCCCAATGAGGCCTCGTAGTAACATTACCCCGTTTCGGACTGAAGCGGCAGGACCTTGAAAGCTGTTTTTTCAAATGTCAGTAGCGGGACATTTGTTAATCAGGGAAGGTTATGAGTGATAACACTTGGAGATATCATAAAGTGAGAATGCTGACATGAATAATGAGAAATCCTGTGAAAGACACGATCGCCTGCCAGTGGAAGGTTTTCTGTGTTCAATCAATCTACGCAGAGTGAATCGATCCCTAAGGAACCCCGAAAAGGTCGTTGTTCGATGGGTACATAAAAGTGACAAAGTTGCATTGATTACAGAACCATGCCTGTCTATTGCAGCAAATTAGATGATTAGGGCGAGGGCTGCCCTCTTTTCCCCCTAATATCATTTCCTTAATATGAACCTTGAGTCATCAAAGTCTTTCTGACTCACCCTAGCCTGGTTGCCCTACGCGATTGGCTCTTCAAAAAGTAAAACTCTCGTCTTAATTTGGCGACCTAAGGGGTAGACACTTTTTTTGTTATCTACCATCCCCTTATAATTAGTGAAACTCAACAAGGCTTGACACGAAGGCTTTACTTCAAGGCGCATTAATCAACAAGCTTTGAAGGTCACACAAGGAGGTTATTTGACCGACAAAACGTAGGAATTAGTGCGTGCTGAAAAATAGACTTCTCTTTACAAGTGAAGGGCAGGAGAAAGAATGTTGCATCTACCTTGAGTTGCTCTCTTGAGTGATCTATCCCTAGTTTTGTGACGTCAAGTTTGTTCTAATTATCTTGGCTCGGGCTCTTATCAAGCTTCGCTTTGCGCATGATAGTGGGGAAGGAAGTCGCTACTAATGCACCTCACCCAAGGTTCATGTCACAAGGTCAATTCATGCTAGGAATGAAAAAAACAGCATGTCGGGAGAATTTTGATAAAATTAATGTGGGAAAAGCCCTAAGAACGCAGTAGCCAACTCAAGAGATTAACATTAGTTCGAATAAAATTAATGCAGTTCAAACACAGTAGAATGCACAAAGACAACAGAACATTCGAAATTAGCAAGCCATCCAAGAGACTAAGACTGTCCCCCAACCCACTCATCTTACCCAATTGAAATCACAAAACCCAGCACAAGCTCCGCCCGGACCCACTTATAGTAAAAGACTTTTAACTCAAACTTAATAAAAATAATAAGAAAATACAGTCACCACAATAACGAATCATTTTAACTAAAGCCCTTCGTTTCCTGCCCCACGTTCCACACATCAGCGACAACCACAAAATCTCTTAGATCCAACGGTTTGACTTGGTCTATCCGAAAACCTGCACTGGACTCGCCCGTATCTTCTCTCTCTCCCTCTGTCTCTTCACAAGTTTTCTCTCACTAGAAATATTTCTTTCAACGGCCGACCGGTGCTGACGCTTCCCTCCTCTTGCCCCCTCTTCCCCTGTCATTATCCCCACAGAGCTCTCAAAAAAATCTCCGATCTGGTACAGACATCATCAGTTTACTCGTACAAAACCATACAAAGTTGTTCGCGTACATTTCGCTTTCAGATTTCACTTGTTGATCTTCACGTTGTATTTTTCGATTGCATATTATTCAAGGAGGACCTGTTTCTAGGGTTTGTTCTTCATCTCATACAACCAAATGGCCGCCCCACCAGTCAGAGCTCGAGCTGATTACGATTACCTCATAAAGCTCCTCTTGATCGGCGACAGCGGTGAGTGTTGGTTCGTGTTGATATGCATATATGTTCGTAATTATGTGTTCAAACCTGTATATGAAGATATTGTGTTTGTAAATGGTGGGACTTATCAATTTCTATGCTCTCATGTTGTGATCTTATTGGTAAAGTTTAATGCTACCCTGCTCTGGGTCTGGGAGATTTCTAAAATTTCATTGGGTTTTTTTAATCCTAATCGTGCAGATCTATTAGTTTTTTCCCCCAGGCAATGATGTATTTGTTTTAATATGAGATGCGCTGCATTCATTCTTTCTCTGGGTAATTTCTTTGCCCATGCTTAAGATTTTCTCAAAGCTTCATGGAGTCGGTCAACGTTATGTGTAGTAGACAACAATTCTACTATCAATTTTTAAAGGGCTTGAACATACAGGGCTTTACCTAGCTTTAATTGTGCCCCTGCTAGTGGACGGTGTAATTGGTCCCTCAGATTAGTCGAACGCAGGTAAGCTTGTCCAGACGCTGAATTGTAAAAATAAAAAGAAACATTATGTGCAATATACAAGTGGTATAGTATTTACAATTGGCGTGCCATTATTTTATGCACAGTGCGAAAGAGAGCTGCATCTAATTATTATTTGCTAGCAACAGTGAAAGTTTAATGAAGTGTAAACTAATGCAAAATTGCATATGGGTTGAAAAGTGTAGTTGGTATGTGAAGTGATTTAAAGTAGAGAAAATTTAAACTAGCATGGAAGCTAGTTCGCGACAGTGACCTTATTTCGCACCTCGGATAGGTTTTCCTTTGAAAGTGGAGCTGTTCTTTTAAAAGATAATCTATTGCTTCAAGGGATGCACTGTTTTGAGACTACAATGATAGGAAAATAGCACTGATTTCTACATATGCCGGTATAGGAGTAGAGAAAAGTATGAAGCAGATGTTCTACAAAAGAATTTACAAGATTAGCTGGAAAACAAGGATTAATATTGTTATTGTGCTACAAGTTTTTACTCCATCAACACACTATGTGCTGCTAGGGCTGCTCTATGTCTAATTTTGTTGTTCTTGCTTATACAGAGGGTTATAATTTGATTGCTAGATTTCATCCCCTAAAACAATGAAATATAATAGAAACTTTGGATTTATATTTACAACAATTGTAGAAAAGAAAGCAGGTCAGAATTGGGGATTTCCTTTGAAATTATTGCCCTATTTTGGGGTGATGGATAGCGGCAATTATGACTTTATGGGGAATGAGGTATTTTGTTTTTTGCTACTGAGATACTTCAGATGAGTGCAGTGAGAGGCATCTTCGGCGTGAGGAAAGTCATTTGTGCTGCTTAGATGTCTTAGACTGAGCACTGTGGGAGACTGTTCAGGCATGAATGCGGCTTCAGCCCAAGCTTCCTTTGTTTTTCAGATGAAAGGCTATATGATTTCCCTTTATATTTCCTTTCAGCTTCACCACTTCTTCCTTTGATTTTCAAATAGTTGGTAAATAATTATTCCTGACAAATAAAGTAGATGCCGATGGTGTTATGCATCGAGATTTGTTATGTAGTCTTGGTTGTGGCCTTTGGGCTTTTTTGTTTTCCAAATTGCTAGTTCCAGGTAAAAGTGCATCCCTCCCAGAAATAGTGAACCTTTATTTGGAGAAATCTTTGCCTGATGTTACAGGTTATCACACATAAGGGTGGAAGGCATAAGAGTTTAGGAAACTCAATATTGATTCAAGTCGATAAAGAGTCAGCAGTAGAACTAAGAACACGGTCTCTAGTTAAGCAGGAAGAATTAGAGAACTAATTCAGTGGTTGGTCCAAGACTGCACACATTCGAATGAGAATCTAAGGATACCTTACGGAGCTTATGCCTATAAACTTACAGCAGGTGAGATTCTTTAGCCCTGGATCTCGGATTTTGCATTTTGTATTGGGGGTGGGGGGGCGCAGATGGGGATCACCTAATGTAGGTTAGTTCATTATGCATGAGACTATTGAAAGATGTCAACAGTCCAGAAGCTTGTGCAAGAGAGTCTATTCATGTCTGAGATCACTTGGTTAGGTCATTTTGCATGACACTATTGACAGAGATTTTGATAGTTTTAGGAGTTTGTCATGTGGTGTGACTGATCTATAGTTGGTTTTTGTTCTGAGTACCTATTCACTCATTTATTTTCTATCTAACTTGGCAGGAGTGGGTAAAAGTTGCCTCCTTTTGCGTTTCTCAGATGGTTCCTTCACCACTAGCTTTATTACAACAATTGGGTGGGTATCTTATATAATGTAGACATCAGAGTAGTCTTTTTCTTTTCTTCCACAAATTGGTTTTGATCTCGAAACTTTGGCTTTCTCATATAGCATTGACTTCAAGATAAGGACCATCGAGCTTGATGGCAAACGGATCAAACTGCAAATCTGGGATACTGCTGGTCAGGAGCGATTCCGTACAATTACAACTGGTAAGTGTGGGTGTTCCCATATGTTGAGAGCTGAATGGTATAGTCGCTGTACTTGATTGAAACATGGCTTCTATTAGGGTCACTGACTTGAATTAAATACCATATTTTTTATTTACCCACTTCCCCTGAGGCTCATTCAGTTGTGAGCACAAGACTCCTTATTCCTTAAAGGGATGAATGCAGCATTTAACTACTAAAGTTCCAGTCGAGACTTAAAATGGACACCAGGCGACACAATGACTCCTTAATTGTATTTCATATCCTTTACATTCACAATGTTAAACTTCAACAGGATAATGTTTGGAAAATCTATTTTCCCCGTTTATGCACGAAAAAGGAACCCGAAAAGAAGCCAGAACACTCGTCTCTTTGGTTGGTCCCTTTCATTCGTTCTTCTTGTGCATAGATTGAGGTGACACTGGGAATTTCTTTCCTCACACGTGTTGGTATTGAAGCTAGGGACTTGACAGGGGTTCTTGGTGGTAGGGTTTAATGCATGCCTTGACACATGACTTCCCTCTGGTTGACAGCACTGCCACTTTGGATTTGAGCACCAGAAAGATGTTGTCTGACCCTGTCCTATTAACAGCGACAGCATTGCTAATATTGTCCTTTTAATAGCAACAGCCTTGGTGAAATTCCACCATTATTATCCTTTGTCATGACATTCCATTTACATTTCAAAGTTAAATTGAGAAAGTTATAGTGAAAAAGTCCATACTAAGTAAGACAACACTAGTTTGTGAGAAAATCAAATACATCATTGCAAGAGGGATAGAGGTCAATTTCTTTTCTCACTTGGTAACTGGATGTTTGTTTTTGTAAAGAGGAAAATCCACACTCTTTAGAGAGGGGCGGGGCGTTTATTTGTAATAAAGTGAACGAGGTTAGGGTTAACCTAATGGACTCTAGTCATCGAGACCCATTAGGGCTAACTTATTCATTTAACCTAATACTTAACAACTAACACCCTCCCTCAAATATATATCAATCATGCCCAGTTTGTTAAATATATATGAAACCCGATTCCCAACTAGTTTAGTGAAGATATCCGCCAATTGTTCACCGGTGTGCACATGGCTAGGAGTGATTGTGCCCTTCTTGTATTCATCGCGGATGAAGTGACAGTCAATCTCAATATGCTTAGTGCGTTCGTGGAACACATGATTGGTGGTAATATGGATGGCAGACTGATTATCACACCATAGTTGGGTCGGTCTGTCCACTGCTGCTCGTAATTCAGAGAGGATCTGCTGAATCCACATAATCTTGGAAGTGGCTAGGGCCATGGCCCTATACTTTGCTTCTGCACTCAAACGGGCCACCACTGCTTGCTTCTTGCTTTTCCAGTTGAACAGGTTACCCCCAATGGTGATTGAAAATCCAGAGGTAGACCGCCTATTAGCTGGGCATCCTGACCAATCGGCATCGGTATATCCCTCTATCTGGGTGTGTCCCTGATTATGATGCCGAATGCCTTTCCCTGGATTATTTTGTAAATACCGAAGGATATGTAGAACTGCGTGCTAGTAAGGAACTCGTGGATTCTGAGCAAACTGACTAACAACACTGACAGGGTAAGCAATGTCTGGCCTAGTCATCATAGTTAGATAATTCAACTTCCCAACCAACTGCCTATACTGATCGGGTTTAGGGAATAAATCACCAGTATCTGGCAGTAGCTTGGCTCCTGGGTCCATAAGGGAAGTGACCTTCTTTGCCTGGAACAACCCAGCATCAGACAAAATATCCAAGACATATTTGCGCTGAGAAATAACAATATCTTTCTTTCCGCGCAACACCTCAATGCCAAGGAAATATTTCAACTGCCTAAGGTCTTTTTTGAAAATGCTGATTGAGAAACTGTTTGAGATCAATAATTCCCTATGCATCATCACCTGTAATGACAATATCATCCACATATACAATCAACATGATGCATTTAGAAGGTAGGTGGTGATAGAAGACCGAATGATCCTTCGCAGACTGTATTAGCCCAAAACTAGTAACCACTTGATTGAACTGACTAAATCCGGCCCTTTGAGACTGCTTTAACCCATAAAGAGAGCGGCGAAGCCAACAGACACGGCGTTCCCCTCCCTGAGTAACAAACCCGGGTGGTTGCTCAATATACACCTCCTCGGTGAGATCATTGTGAAGAAAAACATTCTTTACATCCAGCTGGTATAATGGCCAAGAATGAGTAATCGCCAAAGATCGAAGGAGATGAAGGGAGACCATTTTGGTCATTGGGAAGAAGGTCTCGAAGTAGTGGACACCATATGTTTGGGCATAACCTTTGGCCACAAGGCGAGCCTTAAGCCAAGCAATAGAGCCATTGAGATACACTTTGACTGCGTAAATCCATTTGCAGCCGATAGCTTTTTTGGCAGGGGAGAGAGTAACAAGATCCCAAGTATGATTAGCCTCCAAGGCCTGCATTTCCTCCATAGCAGCACGCTAGCCAGCTTGAGCCAAAGCCTCACCAAGAGTACGTGGTTTGGGCACAGACTCCAAGCTAACAATTAAGGAGCGAATAGGAGTCGCCAAATCATGGTAGGAGGTACATATGAGGGGTGATCACAGCAGGAGCGGTAAAAGCGGCTGGGCGGGGCAAGGGGATCCACAAAGGGTGAGGCCGGATCAGGCGGCAAAGCGACTAGCTCAAAAGGGAAAGCCGGGGGGGGAGGGGTGTGCCGGGGCCGAGGACGGTGCTGGAGGAGCCGGGAGAAGTGGAAGAGAGACAAAGAAGTCGTCAGGTGGAGAAAGAGACTTAGAGACACGAGTGAGAGGATAGAATGACTCAGTCTCGACAAATGCCACATTCCGAGAGGTGAGATACCGACGCAACTGTGGGAAGAAACACCGGTATCCTTTCTGGGTTTTGGAGTACCTGAGGAAGACACATTTGAGGGAGCGGGGATCTAATTTGCACATACTAGGACGAGTATCGTGAACATAACAAACACACCCAAACAGGCAAAGAGGGAGACTATAAGGAGTGAGGGTAGGGAAGAGAACAGATTTGGGGGTCACACCATGAAGGATGGAGGAAGGTAAGCGATTTGTGAGATAGCATGTGGTGAGAACGGCATCACCCCAGAAGCGTTTGGAGACACCCGTGCAAAAAAGGAGAGCATGAGCAATGTGTCTAGGAGATGATGATTCTTGCGTTCGGCAACCCCATTTTGTTGGGGAGTGTCGGGACAAGATGTCTGGTGAACAACGCCATGGTGTGACAAATGTGCCTGAAACCAATAGGGTATATATTCCCTACCATTATCACTACGGAGATCACGAATAGTATGACCAAATTGGGTGCGGATCTCAGAAAAGAAACAACCGCAATCAGATAAGACTTCGAAGCGAACTCTCAAGAGATAAATGTAAGTAAAACAAGAGTAGTCATCTACAAATGTCACAAAATATCTGTAGCCTAAGGGCGCAGTAATGGGGCACGACCCCCCCACATCATTATGGACAAGAGCAAAATGAATGAATTTTTTTTATTATTACGAATAGGATAAGACACACGGTGATGTTTGGCTAAATGACATGACTTACAAGATAAATGAGAAATAGAATTAAATTCAGGACATAAAGACTATAAACTAGCTAAAGAGGGATGATCCAAATGACAGTGAGCATCGTAGGCAGAGGAAGTGAGCCCGGCACAGGCAGCTGGCTGATCAAGCACATAAAGACCCCTTGTAACACTCCCTTTACTGATAGTCCGCTTCGTCACCAGATCCTGAAAAATACAATAATCAGGAAAAGACGTTACGGAGCAGTTTAAATATTTAGTAATGCGACTAATAAAAAGTAGATTAAAAGGGAGCCAGAGGTATATAACACATGTTGCAAGGCCAACGAGGAAGTGGGTGTAGTAATGCCACAACCTTGAATGTTAAGAGAATAACCACTGGCCACTTTAATCTGTCCAGTCCCAGTAAGAGAAGAATACTCAGAAAGAGTACCTGTAGTCCCGGTCATATGATCTAAAGCACTAGAGTCAATAACCCAAGTGCGTGGAGTAACCATGCAGGCAGTGGAGTTACCTGTAATAAATGCACCAACAACAGAAGAAGAGAGCACAGGAACTGAGTGTACCGGTCATACTCAGCATCAGACATATGGACCACGTGACCCGCGGAAGAGAAAGCAGGGGCAGTGGAAACATGAGCCATAGAAGATGGCTTAGGGCCCAATTGGGGACAATGTGGACGAATGTGGCCAGCAACACCACAATGATGACAGGTGCGAGTCTCCGGAGATCCAGTACGACCACCTGTACTCCCGCCTCGGCCTCGACGGCCGCCACGGGCCCCACCCGGGGAAGGAAAACTGGCAACCCTATCAATGGAATCAGGGGGTAGAGGGCGAGCATCGAGTGACTCACACGGCGAAAGGCCTTCGGGAGGGATGAAAATTAGCCTCAGTAAGTATCTGTGATTGGGCAGCCTCACAGTCACCACCACCAAGACTGGCTAAGTAGAGCACCACCATAATCTGATCATGCTGACGGCAAAAAATTATGGGTTCAGAAGTAAATGGGAGCAAACGATCAAACTCATTAGCAAGAGTCTTGAACCCAGCATAGTGCTCCTGAAGAGTTTTCTCCTCACGCGTGAGTTGGAAGAATCCCTTCATCACATCAAAGAGGCGGGATAGATCATTAGCAATGGAATAGGTATCGGAAAAGGGTAGCTAAATCTCCCTCCAATACCTCAACAGATTCATTCATGGAGTTCAGCAATAAAGTAAACAGTCGGGCATCATCCCAAAGCCAGGAATGGTACTGAGGTGAAGTCTCAGGCGGAGCACTCTGTCAGATGTGAATCGAGATCCATACCTTGAAGAGACTTCAACACCTTCTTTCGCCATAAGACATAAGTGGACGAGCCAGTCAGCTTGGTTTCCACCAAACGAGTGGATGGGGAGAAGATCTGAGGTCGGGCTGGCTCGCAAGCCACCACGGGCTGGTTAGATGGGGCAAATGGCGATTGTGGCGAAGAATCAGTAGTCGACATGACTACGATAATAGAGGATATAGGACAAATCCCGCTCTCGACAACTATATCGGCCCGACGAACCATCAATCACCAGATCAGAACATTCATCCACCAAGAACAGAATAATAACTAAGGAGCAGCACTGACGTAGATCAAGTAGGTATGATGCCGGAGCAGACAAGTACGAGGGAACACACCAGCAAGTTTGGAGAGGACAGATTAGTCCACTGCCCTACAGAGACAGAGGATAGCAACAGCAAGAAAGGCAATAACGGATCTGGGAATCTGCGGCGGTGATGGTGGCGGATGATGGCGGAGGGCGGTGGTGGCGGCGGTTAGACAGCCAAGGGGCCAGATCGGGAGAGGCAGCAGCACTGGAGGTAGAAAGGTGCAGGTCGGCAGTAGTGGCAGAGAGATGAGGCGACGCCTGGAGAAGAGGAGGGCGGCGGAGAAAGAGGCAGCGGAAGAGATCGACAACAGATCTGAAGAGGGGAGCCTAGGATGCTAATAATGCCAGTTGTCACGGCCCAAGAATTTCTCCACTTGCGCACCGTGCGGCACTTAGGCAAATCACTCATTTGATGCCCAAGTCAGCCTTTCCCCACGAGCTAATCCTACCCAACCACCCAAGTGAGACACACTCAAACACTCTTAAGACAAGAGATTTGGGTAAAGGAAGCTCTTTCATTAAAACAAACTCTTTACAAGACAAGATATACAAGACTCTTTCTCTCTCTAGCTTACAAGCTTAGTTCTCTCAAGCTCTCCTCCAAGCTCTCCTAAGCTCTCACCCCAGCTCTCACCAAAGCTACCTCACAAATGAGGCCTTCCACCCTTTTATAGGTTTCAAGGAACTCATTGGAAACATCTAGAGCTCTCACATTCTACTAGGTCCTAGAACATTCCACACAACTCTAAGAACAAAGTAGAACACTCCATATAACTCTAGAATATTCCCAAACCTTCCAGCATTCTCTTGAGCCTTCAAGCAGCTTCCAGCATATTCTGGACCTCTCCAGAATCTTCCAGTTGCATCTGGTATCCTCTGCAACATTCTGGACCTTTCCAGAATTCTCTAGCTTCCTCCCTATTTTCTAGGTTCCTCTCCGACCTTCCGGACCTTTCCGGAATTCTCTAGGTTCCTCTCCGACCTTCTGGACCTTTCCGGAATTCTCTAGGCTAGACTAGGACATTCCGGACCTTTCCGGACTCATCTTGAGCGTCCTAGAACCTTCTTCAAACTTCTACCAACTTCTAAGGGCCTCAAATGTCACGAAAGTTGGCGGTCTGTGACATTCTCCCCCACCTGATTCCGTGACGTCCTTGTCACGCCGTGGTACTCCCAAGCACCACATCGAGGTAAGACTTCTTGCTCGATCCACTTGAACTTGGTGAAGCCATGTCGACCCCTTGCCCTTTTCATGCTCTCCAGCTGGACTGCCGCTTGGGACTTCTCCTTCTTCAGCTGGCTCCACTCTGTCAAAGGGACGCTACACGGGGCCTCTCCCGAAAATAGCAACATTGACGCCATGTGTGGAACAAGTATTGCATTGGACTTTCGCAGGAAGTCCATCCCCAATATCACCGGGTGATCATCTATCTCGATCACCGAGAACTCCGCCTGTCCCAACCAACTCCCAATGGCAATGTCAGCACTTCGGACAACTCCTTGGATTGGCTTGGCCTCCAAAGTCACTGGCTTGGACCAACCCTTGTCCTGCTTCACTTTCAAGTCTAGCCTCTTGGCTTCATCCACACTCACAAAGTTATGTGTGGCTCTCGTGTCGATCAACGCCTTGGAGGATTTTCCATTCACCTTCACCTCCGCGTACAACACGTACTTCTTCTTGATGCTTCTAGGTTCCTTCTTCTTCTCATTCTTCTTGGTGACCGCTCCAAGAAGTTGAACACTGCCGAGTAGGTTCTCCCCATCCGAAGAACTTGACCACTCACTGTCGGAACCCTTCCGCGACTTCTTCTTCTTCTTCTTCATGGCATTGAGCTTTTCTCGTTTAGGACAATATCGTGCCAAGTGCGGTCCGTTGCACAAAAAGCACTCGATCTTCTTCTCGTTGCCATGCTTCTTCGTGGAGTGACGCCCCTTGCTGCGACCATCCTTGCTCTTGTGGGACTCCCTATCACTACGCTCATCATCGGTTGCTCTTGGTGACGTCTTCCCACTATGGGTTCTCCCTTTTGATCGGTCACCCCAACCCTTAGAGTGGCTCTCTCTCCATACCTTGGGTTTAGTTGGCACTTTGAAGTCCTCCAACTTTTCTGCTTCAGCAAGCGCGGTCGCCATATCATTGACCCCTTTGCTTTGCAGTTCTCGTGCCGCCCATATTTGCAAGCCATCCATGAACCCAAATAGTGCTTCCTCTCGCCCATGTCCGGGATCTCTAGGAGTAGAGCTGAGTACTTCTTCACATAGTCCCTCAATGAGCTTTCGTGCCTCAACTTGCGGAGCTTGCGAAACGCTAAGAACTCCACATTCTCGGGGTAGAAGTGCTTCTTTAACTCTCTCTTGAACTCGGCCCAGTTCTCGATTGTGCACAACCCCTTCATCTTGTCACCATATCGTCTCCTCCACCACAGCATTGCCGTGTCAACAAGGTACATGGTAGCCGTTTGTACCTTCTCCTCCTCATCTTCAATATGGAGATTGTAAGTACCTTTCCATGCTCCATATGAAGTTGTCAATCTCTCGGGCATCTCTTGCACCATCGTAACACTTGGGTTCCGGTGCTCGAACTTTCTTCTTTGGCATGCTTGTCCCACCATCCTTTGATGCAACAATAGCCTTCTTGCAAAGTTGCAACTCTACCTCCATATCTTCCAATCTCTTCTCTAGGGCCTCTTCGTGGCTATTCCTTGATGCCACTAGTTGCTCTTAGAAGGTCCCTACCTTCTCCTCGAGCTCCTCCACCCGAACAATTAAGTCAGCAAAGTATGCGTAGAAGTCTACAACCTGGCTCTTGGGCTTGTTCGGGCCAATCAACGCCTCTTCTAGCCTGTCGAGCCTCTCCGCCACGACCCCTTCTATATTCTCTAGTCGGGCCTCCATCGTTGCTAGTGCATCTTTGGTGGACGGCTTCTTTGCCTTGATGACAATACCCGCGCCATCGGCCTTGCCAAACTCATCACCCGAGGTAGCCATGTATACTTGCTTGTTTTCAGCTCTGATACCAACTGTCACGGCCCAAGAATTTCTCCACTTGCGCGCCGTGCGGCACTTAGGCAAATCACTCCTTTGATGCCCAAGTCAGCCTTTTCCCACGAGCTAATCCTACCCAACCACTCAAGTGAGACACACTCACACACTCTTAAGACAAGAGATTTGGGTAAAGGAAGCTCTTTCACTAAAACAAACTCTTTACAAGACAAGATATACAAGACTCTTTCTCTCTCTAGCTTACAAGTTTAGTTCTCTCAAGCTCTCCTCCAAGCTTTCCCAAGCTCTCACCCCAGCTCTCACCAAAGCTACCTCACAAATGAGGCCTTCCACCCTTTTATAGGCTTCAAGGAACTCATTGGAAACATCTAGAGCTCTCACATTCTACTAGGTCCTAGAACATTCCACACAACTCTAAGAACAAAGTAGAACATTCCATATAACTCTAGAATATTCCCAAACCTTCCAGCATCCTCTTGAGCCTTCAAGCAGCTTCCAGCATATTCTGGACATCTCCAGAATCTTCCAGCTGCATCTAGTATCCTCTGCAACATTCTGGACCTTTCCAGAATTCTCTAGCTTCCTCCCTGACCTTCCGGACCTTTCCGGAATTCTCTAGGTTCCTCTCCGACCTTCCGGACCTTTCCGGAATTCTCTATGCTCGACTAGGATATTCCGGACCTTTCCGGACTCATCTCGAGCGTTCTAGAACCTTCTTCAAGCTTCTACCAACTTCTAAGGGCGGTCCGTGACACAGTAGAGGTGTGACACCGCCGGAAAGATCAGTGCATAACCGGCAGCGGCGGGTGGCGGCAGAGTAGATTTAGGATTTTATTGTTTTTTATTTTTTACCACAGCTCTGATACCACGTAAAGAGGAAAAGCCACACTCTTTAGAGAGGGGCGTGACGTTTATTTATAATAATGTGAACGAGATTAGGGTTAACCTATTGGGCTCGTCACCGAGGCCCATTAGGGTTAACTTATATATTTAACCTAATATGTAACAATTGACAATTTTTAACTCTAAATCGCCGCTAACTGTAAATCTGAAGTTGGGTTTGAAATTGGAGAAATCTGTGAATCATGTTGGTATTGTTCTGTAAACAGAAGGGTTAGGTAGGCATTGCTGGCTCTCACCTAGGGATGTGCTTTAAAATGCAGCTATGTGTTTTTTTTGATAACTCATGAGTGTCCGGGCCAACTTACGTATACCTTGACTAGTCTTTGAGGGACCTATCCCACCTTCCACTAGTGGGGGGCCCAATTAAAGTTAGGTCAAAACTCTGTATGGACTAATCCCAAAAGAGTTGATAACACCTGAGACTGAGAGGTTTCGAACCTGAGACCTTAGGAGGGAGTAAACTCATAAGTCATGGCCCTTGACCACAAGGCCAACCCCTTGAGGATAATGTAGCTCCGTGTTGCTAGATTGGATTGGCTTGGGAAGCAAGTTTCTTTTCCAAAGCTGTTTAGTTGACTCATCATGCACTTCTATAAATGCAGTCCATCTTGCTGCTGCTGGAAGATGCAAAGAAAAGCAGCTTATGTTGTGGTCTATCTGGCTGCCCCCTTCCCCCTTCCCTCTTCCCCCTTCCCCCTTCCCCCTAACCAAACCAAGCCTTGTCTTCCCACTTCGCAGTGGAAAAGAAACATTTACATAGAAAAGGAATCACATATGACAAAAATTTAACCTGCTGATCGGTCTTGGGCAAAGCTACATGCTTTATTTACAAACCTCAAAAGAGAGAAAATCATTTGGTTTTCATACATCTTCGTTTTTCACTTTTTTGTCTGGCAACATTGTGCATTAAGAATTTAGTGATGCTTTCAAGAAAGGTTTGGATATACACTTGCGTCTATCTATCTATCTATCAATCTGCTGATGCACAAATTATATCCTCATGAAGTCTGGTCTCTATTGCAAGGGAGACTACTTTTTGGGTTGTGAGATTGATGTTCGAATTTAAGTTTGGAATATTCGTGCTGTTTTTCTAGTTCAGCCTGATGGTGTTTTAGATGGTCTACAAGTTTGTCTAGTTTTTCGCTGGGCATAATTATACTACACCCTTTTGAAGAATATTCTCTCATTTTAAATTTCGAATAAGTTTTCTCAGTATCCCTTTACCCTCTTTTGCAGCTTACTACCGTGGGGCCATGGGTATTTTGCTCGTGTATGACGTAACTGACGAGTCTTCTTTCAATAGTAATTTCTTTCTCCAACCCTTTAATTCATTGTTTGGATTTCCCTTTTTCCTTTAGTCTTGTTTTCCTGGTTTAGATATCTGTTTCTGTCATTGAACCAAACTTCTGCTTTCTTTGAGGGCATGTTTGGGTCCTGGATTTGTTAAGTGGAAGGAAAAGGAAAGAGAAGTGAAACTAGTTATCCGGCTTCAGTATTTTGTAGGTACCAAATCAAAAATATTTTTTGAGCACATATTCATTTTGTTCTCATTCTTCTATTCAAACAAAATACCTTCTTAAGAATGGAGCCAACTGATGGGCCTTGCGTCCTCCCTATCAGCCTTCTTGGAAACTAGAAAAATAGTTCCTTTTTACTTCATTTTTTCCCCTTTCTTTACCTTAACTGTTCATTTCCATTACCCTATCCAAACGCAAAAAGAAATGATTGAAGATGTCTATGACATTTACTTTGTTGATTGCATACTAGGGTTGTTGAGGATATTTGCTTTGCGTGATGACACTTTATACATCATAGTCGATTGTTCTAATCTTTCGGTCATGTGTTATTTTATTTACTTGAATTACCCATGTTTAGACATTAGGAATTGGATTCGCAACATTGAACAGCATGCTTCTGACAATGTTAACAAGATACTGGTTGGTAACAAGGCTGACATGGATGAGAGCAAAAGGGTATACTCTCTCTCTCCCCATATGTGTGAGAGCAGTTTACTTTGCTATCTTCAATTCTGATCGGTTTTGAATCTTTTTTATTTGTAGGCGGTTCCTACTTCAAAGGGCCAAGCGCTGGCTGATGAATATGGCATCAAATTCTTCGAGACTGTATGCTTGTTGCTAATGTTGAATTACATGGGGTGTTGTAGCTCTTATCTTCCTCCTAACTTTATTATTGTGACACAGAGTGCAAAAACAAATTTGAACGTGGAAGAGGTCTTCTTTTCAATAGGAAGGGATATAAAGCAGAGACTTGCTGAGACTGACTCGAAGGTCGAGGTACAAGTTCTTCAAATTCCTGTATATGATTGCCTTTGGAAGTTACAGTATAGAGATTCACTAATCAACATTCCATCCGTTGTCACCCCTTTCATCACCATTGTTGAGAAAAACTGTTGGCAAAAGAAGAGAGTAAAACTTAGACATGCACTAGGTTACATGGACTCACATACAAGTGTTCGTGTCTGAGGGGCATTATTGGGGGCCTAAGCGAACTTCTTGGTTGGGGCCAGTTGCATATTTGTACGAGTAAAAAAATAAGCGATAAATGAATCTAGAAAATTATGATAAATGCTCAAATAAATACAAATTTCACAAATAGTGATTACTACAAGATCAATAGCAGAAGTAGTAATTACGTAATTAAGCTAGCATAATCAATCTTGTTTGCTATGTCCTTTTCAATAGATAACATATGTTCTTGTGACTTGATCGAGTAAAGATAAAGTTTGTTTAACTTAAACTTTGAAAAACTCTTTTACCTTTTTGTTATAATAAACTTTGGTTTGGGTTAATTTATAAATTTTGTTTAACTTCGGTTTTATGAGTTTACTTATGAAGGGCGTATTTTTTTCTACCTATTATAACACCCTACAAAGTGGAGCCCACAATTTTAAAGAAATTTTGGGGGTTTAAAGTCCTAGCTTTGTTTGCCTTGCCTCAGATATGGCCCTGAGGGCAGGATTCTTCTAATTTTCATTTGACAACATGAGGACTTGCCAAATAGTCCTATTTGTTAGTGTCTCTTTACTTTCAAGGATAAATGATATTTACGAGTCGTTATTCCATCAGTTCATGCTTGACATTGGAGTTCTATGTATAGTTCATAATGTGTTTGCCAGTTGAATGTACAACTAAACATGTTGGACATGTATCTCACGTTGCAGTTAAGAGTGTCGAGAGTGTCTGACATGGGTATTTCATACGATATAACGTAGTACGTGCACAATTCCTTCTTGATGTCGAAAATATGGCTTATAATATTAGTAATCTGCTAAACGTTAAACTGTCCTCCGGCTGCAGCCTCAAGCCATCAGGATCAACCCACCAGACCAGGCAGCAGGGGCTTCTCAAGTTGCGCAAAAATCAGCTTGCTGTGGTTCTTAAATACACTTACTTTATTCTCAAACTTACATCAGAAGGCTACAATCTTCAAAGCGGTGTCGAGGTGTAGCAATTGTTGCTTGTGCTGTTTTGTGGTATCATTATTTTGAGCTACTACTCATTTGTGTTTGAACTTTGATACAGTGTGCTATTTGACAAATGAATTTATTCCCAAGCTTTTCCATTTCTCTCTCATGCAAGTATTTTGTTCAAGAGTCAATTATACCATAACCGATAATGTTACGATACGATTACCATTTATCAGATCACATTGGGCTTGTGATTGGATAACGCATTATTAGGTCAAGTGAAAATCTAGTGGACAACAGTGGATCAGACTATGAACGACCGCGGTTTATGCTGATGCATTGACAGAAAGAGATCCAACAAACAGGACGTTAATAGTAGTGGTTGAACTAGTATCAAATAACCAGCACAGAATGCGATGGTATCTTGTTTCACTCTTCTTCATTATCCCAGAACAATGTGGGGATAAGCAGTGAACTTGAGTCATTTGAAGTTGCACCTTTTGGTCATAATCGTTTCCTCTCTCTCTCTCTCTCTCTCTCTCTCTCACACACACACACACACACACACGCACGCACACCCCTGAGTACATGTGCCATTGAAGTGTGAACTCAGAATTGCCTGGGTTCAAAGCTGAAGTATCTATTAGAAATGACCAACAGATCATGAGTTAGACAGGGCGATTAGACCAAATAAAAACATATTTGAAAGTTGAGGGGTGAACAAACAAAATTGAAAAGTGAGGAGGATCTGAACATTTGTCCAATTTGATTCTAAAACTATTGAATATTTGTCAAAATGTCCGAACTGCTGTCTATCACAAAATGGATTCGGAAAACAATGCGAATAACATTGGGAAGAAACTGTATATGTATACAAGATTTACGAATATCTACCAGATTGGGAAAAATCAACTACTATTTAAAGAGGCAAAAATGTCATAGATGCTTTTCACTTGTCTTCCACTAGTAATAGGGCATCAACTTTATCGTTCATTAGTGGATGGTAGAATTAAAATCGGAACAAAACTATACATAGACCGACTCAAGAAGAATTAATAGTACTTGACAAATTTTAAGTACGAAATTTTACTAATTTCTTAGTTTCAGGCCTTAATCCCTTAGGCTCTGTTCATTTGTTAAGAAATTAATGTAGAAAAATTATTCCCGAAAAAGTTTTAGTCACGTGGTTTAAAAGAGAAGGAAAAATATTTTCTTTTGCGTGTTTATTTCATAAAAGAAATTTATGGAAAAGTTTAAAGTAGTTAGTTTAATTGAGTAAGAAAGTAGTGAAGAAATAAGATTTCTGTAACATCTCTTGTATTTTTTGTAGGACATATTATGAGAGAATACTAATCTTAGTAGAAAAATTAGAGACGTGAGTTTAACAATTTTTCTGCTAATAAAATACACAAAAATGATATTCCCGTATTTTTTTCCTTTCGCTAACTGAACAAGGCTTTAAGGACGTGTAGACCTTATATTTCTGTAAGATTCGATTCAATTCCATGACATCAACAATAATAAATTAATAATCCTCCTTTAATTGTTGTTGGGTGTTGAGCTCGAATACAAAATGGGGGGTTTTGGTGTTTGTCACCATCACAATTAAGTTATAATATCATATAATGGCCCCAAAATGAATCTTCTAAAGCTGAGAATCTTCTAAGGCTAATGTAAAGACCAAGTTTCTAAATAATGTATCGGTATAAATATTTTTTTTATTAGTATAGTACGTATCGGTACCGATTATATACTGAATATCGTATCAAATTTATCGTAACTATACACACACACACACCCTTCTAATGAGGGATCCTTCATGTTACTAAAATGAGAGCCTTCTATTTTTTGATCAAATATTGGTTATCCGAACCGTTCAATATTTTTAAAACATGTTTTTAAGGGTATCTGCGAGAAATCGGCTCAAAATATTACAGGAAAAAAATACTTGGATCAAGTCTTTCCAGATATTTGTTTGAGCTCTTTTTTTGCGAGTATCCTTAAAAACATATTTTAAAAACATTGGACGGTTCGGATCATCAAATTAAAACCCCCCAAAGCCTTAAAAAGAACCTGATCAATGGAACACACTCCACTGTGTTTGGAAAATGGCGCAAAAACTTGAAAATATTAGTTTTCAATATCAATTTTCAAAATTGTTTTAGTGATTTCTACCACTCCAAGCAAGATTCTCTCTCCCAAGATTACTGTTCGAACTTACTTCTGTATTCAATATTCAACTCCTTTTCTGTGTTTGGAAAATGGTGCACGGAGAAGAGGAAAATGGTGTCCGGAGAAGAGGAAAACGGTGTCGACGACGGCGAGGCGAGCCGAACTGATTCATTGTTAGCGGCAGTTTGCACATCATGGGGCGAGAGGGAAGAGGGTCGTGGCAGTGACCCCACGAGTTCCGGGAAGGTAAGAACCACACAGTTTCCACACACACACACACACACACATATATATATATATATATATATATATATATATATATAAATAAAAGAGAGAGCGCAAAAAAATTAATTTTTTCCGCACAACTATCAATATATATATACCGGTACGAGCCGGTATTGACAGGTACGGTTGATACCTGACCGGTATTGGCAAATATTTAGAACGGTACAGTATAAAAGGTATTTGGTACTATTTTATCCAAAATGGTATGTACTGACGGATACAATGCGATATTGATAACCTTGGTAAAAACTCTCTTATGTGAGATACCAATGGCACATTGCAGGAGTGAAGGGCAAAAAAAGGCCAATTATTCTTTTCGCACGTTTCTCTATTTGTGTTTGTTTAATTTTTATACTCATATATACTGACAAGATTGTCAGTATTTGGTAATTTACAACTTTTATTTATAGTTTGAAAAACTTTGTTTAATATAACTTTAAAGTAGCACAATCTTTCGGTAAGACCCTTTGTTCCCACTCTCAATCTTCACCTTACCTCCTGCTCTCAATTGTTGCTCGAATTTTAATTTGGATGTGTGGCTTAATTTGTTGCAATAGGTCAAATAGTAAATGTGAGCATGTGAGCGTGTCGGTAAGGATCAAATGTCTTTGCAAGTATTACTGAGCCAAATATGTGTTAAGAATTAAACGAACAATATTCAATTCTACAACTTTCTTTATGGATCTTGGAAACAATGAATTATCAAACGAGAAACAAAACAATCATATGTGCGTAATAGAAACAGAAACAGAGAAAAAAACGAGATACAAGATATTCGTGGAAAATCGCAACGCGAGAAAAAAATCACGGGAGCCATACTAGTTCACTATGAATCAAATCAGAGTAAAAATCTTCTTATGATCTCTATGAGATATGTGTTTTCTTTTGTATCTCCCTCGTTATCTCCTTCTTAGGAGACCTCCCAAAAGATATCAATAAGAGTCTAACCGTAATCCTTACATTATAGTAATTAAAATGGCCTAAAAATTCGCATCCCGAGGGGGGGCGTCCAGATGGACTTGACCACCGTCCGAATGGAAAATCCAGAGACCAAACTGTCAGGCGCATCCGAACGAACGTCACTCCCGTTTGGACGAAAATTCTAGACTGCTAAGCATCCGAACAAACCCCCCCAATGTCCGGACAGGATTTCCAGTTAGGTCTTGGGCATGTTTTCTTCACTCCTAACAATATGCGGTTTCATGTCTCAATCAAAAGGATTTATTCAATAATTACTAACAAATATGAACACCAACAATTAGTTCGAAAGAAAATAAAGCTAAAATCAATAAGGATTAACTCGAATTTACTCCTAATTATGTCAATAGCTACTCCTAGGAAAATTGGAATGTTGAAAAGTAGAGTAGTGGATAAACGAAGTGCTAGATAAATACAAAATAAGTACTGGAAAAATAAAATGCTAGACACGTAAGATAATTAATAGTTTTTAGTTCGGTTATGGATCCCTTCCCAGAAAGTCTTCAATAGATATCTATATCTGCTCAACAAAATAATTGCACTTGAGTAGTTCGTGCATGGATTCCCACGTACGTAATACATCCCTTCTTTCAAGTTTTGGCCTCAAGCGATGTCCACTTTTCCATACATGCTGCCATCTTCCTTCGTAGTTCTTGATAACTACCCATTCATGTCATGTTCTCTAAGTTGCTTCGCGAGTGTCAAGATGTACCCATGGATATCTTTTGACATTGAAAAGTTCACCAAATCCTTCTAGAAATATTGCTGCCACACGTTGAACCAATTCTTACTCTAATCGAGTACTTTGGGAATGGGGATACATACATCTGAATCCTACCCGTTTCTCAATTTTTTTTAAAACTAATTCCCGAATCCTACTCAATCCCCGAATCTCTGCTCCAAACAGAGCGGGGAACGGGACAGGTGAAATTGCCATCCCTACTTGTTGTAGGGCTCCTTAAAATCCATACAGTAATTTTATCATGTACGCTGTCTATGTAAGTGTAAATGAGATAAATACATAAACTTCCACTCAGCGGCCGTTCCTACTATTTTAAAGACCTAAAGTGATTTTCAGTTGAAGCTTTTCACTTCAATTCCACCATTTATTAGTGGAGAATCAACTTAATGTCAGAGTAAAATCATATCGAAATTAACTCTATAAAAATTGATAATACCTGAGAGTTTCGAACAACATTATAAATTTAAGACTTTAATAAGTCCGGGGCCAACCCTTTAAAGTTGTGATTATTAATAATACCTTACTTCAGCAAGATAGGAGATTCAATTTCATGAAATCAAGAATAAAGATATATAATCATCCTTTAATTTGTTGTTGGGTATTGAGCTGATCGAATCTCGAATCCCATGACAAAAATGGGGGATATTTGGTGTTTGTCACCATCACAACTAGGCTATAATAATATTATATATATATAGGGGGAGGCTCAAGGACCAACACTTTTTTAGACTAATATTAGACCAACACCTAAACTCTTCATTCCCAATTAAATTTTGATAATCCGAACCTTTCAATATGTTTAAAACATGTTTTTAAGGGTACCCGCGAGAAATCAGCTCAAAATATTACCGGAATGGGCTTGATCCAAACAGTAGTTCAAAATGCTGACAGGAACTGTTTTATGAACCAATGTTTGGATCAAGCCCTTTCCGATAATATTTTGAGCTGATTTCTCGCAGGTACTCTTAAAAACATGTTTTAAACACATTGAACGGTTCAGATCATTAAAATTTAATCGGGAACGAAGAGTTTAGACGTTGGTCTAATATTGGTCTAAAAAAGTGTTGGTTCATATAGCATCTCCCATATATATATATATATATATATATATATATATATATATATATATAATATGATGCCCACAAAAGGAATTTTAATAGCTGAGAATCTATGGTGAGAATTTGGAACAACATTCTTTTGCTAGATACCAACGGCAAATTGAAGAGCACGAGGTCACCTTTCTCAAAAGAAAGAAACGCCGGATAAAATATTGTAAAGTTTTGCAGAATTCAAGAATAAATAGCAGTAAGTGATGAGATGACGTTTTCTTTTAATAGTAATTATGAATTCATTCCAATTTGAGGATTCGTTTCCCTTTCTTGCAGTTGAGAAGCCTCAAGCTCTGCTCCACCACAACTAAATGGACATTTCTCGGCGTAATGCCCACAAAAGGAATTTTAATAGCTGAGAATCTATGGTGAGAATTTGGAAAAACATTCTTTTGTTAGATACCAACTGCACAATATTGAAGAGCACGAAGTCACCTTTCTCAAAAGAAAGAAACGCCAGATAAAATGTTGTAAAGTTTTGCAGAATTCAAGAATAAATAGCAGTAAGTGATGAGTGGACGTTTTCTTTTGGTAGTAATTACAAACTCATTCCATTTTGAGGATTCGTTTCCCTTTCTTGCAGTTGAGAAGCCTCAAGCTCTGCTCCACCACAACTAAATGGACCTTTCTTTGTTGTTGGAAATACTTACTGGCATTTATAAATGTCGCTAAAACTTACCGGTGTTTAAAAAATGCCGGGAATGATTTTCCGGCGACGTTACTTTTCCAGTGCTGCGAGATATCCCCCGCGTTTTCAGCAAACGCTGGAAATATGTTTGTGGGTTTTTCTTAAAGAAAAACGCGGAGAATGTATATATTTATAAATGCAGGAATGCATTTTTGTGGGGTTTTTGAAAGTATCGGTAAAAATTAATTAACAAACGCTGATAATACAAAAAGGCGGGGAATGAATAGTGTCCTTTACTCACCTCTCTTTCTCTATTAAAAAGTCCTTTCTCAATTTTCTAATAATAACTATTAGTTCGAATTAATTTGTCGTACCTATCTAATAATCTAAAAAGAATGACTCGTCATTCAAGTCATCCCGTTAAAGAAGGGACAACTATCCCCAAGCCAAGATTCCTGAGGTCAGTCTCATAATAGCTAAAGTGATGATCGAAAATGGTTGCAAACTCGGGAAAAGGAAGAAACTCCCTGATCCCAGTTCCAATCCAATCCGAACAACGAATTAAAACCTTTTCTAATAAAGTCCCAATCGAGCAGACCGTCCCTCTTGGATCTTACTATTGGTTTGTCATCATCTAAAAGGGGAGTACTCAAAACTGCTCATGCACCAAGACATGAAATCCTCTCTCATTTGCACGATATTCACTATAAGCTGGAAAGGCTACACAAAGAGAATATAGAGTTTGGAAACCATACAACATACGAATGAATGAAATTGACATAATGGTGTGGGAATCTTTTATTTTTGTAGGTTCGAAAGTGGATAAAACGTAGGGAATATGATTTTTCCAAAAGCTGCCATATATAATAATACCTGATTCTCATAATGAATGAATACTAGCTAGTAGATTAAAACATGCATTAATATGATCTATTCTCGATTCCCATGAAAAAATGGAGGTGTTGGTGTTTGTCACCATCACAACTACATTATAAATTAAAATTTTTTATAACCACAACTTTTCATATACAGATGTGTTCGAAATCGCTTGACGAATACAAAGTACATATATATATATATTGCTAATTGAGATATCCGGACAGTTTGAGACCAAACTGCGATAAAGCTTGGGCGAGTCCTCACCTATTGCTGACTAGTCCTTGCGACTTTAAAATTAACGACCGGGTAAACCTCCAGTGACCCTCCTTGTTGCTAACGAGATTTGACCTTAGAATGTCTGGATTATACGGTTCGGTTCGATCTCCACTCGGACAACATCTCATAGTTAGAGTATATATTATTTTGAAAGGTCTTACGTGCATCGCGGACGATTCTAAATGCATATGTGTCCGAATCTGTTTATAAAAATTGTGTGTAGACTTGTTATATAATTGCCAAAAAAAAAGGAATCTTGTGAAACTGGGAATCCATCGAGAAAACTTACAACAACGTGGAACCACTTTATTCCGTAAGATACCCAAGGACACATTCAACCTTTTTTTTTGGATAAACGACACATTCCACTAGGGATGGCGGGGTGGATCGGGAGTGAATGTCACTATTCTCATTCCAGATCCACTAATCTATATTTAATCTCCATCTTTGCTCCAATTCTTAAATGGGGATTGTTTTTGTCCTCCACCTCTATCCCGAACAGAGAACGGAAATTTCCAAATAGAAATTGGAGATTTAAAAATAAAAAAATTTACATTAGTAATTACTTAAAATTTGAAATGATTCTCATTTTCATCAAAAAAGTAACAAAAAAGAATAAATAAAAGCATGCATACTCTTAAGCAAAAGTCATTCATTTTTTACAATATAAAATATTCATAAACAACAACAATAACTAATTAAAATATAGAGTTAACAATTGACATAACATCATTTTATAAGTTTCAATTCATAACAACCAAAAAAACCCTATTAATCAATTTAATTGAAATATTTGGGTGGGCACTGAACACAAAAAAGAAACCTATTAGTTTAAAAATTAAACTTAAAAAACTATAAAAGGGTTAAGAGCCTAAGGGGATACATAGGTAAAGTGCAGGATAGTTCGGGGTGAGACGGTGCGGGCTGGGGGTGGAGGCGGGGATCGGGGTGGCGATACATAGACCCAAATCCTACTCATTCCTCGTTTGGTTTTAAAATTTATCCCAAAATCTAACCCGATTGCCAAAAAAAATTCCCAAATCCCCTATCCATTCAGGGCGGAGAACTAAGAATGGCAACGGATCGGTTTCGATCGGATATTTGAATATCCATAACCGATAACCGAATGATATCCGATAATCGTATCCGATCCGTTATCCATTGGTTATTGAAATCGGTAAACCGTAACCGTATCCAATGGATATCGGTTAATTCCCGAACCAAATGGATATCCGTAATTTTATCCGAATCCGATTCGCTTGCAATTTTTTTAAAAATAAATTTCTATTCCTATTTTAAAAATGAACTACTATTCATATTTTGGCTACAAACTAAATTCACAAATAACACATCACATACTATATAACCATTAAAAAAAATTCACCAATTGTAACTAATTCAATAAAAACGCAACGAAATAAAAAGTATTTTAACAATAAAATACAATTTCAAAGTGAAATAATAGAAATGATAAAAAGATATAAAGAAGCCAACTTTATTTCTAATTTGACATAGATCTTCCATTTGCATAATTCATGTCTAGGCAACAGAACGAAAGAAAAAAAAACTGTATTAGCATTAGTAATATGTTATATTAAAGTTACAAGAAAAATAAAACAAATGTCAATTACCTGATGAGTCAAGCACAAATCATCTGAATTTAAAGCGGATATAACTAATTAATGGCAATCTCGTAAATTTAAAGCGAATATTATTACGGATACGGTTCGGTTATGGATATCCGTTCGATTACGGATATCCGTTCGGTTATTTTTCAGATATTTCATCATAACCGTAACCGAACCGTATCTGAACTGATATTAATTTGCCTCTTCCATAACCATATCCACGGAGAAATTTTCGGTTACGGTTCGGGAAAAATTTTCTGTTACGGATCGGATATCTATCGGATCGGGGCAAAATGCCATCCCTATGAGAAACGGAATGAGGCGGGTTGGATTGGATAAGATTGCCATCCCTACATTCCTCCATTTGGCAAAATATTTTTTGATATTACTATTACTGTTTTTTTTGGATTTTTATTACATTTAATTCAATTTATTAAATTAATCATCTGTCTTGACAGAAAAAATTTAAAAAGTAAAAACACATGAACAAAAGTGTCAAAAAATTTGCTAAGAGAGGAAAAAGTTCAAAAATGATAATTTCCACTGTTTTTAATATATTTAGCGTCGTCTTATTTGGAAATTTTTAATTTGGATTCATATTTTTATACTTTTTCCATTCTTTTACTTGAGACCAATGAAAAAATACAAAAATTTGATGACAAGTTATACAAAAATTTACAAAACATCATATAATACCATTACTTTTAACAAAAAAAAAATAATTTTAATCCAAACTCAGCCTAACTAAAAGCTTCTAACTCAACTAACCGAAATAAATTTTGGATCTTGCTGCAAGTAAAGAACAAAAAAGTTCAATTGGTCCCTGCACTCGAATTTGTTTTCAATTTTAATATTCGTGCCTCTTAAGAAATTATCCGTGCCTTGTAATTTCTAATAACTTTTATGATTTTAAAAAATTTTCTATATTTGTATTAATTAGAAACATAAAAGACGGATTCCGCTTTATGTTATGGTGAGATGAACCACAACAGGGTTGGATAACACCTTACCTTATCTCAATAGGCTATCATCGCTTTGAGAATGAATATTTCGTTCTCATTGTTCCACTAGATAACGATATTCTCCATTGAGATGAACCATAACAGGGCGGGAATCGGGGATGAATATACATATTCTCAAATCCTACCTGTTTTTTTATCTGTGAAAAAATCCTGAATCCCTAATCCATTCAGGATGGGACGAATCGGATTGGGTGAAATTGTCAGTCCTACCCAATATGCATTATGAAACGTGAGGTCTACTACTAAGTGTACGAGTTTCAGAAGATACATGGTTAAAAAGAATGATGAGGCACAAACAATATATGAACGTGTGATCATAAAGAGTATTAGGCATCACGTGACGATGACCCAACATTGCTGAATAAGCACTCTAAATCTAAAAAAGTATTTGCAACGGCTCTTCGCGGTCGCAGAAAGTAAGATTGCATAAAACCACAAAATATTTCATTTTGGCATTAATAAACATGACTTTTTTCTGGTGTTTCTGAGAGAGTCCCACCAAATTAATCACGAATAGGTGTCTGCCACTTTCAGAAACAAATAAACAAAGAATAGATCAAAAGGAAAGTGTCTGCCAAAGCTGATATCACTATATTCAAGGGCACATTTGACCACACAAAAAGACTCTGAAAAAGATGACCAATCATACCCCCAATAATCTCGTGTTTGAGGTGAAAGCTTCCACCTAAAACCACTACATGTTAAAATCCCACCAATTCATTTTGTATTCGAAAAGTTTACGGTCCTGAAATTAGAAAATTAATGATCACAACTCATTTATATTTGTGGTCTTATTAACCCAAATGAATCACGGTTATTGATTTTAAATTCGAAAAAACTTTCTTGGTTCAATTTCTGAAACCGTAGTATTGCTCGATTGTAACTTGCCGTGTCCAGATAATTGTGAATGGATAGTCTCACCTTTTCCGCAGTCCCAAATACAACTTGAGCGTGCAGTTGGCCCGCATCCTTTTTTTTCTTTAACGATTTGACTCATTCATATCGCAAGGCTCGTTAAAAACAAGAATGCTATACACACATTAATTTTGTATATTATTTTTACACATCACTCAAACGACGTTGTTTTGTGCTTAAAAAGATTTAAATCCATTTCTTCTCCAAATTGCTCAAAATAAATTTAAAATTTTCTCGACACAAAACGGTATTATTTTGAGTGATGTGCAAAATTAATGAGGGCATTTTTGCATTAAAAATTCACATGTTGATGATGATGTTTTTGCTACGCGCAGTGTCCAGATAAGTGTAAAGGGATAAATACGTGGACATGGACCTCCACTTAGGACTGTCTGTGATGGTGTAAAAAAGAACGCTTTACACATATCACTTTTGCATATCACTTAAAAAGACGTCATTTTGTGTTTAGAAAAAACTAAATATATTTCTTTTACCCAAATCGCTCAAAATAAATTTAATTTTTTTCTCAACAGAAAACGATGTCATTTTGAGTGATGTGCAAACGGGACGTGTGTATAGCACTCTTAGATATTTTTGGGTCCGAAATGAATTTTAAAGTTCGGCAAATTAAAACCACAAACAAAGCATAATTTGTGTTTATTTTATGAAGTATTACGTAAGCCCAACGAAAATAAAAAAATATATTGATTAGATAAAATCTCTAAAAATAATGACCATTACAAGAATTTAAAAATATCACTTTTGTTGTCGAAAATCTCTCTACCACAATCTACAAAAATAAAAATCATTCGAGGCGCATTACGGTGTCGCTTTCCTAAAGATAATATTTGCTCTCACCAAATAGTGTGCACCGAGTTACAACAAATTTGCCTTCAAGATACAACGAAGACGAACTTATGCTCTTTTCGTCTACATTTGCACAAATTGAGATGGACATAATATCTGCGTAGTAAAAATAAAGAAGAACTAAAAAATCACTAAATATTATTTTTGTAGAATAACAATATTTGGATTAAATACTTTCAAAATATTAGAACCTTTTGAGAGAAAGAATGGGCAATTTTTTTTAAGTGAGTAAATGTGTTGAAAAAGACTTGTATTTATAGATGGTTTAAGAGTACAATTGAAGAGTCTTAACTTTTCAATCTATAGATGCAATGAAAAGTTAAAACTTTATTTATAAAAGTTACAACTTTTAATTCACAACTCTTAATATAGAATTGCATTTTAATAGTCACAACTTTTAGTGCAACACTAATTAATAAAAGTCACAACTAACAGTCATTACCTTTTAATTAATAAAGGTTACAACTTTTAGAATAAAAGTTATACCTCATTGAATAAATAAAAGTCACAACTTTTCAATTAACTTTATAACCTGCAACATTAATTCATACCCATTGGATAGAAACGCACCCAAATATCTCTCAAGTTTTTTATGCAAGCATTTTAGGAACAAAATTTTTTTTACAAAAATACCCAAAAAATATATTCATTTATTTTGAAAATCTCTAACTTTCGTATCACTCTTATTATATCGCAACTTTTAGAGATTCCTGATTTAAGGAAATTTTAGAGGCCAAAGTTCCAAGCAGTGCTGGCTCTAACATTTTGGAGGTCTGAAGTGAACTCTTCAAGTAGGGTCCTAAGAAATCAAAGAGTTCGTAGATTTTGTAAACAAACCAAAAACACTTAAGAAATTATATGCTTAAATAGATTTTCACGAATAATAATCTTCTTAGACTATAATCTCTTTTACACTATTATCGATATTTTTTTTCTTGATACGTGACTAATATTTATCAAAATAGGAAATTTTAGAATGTAGACAAAGAGGAGTATAGAAAATTGCTTTCAAATAAGCATCAACTTCTTTTTTATTGCAATATTGACACAAGACTTATTTCTGTCCTTAGAAAATTGAGCTTATTTTATATAAAAACAAACTTAAACTAAAAAATATACTAAACAAAACCAAATGTTTGGGAGCCCCTATTTTAAGAATTTTTTAGGAGGTCCGAAGCGACGATTTCCTCGACTTGTGCTCAGGATTGACTTTGAGTTGAAGCCTTCTCTCAAGGGACGGCCTTGGCTCCACTTAAGTTTTTAACAGTAACAAAAGCATAATTTGTGTTTATGAAGTATGACCAAAAGCCTAATGAAAGCCTAATGAATCATAGAAAAATCCCTCTCACCCTTAATCTAGGAAGCATGGATACAGATACAGGATACAGATACGATACGATACGATATGGATATGGTGATACGGCAAAATCTAAAAAAGTAAGATACGGATACGTCAGGGATATGGCTGTAAAAATTAATTTTTGTTATAATTATTAATTATGTACTACGCATAAAAAATAAGCCAAAAGAAATAAAAGTGTAGTTGAACTACTAATACTATTATACTAAATATCAAGCACAAGTCAATTATCATTTATCAAAACTCAAGAGTCATTAACCACTGCCAAGTACCAACAAGTATCACTAATTACACTGTCAATTTATGACTCTATCACTTATCAGTATGTGATAAAAAGAAAAAATAGAAACATTAAGAATGACTGAGCAAAAAAGAAAACATCAAGAAACATTAAGAATGCGAGGAGAGAGAGAGAGAGAGAGAGAGAGAGAGAGAGAGAGAGAGAGAGAGAGATGAACCTGGCGGAAGATGGCGATGAAGCCTGGAGGTCGATGGAAGTGCACAACAATAGAGAGTCGAAGTAGAAGTTAGAGTTTTAAACTTTTAATTTTTTTTCCAATTGTATTTACACATATTAAGCTATAATTCCTTTATCTTTATTCCTTTTTAAAAAAAAAAAAAATTATTTTTAACCTCTGCCGTATCGAAAACGTATTCTGACGTATCGCTCGTGTATCGGAGACGTATTCGAAATTAAAATAATTTAATTTTTAATATCCGATACTTTTCAGTCGTATCCAATACGTATTGGGGCGTATCGAATGCGTATCGGTATTCGGTAAGTATCCAATATACGTACGCGACTAGTTTAGAAGTATTCATGCTTCATAACCCTTATGCATGTTTGTTCGGCTTAGCCTGCCTTCATCTAAACTGTATCAGTGTATAAAGTACAAGAGATACTGTCATCTCATATTTAAAAATGTTGAGTGGTGTTAGAGAGGATTTCAATTTAGTGTCTTATAACATTCGCCATCACACTTGCTTGCAGGTGTTGACAAAACACCATAAAAGTTTCAAGACCAAGATGTGTGTCTTTTAAGGGGAAAACGTATGTGACCGATTCATACAAATTCGGGACTTTCACAAAAGATATATCCGTTTCTATCAATTATCAACATAGAAATTGCAAAACACGTATAATATAAACAGTAGAAATTTACAATATGTAAATAAGTCAGATTTTGGATGAAACTGAACCGAGTTTTGTGTTTTACAAAGTCTCTTTAAGACAAAATTACCACCTCACTAAGGGTGTTGGAATTTTGCTCGGACATCTATCTCTCAGGATAAAACGATTCTTCAATCGAAAGTGTACTGACTTTACGATTGGCTGTTGAATTTTCTTGTGCTTGTGCTTCTCTCACTTAAAGTAACAAAATCCAGGAGTTCTCCATAGTCAGAAAATCTTGTGTATCTTGTAGCAAAACCTAAAACGAAATTGGTATAAAAAGAACAACTAGAACCAGAACCCTTTGGAATGCGTAACCGCCGAGACTTTTGAGTTTCGACCAAGAATGAGGATAATAGAACCTCTTAGGTTGCGTAACGAACGAGATCTTCCGGTGTCCAAACCATTCACTCCACATATATTTCCAACGTGTCTAACAGGACAGTTATCCCTAGACAGAAGCAGCAAGATTCCGAGGATGAAATTAAGCCTTGTAAAGGAGTAAGTGGCGTGCACGGCGTGAACCCACTTGTTGAAGGACAAAATCCCAGTTTGATATGAATGGGACACAAGAATATATATAAGAGACAGTAATGGAGTTCCGAATTGGATGTGGGACCAATAGTGCCAAATGATAAAAGCACAACCCAACAATACATATATATATATATATATATATATATAGAGAGAGAGAGAGAGAGAGAGAGAGAGAGAGATTCTTCTGAGGAGGGATTTCTCATTTTGTTAAAATAAAAACTTTTCATTTTCTGATCAAATTTTGATAATCTGAACCTTTCAATATATTTAAAACATGTTTTTAAAGATACCCATAAGAAATCAGCTCAAAATATCATCGGAAAGGACTTGCTCTAAGCAATTTTCTATAAAACTGTTTCTATCAGCATTTATTAAAAATAACTTAAATCAATCCCTTTCCACTAATATTTTGAGCCTATTTCTTGGGGGTATTCTTAAAAACATGTTTTAAACACATTGAACGGTTTAGATCATCAAATTTAATCAGAAAAGAAGAGGTCCTCATTTTAATAAAATGAGAAAATGAGGGATCCCTCGTTAGAGGGGTCTCTCTCTCTCTCTCTATGTGTGTGTGTATATATATATATATATATATATATATTTTTTTTATATATATATAAGGGGGAGGCTCAAGGGACCAACACTTTTTTAGACCAATATTTAGACCAACGCCTAAACTTTTCATTCCCGATTAAATTTTGATAATCCGAACCGTTCAATGTGTTTAAAACAAGTTTTTAAGGGTACCTGCGAGAAATCAGCTCAAAATATTACCGGAAAGAGCTTGATCCAAACAGTGGTTCAAAATGCTGATAGAAACTATTTTATGAACCAATGTTGGATCAAGCCCTTTCTAATATTATTTTGAGCTGATTTCTCGCGGGTACCCTTAAAAATATGTTTTAAACACATTGAACGGTTCGGATCATCAAAATTTAATCGAAAACGAGGAGTTTAGACGTTGGTCTAAAAAAGTGTTGGTTCATATAGCCTTTCCCTATATATAAAGGAAAGGGTAAAGTATGAATTCTAGTGGGATTTTGAGTGCCCTAGTGCCTGGTACATTATGCACAGCCCCATAGTGCCTTCGCCAAAGCCTAAGCCTCCTACTAATAATGCTTACGCACTGGAAAGACGTCGTTAAGTAGTTTTTTTCCCTTTATTAATTGCAATCATTTGTATCATGCATCCACATACACATAGTAAGCTTCTGACTCGGATCATTTACTTTGCCAAAATGAGAATTTCTCATTTTTTGATTAACTATTGATGATCAGAACTGTTTAATGTGTTTAAAATATATTTTTAAAGACATTCACAAGAGATCGGCTAAAAAAAAAAAATCCCGAAAGAATTTGATCCAAGCAGTTTTTCATAAATGCTGACAGGAACAACTTTTGCTATATAAGGGACTAATAAGGGATCCCTTGATCAACTTATTGGGGATTCATCATTTTGCTATGGTGCGGACCTTATATTTCCTGATTAAGTTTGATGATCCCAACCGTTCAGTATGTTTAAAACATATTTTTAAGGGTTTAAGCGAGAAATCAGCTCAGATATTATCCGAAAAGGGTTGATCCATTTAATTTTTCATAAAATTATTTCTAGTAGCATTTATAAAAAAAATTGTTTAGATCAAACCCTTCTTGATATTGTTTTGAGCTGATTTCTTGAGGGTACCTTTAAAACCATGTTTTAAACATATTGAACGGTTTCAATCATCAAAATTTGGCCCAAAAAAGAGGTCCGCACTGTAACAAAATAAGAGATTTCTTATTAAAAGAGGACTATATATGTGTGTTTAAAACATGTTTTTAAGGGTACTGACGAGAAATCAGCTAAAAAATATTATCGATTAGGGTTTGATCAAATCAGTTTTAAAAAAAAACTATTCCTGACAGCATTTATAAAATAACTTGGATCAAACTCTATCAGGTATTATTTTAAGCCGATTTGTCGCTTGTACACTTTAAAATATATTTTAAACATATTGAGTAGTACGGATCATCAATATTTAATCAAGAAATGAAAGATCCTTATTAGAAGCTTACTCTCTCTATTTATATGTTTATTACAAACACATATCTTCCCAACATAAACTTAACGAGGAGCAATGAAAACAAAGAAAGAGTGCTTAAGCAGAAATACCTTGCTGAAGACCACAATACCTTCGCAGCTGCATATGAAGATGAAACTGGAAAATCGTACAAACAAAAACACACAATCGCATACAGAAATAATCAAGCAAAGAACACAAACGCAAAGAACGACACGTAGTTCTCGAAAGGTACAATTATGTACATCCACAACTCACACTAATTTCACTATCTATTTAATGAAGAATACTACGAAATAGATCAACGCATAGTACATATTTACAATTGAGGATTGTACACCACCAGCAACAATCCTGCAGATTTAAGATATTAAAACAAACAGACAATCTGAAAGTTACATGAAAACTATATATATGGTGGGATCACTTTGCTAGTAATCAAGACCAATGATCAACCATTCACAAAAACAACATAAAATAGCTCTATAATTAAAAAGCAACTCCACAAAGCTTCAGTCATCAGTCAAAAAGGAATGAAAATAATACAGAAAGGCACTACAATCTATTATTTTCTGAAGCAATTGTTTTTCCCAGCTGGACATATGAATAGGTTAGTATAGCAAAAGATATCTCGTCGCATTAACTCCAAGGGGCTGTCCTACTGAAGATTGAGATCATGAGCTGTAAACTCAGGTATTCTGAAATCAAACCTTGACAACCCCAACTTTGGAGATATTTGTCTGGTCGTTAACTTCAGGACCTCAAGGATTAATAGTCGGCAACATGTGAAGTATACCCCAAGTTGACCGGATACCTCGGTTATCAAGAAAAAAGATATTAGAGTTTGATGGATTTGGTAAGTTTGGGAGTTTTGGTTCTGATTCTTAGATTCTAGATTTTGTAAGCTTTTTAACTGTTCTTGGTAGGATATTAGAGTTGGCATCTTGCATGTTAGCTATGAGTAAAATGTTTACTTCATCCCCAAACTATGCTTAAAACTTTTAAAATATCTTTAAACTATTAATTTCATTTACTTAGTCCCTAAACTATCAATTCAAATTTTATTTAGTCCAATTACTAACATCCGTTTAAGATCCGTTAGAAAAGGGGTTTAAATACTATTTTAATCCGTTAGAAAGGAGTTAAGTGCAAAAAAAGTTAGTATCCAAACTAAACACTTGTTTGCTATGGTTTTAGCTGAAGAGAGTTTGGTAAATCAAATGGAAACAAATTAAAAAGACATCCAATTACCAGTAATGTTGCTCGCGTAAGCTAGTATTGATTTTGGGGTTGAGTTGTTCACTACAAGATTCAATCAAGTTTCATTACATAAATTAGATTGTGTGTGTGGACTATTGTTTAATAAACTAGAGAAAAATTAAAACTCAGAAAAGAGATTGCTATTATCTTGGAAAATCAGTCTATTTTTTAGAGTTCGACTTTATTTGGCTTAACTTATTGAAATTAATTATGTTTTATCTTTAATCAAATAAGTTGTATTTGTTATTTTTTTATTAATTTTTTGTTGATCATTGGTTCGTCTCCATGGAAGAAATTTAAAAAGTATAAAATTATGTTCAAGAGTTAAAACAAATTCACTAAAAACAAAAAATAAGTCAATACATATGCTGTTTTTGGTTTATTTTTTGTCTTTTTTGAACCTTTTTTAGTGTTGAAAAATAATTTTATATTTTTTTGAAATTTCTTGTCGAGATGAACAAACAATCGTGAAAAAAATTGATGCAAAAATTTCGTACTTCTTTGAACCTTTTTTTTTTTAATTTCTATTTGAATTACCAAACCCTTTCTGGCTAAAACAATAGCAAACAACAGTTTAGCTTGGTACCAACTAAATTGCACTTAAGACCCTTCTAACAGATTAAAATAGTAATTAAACCTCTTTCCTAACGGATCTTAAACGTAGGTTAATAATTGGACTAAATAAAGTCCGAATTGATAGTTTAGGGACTAAATGAATGAAATTGATAGTTTAGGGACATTTAAAAAATTTTGAACATAGTTTAGGGACGAAGTAAACATTTTACTCTGTTAGCTATCCCTGTTTTATTCCTTTCTCTTATTTTTAATAATGGAAGGTTAAGGGTAGGTTGAGGTTTCTTACGAGTAGCAACACTAGAAAGGTCCTTATTTACGTGCCGAAGCTCTCTCTCTGTAGTTCTCTCTATACCTATTATGCTGATTTCATATTTTATCTTAATGATATATGCATCTTTTTTGCTTTTCAAAAAAAGAAGAAAAGATGTTTGGTGAGAGGGGCTTTTGAGCAATAATAGACTTTTTGTTTAATGGTGGAATCCCGAGATTGATACAAAGCACGTTGAGGATATATTAATGAAAAATAACATACGCACTAATTCAATTGAATCATGGTCATTGATTTTAAATTCGGAAAAAGTTTTTTGGTCCAATTTATGGGACCTTAGACTTTTCCTATATGAATCTGACTAGTAGGACATTGTTGTACAAAAGCAAGAACAAGGACCAAACTACAAATATAAACACTTCTGCCCCAGTAAATTTCCATATCAAACATTAAGTTTTCAAGTGTGTGTAACTATGGGTAAGGTGTATCAAAGGTTGAAGCCTTTCCTTGCTGTAATTTTCTTACAGTTTGGGTTTGCAGGGATGGATGTTCTTTCTAAGGTAGCATTGAATAAGGGGATGAGCAATTATGTTTTGGTTGTCTATCGCCATGCCATTGCAACTATAGTCATCGCCCCCTTCGCAATAATTTTGGACAAGTCTCTCTCTCTCTCTCTCTCTCCCCCTCCCTCTCTCTCTCTCTCATATGATAATTCTGATAGAAGTAACAAAAACAGCTGATATAAAATTTCCAACAGGAAAACCAGGCCAAAGATGACCTTCTCAATCTTTGCCAAAATCATGCTGCTGAGCTTACTCGAGTAAATTCCCTTAAACATGTTCTTTTCTTCCTCGTATTCCTCGTACAATGACCTCGTAACCAGCTTTGCTCTCTCTCTCTCTCTCTCTCTCTCTCTCTCTCTCTCTCTCCCCCCCCCCTCTCTCTGCAGGCCAGTGATTGACCAGAACCTATATTTTTTGGGGATGAAATACACAACAGCGACGTTTGCAACTGCTATGTCCAACATTCTTCCTGCCATAACCTTTGTCATGGCCTGGCTTCTAAGGTAATCAATACTAAATACTTCTAACAATTTTTTTCTTCCCAAAATTGTCTGACATGTTAACCCCAATGGGTTGGCTTGACGGTCAAGACTTGAGATTTAGGAATATGTTTCCTCCTAAGTCTCAGGTTCAAAACTCCTCAACCCTTTTGGGGGTAATCCTTAAAGAGCAAAATCTTCACTTTAACTGGAGTCCCGTAAGTGGACGGTGCGATGGTCTCCCGATGATTAGTCGACAATAGGTTTGGGTAATTTCAAAATCGACCGGATACCTTGGCTATAAAAAAAAAAAATGTCTGACATGTTTTCGTGTCTGTCACCTTGTTAAATTTTCCCTTGGTAGGATGGAGAAAATAGAGATTAGGAGCATTCGCAGCCAAGCTAAGGTATTTGGGACAGTAGCCACAGTTGCAGGAGCCATGCTGATGACACTAGTAAAAGGCCCAGTTATTGAGCTGTTTACAGCAAAAGGAAGCAGCAATCAACAACTTGAAAGCTCTGGGTTAAATCTTCAACATTCAATTAAAGGGTCACTGATGATTACAGTTGGATGTTTCAGCTGGGCAGCTTTCATGAACCTTCAAGTATGTCACCATATAAACTACCAAACATGCACCCAGGGGCAGTACCACGTGTAGACCCGGGGCAGGCCCCTCAAAAATTTTAAAAATTTTAGGACTTTTGAAAATTATATTTGGCCCCCCTTCTTTTACCAATGAAATTCTCGGGGCCCCCAAACTACAAATTCTGGTTCCGCCCTGCATGCACCAAGCTTCAAACGTTTTATGAGGTCGTAGTAATCTTTGTTCTGTTTATTCAGGCAATAACGCTAAGGACATATCCTGTTGAGCTCTCCCTCACTGCTTGGATATGCATGTTTGGAACAGCACAGGGAGCCGTAGTGGCTCTTATAATGGAAAGGGGAAACGCTGCTGTCTGGTCTATAAACTGGGACACTAAACTCCTCGCGGCTGTCTACACTGTAAGGAGAATAATTGGAAAAACAAAATTTTCTCTCTTAGAAAGAATGTTACAATGGATAAGAAAATTTCACAATGTTGGTAGGCATATGACATGTTTTTTCCAAAGCATCGATGTCGTTTCTATTGTAGAAAAGTCCCACATCGCCTATGTTGGTTCTCCTTAATAACCTTTATCTTACAAGCCGGTTTTTAGGATTGAGTTAGGCTTATGAGTTTCTAATATGGTATCAAAGTTGGGTCTGGTCACACACTTGGGTCCTCTCGTCTAACCATCTCGCCCTCCTCACATCTGCATTTCACGCTTCGGAGGTGTTAGAAGAGTCCCACATCGCTTATGTTAGTCTTTCTTTCTCTGCGTAGCCAACCCAACTCCATTCCAAAGGTCCTAAATTGTACTCTCCACAAAACCATGGCATGTATTATAGAAGAGAAGAAGCACCAGGTTCTCAAAATTGGTAGCTTACTATAGCTCTTTATCTTGAAATGCTTGTATTCAGGGCATAATCTGTTCTGGCTTTGCTTATTACATTCAAGGAGTTATAATGATAGACAGAGGACCCGTTTTCGTAACGGCTTTCAGCCCACTCAGCATGGTGATTGTTGCTATCATGAGTTCATTTATATTGGCCGAGCAAATGACCCTCGGAAGGTATCTCGAAACAAACTTTTTATTTTTTTTGATAACCGAGGTATCCGGCCAGCTTTGATGACATAATTTTTCAGGATAATGGGCGCAATTGTGATAGTAGCAGGACTATATCTTGTCGTATGGGGTAAAAGCAAGGATTACAAGTCCGAGTCCCAAATAATTGACAAACAAACACCACCAGCTAAGCAAATGACAGATTGCTGCAACCATGGAGACGAAATTCCATGTCATGAGGTCATCACCATAACCGCATCCAACGAAGGAACCGTGACCATAGATGAACGAAAGTGCGACGAAGGAAACCAGACTAAGCCTTGAAATTGAATTTTCTGAAGGGGTTAAACTCATTTTCTGAAAGCATCTCCCTTTCGAAAAAGAATGTATTATTGCTCTTAGCTTTTCATTTTATATAGGAGCTAATGCCAGAAAAGAGAACTTGAGGTTGACCATTAAGTGGAATTTTTGTAATGCAATTACTTGGCTCTGAGGTTATCTCCCAAGTGAAGTTTTTAGTGTTGAATTATTCCTCAAATGTATATACTACTTTTTAGCTTGGGATTTGATTAGAGTAACACTAGGAACACAGATTATTCAGACACATTTGTGTTTAGAAACGTCGGATGCATGTGGGGCACTCAATAATTTAACGGCTCCGTCCGAATAATCTGTGTACCCAGACTTTTCTATTTGATTAACCAAGGAAGAATTTGCAAACAGAGGATGAAATTGAAAAACAGGGGAGGAAGTACTACAAGTGAGAAAACTCCTATTCAGCTTTGCCTTTTTCACACACTTTTGTTTAGAAACTTTACATATTTATATTGGACCTTGGACCCGCTTCCTACACCATACACATATACATACAACATGGGCTTTTCTTACACTAAGGCCCAACAATAACAAACATAAAAATACCCAACTCAAAATTAATATTTTTGGCCCAAAATATAAAATAACTAAGTCATTAGTTTTAACACTCCTCCTATATTTCTATAAAATATTGAAACTTATTTTTTGAAAGAGTTTTAGGGAAGATATCCACCACTTGATCTTCGGTCTTGCAATATTTGAGTTGAATCTCCTTAGCTTACACAGCCTCTCTAATAAAGTGGTATTTTAGGGCAATGAGTTTTGTGCGACTATGATAGACGAGATTCTTTGTCATAACAATTGCGAACTTGTTATCACATAAAATAGGAGTAGGTTCTTCTTGCTTCTCACCAATATCTTCCAAGATTCTTTTTAGCCAAATTACTTGTGACGTCGCCAATGACGCCAATATATACTCAGTCTCGGCAGAAGATTTTGCCACAGTTTGTTGCTTCTTAGATGTTCATAAAAAGACACCCAGAGAAAATGCATATTCAGAAGTGCTTTTCATATCATCGACACAATTGGTCCAATCACTATCACAAAATTCAATCAATTTTGCATCCTCATTTTTGTCATACCAAATTTCATAATCAAAAGTACCTTGAATGTATCTCAAAATTCTCTTTGTCGCTCCAAAATGAGTATGGTTTGGCTTGTGCATAAATTGAGATAACGAACTTATAATAAACATAATGTCCGACCTCATAGCCGTCAAATACAACAAGCTTCTAACCAAACTTCTCTAAAGGGATGCATCAATTTCATACTTCCATCTTGTTTTGTCAACTTTTCATTTACAACAAAAGGAGTCACAAACAATAGACAATTCATCATTTTAAACTTCTCAAGAAAATCTTTAGCATACTTCTTTTGACAAATAAAAATACCATTTTCATTTTGTAAATTTTTCAATTCCCAATAAGTAGTGCAATAATTCCAAATCACTCATTTCATATCTTCTTATCATATCCATTTTAAAGTCTTCAAGCATCTTTTCTTATTATTGGTAAAAATAAAATCATCAACATAAAAAAAAAAAGCTATGAGGATACCATTATTACCTTACTTTTTTATGTACAAAATTGGCTTGCTCATGCTTCTTTGAAAGCCTTTGTTGTTAAAGTAAAAATCAATCTCACTATATTATGCCCGTGGAGCTTGCTTTAGCCCATACAAGACTTTCTTCAACTTGTACACTTTATCTTTTTTGTCTTTGATACCAAAGTCTTGGGATTGATCCACATATACTTCCTCCTCTAAGAAACCATTCAAGAATGTGGACTTCACATCAAGTTGATACAAGAACCATCATCTTGAAGCTGCCAATGCTAGAGTGCTCTAATTGTCTTAGGCCGAGTCATCAGTGCATATGCTTGTTGAAAATCAACCACGGGTTGTTGAGAATACTCCTTTGCAACAAGTCTTGCCTTGTTCTTTTTTAATAGAACCATCTAGTTTGAGCTTCATTTTTCACCAATTCCTTCTTTTGTTTTAAGAGGCCTGCCCCCCTTCTCATTTCAGTACACTTTGATTCTTTGCGATTCTTTTTTGCTCCAAGCTTTCCCTACCTAGCAATTCCGAACTTCCTAGTTCTGGGATTTCTATAAGAGGAAAGACAATATTAGATTTAGACATAGAGTTATGATTTTTGAGGGAAAAAATAAGAGGGAACTATGCCCGAGAGAATGTAGACTAGGTACTTAGTATTCAATAGAAAGATCTGAACGATCTACAATACTAGCATAGTTGGAGATAACAAGAGTTAAACTCATCCTTATGCCGGGTTATGATTTTATTTAGACTTTTGAGCGTCTTTCTCATTTCAGTGTAATCGCTAGCAATACAAGGTATACGAGTTTAAATAGCCATATTCTTGTTTTGATTCATGTTTCTTTTTTTTTTTTAATGTAAATATCATACTAAAAAATGTTGTCATCCGTGCCTCTAGACCGGGGGTATAGAGTACTCACTTAGGCTAAGTCTACACAATCTATATTTTTGGCGAGAGGATACAGATGTCAGTCTTTCGAGGTTGAAATCGTAGAAAGTCACAAGTTGGGCTCAACCAGCGAACTTTCTATAATTTCAACTGAAATGAGATTTATATTCCAAAGGCTTCAATGCTTTGGGATGAAATTAGCATATCGTAAGGTCCTACCTACACCTTCCATGCACGTCCCTTAGGTTTTGTTATATAAATATCTTGATATCGACATTACCTGCTGATAGGTCATGACGTGTGGACTGAACCGGTTAGTATTCTGGTCGGTCGGCAAGCAGTTCGCCTCAGTCATCTTCTGATCTGCTCGGTTCGGTCATCTGCTCAATCTCCTCAGCTCAGCCATTATCTCAGTCTCCTCAGCTCAGCCACTGTCCGGTCTGTTCATCCCAGCCATTGTCTGACCTACTTAGCTGGATCACTCTCCACAATTCCTGGGATCTATCTGCCTAAAACGGATCCTCCCACAAGGAAAGGAAGATCCCACGGATCTCTCCACGTCTTGCGCGTCATTTCCACCAGAGCCCGTTATTTGAGGCAAGGATGATCGTGGGAGATTCGGTTACCGAATTGAGGGTCACTAGCCTTGATTTACTCCACCAAATCAGGGATGGACCTCGTCCTTTCCTGATTTGTCTCCAACAAGATCTCTATATAATGGAGGCGGCTCTATGGTACAAGGTACGAACATTCTGCCCAATTTTACCCATACAGTCTTTATACTTTATTCCTCCATCCTCAAGCTAACTTAGGCATCGGAGGGGTGTTGGTAAGATACCACACCGGTGTCAAGCTCTTTTTGCAGGTCAGCCGGGGACGATCGTAAATCCGTTTCATCAGTTGGCGCCGTCTGTGGGAACGATTAAAAATTTTTACTGATTGGATTGGATTTATGGTCTTGACTCGCTCGATGGCTTCCAACGATAACAATACCCATTCTGCTCCTCCTGTTGCCACCGCTGCCGATTATCAAGCCCTCCGTCAGGACGTGATGACGTTGACACAGGGGATGCAGCGCATACTGGAACAGAATCAGGCCTTGCTGCAACGCCTGCAACCGGAACCTCCTGTTAGGGATCCACCACCTCCACCAGCCCCAGTGGCTGACCCCCCTATTCAGGGGGTGGCTGGGGCAGATTTTGATGTCACTGGAGGGGGACATGGGGAAACCAGTAGTCATGCTGCAGCCCATCCGTATGGAACTTTCTCCGGTTCCGCATTCCAGGAAGGTCTCATGACCGACCAGGTGTGCCAGATGAAAGCGCAGTTGGATAACTTGATGAAGCAGATGAAGGCCAAAGCTCCAGCCTCTGTGGATGAGTTGGTGCAAACCACTGAGCTTCCTTTCACTGCTGATGTGATGGCGGTGCCCCTCCCACCAAAATTCAGAGTCCCTCAGATCGATATCTTCGACGGGACAAAAGACCCTCTTGATCACCTGGAAACTTACAAGTCCCTTATGCACCTTCAGGCGGTGCCTGACGCCATCATGTGCAGGGCCTTTCCCATCACCCTCCGAGGAGCCGCTCGGATGTGGTTCAACAAACTTACCCCCAACACAGTCAGTACCTTCAAAGAACTCAGTCGCCTCTTTGTAAGCTATTTTATTGCTGGCCAGCGATACAGGAGACCAGCTACTTATTTGCTCAACGTCAAACAAACCAAGGGGGAAACCCTTAGAGAATTCACTACCAGGTTCAACAAGGAATCCATGCAAGTGGATAATGCAGATGACCAGGTCGCCATTGCAGCGTACATGTCGGGTCTCAGACCGGGGCAGTTTCTGTTTTCCTTGTCTGCTGAACCACCAACCAATATGAGGGCTCAGCGACAGATGAATGCAGAAGACACCCTCGCTGCCCATCGCAATCGCGAGAGAGAGGCCCCAGCCGCCCATACAGGGACTCCTCAGCCAAGCAAGCGAAGGAAAGAGGCTGGTCAGTCTAGGGCTGAGGACTACCCGAGAGGAAAGAGAACGGACAGAAGAGATTCTCCCCAGAGAGGAAGGCCAGAGAGACGATTCCACGACTATACTCCCCTGGTCGCAACAGTAAATCAGGTACTGCAGGAGATAAGCGATTATCCTGAGCTCAAGTGGCCAGGAAAGATGAAGATGCCGGCTGAGCGACGTTCTCGCCAGAAGTACTGTCGTTTCCATCGTGATCATGGGCACGATACGGATGACTGCATTGAGCTGAAGCAACAGATTGAGGGGTTGATCAGACGAGGACGTCTCCAACGATTTGTTCGTAGAGAAGGGGAATTTAATCAAGGGGCCGGACAGGCTGCTGGGCCAGCTGATCACAGGCGTGAGAGGACTCTTCCTCCTCCTCCTCCTCCTCATCGCCCCGTGGGGGAGATAAACACGATCTCTGGAGGGCCAGGAGTTAGTGGGGATACCAGGGCAGCTCGGAGAACCTATGCCAGGGAAGTGTTCAATGCAGAGAGACCGGCCAAACGCACACGGGTGGCGGATTCAGCCATTCATTTCACAGCAGAGGACGAGGAAGGGGTACTCCATCCTCATGATGACCCATTGGTGATCACAGCCCTCCTCGCCAATTGGACCATGAGGAGAATCCTCGTGGATACTGGGAGTTCAGCAGATATCATCTTCTTACCGGCTTTTGAGAAGTTGCAGCTGGGGAGAGACAGCATCAGGCCTGTGCAATCTCCTTTGGTTGGCTTTTCTGGAGAAACTGCCCATCCCTTGGGCGTGGTCTCCTTGCCTATCATGATAGGCGATGAACAAAGGAATGCCACTGCCTTGGTGGATTTCCTGGTGATGGATTGCCCTTCGGCTTACAATGTAATATTGGGTAGGCAGACCCTCAATAAGTTCAGGGCAGTGGTTTCCACGTACCATTTGAAGCTCAAATTCCCAATAGCTGGTGGTGTTGGGGAGGTCAGAGGAGATCAGAAGAGAGCGAGGGAGTGTTATATCACTTCGATGAGGACAAGAGAAGCCCTTTCAGTTAGTGGGCTTGACACAAGGGATGAGGAAAAACTCCAGCAAGGGGAGCCAGTTGAGGAACTAATCGATATACCTGTTGTGGAAGGGCAGACTGAAAAGACGTTCCGTTTGGGTTCAGGTCTGGGATCAGAAGAGAGGGCTGCCCTGGTGAAATTTCTAAGAGACTATGCAGATGTTTTTGCCTGGTCACATCAAGATCTGCCAGGAATAAACCCCAATATCATCACTCATCGGTTGAATGTGGACAATGCTCACCGTCCAGTGAAACAGAAGACACGCACGTTTGCTCCAGAGCGCAATGCAGCCATTGCTGCAGAGGTAGATAAATTGGAGGAGGCTTAGTTTATCAGAGAAGCTAAATACCCAGTGTGGATATCCAATGTGGTGCTCGTCCCTAAGCCAAAGGGAAAATGGAGGATGTGTGTGGATTTCAAGGACCTTAACAAAGCCTGCCCTAAAGACAGCCAGCTTCCCTTTACCCAGGATTGACCTTCTCGTGGACTCCACAGCTGGCCATGAGCTGCTCAGCTTCATGGACGCATTTTCGGGCTATAATCAGATCCAGATGCACCCTGAGGATGAGGAGAAAACCTCCTTTATCACAGCTAGAGGCCTCTACTGCTACAGGGTCATGCCCTTTGGACTCAAGAGTGCAAGGGCCACCTACCAGAGACTGGTTAACAGGATGTTCAAGGAACAAATAGGGCGCAATGTGGAGGTTTACGTTGATGACATGCTGGTCAAGAGTCAGAGGAGATCAAATCAGGTGGAAGACCTCAGAGAAACCTTTGAGGCACTGCGAAAGTATCAGATGAGACTCAATCCCAGCAAGTGTGCGTTTGGGGTCAGTTCGGGAAAGTTCTTGGGGTTCATGGTGTCCCAGAGGGGTATAGAGGCCAATCCTGAGAAGATCAGCGCCATTCTTAATATGGAATCTCCCAGGGGAGTTAATGGGGTGCAGAAACTCGCTGGGTGCATCGCAGCCCTCAATCGTTTTGTTTCCAGGGCCACTGATAAATGCCATCCATTCTTCCAAGTCCTGAAGAAAGCTTTCCATTGGACTCTGGAGTGTGAAATGGCCTTTCAGGAGTTGAAGGCCTATCTGATGGCTCCTCCCCTCCTCAGCCGTACTCAGAGGGGAGAAGACCTATACATCTACTTGGCAGTTTCGCCTCATGCAGTAAGTTCAATAGTTATAAGGGTAGAGGCCAACGTGCAATATCCAGTCTACTACACAAGCCGAGCGTTGAGAGGAGCTGAAAACAGGTATCCCAAGGTGGAAAAGACGGCCTTTGCCTTAGTAACAGCAGCAAGGAGGCTGAGGCCTTACTTCCAAGCCCATCCCATCAAGGTTATGACCGACCAGCCACTTAAGAAGACCCTGCACAACCCTGAGACGTCTGGGAGGCTGATTCAATGGTCTGTCGAGCTGGGGGAGTTCGACCTAGAATTCTGTCCTAGAGCAGCCATCAAGGCACAGGCCCTCGCTGATTTTGTGGCAGAATTCTCACCGTCAGATGCTTCAGATTCCCCACCAGCTGAACTCATTGGCCCGGAGGCTGAGGAATCAACGGGCTGGTTCCTCTATGTTGATGGCTCTGTGAATACGGAGGCCAGTGGAGCCGGGGTCATCTTAATTTCTCCAGACAAGCTCAAACTACTCTATGCCATCAGGTTTAATTTTAAGGCTACCAACAACGAAGCCGAGTACGAGGCGCTATTGATTGGGCTCAAACTGGCGAGATCCTTGGGGATTAGGGAGCTTACTGTTGGCAGCGATTCCCAGTTGGTGGTGGGACAAGTTCTGGGAGATTATGAAGCTAAGGAAGATAGGATGAAATTGTATCTCGAAAGGGTCCAGCATCTCCGGAAAGCTTTTGACACCGTAAAGCTGCTGAGAATTCCCCGAGGAGAGAATGAGGAAGCGGATCAGCTGGCGCGGCTGGCCACAGCCCGAGAAGAAACCCTCAGTCGACTCATCCCTATCCAAAGTTTAGAACACCCCAGCGTGGAGGTGGCCGTCCAGGATGTGGTCGCTGTCAGTTACAAAGACTCTTGGGCTGATCCTATTGTCGATTATCTGGAAAGGGGTGTGCTGCCCACTGACAAGGATTTGGCTCGGAGGCTGAGACTGAGGGCAGCCAAATATCTGTGGTTAGAAGGAGTCTTATATCGCAGGAGTTATTCATTCCCATTGCTGAGATGTCTAACTCAGGAGGAGGCTGAATATGTTCTGAGGGAAGTGCATGAAGGATCATGTGGAAATCACTCTGGGGGCAGAGCGCTGGCACAGAAACTGATCCGGACAGGGTATTATTGGCCAACCATGCAGAGTGATGCAATGCAGATGGTCCAGAGGTGTGAGAAATGCCAGAAGTTTGGCAACATTCTTCACCATCCTCCCACTTTGTTAACTCCAATCCCCTCTCCTTGGCCATTTGCTCAGTGGGGGTTGGATCTAATTGGGCCCCTTCCTATAGGCAAGGGGCAGAACAAATTTGCTATTGTGGCTGTAGACTATTTCACCAAGTGGGTGGAAGCTGAACCCCTTGCTACCATCACTACGAAGAATGCAATCAACTTTGTCTGGAAGAATATTATCAGCAGGTTTGGGTTGCCCAGGGTGATTATCACTGATCGTGGCAAACAGTTTCATAATGACCAGTTTCAAGAGTTTTGTGAACAGAGGGGAATACATGTACACTACGCTTCCAAAGCGTATCCTAAAGCCAATGGGCAGGTTGAGGTCACGAACCGCACAATCAAGAAGAATCTGAAGAAAAAGTTGGAAGCTGCAAAGGGAGACTGGCCAGAGGAGTTGCCCAGTGTCCTTTGGGCCTATCGAACAACTGCACGAACAGCGACTGGAGAAACCCCTTATTCTCTGGCTTATGGGGTGGAAGCAGTAATTCCAGTAGAAATTGGGCTGCTCAGTCACAGAACTCGGGATTTCCAAGAAGAAGAGAACCGACGAGGACTCTTAGAAGGATTGGACTTCCTAGAAGAGAAGAGAGAAAGCGCCACAATTAAAATGGCTACTTATCAGCAGCAAATGGCCAGATTCTACAACAGCCAAGTCAGGGAAAGAAGTTTCAGGACTGGGGAGTTGGTGCTGAAGAAAGTGGATCCTACTGGGAAGAGGATTGGGCATCTGGGTCCAAATTGGGAAGGTCCTTACCAAGTAACTGAGCATGTGAAAGCTGGGGCCTATCGTTTGGCTACATTGTCAGGGAAAAAGCTCCCCCAACCCTGGAATGCTGAGCACTTAAAGAAGTATTTTCAATAATATTCGCCAAGTGTTTATCCCTATTGTCTTATTTCTTTGTTATTTCTTGGCCCTGCCTTTTTGTGTGAACAAGAATTATCAAGTTTATTATAAGTCCAGTCAAAATGGACAAGTTGTTATTTATATGAAGTTGTCTGAATTATGTCTGAAGATAACCAAACGTATTGATCGGGCAGCCTCGTCTGCTGAGTCATGTCCTCCGGGACCATGCACCCGAGCAGCCTCGCCTGCTGAGTCATGTCCCCCGGGACCGTGCATCTGAGCAGCCTCGCCAGCTGAGTCATGTCCCCTGGGACCGTGCATCCGAGCAGCCTCGCCTGCTGAGGCATGTCCTCCGGGACCATGCATCCAAGCAGCCTCGCCTGCTGAGTCATGTCCTCCAGGACCATGCATCCGAGCAGCCTCGCCTGCTGAGTCATGTCCTCCGGGACCATGCATCCGAGCAGCCTCGCCTGCTCAACCATGTCCTCTGGGACCATGCCCCCAAGCAGCCTCACCTGCTCAGCCATGTCCTCCGGGACCATGTATCCGAGCAGCTTTACCTGCCCAACAAATGAGCCTCAGGGGCAAGCGAAGATTCATCAGAAGGAAATCATTCAACTTTGAGTTATTTCTTAAGATTCAAGGACTATAAACCTACAGACATCGCACACAGAAGTAGAGAGATAAAAGAAGAGAATAAAGTTATCCATTCAGCTGAGGCCTGACAGAAGAAATTGTTCATTTCTATTCATTGAAGGGTTTTTTACAAGCAATGTAAAAAAAAAAAAAAAGAGACTAATTCTTGTCTTCAGCAGATCCCAGAGCCAAAGGCTGATCAGCCGGAGGGAGTTGGTCTTGGGCTGGAGGGTCAACCACCTGATCTTCAGCAGGAGATGGCTCATTGAATTCCTCGTCGGCAATTTCCTCAATGAGGGCACCGCCCACGTCTGATAAGATCTTCTCAGCCATGACCACGGCTGGATCGGCCACGGCTGAAGGAAGAGGAGGCTCATCATCTTCAGGAATCTCTATGATGGCAGTGCCCTCCTCACCCTGCGTGATCCTGAGCAGACCACGGTCGGTCGTCCCCTCCAGAAGCAAAGCCCCAGCGTGGCCGCCCTCCTCCTCCTCTTCCTCCTCTTCGGAGACCTCTCCTTCGGCATCCTCCTTCAGGCCGACGTCCTCTGCTTCCGGCTTGAAGGAGCTCAAGTCTAGCTCAGGGTAAGCTGAACTGATCTTCCTTTTCAGGGACATGAAGCCGCCGAAGAAATACTCGGTCATCAGGTCAATGAACTCCGGAGAGTCTTTCAGTTGATCCATCTGAATTGACCGAGCCTGCTCTCTCAACGAGTTGATCTCAACATCCTGTTCTGAGAGCAGCCTACCCTGTTCGTCGCATCTCTGGACCAGGTCTTGGACCTGCTTTTGCTTAGCCTTCAGACCTAGCATCGCGTCAGATAGGTCTTTTTTCAGATCAGCGACCCGGCGTTACTCCAGAGTCAGCCTGTCTTCCAGCTCGGAGGCCCGTTTCTCGTGGGCTGTCGAGGTTTCCGTCAAGCTCGAGATCTGAGCGTCCTTTATCGAGCTCTCGTCTCTCAGCTGGAAGACCTCGTCCTTCAGCCTGGAGTTGGATTCTCGGAGCTCAGTCTCCAGCTTCTCACTCAGCTTCTGCTTCTCCTCCAAAGCAGAGACGGCCTCCTCATCGTTCAGGCCCGCTTGCACTAAATCAGTGCTGTAGAATGCCGCCTGCGACACAGAAAAAACGGATATTAGGACCATCCAATTTGCTGCAAGTTTCTCCGCGTTCAACCTCATCCCGTCTTCTTCTGGTAAAGACAAACAAAAGCAGAGGTAAGATGGTTTCATCTAAACAGAAGAATAGAGAGGAGGGGATACCTCTCTCTAAGGCAAGGGCCTCACGTGTGGGTTCTGGACTGAAGAGATAGGTCGATAAAGTTTCCGGAGTGATGAGGACTCTGTAGTCACGCTCAGGATACTTAGCCACGGCCTTCAGCTGTTCTCTGACTTCAGCCGAGATCCCCGGTCTTTGTTTTCCTGCTCAGAACACAGTAAAGAAAAGTCAGTTATTTGCGACAAAAAGAAAAAAAAAAAGAGACTGAAAAGGAACTAGGTGCTCACGGGATGGGTGGACCTTTCCCCAGAATACGCGAATTTTAGAAGCGCTCGTTCGCTCTTCCCAGACAGGGAACTCCCATCCTTCTCCTGAGAGGAAGAAGAACTTGTCCTTCCACCTCTTGTTGGCTGAGGGAAGGCCTTCGATTGCGGGAGATGTGCTGTCCCTCCTGGAGAAGTACCACCATCCCTGAGCAGCCATGCTCACTTGATGGCAGTAGAGGAAGGCTTCGGGGGTCAGCCTGGCCTTGTCCTCTGTGGCAGCAGCCCAGAGCACACTGCAGCTGACCAGGATTCGCCAAGCGTTGGGCAAAAGTTGTCCTGGGGATAGCCCCAAGAACCAGAGGATCTCCCTTATGCAGGGGTGGAAAGGAAGCCTCAGCCCAGCCTCGAAGTCTGCTATGTAAAGGCTCAACTCGTCGAACCTAGGGCGTTTTCTCTCTCAGTCGGACCAGGAACTCTCAAGTGGACTGAGGCGGGGATTTGGTACTTCGCCCTCAGGACGGCGAGGTCAGCCTCGGTCACTGTTGAAGCTATTCGATCAGCCTCTATAGGCCTAAGATGCAAGGCCACACCTTGGGGCACTGGGCGACTTGCAGAATTCGTTGGGTCGGGACGCTCAGCCTGGTTTGCGTCCCTTCGCGAAGGGGTTGGTACAGAAATCCTAAGTTGTGGTCGTCTAGAAGTCATTCTGTGGAAGTCAGGGATGGCCGGCTTAATGATACTAAAAATGTCCTGATAATACTGAGAGACGACTGGGGAGTGGGTGAACTCTCCTAACGAAGGGCAGTCGGACTGGACGCACAGGAAACGACAGAGTCTGAGAAAAAAGAAGGCCCAAGAGTGCCCTAAACCTCTAGGGTCTGAAGAAAAGCTTTTACCAGCCAGAATCAAGAAAGAGGGGCACGAGCGTACCTAGAGAAAGCGAACCACGATCGGTCGAGGTAGATGGAAGAATACTAAGTTCTTAGGTTGAAGTTTGCAAGAATAGCTGGGAGAACAAAAGAGGAGGAAACCCTGATAAGCCCTGATGAATGCCTTTTATAGGGCCTCCATAATGAACCTTCAAATGTGAGCCGTTGATGGAACACACGTGGCACTCCCAGATTAAACGCCGCCTCCAAGCACTCAAACGTTTCTGACACAGCATTAAATGCAGCGTATGAACCCAGGCAAGGTATGAGCCGTCATGATTCAATGCATCAGACCGTTGGTATTTCCTCTTTTAAAGTGAGCCAACCGTTCGGAAATAGGAGAGTAGCTGATAGGTCATGACGTGTGGACTGAACCGGTTAGTATTCTGGTCGGTCGGCAAGCAGTTCGCCTCAGTCATCTTCTGATCTGCTCGGTTCGGTCATCTGCTCAATCTCCTCAGCTCAGCCATTATCTCAGTCTCCTCAGCTCAGCCACTGTCCGGTCTGTTCATCCCAGCCATTGTCTGACCTACTTAGCTGGATCACTCTCCACAATTCCTGGGATCTATCTGCCTAAAACGGATCCTCCCACAAGGAAAGGAAGATCCCACGGATCTCTCCACGTCTTGCGCGTCATTTCCACCAGAGCCCGTTATTTGAGGCAAGGATGATCGTGGGAGATTCGGTTACCTAATTGAGGGTCACTAGCCTTGATTTACTCCACCAAATCAGGGATGGACCTCGTCCTTTCCTGATTTGTCTCCAACAAGATCTCTATATAATGGAGGCGGCTCTATAGTACAAGGTACGAACATTCTGCCCAATTTTACCCATACAGTCTTTATACTTTATTCCTCCATCCTCAAGCTAACTTAGGCATCGGAGGGGTGTTGGTAAGATACCACACCGGTGTCAAGCTCTTTTTGCAGGTCAGCCGGGGACGATCGTAAATCCGTTTCATCACCTGCATACTGTCTGGTGGTGCCAACATCTGTCGGATCGAAGTCCTAATATATATATTTTTAATTCTTGCAAAATCTATTTTTGTGAATTTGCTTTATATCGGCCTTTGTGATTCCATGGCATCGACTACCATGAAATTCTTTTATACTAATTCTCGTGATCAATTTTCATTATATCAATTTACGCTTGATGATGTGAAAAAATAGACGGCTGACCTGCGAGCTCTGCGAGGGTTCTGTCGGTCTTTGAGTGGCTGATTTGAGGGCTCCATGAGGGTTCCTGCAAAATAGGTCCAAGGATCAAGGGTGTTCCTGTCTATGGACCCTCTAACGATCAAGTTAGCAGGGGTTTTGTATGACACTCTATATATAGATAATATGAGAGTGCGTGCACCTTTTAGGTGATAATAGATGTCCTATTTATGGGGCACGCGATGGAGCGATTGGAGGAATCAATTTTTGAATAAGAGACGACATCTTCTCCTTGATTAGCGCTGATGATTATACTCATTGTCATGCCCGGAAATTTTTCGGTCCTCCTCACGAATAATGAATTATTGAATAAGGCCAACTAATTTCTGACTTGAAATGTGACGGAATATGAAAATGATTTAACAGCTGGTACTTATTTAAAAACTCAGAATCGCTACTTGACATGAAATTCGGGAGTGTCAAGTCACTCTCTAAAGCCATTTTCGAAGAAAATATCTGTAGAAAAATATTTTAATTTTGACTAAAAAATACGATTTTATTTATAAAGTGACTCCTTTAAAAAAATCTGGTCTTAAAAACAAAGATGGATTCGGAAATTTAATGTTATGAGTTGGAAAGGTATTAGGCACCTAACATCGCTCTTTCGGTACTTAATTTTCTCAATTTAAAATTTAATTTTATTATCCTTGGTCAAAGTGATAAACATCTAGTAATTGAATGTACAACTGGATAAAAAGTGAAACAGGGTGCGAGGGCAGGATCTCGGCATACGGAATTCAGCTCTCGGTGACAAAAATATTGAACAGAGCATATGTTAAATTTTGATCAAAACATGATATGCAAACTGGCATCTGCACGTCGTGTTTCTATTCCCGAGGTGCCAGGTATCTTAAATCCCTGATGTACGAACTTGCAGGTTTAACAATAGCCTGATTCTATTTTATTAATGAATTACTATATTAATCTTTCTTGAAATTGCAATATGTGATCTCAATCTAAACTAAGTCAGCTGTTATTGCATTTTCATTTCCTTTCCATTGACTACCTATGTCACCAACGTTCTGGGAATTTTAAGATTTATTTGGTGCAAAGTATCAATGTCGTTCTGATAGTATTTCAAGAAAGCATGACACACGAAACTAACGTAAACTGCCAATTTGCATGACATAATTTAATTTAAGATTAGCGGAACCAAAGAGTGAGAGACACGGACAAAACAACGGCTATTCATATTTTTTAATTTTTTAGGCTGGACACATATTTGCTTAAATTTATTTTTTATCTATAATCCTTCATCCCGACAACTACTCAATCACTGACGGTCCAAATTACATAATATACTTTAATTCGTTTTTATCAACAATCCTTCATCCCGATAGCTACTCAATCACTGAAGATCCAAATTGCAGAATGTAGTAAATGTCACTACGATCACGATAGTCTGTCGCGAAAAAATAACGTGCACTGCCCATTAAATTTTTATTCCAAAACACTGGCTACTATGTCACTTGTGTGTTTACGAAATTCTGAGATTATCGAAATTTTTCGCTAGGTGATATAGACAGCATGTTAGCGTAAACTAACGGCCACTATTCATGTTACTTAGTTATGAAGTAACGAATTTTTGCCTTTATTGATTTTATAAGAAATAAAAAGAAAGATGAAAGTAATTGTTATGGGTACACGGGAAAGGAAATAAAAATAAAAATAAAATTACAAGAATCGCGAAAGAAGAACGTTAAAAGTTAACTCCGGCAAGTGCCAACGCAATCGAGCGTGCCGAAAATGTAAATATTAGTTCTGAGAAAATTTGTATAGCAAGGATCCTAAAATCCTTATTATAAAAAACTCGCTTAAGTTAAAATCATGAAAAATACATTGGCATTGGCCAACACTGACTTTCATAATTTTAACTTCGGAAAGACAATGTCCCAGCATTCTAGAAGCGCGGAGTGAAATCTCTAGTAATGAACTAGAGGTTCTAGAAATGCAGACTAAAGATACGGACGCTGACTTCCTCGGACGTGATATTTACATTAAAAAAATAAAAAAATCGTAAAGACAATATTCTGACATTCTAGAAAGTGCGGACTAGAAATTTTTAGAATTACGAACTAGAGATGCGAATGTCAGTCTTTTCAGCATAATATTTACGTTGAAAATAAAACATAAGAAGATAGCAGAAATTAAATAAAAAGAGCAAAAATTAAAATGAAACGACTGTTGCAGCGTTACCTTATATTGATATTTGAATAAGTTGATTATATAGAAATAAGAACGACACGCGAAAGACTAAACAAAATTATAAACTGAGATAACATTGGGCTTTAAATCCTGTTATCGCGAACTATGCTAGTATGATAGCGCGTTCAAATCTTTCTAGACTTGAAAATCATCCGGCAGAATCTCTTCTTCTTTTTGGCCTAAAATCCTACTAAAAGCCTTATTTAATTTCTTTCTGATTTCCAACGTCCGAGACTACGGAGTCTAAAATGGTTGAAGGCTCCCAAAAATTCTGATCTACCCTCATGATAAAATCCATCCCCTCAAATGAAGTAATTAACTACCTATATTTATGGAATGACAGAAGATGAATTAAGAATATGCTTCCAACGTTAATTGAAAGCTAAGTTCTTAATATTGAGCTCTCAAAAAATACAACGCGATCTTTTAAAAAAATATATTTTTAAGCTTATTTATTTGGCTAGATGCAAAAAATTAAAATATAAAACACTAAATAAATCGAAAAAGGTGTAAAATGAAATAACGCAAAAGTACTGAAGTTAGCCAAAAAAAAAAATAGTTATTTACAAATTTTAAACCTTTGTAGTCATTATTTACAAGAATTTTTTCCTTAAAATGTATTTCAAATTAAAAATAATTAAAATGTACAACAATGCAATTAAATAAAATACTCCATCCGTCCCAAATTCATAATCCCTCTTCGGGATTCTAACTTTTTATGAGAACATAATAATTGCTTCAAAAAATAGTTTTTTTCCAAATATACCCTTGAGGTAAAATTTCAATGGTTCTTTTCTAAAAAGTTTGATTGATGTGTACAGTACAATTTTTATTTACACAAATGAAAAATAAAAATTTAACCAAATTTCAATTGTTATTTTTGGAAAGTGGACTTTCATTTTGGGACGTCTCAAATTGGAATAATGAATTATGAAAATGGGACGAAGGGAGTAAGAATTAATATTAACTAAATTAATCCATACATTATATATTATGTATAATGCGTGTGTGTGCCCGTGTGTGTGAAGGAGATTCTAGTCACAATGAGTATTTTTAAGGGCACATGTGCACATCACATGACATTTACCATTAAATAATGGACGAAAAACTAACATAATGGTATTATGCCATCTTTTCATAGTTTAAGAGGGTAACACTTAGTCCAAAAATAATCAAGGGAGTAAGATAAAAAAAAAAGATAATAATTGAAAAAGGCAAAGTGTAAATAACCTTTTAAGAAACTTCAATTGCACCCCAATGGAAAGTCATTTCTCTAATGATCAAAGATATTATTTTTAATTTAAGAAACTTCATTTCTCAAGTCAAAGATATTATTTGATTATAGAATTATTTACGTTATCCAACGATCGTAATCATTACGACAAAAAATAGTTTCGCCACTGTTGGAGCAATTTTTATAAAAATTCATCAAAATACTATTAGAGATGTACTCTAATATATAACAAGATAAAAAGTAATTTTAATTTAAAATGATAACTAAAACTATTAGAGATGTACTCTGTTTTTTGACAAAAGTGGAAGATCCTTTATTTATTGGTTAAGTCATCATTATTTTGGATTTATCATAATTTATTTACTGGCCTTGTCATATTGAAAATGATTGAGAAAGAAAATGAGGCGAGAAAGAAAATGAGGTTTTGAAATCTCACATTCTTTTACTTTCTCTCCCATTATTTCTCACCTATTTTACAACCCAAACGTGCAAGAGAACAAACTCTCCATCCATTTCTTTTCCTTTCTCTTGAAATCCCCCGATCCAAAAGGGGTGTAAGGCATTCTCATATTCAATTTGAACATTGTTGTTACAATCTATACATTGTCTCTTTGCATCAAGAAAATTGGTACGAAGAAGACAAAGCAAAGGTGACAAACTCACAAACCAGATATTGTAAGTATTTGGCTCATGTAACCGAAAATGGACACATATGTATTATATATTTCTTTCATTTGTCTTTTTTCTCATAGTTTGTCTGGTTTTATTTGCTAGACAATTTATTAACACATTTGAATTCATAGTTTTGGATAAATATATATAACAAAGTTAAAAATCATATTAAATACCACAAGAAAGAGTTTAAGACAATAAGCATAATTAGCTATAGTATTACAAGGTCTTTTAGTGAAAAAGAATATCAGAATAACAAGTAACATAAAATGATTAGTCATTCATTAACTTAAGGGTGCACACATGAGATATTATATTACACATTTCTAGTAAAAAGGTTTTCAATTTTTATAAGTGTGGGAGCCTTTCTCTGATGAATCTCACCCGAGTTACTTGATCTGAAAGCTCCTTTGATGCACCTTTGGTTTGAGCCTCTGGTTTAGGCTATGACTCGGCTTGAATCTATGTTATTTTGCATTAATACGTTAAGACATGACCATGGACTAAGATAGTGATGACACTCATATGATTGATTGGGCATGAGAGTTATTTTACATACGTTCTTACACTTCGACCTCTTATTTAAGTCTAAAGTTTTACAATGTTTGAAATTTGAATGTAAGAGACTACTAACAATATTAACCTGTCAATTTTGGAGTTATGATGTTTTAAACCTAAAATTATTGCAACGTGAAATAAATCTTAAATTAGTTATTCTAGCAAACTTCTTATATCAAAAATTTGTACCACTTTTGAAGTGTACGTGCTCCATAGCTCAAAATTCATTAATGCTGGATGTTTACCGTTCAATTTTCTTATTGTTGGTTACTCCTCAGTGATCACCCAAGGTATGAGTGAAGGTGCGGGCGTGCTAGGATCGAATGATGATCCAAGTGTGCATATCATAATTTGACTTTGTTGAGAGTGAATGTGTGGGATTCAAGGTGCAAGACCCAAGTGATTCTCGTTTTGTCATAATGAAGTGGACTTAAAAATTTTCAAACTGTGATGAAAAATGGACTAACTTGAGAACATCTAAAGAATTTCATTCAAATTAACGAAGAACTTCATTATAACAGAAATAACAAAGTTGTAGGTATTAATGCTAAGTAGTCTAGACTTAAAATTAGGAAATTAAACTCAAGTAGATGAAGTAAAATCAAAATAGAGGCGTTGGACCAAAGTTGAATATCAAGTGAATACAGAATTCTTGGCATGGGAGCGAACCCAGATTTAGCCTTGCAAACTCATATATACATATAAACAAGTTGATTCAGCTCTGAAATGGAACATAACTGCTAGCTTCATAGCCTAACACTTGTCTCCTGTTTTATTATCCATGTGAGCACGTCCCCACTTCCTTGAAAAATAGGCTGAATGGTTGGTGGTTAATTGTAAGGATTCAAAATTTGAAAAATGAATAAAAGGAAATTTAAATTATTTTATAAATTAATTTTGTATATGTTCATATAAATGCCACAAGAATGTAATTTTTGGGCTTGCACAATTATTATAGACTATAAGTATGCATACGTGTTGGACCAAATCCATCAAATCATTTTGTTATTCGGCCCAACTCCCTCGAGTGCAATCAGCCTTTTATTCCATTATGGTTTGGCCCAAGCCCAATCCCACTCGGCCATTTCTTTTGGAAGCCCATTCTAGTCACCCCATTTGACCCATGAATCTTGGATACGTACACTAACACACAATCATTTTTTCCTATCATCATCAACCCACGTGTTTCCTACGTCAAACCCACATGCAAAAATCTTATGCAAACTCCACCTTCACTTCAAATCTTAGCCAAAAACTCTTAATATCTTTCCAAAACCTCAAAAACCACTTGGTCTCTAACACAAAAAATTTATGAAAACTACACAAAAAAATTTTAAATATCAAATAATACCGGTTTTCTCTAATAAAATATAAATTCAGTCCAAAGTCAGCCTTAAACTGATTTATAATCTTGTTGCGAGCTTGTGCTCATATCTATTGTCATTATTATACATGCTTAAAGTTTTTTGTATAGTTTTCATAAATTTTTTTGTGTTTCCTCATTCCTCTCGATGAGAGGAATCAGTGAAGGATTGAAAATAAAAAATAAAAATTCAGATAGAACGACGCTAAAAACACCAAAAATGGTAAAAAAAAAAAAACCTTTTTTTAAAATTTCTATTGTCTGTAGTAATTTTTTTTAGGCTTCTACTCCATATTTTTTTACTTTATAGATTCTTTTCATCAAGACAAAAGATTAATACAAAAAATTAAACGCGACCCTAATAAAAATTGAGAAAAAAATGACTAAAAAAAAAAATAACAATATTATTCATACCGGATAATTTTGGCTATAGACTTAAATAGACAAATAATACATATTTTCCTAAATAAAATTCATTGAATAGTCAGTTTAAAACATCTTAAGCCAAATGAGATAAGTTTTTCACATTTTTTTTAATGTAGTAACAAGCAGAAGGTCAACTTAAAATTGCGAGTCAAATAGAACCGTCAAAAAGATATAAATGCTATTTAAGATTCTATGTTCGTATATATATTAAACGTGATCATAATAAAAATTGAGAAAAAAATGCCAAAAAAAAAAAAAAATAATATTGATACCGGATAATTTTGGCTAGAGACTTACGCTATGTTTGGATTGAGGGATTTGGAGGGGAGGTGAGGAATTTTAAGATAGATTTTGTGTTTGGTTTGTATTTTTGGAAGGAAAGTGAGGGTTATGGAGGGAAATGAGGGGGTCAAGAGTACAATCATTTGGAGCATATCACTTTATTTCAAAAAATGGGAGGAAATGAAAGAAAAATGAGGTGAAGTAATAACTTTTATTTATAATCTTGGTTATACCCTTTGATTAAAAAAGAAAAGTGAGCAATAAATTAAACTAAAAGGTTAAAAAAGGTAAAAAAAAAATTATAACATTTACTTTCCTTCCATAATCAAACATGAAAAATATTTAAAATTTTACTTTCCTCTATATAAACCAAATAAGTAAAAAATATGTCTCTCTCATTTCCTTCCCCTCCCCTTCCCTCACCTCCATTTCTTTCATCTTCCCTCCCCTCAATCCAAACTAAGTGTTAAATAGCTAGAAGAGAGAGACTGTGTGGATTGTATGTGGAGAGAGAGAGAGAGAGAGAGAGAGAGAGGACAGTGAAGTGGGTCATGGGTGGTGGGTCCCTTCACTTTCCATGTGGATTCGGGATGGAATTTTAGGTGAAAGTCATTGCTGCTAGCAAATTCCATACACAGAAAAGAGAGGGTATACGGCCCCATACAATTATCATAAGTACCATCATCAACATTTCAGCGTGAAACGCACATCTCGAGGTGTGACAATGAGAGTTTTAATAAGGCCCATTCATCTCCTAGGAGTTGCTTGAAATGAACATTTTGCTTGTGGAACTGCAAGTTCCACATGCTGTATGACATGACCCATTTTAAGATGAAGTTAAAAGTCGTCCTCATCCCCGTATCAATATGGCGATGCACAACTACCTACGACGCAACACACTAAACAAGAAACTATTCCAAAACGTCGCTTCTGACCTAACGTATCATGCTTGAGGACCTACCTGACGAGGACACTACATTGTAGGATAAGGAAGACGCCTAACTTGGGGACCAGGATGCCAAAGCAAAGCTAGATATAAATGGTTTGCGCGACGACATATGGATAGCCATGCATCGCGCATGCTGAAGGGGCAATTGATCGCAGATCGTATTCCATAGAGCCAAGTTGAACGTGAACTTGTTTGGTTCCCACTTTGGTTGTTGTGCAGTCACTTTCTTATGTATCGTACATATATTTCGATTACGCTCTTTACGTACGTATGTACAGAAAATCGCCTAAGCAAATATTTTTTCCCTTGCAACGTCCGTGTAAAAAAAAAACTTCGTCTGCCTTGACTCCAGCACACGTGCAACAACACTATTTTCCTAACAATTCTACGTATGCGCTATTGGTCTGTACGTATGCTTGTATATTATATTTCACATTAAAGGCATAATCGTCTTTCCAAGCCTATTTTTCTTCCAAATCAAAGGCATGCAAGCATTTATTGTTGGTAAAGCTTACCTAAGCTAATTTCATTCAAACGAACTAGATTAATTTAAGTTCTGCAAAGAGTTTCATAATTCAATAATAATATAATAAAATAATCATGCCAAATAGATTCTATGGTTTATGGTTTTGCGTTACTTTAGCTTATTTTATACGGTCTAGGAGTCGTGATATTTTCTATGATTTTAATCTATATAGATTACATTTTTTTGTTCCTTTAAACCAAAAAAAAAAAAAACTCTACCGAGTCCGGAATCAACATACTTGAATTGACAGGGTATTAAAGCCAAAAAAATAGGTAAAATTACCAAATAGTGGTACTGACTCAAAATAATTCTCACTTTTATAATCCACGGTTCCGAAATTACCAAAAATATAGTCTTTAGAAAAGTAATTATAAAAAACATGGTAACCATTAGGGGTGAAATTGGTTCGCGGTCGGTCGGTTCGGTCTAATATTTTCATGAATCATCTTTTTTTTTTTCCAAACCGATCCCGACCAATTTATTTTTGGTTCAGCTCGATTCAGAAAGGAGTCAAATTCTTTCAAAAATTTCGGTCTGTCCAAATGGACAATGTTAAAAATTGATTTTGGGCCCATTCGGTCCAAATCCGCCACTAATATAGAAACTTTATTATCAAATCCGAAAATTGAGCCTAATGCCTAGTCAGGATTCTTTACTTACATGAAGTAATAGGCCTCTTTTCGAATTGTTTTTCATCAAATATCAAATTGGCCCATTTTAAGAAAAAATTCATTTATTTTTCCACCAAAATAGTAAAAACCACATAATCAAAAATCACAAAAGCCAAAAGCATGACTAACTTTCGATTCGGTTCGATCCAATACTATTCGGTCCACTATTGTTTCGGTCCGGTCTAAATTTCAGAAAATCAAGACCGAACCGAATATATTTCGAAAAACCTTTCTTGGTCTGAGACCAATCGAATCTCATTGTGGACTTACCGAAGACTGAACTGAACGATCGATTTTTTCGGTCGGTTCGGTTTTTCCGATTTTTCTTTCACCCCTGGTAACCATATATATTTTATGACGGTGCACTGAGTTGCACTCTCGAACAAACGACTTACACTTTGGATATTCCTGATTTGCACCTTGAGACAAATTGAATTGTACTCTGAAATTTCTTGACCGGTCAAGACTTCCACCATTAGGTGCACTGACTTGCACTTTCGAACAAAATGACTTGCAGCTTGAAGATTTCTGACTTGCACTTTAAGAGATTGACTTGCACACTGAGGTTCTGTGACCGGTCAAGACTTACACCATTGGGTGTACTGACTTGCACCTTTGAACAAATGACTTGAACATTTGAGATTCTTGACTTGCATTATGGAGTTTTTTGACCGGTCATAAAATATATATGGTTATCATGTTTTTGGAAATTAAAGACCATATTTTGGTAATTTTGAAATTGTGAACAATGAATGTGAGAATTATTTTAGGTCAATACCACATTTTTGTAATTTTCCCAATAAAATATTCATTTCCTCTAAAGTCATATTATGTATGATGATGAACAAAACTGAAAAAATAAACTAAAATGGACATGAAACAGTACCAAAAATCATACATACATATATGGAGAGAGAGAGAGAGAGAGAGAGAGAGAGAGAAACTCCAACAGTAGCAAAAACACAGATAAAGTAACTCTTCCTCTGTATATCCATCCACCTTTAATCAGTTTCCTATTTACATGTTATTTATCGCCTTTCCCATAAATAACCAAAAAAAAGAGATAAAACAAAAAAACTATGAAATCAAACATTCTTCTGCAAAAAGCTGAATTACATTCTTCAAACCAAGGCTCAAAAAAATAAGCTCAGAAAACCAAGCATGGATGAATATGCCTGAAACAAGTAGCTACCACTTGTCCCTCTCCATCATCACTGTCATCATGATGCAATGCAACAGTCCCTGATCAACCCACGTGTCATCCATCTGGCCTGCTAGCAACAGGCACGCCACAACCCGCGTGTAATTCTATAATCTTATCCCAAAATAGAGGGAAAAAAACAGAGAACACCGTTAAAAAATTCCGGTGGTGTCAATGGGTATGCTTCTTCCGCAGGTCCTGCCAACGTGTCACTATGTTATTGGTGGGACCACCTGGGTGTGCTCTGTATGCAGCTTTGTGCTCTGGTTATGAGCAGTAATTCCTCTGCTTGGATTTTGACAACACATGATTGCAAACCAATAGCTGAAGAATACGGCGGCGGCAGCGGCGGCAGTGGTGGTGGTTTGGTGGTGGTTGAGGTGTTGGGTTGGGGATTGGACTTGTTGATCATATTGAGTTGAACTGAGAAGAGAGAATAAACTGGTCTGTGGTCTGAGAATTTAGACTCACCCCTTACATACCATATTTGCTTCAGTCCTTCCCCTTTCCACAATATTCTGTCACACCTGCAATAAATATAGTTTGGAATTATACACTATTCAAGCATTTTTTTAAACTCTATTTGACTTTTTTTCAATTACATGTACAATTCAAGTATTTATTCGCAAAAGTAACTAGACATATGGATCATCTCATAGGGATTCAATCCCTACCGTCCACTGGTAGGGGACCCAATTAAAGTTAGAGTAAAACTCTACATGAACTAACCACGTAAAAGTTGATAATACGTCAAAGGTTTCAAACTTGATACTCGAGGGAGCCAACTCCCTATGGGTTGTTTGATAGATGTTAAAAGAGGGGGATAAAAATTAAAGAGTCGGTAAGGATTTATCCTATTAAAAGTAAAGTTAAATCCATAGAAGAAAGTCGGTAATTATACCCCATTAATTAACAGTTTGTCGGCATTAAAAATAAAACACAGCCACTTTTTTCAAACTAGGTTAGGCATCAAATTAAGGTCAAATCATAATCATTGTGCTAATATAGAATCGTTAGGACCAACCCTATCCAGATAATCATCACTAATTTGGGTTGTTTAAGGTTTGTCAGACTAAATAGCACTAACAATGAAGTTCAATACTTTGACGAAGATCACTAGATTAATATAATATGTTAAAAGGATAGGGAAAAGATAATGAAACAAAGACGTATAAAATTTGATAAAGGGAAACTTTAATTACCAGGCAGGAGTTCTTGGCTTCTCTTTAGAAGTAGAGTTCTGGGCAACGTAATTATCAGAGTTGGTGAGGTATTTGTACGTTGGAGCAAAGTATATCCTCCCTTCTTCCCACCCCTTAAATACACGACCTGCTCTTTTTTCTATATGCAACTGTCAAATATAAGAATAAGTTGTAGTTAGCACAGCTCTTACGAATCACGAAAAATTGTACTGAAAATCTACTTTAAACTCGTACTACTTTGGCGTCTGAAATAATCACAAAGGGTGGGTGTGATGCAAAAATCACCCGTTATATATTGTGTAGTAGGCCGGATATGTGGTATGGTAGGCTTTCGTTCCATGATCAAGTTTGGTCTATTTGTGGTGGGCTAGGGTTGACTCAGGCCTAAGGACGGCTCTATTGTCATTCGGCTAGGGGTTCCACAAGGCCATCTAGCCTGCCTCGGTCAGTGCAAGCAGAGCGCACGACATGTCAGGTTTGACCGAATCTACACTCGATTAGCATTCGTCACCAGAATCAAGATCTCTCAAGTCGAAATCTCTGTGTCGTGCTGTCGGGGGCTTTACGCTCGGCAAGGCCACGTAGAGGTTTATTCTCCACGTTGCGGACAATTACCTGGGAAGATGCGGGGGAGGAGTAAGCTTAGGATGTGCAGACACAGAGGAGGACACGTGGCGGAGGCACCGTGGTTTTCGAACTAGGGCGAGACAACTCCAGCCGAAGCTGATAACAGACTATTGGGTTCTTCTTCTATAAATATAGCATGTGCACATACATCCATAACTTTCAAGTTGCTTTTATCCTCTCTCAGAAGTTAACTTGATCGTCGAAATTCCCATAGAAAATCCAATCTTGATTGGCACCAACCTAGCGTTGCGTGTTTTGCAGCTTACAAAGAGTTATCGAAATTCAAGTGGGAAATTCAAAAAGTGAATTTTTAGACTCCGCGTATCTTATAACAAGTTACATAGTGTAATTTTGTACATGCAATACTGGTATTATTTATGTACATGCAAATAGTATTCGAGATCGATCGATATATAGCTGTGTCACCAATACGGTCACGTATTCTCATAGCTCAATTTAGTAGGAAAAAACAATGTCATTACTCTTCACAAGGTATTATTAAACTAACTTGCAATATTATGCTCTCTCACCTGATCTTTCTCTAGAAGTGCATTCCAATCACTCTTCTTCAATAGCTCATGTGTATCAGCACAACCAGAAGCAAGCCGATAGTTCAGGTCCCCCAGCCAAATAATCTTACTGATCAGGACAAAATAATACAGGAATTAGCATAAAAATTTCTATTAGATTTTTTTGAATGTACAAGTCAATGAACACACTCACTCGTGTTCCAAAATGCTTTCTGGAGGAGGTGTTTTTCCTCGTACCCTACCCGAATGAGAGAAGCTTGTTTTTTTCAAAATTTCCATAACATCTGAATTTCTTCGAACTTCGTCTCCTTCTTTCTCTCCAGAAGCCAAGTGAGTGCATACAAAGCAAAATGTTGTTTGGTGCAATGTCATGCTGATTGATATTGATCCCTATCATCACACACAAAAAAGTTCTATTAGGAAAACATTGATTAAATTGCTCGATTTTTTAATACGCATTACTTGATACTCTCGATACTGCTATTTAGAATTATGCGCTAAACCTTTTGTGTGTGGCCATACCTTATTTCCAAGATATCCCATGATGCCTCTGCCAACACTAGACACCTTCAAATTGCTAATGTTTTGATAGAGGTCTGCTCGAACCCACACGCATAAGAAAATGCCCACCATCTGCTTACTAACGGCCAAACAATATCGATTTTGGATAGGACTCGTACTGGGTGGACTCGGCGAGCCTTCGTCCTTAGGGTTCGAGTTTGAATTTGAGCTCGAAAACCTTGGAAAGTCTTCATTTTTTAGTTCATCTTCTAGTGAGAGCAAGTCCGTGAAGCTCACTCTTGGTTTTAGACTTTGTGGTGATTGTTTCAGGTCAGCATTTGGGATACTTTTGTAATATTGTGGGACTTCGGGGTCAGATGTGTTATTGTTCAAAGCTTCACGAATGAGAGAGAGCCACTTGGTCGCTGGTCCATTGTCCTCTGCGCCTAGTACGTTTCCTGCGTTTAGAGGTACAATTTCCTGGAACCTGATCCACAATAACCGGGTGGAAACAGTTAGTCAAACCTATCATAGCATTAGCACCAACCCTTCTACTACTCAATATGACAAAAATACCCTCATTACAGAGTGAGTGGATGTGCCCAGTACAATTAATAAATGAGCCCAACGACAAGAATTAACAATTGGTCGAAAAAATTTAACAAGTTTTAAAATATAGTTAAGTTTAGTTTGTTTATGAGGTGACCCGAGCTTAATCGAGTCAATCATAAGATAATCTTAAATATCTTGAATTTAATTTAGTTCGTTCATGAATGGTGATTATAGGATAGGTCGAAGAACGAGCAGCGAAAAAATAAGGGAGTGGGGGCAAATAGGTAAAAGATGGAAAGGATTGGAGGGTGGACTTGGGGTGTGACTTGTGCGTGACTACGTTTCTGATGAGCTGGTAGGACATGGTGTCAAGAAAACACAAGCTTGTTTCTAGCGACTGTGCTGTAAAATACGGCAGCGCGTGATACTAAAGCACATATTTCACTTCGATAGCCTTCCAAATTTAGGTTAAAGAGATGTTAACTAGTCTGCAAATCATTTCACAAGAGACATAGTAATAATTGTGCCGATTAGTGGTGGGTTTTAGATGGAAAATTTGTCCCAAAAGGAAATTATGAAAAAGATACATGGAGTAGAATAATTTTAAAATAATACTAAATGTTTTGGACATATTCAAATACAAATTAATTTGGAATCGCCGAGTAAACGTATAGCCCTCAAAATTTATAAATTTCATGTATATTATCCGTCAATATTTGTCTTCCTTTACTTTTTCGTACTTTTTAGGACGCGTTTTGGTGGGAGTAGATATTCCCATTGAAGAGAGACGAGAGAGAGAGAGAGAGAGAGAGGAGTGTGTGTACAAGGAGGAGAGAGAGTAGCATACCCCAGGACATAGATGTCAGCTGGGGCAGGTGTCCTTAGCCAATCTTTTAAGTTCAACCCTTCATCTGGCGATTTCCCTCCTACATTCCATGTCCCGACGAACATCCTGTCAAAATTCCCAAACAACCCCCACCACCATTCAAATCAATTCCCCCAAAACAAATTATAATGGTGTTATTAGGACAATCATTCATTGGTCCCCACATTACTCCCAAATCTCAAAAAGTTTACACCCATATTATTTTCACACATATGGTCAAGCACAAATTTATATCCGTTCATATCCGTCTGACGTGTAAATTTCACAAATATCATGTGAAATTATTGTACGTCTGTCTGACAGATTTGAATATATTTGTCCAATTCTATGTTCAGACATGTTCAAACTTAAAATGAACAATTCTAATATAGAAAAAGATTATTTTGAGTCTTCATAAAATTGATTGACCATTACCGATTTCTAAACCAATAATTGACTTCAAAAAAGGAAAAAAAAAGTTTTAAGAGCTTGTTTTTTGGTCATCAAATAAGATAACTGCAGGTATAAATAAATAATTACTCTTCAAAAGAAAATTAAATAGGGAAAATAAACAAATTAGAAAATAAACAGGCTAATAAAAAAGATCTTATTAAGCATGTTATGAAATTTTCTCATTTAACCTTGAATTTAGAAATACTTGCCTTACCTGAGGTTGAGATCATCTATGACCGCAGTTGGCTCGGTTTCGAATCTTGGCCGTTGAATACTATCTCTAGCTTCCATCAACCAGCCTTCTGATCGGATTATACAACTCAATTAGAAATAAAATTGGTGAATAATGTGAAGATAGCGGTAGGATAACCGTCCACGTGGTGTAATCATGACAACTATTAAAATCAACGGTAGACAAGGCTGAAAACGTACGATGTTTTATGTTCTTCAGGCATACGCGAAAATTACCTGAAAGCTCCTCCGGTACGACGACGTAGCAGTCCTTGTCGGAGCAACTCTTTCTTCTCTCATTTCTTCCTTCCACCATAGCTGGTTTTCTCACAAGAACAACAAAATTCATTCGCATATTCCCAGAATTAAAAAGATACCCAGAAATTAAATCGACGAAAAAACTAATAATTCGGGATTGAACTTACCTCTTATTTTGTAATCCGAATGAAATTCATCTGCACCAGTCTTCATATTCAGCCATTTTCTCACCACCACTTTTGGCCATGAAGACTACAAAACATTTTCTCTCTCATCATCTATACATATATATATACACACACACACACACACACACACACACACATATCAGGGGTACAGGGGGATTCCGATACAGAGGATTTGAGGGGATTGATTAAATATTTGCATACCTTGGAGTTCTTGGCGCGCTCTGTTCTCATTGATCCAAATCCAAATAAAGACACTGTCAAAAACTGAAAGAGAGAGTGATCCCGGTTTATGTTAGCTGTGGATTTGTCGGTTATGCAAAGATATTAATGGAAGTAGTAGATTATTAAAATCAATGAGAGAGAAACGAAATGGGTGATTTATGAAATAAGTTTAAATTTGGGAGGGTTGAAATATGTCAGACCTGATTGGCAATTGAGATGTATAAATTAGTGCAAAACTGAGCATTCAACGGGAAATAAAAAACGACCCAGTTGCAGGGGACGTGGAGACAGCTTCTGTGGAAGGATCGTAAACGGAAAGGAACCAACTGATGAAAAGATGACCATATACATATATGATAAACATATATATATATATATATATGCACATGTAAGTATAATACTATATTCTAGAGAGAGAGAGAGAGAGGGGGACAGAGAGAAGCCAGATACTTACTTTTTTTTCTTCAAGAATAGAAAGCTTGATTAAACAACTTTACAGAAAGGATGAAGAATTAAAGAACAAACGAAAAGATTAGAGCTTTTCTGAGATCTATTATGGTTGGATCAAATGATTTCCTTTAATTAAACCCCCAAAAAATCACCTTTCTGAGTTCATCACCTATATAGCTATCCCCAAATCCCAAAAAACCGAATAGTACTAACAGAAAGATCTGATAATACTACTAAAATGCACAGAAACTGATATTTTTGGAGTTTAATCCCAAACAGAAATCTAATAATTTTGGGGATTGGGTTCATCTCAAGCCCAGAAATTGAATCTAGTTCTTGTGATAAGCTCGACGAGGTTCTTATAAAAATCAAGTCATATTGGAAAACCTGTGCTGATATCACAAGATCTTGATGATTTTTGACGTGACTCAAACAGAGGAATATACAGGAAACAGAGGAGTCGAACACACAGTGCAGTGGTTTTTGTATTGTATAACGTAGTCAATGGCATTGCTGATTACATAATATGAAATGAATTGAAAGAAAAGCAAACAATTGAACTAAAAACTTCAACTTCGGAAGAAAAAGCTTTAACATGAGTAGCACTTACATGAATCGACACAGATTGTGTGTTACAGGACTGAGAAGGTCCTCTGTTTCGCCCCTTTTGACAATCTTCCCTTTCGTTTCTGTTGAAAAGAGAGAGAGAGAGAGAGAGAGAGAGAGAGGGTGATATTATGCGGGTATCGGTTAGTGGTGAAGAGGAGACAGGAGGTTTGGAGGCGTTCCTCGGAAAACAAAAAAGGGCCAGTTGGCTCTCCCACTTATAGCGCTCATGGACATGTATATATAGATGTATATATAACACACATGCAGGACATTTTTTTATTTTATTTTATATAAGTCCTTATACGGCTTCCATGATCTAGTAATTCAGGCGTCAATGGAGATAAAATTTTGAAAAAATTGGCCCAACATATAAATTAACCACACGTAAGTGAAAGTCAAACTACTGACTAAAAGACTATGTAAAAACTCGGAATGAGAATTTTGTCGTGTACTGTTCGCAACAGAATATAAAAAACTCATTGTAATTGTGAAACTCGAAACAAAAAGAAGAAATCTAGCATCGGCCTATCGCAGAAGCCATAGAGAGGAGCTAGGAGTGGAGCAGGATTAATGATCGTGGGTTTATGGCGTTTCGCTGCCCAACTCCTGCTCAAAATCCTCCGTCACCAAAGGGAAAAATCGAACTCCACGTTCACTTTGGGAAATAGACTTGGAAGAGTTGTATGACATCTTCTCATATGTGGTAATATAAGGTAGAAGACGAGACGTCATTTTGGCGCGTAAAAAACTATCTGGAAACTGCCGAAATTTTGTGGACAGTTTTTTGAGCGTCCAAACGATGTTGGTTTGGCGCACAACATACCCTACTACGTAATGCAAAACACACCCTCATGGTCCGTAAAACCTCTAATTGCAACTATACCAAGTCCGGAGGAACTCGGGAGTCCTGTTTCATGTTAAAATAATTTTGTTTTGGAGCACAAAAATACAATTCGAACAATAAAAACAATGGTCGAGCAGTATTTTATGAGTAAAAACGACATCGTTTGGACACAAGTCATATCCATTGTGCAACATGATCTCCCTTTTCACTCCAGAGAGAGGGGTCGTTGAGGTGTGTGTGCTTGAAAATTATTATGTGCTCTGCATAGCACAAATTAAGAGTATTACTCACATGCATATGGGCGCAGAAGGTGCTGTGTTATCACGTTGAGTTGTCCCAAGGCTATTGAATAATCGCTCTAATTTAAGTCCATGTTGCTTATGTTGGGGGTATAATACTCTTTTTGGGAGAATTTAGACTATTAGTCAAAATTGTAATAGTAAATATTTTTCTCTAGTAATATTTTTTTCATGTGACCCTCGTGTGATACGAAATGGGAGAGTTTATTGCACAGCAAACGTGTTATACAGAAAAATAACATCATTTTGCCGTAAAAATAAAGACTCCTATAGGTAAAAGTCTGTCTGAAACAGTACTTTGTGCACCAAAACGATTTCGTTTTGACACATAATGAGGTCTACCACATAATTGATGACTCAAGTCATTCATTTTATAATTCTTGATGTGTTATCACACATGTGGAATATATCAAATTGATTGGACATCAGTAATTGAACCATATAACTCATAAGATAAATAAAAGATTAGACACTAGCTAGTCATTTTTTTTTTTGTCAATTACGCTTCCTTTATTTATTTATTTATTTTTATATGATCAATCGAATTTCTTACATTGAAAATACACACATTAAGGTCTATAAAATATGCGACTCAAATTATTAATGACATTGTGGAGGACCCCGTTTTCGATCAAAGGATCCACACTTATATTTGACTTGAGAACTAACTTATTGGAACGTCTCAATGTGCTCAAACTCAATAGACTCTTTTTAGCAATATCCTTCGTCAAAAAAGAAAAAAGAAAAATACCATAACAAGTATATCTCTAGAGTGATGCTTTGCTTATGAATCAATCACTTCAGGTCTACTATTTTCGGGTGACAAATCTCGAATGACACCCTATCGCACCAAAGGACATCTTAGTTAGCTATGCTAATCACGACAAACACATTGGTTAGTTATATAATATGTTAAATCAGCCCACAATCAAAGATGATAAATGCAGAAGAAACACTCGAGTGCATTTATTAGGAGACTCAAACCAATTCGTATAAATAAAGATCCACTAACAAAGGGGTCGATCACATGGAGAACATACGTCAGATTGATTAGTAAAATAATCTTAGTCAGTTTCACATACCAAACCACCATAAGCATCACCTCACGTCTTTGTTTCGCATCCATACATGCTCGACAAAACTTGTTCGACGAGCTTTTTCTCTCATATATAGTTGGCAACTTAGTCATCGGAGGTGTTTCTGACTGGTTGTTTCATTTTACAGTCAGGACTTCTGATTAGTATATCTAGTGGAGCACGTCCAAGTCAACCCTATTTTAGCTTTAGTAAGGCTCATTGAGAATTCCCATAAATCAACACCCTATGGTAACTATTTTGCACAAAGTTTCTGAAGGAATTAAATTTAATTAAGCCATCTTGAGTTTTGTAGATTAAATAAATCAAAGATTGTTAGCTCGGCAAGATGGTGTTCTTGTGCACGTATTTATTATCGAGACAAATAACAAATTAAGTCAACTTAAGAAAGGCGGTTAACAAGTTGGCCGACCTGAGAAAGCCGATTTAGCACATTAAGTTAAAGATAAGGGTAATCCTCGACTATATTGTGAAGTGTTCAGAACAGATAAGAGTGAGAAGTTCTAGGCTAATTCAATTTAGAATGAGAAATTTGATATTGAATCAAGTTCCAGCAATGAAAGATAAGTGTTTGGAGAGTTCAAATCGGACCTGTCTTGCTAGTGGCCAATCATAAAATACTTCTAATCCATTTCTAATGATGAAGTAAAAATCAGAGAGAACTCGTAGTTCTAACCCTGACTTAATCATCGTAATGTCTTTTTGCCAAAAAAACGAATGATTCTTTGATGATTTATTGTTTTATAGATCACAGATTTCAATAGTTAGAGGAAAAGAATTACGTTCTATCATCATGAGGTGTTTAACTTTTCAGTTAAGAAAAATCATCTGCCTACATTGTCGATTGCATGGTACTTCTGAAGTCATCTATGAAGTTAAAATCAATAGTTTGTGTTAAAAAAAAAATGAAGTTGGTGTTAGAAATAAGTAAAGATCATGAGACAACAAATCTAGTTGTAAAGAATACAAACTATAAATATGCTAAGTTTGAGAGGTTAAAAAGTATTTGAAGCTAAAAATATGGTGCAAATATAATTTTTGTAAAGCTATAACTTTTGCTACATGAGTATATCTTTTGGTCCACATGATCAAAAGACAGGCACTTTGTTTTTAACATTATAAATGTGAGCACACTTCTTATGCACTTTTTGAAGGTTCCTAATGAGAATCAAGGTAACAACTTACTACAAATTGTATCTCTACTTGGATATCCACAAGAGGAGAATGAAAATGACGACATGGGCAATTAATATGTAACCTTAAATGGCTCCCATATTCGAGAAGACTCATTTGAACCAACCTAGTACTCCCTACAGAGACATAACTCTCAGTCTTAAATCAAGTAAGATTACAACTCCTAAAGGAAATATGGTAACTAAATTTATTGGTCACCTTATGTGTCAGCCCAATTTACGTATCTAAAATAAAGGGATAGAATGCTCATGAGATCCACCTTCGGTACTATATAAAAGGAACCCTTTTCATTCTTCAAGGTATGCAACTCTCTTTTTGTAAAAGCATAGAGCTTTTCACTATCTAGTTCTCGATAATGTCGACTGATTTAGGCATCAGAAGTTTAGTACTGACTGACATCATACCAGTGTTCTGAATTAATTTCAAATCATCCAAAAATAGATAAACAATTGAAAACCACAATTACGGAGGAGCTGAACTAAAGAAATCTATTGTTCTGATGCTATTTAGAGCATCTCCAAACCAAGTTTTTAAGTTATAAAAACCTAAAATATCATTTCTAACTACAAAAATTTGCATATAGAGAACATCATAATTTAATATTGCTCCAATCTAAATTCCCATTTTCATCTTTACTTCTAATTAACAAGTTCATAAATTATCCCCCCCCCCCCCCCCCCCCCTTTTTTTTTTGCAAAAGTTCAAATTATAGAGTTTTTTTCATTAAAATATATCTAATATGTATATAATTTGAAAAGTTCCGTGAATATCTTCTCACATATACAAGTTACACAAATAAAATTGATGGAAAAGGTTAATGTTATCAATTTTGTACCGGTAACGCATATCATTATTGTTACTGGTGCGTTATATATGTACCTGTACCAGTGAGTTTTGACGTACCGTTTTGAATTTATCGCTAAAAATAATATATATTTCTTAATTAATATTTTCTAATTAAAAACTATAATTAGACATATAAAATAAAATCTCACAACTTAAATACAGATCACCAAACATAAAACTGGATGATTTTTAGTCTCAATATACCTTAATTATCTACAAAAATTTATATCGGTCGGTACCAGTACAGCCTAATATTGGATGAAATTACCATTATTTTTTGGGGTTAGGTTCACTTTTTTACCCTTTTTTTAGTGATATAGATTCAATTCCTAAATTTGTAGAATTTAAATCTATCCATTATTAGGCTTGAAATTAGAATGATTAAATCTTTTAAATTAGGAAGTAAAAGTTTTGCTGAAGTCAACCAATTTGTTATACACAGATGAGGAAGGAAAATTTCGGCTGAAATTCACCAATTATGAAGGAAAATTAGGCACGATTTTTATAGCCAAATTAGAAGATCAACTATTTCCCCATCAATTGCTTAATGGTAAATTTAGATTTTGATGTTAAATTTTGACAGTGTATGATAAATTTAAAAGGGAATATTGTAAATTTATTGTATCATGATAAAATTTACCATGATCATTTAAGGTCATGTAAATTTATCTTGTTGTTTATCACAAGACATGGTAAATTACGATAATAATAAATTTAGATTGTAAAAACATGATGATGGAAAATTTCGACAATATATGATAAATTTGAAAGAGAAAATGGTAAATTTGATGAACTATAATGAAATTCACTGTGATGATTTAAGGTAATGTAAATCATTGATATCTCATGCTGACTGGTTTGTGTTCATTGCCGATTTGGTCCATCCTCTCTTTGTCCGTCTATTTTATAAAGCCGATTATGTGTTATAGAAACCTATGATACGGATTATGTGATCTTCCACAACATCAAAACAGATTATGTCTTCTTAGGATTTCAGAATATGATCTCCAAAATGCTATGGAATAAAAATATAACTGTAATTGAAAAATAGAACTATAGTGATTATTATATTAATAACACTGAAATATGATGGTCATGCCCTCAATTACTTTTTTCTTTTGGGTAAATAATCTGTACTTAAGCTGTGTTTGAATCTCAGATTTTTATGAGTGGAGCAAAAGGAAAAGCATAGGATTTTCCTCCACGGACCACGAGTATATGATCCGATCTTTCTATCACAAACATTCAACCATTTTAGAGATCCAAACACGACCTTGAAATAATAGCCTAAAGATCATACAGGATTCAATAATCCGAAAAATTAATTAATTGTTTTCTCATAGCCAACACATGATACGTAATAACGCCACGGGAGTCCGATTTAGTTTTTAAAAAATTGTTCTTCGTTTGTCCGGAAATGAACGCATGCGAGACAATATCCATGGAATATGTAGAAACATACATATATATACACACATATTTATAGAGAGAGAAATTCTAATAAGGGATTCTTCATTTTACTAAAATGAGAAACTCTTATTTTTTGATCAAATATTGATGATCTGAACCGTTCAATAAATTTAAAACATGTTTTTAAGGGTACCCACGCAAAATCAGCTCAAAATATTATAAAACTGTTTCTGTCAGCATTTATGAAAAATTACTTGAATCAAACTCTTTCGTTTATTTTTTGAGGCAATTTCTCATGAATACCCTGAAAAATATATTTTAAACACACTAAATAGTTCGGATTATCAAAATTTGATCAAAAAATATAAAAAATTCATTATTAGAAGGCGACACCTATAAAGGGTCAAGTTTGATCTCCTATGAAGAGACCGCGGCGCAATCTCGTAAAAACAAAAAAAAAAAAAAGAAAAAGAAAAGTCTTCCCTTGCTTAGTAATAAGTGCTTAGTCACAAAGAAGACGGTCATATTTTAAGTTAAATCGTAGAAACTTCTATAGCATATGAACTCTGAGATTGCCACGTTTAATTACGTACCCGAAAGGTCCCAAAACAAGTAAAATTTAAATTAAGGATAATGTAGATACGGTAATTTTTAATTGCCTTTGGTTCACTTTCATAATCAGATTCATTCCACTTTTCATGATATTTTTTCTACTTTTCCAAATGGATATATTTTAATGCTGTATGTAACAGGTGTCTTGGCTTTTAGCTAGACTCATTGGGGTGTGTTTCCTTTTGGGATTTGGAACTGTGATTTGGGTCGGAGATTTGAATCCATAGCTTTCAGAAATTCAACGTTTACTGTCGTAGGTTGAAATAAGATAACGTATTTATAAGAGTGACAGTGAAGCGGAACGGAGCAGGTAATCAAACTCTATTTGATATTCGAATTCGCTCAATCTTCGTCGGAGATATATCGACTAATCGAGAATTGTATTGGACACAATCTCATTAAGACAGAATTCACCATCACTACAGTGCTATGAATTGAATGGCGCATGCTTTCCAGAATGCAACAATCACACCTTGTAGACGTAACACTGCAATCTACAAGTCTGTCGTACTGGATTTGTGTATTGTACTCTCTTTCGAAGAACAATTAAATGCAGCAGAATGTTATTTTGAGCCGGATTTGTGTATTTGTACAATCAAATACATAATCATAATGACCACAAGTATGTAAACACATTGCCACTTGGATCGATAAGTTAACTGAACAAAATGGATTTGGAGGGGGCCCAAATGCTATTGCCGGGAGGCGGGAGGCATGATTTTGTACTCACTACTAAAGTTATCTTACCGGCAAGCGTACCATTTTTATTATTGATACAGTACGTACCGATATCAAATTCATCTTTAAAAAGTAATATACATTTCTCAAGTAATATTTTTCAATGAAAAAGCCTGACAATTTAAAAATAAATCACCAAACGTAAAAGGAGATATTTTAGTCTTAATTTATGTGCAATTACCTAAAAAATTACTAATTAAAAATTAAGAAAAGTTATACAGTCTAGAATAGCACTGTACGGTGGTCGGACTGGTAAATGGATAGGTTGGTACACACGCACACACAAAAAGTCGGATATAGATATGTCTAGTACAATTCGACTTAAGTAAGTTTCAGACAATATACATAAGATATATAAAACAACAAATAAAGATACGAATACGAATACGAAACACTACGATTATAAATAAATAGAAGTACAGACACTGCAAGAGACATGGTAAAAACTATATATATACGTTAGAATAGATATTTAGTTGTTATTCATATGATATTATATGAACTTTCAATCCCAAATTAACAAAACTAATAATATCTTTACATGTTCCTTTGTTACAAGTTAATGATCTTTTTTTAATCAAAATTCATCTATTCTTAGGCTTTTTTATTATTTTTATGTTTTTTTCAATACCATACTCCAGAAATAAGCTTTCAATAGTGTAGAGTCCTTAATTCGGTGGATCTTTCTCCGGGTTGCTTGAACTGTAAGTTACTTCTTCTACACTGCAAGATTAACAACCAGTTAATGTTGTTCAACTGTAATCAATGGATCGTACTTTGATACATAAGTTAGTTTCTAAAGGAGATGGTTCTAAATGAAAACACTCGAGAGTAGTTTTTAGAGCGTACCTTGCTTAGAGTCTTTTAATGACCTTGTATAGTGGACTGTACTTGAGCCCCAAGTCCACATGTGCATGCCTAAATTAGGTTAGAGATAGCTCGTCTTCACCGATAATGTCATGCATGATGCACCAAGTGTCAAGTTAGACTCCATGTGGTAGTGCTGAATCACTTGGCACCTACGTGGAGTGTTATTTTAGCCGAGATGTCTAGGTTAAGTCTTTGTTCGGTCCAACCCGCACACTGATCATATGTAGCGGAGCTGTCTCAGATTTCGTATGCTATTGAAGTTACCACGATTTAACTTAAAATATGACATTTTCTTTGTTACTAAGCAAGGGAAGACTTTTAGTTTCCTTTTTTTTTACGAGATTGCGCGGTCTCTTTGTAGGAGATAAAACTTGACCCTTCATAGAACTTTGTCATGTGTACTAACTATATGTACAAATCATGTAGAAATTGTTAGGTGGCACTCTCTCATAGAGAGAGATAGATGGAGAGACGGCAAGCAAGTGGATCTAAGATAGTGTGGGTAATTGAACCCTAACCATTTGTACATAATTTATACATATGGTTATGTAACGCCCCGGATTCCGGAGACGTTAATTTAAAACAATTTATCAAAAGTCAACCACATTTCCATTACTTAGTCAAAATAAAGTTTGATTACAACATCCGAATTTAAAGAAATTACATTAAAGATTTAAAATTAAGAGCTCGAAATAAATCTAGGTGAACCACGGGGTTACGACATCCTCCTCGAAAGTACCGCCGTTGGTATCTGGATAAACGGGCTCAGCGACTTCATCTTCGACACCTGGCATGAAAGGCCAGGGGCAGAGAAGTTGCACCAGATGAGCGATTAACGCTCAGCAAATAAAACTACCCTAAATCTCAATCTATGCAATGGATCAAATGATGCATGATCATGACGATAGTATGAGCAATTAATCAAGTATTATGAATAGAACAAAATAATCAGAGTTGACATAATCAGATTAAACAATAAGCGGAAGCATTAAATACGTAAGTACATTAAATGAATGAAATGGCGACAGAGTATCCTTAAGTCAAACCCTATGACTTGTTTCTAAGTTTTTGACACACGCGACCGACTTATATCCATAAGTGTCCACCATTGTTGACAAGTGTCCAAAATTTCTCTCAAAATACAAAGTTCGGGTCGACACAAGCGTTGCCCGTCATCAAACTTTCATTTTCCAAAGTGGTGTTATGATGTTCCCGACCAATATGGTCCCGACCCCTACGCTGACCTCGTATCCGGCGCTAGTGTACCCAAACATCGGCTCCCGTATCCCATGCTCCCAACCGTTATGCTCCCAGCATTATGTCTCCCATATGTCGTGCCTTGACTCGGAAAATATCTGACTCCTCCCCTTCAACTATATTTTATTTTTGAAAAGACACGACACGGCTTACGAACATAACCGGCTCACGACATAACTTGGCTAAATACATGAGACGTGACCGACTCGGCTCCAAGACACAGCCCGGTGGTAACAGACGTAGTTCGGCTAAAATCCATATCCCGGCTAAAGACATCCTAACACGTCTCCCCAAGGAGTAAGTCAAATCTCGAGTCACCAAATATAAGAGTTTATCAAATTCTCGATTTTCGTTACAAAGCTCGTGACTTTTTATGACTCGTGTCAAAATCTCGAGTGTCGTTTCCACTAACCTCAAACGTTGCTCATTGACTCCATGTTTCGTTTAAACGACTAGACTCATGATAACATGATGATGTGTTGGAGATGCAAGTTTTTGGCAAGGAAATAAGATAATACATCAACGCGAAAATCTATCATATAGATGGAATGTCATGATCACAATTTCGTAGAAAATGCTAGCTTAATGATCATCGAATAGGGTGTCATCTTACAATAATTGATAGTACCTAAGGTTCAAAAAGATAATCTAAGGTTAGTTACGGTTGGGTGATCATTAAGTAAAAGTTGAGAGCGTTTTCTTATTTTCTGAAAATTTTCATAGTCTGAAAATTTTTCTAAGTATAGAAAAAGTTGAATTTTTCAAGTTTCGATTTAGGGAATAAAAAGTCCCGGAAATGATTCCTTGATTTTTTCTAAGCACAATGGTATATTCATACGTGTCAAACGTATAAGTTTAGGGTGAGTTTCGGGCCAAAGAATAGGAAGAAAACGGGTGATTTTTCGATTTTGTACTAAAATAGGGAGGGCGACATTTTGATTCGAATCGAATTTCAATTTTCTGTAAATGCCATTGTTTCCAAATGGGGGGTACTTCCTTATTTTCATTAAATAAAATTAAAGTAAATACATTAAGAATAATGTATTTACTTAAATTTATTTATAGAAAATAAGTATATTTTCATAGTACAAGCCCTGCCTTACCAAAGCCTAAGTCAGAAACTAAGTGTCAAAATTCCATAACAGAGGCACCGGTGTAAGGTTTTAGAGGCACCGGTGTAAGGTCTATTCTGTAGTGTAATACTAAGATACAGAGAGTTAAAGGCACCGGTGTAACCAAAACAGAAGCACCGGTGTAAGGTCTATTCTGCAGTGTACTACTGAGATACAGAGAGGTATGACACCGGTGTAACCAAAACTGAGGCACCGGTGTAAGGCCTATTCTGTAGTGTGTTAAGATACAGAGATGTCAAGGCACCGGTGTAACAAAACTATGACACCGGTGTAACTATGAACATTCAGAACAAATACTAGTAAGATACAGAGAGTTGATACACCGGTGTAACCAAAACTATGACACCGGTGTAACCATGCAAATACAGAACATTAAAACATACAGAGAGCAAAGGCACCGGTGTCACCAAAACTAAGGCACCGGTGTCAACATCATCTTCTACGAATAACAGAACTGGGTTTTCATTTTCTCCGAGCTCCGTGGAGCTCTATATCGATCTATGGCATAAATTAAAGGTTAGGATAGATTCATTTACCTTAGTATTGAAGAATCAAAAGTTGAATTCGAAGGTTTGGCTTGGATTTTGGTGATTCGAACTCCAAACAAGGTTCTCCCTCTTCTCTCTCCTTCTACTGTTTTTTCCTAATTTCTCTCCTCTAAACCACAACCATGGCAACTCTCTCCACTCTCTGAACTCTGAAATTCGTAGGTGCAATGTGAGGAGGGTAGAATAGAAATAGAGAGGGCTTGAGTGTGGGAGATGGCTTTGCATGGGTTGCCATTGGTGAGGAGAAATTCTGGCAGATTTTTGGTGGAGTGAAGAAATGGCATTGCTCAGCCATTATGAGATTTGGAAGGGAGTTTTGTGATAAAACAAGGATACAAGGTGGTTTGGCTGGGGAAAAATGGAAGTAGACGTATGATTTTGGAGAAGAAGCATGTGGGTGAGATGATTAGGGAAAAATCATCCCATGTGACAAGTTCCATGGGTAATGGCTGATCCAAAGAGTTTTGGGTCAAGTTAAAAGGGTTGTGGACCATGGATCGGGTTAAACAAAGCTGGGCTTGGGTCAAGGCTTAGTCCAATGGGTTGAATCCAAATACACACATGCACAAACCCATGAATATAATGTATGGCTAAAATAAAAAACGCGCAAACTAAATAATTCAATAAATGATTTCATACATCAAAATTTAATTATTATTATTTTTTTTTTATTTTCATTTAAAAATTTAGGGTCTTTACAGGTTAGTACTCATAGTATTTTTCCCCTTCATAGGTGTCAAACGTGTATATATGAGCAATGTTATGAGAAAATATATCTAGATACACGGTCGGATTTAGATATGTCTAGCGCAGTTCGATTTAAATGAGTTTCAAACAATACACGTAAGCGAAGAAATACATATAAGGACACGAATATGAAAAGGGGACATTGTGATTATAAATAAATAGATATACGAAAATGGCTAGACACAGGAATAGATATTTAGCTGTTATTCATATGAACTTTCCATCCGAAAATAACCAAAACTAATAACATCTGCACATGTTTGTTTTATTACAAGTTAATGATCATTTTATTTGATCAAAATTCATCTATTTTGTAGTCTTTTATATTCTTATGTTGTTTCAATACCGTGATCTTGAAATAAGGTTTCAATAGTGTAGTGTCCTTAATTCGGTGGATCCTTCTCCGAGTTGCTTGAACTGTAAGTTACATCTTCTAAAATGCAAGATGAACAATCAGTTAATGTCATTTGATCATAATCAATTGGATTGCATTACGATGCTTAAATTAGTTCGTAAGGGAGATTATTCAAACTGAAAGCACTTGAAAATTGTTTCTACAGGATACCTTGCGTAGATTCTTTAAGTGACCTTGTGTTAGCAGATTGATTCTCGAGTGTGCTATGGGTGGCATGTGGTAGCACGTTGCACCCATGTCATCCTTAAGACATGAGCAAGGCATGTCTCGACAAGGTGACTTAGTGATGTCAACTTGGTGGTGGCAGTTATAGTGCAGGGTAAGGCTTGAAAGACTGGGCATGGATGTTAAAGTGGCAGTGGGCTTGAGGGACAAGACAATTGGAAACGTTGGGCTAAGACAAGTGAGCTTTTGATGGATTTCGTACTTGGACTAATACTGGATAATGCAAACATATATCTATGGGCTTGGACATGTCTTAAACCTTGTTGGCAACAGTTTTTTACAGTTACTTGTAGGCAGTTTTACTCAGTGTCAAGTATGATATGCTGGTAGACCTTGGCTCTGTCCAGCACAACCTCATAGCAGTTGGGGATGTCAACTGTAGGATTATGGAGATTATGGGGCTTGTCTATGAACCATCTAGTGTAGCCAAATTTCTTGTTGTAGCCTATATGTAGGCAAGACTGTGGCATTTTTAGGCAGAAGGATCTGTCTAAACACAACTTTGATTTTCCTTGTATTTCTTGGTGAATAAAAAGGGTTGGAAATGATTTTCATAAATCGTCTAAGTGTCCTTGTATTTCTTGGTGAATAATAATGTGTGTGTGTTGGCTGACTGATTTTAGCAAACCTCAATGTTATTGCAGCAACAATTTGACTACAAAAAATTTACCCTGTGATGGTATCAGAGCCTGATTTCGTTCAAAAGTGGCTGGCGGTGGTGCAGCTATGGAGGCAGTTTGGGAATGTATTACACAATTGGAAGTCTTGGTTGGAGTAGTAGACCTAGAGGAGACTCTTTTCCTGGTCGATCAACTTCATGGAGTCGCACTGGAAGTGGTTGCCTTACAAACTCTCTGGAGGGGAGTAAGATAATGACAGAAACCAAATTTACAGATGTGATGGCTGACATGGTTTCCCTATCCGATACCTTAAGGATTGAGTTCAGTCTCTTGAGTCTGAACTGATTTTGGTAAAGATGGCTCTCAGTGATACTTGAAACCAATTAGAAGGTCGTTTAAATGTGAAAGTTTTAGAACCCAAATGTTTCGTCGGTATGTGTAGTGCCAAGGAACTTGAAAATTTTCTGAGATGTTGACTAGTATTTCAAAGCCGCTCATGTTCTAGATGGGCAGAAAGTAACTATTGTTAGTATGTGTCTTACCAGAGATGCCAATGAGTCAAGTCCAAAGATCGAAACGTGGGAGTTATTGAAGAAGGAACAGACGGAGCAGTTTTTTCCTTGCAACACATCATGGGTTGTAAGACAGTCATTGAAACGGCTCAAACATACGGGAACTGTACGAGATTATGTCAAGGAATTTAGTTCCTTAATGTTGGATATTAAAAGCATGTTGAAAGAAGTCAAGTTTTTCAATTTCATATCAGGGATGCAACAGTGGCACAACTAGAACTCTGTAGATTGGGAGTCAAGGATTTGACCTCTGCCATGGATGCAGCAGAAGGTTTGGCTAACTACAAACTCATGGAAAAACCACTAACGATGCTAGTTCTTTCAAATAGAAAGGAAATGGGAAGAAGAATGATGAAAAGAAGGGGGGATCGAAAAAGTGAAAAAAAGGCTAGAAGTCTAACTCGAAAGGTGATGAGAAGCAACAAGGCAAAGGCAAATTCAATGGAGATGGTATAGGATGTTTCATTTGCAATGGGCCTCATTGGGCTCGCGGCTGTACAAAGAGGGAGAAGTTGAATGCCCTTTGTGCTACTGATGGAATGAAGCAGATAATGGAACGGAGGCACCTACTCGGGTCAATCCACTACAGTTACTGATTGATATTCAGACATAAAAGTCTCCATCATTGACAGGTTTAATGTACATTCAAATAGCAAGGTAAAGGCAAATCCAATGGAGATGGAACGTGATATTTCATTTGCAATGGGCCCCATCGGGCTCGCGACTGTCCAAAGAGGGAGAAGTTGAATGCCCTTTGTGCTACTGATGGAAATGATGCAGATAGTGGAGCGGAGGCACTTACTCGGGTTAATCCATTACGATTATTGAATGCTATTCAAACGGAGAAGTCCCCGTCATTGACAGGTTTAATGTACATTCAAGTTACTTTTAGTAAGTTCGATGTGCTTGCTATGGTTGACATAGAGACAAACTCATAGTTTCCTTGCTGAAAAGATGATCCAGACCCTTGGTTTGGAAGTCATCAAAAGTTCCCGCAGAATCAAGGCAGTCAACTCCTCTTCATAATCTGTGACAAAAATGGCTATCGATGTTCCTTTGAAGATTCCCTACACGACTTTGATCTTATTCTCGAAATTGATTTCATTGTTGATGCAAAGGTGGTTTTAATGTCAGACCTCAGTGGGATGCCGATTGCTGATAAGAAATAGTTGTGCTTTATGCTGCGATGTTGTCACGTCCTCAATTTTTAACATAATTAAATAATATATTTACCAATAATAAAGACTCACAATCTCACCAAATTTCCCCAAAAGTGCATTGATGATAGAGTAAATCAAAATAAGTTTGAACTACATTACATAAGTGGTCGCTTCGACCAAAGATCATCATCTCCAAAGCCAAAAAGGAGTTAAGTGGTTTACATCATTTGAATAGAAATAGATAAGGTACGATTTATATTACATCTTTTCAAAAATGATAAATAAATGATGTTAAGTAAATCATCCGATGCAGCTTTCAAAAGTATGCATGTCGATCCATGCAAGTCAAGCACCCCATGCTATCACTCCAAGGTCGTACCTGAAAAGAAAGAAGGGTTGAGCTCGACAGCCCAGTAGGAAAGTCTACACAAGTATTACAAGCATATGACATGATATGATGAGTCACACGAGCATTTATATCATCACACAGAGAGATAGAATATATGGGAGCAATATTAGAGTAAGAGATAGCGTAGATGACTTTATTGTTCACCAAGGTTTCTTAATTCATTCAATTCCAAGTCCACAAATGTCATGTGTCGCCCATTTGTCCATATTATGCGTCAAAGTGTCATTCCTGGCACTCCCGAAGGCATTCCAGTACATTCCTGGCACTCCCGGAGGCATTCCAGTACATTCCTGGCACTTCCGAAGGCATTCTAGTACATTCCTGGCACTCCCGAAGGCATTCCAGTACATTCCTGGCACTCCCGAAGGCATTCCAGTACCTTGTCCACATATGTCATGTGTCTCATAACGTTCGTGTCGTCAAAACATGCACACAAGTCATAAAATTCATCACTTTCATCCATTAGGTTCAATCTCAAAGTGTGTCACATGATTCACTTCTTATGTTCTCATTTATGGCGCGATATAATGCTTAACGCAATCTAAATCATTAAATAAAAGACAACAATTAATGTCCAAGGAAAGTGCGTTTAAGGGTTCATGGGGTTCCAAAGTTGACGAGAGAATACGCCAAAACAAGTGCCAAAGCATAGCCAAAAACGATGAAAAATTTCAAGGGAGAAGGTACCGGTGTACCCCAAAACAAAGCACCGGTGTAACAGTCAAATACCAAAATACAAAGAGCATATGACACCGGTGTCACCAAAACAAGGCACCGGTGTCAAAGCACAAAAATCATAAATCTGAGATACAGTGAACAAGTGACACCGGTGTAACAAAATCAAGGCACCGGTGTCATGCACTAAATCTGAGATACAGAGATCCAGAGAACAAATGACACCGGTGTAACAAAATCAAGGCACCGGTGTCAAAGCACAAAATCAGAGATACAGAGAACAAAAGACACCGGTGCCACCAAAACAAGGCACCGGTGTATCGAGTACGAACAAGGCAATTTCAAGCAGATTTCTACTCTAAGTTTAGGGCTTTTCCACACCACTTCCAAACATCAAAAGACTACCAAATCAAGTTCCACACGCGTAATAAGTGTGAGAAATTCCTACCTCAACTCCCGGGTTCAAGAATCAAAGCTCCAACTTCAAGCTTTAGCTTCCAAATGGTGCAAATGGCCAAGAACACCTCCTCCAAGCAAATGGTTGCAAACCAACACCGGATATCACTCAAGGATGAGAGAAATGCGTAGGATCTCAAAGGAATCGAGGTTTGGAGTAAGTTTCGGATGGAGGGTTTTTGAGAGAGAGCAACCGTGAGGGAGGGAGAGGGAGAAAAATGGGTTTGGCAAAAACATTAAGTCTGATATGGACAAATTCCAACACCACAAATTACACTTACACCCCTCAAGTATGACACATGCTACCACAAGCCCCTAAAGTTATCATGTTATATCACATTAACCCCAAATCATGTTTTAACACCAATTTTCACATGCTCCACATTAATTAAGATTATTAACCCGAACATTAATATAAAAATTTTAAATTTTCCGGGTCTTTACAGATGTACTCAGTTGGAGACGGGTAGAAAGCCAAAGATGAGCCATGATGGTTATCAACAATACAAGTACAAAGTGAGCTGAGGAAAGAGGAAATGACTTACCTTGCGGCCTTGGTTGAGATCAACCCAAATATATAGGTGGAAGTCTCGGATCAAGTTGTTGAGTTACTAAAGGACTTCACTGATGTGATACCTCCATAGTTGTCCAAATCCCTCCTTCCTCATGTGCCACATATCATGTTATTGAGTCACAGCCAGGTGCAAAACCTACTACAATAACCCCTCAATTTCTCTGCTCAGTCTTTAAGGAACAATAAAACGTGTTAAATATTCTATCTGTCCGAATACTTTCCGTACGCTGACCACGTGTCAAAAACTTATCACCATGTAGCTGATTGAGCCCCGTGGCAACGAGCTTACCACTTCCTAACGAAAGGACGTGTCATTTGAAATGACCTAGAGGACAAAAGCGACACGTCTCTAGGTTTTGCCACATGACAAATTCTCATTGGCTAACAAATCGTTGCTTTGTTTTCCGTGCTCTCTCTCTCTCTCGCTTCCACTTTCAAACTCATAGACTTCGTCAAAGTTCTATATCGATCCCGAAAAATTCTTGAAGGAGTTTCATCCGCTGATCTTCGCCATTTTTTCAGGCATCAGCTTGAATCCATCCTTAACATCTTATACTTATTTTTTTTCCAAACAAAATAGGAGCTTAAGCATCTGTTAGTGTTATTCGACTAAAAGCCATGTGTTTTCAATTAATATTATTCGACTAAATGCCATGTATTGTCAATTAATAGTTGTACGGGGCTATCATATTAGCTCATGTTAAAAGCAAACAGGGGAAATGACCAAATTTAAAAGAAATCAGTGATTCAAAGCTCAAATGATGAGTTAGCCTTTTCAATGACAACTAGTAGAGGAAACATCAGACTAGGTGTTTAACTCAGATTGTTCAGTACACATGGTTGTAGACAAAAGAAGCTTTACGAATTATGAGGCATATTATAGAATATTCGTCCATGTGGCTAATCATTCAGCTAGCAACATCGTTGGTAAGGAGATCATTTTGTTTCATATAGTCAATAGAAGGAAAGTGAAGCTGATAGATGTTCGACATGTGCTGAGACTGAAGAAAAAATCTTATTTCTCTCGAGAGGCTTGATTCAAAGGGCTGCAGCTTCGCAATGACTGGAGGAGGCTCGATGATTTTCAAGGGAGAACATAAAGTGCTAGAGAAAGAAGTTCAGTGACCTACAACAGTTGGTAGGAGGTGTTTTGATAAAAAGAAGTTATTGTCAATCACGGGTTTAGTAGTATGGGGAATGACAGGGTGAACAGGAAAAAAAAGGTCATAAAGACGCTCACAAAAAGTCGAACGGCATAAGGCGATTACCTAGCCCACACAGAATGATCCAATGGTGCACAAGGGCTAAATGAAGTTCACAGGAAAATTTAGAACAATAAGAATGGATCAAGTTTGAAAAGTTATACAATACTGACAATCACGGCAACAAATAGAGTCTCATGGGCTATATATTTTATTAGTAATGGAGATAACTTTAGGGTAGTATGCACATGAAGATGAACGGTAGGTTTGCTGCTAGGTACAGATGTGTTCTTCCAGGAAATCTCAATAGGGGGTGCAGGCACTCTGGTGTGGGGGCATTTTTCAACGATCGGCAAGGGCGGAACCAAGAATATAATTTACCCTGGGCTAAAAATGAATTGGACTAAAAAATACATTATACTACAAATAATAGGGGGAGCTGAAACTAATTTGACTAAAATTTTGTACATAAAAAAATGAATTTTTTTTTTCCCGCTGGGGCTACAGCCCAGGGTAGCCCCTGGGTGGTTCCGCCCTTGACGATCGGTGATTAATAACATGGACTACACATAGATTGGAGCGGATGATTGTCATTTTTCATCCTCCCCATATGTGAAAAGGGGAGGAATGCAGTCATTGTTGACCTCCCAACCGCCATTAAAGCTCGCACCAAAATCTGGTGGATTTGGGTAGATGTACATGCATTTATGGTTTCTCGGAGCTTCTTACTCTCGTGTAGCTATGTATCCATGTCTAGATTGGGAGCCAAAGTATACAAACAATAAAGAGGTGAGCTGTGGAGAGTTTAGAGAGCATATATGAGAGTGACAGATAGTTGAGTTTCTAGTGATTCTCTTCTCATCCTACTTTATGTATAAATCAAAATAGTGTGATCCTCTTCGTGGTTAGGCATTTGAAGCCCTAATGTGATACCCCAACCAGGTTGTAGTGCTATTTGTGAGGTCCAGCATCTGGGAGAAAGAATCTCGATAGACGTTCAAATGGATAGTCAATGGTCTCACATTGCTTGGTGTATGTAAATTCAATTCTATGTATAATAAATCATAAACCTACTTTGTATAAGAACTTTTAAAGACGTGAGGAGGTCAAAACTAAATGAAAGTTCACTGTTAAGCGTTCTTTTCCTGAAACAATTCAGGAATGAGTGACCTACTTGGAAGTCCATGGAGTTTGACTACACAGATAATATTGTCTAAGACGGAAACAAATCATTACACCTAATCACTTAAGTCTTGTTTCTTGGTGTGTGTGTGCGTGTGCGTGTCTCTCCCGAGCCTCACCAAACACGCCACATTGCACGTCCTGTTTGTGTTTACTGAGTGTTTGACACGAATATAACCATCAGTTAGTTAGGACTCGTACATAACAATGACTCCAACACATCTTCTCATTCCAATCATTTTCTAGGCATACTCATAGAGGGGAAGATAGTGGATGCTTTTGGATAGAGAAAGCCTTTGGACCCCAATCCTAGCGTCCCAAAAACTCAGCAACTGAATAAATTACCCATCTCTCTTTTATCTTCTAGCTTTTGGACCCAAATTCTAGCCTTTCGTTGGTCTTTAATAAGTATTTGCTTTGGGAACAATTTGACCATGGTCTATGGAAACATTTATACATTTTTTACTAGTGAAGCTTTGTTTTAATTTGTTTCCAGGCTGGCAAAAGTCGAATCTTATGACGGGATTTACTTCGCTATGAAAATTCTACATGTTGAAGTGAATTCCAGTCACATAATTTTTTGATCCAAATTTATTGAATTATTGAATTAGAAATAGTTCGAGATTAAAAGTTTGAGAGAATAATAAAAAAGAAAAGCCGATTAAAAGACGATCTGATTGCGCACAATAGTAAGTGTGCAATTTTGCAGCGTGTGCTGGCAATAATTTTTCCTAATCAAGTCCAACTTTAATGCATGATAGTTGTAGAGTCTGATCACTACGGCAATTTTTTCAACATATTTTAAATTCTTGTATAATTACTACTTTCGGAGAGAGTGTTTTCTTGATTATATGTTATTTTAAATTTCCAAATTTATTCATCATTTATCTTATTATTTGTCAAGGTACATAAAAGGCCTCAAACTTGAAGTCCGCTCCGAGCCTTTAAAATATCATAAACGTCATTAGACCCCACGTTAACGGTTAAAAATCTGAAACATCATGTAACAGTAGGGTAAACGCACTGAATACTTGCTCGAGGGAGAGGTAATTTCCAAAAATAGAGAGGCAGGAGAAAGAAGTAGTAGAAAATGGGGTTGGGTATAGGTGCAACCTACATTAGTACTTTAATTGCAAACCAATCATTTTCGTAGGAGTCTAATCGCCATAAATATCTCCAAACGATTTGCCGTTTGATTTTACGTTTCTCAGTTCATTCATTTTATTCGCCGTACGATTTGGATTGTCGATTTTTACTTAAATGTCCCTTTAATTTCACATAGATCTCGTACACATTAAGAAGATTCTGAACACATCTGTATTTAGATGTTCACTTAAGATTTGTGTTCCTAGACTTTTTCTTCTTATAAACATTAATGGTACTGGTCAAAGTTCTGAATATCATATCGGCTTGTATACCGGTTTTTCTATTGGTACGGAATGTATTGGTATAGGTCATATATTAGGTATCGTATCAGATTTACCGCAATATATATATATATACCGGTATCGTCTTGTATAAGCCGGTACGGCTAGTACTCAACTGGTACGGGCCAAAATTTAGAACGATATTATATTAGAAGTATCTAGGATTATTTTTACACCAAAATTATACGTACCAAACAATACCAATCGGTACGACACGATATTAATTACCTTGGTACCGATGGGGAAGAAGAACTGAAGTTAAAAGTCAAACCCTACTTAGCCTGAAGAATGACGAATCACAGGGCACAATTCACAAAATATCGTCTTCAAGCTTCAGTTGGCTTTTGACAAAACAAACATTAGACAATAAATAGTAGGGTTGAAAGTGTAAATCAAAAAATCAAACAAAACTGACAAATTGAATTAAATCAGTAGTTCGGTCTAATTTATTAATTCATTCAGTCCGATTCGGTCCGATTTTCGATTTTAGACCCTTTCAACCCAAACCAAATCAGACTTAGTATATATAAAAAAACCTAAAAATTTAAAAATATAAGTACAGTGGTACATCGCATATAATCGTGTATATGTAAACAAAAATCTAATCGTTTTCTTCACTTTCACTTTTCATTTACCCTCAGTCTTCCGCCGCCTCCACTTCTTATTCTCAGTACTTTGTCTCTCACAATCTCACTCACTCTCAGCCTTTTAGGCCCTCCACCTCTCGACTTTCAGTGATTTTTTTAATTAAATTTAGTCTGGACTGAGTTTACTTGACATTGGCCTATTAATGATTTACAATTTTTTTTTATTTTTGGCCCAAACCCAATTATGCCAAAACCAGTCGGACCAAACTGAACCACTTCGATTTGATTTCAATTTTAAAACTTTCAAACTGGAATGACCAGTTTGGTCCGAGTTTTTCGGCCAAACCGGACTGGTTTCAACCCTAATAATTAGGTGTCAAACTGGTGTTTTCATATCTCAAAACTACGAAAAAGTATTGGGTGCTATTGGAGCGCTTTCACTTAATGCTCCATTTGCAAAAGTCAAATAACCGCAGAAGACAAGTCAAATGTTTCTTGAGATTTTAGTGTAGGAATTTTACGGACTTGAGAATCTTACTATGCTATGTGCATAGCAGAGTGTGTTGTGTACTAAAATAATGTCTTTTTGACATATAAAATATTGTTCAGGAAATTTGGACAAACAAACAGTATTTAAATAGTATTTTTTGTGTCAAAACGAATCCGTTTTCTCTATTTTCAAATTTTGCAATAGAAGTTGCACCGTAGAAGAAATCACGGAGTTGTGGGTTCATTAATAATTGTACAGATCCCAAAAAAGACTCTATTTTACTTCACAAGAAAGTTAACTGTTACTGCTTTTAGTGGGAAGAAACTCGAAAGCAGAAAATGGCGGTAGAATTTATTACTTTCTTTATTCATGACATTAGTTGTTTAGGGTTCGTTTGGATGGGGGAAAGGAAGGGGATAAAATAAACGACGCGACATATTTAGTATGATTTGAGAGCAAAAAATACAGAAGGATACTTTTTCACCCCTCCAAAAATAATCCCCCAAAGATGGATAAAAGGGGATAATTTTTGGGCCGGGGGGAAGGTGCTCAAAAAATAAGAATAATACCCCCTCTCCATCATTTCAACTACAAAATAACTTTATCCCCTTATTTTATCCTCCATCCAAATCAAGTATTATTTTATCCCCATTTTTAATACTTCATCCAAATTATCTACTTTTTATTACCCCCTCTATAAACATCACATCAATGTGGCCCAACCTTTTAAATAATACTCCCTCTTATCTTATCCCCTCAACAACTTATCTCCCTGAAAATAATTTCTCATCCAATCAGCCCCTTAGTATTCCAGTAAATTACATTTTCATATTTTGTCTTTTGGAATAGGCAACAATTTTCTCTATTTTATAAATTTGTTTTTAAGATTTTCCTTTTTATTATCAATTTATATGAAAGTCCCTCTAACTTTATAATTTGTTATTTTCATCAAGAATTTTTATGTTAAATTATTAAGAGGGATGAAAAAGGAAGATCATTCATAATATAAGGGCGTGTAAAAATCATTTCCATTGGAATTATGGTACTTCCCTGTGTTCCTCAAATGACGACTCAAAAATCTCACACTATTACCTTATTTATTTTCTTAAGTATAGTTTTCTATAACTTAGTATGGCTAAGTCAATTTACGTGCATTTTTTAAATATGTTTCTGCTGAATTTGAAATGAGTCAAACTCCAACACCTTTAAACTCAGTTCGATTCGGCTAGGCTCCACCATTTTAAATTCAACTACCGACGTCTTTCTACTTAAGCTTTATACTACCGAGGGTCACTTTTTGGTAGGTAGAGAAGGTGACTGAGTTATAAAAATCTAACCCTATTTCAGCCTTTGAACGGACCTCTAGCTAGTTAAAGATTGGAGTATTTCTGATTGTTCTAGTACATAATCCAACGCAGCTCGTGAGAGATGTTCGATTGTTTTAGGTAACTAAATATTATTCACAAGAGCAATGCTACTAATACATTAAGTTATATATTATAGTTATATGACATCCACTAATTTGAACACATATCAAAATTTATAGAATCCATTTTTACATTTTGTCTTATAATGATATGTCATGTAAGCATAATGTACCATTTGATGTACAACTTGATGCGTTATTAGACTCATTCTATTCACAGTTCTTAAGGATTGTTCTGGTGGTCAAGACTTGAGACTTCGGGTTTGTTTTCTTATAAGGTTTCAAATTCGAAACCTCTCAAGTGCTATTAATTTTTATAGGGTCAATCTATATAAAATTTTGATCCGACTTTATAACTGAAATTCTCGCAAGTGGAAAGTGGGATTGGTCTCCCAAAAACTAGTTGAGGGTGCACGTACGCTAGTGTAGACACTCTGATCATATAAAAAAATTATTCGGTACCTTAATGCAAACTTATATTATTGCAAATATTTAGGAGTATATATTTTGTAAAGGATGAATTCTACGAAGTGAGAATATTCAAAAAAAAATATACTTGAAAGGTTAAGAACGATAAACTCTAGTCAATATAAGAAAGAAGAAGAAGTGCAAAAATTGAAGGAAAAGACAAACATCAGAAGAAAGAGAATGACTCTCTCTAACTCTGAAACGAACCTAAGAAGGTAAGTGGTGGACAAACTCTAGAGAGTGAAATAGGAGAAGGCTGGGAGAAGATATCTTTCAAGCCTAAGGGCAGTCTCTCACTCTAGAATGCTTAGATGTCTAATCAGTTAACCAATAGTAACTTGACATGGGAGTCAATTATATACAGGCGCACTAGGCCCATATTCTAGTATTGTCACATCCCAAAATAGGAGATGTGACCGCCCAAAATAGGAGATGTGACGGCCGTGAATTACAAGGTTTCAACTTGCAGAACAAACAAACTCAAAATAATAAAAGTAAGTAAATAATGTCGGATACTCAATAACCCAATTTTCAAATAACCAAATTCAAATGAAATGTTTCAAATCAACCGTGAGACATGACCATCTCAATAATCCGTTGATATACCACTACAACAACCCATGCATTCACCTCCTAATACAACCATAGAATGTCATTACCACCCAAACAATACAAACTTTACTAAAACTTAATCCCATACATTTACTGACAGGTATTCAAAAATCAAAACAATATACTCACAAGAAATCCTCCAAATTCAACGATGTAACTATTCATGTTGCATAATTTCCTGAATGGGGAAATCCTATCAATACATACTCATATCCATCTCCAAATAGAAATCAAGCATATATTCACTTATGTCAACCTCTATAATTAACTAAAGAAAGTCTAGTTATCTCTTTCTTAGAATTATCTCTGAACATAAATGCATACCATCAGAATATAAATATATATAGACACACACACACACATTCCAAGATTCGATAACATGACAGCCTACTAAACATCATCACTAAGACCTTATTATGCCAACATAGTTAAATTACTTCAGATATTATAATACCTTGTCAAACCAATACTTTTGGCCAAATCTCAAAGTAGAGACAATAAATATAGTCTACAAACTTCAACGTCAATTGACTGAGGTCTCTCCATGCTATGTGGATACTAATACAACAAATCTACTAACAAATGCCTACAGGACTTTGGGGAATTTGGACCTCCATTAAATGAATATGATGCTATAATTGAATGCGAATAAAATATCTAGTCAAAACTAAGCTTTGATACCACTTTTGTCACACTCCAATATAGGAGATGTGATCAGCCGTGAACTACAATATTTCAACTTGCAGAACATGTAGTCTCAAAATAATAAAAATAAGTAAATAATGTTAGATACTCAATAACCCAGTTTTCGAATAACCCAATTTTTGAATAACCAAATTCAAATGAAATGTTCCAAACTAACCGTGAGGCATGACCATCTCAATAATCTTTTGCTATACCACCACAACAACCCATGCATTCACCTCCTAATACAACATAGAATGTCATTACCACCCAAATAATACAAACCTTACTAAAACTGAATCCTATACGTTCTCTGAGCTTTCAGCTGATGGTTTTAGTCCACATCATTTTTCAGGCAAGATGGGACGTTAGGTAAGGATTCTGGTGGCATCATGGGATTTATTTTGTTGACCTCCATAGGACATTGCATTTAGTCTTAGGATTTTATGTATTTGCTTCAACATATTATTTTTAACTCTTGATAACCAGATTTCGTTGGTCTATTTATTCTTTGGAAGTACACTTTTATTAGATGGTTCGTGAAATGGTTATGACTCACGGTTGGTTTGAAAGATTTCATTTGAATTTGTTTATTCAAAAATTGGGCTATTGAGTATCCGACATTATTTACTTATTTTTATTATTTTGAGACTGTGTGTTTTGCAAGTTGAAAGCTTGTAGCTCATGGCCGGTCGCATCTCTTATTTTGGGGTGTGACAAGTGCCAAATGTCCTAATATATACTTGACACGTGTCCCTTTCCTAAAATGTCTGGCCATGATTGCCCCGCTTCTACTATGATTCGCAGTTACGATAGGTCCCTCTATGACCCCTCCTCTTTTGAAGCCACTGATCTACTAGTCCTCTTTCTTTTCCGCGAGTATGGCTGGCAGACCACACGCTCGGTCTCTCCTCGACTATTATCATCTAGCCCTCGCGAGCTCCCTCACTCGAGCCTTGCCATCATGACTCGGGTAGGCACGCACTAGAATCGAAACTCTAAATTTGAGATTTTTTTCTCGATCCTGTCTTTGACCTCCCCTCTATCTGTCGTCTGGCTGCGTTGCACCTGATCGGTGTCAGTCCCTCGGTACATCACCTTGGACTCTGGTAGCGCTTAGATTGCCCGCCCCTCTCTTGAAGCCTTGGCTTTGGGATTTTATCTAGGTCTTATCTCTGACCTCCCCTTGCTTTATTCTTTGGTTGTGCTGCACCTAATCGGTTTCAGCCCCTCGATGCATTACCTTGCACTACTATACACTTAAATTGTACATTCTCCTTATTTTCGGGGACTGACGGCCATCACGAGGGTGTTCTCCTCGCGGCCTCCTTACCCTTGCTTGGAAAGCTGATGTAGGTATCGTAAGAGTGTTCCCCCTCGAGGCCTCCAGACTTTCCCGGGGGGTGCCAACCTCACGACCCCAGGCTCGCTATACTCGGGTCTCGACCATCATAGGCACAGCCACTGGCGTCTCAATCGAGCACGCTCAGCCATTGCGGGCTTAGACTTGAGTTGTCACATCGTTCAGAAGTATTTCTAACAACTTTGATCTATTGAATTGTCACATCGGTTAATAGACTTTTTATCAATCTTAGACCTGGTTTAGCCTGACTTGATTATTTGATTATTGTTTTGTTTTTATTTGAAATTTTTTTATATTTTTTTGTTTTTCGTCAATTTTTTATGGATTATTAGTTTGTCTCGATGAGAGCTTTTAGAAAAGTTATAAATCATGAACCAAATTTGAAAAAAAATTTAGAAAAAAAAAATAATTCAAAGATAGAATTTTTTTGTGCTTATTCATCGTCTTTAGTGACTTTTTTTTAACTTTTGGACATAATTTTATACTTATTAGATTCGTCTCATCGAGACGAACCAATAATCCACAAAAAATTGAGGCAAAAACAACAAATGCGAGAAAAAATTAAATAGAAACAAAATTCAATTATAAATAATCGAGTTAGGCCAAATTAGACCTTAATCCATTGAATTGTCACATCGGACAATGACCCATTAAGTTTCACATCGATCAAAAGACTTTCATCAACCTTGACACCTTGAGTTTTTACAGTCAATGACACATTGAGTGATTACATCGGTCAAAGGATTTTTCATCAATTTTAACCCCTTGAGTTGTCACATCGACCAATGACTCATTGAGTTACCACGTCGGTCATAACCCATTGAGTTGTCATATTGATCAAAAGACTTTCCATCAACCTTGACCCCTTGAGTTGTCACATCAGGCAATAACCCATTGAGTTATCACATCGCTCAATAACCTCATGATTTATCACATTAGTCATCCCTTGAGTTATTGCATTGATTGCTTCAAATGTTTGAGTTGTCACATCAAACTATTTTGATCCTTCACGCTTCTCTAGATGCTATGGGCTTCGCGTCGACTCAGCTCTTGCAACCTTCGACTCCTGTGGCCTGGACTCGACTCGCGGCCACCGACACCTACGGCTCTGTCTCGGCCCCGCAGCCCCCCAAACCCCATGGCTCTGGATCGGTCCCGTGGCCTTACCTCGGCTTGCAGGCCTCGTGGCCCAAGTTTCGTTGGTCCAAGTCTCGTAGACTTAACTCTTGTAGACATTGCCTACATCTTTACATTTGAGGAAAAAATTCATAATTTAAAAGTAGAATAATCACATAAGAAGTGCACATTTAATGCTCTAGGTTAGCATGAAACTACTCTCATAAACTCCTTTAAGGATGCAAAAGTATTTAAATTAATTTTTTTCTTTATTACAACTGAAGCCTTATGAGATACAGAAAGATTGGGGGACCATTTAATCAATAGCTCAAATTTAAGTTCTGGATTATACTTTCTAGGCTGGGGTGGTGACCAGTGCTTGTGAAGCATGTGGCTTTCCCCCCATGTGGTCCATAAGATTTTACAAAATCATGCCTAAAACCTAACCCTATTTAAATTTATTTTCCAGCACAAAAATGTGCTTTACAACCCATAAAAAATTATGATGACTTCATTTTGTGCTCTTATCAAGTTAAAACAATTCATTTTTTACTCAAAACTAGGCCATATTTAGTTGTAGGATCAATATTAGACTATATAAAAATAGCGAGATTTTGACAAGATTTTAATCCCACCAATTTTTTATTATTCTGTCGGTGTGACTATTCTAACTGCATGAATACGTTTTATTGAATTTCTTAAAGTAGTGTGAACAAAATTATGAGATTGCATGTTAAGATTTATTTGAAGCCAATCAAATGTCTCTGTACTTAGATTTCAATCCTCCAAATTTTAACTAAATTGCAATTCTGGGGAAAAAAAAATCTTTGAGTAAACTGCCCATCAAAATCTAAGTCACGCAATCTTTCAGTCGAATCTTCGTCCTCGCTCTAGGCTTCCGCTATCAATCCTCATCTTCACGGTTATTAGTAGCTATGATGTTTTCAAAAGACAAGTTCACGCTTATGCAAGCGCACGCGCTTACACTTACGCTCGTGCTCCTATATATGTGTGTGTGTGTCAATCTTATCGATATCCTAGTAATATTTTTGTAGATTTCTTATAGTGGTTTGGTCTAAAAGCAATATCTGGCAATGTGCAAATTAGTCTATAACAAAACAAATTGATCGTCTTTTTGACAAGCGCAATAACTACTCAATATCTTCATAACTGGAGGATTAATTTAGTATATCCAGTTTACAAATGAAAGGACTATCCGTAACGACACGTACTTTTTCCTACCTCCAACATGTAGCTGGGATCCACTATGCTTTTGTGACTTCAAAATGCGTTCTATCTCGAGGACTTGGAGTTAGTGTTGTGCATTGTGCACATTAAAACATATTGTGCGTCAAAATAACGTTATTTTAATACATAAAATACTGATTGAATAATTAAACACGGAGCAGTGTTTTGCGGGCCAAAAAATACGTTGTTTTGGCACCCAGTTGTTAAGAATGTTCGAACAACCATTTAATCCCGCAACATCCTTACAGATCTTAAGAACTATGAATCACATAATGAAACAAACAAACAATCGTGCGTAATGAAAAACGAAAAAAAAAAGACACGAGATACACGTAAAAGATCTCAACGCGACAAAAGTTTGTGGGAACTATACTAGTCCACTATGAAATTGAATCAAAATTACAAGTCTTCTCACAATCTCTATGAAATCTGCATTTTCTTTCATATCTGAAAAACTCGTAACCCTAATTACATGCTAACTGCAATATAAATAGGTCGAGTCGTAAGGCTAAAATTACACACTCAAGTCCAAAAACACGGCTAAAGGTTGTGCATCCCAACAACAACATGACTTGATGTGCGCAATGCACAGCAAGCTCACCCATTCCCTATCTCAAGCTCAAAAAATGTAATCAGTGTTATTTATTTTAAAGATTTCATTGTGAGTAAAACATCTCGTAAAAAGTTATGTTGATCATACATCGATAACCCAGTGATTGAAGTGCACTATTTTTGTAAAAACAAATGACAATTACAATTTTGGAAATATGTTTTATTATTTAATTATGTGGCTGTCTATGTTTTATGGACTTGTTTCTTGTAATGCAAGAAAAAATAGAAATAAAAGGATTATTTCTAATATTGTTGCGGAAAATATCTCTTCGGAGTGTAAACGTCGGTGATGAAATCTACTAGAATACACGAAAACAAAAATCTTTCGAGACGCGTTATAGCGTCACTTTCCTAAAGACAATATTTGCCTCCGCCAGATGGTGTGCACTGAATTACAACAAACTTGCCTTCAAGATACAACGATGACGAACTTGTGTTCTTTCCTTCTTATACGTGTGCACAAACGAAAATGGACAGACTATCTGCATAGTAAAAATAAAAAGAACTAGAAATTCACCAAGTATTATTTCTGCAGAATAACAATATATACTTGGGCTAAATGCTTTCAAAATATAAGAACTTTTGCGAGAAAGAGTAAACAAAAATTGAAGTAATTGTGTTAGAGAATATTTGTATTTATATATATTTAAAGGCACAATTGAAAAGTCATAACTTTTCAATATATAGATACAATGAAAAGTTACAACTTTTGATTAATAGAAGTCACAACAATTCAATTAATAAAATTCACGACTTTTTAATTAAACAACTTTTAGAATAAAAGTCACATCTATTTGAATAGTCACAATTATCCAATTAATAAAAGTCGCACCTTTTAGTGTAACACTAAAATTGAATAATCACAACTATTCAAATAGTTGTGTCTTTTATAATTAGACACACTTCTTAATTTACTTTATAACCACCAACTATAATCTACACCCAAATGTCTCTCAAGTTCCCAATGGAAGCATTCTAGGAACAAGAAAGATTTTACAAAAAATACCCAAAATATTAATTCATTTATTTTGAAAATCCCTAACAAATATCACGTACTTTTTCATACCTCAAACATGGAGCAAGGAAGCACAAGAAGTGTTGTGTCTTTAAAACGGACTTTATGTCGAGCTCAAAATTTAATTCGTACCGCTTGTTCTATAGTTTTCATCAATTAGAACGTTTCTACAAAAGTCAAATTAGTCGTCTATCAATAACTCAATGACCGGAAGACATCATTTTCGTATGAACAAAGAAAGTATCATTTTGAGAATACATCTTTCCAAATAAACTTTATTCGATCACATAATTGACTTATTCCAATACAAGAGATATCTGATCAACTTAATTGTTCCAATACAAGAGATATTATAATTGGAAAAAAATATCCCAAAGGACAACTACTTTTTCCTACCTCCAACATCATCTGATACTTAATTATTTAGTAAAGAAATTGGTATGCCACCGTTAGAGGAACTTGTTTATTAATGTATAATGGAGTGACTTTTTAACTACTTGATGAGTGAGTAGTGTCAATCTAGTAGCTTGATAAGGAAATAAGCAGTCGGCAGTAGATATCTTGTTGTTGCTGGGATATCAAATGGTTGATTACTTATACATACATACACACATACAGAAAAGGCTCCATAAACTAACATTAAGTGAACCAATTTTAAACCAACCATGAGAGTCCTTACATTCACTCTTATCCAAGGACTGAGATTATAATACCCAGAGTAAGTTTCTATTGAGGGATTCCTTATTTTGTTAAAATGAGTACCTCTCATTTCTAGATCAAATATTGATGATCTGAACTATTCAATGTATTTAAAACACGTTTTTAAGGATACCCATGAGAAATCGGCTCAAAAAAATACCAGAAAAGACTTGATCTAAGCAACTGTCCATAAATGCAAACAGAAACAATTTTATAAAAAATTATTTCGATCAAGCCCATCCCGGTAATATTTTAAGCCAATTTCTCTTGAATACCCTTAAAAACGTATTTTAAACATATTGAACGGTTCCGATCAACAATATTTGATCCGAAAATAAGAGGTCATCATTTTATTTTAGCAAAATAAGAGATCCCTCAATAGAAGCTCACTCATAATACCCAAAACCCAATTAAAATACCCTAAATCTCCAACTCCCCTAATCTCAGCCACCTACCTCCCCAACACTCCACTCGATTGACATTGCTTCACTTGTTTGTTTAGTTTCCGTTTGTTGCTCATGAAATTAAAGGCTAAGTTGCAGGTTTTTCTTTCAGTGTAGATGGGAAATAGACTTAGAAGTTGTTTTTTACTTCTTCTAGGCCTTTGCAAATCACCAAGAAAATTGAGAGATGATTCTCAAAATCAGTGTTTTTAAAAAAAAAATGAATATTTGAATTCGATAGGGAGGAGAAGTTGGTAAAAAATGCCATTTTCAAATCGAAAGAAACATGAAAATGGAAAATTCAAAGTAGGGAACTAAAAATAACTAATAATCTCAATCAAACAAAAAGAAAAAGGAAGAACAATCAAACGTAACTAATGTATACCTTGAGAATACCACAAGCTAGCCATAAAATTTTGAGATTCTTCGAAAACCGAATATAAACAAACACACCCTATGTGTTGTTGAAGTGAAATATAGGAATTGGGTGTTTTTTAGGGCTTTTTTTCGCCGCGGGGGGGGGGGGGGGGGGGGGGGGGGTGTGTGTGTGTGTGTAAGAGATTCCTTATTTTGTTAAAATACAAATTTTTTATTTTCTATTCAAATTTTGATAATCCGAGCTGTTTAATGTGTTTAAAACATATTTTTAAGGGTACACACGAGAAATCATCTCAAAATAATACCCGAAAGAGTTTGATCCAAGAAGTTTTTCATAAATTAATGTTAACTGGAACAGTTTTATTAAAAACTGGTTGGAACAAACCATATCCGATAATATTTTGAACTAATTTTTCACAGATATCCTTAAAAACATGTTTTAAACACATTGAATGATTTTGATTATCAATATTTGATTAGAATAGGAGGTCCTTATTTTAGCAAAGTAAGAAATTCCTTATTAGAAGCTCTCTCTCTCTCTCTCTCTCTCTCTCTCTATATATATATATATATATATATATATATATATATATATATATAGTGAGTTTCTATTGAGGGATCCCTTATTTTGTTAAAATGAGAACCTCCCATTTTCAAATCAAATATTGATGATCGGAACCGTTCAATGTGTTTAAAATACGTTTTTAAGGGTATTCGCGAGAAATCGACTCAAAATATTACTGAAAAGAACTTGATCGAATTAATTTTTCATAAAACTGTTCCTGTCAGCATTTATATACAACTTTTGGATCAAGTCCTTCCGGTATTTTTTTGAGCCGATTTCTCACGAGTATCCTTAAAAATGTGTTTTAAACACATTCAACGGTTTCGATCATCAATATTTGATTAAAAAATGGAAGGTTCTCATTTTAACAAAATGAGGGATCCCTCAATAAAAGCTTACTATATATATATCGACACACACACACATATATATATATATATAGATACACACACACACATAGTGGGTTGGTCATCTAATAAGGCAACTTATGATGGCATTGTTGTCTCGGTCCTACTTCTAGCTAAAGATGGAGAACAATGTGAAAGCATATGTCAAGACCTTTTTTATGTGCAACAAGGTAAGACAGAACACAATAAGGAAGCCAGTTTATTGAAGCCTATTCCTAATCCAAAGAAGCCATGGGTGTACGTTTCTATGCACTTCATTTGCAGGTTGCCTAAGGCAGATGGTATACGCCTAGTAGTTGTTGTTGATCATTTTTCTAAGTATGTTATTTTTACACCTGCACCACATGCTTGTCCTATTGAAGTTGCTGTTGACTTGTTTTATAAGAATATGGTGAAGTATTTTGGGTTGCCCGAAGACATTACCAGTGATAGGGATACATGTTTTATTGGATGATTCTGGACAATGTTATTCTACTTGATGGGTTTAGGGTTAAAATTCTCCAGAGAAAATCATCCACAAGCGGATGATCAACAGAACAAATCAATGGTTTAATGGAGGAATATCTACGGCACTACGTCACAGCAAGTCAGAAAAAATGGTTAGAGTTCCTGAATAGTGCTCAAATTTTGTGCAGATCGTCCTTGATTGGTGTAAGTCTGTTCAAGTTAGCTATGGGCCTATAACTCCTTACTCCTCATGAGGTGGCCAACATAAGTACAAGAGAGAGATGTCATACAGCCTACAGATTTGATCATGCTAATTAAGCAGAAGTTGCTTGAGGAAGCTCAAGATAGTTGTCAAAGGCAGCGAGGTAAATAAAAAAGAATATTGACCAAGGAAGGAGACACTAGATTTTCAAGTTGGGGATCAAGTTATGTTGAAACTTGCTCCCCATATTTGGAATAAAATCAGTGGCAGGATGGTGCATCTTGGTTTGATCCTAAAGTATGATGGTCCCTTCAAAGTGATGAAAAGATTGGAAAATGTTGCTTATTGATTGAAGTGGCCAGGCAGGTTAAAGATTCATCCTACTTCCATGTTGGTTTTTTAAAAATAATTCCATGCGAACTTGGTGAATATGTATAGGAAACAAGCTCAGAGGGCACCTTCGGTGATTCTAAAATAGTTTGATAGGGATGTAAAACGGATTTTGGATCACAAAACACATGGGCAAAATAAGAAAAATAGTTGTACCTCGTATCGGGTTATGTGGCGAAATATCCAATTTTTTGAGGCATCATAAGAAAGGGATGTGACATTGTCGCAATTCGAGAAGCAGGTTCAAGAGTACCTACAAACCATACCAACGTGGCCGTCATGGCATCTACCAGTGGGGATGGTTTATTAGCACCTTGAATTTTAAGCGTGCTATGGGTGACATGCAGTGGCATCTTGCACCCGTGTCATCCTCATGAACTGGACATGAGGGAGGCATGTCACTACAAGGTGACTCTATGGAGTTAACTTTGTATTGGCACTAGTCCCTTAGACAAAAAGCAGCTATGATGCATGTGAAGGCCCAAAATATTGGAAATAGATGCTAAAGTGACTGCAAACTTGTGGGATAATACAACCAATGATGATGGGTTAAGACGCTTGGACTTATGTTGGATTTCGTATTGAGCTAGATTAAGCTGGCTTCTTATGAATCAGGCAAACAATTATCTCTAAGCCTGGACAAGTGTCTCAGGCAATTGCTGGCAGTAATTACCAACAGTTCCAATAAGCAGTTACTAGCAAGTTATCTAGATTGATGTGTTGGCAGACCCTGCCTCTATCCACCACGACTAGGGGTGTAACCAGTCCGGTTTAGTCCGGTTTGCCCTATAAACTCGGACCAAATCGGTTGACCGGTTTAAGGAAAACATAAATCGAAAACCGGACCGATGGTGTTTGGTTTGGTTTGGTTTGGCTCGGCCGGTTTTGGCTCCGGTTTGGTCTGGTTTCCGGTTTGGGTGGTCTTGGGCCAAAATCATCAAAAAATATAAAAAATAACTCAGAAATCAGAAAAATAACTTAGTATATGAACCCACAAATCAAATGCGAAATCAGTAAACAAATAACTCAAAAACATAACTTAGTATATGAAGACCAGAACTCAGAAATCACTAAAATAAATACACGAACTCAGTAAAAAAAATACAAAATTAGAGGGAATGAGACATAAAGAACCTAAACACTTAAAACTATAAAGTATAAAATGACTTAGGGTTAAAACCGGTCCGGCCCAAAAACTCAAAAACCGGAAACCAAACCGAACCAATTCAAAAAAAATCAAACCGGACCGATCTGCTCCCAAAACCGGACCGAACTGACGGTTTGGTCCAGTTTTCCAGTTTAGTCTTACACCCCTAACCACGACCCAAGATAGTTGGGGGTGTCAACTGCAGATCATTGTGATCATGAGGCATGTCCATGACCCATAGTATGTGTAGCCACGTTTTTGGTTGTAGACTATATTTTGGCCATTGCTGGTGTATTCTAAGACAGTGAGAGTTGTTCTGTCTAGACTTGCTTAAGCATTCCTAATTTGTATTCTTTTGTGAGTGATAAACATTAAGAGGGGTTCTTATAAATGACAAAGTGTCCTAGACGTGGTTCCTCTATATTGTGAGTGTTTGGTTGACTAAGTGTTGCGGAGCATAGCGTCATCGCAGCAAAAATTCGAGAGTGAAATGGGACACTGTGACAACTTCTAAGGTGGAGCCTTTTATGCATTTTTACAATCACAAGTAATACTTATAAATCAACTTTACAAAGCAAAAATCGCAAGTATTGAACACGTGATTACCAAAATTTAAAACATTTTGGTAAATTTTTCGAACCCAGGATGGACCCAATATACAGCACTGACTCTTTCTCCGAATTAATCACATGCTAAGACTCAGTGTAGGCCATGTTTGGATCATAATTAAATTATTTAACAACCAAAAAGTTGATTAATTTATAAGAAAGATGCCTAGCAATCCATCTCAGCTGGCCGATCGTTAGGGTTTGTACTAGTATGATGATTAGAGTGAAGTGGCATAATCATTTGCCCCACTTGATAAAAGTACACATAAAGGGTCCTAGAAACCATGATAACATAATTAGGGTTAGGGTTATGATTTCGAGCTTTGTTTTGCTTATAGATAATGAGTTCTTTTGTCATGGACCATTGCTGTGATCTGGGTGCCATAACTACACTCACTAGTTATGGGTGGGTTATGAGTATTATGCAAATCATTTCTATCCCATTATTGCTTCAATTGATCTAATGATCAATGTGGCCAAGGGATGAAAAACTGATATCGTGATAACGGTGTGTCTAATGGAAAAGAAAAAAAGGTCGTTAACTTGAGGGTCTCAATGACTAATCGATAGCAGGTAGAGTATACCTCAAGTTGACTGAATACTTCGGTTATTAAAAAAATAAGGAAAAAAAAACTACCCATTATACGAGACTTCCGTCATTGTGAACTTTCATATATTTTCATAAACAAGAAAAGTGTTTCCCATGAATAAAAAAAAAAAAATGATTTTGATTGAACCCACGATGAACTTTTAGAAACTAACTCTCCTTCAAAAGTAAATTGAGGGCAGCCTTTGTGATGAACATAATTTAAATTATATAATTCAAGTTTTCATGGAGAAAACTATTCTTCTCATTACTTCGTTAGTATGCAGCTCATTGTTCTTTTTTATAATTGAGGTATCCAATCGATTTTGAAATTACTCTCAACTTAATGATGATTAGTCTTTTAAAAGAAGATCAATCTGACCGTCCACGTGCTCTTGTAATTATTCTTGTTGGGATGCCAATGAGCAGATAATATGTACGTGAGTGGAGGGGTGGGCTTCCGCTACACTATAAACAAAGTTTTTTCACAAGAGCAAAAGGGTGTGTGTATACTTCTCGAGTTTTCATCAATATAGTGAATTGAAGTGACTTTCGAGGAGCAGTTATATTGTCAAACTTCGTATATCTGTGTGTGTTTTTCTCTTTTTACTCTTTATTCATTTTGTTGTGTAATTTATGTTATCCGTATTTATGAATATTCGTAAGGTTTCGGCAAAGCTTTGATTCCTAACAGGCTTGTCTTCCCCTTAGGTTGTCTATAAAGAAGATACATAAATAAAAGGGTTTTTAACATATTTCAATCCATTTGCAAATATTGCCACACAATTAATTAGTTTCATAAATACTAACTTTTCAAAGATTACAAGTGGAGCCTTTTAAATATCTACAGCAACCATGGTATCCATATTATGTAAGAGAGCACGAGAATTTCTTATCAAATTATAATTTAACATTAAATGTGCAGCTTATATTAAAAGAGAAAGTTTAAAGCAAAAATATCAACAAACAAAAAAAACCAGAAAAAGGCGAGAAACATTTTCAATTCAATGAGAAGAAGTTATGAAGTAACAGAGCCATGGAACCATGTAAATAAATATCAAAAGCACAGAATGTTTAAGATCATAAGACCAAAATACCCTTAGGGTTCCTTCTTTCCTCTATTCTCTTTGATTCTCTCTCTCTCTTTCTCCCTCTCTCTAGTTTGCTCTCTCGCTCCATCCCTCCTTCTCGATCTCTAGTTTGTGCTCTCGCTTTGGCTCTCTCTCTCTCTCTCTCTTCTCTCTTTAATGGACTATTTTGGTTTTTTTTTTTAGATCACATTCTATTGGTAGAAAAGTTTACTGAAATATTTTGGATCATCGTTCTACCAGTAGAAAGGCTACTAGAAATACCAAGAATCAAGTCATTTAACCATCTAGTGAGAAAAAGTTATTTAATTATCGGGCGCAACTTGTTTAAACATTAGAGAGTAAGTCATCTAATCATTTGGTGTAACTTGATTCATCATAAAGTTTTAATTTATTTTAATGAGCATGTCATTTAATTATCTGGTGCAACTTATTTAATTATCAGAGAGTAAGTAATTTAATCATCTAGTGCAAATAGGTTCATAATGCGAAGGACTAAAGTTGTAAATTGACATATGGATTGCATACCCTTTGAGATATTTATTCACATGACTTCTTCCAACTGAATTGAAAATGTTTCTTGTCCTTTCTCATTTTTTTTTTGATATTTTCCCAACTTTGAATGTGTGTGAAAGTTCAAAAGTTTATTTCTTGTGAGTGGAAGAATGAATAAATGGAGAAGAGAAATATTAATATTGAAATAAATTGTGTATTTAAAAAAAAAAAAAAAAGTGTGCCATTTGTTATATATATATAGTAAATAGATGGAAAGATAATATATATGGATGTGACATGTAAACTGAATAATTCTATACCACTTGAGATTCCAAAAGGCCATCTTGTTTTAAAAAGTATCTTAAAGAAAGTTGTAAAGCTCCACAGGGATCATCACATCACTGGCAAAAGTATATTTTTGCTGATATTTTCAAGTTGGCTCTGTGGGTGTGGGGTTCAAAAGCTTTCCAATTAACGTTCTGAGATGTGGAATATTCATTCATCACTTTTAGTTTGGCCCTGAAACTATTACAAATGGGACTCTGCTGTGTATCGTGTATAGTAAGGTATATTGTGCACTAAAAAAATTTAATTTGATGCATAAAAAACTGCTCAAATACTGCCTGAACGATGTCTGACTGTTTTTGCACGCTTCCTCAGCAGAGGCAGAATATGTGGTTGCGTCAATGAAAACTTCTCAAGGAATTTGGCTTCGAAGAGTCAAATCATTCTTCAAGACAGACTACGCTATGTGTAATGCACAACAGAATCTCCAAGTCCAAACTATTACTTTTGATTCCCAAAACTAAAACTTGCTCAAATAGTGTCTGGGAATATTGCAGTTTCAATGCCAATATGTGTCTATATAAAAATAATGAATCTTTTTTATTGTCATAAGCATACATTTTTTCCACATAGCTATTTGGGGAAATTACAAGCCACATCTCTTGTACTTTAAGCTTTTAATGACACTCGTTCAAACTACAGAAATGCCACACACACAACACACTTGCACAACACATTACACAACACATCCAAAACGACGTCGTTTTGGCTTTGTTTTTCAAAAAAAAAAAAATTAAAAATCAAACTCTTCTTCCCCAAACCCCACCCCCCTCCCTCCTCCTGTTGCGCTGCCGCCCACCCGCCCCCCAACTCCAGATCGCGCCACCGCACCACCAAATCGTTCGACGTCTTCTTCCCCAACAGTCGCTCCCCGTCCACCAGTCGAAGAGAGCAAACGCGAGAGAGAGAGACTTCGCGACCACCAGTCCACGGCCACAAAGACACGACGGCGACCAGTCGAAGAGAGAGAGAGTCCGCAACCACCACTCCACGGCCACAAACACACGACGGCAACCAGTCGAAGAGAGAGAGAGAGAGCGTTCGCGACAGTCAAAGAGAGAGAAAGAGAGTTCGCGACAGTCGAAGAGAGAGAGAGAGTTCGCGACCACCACTCCACGGCCACAACCAGACGGCGGCGACCACCACTAAGAGAGAGAGAGACCTTGTGGTGTTGTGGTGCGAAGGCGGCGGCGATCTGGTGGCGCGATCTGGAGCGGCGGTGGGGGGGCGGGTGGTGGGGTTTGGGGAAGAAGGGTTTGATTTTTAATTTTTTTTTTTTTGAAAAACACAGCCAAAACGACATCGTTTTGGTTGTGTTGTGTAATGTGTTGTGCAAGTGTATTGTGTGTGTAGCATTTCTGTTCAAACTATGAATGTCCCTCTAAACTATCAAGTAAAATAAAACCATTAGTATTTTTTGCTCAAAAACAATATAAAAGCATGATTTCATTTTGTTTTTGTTCCGGTTTTTTTTTTTTTTTGGTCAATAATTAACACTCAAAACTTGATAAACCTATCTAAATTATTTGATAAATAATCCTGCATTCCGTATTGTTTGCAAAGTTGCAAATAATGACTAAAAATATTGTTAACTGATTTTTTTACACAAATTCGAAAAGAGAATCATATAATTAACCTACTTAAATGCATTAGGCCCGCATAATCTTAAGCACGCGTGTTTAGCAACTATGAGTAAAAGAACATATTTTGTTTTTATTCCTCTCCTAATTTTCAATTAGTTTTTAGTTGATTAATAGGCATCATGATCATTAGAGAAAAGGAACATGATCAAAAGAAAACTATTTCAGGATTATTTTATGATTATGAAACCAACATAATTTAAGGTATGTTCGGAGACTCGCGGAGAGATAATGGAAACATAAATTAAAAGAAATTATTGAAATTATTTGATAATTATTGAAAAATTATGAGATAATGGAAAAACATAATATTAAAGTGAGAAACTATTGAACTTTCGGTTAATATAGGATAACACTATTTAAACTATTGAGCATTTCTTAAACCAAAAAAGAACGTTAGAAAGGCTCTCAAACTCACTTTTCCGTTAGTACTGACAGAAATATTAACAGCTTCACTTTTACTTGATAGTTTAGGACTATGAGTGTGCACTTTTATAGTTGAGGATGTGATTACAAATTGTTTAAATTAAAGGGGTTGTAAGTGTAATTTCGTCCAGTCATTTTATATTTCTTCATTTTTATTCACAATTAACCCATTTTTCTGTCCCCTAATTTTTTAATGACTAGATTAGGTAACCAAATGACGTTTGAAATGTCTGTCTATTTGCCTCCCAACACATATGCAGCTGTATAAATTTAAAAAATAATAATAATAATGGTCTCTACTTAAGCTTATCTTGGAGTATGGATCAATAATTTAAAATAATGTCTCTGTTAAGTCTCTCACATTTTTAATTTATATGAATAAGACATATTTTTATGTATATTTTGTGACAGTTCTTATGCTTATATTAATTTTGTTGACTGGTTTATTTTTTCATTTTCTAGACTTGCGGAGGAGTGCAATAAAATAATGTCATATTTAGAACTGTTTTAGAGATTTTTTGAAATAATTTAAATTTAATATAGCTCCAAATAATTTTAAGTGGGGGAAAAATAACGTCATCTTTTTATACTACACTAATATTGTTATACTACAACATTCTCGATTCTAAATTAAGAAGTGGCTCAAGTGAACGTGTGTGTGTGTAAATTAAGAAGTGGCTCAAATGAACATGTTAGTATAACACACTCGTTCAATGTATTTTAAAATATATTTTTAAGAATATCTGTGAAAAATCGACTCGAAATATTATTGAAAAGAGCTTGATCCATGTAATTTTTCATAAAATTATTCTTGCCAGCATTTATGAAGCTTCTAATGAGGAATCCCTTATTTTGTTAAAATGATGACCTCCGATTTCTTGATCAAATTTTGATGATCCGAACCGTTCAATGTGTTTAAAACATATTTTTAAGGATACTCGCGAGAAATTAGCTTAAAATATTATCGGGAAGGTCTTGATCCAAGCAGTTTCTCATAAAATTGTTTATGTCAACATTTATGAAAAACTGTTTGGATCAAACCCTTCCCAATTTTTTTTAAGCCGATTTCTCGTGGGTACTCTTAAAAATATTGAACAGTTCGAATCATCAAAATATAATCTAAAAATAAAAAGTCCTCATTTTAGTAAAATGAGGGATCTCTCATTAGAGGGGGACTCATATATTACCGGAAAGAACTTAATCCATACAATTTTTCATAAAACTATTCATGTCAGCATTTATGAAGAACTGTTTAAATCAAACTCTTTCCGATATTATTTTGAGCCAATTTCTCACGGGTACTTTTAAAAACATATTTTAAGCACATTGAACCGATCGAATTATCAAAATTTGATCAGAAAATGAGATATCCGTATTTTAGCAAAATAAGTAATCACTTATTAGAAGCTTATACTTAATGACAGCATGGGAACGTGGTTAATTGTAACCCCTCAATTTATATTCAGAAGGGAAAAACATGTGGTTTAAATCACCCAAAAGGGTTGACTTATTAATTTTTTTTGTCTGGTTCCAAAAACTATAATGTCAATACAATATATTGGTCAAGATCAGGAAATTAACAAATTGCATTAAAATAGCAAGCTTATGTTTTTTTCATCCCAACGAATCAAAAAATAGTCAAAAAACAAAGTTCGACAGCAGAGGGAATAAAAAAAAAAAGACAATAAATGTAAGCACCAAAAAAAAAAATTTAATAGAAAAATTTAATTTTTAATTTTGGTATCTAATTTATGGTCAAATTCATTTGAATTACACAATTTTATGAGATACATCATTTTGTATGCATGAATTTCATTAGGGCTTGCATAATATAAATTTGGAACATAGTTTGGACATAATTGTGGCCCAACATTCTCAACCCTATGCTCACCGTTTAGCCCAAACAAATTTTTCCCTTCTAATTCCCGGCCCAATTCCTTAGGACAACCCCAAACAAATCCAGCCTTGTGCCTTTGTGTTTTGAACTTGAGCCTCTTTAGCCGTGATATAATTTTCCCAAACTATGACTGGTACCATGAGGTGTCTTTAGCCGAACTGATTGTTAGCCATGTCATGTAATAAGCCAAGCTATATCCTAAGTCCGGTTATGTTCGTAAGCCATTTCGTGTCTTTTGAAATAAAAACGTAATGTTGTAAAAGGAAATATAATTTTGATGTTAGGCACGATGTACGGGAAGCAAAATGGCCGCTAGCATAATGGTCGGGATCATGTTGTATGAGAGCCAATGTTCAGAACGCTGGTGGTGGGAACACAGTCCAGCTTAGGGGTCGAGATCATATCGAACGAGAACATTATGGCACTTTTTCGTGCTTTTTGACTTACAGACAACCTCTGTGTTCACCCGAAACTTAAAATATTGAAATTGATTTTGACATATATGGTTTAGTCATGAAACTCGTAGTAGAACCTTAAAAACTAAACATAAATGTTGAATTAGAAATTATCACCTGCATCCTACTCTGATTACCATATCCATGCATCATATGATGTATTGCACAAATTGAGTTTACGGGTAGGATTTATTTGCTAAGTTTTATCGCTCGTGATGTAAATTTTTCTGTCCCTGGCCTTTCATACCAGGTGTCGAAGATAATGTGGACAGGCCCTCACTCCAAGACACCAAAAACAGGCTTACCCGAAGAATGCTAGATTGCACCCTAATTTACCTAATTTTATTTCAACCTCTAAACTTTTAAATTTTAATATAATTTCTCTTGTTTTGGGGTAATTGTAATTGAACTCTTATTTTACAAACTGAAAATCCTTTGCTAAGCTAAATTTTATTTTTATTAACACCTCCAGTAATTTGGGACGTTACAACAAATCTCTAAGTCTAGCAAAGATTGAAATTAGGTTAAACATATACAAGCTCCAAGGGAACCATGAGAATAAAATGTTCCATCACACAAGTTTCTAAGGTTATGACTGCCATATATAGACAAATGTTCATACAGTACAAATGTTATGAGTTCCAAATTAAAATTATAAATTCCGTGTCCAAATTTTTATAAATCTCTACACAAAAGTTAAGAATTTAAGATTGATGTCATCATTTTATGAAAATTATTATAAATTTAAAGGGACACAGTGAATGCATATGTTATACATCTAAATAAGAATATGTATTGTAACATTTTTGCTTTGTTTATTCTCTTCTTCAATATGTTAGAGCAGAATATATGTAATGCCAGGCCATAAGAACTGTGCAGTTTTTAGACAAATATATGATATCATAGAAAATCATCTATAATGCAACAAACATGTTGTGCGATATGTATAAACTGGTAACATTGGTCAAAGTCAAACTCTCTCTCTCTCTCTCTCTCTCTCACGCGCGCGCACATATGGACAGGTAGGATAACAATGATCTCAAGTTCGAGAAAATGTTGTTGTAACCTAACGTATTGAGAGTATGGGGTTATCCTATATGGAAAAGCGAAGCCTTGGCAACCTATTGAGAGTATGAGACCAACGTAAATATCTCGGAGAACGACAACAATTATGTTGGGAAAGACAACAATTATGTTGGATTATACTTCTCAAGATATCCTCACCCGGAGAGAGAGAGATAGAGTGCACGCTAGAGGATTGTCAAGTAGTTTCTATAATTGCTTCGAGATCTCTCCTCATATTATCAACTTTTACGAGGTTAGTCCATACAGAATTGATCGAGATGTGCATAAGCAGCATCCGAACACTGAGTTATGATTTTAAAAAAAACACAATAATTTGTAACAGTGAATAGTAGTTACACAGTACATCACCTAAAATCTAAGAGAAGTTATTACAGTAGCTTATATACTATGATAATACATGTGGACAAGGAAATTACCTTACTCCTGAGCCTGTGAAATGGAAAATTCTCATCAGTTGATGAGTGCGTTTGCAGTAGAATTTAAAGACTTCATCAATCCAGAACATACAACAGGTGATGAAGCTCAAGCTCTCTGTCCCTATAAAAGGTCTCTCTAATGTCTAGACGCACATCCGGTGATATGCTAACAAATCAAGATCGGTTGACATCCGCGAAAGGGCTTCTTCGATTCAGTGATTCAAAACACTGCTGGTGGATTTTGTTGCAATTTGGTTGCTTCTCTGAGGTATATTTGTCCATAAGATCTCCAAGGGCAGGGGTTCTCATCTCCTCAATGGATGCCAAGCTAGGAACTGCTATTGCTTGCCTAATAGGACTTGTGCTATTATTCTGATCAACCTGTAGAATTACTCATATTCAAAAAATTATCACTAGCCAAACAATCTCAATAGAAATGTCAAAATGTACTAACCGTTATTGGTGTCAAAATCAATTTTAAGTGTGTTGTTTCTCACCATTTTCTTGAAGAAAATTAAGTGCTAGACGTATGAAGAAAGAGATATCAAGGAAGGAAGCGTACCAAGTAATCTTTCCTCAGACACTTCTCTGCTTGGTTTCTGATTTTTGATAAGCTTTCAGTGTGATTTTCTCTGATACAATTGAGCTGATCCAAACATAAGATGGAAATGGAGTCTATCTCCTTCTTAGCTTCCTCGTCCAGCGTCAGTGAATCTGCATTTCATTAGAATTCGCACTTGAGCAATTGGTTTTCATAATTTAAGAAATGAAAAAAAAATGAAACTTATTTATCAGAATTTAGCTACCATTAACAGCTCTCCGCGTGTCACAGGCTTTGGTTTCAAATTCTGCATTAATTTGTGAGGATGTAGAGATAAATTCTCCTTGTGCAGCTTGGTTTGCACAAATTTTTGCCCTGTTCAGGGAGATAACATGATAAGACAAAGAAATAAAAGAAAGTAGCCTATCCGCATTATCCATTTAATGTACCACAAAAAAACACAGGAAAATGCAGGGAACAGAACAACCCTTACCTTATAGTCGATTCAATTTTTGCAGTATTGCTGTTATTGAGATGGTTAATGGATAACTGTGCATTTTCCCACTGCTGCCTAGAATAATCGACCTTGTTTGTACTACAAATTCAGATTCAACTTTATTGTCAAAACAAAAAAACTTTGTACGAATAAAAAGTGAACGCAACTATAATGGATAACTCAGAACGTTAAGCTATAGAGCCTTCATGACGTGCAATACTTAGGGTGCTAGAGACATTTGAATTCTTTTGTTTTTTTCAAATTCTCTTGGAACTTGAACTGTTTTCATAGCTTCAATAGGTTGAATGTTCCTTGCTTTTGTTAGCTAATTACTAGTGACCTAGTAAATTTCAGCATGGTTCAAATAATAACTTTTCAATTCTCAAATTCAAATCCTCGTACAAACTGATTAGCAAATGCTACCCCACTCCTCAAATTTTTTAATAACTTATGCTGATATTTACAACTAGAAGACTAAGAAGTGCTTACCACTCTTGGAGGCAACTCTCCATTGTAGCTCTAGTTTCGGCAGATGTAAATGTGTCTTCCAAGAAATGTCTTTTCACCTGCTCTAAGTATACATTCAACTCCTCCTTAGCATCACCTGAAACTTGATTCATATTTGCTAATTCTTGAAGTAATCTTGTATTCCCTTGTTCAGTCGAGTTTTCAATGTTCCTTGATGCCTCCGAAACCTGACAAATGGTTTTTACATGTCAAGCCAGCACTCGTAGCACAACTAATACGGAAATATGTGCAATGGAAAGAAAAGGTCAACTCACCATAGCTGTTTTCTTAGCTGTCAGAGATGCCAATATTGTTGCAATCTTTTCCATAGCCTGCTTCTCGTCTTTAGCAGCCTCTTCCTGTTGAATAGGGAAACATTATATGACATATACGCTTAAATATTTCATTTTGCTTCAATCCCAAATAGTAGAAGTTTAATGGATACTGCATTCTGAAGGCTGCTGCTTTACCTTAAACATCATCTCAAAAGTTTCCAATTGTTGAGATTTTTCAATTTGGCTTTCATGAAGAAATGTCGTGAGCTTAGAAGTACAATGACTGATGTTATTAAAGAACTCAAATGTTGCTCTTGAGATCACTTCTGCTGAAGCCATACTCCGATGTAACCCCTACATTTTTCCACATAGTTTAGCACATGACAATGGACGAACCCAAAAGAAAGAGTTTAAATACTCCGATGGGACATACCTCTTCTTGTTGTTGAGCAGAGAAAGCTAATATCTGCTTTTGCTCATTAATAGTACTTTGTATATCGCCAATAACATCCTTGGCCTCCAAAACCACAATTTTGATGAACTGTAAATATAAAACGAAGAACATTTAGGTGGCATTTTCCTGTGTTAAGAGAGTAACAGTTAATTTGTCTTTACTTCATACATTCTCAAGTGCACAAATTTGGCCTGAAATTGTAGACTTTATCTGCTCCAAGTCTGAAGAAGCCTTGGTTTCTAATGAATCGGCATGTTCCTTCATGGTTGTCATTCCAGAAGTATATATCTCCGCCATTTTCTTTATCCTGGATTCCAGCATTTGAGTTGCCTAAAGGAAGATAATATTGTGTTCTTAGCAATTAACTGAATAATGAATCCGCCAAGTTTAAAATAAGAAAGAGACACGTACATCATATTTACTAGCAAGAAATGAAGAGGCATGCTCCTCCATGCATCTCAATTGTTGCTGTTGTTGAGAAACGGACCCTAGGATGGTCTTGTGCAAGTCTTTTAAGCTCTGATCAAGCTGTGAACCAAAAGTCAGAAGCAGCCCTTGGTTTTCTGCTTCCAATCTATTTTTCTGATCTGCAGAAATTGTAGATTTAGTTGAGAGTGACTCAAGTAGTTTGTAAATCAGAAGGAAGTAATTTTACTGCCAAGAAGCAGAATGTATGGTTCGTAAGAGATACTTTATGTCACTTTATCACCAAAAGAAGTGAAGAAAAATCCTATGAATACTTATTGTTGTTTATTCTGGAAAGAACTCATTTCATCAAAAGGGAAAGATTCATTACCCGTGGATCAAGTTAGTCCTTCTACCAGGCATAGAACAACATTCAAGAAGACATATGAAAAATGTTCTCTTAACTTTACAGAATGAATTGGGAAAAAGATTGAGTACCTAGTTTTGCGAACAAAGCAGATATGTCCTCTGATGCATTTTGCAAACTGGCACACAATTCCTTTGCACGATCGATTAGAGAATTTTCTGCATGTACATCAGAAAATCATAGAGTGCCCTTAATCGGTCAGTATGCAAATAAAAGGCACATGATATGTGAACAAACAAGAGCTCAGGCTACGTTTACCTGAGTGCAGAAGTTTGGAGATTATGAATTCCTTTTCCTTGAGAGTGGCAACCGCTATCCTATGGTTCTCTTGAAGATCCTCCAAGGCCTTGTTACTATTTTCCAGGTTTAACTAAAGGAAAACATTAAGATCAGTTACATGGCTATTGGAAATTGGATAGCAATCTGACAATCCCAAAATGCAAAACCCTAACCTTGCAAGATTTTAGCTCACTATCTAAATCTAATTTCTCTTCTTGCTCCGTAAGATAGAGCTCACGAAATTTATCGACTTCCTGCAACAATAATATAAACACTCAACTCATATAGATGCCAAATGATTTTGGATAAGTTAAAAACAATGTGATTATGTCATACCTTCTCCCTGAGGTTTAGATCAATCTCCAATTGCTCTAACTTCTCATTCTTTGCCTACAAGGTATGATACAATGTGCCAACTTTGAGGATCAACTTATTCACTCAACACGTATATAGCAAGGGAGAAAAAATGACAATCGAGCAACACCTTTGTAAGGAACTAATGTGAGACGTAATTTTTATTCAAAATTGTATACGCAGTCGAGTAATTCTCGGTAATAATCAATGTCATCACAGCCGTCATAGAAGTGAACAAAAAAGCATTAGTCCCGTGAAGGTACGCAGATTTGAATGCCCAACTAAGTTCAAGCTAATAATCATTTTAATTGATGAGAGAAGTTATTTACCACCAAACCATACTATTTCACCTCCTATGTTCTATGTCTACTTACAGTAAAAAATGCAACTCGGAAAATTAAACCACATGGCAATTTACCTTCTTTTCGGCTTCATCCTGAGCATATCTCTCTATTGGAATATAGACACCATTCTTTTCCCTTGCTGCTCGAACATCTGTTGAATTTTATAACAGCAAATATTAGTTATGGATTATTAACCAAAAATCACGAAGTGCAAGTGTATTATGGGACCTTGTTTCATTCTCTCAATTTCTAAGTACAAATCCTTGAGCAGCACAGCCTTGGACATTTTCTGATTTGCCTGCAAAAAGGAGTTTCACCATTAATTCAAAGTGTACACAAACAAAAGAAACATAGAAAAGCCAGGACAAGAAATAGTCAAGCATACCTCTGGCTTGTTCTTTATGTTTTTGGCACGATGGGCATAATCTAGTGTGCTTAAAGTTTCCTCCAAACAAGGAGCAGATTGAGAAATTGTTGCAATGATGCAAGTTTTTGTTTTCCCTCCAAGTGAATCTCTTAGCAGCCTTGTTAGCTTACTGTCCCTGCATCAATTTGATCAAAAAGAGGAGGATGTTAACAAAAATAAAAGGCACTCCATAAATTGGGGGCTTCGGAAATATATCAGGCATCAGGAAACCTGTAAGGAATATGCGCAGAGTGTTCCACAAGGGTATTTATGACACGGCCCAGGGTGAGTAAGCTCTTGTTTATTTCTCCTGCTTCCCTTGCGCGACCCTACGCGAAAATCACACAAGTTCTTCAAAATTAGATGGTTATTTGTAGAGCTGACAATCTGTTGTATCATGTTGTCTGAAGTTGGTCTAAATGAGTTAAGTAATTAATTCGAGAGACCAAATTTTGGAATTAGTACATACGAAGGGCATTTCATGACATGGCTCATCTTTATAATCTTGGCAAGGTTAAAAACCAAAAGAACGATCTGTTTTTCTCATTCTTGGACAGAAGTGTTCACAATACAAGCACGCAGAATATTAATGTTAAGCATGCGAAAATGAAAGGACATATTTGTGAAGTGGTGGGATGCGGTGGGAAGACGAGAAGAAGCTCAATGAATTTTGTTTATCAACTTCCTAGGCCACATCAAAGCTTGACAAAATTGTTGAAATGGATCATTCTAAATGTGTGGTCATCTTGGATTAATTTCTCCACGGCCTTCCACAATTCATTATTTCTACATGCTTAAATTCATATATTTTAGAGAATGGATGATACAAATCAAGTAAGAAATGAATGAAGCAATAAATAGAAACCTTCTTACAAGCCGTTGTTCATTTATTTTCATTATGCCCAAGTTTTTAGATTTTGTTACCAGCAAGAGCTTCTTACAGGAACAAAGCTGATAATAACAAGCACTTTTTACTTGATTTTGCTATTTTTTCATACTAGAATAGCTCTCTTAACATGATAGATTTACAAACCACGCAAGCACATTACAGGGAAAAAGTTAATTCACAACAATGTCTTGACAATGTGTACTACTTTCATCCCCAAAACAGTAAGATTTCCAATTCCGTACAAGTTGTAACCTTTCTTTCCTAAGTTGTCTAACACTCAGTCCAAAATTAGCAAATAACCTATAATAATACTTTCAGACAGCAAAACCTGAGCAATTTCCATACCTCTCGTGCTCCAGAACGAAAAATGTTTTCTGACCCTGCCAAGTCAACAAGATTAAGCTTGCCACATTTAATGAGCTCCTCATCTCCCACGGTAGCTTCTTTTACGTGGATGGTTATAGTGAACACAGAATGAGAACGGCTGCAACAGAAACATGATCTGGTTGTTCACACTTTGTTTTCTAAATTGAATATCTTCATAAATAAAAAAAGCCTACCTGCTGCGCTTATTTAACAAGGTATCAGCTGTACGCCTTTTGGCTGCTCCTCTCTCCAAGAGATTATAAATTTCATGTGCGCTGTATACAGCTTCTTCTTCGAGGCCTCTCACCATCACACAACCCTTTCCATCCTCCATCAAGGAAATGGGTTTCTTTTGTCTATCGTCACAATTCCTGGAGTAGTCTTCAGGAGCCAAAAGATCAGTAATTTCTTCATTGTAAAGTTCCAAGAAGGTCACTTTCACACTATAGTCTGCATTTTGTGCCTCCAATGTATCAAAAATATGGCGAACTGCTCTTGGAATAACACCAGCATCAGCAGGCAATTCACCACCCTATGAATAATTGAAGCATAATTTTAATGACCAGAGAAAAGTAAGTGATCTGAGTGGTTCACTGAATAATGAAGTCATAGAATGATAATTTTTTTTAGTACCTTATTTCTCATCCCTCCCTCCATTGTATATGTTTTCCCAGTGCCTGTCTGACCATATGCAAAGACAGTGCAGTTGAAGCCATCAAGAACTTCATTCACAACAGGGGCAATGGCTTGATCATATATTGATCTCTGTTGTGCTTTGGGCCCAAAAACCTTTCAACATTATTCAAAAAAGATTGGTTTATAATAGAGGAGAACACATTACTTGTCTGAAAGAATGCAGGACACCTTTGATAAAGAAGCATACCTTATCGAAGGTAAAAACTCTATCTACTTGTTTGTTAGCTAGACTTTGCAGCACAGTGACTTCTCTTTTGTGCTCATTACATGTTATCACCTTTGGCACGTTCGACCTTTGCTCATCGTCACTTAATGGCCTAATCATTGAAATCATAAGTTAAAATTCTGAACACTTTATTAGGACAAGCAACCATAAGACACTACAACACACACGCGCGCGCGCGCATTCTTACCAACAACAAAAGAAAAAAGTTGTAACATGCATAGCAAAGTGCAACATAGATATCCCAATTTTTTCCTTAGTGCTTACATTATGATGTCAACATGTAGGTTAAGTACTTCTTTAATTTTGCGAATTTGATGGTAGTGTAAGAAACATGCCTAAGATAAATCTATGATTCAAATTAGTAGGGTGCAATGCATTCACCTAAATATGAATGCAAGAAAAAATAGCTCCTCATATAAAAAGATTATGGATATTGGAAACCCATATTAACACATTGTTAATTAACTCCGCAATCAAATTCGATTTGCCACAAGGATCATTATACTATTTTTTCCTAACTGTAAACAAAAAGTACTCTAAAAATTCAGAGGTGAGAAGCAGAGCAGCGTAGCCCTAAATTACCCATTAGTCCAATACCATATGTTCTCATACGTCACCAGCTGCAGACCTTGACAGCAAAATTATCATAACGTCCTATCATTACCCATGAAATTTCATGTAATTTTATTTGAATTTGATTCTGCAACTGATAAACAGCACACACTTGCGCCAGCGTATCATTTACTCACCTGCATCTTAGAAGAACTTGAATGTTGACTTCCCGATCTTTGTCCTGTCGATTTGAATTGAGTTCGAACACTCTTGAGTCTGCGCGACGCCGTTCAGGTCGAGGAGTATAAAACGGCGGAGGAGATGGGGCTACCCCCATACCTACTTTTCTAAATTGATCAGGAGTAAGCGACATCATCTCTAACCTACGGAAACTGAAGAAAAAAGTTGAAATCAGAAAAAAAAAAAAAAGAAAGAAAGAAAGAAAGAAAGAAAGAAAACCAATCTTCTAGAAATGGAAAAATACAGCCCGATCAAATTATACACAGGTACATTCAGACATACATATATGCCTTGGAATATATGTAACTTGTCTTACCGATCGAGATCTAGGAATTTGTGCTCCTTTTCGGTGGCCTTCAGCAATCTTCGGTGTGATTGAGAGAGAGAGAGAGAGAGAGAGAGAGAGAGAGAGAGATGCAAGGGTTTTGCAACGGCTAGTTGAGGTATATGTAGTAGTAGAGAGCCGTTGGGGAGAGCGTAGCGCACCTCTTTTTCCACCTTTTGAAAGTGGACGAATTTTCAAAAAATAATAATAATGTTTCAAATGAGGGGCGCGTTGGCAGAAGAAGTGCTTGTCACCTAATTGGAAATTCGAAACATAATGTTGTGAATAAAAATAGGGTAATTTAAATTAAGGTCTTGTTTTTGTATGCAGCGTAAGTCTTTATGACGTTAAAAAATATGAATTATGTATTAATATTAATTTTATATAATTTGATGTATTTGTCATTATTTTAAATGATAAGTTTACCTTTTTATCCATTTTTTAGTGATATTATGTAATTCTTAAATTTGTGGATTGAAATTATATCCATTTATATACGATTGGATTTAGTTGTTGGTTTAAATGCTTCAAATTAAAAAATAAATACTTGTTGAATTTAGAAGGAAGACAAATATTTGGTGAATTAAGAAGTAAGACCAATTTGGCAATAGAAAATTATTGACAAATGAGTTTCGATGATTATCTCATCATGTAAATTTACAATTTTGTTTATATTAAAACATAGTATATTTTTGTGCGTGATATTTTTTCAGATAAATATTTGGAGAATTAAGAAGGAAGACCAATTTGGCAATAGAAAATCCTTGATCAATATTTAGTAGCAATGAAATCTCTAAAATTTCTTCAGGTCCCGGAGAATACGTTACCGCGGTTTTTAGACTGGAATTGAATGCGTAAAAAACTCAGATAAGGATATTTCTGATATTTTTTGAATTTCGAGATTAAAAAGCAACTCCTAAAAGATGATGAGATGAAAATATACTTGTCGCTAAGAAATATGACTAAAAATTAAGTTCTCCATAAAAAGTAATTGAATTTAGTTCTTGAACATTCAGGAGTGATTTACAAGAATTTCACTTTATAAGCTTTTGAATTTAGTTCTTGAATAGACTTGGATTGAGCAATCACCTTTCTTAAAATTTTCAATCAAATGAACTTTTTGACAAGGACAACCAAAGCCTCATTCCCCAAACAAAAAAAACGCAATGGTAGGAATACAAATGTTCCGGATATATCTGGATATAGATGTGTTTGGAATTTTTGAACGTGTGTAAAGTTCTGTGCATCTAACGATTCCGAACACATCTGTGTTCAAATGTGTTTGAAACATCTATGTTCTTAGACTTTTAAAAAAAATGCGGCAACCAACAAGGTAATTAACTCCGTACGAGTTTGAAAATGACTTTGTTATTTTCTTGCTTATGAAGTTTGAACATGAAATAGTGTTTCCCAAACCTACATTTCAAAGTGCTTCTTTCTTTTAAAAGTAAATAACAAATTAGTTGCACAACCAATAGAAAATTACTTTACGATGATCTATACTATTATCTATCTATACTATTATAAAGGGAACATCTCTTTTATTGTGAACCCAATATTGAAGTCGGCTCACACTTTGACTTTTTAAAAAAATCCCTTAAAAACTTTCCTTCATCCTAACAACGGTAGGGACAAAATGGTAATCTAAGCCAAATAGTTGTCACTTGTGTAGTAGTTTTTTTTTTAAATCTAAACAACAGTTTTTTTAACTTCTGTAGCAATTTTTTGGTAACTTCTGTAGAAGTTTCTTTTTGCACCCGCAGGCCTCTCTCTTCCACCACTTAATTTGTTTTTCTCACTGTAGCTTCTTTGTCTCTCTCTGAGGCCTTAAATTCATCAAATCCGGAGGAGGAGGTAGATCTCACACATTGGAGTAGTTTGTTTAGGCATGTTATACCCATTCTATTCTTTCCAATCTAATGCATAATTTTTATATTCTTTCTCACAGTTAATAGGCAATTTGGTGAGACAAACATGAATTTCCGAAGAGGTAGATCTCACAAAATATTTAGGATGGTATGTCCTTTATATTTAGTGGAAATGTAATCTCGAAATTCATTTTTCCGTTTATTTTTTCCCACTTTTATCTTTTATGTATAGTTGACGGAGTGGAAGGAAAGAGTGTAAAGGAGTTGACGGAGTCCGTAACGTTTTTCAAGAAAGTGATTTAAGATATAATTAGCGGAAAAGAGACCAAAACCAGAGGAGAGATTAGTTTACTAATTAAGAAGTACTAGATTAATTTTAGATGACGTTTGTGTCAGATTTTGAATTTGAAAATGTTTTCTAGAAAAGTTTTCGAGAACCAAATAATTTTCTATTGTAATAATACCCTGTTTCTTGAATCTTGAACCTCCTCCTGGAGATTCACTAATTAACTTATGTTGTTCCATATGAGTATGACAGTCTAATTTAGTTTTTTTATAGTGTTGCGTTATATTGTCGCATTTATTCTATCGCATGTGACTCCAGTTCTATATTGTTGAAATTGTTTTCTTTTACTATTACTCAATTACATTCAAGGTTCATCATTTCAACCTTAATGCAACTAATTTTTTCTTTGGCTCAATTGTTTGGTTTTCTTATAATTTCATTCCCTATATGAATTCACAAGTTGTTTTAAATATTTCATTTAACTTTCTTTACAAATAAAAAACTCCTATGTGAGAATCTTCCCGAATCTTTAATCTTTTCGTGTCGTGACTTCAACTCTACGAATTACTATTTATATATTTTTGTCTAAGCCGATGCGCTCATGCATTGAGTGGGCACCGGCCGCTAGTATTTAGCATATTTATAGTCACTTGCCAAATTAAAAGTCTCAAGAAGCGTTGAATTTGGTGTTCAACTTATATCCTCGTATGATATTAATTCTTCTAGTGCTAGTTCATACAAGACTAGTCTTCAGCTTTAAGCCTTTAACTCGTCTCCCGCCAATGTGAATGACAAAAATAACTACATTAAACACTCTATTAAACTAGACACTCATCTTTCCGAATATGTTAATTGCGTCTTCAAATAGAAAAAAGTCTAAGGACACAGATGTGTCCGGACACATCCAGACACAGATGTATCCTTAGTCACTGGATGCACGTGAAACCCTTAACCTATTAAATCCCACGTGCATCTAATAGCTCTGGACACATCTGTGTCCGGATGTGTCCGAACACATTTGTGTTCCAAGCATTACTCCTCCAAATACTGAAAGAATTGTAAGTTTGTTTGTAGTAGGTAATATCTTCCGGTTATAAAAAATCATCTCCTATACTTTCCGATTAGCATTTTTCTGCAATCTCCTCCTAGAAATTTGGATGCCACCCTTTTACATTAACTTTCATTTTCAATCACATTAATTTATTAAGACCCAATCTTTTGCACCTCCTCAAGTAATACTTTAAAGAAAATGAAATAAATTAAGCACTCAAAAAGAGAATGAAGAACACAATGAAAAAAAACATGGAAGAACATCCTCAGTACTGATATACAGTAGTTGCAACCTACAAACAAGTAATGGTCCAAGAATTCTCGGCTTCGCAATACAAAGAGGTTAAATAAATAGGCCAAAACCATGCCCTCGTGATATACAAAACAAAAGGTGCAATCGTTTTGACTCTCCTAAATCCAGAATAACATACTCCAGTTCAATTCTACAAAATACGGGCGAGTTTATGAGGTCAATCTGCACCCGTGTAAAGAAATTGAAGAGAACGTCATAGGGGCACTGATCCGTAGAACACAGCCTCAGCTGGGCCTGTCATATATATATGGTTGTCTTCCTCACTCCACTCGATCTCCAACGGCCCTCCAGGTAAATCGACAGTACAACTCTGAGAGATAGAGAGAGAAGCAGACATGAGTGCAAAAATAAATAACAAAGAACTCAGATACTCCGTTTTGACAAGGAAATGTTAGCATTCCTTGTATTTTTTTTCCCGTATCTGTTCGAGAACCCTCAGAAAAACTAGGGCACCACCGAATTAAATATTTGAGTGATCAGCAAGGAGGCATGATAAACAGAATAAGGTATCCTCTCTTGAAAATCCAAAGAATTGGTTCTCCAACAAAAGACATTTGTTTAAATTGCCCAAAATTACTTCTGAAATTGTTATCCAAATAAAAAGGATGGAGTCATTTCTTTTTAAGAAAATGAACTTCTTCTAACATGCAAACCTACCATCCCCTGGAAGATTCTTTAGCTCTCATAAAATGTTAAGACCTTGTACGTTTTCACTGCTTGTTTCCTTTAGTTTTGAATGCATGCATTCCTTGACGTTTGAATGCAATGTTTTTCCAGTGATGTCCCATTTACCAAGAAGAACAAAGAATGAAGTTCCAACTAGTATTTGTAACAGTATACCCTGGCATCCTAAACTTACCCTCTCAGCATGACCTTCAAGTACTGCAGCAACAACCACGGCACAAGCTCCAGTTCCACAGGCTAGTGTTGCTCCTACAACAGCCAACAACATAAACTTCAAGGTTAACCAACTTAAAGGAGAATGCCTTCCACAATAGCAATGTTGGTCCTTACAATAACTGGACAAGAGGAGATTGACAACTTCAACAATACAGTTGACCTATCCATGATCTTCAGTTCATAGTTCTAAAATATTTGTAAGCGGAACTGATGACACGTCTTTTGTTCTCAAGTAAGGAAACTAACCTGCCCCACGCTCCCAAACACGCATTTTTAGGTGTGACCGGGAGAAGACTTGCACAAATTCTGCAAAATCAAGAGAGAGATTAATGAAACACAACTGCACTTGGAAAAAATTGCTAAGCATAATGGAGGTAGTACCGTTAAGCCTTGGGTTATTGTATACTGACTAGAATTTCATGCTCCAGAAGTGCTATGAATGCAAAACTACACTCAATGACAGACAAAAACTGACCTGTGTTAGTTCTGGCTGGGAACATCTCATGATGCTCAAATTTTGGACCAATTTCGGGTAAATTTAATTCATCAACCTGCAAGTTCATTTTAAGAAAAGCAGAAGATAGAACAAACTCTCAGCAAGATATAAAGAAAATGAGAAAGGTAGGGTGCTACATCTACATGGTCTCGGCTGCCTCGAGTACATCCGAGATATGCAGACAAAACAGGTCAGAAGCTACCTCAAGAAAGATTGAGCCACTTGGGTTGCCAAAATATCCGTGGTGTCCATCCATTCGTACACGATGACAGGAAAAAAACTGAATATTATTTACTGAAGGTATACATACAATTTGCCAATGTTTTTCCACTGTGATGGAAAAGGTATCTACTATCTAGCTAGTAACTACTGTGTGAGACACCACAAAAAAGCAGAGCAGGAAAGTCAATAGCTAATTGAAATGTTGGAGAACTGACTTGCGCTCAGTTGATTAAATAGACATACATGTATGTCACCAAAAAACAAACTACTTCAACTCTTCATAAATGCTCAACAGAACTATATAAGAGTTCATCCCATTACAAATGCTCAACAGAACTATATAAGAGTTCATCCCATTACAAATGCTCAACAGAACTATAAAGGAATTCATCCCATTGAATTGGCTCAAATCTAGTCCCTACTGACATACAACATGTTCCTAAAGCCTACCAAGAATAAATCACTAGTTTCCCATTGTCCCTAGCTATGAAGCACGGGTACTCCGAAAATGACGTTGTACGAGTACCGGGTACGGGTACGGCTCCGGTATGGTTTTTGCGGTATTGGGTACGTCAAAATGGTATGGGTACGTTTTCAGCTTTGGGTATGCGCGGGGTACACGAAGGGTAAGGCTCCGGTACAAAATTGGGTAAAAAAAATGGGTAAAGGGGTCATTTTGTAAATTGTTTCTAATTATAGGGGGTAAAATGTTAAAATGTTAATACAAATTTTAAAACCCTAAAAATCTAACGGTCAGAATCTGTCTTCTTCCTCGTTCCAACTTCTAGCGTTCCACAGCCATCCTCCAACGTTCTAGTTTCCAGACTTCGAAGCCAGGTAACAAGCTCGCTCTCTCTCTCTCTCTCTCTCTCTCTCGTGCGCGAGTTCACTACTCGTTCCAGATTTCTTGGTACAAACTAATGTTTTCGGAACAGTCAATGGTTAACTGATTATTTTGATGGCGTGGTTCACAATATTCTGATTTAAATCACAAAATAGTGTACTGTCCTATTGCAAAACGCATAGCTGTTGCCTATTAGTATTATTAGGGCATGTCAAAAGTCAGTTTGGTTTGAAGTAATAAGAAGTATAAATTGGCTTATTTTATATTTTATATAAGAAGTACGGATAGGAATATATGATCAAATACTTATCCGAAATATTATATGAATGTTACATAAACTGCATTGTTGAGTACAGGAATGTTACATAAAGTTAGTCTCTATTATACTATATTGGTTCTTCTTTTAATTTGCAAATCATTATAGGAAAATGAGTTCATCAACATCAAACAACTTGGGTTCAAGTTCCAGTTCAAGTGTGCCTTCTAGTACACCGTCTAATACCCTTGAAGAAGATGATAATGCTCCTCTTTGGAAATACGTAACGAAAATAGCTAAAAGGGGAGGAAGAGGAAGTAAGAACAACACCAAATTCAAGTGCAACTATCGCAACATGGACTTCAATGGGTCATACTTTAGAGTGAAAGCCCATTTGTTACTAATTAAGAATCAGGGTATAAGAGCTTGCTCTTATGTGAAGAGTAAGGCTAATGTTCTTTCCGAGTTAAGAAAATTAGATGAAGAAGCTGAAAATCGCAGAAAGATAGCGAAGCCTAGAAATATTCCTTTACCACCTTCCTCTTCCCCATTTAATGCTACGGCAAGAGCAGGGACTGAAAATGTTCGAGGATTTAGATTAGAAAGGTACGACCCAAGGAAAAGAAAGGCAACAGGCTATGAAGCACGGGTACTGGTACAGTATACGGGTATGGCTAGGTACGTTAATATTATATTATTTTATTTTTATTTATATTCATTTTACCAATCAAAAGCAACATAAATAAATTAGTGTTTTCAAGTAAACAAGCACCATAGTCCATAAGCAACAATGCAAAATAAATATAATCACAATCCCTCTTCTTGCTAAGGATCTTGATCTTCATCTCTAAACAATACAGCTTCCATCTCTGGCTCATCAAGTGAAAGATCAGCGATCTCAAATATACCAGCATCATCCATTGAATCAAATGCATCTCCACAAATGTCCCACAACTTGGTCTCTCCTTCATTATAAACTGGTGTCCTCCTTGAAAGAAGACGGACATTGTAGTGCACGAAGACTAAATCTTCACATCGTTGGGGCGTCATCTTATTCCTTCTCATATCGTGAATGAAAGAGTAGGTGCTCCAATTCCTTTCGCAACATGAAGAACATGGTTGGCTAAGTAATTTCAAGGCTAAGGATTGGAACGTAGATGCAACAGCTCCATGTACCAACCACCAAACTAATGGCTCCATCACTCTTCTATCAACAATTGAGTCCGCATCCCCAAAACTTTCTAGATAACTGGAGAACTTAGCATACTCGGTGTTAACAACACTCCTTTCATCTTGGTTCGGAAAGTATCTCTTGAAGTACTTCATCCATGTGAGGAGGAACACGATTTACAACAAATCACATTGCACTATAATACCTAGATAATAGAATTAGAAGATTAAAAAACAAGAGAGTAAAGAATATTATTCTTAGAATCAAGTCAATCAATTCTCTCTAAAGCTAGTTACAGTATTATACCTTGGATTCAATGAATGTGCGAGGCAATGAAGAGGTGTGCTACTTTTTGTCCATCTCTCAACTAGAAATTTGTAACCACGGAATAGAATGTCGACTCTTTATTTTCTAACTTGGCTTCATGCCTATAAATGGTTGTCTTTACCTTCTCAATCATTGAATCCCACATTCATATACCAAGTGTAGACATGACTTATTTGTGTCACAAAATCTAAGCATCTCATAAATTGGCAATGTAAAAGAGAGTATGTAATCAATCTTGTCCCACCAAACATCACTCTTAATACTTTTTTCTTCACTGATGCCGCCTTACCAACATCATCATCTTTATAGGAAGACTACCTCTCACTTATCACCATTGCTTAGAGGCCACAAGAAATAAGTTTAAACCTTTTCATCATAACAATCGACGAGACAAATCGTGTGTCGGCAACAAAAAGCAACTTCAACGGTACAAACTCATTGTAAATAGTTAATCTCATAGTATGGTTCATGATGAAATTTTTCATAAACATCACATCTTCAATCACAAATTTAATCCAAAGGCATTCATCGTATGCAAAGCCAGCAACTCCCGTTACTTTTGGAGCACGTATATTCTTCATAGCAAGATTAAGTGTGCACAACACAGGGTGTCCAAAAGATTTTTGGATAAATAACTTCAATGATTGCTCCAGTGGCACTACAAATGGGAGCATTGTCAATGATTACTTGAACCACACTTTGAGGTCCAACTTCATGAATTACTTGACCAAATAGGTTAGCAATAAAGTTTTCATCCTTGGTCTCACCCTCACAATTAACAGCCCTTGTAAAAACAGCTTCACCATCCGATACTCCCATAAAATTAATGAGAGGCCTCCTTTGTGCATCAATCTATCCATCGGCAACAATACTTACCCCTTTCTCATTTCATGATTTTTTAATTAGCTCCAACACCCTTTCAATGGTTGCCCTTTCTTTTTAAAGTAGTGAAGTCCGCAACAAATTATAACCAGGAGGAACATACCCAGGAATATTATTCTCGGCAGCAAATTGAATAGCAGTCACAAAATATGGATTCATAGCCAAATGAAAAGGCAAGCCAACCGAGTAAAACATACGAGCAATCATAGCATGCAAAGTTTCTTAAGCAGCTAAAGTCATCGCCTTTTCTATGGAACTATTACCTGTTGCCTTTCTTTTCGTTGGGTCATACCCTTCTAATCTAAATCCTTCAACATTTTCAGTCCCTGTCCTTGCCATAGCATTACATTGGGACGAGGAAGGTGGTAAAGGAATATTTCTAGGCTTCGCCAACTTTTTGCGATTTTCAGCTTCTTCATTTAATTTTCTCAACTCGGAAAGAACATTAGCCTTACTCTTCACATAAGAGCAAGCTCTTATACCCTGATTCTTAATTAGTAACAAATGGACTTTCACTCTAAAGTATGACCCATTGAAATCCATGTTGCAATAGTTGCACTTGAATTTGGGGTTGTTCTCATTTCCTCCTCCTCCCCTTTTAGCTATTTTGGTTACATATTTCCAAAGAGGAGCATTATCATCTTCTTCAAGGGTATTAGACGGTGTACTAGAAGGCACCCTTGAACTGGAACTTGAACTCAAGTTGCTTGATGTTGATGAACTCATTTTCCTATAATGATTTGCAAATTAAAAGAAGAACAAATATAGTATAATAGACTAACTTTATGTAACATATATAAATTAAAAATATATTTAAGATTCCTGTACTTAGTCTAATACATGATATACATCCTAATAAGCCACCACCTACAAAGTATTTTCGGATATATGTAACATTCCTGTACTCAGCAATGCGGTTTATGTAACATTCATATGATATTTTCAGATAAGTATTTGATCTTATATTCCTATCTGTACTTCTTATTATAAAATATAAGATAAGCCAATTTATACTTCTTATTACTTCAAACCAAACTGACTTTTGGCATGCCTTAATGATACTAACAGGCAACAGCTATGCGTTTTAGAATAAGACAGTATACTATTTTGTGATTTAAATTAGAATATTGTGAACCACATCATCAAAATAACCAGTTAAGCATTGACTGTTGCAAAAAAATCAGTTTGCACCAAGAAATCTGGAACGAGCAGTAAACGCGCGCACGAGAGAGAGAGCTTGTTACCTGGCTTCGAAGTCTGAAAACTAGAATGTTGGAGGACGGCTATGGAACGCTGGAAGTTGGAATGAAGAAGAAGACAGATTCTGAGTGTTAGATTTTACCCTCTATAATTAGAAACAACTTACAAAACGACCCCTCTACCCATTTTTTTTCCCAATTTCGTACCGGAGCCGTACCCTTCGCGTACCCCACTCGTACCCAAAGCTGAAAATGTACCCATATCATTTTGACATACCCAGTACCGCAAAAACCGTACCGGAGCCGTACCGTACCGATACCCAGCACTCGTACGGCGTCATTTTCAGAGTACCCGTACTTCATAGGCAACAGGTAATAGTCCCATAGAAAAGGCGATGAATTTAGCTGTTCGAGAAACTTTGCATGTTATGAGTGCTCGTATGTTTTACTCTGCTAGCTTGCCTTTTCATTTGCTAGGAATTCATATTTTGTAACTGCTTTTCAATTTGCTGCTGAGAATAATATTTCTGGGTATTTTCCTCCTGGTTATTATTTGTTGCGGATTTCACTACTTCAAAAAGAAAGGGCAAACATTGAAAGGCTGTTGGAGCCAACTAAAAAATCATGAAATGAGAAAGGGGTAAGTATTGTTGCCGATGGATAGATTGATGCACAAAGGAGGCCTCTCATTAATTTTATGGGAGCATCGGATGGTGGAGCATTTTTATGAGGGCTGTTAATTGTGAGGGCAAGACCAAGGACAAAAACTTTATTACTAACCTACTTGGTCAAGTAATTCATGAAGTTGGATCTCAAAATATGGTTCAAGTAATCACTGACAATGTTCCCATTTGCAGTGCTGCTGGAGTAATCATTGAAGGTATTTATCCAAAAATCTTTTGGACACCTTGTAGTGCACACACTTAATCTTGCTTTGAAGAATATACGTGCTCCAAAAGTAACAGGAGTTGCTGGCTTTGCATACGATGAATGCCTTTGGATTAAATTTGTGATTGCAGATGTGATGTTTGTGAAAAATTTCATCATGAACCATTCTATGAGATTAGCTATTTACAATGAGTTTGTGCCGTTGAAGTTGCTTTTTGTTGCCGACACACGATTTGCCTCTTCGATTGTTATGCTGAAAAGGTTTAAACTTATTTCTCGTGGCCTCCAAGTAATGGTGATAAGTGAGAGGTGGTTTTCCTATAAAGAAGATGATGTTGGTAAGGCGGCATTAGTGAAGGAAAAAGTGTTGAGTGATGTTTGGTGGGACAAGATTGATTACATACTCTCTTTTACATTGTCAATTTATGAGATGCTTAGATTTTGTGACACGGATAAGCCATGTCTACACTTGGTATATGAAATGTGAAATTCAATGATTGAGAAGGTAAAGGCAACCATCTATAGGCATGAAGCCAAGTTAGAAAATGAAGAGTCGACATTCTATTCCGTGGTTTACAAAATTCTAATTGAGAGATGGACAAAAAGTAGCACACCTCGCACATTCACTGAATCCAATGTATAATACTATAACTAGCTTCAGAGACAGTTGATTGACTTGATTCTAAGAATAATATTCTTTACTCTTGTTTTTTAATCTTCTAATTCTATTATCTAAGGTATTATAATGCAATGTGGCTTGTTGTAAATCGTGTTCCTCCTTACATGGATGAAGAAATTTCAGCAATGAGAATGAAGTGCTTCAAGAGATACTTTCCGAACCAAGATGAAAAGAGGGTTGTTAACACTGAGTGTGCTAAGTTCTCCGGCTATCTAGAAAGTTTTGGGGATGTGGGCTCACTTGTTGATAGAGGAGTGATAGAGCCATTAGTTTGGTGGTTGGTACATGGAGCTATTGCACCTATGCTCCAATCCTTAGCCTTGAAATTACTTAACCAACCATGTTCTTCTTCATGTTGCGAAAGGAATTAGAGCACCTACTCTTTCATTCACTATATGAGAAGGAATATGATGACGTCCCATCGATGTGAAGATTTAGTCTTCGTACACTACAATATTCGTCTTCTTTCAAGGAGGACACTAGTTTATAATGAAGGAGAGACTAAGTTGTGGGACATTTGTGGAGATGCATTTGATTCAATGGATGGTGCTGGTATACTTGAGATCGCTATCTTTCACTTGATGAGCCAGAGATGGAAGCTGTACTGTTTAGAGATGAAGTCGATGAAGATCAAGAACCTTAGCAAGCAGAGGAATTGTGATTATATTTATGTTGCATTGTTGCTTATGGACTATGGTGCTTGTTTACTTGAAAATACTAATTTATTTATGTTACTTTTGATTGGTAAAATGAGTTTATATTTTATTTTATACAATAAAATATAATAAAATAAAATAATATTGACGTACCCAGCCGTACCCGTACCCTACTTTTTGGGATTTTGCCGTACCCCGTACCCATACTCATACCACGTACCAGTACCCGTGCTTCATAGGTCCCTAGTATATAAAAAGAATATGACTGAAAATGTTTTCAGCATTGCCCATTTTAATATAAAATAGAATCCTGAAACAAACACTTCAACGAAGGCATTGCAAATTTGAAGGTATATGACATAAAGTTAGACAAATGACAATTGAAGAACGTACCTGACTTCCTTTTGGACAGAATGTGACACAGTGAGGGTTCCCCATGCTAACACATGTCACATTCCAGGTTACTCCATCTACAGAAAGTTCAGATTTTATGACAGATTGTCCTTCATTTGCAGGTAGCTTCGTAGGGACATTGGATGCTTTCAGTACAGGTTCCCCCATGTCAACTCTAACCTGAAATTGAGATAAATATGTATCATAAACTATAAAACTTAGAATAGTATCACAGGACACAGAACTGGTTTGCTATGATCAAAAGAAGTTTCCAAGTTAGCCACAGTAATACTTTTTAAACAAATTCAGGAAAATATCGATGCCATCGTTATACGGAACAACAGCAAGCGATTAACATATGTTATGGGATCCAGTAATGCTAGAAAGGTCTGCCGAGAGGACCTACATGAGTGAGACAGTGGCTAGGTGGCTGGGAAGAGCATCATGAAGGGAAAGCTCGGAGCTAGTAAAATTGATAGGTCTAACCATATTTGCAATATGAAAATGACATAAGAATTGTATTTACTGCATACTTGCAATGAGTATTGGCAACTTACTAATATAATAGTATCAAGCAAAGGCTCTTGTTAATACCTGTTCCTTGGTAACAAGACCCTTTTGGTGGAAGATATGGGGGCTGCAGTGGTGGACTATCTAAAGACGGATGGGGAGACGGTGATGTCAGATATTTCTCTTTGTGGGGATGTGCGGGATTGGAAGATGGACGAGTTTTTGGCCCTTTTGGGTAAATTATGTGATATCTTGGGTTGGGGGGAGAGGGGAGGACATTTTGCGATGGATTTCGGCTGGAAATGGGCATTTTCACGTAAAACTTGTTACTTACTCTAGGTTGGAGGTACTGACATATGTTTCCCCAGGAAAGCCATATACTCTACACTCAGGCTCCAACTCAAGGTGTCTTTCTTTGCATGGTGTGTGGCTAAAGACAAGATACTTACCATGGATAACCGTATTTGGCGTAGTGTTATTTTTAATCGGTGTTGCATGCTTAAGTGAAGGAGAATCTGTGACACACTTGTATAGTGGAACGTGTCGTGGTTTTCCTTGTTCGGTTGTAGAGCTGATTCAAGAATGGTTTGAGGCCAAAGTGGGAAGACGAATACAAAGCTCCGGGTTTGATTGCGAGTGCTTGATGTGGTTTATTAGGAGAGAGCAGAATAGTAGATATTTTGATCAACCGGAAAGGCCAATGCGTAGGCTTAAGAGTCTTTTTCTTTCTAATTCGCATAGACTGGAGTTGATTGTCAAGGGAGTGCAATCCTACGCTTGACCAATTTCTTGTTATGATAGATATTTTTGGACTAAGATTAAAGTATAGGGGGGTATAGGCCGGGGCGGATTCACCCTTAGCACATGGGGGTCACGTGACCCCCCTAAAATTCTTTGGTACCATTTGGATTTTAAATAAAACACTTCTTGTGTGCTGTGTGCACACACACCTTTAACAAAATTTTATTTTAAAATTTTGAATACGCAGTTAATTTCGAAATATTTTTTTAAGTCAAAGGTTAATTTTTAGAATTTTTTCGAAAACAAAATCTAGAAACTACGACCGGAAGGGGTTTAAATGAGTAGTATCGATGAATTTTTTTAATGCGCCGGTGGCAAAATTTGCATATTTTTTTGCTTTTCTTTTTACTTTTATCACCGACGCATTAAAAAAATTAACCGACACCGCTCATGTGAACCCTTTTCGGTCGTGTTCTCTAAATTTTATTTTCAAAAAAGTTCTAAAAATTTACCATTTACTTAAAAAAATCGAGATTAACTGCAAACTCAAAATTTTAAAATAATTTTTTTTTTAAAGTATGCGTGCACAACACACAAGAGGCGTTTTATTTAAAATCCAAAACAATACCATTTTTCTCACACAGCATGTATGTTGTGCTCACAGCACAACACATACCTCATTCCCATATTTTTTATATGCGATCTAAATTTATGTTTAAGCTAAATTGCTCTCATTATATTGCAGTGTGACTTCTGAGTGTTTTTTTAAGTTTGTTCTACATAAATGACCCTTCTGTATGAAATTCCTGGATCCACCGCCATGTATAGGGGTTTTATTTAGATTGGTTTTTAGGTTTCTTAATGTCTAGGACCTTTATGTCTCTTTTTATAATATTTATTAATTACCAAAAAATAGGGTCTTGTACTTGCAGTTTTGCGAAGTTTTCCATAGCACAATAAAAAAGGACATGAATGAAATCATAACACCAGTTGATGCCTATCAAATCATAAGAGAGAGTGCACATAAATGTTATTATTTTCATATTGAGAAATAGAATACCTTCATGTCATCTTGTATTTCAGGAACAATCAGGCCAGCACCTGTATGTATGGTGAAACTGCAAAATTTCATGGGAAAAACCACTTTTACATACAATACTCAATGAAAAAGATCATGGAAGCAGATATATTTACATATGAGGATGGATATCACTAACGCAGCACCTTATTTTCGTTTGGAAAAAAGTACCTTTCTGCTGATTACATCATGTACAGAAAAATCATTTCCAATCTGAAATTCTAGGTCGAACAAGGTTGTAGGGAGACCTACTATAACCAAGAAACATAGGCATGTGTTCCATCCACACCAGAAATCTATGGGATAAGAGATATATGGCAAAGAAACAGCCAAAAAAGTGAAGGATCCATGAAAGAATTTTTTACTACTTTAAAGAAAAAGTTAATAAAGTTTCTAATATCAATGAGAACGAAAAAAATCAATCGACGCACATGTGAATCTCACAATACGCCGTGGAAAACAAAAAACTAATTATAAACGCTGCATTTTAAAATTCATAATCGAAATCTTCTCAACCACCGCAACAAACACTGAGAGAGAATGTAATGGTCATTCCTATAACCTCATAAGGTATCGAGATTAATCAAACCATAAATGACAGTTCCAACACCTAGTTCTAGGAGCAAACAGTCAGATGTGTTCTCATCGGAAAATTGAACAGGGAAAAGCATAGCAAGAGAACAAATTATAACCATACCTTTGCCTCCCATGTAAGTTATCAAGCTCAGCAATAAATCTAGCAAAGCACCGCACTCCATTACCACACATCTACAGCAGAAAAAAACAATTCATCATGAAACAAAAGTGCAATGTCAAAGCAGAAAAATCAACTCTAAAGGCAAAACAGCAATGGATATCAAAAAAACACAAAACACATTGTGAGCAACTTGATAGGCCAAACCATTCTAAACAATTTCCAAAGTATGGCTTCATTCCCAAGGATGCTCGGAATTCAAAGGCCATGCTTGTCCCTTGCTTAAGAGATTGTATGGGCTACAAGTCATAGGGGAGGTCAATGTCTACAGCACCTGGCCTTTAAACTTTCCATCCTTCACAACATTTCGGGTTAAAGGAATGGAAAGAATTTTCAGCATACGAGCAACAGTGTGGATCAAGTCAATGCTAGAATATAAACAGACATGAGAGCCTATCTCAGCACTTAAAGGAACTTGAGAAGAACAGATGCAAACAGGTTGATTTGCTCAGAATGGCACATCTTTCCTAGGGTCTTTGCTCCGACTTGGTTTTTCTGGATTTGGAAGGATGCTTAGCAATATTTTTCTTACAAAAACTGAGCTCAGTCGTCATTTTTTACTTCAGTCCTTGTGCAGTAGGCCTGGTTTCTCTGTGTCTGTGTTTTTGTTTTCCCTGGGGTATGCGCCTTTAAGGTTCAACGAAAAATTAACTTACCCAGAAAAATATAAACAATTTGCACATACATTCAACTCAAGCCACACAACCACTTCTTAATTAACCACTACCAGCAACAGCATGCCAGAAAATTAGAACAGGCATCCTTTAAGTAATCAAAAGGGAGTGGTTAAAATCAGGCAATTTCAGAATGAAGTTCAAGACAGTATAATAAATGTCACAAAAAAGTGAAAAAAATAATATTTTTCACACCTGCAAAAGCACTTCATAATTTGTCTTTATTTCATGAAATTCCAAAACTGATCATTTATCCTTTATTTCCTATACGCTTTTTTACAACGACAATTTCGTCAAAAGCATTGAAAAAATTGAGTATTTTTTGTTAAAAAAATGAGTGAATACATTTATCCAAAAGCGAAATACCTCAGGTTCGCTACCATCAGAATTGAAGATCCTCATAGTATAATCGGTGCCATTGATCCCTGGCATAGCAAAGATCACCCCGTCGGCACCAATCCCGAAGTTACGATCACATAGCTTCACCGCTTGCTCCGGAGTAATCCTAGGCTCCGACGAATCACGATTGTCGACCTAACAGTAAACACACACAACATTTGATTGTTGAAAAAATGGAAAGCAACATAATTAATTTCAAAATCAGTTGAAGTTATCACAAAATGCTAACCACCAATTGCCCAATATTCCGAAAGATATTCATTTTCGTATTCTTCTACTGCATCTCCCCAACTACAGAACAAAAAAGTTGAGGTTTTTAGTTTACCATGATGAAGTCGTTACCGAGGCCGTGGTACTTGACGAAATGAAGGAATCCACTTTCTTTTCGATCGAGAAAAGAAGACTTCGAGGCTTTCTCCGGGGCTTCCATGCTTATTGAGGAGGCAGAAATTCGGAGGCTAGGGTATCTTCGAGTAATAGCGTTTGACTTCAGACTGGTTGGTTGAAAAGCGAGAGAAGAAATAGAGGAGGAACGAAGGACGGAGCTTGAGGAGAGAGAATAGCGAGTGGGGGAGGGGAGGGAGAGAGAGATGGTTGATGCAATTGTCATGGCTGTCTAACTATTGCTTCCTCTCTCTCTCTCTCTCTCTGGAGAAGGCGGCGACGAGGAGGAAGAAGAAGGAAGTGGAGTCTGAGGAAGCTACTGTGCAGTTACGTGACATGCTGGGCTGGGGCGTCTTTGAGCCCAAATGGAAATTGTCTTGTACGGAGATTTTGGAGATTTGCCAAGGATTCATTTCATAATTTTTTCTTGAGATTTTGCCAAGGGTTCCTTTTATTGGAAAGAAATTTATGATGCAAAATAAAAGTGAAGTGAAAGCAAGAAAAATAAATGAATAATTATTTTCTCTCATTTGTCTAAACCAAACCAAACCAAACTGAGCCTTGTGTCCCAAATCAATTGAGGTCGGCTACATGAATCCTTTTCCTCCAAAGAGTTCTGTCAAGTGTTGTTTCCTCACTTGGCCCTAGTAGACTTAAATCCTTGCGCACTACCGCATCTAATGTCAATTTGGGTCTTCCCCTCCCCGGAGCATTGCTATGGAAAGCTATCCTATCCGCTCTCTTAACTATTGCCTCCGTAGGTCTACGATAGACATGTTCAAACCACCTAAGCCTATTTTCCCTCAACTTCTCATCTATAGGTGCTACGCCTACCATCTCGCGGACTGTTTCGTTTCTAATCCTATCTCGTCTAGTCTTACCACACATCCACCTCAACATTCTCATTTCTGCTACACTCATCTTGGTCACCTGTTGTTTCTTCATAGGCCAGCATTCTGTCCCGTAAAGCATCGCTGGTCTTATAGCAGTTCTATAGAATTTTCCCTTCAACTTTGTGGGTACCCTCTTGTCGCACAGTACACCAGTAGCACTTCTCCACTTGAGCCACCCCACTTGGATCCTATGGGTCACATCATCCGTAATCTCTCCATCTTGACTAATAATAGAGCCTAAATACTTAAAACGGTCACTCTTTGTTATCTCCTGATCTTGAATCATCACTTTTTCTTCGTACGCACTTCGGGTATCACTAAACTTGCAAACCATATACTCAGTTTTACTCCTACTTATCCGAAAGCCCTTAGACTCTAGTGCATCCCGCCAGATTTCTAATTTAGTATTAACACCGCTAGCAATATCATCTACAAGGACAATATCATCTGCAAACAACATACACCATGGAATATCCTCTTGAATCTGACTAGTCAATTCATCCATAACTAAAGCGAAAAGATAAGGGCTCAAGGCTGACCCTTGGCTGACCCTTGGTGCCTTGGTCTCTCATTTGTCTAATAAAAATAAAAAATTTCATAAGAATCTTGAAAAAAAATAATTCATAGCTAATAACGAGAAAAGATTTCCTTGTTGTCCACGTGCGGACAGAAATAAATAGTCTTTACAATTTCAATTGTTGAAAAAATATTTTTAATAGTGTAAATTTATTAAAAGATTCTTATTGGTGAGAATCTAATATTGAGATAGATATGACAAATTTCATAAACAATAATTTATCTAAACTAATAGATTTTCAAGTATTTTCAAATTCTAAATTGTTATATTATTTTGCTTGACCAATTCAATTCATTTCAAAATAACTATTAACTAATAGTTCTAAAAAATTTAAAGTCATGCCACTTATTAGTTTCAGAGTAATTCTCACTAAAATATCTCATGTAATATTATTATACTAGCGCATGCCCGTGCCCGTGCCTGAAGGCACGCAAGAAACTTAATAAGTTGTATTAGAGGCATGCAGCCAACTCAATGTTTAAAAATAATGTTGGCATCCGATGCGATTGTGTATTCGATAAGTTTAATAAAATTCAGACTTAATTAAGACAGCATGTTGAAAAGCAGCCACGAAACAGCAGCCGTCACGCAGCAGCTGCTGCAAATGGCATAAGCTGATTGGAACAACAGCAGCCACGCAACAACAGGAGCCACGCAGCAGCTCGCACAACACGCATCAATAGACATCACAACAACGTAGGAATAAAATAAAACAGCAGTGCATGAGGAAGAACAACAGAAGCAGAAGCACTAACTTGTGAATAGACAACGTAATAGGCAATGCATAAGTACAACGGAACCATAAGCATTGCAGAATCATAGCCATTACAAAAGCAATGCATAATACCATTTCCCATTACATGTAGTTGAACATTACTATTTGCCCAAAATAAAGAAGTTCAATACTACTAATTACAGAATAATTCCATACTTGACCAAAAAGAAGTATGGATTCTTGTCAGTCTCTGACGATATGTCCAAAAGGTTGATAGTATGTCCAAAAGATTGGTACTATGTCCAAAAACTTTTCTGCTTCCAAAAGCATCCTAGGATTGAAAAATAAAGTTTAGTATTTTCAAGTGCAAGTACAAATATAATAAGTTGAAATGAAGAATGTAAGAAATGCATTAGAACCTTCGTTGGGATACTTCATGAACAAAATTTTTGTTGAGGTGCACAATCATACGTAACAAAAGAAATCGATGGAATGAAGCTATAAATGAAATTATACCACAAAGTGCCCCGATATAGCCTTGATGTTGGCTCAAAAAAAGAAGTGTTCAGATGTCGTTGACAGTTCAATACCACCACCAACTTTTAGACCCTTCAAACCTGTTCTCCATTACCTTTTTGAATGTCCATGCATCAACTGGAATGGAGTATCTCCATCGAGGAGAATGCACGACAATCTACTTATTTACACAAATGATAAGTGTGTTAGTTTGAATATAAGATACACACGACAACAATATTTTAGTATGACATAAACTACCTTATTACGTTTCCATTGAAGCATTCGTGTCATATTCAACCTCTTTAGCTCCAAAGCCTTTTCATCCCAATCCTACATGAGGGTAATAAATAATAATAGAAATATTTGAAACATTCAAAAGGCAAAAAAAAGAAAGTAATTGTAGGTCGGATTATATGAGATTACCTTTCTATACATGTATTTTTTGGATCAGTGTCCACCACACTATTCTACCACATGTTCGGGTTCTGTGCCGACCACATTATAACAAAACTTCGGGGTAGACAATATTGGTCGTAGAATCAAGTTCGTTGTTTGGTAGAAGCACACTCACATGATCGAAAGATGTGCATCTTGACAATGCAACATATAATTGCCCATGACTAAATACAGGTGTGCGCAAATCAACCCCAACGAATTTCACTGATTGTCCTTGAGATTTATTAATCGTCAGAGCGTATGCCAATCGAACTGGAAATTGACGTCTCGTCATTCGAAAAGGAAAATCAGAGGATGAAGGAGTCAATGATATTCTTGGTATAAATGCGAAATTGCCAAACTTATCTCCCGTCAATATGAGAGCTTCAATTATGCGGGAGGAACACCTGACAACCATCATTCTAGTGCCGTTACAAAGGCCGTCTTTAGGCGCAATGTTACGTAACAAAATTATAGGAGAACCCACTTTCAACTCGAGCTTAAAAGGCGGTAGCCCAGTAGGGTCTAATGAGTTTAAGTACTCATTTGGGTATTGATTTGTTATCGTTCGATCCACTCCGTCATCTTCAGACATTTTATCTGCCGCTAAGTAAGTAAATGTTTCCCCTGGAAAAATATGTAGTGCTGCGGTATTGAGGGCACTGACATCCTCATTCCTGGCTGAAAGGATTGTACGCTCAGTTAAGAATGTTGGGGTTGATGTCTCTGCAACATCTAGTCGGGGATAAACTATAGATAATAATTCTCGAATATCTTGGCATTTGCGTATTGTTGATGGAAGTGTTACGATTTCTTCTGGGCTGGTTCCAATCTAAGAAAAAATAAAAATTGAAAAAAAAATACATAGGTTTCAATATTTTCTCAAAATTGAAGCACCGTTATTAGTAAGAGATGTATAAAAACACAATACATTCGTCAAGAATTTTGCGAAATAAGCATTTCGAAGGTTGCCTTGATTTAACCGCATGTTAACATCTAATGTTAGAACGACAATATGCTTCCATAGAGTAGATCGTCTCAATGATGCATTAACAATTTGCTGACGGTTTCCTTTGGTAACAACCGGTAATATTTGTCGAAAATCACCACCTAGAACAACAGTGATGCCGCCGAATGGGTTATCATTATCGCAAATATCTCGAAGTGTCCGATCAACGGCTTCAACACAGTGTCTATGTTGCATAGGAACTTCATCCCATATTATGAGTTTTGTTTCTCTGAATAGATCTGCTTGTAGTGATTGCTTTTTAAACCCACAAACTGAATTTTCCATCACATCCAATGGGATGCAAAATGTCGAATGTGCGGTGCGACCTCCTGTCAATAACAATGATGCAATTCTTGACGAAGCAACAGTCACAACAATATGGCCGAGACTACGACATTTTAACGAAATCGTGTTATACAAAAATGTCTTCCCCGTTCCTGCACCACCATTTAAGAAGAACGTACTCCCTTTATTTTCGAAGACTGAAGAAGTGATTGCATCATAAGCCACTCTTTGTCCATTGTTAAGGCAATGAACATTAGCCGGTGCATCCGCTTGTTGTGCCTCAAACTGAAGTCGTCGATGATCAAGAATCAATCTATTACCAACTACTGAACTCCAATTCCCATTGGGCTGTGGCATGGGTGGGTAGTCGAGTAAGCTTTTTCCTGATTCTTGAAGCAACTGGTTTAGAAGATATAAACCATAATCCTCAATTTGAGCCTCTGTTGGGTTAGGAGTGGCATTGAATCCTGAAAGATTTCAAACATGTGTCTTGGACCACCGGTAAATGAAGATGGTAGAACGACCCGTTGACCTATTTGGTTAGGACCCAATTCATCTGGAGCAATGTCTGTCAAGTCGTGATAAAGCTCAACACGAAGTTTTCCTTGATTCATCTTATAGAATGTCAACCGATTCTGTTCAGTTGAAGCCCAAGCATCTACCAAAAATTCCTGAAATAGCTTGCCCCCTCTAAGAATTGTTGAGTACTCTGTCAAGCGCTCGAACAAACGATAACTATAAAATTGCATTTGGGTAAGCCTATCAGGTGAAGGTCGATTGTTTTGAACATCCCACTGTTTCAACTCAGGTTCCCATCCCAATTCGCCATGTGGGAATAGAAGAACGTAGTGCAATGGCAAGTATGCTGGGTGGCATTCGTTTATTCGCATCAACTCATTACCTCCATTTAGATGTAAAATAATGTCTCTCATACCACTAACTTCAGTTCCATCTCCTGGTATCACAACTGCAATCTCATCTGATGTTGGCAAATTATACCGTCGTCTGTCAGTTGATGAACTATAGTGTAAATGAGCAGGTAAATTTTGTCCTGTCAAGGCGAGTTGACTCAAAATCGCATAAGCTTGACGAAATTTACCAACAAATGCATTGACCTGCAACAAACTATCTTGAATAGTTCCCAAGACATCCCTTCTCAATTGAGGATTTCTACGGTTGCGAACTTCTAAAGCTGAATTGGGGTCGTAAATGTATAGTTGAGCATACGATGCGTCCCGTCCTGGTTGTGGCATCAGCGATCCCGTTCGGTGTCGCAATTCTCCATGTATAGTGAATGATGTGGGACCCCTACCAGTAAGCAACCTTGGATCTAAGGTAGCACCGAGACTTGTAAAAGCATTGGATGCATTGTACACTCTAGTATAACACCGAAAAGACTTTGATCGATCATCGTTCCCATCATACAATGCTTGAATTGGTGGAGGGGGTGTCATAAGCAAAGGTAACCTAATCTTTCCTTGCAAACAGCAAGTCCCGAAGAACGGGTGTTTTTTAGACGATTTAACCAACTTTTCGTCCATCCAATGTAAAGTCGAACAATAAGGGCACAATGTGTCCATTTTGCCAAGATAATGCCGACATGAGTTTAAGTGAGCTCTATCATTAACCACCAAGTCCATAGGCCTATCACCCACCTCATCATCATTACATGGATTGTCTTCATAGTGTTGAAGTAAAGATGAACTCGACATAGACAACGAACAGGCAAAAGGATGAGTCACCATCTGGCGCTTTTCAGGTCTTTGAGTTGGGACTGATACTTGCTCGATGTGAGCATGACAGGTAGGCATTAAAGAAGTAGTGCAAGCAGGTTGTCTCAGTTGGATACATGCCAGCGCTCGATCACGCTCTCGTCGCAAGCGTTGGCCCGATTGGTATGTCGGGCGAGTTTTTTCACTTCTTTCTCGTTCTCGTCGTGCACGTTGGGCTAATGTAGCCTTTGAGATTGCCTTATCCTTTGTTGCCTAAAATATAAATATGTTACCATTATGTTATTTCATTCGCATACATTGTTGTACCATACAAATTTGTAATGTGAATAGTTAGTTAGACCTTGGTATCTCATTGCCTTTATTTCGGTCTTTCATGTGGGTTCCTTCCTATGTTTTCCTATTTTGTATTGGTCATTTTGATTCTAAGGCATGAAGCATCGACGCACTTAGGGGTCTGACATCTACTTATCGAACACGTCGGGGTTTAGTAATGAATTAACTGTGTGGAGGGCACCCAAAGTAGCGGCCCTATTTACTGTATACACATTCTATGATGAGACACGTAGAGGGGAGGCCTGAGATGTAGGAAAAATACATCGGGATATGGCCTTATTTTGTAAAATCTACACTTTATTTTGTAAGGGTACATATAGGTACGCATTCTATGGGACACGTCGGGGTTTACGAACGAATTAACTGCGTGGAAGGCACCCAAAGTAGCGGCCCTATTTATTTTGTAATATGGCCTGAGACGCGTAGAGGAAAGGCCTGTATGCACATTCTATGGTTTCTTCCTATGGTTTTAAAAAAATCGACACTTTATTTTGTAAGGGTACATATAGGTAACTTCAACAGAACCTGACCAACAGGGACTAAGAAAACAAATCTGTACGGATTTCAGGATACACCAAGGTTGATACTGCACTTGATAGGTGTCATACAAGTGGATCTACACCCATATTTTGTAAAAATAGTCGTGTCTTTCTCGCACATTGTTTTTTGAAAAAGTTCATTCATATTTGTTAAGGGTCACAAATTTCGGTGACACAACTCACCTGGCACAAACTATCTTCAATCAAAGTAGACTTGCTTTAACAGAATTCGCAGAGTAAAGTAATGTTAAGACGAATATGGTTGTTCGTATATTGGGAATATAAGAACACATAAGAAAAGTGTGTACTCAAGTAGTTACAACATGTTGAACGGAAAGTTTCCTAAAAAAACTCAACATAAGCCACTAAAAGGTTTATACATGTAGTCACAAACTTAAAAAGGTTATAGATTCATACCACTGGAAGTGCATTCTCTTTTCCTTTACTCGCAGAGCATACTTTCTCCTTTCCCTTTCCCTTGGACTTTGACTCTGCCACTTCTCTATCCTTTTCGGAAGAAAGAAATATATGAGAAGAAATTTTGTTTCGTAAAGAGGAAATAGTAAAAACATGCTTACCTTTTGTAAGCGGATCAAATTAAGATCTCGTTCCTCTCGGATCACAACACCGACATTTCTATTTTGAAGATATTCAACCTATAACAAAATTTGAAAGGATAATTTATTTGATTAAGTTGTAGAGAAGAATAAGAAGCGCAAAAATGAAAATCATATTACCGTTTCCCTCAAGTCATTATCCACCTGTTGAACATCAGAAAATACATTTGAATCAATGGAAATGTAGATATACCTAAGCATACACGAAATGACATATCGTAGCTTAAAATTACAAAAAAGACTTACATAGCCAAATATTGTGATGTCGTCCATCAAAATCGAAAATTGAAGAAATTGAAATATGGTTAACGCTGCAATGAAGTGGAAACGAAGGAAAAAAATTGTGATCATCAGTCCCTTGAACTCAAAAAATATCATTAACATGACTTGTAAATCTCAACCATCTATGTCGATAATTAACGCACATTCACATTTTTTTATTTTTTATGATGAATACCAAAAAAATTATAAAAATTTAACGCACATTCACATTTTTTTATGTTCCATGAGGTTGTTTCGAAAGGAAATTGCTGATACTTTGTAACAAAATTTAAAATGAACAGTCGGTGAACAGTCCCAAAAACAGCACTACATAAAAGCGAAACGGAAAACTGAAAGATTCACCAGGAAAGCTTCATTGAAATCAAGCCTCGACTAAATAAACTTGATGATTTTTTATAGCCAATCATCAAGCAAATCATTATCATTATTATAGAAATGAAGAAAACAAAAAGATATAAGGACCTAAAAATGACATAAAAATTATCATTATTTTTGTACCAATCATATGGTGTATGACTAAGGCTTCAGTAGTGAATGTAGATAGTATACAACATCGGTTCAATAACCCCGAACCAAAAAAAAAAATTATTGGTTAAAATGTAAGTATGCATTTCTCAAAAAATTATTTAAAAAATCACGTGATCCCTGTCACATTTGTGTATCCATTTTTTTTAAGAATTATCGTGTCTGTGTCTTTGAAAATCTTTGAGTGTCTCAAAAGTCCAAACTGATTTAGAATTAAACCTTTAAGACTTGCTTCGCCATTCTCCAATCAAATATCTATGTAATACGAACTACTTCACCAAATAAAAAATACAATGCCTTCAAGAATAAAATCCGTGACTTAAACCGTATTCTGAACCTTCGAAATAAGCTCAAAACTAAAACTATTCTCCAATGTGACCCTCTACAACAAACTTAGTTGATTGCAAAATCCAACTATGTTAAAATAAATTTCTTCTAAGTACTAAGGAAATATCTGAGGCCTAATTAGCAAATAGGTAAACTAATTCTACAAAGTATATCAAAATGGGATTAGAGTTTGCACTGATTTTCTCCTGCAAATGGTAGAAAATGATAAGAAACTAGTAAATGGGTAGAGTTCTGCTCACAATGGGTAGAAAATGATAAGAGTTTAATTAAACTAATTGATTTTCTTCAAACACAATCTTCTTTCTGATTCTTTAAATGGGTAAGTGCCAAATTAATCAAGATTTCACACCAAAACAAAATTATTGGAATAACACAGAATATTGTACCCTCTAAAAAAGTAAAAGATGTTAGCTGAACATGCAAGCCTCTTTCACTGAGTTAGGTACTTTATTGGAATACCACAGAATATTTAGATCAATTTATGTTTTCTTTTGATTTACTTTAAAAAAATTAATTTTACGCTTACAAATCCAAATGTGCCGAAACAGACTCCCCGTTGCTAGAAATTCCTATCCATGTTCCGTTTGAAATTGATACTTATCACATGAGTGTTCTTACCAAGTCTGGGTTATTCGAGAAAATGAATGTGCACAACCAACTTGAGATAAGTGTTCGCTGGCTTATAATCGCTCCAGACCAGCAATATCTCCTCTAGTGATCTACAATGTTTTCATTTTCTCCAAGAAAAATAGGTTTTCAAAGAAGAGCTCAACTCTTTCCATTGTAGGTTCAAACTTCTTGTTTCCATATCCTGACCTACATTTAGGCTCCATTTGGATTGGTTTGGATTTCAGTGATCAATCGTTTTTTTAATTCAAACTAATGCGGAAGATGGATTAGAAGTAAAAGAACGACAAATTCATCGTGAAGCTCCAAACCTCAAGGTTGAACGTATAAGCTACCAAATCTAAATTTGACCTATACTCGTTAGATAATAATGTCAAATCCCTGTTATTAGAGACCTGCTGTGAGACCCCGACCCGAAATAAAGAAAATAAAAAAATATATATATATATATATATATAATTGGTAAATTTGGAAATTCGGTCGAATTAATTCCGAAATATGTTAGAACGTGTTTTAATTCCGGAACTTGCTTGGGTGTGGTTAAAACACGGGTGATTTTAAAGAAATAATACTAATAAGGGAATTGTGTGTTTTGTAGAATTGGTATAAGTTAATACACCATATAAACATATTTGTTTCTTAAGGGGCTGGATATTTTGGACGTGGATAGAGGTAAGTTGGGGTTAGTCATCTTTAACTCCTTCTATTAGAATGACACCAAGGAGCTTGCAAAGTTACACCTCCTGCTATGGTTTTTGTGAGATATTTACCCTACCAAGCTGCTCAAACCTTCTGTATTTCTCCAATAGAATAACGGGGGATTAGCCAAAGGAAAACAGAGAAGCAAAAATTGGAAGAAAGAGAAAAGGAGAGGAGAAGAAGAAGAAGAAAAGAGAAGAAGCCATTGAAGAGGTACTTGAACTTTGGGTATACTCCCTTGTTCTTCTTAGTTTAATGGTTTATATAGTAATATAACTATGAAATAAACCAGTCTAGACTTTAGATAGTGATTATGGAGGTATATAATGAAGAAAACAGAGGTGTTAATGGAAATATTAGAGAAAGCCATAGCTGAAATTGAGAGGAAACCCAGCTGCTATGCTAAGGTCCAAAATCCCGTTTAACACATTGATTTCTGGTAGTAGGGACTTCTTGCCTCTATGATATGTTTATGACTTGTTTTTGGTGGTTAGTGAGCTTGGTTGTTGATTTAAAGCTTGAAAATGGAAGTTAGAAAATCTGTCAAGAATCTGGAAATTTCGCCCAGAATGTTTTATTACCGGTAGTAGGGTCTGTATTACCGGTAGTACTGTTGCTTTCCAGTTTACGGATTTTGGACAGTAGGTTTTACTACCAGTAGTAACGCTGGTATTACCGGTAGTAGTTGTGGTAATACTTGTGGTAATTCTGACAGTAGGTTTTACTACCGGTAGTTGTGTCTTTACTACCGGTAGTGCGGGGCACTGATGTGAACCTTTGCCTTCTACTACCGGTATTTGCGCATCCATTACCGGTAGTCTGGGATTTATTACCGATAAAATATTAGAATTTTTATTAATATCATTGACCGTTAAACATCGATATTAAATAAGATATCATTGATTTATTGTAGGAGTTTGGCAAGATAGTTAATTACTCAAACAAGACAGAAGGTGAGTTCAAATATGTCTTGTTACGTGTATAATTTTAAAAGCATGAAAGCATGAGATATTTTAATGTTATATGTTGTTTTAAGCATGAAAATGCCATGCTAGATCATATTGAATTGTTCATACTTAGACCATGCGTTAATTAAGAAAACATTGATTAATACGTGAAAAGTGGTTCAAACGGTACCCCGACCGCTAGGGGATTAGAATATAGCGAGAGGTGTGAAACAAGGTTGTTAACCACGGCCAATGTGGTTTATGGATGACGTCATTCCATGTATGCGATGATGCATAAGGGGGTAGCTCCCACCTACGAATAATTGGCAACCGTTACATTGAACTAAATGAGATAAGCTTGAACAAAGTCCTAGGCTTGACCTTTTGGACTATGCTGTTGATTATATTTATCAAGATCATTATGTTACGTGCATTGTGCATATGGATAACATGGCAAATACGTAGAACTTCATATTTGAATTCACACTAGCGATGTGCTAATGATGTTGTTAAACAACATACCAGGTTCTGAGGAGGCGAGCCATGGACAGTAGAGAGATAAAGGACTCTTGGTTGTATATATTGCATAGATAGTATGTTTAATTCTGTTTGACCGTTGGGATTTGTTCAGCCACCTGTTAGGCTGACATTTTTGAGGATGATGTTATAGGATGTCTGTATGCTTAGTTTAACACGTACACTTCCCTGGTGTTTGTTTTGAAGTTGTAATACACGTTTCCATTCACTCTGATTAGTTTGGCTTAGATTTTTGCGTGGCAGATTGGAGATCCTTAACTGTATTCGTTATAGGCCTTAACGGGATTAGCTCGTTGGCCGGTCACGAATCTATTCCAAATTGGAATGGGTCGTGACAGTTGGTGGTATCAGAGCAGTAGTTTAGGATCTGCAATAGATTAAAAAAAAACCCAGGGGATAGGTGTCAGTATACGTAGCTGCACACCACATGCGTAATTTATATGTTACTTATTTCTGACTTATGGTCTATAATTATTAACGTTGAATGATTTTGATGGCACTAACAAGAATATATTTGGTGTGTTGTAGGTATGGCCAATAATTCATATAGTGAGGATAGTATGGGTACTTACAGGTTCGGACCGAGAGGAATAGAGGATGTAGATGGAGAATGTTTCCAAAGGAATATATGTCATAAAGCGGCAGCTAAAGCTTATAAGGAACTGAAAAAGGCAGTAGATAACAAACCATTCTATACGGATGAAATGCGAAGACAGTTAGCTATACGTTCTCTTCGGACCCAGCGAGTGGCACTTGATAGGGGTATTTGGTGGCTGGAGTTGGATATAGGTTATCATAGTACTCTCGCAGAGATGATGAGAAGAGGAGATGTGGGAAATTGGCCACCACTTGCGTTTTCATCTACACGTGAGGTAGGAGAGAGTTCACATCTACTAGGGGCAACTATGGAAGAGGAGGTGGAGTCATCACCAGCTCCACAGGAACAGAATTTAGAGCTAGATGCTCAGTCGGAGCATCCCGGAGGATCTGAGAATAATGTGAACTGGGTTGATGAGGATGAAGACCCAGAAGACCCAGGGACTCCGCAAGCCCCAGAAGAATATGTGGTGGAATCTCGTAGTGATTCGGAAGCTTCTGTGAACTGGCTCGGAAAGTGAGAGTGTTCTTGGGGGTGAAAGGTTCTCTTTTTGGGGTAGTTGTGTTTATATAGTGTGAAACTTTATTTTTGAGTATGAATAGAAAGTTTCACACGGATGAACAATGTATAGTTTGAACGGTAATGGTTAGTGCAGTAGTTTGACTTATATTGTACATAGTTAGGTAACAGTATGCTAGTGGTTGTATATGTTGGTTGAACGATGTAACAGTTTTTGGCAGTACATGTATATATATGTAATGTGTTTCTTTTGTGCAACGGTTTCTTTTACTCCATATTATAGTAGTGTTTATCCTGTGGTTTTATGAACATTAATTTTAGAAGTTGTACTACAGATAATCACTATGGTGATGACACGTTCAACGGAAAGTGAGGGTAACGAGACTAATGATAATCATAATAGTAATACGGGTGCACAACTGGCAGAACTGAGAGGTATGATGCAGACCCTAGTTGGGACCATGCAGGCACAACAACAACTACTCCAGGCACATTTAGTGCAATCACAACCAGTTGCTCCTCAACCTGGGATAACCAATCCGGAGGCTACAAATTTGGGAGAACATGAAATAAGACGAGAAGAGGAGGTTGTGCGACCAGTGCCTCCCGTGCCGGATGTGACAGTGGTTAGGGAGTTCTTACAGTTGAAACCCCCAACGTTCGAGGGAGGGATCAACGCGGTGAAGGCCAATGAATGGATATCGGAATTAGAAAAGAACTTTCGATTATTGGGATGCAATGAGTATCAAAAGGTTGAGGTGGGATCGTATCTTTTAGTGAGTGAGGCTAGCAGATGGTGGAATTTGAAACGGACTAGTGAGCCGAGAATGAACTGGAATCGATTTAAGATAGTATTTCAAGAGAAGTATATGCCTAGGGCGGTGAAAACCGCTAAGTGCTCGGAGTTCGAGCAGCTGAAGCAAAAAGGGACAATGACAGTAGCTGACTATGAGGCTGCCTTTACAAATTTGGCAGAATACGCACCGCATTTGGTTGTGACAGATGAATTAAAAGCAAGAAGGTTCGAGGAGGGACTAAGGCATGATATTCGGAGGGTAGTGCGACCTTTTCTGTTGTCCAGTTACGCTGATGTTCTGGATAGAGCACTCATGGTGGAGCAGGATGTGGACGAGACCAGAAGGTACCAAGATAGCAAACGACGACAAATTGTGCAGGGTAATACTTCTGGGGGTCAAAAACGTCAGTTTACTGGTGGTTGGAAGAAAGATGGAGGCAATCAGCCAAGGTCTGTACCGAGGTGTGTAATCTGTGGAAAAGAGCATGCCGGGGAGTGTTGGAGGAAGGAAGGGTCAGGGCGATGTTTTAATTGTGGTCAAACAGGACATATAAGGAGAGATTGCCCTAAGTTCAAGACTGGAGCGAATACTGTACCCGTTGGAAATCAGGGGGGACGGAATCGAGGACAAGAGTATGTACGAAACACGGGGGGAGGACCCAGTAACTTTAACAACCGTCAGGGGGGACAAAAGAATCAAAATGCAGGAGGTCAGAGACAGGGAAAGGCTTTTGCAGTGGTACCAGGTGACACCAGGAACAATGAGAGCGTGGTAGCAGGTAACATAACTTTGTGCTCATATCCTGCTTATGCTTTATTTGATTCTGGTTCATCGCATACTTTTGTGTCGAAAACTTTTGCGGGTAAGTTTGATAAGAGAGATGAACCACTGGGTTATGAGTTATTAGTGACTCAACCCCTAAGTAGAGGCGTGATATGTTCCACGATATATCGAGACTGTGATGTTCGGTTTGGTGACGTGGAAATGAGTATGGATTTGATTCCATTGGACATGGGACATTTCGATCTGATCATCGGAATGGACTGGTTATCCAAGTGTGGGGCAAGTATTGATTGCGCTCATAAACGAGTAACATTCAAGAAACATGTCGAGGATATTGAATTCAAAGGAGAAGGGGTTGTGACTCCCCCATGTTTTATATCAGTGGCGCGAGCCCGTCGACTTTTGCAAAAAGGTTGTCGTGGCTACTTATGTAGTGTGTCGATATTGGAAGTAGGTGAAAAGTCAGTGAAAGATATTCCAGTAGTGCGGGAATTTCCTGAGGTGTTTCCCGAGGACTTGCCTGGTATTCCTGTTACAAGGGAGATAGACTTTGTTATAGATGTTGTACCTGGAACCCAACCCATATCTAAGGCACCGTATCGTATGGCTCCAGCAGAGTTGAAGGAGTTGAAAACTCAACTTCAGGAGTTATTGGATAAGGGGTTTATTCGATCTAGTTCATCTCCATGGGGCGCACCAGTACTATTTGTGAAAAAGAAAGATGGAACAATGCGGTTGTGTATTGACTATCGAGAATTAAATAAGGTCACTATCAAGAACAAGTATCCTTTACCTAGGATTGACGACCTGTTTGATCAGTTGCAAGGGGCGAAGATATTCTCAAAGATTGACTTGCGATCTGGTTATCATCAACTTAAGGTAAGACTAGAAGATATTGAGAAGACTGCGTTTCGAACTCGGTATGGACATTATGAGTTCTTGGTAATGCCGTTTGGAGTTACGAATGCACCCGCTGCATTTATGGATCTTATGAATCGAGTTTTTAAGGAGTACTTGGATGAGTTCGTCATTGTCTTTATTGATGATATTTTGATTTACTCGAGGGACGAACAACAGCATGAAGAGCATCTTCGAATAGTGCTACAAACATTGAAGGACCAAAAGTTGTATGCCAAATTCAAGAAGTGTGAATTTTGGCTAAAAAGTGTAGCGTTTTTGGGTCATGTTATCACTGAAGAGGGAATCGCAGTTGATAACCAGAAGATCGAGGCAGTTGTAAATTGGCCTAGACCGACGACGGTGACCGAGGTTAGGAGTTTTCTCGGGCTGGCTGGTTATTACCGAAGGTTTGTTCAAGACTTCTCCAAGATAGCAGTACCGTTAACTGAGTTGACAAGAAAAAGAGAGGCTTTTGTGTGGACAGTAGAAAGGGAGGATTGTTTCCAGGAATTGAAGAGAAAGCTAACGACGGCACCAATTCTTACTTTACCGGAGGGACTAGAAGGCTTTGCTATCTATAGTGATGCCTCACACCAAGGACTTGGGTGTGTTCTGATGCAGCATGGTAAAGTAGTAGCCTATGCGTCAAGACAACTTAAACCACATGAGAAGAACTATCCAACGCATGACTTAGAGTTGGCAGCTTTGGTATTCGCTTTGAAGATTTGGCGGCACTATTTGTATGGTGTGACGTGTGACGTTTACACTGATCATCAGAGTTTGAAGTACATTTATACTCAAAAGGATTTGAATTTGAGACAACGTAGGTGGTTGGAGTTGATGAAGGATTATGATATCAATATCCAGTATCATCCAGGGAAGGCAAATGTGGTAGCGGATGCGTTAAGTCGAAAGGCAAAAAGTGAGCTAAATGGCTTATTGGTGGAATGCCAATGGTTGACTAGGGAACAAGGCGGGATTTGTTCAATGGTAGTCGCTGAACCTGCCATTTTGGAGGAGATAAAAGTAAAGCAGTTGGAGGATCCCAAGTTAAAGAAAATTTATGAACAGTCTTTGGTTAATGTTAACTCTGAATTTAGTATGGTGAACGGATTGTTCAAATTTCGAAATCGGATATGTATACCCAAAGATGAGGAACTTAAACAGAGAATTTTGGACGAAGGCCACAGAACAAAGTTGGCTATTCATCCCGGAATGATGAAAATGTACCAAGACTTAAAGAAAACCTATTGGTGGATGGGGATGAAGAGGGACGTTGTTAACTATGTTAGTCGTTGTCTTCAGTGTCAACAAGTCAAGGCTATACGACAGAAACCAGCAGGGTTACTTCAACCTTTGCCTATATCCAAGTGGAAATGGGAGGACATTACGATGGACTACGTTTTAGGATTTCCCCGGACAGTGAAAGGAAATAATTCAATTTGGGTGATCGTTGATCGTTTGACTAAGTCAGCGCACTTCTTGGCAATTAAAAATACTTATTCAATGGACCAGATGGCTAGTCTCTATGTGAAGGAGATTATAAGGTTACATGGTGCACCAGTTTCGATTACGTCAGATAGAGATACGAGGTTTGTCTCTAGATTTTGGCAATCGTTGCAAAAGGCTATGGGTACTAAATTGAATTTTAGTACAGCCTTCCATCCTCAGACGGACGGACAATCTGAGAGGACTATTCAAATACTAGAAGATCTGTTACGAGCTTGTGCACTAGAGTTTCAGGGAAGTTGGGAGGAACATCTACCGCTGGCAGAATTTACTTATAACAACAGTTTTCAGGCTAGTATCGGTATGGCACCATTCGAGGCTCTATACGGAAGGAAGTGTAGATCGCCGTCGTGTTGGACAACAATAGGAGAAGTGGAACTTACAGGACCTGAAATAGTACAAGAAACGACAGAAAAGGTTAAGTTAATTCAGGACAGGCTTAAGGTAGCCCAAGATCGTCAGAAAAGTTATGCAGATGCAAACCGACGTGAACTTGAGTTTCAGGAGGGTGAATTAGTTTTCTTAAAGATTTCGCCAATGAAAGGAGTGGTACGGTTTGGGAAGAGAGGAAAACTTAATCCCCGATATATTGGACCATTTGAGATTGTTGAAAGGGTTGGTCCAGTAGCGTATCGGTTGACCTTGACACCTGAACTGGCCAATGTGCATGATGTTTTCCATGTATCCATGCTTAGAAAGTATGTATCGGATCCGAGTCATATACTAGAACAACCACCGATTGAATTAGAAAAGAATCTACGATATGAAGAACGACCGGTGCGAATTCTGGACACCCGTGTCAAACAGTTGAGAAATAAAGATATTCCATTAGTTAAAGTCTGGTGGGAAAATCAGATAACTGGAGAAGCCACATGGGAAAAGGAGACAGATATGCGTCAGAAATATCCGGAGTTATTCGATTAAGGTACGATCTTCGTAGAATTATTATTTTTGTTAGTATTGATCTTTTTACTAGTTAATTATTCAGAATAACAATACCTAAGTTTGGCGGTCCAAACTTCCTAAGGTGGGGAGGATGTGAGACCCCGACCCGAAATAAAGAAAATAAAAAAAATATATATATATATAATTGGTAAATTTGGAAATTCGGTCGAATTAATTCCGAAATATATTAGAACGTGTTTTAATTCCGGAACTTGCTTGGGTGTGGTTAAAACACGGGTGATTTTAAAGAAATAATACTAATAAGGGAATTGTGTGTTTTGTAGAATTGGTATAAGTTAATACACCATATAAACATATTTGTTTCTTAAGGGGCTGGATATTTTGGACGTGGATAGAGGTAAGTTGGGGTTAGTCATCTTTAACTCCTTCTATTAGAATGACACCAAGGAGCTTGCAAAGTTACACCTCCTGCTATGGTTTTTGTGAGATATTTACCCTACCAAGCTGCTCAAACCTTCTGTATTTCTCCAATAGAATAACGGGGGATTAGCCAAAGGAAAACAGAGAAGCAAAAATTGGAAGAAAGAGAAAAGGAGAGGAGAAGAAGAAGAAGAAAAGAGAAGAAGCCATTGAAGAGGTACTTGAACTTTGGGTATACTCCCTTGTTCTTCTTAGTTTAATGGTTTATATAGTAATATAACTATGAAATAAACCAGTCTAGACTTTAGATAGTGATTATGGAGGTATATAATGAAGAAAACAGAGGTGTTAATGGAAATATTAGAGAAAGCCATAGCTGAAATTGAGAGGAAACCCAGCTGCTATGCTAAGGTCCAAAATCCCGTTTAACACATTGATTTCTGGTAGTAGGGACTTCTTGCCTCTATGATATGTTTATGACTTGTTTTTGGTGGTTAGTGAGCTTGGTTGTTGATTTAAAGCTTGAAAATGGAAGTTAGAAAATCTGTCAAGAATCTGGAAATTTCGCCCAGAATGTTTTATTACCGGTAGTAGGGTCTGTATTACCGGTAGTACTGTTGCTTTCCAGTTTACGGATTTTGGACAGTAGGTTTTACTACCAGTAGTAACGCTGGTATTACCGGTAGTAGTTGTGGTAATACTTGTGGTAATTCTGACAGTAGGTTTTACTACCGGTAGTTGTGTCTTTACTACCGGTAGTGCGGGGCACTGATGTGAACCTTTGCCTTCTACTACCGGTATTTGCGCATCCATTACCGGTAGTCTGGGATTTATTACCGATAAAATATTAGAATTTTTATTAATATCATTGACCGTTAAACATCGATATTAAATAAGATATCATTGATTTATTGTAGGAGTTTGGCAAGATAGTTAATTACTCAAACAAGACAGAAGGTGAGTTCAAATATGTCTTGTTACGTGTATAATTTTAAAAGCATGAAAGCATGAGATATTTTAATGTTATATGTTGTTTTAAGCATGAAAATGCCATGCTAGATCATATTGAATTGTTCATACTTAGACCATGCGTTAATTAAGAAAACATTGATTAATACGTGAAAAGTGGTTCAAACGGTACCCCGACCGCTAGGGGATTAGAATATAGCGAGAGGTGTGAAACAAGGTTGTTAACCACGGCCAATGTGGTTTATGGATGACGTCATTCCATGTATGCGATGATGCATAAGGGGGTAGCTCCCACCTACGAATAATTGGCAACCGTTACATTGAACTAAATGAGATAAGCTTGAACAAAGTCCTAGGCTTGACCTTTTGGACTATGCTGTTGATTATATTTATCAAGATCATTATGTTACGTGCATTGTGCATATGGATAACATGGCAAATACGTAGAACTTCATATTTGAATTCACACTAGCGATGTGCTAATGATGTTGTTAAACAACATACCAGGTTCTGAGGAGGCGAGCCATGGACAGTAGAGAGATAAAGGACTCTTGGTTGTATATATTGCATAGATAGTATGTTTAATTCTGTTTGACCGTTGGGATTTGTTCAGCCACCTGTTAGGCTGACATTTTTGAGGATGATGTTATAGGATGTCTGTATGCTTAGTTTAACACGTACACTTCCCTGGTGTTTGTTTTGAAGTTGTAATACACGTTTCCATTCACTCTGATTAGTTTGGCTTAGATTTTTGCGTGGCAGATTGGAGATCCTTAACTGTATTCGTTATAGGCCTTAACGGGATTAGCTCGTTGGCCGGTCACGAATCTATTCCAAATTGGAATGGGTCGTGACACCTGCTCTTATCCAAACAGAGTCTGACTTATCTATTTTGTTAGTTAAAAAACTTTAGTTATGTTCCCATTGCAGAGGCTGGCGATCTGGTTGGAGACGTGGTGGAGAATACTGCTCGAGACTGGACAATCCAGAAAGAATTGTTTTATCAGCAAACGGGAAACAGAGCTGATACCACTGAAATAGAATGTATTTTTTTTTGGTCGAAATATTTTTTGAAACAACAAAGCGAAAAAGAGAAAAACACACCAGAAAAACACACATAAAAGCGAAAAAGAGAAAAACACACCTAAAAAAAAAATGAAATCAGGAGTTCACACAGAAAAACGAAAAATGTTAGCGAAAAATGGCACCAGAAAAATAAAATGAAATCAAGAGTTCAATGATCAAACGGCACCAGAAAAATAAAATGTTCAAAGAAATCGCATGCTAGAGAAAAGAAAAATGTTAAAAAGATGGGGAAGAACACTGACCTTCTAGAAATCGCAAGGATTGTATCTGAAATGGCACCAGAAAAATGCTGAAATGGCACCAAAAATCTTATGCCGGGGGGTGGGTGGGTGGGTGGCAGGGTGGGTGCTGAAGTAGAAAGAAATCTTATGTAGGGGAGAGAGAGAGGAAGGAGAGGGGTGGCGTGGAGGGGTTGTTTATGTGGCATGGAGGGGAGGGTTTGTTGACTTCTCAGTACTTTTTTGGAGCAGAGGTGGGTGGGTGGGTGGGTGGGTGCTGACATAGAAAGAAATCTTATGTAGGGGAGAGAGAGAGAGAGAGAGAGAGAGAGAGAGAGGAAGGAGAGGGGTGGCGTGGAAGGTTTGTTTACTTCCTCAGTTTTTTTTTTGAGCAGATTAGAGAAAATGGGCAGATTTGAGAGGGGTGGCGTGGAAGGCTTGACATGACACTTTTAAGGGGGAAATTTAGAATTGGGTAAGTAATCTTAGCCGTCCATTTAAAATCTAGATTCATCTCAACCATTTAAAATGTGAAAAAGTTAGTTTGTGAGGGGGTATTTTGAAAATACCCCCTTGTATTGTTATATAGATAGTACAGATATGTATAGATTAAGATAGGAAAATGGCTTATGAACGCAATGAAAAGTCTTTTAAGAGTTAATTACTTTCGTAAGAAAATTAAATTTTGTTGTGAAAATTAAATAGTATGTATCCTTATCCAAATGAATTATAAAAAAAAAAACTTATTATTTAATTCTATTTAATAGTTTGGTTTAAGTTTTCATCTCATCCGTTTGAATCAATTATCTTTTAGCCTCTAAATTTAAACCCTTTAGCTTCCTCTCCCACATAAACACTTTCCTTTCACGTCCCAGAAAGTTCTTCGTTCTACCGGTATTGTCATAAATTTCGGATAACAATCAAAAATTCAAGATCCTATCGTGGAAACCCTAACCGTGGGCGACAAATTGTATGATATTTGGTTTATCATAATTCAAACAAATATAGCATAATTTGTTAAATTTACCGTATGCACAAATACATAAAGGAAAATGGTAAATTTATTTGACTTTTATCAATTTATCATGCCATATATAAATCAAATATAATTTAATAAATTTATTATGTGCACAAAACATATCATGTTTCATATAGAATTCATGGTAAATTTCATTTAAGTTTAGCATTCCTTAAACAAATACACTAGAACTCTTTCAAATTTACCATATATCTAAATTTACCATAATATCATACTATACATTCAACAAATTTACCATAACTATATGACTAGCACATTTAACATCATATAATTACATAATCACCAAATCTATCATCGCATGAGCACCAAATTTATCATCATATCATAATATGAATTTAAAATTTACCATCAGGTGATGAGCAAATTTACCATTGTATATGAATTTGCACTAAAAAAATTCATCATGTACCATGCTAAACTTAACCGTTGGCAAATATATCAATAAAACATTTTACAAGTAAAAATTTAGGTATTTTTTTCTATCTCTGTCATATTTTTGGTACAAATAATTAAAACATTCAACTTTTTATCACCGCATGAAATACTTGAATGCAAAAAAAAAAAAATAATAAATATATATATATATATATATATATATATATATATATATATATATATCAAGTAAAAGAAATATCAAATGCTCACCGTGTAATAAGAACTATGCCCAAAAAAAAAAAAATTACTGTATGTATAAAATTAATTATCATACGTCTTAACTCACCATCATATCATAATATGCATTTAACAAATTTTCTATCACTTATATGGCTAGCAAACCATTTACTATTTCGTGGTCAATTTTACTGTAAAAATCAGACTACTGCGTAAAAAAATTAATAGAATTGATTGCAAAATCTTCCTTTCTAATTTAAAAGACTATTGTGATGGCAATTGGTAGGTAAGAAATCGAGATCTTTCTTCCTAATTTAAAAGAGACTATTGTAATTTGTAATGGTAATTGGTAGGTAAAAAAATTAAAATCTTCCTTCCTAATTTAAAATTTTTAAACCCAAATTAAATTCTAATATTAAGCCTAATAAATGAATAGAATTTAATTCCACCAATTTAAGAATTACATATGTATCACTTAAAATAATCAAAAAAAGTAAACCTAGCACCCAAAATAATGACAATTACGTCAAAGTTAGGTTTAAAATATAACTTATAATATTTTACGGGATAAAAACTTATTCAAAATTTACCCCCCCAAAAAAAAACAAAAGGGAGTTAACTTTCTAACTCTTTCTCATAATTTCATACTAATCAACCACTAGGAAAAAGTATCACGTTGTTTTGATTCTTGCACTTTCTATTATTTTTACCCTATAATTTAAACAAAAATGTAAGCCAAACGGGCCTTAACAGGAAGAGAGAACCGTTCATACTCTATGACATGCCTAAAATTAGCCCCACAATGATTAAGTAGTCCAGCCGGCACATGAAATCAACAATATGTCGATACTGTAAGTCTAAACCCACCTTCAACTCTCAAAGAAATGCCCACAATTCGGCTTCTACGCATCAAATTGAAACCCAGAAAGCTCATGGTCATGAACGTGGTTCGAATTCAAGATTCTCTACTCTTGAATCGAACAACGCCCATCAGGTGTTCGACGAAATGTTTGATTGGGACATAGTATCGGCTACAACGACAATTAGCCGCTTCGCCAGACACCACCGTTACAAGGAAGCAATCTACCACTTCTCAAGAATTCTTGCTCTGAATATCAGACCGAATGAGTTCATTTTTGGCCCTGTAATCCACTCCTCTACTGCTCTACAAATGCTCAGTTCAGGCAAGCAACTTCATGCTTGTGCAAAAAAGATGGGCTTTCATTCAAATGTTTTTGTGGGTAGTACAATTTTGGATCTCTATGCCAAATTAAGCACTGTTGAGGAAGCTCAAAGGGCATTTGAAGAAACCCATGAGCCAAATGTAGTTTCTCACACAACTTTGATTTGTGGATACCTCAAAAAAGAGCGGTTTGATGATGCAGTTCGGCTTTTCAAGACAATGCCAAAGAGGAATGTTGTTTCGTGGAATGCAATGATCGGAGGGTATAGCCAAACAGGTCATAACGAGGATGCTGTGAATCTCTTCATTCAGATGTTGAGAGAAGGGTTTGTGCCTGACCAGTTTACTTTTCCTTGTGCTATCAGTGCAGCTGCCAATATAGCAGTACTTGGAATAGGCAGAAGTTTACATGCCTCTGCAATTAAGTTCTTGGGTAGTAATCTTGGTCTGTCTGTTGCCAACTCTCTTATCAGTTTCTACGCAAAATGTGGAAGCATGGAAGATAGTCTCTTGGCCTTTACCAAACTTCCAGAAAGAGATGTAGTTTCTTGGAATGCTTTAATATGCGGGTATGCGCAAAACGGAAGAGGAAAAAAGGCATTGGATTTTTTCCATACAATGGAAAACTTGGGTTTTGACCCTAATGGTGTAACATTACTTGGTGTACTGCTTGCTTGTAACCATGTTGGCCTTGTCAACGAGGGTTATTCATATTTCAATCGAGCAAAACTCAAGCACCCTAGCATTCTAAAACCAGAGCACTATGCTTGTATGGTAGATCTACTTTCTCGCTCTGGACATCTTCATGAAGCAGAGAGGTTTATTTGTGATTTGCCTTTTGATCCTGGAATTGGGTTTTGGAAAGCATTGCTTGGAGGCTGCCAAATCCACTCAAACATGAAAATGGGGGAATTTGCAGCAAGAAAGATACTTGGTTTGGATCCTGGAGATGTTTCTTCCTATGTGATGCTATCGAATGCACATTCTGCTGCTGGAAGATGGCAGAGTATGTCGATGGTGAGACAAGAGATGAGAGAGAAAGGTATGCAAAGGGTTCCTGGGTGCAGTTGGATTGAAATCAAAAACCACATTCATGTGTTCGTTACTGCAGACAGGAGACAAAGTAGAAGGGATGAGATGTATATGGTCCTGCAATTTTTTCTTGAACATGTGACAGATACACAAGCTTTCGAATTCTTGATTGAACCTTACATTCAGCTATATGATCACAGCTTTTTATAAGTTTGTAGTACACGCGATGCGCGTTGCATCATGCTCAGTGTCGTGCTCGGTTTAATATTTGTGTAGAGACACATTACATTTGCACAAATAATGTCTTAATGTTTACATAAGTACACACTTGAAATATGTACAACATTACTTAGTTTGCAGCACAAACCTTATATATCCTTAAACAGGACTTTATGCAATCTACACAAATCTGTTACCTGTCTGGCTACAATCCAGTGGCACTCCGGTTGTGGTTGACTTAAAAAAAGTTACTTTTTGTACAATTTGTCAAGCTATGAAAGCATATCAAGTTAAATATTAACGGTCAACAGTGAAAGATTGAGCATTACGAATTTGATTGGGCCTCGACCAATGAGGACCCATCAATCCTAGCAGGAAAAGGAGGGAAACGGATACTCAATTTAAAGTGGGTAAACAGAATTCCATACTTGATCATGAGGCTACGTGTCCCACTCTCTCATTTGTAAAATTTTGGAATTGGACAAAGCATTAGAGGCCATGGGAAACATCAGCGCAACGTTCTACAGCATGGGTTGGCATTCAGTTTTGGAGTTTGGACATCGCAAACTCTCAATTTTGGAGGTTGGGGGGTCTATCATTGTGTTCTCTTCATCTTTGACCACGACAAGATTATCAACAACAACAATATAGGATTCTGGGGTCTTTGAGGAAGAGGGGTTACCTCGGCAGTCTGTTCATAATTGGACTCCTCTTCAGCATCAGAATCATTAGCTTCGACTTCAGTTGGCTTGGGGATACTGAAAAAGAGGGGAGAAGTCTTAGGAGTCCCAAGCAAAGAGCCAATAAGGAAAGATTAAGTAAACATGTAAATAGATAAACAAAGATAAGTAGAAGTCTTACTACTAGATTGTATGCAAACATGGACTCAACCAAGGAGTCACCAAGAGTGGTCAGGTCATTCATGTCCTTGGGCAGAAGGGTAGCACCATTCACATCACACGCAATCTTAAAGTTTTTAACAGAGTCTTAACAATAACAGGACGATAACCCCTTGAGTGGAGATTGGGGCGAGCTATAAACCCTGACGTCCGGAGGTCAAATCTCGGCAACTGCAAACTTTGTGGCCACTGGAAGTTTACTTGGTCGTTAACTTCAGGGCCCCGAGGACTAGTCGGCATTAGGTGGGGGACCCCCAAAGCAATACCAGCTTGATTCTCAAGTCGTCCGGATACCTCGGTTATTAAAAAAATAAAAATAACAGGACGATGGTGAGGAAGTACAATATTGGGGCCCAAACCTCCAGTTCAACAAAGCCAATGGTTCTAGAGCCACCGTATTTCTTCTTTGGTGACTTCTTTGGCCGGGTGGAGAAGATTCATCATCCACATTATTTGGTGGTGGAGTAGTAGAAGGGAGAATTGACAGAGGATCATGGGTCTCGGTAGGAGGGTGTGCTTCCTCTTCTATTTTTTTTTTGGCCCCACTGAGATTTAGGTGGTCTTTCATAACATGAATTTCATCTTGATCTTCCATCACCGCAGGATACTTCTCCTAATGACCAGTAATCGAGGGACGTAGGGGCTAGAGGTAATTCTCTAAATCGGGGAGAGGGATTTGGGGTAGAATAAGACAAGGATGATCATGTAACTGTTGAAGAGCTTGCACCAGCATTGACAATGGTCACTCTGCCAGGCTCCCTCAAGAACGAAAGGGCAATTCCTTCATGGATGGTGTCGATACCAGATTTTGCCCCCACCGCTCAAAAATGCCATCAAAATGGGTTCAAAAGAATTTGTGCACAATGATACCACATTTTTGTCCCACCACTTTGTTGTTGTTTTTTAGGTTTTGCATTTAAAAGTGAGTTTGTCGGAAAAATATTTTTATTGTGTTTCAAATATTTAAATCTAAATTTTTTTCCTATTTCGTACCACAAGTCAAAAGTAATACGTGCCGTTTTGGATCGGAACCGAATATAATTTTTTTTGATCGAATTCCAACTCGTTTTTATTATTTTGGTTTTGTTTTATTTTTTGTCACTACCTAAAAACATTAATTAATTAATCAGAATAAACACCAAAATAAAAAAACAAATTTTAAATAAAATTTTAATTACAAAACGAAAAAAAAAGAAAAGAAAAAATAGGCGCGGGGCCCACCATGCCGTGCCTGGCATCGCCGCTGTGGCTGGCAATTGGACCGTGCCCAGCAATTGGGCCGTGCCCGGCCCGGCAGCCGGTTCCGGCTGGGCTAAGATTGGTCCGTTAAGCCGGTTTGGGCTAGGATTGGTCCGTGCAAACGGTTTTTTCGGGCTGTGATTGGTTTCTTGATCCGGCTGTCCAGGATTGAACGTGATTGGTTCGCACGGCAGCGAAGCCGACTTATTTACTTCGTCGAAGGGCAAAATTTTGGCTATAAATACGGGTGTTTCGTTCAGAGAAAATAAAAAGAGGAAAAAAGGGTTCTGGGAGAGCTGAATTAAGAAGAGCGTTGGGAGAAAGAGGAAAGGGTTTTGGGAGAGCCGAAATCGGAAGAATTTTTAGAGACAGAAAGGAGAGAAAAGAAACACTCGGAATAAAATCCGAGAGTTTAGAAACAGAATTTCCAGATGGTTTGAGTGTTTTTCGATAACTTCCAAACTTCTTAGTTTTGAACTATCGATATAGAGAACAACATTTAAGTTTAGAATTATTAGGCTCAGTTTTAGTGAAAATTAAGAGGAAATTCTGCCAAATTTTCTTTTCAAGATCCGGTGAAGCTTGAGCGGCCTTTTATACCAGCATAGCTCGGGATAACAAGAATTTCTAAAATTCAACGTTATGTCAGGTTATGGTTTTATTTAGGCGTTCAAGTATTTTTCACCACTCCATTGTAATTCTCGGCCTCACAGTGAATATAAGGTAACGTTTCAACAATATTTTGCCTCTGCCTTGTTTATTTAATTTATGTAACTTCGTCTTTCTTTTTTTGGGGTTATCAGTATTAAGTTTAGGCTTATAAAAGCCGATATTCGCATCTCTAGTCCGCAATTCTAGAAATTTCTAGTTCTTTTCCTGAAATTTCTAGTCCGCACTTCTAGAATGTCAGAACGTTTTTATTTATCTTCTCGTTTTTTTTTTGGAATATCAAAGTGGGCATCCGCATCTCTAGTCCGTTTCTAGAAATTTCTAGTCCGCACTTCTAGAATGTCAGGATTTAGCCTCGTCAGGTTTAAATCACGAAAGTCAGTGTTGGCCTATGCCAATGTACTTTTCGTGATTTAAACAAAAATCTCTCTGAGCTTTTATCAACACTCCCGACATATCGCTCGATTGCGTCGGCCCCTGTCGGGATTAACTTCTAACTTTTCCCACTTCCCGATTTCCCGTAATATCGTTCTATTTTCATCCCTTTCCCATCTCCCCGTAACGGTTACAGCTATTTCTTTTTATTTCATGTAAATCAATAAAAGGCAAAAATCCGTTATTTCATAGCTAGGGTACATGAATAATGCTGTTAGTTCACGCTGACACGTTATCCATGCCACCTGGTTAAAAATCCCGATAATCTCGAAATTCCTTAAACACACGGGTGACATAGGTAGCCCATACTAGTGTTTCGGAATGAAAATTTAACGGGTAATGCGCGTTATCTTTTCACGACAGATTATCGTGATTGAAGTAACATTTATTAAGTTCTACAATTTGGACCGTCAGTGATTGTGTAGCTGTCGGGATTAAGAATTATAGATAAATAAACCAATTTAAGCAAGTGTGTGTCCTGCCTAAAAACTGAGAAACATGAATAGTCATTGTGCTGGCCATGTCTCCCGGTCTTGGGCTTCGACAATCTTAAAATAAAGTACGCCATGCAAGTTAACAGTTTATGTTAATTTTACGTATCGTGCTTTTTCGAAAGATTATCGGAATGCCATTTTCACTTTGCACCAAATTAACCTTGAATTTTAACACTGGTGACGTAGGTAGTCAGCGGGAAATATATGAAATTGCAATAGCAGTTAATTTGGTTTAGGCCAAGACAGCATATTGCAATTTCAAAAAAGGTTAATATGGTAATCCATTAATAAAACGGAATTGGATCATTGTTAAACTTGAAAATTGCTACCAGGGATTTAAGGTACCTAGCACTCTGGGAATAGAAACATGACGTGCAGATACCAGTTTGCATATTATGTTTCTGTCAAAGTTTAACATAAGTCTGTTCCAACATTTTTGCCACCAAAAGTTAAATTGCATAAGACGGGGTCCTGCTCTCGCACCCGTTTTCACTTTTGATCCAATTGTACAGCAATCACTAGATATTTATCAAATTTGGCCAAGGATAATAAAGTGAAATTAATTGGGAAAATAAAGTACCGAAAGGGCGATGTTGGGTGCCTAACACCTTCCCAACTCGTAACCGTGAATCCCCAAACCCATCTTTGTTTTCAAGGCCAGATTTCTTTTAAATGAGTCATTTTATAAACAGAATCGTATTTCTGAGTTAAAATTAAATTATTTTTCTAAGGACATCTTCTTTGGCCTTAGAGGGTGACTTGATACACCCGAATTTCATGTCAAGTGGCGACTCTGAGTTTTAAATAAGTCCCAGCTGTCAAACAATTTTCATTGAACGTCGCATTACAAGTAAAGAAATTATTCTACCCCGTTCAACAATTCATTATTCGCGAGGGGGGAGGGGGGCAAGGAAATTTCCAAGCGCGACAGATGGGGTCCTCAATCTGTTTTTCAACAACTCTAACGTTTGTAGAGCGACCAATGTAGCATCGATAGCTCGAATTTTGTCAAAGTAGGACCTCGGGGGCACAGCCTTTACCACACTGTTCCTTGGGGCTGATGTAATTAATGACAACCTTCAAGTCATTTGGTTGGTGCCAGCTCTAGATCTCCCGCTATTGCAATTGATAGCTGCCAACAAAAAACAAACAAACAAACGAGCAATCATAATAGAAAGCCGAGATAAGAAATCAAATAGAAATCAAGAAAGTAAGGTACTGGCGATGTTTTTCAAATCTTCTGGGGATGCTAAGTCTTTGGTTTTCTAGTTCGTTGGACTGAACTCCCAGTTGCCAACTACTACAAGGAAGTCATCATCATTTTCGCGGTTTGAGTCATAGAGATGTGTAACAATTCTTGCTAAGTTTCTACAAATCTCTTGGTAGTACACGTCAGTGTGAGACTTTACCATGTCGTAGTTATACTAGACGACCCATAATCCTAGGTCGGTTCCTACAAGTAGATTTAGTTAGACTATTGACATAACTATCCTACAAGTTTTAGGAAAATTTGTATCGGATTAAGTTTGTAATAGTGTAGAATCCTATGGAGAAGGGGGTCAGAAGGAATCCAATCCCTCCCTTAGTGATGGACATTAGGGCGATATGAAAGGTATCACAGGTGGCCCCATTGCAAAGGGTTTGTGGGCCATCCAATTCGATCGCAACATCGTCAGAGATGTTGTACCGCTAGCAAAACTCCTCCATTTTCGCTGCCAAGTCTAATATAGCTCTATAAATCCCCATCATCTGGGAGAAAAGAAAAGACAACAGTAACAAGAAAAGAAAATGAATGAAGGATGAGAAAGGACTTCCAGGAGAAGAAACCTTGAGAAGACATTGAGAAGATTGAGGAACTCAAGAAAGTCTAAGAGACATGTAACAAAGAATTCGTGAGGAAGACGAAAGGTGAATAGCGAAGGAGTGAAAAGTAAAAGCAAAAGTGGGATTATATATTTTTTTTTTGAAAATATATTTAGAGTCGTTTGGGCATTCACACGCGTGAGAAACGCATCAATTATCCTAAAAGCTGCCACCCATGTCAATTCCATTAAAGACAATGATACGAATTCCAATGAGTAAATAAGGATATATACTCGAGCAGAAAATATATAAGTCAGAGGATTTTGATAAACTTTACTACTCCGTTAGCTTAGCAAGGAGCGGACAAAGCTGGAGGACAAGTAAAACTTAATTGAATCATATTAAGTTTTTTCGAATAAATAATACAAGCTTTTAGTTTGGCAACTCTTGCGAACGCGCACAATGTCGAGATTGGGAGTGAATTAGCTAATCTTGAGAAAGACGATTAGCGGATTGAATTAAAGATAAGGATAATTCTCAATTATCTTGTAAAAGGTTCAAAACAGATAAAAACGATGGGTCCTAAGCCAATTCAACTTAGAATGAAATATTTTAGGTTGAATGAAACTCAAAATATAGAAGATAAGGGTCTAGAGAGTATAGATCAGGCTTGTCTTGTTAGTGGCCACCCCTAAGAGTAAGTTGGGATGGGAGCCCAAGAATTGGTTCCTCTTTCACAAGCCTTATATGGTCATATAGCAATGCTTCTAAAGTTTCAAATATTTTTTGGACACTCACACTTAATATTTGAGTACAATGCATGAAAAATATTATTTTCTATGACAATTTACTTAAACTTATAATGTTCAAATACACCAAAATTATTTTTTAATTTTTTCTCATTTCTTAAAATCAATAATGAAGATGTTATTGATGTTTTTGCTTTATTTTGCTATTACATATATATGTTCATTTTTCTTTCTGTTTATTTCACATCCAAATTCAAATTAAAAAAATTGTGAATTTCATTTGGTAAAAAGATTGACATGTGGACCCAATTTAAAAAAATACACTACGAAAAAGCATAAAAAATGCACGGTGACTGCCTACATAGTTTTTCATTAATAAAAGTGTATGATAAATTCAATTACGGGATTTAAGATGAAACTTCAATACTATTTCATTTTTTAAATAAATAATGAAAATGTTATTGATTTTTCTGCTTTATTTGCTATTATATATTTTCATTTTTCTAACTATTTGTTTCGTATTCAAAATTCAAATTCAAATACAATTTTTTTTTTATGTGGTAAAAAGATTGACAATGTGAACCCAATTTGGAAAAAAATACACTACGAAAAGCATAAAAAAATGCACGGTGAGTGCCTACTAGGGGTGATACAAAAAATCGACAGTCCAAAAAAACTGATTGAAATATTCGGTCCACGGTCGGTCCATAAGCTCACTTCGGTCGGCTTCGGTTTTTTTTGGAAAAAAAATTGATTTTCAGTTCAATCTCGATTTTCACTAAATATATCCAGACCGAGCCGAGCCGAGCCAAATAATATAATATCTAATCAAACTGAACATATTTATAATACCGAATCGATTTAAACTGAATTGAACCGGGACATGTAAAAAACCAAATCAATTTCAAAGTGATTCTGAAGTCTCAACCCGAAATCCCAAAAAAAACCAACTGGATAGAACCAACCCGAGCCGATTAGCCTAACCTGAAATTTCCAAAAAGACTGACCAGACCCAAGTACCCCGAACTGATTTCGAGCAGAGCGGATACAAAAAATTTGGTCAGTGGGGTCAAAATTTTTACTAAAACCACACAATAAATTTTCTCTATTGAAAGATAAATATAAAATTTTATTAACATATTAACTTAAAATAAGTAAGAAAATATATAAAAAAAAGTTCATTCTCTAAGAAAAAATTAAAATATCTTTTAAATTATAGATCCGTAAAATTTTATTTGTCAATTAACTTTTATTCATATGTGATAAAAAAAATTTGTCCAATCTGCATAGTAAATTTACTTATTTTTTATTTGAATAAAATATTTGATACAATTTTATAAATTAAGTGAAATATTTAGAACAATTTTTATACCTTAAGTAAATATTGAATCAATTTTTATACCTTAAATGAAATCTTGAAACAATTTTTATACTTTAGATAAATTACTTGAAACAATATCAAAATTTTAATAGAATTAAGAGGCAGAGGGCAGGTTCAGCATTTTCTTTCATTTTTTTTTTTTGTTTTTCTGTGCCCATCACAAAAAGATTGGAGCAAATTATATAGAGAATAGGGCAAATTACCAAAAAAAAAAATCTGGTGAATCGATTGAAAAAACAAAATACTTCAATTTTCGGAACTGTTGATGGCCCAATTCAAGCCCAAGAGATATGGGCTTGCAGCAGAATTCTACTTGGGCCAACATCAGCGGCAGCATTAAAAGAGCCCATACACGTGTCTCAAAATCTGGTGCAACCCACGGGTCTCTTTACCCGCTCATGCATTAAAAGCACTACTCCTGCCGACCACTTAACCACGGTTATAAACGTAAATTTAGTCCCAACAAACCATAGTTAGTTCCACCACAGCACTCCACTTCGCTCTCAGCCTCTCGCAGTCGCAGATCTGCGTAACAATTCTAGGGTTTCGAAAAGCCAGAATCGTTGCATTTTCCCACCAGATCTTCTTTCTAAATTTTGAATTGGGAATAATTTCTTCTTGTTTGTCTAAATTTTCGTTTGGATGAGTGATTTTGGATCGTTGTGTATGCGGAATGTGTAAATGGAGACTCAGAGGATGATAGAATTACCTCACAAAAACATGGATAAGCGCCCAAGGAAGAGAGCTCGTTTGACGTGGGACATGCCCCCTCTGGTTCCCCAACCTCCCAAGGTCACTCATATACATATATACGTATCGATCCATATGTACTCTAACTATTTTTACATGTATCTCTGTTGTTGCCGTCATAGTTTGTTCTGTATTCTTACTTCATGCTTGAATTTAATATTGAATTCGTCAGATCTAATTTCTTGAGATTTGTTATCACAATTGCACATTTATATCTATATCTGAGCATCAATATGGAATTTTATGGTGTTGTAACTCAGATTTGATTGACATATTTTGTACTTAGATTCAAGGTATCCTTAATGTGGATCTCCTTGTGCATTTTCTCCTGCTGATTTTTGCTTTCAAGCATAAAATTCTGTAAATAGATTTTATTGATGAGACAGCTGTTTCGCTATCGCATTATTTCGCCATCATTGCCTTTGTGTATGCAAAAAAGAAGAAGAAAAGAAATCTGATTGGAAAGTGATAAAACCGACAAATTACTTTTGCCCTTTTTGTGTTTTTTTGTGGCTTTGCTCCTGAATCTGGGTTTAATTGTATGTGTTTGTATCCCGCATTGGGACTTAAGTGTCATCTAACTTCTGCTTTGATCGAATTCATTCATTTTGGATTTCTCAAAAGAAAAAAGTACTGCTGGAAAATTTTTGGTTTCTATTTTTAGCACTATGGAGGTGGAATCAAATGAATATTTAAACAATTTTTGTGTGTGTAGGAATTAGGATTTAAAGTGCCTGTTTGCATGTTGCAGAATTCTATATATATTATAAATTATAATGTATCTTATGTCAAGCCTTTCTGCATGCCAATGGAGTGATGTCGTAAGGGTTCATCAGAAGAAGAACAATTTGAGAAAAATGTTCATTTTAAAAGAATGTGCAAGTAGCAAGTGGGCAAAAGTGTAACAAAGCAAAAATGTGACAAAATTTATGACGATGCCTTCTTTTTGGAATAACACTGTCTATGCTCTTAAGCTTGTGGGTAAAAATTGCCCATGATATGCAATCATGAGGCTATGGATAGGGCGTAGGAAGGCATAACCAAATCATTTGGTGAGAAGCTAGGAAGCACGGATGCCGATACGGGATACGGATACGATACGATACGGATACGGCGATACGGCAAAATCTAAAAAAATAGGATACGGATACGTCGGGGATACGGCTATAAAAATTAATTTTTTTTATAATCATTTGTTATGTACTATGTATAAAAAGGAGCCAAAATAACTAGAAGAGTAGTTGAATTGCTAATAACATTATACCAATCATTTAGCACAAGTTAATTTTCTAATGTCATTCAAAATAGAAAGAAAGCGACCAAAGTCTAAACCAAAAAATGATAATTCCTATTAATTTTTACCTATATCAATTTCAACATTCAATTACATCCCCTTAGCCTTCATCGGAGAATGTCACGGCTTCTATATCCGGCTCATCAAGGAAAAGTCTAACAATTTCAAGTATACTCGTACCCTCAAGCGAATCAAATGCATCTCTCGCCGTATCCTAAAGTATCCAGCTGTATCCTAGAAGTATCCACCGAGTATCCGAAAAGTATTCGAAATTAAATTGATTTAATTTTAATGTTGGATACTTATTTGGCGTATCCGATACGTATCGGGGTGTATCGGGTGAGTATCGGTATCCGAGAAGTATCCGATACGTGTACGTGACTAGTTTCGAAGTATCCGTGTGGTGAGAAGGTTTAGAAATATTACGTCGTCTTTAAGATCATTGACCATAGGTTGGAAAATTCAATTTCATTGTCCTTTGCACGTTGTTTGGCATTTTTTGAATCCGAAGTTCTATACTCAAACTGAAAAGCTGAGCAAGATTATGAGGTAATCACAGGGATGTAAAATTGCATACCAAAGTTGGTTGAAGACCAAGATACTCAAAATAACATCACTTTTGAAATGACCATTTATGAAAATTGAGCAACTTTTGGGAATGCCACTAGTAGTAATACAAAGAAATTCAAGAGCACTAGGTAATCTACTTTACATTATTTCATCTATTTTGACTATAACATAGTGGCCAATTATTTCTATCTCAGAGTTGATTGGTGGGTTGCAAATTGTCTAAGACTCCTAATTTGCAAAAAAAAAATAAAAAAATCTATTAAGAGTTCTCAGCCCTACGTGTGATGCTTCTAGTAGGAAACTCAGTTGAAGTGTGTTTGAACATGTGAGTATTTATCTCATACATTCTTATTTTCCATTAGCTATTTTAACTTCCTTATATTAAGTACTATTTTTATTATAGTTATTGCAGCTCCATGGCAGAAAAAGAAATAGACTGCAACAGACACGACTCAATGATTTGGTGTTTATCAAGTATAACAGGGCTTTAAAACGTTGATATGATATGCGAGATACAATTGATTTTTATCTTTATTCAAAATATTGATGAGAGTAATTAGTGGTTATATGTGAGGATGGATGGAAAATCAGAATCAGATGATGAATCGGTGTTTGGGGATGATACTTTGACATGGGGTGATGTTGTTAGAGCTTCCGGAGCTAGAGAAAGTAACAAAGTAACTAGAGCAACAACATCAAAGAGCACGTTCAAACTCATAAAAAGGGTTCCATATAAAATGCATTTCAATTGATAAATAAAGTGGAGACAAATTCTGAGGACACATAAGAAGAGGAAGATGGGGAGGGATTCAAATCCATTGATGATGATGATGATGATGATGAAGATGGAGATGTGGATTCACTTAGTGTTAATTAGTAGTTAGTACATCGTTTTTACGCCTTAGGATGAATGTTTAATTTTATTTAAACTAGTCCTTTGTCGAATTTGATTTTTTAATTCTTATAATTTGACCTGTGTTGGATGTTTAATGGCCTTTTAAGTGGTACACTCTCAAATTCATTGTCTTTGTGTTTACTATGTGATATATTAGTGCGTGCTTTTTTATGTTATTTTCTCTTGTCTAGGTGTGCCTCGCTTTAATAAGAATCTTGCGTGTCGCCTTGCGCCTAGACCCAAGAGACATTTGCGCCTCTCGCCTTAAATAACTATGATCTCAAACAAAATTTATTTGAGTCGATCAAGAGTAGCTTGATTTTTTTAGGCATCAGAGTGGAGTAGTAGCTTGTTTCAAAGATGAACAAGCTTCAAAAATTGTTCAAGCTAAGTTTGTTTGGTAATGTTAAGAGTTATTGTAATATTTTTGTGTTCAGTATTCATAGTATTAGGGTAGATGTGTCCTTTTACCTTGTACTCATTTGCTGTATCTTCTATACTATTACAAAGGGAATACCCCTTTTGGTGTGTACCCAAAGTCTTGAAGCTGGCTCATGCTTTAGATTCCCAAATTGGCATGAAAAAACATTTTTTTACACTCCACTAATAGTGCTCTAAAATTACTATACGAGCAAAGAAGTAATTCATCAAAACAATAATTATCACTCCTAACATTTGTATAACAACATTTATCACTCTCTTGCTATATTCTCTGTCTTTCTTACATTTGTCCCATTACGCACAAGTTTCGCTCGTTCTTTGACAACAAATCGACCAATGTGCATAGAAAAATCCATGTGTATTAAAAAAAAAAAACCTTCGCGAGTTAAAAAACTGCTTATGCCCCCCAAGTCCTATTTTGGGAATGGTTTGATTCCTCAAATTTCAATTTCAGTGGAGAAGAATCAAACCTTATGGCGTCGGGAGAAGAAATTGAAGTTCTCTTCAATTTCATTCTTTTAAAGAACATACGATCCTTCCAATTCCTCTGAGGTTCGTTTCTTTCACACACAAAAAAAAAGATGCTTATGATTGTATTAGGTTTCTCTACTCTGTAATCTTCATCAAGAATCAACTTTATCAAAATTTACAATGCTTTCTTTAATTCCATAGGATTTGCAGTATTACGAGTGTGTTGCATGCAATTTTAAGAGTTCGGGCGTAACCACCCACAAGTTTACACATAAATATTATCACTTGATTCTCATACTGATCTTTAATTATTCCGGTTAATTATTTATTCTGGTAAAACCCCAATAATTGTCACCATTCTATTTAACTCATCTTTTGATTGATTTAATTATTAAATATTAGCATTCTCTTTCATTAAAAAATATGCAAGACAATTATTTTCCTCCACGAACAAAAATAAGTTAAATATGTGCGAAAAATTTATTGTGGATGACTGGAAAACTAGTGTGTTAAAGACTATTGTTATGATAGTTACTTTTCAACCTTCTCATATCGTTTTGTTCAATCTTACGAGTCTCTAAATATATACTTTCGTCTACATCTACGCGTCCACGCATTCTGTAGGCATTGACTGCTAGTATAGTGTATGTATTAGGGTAAAGTGATGAACTAACCGTAAAATCTTTTGATTAATCTCTAATAACATGGTATCAGAGCAAATTCCAAACCCTAACCAATGGTCGCAACCTTTTGCCGCCGTCACCATTGACATCCAGCGATGACGCCATAGTTGTCGCCGTGGTCGGCTCCGTAGGTGGAGTTCCAAATCCAGATTGCAAATTGATAATCTCCGAAACCTTGAATAGATCAAAACCCTCAATCAATCCTCCTACGTTCGCTACCCAGCTTAAAACCACCCTCAATCAGACTCCTCAACCGAATCGAATCCCTTAATCGATCCTCCTGCGTTCGCAACCCAGATCAAAACCCTATCCTTGTTTGAAAACCCTACATTGAAAACCTACAGCAAAATCCTAACCCTATTCGAAAACTTAAACCTGTATGATCCATATTCAGATTCAGAAACCCCAACCGATTCTAACCATGTTCGTCAGATCCAACTTCGCTTCAATCCACGTTCACCTGATTTTCTGATCATGATGTTGGCTTAATTTTTGTCTATTTTCTGATTCAAGTTCAACAAGTTTCATCAATCCACTATGTTGGATTTTTGAATTTCTGGTTTGTTCTTTGATTTGCTTTCTGCATTTGCATCTATGGCATTTTATGGTGGTTTCATTGTATACTTTTGTGGTTGTTTTGTAAGGTTATTTGTTGCAAGTTTTGTATGATGATTGTTTGTTAGTGGTTTACTTGTTGGTTCGTGAGGTTCTGTCGGTTGTCTATCGTGGCTTCTAGTTCTTCATCTCCCATTTCCACTATTCCTACTTGTTTATTTGATTCTTATCTAGTGTCTTATCATTTTCACGCAGTTAAATGGAAAAAATTATGTTTCATGGGCAAAGGCTATTGAGGTGTACTTTACGGGCAAAAAGCAATATCATGTTCTAATAGATGATCCTGCTACAAAGTTTTATTCAAAGTACGCTAATTGGCATGCTCAGGATGCTCAAATTCATGTTAGGTTGTAGAACAGTATGGAGCTGCAAATCAATGGTACCTTGGTTTTGTGGCCTATTGTCAAACTTGTATGGTGTCAAGCAAATTCCGGTGCTAATAACCTGTGGCAGATATATGATCTTCATTAGACGTATTTTCTCTTGCTCTTAGTGAGCTATCTTTAATGGATTACTATGCTCAGTTTTGCGGTATATGTGAGGAGGTCAATATTTGCAACCTATTTTTACTGATATTCAGGTTATGCAATGCCATCGTGAGTGTATGCATGTGGTATGATTCTTATCTGCGTACCCTCTTATGATCACATTCGCTCCCAATAGTTGGGGGTCGTGATTTACCTTCTCTAAGTGGGATCTTTAGTCGACTTTGTTTGTTGTCTATTACAATATCCGCACTGCTATTGCGGCTCTATCTGATCGTTCTGCTTTGGCTTTTGTTATTTTTGGTGGATTTGGCAATTTCAATGGTGGAGTTGGGGGGAGGTTGTCGAAGTTAGCAAAGTCGTGACTCTGGAGGTTGTAGCTTTAGTTGTGGAGGCCGCTAGTTGGGCGGAGGTGGCCGTGGTCGAAATCTTGGTTCCAGATTATATGCTAATTATGGAGGACCAATCATATAGTGTAATATTGTTATGATCTTTACGTTTTTTTTCTTAGGCTCATCAAGCCACTACATTTGAGGACACTAGATATGTTACTTATTCTACTGATACCATGCTAACTATATTTGTCGAGGAGTATAAGCATTTTGTGTCACTTTAGAGTCCCTTGCTTTCTTCATTGCTGTGCTCGCTCAGATAGGTCCTTTTGTTGCTTATATTGTGACTTATATTTCTTCTACTCCTCGGGTTATTGATTTTGAACATCTGATCATATGATCGGCACATCTATAGTTTTCTTTGATCGTCAGTCTATTGGTAAACTATCTCGAGTTACCCTAGCAGATGGTTGTACCCCTGATATTACCATTTCTATCACTCATTCCCTTACTTTGGATTCTGTATTGCATGTTCTCCGTTTTTCATTTAATTCGCTAGTAAACTTAACAAGTCTTTAAATTGCCTCGTAAACGTTTTTTCCTCATGGTTGTGTGTTTCATGATCTCACGACGGGGAGAAAGATTGGTGGCTGTGTTGAGCATGGTGGACTGTACTACTTTGCTGATGATGTTCACCCTAGCTCTGTTGCTTTCCAATTTTCGATGTCACCATATCAACATCATCATCGTCTTGGTTATCCGTCCTTATAGACCCTTAAATAGTTCATTCATGTAGTTGTCTTGAGAAATTGTCATGTGAAGTCTGTAAGTTGATTAAACATCATAGAGTGTCATTTTAGGGTAAATTACATAAAATCCCCTTCGTCTATCACTCAGTTTCACTTAACCCTCTTCATCTTTCAATTGTCCCAATATCCCCCCTAATATTTCCAAGTGTAACAAATCACTAACGGCGTTAACGGAATGTGTTTTTTTACGAAAATATCCCTAATGTAAAAAAAATACTAAATTGCAAAATATTGAGTAGTCTGGTTGTAAAAAAAGCCTTGATCTTTCCAATAAGCCTTGATCAAGATAAATGGAAAGAAAAGATTTGGCTAAATTGGTTTAAGTTAGGTCTTCTCAGATATTTGGTTTATAGTAAAGATAACTTACACTCCAACATTCAAACAATGGAACTTTATTTTTCCTAATTAAAGCTCCATAAACAAAATGTAATTTATTGGAAAACCTTCGGTGGTGTTTGCTTGGAAATCAGAGAGCGCAATATAGACAATGGCATTTGTGGAACTAACATCAATCTGTAATTGGTGGTGGCCGTGGGCAGCTGACTGTCAATGCTCAATGGTTGGAGTGCAATCGACCACCGCGATACTAACGACATGCCAAACAGCTCACTATGAAAAAGTGAACCCGAGATCTAAAAGAATGGTACAATCTACTTAAGATCGAATTCAGAAAACTTGGGAGATTGTGGAAGAAGAGGGACGAATGTAGCAGGTAGGAAACAAAGCCCAATGGTGGAAGACGATAGAGAGGAGAGAAAGAGGTAGACGATAAATAGGGGAGAGAGGTCAGAACTATGTTTTGGGTAGTAGCCTCTTCAACTGATGAATCCTCCTTGAAGATGCCACTTCTTCTAATGGTTGAGATCTATTCAGAACAGTAAAATAAAGGGCTCCGGTGGCTTAAAGATTAGAGAAAGGGAAGGAGTGTGGATGGAGGAGAGAGAGGCGAAGTGGGCAGAAATGATGGATTTCTAGAGATGGGAACAAAAGAAAATCTTGGTTCTTGGGTTGTGAGTTGGAAGCATCCAAGAGGAAATTAAGGGGCAATATAGGGAATACCAAATTCATGTGCACGCACATGACTACTTAATGTCTTCTTTTCTAACGCCATCCAACTAAAAGGGGTTGATTGTTACGTTTACAAAGATCAGGGGGGGAGATAAAGATAAAGAGGGTTAAGTGAAACCGAGTAATAGATGAAGAGTTTTTTATGTAATTTACCCGTCATTTTATCCCACGGTTGAGAGTCGTGTTTCGAGTATGTTTTAGTTGGTACATTCGGATATCTGGGGTCTTACGCGGGTTCCTAATATTTTTGATTTTTAGTATTATGTTATTTTTATTGATGATTTCTCTTGTCTTACATATTTTTATCTTATTTTGTTTTTATCTTAAGCGATCAGAGCTTTTTTTGTTTTTGTTTTTAGGTCATTTTTCATGGAAATTAAAACTCAGTTTGATACTCTTATTAGTGTGTTTCGTTTTGATAATGCATGTGATTATTTTCATATTCTATCTCAAATTCTCAATACATTTGATGCTCATGGTATTCTTCATCAATCCTCTTGTTCTCGGACCCCACAACAAATTGGGTTATTGAACGCAAGATTTGTCATTTATCTGAGGTTATATTTGTACTTTTATTCCAAATGCAGTTTCCTTAGTCTTACTAGACTGCTGTTGTTCTTACAACCTCCCACCTGATTAATCGCATGCCCTCCATGGTCCTCGAGAGTCTGATGCCTCATACAATTTTATTCCCTGATCATACACTTGTTACCAATACGGGTTTTCGGGTGCACATGTTATGTTTATGCTTTATAACATCTGATGTTGATATTCACTTGGATTTGTTGAGCGATACGAAGCCCGACTTGTTGCCAAGGGCTATATTCAGACTTTTGGTGTTAATTATGCTGATATTTTTTCTCGCGTTGCCAAGATTGGCTTTGTCCGGCTTCTTATCTCTTTAGTTGCTCATCTTGGTTGTCCCTTATTTTAGCTCGATTTCAATAGTACTTTTTTTGGCATGGTAATCTTGCTGAGGAGTTCTATATGGAGTAACCACCTTGGTTTGTTGCTTAGGGGAGCATACCCAAGTATGTCGACTTCGCAAAGTACATTATGTGATCAAATAGTCTCCTAGAGTTTGGTTTGACAAATTTAGTGATGTTGTCTTGCAGTTTGGCATGAGCCTTTGTTAGTTAGATTATTCAGTTTTTTCCCTCCCATCTGATCGGCGGAAAATATTGTTGATTGTTTATGTGGATAATATTATCATTACGGGTGATGATCAACAAGACATTGCATGGCTGAAGTAGTTTTTACGACGACAGTTTCATATCAAGAGTTTGGGCAGACTAGGATACTTCTTAAGGTATTGAGATGGCTCGGTCGTTTGTCTCAATGCAAGTATGTTCTGTACAGTTTAGAGGAGAATGTCTTATTAGGATTGAGACATGTGGATACTCCTATGGATCTCAATATAAAATTGTGTTGATCAGGGAGAGTTGCTTCCTAGTCTTGACCAATAAATTTTATTGATTGGTAAGTTGAATTATTTTATCATTATGTGTCATGATATTTCATTTGAATTAGTTTGGTGAGTCAATTTATGTCTGCACCTCGACTCCCTCATTGAGAGGTCGTTATTTGTATAATGAAGTATCTTAAGACTCATCCAAGATGGGTTTTTCTTATCAAGCGAGTGGTCATTTATATGTTGAGGCATTTACTGATTTAGATTGGGCAAGCGGACCTTCTGACAGGAGATTAACTACTGACTATTGTGTTTTTTTATGTGGTAATCTAAAATACAAACCGTTGCAAAATTTAGTGCAAAAGTTGAATGTCGTGCCATAGTACACACGACATGTGAGATTATTTTGGTACGATCCTTCCTTGAAGAGATGGGCTTCTATGTGCAGTTGCCCATGAATATGTATTGTGATAGTCAAGCATCTATTCATACTGCATCTATCGTGTTTTCATTAGAGGACCAAATATAATGAAGTTTATTGCTACCTTGTTCAAGAGAGGGCGGATAGTAGTGTCGTTGCTACTTCTTTTGTGTCTACAGGTGCTCAAGTGGCTGATATTTTCACCAAGTCATAATGCAAGCTCAATTATAGCTACTATTTAACAAGCTGGGTCTGTATAATATTAGGGTAGATGTGTCTTTTTACCTTGTTCTCATTTGCTATATATAATGTATTTGTGTTAGGGTAAAGTGATGAATCAACCCTGAACACTTAGATTAATCTCCGATAGCAGGTAACAAACCGATCTCGAATAAGTTTTTAATGAGTTTAACAGGAATTTAAACTCAAGTAGCTTGGTTTGTTTATTAGACCTATGCAAGGACTGTCATTTGCGGTATAGACCTGTGTTACATGGACTTGGGTATCAATATTCAATCCGATTTGCATCAGACCTCCCTAAATCCTGAGTCTTCTTATACTGGGATATGTATCCAAAAGTTGGTCTGAATATGTGCACACTTTATGAATATTGAATTACCTCATATTTGGTGTAAGGTGGTGTAACTATTTAGGAATGAACCTGAAAGCATCCAAGTGTCTAATTTGGCTATGAGTGCTAGATGTGTGTGTACATTACCCTTGCCATCCCCACTACTAGTCTACGCTAGGATATTAGGAAATTAGAAGAGTTCATGTAACACCAATATTGTTTGTCAAACAATTTACACTAACAAGCTCCTCATGTCTCTTATTGACATTCATCCCAAGGAGCTAATAGAAAGGGCCCAAGGACTTGACCTTACTTGACTTTACTTACATTCCTTGCTCTTATTCCTGATCTTTGACCTATGCCCATAGTAACTGTCGGACTGCTTTTCCATCATCTCTCCTTAAACCAATTGGTCTAAGTCTTTTATGGTGTTCAACGTTGCACCCACAGGTCTGTTTTTAGAGTGGTTGCAAGGAGCGGCACTGTGTAACCAAATCCATGGAGCACTCCGGGCCCAACAGTAACATCTCTTCTAAAGAGGCAATCATATGAATTATATCCATTTATTGGTTGCATGCAGCTACATGACTAAAGCCATGCACACGCACGCATCCTTGGACATCTATACATATTGGTCTTATTCGGAAGCATGAACACACTACAAAGTGTTGTACATGTGCTCGACACGATAAGACACCCTTGGTGGGGTGTCTCCTACTCTGCTTTTATTTTGGGTTGGATACGTGGCCTATAAACTGTGCGTGGCCTCTTGACAAAACTGAGAGACGGAGACATTGGTTGCCAAAATGCAATTTTTGGGTTTGGTTAATGAGGAGTCTAGGATGTTGATAGGAAACCATTTGTTGAAGCACAAAACAAGAAAACTTTATTGAATGTTGCTTCGATTGAAGCTCTATCTACGTAAACTTGAGAGAGAGAGAGAGAGAGAGAGAGAGATCTACAAGAAGAACAAGAACAAGAGACAATTAACTTGAGGTCGACAAATAACGAAGGGGGAGTCGAAGAATAATGGTGGCGCGGAGTTGGGGGTACTGTACCAGTGGTGCATGGTTCCTGGGCAACAAGGTTGCCTGTGGTTGAGCTTCTATTATCTCCTTGGTCTTTGTCTGATCCTTGGCTAACCATGGAGTTTGTCTCTGGAACTAACAACAAAGGTAGGACATCTACCCTACCCTTCAGTTATGGTAGTATAATTGTTAGAATATATTCTATTTTGATGTCTTATTATATTTGTTACAAATGGAGTTATGCTTGGTAGTTTGACTTTTGAGATCATGATCCCTGACCCTGTAGTCTCAAATTTGTAATAGAGGACCTTTCAAAATCATCTTTAGCCTTCTGTAAATACTGCTTTTCCATTGTAGGTATATTAAATCAAGGAACATATTTTTTTTCCTTCACTCACTTTTCGTTTACTTAATAACTTGTGAGTATGGGTGCACGCTTGTGTGATTATTATTCCTAATAAAAATATTATGTCATATGAAATTTTGTTTGGCTTTTCTGGGTAGTAGTTTATAGCAACATATTCAAGCTTGATGAATTTGTTGATAACAAATCGTTATCATAGGATGTGATGAAGCTGGAAAGAAATATGGAAAGCGGAGGAAATTAGCGGCTTTCATGCAATTGTTTTCCATATTCACGTTGGTTCAGGTGTTAGTGCGAGGCTCTTGTTGAGACTTTTGGTTAAAAGGCTTGGTGTATGCATAAAAAGGTGACATGGATCCTGTGGAAATGCAATATGCGATTGATGAGGCGGAGTCGAGGTTGTAAACTACTTTTTAATGAAAAGGTCTTTTTGCCCTATTCTAGAGAGTCACTAGGTGGCATTAGAGGGGGTAATCACTCTCACTTATTATTTTATTGCTAACTTGATGACAGTAGTGATTAATGAGGTTGGGCATCAAAATGCGGTTCAAGTGGTCACAGATCATGCTCTTAATTGTAGGTGTTGGGATAACTTATGGGGCCTGGTCTTGTACCTTCCGTGGACACCTTGTGTGGTTAAATTTTGATTCTTGTCTTGAAAGAATATTTGTATCACAAAGAATGCTGGCAGGAATAAAATTCCACACAAAGAATGTGGTTGGATTTGTGTTATGGAGATTGTAGGAGATGTTATAACAGTCAACATTCCGACACTAATCTGTGTGTAAGGTTGGCTACAACCAATACTGTTGTTTTTCAAAAGTGTACTACTTTGTGTTGACATAACACAATTTTCTTGCATAATTGTTATGCACAAGAGAGTCAAGCGTATGAAGTCTGTTCTCTAATCGATCATAATTACCAATAACTGGACTCATTGTGGAGATGATGACATTAGAAAGACCAGATTTGTAGAGGAGGAAAGTGTTGAATGATGTAATACTTATTTGCAGCTCATCATATGCTTAGAACTTGCTATGAACAAGTTTGTCTTGTGTGGCCTATGATTTGTGGAACTTAATGATACAGAAGGTGAAGAAGGCCAGATATCGACATTGAGGGAAGAGGAGTTGCTAGACGAACACTCCTAGGCCTTATCGACTGGTTTCTTTGTCAGAGGAGAGTTGTGGATTGTGCAAGCAAGTAGGTGACAAAGGGAGCGTTTTGGGAAGAATGGCGATTGTTGAGATGTGACTAGGTCACTATGGGTAGATTGGGTAAGAGGAGTTTATACATCAGAGGAGAGTGTATGTGAACGGAAATTGGGGGATAGTAGAGTTGTAGATAGAAGAAATATGTTTCTGAAAAAAAAAGAGATGTATTCTATTTTCACCCATGAAGGTGGAGACACAAGATATGATAGGTTCAACGGCTCCATATGCAGCCAACACTCTTGGGTCACATGCTTGAGTGAAGAAAAATGAACTAGCATTGGTGGTTTTCTTTGCTTGGCAAGACAATGTGGAGGTAAAGGTTTCTATTGGTAGGGGCACAAGAAACCTCAGATGCCTCAAAGGCTACGGACGTGGCCGAGCTTGCTCCTTTGATACGAGGAGGTATGTAACACGCTATGCGTCTCTATCATTGTTGTCATTGTCTAGGATTGCGCAAGGATCTCTTCCTCTCAAAGACTATGCATGACCTTGATTGGGAACGGGACTGACACCTCATTTAACCCTCAACTCTAACCACCTATCCGCAAGACCCTAGTGATCTTGCGTGGAGGCTATGGGGTCACTTGGGCTTTTTATGATCAGGACATCCATTCCAAGGGGTCCTTAGCCCTTCTCTGCACCTAGGCAGTGTGGGAGTATAGCCCTGTGCGAGGCTATTGGAGAACCAAGTGTAAAGCATATGCTTATGCTCAGGTGGATTTACACAGGCTTATGCTCAGGTGGATAACTGCTTGGCTAGGCCAAGAGATCTGAGCATATTGGTTTGAGTAACAGATGGCAATGCTGAGCAACTAATGGAGGAAGGCAGAGCTTGGTTTGGAGATTCTTGGATAAGATAGCGCATAGTAACCTTGGTAGGTAGAGCTCATAGAGGGGGAATTCATAAGGAAAGATATCGTCGGTCTAGGTTTCACCTCATGTGGCTGAGATGTACCAAGACTCGCATTGACACAACATGGACGGGGGAGGAATTTCATGGGCGTTTTAGGTTTGAAGATCTTGCTTTGTATAAAATTTAATTGAACAATGTAGCTATCTTGATAAGGGAAAACTGGAAAAAAGGGGGAAAAATTGAAGATGAGAAAAAAAATTCATTATTGTAGGAGTATATTGGACAATTGACAGCAGATAATAAAAAGAAAAAGGAAAAAGGTATGTTTCTTTTCATTTATTGTTTTGTCTGTTTTCTCCCTTGTAAACTTTTTTTTCCCCAATTTCCATGCAAATGAAGTGATCCAAGAAATAATTATTTCTGCGAAGGTAAAAGTGTATTCCCCATGAAAAGATGGTTTTCTAAAACTAAAGCCTTGCTCACCTTCAAGAAAACAGATCAGAGAATATTTGAACTGTTCGTTTAGTAAGGTGTTTGTTTATCTCTAGTTGAGTTTGTTCCATCCTACAATATGCGCATAACATTTTTATTATCCAGGTTTCTTCTCCTATGATTCTTGAAATTTTGCCAATCTTTGAAGATCTATCTTTCATGCTATAAAGGGAGTTTTGTTACTGTTATGCAGATCCTTCCAGCAATATATTGTGGGCACGAGTTTACAAATGGGGCAATACCTAATTACGCTTATTCTTCTATATACTACAAGGGCGTGCTCCGCAATGGATCCCCTCCTTGGAGACCCGATGATAAAGACGGGCATTATGTGTTTGTTGTTGGAGATAACATTACTCCCCGTTGTAAGCATGTTGCCTTCAATTTCTCTAATCGAACAATTATTTCGCCAGATTTTGCCAGCTCTTCACAAATAATTTTTTTCCTTATTTGCACATGCAGACAGGATTCTCAGCAAAATGGGTGAAGGTTAGTTTTTCCTTTAGCTTCTGTCTTCTTATTCCTCTAACCTGTTTTTCTGGACTCCCACGACCTGACTATTTGTTTTTTTCCATTTTGTTCAAATTTCATCCTCCCTTTGAATTTTATCGTCTCTCTTTCTCTCCCTCTCATGGAGGGATGGCTGTTCCTATAGTCATTGGTATATATGAGAAGGTCACATTTTAAAGGCCAGTACAACAAAATTGACATTTTGTATCTTAAATCATTTTATCCAGTCACGCATTATCATCTTAATCCTTTGGGTAAATTACATTGACCTCTCCTGAGGTTTTTATCAAATACAGTGCCCCCCTTGAGGTTTTTGAAATTAATATAACCTCCCTTATTTTTTAAACTATTATGCAGTTATCTCCCTATTGTTAAAATCAGTCAAACATCGTAAGTTAAGCTATTAAAACTTCAAATTTGAGGTTTTTTTTGACAAAATAAACTTTAACATATTTCACATCACATTTGAAATAGCCTATTTTAAATTTTTTAGAGTTTTTTGAAGCCGAAATTCAAACAAATTTTAAAATTCTGGCAGAATTTCGACTTCAAAATAATCTCAAAAATTCAACATAGATTATTTCCGACGTGACAGTTTATTTTATCAAAAAAAATCTCAAACTTGAAGTTTTAATGGCCTAATTAATTATATTAAACTGATTTTAACGATACGGGAGGTAATTGTATGATGTTCTTGTAATTTTAAAAACCTAAAGGGGGGCATTGTATTTTTCACAAACCTCAGGGCAGGTCAGTGTAAATCACCCTAATCCTTTTGCTAAACTTTAATTGCAGGTACTTTTGGTCAAGTCTTGGAATGTTTAGACAATGAGAGGAAAGAGTTTGTGGCAATAAAAATTGTGCGATCAATACACAAGTACCGCGAAGCTGCCATGATCGAAATTGACGTTCTACAGAAACTAGCCAGGCATGATATTGGTGGTACACGGTAGGAATCTGCTTTCTATTTGTTTTCCCCGTATTCTGTATAAGTTTGAAGTGATTGGGTATAAGTTTTATATTTTGCAGTTGTGTGCAAATACGGCATTGGTTTGATTATCGTAATCATATTTGTATTGTAAGTATTTATTGGTACTTATGCTTGATTTATTTGAAATGGCATTGATGCTTTATCATTCCTGAATACGCTGTGAGTTAAAAACTTGTGGATGATTTAACTGGTTTTAACAGGTATTTGAGAAGCTTGGACCGAGCTTGTACGATTTTCTCCGCAAAAACAGCTATCATTCGTTTCCAATTGATCTTGTCCGGGAGTTTGGCAGACAACTTTTGGAATCTGTAGCATGTGTGTGCGCATATCTTGCATTGCTCTTTTTTATTTTTATTTTTTATAGATACTACAATGCTTAGCAACTCATTTGCTTTTTATATGATAATCAGCTTTGGGCATTGTTGAGTTTCTGTATTTCCAGCTTTGATATGTTCAGCATTCTGAAACCTAGAGCACTTTTTCTGGGCAAATATGATTTCTAGTGAGGATTAACTCTGGTTCTAGTTCTCATTCATTTACTTGCTTGTTTTTGCAGTTATGCATGATTTACGCCTGATTCATACAGATCTGAAACCAGAAAACATTCTTCTTGTTTCATCAGAATATATTAAAGTGCCTGATTATAAGGTATTCTCTCACGTGGCATCTTCTCATTATGTATTTGTTTTATCAGTTCTTATAGAAAATGTTTTGCATATGAGTACCAGGCCATGCATATCCTGTTTTGCTAAATTAGAGCCTGTTTCCAATCCATATCTACCATGGGTGTTATTATGTTGGCCTTTTTGTATGTGTACTATATGAGGATGCAATTGATATTTGAGATCCTTTTTGCTACATTTTTTATGAATCACTGACAATGAACATCTTTGAATACCTTTTCTAATTAGTCCATCGGTACTGATTTGATTGAAGTTTCTTTTGCTAATATATTTGTTCGTATTTTGCCTGCCTTCAAGTGTCTAACTCAATCCACTAAAGAGGGTTCCTATTTCAAGAATCTGCCAAAGTCAAGTGCTATTAAGCTGATTGATTTTGGGAGCACTACATTTGAACATCAGGACCATACTTATGTGGTTTCAACACGTCATTATCGTGCGCCGGAGGTTATTCTTGGTAATTGCCACCCATTATCAGATCATGTTACCTGTTATTTGAGGCTTTCTTTAAGGTTGTGTATTCAATGTCATTTATTTCTATTGTTTACTCTAGGCCTTGGATGGAACTATCCTTGTGATGTATGGAGTGTGGGTTGCATACTTATTGAACTTTGCTCGGTAAGATTCTGTTTCGTCTTAGTTTACTCGTTGCTTGTTTGTTTCTATGTTGTTGAGGACTTCTAGAGATTCTGCAGAAAGTGCAATTGCCCATGTCGCAAGTGACTGCTTAGTTGACGAGTCCCCTTGAAAAATGTTGTTCTCGTGGAATTGACGTGTGATGGATGGAATTAGTGTTTGATCCTGCCGAGTTTATTATCCTATGTTTAGTTATCATTATCTCCATCATCCAATTATTATCCTATTAATGGTTTTGTTCCCTTCTATTTTTTGTTCATCAACAGGGTGAGGCCCTTTTCCAGACACATGAAAACTTGGAGCATCTGGCTATGATGGAGAGGGTGTTAGGGCCACTACCGCAACATATGATTATTAGAGCAGAGTAAGAGCAGTTGTTTTTATTTATTCATTTCATAATGTTTTCTGCTTTCTCATGTTGATAAAACTCTCATTGTATTTTTCCAGTCGCCGTGCTGAGAAATATTTCAGGAGGGGTGCGCGACTGGATTGGCCAGAGGGTGCGACTTCAAGAGATAGTATGAGGGCAGTTTGGAAATTACCTCGTTTACAGGTGAGTGGTAGTTTCTCTTTTATTTGGAACTGTTGTCGGAACATGACATCATTTCTCTTGGTTTCACGGGGAATGTTTTTATGTTGAATGGTGTTTTGATTGCTTCTATCTCCGTTTGGGCAGATAAAAGGTGACTAAATGTTGTCCCTGCTTTTGATTTGCATTTTGTTCTTGTGATTTTGTTTTTGAAGTCTTTTCGTCTTCTGATTATTTTCTCTACATACTCAAGAAGCACCACTTTTTTCGTTTTTCTAAGGCTACCACCCAATGTTATCTGGACTCTATTAAATGTATCAGGTACCTGTGTTGGTACAAAATCCATGTAACATAGATATGGCCAGTATGTTATTACATGTTTCACTTTTCCTTCGTGAAATTGTTTTTGCTTTTCTTTTTTCGATTTGAAAATTGATATTTGGTTTATTTAGAAACCAATATTCGTGCTGCTTGCGATTCTTTTTGATATAATTTACCTCACTTGCTGAGGCATTGATTTGAATCTCTTGTCTACATTGCAGAACCTGATAATGCAGCATGTGGATCACTCTGCTGGTGATCTGATCGATCTCTTGCAAGGGCTTCTGCGTTATGACCCTGCAGAGCGGATAAATGCTAGGGAAGCGCTTAGGCATCCTTTCTTCACGAGAGATATGAGAAGGTGTGGCTTTCATTTGTAACTGTATGTCTCACATGTATGCTTTTACAAGTGCTAGTGATCCCGTCAAGCAAAATTTTACAGAAGCAAAAAGTTGAAGCCATGGATGGGCTTGATTCTTGACTTTCAACGTTACTTCTGGTTGTACTGCTTATATCTGTAAAGTGTCAACCCTTCTCCCTCATTTCTCCCCATTACCTCCATCAATTTAGTTCATATTGGCTATATTTGGAACCAGTTACCTGAAAAGTCTGGCTTGTTTCACTTCATGGGTGAAAAGTTTATTTATTCAAAGTGTCCTGGTATTTTTTTTCTTCTTCTTCTCCTCTCTCTCTCTCTCTCTCGCACGCGCACACACACACAAAAACAATAAAATTCAAAACAGGAGACCCGTGAATTGCGCATTGATTGTACCAGAGGAACCACATCAGCATTGAAGACTTGCTTCCATGTGGAGTTTCTTTCCAGCTCAATTTGTACTGACTTATTCTGATTTCTGATACACTGCAAATTTTAAGGCAGAAATCTAGGTGATGCAGGATTTGGGAGCCTTCATTTGTTCATTAAACTTACAAAGCTTGATCCTGCTATCTGAGAGCTTTTGTGGTTGCAAGAATGAGGTAGTGTTGAGGTCAGTTTTCTTGTCTCCTATTTTCTTTCCCTTTAAATTCCTTTACAAAGTCATGATCCAAACGCTGCTTTAGTGAAGCCTTCTGATGAAGGCAAAGCTGCTTCACGTTGTTTCCCTCAATGACAATTGCTACTTGAATGAATAAACTCCTGAACATACCTATCAAGTAGTTATATTGCGAAGTGCCCATTGGTTGCCCTTAAAGAGGGTTGGAACCGGATACTTTTATGAGACAATTACTCGTGATGAACGTGGGACTCAATGACAGTTCTATTGACGATTTGGGTTATTCGTTCATGAATCTCAACGTGTAAGAGATTATGTCAAGCGGATATCAGGGGTTGGTCGGATGTAACCATGTCAGAATTCTGACCGTCTGCTTCTCTCTCAATAAACTTTTACTGATATACTCGACATGATGTATAATGTATTCAACCGAGCTCTTACCAAAACATTTTGGATCGTAGAAATATGATATGTTCAACATGAGTTACAAACAAAATGAATGGGTTGGATCGACAAATAGGACCTGGTGGGTCTCATTTTCTATTACATGAAGGATCATTGCATGAGTACTTCTCTTGTTTGTTCACTGAGCTTTTCTTTTTCAGAACCAATTCAGTTGTATTGACGCATTTAACTTTGGCCTCAAATTTTGAGGTAAAATACTTGGGGGCAGGAAGTATTAAATGATTTTATTTTTTACCGACGACACTTTACTTTACCGCCTTGAACTATCACACATGGGCCGCTTTACGTATGCCCATCGACTTCAACGCACCTGGATTGCTCTTATTTGCCCCTTATATTATGGAAAGGTTTGTAGAAAATGGGCTTGGCTTCTTCTTTTTACATCCATAAATGAAGTAAAGTAGGAGCTTGAAACAAAACTTGTAGTTTAGAGGTGCGCAGGGTTGGAACCATCTGCAAGAGGCTAGTGCGAATGGCTCTTCTCAGTCCTCAAAGACTGCTGCGGTATACTGTTGAAAGTTTGAATAGGACTTCTGCTTTAAAGAAATTTTGTTTGATATATGGAACGGAAGGAATAGAAGGTGGTTTTCTGTTGCAACTTGGCCTATTATGAGATCAATTAAAGGGGCGATTCTTTTTTTGGCTGCACAAAACTAGTAGGGATTTTGGGGGATTTAGAGAGTAACGTGGTTTTATCAGTTCTTTTTTTCAAAATTACATCTTTTTTTATTCAATATATTTTCATAACAATTCGGGTGATAAGTCAAAATGATATAATTTCAAGGACAATGAATAAAAGTATATTGTTTTGCTCACACTAAAAAGAATTGCACTACTGTTTGTTGTCCCAAATCCAATTTTTCAGATTATTATTTAAAATAATTAAAAATATGAGATTTAAGTATGAGGATGTACATAGGGAGCATGTAGAGTATTTGTGAGAGTAGATGAGATATTAGAGCATCCATATTAGCTTTTTTTTCACTCTTCTATTTTGAGGAGCAATTTTTCTAAATATGCTTTTCATCAGTCTCTTTTGATGGGCCTTTTATTTTGTAAATATTACAGTGACTCTTTATATTTGAGGCGTTAGCTTTTTTAAAATTTTTTGTTTTCATTTCTTCTAATTTCTTTTTGAATTGAATACAAAAAGGAAAAAAAGAAAAAATATTTTAATAAAATAGAGAGATAATAGAGAGTTTGATGCAAAAGACATTAGAAAATGTGGTTTCCTAAAAAAGTAAGAATTTCTTTTTAATTTGGTTTTAAAAAATAGAAAAATTGATGTGGATGCTCTTAGTATGCGATTAGTTTTATTAGGTTTGCTTCGAGTGGAAATGTGGAATAGAGAAGTGAGAAATATATGGTGGAGGATCAATTATGACCCTTGGATGAACAAGGAAACAAGTTCAAAGATTCAATACTAAACAATACAATGTTGGGGTGTCAATGTTGACCTAAACTCATAAACTCATTCTAACTCAATGAACTCTAAATCTATTCAAACTCAACCCACTTATCAAATGGAATATAATGGATTTTGACTTAATTTGACTCACTTGATATAAATTTTAAATGGGTGCGGGTTAAATAGGCTAACTTATGTTACGCAATAAATTATTATTAATATCTTAAACTACTAACGTCGCATTTCATTTACTTTTATCGAACCTTATTACTGTGCTGCACAAAAAATTCTTATTAGCACCTTAAAATTTCTAAGGTCAATTCAAAACTTACTAACGCCACACAAAATTATGAATGGTTCATCACATTTAGTTCGTGTCTAAATTATATGTTTGAATTTGGGTTAATGGTCGTGTTGAGTTTTACCCTTTTTTAGTGGGTCAGATTGAATGTCGATAATAATTATCTAGCTATTGGATTGTAGTGTAAATGGGGTAATGAATCTAAGTTAAAACGACATCTAAACTTATCCAGATCAACCCATTGACACTTACCTCACGATACAAGTGCTGAATTAATTTATCCATGGGGGTTCACATGTCCTAATCAGTGAATCAAACAAATCTTTGAGGCACAACAAAACCCACATTAGCACAAAAGTATTGGACATGTTCATACAACCAAACAATGCGAGTTTATCGCTCTTGGGTTTGTAAAGCTGATTCAATTTTGATTTGTCATTTCGGCGACTATGACAAATTCTATTTTAAGCTATATATAAGCACTATACATTTTGTGATGGTTGATTTATCTTATATTTTTCTCCATTCAATGCATAACGAAATTGATATGAGAGCTGTAAATATACGTAACTGCATGTTTTGAGAATTACGTAAAAATTCTTGTGTCGTGCTTTATATTTGTGTATTTTTCTTGATTGTTTCTTTGAGCAATGATTACTGCGATTTCACAACAACCTCATGGTCATGTATTTGGGCAAGAGATAGAAAAGCTTTGCTGAGTCAAATCAATTCAAGTGGGAATCAAGAGGAAAACTGCTGAATAATTTATTAAATCTTGAGCATGCTTACACATCACTACACCAAACCATGTCATTATCATGTCTAGCTGTAATTACACCCATGATTATTATAGTATATGAAACATGATATGGCTGGAATAATGTGAGGGATAATCAAGGATGGGATTAGGATATAAAATTATGGAGCTCATAAATGATATATTTGTTTTGTTTGTAAGTCTTGGAATATAATATTTGGAGGAATATTATATCCTGAAAGGAGGAGGTTATACAATACCCAAGAGGGGTTGGTCTCTCTTGGGATAAGGCAAAAATGACAAGATTATTCAAAAAAAAAAAGTCATCAAACCCTTCAACCATTGTTTTAATCTTCACAACTCCCCAACTATTGGTTTGAATGTCTTAATTATGTTATTGTGTATTTTTTAAGTTTTTTTTAAAGTACAATACAACACGATTTTTAATTTTTTGCATTTTAAAAAATATATATTATTTGTAATGCTAATTTTTATAATTAATTTTTTATTTTTATTTTGTAAAAATGGACGTAAAAATATTATTTTTACTTTACCCAAAAAAAAGCCCTCCAACCCTTTAACCATCGTTTTAATCTTCTACGTCTCCCTAAAAATATCCAACAACACTCTTAACCATTTATTTAAGTGTCTTGATTATGTTCGTGTATATTTTTAAATTTTTTTTATTTCAACATTATTTGTATTTTTTGTGTTTTTTTTCAAAAAATATTGTTTGTAATGCTAATTTTTATAGTTAATCTACTATTTTTACTTTGTAAAATTTGATGTTTACTTCGTACAAATATTATTTGTAATTCAATTTGTTTGATTACTTGAAAAATTAAACTTACTCATTCTAAATCATTTTAACAAAATTTGTGATAGATTGTTATTTTTAATTAGAATTCATAAAGGAAAAGAAGAAGTAGCTCAAACCAATTTTCAGTTATTTTTTTATTTTTACTTTGTAAAACTGAATAATTGGTAAATAAATTAGAGGACAATTTTTTCATGTAATCTTTGTATGGGAGTAAAATGGACAATTAAATTTCGAGTCTCATCATATCAAAGTCTATCCAATGATATTCATTCTAAACAAATATCGGATATTTTTCCGCTTATATTCACTAGTTATCATATTCACACATAATCTCACATTTATATCTGGACAAACAAATAGGTCTTTTGGGACCGTTTGTTAGTAGGGTCAAATGTGGAGATAAAATTATCACATCGAATATGTCTATTCGGCTTGACATATTCAAAGTTTGTTTACTTCATTGGACTCGGATATAATATCCAAGGTACTAATTTATCCACATGGAGGGGATAAATTTTTTCTATCCCTTCCCTTATTCATATCTTATTCTTTTTCTATATCTGTCTTCAATTTAGGCAAATGCCATTTTTTATTACGCAAATGCTATTTTTTATTACGAGAATGTCATTATTAATTACGAGTATATCATTCATCTACTCATATCTATCATATCATCCTCCTCCAAAAAAATACTCAAACAAAACTCTTTATTTATTCACCCCTCTACAATAAATCTCCCATTCTACTATATTCTCCTCTTACTATATCCACCATATCTTTTTCATAATTTCGACCGCTAACAAACGGGTCATTATATACAGTATCTATTAGGCAGTGTCCCATTATTCTGCTCCATCGCATATTTATGTGTTATATTTAATTTTATGTCTCGCATAAATGTATAATGAAGAGGGATATCAACACACTGCGTCGAGACTACTGAACAATTTTTGCTTATAGTACCTATGGAAATAAGGTTTTTTTTTGTAAAAAAAAAAATTGTACATAAATAGTTAATTCGATCACATAAAATGATACTCCTTCGATCCTATGCCCTTAACTTTTAAGTCCGTTTTTCAGATCAAGAAATGAAGTTGTTTTTCACGCTAAAAAAAATTATTTTTTGCACCACTTTCAAGAATTATTGAGATACTTAACTTGGTGCAAAAAAAAAAAATTCAGTTTTTGATTAAAAATGGTACAATTTTTAAAAACGAACAATAATAAAAAACAGAGTATATACCATTATTCCCAAGTCTTTACTACTGTTATAGGAATGGTAATTTTATTTAAAGTAGATGGGTATATTTATATTTGTACAACTTGATAAATAAAAAATATATAATTAGAATAGAAAAAATTACACTAGATGTGATTTTGAAATTCGACATCCTCTTTATTTTGTAAAATGCATTTTGGCATAATGAATTTTCAACTTGTCGGCGAAATTCACTTTTATTTCGGTTCTCTATTTATTTCAAAGAAATGTATTTTTAATTTTTTTTCATGGTTATTTGTTTTTCGACCTAATGAATTAATTAATTCGAGAGCCTAAGTCTAATGTCCACTAATTGTGGCCGACTTAATGTCTGGTCAAAATCCATAAACACTTTTCTTACTCTAATGATAAGGTAAACTTTTGAAGTTGGTTGCTCTGCTATACTATACTAGTTCTAGGGTTAGCAGTTTACTAATAGAAAGGTTAGGAGGTTGAAAAGTTGTTGCTTCTTGTCTACTTCACGAGTACTCACTGGCTCGATCTGTAACTTCCCTTCTTTCGTCCTTTCACGAGGCTCTAAAACGAGAGAAAGGGGCGGGGCTATCTAGCGGGAGTCATTTTGGTTATATGCTATGGGTGCAGGAGTGGAAAGGTCTGAGTGAGCACTTCGAGAAAGAGTCGTGCATGTGGCATAGTGAAAGATTTCCCATTGGGTTTCCGGCCCTCTTGGTCTTCACCTACTTGTGGAATAGGTGTGGTGATTTGATACTCTCTGTCTCTCTGTCTCTCTCTCTCGTGTGTGTGCGCGCCTTTTTTCAGCCTGTTCTTGTTCGCCTATTCAAGACGAGGCAAGATACTCACATACAGGAAGTGAAGAAGAGGGTGTCACAGGTTAGAGAGGCCCTCTTTAATACATTAAGAAAAGATTTTCATAGGAGCCAAAAAGACTCAGACATAGGAACTTAGCCCCCCTACATATTGGTAAACAAAAACCTCCTTGACCTGATCAGAGTAAATAACAATGTTGAATCAGGACGCCTCTTGCCTTGAAAGAATTCACACAAGGCCAATAGCTTTCTAGAAGTAGTGGGAGATCTGCTACTTACTGCTCAATGTAGAGACCAAGTAAATTCTGGGTTAGCAAGACAAGCAAAGCTTGCTTTAGCCAGCTTGACCGACAGCAAAACCTCAAGCCATATGCTCGGCCTAGGCAATGGTCGAACCATAGCCCGTTGAACATAGCCAACCCGCAAGTTGGTCAGACCATTATTGCTTGGGTCGGCCCTTACATGTTAATCCCATAATGCTGATCAGTCTCATGATATGTCAAATCAGTCCACGATCAAGGATGGCTTGTGCAAAAGATGCACTTGTATGGAAGAAAACTTAACTGATCCCCACAAATAAGGGCGAAGATCGTGGAAAAAGAGATCGATCATCTGGTAATATTTTCACCAAGTTGATCACTTAAGCACATCTTTAATCATCTCTATATTGTAACCCATTATAAGCATCCGTTTTATATATCAGTTTTCCCTACATATTTGGGCTCGGTAGGACTTCTATTCTATGGGCATTCCTTTGTTCAGGTACTTACTTAACCATCATATGTCATTTTGGCTATGTATTGAAGTGTTTCTAACAAGTTTTTCCCTTGTGCAATTAGGGCTTTGGGATAAAAAAGTAGGCAAGACAAATTTCGTTCAACTCCCTTCCTAGCTTCGACAAGACTCGTGGGGGAGTCCTGCAAAATATCACCCCACAATTGGAGACCACGATGGAGATTGAGAAACAAGAGTTGCCATGGTAAAGATCGTACCTAGTCAAGCCATGCAGGAGCCCGAAGAGAACCCTAGCAAGGGGCAGAAGAAGTCCTTAACGGGCAAACAAATAGCAATCATCAACCCACCTCGCGAATGTCGAGATTTTGACACCGGTCGAGTCATTCAGAGTCAACGAGATATTAACAACACTCTTGTACAAGCAAGACTGGAAGCTCCAGCACCTTAGGAAGAAGGTGAAAATGGTCGAGATAGTCTTGCGGTGTGAAAAGAGGGAGGCAAAAAAGGATAACAGAAGGAGAAGGAAGAAGAATGAGCTCGGGGATATCTCCGGGACAAACACCACGAGAAAGAGCTGAGACACCGCTTGCCAATGCAAAAATCTCGGGGGCACAAAGCAAATGAACTAGCCAAACCAACCACAAGAAAAAAAGTCACATAGGAGTACATTGAAGACATAGGAAGATTCAAGCCATGAGGATGGCACGAGGAGATAGGTTGGGCAGAATCACACATTCGGAAGAAATTCAGGAAGGAGAGAGAGTCCGAGGATGAAGGAACAATAGACCCCACTTCTCTAGGCATATCATCAGGGCGCCAATCCTGTCCAAATTCAGAATGCCAACCTTTTCACTATACGACGAGGTCAGCGATCCCCGTGACCACATTCAACGCTTTTGCCAAGTAATAATCTTATATTTCCCTATAGTCTTTGGCACTTGGCTCTACAATGGTTCTACAAATTAGGCTACGAATCCATTAGGAGCTTCAAGCAGTTAAAGATGAACTTTGCTGCTCATTTCTTTTCAAGCAAGAAGACCCCAAAGACCATGCAGGGGTTAGTTACGATGAAGTTGGTCAAAGGAGAATTTCTAACATAGATATTGGAACTATTACAATACGGTTGAAAATCCCATGGAAGTATTTATGGTTGGCACATTTAAAATGAGACTATCAATCAACTATAAGCTGAGAAAAGATCTCACCTGTAAAGAGCTGAGGGACCCCCAGATTGTCATGAGGATGGTAGATGAGTTTGCATATGTTAAGCATGAATTGCTAACTAACATGAGAATAAGGAAGAAAAGAAGGAGGAGAAAAGGGAAAGTAAAGAAGATAAGAGTCGAGAGGGACACGATGGTAAAAGAGAGCGACGATTTGAGACGAAAAAAATTCAAAAGAGGGAGAGCCTAGAGAGAGAGAGAGACCGAAAGAGGAAGTACGAGTTTAAAACAAAGTTAAAAAAAAAACACTTTAAAAAATCATCCAAAAGATTGAAAAGGAGGCATACTATCACGTCTCAAGGCTGATGGGAGGGGATCTAAGTCGATGACTTAGCAAACTGCATTACGCATTCAACAAGGACCAAGGACATACAATGGAGAAGTGCTTCTCTTTCAAACGGTTTTTTAACGATCTAGTGCAAGAATGCCATCTCAAAAAATTCATAGGCGACCCTTGAAGAGAAGACCGTCAAGGGAAGGAAAGGGAGAAGGATGAAAGACCGAAGTCAAATGCACTCGGGATAGTTACAGACATCATAATATTAGCGCATGGACCTGAGAAGGTGGCAGAGCTCAAGAGTAGATAACCGAGGTGTCACGCCCGGAAATTTCCAAGCCCCCCTCGCGACTAATGAATTCTTGACCGGGGCTAAATAATTTCTTAACTTGATATGCGATGGAAAATTAAAATTTTAAAACTCAGAGTCGCCACTTGACATGAAGTTCGGGTGTGTCAAGTCACCCTCTAAGGCCATTTTTAAAAAAGATGTCCTTAAAAAAATAATTTAACTTGGACCCAGAAATACGATTCTGTTTATAAAATGACTCTTTTAAAAGAAATCTGGTCTTGAAAACGGAGATAGGTTTGGGAATTTACTGTTACGAGTTGGGAAGGTGTTAGGCACCCAACATTGCCCTTTCGGTACTTAATTTTTCCAATTAATTTTATTTTATTATCCTTGGCCAAATTGATAAATATCTAGTGATTGACTATATAATTGGATCAAAAGTGAAACCGAGTGCGAGGGCAGGATCTCGACTTACGCAATTCAGCTCTCGGTGGCAAAAATGTTGAAATGGACATATGTTAAACTTTGACCGAAACACGATATGCAAATTGGTACTTGCACGTCATGTTTCTATTCCCAAAATGTCAGTTACCTTAAATCCCCGGCAGGAATTTTCAAGTTTAACAATAGTCCGATCTTGTTTTATTAGTGAATTACCATATTAACATTTCTTGAAATTGCAATATGCCGTCTTGGCCTAAACCAAGTTAGCTGTTATTGCATTTTCATTCATTTCACGCTGACTACCTATGTCACCAGCGTTCCGAGAGTTTCAAGATTAATTTTGTGCAAAGTGTCAAAGTCGTTTCAATAATCTTTCGAGAAAGCACGACACGCAAAATCAACATAAACTGTCAATTTGCACGATATACTTTATTTTAAGATTATCAGAACCAGAGATCGAGAGACATGGACAGCATCACGGCTATTCATATTTCTCAGTTTCTAGTTACGATACGTATTTGCTTAAATTTATTTTTTGTTATATTTTATTTATATTATTTTTTTTACTGCAATCCTTCATCCCGGCAGCTACAGAAATACTGACAGTCCAAATTGTAAAATAATAAATGTCACTTCGATCGCGATAATCTATCGTGAAAAGATAACGTGCACTGCCCGTTAAATTTGCTTTCCAAAAAACACTAGTATGGGCTACCTATGTCACCCGTGTGTTTATAGAATTCCAAGATTATCGAGATTTTTAATCAGGTGATACGGACAACGCGTCGGCGTGAACTAACAGCACTATTCGTATTATTTAATTATGAAATAACGAATTTTTGCCTTTATTAATTTACGTGAAATAAAAAAAATAGCAGTATCTGTTACGGGGAGACGGGAAAGGGATAAAAGCAGAAAAGTGTTACGGGACTTGGGAAAAGGATAAAAGCAGATAAATATTACGGGATTCGGGAAAGGGATAAAAGTTAGGAGTTAACTCTGGCAGGTGTTGATGCAACCGAGCGATATGCCGAGAGTGAAAAAAAAAGACTAAGAAAAAGATACTTTAATATTCTAGAAATACGGACTAGAAATTTCTAGAAATGGACTAGATTTGCGAATATTAATACTTATAAGCGTAATATTTATATATTGATTTAAAAAAAACATAGATTAAATGAAAAGTACAATAATTAAATATAGAGGACAAAAATAAATAAAAGGGGTGGAAACTAAATGGAAATTAAATTGACCAAGCAGAAATTAAATGGAAATTAAATTACCGAAACAGAAATTAAAAATAGAACAACTGTTCCAACTTTACCTTGTATTGATATCAGAATTCGCTGATTACAAATGAAAGAAACATGAAAGACTAAGCCAAACCATAAATTGGCGTAACAAAGGACTTTAAATTCTGATAATACCCCAGGTTATGCTAAAACTAAAGTACCTTCGGATCTTTCTGATAATTGAAATAAAATAGGCAAAGTTTCCGCCTGTGTATGGACTAAAAATTTCTTTGAATCTTTCTAATAAAAAAAAAGGCAGAGTTTCTGCTTGTTTTTGGACCAAAAATCCCATTGGATTTCTCTAATAGTAAAAAAAAGGACAGAGTTTCTGCTTTTTTGACAAAAAATCCCTTTGGATTTCTTTAATAAAAAAACAGACAGAGTTTCTATTTGTTTTTTTGACAAAAAATTCCTTTGGATTTCTCTAATAATAATAAAAAAAAAAGACAGAGTTTCCATTTATATTTGGACCGAAAATACTAACTAAAGAATCCTAATCCTAATCTCGTTCTGGTATTAAGAGTCCGAAACTAAAAAGTTAAGAACAACTCAGATACAGAATACTCAGATTATGGTGAAAATAAAAAAACAAAACTCTGTTTCTTACTATAGAAACTAAAAAAACGAAAGAAAAAGATAACAGAATAGAAGGGTTCTGTTCTTGAGGTTTCCAAAATATTTTTGAGGGAAAAAGAGGGTGGTCTGGACGGCTCCCAAAAAAAGGAATCTCCTCCCCGAAATATGGCTATTGAGGGGTATTTATAGAGGATTAGTACCAATAAAATTAAAATCCTTAATACTAAGTAACCATCCGGTCGATATTATTTTATTTGACCAACGCCATACCAAAATTAATTTTGACCTCCTGCGCTGTACATGCGTTGTTCATGCGTTGTACATGCGCAGGACATGCGCCCACATGCGCCAATATTGGCTGAAAATTACGCTTACCCCCTGCCATTTGTACACGTACTGAAATACTGATTTCTGACGAGGGAATTTCAAACGAACTTAGATCAGACCACGGCTTATAGCCGTTGAACTCGTGTCAATGTGCTGATCAATGATATATGTTCCTCACAAATATTGTCTCGTAAATCGTGCGTTTAGATTGTGCCAGTTGTTCGCTAATTATTTAAAAAAATAATTTTTTGATTTTCTCTTTTTTTTAACACACTCACGCCCCACTTGCGCCTATGGGGCGCCGTACCTGTGTCGTACTTGCGCCCATCGTGCGCCTACCACATGGCATGGTACTGGAATTTTACAAAAATACCCCTGGCTACTCGTACGCGAACTAGAACACTGATTTCTGACGAGAAAACTTCAAACGAATTCAGATTGGACCACGGATACAGCCGTTGAACTCGTATCGATGCGCTGTTCAATAATATATACTTTTTGAAGTTTAAAATCGTCGACTTAAAAATCGTGCTCCTGAGTCCTCGTTCCGAACAACTGAAAACTGTCAGCATTGTCTGTTTTTGCCCTAGTCACTATCAATAGACTTGTATCGTCGCACTGATTAATAATATGAGATTTTCATGATTCGATAATCTTCTCTTGCGAATGGTGCTCTCGAGCCCTGATCCGTGCAAAGACTAAACGGCCCTTTGTTTGTCGATTTGTCGAATTTTTTGAGTTTTGTTCTTGGAATGTTCAATTGACCTCTGAGGCATTTTAATGACATCATATTGAGATTTTTTATGAAAAATAAAGTAGTGAACTCGTCCTGGCTTGATTTAGAGGCCTCCTCAGCTCCTGTTCAATCAGAAGAGCAAAATCGTTTGACAATGCTCGGATCCCCCTCGTACCTCCTTTGAATGTCCTGACTGCTCATGGAGATATGCTATATCTTGACATACACTATGGAGATATTCTGGGAAGATTATGTGATGATGTGAGCCTTGTACTTGCTGAATTGGCTGTCCAAGGGCGAAATAGTTATTCTGCGCATAACCCTATCTTAAGCCCATTCTGATGACATGTTTCATGATAGCTTGAGCGGTGGGACAAAATTTGGTATCAACACGAGGGCCAGAAGAAAAGAAAGGCACACGAGGTCAACATAGTGGAGATCGACAAGTTGACTTTTGCTCTTGCGAGTATCCTAAAAAATATGTTTTAGACAAATTGAAAGATTTAGATCATCAAAATTTGATCAAAAAATAAAGCTCATTATTTTAACAAAATGAATGATCCCATTATTTTTTCCTTTTATATATGTATATAACACACACATATAATAGAAACAGGCATTTCTTTATCTTTTGTCTCTCGTTTTCTTCTTGTTCTACACCTCAAATTCCAAATGAGAGTTGCTTTTTACCCCTCACACAAAAAATAGGGAGGGGGCGTGTAGCTGCATAAAGACCAAAAACCCATCCTCTTACATTTTTTACAATATTGATAATCCTTATTTTAAGGACTTGATTTTAAGGAGACAACTTGATTTTAGCCTTATTTTGTTAAAATATTAAAATTTTGTTTGACTAAAAATAATATTTAAATATCAACCGTGGACTCGATTATTAATTTTTTTTGGTTCTTTTAAGTGTTCTGTGATACTTAAAAATTTAAAGGCAAAAATTAATTGTCTTTTAAAAATATTTAATGTTCCATAATACTTTTTATTTTTTTAAGTATTCTGTGATACATAAATTAAAAAAAAATGTTAGCAATCCAAGAAGAAAAGCAAACGTGATTTTTTTAGAATATTTATTTATTTATTTATTAGCTTTGCATCAAATATTTAAAATTATTGATTCGCTTCTTAATTTATCTAAAAATATTTGCATTCATCACATGTCCTAATGTGCCCAATTTTGAGAAAAAATTACTGATACTCCTCATTTGAATCTTTTTCGGTTGTACTTTTCGAATTTTATTCTAAAAAAATACTAAAAATTTACCATTGACTTCAAAAATTATTTCGGAATTAACTGTGAACTCGAAATATTTCGATAAAGGATTGTTGAATTATGCTAAGCTATTTGTTGATTTATTTATTATTATTACTTTTACTTTATTTTGTTGATTTATAAAACAAAATTAAAAATCTCTTAAATCATCCAAATATATTCATATTCATTACATGTCCTAATTCGCCCAACTTTAGAAGAAAAAAAGTGATCAGCACTACTCATTTGAACTGTACTTTTCAAATTTTATTCTTAAAAAAATAATAAAAATTTACCATTGTCTTAAAAAATTATTTCAGAATTAGCATAAATTGAATATATATTACGTTATTTTTATCCTTTTCATGTCATAAAAATAATTTAAACATCAAATAATTAGCATGTTATGATCCAACACACAAGGTACACTAGTGGTACCACATCCAGTAGATTGAACATTTAAGACATATCATGCGAATTAGTATGAATCCTGCAGTATATAAATTTATATGCAAAACTCCAAAGGTCCGAGCATGTTTTCAATAGTTTTTCATCTTTCACGTCTCGCGTTATTGGATTGAACATTTAAATTTTTACACAATAAAAAGAATAACATACTCATTTTCAAAGTAAAAAAAATAACTACAGACAACTTATTAAAATACATTAGATAAATATTAACTTACAATAATATTATTTTTCTGATGCTTGGTTTCTTTACAAAGTACAATTAGAGAGAATTAGTATGAAGATTAAAAAAAATAAAAAATTAGTGTGAAGATAAAAAATTTAAACTTTTAACGGTGACAAAAATTTTATGACTAACTGCGACTTCCAATTTTATAAGTTCTTACAAAATAAAAAATTAGTACGAAAATAAAAAGTTGAATTGGTCAATTTCTTTTAGAAATTACATCTTATTATTATTTATTACTTATTCAAAATTTATTTTTAATTATATATTTTAAAAATAAATATAAAATAGTAACTGGAAGGATAGTGATAGTTTCGTAATTTAGCTGGGAAAGAGAGTGATGTTTTTATAATTTAGACGGGAAATAAAAGGGGAATGATAGTTTTGAAATTTCAAGAGAAGGATAAAATATTTATTTAAAAAAGGTGTAAGTTTTATTTGTGAAGAGGCGTGAATAGCAATTTCTATTCCAAATATTGAGGTCAAATGAAAGGTAAGAGACAAGAACAGGAGAGGCCCAGGACGACAAGGCACTTCTACAGGCCGTTGGCAACACTGTGTGTGTGGGCTTCATTTACTAGTGGGCTCCATTTTCTTCGTAGGACTGTGGGGTCCATATTGTGCCTTTTGTGCCCGAGAGTGGCCCAACCCAAATTTCAAAAAGAGAATGGACAGTGGACCCACCTGTCACGTGGATGATGTTGCAGGGGCCACGTTCCAGCAAACAACGGCAGTTGATCGAAAATCTTCTCTCATCCCCTTCTGACCAATCAGTTTCCACTTCCCACGTGGGACTTGTAACCCCACCACACCGTGACATCACCCGATTGCCTCCTCCTTTTTTTTCCCATTTTATTAATATTATAATCAAATCGTACATTTGAGTGCACGACTTTTTTTAGTTTTTTTATTGTTTTTAGATTCTTATATTCAGATATCGACCTAACCCATCTTCACCAAAATAATAATAATTAAAAATAGAGTAGATTACAAAAACTAGTCCCTCTTGTTTCATTCAAATCTATTTGTGTCCTTACGGTATGAATTATGTCGATTTTAACTTTAGTTTGCTTGCTCTCAATGGAGTCCAATTAACGTTAGGTTCGACATTAGACGGAATTGAGGGCCGGGCATCATGGTCCTTATAGCTAATGACTTGACTAATTTGAAATTTAGTCTCTAATTAGGTATTGGTAATTTATTCTCTGCTAGTTATCCTTTTGTAATCCGTTCATAATGGAGATGGAAGATAAATGCGTCGATGGCGTGAAGTTTGTGGGTCGATGGTGGTGGGTGGTTTGATTGTGGGTGAGAAAATTTAATTTGTAACATCTACGGTGATACTGTTATTAGGTGTATGATTTAGTATGGCTTTGAAAAGTTAAAAATAAAATAAGTTGGGGTGGGGGTGGGGGTGGATTGCAAAGTAAAAATATTTTCTTATTTGCCATAAATTCAGTCTAATGGTTTAACGTGCTTTATTAATTGAACTTAATTCAGACCAAACACGCAATTAAAAGCTATTAATTAATACTAGAAGTAGAAGGCCAAAAAAAGACTTGTATGAAATTAGAAGGACAAAGTTTGTAATTAACCCTTGTTAAAAACCTGAGCCATTTGCCGTTGTTGATCTACTAGTTGTTTCCACCGATCTCCTTCTCCATCTCTCTCTCTCTCTCTCTCTCTCTCTCTCTCTCTCTCGTCTGTTCTACCTACCTCGTGATCTTCTTTACAATTCCTTGATCCAAACCAGGAAGATAGACAAGCAAACAGGCCCTTAGAGTTCGTACACTTATAGACAAGAGAAACATCATGGGGGAATCTTCTGCATCATATATCCATATGGTAACTACATTTGTTTTAGTTTTTTTTGGGTTTCTTTTTTTCTTCACGAGTTTTTGGTCATCTGGTTTAAAATGGTTACATATATATATGTATGTATGTGAATTATGATGCAGGTGCAGCACCTAATAGAAGAGTGCATAATATTGAACTTGAGCAGAGAAGAATGCATGGAGGCTCTATCCAAGCATGCAAACATCATCCCAGTCATTACTTCCACAGGTTAGTAATCTTCTCTTCAAAAGGATATTCGAGTCAATTTATGCATACTATCGAACGAACCTCCAATAGTTAGTGTAGTTAGGGATCGAAACTAATTAAAGAAATTCGAAATTTTCAGGTGTTATTAATTTTTATATGACTAGTTTGGGCTTTGTCCCGAGTTTAATTGACGCAGCAGTTAGTGAACTCTGATATTGATTTTTTTTAAAATTAATCGAAGTGTACGTAAATTTAGCCTGAATATTCTGAACTGTGAGGAAATGCTTGGGTTTTATTATGTTATCTGTGAGAATTAAACCTCTAAATCTAGGAGATTAAATTTCTTACTTGGTGTCCTTCGCTCATTCGACCAACTTTTTCCGATAACTACGTTTGCCTGGTACTTTGTAAGATTCAGCTATCAGCCCTATCGTTGTTTAGTCGATAAGGACTGTTTTTACCTTGGTTGAAAAATATGTTTGGTTTTTTATGGGAATTTTATATTTTGAAAGAATATATAATTTAATATAATTCAATTCAAATTAGTGAATTTATATTTCTAATTTGTCCCGACTCTTGTATCATTGAAATAGCTGTTTGTTAGTATCTTCGAAAAATTATAAATTTGTTTTTTGACTTTTCAAAATAGATGTGTTATGGAAAATTTTAAAATAAAATACAGGATCAGCAATATGAAATGAAGAGCGTACTTTCTGGATTGTGATAATTATAGAATTATTATTTTTATTTTTATTTTTATAATTTTTTATTTTGTTTGTAATTAGAAATATACAAAATTATGTCTAGAAATTAAAAAATAAGTTAAAACAGACCGTTATGACTTATTTTTCGTCTTTAATTAATAATTTTTAATTTTTGAATGTAATTTTATATTTTTTAAATTTTTTCCGTCAAAAGAATTAAATTACGTCTTTAATGAATTATTTTTAATTTTGTACATAATTTTATATTTTATAAGTTTTTTCGTCGAAATAAATTAATAATTAATAAAAAATGGATTAAAATGTAATTTTTTTAAATAAAGACGGAGATTTTTTATTTAAATAATTCATGTCAAATTGTATTATGAATTTAGTCTACCAATATGATCATTAAATGCTTAGAGGCGAAAGGCTAAAGTGGACTTTTAGACCAGGGCCGGCCCTAAGGACAAACCGGTAAAAGCAACCGCTTCCAACCCTGGAAAGGTAGGTTATAATAAGTACAAAAAACTCGCACTATTTTATAAATGAATTTTTTTGGTAATTGACAACCTCCCATGCCCCAAAAGAGCCGGACCCGCGTTTCGAGGCTCAGCACGTGTTTTTCTTTAAATTGTCAATAAATTTATATATATACCCTTTTGGCTTACACCCTCTTACACGCTGCTTAAGGGGCGTTTGGGAGCTTATTTTTTTGCATTTTTTCATTCTCATTTTTGGATTTTGGTTGTTTAGGAGTCAATTCCCAGAATGAGGGGGTGTTTGGGAGCTTATTTTTTGCATTTTCCCATTCTCATTTTTAGATTTTGGTTGTTTGGGAGCCAGTTCCCAGAATGAGTTCTGCAGAACTCATTCTCCATTTTCGACTTTAGGAGCAAAAACTCGAAAAGAGGTTTAGACATCCTTTTTGCATTTTCATTCCCATTTTGCATTCTACTACTTTTGCAAAATGCATTCTGCACATTTCTCTCAAACACTACTTCCAAATTCAAAACTCATTCTGGCCATAATCTAAAAAGCAAAAAAGTCAAAAAGTCAAAAATAAAAAGCTAAAAAATAGGCTCCCAAACACCCCCTGAGTTCTGCAGAACTCATTCTCCATTTTCGACTTTAGGAGCAAAAACTCAAAAAGAGGTTTAGACCTCCTTTTTGCATTTTCATTCTCATTTTGCATTCTACTACTTTTGCAAAATACATTCTGCACATTTCTCCCAAACATTACTCCCAAATTCAAAACTTATTCTGGCTATAATCTAAAAAGCTACAAAGCCAAAAAGTCAAAAATAAAAAGCTAGAAAATAGGCTCACAAACACCCCCTTATATATATGAGATTTTGATTTTTGAATTTTGAATTTCTTTTAAGGGTTAAATGGGTGGAGCCCATGTAGAATATACGTAGGGTGTGAGAAGGTGTAAATAAAAGGATGTGTATGTAGACTTACTCTACGTTTTTACCCCAATCAGTCTTGGTTTAAATTTAATGGGTTTTTGTTTTTTGTCAAATGAATTTTTTTCTTCTTACTCTATTAATTAAAAAAAGAAAATTTAACAAGATATATGTGAACTTTAATCAGTCTCTAGAGTTTTTATAATTAATTTCTTCACAATTTGTTCTACTTTGTAAAAGAATTATTTGAAATATTTATAGCGATCTCGTTTTGAGAATTATATTGAATCCAAACATCTCGGAACGGGCGGTATACACAACATTATAGAGTTTGTTTTTTATTTTGTGTGTGTAGTGTGGAAGGAGCTAGAGAAAGAGAACAAGGAGTTCTTTGAGGCGTACGCGAAAGACAGAGAGGAGAGAGAAAGTGAATTGGAGACGGCAAGGGAAAGAATTGACAAGATATTAGTGTCGGATTCTTCCAAAAAGGATACTGATAGCGACTAGTTCACCTCAGACAACATTGTTATTTTGGGGCGGGCCTTATGTTGCAATATTATTCTTCCTCCTACCTTGTAAATATTTCGTCCTACTAAATGGTTAACAATAATGTTACTCTGTTGTTCTTTATTTTTATTTTTATTGCGGGTCAGTTTTTAAGATGGGTTGATAAGTTATTTGTATCACCGGATACAATATCTGTTTATTTTCTCAATTTTATCGCAAGTTATTTTTTGAGATGGGTTGATAAGTTACTTGTATCACGTGATTTTGAAAGCTAAAAATATTATCAATTTTGTATCGATAGACGTAGCGTTTTTTGTTGCTGGTATGATATATATCGGTATTGGTTTGTTTCGGTGGGCCGTTTTGGATTTATCTTTTACGACATAATGTGTAATTTTTCAAGTAATGTTATTCATTATAAAATTATATTAGGCATATAAATAATTAGAGCATTAGAATTTTTAAATAATAAAAGATGAAAAGTTATAAATTTTAATTATTCTCAAGAGATAAAATACATACTAGAATGATCAATCATATAATTTTATTACATTTAAGATATTTAAAAACATAATTATTAGTACTGAAAATAAATATTTTTATGAAAAATAGCATTAAAAAGCTCATTTTGAGAGTAATTATAACAATATAGTATGTTTATTATCTTAAGCATTATCTTATCTAGATTTTATTAATTCGATCTGTATTTTTATACTTTTTCAATTCACCTAGTCGAGACAAAACATTAAAAATTAAAAAAAAACTACTAAAAATCACGAAATATCAAATAATGTTGATAATTTTTTATAAAAAAATCCTTTTACATGATAGTAATATTCTCCTAAACAAAATGGTAAAATGAGTAGGAGGAGTCTGCTATGCATTACACACAACAGGTCGTATTACGTGTCAAACGATATTATTTTAACGTGCAAAATATTGTCGTTCAATTAGCGTTTTGCGTATTAAGATGACGTTTTGAAGCGAACATGCCGTGTGCGTAATGTGGACCCCAAGTCCCGTAAAATGGACGGAAATAAAAAACAAACAGTGGATGTTGCGTGACCAAATGATACTTTCAGCTCGCGACACGTGGCAACGCCCCACCGTCCCCCGATCCGCTTGAGGACACCACTGGGTTGTGTGTCCTTGAATCCTCTTTGCTTGTTTGAGATTTCTTCATGGACGATGTTTTTGTGTATTTATGGAGTCTTGATGCTCTCGTGAAGTTAAATGGTAATTGCAGGGGACCAGATACGTGTAGTTATGTAACAAGGAGCCACCCCCTGACTTTTTCTGGCTTAAAACCAAAATCAGAAGGCGACCTCTATGACGTTTATTGGGGGTGGGCGAATCCAAAAGAATTGAGCCGACTCAAAAAATCACAGTTTGGTCGAAGAATTGATCGAAAGCGACTGAGCATGAACCGACTGCAATTCACACCGAAATCAGTCAGGATCGATTGCTGTCATTTTTATTCCGAATCGATCGATTTTGGAGTTCTACACCGGAAAACCGACGGTCTACATCCATAATGTTTGTGATATAAAATAATAGATAAATCGCGTATTTGAAAACAAATACAAGTATTCAACAACAATAAACAAAATCAAAACAATATTCCATATTGAACATTATAAGATTTGAGAAGTATCATTTAATATGTTTCTTAGATTTCAAAATATTATTCTACATTGATCCTAGGAGGGCCAAACACTCTTCTATTTTGGGCCTCTTATGATCAAAGATTCATAGAACTTAATATGTTTATAAGATTCACTCAAACAAGCACTCTAAGTTGGGATGTGCTTGGTAACGATCTCATAATCAGCGCTCTTGATTGCTCGGGATTCCGAGAATGGATGAGTTGCTCTTCCGAGTATGAAAAGGGAGCATGATCAGTAGCTATCAGTCTGCTTGAAATCTACTTATTCTCCAACCTTTTATCAGCCGAGAATGGATGAGTTGCTCTTCCGAGTATGAAAAGGGAGCGTGATCGGCAGTTATCAGTCTGCTTGAAATCTACTTATTCTCCAACCTTTTATTAGTCAGATTAACGCTAAATCCTTTGAATACACCCCCAACCCTTGGGTTCTTCCCTGCGATTTCACACTGCTAGAAAACCTCTATAAATACCAAGCCTTGAGTTCCTCCTCATTCACTGTGAAACCGAGAAACCGCTGTGTAAGAGAAAGCGAAGTAGGACTACTACCAAGGAGAAGGAGGACTCCGACATGTGACTTAATCTTCCCAACTATTTTGGGATTCTAATTCCTCGTAAGAATTGAGTAGGACTACCTTTCGATTGACAATTAATGAGATAAAACTGATTTGGACTTTCCAAAGAATTATCTTATATCATTAGAGTTCATTCAACTTTAAACTCTTTATTCTAATCTAAATCAGCGTAAGACTACTCATTCTCATTTGAACAGAATCTATCCCGAAATATTAAGGGTTCTGTTCTATCTCCAACCTGAAATGGATAACCGTCTTCTTCAGGTCGACAACCTCCTAAATCGCATTTCTCAGTTCGACAACCACCTAAACCGGCTTTCTTAGGTCAGCTATAACATGACTTGTTCTTTTCAGGGCAGTTACTCACTGAACCACCTTTCTCAGGTCGACTTGTAACACAGGCTGCTCTTGTCAGGCCAACTACTCACTAAACCACATTTCTCAGTCGGCTATATCTTCACGAGATCGGCATGTATGCACGTGCGTAAGAACACCTCATTATCAAACTGAATTAATTATCTTAAGCGAACTTCATAATAGTTGTTTAAATTTTACCTCATTCAATATCCCGTATAATTCAAGAAAAGAAAATTGCATAGATGTGTCATGATTTGTATAACAGTAATTTATTCTCTAAATCTATGGTTTCAAAAGCTTCTAAAAGAAAAATATTCCCAATTATTTCTAACTTTCTCTTTGCCTTTTCCTCATCTTTTTTTTCCCCTCACTTATGAATTTCATGCTTACACATATATCACAAACGAATGATCAATTTTCTTTAAGTCCCTTCACCATTTATCTCTCTTTTTACCTCATCTTTTAACTCCCTCACAAATTTTGCGCAAATATTTTCTTATTGAATTTATTTTCTTATGGTAAATAATTTTTATTTTTAATTAAAATAAAGTAGATAAATAAATGTTCAAAAAGTTATACTATATGAAGGACAATAATAAATTTTTGCTAATGTGAATTGTAAAAATACTATTAAAAATACAATTATAAAATATGGTTACATATATTTATTATAGTATAAAATGTTACGCGTTGATACCTATTTTAGACCAAAAAAATAATACAACGAACACAAGTATTGCTGAAACTAACGTAAAATATTTAGGTGAATAATTTCTTAGGAGGGCAGAAAAAAAGTCTAATTCCTTTTGTATTTTGTGTATGTGTGTACATTTTTTAGAAAATAGGAGACTAATTTTTAACACATGTTTATAGCGGGTGAAGTTTTCGAAGACTCATATTTGTCGCCTAAAACACGACGAAGTCTCTCACATTCTCAAAAATTAAATTATTTTTACTGGCAATTTTCGCGACATTATTGAACGTTTGAACTCAACTCAAAATGGGCTTCTTTTGGTTTTGGTAGTGTCAGTAATTTAATTAAAGTATATGGGCAAAAATAAATTATCAGCCTTCACATTTAATTTACTTTTTGGAACAGTTTTTTGAATTAATTATTCATCTTTACAAAAAAAATTAGAAATTAAAAAAATGATGGTCAAAAGTTCAAAAAATTCAGTAAAGACAATTTTTTTATTTATTTTAAATGTCTTTAACGTGCTTTTATATTTATATTATAATATTTTTTTAATTTCACTTATAGACACAAATGAGAACAAATCAAAAATAAAAAATTATAGAGAATTAAATAATATTCACAATTTTTTAAAATAATTTAATTCAAATTTAACCTTAAATAGAGCTTTGTGGTGATGTTAATAAATAGGTAGCGGCTACATTTTATAAAATTAGTCTGACACCAGTTTTAATTTAAAATTAGATATGCCTTAAGACTTAAAAACGAAATTAGGAAAGATTTTTCACCCAAACTTAAAAAAAATAAAAATTTAATATTCGGTTGAATGTTTTGCATTTTCTTTAAAGTAATATTTGTAAATTATGTTTGAAATTTTTTTTCCAAATATTGTTGTTTTGTTAGTCAATCACTGGCTAGTATTAAATTATCATATTTGTCAATAATTAATATATTAGTAGTTATATTTTTTTTCCTTTTTAGTCATGTCCGCATCGCTCATTTCATCGTATTTTTTAATTTTTATTTTAAAAAGTGTTTAAAAATTTATTTTTGACTTAAAAAATTATTTCGAGATTAAGTACAAATTAGAATTTTTTTAAAAAAATTGTTAAGTGCAAATTAGAATTTTTTTTAAAAACACAATACACCTTTCCTAAAAAGAGAGAGCACGCACCTTAAAAATATCAAAAAAATCTAATCCCTAAATTTTTTAAAAAATAATTACACTAAATAACATCTAAATAAAATTAGTTAAAAAATTATCAACCGCACATTAGCTTCTTTTTGGGTCCATTTGGCCTGTGGTTATTATTGGATTATTCACTGTTTAGTTTTTTTTCCTTATTTGAATTTTTTTTTTATTTTTTGTTTTTCATCAATTTTTTTATGATTGTTGGTTCGTCTCGACAAGAGCTTTCAGAAAAGTTATCAATCATCAGCTACATTTGAAAAAAGTTCAGAAAAGACAAAAAATAAGTCAAAAACAGCGTCCGTGTTGGCTTATTTTCGTCTTTAGTGACTTTTTTTTAACTTTTGGACATAATTTTATACTTTTTAGATTCCTTTCGTTGATACGAACCAATAATCCACGAAAAAATGACATAAAAATAATAAATACAAAAAAAATTTGAATAAAAACAAAAAATAAGTCAAAAATTTTTTTTGGGCCAAATAGGGCCATTTGTCTATTTAGGATTTACTTTAAACTGAGAAAAACCATACTGCTTTAGAAAAATCTCTCTCTCTCTGTGTCTCTCTCTCTCTTGCGTTGGGGAAGGAAAATGGCGAGCGGCGGCGGCGGTGGGAAGGTGTCGTTCAAGGTCACTCTCACATCCGATCCCAAGCTTCCCTTCAAAGTGTCCGTACTAACCCCCAACACCTGCAAAATTCTCAACCTAGGGTTTCCATTTGGTTAGCAAAAAAACATCTTTCACTAATTCGATCCCGCTTTTACTTTTTCAGGTTTAGCGTTCCCGAAGCAGCTCCATTCACGGCAGTTCTCAAATTCGCCGCTGAAGAATTCAAAGTCCCTCCTCAGACTAGCGCTATCATCACCAACGGTACCCACTTCCCACCGAATCTTCGGATATATATCTACGTATACGCCAATTTGTATTTGTTGAGTATTGTTTTTCGTATCTATGTGGAAACTCTTTTTCCAATGTTTTGTATCTTATAAGAGTGTTTCGTATTGTTTTAATTGCATCTCTAAACTATCAAACCTAAATTTGTGCTCCATGAGTTGTGACACTCAGTAGAAAGTGTTTTCGATTTTGAATTTGATAGCCTTTAGAGTTAGGAGTTTTAATTGGCACATGGAAGTTCGGTTTTGAATTTGATAGCCCTTTAGAATTTAGGAGTTTTAATTGGCACATGGAAGTCACAATTGGACCGCTGGACTTGAGCTGGGAAAGGACTCGTACCAGCTGTAGCCTGTAGACAAGCTATGTCTAGTACTATTTGTCACTGAATTATCCATGCAAGAGTTTGGTGAAGCTACAAGAAGTTTGGCAGTAGCCACAAATAGATGGATTGGTAGTCTGTCAAAATAATTGGTTCAATCAGTTGTCTAGGTGCTTATGCTTTTCTAGTAGAGGCTTGTAACCTAATATGGCAATTTGTGCCAGTTTGCATCTGCATATTCTACTGTTGTACTTCTAAGCTCTGCTGGATAAAAAACTTATTCTGACTGAATAAAATATGAAAACTGTTAGCGTATGGATGTCCAAAGAAAACTAAATTTATGAATGAGCAGTTGCTTTCATTAGGTGTAGATGTATGCCTTTATGCTATGTTGGCTTGTTCCCCACCTGTCTTTGTTCGGTTCAAGTAACCTTTGTGATGTGACCTTGTGAACTCAGTTTTTAAATAAGAGACCTTAGGGTTTTAATAGATTTTGTTGTGCTTAAAATATAATTCCAACTGATTATTTTTGTTATTTTATTGGCTTTTACTCTTGTATTAATTTTGCATGCAGATGGCGTAGGAATTAATCCTCAGCAAAGCGCCGGTATGCCATCTCTTCCCGTTGTATCTAGCTTTATCTGGTTCCAGTTTGTTTCTTAAATTTTGTTACTTTTTTCTAATGCGTGAAATTGAACTACATTGGAATGATATACATTCCATTCCTACTATGCGGCTTTGCTATTTTGTATTTGTAACATTGATCACCTACTTTGCACGAATCCTCCATTTTGTCGAAAGTACCTGTCAACACGACATGACACCTGTGTGAGTATAAAAGCTGTACCGCATCCTTCTCAGAAGACGAAAAAGAAAGGGAGAGTCCAAGTTTTTGCTGCTGCCTTTCTTTTTCGAGTTCAAATTATAATGGACTTTATATACATTGGGTTGAGCCATTAGTATCATGTGACCCCTTGTTTACTTTGGAAGTGCACAATAAGTGCTTGGGCAAATGTTATTGTCATGTAAACATATAGGTGGACTACGGGCTATATGGGCTATATAGGGTGATTTTTCCCTATAGTTTGGAGTGATATCTATTTTCATAACCCATAAAGTTATGTAAAAATATTATGGGATATTTTTTAACTCAGTTCTACATAAGAACACATTTCAAAAAATACATCGACTGAATCCCTACACCTGTATCCAAATTTTGATCCACATTTACAAATATTTTATTTTTAAGTTTTAAGTGTCTGACACCTAGATATATACCTGCACTCGGTACCTGCACCTGAGTCCGTGCAACGTAGTTGATCACATATATCTACTAATATTGTTGTAAGAAAATGAGGCTACAATGGAACATCATTTATTGATGTGTTAGTTTTTGAAGTCCCATGTCTTACAAGTTTTTCTCTCTATTTACTGTATTGCATACAGCCATTTAGTTATGCGATGTACGGTTGTGTTGTTCTATTCAATTCATTGTTGCATATTTTTCACAGAATCTCATTATCCTTGTCTGCAAAATGTTCCAATGTTGTAATCAGTGCAAATGCGGTATTTTTAGTGTTCTTTCTGAAGAGTGGGGTTAGGGGGAGAAGGAGATGGTGACGAGAGAAAGGGATTTAAGTGCTTTTTCTAGGAATTTCAGGGTTGTCATTTGTTAGTTTTGCATTTTTGGTGCAAAGTAAGAAATATGCTAATAGAAATCTCTATATAGTATAGCAACTTATTTTTCTCTCTTTTTCCTTAAGATTCTAATATTCCTTTTGGCACCTTCTTATGCTTCCTACTCCTCTCCCCATCTGCTCTCAAAAAAGTGAAGGTAAGCGAAAAGAAACAGTAAAACAAATATAGAAATCTAAAGAAGAAAAAAATAGCACTATCTTTAAATATAAAAGTCATCAAACGATAAGTCAAGCTTAACTGAAAATTTACAAGAATTTTGATTTTATTGTCAGATTTCTGTTATTAAGGATTTTATTGTCAGATTTCTGTTATTAAGGAAGATAATATCTAATTATTGAGGCAATACAGAACTTTTGTTAATAGGTACACATGTTAGTTTACTTTTTTCTGATTTTTTACTGTCTAAATGTAATTGAGACTTCACCTTGAAACACACAATTGATTTTAACAATGTTATGAAGTATGAAAATTATGTAATCACTCTCCGTGCATCGAACAGGAAAAAGTTCTTCTATGGTTTTGAGTATCTAATTTTCTTTCGAAACTAACGAAAAATTTGACCCTGAAGCTGGAATCTAAATCTATTGGACTTTCTTTGAGTTTGACCCTAAAGCTGGAATACTATGTCTTGGGTTCACTCTTGCTTTTAAATCGTCATGCTTTCACTTTCCTCATGTTGCAGACTTCAAGATTGCATTTGTTCATGAAATGTCGACATATTTGTTTTTCTTTGGCACTATTCTATAAATCGAAACTATTTTTTTTCAACATGCCACTTATTTTAAACACACTTATATAACCATGTTGCTCCACTGAACAACACAGAATGCAATTTTATGTGAGCTTCCCCAAGAAGTTGAGGAATATTGTTATTATGTAAATTGCAGATGTAATGTTGAGGGCAGAATTTTTGTTTAAATAGTTTAAGATTTGAATTGTTAATTGTAATTTTAATTGCTGTTTCAGGCAATGTCTTCCTTAAACATGGCTCAGAACTGCGCCTGATTCCCCGTGATAGGGTTGGTGCGTGGGGTGCATAGCGTTTCTAGATGAATAGACTTGGTATAATCACCCATTCACCCTCCACATTTGGTGCTATTGTTATGTTCTTGAGGTATACTTTAAACTGAAATCAATAGTGCTTACAATAAGTGGATATCAAATTTGGCATTTTTGTCCGCAATTGACGGAGTTACGTATACATGGTAACATCGTGTGATGCCTGACCAAGATTTTTTAATGCGTTTAGTAAGCATCTGATTTTGTATACATGGTAATATGGTTGGAATAAGGCTCACTTTAGTTTGGACATGTTTGGTTTGGATCAGTAATTCCCTAGCTCCCATAGTATTATATGTTCCACATTTTGTAGAATCATATATCCACTGAATATAAATCTGGACAAAAAAAAAAAAAAATTAGACGCGAAGAAGCTTAAAATTTTCCATCACCCTTCACATAAGAAGCATAAATTTTCCACAGACATTCCCTTCTTTCACATAGCCCTATCCTTCTCGCTATCAGTCTTAAAGTTGCGTTTGGTTCACTGGAATGTAAGAATGCAATTGAGGTTGGAATGAAACTGGAATGGATGTTTCATGGAATAAGATTGAAACATCCATTCCTATTTGATGTTTGGTTGTGCTTAGGACTAACCATTATTTTCACGTTTGGTAGTGCTTAGGACTAACCATTCTAATTCTTATATTAGCTTCAACATACTAGTTTTTTATAGGAGGTATTAGTGTGGCATAGAATTCTGGTGCGGGAGTTGTAACTTTGGTATGACAATAGTCTATTTTAGTGTGGAAGTAATAATTTTGGTGTCACAATAGTGTATTTTGGTGTGAAAGTAATATTTTTGGTGTGTTTATAGTAATTTTAGTATGTCATCAACAGTAAGAATTATATGAAGTCACAGTTCTTTTGTTTTACTATGGAATTAGTATTTCTTTATTTAGTTAGGTGAATGGTGATTTCATTTGGAACGGGAATTTCTTCGTTTATTGGTGAACCAAACATAAAAATAGGAATTCTAGTAGAATCACAATTCTTTTGTAATGTTGATTCCATCGAACCATTCGTACCCTTATGGAATTTAATTTGCTGACCCCATTTTATGGAGTATTCTTTGGTAGCATGCCAAAAAAGTTTCATTTGTTTTGAACTCTCTACTAACAGAGAAAACAGGGTTTTGCATGTCTTCTTTTTCATCAAAAATAAAGGTGCTTGTTAATCCTCATTTTCTCACTATTCCCACTCACTTCTACTCCATAAAGAGTTGCTTAGAGCATTTTCAACGCTAATAGTCATTTTACCTTCTAAAAGTACACAAAAAGTAAAAAATATATTTTCCCCAAGTACTTTTTTATTTATGTGCTCCAACAGTATTGTTTTTTTTATTTTTTATGCCTTGTTATATTTTGCAAAAAAATAAATTAACGTGTTTGATGAAATAGTTGATGATGGCTGGCTAGATGTAACTTGTCAACATGCAAATAGGTAAATTGTCTAGCCATTTGACTAGCCTATTGGACATGTATAAATGTGTGATTAGGTATTTTGTCTAGCAGACCTCAAATAGAGAGCTAGTTGGAGATGCTCTTAGGCGTTTTAGTTCATCAGAAGACAAATCATCAAGGTCGCCATCTAAATTTGTGACGTTTCTAAAGGTCATGAAGTATCCTAGTGTTTCCTTAACTCACCAAATTCAATTTTCTTGTCCATATATTTTTCAAATATCATCATCATCCTTCCATCCTAAAATAACTCTCAAAAGTCCCTCATCATCATACAACTGCTGCTGCAGCAGCAGGAGGACGGGGAACAATTTTGTACACTCTTGAATTAGCTCTACCTTCTCTCAAACTCTCTCACGTTTAGGGTTTTATCATTGAGAGGGAGGCAGTCGCCTCCTCCTTCCCCGGGCCTTCCTCCTTTCATTTTTTCTCTAATTTCTCTGTATCTCTCCCCTTGAGTTCTCTTTTTATTCTTCTTTTGGTTCTAGTTTTTCACCCGTTTTTTCCTCTCTTTTTTTTTCTTCTTTTGTTTTTTCCTCAGATCCACTTCTCTGTTGGCTGATTAAAGAAGTTCGTTTTTTTGTTTCAACACTACATCAGACAGCAACGACGATCCTGCCAAATAGGTTTTTGAAGGGTCACAGTGAATGGTGAGTTAATGGCAGCGAGATAGGCATTACGGTGGCAAAGAAAGAGCAGTTATGTGGTTTGGGTGATTCCAGTAGCCGTCCTTGTTGCCCATCCAAGGCGGGGTGAGCCCAAAGAAGTTCGGTGGGCGCGGTGCTCGTGCTAGGTTCTAGAAATCATACCGTTAAGAGGCAGACTACCGACGTTTGGAGAGATAAGGATTCGGTTTTTTTCATGTTTTGATGTATGTTCTGGTGGAGTTTTTACATGTTTCTTGTTGGGTTTAATTAACTTTTGCATTAGGGTCTTAGTTTTCCTTTAAGCGATCAGCATAGTGTATTGGATATTGAGTGTTATTCAGGATGATTCAGGGTGAAAGGTTTTTTGTGACTGTTTTTTCAATCGTATATGGAGGCTGAGGAGTGGGGGCAGCGGATTGGGGCTTACCAGTGGAGGAGGAGAAGGTGGTTAGGCGGCGGTAGGTGGAGGAGGCTTAGATGTGTCCCCGAGGTGGTAGAGGATTTGATCTTATGGATTTGGAGAGTTTGGGGTGGAGGTAGAGGGGTAGGCCGAAGAGCAGGGAATATGGGGAGTGAGTCAAAAGGAAGTAACAGAAGCAGCATTTGGGAGGATTTTGGTGGATTGGTGCTGGTGGTGCTCTGATGAGGTTATGAAATTCAGATTTTAGGAGTTCTTTTAGAATGTTTTAGGTAGTTTTTGGCCTATTATTCTTGTTAGTTTTATTTTTGTTTAAGTATTCGAGATTTTTGTTTATGTACAAAAATAGGAGGCCGAGGGTTAGATAGAGTTTCTTGCGAGTAGCAGTATTAAGAGCGTCTGTGTTTAGTCTTCGAAGCTCTTTCCAAGGGGTAGAATCAAGACCATGGTTGTATTTGTCTTTGTAATCCTAGAGCTTTCCATCTACTTGATCATTTCCCAATGCGCTTGTGGAAACTATAGACTTACCCTTTAAGATGGGAGTTCAAGTTTGTTCACCCTCTACTGTGTGGAACTATTTCGAGATTTCATTTCGATAATAAAAATTGTTTATTTTGTTTTGATTAATTTATTTAGTTACTTTAAAAAAATTCAGTCCAATCGGATATCTACAAGTGCTTGATCTGAAAATTCAGCCCACCCTTTGGTAGTCTCTCTCAACCTTCTCCTCTCTTCTCTATTCTCCCTTTATTTGTTCCACTATTGTGCAGTCATGACACATCTTGACAATAATAGCAAGTGCAACAGCTCACGTAAAAGAGGTATTATAGCTATTATAGCTAACCAAAGGGGTAAAAAATACTTGCACCAAATTCTATATACCCATCGCCAAAGTACCTCCAATTACAGTTCATCACTAGTTCTGGCGAAGAACTGGGAAAAAGAAGAAAACATTTGGGCTTTGTTCGTTTGGGGTTTTCGGAACCGGGTTTTTAGAAAAAAAACCCAGAATTTCCGTTCGGTTTGTTACCAAATAGCCGGTCGTTCAAAACTTGTGAACCCAGGAGTTCTGAGAGAGATCTCTGAGCGAATATCTCTTGTACCCAGAACCTCTGATCAAGCTGTCGGCATATCTGTTTTGCCGTAGGCAAATCCTTTCCCATCTTCGCTCCGCCCCACCCATTCCTCTCCCCAAAACCCACACCACCACCACTTTCACTACTACCCTCAGTCTTCACCTCCACTGGCGACTCCACCGGCCTTTTATCCTCACCCCCACCCCTCTCCGCCCCATCTCCTCCGTACGACCTCAACTTTTCCCAAATCCTAGCCCCTACTCTCCCACCATTTTCATCATCATCTTTCTTCACTCTCCCGATCTCAATGAAACTCCCCTGCAAAGGAACCAACTTGGAAGGCCGGAAATAAAACGCAGTCCGGCAATTAGGGCACAAATTTAGGGCTTGGTAAACACCGGTCTCACCGCCGGTAATGGACAGCGGGCGCGTCGAGAAAAGGACGACCATGAGCTTGGTACAGCGAGGGCAATTGACTTGGGCGGGGATTTGGTCGATGTCGCCGGAGCTTTTTCCGTCCCATTTGTGCCGTTCCTGAAACCATAAACCTAGGACTGGTTGTCGGTGGTGGAAGAGAGTGGGGGAGTAAGCAACGAGGGGTGCGTTGAGGGAGGAGTGGTAGTGGGAGGATGAGGATGAGGTTGGTTGTAGGGATATTGATGTAATTCTAGATGATAAGTGTGTGAGCTTCGTTCTCCATCGAAATATTGCAGACATAGACATAGAGAGAGAGAGAGAGAGAACGATGGGTGTTGGCAGGCAGATGAGGCCTGAAGTTGGGTTCCATGGACAATTGCCCTCGTAAGTCCAAATTGGGTCCACCGTTTGTTATCTTGTTTGAGTTTGGGCTAAGGTTTGGCAAAGTAATTTACTTTATTTATCCAAAAAAAAGTTAATTTAATTTTAGGTAAAATTCACTGACCTCCCTGAAGTTATTAACCAATGCAAAGAACCTCCCCTGAGGTAATCAAAACACGGAAATCAAAACAAATGTCAAAACGAACAGAGTTTCTCAGCTAATTTCAGAACCAAGTTTCTGAGAAAATTTTACAATTTCTTCCCAAAACCACCAAACGAACACAGCCTTGACTTTTTGCAAAACACTGAAGAGAAGAAAAATTGTTGGTTGCTTTGCTTGCAAAGGACAATGAAAAAATAATATTTTAAAAGAGAATAGATAAAATAAAAAATATTAATGGAGTATTGAAAGAAATGATGTCTAGCTAAATTAGTATTATGCATTGTTTAGAAGAAAAAATAGCTAATAGCTATTGCACTTGCTCTAAGGGGCTGATTGGATGATAGATTATTTTAGGGAGATAAGTTATTGAGAGAGATAAGATAAGAGGGGATATTATTTTTAAAGAATTGATTCACAATGATGTAATATTTATAAAGGGGTAATAAAAGTTTTGGATGAAGTATTAAAAAAAAGGATAAAATAGTACTTGATTTGGATGGAGGATAAAATAGGGGGATAAGAATATTTTATAGTTGTAATGAGGGAGATGGGGTATTATTCTTGGATAATACCCTCTTATTTATTGGGCATCTTCCCCCCGCCTTAAAAATTATTCCTCTTCGGGGGATTATTTTTGAAGGGGTGAAAAATTATCTTCTTGCATTTTTTGTTTCAAAATCATGCTAAACATGTCACGTCGATCTTTTTACTCCATCCAAAAATTATCCTCTCCAAAAATTATCCCCCTTCTTTTCCCCTATCCAAACAAGCAAAGTAGGAAAAAATAAGGATAGTAAGTTAAACAAGTGCAAGGAGGATCAATATTGCTACGAATTCCAAGCGAACCACCACCGGCGAAATCAGTGCCTTAGATCACAGTGCCTTGGAACTCATGACATGTATTAGTCACTAACGAACGATTTGCCCACCCTCACAGCGTGGTTGCCTTCTCCTCCCCGTCCGACCCACTCGATGGCGAGGGCGATACGACCTCCATTCCTCTCTCCTCTTTCTTCATTACACTGTTAATTCAGTTTAGAGTCAGGTAAAAAGGAGGCTTAACTGCATCCCCACACACACCCACACATGCAAGATTTAAAATGTCCCGTAACTAGATTAATTGTATAAACTGTTACGTGTCAATCAATCGCATGTCAGTCTTATTTTGAATTACAAAACTAATAACTAAATATTTAGGTCTACAATGGTCGATGCCAAATTAACATAGTATGTATTTTTTTTTATGTGTTTGATGATACTCGATTTGCACAAACATTGCGTGAGTCTCGACCTTTAGTTAATATAAACTTGGACCGGTTTGGCTTCAAATAAAAAATTGAAAAGCCCGAAACCGTACCCATAAATTGAACAAATTTGTTCAAAAAAATAAAAATTGACCGACCCCAATTTTGGACCGATCAAATTGCTGGTGTTTTTGATTGATTTTTTCGATCGGTTTGATTTTTTTATTATCCTTTCTGTCCTTGTTCATTGCATATGAATTTCATAAAATAAAAATGAATTTTATGTTGAAATGTGCAGATAAAATTTCTCCAAACAGAGCCGGCCCAAGTCCTTTGAAGGACCTTAGGCGAAACTTCATTAGGAGGTCTTCTTAAGTATAAAAATTTATTTTATGGGTAATAAAAATTAGGGTCTTATATGCAGCATAAGTTTTAATCTTAATTTTACATAATTTAACGTATTTGTTATTATTTTGAGTGATATGTTTATCTTTTTTACTCTTTTAAGTGTTATCATGTAATTCCTAAATTGGTTGGATTAAAATTATATTTATTTATATTAGGAAAAGGAGGAAGACTAAATGCTTCAAATTAGATGTACGATTCCAAATTGATAAGTTTACGTGCTTTAAATTAGGAAATAAATACGGTGGATTAAAATTATGTTTATTAAAATTAAAAATATGGTAAATTTAGTGTACAAATATTAAAATATTGACCATATACGGTAAATTTGTGTGAATCAGAAGCATATTAAGATGTTGAATCAGAAACATAGTAAATTTGGATGGAACATGTTAAATTTGTTACAGATTTATCCTCTTCCTTAAAACATACTAGCAAAAACACGTGCTATGCACAGGACAAATTAAGATACTTTTTACTAAAACAAATGTAATACTAAATGATATATACTTCTAACATTTTACATGTCACATATTACATATTGATATCTACTAAAAGATAATTTTATTTACTCTTACACCCTATTGTTTATAGTATATTATAAACCTTGATGAAAACATCTCTTACGTTTTTTCATTCGGCCATTGGTATTGCAACCGTAACAAAAAAACCATAAAAAATTAACATGGATACGATTTGAATAGATGAAAAACACAAAGTGTTTCAATTTTGAGGCTTCTTGAAATCAAGAAAATGTAATGGAAGAAAAAAAATATGTAATTTTGAAAAATGTTTCAATTTGCATAAATCATATTCACATCAAGTTTCCCATTGGCTATTGCTATGCTATAGCCAAATTATTCACCGGCTGAGGAGCGTTAGGGATTAAAGGGAGATTTTGAAATTTTGAATTCAAATCTTGTGTTCGTTTTAGGGTGTTTCTGAAATAGTTTTAGAAACATGTCTCTGAGACGTTGTTTGGTTATAAGTGTCTCAAAAACTGTTTCAGAAACTGTTTCTGAAACTTTTTCTTTTATAGAGAGAAAAAGTTGTCTGGGAGAATGTTCCAGAAACTGTTTCTGAAACTGTTTCAGAAACTGTTCCAGAAACTTGTTTGAGAGAAAGTCTCTCAAACTCATAACCGAACACACCTAAATTAACTTTTGGATATTCAAGTACTAGTATAAAACCCGTGCTATGCACGGGTAATAAATATTTATTACGACAGAAATAATTATTTACGTAAAATCAACTAATATTAAAATTAATAATAATAAGTAAAAACATATAACTCAAAAAAAAAAAAAAAACACAACTAAATAAGCATGGTCATAATGTAAAAAAAATACTATAAGATCCGTGTCAGTGATATGTATATTTTGCACATACACTTGAATTGTTACCTGAATTGCATCCCAGAAGCTTCTTTAGCACTCAACCTACCCTTGCAACGCCTTTGCGCAACAAAAACGCCTTGATTTAGTAGAGATTAGGATTTCGAATTGAAAATCTTTAATTTTTTCCCAATCTTCTCTCAAAGATGGACTGCTGATTATCGCGACATGCAAAATAATTATTTATGGTCCCCCCTTCATATGTAGAGGAGTATTTTGGACTTTCTAGAACTCCTGTTAATGGAGTCCCCAACAAAATATAAATTGTTAAAACTATTATTGTTATATTATCAGTCAACTATCATGACAAATTAATAAAATTACTCGAGTTAATTATCTCATTTTCGCACTCTACTCCCACAGACTATGTATTCAATCATGTGCCTAGCCTCTTGTAAATATGGTGGCTACATATATACCCAGGACCAAATTTGTGTGTGTATGTGCCAAGAAAAAGCTTATAATTATTATTTTCAAAAAAACTTTAGGGGTGACAGTTAAAAATCAATAACTACCATGAATTTTGTTGTCTATTCTTTGACATACTACTTGGGTGGCCACTTGTTGTACCACCCATACCACCTCCACAAATATATTTTTGGGTGCCACCTCAAGAACTTTATTATCCTTTTCATACGGCTACCCAACCTTTTCATGACACACACTTTCCAGGTTCAGAAACTAGGCACAACCCTGATGTGACTCGGTTAGATTCAATAATCATTAATTCTCATGTGCTTCTAGACTCAAAGTCACTTTCGAGGTTCAAAGGGTTGCGAATTTCAGTAACCATATGAGGATTGGCTTAAGCAACAGAGAGAGTTTCAAAAGTCTGGTTAATGACTTCAAGAGTACCCATCATATCAAGAGATGGAAGACAAATGAACTAGCCAATATTGAGTGGGCAATCTATAGGCGAATGCAAATCGATCAAATGAGAAGGCACAGAAATAGGGATGAAGAATAGTTGTGTTACCCACGATTTCCTGATAGAGAAAAGTAGGCAGTTCGAATGTCCGCCATTATAATTTACAACCACTCACTAGGATTGAACAGAGACTTGGTGGAACATAAATTGACTACTAAGCCACAATGCAAGTCGCTCAAGCAACAATAACACTTAGTTTATATAATAACCCAGTATTTTTAATTAATTTTAATTAATAATAATGAATTTTCTGTTAATATTTTAAATCTTATTATTTTAATACGGGCTTTGTAAATTTGGAGCTCGCTTGAGCAGTCGTTGTTTTTGGAGACCGCTCGAGCGACCTGTTCGAATTGCTGAATGGGCAAAATGCGAATTTGATGGTCATCAATGGAGGCTTACGTATTCAAATAATATCGGCATTTATGGTGTTGATTACGCTTTTAAGGATTTTATTCCTACTTATACCTAGCAAATCTGTCAATTTATTCACGTATTCAAAGTTATATTGAGAGATTAGTAGAGAGTGTTAGTGAGAGAAAGCTCTTGAGGTTCTTGAACTTTTGGAGAAGAAGGTGCTCTGTTCAACCACAATTCGTCGATCCGAGATTACTTTGTTGCTTTGTCTTTAGGAGTAAAGGTACGCAAAATTACTACCAACTCTTAAGTTCGATTTACAATAGCTTGATTTTTGTGATCTTTGTTATAAAGTATGATTAGGGTTTTATTTTCTTTAATGTTCACTTTAAAAGCATGAAATTCGTTTATATTGTTGTTCAATTCATGAAATTAGAGGAGTGATTTTGATTCGTAGTTTGTAAGGCTCTTGTATGCATGAACAATTTCAGTTTCGAGACAAAAATCATAGTTTAGGATTTGGTTGTGTCCAGTTTGATAAGAACTTGAAAATCCAGAATCTGCCAAAGACGAAGGCTCGCTCGAGCGAGTTGAAGGCCGCTCGAGCAACCTGACATATTTTTGATAGATTTTGATAGTTTTCGAGAAATAAAATCCATAACCCAAAATTAGATAAATCACTCGAGCGAGATGTAAGCCGTTCGAGCGACATATTGAAATCCAAAAAATTTTCAAATTGTTTACCGAACTTCCGAGCAGTAGATCCAAACTGTAATTATCATTATTTTGCATGTTCAGCACAAGCATCCATGAGTATGATATGTATGATCACGAGTTCCCGTGGAGCTACGTGCGAGTGGTTGACCAACTTTGACCATGTTGTATGTTATAGTATGTTAATGGGGCAACAAATATGTTAATGCTTTAATGGTTAAAGTTATGTGGAATTGATTGTGTAAGAATAGTGATGAATATAACTAGGATGTCGTGCCAATCGTTGAAAATTATGCTGTCGTGCCGATACTTACGTAAATTGATTGATGAACTATTAAATTGTAGTAGATAAAATAAAGCATGATTTGATGATTACATGAAAACCTAGTATCTGTGTTAGGGACACCAATTAGAATGCTACCGTAACATGAAAGCGGAGAATGTTAGGTGATCATTATAAGTATTGGCACATGTAGAGCACAAGTAGGTTCGTTAAGGAAAAGTGGACAATTAGTGGTCGCTGTGCCAACATTGTTGGCCGTCGTGTCTAGTGTTATATTCTGGGCATTATCCCAAGTTTGTGTTGCATGTGGTCTTGAGTCCCATCGGACGTTATCCTGTTTGATTAAGGACCCCAACTAGGAGATTGATATATCGGTTGGAGGTGACTGGGGTGCGTCTAAGTCGACAACTTTGGGTCCTAAGGGAGTGACGGTCTTGTCTTGGACAACCTTGAGCCGGTATAGGGGAAGTGACTAAGGATTGTTAGTACCTGACTCGGCAAAGCCACGTATTCGGTTGTGTCCAGTTAGAATGAAGTAAGTATTGACTTTAGTGGACAGTAGAAGATTTTTACATTGCCTTAGTAAGAACTTGTTAATAACAACTGAGTACTCTACTTTAGACAGTCGGGTGAAAAGGAATACCAAGGGAAAAAGATATTCTTAGAAACCTAAAAGAACGGAAGCATAACAAACCTATGTGAATTTACTTATGTACCTACTAGTATCTATGAGTTTGGTTTATCGGTGGCTTTTTCCTATTGAGTTTCACAATTCATCGGTACAACTTCTTTACTCTTGGTATTTCATACCAGATGTTACGGAGCAAGTAGAGTACCCTTCTGAGCATGAATAGCTGGGAGCTATCAAGGAAGATTATGATGGTGTTTGACTACCTCACACTTAGAAGCTTTGTTCTAATTTTATTTTGGAATAAAAGAATCTAATCCTTAAAGGGTATTTATATAATTTCTCTTTTCGCATTTTAAACTCTGATTTGTTCTAACTTTTAATTGTCATAATAAGAAAAGGGCATTTTCATAATTTACAATTCAATTGATTTAATAATTGAATAAAAAATTTAACTAATATTCCAAGAAATCGGACATTACAGTTTAGATTGAGGAATGGGAAAGTGAAGAAAATTTTAATTGAAGGGAAAGAGAGACATGTTTTTGCTTGCTTAGTTTATCAAGAAAGAGCAAAGAATTTATAAGTGTTTTTATGTTTGGTTATTTATAAAGAATGAAAAGTATAAATTATAATGTGTTTAATTTCTTTTTATGTTTTGAGGTAAAGCTATGTACTCAGAATGATTGTATTTTTGTTTGTGTCCAGATGTGTCCCTGATATGTACAGTTAGAGATGATAATTCTATCCGATTCGTTCTTTGATCCATTTGGATTGGAGTTTTGAAATTTTTTTTGGGGAACGAATTGGAGGCGGGGCTTGGTATTTTTGCCCCATTCCCCGCCTCGTTTCCCACTTTGTTTTAAATAATTATTATTTTATTTTCTAACTTTTTATTTATAACTATTTATAATATTTTTTTAAACTCTTTTTATATTTTTTTTCTTAATCTGTGTAAAATTGTCTATCTATAGATGTATATCAATTCATGTATAGATATATATACACATATAAAATTGAGATTATATATGTGTATAGATGTATGTACGATCTCAGATAGTTAAAATTCAATTTGCCTTGAAATAGTTAGTCTAGAATGTAGCCTTAAATTTTTTAATTTGTCTTGATAAATTAAATTTTTTTAATTAAAAAAATGAAGCGGGGCTAGACGAGGATTCCTAATCCCCGTTCGGGTGGGGATGGAGGCTGGGATTTGCTCCCCAATGAAAAATAGGAGAATAAAAGTATAGTCCAGATTTGAAAATAAAAAAAGAAAATAGACAAATTCAACCCCGATCTGTCCCGTTGCTGTACAGTGCAGAACATTTCCTTCTATTTCCTCTCGTATTCCTCACTTATCCCCACGAACCAACGGATATTGCCACCCAGAAAGTGCCATATGCTCTCTTTCCTCTCTCCCTCGACTCTCACTTGGCATGAAATATGACATCTCGACTGCAACTCCTTCCGCCTCAAACCGTAACTCTAACCAGTCGCTGCTCCGTCATTTTCTCTGTAAACCCCACCAAAAACCCTAACTCAAGACACCATTCCAAATCTCTTTTCCAAACTCGAATCCCGCTCATCCCCCTCCTCGCCACCGCCGCCGCCACCACCACCACCACCTCCTCCGACTCCGGCCTTCGTTTCCGCGAAAAACTCATCTACCTCCAAACCCTCGGAGTAAATCCCACAAAAGCCCTCGAAAAAAACCCAGATTTCCGATCAACCAAACTCGACACCCTCAAATCCGTCGAGAATTGCCTCTCCTCGATGGGCATCGAGCGCTCCGCCTTCGGCCGCATCCTTGACATGAATCCGAAGCTCCTCACCTCCGACCCGTACTCTGACCTCTACCCCGTATTCGATTTCCTACTACACGACGTCAATATCCCTTTCCATGATATCCGAAAATCCATTATCCGATGCCCTCGACTGTTGATAACCAGCGTAAACGACCAATTGAGACCCACATTGTGTTTTCTGGAAAAAATAGGGTTTGTGGGAGATCACGCAATAAACTGCCACACGACCCTGTTGTTGGTTTCAAGCGTGGAATTCACTCTGGTGCCGAAAATGAACTTCTTTTGCGAATTGGGGTTTGATGATAAGGAGGTGAGGATGATGGTGTTGAGGTCTCCTGCGTTGTTTACTTACAGTATACAGAATAACTTGAGGCCCAAGGTGGAGTATTTGTTGGAGGAGATGAATGGAGATTTGGGGGAATTAAAGAAGTTTCCACAGTATTTTTCGTTTAGTTTGGAAGGGAAGATAAAACCCCGACACCGGATGTTGGTGGAGTATGGGTTTTCACTTCCGTTGGCAGAGATGTTGAAAGTCAGCGATGGGGAATTCAATGCGCGGTTGTTTGATATGAGAATGCGATTAGTTGAGGAAGGACATTCGTGGTAAGTTATCTTGAATGTCTTACTGCCCCTTTGCTAACAAGATGAGAAAAGAAAAGGAAAGAGTATGATTTCTTTTAAAGATGAGAAAAGAAAAGAAAAGAATATGTTCTCCCACCAACTCATTTGGAAATGAGTCTGAATTTCTTATCTATATTGTTTGGTTAGCATACATAAGAGAAAAGAAAGGAACATGTCATGTTTATTTTACAAAAATACCCTTTGTAGTCAAAAGAAAAGAAGGATAAAGTTGACAAAATGAAAAATTAAACTTCTTCCTATTTCTTTTCTCACGAAATCTCACCAAAATTGGTGAGAATCAAAATAAGAGTTGTAAGGGGTTCTCAATTCTCACAATTTCTCACCGTCTCTCACCATTTCTCACCTATTTATCAATCCAAACATGGGAGAGAGTATTTTTTCTCTCAATTCCCTTTCTTTTGTCTTCAAAACCCTCAATCCAAAGGGCTGTTATTGTATACCAAGTTGTTATTTAGAAGGACATTTTTGGGTGTGGATGGAAGAATACCCTTTAGCTCAATAGTGAAAGTGAACATCTCAAATATGTCAAATCTTCGTTACTTGTGATATAATGCCCTTGTCTGATTCAGATGTACAATTGGCTCATTGTGGTACAAGCTTTAGATTTAACGTCACAGAAATTAGCTCAAGACTTTAACACAGAAAGCCAGATAAAACAAATGTACCTTTGTATTTTTAACATTTGACTACATATTGAATACCAGGTACTATTAGAATGCCTTCCATGTATAGAAAGCAAATGCCCTATAGAATTCCAATGGTACTTGGGGTTGTAGAGAACGTAAAGGAGATAACTTACATTATATACATGCCAGTTGGTATATATTAGGCTACATGAGGTTAACTATCACATATATGCAATTCCAAGTGTTTGTTCCCAGCAAGTAGCAAGCCTGAAATGAAATTATAAATTCGTCCTAGTCGAACAATTAGATTACAGTCAAGCAGTATTGTTGGTGTGACCATGTAAGAAAGTAGGGGGGGGGGGGGCAAACATGTTTTTGGAGTATTTATTAGTACTTTGGCAAGCCCTCTATATTATTCATTTTTTAATGTTGAATATGCATTCAGCCATTAGAAGCATAAAGACCGGCTATGGGGTTCTTGTTCATAAAATAGTTGCACACTGGTTTTGCCTTACTCTCATGTTGAATTGGTCAGTCACACAAAGGGATCAATTGGGCCAATGGTTTTGATTTATCTGCCAACACATATTCCTTTCCTTTCCCGAACCCTAGATCCATATGCGGCCTAAAAACATCCGACATTTTTCATTGGCATATTGAAGCGGGAATATCAAAGAGGGATATTCCTACAATTGATCGAAGTAGAATGAATAATTCCTTTATGGTCATCATCGCAGAGGAGCTGTTTTTTCTTTCTGTGTTGTAAGGATGACGATTAACCAAAGTTTGTATTGACCAGAGTCCAATCCTCTTGGTTGGATAATGCAGAAGTTGAGAATCCAGAGAGTAAGCCCATTCATTAAGAATTGAAAAACAGGACTACAAGTTTACAACTGCTTGGCAAATTTGCTAAAATTTGAAGGGCTCAATGTTGATAACAGTAGCATCCTAATCTGTCTAGAACAGATTGGTCCATTCCCAAACCTATTGTGTTTCACTGCAATGGCCCCAATTTATTTCCGTCTCTCTATTTCAAAAGGTACTAAATGCTGTGTGTGACTAGTCAGACTAATATTGAGGGGATATGTATTCCCATAGAATGTTGGATCTCATGAGACTAGTAGTGAGAGTATTATTGGTACAACATTTTTTGGGGTGTTCTGTATTGTATGTTTGGTGGGTCATTTGTCCAATGGATACGTATTTCCTTCAGTAATTGTTACATTGAAACACCAGAGATGATCCCCCAGGATTGAGTCCAATCCCATGTCTAGTCCACCAAATCAGACTGGTTAAAGTCTAAGTAGGACACTTAAGCTAATGATGTGGGATGGATTCTCACTACCCACTCGAGATACACTTGTATACTCTATCTAAGGATTCATATATAAGGGCCAGTTTGGCCTAAATTTAGGCATTGTCTTTAAGACTGTTTCTTATAAAGTCTTGTTAGATCCACTTCATTTGTTTGGGATTGATCATTCACCCTGACGAGCAATCTAAAAAGTTCTGCGATTACATTCTAAAGATAGCTTAATATAGGCACTGATTCAATAAACTGATTACTTTTTCCTTTTTCAGTTGTAGGAGTAAGTAGTGCTTTGATTTTGGAAGAAAGATTTGACAAGTCCTGATTAACACAACGAAAAGGATATTCAGTCCATGACAGTCCAAAGCTGTGTGTGGCAATAGCGTTTTTGACAGGAAGCAGTATTTGGATGGGCGCTGCATATGGCCCAAGGGAGGGATGGTACTGGGTGTTTGGCCAATTAGCCCCATCGATTCAAGGTCAGTTATCCATCCAAGCCAAGAGAATAAGGCTTCTCCTTGTTGTGTCTCCACCGGGCTTGAAGCATAAGCTCTGACTTAATAGTTGCGGAGTATTTTGCTGGTGAGTTCATTTATTCTCTGATGCTGATTCGAAATTGTTCGCCCAAGCAATTAAATAGACTGTAATCCATGCAACATTAATAGAAGGGAAAAATCTGCATATTTCTGCTGATTGTATCGTTCTGAGTATTTGTTCTCTATCTCTACTATTAGGGTCAATAGTGTCAATACAAGTTACTTTTTTTACATTATTCTGGAATGCTACGAGGCTAAAGCCTAGGGAGGCGGGAAGCCGACTTTCTTATGAGAAAATGGCAGGTTAAGAAGGTTGACTGGCAGCTCAAGGCCTAATAAAGGAACAAATGGTTGTGTCAAGTGTGCAAGTATGGATCCTAAAATGTAAGAAGAGGTTACTCACCTCTATTTTTCCCCCATTATCTCTATAGTTGCAGCATAAAATTCCTGTATTGACTTATTCAAAGGGTACTTGACGCATCGAAAACCCCTTGATCAGGAGTTTCTTTTTATTCCACAATAGACACGTGGCACTCTCAGAAGCCAGGACTTGCATTATTTTGGTTGCCGCGTGTTGAATAACTCAAGGTGACACATATATGTTTGGGCTTTTCTGGTGCCAGTCATTAGCTCAACAGTTCTATTTGAAGAGCAACGGGTTGAAATAGCTTGGAAAACCTGCATATTGTTGCATTCACAACCAAAAAATAGTTACAAGAGACCCCATAAATACGTGTTTGCTAGATTTTGTAAGGGCTTCAACACCTCAAACCAGCACTCTTATGTGTTCATATCCTTTCAGTCGAACTAAATGTTCTTCATGCCCAAGTGATATAGATGGTGGCAACAAACACCAACTTGTATGAGAGCAACTTTTCACAACACTCTGTGTGTCCATATTCTTCGAGTGTTGAATGGCCCAATCTATTTCGACAAATCCACTGAGTAGTGCTCCTCCCTGTCCGGGACAACAGCACAAACCCTCCCCGAGAAAGGTCAGGAGAACAAAGCCATAAAACGGAGGAGATATTTGGGTCCATATCCATCTCCACTGGGTTTTTTGGAGCTATAGTTTTATCTTTTTTTCTTAGAACTTCCTACTCGAAAAAAAAAATCAATTTGCCCTCACGAATGTTTGTCTAAAACTGAGGCAAGGCGGGTATTACATTTTTTATGTGTTTCTTGTCTTCTTTTCGGGTCTCTGTTTTCATTGGGTCACCCTTCTTGTTTCTCTATCTTATTTATTTTCGTTTATGACTTTTCACATCACTCTCTCTCTCTCTCTCTCTCTCTCACACACACACACACACTAAAAAAATGTAACAGAACTGTAAGACGTGGGGAAAGTTGTAGGGTAGGTATACCTATATATTGGGGATACACATACATTTACATATATTTAAGTTGCGATACACATACATTTACATATATATTGGGGATACCTGTCGTGCAGTCCGCACAGTAGGTTGTATCATGTACTAGTATTATGTAGTTTTTGTGCATGAGATGCTTCACATCTCTTTGGTCTTAATTCCTTGTTTGGCACCCAAAAAAATTGTTCAAACTAGCTTTTTTTTATTGAAAAAAAGAAATAACTTCACAAATTGTACTGCAACCCTATTTGGAGAGAAAAAAAGTGATTGACATCGTTCATTTAAACCCCTCTTAGTCGTATTGTCCTGTTTTTTTATTCTCGAAAAAATACTAAAATCTCATTGTACACATGAAAAGTTATTTTGTGATTAACCGTAAACCCAAAATTTTCAAAATAAACTTCAAATGTAAGATTTCAAAAATTTCCATCTAGAAATCCAAAAAAAAAAAGAAGAATATTTATCTTAAATATAACAATTTATTTATTTTAGATAAAATAAGAAATTCACCTATAATTTTTCAAGTCAACGGTGATTTTTTATTATTTTTTCGAGAGTAAAATTCGGACAGCAACATTTGTGAAGTTATTTCTCTTTTTTGGGGTCAAAACAGTTAATTTGGACATTATTTTGTGCCAAACAAACAAGGAATTAAGACCAAAAAAGTGTGAATCATTTTATGTAGTTTTGGTGGATGGCACAACCTGCTAGCTGCACGCAGGTACCCCGGTCCATATATACACACAAACTAGTGGATGCCCATGTCTAAAGGCACCAAGCAAACACAAATGCACATGCCAAAGTAATCTAACTCTGACTCCTCACAAATAAACCGTCTAATCTTAATTACTCTTGCCTAAAAACACTTTATCAAAATTTTGACTGCAAACTAAATCAATAACTCGTAATAAACTCTTGATTACAAGCAAGTCCAAGTGAACTTAAAAATTTGCCTTCAAAAATAATTGTAACATATGGTCTATCAAATTCAGTTAGCGACAATAAGAAGAATTTGACAATACGTCAACTTACTAATAAGCAACAAAAGAACTGACTAATATTTTTTTGTGCTAGTGGAACATAGGTAATGAGTAAATAAGTGTATCACTCGTACCTACAAAATATAAACGAAATTAAATTCAAATCCAGCCAGATGTGTAGAATGAATAATTAAGATTTATAATAAAAAAAAAGAGAATATTACTTGGAAATACTTCTCAATCTTGTTATCCAGTTTTTTGCTATAGAAAATGCTATGTATTTACTAAAATAACATGCGAAGTTAGTTTTCGTAGTGATATTTTTATACCGTTAGATGCACAAAATGAATGATTGAGAGATTTGATTTTTAAAAAAAACATTTTTTTTCTTTAAAGAAAAGATATATTGTTATTATAGATACATGTCGAACTTGGTTGGGTGGTTGCCTGTTTATATTTTGACATTGTTGCTATGAATTTAATATACCATATGGCTTTCCCTCACTGGTTCTTTTTAAGATGACTCAGAGCTTAGCCTCTCAATAATTAGGGCTAATGCCTATAGCAATCAGACTGGGTCCCTGAGGGTGAAATTAAAAATCGACCAATCGAATCGAATTGGAAAATTTGACCGGATTAGAAAATTGAATCTGATCGTCGGGTTAAAAAGTCCAAAATTTTCGATCATGTTCGGCTTCGGTTTAAAACTTTTGAAAAAATAGATATCCAATTCGGTTTTCAGTTTCTGAGTGTTAAAAATAAGTCCAGATCGAATCGGATGAGTTGTATACTATATCTGGTTTGTTTTCTGTTTTAACATCTATTGTTTTTTTGGGCTTGGTTAAAATTGTGGCTGAATTTAAGTTGATGAGTTCGGCCCGAATTATTGATAGATTTTGTAATGGTCCAAATTGTATTTCAATTGGGTTCATTTTATGAATTTTGGTATTTTTTTATTTTTTGGGGGGCTTGACCCGAAAATGTGGGCCAAAAACTCAAAGAGTCCAAACTAGATCAAAATTGAATTGAAATCGGTTCAAACCGGTTGAAACTGAATTGATTTATAAATTTTCCAAATTGGGAAACCAATTTTGTCACATAAATTACATCAAACCAGGTCAAACTGGACCGATACACTCTTATTTGTTGTGCACTAACGTATTGTACGTCAAAACAATATCGTTTTACCATATAAAATATTGTTCGAACAATTAGGGCAGTATCTGAATAATATTTTTTGTGTCAAAATGACATCGTTTTGCTACATAGCATACTCTCGTTTTTACTTGAATTGTTTTAGCGCATAAAATATTGTTCGAACAATTAGGGCAATATCTGAATAATATTTTTGTGTCAAAATGACATCGTTTTGCTGCATAGCATATTCCCGTTTTCACTAGAATCATCCACATATATTTATCACTTTTTGGTGCTAATTATGACCGTTCAAAAGCCATAATTGTGGATTGGTACCTAATACACACTTTAATTAAGACAAATATTCTTTTACTTTATCTTTTATTATTAACTTTAGGTCAAAATTATTCAGTTAAAGTAGCTTCATCTTGTTGTTACAAGAACCTTCCTTTAACCCCGTGCCTATGGTATCCACTTAGATATCGTGTTAGACTGTGTTAAGTCATGCTTTAGGAATTGTTAGGCATTTTTGGATAAATATATCAACTTTGTGGATTTTTTTAATTACCAAGAAAAAAGCCAAACCGGCTGGATTCGGGAATATTATAATACAATAATGTTGTAGTGTGGAAAAACGTTATAATTTTGTTTTTATTTAAAGATATTTAGAACTTAATTAGGTTTATATTAATTTTAAAAGTCTCTAAGCAATTTTAAATGTGTATAAAATTATGTCATTTTGTTACATTACAATGTTGTAGTGCAAGAGAACGCTACAACATCTCTTAATCTTGACGGAAAGGGAATTAAACTAAGAGTAGTTTGGGTATAGTCAAGATTTAAATTCCAGAGCGGTAATTTAGAATAAATTAAATACAAATTATAACATAATTACACTTACTACGTGTTGGCTCTAATATATCTCGGGGCTAAATCTGTGCATGAACGTGTCAGAAAAGAAGTGTAACTAGTCTTTTCAGAAAAAACTATTAATGTGACAATTAAAATGAACAATCACCAAACATTTACATTGTCTATTCTCTTACCTCAATAAATAGAATTCTTGTTTAAGTGTTGACACGTGGTGACTCAAAAACTAGAAACATAAAACAAACAGTCACAAGGAATGTGAAATGAATTGTGGGCAAATAGTAAATACGCAAGCACTTAAAGGAACAAAGAATTCAGGTTGCTTCGAATCGAACTGATGTTTATTGCTATTGTTACGGACTATGATTAATTTAGGTATAGCTACATATACAATTTTTGCTAAAGCTAATGCTATGGCTACTGCTATAGTAAGTACAGAAAAAATAAGACATGTATGAAAAAAAGTACTTGTGTGAGGGTTCGTCCTCTTTTCCCTTTCCACTCTTTGTCCTATTTATATAACACTAGTATTTGATGTCACTTGTGACGCCCCAGTCAGGCCGTGGTGCCAGCTATGAGGCCGGCGTCCATGAGATGGAGTCTCAGTTGGACGTCCGGATGGGTGGTCAAGGGTCCTACATCGCTTGGTCGATGTAAGTTCGGTGGTATTTATAAAATTATGAACCTTCCTTGTACAAGGCCTTTTAAAGCCGTGATGGCGCCAACACCAAATGGAACTTCACAGTTAAGCGTGCTCGCCCTGGAGCAATTCCGGGATGGTTGACCTACTGGGAAGTCCATGGGGTTTGGGCGACAAAAGCGGATAGTATTGTACAAGGCGGGGGTGGGTCGTTACAAATGGTATCAGAGCCTGCACCAACCGAAAATGTGGGAAATCTTGGCCCCACACGAGGACGTGTGTTCCTAAGTGAAGGAGATTGTGACACCCCAGTCAGGTCGTGGTGCCAGCTGTGAGGCCGGCGTCCATGAGATGAAGTCTCAGTTGGACGTCCGGATGGGTGGTCAAGGGTCCCACATCGCTTGGTGGATGTAAGTTCGGTGGTATTTATAAAATTATGAACCTTCCTTGTATAAGGCCTTTTAAAGCCGTGATGGCGCCAACACCAAATGGAACTTCACAGTTAAGCGTGCTTGCCCTGGAGCAATTTTGGGATGGGTGACTTACTGGGAAGTCCATGGGGTTTGGGCGACAAAAGCAGACAGTATTGTACAAGGCGGGGGCGGGTCGTTACACCACTTCTTCTTCGAATTTTTCCGTTTGAATTCTTGCACCTTCTTTCCTCCTTTGATATAGGAACAAAACGCGATTGCTCCACTTCAATCAAATTCCTATCTTCCTCCTATGCCTATGATGTCCGTATTGCCACCTTCTTTTCCTCCATTCATGAGCGTGCATGACAGTTGAAATAATTGCTCATGCATGCGAAATGTCGTATGTCCTTCGCATTTTGCACGCGTCAGTCCTGGGATAGTTAATTAGCTAGCTACTTCTAAAGTTTGAGCGACGCCACACATTTTATCGTGTACAAGCACTCCCAAAATACTACGCCACACGTCGCATTCCTACTCGTGAATTTATTTGAGTGTCAACGCTATTAAAAAAATTAAACGTGATCTAAGGTAATTATTTAAATACTCAAAAGAAGTGCACATGTTGAACGTTTACTAATCCATCAGCATAGAACAAAATATATTAATCTTCTATCAAAAAACAAATTACGTTATTAAACTACGGGTTTTTAATTTTTACGTAAGTTTCTTTTATCAAATGAACACGTGAAAGAATATACATTTTTTTTTATTTACTTCACTTCACTAAAATTCTTTCGAGAATAATTTTTCTATACCAATTTCTTGACAAATGAACGGAGCCTAAGACTAATCATCTGATTATTGTCAGGCTCAATCTTTTCAACCTATATGTTTATTGTAAAATCTAACGCAGCATAAATGCGAGACAAGAACAGATTTCTCTGTCATAAAAAATAAGATTTCTTCTATAAAAATATGTTTAATTCGTATCAGAATTGTAGAAAGAAAAAAAATGCTCTCTAAATAAATTTAATATTATTAATGAACTGATTTTCGAAAGGCTTGCAATGCTTATTTGTCGCATACGAAACCCTAAGAATATTAGAACCAAAGGCAATACTTGACAATGGAGCCTAAATAAAAGAAAGTACGAAAATTGCCGAAAATAAAAAGTTTTGAGTTAGGCTAAAATCCGAAAATTATTGGATTTTTTTGGATTCTAGAGCTTTTTTCCTGTTTTTCTTGTAGGACTTATTTATTTATTTATTTTGTGTAATTGGGGTTATCATGGTTTAACCTTTTTAATGTGGGAAAAATCCACTTTTGATGATCTTTTAATACAAGTTCATTTACTTATAGGTGGGAGAAGAAAAGTGAATATATAAAATGACACTTACCATATGGGACAGATCTATGATTTATAGGCAATGGGGTCAATTATCTATAATATGTATAGTTTTTTGGAGACTTTGTGGGGCACGACATATTATCAGTATAGCTAGTCATAATATTTTGCAGAACAAATATCAAAACATTCAAAAAAAAAAAAAAAAACATATCCTAAGAAGATTTTCCAGCTCGACCCCACTTACCATTACGTACGTCCACCCCTAATTACTGCTTAGGCTCTTAGTGTTTTACTAATGAAAAAGTCTAGGAACACAGATGTGTTCGGACACATCTGGATATGTTCGGAATCGTTAGATGCACATGGAGTCCATAAATTATTGAGGGTTCCATGTGCATCTAATAATTTCGAACACGTCTGTATCTAGATGTGTCTGAAAGATCTGTATTTGTAGCATTAGTCTTTACTAATTGGCATGCCTTTGAAACCAGACATTGGATACCTTGTTGGAAAAGTAACCAAGAAGCAACATATAATTATGCATTGGTGTGAGTCAATGAACTACCTTTAACTTTATGAGAGGAATGGGAGGAGTCTTCCAGACAACAATGATATTGCTTGTTAGTAAAGCCTTTTTCTATGGTTGAATGCACACTGAAATAAAGATAAGTCGTGCCAAATTTGGGAATGAATGGTGGTATTCTTACCCCACATTGTTTCTACACTTGCAGCTTACAACCTAATCTGAACCAATGATTCGCGGTTATAGTGTGCTTGTAACGTGGGCAGAACAACATAATTTTGTTCGTTTTGTCCTCCAGTTCGTATTATTTTGGATACCTGTTGTGCAGTAATAATTCGCAGGGTAAGTCCAAACGACGCAATTTGGAAGATAAAACGAACAAAAGCTACTTTGTTTTATTTGTATCATAGGTGCACTAGCTATAAGGACTGTATCTGATCTGAACGAAATTGTCAAAAAAAGATTACACTCAATTCAAGTTTTCTTCCTACTAAATATGTTACTATAGTTCTATCTTTCTAAAGAAATCCTAAACGTTATTGATTTTTATTGAGGCGATCTTCAATTCCATTCTTCGTCTTCCTAGTCGTCGTCGTATTCTCTGTCTTCCTAGAGTGTTGTGATGAGGCAATAGGCATGCCACAATCACACATTCGAGCAAGGGTTGTTGTCTTTATTCACTATCTAAATAGAGGGCAAGAAATACACACACGCACACAATCTCCTACTTATGAGGGATTTCTCATTTTGTTAAAATGCGAACCTCCCATTTTTTGATTAATTGTTGATAATCCGGTAATATTTGAGTTGATTTCTTGCGAATGTGTTTAAAAATATGTTTTAAACACATTGAACGGTTCGATCATCAAAATTTGATCAAAAAATAAGAGGTTCGTATTTTAACAAAATAAAAATTCCTTATTAGAAGTTTTTTTTTTGTACACACACGTGTGTGTGTGTGTTATGTACCCATGTAAGAGCAGCAGTGGTGGGGGAAGCACCACATGGAAGATGAATGGCAAGTGGGTATATACTCCAATTTTGTACCAATTTTCTGGCTGACACAAGCTTCCGTGTACCCAACAATCTCCCTATGAAGTTTGAACAATCTTCTTAATTCTTTTGGGTAATTTACATAAAATCTACTTTATTTATCACTCAATTTTACTTAATCTTTTTTATTTTTTAATTGTCTCAATGTACCTCTCGATCTTTCAAAATGTAACGATCAACCCATTTTGGATTGACGCGTATGACTACTTATTGTATTCTTCTTTGACTGTGGGATGAATCGTTACATTTGAAAAGATCAGAGGGTATATTGGGACAATTGAAAGATGAAGAGAGTTCATTAAAACCGAGTGATAGATAAATGAAATTTTATGTATATTACCCTAATTCTTACGAAGTCATGTTTTGTCAATCAGGCAATTCAATGGGGACAACAAATCTCCATCTTCATAACTTTCAGAAGATTTTATATATATATATATATATATATAGATAGATAGAGAGAGAGAGAGAGAGAGAGAAGGAAAGCCTATCTTTCTCAAAATGGTTTACCCATCCAGGACAGAGTAACTTTTCAATATACTCCTGATTTCATGCCACTTTCCTATGCTTTCAATATAATCTAGTCACTACCCCCAACAACTAGCATACAATACAAGTTTAAAGTTAGAAAACATAATTTACTGACTGATGAATAAAGTTTTGTATCCACGGTAATCGGAAAGTCTCTCATTCATGCATGCTATTATGTCCATCACCAAAGGTCTCTCCATTGATTTCTCCATTCATGCATGCAACCGAAAAGTCCATTCGTTTTGCAGCTCAAAGGTCCTTCATGGCTCTATAAATTGAGTCTCGTATCTTGGTTACAACACACTGAAATATATTGAAAATTTCCAGCAACATTTCGTAAATACTTTTTTGACGGTAAGTCAATAATAGTAGTTTCTTATTTCAACTTATGTTTAAAGCACGCCTAAAATTGGCTTATTGTTTGATTTCATCCCATTTCGATTTCGTTCTATATCATGTGGAACTTCCCTAACTTTTAGCAAATCCAAGATCTGATTTCTTCTTCCCTCGCAAGATTTTCCTCTTGACTTGTATTCCATGAAGGATAATTGATGGTTGATTGCACTTGTGACTTGTATTCCATGAAGGATAAATGCGCTTTCAACGTTAATTGAAAGCTAAGTTCCTAATATTGAGCTCTCAAAAAATATAACGCAATTTTTAAAAAAAAATATTTTTAAGCTTATTTATTTGGCTAGACGCAAAAATTAAAATATAAAAATACTAAATAAATCGAAAAAGGTGTAAAATGAAATAACGCAAAAAGTACTGAAGTTAGCCCCCCCAAAAATTAGTTATTTAAAAATTTTAAACCTTTGTAGTCATTATTTACAAGAATTTTTTCCTTAAAATGTATTTCAAATTTAAAAAAATAATTAAAATGTACAAAAATGCAATTAAATAAAATACTTCCTCCGTTCCAAATTCATAGTCCCTCTTCGGAATTCTAACTTTTTAAGAGAACATAATAATTGCTTCAAAAAGTACTTTTTTTTCCCAAATATACCTTTGAGGTAGAATTTCAATGGTTTTTTTCTAAAAAGTTTGATTGATATGTATAGTACAATTTTTATTTATACAAATGAGAAAAACAAAAATTTAACCAAGTTTCAATTATTATTTTTGGAAAGTGGACTTTCATTTTGGGACGTCTCAAATTGGAATAATAGACTATGAAAATGGGACGGAGGGAGTAAGAATTAATATTAACTAAATTAAATCCATATATTATAGATTATGTATGATGTGTGCGCGCGAGTGTGTGTGTGAATAAAACTTTAGTCGCAATGAATATTTTTATGGATACATGTGCACAACACATAACATTTACCATTAAATAATGGACGAAAAACTAACATGATGGTATTATGCCATCTACTCATAGTTTAAGAGGGTGCAAAGAATGGTGAAGCAAGGAGTAGTGCAAGGAATGGTGCAAGAAAACATGTGGCAAGATGGGTCCACTAGTTTTTGTGCTTTTGGAAAATTTCTTTCCCCTTCTTCTCTCTCTCTCACACACACAAAAGGTTAATAATAAATGTGATTTTCTTCCTACTAAATATGTTAATATAGTTCTATCTTTCTAAAGAAATCCTAAACGTTATTGATTTTTATTGAGGCTGTCTTTAATTCCATTCTTCGTCTTCCTAGTCGTCGTCGTATTCTTCCTAGTCGTTGTCGTATTCTTCGTCTTCCTAGAGTGTTGTGATGAGGCAATAGGCATGCCACAATCACACATTCGAGCAAGGGTTGTTGTCTTTATTCACTATCTAAATGGAGGGCAAGAAATACAAACACACATACATACACAATCCCCTTCTTACAAGGGATTTCTCATTTTGTTAAAATGCGAACCTCCCATTTTCTGATTAATTGTTGATAATCCAGTAATATTTGAGTTGATTTCTTGCGAATGTGCTTAAAAATATGTTTTAAACACATTGAACGGTTCAATCATCAAAATTTGATCGAAAAATGAGAAGTTCGTATTTTAACAAAATAAAAAATTCATTATTAGAAGTTTTTCTTGTACACACACGTGTGTGTGTGTTATGTACCCATGTAAGAGCAGCAGTGGTGGGGGAAGCACCACATGGAAGATGAATGGCAAGTGGGTATATATTCCAATTTCGTACCAATTTTCCGGCTGACACAAGCTTCCGTGTACCCAACAATCTCCCTATGAAGTTTGAACAATCTTCTTAATTCTTTGGGTAATTTACATAAAATCTACTTTATTATCACTTGATTTTACTTAATCTTTTTCATCTTTTAATTGTCTCAATGTACCTCCTGATCTTTCAAAATGTAATGATCGACCCATTTTGGATTGACGTCTATGACTACTTATTGTATTCTTCTTTGACTGCGGGATGAATCGTTACATTTGGAAAGATCAGATGATATATTGGGACAATTGAAAGATGAAGAGAGTTCAGTAAAACTGAGTGATAGATAAAGGAAGATTACCCTAATTCTTATGAAGTCATGTTTTGTCAATCAACCAATTGAATGGGGACAACAAATCCCCATCTTCATAACTTTGAGAAGATTATATTATTTATATAGAAGGAAAGCCTATCTTTCTCAAAATGGTTTACCCATTCAGGACAGAGTAGCTTTTCAATACACTCCTGATTTCATGCCACTTTCCTATGCTTTCAATATAATCTAGTCACTACCCCCCAACAACTAGCTTAAAATACAAGTGTAAAGTCAGAAAACATAATTTACTGACTGATGAATAAAGTTTTGTATCCACGGCAATCGGAAAGTCTCTCATTCATGCATGCTATTATGTCCATCACCAAAGGTCTCTCCATTGATTTCTCCATTCATGCATGCAACCGAAAGATCCCATCCATTTTGCAGCTCAAAGGTCCTTCAAAGCTCTATAAATTGAGTCTCATATCTTGGTTACTGTAACGCCCCGAATTTCGGACACGTTAATAAAAAGAGTAAAGTAACTAAAATACCATCATTATATTGAAATATGAGTTTGATACATGAGATCGTCAAAATACATTTCAGAAGAGACTGTTTATATTCAAAAAGACTTTAAAAGTAAAGTCAGAGCAGTCTAAACTAGTCTAAGTGATCCACGGCTCGATCACGTCTTCTGCGGGGTAAGCGCCATCATAAGGTGTAAAGTCGGGTCCGGCTCCATCATCGTCAGTACCTGGTTATGAAATACCAGGGGCAGGAGGAAGTTGCACCATGAGTTTTGACACTCAGTAAGTTTCCTACCCTTAAGTTTCCCTTTTTAATGTTTTAGAGCATTTAAAAGAATATGCAATGTGTAAATGTGTAGAAATAATCAAGGTTTGGTAGTATCATACAATAAGTGTGAACAGTGATAGATACAAGATTTAACCGAATTAATAGAATTGCAGTTATAACTAACACAGAGTATATCAATTCAAAATCTTTCACAGTACTCGACTTTAATCAATATTCCAAAGCATGACCACGTCATATAATTCAAAAAGGCTTCTCTAACATCAATGACATCGTCATATATTTCGAATAGGCTTCTCTCAATCAATAAAGTCCAAATGGTGCTCCCGAACGATAACGATCCCGACCGCCCAACTAACCGATGCTTCCCAACCGCCCTGCGCCCCAACCGCACTGCTCCCGATCGTCATGTTCCCAATCAAGATGCTTTCCCTAACATTATATCCTTTTCTATCGCGCCGAACAATAAAAGTTTAAAGTTTACACTAGAAGATCGTTAGACTAGAAAAGGCACGATAGGGCTAGATATAATTTCGGCTCAAGCGAAATTTGGCTAAACGCACGACACGGCTAAATTACAGCGCTTGGGTGATACAAAAGCTTGGGTCTATCACACCCTCTGGTTAAAGTCAAAGCTCGGCTCATGTCGCATCACGGCTACAAGACACGCATAATATTCCCACGGGAAATAATCCACAACAACTAAACGTATATTATTATCAGTGTGTTTACGTTCGGGTATCCACGGGACACCCTGAGTCAAGTAACCATAACAATAATCAGGATAATCTCATGCTCGACTAATATTCAACTATTAAAGAGAAATTGCATAAGATAGTTGTGCAAATAAAATTTTAAACTAATATCATAGTGTTTTAATTATAATAAAATAAAAAGAAAATTTACTTATAATTAAATAAATTAGGACAATTTGTAATTTAATATTTTAAGGATAAAATTGTAATTTTAATAGAATAAGAACTAATCTGTAATTTTTATAAAATAATAAGATTAATGTGTAACATTAATAATACTTTATATTTTAAACTTGGGGTGCAAATAGTAATTTATACCAAATAACTTATCCTCATAATTAAACTAATAACTACGGGGGAAAAAATGTAATTTTGTTTTAACAAAATAAAACAGAAGTTTTGTCTGAAATTATCTGGTCGGACTGCCGTCTCACGTTTGGCACCAATTTCTTCCTACAGGACCTCGTAAAACTCCGAACATTAAAACGGACACTCCAGAGTAAGAATCTTACAGTGGTTCGAAGCTTTGGTCGCGTATTCGGTTCGGGGAGTGGCTGCTCTTCTTCTCCTTCCTTCCTTCCTTCCTCTTCTTGGCTGGATGATGGTGTACTTCGTGGTGAAGAAAAACAGAGAGGGGGGTTTCCTATTTATAGCCGAACCTTGGGAAAGACACGGACGGGGGAGAGGAATTCAGGGAAGATCCGACGGTGGGGGAAAAAAATCATGATGGTTATAGGGGAGGCTGTGGCAGGGGTAGCTGGTGATGGAGGTGACGGGAAACGGCGATCTGGCGGGGAGGAGGTGGCTAAGGCAGAGAGGAGTAATGAGGCGGTTGATTGATGGGAGCGGCGACTTGACGGGGATGAGGTGGGGTGGTCAGAGAGGAGGCTTGGGGAAGACGTTCTGTTTCTCCGTTTTCCAACGCGCGCACACACACAGATATACGCACATATATATATATGTATATATAAAATATATTAATCTAAATATATATAAAATCAGAACCGGACAGGAACCGGTCGGAAAAACCCAAAAACCGGCCAAAAATCCACCGAACCGGACCAAAAACCGGCCAAAACCGGACGGAAAAAAAATAAACCGGGCAGCCGGCCGGGCACGGCCCAGGCCCAATCCGAACCGGCCCAAACCCGGCCCAGATCCGGCCCAAACAGCCCAAACCCGGGAGAGAGAGAGAAAAGAGAGAGAGAGGAGAGAGAGAAAAAATTCGTACGCGAACGAGAAAAAAAAAAAATAATAATAATACGCGGAGTATAAATATATAAGAAAATATTTTCGAACTATTTATTTATTAAAAATAAATACGGGTTATTACAACCTATCCCCCTTAACAAATTTCGTCCTCGAAATTACAAAGTGTCAGAATTAAAAAGGTGTGGGTGATTGGCTCGGATAACATCTTCTCTTTCCCAAGTAGATTCTTCAATGTTGCGATGACGCCATAAGACTCGAACAAGACGGATGGTCTTTCCTCGTAAAGTCTTCTCTCCATGGTCAATGATGCGTATCGGCTGCTCTTCATAAGTAGTATCCTCATCGATGGTGACTTCTTCCCAGTTGAGAATGTGAGTCGGATGGGACATGTACTTGCGAAGCATGGATACATGGAATACATTGTGCACACGATCGATCTGAGGTGGAAGTGCTAAACGATAAGCAACTTCTCCGACTCGTTGCAATATCTCAAATGGTCCAATATATCGTGGCGATAACTTCCCTTTCTTTCCAAATCTGATGATTCCTCTACGCGGTGAGATCTTCAAGAAAACGTGGTCTCCAACGTTGAAAGTCAGAGGTCTGGTTCTTTTGTCGGCGTAACTCTTCTGTCTACTCTGCGCTGTCAGAAGTCGCTGTCGGATGACTTTGACTTTCTCTGTGGTCTCTCGTACAAGATCTGGTCCTAAAAGACTAGTCTCTCCAACTTCAGTCCAACATATAGGTGATCGACATGGGCGTCCGTAAAGTGCTTCGTACGGTGCCATCTCGATACTCGCCTGATAGCTGTTGTTGTAAGCGAATTCTACTAAAGGTAGATGTCTCTCCCAATTACCTCGAAAATCTAGGACACACGCTCTAAGCATATCCTCCAAGGTCTGTATGGTTCGCTCTGACTGCCCATCTGTCTGAGGGTGAAAAGCTGTGCTCATACGAAGATCTGTTCCCAAGGCTTTCTGTAAGCTCTGCCAAAAAGTTGACGTGAATCTTGGGTCTCTGTCTGATACAATTGATACTGGTACACCATGCAATCTGATGATCTCCTTGATATACAATCGGCTGTACGAATCCATTGTGTCAGCTAGCTTGATTGGTAAGAAGTGTGACGACTTAGTCAAACGGTCAACGACAATCCAGATGGCATCGTGTCCCTGAATTGACTTCGGTAGTCCTGTCACAAAATCCATCGCTATATGTTCCCACTTCCATCCTGGTATAGGCAACGGCTGTAGCGTTCCTCCAGGTCTCTGATGTCCTGCCTTGACTTGCTGACATGTGAGACAAGTGGCTACGTACTTGGCCACATCTCTTTTCATTCCGCTCCACCAATAAGTTCGCCTCAAGTCCTTGTACATCTTATTCCCTCCAGGGTGGACAGCAAAGTTTGACTTGTGGAACTCTTTTAATACTGATTCTCTGAGCGTACCGAAGTCTGGCACGAAAAGACGTCCAAGATATCTCAATCCTCTGTCTGCTCCAATAGTCCATCCTGCTGATGATTCTCCTTTAGCTAGTCGGCTCTTGACGAGATCTGACTCTGAATCAAGGGTCTGTACCTTCAGAATTTCTTCATGAAGTGCCGGCGTAACTATCACTGCACACAGATAAGCTTCTCCTTGCTGTTCATTTTGCTGGAGTCCGTACTCCTGTATCTGGTTCATTAGTTTCCACTCTCTGACTGCCAAACTGGCAACGTGTCCTCGAGACTTGCGACTAAGTGCATCTGCTACGACATTAGCCTTTCCCGGGTGATAGGACAAGGTGAAGTCGTAATCTTCTAGATACTCCATCCAACGTCGTTGTCTCATATTCAGATCCTTCTGAGTGAATATGTACTTGAGACTCTTGTGATCCGTAAAAACTTCAAACTTCTCACCGTAAAGGTAATGACGCCAAATCTTAAGCGCGTGTACCACCGCGGCAAGCTCTAAGTCATGAGTCGGATAGTTTTGCTCGTGTATCTTCAGCTGGCGTGATCCGTAGGCTATGACATGTCCTTCTTGCATAAGCACACAGCCTAATCCATCCTTTGATGCGTCACAGTAGACGATGTACCCAATATCTCGTCGTGGAACGATAAGAATAGGGGCATTGGTCAATCTATTCTTCAACTCTTGAAAAGACCTCTCACATGCATCGCTCCAATCGAACTTGATTCCCTTCTGAGTTAGCCGAGTCATTGGTTTGGCTAAAGCCGAAAAGTCCATGATGAATCGTCTATAATAACCGGCTAGTCCCAAAAAGCTACGAATCTCGAAAACTGAAGTAGGCTTCTTCCAATCCTTGATGGCCTCGATCTTGCTGTCGTCGACGGAGATTCCTTTCTCTGACACAACGTGTCCTAGGAATTTGACTTCTCTCATCCAAAAGTCACACTTGCTAGCTTTGGCGTAAAGCTGATTATCTCGTAGAATCTGAAGTGTGGTCCTTAAGTGTTGCTCATGTAGCTCTTCCGTTACTGAGTAGATCAATATGTCGTCGATGAATACTACCACGAACTGGTCCAAGTACTGAGTAAAGATCTTATTCATGAGGCACATGAATACTGCTGGTGCGTTGGTAAGTCCGAAAGGCATCACTAGAAACTCATAGTGGCCATACCTTGTTCGGAAAGCTGTCTTCTGAATGTCAGAATCTCTAACTCGCAACTGATGATACCCGGATCGTAAATCAATCTTTGAGAAACAAGTTGCTCCTCTAAGTTGATCAAACAGGTCATCGATTCGAGGTAGTGGATATCGATTCTTGCTTGTGACTCGATTGAGTTGTCTATAGTCAATACAGAGTCGAAGTGTGCCTTCTTTCTTCTTCACGAACAGTGCTGGAGCTCCCCAGGGTGAAGTGCTCGGTCGAATGAATCCTTTCTCTAGAAGCTCTTGAAGCTGAATCTTCAATTCCTTCAATTCGGCTGGTGCCATTCTGAATGGTGCCATGGATATTGGTGTTGTTCCAGGTAGAAGTTCAATGGTGAAATCCAATTCTCGAGTCGGCGGTAGTCCAGGTAGCTCATCGGGAAATACATCAGCGTACTCACAAACTACGCGTGGTAATCCCAATTCCATCCGATCTTCTTCTCCTAATGTCAGACTAGCTAACCATCCGGTTAGGTTGTCATGCCATCGTGATCGGGTCTTCGATAGTGACAAAAACTCTTGCCTATCCCCCTTAAATTTGAAACAAATTCCATCTAAGGAGTAGGCCGTCACTGTCTTCTGGTGACAATCGATAATAGCGCGGTGAGTGGATAACCAGTCCATGCCTAGGATGACATCAAAGTCGGCCATGGCTATGACTCGAAGGTCACACGTTAGGCGCAATCCTGAGACTTCTATCTCACAGTTCTTACAAACTAAGCCCACAGAAACTAGTCCTCCTAAAGGTGAGGTAACGCACATAGGAGTTTCTAGTTGTTCAGGTACAAGTTCTAAAGTACTAACACATGCTGTTGATATAAACGAATGCGAAGCACCCGTATCAAATAAAGCTGTAATGCACGAGTTAAACAGTACTAGTGTACCTTGTATGACCGAAGGATCATACACTTCTTCTTCTGTGGCTTCAGCTTCTCCTTCTCCTTGGAGGGCAAAGATCCTTCCTCCATTGTTCGGTCTGGGCCCAGTCGGTCCTCTGTTCTGTCCGGTTTGATTGTTCTGCCCGGACCTCTGCTGGTTGCCAAAATTATTCCGTGGCTGCCACTGTCCTTGTGCCTGCTGTTGAGGTCCTCCAGCTGGAGTGGTCCCCACTCTCTGTTGATTAGCTCCAGTGGCATTGGATGGACACTGAGTTTTGATATGGCCTTCTTTGCCACAACCAAAACAAGTGACAGAATTCTGCTTCCCCGGGTGATGTGGTGTGGAATAAGGAGCACTCCTCTGTTGAAACTGCTGGTTCTGCAGGAGTGGTGGCTGATTGTAGTTGCTGACATTGTTGCGGCTGACAGTGTTGTTGCGGTTAAAATTTCCAGTGTGGTTGTTATTGAAGTTGTTGCCGTAAGACCTTTGCATGGGGTTCTCTCTTGAATTCCGCATTGGTCCACCTAACTGTGGTCGACTGCGGCTGTCGAAGATTCTCCTTGAATCAGCTGCTTCTTGCTCCACCAGTAGAGCACACTCTACGACTCCAGCGTAGGTTTGTTCTCTTTGAGTTACTACACCCTTCCGGATGTAGGGGCTGAGTCCCCACTCAAATTTCCTGGCCCTGGTGGCGTCAGTTGCCACATGCTCAGGGGCATGTCGAGAAAGTTCTTCAAAGCGGGCGGCGTACTGAGTAACCGTACGGTTGCCCTGTTTGAGGTTCAGAAACTCTAGGACTAAAGCCTGCTTCACAGGGGTAGGAAAATACTTAGCCAAGAACAAGGTCTTGAAAGTCTCCCAGTCCATCATATCATCATCGTGCGTTGTCTTCACTAGGTCCCACCAGTAATCTGCCTCTCCTTGAAGCTGATACGTTGCTAGAGCCACTCGATCTCCATTGTCGGGAACTTGCATGATGTGCAGAAGTTTCTGAGTCTGCTTAAGCCAAGCCTCTGCAGCTCCAAGACTAACATCGCCGGTGAAGACCGGTGGTCGTCTTTTGCAGAACTCATTGAGCAAGATACTACGGTTGGGTTGCCCATAGTAATGTGGAGTTGCATATGGTTGGTATTGTTGAGGAGGCGGCGGAGCTGTACGATTAACTGAGATAGGGGGTGGAGATGGTGGTTGTTGATTGTGTTGATTCTGTCCAGTTGTGTCACTCGTGTATGCTCCATTACGTGTTTCTACCATATTTCTACATTTAAACAATCACAGGCCTAAATAAGAACGAGTAAAGAACACAATTTAAGAAAAAGAACACTTCATTAAACTTAAGTCATTTAAACAAAGCTAGGCCGAATCATGCATACTACAAAGTGAATGTATGCTATGATTTATACGTTGTGGAGTGTTTTACAAAGGTTTTTCTAGTTAAGCTCGCAAAATAACACTCTTTACACTACGCAAATCCGTCACTGAAAAAGACGGGGATAGTCTAGGCGGAGGTGAGATTCACGCTCTCGGGTGGTCTCAATGCAGCCGAAACATCGCCAGTAAGTTTTGTAACTCCAAGAGTTACGCTCCCACGGATTCTGCAGCTGACGATCTTCAATCATAAAAGGGCGCTCTATGTAGACAAACCGATTGGTGAAGTCCAAATTTCCTTCAGGATCCACGATCCTACTTTCGTCATCCGGCCTTGCTATCTGCACCCATGAGCGGGGCGCGGTGTTTCCCACTTTCTCTACAAAACCGACGGGCAAGCTCAGTAGGTAGTTGCCGTTGGGATCTTGGTCTAGGAGCATCACTGGCCCCAAGAAATAAGGCTCCGAACGCACTTTCCAAGAGCATCTCTTTGCTGGTGAGATCTTCACATATACCATAGTGCCTGTCTCAATGTCAGGGGTCCAACCCCACTGCCTCCACGTTTCGACTTCCATTGGTATCTTCTCGGGTTCAGGTGTCGGTGGTTGTTCGACATCGCTCTCTGGGTTGGCATCTTCGGCTTCTTCGTACGCTCTGATTTCTGCAAGGTAAGCTTCTTCGCCGTCGTCTTCCTCGTCGCTATGTACTGGCTCGTACTGGATCCACTGTGCTGCTTCCTCCCAGTCTGGTAATGGCTCTGGAGACGCTGGTGGTATGTATCCCGGTGCGTCTTCAGGGAATTCCATCTCTGGTGCCTCGAAGGGGGGAATATATTCGTCATCTCCTGGAAAAGGAGGCTCTTCAGGATCTTCATCCTCGCTGTTGTCGTCGTTAGCGCTACTATAGTCAGTGCTGCTATTGTCAGTGCTGCTATCGCTGTCGTCTGAATATGGGACCAATTGTGGCCCGCCCACTGGTAGTCCGTCCATAAGTTCGTCTTCCGAGATATCGTCGTCTGAGTATCGCGGTCTGCTCCTATAATCCATCTGTAAAGTAATTATAAATTAGACTTATGTATATCGTATCATAAAAGGAAAAAGACAAATAAAAGTCTAATTACTCGGAGTAAGAACGCTCGAAAGTGTAAGCTACCCAAGTCTACCCAAGGTCGAGAGGTGGTGAAACCTAAGCTCTGATACCAAGTTTTGTATCCACGGCAATCGGAAAGTCTCTCATTCATGCATGCTATTATGTCCATCACCAAAGGTCTCTCCATTGATTTCTCCATTCATGCATGCAACCGAAAGATCCCATCCATTTTGCAGCTCAAAGGTCCTTCAAAGCTCTATAAATTGAGTCTCATATCTTGGTTACTGTAACGCCCCGAATTTCAAACACGTTAATAAAAAGAGTAAAGTAACTAAAATACCATCATTATATTGAAATATGAGTTTGATACATGAGATCGTCAAAATACATTTCAGAAGAGACTGTTTATATTCAAAAAGACTTTAAAAGTAAAGTCAGAGCAGTCTAAACTAGTCTAAGTGATCCACGGCTCGATCACGTCTTCTGCGGGGTAAGCGCCATCATAAGGTGTAAAGTCGGGTCCGGCTCCATCATCGTCAGTACCTGGTTATGAAATACCAGGGGCAGGAGGAAGTTGCACCATGAGTTTTGACACTCAGTAAGTTTCCTACCCTTAAGTTTCCCTTTTTAATGTTTTAGAGCATTTAAAAGAATATGCAATGTGTAAATGTGTAGAAATAATCAAGGTTTGGTAGTATCATACAATAAGTGTGAACAGTGATAGATACAAGATTTAACCGAATTAATAGAATTGCAGTTATAACTAACACAGAGTATATCAATTCAAAATCTTTCACAGTACTCGACTTTAATCAATATTCCAAAGCATGACCACGTCATATAATTCAAAAAGGCTTCTCTAACATCAATGACATCGTCATATATTTCGAATAGGCTTCTCTCAATCAATAAAGTCCAAATGGTGCTCCCGAACGATAACGATCCCGACCGCCCAACTAACCGATGCTTCCCAACCGCCCTGCGCCCCAACCGCACTGCTCCCGATCGTCATGTTCCCAATCAAGATGCTTTCCCTAACATTATATCCTTTTCTATCGCGCCGAACAATAAAAGTTTAAAGTTTACACTAGAAGATCGTTAGACTAGAAAAGGCACGATAGGGCTAGATATAATTTCGGCTCAAGCGAAATTTGGCTAAACGCACGACACGGCTAAATTACAGCGCTTGGGTGATACAAAAGCTTGGGTCTATCACACCCTCTGGTTAAAGTCAAAGCTCGGCTCATGTCGCATCACGGCTACAAGACACGCATAATATTCCCACGGGGAATAATCCACAACAACTAAACGTATATTATTATCAGTGTGTTTACGTTCGGGTATCCACGGGACACCCTGAGTCAAGTAACCATAACAATAATCAGGATAATCTCATGCTCGACTAATATTCAACTATTAAAGAGAAATTGCATAAGATAGTTGTGCAAATAAAATTTTAAACTAATATCATAGTGTTTTAATTATAATAAAATAAAAAGAAAATTTACTTATAATTAAATAAATTAGGACAATTTGTAATTTAATATTTTAAGGATAAAATTGTAATTTTAATAGAATAAGAACTAATCTGTAATTTTTATAAAATAATAAGATTAATGTGTAACATTAATAATACTTTATATTTTAAACTTGGGGTGCAAATAGTAATTTATACCAAATAACTTATCCTCATAATTAAACTAATAACTACGGGGGAAAAAATGTAATTTTGTTTTAACAAAATAAAACAGAAGTTTTGTCTGAAATTATCTGGTCGGACTGCCGTCTCACGTTTGGCACCAATTTCTTCCTACAGGACCTCGTAAAACTCCGAACATTAAAACGGACACTCCAGAGTAAGAATCTTACAGTGGTTCGAAGCTTTGGTCGCGTATTCGGTTCGGGGAGTGGCTGCTCTTCTTCTCCTTCCTTCCTTCCTTCCTCTTCTTGGCTGGATGATGGTGTACGTCGTGGTGAAGAAAAACAGAGAGGGGGGTTTCCTATTTATAGCCGAACCTTGGGAAAGACAAGGACGGGGGAGAGGAATTCAGGGAAGATCCGACGGTGGGGGAAAAAAATCATGATGGTTATAGGGGAGGCTGTGGCAGGGGTAGCTGGTGATGGAGGTGACGGGAAACGGCGATCTGGCGGGGAGGAGGTGGCTAAGGCAGAGAGGAGTAATGAGGCGGTTGATTGATGGGAGCGGCGACTTGACGGGGATGAGGTGGGGTGGTCAGAGAGGAGGCTTGGGGAAGACGTTCTGTTTCTCCGTTTTCCAACGCGCGCACACACACAGATATACGCACATATATATATATGTATATATAAAATATATTAATCTAAATATATATAAAATCAGAACCGGACAGGAACCGGTCGGAAAAACCCAAAAACCGGCCAAAAATCCACCGAACCGGACCAAAAACCGGCCAAAACCGGACGGAAAAAAAATAAACCGGGCAGCCGGCCGGGCACGGCCCAGGAGCCGGGCACGGCCCAGGCCCAATCCGAACCGGCCCAAACCCGGCCCAGATCCGGCCCAAACAGCCCAAACCCGGGAGAGAGAGAGAAAAGAGAGAGAGAGGAGAGAGAGAAAAAATTCGTACGCGAACGAGAAAAAAAAAAATAATAATAATACGCGGAGTATAAATATATAAGAAAATATTTTCGAACTATTTATTTATTAAAAATAAATACGGGTTATTACAGTTACAACACACTGAAATAGACAGAAAATTTTCAGCAACATTTCGTAAATACTTTTTTGATGGTAAGTCAATAATAGTAGTTTCTTTTTTCAACTTATGTTTAAAGCTAGCCTAAAATTGGCTTATTGTTTGATTTGATCCCGTTTCGATTTCGTTTTATATCATGTGGAACTTTCCTAACTTTTAGCAAATGCAAGATCTGATTTCTTCTTCCCTTGCAAGATTTTCCTCTTGACTTGTATTCCGTGAAGGATAATTGATGCTTCAATGCACTCGTGACTTGCGAATATACGTACTGGTCACGTAAAAAACAAACAGAATCTGCAATAATATGAAGCATATGAAAATAATTTGTGAATGATCTGTCGCATCCTATTACATCCATTTTTCAAACCCTATGTACTAAGCTAGCAAGAAATCCAAATCACAAACCAAGGGGAGTGTGTCAGTCAAGCAAAAACAAAACCTAGCTAGGGATGTTACGTTGTAGCTGACAAACAAATAGCCCCTTCTTATAGGGGTGGTTTTTATAAATAATTAAAGATTCCTTACTTTTTGGGGTTTTCATGGCAATTTTTTCTAACTTTAAGACAAGAGGTTATCTAAGTCAATTTTCTTACCACAATTTATGCAACATAATTTGTCCATATCTCAAGTTAACTTAGACAATAATGTTGTCACTCTCCATATCAATTACCAACGTATATGATGGCTATAAATCTATCTATATCTATCTATCTATAAAGAATATAATTTATGTTTTACTCTGATGATGTTGGAAAATAGTCGATGGTTCTGTGGATTCTTGCACACAAATCCGATGATCGAGTGTGGTTGTCCGATCGTGTTCATTCCGACAATCAAGTTAGAAACGATGTTAGAGAATAAGAATGTAATCATGTATGTAGATAGACTTGCAGAAGAATTGTGTACCTCGTTTTGGTGACCGAAGTGAAATATTAATATCTCCGGAAGAAGAAGGATCCTGATCAGCGGATTGAGGCCGCTATTGATGCCTTTGTTTTGTCTTGAGACATCGACATCCTGATTCCGCGCGCGCCATTTTCAGGATGTGGAGGAATCAGGGGTGTTATTCTTGGGATCGCATCGGGAACAAATATTCAATGCGGTCTTTGTCCTTTGCCTCCGCACAACCCGGAGAGAATCAGGGTATAATTCATTTCGACTTCGGACATAGCTCTAGGGAGCTTTCAATTGATCTGGCCGGGGATTTGCTGGTTGTTTGGTCGGCGCAGGGTTAGATTTGAACTCATCGTTCACTATATATATATATATTTTTTATATAGAAAAATCAACATAATCAAAAGAAAATTTCATGTGATAATCTTTTCCCTCTATACTCTTATATAGATATTTCAAAATGGGTATTACTAGAGTTGATAGTTCCAAGATTCATTTTGAAAAAAAATTAACAAAATCAAAGAAAAATGCATGTGGCAATTTTCACCCTCTTAACTCTTTTAGAAATTTTCTAAATTAGGTATTACTATGAGATGATAGTTTCAAGATTCCAATCAACTTTAAATTATTATAATTCCATAATAAATTCCCACACCTTTATACATAATACGAGTACCGCATTTAACATTAATTTCAAAAATAAAAGTTGTTACTGTGCATATCAACCTATATAATGGCGACTGTTGAATACTCACTATTTTGGCACTACTATAGTTGTTTTCTTTTCCTCAAGGACGGGTGAGGAAGACGACTTGGGGCCCTATTGTGGGTTAAAATAACGGCGGATAGTGTTCTGTTTACCAAATCGACGTTATTTTTACGCACGGCAAAACTGTTGCGTTGCACGCTTCCCTTTTTCCGGAGGTGACAAGATTTGGTAGAGCAAAATTTGCTGCCAAATTTAGTGACAGAAATGACTTTGCCAAAATTTGGCAACAAGTTAGATTGTTTAGTGGAGAGCCTGTTGTCAGACTTTTGGCAATGAACAAGAACTTGACATGCTGGTGAACAGGATAATTCAAATGTTGTACAACATTGGTATGAAGCCTAGTTTTCTTTTGGATTTTTAAAATTTTTTTATTTAAAAAAATTTGAAAATTTTATTTTGTATTTATTTTTTTATGAGTTATTAATTCATCTTGAGGAGAGGTTTAAGGAAAATAAAAAAAAGATGAACTACATTTTATGATTGTTTAGAAAAGACAAAAATAAATTAAAAAAATTATCGATTTGAAATTATTTTTGTTTTTATTTTTGCCACTTGCTAACGCATATATGGAACCAAAACTTGAAAACTTACAAATTATTAATTGAGCTCATGCAGTGTAGGTTCATCTCATCTGCATTTTCTAGTTATGTTTTAATTATAATTTTACATGATTTAAACAAAAACAAAAAATCATTTAATTTACTTAGAATATAAAGTTTGACCCTATAACACTTGAGCCTTTCACAAAAAAATCAAACTACAAGCTATTTTTTAGCTTCTAAAAATTTTCCGAATCTCTAAATCAATTCGTAACAAGCTTTAATATACACATCAGTGGAGGGTTTTCTGACGATTTTATTTTTGAGATAGAGAAGAAAAATTGATCATATCTGACAGAAAGATAAATAGAAGTTTAGAGAAATACTGAATAAAATTTTATAGGTTCGGAAGATCTAATTCGTTCGTGATAATTTCTGACGCAACTAATTTATATATATTTTGTGTTTACTTTTTATTTTATATTCTACAAATCTATTTATCATTGCACTGGTTTTATAGCAGTATTAATAATTAAGCTTCTAATTTTCCTTTTTTTTGTGGCAAGAAATAAGCCGTTGCCATAGATGTTCCCTTATATTAAAGGCTTAACAGAAACATTTTCAAAAATGGACCAATAAAGGAGCCGTGAAAGCAGATATTTCTCTTGTGGCAGTAGCCATTCGCATTAAATTCCTCACCTATTTTAAGTTTGAATTCGAATTCATCATAAATAAGGGGGATTTGAGGGAGTCGTAGCGCAATTTTCTATTGTGCGGGTAAAATGTTGTATTTTTATCCTCTTTGTTCTCAAAACTACACTATTTTGACTTATTACGCAAATTGTTATAAACGCGCATAGTATTAAAACGGCGCAGTTTCGAGAACAAAATAAGCAAAACTATGTCGTTTTGCCAGCACTACACACGTACTATAAGAAACTGCACTATAACATTTCCGAATCTGAAAGGGGGAGTCTGCTGAAACGACGACGTTTTGATGCAAAAAACACCGCCTCAACAGTCTAAACAGTATTTTGTGTATTAAAATAATATCATTTTAACGCATAATACGTCTTGTTATACATTGTGCAGATTAGGCCTTCAAGTCATGCTATGTGCCCTTGTGATTATTAGATGGAAGTCTTTTGTGAGATTGTTATCCAAAAGCCGTATAACTAGGAATTGACTTCTGTGATCTAGCTTTGAATCATAGAGAGCATTTCTTCTTTATCACAGTCATTCAAAAGTATTTTAATAGTTCTGTAACGACTCACTCTCACCTTGTACAATACTATCCGCTTTTGTTGCCTAAATCGTATGGACTTCCCAGTAGGTGACCCATTCCTGAATTACTCCAGGGTGAGCACGCTTAATTGTGAAATTCTATTTGGTGTTGGCGCTATTACCGCTTTAAAACAAGGTTCATAATTTTATAAATACCACCGAACTTACATCCATCAAGCGATGTGGGACCTTGACCACCCATTCGGACGTCCCACCGAGACTCTATCTCCTGGACGCCGGCCTTACAGTTGGCACCACGACCTGGCTAGGGTGTCACAGGATCAGTTTTGTTAAAAGTTTTTTTTTTTTTTTAAAGAATGGTATATTTTTTAAATAATTCTTTAATAATTTTGAACTATTAATTGTCAAGATAGACGACTGAGATTTCAGTACAACTGCTACATGCAATTGACACATAGATTGCAGAGAAACCAGGTCCTATGACTATATAGAACCTATTTATAAAATATAAAATAAATAAAAAATAGGAGTAGCACTTTGGATTTTAGCTTTTTAAAAAGTAGTTGTGAATTTTTGTCAAAAATTATTATCCAAGATTTGTGGGACATAAGTTAAACAATATTTGATGAGAATTTTGTCATAACATTTTACTAAGAAGTCAATAATATTTTAAATGATAAAAATGACTATGACTATGACTTTTTATATTTTATTTTTGGTAACTTGTCGACTCCATAAAAATAAAAATAAATGAGAAATTTTCATGTTTACAATGACCCAATATTTTTGTTTTTCTTTTTCCTAAAAAGAAGGGTTCTCAAACATGCCCAAACTAGTTGTCAGGTAATTCGTAATTTATTTTGATTCTTTATTTTTTATTCGTCAAGTGGTTGTTAGACAATTCACAAATTATTTTCTCCTTTAAATATTAATACTTAAGACTCAATAGTTGTTGTAAAATATGGGTGGTATATTATCTTATTATTTGACTTTCAACATTTTAGATATATTATTTTGTTGATTAATTTTGTATGTGCTTTGGCGGATTATTAGATTATTCTTTTAAGATTATTGATATTTTGATAGGTTATTGGTGCTTTAGCTATTTATACTAAGTATATTATTTTTATGATCTCACATGCCTAAATTTAAAAAAATAAATATTAGCAGAACAGAAAAAATAAAACAAAAAATGTACAAAATTTTGGGGACATGAATCTACAAAATCATGCCTTAGGAAATCAATAAATTAACAAAAACCAGAGTGCTTGGATTCGTATAGAAAAGGACATAAAAACAAAAATTAAAATGCCAGTGAGAAAAAAAATATTTGAAAATTTTTAAGTTACATGATATGAAATAAAATCCAGTAATTCACTCAAAGAAAAAATACATATGTAATCATAACTCCTTAGAAAAAACCCTTGCAATATATCTGCGGTATACAAAATAGATTAGATTTTCATATGACTTGAAGGCAACTACCGAATTGTTTCCAGTTGTTCTCAATCCTCATCCAGTAGCTCTCCCTAAAATTTAAAAAAAAATTAAGACTTTGGCATAAATTTTAAAAATTATAAAAATAGTACATTTAGAAATAAAACTAATACTCTAATAATTAATCTGACATATATGTTAAATCAATTACAAAATGAAATGTATTTAATCTTATCCATGAATGCTTATTTCGCGAATTAAACGAGTTAAGTAAAGTAAAAGTACTCCTTAAAAGATCTTAAAAAGAAGACTGAGAGTTGAAAATCCTATGAATTATGAATCAAAAAATAATTTAAGTTAATATAAAACTCCACGTTTTCCCATAATTAAACTAACTAATTTTGTGATATTAACGACGAGAAAAATATCTTATAATAAGACCTTCTGGGATAGGCCAAGTATGCTTCACAACGTGACAAAATCTGGATATGACACGTGTCACGAAAGGCAAAAGGACTATACATTATACCACTTGCCCGCCTTTATGGTCCAAGGCCTCTCTCTGTGTCGTCGACTGGAGGCTATCTCTATTTGAATGTTCAAAAACCCAAAGAAACCCCTTTCTCTCTCCTCCCCCACCTCTCTCTCTCTCTATGTGCATTGATGTCTCACTCTCTCCCTCCGCCCCTCGCATTGTGGCGCCTTCGTCGATTTTCTCTCTCTACATTCTCTCACTGTATCTGCATTTTCTATCTCTGAATTTTCTTCTATTTGCCCATTTTCTGCTCTAGATTTTGAAGATCTGTAGTAGGATTCTGTTTTTATGAACATTCTTTTTTGAATTCACCTGAAATCCAAGGCTTATCCTTCCTGATCGACAAATCGAGGCACAACTCGTGCTTTTCTCTACCTGAGATTTTCTTTGGAAATTCCTTTTTTTTTTTTTTTTTCTGTTTTCTCTTGACGAGTGTGAATGGAGAGGGTTCGGCAGAAGAAATCGAAGGTTCCTACCGTCACCCAAGGTCTCTCTCTCTCTCTCTCTCTCTTTCTCTTTCTCTCGTCAATGTATGTCTTTTTGGAGCTTGATAATCTGTGTTTGATTGCTGAGACACTGAGTATAACTGTATAAGAAAGAAAATGATTTATTTCAGAATTTACTTTATAATTTTTTTCCTTAATTAAAGTAAAAATGTTTCACCTCAAGTAAGGGAATTACTTGATTTTGCTTTTTTTAGAGGTTTAAACATAAAGAGTTAAGAACTCCAGATTTACCGAACGGAGGCTGGAAATCCTCTCGTCGTTCTACCCTCTAAGATCTCATCAACCGAACGGAGCCAAATCTGTTCTGTTTTTCTTTGTCCCTTGCTCTTTGGAGCTCATGAATTGCGTTGAGGTTTCGTTTTTCTTGTTCTTTTCGAAAAGCAAGTGGAGTCAAGTAGTGCTTTTTCCATAGTGGTATCAGAATGATTTTGTTTGTTCATTATCAATTCTGTAGGGTAATTATGAGAATCAATTGCAGTGTCTAGGGCTCGAAGTTTTAGGTAAAGCTAATGTAGGCCACATTTGATTTCCAGAATTAATTTGTCCTTTTTGTTTTTGTTGTGGGGTGTGTGACGTTGGATACCATGTGATAAAAGGGAATGCGTGTCTCCATGGTGTACAGGTGTATTGGATGAGTTTCCATGTTGTGAAGCGAAAACTCAGATTGTTTGGATACAACGATGTGTTGAAAATTTTATTTTTCCCTTCGTGTAAGTACTGACAGAAGGATAACGCTTCGAGATACAACTGAATAACAGCGACTTATCGTGCCTTCCATCAATGTCACAAGCTATTTTATCTCTCTCTTTTTGGGAATATACATATTTATTGTGTTTATAATTTTAATGATTCTTGTCAATTGTGATAACTGTCGGATATTATCTTTTGATATGAAAGAGGGAGCTAATCCAAGAAGGGAGAACCATGGGAGAGGGGGGAAATTAGTTTTCTTCGCAATCAGTTCCCACGTAGGGACAAGTCCTTATCTCCTGATTGTGTATGTTGCACCAAACAATGAACAAGACGCATAAGAGGAGATGGGTGGACCCCACACGTTTTTCCTATTCCTTATCAGTTCCCTGCTAGCCTGCTATCAAATATGCCCTTAGTACTTCTCTGGGTTTTGATTTAGAAGATTTCAAGGCATTTATTCTGCATTCTATTTTGTATATATGCTTTCCCCTATATTTTTCTTTCCTGCAAATTTGGGTTGTTCTGAATTTTCTACCGTAATTGAATTTTGAATCTTTGAGTTACTGTAATGGAGCTAGTTAATCTTTTCAAGTGAACTACTATGAAGTTTTTCTTACTAGCCTTTTCCATCCATTGATTCATCGCTTTGGTTTTGTTGACTTGAAACTCTCTATACTCAATTTGCAGCCATAACTATCATCTTGGAACGGGCATCCTGCCATGTTATTTTCTAATCTGTATTCATTTCCAGGAAAGATGCAGATTCCAAGACAAGGAAGGCTCTCAAAGTTGGCATCAGACTCTAGTTCTTATAGCAGCAGTACCACAGAGGAAGATTTGGTGCGCTGATTTCTTATTTGTACTTATAATGGGTTCTATGGTTTGGAGTTGTACTTTGAGCATTCCCTTTTAAATAGTCATTGAGAATGCAATGCCATGGCTCAGATATACAAATACTGATTTATTTCTTTATTTATATTAATTTCTTATTTGAAATATTTGCCCCATGCAGGTCACATGTGAGTTGGGGAGGAAGTCTATCCGTAGAGTTACTGGAACACCGATAAAGATGTTATTAGCAGAAGAAATGTCAAAAGAAACCGAGTCGAAGAGACGCTCGCCGAGTGTCATTGCCAGATTGATGGGTCTTGATGGGCTGCCACCACAGCAGCCTCTACATCGACAACACAAGGGGTTCTCTGAAAGTTATCAACAGGGGATTGTGGGCGTAGCATCTCACCGGGATTTCGAACATCGATCAAGTAGAAAGAACTCAATGCAGCAAGACAAATTTAAGGACGTGTATGAGGTTACAGAAACATCAAAAGTGGAGAGGAGTGGTTACCCAGCAAAAAGGACTGTAAACTCACAGCTTTCTGAGGCAGAGATGGCATTTGTTCAACAAAAGTTCTTGGATGTGAAACATCTTTCCACAGACAAGAAGCTTCGTAATTCAAAAGAGGGTTGTGATTCCCTTGACCTGCTAGACACAAATAAGGACCTCTTGATGAAATTTCTTAAGCAGCCAGATTCTTTATTTGCAAAACATCTTAGTGATCTGCAAGTTGATGTTCCCAGCATGAAATCTAGTCCAATAACAGTTATAAAGCCGCCAAATCCACATAAGTATGAAAGTAGAACCATTAGTTGGAAGTCAGGCAAAGAGACTTTAGAAAGTGATGATCCACCATACCGGAAACATCACGAGGTGTCACACCGGACAGATCAGGGGTTGTCACACTGGAAACATCACGAGGTATCATGTCAGAAAAATCATGATGGTACCCACTACAATCATCTTGGTGCTCACACTCGGCAGTCATCTAGAATTCAATTTAGAGAGAAGAATGAGAGTGACATCCTCCCGATCAGGATTGTAGTTTTGAAGCCGAATGTTGAGGATGTGCAGATTGCTACTAAATCGGCTTCATCACCTTGTTCTTCACATGGTAATTTGTCAGATTGTAGGAACATGGAATTTGAAAATAAGATCATGGGTAAGAAAAAAGTATCCAATGATGGGGGTATGTTCAGGCCTAAATCTAGAGAATCCAGAGAAAGAGCAGAGGAGATTTCTAGAAGAATGAGAGAGAGTTATCGTGGGGAGCTGATAGATTTGTCTTCTAAAGTCAAGGGATATGCTGGGGATGAGAGCTCATATTGTGCGTCTGGAAGTGATTCTGGAAGTGAATTGGAGGTGACAGCGCATTCCTCCAGAAAGTCATTTCACTGGAGTAACTGGCAGAAGCCTTCACCATCGCATTCAATTGAGTCATCTGTATGTAGGGAGGCGAAGAAGAGGCTGTCAGAGAGGTGGAAGATGTCCAGGAGGTATCAAGATGTTGAAACATTTGGTAAGGGCGGCACTCTAGGTGAAATGCTTGCTATTCCTGATTGGGACATGTGGCCAGAGAATTTGGATAGAGTGACTGGTTTGGATGGGCCCAGTGATAGATTTGGTAGCAATCACAGAATCGGAGAGTGGGATAGTCCTTTGGGAATTAGTAGTGGGGATGGTTGGAAGAAGGAAGGCATACGAATTTCATCCGGATCGAGATCTGTTCCTGCTTTATCTACTCGCTGTGTTGGTCGCAAAACAAGGACTCCGTGTGAATCTCTTGAGCAAGAGAGTTATTTGAGGTCAGGAGAAGCCAGGAAGCAGACTAGAAATAAGGCACTAGATGGAAATTCCAGTAGAAGAGAAGTTTCTTCAACGAGAAAGTTAAGGTACGGCAATAAGTCACAGTCCTCTCGTCACAACTCTAGTGATAGTATTGATTCTTTGGAGGAGATGCTATTTAACAAATCTCAGATGGAGATGAACCTGGGAAAGAAAGATCCATCTGAACAAAAGCCCTTTGTTACTGAGACGCATGTTGATAGTGTGACTGGTAAAAGTTCAGTTGCTGAAGCTGAGGCGGTTGCTGTTCATAAGAATACGACCATGTTCTCTGAATCTCCTGATGAGCTGCTCCCAAAACTGTCAGCTTGTTTGTTAGAATGTGACCATCCTGCGAGTCCTGTTCCAGATGAATTTAAAGCACAGGTTTGATTCACTTGACGAAAAATCTCTTAGATACTTGTTGAGACACCATAGGTCATCATTTAATTTGTTTGATGTTTCTAATCATTTTATATTCTCTCTTAGTATTGTCACATTATGAACTTATGTGGGGGTCCATTGCTTGTGGTACTTGATATCTTTCTTGTTGGATAGTTTAATTTGTGTATATGTGTATATACATACAGGTGTATATCTCATGGTACTGAATTACTGCATCAGGACCCCTTTTGCTGCTCAAACCACAGTTGGAAATGCTATTTTAGGTGAATTTTGATATGATTTGTCCTGCAATAGGCCAGAAACATGACATATAGTCAATTCTTCGGGTCTCCTTTCTTTTATTGGAGGAAACCTTGTCATTTTCCTTTTTCCTTGAACAGAGGTCGGTACAACTACAGAGTCACGTTGTTTGCTCCCTGATTCAGAAAATTTTAGGATTTAAACTGAGAACTGAATGTCAAAGAAAACCATCGTTCTCTGTGCCCCTGTCATGAAACTATGCAGGCTTTCCATGAATCCGGTTGCTCTCCTGCCAGATGCAAGCATCACATTAGATCGATCATCAACGAGTTAATGATGCAAACTGCAATTGTGGTAAAACATGGAAAACGATGTTTGGGTAGTTTCAATTTGAAAGCTCTGTTACCTTCATGCCGGGCCTTCTTTTACTTAGGTTGGATAACTTTCATGGGGGGTTTGACAACCTATAGTATGATTGAGTCTATCATTTCAGTTTTAGGAGGCAACTAGTATTGCTACAAGTACAAGCCAGAATATTTTGCGTGCCTAAGCCATGGAATTTGTTTGTTTTTGCAGCCTCAAATGCGCATGAATCTAAAATTTTAATTGACAAGAGATTTATCTCTACATTGTTTGGAAAAGTGTAAGATCTTGGAGCAAGAGTTAATTGAATTTTTTCTTGACCTTGATGTTGGCATGATCTAGAGTTGAGCTTGAGATTGATTTTATCTTGATGAGCTGAGCTGGAGCTTACTTTTCTAGCTCAATTTGATTTCAAGCTGATCTTGAACACCTCAATGATGAACAAAGTTGAGCTCAAACGCTGCATAAGTGACCAAAAACTAGGGCTATGTTTGGACAAAATTTCATAAAAGGTTGGCCAAAGATAACGAATTAGCCAACTTTGACTTGCATTTTGTTTACACATTTTCTAAATTTCTTTACTTTTTAGTTATAGCTACATTATATATACCTGAAAAGTAAAAATTTATCGAAGAATTTATAAAACCAAATTCACCAAAAAGAATGAATCATAAAGCAATCAAAGATACTCAAAAATGATTTTTTGTGAAGAAAACCAAACAAAGCTAGAACTTAGTATTTAAAAAGGAAAAGAAGGAACAAGGGATCAACAAATATTAATGGGTGTTAAAGGTACAATATACACCTTGCAAGCATATGCATGAAGGGTCTATTAAACCTTGTAAACACAATTTACCTGAGAAAAATAAAAGAAATTTGTTGAGAAATAAGAATATTTGATATTGTCCTTGTATCATTGGCTTGAAAATTAAAATATTCTTAGCACTAGACACTTATCCATACCTGATACCCATACAGATGTCTGAGTCTATAAAACATAGAGCAGGACCATTCTTTTCATGCTCGTTGTCCATATATTTGTCCCTCTTCTTCATATACGTATAAGAAGGTAGCAAACTTTAAAAATATGCAAATCCACTAGAAAATCATTTCCATTGTTTTGTCAGCTGATTCTTTTGTAGGGTATGAAGGTTCTTATATCATCTGATTTCAGTTCCCCTCAGACCCCGTTGAGAAAGACCTTATTTCAATTGCAAAGTGATTCCTTTGTCTACCTACTAAGTTTTGAATCAGCTTCCCAAACTAAGAAGTTCCTTGAATGGCAAATATTTAGTACACTAGCAATATGTCCTCCTATTGATGCTGCATTCTTTTATTCAGCATACCTACATTCACTTCTTCACCTTTTTGTCTCCACTTACTGAATCCCGCCCTTGATAAATTAAACAAGGTGAAAAAGTGAATATAGCTATAATAGAAGAAACGAAAAAGTGTTTCAAGAATAATTCAATGATGAATTAGTTTGCAGTTCGTTCAAATACTTGATAGGCAAATGAGTAGGGGCATGAGCCTTAATAGCATGCTCAGTTACTAAATGAGCGGAGATTGATTTGATGTGAGCTTGACTGGGTCGGTTCAGATTTTAGTTATTTGCTAAACTCGTCGTTTTAATGTTTTGAACAACCGTTACACTTTTCTCCTAATTAGTTGTTAATCTATTGCGACAATGCTCTTTGTCGAAGCCTCGAAGGCCAGCTGGCATTTAATGCAATGCTAAATAGCATTGCCATTGACTGTTATAACGACTGAGATGCTTAAAACTACCTCCTTTGTGGTCCAATGGATATCACCCAAAAGTTTTATCAATGCTAGGCAAAGTCACGAAGCCCACATATATCACACAAACTAGTAAATTACATTGTCTAGCTAATATGGTCTCACGTTTTGAGTTCTTAAGAAGATCCAGATTGACCAATCAAGTCATTTAAATGATACAATGCTTTATATGTTGAAGGGGCAACAAAACTGAGTCCACCCTTGTGCACCAACACTGCTTATAATGAAATTGTGCCAAGTCGAGATAAGCTCGAGACTTATTTAACCCAAAGTACCTGAGCTTGAGCTTAGTCTTTCTAGCCGTTGAACACCTCAATCCCGAGTCGCTGACCAAAATTGAGCACTGCAAAAGTACTCAGGTGGACTCATTTGCAACCTAGGAAAGGAAGCTGGAACATAATTTGTCAGATGCTTTTAAAGCTTGTATATATAGGTTACGTTTGTATGCTCATATTGTTAGAAATTAAGGTACTTCTAAATGCAAGATCAGTTTAGCTATCAATATTGTGTAGATCTTGGTTAATGTTCTCAATTAGTATTTTTGGGGCACGTTATTATATCATTTCCTTGTCACGGGAGGAAAATATTTTAAGGATATAAATAGGAAAAAGCTTCAGAGTTGCTTAATTCATTGTTTTGGCACAAAAATGTACCCCATTTGGAATGCACGTTCTGGAACATGAATAGCTACAATGTAGCATGTTTTATCAAGTCTGTCTCAAAGAGCAAGAGATATAAGAGTTTGTCACATGCAAAATCATCTTCGTCACCGCTTCCATATATGTTGTTCACTTTGCCTTTACAACACATTTATTATTCTAGTTTGCATTTACCTCGGAAGAGAACATTACGAAATCCTCCACTTTTTTTTATAATTTGTCTGTGTAGTTAAGTTTTGTCAAGTTTATCTTGTCTTGTTAGCCATCTCAAGAAAGTTTCCCTTGTGTCATCTTGCATCAAATATTATGATGCCCATTAATTGTTTTACAACAGATACATTATTTTGTGGAATTTCGAACGCTCTTTGCTTGACATCTTATCCATTTGAAGCAACTGAATTGATAGTTATGATAAAAAAAATTTCCTAACTTGTTACCTGCTAAAATCCTTTCCCGTATCGAACCGAAACTTCATGTGAAATGCAATTCCAGACAGTACCCCGCTTAATCTTATCTCGTCCCCACCTGAGTAGGGTAGGACGTGTTAGGTCTACAGTTTGGTAAGGTGATGCCATCCATATAGGCTTCCTTGCCCTCCTTTGCATCTGTATCGCTTACGTTGCTGGGAATTGGGCCACCATATATTTGCATTATTGGTAGTCTGATAATCACTCTTAAAGGTCCCATATTCACTTCCAATATAGACATTGTGCTATATGTATGTGCATGAATGCACCAGAACTAACTTGCCTAAATGTTTGTCAGTATTTTTGTGTTTTCTTTCCCAGTTACTAGAAGTCTAGAACACAGGTAGTTTTCCTTTTTTTAACTTTTCCACTTTTACTGGGGGTGGTTGTGAACAACGGTAATTTTGTATTCCTACAGTCTTATCTGTTTTCCTGGTCTACTTGCTATTCCCATATGGGCATGACCTACAGAAGCACGTTGCTGGACTGCATAAATCAGTATTGATTTTGTATGTCGTCCATGACATGCATTACCATTGTGCATTGTGCTGCCTAATCATAGATTTGTTTGCTTTTCAATATCCTTTGATGTTTGTGTTGTTTGATATGTTTTGAAGTCTGTCACAAGATCACATAAGTGGACTCAGTAAATGATACAGAAGTTTAACAAAGGTTTTGAGCATAAGGCATAAGGGTAGGAATACATATTTGAAAAGTATTAGGCGGCGGTCTTTACATTCACGGGCAACTATAGATCTTATTTTACTTCATGTTTTACATGGCATTTTCACATTTCGATAATACTATACTTTTCCCTTGCTATTTAGTTTTCCTTTGAAGTGTTGGTCTGTTAGGGAGAAATTGGCTGTCTTGTATTTCGAGTAAGTTCAAAACACGCTCCTATAGCATCTTGTACATAGAAATATAGTTTTCCTTCAAGACCATAACATGGCATGGCTGCAGATTCCAGGCCTTCCCTATACACCAAACCAAACCAAACAATGTGAGCCTTGGGTCCCAACCAATTGGGACCTTCTCCTCTGCACATTTCAAATTCTTTATTTGTATATACTACCAAAATAAGCTCCATTAGTTATGGCCGTCAAGAGTGAGTATAGAAAACTGAGCTTTCATGGCACAAAGCTAGGCAGCAGGGATCTTCGCAGTTATCCAGGCTTTAGGTGGGAACGAGTGCACCATTTGGATTCCCTCTTAATTTATGACCAGGACACCTTTGCTCTACATTTTATCTGCTCAATATTAGTTACTCTTTGGAAGACCTATTTGGCAGGGAGCTGATTGACTTTATGAGAACTTATCCCTGATATGCGACATAGATATTTATTTCTAGGTTCTTGGTGTTAATGTTGGATATAAATCATCTCGGCCAATACATTCAGTAAATGCTTGCAAGATACTTTCTGCAAATGATTTGTTTCTTTGTTCTCCCTTTCAAATTGCATATAACTTAGTAAATTAGGTTTCTTCTTTGTATGTTGATAGTTGTATTACTAATTTATGCTGTGTTCCAGGTACCTCAAATTGGACCATCTGTTGAAGATTCGGTTCTGCTGCAGTGTCCATTACCTGAACCTCGATCTCCGGAAAGCTCAAAGGATGCTGATCATCGGAGTCCTGTTTCAGTTCTGGATGCCCCATTTCCAGAAGACATATCCTCTGGTGCCGAATGCTTTGAGAGAGTCAGTGCTGATCTTCAAGGTTACTAGAAGATTTTTCTGACTTTTCTTTTGTCGCATGTGGAACTTCTGCTTATGTCCGTATACAAGTGATAGTAGTGCCATGACATTAAAAACGACTATAAGAAATCAATTCATAGTGTTGGGACATCATCATATAGTCTCAAGTTCAGTCTATTCTTAATTTCACCTTCTTGGCCTTCAGATAAGATTTCATTCAATTCTGCATGCAGTTGTATGCAAAATTACCCCTTTAGCTGATGATAGTCACCTCTTCAATCAGGTCCCAACACCCCCGTTTTGTTGGCTGAGGAATTATCACGTTATTGTTTGTTCTCTGCCTACCTGGCTACCTATTCTATTTATAAAGGGAGAATGTATTACTCACCAAAAATGTCCTTGCAATTAAAACGATGATTTGTACTACTTATTTTAGCTTCCAGTGTTGCTGTTTCTCTGCTTTAATTTCTTTTTTATCATGTTTGTTACTTGCAGAACTCAGATTGCAGCTCAACCTTCTCAAGATGGAGTCTGGATCATTTGCAGACAGGGAGATACTCGTGTTGAGTGAAAAAGATGATTGCCAAGTACCTCTGGTGGTCTCCCAAGAAAACAGAATATCTACTGATGAGAGCTGGGAGTTTTCCTATCTTGTTGATTTGCTAATTTACTCTGAACTTGAGGATGCCAACCCTGATACATTCGCGTCAAAATGGTTCTGCTCGGAGTGGCCTCTGGGTCCTACTTTATTCGATGATCTCGAGCAGAAGTATAGCAATCAGACAACACAGTTAAGGTCCGACAGGAGGCTGTTGTTTGACCATATTAATTCTGGGCTCATTGACATGGCAAAGTCATTCGTGGACCCACACCCTTCGGGAAAGCTGGCAATGACGATGAAGGTTGGACCCGCATGGCGGAAAGGAGGGATCAAGTGTGTGCTGCACCAGTGGCTACGGAGTGAAGAGAAGAGAGCTAATGAGCATTTGTCGGAAAGGATGCTGGATTGGGATATGCAGTGGTTAGTTTTGGGGGATGATGTTGAGGTGATAGGCTGCGAAATTGAGGAGTTGATGATAGATGAGCTAATATCGGAGGTCGCGAACATGTAGAGTGTAGATCAGAACTGCATTTTAGGAACAAGTAGAATGGTAGGTGTAAAAGATGATGAATAAATGATCATCACATAGAAGGATAATTGTGTTGGTACTATTTCTTTTACTAAAGCATATTAAATAGAAAATCATTATAACTAGAACCCAAAATGAAATTTGACAGGAAATCTGTGAATGAATTGGGATTCTGGGTAGGGCAAAATTTTTGTTAGGGCATAATTGTTGGTTCAATTTGACAAAATGCTCGCCAAAGTTGGTACCAGTTTGAGTTTCTGATGCATTTAAATGGTTCCAGGCTGAGAGCCACATTGGATTCACTTAGCAGGGATTAGGAGGAGTTGCAGTGAAATTTCTTATAGTGCATGTGTATTGCGGCAAAACGATTTAGTTTTGTTCGTTTTGTCCTTTAAATTACATCAATTACATCGTTTTAATTCTATGTATTTTGATAATAATTTATGTCATAAGTTAAAAACGATATAGTTTTAAGAGCAAAGTGGACAAAATTATATTATTTTACTCCCATTACATATATATTATAAGAAATTGCACTACAACTTTTGAATCTGTCAATTTGTGATGGATGAATCTACCGAAAGCCCCCACAAGGCCCACACAACAGGCCATTATTTTAGGATAGCAAAATGGTAAAATTGTTTATTGGAAACACTATGCTCGCGAATTTTTATGGACACACATCCATGCGCGCTCGCACACATATATATTTAGAATTATTTGATGTATGTGAGGTTTATGTGCACCGTGTGGAGTTTATGTTTATCAAAAATCTCCGATAGTCATATAGATGCTCGAGTAAAGATTTAGATATAAATATATTCGAAATTATTGAATGTATGTAAGTTTTATGCGCATCGTACGTAGACCACATACATTAAGTAATTCCGGGTATATTTGTATTCGAAGACACTCTTAACAATAAGTTTTGACATCTAATCATTTTGCAGCCTTGATGTTGAAATGAAAATGTCAAATACTTGGTGGCAATTGGCAATTTGGCGTGAAGCTTCATATGCCATATTTGAAGCTAAATGAGAATAATGCAAAATAACACTTCAGTGTAAAAATGTTGCAAATTAGAAAACTTGACCATTGATTGGAGATTGGGACCTTTTGGCAAGGTCGGATTTGCCCTCCTCCTCTAGGTTTTTGTTTCGAGTTTAAAAATATAATTCAAATTGTTAATCTCGTAGAACTCGACGCGCAGAGTAACTTTTAAAAAGTCAAGCCGATTGGATGCCAGTAACTCTTAGTTAACAAATCACAAGGTCATTATCAATGTAAAAAATATTAATTTCGAATAGTCAAAAAAGTGATTCGTTAATTAAGTTACTGATACGCAATCGACTTAATTTTTTAATAGATTACTTTACGCGTCATTCTCCGCAACTCGACAATTCAGATCATATTTTAAAGCTCGGGAGGATGTTCATTTTTCAGCACAATAAACCTTTTCATGCCCGTTGCATAGCAGAGCCTCTAAATCCGAGTTGAAGTTGCGAGCTCGGTAGGGTAAGTTTTGTGCTGTTATGCTAACTAGACAAACTCGGAAAGAAAGTCATATATTAATTAGCGGGTCTAATATCAAAAACCGACCTTAGCTCAGTTGGTAGAGCGGAGGACTGTAGTGGGTCAATTCCTGACAGATAATCCTTAGGTCGCTGGTTCGAATCCGGCAGGTCGGATTTTTTTGGTTTGGTCTATTTAATAGACTGATTAATTCTGCACGCCCATCACTTTAATTATTTTTATATTTTTTATAGCCGAGATATCTGGCCGGTTTTAAAAAATACTCTCAATTTAATGCCAACTAATCTTCGGGGGATTAATTTCACCGTTCACTTACGGCAACCTCAATAAAATTCAGAGTATTTTGTCCTATATAGATTGACTCCAAAGGAGTTTATAACACTTGAGAGGGATTATACCCCCAATTATTTTGTGTAAATCACCTCAGGATTATGGATTTAAAAGTAATATTTAATTCATTTTTCTTGAATTACTCTTTTGACCTTTTCTCTCTTGCTCTTGGCAACGAGACATTCTATGGGTACGGGAACTAAATTCTCATCATGTAAAGATTCTGTATGTGACGTAAAATATGATCAATTACATATTTAATGATTCAAGTCGTTCATTTTGTATGTCTCAATATTATTATTATTATTTATACTAAAATTACGTTGATTGAACGTTATTAAAGATTGATGATCATTCTACATTGCCATGAATTTCTATGTTCTTGATTCAAAGTTTAAGATAGAGATAATAAAGCTATGGCACATAACTACATACAAATATGCCATAGACATGTTTTTTTTTACTATGTTATTTTTTTTTTCCGATCTATGTTACGCTTTGTTTGGTATAATTTTAAATGTGTCTGTATTTATGCTTCTTTGTGAATTTGATAGTTCGCGTCTCACACATTATTTCTGACTTGATTTAACGCATACTTTTTGGCTGAGTTTTTATGATTTTTTAAACTAGCACTTTTACTATTTTGCCCAATTACAACGTAAAGTGCGCACAAAAATATTTACTAATCATTTGAGTTACTTACAAATTGTAAATAGTGTACGAGACGAACAAAAGTATTACAAATTATTATAGCAAAAATGTGTATGATATTCTTTATATTTATTCGGTATACACGATCGTGCCTTAAAAATAAAATTATATAGTGTAACCATTTAAATATTGTTTATTCCTTTTGAGAATTCTAATTTTGTAAGAAGACACACATTTAGAAATTTAGCTTTGATTTCTTATATTACCCTTTACTTCTCACTTTTAAAATTATTCTCAAGGAGGACTAATTTTTTAAATGTCATACAATATTTGTTTGCTTGCATCTTAAAAGAGAACTAATATTTAGAAATAAACACGATCTATTGAGATGGTCTCACGAGAAGTGGTTTTCGTGTTTTAAAGACCCACGACTTATTCTAAATTTTGAACTTCCAATACGACATCAACAATGGAAATTAATAGTATCCTCCTCTGTCTCTTTTTAGGTGTCAAGCGCCAAAGGTCGTTTAATTTTTAAATAATTTTTTGTGCACATTTTTTTTAAAAAAAATTCACATGAATTTAGAAAACTAATTAAGAATTTATAATTTTTGTGCAAAAAGTTTGAAATATTATGCAGACAATACTTTATCTTTTAATATAAAAATAAGTTTTTTTTTTTTTTTTTGCTGTAATGAACACTTAGAAAGAAACAGAAGTATTTCGGAATCATTAATCTCTAATTAGAATTTAGGATTCCAAACAACTCATAAAAAGAGACCTGGGGTCTTGCAGTGCACAGTAAAGTGTGTTATGTGTTAAAATAACATCGTTTGGACACAAAAAAATGACTTTTCGAGCAGTTAGACAATATTCGAACAGTGTTCTGTGTAGTGTCTACTGTTTAGCAGGCTCTACGATCCCCATAAATAGTTTGTGGGAATTGAAAACAACTCCATGGGAAACTCACAAAGCACATAAATAAAGCAACAAAGTTCATGGACAATCAAAAGCCCCCACTAATAAATCTAATCAAATGTTTTAATCCCAAAGCCATAAAACACACACTTCTGTTTTCCTACACTCTGACTTACCCAAACTCTGCACTAATTTACAACCACACTTATAATAAACATTTCATCATTACTAACACCACCACTACCACAGAAACCCTAGTTTATTTCTCTTTTAGATTTTATTTTGTTTCAAATTCCAGCAGCAACTGCTTTGCTTTTCTTGATTTCTGAGAGGCTTGAGCTAGCTGAAGGGAGAGAGGAGGATGATGGCATTGGAGGAGTCCACAATTGTGCTGTTTTCACCTTTGATATGCTCGAAAGTACCTCTAACGGCGTCACGTCACCCACTACCGTTACTTTTTTCGCTGCAAAGTCTATGTTAAATGATGTCACCCCTGCTCATTGTAACAACAATAATCACCGTTTCGAGACTTGTTAGTACCAACAAATTATTGAATACGTAACAAACATTTGATAGTCGGACATTGAATTTATGAGTTCCACAATGTTTGTATGGACAAATAGTGTTTAAAAGAACAAACGCAAAATCATTACTTAACGTGTGTGTGGAGATACTTAACTGCCTCGTACAGTACATGATATGAATTGAATAAAATGTTTAACAGGATGAGACAAGTAATATACACACGTTCCTTTGATTGATGATAGAAAAGGACATATTGCTTCTCTTCGGGACAAGTAAGGGCACAGATTTATCCCTAAGAACTTAGCTTGCTATTCTTCTACCCTGACAACCACCTCGGGCCTCAAGGATGGTGAGTTAAATTAGACCGACTTACGAATTGGACTTTAGTCCTCTTCCACAGTAAATTTTTTAGCTCATAATTTTAAATTTTTTTAATCAGGACAAACTAATAATCTACAAAAATAGAACATAAATTTGGTAAAAATAAAACAATTAGAATAAAGATAAACAAAATAATTAAAGAACAACTTTAGACAAAAAAAATAGTGGAATCAAAGTCATACCTTGCATTCTAGAGATGTGTTTCCTCACTTTGCCCTCACATCCCCTGCAGTGAAGTGAGACCCTCAAAACAACAACCTGCCACAAATAGCCCCCATTAAAATTGTACCTACCACAATTAGCCCCACCACTGTAACACTTGCAAATTTATCACATGGACAGGGTAGCATTATTGACTGATAGTGAGGTACCATTGCATGTTACCTCAGTACTCTTTGCGATCACATATTTTTGTAAGGTTAGTACCCAATGATAGATAATATCAAAAAATTGCGTAATTATATGAATTGGGGAGAGTTGTCGTGTAGTAAGCGTGTAGTGCGAGCAAGATAACGTAGTTTTATCTGTTTTATTCTCAAAACTGTGTTGTTTTGACTTATCACGCGAATTATTATCAAAATACATATGATAAAAACGATGTAGTTTCGAGGGCAAAAAGGACAAAATTATATTATTTTGACCGCACTACAACTTCCCGAATCCCTGATTATACTCCAAAATCACTGAACAATTACTTCAAAGAACAACCGACATATTCTTATGGATAAGAAAATAACACTATATTAGTTCAGTACGATACATAACTTAACCTTACAATAGATATAGAAAGGGTGAGCATCGGTATGGTGTATCATTGTTTCAACTATTTTGATTCCTAAATTACTCTCAAAATATAATACTAATTACTTTTAAACAACTTTGAACCAATAAATAAAATAAAATCGCTTTTATATGTTTACTCTAAGTAACTGCTCTCAATACTGTGACTCGCATGGAAATAAAGTATTTGTATATTAATGTATGAGTGATAATTTAATTAGCCATTAAAGGTAAGTAGTTGTGAATAACTGTCTGGTCATAAAAGGATATGTTGTTTGTGAATAAGAGGTAAGAAATTATATGTCACATATACATATGACATACATAGGGTCTCTGCCATGATTTGGTGATATCCTGGTTTGGTTTGATTTATTAGTCATTTTCTTTTTACCGACTAGTCTTCGGAGTTTTGGGTGAAAACAATCAGACAAACTCCATAGTGATTTAAAGTATTAAGTTGCTGAATTTCGAACGCCAGATATCTGAGTTTACAGCTCATGTAGTCTACTACTCGGAGAATCTTTTGGGCTCTGATGAAGTTCTCTGTGGATGACAACTTGGGATTTCGGTCTCAAAACAAATTTAATTTCACTGGGAATGGTAGCTCGTTTCGAGTGGTTACAGGTTCCTGTCAAGTGGCAGATGTTATATCTATATCTGTATATCTATAGGTTCAGAGAGAGAGAGAGAGAGAGAGAGAGAGAACCTGATCAGGAGAGCGAGAGGGGGGTGGTGGGTTTGCATTTGAAGCAGAGGACTCCTCTGTTTTCACAGCAGGTTGAGGTTTGGTTTTATTATTAGTACCCACCGGAACCAATTCCAAACCCGGATCAAAATCCGGCACCAAATCCAACAAACCAGTTTCACCCAACAAATACCTAGAAGAATCAGGACCGTTGATGAAATCTCCACGCTTCGCAAAACTCTTCCTCACAATTGCACCCCCAACATCACTCGCCTTGATATCGATCTTGCTCTTCTTCTTCTGATCACCACTACCATCGCTTGATTTCTTAGAGCTGTTCTTCTTGATTTGATTTTGATCATTCTGCTTGGAATTAGAAGTGCTCTTTCGACCTGCCTTATGGTGGAGTTGCTTGTAGGGGATAGGAGCCACGGGGGATGGCTGAGAAGTGCAGGGGATTGGTACTGTGATGCTGCGCCGGCCTTCTCTGATGATGGGATTGTGACGGTCGATTGCTCGGGTGCCGCCGAGATGAGGGGTGGATGACGACGACGACGAAGAGGCTTGTTGGAGGTCCATGGTCGTGAGGCGAATGGCGGTTGATGCTTGGGAAACGCAGAATATATCGATTCCTAATTTCATCTTTGCAAAGTGGGGCTGGCTCAAAAGCAGGGGCGTAATGGTTTAGGGAATCTGCATTTGGAGAGAGATAGAGATAGATAGAGAGAGAGAGAGAGAGAGAATTTCTAACGGTGTTCTGTTTTGAAGGTTGAGCTCGCATGGATAGGTAGTTGGAGAGAGAGAGAGAGAGAGAGAGAGAGAGGGGATGAATTGAAGAAGTACGCAGCTGGCAGTCACCGGAAAAGTCTAGAGCTAAGTTATCAGAATATACCGGTTTTATTATTAGTACAGTACGTAGCGCGGTGTATATCGTTGTACCGTTTTAAATTTATCGCTAAAATAAATATATATATTTCAAAAAATATTTTTTTAACAAAAAATAATATTGAGCATATAAAATAAAGTATTATAATTTAAAAATAAAATAATTTTAGCCTTTATTTATATCTAATTATCTAAAAAACTATTAATTAAATTTTTTAATTTTTTAAAAATACGAACCGGTATGTTATCCTATTATTTGATTTTTAACATTTTAAATATATTATTTTGTTACTTGATTTTTTTTTGATAAATTTTATTTTTGTGGGTCATGACTGCTTGGGGGGTTATGAATGCTGTGGTTGATATATTATTTTAAGCATATTATCTTTATAGTATGATATCTTTAAATTTAAAAAAAAAAGTAATATTTTTACTATAAAAAATATCACACAGATTTATAACTAGTTTTCTTAAAAGGTAACAAAGTAGTTGGAAAGCTTTATAAAATGAAAGTTTTAAAACAAGATGATAATATCTCATACAATACAATACTCATTTAGGCCAGTTTCATAAGATTTCTAAAGTAAAAAAAATATGGATTGTGGAATTTCAAAACACCCAATATGTTGTACTGTGATTTGTACATGTCATTTTAAGTATAAAATATAAAAACAGGTCCTGTAAATTTTGATACGTGACCAAATTAATTGATGCCACATTGACATGATGTATAACTTGATGTACTAATAGCATTGCTCCTTACTTAAACATTATTTCGAGTGAGTGTAATTATTTTGCAAATTGTGCATCATCATTAGTCACGACCTTCTATGTAATGGAGTCGTACCTTATCCAATACTCATATTAAGGGTATAATTGATATAAGAGAAAGTCCATGTGTAACACAGAAGTGTACACAGATCCAGACACAGATGTGTCGGATCCGTCGGATGCGCGTAAAACTCTTAATAATTTAATAGCTCCACGTGCATCCGACTATAACGTCTTTATCCGTAGCATTGTTCTTGATATAATTATTTCCCTCTCTAGTTGAGAGTCGCTAATCAACAACTTATTTACATCCAAAACAGCGTGCCCACTTAAGCCACTCAAATGACATCGTTTGCTTGGTTTCTACTCTAAGCGACATCATGGACCACTTATGCTCGGACCAGACCAGACCTAAAATTCATATAAGAAGTAACACTGTTATTTATTTATTTTTTAATATAATCGAGGTATCTGGTCGGTTTAGGTTAAACTATTCGTGTTTTTATTTGTTTAAAAGTATTTGTTAGTGATCAAGGCGCAACAGATTTGTATATAGTGAGTTTGATTTATGATTTATATATCTAGCTCGTGTTAGGATTGTTTTTGTAAATTTTTAATTGTGGACAAAACGGATAAAATTACGTTATTTTACCCGCACTACATGTATATTACAAAAAACTGTGCTATAACTCCTCCAAATCCCCCTCCACATATCTCCGCACCTGCTCATGGTCGTACAATATGAGCCAAAAAAAGCTTCTCTCCCTATTCCCCTTTGCACCTGTAATTTGTTTTGATTTCTGAGAATTAACTTACTCAAAAATAAAGGAGAAAAAAAACACCTAAAAAAAAGAAAAACAAATACAAAAAGGAAAGTGGGCAGGCTGTCAGATTATTGGAGTGAACTCAACGGAATAATCGAACCGGAAAGCAAACCAGTAGTTCCGGTCGCTGATGTTTCTTTGCCAAAAATGCCAATTTTCTTTACCCTCAAGTTTTCCTAATTCATATTAACCTAAAAAACTAATCTCTCTGTGTTCCCAATTTCTTTATGGGTGTGATACATACAAAAATACTAGAGACACACCACTTTTGCACATCGCTTTCACACATCACTCAAAACTATGTAGTTTTGTGTTGAAAAAAAACCATATTTATTTTTGACCCATATCGCTGAAAACATATTTGGATCTTCCTTAACATAAAACGACGTAGTTTTAAATGGTGTGTAAAAGTGATGTGTTAAAATGATGTGTATGTAGCACTCTTGGTGATACATAATATTGACCCATTTTTGGTAATTTTTTTTATGGTTTTGGGCAGGAGAGAGGAGTGAGAATGTGGAGTCCCAACACAGTCTATAGCACGAAACTGACAACACTTGCATGTTAATCATACTTAATTACTCCTAAGATGCCGCTCGTGGCCTGGATTCCCTGCAATCTCCAGTGACAAAAACCTCGTAATCGCGTCGGATTAATTTTATTCTTATGTGATTTAAACTAACATATTAAGGAAATAAATTTATTAAGGCTTTTTTTGGCTAAATTTTCCGATAATTTCCTTGATGTTTTATCAAATCGAATCAAACTCTTTAGATTAATCAGTACATTGAAAATTTCAAAGGGTTTTTGATATTTTTCGATGAATAAATTTGAAATACAAGAGAGTTTCACGAAAACCGAAAAATTCATTACTCGTGCATGTCATTATGTCCACCACCTAAAGGTCTCTCTATTGATTATTCCCTTTATGCATACAATTCAAAGGTCTTGAAAATTTTGTTGTGACGAATCAGTCTTAAAGAGACTAAGAATATACATGACCCGGTTCGGTATCTTATTGTTTAAATTTTGTTTTACAGTTTATGTTGTTCATTTCATTTTGATTCGATCTGTAATTTCGTCACGATTTCTCGTTTTTCACGTTGATGGATAAATGTACAATCACTGAAACTAAAGAATTAGAAATTAGAAACTAAAGAATTATGATAAAAAACTTTAAAAAGTTCACCAATGACGAAAATAGCTTAAAAAATAAATTTTCTTCTTCTATTTTTAGTGTCCTTAGCATCGTCTTATCTGGATCTTTTGTCGCTTTCGGTCCATATCTCATGTTTTTGCAATTCCTCTTGTCGAGAAGAATAAATACAAAAAATGCAAAGCATCAAATAACAAAATAATTTTTGTCCAATTGGTATCTAATGAATCCTTTGGTGTCCGTGAATTTAAGATTTGAACAAGAAAGTGGACAAAAGCAACGGCTAAATAAGCAGTGACAGATAATATCTGTTTCAAAATTAATTGGAAGGGGACATATGGTTTTCTGCCCAACTCGTCACGTCCCCATAAATATTTCTGACTTTAGGATATGCCCTACATCTTTAATTATTTACATTATTGTTTTGTACTATCAGGCTGAGCAACAGGCCTGGGGGGCTCATACACTCCTCTAAATTTTATATTGCAGATTCTTTAGGGACTGAACTGTCCAATTTTCTTCTTTATGGCTCTTTTTTAGCTTATTTTGATAATCAGATTCTTTAACATTTCTGCCCCATTAAGTCTAGAAACACAGACATTAAAGACACAGATTTTACACAGATGGTCCCGGAACCGTTAGATGCATATGAGACCCTCAATACACAGAAGGTCTCACGTGCATCTAACGATTCCGAGACCATCTGTTTAAAATCTATGTATTTAGGTTTGCGTGTGTAGCATTACTCTTTCATACCCATTTGTAACCTTCAATCATCCTAAAAATCATGTTGATCGGATAGTGATTGATATGATTACGGTACAAATTTATCTTGGATTTTTGCCATACTAGATCTTATAGGAAAATTATATTGTGCCGAGTCGCAGAACACATTGAGATTTCAAAAAACATACATCTATTCTGATGATAAATGAATTAACAAATTATAGAACAAATTTTACAATATAATATATGAATAAACCAAATCAAACCAAACTGAGCCTTATGTCCCAAATCAATTGGGGTCGGCTACATGAATTCTTTTCCTCCAAAGAGTTCTGTCAAGTGCTGCTTGCTCACTTAGCCCTAGTAGACTTAAATCCTTGCGCACTACCGCATCTAATGTCAATTTGGGTCTTCCCCACCCCAAAGCCTTGCTATGCAAAGCTATCCTATCCGCTCTCTTAACTATTGCATCCGTAGGTCTACGATAGACATGCCCAAACCACCTAAGCCTATTTTTCCTCAATTTCTCGTCTATAAGTGCTACGCCTACCATCTCGCGGACTGTTTCATTTCTAATCCTATCTCGTCTAGTCTTACCACACATCCACCTCAACATTCTCATTTCCGCTACACTCATCTTGGTCACCTGTTGTTTCTTCATAGGCCAACATTCTGTCCCGTAAAGCATCGCTGGTCTTATAGCAGTTCTATAGAATTTTTCCTTCAACTTTGTGGATACCCTCTTGTCGCACAGTACGCCAGTAGCACTTCTCCACTTGAGCCACCCCACTTGGATCCTATGGGTCACATCATCCGTAATCTCTCCATCTTGACTAATAATAGAGCCTAAATATTTAAAACGGTCACTCTTTGGTATCTCCTGGTCTTGAATCATCACTTTTTCTTCGTACGCACTTCTGGTATCACTAAACTTGCAAACCATATACTCAGTTTTACTCCTACTTATCCGAAAGCCCTTAGACTCTAGTGCATCTCGCCAAATTTCTAATTTAGTATTAACACCGCTAGCAGTATCATCGATAACACAGTCCCCTTAAGACAAAATTACCACTTCACCCTGGGTGTTAGAGGTTTGCTTTGGCGTCTATCTCCCAAGGTAAAACAGCTTCCTCAAATAGTGTAACACCTAAGTATTTCCGCCCGTCGAATGTTCTTGTGTCTGCCTGTCTCTCCCACACTTGAAGGAACAAATTTGAGAATATTTTCTTAGATGAAATTCAAGTAGTCTCAAAACCAATAACAATTGTAGTATATATAGAACCAAGAAGGCCTTTGGACTCTAGTAACCAAAAGACTTTTGGCTTACTAGCCATGAAGGAGGGTTATGGAGTCTTCTTAATAGAAGACTCTTGGGTATGTAACGAAAGAGATCTTCTGGTTGTCTACAGACTCTTTGATGTCCATTTCATTTACACTCTCGAGTCCCTTCGAATTTCCAACACATCAATCTCATTTTTTCAAGATAAATTGCTGCCGTTATGCGTTCAATCAACATGAAATATAACATATTTAATTTTCTCAACGAACGATACAAATGATTTCGATCTTCAAATGGACAAAATTGAACTCTACAGTTCATGTTTAATTAGATTTTTGCTTCCTGAGCGCTAATCGGTTGTACTAAAAATACTAAAAGGCGAGTGCATTACACCGGACGAATGTACCAATGCCATGTGAATTCTAGATCCGCGAACATGTATCAAAGAATAAATTTTGGGCAAGGAGTTTCTGTATTGCTCCACGATAGACTTCATCGGAATCTCATTGACATGATTCAAACTGTTATGTTTACAGAGATCACTGAACATAATTTTACATATAAAAAATTAATTTAAAAAAAGTCATATGTTCTTTAGTACTTACGGTTTATTTTTTTAATTAGTCACACTAATTATTCATATTTTATAAAAAATATTGTCCGACAAAGTAATTATCGATATTCGATTAATTTGACTTTTTTATGCATTATTTACTCAACAAACTATAACGCAATGATTAGGATCATATCAATTAGATTTCTATGAAACCTATCAAGTGGCACTAGTTTCGTACCGGCCTAAAAAGGTTACTGGACCACCGGCGTACCGTTCCGGCCAAAGTATTGAAACTCTGGTACATGTTCAGACTGAATAGTAAATGAGTTTAAGACGATAGGGTTCTTTCTATTTCAAGATGATATCCATTCAAGTTATCTCGAGGAGGATGAATGATTAGGCTCACCCAAGTTTCACTATCAGCATTGAAGTGGTAGCTGGAGAATAATATTAGTACGTAGCAGATGGTCCCCAAAACAATCTTTTGACAATGTATATCTGTTAGGGCAAAAAAAAAAAAAAAAAAGCACAAAGAATGAGAAGAAGAAGAAGAAAATGAGAAAGGGGGGGGAAAAGACAATTAGGGAAAAAGAAAAATCTTTGAAAAAAACACTTCTAAGATTGAGGGAATTGAATCAGATTCTGAATGAAAACAACTTTAGGCTATACACAATACCATCTCGAATTTTTCTTTCCCCTGTGGTGGAATGAGACGCAAAGCTACTTTGCATTACTGCTAATGTTCTGCTCCACATGTTCATGGAATCAGATGCCTACCTCAATAAACACACACACACACACATATTATATATATAACTATATATATAGTTTCTCTCTCTCTTCTCTCTCTCTTTTCTTTTTCTTTTTCCCCCTTTTTCCTGTTCTTTTATGTCTTTCCTTTACATCCTCTGCCAACCAGTTACACCATGAAAAGAGTCCCAATTCCAAACGATTCTTTCATACATTGAACATGTACAAGACCTTCTCTTTCTCAACTCCTACCAATCATTCATTATTAGAGGATCTCTAATAGTATAGTTAGAAAAATTCGACGAAACGTATTTTATATGAAAAAAATAAAATAAAAAACAGAATTTAATTTGTCTATTAACTTAGAGATTGATTAGAAGTTCCAACGATGTAGTTAAAAGAATGTGTAAAAATGCATAATTTCCTTCAGTTTGTCTCATTCTCTCTCCTCTCTCGTCTCTATTTCGTGCTCAGCGACTGATCACCAATTACATGAAGTCTCCAGTCACTGATGTAATCTCTCTCTCTCTCTCTGTGTGATATCTTTACATGAATAAGGTCATCTGTGTGAATCGTGATAGCGAAATGAAGTAAGCTTTCTCGCCGAAAGGACAAAAACTAAACAAGTTATACGATCCGAATATCACAATCATGGTTGGGTGGAGGAATTATTAAGGTGGTTAATTAGTCAAATGGCCGGCTTAGCTTTCTTTAAAACTACGGGGTATCCCATTCCTGCCATGTTAAGGCAGATGGCTGGAAACGACGTTGTTTTTGAGCAAAAAACACTACCCAAGTACTGTCCCAATTGTCCGAACAGTATTTTGTCATTTTGACGCATAACGGGTCTTACTGTACACTGTACTATTTATTTACTTAGGTAAGAGCAACTGTAACAAACTAGCCAAATGAGAACATGTTGGTTTTTGAGCACATATTTGAGATTCCAACGAGCTAGCTCATCAATGATTACGCATTCTTAGCATCTCCAACCCGTTAGACAAATAAATCCTGTAAGTAAAACTGACTATACTTTATTCTAATAGACTCTCAGAATTTTGTTTCGGGCTGCTTTTGCTCGCTATATTTACTATCACATCATCAACTACATCACCAAATATGTGTCAATCCACCTTTTTGTGTGCTTTAAGTGGACAAAATGCCTAGCAGTATTTAAAGCACATATTTTAAAAGTGATTAGGTAAAATAAAAAAAATATTTTTTTATATACTTTTACTAGGTAAAAATAGTCATTTGTGCTGGAGATGCTGTAAAATGAGAAGAAAAAATGAACGTAAAACTAGCAAAAAATCCTCTTTATGGGTAATGTGTCCATGGAAAAATCATCATAAATAAGTAGTTTCAATTCTATTGCATATAACCAATCCAATACCCAAACAAAGCTTTAATATCCAAGTTGAGACCATTGGCATTATAACCAACTGCCTACTCATCAGAAACAACAAGCACTCCTGTTTTCCATAGGCAGAGTGGTTGGAAACCTATATTACCTACCATCCAAAGAGTTAAGCAATAAACAGATGGATCATGAACACTAAACTTTGCTAGGGTTTGCATAGATGTAAGTTGAAAGTAGATGAAGCATAGATAGATAGAGATAGATACATAGATGTATGTTGAAAGTAGGTAACAAAAACCAAACATGAGACAAGGTCCTAATAAAGGGCTTTTGTGGTTTTCATTATAAACTCTGGACCAAATCAAAAACTGTTTATTCAGTACAGCCATTAGACCCCTACAAGTTTGGTGTCCAGAAATGGGACTCAAAAAATTAATTGACTTTCAAGATAAACAACAGATAAGCGTTCGTGGATATGCAATTACAGAAAAGAAGACTGAACAATATTAAGAACATGCTTTGCACTCTATACATACTGGTTTTCATTTCTGTAACTTACTATTTGTTTCCTTTTCCTTCATCTTCATTCAAGATGCGGTTTCGAAAATCAGCTACCATAAGAGGCAGCCCTTCACGCAGCGGTACCTTTGGCTCCCAGTTCAACAGCTCCTTTGCCTTGCTAATATCTGGTTTCCTTTTATGCGGATCATCAGCAGTGTTTGGTTTGAATTCTATTCTCGCACTGGAATCAATGGTTTCTTTGACAACCTAAATTGGAAGAAGAAAACAAAATTAAGTATGCATGTAAGAACCAGGAACCGTGCCCACGTACTAAAGTGATTTCTTTAGTAATCCGAGTAAGACAAACCTCAGCCAGTTCTAACATGGTGAATTCTCCTGGGTTACCCAAGTTGAATGGCCCCACATGCTCGCCTTCCATTAAGGCCATCAGTCCATCAACCTGACAATAAGACGACTTCGTTATTCCTAAGGGATGGATTTTAGAATTCAAGCTTGCTGAACTGCAACTTATTAGTTATATTAATCCCTCCGTCTCATTTTGTTTGCCATATTTTCAATTTGCGATGTCCCGAAAAGGGTCCACTTTGAAAAGTCAAAGATTCAAGTTTATAACTTTCAAAATTCTATCCCTCATAAATTACTACAATTCAATATTAATTTTCCTAACATACTAACCAAGGAAACATCTAAAAAAAAAAATTATAGAACACTTTGGGGGGAGGAGGAGAACGATTTTTGTAATGTTCTGGAACCTCATGTTGCAATGATTTTTTTTTTTTGCTCGGCAAAAGAAATTTATTAATCATTGAAATCGAGTGTTACAATGACTGAAAGGATACACAATATGAGGTATCAAAACGATGACAAGACCCAATTATGTTAGTCCCCGACCAACTGTTTATCCTATACCACAATGTACCCTACGCCCGTAATGAGCAATAGTTGGCAAGAAGCCAACTAAACCTCATGTTGCAATGTTGCAAGTACAGTGTTCGTAAATTCAGGGATGCGTAAAGTAGACTAAGCCTGACCACCGAAGTACGTAGTCTGGAATTCTTGCTAAGTGATGATTGGCCTAGTCCACTAGATAAGTCCTACGGCAGGCAGTTCGCAAATATCAGAACATAAGGTCAACCATTGAACTCAAGCCGCTTCTCCAGTACATCCCTAAAGTAATAGGCTAACAACCCATCAAGGCCGTGCAAAAAAAAGAAAAAAAGAAAAAAAAAGAACCCATCGAGTTTTAATCGAAGTTTATGAGATTGGTAAGACTGCCATCTCAACTTCCGAATATGGAGGTTTCTTTCAATGATTATAATCATGTTGATGATTCTGGTATGTTGTCGGGTGAGGGTATGCGTCGAAGTGGCCCGACAAAACATTCATATTTCCCATGTTGCACTTTCGATGTTCTAGGTGGAACAATGTTCAGAAAGTTTCACATAGCATTTCTTGTATAATACGAGAGTTTTATCGGATAGTTGGACATTCACTTTGGAAGCATATTTGGCAATTCAGGTCCCCTAGTCTTAGCCATGCGTTGAGTGGCCAATATGGGTACTTTATAACTTAACAAGAGTCCATGTAACATAGGTCATCAACCTGTTCTCCATGTCCTCAATTATGAAGTGGTAATGAATAGCTTAGGCATTCACTAACAACCCGGAAATGGTAGCAGTAGAGAAAGTTACAGAAGATATGGCATACCAAGTCAGCTACATATTGGAAGCTTCGTGTTTGTTTTCCATCACCATATACAGTCAATGGTTGCTTACGGATGGCCTGCAAGAGATAGGCACAATAGTTAAAAATTATTGTGAATGATAAACTAATTACCAAATATTTAAATTTATATTCATGCAAATTTTCATTTCTCAAAACCATGAAGAAATTTGGTCAGGATCTCTAACTAAGTGAATATGCCCTGATAAGGGTATAGATCCAACCTGTGCAACAAAATTGCTCACAACACGGCCATCATCTAAACACATTCGGGGCCCATACGTGTTGAAGATGCGTGCAATCCGCACCTGCGTAGAGAAAAAAACAGATAAAGTCACATTTTACCTTTTATATTGACTATTCATAAGAATCTGCAACCAGATAACATCTAAGCAGTTACAATATTTGCTATGAGACTATCATGATTGCAGATCTCTCAAATGGTCAAGCAATTTCAATTTTTATCAGTTGAACGAACCCAAACACCAATTGTAATCATCCTTCGTGACACCCAACAAGCCAAATAAGGTACTTCAAGTGCACCAGTGGTCAATTCAAAAAGTAGCTATTTTTTTAACTAGTCTAACAGAGCAGCAAATATAGCCATTCCCGTAGTATATTTCTTTATCTTCTGATCTTACTAACTGCCGTACAACTATTATCTTTCTGTAATCTGAAATCTTTGAGTTTAATCCATTTCCCTGCTTATGGCATAGTTGTTCAGTGATATATAAAACTTCATTGTCTATTGTCTGTGTGGACTTAATAACAAGCTACACTCCAACATGAGCTCAAATGAAGCATGTCCTAACCCTACAGAGATCACCATTAGCAAATATAAAAGTTAACTCGTGCTGCAGGGTCACAGAGCAACACTTCCGTGATCTTATCTACTAATACCTTGAGATGATATGAAGCTATTAACAAGGTTGAATGAGATTTATAAAAGAGCAAGCCCTTGAGTAACCACAAAAATAGCACATCAAATTTAAGAACATTCTAGTAGTACTTCTCCATGATAGCATTTGATAAAATAAAAAAAAAAGAATTTTGATATGTCCTTCGTCAAATTCATCATATAATCTAAATATCAGGAAGGATTACCTCAACATCTGCCCCTCGATGATAATCCATAGCTAAGGTTTCAGCAGTTCGTTTGCCTTCATCATAGCAGCTCCTAACACCTAGGCACTTGTAAGTGCTTCGTCATTATTATCATCATAGGATACAGACCAAAAACCCCAAAACATAAAAGAACACAGAAGCACCACCCCCCCCCCCCCCCCAAAAAAAAAAAAAAAAAAAATTTGGTCAGCAGCAGCTCACCTATTGGATTCACATGTCCCCAGTAAGTCTCCTTCTGCGGATGCTCAAGGGGATCTCCGTAAACTTCACTAGTACTAGTGAGCAAAAACTTCGCCCCAATTCTCTTTGCTAGCCCCAACATGTTAAGGGTACCCATCACATTTGTCTTGTAATATTAGTCAAGGATTTCAAACCATGCAAAACTGACCATCCGTCTAATGTTCAATTTCAACAAATATACAAGAGCTTTGGCTAAGTTGACGAGAAGGATTCTGTTGGGAACCTTACTCTAAGTACAATTCTAAACATGAAGATGAAGGATAACAAACTTTATTCTATCAAACCCACAACTAGGGTTTTCTACGCCTCATTGAATAATATGTAAACTCCCTCCTACACATCTACCGAGGGTGTAAATGTGGAAATACAACAAAAACAAAAATCACAATCATAAACGTGATATTGAGAGAAAGACAATAAACACAAAACCGAGCAAGGATATGATAGTCTTGATAGGATTGTACTTGTAATGAACTGGAGAAGCAGGGCAAGCCAAGTGATAGATCTGATCCACCTCCAACAATATGGGTTCAACCACATCATGCCTAATAAGCTCAAATCTTGGATCCCCAAAATGATGCATCACATTCTCTTTCCTCCCAGTAAAGAAATTATCAATCACAATCACATTATCACCTCTCTTCAATAACTTATCGACCAAATGACTACCCACGAATCCAGCCCCACCTGTAACCACAATTCTCAACCGCTTCCGCCCAACCCCCACAGGCACTCTCCCAGTCAGTTTCCCGACACCATTATGATACGGGTTCGATAGGGATTCGCGATTTGAGAAAGAAAACGATCTGGAGATAGAGGAATGTTGGTGGTGGTGGTGGGGATCCGAGGGGGAGAGGCGGGAAAGGGTGGGTTGGATGATGAAGAAGATGGAACCAATTAGGATCCCGACTAGGATGAAGAGGAGGCGTTGTTCTTTGAGGAGGTAAGAGAGGGATCTGGGGAGAGATCTGGAGTAGGGGTGCTTGAGGGTTTTGGGTGAGTATGGTGGGGTTAGTGTTGATGGGATCTCTTCGTCGCGTCTGTGGTGGGGGTTTCCGCTTGACTGTTTGTGAAGTTGTTTCATGGTTAGATTTGAGACTGAAATGAAAATTCAGTCTTGCTATTGAATGAGATTGAGAGCTTGAATTCGAGGAAGATTGATAATTGCGAAAGATTATCTGGAAACCATATCTTCAGAGAGAGATAGAGAGAGAGATGCCATGAAGTCCGGCTCGGAAATCTGTTTTGTAATGTTTTTCTCGTATAGTTCACTGGATTGGTTTGGAGGTCGAATATCACTGAGACGGAGACAGAGAGAGACAGTTTGGCAAACAGTTACTCCGTCGTCCCGGTTTGTTTGTCCATTTTTTGACTTTTATATGTCCCAAAATATTTGTTCATTTTTAAAGTTGATTTATGAAAATTATCTTAATGCCCCTCTTTTTTTAAAAAAATCACACTTTAAAAAACATACACTCTCATTTAATGCTTAAAAAGTTAAGGGTATTTTTGAAAAGTTAAAACTTTTAAGAGTAATAATTATGTCCCCTTAATAAGTTGGAATTTCTAAAATGGACAAACAAATTGGGACGGAGGTAGTACTTTAATGTCAAAACGGTTAATAAAAGGAGCAATCCTCTCGGTTCCTTGGGAAATGGGCGTGCTGCGTAGCAAATTCACGTTGTTAAAAATGAAGATTTCTATTGATAAGAGTTTGTTCGAAGTAATGTTTTGGGTGTTAAAACGATATTATTTACTGAACATCATACTCAATTATGTATTGTGAATTACAAAACCCCTAATTTGATGTGGACTAAAACATACCGGATCAAACGATTTTGGTATCAATAGTTTTAGTATTATTTGTGTTGGTATTAATTTCATATTTGATTTGACATGAGATTAATTTTTAGAATATTTTATCAAGAGGTGATATTTTTGTACATAATCATGTACGGTTAGGGCCCGATTAGATGCCGCCTAGTTTTTGGTGTGTTAAATAAGATGGGGTCGTCCATATTGATGTTATTTTTAAGAAGGATGTGTTAAATAATTCAGTGATTTGATGAAGGGTGTGTTAGAAAAGCAGAATGTGTATATTTTTTACCATTCGCCATGTATTTAATGTATTATTTAAAAAATAATGTATGTGTGTATGTATGTATACTATTATGTATTAGAGGACGACTTTTAGTGAAAGTGGTCTAAAACGTGACAAGTGGTGCAATACGATTGGATTAGAATTTAAATTATCTCTATTTGCCTTAACTAGATTATTTGGATTGTCTGGATTATTCGGGAAATAATCTAGCCTCATTTGGCCTAAATTATTTACCCAAATAATCTGGATTAATCTAGCTCCAAACACAACATAACTTCTATATCCACAAATAATTTAGTCCAAATACTTTGAGCTAGATTATTCCGTCCGGCACCCAACATAATCCAACAATCCAATAATCCCATAATCTAGTTACGCCAAATGGACCCTAAATTGAGAAATCAAATGTTAATCCGGTACATACAATACTTATGCTTTTCTTCCTTGTTTTATTCCTACGGAACAAACATTTTTTTTTTTTTTTTTATAAGCTACGGAGCAAACATCTTTATCATCAAAATATTAATGGTAATCAATTCCTATCATTTTCTTCCTTATTTGATTCTTACGGAAGAAATATATCTATCATCAAAACATTCATTGTGAACATCTGACGTTTCTTGCTCCTTCGACTATCGCAAAGATATTCGTGCTACCAAAAAATCTAGGTATAATTTATGCAGTATTTTATTTGTCTCTTCAATTAATCGATCAGCTCTTTCTTTAATTTGCTTACTCTTATCGTCTTTCTGTTTTTCAATCGCTTTCAAAACCTAGGGTAAAAGCGACACTGGCGAAAATGGAGAACGTTCATTTCAAGAAGTGTTCAATTTTTATGACTAGATAATCTAAGGTAAAAATTTGCTTCAAATGTTTCGGGAATATCAAGGGGACTCATCATAGATACGCTTATTAATTTTGCCAATTTGAAACCTTGCTAGAATAAGGTGAGGATTGCAAATAACAAGGATAGGGGGACCCTGGAGGGAAAAACACAGCATAAAGTAAGGTGAGGATTGCATACAACATAATATAGTAAGGTATAAACTTTTTATGTTCAATGAATTTTTTTTATGTACTCTTCTGAATTTCGATTTTAAAGCTAGCTCACTCTCTTATCATCCTTTTGTATTTTTGATTATTTTTTTAATATTATAGGACAGATTATGAGAACATTAATTTTGACGCCAAAAGATCTAGCAGATAAATACTTGATTGTCAAAATGATCAAGATGGTCTCACAATTAATCTTAACGCCGAAAGATCTAGCAGACAAATACTTGATTGTCAAAGCGATCAAGATGGATCTTCTAATCGAAAACGAGCTAACGAAATTGCAAAAGAAACACGTCGTGTAAGATTGCGCATATTACACAATAAAAAGTTAAGTTGACAAAACAACACCAACCACTTTATAAGTATTCAAATGCCCTCTATCTGTCTATCTCTCTCACTTTTACTATACAGTTTTTTATTACACTTTATACATAATTATTTGTGTATATCCGTATATATATATTACACATCATTTATTAATTTTTCGTTTAAAAAAATTCACACTTTTTAAAGACGATATTATTTGGAAGGCATCATTTAATATACCATCCCTATTTTAGAAACAAATCATCCCTTTTCAATTCCAATATTTGAATAATTTTAATTAGAATGGACTTTCCATTCATGCATAAACTGTGTCTATAGCCTCTGACATTAGAAAGTATTGTCATCATTTTTGGAACCAAACTATATGCGAACCACTCATTTCTGCGTACAGATGACCTTCATAGATGGTGAGTTAGTTATGTAGCAATATTCCAATATTTTTTGTACATTACGAAATGTTAAAAATAAAGAAACAAAATTTTTTGCCAAACAATCTGAAAGCTACATATTTATATGTTAACTTAAGTTCTTCAAAGATAAGCGTGCACAAAAGTTGGTATCTTGGATTCGAAAAAATGGATTTTTAATTTCACAGTCTCTGTTGATATCAAGTGCTAAGAGAATTCGCATAAGGGAATTTGCACAAATGTCTAATGTAAGATTGTTTATCAAAATTTGAAGCTATTATCAAAAGATTGTTGCCCTATCTATAACAACCCGAGATTTTGGTGAATTAAAAATTTAATTAAGATTCTTTTAAATAATTAGTTCATAATAATTTTTATTCTCCGAATGAATGCTTGAGATTTTGTGTGTGATGAGCGGATGAGATTTAGAGTTTCAAAGGCGAGAAGTACGAGATCATATCCCTTCATTTTCTTCAATTTTATTTTATTTTTTTCCGTTAGGAATCCTAAGGGGTTAGTGGGAAATTTGATTTGTTTTGGTTTTAAGGAGTTTAATGGTAGAATAATGGAATTGAATATATGAGTAATTTAAATCAGAGTCCAATTTACCCATGCAGCTTAGGTTTTCATCCCATCCACTTTTTGAACTTATGTTTTCATCCTGTTTTTGTATGGTTTGATAAATTTGCCATTACTTTTGATGGGTACTTTACCCTCTTATCCTTGGGTTAGTTAATTCTTAATTTGTCAAGTTTAAATTTGTAGTACAAATTTAGGCTTAAAACATGAAATTATAATTATCTTTAGTAATTATCTTTACTGAAAATGGCAGTTTGAGATTCATAATTATCTTTAGTAATTATCTTTATCAATTTATGAAAATATATCATGATCTACAGGTGTTGTTCTTTACCTGCAAATTTATCATGATATATGTAAATTTACCATAATCTACAGTTTTAGTATTTTACCTTTCAAATTTACCATGAAATCTGTCAATTTATCGGATATTGTGCGTTACCTTCAAATTTACCATGATATACGCAAATTTATCATGGGCGGCAGGTGTTGCTCTTTATATGTAAATTTACCATGACTTTCAAATTTACTATAATATCTAAAAATATATCGGGTGTTGTTTTTTTAGTAAATTTATTATGTTTTCTGCTAACTTTTAAATTTACCATGATATTTGAAAATATACCATGACCTTCAAATATACCATGTCTGAGTCAGTATCATCCAAAATAAAAGTGTATTCCAACGATTCGTATCTTACCCCTAGCTCTTAGTCTGATGAAAATCATTTGACTTCCGTCATCCTTTTTCGGTAGCAGCCAAATCAAATCCGTACTCCGTATTTCGGCACCAGTGGTCGATGTTCCGTAGATGTGGTGCGGTGTTTGTATGCAATTTTAATAAATTTATGGATTCCAAAACCCTAGATTTTTGGTGTTGTCCTAAAATGGAGGATTTGGGAGAGACGAATTAGATATTTGAGAGAGCATTATTAATGACGTGTTTTTAGGAATTTGCTATTAACCTTGGTTAATATTAAGACAAGGGTAAGTTTGGTATTTTTAAAAAAAAAGACCAAAACTTAATGTTTGTAAGTGTATAGGATAACAAAATAACAAACACTTAGAGATGAGACTAAAAAATAAGTTCTCCTTGATATATTGTGTTTAAAGAAAATATCAGTTTTTATTTTTTGGTCTTTCGATGTCATCATGATAGATTTATGAAGAAGTTGTTTCCTATGGGCTATATAGTCTAGTGGTAGCTTCCTTTTGAACCGGTCAACAAACTAGAAATCAAAAGTAGTAAAAGTGAGATAGAAGCTTGAGAAGGAAGGGAGGTTGTGCTGAAATTTCGTAGTTGTTGCAAATTATTAATGCTCTTCTTTTCTTTCTACGTTTGAGGTAGGATTCCGTACTTACTACCAGGGGCAGAACTAGGATTTAATGTTTGGGGGGGGGACAAAAAAAATTTTGGGAGAAAAAGTAGGAACTGACTATAACTTGAGGGGGCCGAAATGTATTTTTTTGTATAATTTCCAAATTTTATACCTAGGTCTTAAATTCTTTTGAAAATTTTGGAGGGACTCGGACCCCTCCGCGGTCTCCATGTAGTTCCTCCCCTGCCTACCACCCTTAGATTCATGCACTGTTTGTTTGTTTTTTTGTTTTTTGGTGAAAAAAAGTGGTCATGTTCTTTATTTTTCTTTATTTTTATATAGCCCATGCTCAGTATTGAATAATATTCGTTATATCTTAACAGTCTTCCTAGTTTACGTATTGATATTTTTCAGATGCATCTCGTAGGGAATTTTACCTCCGACTCTTAGATTATGTAATTTTGATATAAATGACTACCTTCAACCCTCTCGCGTACCAACTCGTCTTTGCAAGGCGAAACCCAGTAGGAGAAATCATATCTTCACCCTTAAGATTTTATACTTTTGATTTGATATAATTTAAAAATCAACTCAGCTAGTTGGTATTCATGAAAATTGAGTTTCTTAGATTATGTATTTATTTATTTTTGAAGGAATTGATTTGTTTTTCTTGATATACTCTTGTTCATGAAAATCTCAATCTCATGTTTTGTTTTTAGATTGAGATTCGAGAATGAACATGACATGAGTAGCTACAGTTCAATATTTTCATCTCTTCAAAAAGTTCAGAGATGAGCACAATCACAATGGTCCATTATCTAGATGCAGAGAGGAATACATGTTTAGCACTTCCGCCTTTCAGGACTTTTAAAAAAAAGAAATAATTTTGACATGATCTATCATTTTTCGTAACCATATTAAGTTCAAATTCTTTATTTTGTTCAACAAATAAAGTACCATCAGTATCCATACCTTCAGTAGCTTGGGCACATGATTATGAAAACGTATATATTTTCATATATATATATATATATATATGTTTTCTTTCTATATGGCTAAATGTCTAGCTTCCGGCTATATATCCTCAGACTAATAGAACTTGTAGTTGATTTCCATATTAATCACATATCTTAACTTTGCAAGCTTATTATATTTAAATACATGTATGTAAAATTGTTGATAGACTTGCACATCGTTGCATGAATTTCTAAAATAAACTTTCAGCACGTACTATGCTTAAATTAAAAGGCAGACGATCGAACGGTCAACCGGACTGCCAACTAGACTAGGTCAAATCCTTGAATAGATTTGGTAATTATACCCGATTGTTTGAAACTAAATTGGATCCACGTACACTTGCACATGCATATACATTTATACCGTAATGATGTTCACAAATTTTCGAGAAATTTCGTGCGAGCATGAATATCTTTGTTGATTATATTCTGATAATTCATTTATGCCGTTATGATGTTCATTAGGGTGGTTATGCTGATGAGCTATTGTTATATATTGTTGAGCTTCTGAAAAATTTAGTTATGTTCCAATTGTAGCTGTTATGTTGTCCAATTTTTTTATAATTGACAATTGATTGTACTTTGGGAAAACATAGATTGAATGTTAGGGACACCCGTTCGAATGACACTTGACTAAGACAGCGGAGGGTATTGAGTGTGCATTATAAGTAGTAGAATATGTAGAAACAACTAGGTATTCATAACATTATTGAATTATGTAAAACTGGCTTCGAAGGCCCGTCGTGGCAAGGTTATCTTTGGGCATCGTCTTGTGTTTGATTTTATAGATATGTTGAAAGGTTCCTAACTAGGAGTTGTTAGAGACGATTGAGGGTAACTTTGGGGACGTCTGTGAAGTCAGCTCCGGACCCCAAGGGAATGACGGCTAGTGTCTTGGGTGTCCTTGAGCTGATTAAGGGGAAGCGGCTAAGGTTTGTTGGTACCTGACCTGGTGACGCCACGTTCAGTTGATTCTAACTAGGGTGAGATAGTTATTGACTTGAGTGAACAACAGAAGGTTCCTTCCTTGTTGGGTTAGTATTCAAGTCGGGTACATAATCTCAGACTACAGGCCCTGGGTAGGTAACGACTGGTCAATATCAATTGAGTGCCCTATGTTACATAGTTGGATAGGAAACAGTGTTGCTCAGTAGAATTCTTAGAAACTCAAAAAGACAAATTCATAAGATACCTTTGTGTTTATTTTTTGTTATTTAGTTATAGTTTATTCTGTTATCATTTGCGTTATCCATGTATATCCTGTTGAGCATGCATGTTATCTTTGGATTTGATTTTTGGAATTTGTTTCCTACTGAGTTTCATTATTCATCGGTGCAATTTCTCTGCCCCTAGTGTTTCATACTATATTTTGATGAGCAGTTGGAGAATTCGCCCGAACAAGAAAAGTCAAGAGCCGCTGGGTTACATGTTATGGGTTATGGAGTAGGGTTACATGTTACGGGTTTATTGAAAATGGGTTATATGAGTTCAAAACGGTTCCTCTATGAAATTGAAAATAGATTGTTGTTTTCATCTCTCTTTTCTCTCTCTCTCTCCCTCCCTCTCCCTCCTCGACTCCCACCTCTCCAGTTTGATCACTCCTCTTTGTTGTCGTCCCAACACTCCTTTATCAGCGCACTATTCCCCCTCAATTGGCTTCTTAGCAGATTTGTATCATTGCAGTTCCTAGATTAGGGCTTTCGTAGACAGAATGAAATTAAGGTTTTTAGATTCGTTTGTTTTTTAATGAACAGAATATCCAAATCAATTGGGTTGCACCAATTTTGTTGGGTTATATTCCTTGAAAGGTGTTGATTTGTTCCCATTACTTTTTTCTCCAGAGCTCGAGGAAGACACTGATAACCCGATTTTGTTTATTATTTTCGATTGGGAACTGGGATTTTAAATTAGTGATAATAATGAAATGTGAAGATATACAATGATTACAGTGATGAAATGACTTTAAATTAGGGTTTATTGTAGTTTTGTGACAATTTTTTATTGATTATGTTTCGTTGTTCTCTCGTGTTCATAGTGTCTTTATTTCAATAATGGGGTTAGTGACTAATGAATGTGGTTTTTTCATTAGTCCTCGGTTATCTTATGCAAACCCTATTTCAATAGACTTATCTGATGTTGTTAGTGTTTCAACTGTTGCTCATTCTAGTATAGTTGGAATCTTATTAGAAACGGAAGCATATGGGTAATTTGTTTTGAAAAATCTGTCTAGTAAGTTCAAAGTTTTTGCTTGGAAATGTCTCCTAGGCAACTTTGTGGTTTCCGTGTTACTTAGTAGTTGTTGTTTTGTTCTTATTTCTCTATCTTCAATGGTCTGAGAAAGACACTGATAGAAACATCCTAAACACAAATCAAACATATTGTATCGTTTTCTTCCGAATTTGAGTCATGGCATCTAGTGATGGGAGTTCTAGCTATAGCTTCGAACCACAGACCACGGAGAAGTGTTTTGTCATTGCGGATACAGAGCTCCATTGCGAATGTCAACAACTGAAAATAATCCGAGTATAAAATTTCTGGGCTGCTTAAAATATAAGGTAAAACTTAATTGTAAAATCTAAACTTTATTTATTTTTTTGTTTGATGCACTTTTCCTAATTTTAATCTGACTTTGCTTCATTCAGATGGAGACAGGCTGCAACTTTTTTGCTTGGGTGGGCCCACCAATTTGCGCAAGGGGTAGGGAGTATGCTTAATTTGCGAACAGAAAAAAGGTAGACTTAGAGAGACGAAATGCCATCTTGTAGTGATAAATCCATATTTGCAAAAGGAGAACGATTATATATCGGCGAAGGTGTTGGAGCTATCCGTTAGGAATGATAAGTTGGATATGGAGATAATATTGTTAAAAAGAAATCTTAAAAAAATGATTGTCTTGCTTGTATTGTTGGTAGTGATGTTCTTGCATGTAGTTATTTTTGAAAATGGAGAAATGAAGTACAAGTATTTGTAGTGTATTCAATGCAAGCATTTGTGCTCTATTTGTGTATTCTTTTATTTCAACTGTTGGTTTATATAAATACATGTGCTCTATTTATATGTATCAAATTCATATCCTTGTTACATGCAATTCAACAGTCCAGATCTCTGCTACATGCAATTCATATCAAGTTTCATAGCAAACCAAAATGCAATGTTGGAGCAAATAGAAAACAAGCCTTCACAGATACCAACTTAAATGTGTCATAGCAAACCAAGAAAAAGAAATGCCACTGTGCTCTTCATATATTTTTGTTTTTGCTTAATTAATCCTGTCATAAACATGCATCATATGATTTATAACATAAATTAGGCAGTATATGGGTAGATTTTATTTACTGAGCTTTATCGCTTGTGGTGCAATTTTTTTCTCCTTCTGCCCTTTCATGTTAGGTGTCAAAGACAATACTAACGGACTTGACTTCCAGAGCATCGACGACAACAACATCGAGGACGACCAAATTTTACACATTGGTTCACTTAGTTATCCTTTGAGCTCGATATTTTCCAAATTTTATTGTAATCTTCTTTAATTCCTATAGTTGAAATCAAACCTTATTTTTTTATTTTTTTTATGAAATGAAATATTATTTTGTTCTGTTGAATTATTTTGATTTGACGTCTCCAAAATTCGAGGCGTTACACTAGATTTAAAGAAAGATTGCGTGATATTCGATTCAATCATAATAGATGTATTAACTATTTAGAAGAATAAATTACCTACAATTTACTTTGTTATGTTGAAGGTGGCTAATATATATAAGTAATCTTCATCTAGGTTGATTCGAATTCTTTAGAATAATTGAATATTAAAATTTAAGAACTGGACACAATCTAATTAATCAGACGACCCCTTATTTTTACCAAATGTTATCCTCTCAACGAGTTTGCTATGAGTGCATTAAAGTCCATCATAGTTTACAAATTTCCTTTCAATTGCAATTGAAGTAAAAAGGAATTTCTCGAGAAATCATTTCCACGTTGTTTAGCTCTTTATAGAGCTCCAATTTCAAAAGGATTTGGTTCAAAGTAAAATATATAAGATGTTAGTAATACATTGATTTATTTATTTTTTTAGATTATTACTTTGTTTTGATAAGAGGTAGTTTTTGAATATAATTTTATATTTTTTAAAATTTCTTTCGTCAAGACAAATTAATAATCTATAAAAATTAATACAAAATTAATAAATAAAATAAATAAATAAATAAAGGCTCATCTAGAATGTCTAAAATTGGTTAGCCCACGACCCATACAACTCTCTGCAAGCCCTAAAGAAAGATTTCCTTAGTATGGCAGGTTGTTGGTCTGACCTTAGAACTGCCATGGGTTACTTTTAAGCCTGCTATTTGATTTGGGCTGAACTTGCATTGTTATTGATGAAACTGGACCACATATAATCCCAAAAAACAATCTAACTAATGGGCCGAAGAACCAATAATAACACAAATTTTGCTTTTTTTGAATAAAGAAGAGAAGATGCAACTCTGTAGTGTGAATGTAGTGCAGTCTTTCCGCTTGACTCTCGAAATTACGATTGTTTTGATCCAATCCATTTTCAGAGGTAACAATTTGCGGGATAAACCTAAAAGATATAGTTTTTGCCTGCTCTACATCCGAATCTTCACAAGTGATGGAGAGAAGCGCATGAATAGTGAGAGGTTCCACTATCACTTGTTCGAGAAGATACCACTACAAGAAAAAACATATTTGGTGACATGAAAAAATGTCACCCAAGATCTAGTTTTTGTCACATATCATTATTGGTGACACCTTCGTGACAAAAGAAGAGGTGTCATTGTATCCATGACACTAAAAGTCAAGGGTGACAAAATGACGTAGCTGTCACAGAATAATGTCAACTGTGACAGGAATACGGTGTCACTGAAAATATATTTTCCGTGACAAATGATGTCGCTGAATGTAAATTTCAACCGTGACATTAATATAATGTCACCGAAGAGAAATCTTTCGTGACACATGATGTCACTGAATGCAACGTGAATACAATGTGGTGTCACTAAAGATAGATTTTCTATGACAAAAGTTGTCACCGAATATATATACCATGACAACGAATGTATGTCACTAATAACATTTTATAGTGGGCGAACAAGGGTGACAAATATTTGTTGTCACGAAAAAATAGGACTACAGTGACACCACACTCAACATAATTGTGTCACCCAAAATATTATTTTTATCTACTTACAAAGTTTTCAATATTTATATGTTATGATTCAACCTTAGCAAAATCTTGTATAGCAAAGAAACAAAATATCATTCAAATCAAATATTTATTAAGTCAACATTTACCATCCAACTTTAAAACATTCACTCTCCAATAATAAAAACTTCAAACTAACTAATAGCATTAGCTAAGCTACAAACATCCATAAGTATTGTATGTTTCTAATGACAAAAAGAATTCAAAACAAGTGTTCCAATTAACTACCAAAAAATCTTCAACTTCATCTTGGTTAACTGCTAAAATGTAACTCCATCTCGTACTTACCTGTACAAAATCGCAAAAAAAAAAAAATACAATTAGTATGGTGATTTTAAGTGACTTCGATGATACTCATCCTAAAGTCTTCAAAGATAACAAGTAATATGGTGACTTTAGATAACTATAAATAGTATTTTAAAAAAAGCCCTTCATCTAAGGTAGAAACATAAGATTGAGTGTTAATAAAGTGGAAGTTACTTACTGAGAATTAGAGTTTGCGCCAACATGATGACCTCCGTGCGTAACTCCCTTAAACGGCTTCGTATATGCGTCTTTATCAGTTTTCACTAATGCTTCGTAGTGTACCTTCATATTGTGTATCAACGCCAAACTAGCATCAGTAGTAGAAGCTAGCAGAAGCAAAACAAGCAAGATGCATAGTAAACCAGCAACAACAGATGTAGAGTCCATAGGTGAAGAAGAATACAAAAGACGCAAACAGTAGACATGACTCCCCCTGCACGGATGAACATGCACATACCAAGGGGATATGAAACAATAAAGGGTGAATTCAAACTACCATATAACTCATCAAATGTTGTCCGGCTTAAACCCACTTCAAAGTTCTTAAATATTAGATCACCACATGTGAAGACTGCATGCAAAGTCCACAGGTGAACACGAAGTGAGTGACTCACCCAATGTCATAGTCTTGCTCCATTTGGTTATGAAGTTCTTCTGCCTGTCAACCCATAAAATGACTGATAAGATAGGGAAAACTGGATGGTAATCCATTCTGCGTCATTGAGTATTTGGTTGTGTAAATTATACAAACTTACAGTATCTTCATTCAATATCATCATCATCCTCGGGAACCTGTGGTGGATTGAAGAAGTTGAAGAAACTTTCACAAGTTTCAGTCTTCGTAATCGGTTTGCATTCTTAGACCCCTTCTTCGGCTTCTTCTTAAGGATCTTCTGAGTCAAGGATTTACCTTGATACCATTCAATCTCCGTCCTACAAAGTAGCAAACAAACATAATGTGAGCCTTTGAGGAGCATCTCAATTCTCAAAATTCACCGTAGGACAAGGAAACAGAAAGTTACCCTATCGCTTTCTCTAAAATAGGCTCATCATCATCAATAATGTGATATGTTTTGGTCAGAACGGAGTTCTTGAACAAAGGATTGGTATCAAAGAAGAAGTCAAGCTTGAAACCCTTGGGATTGTCAAGCTTATGCCACTTGATATCTTTAAGATACTTGAGAGCCTCTTCATCGTGCTCTGAGATCTACACAAAGGGAAAAAACAATAATCAACCAACCATAAACCTAAACAAAGTACTGATAAAAGAAGGCAGGGGACAGAGAGTGATGTCCTGTTCTTTACCTGCTCAGCCAATACTTCGTTTGTCTTCATTGCAGTGACCCAGAAACTGGGAACGCCTTTCTCTGCATTAGAAATGTTGATAACATCACAGTTATATAGCCATAAATCAGAAGTCTATAAATCAGAATGTTAGGGAAGATGTTATAGATCCAAGTAGTATGACTTATCAGGTAAGTTTACTGATGTACACTCCAATTATTTTCCTTTTTCTAGTTTGAATTTTGTTCTCAATGCAAATAAATTTTGGTTTTGTAACAAATGTATCACTAACTTGTTTTGACGCAGCTAGGTCATATACTCGTAATATTTGGTAATATAACTTCTAAAAGAGAGGTATTTCCATGTTTAAACTAAATAAATGGAGCAAATAAATGGATTAGCCGGAGTATTTTTGCCTGAGAGAGAAGAGAGAAACAATAACGCTCATTTTGCCTAAAGGGTTTTCACGTAGAAAACGTATAACAAAAACATATAATATTAAAAACGTGAGATTGGAAATCGAACAAGTAAATAAGCACCTAAAACTGTAGCATGTACATTCATCCTCCATCACAAACAAGAAGCAGCAATTTGCATTTAACTGCAAGTGATAAACTAGTAATTTGGATATTGTTCGTTTTGAAATATCCTAACATATTTTTCAATGCCATCCAAAGCTTCACAATATCATTACTTAGCGTCCAAATCTGGCAATAGAAAAAGTGTTAAATCGAAACCAAAACAAGAAAAAGGAACTGTAAAAACATAGATGCGGCCATTTTAGGAGCAATATCAACAATTATGAATTAAATAATAGGACTAGTGCTATTTTTTTCCAGTTTCGAGGGATGGGTACTCACTCAGCATAGCAAGTAGTAAATTGACATGCAATGTGTAAATATCATCAGTCTGGGTTGGAGTCCCACTTTTGGACAGCTGAAAAAATTCAATGATGAAGATGCATCTCTCTCCCACTGTGTGTAAGGACCCGGAAAATTCGAATTTTAAAATAATTAATTTAAAATTTATTTCGGATAAGTAAGTCTAATTTAGTGTATTAAATATCGGATTATAATTTTAGGAACCGAACCCGGAGTCCCTTGTGTTATTTCGTACACGTATCTTCACTTAGCAAATTACATGGGTTTTGTTTGGGGGGGGGGTTAAAAGACAGATTTTTGGAGAGGGAGGGGAACTCCCCACTCCCCCATTTTTTTTGCTCAAGCACCCTCTCTCTCACTTCCCTTGTGCTTTCACCTCCACCATTGCCAAATCCATCCATTTTCCCTCACCATTCTCAAATCACCCGGAGATATACGAACCTTGGATCGTGGTTAGCAAGATATTGAAGCCGGATCGTGGGTTGAAGCTCGAGAGTTGCGGAACCAAACTTGGAAGCACCACCAAGCTAGGGCTCCACTCCTTTGGCGAAATCTTCCATTCAGAAGCTCGAGGTAGGGATTTCTACCTTGTATTATGTGTGTGTGATGTGTTTTGGTGCCTGGTTCGTGGTAAATTTGTTGTTTGTTGTGGTTTGGATCGAGTGCGAAATCTGGAAATCGCGCAGATATCAGCACAGGTAGCGCTACCTGGTTCTTGGTGTAGCGCTCCTGGGGCTTCTGGAATGGCGGGTAGCGCTACCTGGTTTTTGGTGTAGCGCTCCCGAGGCCTTAAGGGTAGCGCTCCCTGGGTTTTGATGTAGCGCTCCTGAGTATTCTGGAAATGAAGGCCGTATGTTTTTGGTTACTGACTTCCTTTCTACCATGTATTAAGCCATGGAACATTGCAATTTGATAGTTTGGTGTGAATTTAGATTTACTTGGGATTGGTTGTGTATGAATGAAATTATTTAACGTGATATGAATATTCTTGAATTGTTATATGTCGTGGAGAACGAAATGCGTAATGTCTAGCCTCCTTCGGGAGTGGTGCTAGGAGAACAATGAGACTAGCTCCCGGTCGGGAATGTGCTAGGAGAACAATGGGGCTAGCCTCCTTTGGGAGAAGTGCTAGGAGACGCCATGAATCGGCATTAGCTAGCCTCCTTTGGGAGAAGTGCTAGGTTGTGCTTATGATAATCGTTGGCACGGCTTGGTGCATTGTCTAGCCTCCGTGGGGAGAAGTGCTAGGACATGACTCATCTTAGTTTGAGAAACTTGTGATCGATGGGCAATGGACGTGGTTGATGGTTAGAGTGATAATGTGTGGTTGTGTATCGATCCTAATTTGAAAGTGTTGCATTGTCATACCATGTTTATAGTGCATGCCATGCATTTCACATATACATAATCTTGGCATAGATTTTTCTACTGGGCTAGTAGCTCAATCCCCCCTTTTCAGGTACCGTTGCGGAGGAGTAGCATGAGTGCTTGGCGTGACATCTTTTGACTAAGACTGGAGGAGAAGGTGTTTAGCATCTGCATGGGAAATCTTTTTGGGGTAGATGCACTATAACTTCACATGTATTTTGTTAACCCAAGTGGGACTGCTAATCTTTTGGAAACTTATGAGTTATGTAACCTGGGCCGATAGTGCCCCTTTGACTTTGAAATGGTAATTCAAGGAATCATGGGTGATATTTTGTGATTTTAATTATATGGAAATTTGGGGCGTGACACTGTGTGTCATCAGAAATAAAGCATATCAAATGCATCTCTCTCCCATGGGATTGAAGATGAAGATTCTACGGATATCTCTTCTTCTCACTATCTACAGTCCAGCAACCACGAACATAGATATTATCATCCTAAAAAGAAAGGATCCACTATGAACACCAGTTGGAACTGGAAATTCCAAGACATGCTCTAACATGAATTGATGAATGCATGTCACTCATCTTAATGAGACATGGAGCTAAAATAATACACTGGTTATAGATTTAACAAGCTAGTACGAAGAAAGCCTTCTTTAACAAATATGTAACATAGCCCAAAATGTAGCTCTAGTCTTTTCTTTTCCTTTGCGATGCTGTACAACTTCAGGCTAACAAAAACAAATGGTTTCCTGCCTTATTTGACAGATGCACATCATGGATCTTACGACTTGCGTAGGTTTTGGTAGAAGAATACATGTTCAGCGTGGGTTTTGAGATTCCATGGTTAATAATCTGTACTTTTCTCAAGACTCGTAAAAGGTTTTCATGGTAGGGCAGGAGTTCTTCAACGATGAATGTCCAGATTCTGCAATTCTTCGGCGAGAGGGATGGCGCGAGAAGTTCGGTCGAGGAGAGGGCTATAACTGTTGATGAAACTATACAGATTTTGAAAGGACTCCGAGAATGATACAAGATACACCGCAAAGAATTACCACAAGTAAAAGAGGGTTAGCAGCAGCAACTACAACAGCAGAGAAAAATAAACATCAATTGAGAACATCATATGCTTGAGATAGCAGAGAAATATCATTTAAATGTTATAGCAGAGAAGTATAAATAAGTTGATTAAAAGTGGACACACATGATGCTTAAACTTGCAATTTGGATTAGCATAATGCAAGAACAGGAAAATAATCGTAAAGCGGAAAATAAACTTGACAATCCAAATACAATAAAATCGACTGCAAAATCTGAGTGTAAATGTTCATGCCCAAAGACTAGGAAAATTACCGTCAAACCTAATGAAAGAACACCTGTAGAACCTGATGTCAGATAAATGTAACAAACAGGGGCAACGACGTTGTAAGTATATGATGATCTATAAGATATCAAAACCTTGTTCCCCCTTCTCACATACTCCTCCTCCAGATTCTCCATGTCAAAACCTGGGTTCTTCGATCAAAAACACTTTTCTTATTCGATTGAGTTTATAGGGAAATTGAAAAGGGACATAAAATGAAAAGGAAAAGGGAGATATGTACAGAGATACCTGCAATTCTTCGATTGTGTGTTCCTCGATTCTTCAGTTCCAATTCTTCGATTATTCGATTCCCGTTCTTCGATTCTGCAGTTTGGTGGAATAGAGAGGGAGGCCAGGCAGTTCGGTCAAATAGAGAGGGAAAGGAAAAGGGCGTGCGTGAGAGATTTGGAAAATTTTTTAGGGTTAATTATTTTATCTTAGTTCTTATTAAAATTGAGATTGATTCAAAACAAAGGCCTTGTTTGGCACTTAAATTTTCATAAATGCATTTTTTATGTTTTTAGTCTCGCCTACACATGAAACCCGAGATTAAAACATATTAAATGCAATCACATTTTTATCATGCACCGAGATAAAAAGTACTATTATCACGGTTTTTTTTGCAAATGTGTGATTAAAAAGATTTTCTAAAATAATTCGTCACGCTTTTTTATAAAAATGAGATTTTTTTAATTTTTTATGCTTAATCTTTTACCGTTATTGTAGTAGTGAAAGAATACAAATAAGAGAAGGTCGAATGGCAGAAAGTAAAGAAAAGAGCCCTTTAATAAATTTTATTCAAAGATTTTTGTTTAACAAACAATAATTACGGAATTATAACAATGAATATATGTAAATGTGAGGAAAAAAAATTTCAAATTTTTTAAGAAATTACAGAAGGTAAAAGAAATTACACTTGTAGTGAGGGAGTTTTTTGTGACAAATATTTAGACATCAAAATTATGTACTTTCATTTTATACATCTTTTCATGACACCCAAAAAACTTTTAGTGACAACCCCAAAATTTTAATACCCGCCAAAAGGAAATTTTTCCCGCTTGTGCCCAACTTGATATCATTAGTGACAAGAAACCCCTTGTCACCAAATATTGAACATTTGGTGACACCGAAACTTGTCACTAAAATCAAAATGTTGTCACCATAAATTGATTCCATTTGGCTCAAATAACTCAATACCTTCGGTGACAGGGTTGCACTTCCATGTCACTGTTGATTATATTTAGTGACAAGTTGCATCTAGGAGTGTCACTATTAGTGTTTTTTCTTGTAGTGTACTAAAGTAGAAGCTGGATATATGTTTAGCTTTGTTTGAGATAGAAATATTTGTCTATTGTCTCTTCTTCTTCTTCTTCTTCACATCTTCACTCTAGGAAGGCGAGAGAGTTCATTTCTTCGAGTATTTCTTTATGTATATTCGTGAGAGCTGGGTATAAGTTGTTTTCTATTGTATGTTTGGATTATGAATTTAAAGATGAAACTATCAAGAAACGCTAAGATGATAATGACACAATCTATATCTTTGTTTTCTTTATTTTCTCGATAAATTGAATAACAGATCGATCTATGATTAGTATCTCCAACAGTTGTGATGATGATATAAAATGGATGGACACTTTTGAGTCTTTTCGACTCTTGCACACAAGTTTGGTGATCGAGGGTGATTGTTCGGCCGTGGCCTCTTCGACGATCAAATTAGAATATTGTAAAAGTTGATAATTTGTATGTAGCTTGAGAATGGATTTAGTGCATACCTGATTTCATGATCCAGAATGAGTATTAATATCTCATGAGGAGTGATCCTAGACAGATTACCGCTGTCATTGACACCTTGATTATGTTATGAGAGATCTATACCCTGATTTCACGCACACCATCTCTAAGATGCGGGGGGATCAGAGATGTCATCCTCGGGATTGCATGGGCGGTCTGGAGCAGGCATCCAGCGCCACCTTTGCTCTTTAACTTACGTGCTGCTTGGAGAGAACTTGAGTAGAGGTTAACTTGACCGAGGATGTGCATGGCAAACCGATTAGTCATATTGTGTTTTGGGAAGTTTTTGATCCGTCTAAAAATTTACTGGCTGATTGATCGGTGCAAAGCTAGAGGGCCCATCAAATTACAATCAAAATCAAAAGCTTTTACTATAGCTAGTAACTTTTTTAATATACAGTCCAGCAATGCTAGCTCTTTAGTTGTTTAGCCAGTTGTTCCTCAAAATAATATCTTAATTACTGTTGAACATAAAGAAAAAGGGCGTAAATTATGATGTCTTGGACACAGTAATAAATCAGAAGCTATTTTGTCATAGACGCAAGGCTTCGAACCCCATCCACTGCATAGAAAAGAATCACAATTGTACATGAATTTGACCTAAATATTATTTTGTTTTTATTTAAAAATATTTTGCATTTGTTAACTTTTATAAATTACTGATTGGATGAAAAGTTTCAAAAAAAAAATCCTAATTTTATAGAAGTTCAAAAAATTTTTTTTTTTTAAAACAACTGTCTATTTTGAATTATTTTCGTCTTTAACAAACCTTTTCAAACTTTTGGTTTTAATTTTTAATTTTATATTTAATTCACAAATATTTCATGCAAAATTAAAACTCGTTAAAAACTCCTTTTACAAATTTGAATTTGTATACATCATGTGTAACGAACTGCTCTCGTCTTGCACAATATTATTTGCTTTGACCGTTCAAACCTCATAAACTTCCCAGTAGGGTCACCCATCCTTAGATTATTTCAGGACGAGCACACTGTGAAGTTCTATTTGATTTTGATACGTACCCTCACAGGCTTTAAAAAGTCTAGTACAAGGTAGGTTTATATATATAGCATTAAATAAGTTACATTGACTAAGCGGTGTGAGACTCTTAACCACTCATCTGAACGTTCATCGAGACTCTTCTTCCTGGATGCTCAATCTCTCTCCTGACACAACAACATGATTGAAGTGTGACAATCATGTCCACATGGTATAAGAACTTGTGAAAAGGGTTGGGAACTTGGTTAGTAGGTCCAGCCACATGGAGGCAACAACGTGGTCACAAGGGCAATGTCATATATAGCCCTTTTCAACCACAAATATCACTAGCTGTAAGCTGTTACATGTCATTTTCTCAATGTGATTGCTAATTCTTCTGTGGTCAAAAATGTATTTGAACCCTCTTCTTTTTCAAACATGAATATACTACCCACCTAACAAATCCTACCAGTATTCTTCTTGTAAAAAGTCTCCTGTCCATATACATATACACACACAGAGTAAGTTTCTAACGAGAAATTTCTCATTTTGCTAAAATGAGGACTTTCTATTTCTTGATCAAATTTTAATGATCTGAACCGTTCAATGTGTTTAAAATATGTTTTTAAGAATACTCATGAGAAATCAGCTTAAAATGTTATCGGGAATGTCTTGATCCAAACAGTTTCTCATAAAACTGTTCCTGTCAGCATTTATGAAAAACTGTTTGGATCAAGTCCTTCTCGATATTTTTTTAAACCGATTTCTCACGGCTATCTTTAAAAACATGTTTTAAAAATATTGTGAAAATTTGAAATTTGGTGCGGATGAGAGAAGTGAGAATCAATGGATGGTGAAATGTGTTCATATATAACTCATACAATACTCAACTAAGTCAAAAATCAGATGTCACTCAAACTTACTTTCATATGTGTGGAATTTAAGTAAAACAAAGGCAACACCAAGCCAGTCAATAATATTGGATCAACACAAGTTATATATACACTTTCCTGAAGGGATTGTTTGTTATAAACATAAAATAGTTATTGATATCACTCCGGATATGTCTATCCGAGTTTGTTATATTAGAAATTTGTTTATATGATATTTATGGGACTATTTTATGTTGCTGGAGAAAAATAAAATTATATCATTCATCTCCCTATTTATATTTAATCCCTTATATTTTTCACTTCTATTTATATAAATATCATTTCTGATTACGAGAGTATCAATATCAATTCCAAAAACGTTATTGACTAACTCATATCTATTTCCATTGTGTAATATCTTTCTTCTTAACTAAACTTCATTAAAAAAATTTGTACAGGGAAATAAAAAAGGAAATTGTAATAAAAACTTATTGACAATTTGAATTTTGAGGAATAAAAAATGACTAAGATTTAAGGCTAGTGTTTGACGGTTTATTTGGCCTGTAGTTATTATTAGATTATTGGATTATGTTGTTTTAAGTAGAATTTAATCTATTTAAGTTCATTTGGATTAAATTATTTTTAGTGTGGTTTAACCGAATTTAATACCATTTTATTTGACTTTGAAGGTCTAATGACGGAAATACTCTGAAATCTTAAGCCATCCAATCCTTAAACTAGGTGTCAATTTGTCTTTTCCAATCAACTAAAAATTAGCTTATTCCGTCATAATTTAGTCCAAATGGGCATCAAAATTAGCCTTGAAATATTATATACTTATTATAACATAATCCATCTCTTTTTCTGTGTTCACGATCTCTTGATTTATATATATATATATATATATATATATATATGTCTGTGTGTCTGAGAGAGAGAGAGAGAGAGAGAGAGAGAGAGAGAGAGAGAGATATTGGGTATATAAAAGTTATTATTTATAATTTGAGTTTAAGTATTTTAGGTCATGTATTTAGGTTCAATAAGATAATTGACAAGTGATCTAAAGGGAGTGTGACAGATGGTCTCAGGAATAGAGTAATCATTTTCAATGGGGAAGACAATCTCACCTGCAAACTGTGTGGTTCTGAGGAAGAAATCACGAGACATCTATTGTTGCACTGTAACTTCACATGGCGAGTCTGGTCTTTCATCTTCAAATGGTGGAACACGTCCACAATGATGCCCTCGGAAATTACCCAAATCATAGTCGGATTGCCAGGGATCAAATCCAACAAGACTGAACAAACATTATGGTCTGCAACAGTTTACTCAACACTTTGGTCCATCTGGTTGGCTCGCAATATGTTGATTTTTCAGAACAAAAAGATGCAAGCCGAAGAGGTAGCAGAACTGATCAAGATTAGAATGGCAAACTGGGTAAAGATAAAACTTCATTTAAAAGTCTACACGATACAGGATATAGTTAGATGTTTGGAGGAGGTGCGCAATTGTCAGACTTGATGGCCTAATTAGTTTTTTCGTATAAGTGTCAACCTGGGATTCTATGGATACTCCATAGAATCTCTGTTAATCTTTGTAATCTCTACTTTGATTATTAATACAATACTTTTATTTACTTAGAAAAAAAAACGAGTAACTTGTGTATAGAGTTGGGGTAGAGGCCGTGTGTGGTCACCAAAAAAGGACTCAAAGTCATGTAATTAGACTTCAATAAATTAATAGGTCAGTGGTTTACATGGAAAGTGTTCATGATGGACTAAATTGATAATAAAATTCTTGTATCAAAATAACATATTTTAACTACAAAAAAGAAAAAATTTATTACGCTCTTTTTTAAAGTAAATTACATATTAGAAAATCATATTTGGTTATGTTTCAGTAAAGAATTAAGAGAAATTCAAGGAGCAAAGTTTAATTATTAATTTGAGTATCAACTTGATTTTATTTACAATTTTCTATTTAAGTATACTTAAACCTCTAATCACCAGTTAACTAGACCCATGGTCTTGAAGGCCATGTTAGGCGTGCTGCACGTTAAATCGACTTAATTTGTTTTGGTACCCAAACAACTAAATTTTGAATCCAACCACGTGGCCCAAACTTAAGCTCAAATTGTTAGTAATAGTTTACATAGTTCCTTATATACTCAGGATCACCCATGTAGACTTTCGATGTCGGACGGGACATCACACCTTCACATTCCATTCCCACCCGTAAGGAGAACCAAGGATTGATGCCCATTCTGTCCTGAATATTTTTCATGACAAAAAGATGAAATAAAAATAAATTTTCTCTTCGTCATTTCAATCAAACAATTGCAAAAAAAAAAAAAAAAATCAAAATCAAAATATATATTCAATAGTTATAAGAACAAAAACAATAAATACCATATAATCTCTTCGTCCTAAAATGTTAGTTTAATTTTGTAGTTGACTTGTGAAAATTTTTTAAATGCCCTCTATCTTTAAAAAAATTACATATTAGAAAATGTACACTCTCATTTAATGCTAAAAATGTTAAGGATATTGTTGGAAAGTTAAAATTTTAACAGTAATCATTGTATTCCCTTAATAGATTAAAATTTGAAAAATAAACAAATAAATTTGGATTTCTGTAATCAGATCAAAGGTACGTGAACCAGCATCCGGTCCAATACCCAACATTTATTTTATGTGACACCACATCCGATCTAATCCTTGAAAAAAAAAAATCTCCATAATTTTGTTCTGAACTGAACGGATCAGACTGGAGGAAATTGATATCCTTACCATCTTCAATCTTATCTTTTCCAAGCCTTGTGAAAACCATTCGGCATCCAAATATGACTTGGAGTAATGCCGAGGAGCACTGATAAATTTGCAGATTTTGCGGTGTGCCAAAAACGACATTATTTTGACAAATAAAAATTTCGGATAATTTTTTGTGCACCAAAACGATGATGTTTTAATGTACCGTACGACCTGTTGGGCACAATGCACAATAGACTTCCCAAGTCCGTTAAGAAACAAAAAGTCCTTTTATTGTTAGGACCATAGAGACTGCCTTCGTCTTGGGTGGTCACCCCAAGTATTTATTTCCACAAACACTTGTATATAATTTCAACCACGTCCCTCTCATCCAAAATCATGCATTTTGAAATGAAATCTCCACAACTTGAAATTTATTCTCAACCTCTAATTAGCAAGACAGTACCGGCATTATTACGTTTAATTAATATTATACGTCAAGCCTTATATTGGAAACTGTAAACGTAAACATAAAAACTACGTAACTAATCAAAATACTCTGTGCGTTGGGTACGGTGACTACAAGTATTTATATTTCTTGATTTAGCCTCAACTGACACGCATACATTAATTCAACCATGTCTTCTCTACACTCGAATCACGCATTTGAATAGCAATCTTTACAGTTTATAAATTTAATTATCTCAACCCGTAAGCAGGAGATATTATTTATAACTATTCATCCTTCTATATTAAATCACTCCGATCCCTTGTGTAGCATATTTCTTCTTACTATATCTATCATCTCACTTTTAAATTTTGATCGCTAACAAATGATCTGTAACTTTCTAAATTGATAAAAGCATTATTCTATGTATTTCATCTGTTAATGCATGTTACTAATACTGATAAATTACGCTTACTTTAGATCGGGGAAGGAAAAGTGAAGGAATATTTTAATTAGAAGGGGAGGTGAGGAAAAATGAGGGAGATATTTTTTACTTGTTTGGTTTATTCGTAAGAAAGTAAGATTTTAAAATATTTTTCACGTTTGGTTAAGAAAGAAAAGTAAAGATTATAACATATTTTAATTTTTTAACATTTCATACTTGGTGTTAGAGTTTGGGTAAATAACAAGTAACTTGTATTATTTTATCTTATTAATATTTATTTTTTAAAAGGTTATAGTTGAGATAAATCAGAAATATTATATGCTTATTACAACAGAATCCGTCTCTTTTTCTGTGTTCGCGATCTCTTGATAATCAGAAACGTAAGAAGCACGAGGATATAAAAATTGAGGAAAAAAAATACACAATAAAAAACATATCCTTTTGTTATAGTAAGCTTTGAGTTTGGGTTAATCTGAAAAGCCCTCTTATTTTCTATGAGCTTACTCATAAGCAGTTTACTTTTATGTCTATTATGACACCCAATAAAATTTGGAGCCCTCTATTAGAAGCAAATTTTGAGACTCCAAATCCCAAAGTCTTCTTTGCCATGCCTGCAGTACACCCTACTTATTTGAAACATAGTTCACCAATATATTTGTGTTAGATATTTGTGACACTTTGTTCCTCGTTGAAAGTTTATATGAGTAATATTAGTTATATAAAATTGGACCAGTACTGGTTTATACGGGATGTGAGAGACACTATCAAAGCAACTTGTGTATACCGTTGAGTGGGATTGGGACCTTGTGTGGTCATCAGGAAAAAGACTCGTAAAATGCTCTAGTGGTCCTAGTATACTCAACCCTTTGCAAGGGCATGAGGCAACAAGGATGAGGAGACTTTGTCCTTTATTGAAAATTTATACGTGTGATCTTGGGCAAATAAAGAACCATATAAGTTATTATTTGTAACTCGGATTAAACACTTTAAAAGTTATGTAATTAGATTCCCACAAATTACTAGACGAATTAATGATCTACATAAGCGTGACAAGATTTAACTGCAGGATGGACAAAATTGACAATAAAATTCGTGTGTCATAATAATATATTTTAACTACAATAAAAATTATTACGTTCATTTTTAAAGTAAATTACATATTTAGATAATCTATTTGGTTATGTTTCAGCAAAGAATTAAGAGAAATTCAAGGAGCAAAGTATAATTATTAATTGGACGATCAACTTGATTTTATTTACAATTTTGACGACCGAATTCGTATTTATATCATAACTATTTAAGTATACTTAAACCTCTTATCACCAGTTAACTAGACCCATGCATGGTCTTGAAGGCCATGTTGGGCGTGCTGCGTGTTAAATCGACGTCTTTTTTGTGCAAAAATATTGTGTAAATAATTAGGTAGAATTCGAATAGTATTTTGTGCGCAAAAACAATATCATTGTATTTCCTTAATGAAATTGAAATTTAAAAAATAAACAAATAAATTGGAATGGATAGAGTATTCTGGTAAAGGTAACGTAGATCAGCATCCGATCCAATGCCCAAAATCTATTTTATTTGCCACCACATCTAATCTAATCCTTGAAAAAAATCTCCAAAATTTTGTTCGAAACGAAACGGATCAGACCGGGGAAATTGATATCCTTACCATCTTCAATCTTATCTTTTGCAATCCTTGTGAAAACCATTCGGCATTCAAATATGACTTGGAGCACAGATAAATTTGCAGATTTTGCGACTCTGATTCATATTTACGGAGTTCAAGATGGTGACTCAAACAGAGAAATTGGCTGTTGGTTTTGTCGAACAAATGTGCGGTGTGCCAAAACGACATTATTTTGACAAATAAAAATTCCGGGTAATTTTTTGGGCACAATGCATAACAGACTTCCCAAGTCCGAAGGAAAATTGCCATAAGAAACAAAAAGTCCTTTTTCTGTTAGGACCATAGAGACTGCCTAATTATTTAAGACAAAACCACCTTCGTCTTGGGTGGTCACCCCAAGTATTTATTTCCACAAACACTTGTATATAATTTCAACCACGTCCCTCTCATCCAAAATCATGCATTTTGAAAATCAAATCTCTGCAACTTCAAATTTATTCTCAACCTCTAATTAGCAAGACAGTACTGGCATTATTACGTTTATTAATTAATATTATACGTCAAGCCTTATATTGGAAATTGTAAACATGAACATAAAAACTACGTAACTAATCAAAATGCTACGTGCGTTGGGTACGACGACTACAAGTATTTATATTTCTTGATTTAGCCTCAACATACACGCGTAAATTAATTCAACCATTTGTCTCTACAATCGAATCACGCATTTGAATAGCAATCTCTACAATTATAAAATTTAATCTCAACCCGTAAGCAGGAGATATTATTACGTTCGTCTATACGTGAATATTCAAAATACTGCAAACGTGAACATAAAGATGTGATTAATAGAAATGCTACTTTTGTGACCACAACAACAACCATGCATTTATTTCTCAAACACGTACGTGTATTAATTCAACCATGTCCCTCTCAGCCCAAATCAAGAATTTAACAATTGAAGAAAATTGTAACTATAAGAGAAAAGGGTTATCTTATTAGCCAACCATGAGCAAGTCTAATCCACTTTTAGGAGTTCGAATTATTGAGGGAGAATCTCTATAAATAATAGCACACCCCTAAGATAAACGTACGCTTTGACTTGTTATTACAAGCATTAGATGAGAATTATTTTCTTGAATTAAGTACTGACTTAATCATCGGAGTGTCCTCCTGCCTAGAGATGGAGGGTTTAATTTCTGACAGGTTATTGTTTTGCATGCATTATTGTTCCAGACAACTTTGAGAGATTGGGTATTCAGCCACAGATTTAGGTATTTAACTTTTCCGATAAAAAATTTACCTACTCGCAATTTGTGTCGTCTGTGAGAACGTTAAAATCTCATGACAAGAACACCAGAAGATTGGGTTGCAGGACATGATCAATAGCCAAGATTTGTTGAGCAATATGAGTCGATCATCATTTTTTTCTAGCTCCGTTAGAATGGAGATTAGTCATGTGGCCGTTACTAATCATTAGGGTCTGAATTTGCTTCAATTGCATCAACATCAAATTCATGCATTTTTGTCAACACAAAGAATCACAACAAGAAGAGTTGATATTATGTGTACGGATTGAGTAGAAGATGTTGTTCCATAGAAAATGATGGCGCACACAGACATATCTTAATCAATTTTCCTATTTTTCCCAAGGAAAGAGAGTGTTCAAATCAGCTCTATCACTCACAGAACTTGGAGTTATTTATTTATGAAATAGGTGATCTATGGTTGTGAATCAAAGAGTAGTCGTATCACTAAGGGTCATTCTGATCATAACACAACACTATTTTTTCTTGAAGGGCAAAGAAAATTGTACTGATTATTAATGGAAGTTGAACAATCAAGAGAAGGAATAAATGGGTAGGGGTATCACAACCTAATCGCAAAAATCTCAACCAAGTTGCCATATATACCGTATACGGACATCCATCACGTGCCAACTGCGATTCTAAGGAAAGGGTTGATAAAATACCAACTTAGAAGTGGTTGGCTTCTTGCTAACTAATGTTTTCATGTTGGGTTTCTGGATCCATAGTGGCATATGATTGTCATTCGGGTGCCAACTTAGTTGGGGCTCCGGCTAAGCTGTTTTGATGCTGCATACTATGTATCAAGTGTTTATAATGTGGACACCACAGCTATTTTCAATGTAGAATACTTTATTAATAATATATATCATTTTCTGAAATTTACCTTTTACAACAAGGCTTTTTTTAAAAAAAATTAATGTAACAAGTAAAATAATTTAAAAAAGAAAAATGTAACAACATACGAGAGTTTGGATGGTTAAAAAGGTTAAGGATCACAATGAAAAATACTGAAATCATCATGAATTATTGGCATGATATGTAACGCGTGAATATGGTTGAGCCACATGTAGGTAATAATTTAATGTGGTCACAACGAGTTGCTGATTGAAATAAAAATGTGGTCCAAATGAGCAAAATGTCATTACCTAGTTTCATCGCAGCATAATCTAGCAAACCTGTATCACCTATGTGTAGTCAAGCTGCATCTTACACTTCCTGCAGACTCATCTAGGAGGGGGAAGGACCCGCGTTTAGCTAACGGAGTTTAGGTTAGTGAAGCGAGGCCTCAAACATCAAAGCGTATCTTATTGAATAATCTGAGTGAATCGAACGAGGTTTTGCCTAGCTTTCCGAAAACAACGTTCAACTTGTATGTATTAAGCATATAGCTAGCTTTCCTTCTAAGCTAGTTTATGTTAGTAAACTCTCCAAACGAAGAATCAAATAGGTTTTTAACTTCGTAACTTATCAAAATGATTAAAAACTATTGGAACGTACTTTTCAGATAAACGTGGTGGTGCTTTTGTTTTTCAACTCAAATTCATGAAGTTGATTTGAGAAGTTTAAATATATAAATAGAAGTTTGTTACAATATATGTGGTATTTTCGGCAAATAAATTATCGCAATATATACTATGTGCGTCATTCCTTTTTCCCAACAACCTAATAAAAATATGTGCTGACATCCCCCTCGACAAAATTTATCATTGCAAGATTTGTCAAGATCACCAAGTAAAAATACAACACGGGTACTTCGGGAGCGTCAAATAGTTGTTCAATAATAAGAGTCGATCATCATTTTTGAGTTCCATTGGAATTATTATTTTGCCAATACAATTCATCAGTGCTTGTCCTAAGATTTCAGGGGCCAGAAGCAAACTCTTCAATGGGGCCCTTTGTATATATATTACAAAATATACAACAAAAAAATTCTCCATAAAAGAACTACTATGCAACCATTACCATTCAAAAAAAAAAAGATAAGACATAATCACTCCAAAATAAATGATCATTTCAATGATTCAAATGTAACATTTGAACATTGTCCTTCTCATCTGTATAGTTGCAAACGTATTAAAAAGAGGGGTCTAGTGCGCTTGTAGCTATTTTCACCATTGTCTAATATTCCATAATTTCTTTGAACTCTACAGTTATTTTCCCCTTCTAGTTCAACTTCATCGATTTTCACAAAATAGGTTTATAGGGTTACGGAGAGTACCTTGTTTTAGAAATTTTTAAAATAGGCCTTAAATTTTTAGTTATTCACCGGACTTGTTTGGGCCTTTGAGACTTAGATTAAGCTTGTTTTATATCAACGCAAGCTTAAATCTAAAAATTGAGCCTAATATACTACACAGACCTAGATATTTGAAGATCCCTAGTTTTGTATTTTTGCGGGATCAAAAGCGATGAATTCCTAGATCTATGCCCAGAGCCGGCTCTAGAAGTCATTAGGTTTTGACTTTGCTTCACTTAAAAAAATGCGTCTCCATATCAACATGATGAAATTCATGCATTTTTTGTCAACACAATGAATCCCAACAAGAAGAGTACGTGTACGGATCGAGTAGAAAATGCTGTCCTATAGAAAATGATGCCACAAACAAACATATCCTAATCAACTTCATATTTTTTGGGTCTTAATCGGATAATTGTTTGGGTAGGATTTAAAATTTATACTGGATATCTAAGCTAGGCTCATTTCAACTCAAATTTAAAAAAAAAAAAAATTATAATCTACACCCTGTGATGATAAGTCCAACTAAAACTTTACATGATAATAAATTCAAAAGAAAATATTAAGAAATACAATCTCACATTGTTTCGGAATATAATATGTGACGTCTTAGTATAATGTTATCTCTATCTAATAGCTTAAATTTTTTAGTCGGATGGGGAAAAGAAATTTACACTAATAAAAAAGGATGGTACTTGCAAAGTTTCCTTTTATGAATTAAACAAATAGCATTCGCACATTGTTTTCAAGTTCTTTCCGTTTTTGTTTTATTTATTTGAGAAGTTTTAACGCATGAGGTTATTTTATAGACAGATTTGTCCTTGAACGCAATGATATAATTTTATCTGATAATATTATTATTTCATAACAAATAACGTTATTTGATAAGGTATCTGTTAAAAGCGACAGATGATATTAACTAATAAACATTAGCATGAAACTTTATCTAATAAAATTATCGTTTCAAAACTAAAAGGTAAAGTTATTTTCTTAACAGGCAAGTCAAATAATATTATATGTTGGTTTGATATATCTATTAGTCAAACTAAAAAATAAAAAATATATAATTTTATCTGATAACATTATTACTTCGGAAACCAACAAATAATGTTGTTTGTTACGGTATGGTTAAATCAGTAGAAATATTGATTGATAAACATTATCAAATATAGCAATCTAATAAAACAGATAAAATTATTTGTTAAGATATCTGTTAAATGCGACAGATAATATTAACTAATAAACACTAACAGGTAACTTTATCTAATGAAATCATCGCTTTTATATCTAACAAACAGATAATGTTATCGCGTGTTTACTAGGAAGGTATTTTTAAAACTTATGTACTAAAATGACTTCCAGATGTAATTTAGTTGGAGATGAATTTATTATGTTAAAAGTCTATTATGAACTTTTGACTGAATCTCCCATCTTATAAATAGAAAAGTGATAACTAAAAACATTACCAAACCGAGTGTTCGTCTTGAGTGTTTTTGAAACAATTTTTAGAAATAAAACTCTGAGACGTTGTTCGGTATAAGTGTCCGAGAAACTTGTCTGGATAAAAAGTGTCTCTGAGACACTTTTTATAGAGAGATAAAGTTGTCTGGGAAAAAAGTAAAAATGTTTGAGAAACTTGTTCCAGAAACTTGTTTGGGAAAAAATCTCCCAAACAATCGTTTTGAGTATTTCTGAAACAATTTCTAGAAATAAAACTCTAATATGTTGTTTGGTATAAGTGTTTCAGAAACTTGTTTGGGAAAAAAATGTTTCAGAAACACTTTTTATAGAGAGATGAAATTGTTTAGGAAAAAAGTAAAAATGTTTGAGAAATTTGTTCCAGAAACTTGTTTGGAAAAAAATCTCTCAAACCCCTTAAACGAACATAGCCTACTAAGGTGTGTTCGTTTTGAGTATTTCTGAAACAATTTTTAGAAACAAAACTCTGAGACGTTGTTTGGTATAACTATTTCAGAAATTTGTCTGGGAAAAAAGTGTTTCAGAGACACTTTTTATAGAGAGATAAAGTTGTTTGGGAAAAAAGTAAAAATGTTTAAGAAACTTGTTCCAGAAACTTGTTTGGGAAAAAATCTCCCAAACAAGTTAAAACGAATATAGGTATTTCAATTTAGGAGAGTGGAGAGTTGGATCACCTAAGGCCGATAAATGAACCAAACTCTTCAAGTTCTAGCACATACTAGATTTAAAAGCTCGTTTGAAATCTGTTTATTTTTTAAAATTAGCTTTTTACATAAAAAAATTAAGTTTCAATTTTTTTTGAAGCTCGATAGAATTTCAAATTAAATTAACATGAACAAATGATGACTCGACTCGTTTGACTTGTGTAAGATATTAAAGCTGCTTGATATCAGCTTGTGATCGACTCGACTAAATCGCATTTGAGATCAACTTACATTATAAACAAGTCAAGCTTGAACATATTTGTAAAGACAATTATTCAGTTCGCTCGACTTTTTTATTAACCTTAAATATAGGGATGACAATCGGACGGATCGGAGCCGAATTTGTCCATCCCTGCCTCCGATCCTCGACTCTAACCCGTACCTCCATCCATGCCCCGTTTAAACGAACTCTACCCTCCATTCCCGCCCCGCCCAGCTCCGCTCCATCTTTTTTAATTAAAAAAAATTTAATTCATCAAGAAAAATTGAAATTTTTTAAGCTATATTCTAGAATAACCATTTCAAGACAAAATGGATATTAACTATATAGGAGAGTATATACATCTATACACATATATAGCCTTAATTTTATATGTGTATATACATGAACTAATATACACATATATACATCTATACATAGGCAATTTTACAAAAATTAGGAAAAAAATATTAAAGGAGTTAAAAAAATATTGTAAATAGTGATAAACAAAACGGTTAGAAAGTAAAATAATAATTATTTAAAATGGAGCGGAGGTACCAAGTCTCGCCTCCGACCCGTTCCCCGTTTTTTTTTTTTCACTTTCGCCTCCAAATTCAACCCGTTCCCCAAAAAAATTTCCAAAACTCTAATCTGAACGAATCCGAATACGTTTCGAATCAGAACGAAGCGGACGAAATTGCCATCCTACATATCAACTGGGTAAGCAAATAGTGAAGTCCTTTGAGTGGAACAAATTGACCGGCGTACATGAAAGTTTCAAAATATTCTCGAATGGACCCCCAACGGGTCAAACAGAAAGAGTATTCTGGATGGTTAAAACCCCCTCTACGTCTCAATTTACAGGTCACCTAGAAAGAAGCAATGACTTAACCAAGCTGTCTATTTACTGCTACAGGAATATGCTTCAACATGTGCAACAAAAGCCTTTGATTTTTCACCAAAGAGTAAAGTTCTTATATATATTAATGCCCCATAGCCGTCAGACTAGACCTCCAAATGGTGGTAATTTCTCAAGGGAGAATCGAAGAGTGATGAAAGATGGAGACATGGGTTTTGGTTTATAAATCAAAGAAATCAGCGGTCATACGCAAACGTGTGTACAAATGGGGCATCTACGATTTCACACCCACAAAGGGTTACATAGGAAAACAGAAGGCAATTTACAAGTCAGTCAATTACCAGTCACATAGATGGGGTATGCTCCCTCTTAGGTTTCACGTTTGAAATTTCTCAATTTTTATTATCTTTTTGGAGTCAATTCATATAGAGCAAAAACACTAACTTTAAATAGAGTTTCCGTCAGTGGGCGGTAAGATTGGTCCTCCGGGAATTAATACTTGGTATTAAGTTCGGGATAATTCCAAAACCAACATATACCTCGGCTATAAGGAAAAAAAAAAAAAGATGAATCGAGATACTCTCATTTGGTTTTAGGGTTCTAATAATTAGCTAAGAGCATCCACATCAGTTTTTCTATTTTTTGGATCAAATAAGGAAAAAATTTCCACTTTTCTACTTTAGAGAACCACATTTTCTAATGTTTCTTGTATCAGACTTTCCAAATAGGATGAATAGCGACTATTTTCAATTTTGCATCCACTAAATAGAGAGACTACATTGACTCATCAAATATAAAGAGTCACTATAACATTTACAAAATAGGAAGGATATCTAGAGGCTGATGTAGAACATATGTGAAAGTATTGCTCTTCAAAATAGAGAAGGATGAGTTTAAAAGAGGTTGATGTAGATGCTCTAAGGGGCCTGATTAGTCGCACCTAAGCACTAGATGACGGTGGATCAACTACTTTAGGCATTGGGTGACTGCGATTTGACGCAGAACAACTAATCGACTATCTTGATTAATCATCAGGTTAACTTAATAATTTTTTTTTAGTTAGAGATTAAATTATTATTTTTTAACATTTTATATGTTGATTTTCTAATTTCATTTGTCTTGAACTTCTTACATTAAACTTTATTTTTACCAGTTATTTTTTGCTCCTTCCGTCCCGGTTTGTTTGTCCACTTTTTGACTTTTAAGTGTCTCACAATGTTTGTCTATTTTAACTAATTAATGAATCAAAGTTTATACAATTCCCTTTATACCCTTTCTTTTTAAAATTGAAGTGACAATGTTTAAAAAGTCAAAGGGCATTTCTTGAAAATTTGAGAGTGTTGAAAATTGTTATGCAACAGATTCGTAGCAATGTTCGAAAAACCAGGAAAATATACATCTTTATTTCATAGTACGGAATTGACAACTATTATACAATACGAGAATTAAAAAAAAAACACAGAACGATCTATAGTTACCGAACCGAGTCCTGTGTTGAACTCAGTTCCCTTAAGACTAAATCGCCGCCTCACCGTGGGTATTTGAGGATAGCTCCGGCGTCGTCTCCCAAGGTAAAACGGCTCCACGAACTTGGTCACACCTAACCTCGTTCGCTTGTTGAACTTCCTCGTGCCTGACTCTCTCTCTTTGGAAAACAAAATTTCGGGATTTTTTATCTACCAAAACTGAGCAATATATAAAGACATTCGCGAAAGACCCTTGGGATGACGTGAATAAATGCGATCTGAAACGGAAGGACCTTTGGATGGTAGGCATTATTGTGACTCTTGGGATGTGAAACGCCCGAGACTCTCCGGTTGCCTAGAGACCCTCCGGTGTCCCGTTCATTTAACCCTTCGAATTTCCAACAATCCCCCACATAAATGAAACGGGTACATGTTCCAACATAGAGTACAAAGCAAACGCAAGAGAGAGCACAGCGGATAATCCCTACATAGGATAGGTTGCTTGTGGCCTTGAACCTTCCCTTGTGAAAATCTATCGGATTTACTAGCTGATCAGTGAACAAGATGTCTTGAACTGTTCGGCCGTTTGTGTAAACCAAGACAATAGATGCCACACAGGAACTTCTCCTGACACAGTTCAGTTCTCAATGGTGTGTTCGTTTTGGCCATGAACACGCGTCCTGGTTCTGCAAGTGTATTAAAAATTTTGCCCACTGGAATTCTTATTGAAGCAGCCCCACTTCACACTCACATAGGTGACCTCTTGTCATGAGTAACTAAAATACTTCACCGAGAACTCACTTCCACCACACAAGAGTCATTAAAAACATATAACAAATGTTTATCCTATTCAATACCACTGTCGCACCATAGGAATGGGTAGGAGTATACTTCTCCGCAGTGATCTTCGCACCACACGTGACTAGTTTTTCCCATTGAACTTTGATCTTGGGATCTCCAGTCAACAAGGTTGGGTGTCCATCACGGTAGTTTTTAACGTCATAGGCTTTAGCCCCATTCCCTTTGACGCTTTAACAACTAGCTCTCGGGTTAGCCCTTTGGTAAGCGGATCCGCAACATTGTCCTTTGACTGCAGATAGTCAATAGTGACAACCCCAGTTGAGAGCAGCTGTCTAATGGTATTATGTCTACGACGAATATGCCTAGACTTATCATTATACATATTACTCTGTGCTCGACCAATCGCTGATTGGCTATCGCAATGTACACATATCGCAGGCACAGGTTTCGACCAGCGTGGAATATCTTCCAAAAATTGGCGTAGCCATTCTGCTTCTTCAGTCGCCTTGTCAAGAGCAATAAACTCTGATTCCATCGTAGATCGTGCTATACACGTCTGTTTGGAAGATTTCCAAGACACAGCTGCACCAGCTAGTGTGAAGACATATCAACTCGTGGACTTGGAGTCTTTGATATCAGATATCCAGTTTGCATCAGAGTACCCTTCTAGTACTGCTGGATGTCTGGTATAGTGCAGCCCATAGTCACGCGTGTACCGAAGGTAACGCAATACCCTGACTATGGCTTTCCAGTGGTTCTCCCCTGGATTACTCGTATATCTACTCAATCTGCTCACCGAGTAGGCAATATCGGGCCTCGTACAACTCATCAAATACATCAAACTTCCAATTATTCGAGAATACTCGAGTTGAGAAACTCCTTCACCAGGATTCTTAAACAAATGGAGGTTTGAATCGACAGGGGTCCTGGCGATAGTTGTATCAAACTTATTGTATTTCTCGAGAATCTTATCTATATAATGATTTTGAGACAATACAAGTTCGTTAGATGTTCTGGTTATTTGGACACCCAGAATTACATCTGCAAGGCCCATATCTTTCATGTCAAACTTTGATCTCAACATATTCTTGGTAGATGTGATAACCTTATCATTACTACCCACAATGAGTATGTCATCAACATACAACATAAGATGACATAGCCATCCGCAGTGTCTTTGACATAAACACATTTGTCACATTCGTTGATTTTGAAGCCACTTGACAACATAGCATTGTCAAACTTCTCATGCCATTGTTTCGGAGCTTGTTTTAGACCATACAAGGATCTAACCAACTTACAGACTTTCCTTTCTTGCCCTGGAGCGAAAAACCCTTCAGGTTGTTCGATATAAATCTCTTCATTCAGATCACCGTTAAGGAAAGCTGTTTTTACATCCATTTGATGTATCTCTAGATTTCGTAATGCTGCAATTGCAAGTATCATCCGAATTGACGTTATTCTCGTCACAGGAGAATACGTATCAAAGTAATCAAGCCCTTCTTTCTGTTTGTATCCTTTGATAACAAGTCTGGCCTTATACTTATCTATTGATCCATCTGCCCGCATCTTTCGTTTGAAAATCCATTTGGAGCCCAAAGGCTTAGAACCTGGAGGAAGTTCCACCAGTTCCCAAGTATGATTTTGCAGTATGGAGTCAATCTCACTTTTAATCGCCTTTTTCCACAGAGGTCCTTCAGGAGAGCTTACTGCTTCCTTGAAATTCCGAGGCTCAGTCTCCAACAAATATGTTAGAAAATCGGGACCAAATGAAGTTGACGTTCTAGCCCTTTTACTACGTCTAGGTTCGTCTACAACCTTTTCCTCTTGGTCAAGACTGCTCTCTTCTATAGCTTCCGAAGTTCGTTTTGCTGAACTTGCCTCTATAGTAGACCTACACGGGAACACATGTTCAAAGAACGTTGCATTCGTAGACTCCATGATGGTGTTCTTGTGTATATCTGAGATTGCAGATTCATGCACAAGAAACCTATATGCACTGCTATGATGTGCATAACCAATGAATACGCAATCAATATTTTAGGACCTATCTTCACCTTCTTAGGTGTAGGTACTGCCACTTTCGCGATACACCCCCACATTCGTAAGTACTTATAGGAAGGTTTTCGACCATTCCAAAGTTCATACGGAGTTTTATCAAGTTTCTTCCGTGGTACCTTGTTAAGAAAATAATTTGTAGAAAGAATTGCTTCCCCCCACATGTTATGTGGCAGTCCAGAACTAATCAACATAGAATTCATCATCTCCTTTAAGGTACGATTCTTGCACTCAGCAACACCATTTTGCTGAGGAGAATAAGGTGCAGTGGTTTGGTGTATGATTCCATGTTGTGCACAGAATTCACCAAACGGTGCTTCATACTTACCACCTCGGTCACTTCTAAGCACCTTAATCTTTTTACCAAGTTGATTCTCTACTTCAGTCTTATAAAGAACAAACTTAGCTAGAGCTTCATCTTTGCTCTTTAATAGGTACACAAAGCAATATTTAGTGCTATCATCAACAAAAGTAATGAAATACTTGTTGCCTCCTCTGATTTGCACAAATTTGAGATCGCACACATCAGTGTGGATCAAACCTAGAGGTTCAGAGTCTCTTTCAACAGTCTTGAAAGAATATCTCGTCATCTTAGCTTCCACACAAATTTCACACTTATAGGATTTATCAATGTGAAATGCAGGAATATGGTCTAAGTTAATTAATCTACGCAAAGTATTAAAATTAACTTGACCTAGTCTACCATGCCATAAATTGGAAGACTCAAGCAAGTAAGTAGAAGGGGCTTTCATTTTATTATCCTCTTTGGGAAACACAGTCATTACATTGAGTTTAAAAAGCCCATTAGTGACATAACCCTCCCCCACATAAATCTCAGCTTTGGTGAGCACCACCTTATCTGACTCGAATACAATCCGAAAGCCATGCTTGTTAAGCAGCGAGCCAGATACTAGATTCTTGCGTATGTCTGGCACATACAAAACCTGGTTGAGAGTCAGCTCTCTCCCTGAAGTCATCTTCAGAATCACTTTACCCTATCCCAGAATACTGGATGTAGCCGAGTTACCCATATAAAGCTTCTCACCAACAGCTGCAGGCTCGAAGGAAGTAAACATCCGCCTATCAGAACAGATGTGACGGGTTGCACCAGTGTCAATCCACCATTCCCTCGGATTTGAACCAACTAGGTTCACCTCTGATACCACAGCAGACAAACTGATATCAGTCACATCTCTTGAAAGATCTTCAATCACATTGGCTCTCTCGGGATTTTTCTTAGGTTGGCGACAATCTGCAGAGCGATGTCCCACCTTATCACAGTTATAGCACCGGCCTTGAAACTTAGCTTTCTGTTTCTTGGCGATGTCCCCCCTAGGTCCCAATTTTTGACCCTTGGCAGAGTGCCCAGATGGCTTTCCTGACACTTTCTTCCTAGTGACGGAGTTTTGGCCATGCTCCACAATATTTGCTTTGGATATAAAAGAGGAGCGCAGGCTCTTGTCCATACTTCGGTTCTCTTCTTCAATCCGGAGTTTGACCCAAAGAGCTTCCAAGGTCATCTCCTTGTTCTTGAACATCAAATAGCTCTTGAATTCCTTCCATGCTGGGGGCAGCTTGTGAATTACAGCAGCCACTTGGAAGGATTCACTCAACTGCATCCCCTCAACTTTGATCTCGTTGAGAATCAGTTGAAGTTCCTGCACCTGACTGCCCAGATTCTTCGAATCTACCATGGTAAAATCCATGAACCGGCCAACCAAAAATTTCTTGACTCCGGCACCTTCGATCTTGTATTTCTTGTCTAAGGAGTTCCATAGTTCCTTTGCGGATTCTACCTCACAATGGACGTTGCACAGAGAATTGTCTAGAGCATTCAAGACATAATTTCTGCATAGGAAGTCAGCATGCTTCTAGGCATCTAGCGCTAGCAGAGTCTCTTTATCAGTCTCGTCTGTGTCCACGACAGGAGCATCCTCAACCAAAAACCTTGCAAGGTTCAGAGTGGTGAGATAAAACAACATCTTTTGTTGCCACCTCTTGAAGTCAACACCAGTGAATTTTTCTGGTTTATCAACATGGGCGAATGGGACATTCGGGAGAGCAACATTAGCACGGCTTCCATTCCCATTCCCACTTGCCTGGCCATTGCCTGATCCAGTAACATTGGTTTGGGCATTGTTTGACCCAGTAACATTTGTTTGGGTACTGCCTGACCCAACAACATTGGTTGGCACCTCGCCAGTGGACATCTTTGCTGAAAATTAAGATCAAAATTCCATAAGTGAACAAATCTTAAATAAGATGATTGAACATAACATAATTCAATAAGAAATTATGATAAAGTTCTTGTTCAACAAACACCACGCAGCAGCGTACCCGCAGGGGTCCCAGGGGGCATTGCCCCCTGGTGGGGTTCTAGGGGGCTGAGCCCCCTAGCGGGGGTCCAAGGGGGTAGCGCCCCCTGGCGGGAGTCTGAGGGCAGCGCCCTCAGCGGTGGAGTCCGTTATCACAGTTTGATTTAGCGATCCGTTTAGCCAACAAATCAGATCAGTCTGAGTACTGGCAATCTATCCATTGCCTGATACTAAGGCTGATTACAAAAACCAACCACTGTCTGTGTACTTTAGGCCTAGCATACCAAAGGCTGTCGAGTACTTCTGGCTGAACCGACCAGAGGACTAAGGGACTGGTCCATGCCAACCACTGATAGTCTAGGCCGAGCAGTGTCTAGGCGAAGCCAAGTAGACTGCTCCAGAGGCCAAATGATGAGATCTGACCACGTATGGTTGGCTGAGCGGAACCCAAAAAAAAAACCAAGTAGTCTGCCATCAAGGCTGACCATTGATTCGAGGCCGAGTCGCGCACGACTGACCATGGCCGAGGAGATCTGCATATAGCCGAGGCCGAACTGACCAAACCCCTAGGCCGAGTCCGAACCTCTACCACTGGTTGAGATAGATCATGGCGCTGTAATTGAATCAATAGCCAATCCAAGAACAGATAATCAAATTTGTGCAGTAAAGTTCATTTCCAGAACACAAGTTCCGATCTGTACAAACATGTTAGTCCAAACAAAACATATATTTTCTGGAAAAAATCTCAACTACAAATCTGTCTCAAACATTACTTCGAATCTGGCAGAAAAAAAAAATTTCTAATAGTATAACCAGAACTATATTGGTGAACCAGAATACGAAGCAACGATTTAGTCTTAAGCTTGTTGAAAATTGTTATGCAACAGATTCGTAGCAATGATCGAAAAACCAGGAAAATATACATCTTTATTTCATAGTACGGAATTGAAAACTATTATAGAATACGAGAATTAGAAAAAAAAAAACACAGAACTATCTATAGTTACCGAACCGAGTCCTGTGTTGAACACAGTTCCCTTAAGAGTAAATCGCCGCCTCACCGTGGGTGTTTGAGGATAGCTCCGGCGTCGTCTACCAGGGTAAAACGGCTCCACGAACTTGGTCACACCTAACCTCGTTCGCCTGTTGAATTTCCTCGTGCCTGACTCTCTCTCTTTGGAAAACAGAATTTCGGGATTTTTTATCTACCAAAACTGAGCGATATATAAAGACATTCGCGAAAGACCCTTGGGATGACGTGAATAAATGCGATCTGAAACGGAAGGACCTTTGGATGGTAGGCATTATTGTGACTCTTGGGATGTGAAACGCCCGAGACTCTCCGGTTGCCTAGAGACCCTCCGGTGTCCCGTTCATTTAACCATTCGAATTTTCAACAGAGAGTTTAAAAGAGTAATGATTGTGTTTTATTCAAAAATTGAATTTTTCAAAATTGACAAACAAAATGGGACGGAGGGATACTTTTTAGCCTTGATTCGGTTATTGTTATGTCATTTCTTGTTCAAACTTACGGGAGGAGAGAAATATTTTTTAAACAATAAAAAATTGACTAATCTTTAGACACTGATCAGTTCCTCTCTAATTGACCTAATTTTTAAAACATTGCATGTGATTATAAACAAGATCAATAAAGTCTTTGACGACCCAATTTTTTTAATTTTCTTAATATAAATGTGTTTACTATCTACGCAAAATCAGGTTGATCAAGTCTTGATTGAATTGCACTGGTGAAATATATATTTTTGATATTTATGATTCATTGAGATGAATTCTGATTTTCGATCATTTTTTTTAACGTAAGTGATAAATACAGTAAAATTTATAAATAATTTGAATCATACAAAACAATATATATATAATGAATCTTGTTGTATATCACAATATATATTAGAAGTCACATAAAGTTTTCTTTCAGAGCAAACTGAAATGCTTTATAATTTTCAGAGCAAAAATAAATAGTTTTAAAATTTGACAAACTTTTTGGGATAATTATTACTTTATGAGGTGCCTAGGGCATATATGCTATTTTTTGTGGGGTCAAATATATGCTATTTTTTTGAAAATTTAATGAGACTCTACTTGTTTCTTAATTTCATAAAAATCATCAAATAAATTAATCTTATAAAAGTCAAAATTAAAAGGACATCGATAACCCAATCAACATGTAACAACCACCTATCGAAAATTAATGAAAAATATTATTTTCACAATAAACTTCAAGATAATATTGCTTCGATCATATGGTTAGTTATATGCACATAACCGATCGATCTACTCTTTCTTTTCAAAAACTTTTACTTGACAAATTCTATAAACTAAATGTTTCGGATCATATTTTCAGATATGACACCAATTTCGGAAGCACAACAAAACTGATATATCACATCAACTCGATCCCGCAGATCGCTTCTTTTGAGTCTATTCCCTAACATCTCCATCAATAATTTTTTTATAAAATTGGAAATTTATTTTGACGGATCAACCCAGAGATATAAGCATATGGAGGAGATGTGTGAATATATATAATTACAGTTGATTCAAACTGGCCGCAATGTTAAGATATATCTATATATATGTGTGTGTTTGACATTTACCCATGAAAACTGCGTAATACGTTAGACATAAAATGGTCCAAGTCAGTTTCTGAAACTGATACATAGGTTGAAATTTTAGACTTTTTCAAACAATATGCTGTGGCATTCAATTTTCAAAGCATAAAAACACTAGTTTATTACAAAGTTTTCTTAACGAATAATTGGTAGTCATGTGCACGAGGGGGTTCACTCTACCACCATCCCCCAAAAAATGGGCTACAAATAAAATAGGGTTTGTTTGAATACTGGTTCGATATCATATGGTGTTAATAGAAAAAAGGTTATTTCTATCTTATTAGTAAGGCGTACTAGCAGCTGTAATCAAACTAAAGCACACAGACAAAATGACTTTGAAAGTCACCTGCTCCCTTCTTACTGATCAACACTACTACGTACTAGCACTCAGGCATGGTTCAAGTGAGAAAGATGGATATCATTGTTGGTTCATCACAACAAGTAGATTTTGGGTGCATTTCCCTTTGCATGGGGTCACTAACTAATCAAAGGTTCAAACAAATTAGTAGAGATTGCTTGATATGTCTTGTTATCGATAGTTGACGCCACATAAGATGGTGAGGTAGAAGTCATTGTTAATTCCACCTTATCTAAGACTTCTTCTCGGCCGTCAATACCACATCAGATGATGTCACTGTGAACCCAATATCAGTTCGCTCATACATGTACGACTTTTAAAATATACAAATAGATGTATTAAGATTTTTTTCCCGTGATTCTTCAAAATGAAATAGGGTAACAATCTCATTTAACAGTCCAACCGGTCAATTTATACGTCTTGACGAGTATGTCTTCCAGGAAAAAGATTGAGTTGATTAGATATTGACATCAATTTATACGAGCCATGTTTATTTTCTGAGGAATAGAGGGTGAAGTCTGACCATTATATTGGAACCATATGCAGTCTAATATGCTGGTTGCTGAAAGGGGCAGTGTTGTTGCTGGTAAATGATTAGGCCATTGGTTAGTTCTGGTGCAGTTTTTGGAGTGCCATGAGATGGATTTTATATGCTTAGGATTGGGTTAATTTGTTCGCTGGATGAGCTTGTTTGTTGGATTTGGGGGAGCTGTAGTATAGTTTTGCCTGTATAGTGCGAATAAAATTATATAGTTTTATATGTTTTGTTCTCAGAACTATATTATTTCAATTTATTACGCGAATTGTTATCAAAATGACGTAATTTTAAGGCTAAGACGGGCAAAACTACGTCATTTTGTCCGCATTACAAGAAACTGCACTACAGCCTCCCTCAATTCCTGTTTGCTGATGGAGCTAGTCTGGGGTGTGGGTTCAGGCTTGATTTGTGGATGTTTCTACCATGGCAGCAATATTATTATATCTCTAGGATTTGGGTCTTAATTGGTTGGTAGAAAAAAAAAAAAAAAAGGTTGCAGAAATCTCTTAAAGGGTTAATTAGTTGTTATTGATTATGAACTTTGTAAGGACCCGGAAAATTTGAATTTCTAGAAATAATTATTTGAAAATTGATTTCGGGTAAACAATTTGATTTATTACGACATGTATCGGATTTGGGTCATAGGACCCGAGCCCGGAGTCTCTCGTTTTATTTCGCACGCGTCTCTTTACGTGGCTTATTACGCGGGAGCCCCTTGAGCCTTAAAAATCAGATTTTTGGATGGAGGGGAGGAGAAACCCCTCATTTTTTCCCCAAACCTCTCTCTCTCAAACCCATGGCTCTCTCTTCTCTCTACCATATCTCATGGGGTTGTGCTTCGTTTTCAAATTCCTTCAAGATAGTGCGGGGTGGCATCGTGGTTGACAAGCATCCAAGACTTGATCGTTGATTCGAAGCTCGGAGGAAAGGATTTGAAGCTCAAAGAGGATTTGGAGGCTAGGGCTTGTGTTCTTCATCAAATCATCCACATTGAAGCTTGAGGTAGGGATTTCTACCTTGTATTATGTGTATGTGAAGTGTTTTGGTGCCTAGATCGTGGTTAGTTTGTTGTTTGGTGTGAGTTGGACCAAGTGCGAAATCTGGAAATCGCGCTGATTTCTGCACAGGTAGCGCTCCCTGGTTTTTGGTGTAGCGCTCCTGGGGCTTCTGGAACGTAGAGGTAGCGCTCCCTTATTTTTGGTGTAGCGCTCCCGAGGCTTAGAGGGTAGCGCTCCCTTGTTTTTGGGGTAGCGCTCCTGGGGCATCTGGAATGAAGGCCGTGCGTTTTTGTGTTCTGATTTTATTTCCGTTACGTATTATGCTGTGGAACATCGTTAATTGGTTGTTTGACGTGAATATAGACAATTGGGATTGGTTATGTATGGATGAATTAATGAATGTGATATGGGTATAATTGACTTGACATAAGTTGTCGTGAACGATAAGTGTAATACTAGCCTCCGTCGGGAGTGGTGCTAGGCAAACTATGAGACTAGCTCCCGGTTGGGAATGTGCTAGGGAATGCCATGAATCGGAATTGGCTAGCCTCTGTTGGGAGATGTGCTACGATATACGCATGACTATTGTTTGGGCACGATTTGGTGCATTGTCTAGCCTCCGTTGGGAGAAGTGCTAGGGTAATAACTATCTTGAACGCCATGAATCGACATTGGCTAGCCTCCGTTGGGAGATGTGCTAGGATATATGTATGACCATTGATTTGGCACGACATGATGCCTTGCCTAGCCTCCGTTGGGAGAAGTGCTAGGGTATAACCTATCTTGACTTATGTGATTGTATTCGATTAGCATTGGATGTGAGCAATGGGTAAATTGCGAGACATGGTTGTTGTATGTGTATTGGCGAACGGTTGATTGTTATTCGTGTGGTTGTGTATGATATATGAAAGCGATGCATTGTTATACCATGATCATTGTGCATACCATGTATCTCACATGCGCATAATCTTGACATAGATTTTCCCACTGGGCGCGTAGTTCAATCTCTTGTACATCACGTCAAGTTTATGAGTTTGGGCTAGTTGTGCATGATTAGAGAGTGTCGAAGGACATTTGTTCGGTATAACTTTTGATTGGAAGAAATTATACAACGGACCATGAGTGATTGGAAGAATTCAATAACATCTTGAGGATGGTTGGGTTGAGTTGGGAGTCGGGTGAGGACAATGTTTTGACCTACGAGATGAAAGTTATTTTGGAGTTTTAAACAAGAATCAATGGTGTTTTATTGAGAGAAAATCTTATATTTTGTGAATTTATCAGGTAATGCTAGAATTGGATGTGAATCACATTTTGACGGGTTATAAGTATGCCCTTGTATTGAGGTGAACCTGCATCGAGATTACTATCACCCTTGTGTCCCTCATAGGAGAGTTGCCTACCTATCCTTAGGCCTAGACTTGCTTGCGAGGTACCGTACCATTGATTGTGGGCTGAGTCGGGTTGTGAGATATTCATGGGAGAGATCCTTCTTCCTTGAGTTTATACTCCTTGTTATCATGTCTAGAGGGGATCCACTATGTCTTGGTGTTGTGAAGAGTTCCTTGGTTCCGTGAAATAATGATAGACTTGGACGTGACGAAATTATGGTGCCGTGAGGAGTTTGGGTTAACGTGTGAGTATGGGCCCTGGCATATGACATACTTTGTCTAACCCTTCCAATCTCTGGAAGTGTGGTAACCCTAGCTTGCCTTGAGATTTTAAGATGAGTGTAGTTTGGAGTGGAGTATGGTTTGATATCCCGGCATGTTGAGATGCCTCGTCTGTGATTGACCCACGTATGTGAGTTCATGATGAGTTCTAAAGGAACGACTTGATTGTGAAACGTGTTATGAGGATTCGGTTTGAAAGTGATGTTGGTTTGTTGGCGAATGACGTGTGGTGCACGGTTGCTATTACAGGCTTTGTCGTTCATTTTCTTTATTGCTGAACTGCATGGGATTGGTAGACCGTTCTTGTGTGACCTTGGACATTGGATGGTAAAGTAAGAATGAAAGGAACTAGATGAGGAAGGTATAACACCTTTGACCAGCCTCCGGTGGGAGATGCGCTGGATGGATATTAACATTGACCAGCCTCCGGTGGGAGATGTGCTAGGTGGATGTTTATAGTTTTCAGCCTCCGACGGGAGATGTGCAAGTTGAATCTTAGTATTGTCTGGCTTCCATTCGGATACGTGCCAGTTATCTTTCGATGTTTTCTAGCCACCATGGGTGAGGTGCTGGTTGGAGAGATAATCTTCGAATCGATACGAGTGGTGAGAATTGAGTAATGTGAAATACTTAGCACGAGAACGTCCTGAGTTTATGAAAGGAATGGATGATAAAGTTTTAATGATGAGACCTGAAAGTCTTGGGTGGATATTGAGTGGAGCAATGGATGGGTTGATGAGGAAACGTGTGGATAGGTTGTACGTGCATGATTTGTGATATAATGTGTAAGTTCACACTTATGTGATTATTGAGTATTGGGTGGCATGCCATTTCATTTCATATGTTCATAATATTTGTGTAGACTTTCCTACTGGGCTGTATAGCTCACCCTATCCTTTTCAGGTACCTTTTTGGGGTTCAGCATAGAGAGCTTGGAGTGCATGAGATGATGCATCATTCTGGAGGGCTACACTATAGATTGCATGTTGAATCTTGTAAACTCTTCTGAAATATTATTATTACTTTCTTTAAATCTATGTACACTATAGACTTCATGATGATTGGATGATTGGTGGTGAGTAAATATGTGGGCTTATTGGTGAGAATTATGAGATTTTCTTAAAGAATATGTATTATTCTTATGTGGAAATTCGGGGCGTGACAAAACTTCCTGCAGGTTTTGAGGAAGGATGATGATGAACATCAAGACCAGCGGTGTGAATCATGTTTTTTTCCAGTTAGTAGGTGTTGAGCATGATGTCAGTGCTATTACTTTCGGGGAGCAATAGTGTTGCAATTTGAATGCTGGTTTCCTTGGTCTTTTCTTTATATCATTGGTTGGCGACTTGCCTTCCATTTTGTTGTATTTTCGGGATTGCGGGTGGCATGTAATTGTCGATGCCTCGCGTGTCGATTTACACAGGATTCGAGTTTTTTTGTTGTGATGTCGTATTGCTTGCTGTCTCTTTAATCATTGCAATCTATTTCATAGACTAATAAAAGAAAAATTCGGCCAGTAAAAAGAAAAACCTATAGTTGATCTTTACTTTGCATACAGAAAGTCTACACACAGAACCAAGTTCAAATATTTGAAATATGTTCCAAACCGTCCGATGCATATGGAGCTCTACAAAATAATATGGATTCTACCTGCATTGAACGATTCAGAACACATGTGTGTTTGAATCTATGCATGTAATCTTGCTCTTTTGCATATAAACTACACACAAAAAAGGGATTAAAATCGTTAAATCAAATTAACCACATTTGATCTACACGTCACACAAGGATGATTAGTTGCTTTAAAAAATATAAAGCAAATCTAAGAACATATCTTTCGTATACAGATTTAAACACAGACTATGAAAAGGTATTTCACTGAAAGAAGTTCCATGTTCTAATAAATCGACTAAATAATTGGACTTCTTTTTCCATTTAGAAATTAAATATCTATTAATTAGTTCAATACCTAATTTTCAGTTTTACACACATGCACAAAAGATACCAAGTCTTTGTCTTTGTCTTTTATTCAGCAATTTTCTATTCAAAATGCATATGCTTAGAGTATGACAGTTTGAATTAACAGTTCAAAAAGAAAAAGAAAAAAGGGTTACGTCACTGATTTGGATTGGGAAATGGGCTATTTTTTTGTTAATAATTTTTATTCTATTTTCTTTGGTTTTCCTTCAATTAAATTTTATTTATTCTTGGTCTAGAGAAATCTAAAATGTAAAAATTATGGTCACAAGTTTAAAAAGAATTCGCTAAAAAGTTACATCACTGATTTTATGTATTGGGTATCATATTGTTTTAAGAGAAAATGGCAAGTTTCAAGTGAGAAAGGCGGACACATATCATTTGGTTCGTCAGCACAAGTAGATTTTGGGTGCATTTTCTTTGCATGGCGTCACTAACTAATAAAAATTTACAAACAAAATTAGTGGAGTTCGCTTGATATGTTAGGTGGAAGTAACGGTTTATTCAATCCTATTTGTGGTGTCTCATCTATCGTTGACACTTATAAAAAGATGAGGTAGAAGTCACGGTTAATTCCACCTTATCTATGGCTTCTTATTGGTCACCGATACCACATAAGATGATGTCACCATGAACCCAATATCATTTACGACTTTCAAAATATAAAAAATAGACGTACCAAGATTTTTTCCTTTGATTCTTGATGTCAAGCAAAATGAAATAGAGTACAATCTCGTTTAACAGTCCAACCGTTCAAGTACGTAATCGGCTCATGTACTTATGCCTCAAGTCAACATGTGTTAGGCATGTGTTTAAATAACGCTAGAAATATCTGTCTCCTCATCTAATATCATACATGATGCAACGAATGGCAAGTTGTACTTCACGTGGCCGTGCTGAATCACCTATCACGCACATGGAACATTTTCACACTTGATTTGTACAAATCGGTTTTTTGTTTGGCCCAACCCACACGCTGACGTTTGCTCAAAGATGGGCTGGTTTATGGTGTGCGGTTCTTATGGAGCCATCAATCAGTCCGGTCCAACATCAAGGCGGACCGGGCCGAGAGAAGACCCACCATGACATTTGAATGGTGTGAGTCTTCGATCTAGCCTATGTCGGATTTAATATTCCAAACCCGTTTATACTCTTGCGCAATATACTGTCGATTCGGCCAACTATAGTACAATTTTCTTTTAACATTATGCGCTAGCTAAAGTCACCGTAGATTTTCTTATTGGGAAGAAGATAGTATGACGAACTATCATTCAAAAATGGAGGGTATACAATTTTTTTTTATCCAAAGATGCCCTAAAAGTCTAAACATTTCGAAAATTTTCCAGCAAAGTTTGCTCCTAATTTCCACAAGAAATAATCACCATCTAGATGTTCCTGTTTTTTTTCTTCGATATTTGTTGCAGTTGGATAGAGCAACAAAACTTGACCAACGTTTCGGGTCAACTGCTGAAGAATGTTGCATCTGATTTTTAATATAAGGGGCTGATTTTATGAAGGATTACTTTTAGGGGATAAGTTATCGAGGGAAGATAAGATAAGAGGAGGTATTATTTTTAGAGAGTTGACCCATATTGATGTGATATTTATAGAGAGAAATAATAAAGTATATTAATGTTGACCCTTTCTGCTAAACAAGACATTAATGTTGACCCTTTCTGCTTAATGTTTCAAAAAGTTAACCTAAAGAATGTATATTTGTTCTTTCGTGATTCAAGGGGAGGATTATTCTAATAAAGAGAGACCCCGTCATATCAAAATGACATTTTAAAATTTAAAGCATATTTAAAGTCATATCAAGACGCGTCTAATGAGAATCAGGAGTTATTTTTTCTAACGTTTCAGATTTAAAAATTTTCAACGCATCATTAAGTCGTCAGTTTGTATTTTATTTTATCTCAACTGACCCAATTTTAAATGAGTCCCCGTTAATAGACAATAAAATTAATTAGTTAAAACTTAATCGTGCTGTGCATAAACACTCTAAATTATGAAGAAAAAAACCGAGACATGACAAATTTGATTATGATTATAATTTTGTCTTTATATATCCACTTGTTTTAGATTATGCAGGTGCTATTAATTTTTTGGGAGGACAGTTCATATAGGATAAAATGCTCTAGTTTTAATTGGGGTCTCTGCAAGTGGACGGTGGGATTTATCCAGTGAGAACTAGTCGACATTAAGTTGAGAGTAATTCCAAAGTTGGCCGCATACCTTGACTATAAAAAAAACATAGTTTGGAAGCATAGGAAACTAAAAATAGAATATATTATAAATTATATGGAATTTTTATTAGCTTAGATTTGGACACCAAGAAACATATCGTCACTCATGATTTATAGCGTTAGAATTTTCAACCCATGAGATGTCTGCTTACGTTATGTTTATTTTGGGAATGGACCTTTTTTTTTTTTAATCAGAATCAGATTTTCACATGCAACGTAGATTTTCATCCCATCAAAAATTGCGAGTTATATTTTAGTCATAATTTTATATAGTTTGACGTATTTGCTATTATTTTGAGTGTTATGTTTACCGTTTTCTTCTTTATAAATGATGTCACGGAATCTCTGTAATATTGATAGGATTAAAATGTCTGATCATCATGTTAAATAAGATATGTTGCTAAATTTGATGGTCATGATGATAAATAAGATGGTAAATTTGTCGTCTTACAAATAAACTATGATGTTAAATTTTTTGGATCGTAATGATAAATTTGCTTGATTAAAGATCCGTTTGCAATGGAAAAAATTGATGATTGTGATGGTAAATTTACTTTGTTACTAAGTAAGGTATCATGGTAAATTATCATACTCAAATATAACTGAGTCATCAAATACGTACAATATCTGTATCTGTATCTGTGCGGAGTACATAAAATAATGAAAGTCTAACGTGCTTTCAACAATTTTACCTACTATTATATTCGTATCTGTGTACAAAAATTATGTAACTAGCATTTTATCCGGGTAATTTCTATAGTGCAGAGTATATAAGTCAGCATCAAACACACAAAAATTTAAAATTTAAAATTAAAAAATCCAAAATACTTTTCCAAGAAACAAGGTGCGTGGTCCCTGACTAATTTTTCCCGGAAAAAAACAGTGTAATCATATTTGGCAACCACGGAATGATCCCTCCAGAAATTGACACTCGAACCGCGTATGACCCAAGTAAAGGGGGTCTTCCGTGACCCGAAAAAGTCCAACCCCCCCACCTCTAAAAATACCCCCCACCCACACCTCAATCACCCCACAAACATATTATAGTCTCTTCTTTGATAAACAAACCCAGATTCACAACATACATACCCTGAAGAACACCACACAGTTTTTGTACAAAACACACACAGATTCATCCCCCACCTCTCGATCGAACTATATGCCAAGAAAAGGAATGAGAAGCTTTTTCTTTTCCCCCAAGTCATCTCCGTCTTCCTTTTCTCACTATCCTTCTCCCGCACGAAGCTTCTCTGACGAATCCATGGATCAAATTCTGGCGAATTCGGAGCATGTGATCATGAAATGGAATCCTGAAACTTCTCCCTACGCCAAAGTCACCTCCCTGTTCTACCAAAGCCGTAGAGAAGCTAGAGACTTCATCAAGTGCGTCAACGAGTTACAAAAATCCATGCACTCCATAGTTGCCGAAGATTCAAATTCTGAAAAGCTCGTACGCGGTCAGAACCTTATGGAGATTGCTATGAAACGTCTTCAGAAGGAGTTTTATCAGATTCTTTCGATGAACAGAGCTCACTTGGATCCGGAATCTGTCTCGGCTCGATCGTCTCGTGTCTCTACCAGATCCAGTACGTCGGATTATGAGGACGATGACGTGGTGGAAGAAGAGATTCGGATGGCAGGCGAATTGATTTCGGAAGTGGAGGATGTTTCGAACATTGCGATGGATGATTTGAGATCGATCGCAGAGTGTATGATATCTTCTGGTTACGGGAAAGAGTGTTTGAAGATATATAAGATTATTCGGAAATCGATAGTTGATGAAGGTATATATAAGCTCGGAGTTGAGAAAATGAGTTCTTCTCAGATTCATAAGATGGATTGGAACGTGTTGGAGTTGAGAATCAACAATTGGTTGAGCGGCGTGAAGATCGCAGTGAAGACGCTTTTCAACGGAGAAAAAATCCTCTGCGATCACGTCTTTGCGGCTTCGGAATCCATCAGAGAGTCGTGTTTTTCAGAGATCACCAGAGAAGGAGCGCAGATCCTGTTTGGATTCCCTGAAATGGTGGCAAAAACCAGCAAGAAATTATCACCGGAAAAGTTATTCCGTATGCTCGACATGTACACTGCCATTTCCAAGCATTGGCCGGACATCGAGTCGATCTTCTCCTTCGAATCCACCTCAGCCGTCCTATCACAAGCCGTCACAACTCTCATCAAACTCGGGGAATCGGTGCGCGCCATGTTATCCGAGTTCGAGTCGGTAATTCAGAAGGACGCGTCGAAATCGCCGGTCGCCGGCGGAGGAGTTCATCCGCTGACGGTTTACGTCATGGATTACCTCACTCTCCTCGCGGATTACAGCAACCTACTGGCCGATATCCTCTGGGACCATCCACCTCCGTCGAAATCATCATTGCCGGAGTCTTACTTTGACACCTCCGACTCCGACGAATTCCCAGCGCAATCGACTTCACTCCGATTCGCTTGGTTGATTCTCGTCCTCGTCTGCAAACTCGACGGCAAAGCAAAGCATTACAAAGACGTCTCTCTATCTTACCTCTTCCTAGCAAACAACCTTCAACATATAGTCACAAAAGTCCGTACATCGAACGTGAAATATCTCCTCGGCGACGATTGGATATCGAATCACGAATCAAAAGTCAAACAATTCGCGGCGAACTACGAGCGGCTAGGATGGAACGACGTCATCACCTCACTCCCGGAGGATCCGACGGCGGAGTTTTCGCCGGAGGAAGTGAAGGAATATTTCAGGAGATTCAACACGACGTTCGAGCAAGCCCACCGTAAACAGTCGGTGTGCATCGTACAGGATAGCAAGCTCCGAGACGAGATCAAAGTCTCGATCGCCAGAAAGATCGTGATGACCTACAGGGAATTCTACGATGTGCACAGGGTTGTGCTACGAGGAGAAGAGAGAAATTTGGTTCCGTTGGTCAGATATGCCCCTGAGGATGTGGGGAATTACTTGTCTGATCTGTTTTTTGGGACTGTTGGGTCAGGGAGTTCTTTGTCATCTAGTTCTATCTCCATGCATTCACGGCCGTCGCTGCGGTGTCGTTGAGGTCTGTTACCAATAACGACACCGTTTATATATATATATATAGAGAAAGAGAGATCAACGACTTCGTGGGATCGACGGTAAAGAATCAGTGGCTCTTTGTAATTTAGTGATAAGCTTCTGAATAATCCCTTGAAGTTGGAGGATTCGGATTTCCTTTTAGGAATTTTATTCTGTATTTAATAAGAAAAATATAAACTTTCTTTGGGCAAAACTTCTTGTTCTTTAGCTTCTAGTTAGAAGCTCTACAATACGTTTTCCAATTTGCAATATTAAAAAACAATTATGCAAGGAAAAACATAAAATGCTTATAAATCATTAGGAAGAAAATATATATTCAAGATTATCAATAAATTCGAGTGTTATGAGTTCAGGGGCGAACATATGATTTTAATATTGAGATTATAAATATTGAGATTTCAATATTTAAGATTCATAAATATGCTTATGAAGCACGAGGTCTTTGGCAAAAAACAACGTCCTTATGTTTCTAAAATTACTATGACTATTCTTACTTTTTAAACTATTATATCGTTATTTATATTTCTTATCGTTGAAATCAGTTAAACTATAATTAAGTTATTAAAATTTTAAATTTGACCATTTTTCACTACTACAATAATAGTCTAAGATCACGCATAAAAAATTAAAAAGATCTCAGTTTTATAAAAAACGTGACAAATTATTTTAGAAAGTCTTTTTAATCACATATTTTTAAAATAGGGGTACTTAATGTTGAGTCCTACCTCTAAGAGTAATCTAGTGTTAGATCCTAAACACTTTTCAACATTAAGTTTACATCCTAAAATTCAAAAAATACCTAAAATGACCCTAAAAATAATTAGAGCACCAAATTAGGAATGTCCTAAAAATAAGGGATGTGTATATCAACTTTCCTTTATTGTTGCCTTTCCCGTCCAAAGATCTCAGAAAATCACGATTCGTATTCCGACCTAAAAAAATGGGACGATTTGTATTCTGGGATAGGGTCGGCGCTTCGCATCCAGACGTACAGTCCGGCCGCGGCGGCAGCAATTGAAGACCGGTGATTTAGTGCCTCCAGTTACAGTCGACGTCTACTATGGTGGCACTGGCAGACCGGGTGGTGTTCCGATCGAACACCCGGCCGCTATTTCGTACTGTATTCTGGCTTTTCGGCGTCTGACCTAGGGTTCGAAAATGGCAGAAATGGGGAAAAATAGGATGTAGGTTTTCGTAGAAACGATGGTAAAATTCAATTCATGGTCTATGCATTTTTTGTGGACCGAAATGCTACTAATCACGTTGATGGTAAAAATGGATGGATGTGGTCAATTTCCGTGTGGGATTCATGTTCAATTTTCAATTTTGTTCAGTTAATTTTGATGCTAAATTTCAGTATATGATGTGTAAACTCGTTTGTTTGTGGTGGTAAATTTCGTTTAAGGGTTGGTAATTGTGGATAGGTTGATAGTAAATTTCTCATTTACCATTTGATGGTCTCTCTGCACAAATGGTAAAATGCAGAATGGCCCGAGTTTACACAGCAATCATCACACCCTTATAAACTTCAATCTAAGTTCAGATCTTTGGGAAAAACAGAAGAAATAAAGGATCGGGAACTATTTCTGTTTCAAAGGGGATATTATAAGCTAAACCTACCAATGAGTGTCAGTGCTAATGGTTTAAAATTTATTGAGATTCGATAGCATTTTCTTCATATACCAGATTTCCAATCTCAGCCTGAGGAGTTGGGTTAATTCGATAACATAAATTTGATGTGTAAACTCGGGCCATTTTTTCTCTGCATTTTTTATAGCATTTTTCTTCATATACCAGATTCGATAGCATTTTTTGCTCTGCATTTTTTTGCATTTGATGGTAAATTTAACTCTGCATTTTTTTGCATTTGATGGTAAATTTAACTCTGTATTTTATCTTTTGATGGTAAATTTAACTCTGCGTTTCAGCTTTTGATGGTAAATTTAACTCTGTATTTCAGCTTTTGATGGTAAATTTAACTCTGCATTTCAGCTTTTGATGGTAAATTGATGGTAAATTTAACTCTGCATTTTATCTTTTGATGGTAAATTTAATTTTGCATTTCAACTTTTGATGGTAAATTTAACTCTGCATTTCAGCTTTTGATGGTAAATTTAACTCTGCATTTTATCTTTTGATGGTAAATTTAACTCTGCGTTTCAGCTTTTGATGGTAAATTTAACTCTGCATTTTTTGCATTTGATGGTAAATTTAACTCTGCGTTTCAGCTTTTGAGATTTAACTCTGCATTTCACTTGTTAAAGTAGCCCATCGAATTCACCATTTAATATCACAAAAAATGGTACAAATTTAACGAAATCGAAATTGGAGCAATGCATACCAATACGTTACTCATCCAATCATTGCAAAAACCAAAATAAACATATTGTTTTGGGTTTAAACACACCCACATAAAGAAAAGAAAAACAAAAATTGCAGCGAAGGAAGTATGAATTCCACTGTTATCTAAAAAATCATGGCAGATTTGATCCAAAACCGAAGTTTTACGGTTTCCGGCGGGGGTTGTGTAAGTTAAACAAAACTTCCGGCGAAACATTAAATCCGCGACTTGGTTTCCATAATCAGCTAACTCGTTTATCTTATTTAATTCCGTAATTATAGCCATATTTATTGCCCAATTATAAACATACCAAATCAATTACCCATATTTATTGCCCAATTATAAACATACCAAATTAATACAAAATATTTTCTGCACCAAAAAGGATAAGAGGGTAATCTACCATCAAAAAATAAGGGCAAACATGTCAACCAGGCTTAATTGGGGGTGAAAACATAAGTTTGAAAAGTGTATGAGACTCAACCCTACGTAGTGTAGGTAAAAAGGACCCTGATTTAATTTATCCTTTAAAATAACCGTGATAATAGTACAATTTTATCTCGGTATGTGATAACAACGTGATTGTACTTTTTTTTTTGATAAGAACAACGTGATTGTACTTAATATGTTTTAATCTGGATTTTTATGTGTAAGCGAGATTAAAAGTATAAAAAATCTATTTATAAAAATTTAGGAGCCAAATAAGGCCCTTGTTGTTAATTTATCTCAGTTTTAATATTTACTGTGATAAAAAGTTTTAACCTTAAAAAATTTTAAAATTAATTTGTGATATAAAAGTCAGATTTTTTACTTTATCAAATCACTTTCTCTCTCTTCCAATCTCTCCCATACGTCTCTCTCTCTCAAACTCTCAAACTTCCTCTTCTCAAACTTGTAAAATCAGAGGCCTCCACTTCGAATTTCAAGAAACACAAAGAATGAATGATGATCTACGCTGGATGCTCAATCTCTTCTTGCTGGATGCTCAATCTCTCTCCTGACACAACAACATGTGATTGAAATGTGACAATCATGTCCACATGATATAAGAACTTGTGGAAAGGGTTGGGAACTTGGTTAGTAGGTCCAGCCACATGGGTCACTGCAACATTCACAAAATAGAGAGGATATCAAGGGAGACTGATGTAGAACATATTTGGAAAAATTACTTTCCGAAATAGGGAAGGAAGAGCTTAAGGAAAGATAGTGTGGATGCTCTTAGTTCGTTAGCCAGTTGTTCCTCAAAATAATATCTTAATTACTGTTGAAAGTAAAGAAAAAGGGCATAAATTATGATGTCTTGGGCACAGAAATAAATCAGAAGCTATTTTGTAATAGACGTAAGGCTTCTACATGAATTTGACCTAAATATTATTTTGTTTTTATTTAAAAAGATTTTTGCATTTGTTAACTTTTATAAATTGTTGATTGGATGAAAAGTTTCAAAAAAAAAAAAAAAACCTAATTTTATAGAAGTTCCAAAACAAAACAAAAATAATTTAAAAAATCTGTCTATTTTGAATTATTTTCATCTTTAGCAAACCTTTTCAAACTTTTGGTTATAATTTTTTATTTTTATATTATTCGTGTCAAAACAAACTAATAATTCACAAATATTTCATGCAAAATTAAAACTCGTTAAAATCTTTTTTTACAAATTTGAATTTGTATACATCATGTGTAACGAACTGCACTCCCGTCTTGCACAGTATTATTCGCTTTGACTGTTCAAACCTCATAGACTTCCCAGTAGGTCGGCCATCCTTGGATTATTTTAGAACGAGCACACATAACTGTGAAGTTCTATTTGATTTTGACACGTAGCCTCACAGGCTTTAAAAGGTCTAGCACAAAATAGGTTTATATATATAGCATTAAAGAAGTTACATCGACCAAGCGCTGTGAGACTCTCAACCACTCATCCGAATATTCATCGAAATTCTTCTTCTTGGATGCTCAATCTCTCTCCTGACACAACAGCATGATTGAAATGTGACAATCATGTCCACATGATATAAGAACTTGTGGAAAGGGTTGTGAACTTGGTTAGTAGGTCCAGCCACATGGAGGCAACAACGTGGTCACAAGGGCAATGTCATATAGCCCTTTTCAACCACAAATATAACTAGCTATAAGCTGTTACATGTCATTTTCCCAATGTGATTGCTAATTCTTCTGTGGTCAAAAATGTATTTGAACCCTCTTCTTTTTCAAACATGAATATACTACCCACCTAACAAATCCTACCAGTATTCTTCTTGTAAAAAGTCTCCTGTCCATATATATATATATATATATATATATATATATATATATATATATATATATATATATATATATATATATATATATATATATATATATATATATATATATATATATATACACACAGAATAAGCTTCTAACGAGGGATTTTTATTCTATTAAAATGAGGACCTTTTATTTCTTAACTAAAATTTGATGATTCGAACAATTCAATGTGTTTAAAATATATTTTTAAGGATACTCGCGATAAATCAGCTTAAAATGTCACCGGGAAGGTTTTGATCCAAGCAGTTTCTCATAAAATTGTTCCTGTCAGCATTTATGAAAAACTGTTTGGATCAAACCCTTCTCAATATTTTTTTAAACCAATTTTTCGCGGGTATCCTTAAAACATGTTTTTAAAATATTGAACAGTTCGGATCATATTAAAATATAATCTAAAAATGAAAAGTTCTCATTTTAGTAAAATGAGGAATCCCTCATTAGAAAGGGACTCTCTCTCTCTCTCTCTCTCTCTCTCTCTCTCTCTCTCTCTCTCTCTCTCTTTATATATATATATATATATATATTTATTTATTTATTTATTTATAACTTGCTTGAAAATGTACAATACTTACAGTTCAAAAGTTATTGGCACACATACCTTACGTCCATATCATGAAGTAAAAAACAAAATAAACTGGATTGTGAAAATTTGAAATTTGGTGCGGATGAGGGAAGTGAGAATCAATGGATGGTGAAATGTGTTATTTTGGATCAACACAAGTTATATATACTTTCGTGAAGGGATTGTTTGTTATAAACATAAAATAGTTATTGATATAACTTTGGATATGTCTATCCGAGTTTCTCATATCATAAATTCGTTTATATGATATTTATGGGACTGTTTTATGTTGCTAGAGAAGGATAAAATTATCTCATTCATCTCCCTATTTATATCTAATCCCTTATATTTTTTCCCTTCTATTTATATAAATATTATTTTTGATTACGAGAGTATCAATATCAATTCCAAAAACGTCATTGACTGACTCATATCTATTTCCATTGTGTAATATCTTTCTTCTTAACTAAACTTAATTAAAAAAAATGTACAGGGAAATAAAAAAGGAAATTGTAATAAAAACTTATTGACAATTTGAATTTTGAGGAATAAAAAATGACTAAGATTTAAGGCTAGTGTTTTTGACGGTTTATTTGGCTTGTAGTTATTATTAGATTATTGGATTATGTTATTCTAAGTAAAATTTAATCTATTTAAGTTCATTTGGATTAAATTATTTTTAGTGTGGTTTAACCAAATTTAATACCATTTTATTTGACTTTGAAAGTCTAATCACGGAAATACTCTGAAATCTTAAGCCATCCAATGCCTAAACTAGGGTCAATTTGTCTTTTCCAATCAACTAAAAATTAGGAATATTCCGTCATAATTTAGTCCAAATGGACATCAAAATTAGCCTTGAAATATTATATGCTTATTATAACAGAATCCATCTCTTTTTCTGTGTTCACAATCTCTTGATAATCAGAATTCAGAAACGTAAGAAGCGCGAGAATATAAAAATGAGAAAAAAAAAACCCAATAAAAAACATATCCTTTTGTTATAGTAAGTTTTGATTTTGGGTTAATCTGAAAAAAATAAACAGGCCTCTATTAGAAGCAAAGTTTGAGACTCCAAATCCCAGAGTCTTCTTTGCCATGCCTGCAGTACACCCTACTTATTTGAAACAAAGTTCACCAGTATATTTGTGACACTTTGTTCAACGAGAAAGACTTTGTAGGATCAAGGGACACTATTGTGCATTGTGCACAGCAAAATATGCTATGCGTTGTCAAAACGACGTCGGTTTTACGCGCAAAACATTGCCCAAACAGTTGGACGCTGACCGAATAATTTTCGATCAGTATTTTACGATCCAAAATGACGTCGTTTTAGTTCGCAACACGAGCTGCTGTTTGCAATGACAACAACCTCCCAAATTTTGAATTTGTATATATGTGTGTGTGTGTGTGTGTGTGTGTGTGTGTGTGTGTGTGTGTGATATTGGGTATATAAAAGGTATTATTTATAATTTGAGTTTAAGTATTTTAGGTCATGTATTTAGGTTCCAATAAGATAATTGACAAGTGGTCTAAAGGGAGTGTGACAGATGGTCTCAAGAATAGAGTAATCATTTTCAATGGAATACAATCTCACGAGACATCTATTGTTGACTGTAACTTCTCATGGCGAGTCTGGTCTTTCATCTTCAAATGGTGGAACACGTCCATAGTGATGCCCTCGGAAATTAGCCAAATCATAGTCGGATTGCTAGGGATCAAATCCAACAAGACTGAACAAACATTATGGTCTGTAACAGTTTACTCAACACTTTGGTCCATCTGGTTGGCCCGCAACATATTGATTTTTCAGAACAAAAAGATGCAAGCTGAAGAGGTAACAGAATTGATCAAGATTAGAATGGGAAACTGGGTAAAGATAAAACTTCATTTAAAGGTCTACACGGTACATGATATAATTAGATGTTTGGAGGAGGTGCGCAATTGTCAGACTTGATGGCCTAATTTGTTTTTTTGTATAAGTGTTAACCTGGGATTCTATGGAGTATCCATAGAATCTCTTTTAATCATTGTAATCTCTACTTTGATTATCAATACAATACTTTTATTTACTTAGCACAAAAAAAAAAAACGAGTAACTTGTGTATAGAGTTGGGGTAGAGGCCGTGTGTGGTCACCAAAAAAGGACTCAAAGTCATGTAATTAGGCTTCAATAAATTACTAGGTCAGTGGTTTACATAGAGAGTGTGCATGATGGACTAAATTGATAATAAAATTCTTGTATCAAAATAACATATTTTAACTACAAAAAAAAAAAATTATTACGCTTTTTTTAAAGTAAATTACATATTAGAAAATCATATTTGGTTATGTTTCAGCAAAGAATTAATAGAAATTCAAGGAGCAAAGTATAATTATTAATTTGAGTATCAACTTGATTTTATTTACAATTTTGAAGACCGAATTCGTATTTATAACATAACTATTTAAGTATACTTAAACCTCTAATCACCAATTAACTAGACCCATAGTCTTGAAGGCCATGTTAGGCGTGCTGCACGTTAAATCGACTTAATTTGTTTTGGTACCCAAACAACTAGATAGTATTCAGACTGTATTTTGTGCGCGAAAACAATATCGTTGTAACTCACAGCACAAGAGAACATGTGGTTACATGTTCGTTCTTCAGCAATAGTTAATCAAAAATAATTTTTTAATGTGAATCCGCATCCGATCCAATACCCAAAATTTATTTTATGTGCCACCACATCCGATCTAATCCTTGAAAAAAAAAATCTCCATAATTTTGTTCGGAACTGAACGGATCAGACTGGAGGAAATTGATATCCTTACCATCTTCAATCTTATCTTTTCCAAGCCTTGTGAAAACCATTCGGCATTCAATTATGACTTGGAGTAATGCCAAGGAGCACTGATAAATTTGCAGATTTTGCGGTGTGCCAAAAACGACATTATTTTCACAAATAAAAATTTCGGATAATTTTTTGTGCGCCAAAACGATGATGTTTTAACGTACCGTACGACTTGTTGGGTACAATGCACAACAGACTCCCCAAGTCCAAAGGAGAATTGACGTAAGAAACAAAAAGTCCTTTTACTGTTAGGACCATAGAGACTGCCTAATTATTTAAGACAAAACCACCTTCGTCTTGGGTGGTCACCCCAAGTATTTATTTCCACAAACACTTGTATATAATTTCAACCACGTCCCTCTCATCCAAAATCATGCATTTTGAAATGAAATCTCTACAACTTCAAATTTATTCTCAACCACTAATTAGCAAGACAGTACCGGCATTATTACGTTTAATTAATTAATATTATACGTCAAGCCTGATATTGGAAACTGTAAACGTGAACATAAAAACTACGTAACTAATCAAAATGCTATGGGCGTTGGGTACGACGACTACAAGTATTTATATTTCTTGATTTAGCCTCAACTGACACGCATACATTAATTCAACCATGTCTTCTCTACACTTGAATCACACATTTGAATAGCAATCTCTACAATTTATAAATTTATTCTCAACCCATAAGCAGGAGATATTATTTATGACTATTCATCATTCTATATTAAATCACTCCCTTGTGTAGCATATTTCTTTTTATTGTATCTATCATCTCACTTTTAAATTTTGATCGCTAACAAATGACCTGTAACTTTCTAAATTGATAAAAGCATTATTCTATGTATTTTGATCATGTAAGGACCCGGAAAATTCGAGTTTTTAAAATAATTATTTGAGAGTTTATTTTGGATAAATAAACTTAATTAAGTGTGTTATATATCGGATTATGATTGTAGGAATCGAGCCCGGAGTCCCCTGTGTTATTTCGTGCGCGTATCCTCACTTAGCAAATTACTTGGGTACCCTTAGGGGGGGGGGGGGTTATAAGGCCAGATTTTGGAGAGGGAGAGGGACTCTCCCATTTAGCCTCAAACACCCACCTTCACCCCCCCTTGTGCTCTCTCTCCCCCTTGCCAAATCCCACCACTTTCACTCACCATTTTCAAATTACCCGGAGATATAGGAGCTTTGCACCGTGTCTAGCAAGGACTTGAGGTTGGATCGTGGATTGAAGCTCGGGAGGCGCGGTTTCAAGCTTGGAGCATCAACCGAGCTAGGGCTTTTCATCTTTGGGCCAAACTTCCATTTCAAAGCTTGAGGTAGGGATTTCTACCTTCTATTATGTGTATATGATGTGTTTTGGTCATTGTTTCGTGTATATTTTGATGTTTGGGAAGGATTTGGTGAGTTTGAGAAATCTGCGATCGCGCAGTTTTCTGCAGATCGCGTCGGGGCGTCCGGACGGGAACCTTGGGCGTCCGGACGGCTGGCCCAGGAAATCGGACAGAGAGATGGTGAAATTGGCGTCCGGACGGAAGTGCCAGGCGTCCGGACGGAGCCGGCCCGGCGTCCGGACGGGACCGGACGGTGACCGGGCGGCCGGTTGTTTTGCGTGCTGAGTTCGTTTTTGTTACGTATTATACCATGGAATGTCGTTATTTGGTGTTTTGATATGAATATAGGTTATTTGGAATTGGTTGTGTATGAATGAAATTATTGAACGTGACATGAATTTCTTGACTTGTCATATGTTGTTGGGAATGAAAGGACAATGAGACTAGTACCCGGATGGGAATGTGCTAGGCGGACAATGAGACTAGTACCCGGATGGGATTGTGCTAGGCGGACAATGAGACTAGTACCCGGATGGGATTGTGCTAGGCGGACAATGAGACTAGTACCCGGATGGGAATGTGCTAGGCGGACAATGAAACTAGTACCCGGATGGGATTGTGCTAGGCGGACAGTGAGACTAGTACCCGGATGGGAATGTGCTAGGAGAACAATGAGACTAGCTCCCGGTTGGGAATGTACTAGGAGATGCCATGAATCGGCATTGTCTAGCTTCCGTTGGGAGAAGTGCTAGGGTATCACCCATCTTGACTTGTGTAATTATATTAGATTGGCATTGGATGTGAGCGATGGGTTGATCATGAGATGTGGTTATCGTATGTGTATTGGCGAATGGCGGATTGTCATTCGTGTGGTTGTGTATGACATATGAAAGTGATGCATCGTTATACCATGATAATTGTGCATGCCATGCATTCCCCCACGCGTATATTCTTGGCATAGATTTTCCCACCGGGCTCGTAGCACAATTATTTGTACATCACGTCGAGTCTATGAGTTTGGGCTAGTTGTGCGTGATTAGAGAGTGTCGACGGACACTTGTTCGGTATGACTTTAGATTGGAAGAAATTATACAATGGACCATAAGGGATTGGAGGAATTCAATGACATCTTGAGGATGGTTGGGGTTGAGTCGGGAATCGGGTAAGGACAATGTTTTGACCTACGAGATGAAAGTTATGTTGGAACTTTAAGCCAGTAACAATGATGGTTTATTGGGAGGGAATCTTATAATTTGTGAAATTATCGGGCAATGCTAGAATTGGATGTGAGTCACATTTTGACGGGTTACAAGTATGCCCTTGTATTGAGGTGAGCCTGCATCGAGACTACTATCACCCTTGTGCCCCTCATAGGAAAGTTGTTTACCTATCCTTAGGCTGAGACTCGCTTGCGAGGTACCGTACCTTTGACTGAGGGTTGAATCGGGTTGTGAGATATTCGTGGGAGAGAATCTTCTTGCTTGAGCTTATGCCCCTGGTTATCATGTCTAGAGGTGATCTACTATGTCTTAGTGTTGTGAAGGATTCTTTGGTTCCGTGAAAGAATGAGAAACCTTGGAGTGCCTTGAGACTTTAGAATAATTGGGGTTCGGAGTAGAGTACGGTTGACAGACCAGTATGTTGATGTGCCTTGTTTGTCAAGATTGACACGCTTGTGAGAGTTGATAATGAGTTCTAAGGAAACGACTTGATTGTGAAATGTGTGATGAGGATTCGGCTTGAAAGACATGTTAGTTTGTCGGTGAATGACGTGTGGTGCAAGGTTTCTAGTACGTGCTTTGACGTTCAGTTTCTTTATTGCTAGAACGGATAATCGTGTGGATATCGTAGAGTGTTGTCTCCTTTGACTTGCTGAACCGCATGGGATTGATAGACCGCTCTTGTGTGACCTTGGACATTGGATGGTAAAGTATGAATGAAGGAAATTAAATGAGAAATGTGTATTAGCTTTGACTAGCCTCCGCATGGGCGTGTGCTAGGTGAATCTTAACATGATTAGCCTTTGGTGGGAGATGTGTTTGCTAAACCCTAATATTGTTTGGTTTTCATTCGGATACGTGCCAGTTATCTTTCGATGTTTTCTAGCCACCGTGGGGTGAGGTACTGGTTGGAGAGATAATCTTCGAATCGATACGAGTAGTGAGAATTGAGAAATGTGAAAATACTTAGCACGTCAATGTCCTAAGTTTATGAAAGGAATGGATGATAACGATTTGATGACGAGATTTGGAAGTCTTGAGTGGATATGGAGTGGAGCAATGGATGGGTTGATGAGGAAATGTGTGGATGGGTTGTGCATGTCTAACTTAGATAATGTGCAAGTTCATACTTATATGATTGTTGAGTATTGGGTGGCATGCCATTTCATTTCATATGTTCATAATATCTGTGTAGACTTTCCTACTGGGCTGTGTAGCTCACCCTATCCCTTTCAGGTATCCTCTCGGAGTTTAGCATGGAGAGCTTGGAGTGCATGAGATGATGCATCATTCTGGAGGACTACGCATAGATTGCATGTTGAATCTTATAACTCCTCTGAAATATTATTATCTTGTTAAAGCTATGTACATTGTAAGCTTCATGTTGACTGGATGGTCGGTTGTCAATAAAATATTTGGGTTATCAGTGAGAATTGTGAGGTTTTTCTTAAAAGATATGTATTATTTTTATGTTCGAAATTCGGGGCGTGACAACTTGGTATCAGAGCTATAGGTTAGAATACCTTGAGACCGTGGGGAGACACTTAGTCTCATGGGTTCAAAAATTGGTTGCATTTGGCATGGTATGAGTGTGCTTGTGTGCATAGCATCGATTGACCTTGCATTCTCTATTGCTTAAGAGTAGAGTAATGTGGTGGACCCGTGTTGGGGAAATCGCTCTAGGCGTTGGTTTTGCGTTGACTTGTGGACCCGTGTTGGGGAGTTGTTCTAGCCATTGATTTTGTGTGGGTTGATGAAAGTGACAGTGTGACTCGCATTTATGTTTCTTTATAGTATGGTACGATGCTTTTGAGGCATGGGATTAGGCGGGAACGGCTACGAGGTCGTCCCTGTAGTTGCGAGGCGTGTCGAGAGGCGAGTTCTTTACGACTGTCAGAGTTCGGAAGAGTTAGGATTCTCGAGTTGAACAAGGAAAAGGGTTCTACAATAACCATCCAGAGACTCATGGTGCGAGGGGTACGTTGTTCTCGTTGGCCTTTTGCTCGGGTTGTCTCTTATTGATGGTAGAGCATGAATTTGCTATCGTGGCCGTATCTTTACATGCATTTTGGATTTGGGATCATGGTTGTTCACCATAGATAGGTGTTAGTGATCTTATTGGAGGACATGGAGACCGATGGGGGTCCGGATTCTTTTAAGATTGGTTCGTGAGTGTAACGTTAGAGTTGTATGTTGATACCTACGTGCTGAGTATTATGAGGATGACTTATGATAGTTGGTATGTGTTGATGGGAGAGTTACGTGGTTCGTCTTCGAAAGAGAAGGGCTGAGTCATCGATAGACTTGTTTGCCGGTACCATTACCGCCCTTGTGTTTTCGTCGTTTTGCAATGATGAAATTGGGAGCATTCAACGAGGAGGATTGTAAGGGTTGTGAGACTTGGAGTTTTGAATCATTTAATTTCTGAGAAGTTTGGAAAAAGGATGTCCTTGTGTGGTTTGGTGGCTCAATCGACGATATCGATTTAAGGAAGTGAGACTCGACTAGTTGACTAGAAGCGAAGGATTGCGTTTGGGTTCCTTGATAGGAAGGCGCGCGAGTTTACTTTGTTACGGTGAACCGTTGTGGTTTTTGGGAGTTCATCTGTTTATGTGACATCCATATATGTTGTATCCGTTTGAGATTTGCACTTGTTTTTGGCTTGAGGATTGTGGGTCGTGCGGACAGTGTAGTCATATACTTGATGACGATTGACTGTGATATGCTAGTTTTGCGTTGTGATGCATGAACCACGTTGGCACGTTTGGTTGATTTCTTGGACTTGATGGTCAGGGTAGTTAGATGCGGATGTGTGAGTTGTGCTAGTATGTTTAGTTTGGTTTCGTGGACTTGTGATGTCACAATCGAGGTGGTCGTGGACTTGTGGGGTCACGATTATCGTGGATATGAAATGTTGATTTTGATAACTTGATTGTGCGTCGGTTGTTAGATACTCATTGAGCATGGTCTATGCATGAGTCGAATTGATGTGTCTGATTGATTTGTTAGAACATGATGACTTGACAGTCGGCATCCGTTGAGCTTTGTGGAAGCACGGGTCGGTTTTATAGAATTGAGAAAATGGCGGTGTGTCCGTATCTGGAAGTATCTGTGTCTGGACTGTGGATTATGTGTAGAGATATGGGAATCGAATTGTTGTTTTAAATTTCGAGGACGAAATAAGGAGGGGAGGATGTAAGGACCCGGAAAATTCGAGTTTTTAAAATAATTATTTGAGAGTTTATTTTGGATAAATAAACTTAATTAAGTGTGTTATATATCGGATTATGATTGTAGGAATCGAGCCCGGAGTCCCCTGTGTTATTTCGTGCGCGTATCCTCACTTAGCAAATTACTTGGGTACCCTTAGGGGGGGGGGGGGGGGGTTATAAGGCCAGATTTTGGAGAGGGAGAGGGACTCTCCCATTTAGCCTCAAACACCCACCTTCACCCCCCCTTGTGCTCTCTCTCCCCCTTGCCAAATCCCACCACTTTCACTCACCATTTTCAAATTACCCGGAGATATAGGAGCTTTGCACCGTGTCTAGCAAGGACTTGAGGTTGGATCGTGGATTGAAGCTCGGGAGGCGCGGTTTCAAGCTTGGAGCATCAACCGAGCTAGGGCTTTTCATCTTTGGGCCAAACTTCCATTTCAAAGCTTGAGGTAGGGATTTCTACCTTCTATTATGTGTATATGATGTGTTTTGGTCATTGTTTCGTGTATATTTTGATGTTTGGGAAGGATTTGGTGAGTTTGAGAAATCTGCGATCGCGCAGTTTTCTGCAGATCGCGTCGGGGCGTCCGGACGGGAACCTTGGGCGTCCGGACGGCTGGCCCAGGAAATCGGACAGAGAGATGGTGAAATTGGCGTCCGGACGGAAGTGCCAGGCGTCCGGACGGAGCCGGCCCGGCGTCCGGACGGGACCGGACGGTGACCGGGCGGCCGGTTGTTTTGCGTGCTGAGTTCGTTTTTGTTACGTATTATACCATGGAATGTCGTTATTTGGTGTTTTGATATGAATATAGGTTATTTGGAATTGGTTGTGTATGAATGAAATTATTGAACGTGACATGGATTTCTTGACTTGTCATATGTTGTTGGGAATGAAAGGACAATGAGACTAGTACCCGGATGGGAATGTGCTAGGCGGACAATGAGACTAGTACCCGGATGGGATTGTGCTAGGCGGACAATGAGACTAGTACCCGGATGGGAATGTGCTAGGCGGACAATGAAACTAGTACCCGGATGGAATTGTGCTAGGCGGACAGTGAGACTAGTACCCGGATGGGAATGTGCTAGGAGAACAATGAGACTAGCTCCCGGTTGGGAATGTACTAGGAGATGCCATGAATCGGCATTGTCTAGCTTCCGTTGGGAGAAGTGCTAGGGTATCACCCATCTTGACTTGTGTAATTATATTAGATTTGCATTGGATGTGAGCGATGGGTTGATCATGAGATGTGGTTATCGTATGTGTATTGGCGAATGGCGGATTGTCATTCGTGTGGCTGTGTATGACATATGAAAGTGATGCATCGTTATACCATGATAATTGTGCATGCCATGCATTCCCCCACGCGTATATTCTTGGCATAGATTTTTCCACCGGGCTCGTAGCACAATTATTTGTACATCACGTCGAGTCTATGAGTTTGGGCTAGTTGTGCGTGATTAGAGAGTGTCGACGGACACTTGTTCGGTATGACTTTAGATTGGAAGAAATTATACAATGGACCATAAGGGATTGGAGGAATTCAATGACATCTTGAGGATGGTTGGGGTTGAGTCGGGAATCGGGTAAGGACAATGTTTTGACCTACGAGATGAAAGTTATGTTGGAACTTTAAGCCAGTAACAATGATGGTTTATTGGGAGGGAATCTTATAATTTGTGAAATTATCGGGCAATGCTAGAATTGGATGTGAGTCACATTTTGACGGGTTACAAGTATGCCCTTGTATTGAGGTGAGCCTGCATCGAGACTACTATCACCCTTGTGCCCCTCATAGGAAAGTTGTTTACCTATCCTTAAGCTGAGACTCGCTTGCGAGGTACCGTACCTTTGACTGAGGGTTGAATCGGGTTGTGAGATATTCGTGGGAGAGAATCTTCTTGCTTGAGCTTATGCCCCTGGTTATCATGTCTAGAGGTGATCTACTATGTCTTAGTGTTGTGAAGGATTCTTTGGTTCCGTGAAAGAATGAGAAACCTTGGAGTGCCTTGAGACTTTAGAATAATTGGGGTTCGGAGTAGAGTACGGTTGACAGACCAGTATGTTGATGTGCCTTGTTTGTCAAGATTGACACGCTTGTGAGAGTTGATAATGAGTTCTAAGGAAACGACTTGATTGTGAAATGTGTGATGAGGATTCGGCTTGAAAGACATGTTAGTTTGTCGGTGAATGACGTGTGGTGCAAGGTTTCTAGTACGTGCTTTGACGTTCAGTTTCTTTATTGCTAGAACGGATAATCGTGTGGATATCGTAGAGTGTTGTCTCCTTTGACTTGCTGAACCGCATGGGATTGATAGACCGCTCTTGTGTGACCTTGGACATTGGATGGTAAAGTATGAATGAAGGAAATTAAATGAGAAATGTGTATTAGCTTTGACTAGCCTCCGCATGGGCGTGTGCTAGGTGAATCTTAACATGATTAGCCTTTGGTGGGAGATGTGTTTGCTAAACCCTAATATTGTTTGGTTTTCATTCGGATACGTGCCAGTTATCTTTCGATGTTTTCTAGCCACCGTGGGGTGAGGTACTGGTTGGAGAGATAATCTTCGAATCGATACGAGTAGTGAGAATTGAGAAATGTGAAAATACTTAGCACGTCAATGTCCTAAGTTTATGAAAGGAATGGATGATAACGATTTGATGATGAGATTTGGAAGTCTTGAGTGGATATGGAGTGGAGCAATGGATGGGTTGATGAGGAAATGTGTGGATGGGTTGTGCATGTCTAACTTAGATAATGTGCAAGTTCATACTTATATGATTGTTGAGTATTGGGTGGCATGCCATTTCATTTCATATGTTCATAATATCTGTGTAGACTTTCCTACTGGGCTGTGTAGCTCACCCTATCCCTTTCAGGTATCCTCTCGGAGTTTAGCATGGAGAGCTTGGAGTGCATGAGATGATGCATCATTCTGGAGGACTACGCATAGATTGCATGTTGAATCTTATAACTCCTCTGAAATATTATTATCTTGTTAAAGCTATGTACATTGTAAGCTTCATGTTGACTGGATGGTCGGTTGTCAATAAAATATTTGGGTTATCAGTGAGAATTGTGAGGTTTTTCTTAAAAGATATGTATTATTTTTATGTTCGAAATTCGGGGCGTGACAGATCATCTGTTAATGCATGTTACATACTGATCAATTACGCTTACTTTAGATCGGGGGAGGGAAAGTGAAGGAATATTTTAATTAGAAGGGAAGGTGAAGGAAAATGAGGGAGATATTTTTTACTTGTTTGGTTTATTCGTAAGAAAGTAAGATTTTGAAATATTTTTCACGTTTGGTTAAGAAAGAAAAGTAAAGATTATAACATATTTTAATTTTTTAACATTTCATACTTGGTGTTAGAGTTTGGGTAAATAACAAGTAACTTGTATTATTTTATCTTATTAATATTTATTTTTTAAAAGGTTATATATAATTGAGATAAATCAGAAATATTATAGGCTTATTACAACAGAATCCATCTCTTTTTCTGTGTTCGCGATCTCTTGATAATCAGAAACGTAAGAAGCACGAGGATATAAGAATTGAGGGAAAAAAAATACACAATAAAAAACATATCATTTTGTTATGGTAAGCTTTGAGTTTGGGTTAATCTGAAAAGCCCTCTTATTTTCTATGATTTATGCGGGATGTGAGAGACACTATCAAAGCAACTTGTGTATACCGTTGAGTGGGATTGGGACCTTGTGTGGTCACCAGGAAAAAGACTCATAAAATGCTCTAGTGGTCCTAGTATACTCAACCCTTTGCAAGGGCATGAGGCAACAAGGATGAGGAGACTTTGTCCTTTATTGAAAGTTTATACGTGTGATCTTGAGTATATAAAGAACCGTGTACGTTATTATTTGTAACTCGGATTAAACACTTTAAAAGTTATGTAATTAGACTCCCACAAATTACTAGACCAATTAATGATCTACATAAGCGTGACAAGGTTTAAGTGCAGGATGGACAAAATTGACAATAAAATTCGTGCGTCATAATAATATATTTTAACTGCAATAAAAATTATTACGTTCATTTTTAAAGTAAATTACATATTTAGATAATCATATTTGGTTATGTTTCAGCAAAGAATTAAGAGAAATTCAAGGAGCAAAATATAATTATTAATTGGACGATCAACTTGACTTTATTTACAATTTTGACGACCGAATTCGTATTTATATCATAACTATTTAAGTATACTTAAACCTCTTATCACCAGTTAACTAGACCCATGCATGGTCTTGAAGTCCATGTTGGGCGTGCTGCGTGTTAAATCGACGTCTTTTTTGTGCAAAAATATTGTGTAAATAATTAGGTAGAATTCGAATAGTATTTTGTGCGCAAAAACAATATCATTGTATTTCCTTAATGAAATTGAAATTTAAAAAATAAACAAATAAATTGGAATGGATAGAGTATTCTGATAAAGGTACGTAGATCAGAATCCGATCCAATGCCCAAAATTTATTTTATTTGCCACATCTGATTTAATCCTTGAAAAAAATCCCCAAAATTTTGTTCGGAACGAAACGGATCAGACCGGGGAAATTGATATCCTTACCATCTTCAATCTTATCTTTTGCAATCCTTGTGAAAACCATTCGGCATTCAAATATGACTTGGAGCACTGATAAATTTGCAGATTTTTCGACTCTGATTCATATTTACGGAGTTCAAGATGGTGACTCAAACAGAGAAATTGGCTATTGGTTTTGTCGAACAAATGTACGGTGTGCCAAAACAACATTATTTTGACAAATAAAAATTTTGGGTAATTTTTTGTACGCCAAAAAGATGATGTTTTAACGTACCATACGACCTATTGGGCACAATGCACAACAGACTGCCAAGTCCGAAGGAAAATTGCCGTAAGAAACAAAAAGTCCTTTTCCTGTTAGGACCATAGAGACTGCCTAATTATTTAAGACAAAACCACGTTCGTCTTGGGTGGTCACCCCAAGTATTTATTTCCACAAACACTTGTATATAATTTCAACCACGTCCCTCTCATCCAAAATCATGCATTTTGAAATGAAATCTCTACAACTTCAAATTTATTCTCAACCTCTAATTAGCAAGACAGTACCGGCATTATTACGTTTATTAATTAATATTATACGTCAAGCCTTATATTGGAAACTGTAAACGTGAACATAAAAACTACGTAACTAATCAAAATGCTAGCGCGTTGGGTACAATGACTACAAGTATTTATATTTCTTGATTTAGCCTCAACTGACACGCAAAATAATTCAACCATGTCTTCTCTACACTCGAATCACGCATTTGAATAACAATCTCTACAATTTATAAATTTAATCTCAACCCGTAAGCAAGAGATATTATTACGCTCGTCTATACGTGAAGATTCAAAATACTGCAAACGTGAACATAAAGACTACGTGATTAACAAAAATGCTACTTTTGTGACCACAACAACAACCATGCATTTATTTCTCAAACACGTACGTGTATTAATTCAACCATGTCCCTCTCAGCCCAAATCAAGAATTTAACAATTGAAGAAAATTGTAACCGTAAGAGAAAAGGGTTATCTTATTAGCCAACCATGAGCAAGTCTAATCCACTTTTAGGAGATAGAAAATTATTCGAATTATTGAGGGAGAATCTCTATAAATAATAGCACACCCCTAAGATAAATGAACGCTTTGACCTGTTATTACAAGCATTAGATGAGAATTATTTTCTTCGATTAAGTACTGACTTAATTATCGAAGTGTCCTCCTGCCTAGAGGCTTGGGGTTTAATTTTTGAAGGTTTATTGTTTTGCATGCATTATGTTCCACGCAACTTTGAGAGATCGGGTATTCATGAGCCACAGATTTAGGTATTTAACTTTTCTGATAAAAAATTTACCTACCCGCAATTGGTGTCGTCTATGGGAATGTTAAAATCTCATGACAAGAACACCAGAAGACTGGGTTGCAGGACATGATCAGTAGCCAAGATTTGTTGAGCAATACGAGTCGATCATCATTTTTTTCTAGCTCTGTTAGAATGGAGATTAGTCATGTGGCCATTACTAGTCATTAGGGTTTGAATTTGCTCCAATTGCATCAACATCAAATTCATGCATTTTTGTCAACACAACAAATCACAACAAGAAGAGTTGATATCATGTGTACGGATTGAGTAGAAGATGTTGCTCCATAGAAAATGATGGCACACACAAACATATCTTAATCATAGTTATAAATACCGTACCGTACCGGCCGGTACGTACTGTTTTGGCACAAAAATGGTACCAAATACCTCTGATACCGTACCGTTCTCAATATTGGCCTGTACCGATCGGGTACCGCTCGTACATATCTTAATCAATTTTCCTATTTTTCCCAAGGAAAGAGAGTGTTCAAATTAGCTCTATCACTCACAGAACTTGGAGTTATTTATTTATTTATTTATGAAATAGGTGATCCATGGTTGTGAATCAAAGAGTAGTCATATCACTAAGGGTCATTGAAAACTGATCATAATACAACACTATTTTTTCTTGAAGGGTAAAGAAAATTGCACTGATTATTAATGGAAGAAGAACAATCAAGAGAAGGAATAAACGGGTAGGGGTATCACAACCTAATCGCAAAAATCTCAACTAAGTTGTCACATATACCGTATACGGACATCCATCACGTGCCAACTGCGATTCTAAGGAAAGGGTTGATAAAATACCAACTTAGAAGTGGTTGGCTTCTTGCTAACTAATGTTTTCATGTCAGGTGTCTGGATCCGTAGTGGCATATGATTGTCATTCGGGTGCCAACTTAGTTGGGGCTCCGGCTAAGCTGTTGTCGCGCCCGGAAATTTCCCGGCCCCCCTCGCGAATATGTGAATTGTTTGAACGGGGCTGAATAATTTCTTGACTTGTAATGCGACGTTTAATGAAAATTGTTTAACAGCTGGGACTTATTAAAAACTCAGAGTCGCCACTTGACATGAATTTATGTGTGTCAAGTCACCCTCTAAGGCCATTTTCAGAGAAGATGTCCTTAGAAAAATAATTTAGTTTTAACTCAGAAATAAGATTCTGTTTATAAAAAATGACTGCTTTAAAAGAAAACTGGTCTCGAAAACAGAGATGGGTTCGGGGATTCACTGTTACGAGTTGGGAAGGTGTTAGGCACCCAACATCGCCCTTTCGGTACTTTATTTTCCCAAATTATTTTATTCTATTATCCTTGGCCAAATTTAGTAAATATCTAGTGATTGCTGTACAATTGGTTTAAAAGTGGAAACAAGTGCGGGGGCAGGACCCCGGCTTACGCAATTTTAGCTTTTGGTGGCAAAAAGGTTGGAACGGATATATGTTAAACTTTGACCGAAACATGATACGCAAACTGGTATCTGCACGTCATGTTTCTATTCCCGTAGTGCCAGGTACCTTAAATCCCTGGCAGGAATTTTCAAGTTTAACAATGACCCGATTCCGTTTTATTAATGGATTATCATGTTATCCTTTTTTGGTTTTATTTATCTGCAATTCTTCATCCCGACAGCTACACAATCACTGGCGGTCCGAATTGCAGAATTTAATAAATGTTACTTCCTTTAACTGGTTTTATTTATCTCCAATTCTTCATCCCGACAGCTACACAATCACTGGCAGTCCAAATTGTAGAACTTAATAAATGTTACTTCAATCGCGATATTCTGTCGTGAAAAGATAACGTGCATTGCCCGTTAAATTTTCATCCCAAAAACACTAACATGGGCTACCTATGTCACCCGCGTGTTTATGGAATTCCGAGATTATCGAGATCTTTAACCAAGTGATATGGATAGTGTGTCAGTGTGAACCAACAGCACTATTCATATAACTTAGCTATGAAGTAACGAGTTTTTTTTTATTGATTTTACGTGAAATAAAAAGTAAAAAGAAAAGGAAAATTGCAATAGGTTAAATAACGAATTTTTTCTTTTATTGATTTTTCGTGAAATAAAATAAAAAGAAAATAGCAGTAACTGTTACGGGGAACGGGAAAGGGATAAAAAAAAGAGTTACGGGAGATTGGGGAAAGGGAAAAGTTAGTAGTTAGTTCCGACAGGGGCCGACGCAATCGAGCGATATGCCGGAGTATTATTTTTATTTAAAGTGATTTTTGCTTAAATTAAGAAAAGTAGTTGGCAGAGCCAAACACCGACTTTCGTGATTTAGCGGGCTAAATCCTGACATTCTAGAACTGCGGACTAGAGATGCGGATGCCCAATTAGTATTGACATAAAGAAAAGACAGAAAGAATAGATAAAAATGTCCTGACATTCTAGAAGTGTGGACTGAAAATTTCAGGAAAAGGACTAGAAATTTCAGAACCACGGACTAGAGATGCGAACATGGCTTAATAAGCCTAATCTTAATAAAATCAAGAAAAGTAGTTGGCAGAGCCAAACATCGACTTTCGTGATTTAGCGGGCTAAATCCTGACATTCTAGAATGTGCAGACTAGAAATTTCTAGAACTGCGGACTAGAGATGCGGATGCCCAATTAGTATTGACATTAAATAAAAAAAAGAAACTAAATGAACAGAGCAGAAATTAAATAAAAAAAAAGACAGATATTGAAATGAAATAAATTGTGGCAATTATACCTCTGTATTGATATTTGAATCAATTGGTTACATGAAAATAAGAAAGACACGCGAACAGCTAAGTAAAACCATAACCCGACATAACACTGGGTTTTAAAGCCCTGTTATCTCGAGCTATGCTAATATAATAGCACGTTCGGTTCTTTCTAAATCTGAAAGTAAATGGGCAGAACCTCCTCTTGTTTTTGGGCCAAAAGTCCTATCTAAAAAGCCTAACTCTAATTTATTTCGGGTGTCAAATGTTCCACGACTACAGAGTCGAAAAATATTTGACAATCTCTCTTTTGCTCTCTGGAATTCTTACTGTCTAAGGTTTCCTAAAAAAATACGTTGTCTCTGTCTGGTTTCTCTCTGGTTTTTTCCTCTGTCCGGTTTCTTCTCTCCTCAAAAAAAAATCCGTCTCTAAAAAATTCGTCCCCTTTTTCCAGTGCAGATGACCTCCTTTTATAGAGAAATAGTGGCGGTTTGTGAGAGAAGAGAGAGAGACCGGCTGAGAGAGAGAGGAGAGAGAGAGAAAGGCCGTGAGAGAGAAGAGAGAGAGAGAAGAGAGAAAGACACGTGTCAAGAGGGGAGAGGACAGAGAAAAGGCGCGAGAGAGAGGAGGAGATTGGGTGCGGGTGAGAGGGGACACGGAGCCACGTGGCAGAGAAAGAGAGAGACGCGTGGGAGGAGAGAGAAGGGCGGTACAGAGAAGTCCAATGGGAATCCGCCACGTAAGCGATACAAACAGACACGACCACACAGGATCATAACTAGAGAGAGGTTAGAGAGGGAACACCCTGACACGTGTCAGCGTGTGAGAGGCTGAGAGGAAAGGTGCGGCAGGAGGGAGGGGTTCTGTGCAGGTGAGAGGGATAGGAAAAGACACGTGTCCACGTGATACAGAGACACGCGGAAGAGAGAGAAAAGGTGGTATCCGTCAGCCCATAGATTTCGCCACGTCAGCGACCACAGTGGGAGCGTCCGCACCTGATTATCCCCAAGCCGTGCACGGCATTAAAGTCGGGCACGGCGCACGAGCCGTGCACGGCATTTGAGGCGCGTGCGCCCCACGCGCGCGTGGTGTGCGTGTGTTGTGCTGAATCAGCTCCCTTCTTTATATAATTACGAAAATGCCACTACTTTATAAAATGCCTTTGCGCGCTTATTTTTTTATCTTCGGACGTCCAAACGAACTCGGATTTGACCACGGATACAGCCAATGGACTCGTATCGTCGAGAGGATCATTTTGAGACTAATATTTGATTTATGGGCACGTCGGCTCGCAATCCTAACTCCCAAATAATCACCGGTACACCACTACCCTTCTTTAAAATGTCATTTCTTGCGCTACCGAACTCAGATTTGACCGTGGATATAGCCGATGGACTCGTATTTCTGTGCTGATCAATAACATGTGCCTCTCGATGTCTGAACACATCAGCTCATAAATTGTGCCTCCGAGACCCCGTTCTGAGCAATCAAAAATTGTTGGCGTTGTCCGATTTCATCCCAATCACTGTCACTGGACTCGTGCCGTCGTACTGATCAATATTATGAGGGTCTCATGACTTGATGAAGTGGTCTCGTGAACAGTACTCCCGAACCCCGGACTATGCAAAGGCAAAATAGTCTTTTTGTGCACAAATTCTTTTAAACCCATTTCGATGGCATTTTTCATAATAATTGAGCGGTGGGGCCAAAATCTGGTATCAACAGCTGCCCCTCTTTGTCTGCACTTGGCGAAGTGGAGGGTAGACAAAGAATATGAGATGCGGGCTTTTGTCTCACCGCGATTGAAATTAGGTCATGCTGCTCTATTTTGAAACTGTCATTGACGACTGCTCCGCACTGAATATCCAAGATAACCCAAGATAACCTCTGTGTTGTCTCAAGAACTGATGTACTTGTCTTCTCTCTTTCATGCCTTGTTCCGAGTTCATGGAGGTGGTGAATTCCTTTGGCATCTCCGTAAAATCCTTCGAGGAAATTCTGCCCTGAAAATAATAGCTTGAATTATTATTTGAAAACATTGAAATTTGCTAAAACAAAATGAGTCTCAAAAATTTTATTCCATAAGACTACTTGTAAATCAGGAACTTTTGACTAGAAAATCCTTGAAAATTCGATTTCAAGGTTTATAGCCTATGGACCTTAAAATTCAATTTGCAAAACAGTGATAAAACCTGAAAATTCTTGAAAATTTGATTCCAAGACTTGTAAGAGTGAGATTTTTGAAAATTCAAATTCAAAACTGAGTAACACGAAAAATGCTTGAAAATATAAGAGTGCCCTGGAACATTCGAGTCCATGGCATATATTGAGATTGTAAAAACTTTCCTGGAACATCCGAGTGCAGGAGACAATGCTGAAGAAGTAATGGCTCCCTTGGGACATCCGAGTCCAATAGGAGAATACAAAAAATATAAAAACTTCCCAAAACATGCGAGTTTGGGGGAAATACTGTAAATGTAAGAATTTTCCTGGAGCATCCGAGTCCAGGAGACAATGCTGAAAAGTAATGGTTCCCTTGGGACATCCGAGTCCAATGGGAGAATACTAAAAAATGTAAAGATTTCCCAAAACATACGAGTTTATGAGAAATACTGTAAATGTAAGAATTTTCCTGGAGCATCCGAGTCCAGGAGACAATGCTGAAGAAACAATGGCTCCCTTGGGACATCCGAGTCCAATGGGAGAATACAAAAAATATAAAAACTTCCCAAAACATGCGAGTTTGGGGGAAATACTGTAAATGTAAGAATTTTCCTGGAGCATCCGAGTCCAGAAAACAATGCTGAAAAGTAATGTTTCCCTTGGACATCCGAGTCCAATGGGAGATACTAAAAATATAAAGACTTCTCAAAACATACGAGTTTATAAGAAATGCAGTAAAAATTTTCCTAGAACATCCGAGTCCGATGGAAAGTGCTAAAGAAATAATGGCTCCCTTGGGACATCCGAGTCCAATGGGAGAAACTTCCTCACATACTAGTGACAAGTAAATAAATTTGATTTTGAAATTTTAGACAAATAAACTGTAAATGACAAGTAAATAAATTGATTTTGAACTGTAAATGACAAGTAAATAAATTGATTTTGAACTGTAGATGACAAGTAAATAAATTGATTTTGAGGTTTGAGAGACTTAGAAATTCGATTCTAAGCTGAAAATCTGAAAATCCTGTAGAGATTACGACTCTAAGACATCTGATGAAAACCCTTGAGAATTCGATCTCAGGGTTTGAGAGACTTAAAAATTCGATTCTAAGCTGAAAATTTGAAGATTCTATAGAGATTACGACTCTAAGACATCTGATGAAAACCCTTGAGAATTCGATCTCAGGGTTTGAGAGGCTTAAAAATTCGATTCTAAGCTGAAAATTTGAAGATTCTATAGAGATTACGACTCTAAGACATCTGATGAAAACCCTTGAGAATTCGATCTCAGGGTTTGAGAGGCTTAAAAATTCGATTCTAAGCTGAAAATTTGAAGATTCTATAGAGATTACGACTCTAAGACATCTGATGAAAACCCTTGAGAATTCGATCTCAGGGTTTGAGAGACTTAAAAATTCGATTCTAAGCTGAAAATTGAAAGATTCTATAGAGATTACGACTCTAAGACATCTGATGAAAACCCTTGAGAATTCGATCTCAGGGTTTGAGAGGCTTAAAAATTCGATTCTAAGTTGAAAATTTGAAAATTCTTGGCAATTCAATTCCAAGCAGAGTCTTTGAAAATTCGATCCCAAGACTTTCCATGCTGTCTGTCTCCTTTTACATAGGAAATTTTCTTTGGCTCTTTGCCCCTTTTGCTCTTGCATAAATTCTGCTTGTCTGTCATCTTCTGGTTGACTTCTGGGATGTCGCCTTGTTGGCTGGATAATGAAAACGCTTCTGGGACAATGTCGCCTCATTGGCTGGATAATGAAAACGCTTTACCAATTGGACCCTCTAGGTCTTTGTGTTTGAGAGATTCGTAAGCTCTGTGAGATTTTTTCCTTTAGCTTTCCCTTCATGCATGTCAGACTTTTGTAGTCTGAGCTTCAATGGGAGTTTGACATCAGGCTGTTGAGGACTGCACTCCAGTGTATGCCTTATCATGGGGTCAGGACTTTCAAGCCCTTTTGATCCACTTCTGTGTAGCAGCACAAGAAATAGCGACTGCAGCTAAGCGAGTCTGACTTTCTGTTTGCAGATTGTCGTTTCTTTTCTTTCTCTTGAATGTCTGCATCTTTCAATACATGTATCCTGCATGGTTAGGCAGCTTTGTTCTCCTTTCGAGATTAGCATGTACGTAAAAGAAGTGTTGTATGAACATGTATGCTTCTCTATTTTAAAAATCTATTTTGAAATTTGTACTTACTTGCCAGTAGATTATCAGAAATACTTACTGGATAGCAAATAAAAGTTTATTGGGCTTTGCCTCTTTCGATCCATGAAGCTTCACAATCTTGGCACAAGTACATCGCATAGCTTGACTCGTGATTTTTAATTTCTAAACTCATGGGAATTTAAACTGAGCATGCTCCGGACAGCCTTTCAGACTTCGGTCTTGCTGACTTATGCGGACAAATGGCTTCAGCTTCTTGTTGTCGTTTTTCTTTCTTTCTTTCTTTCTTTTTTTTTTTAGCCATTTTTGCCACCACTGCCCTTTCGGGTTTTCACCGATGCCGGCTTTTCATTTTTTTGCGCTCCAGCCCCCTTTCAGGTTTTGACTGTGCCTTGATTGTCCATTTTTGCCATAGCCCCTTTTCAGGTTTTTACTATGCTGGACTTTGTCAATTTTGCCATAGCCCCCTTTCAGGTTTTGACTATGCTAACTTAGCCGATTTTGCCATAGCCCCCTTTCAGGTTTTAACTATGCTGGCTTTTTGTATTTCTTTTTTTTTTGAGGAATTTCAACATAATTTCAACTGAAACAAATATTCTTTGCGCATTTTGATCCGTCGAGCATTGACAGAAATTTCATAAGAAAGAGAGAAAGAGAAATGGCACTTTATTTTTTTGCCTTTCTGCCTTTATTTTTGCCTTTTGGCTTCTTTTCTTTTTTTTTGGCAGTGGGGTTATCTTTTGTGCCCCTTGTTTGAGAGAATAGAAAGAAGAAATTTCAATGCTCGATAATCAAAATAGCCACTCGAAAAAAAGGTGTTTCAATTAAAATTAGATCGAAACAAGTGTTCTGCTCACAAATTGCTCTTTCTTCTAATAGCCCCAGTATGTAGCCCACAATACTTTCGAGTGTTGAGGCGTCATCCACGACCAATATGAGTTTGGTGGACACATCAGGCTTTGTGAAATTCCTTTGATTGCTATGTAATAGTCAAACTCCAGCCCTTCGGTGTTTCTCTTTGGAGTAGCTGATAGGTAGACTCATGAATAGGCATTATCTGTAATTGATCTTTCAGAGTTCCTCTTCGGTGAACTTGAATGTCATTTCTTTGGAATTGTTCTGATAAGTAGACTCATGAATAGGCATCATTTGCACTTGATCTTTCAGAGTTCCTCTTCGGTGAACTTGAATGTCATTTCTTTGGGATTGCTGATAAGTAGGCATCATCTGCACTTGATCTTTTAGAGTTCCTCTTCGGTGAACTTGAATGTCATTTCTTTGGGATTGTTCTGATCTTCGTTGATTATCCCAAGTGAATGACTATTTTTCCTTTGCCCAGACCTGAATGGCGATTCTACCCATTGCTTGTTGATTACTCAGGATAAGAGTTGCTTCTTGCTTCAGGCTTCTGAGCTTCTGAGCTTTTGGTTTTTGAATTTTGATCCTTGCATGTGTTAGGACCAGGAAACACATCCTTGTGTTCTTCTGATAATGAAGTGAATTTGTCCTTCCGCCATTTGTCCAAGTTCAGTCACTCTTGCTTCCTTTAATGGCTTCTGTTTCTTTGGCATTCGAGATTTTCCAGTTATCATGTGATTCTTTCTGTTAGTTCACTCTCTTGTTTGGAAATTTTACTTTTGGTACAGACCAATCTAAATCCCCATGAGTTTCGAAATGTAGTCTGAAGACAAGGTCATGCTCGTCTTGTGCTTAAGATTGTTGTGCTACTTGGATCGAAATGACAAATTTTAAGATCCCTGAAATAGCAAGTTTTGCAAAAAATTAATTCTTCGATTTGACAGAGAAGCATATATGAAAGCAAAAACACAAATTTTGTCAATATGCTAAAAGCTGGATAACCATTGCAAGATTTTTCATGATTTTGAAAGAAACAGATTTTCAATAGTGAAAGTTTAAAACAACAAAAGCAACATAGAAGCTGTGAATACAGACTCTGCTCAGGCAAGTCTACCAAAACTTGAGAACTCTAAACAATCTCATGGATCATTCAGGATGATTTGAGTTGGCATTGCTGAGTCTCTGCACTGTCTTTCGCTTCAAAATGGACTTCCCAGTTTTTGACGCTTTCTGCGAAAATAAATTGATCATTTCTTGATTCAGCAAGATCTGCCCCAGTTTCAGTGACTCTGGTGGAGAGACACAGGTAGAATTCTTCTTGATGGGCTGGCTAAGGGTTGGTGATGGAATAAAGGTGACTGATATGGTGGAAGTATTTTTTTGATTTTTTTCTTTTCTTGTTTTTCTTTTCTTTTTTTTGCTTTTTTTTTTCTTCTTTTTTTTTGAAAAGGGAAAAGATAGTGTAGCCTTCTGGCTAGATTAGCCGTTCCGACTAGGAAATGGTACGACCATTCTTGGTCGTTCACCCAACTTCGGGGGGAGACTTTGTTAGTCCTAGGGGTAGAGATCCATAATCCGTCTGGTCTGAATTCCGTCTTCAATCATATCTCCTTGTTGGATCATTTCACCGAAGGATATGCCTATTGAAGTGCAAAACTTTTCGTAGTAGACCCCTTTGCAAGTTTGGACAAATAGATGCACATATTCTGAGTCAGCTAGCGGTGGCACCACCTGCGTAGCCAGATTTTTCCAACGGCATGCGTAGGCTCGAAAACACTCTCTAGGTTCCTGCTCCATTCTGATTAGGAAAAGTCGGTCTACAGCCAACCCTGAATTGTGTCTGTATTGCTTCATGAATGCATGTGACAGCTCTGCCCATGTTCTGAACTGACGGACATCACTCCTAGCGAACCATTGTGCTGCGGGTCCTACTAGACTGTGCTGAAATAGTTGTGTCATCAGTTTTTCTGGATCTGGATAACCACATAATGCCCCAGCATAAAGGCGCAGGTGGGCCATTGGATCACTGGTTCCATCAAACTTGGTAAAACACGGTATTTTGAACTTGGTTGGCAGTTGCAAGTCTGGAAAAGCACACAAATCTGAGAGGTTAGTGGACACATATGAACTTGCCCCTTGTATAGCTTTGATGGCCCTCTCAATGTTTTGAATTCTTTGGATAACTGTTGGGTCTGGTCTTCCTTTCAGGCTTCCGCCATTACCGTGGGCACTTGGCCTGACCAATTGGATTTGATTTGTGGGAGGGGGTCTATGTTGTCCCACTGAAACATCGGCTATTGATTGGACATGAACTGCCCCTGTCTGGACTGATGTAAGGAGAGGGTTTGATGTTGCTGATGCCTCTGCCCCTGTGTTAAAGGAAAATGGCACTGATGCACTTTGTGGTGTCTGGTGCGGGACTAGAAGTGCTTGGATTTTGATTTGGAGGCTCTCTATTTTCTTGAGGAGAGCATTGTATTCTTCCCGTGAGACTGTGTCAGATTTAATGCAGAGAGACTGACAGTTTGGTTCTTCTGCCATGGCTTTTGAACTGACAGTCGCTTAGTCTTTGGGTGAGACTCCTACTTCCCGCTTGTACCTCATATTGCAGGGAAATATGTCAGTTTGTATTCTGAAATGGATTGGTCCATAACATACAGTCAAAGGATGACAAGTGTGTGTACTAGGATCCTATTGCTCATACGGATTTTTCATATCCTTCGAAATTTTGCCAGAGGTTCAGCATGATTTCGGCATATGATTTTTGAAATTGTGAGAATATCCGGTCCGTATGAGAATGGTTCTACACTTTGACTGTATGTTTTGGACACTAAACTGAAGCATGTTAGGACAAAAATCTGGTTTGCAATTTTTGAAAAATTTTGTCCTTTACATAATCAACGAGAATTCTCTCCATTTTTCATGAATGTCCCTAACAAGGTTTTGGCTTTGACTCTTTTTTGAGGGATACTACATGCAGCATGACGGCTTGGTTTTTACTAATGCATTTCTAGCATAGTTTCACGGTTCCCAAATCTTCAAACCTCCGGCCCCCGTGAAGGGTACCATCTTTGGTTGGTGATTTGGTTGGAGTGTTCTTTTCAGTGAAAACCATCTTTGGCTACAAAAAAGCACCATTGACGATCGTCACGTACTTCGAACCCCCTCCTAATCCTATGGGTAAAAATAAAAGGTAGAATGGAGATTGAGAAGAGAGTTGGGTATGTTGTGCTGAATGTAATGTATGCATATGCTGAAAATTTTATTTTTTTTATTTTGTAAATATTTGGAGAGAATCCTTTCAGAGTAATATAATGCCCTGCAAAACAAATATTAGTAACAAGATAAAATGCATGTTTTTTTCTTTCTTTTTTTTTTGGCAAAAGCGCACCTGAAAGACAACCACAAGAATGATGTTAGTAACAGGCCAAGGATAATAAAAAAATTTTTGGGAAAATTTGAAAAGCCGAAATCCACTGATAAAGAAAAATAAAAGGTTTGCAAATAGTACCCCTCTTTAGCTTGCGTTACACCGTAAGTTTACCCAAATGGGGTAGGTTAATGGTTTCCGCTAAAAAGAGCCACTATTTGCAAATTCTTTTATTAATCCCTAAGTCCCCAGCGGAGTCGCCAGCTGTCGCGCCCGGAAATTTCCCGGCCCCCCTCGCGAATATGTGAATTGTTTGAACGGGGCTGAATAATTTCTTGACTTGTAATGCGACGTTTAATGAAAATTGTTTAACAGCTGGGACTTATTAAAAACTCAGAGTCGCCACTTGACATGAATTTAGGTGTGTCAAGTCACCCTCTAAGGCCATTTTCAGAGAAGATGTCCTTAGAAAAATAATTTAGTTTTAACTCAGAAATAAGATTCTGTTTATAAAAAATGACTGCTTTAAAAGAAAACTGGTCTCGAAAACAGAGATGGGTTCGGGGATTCACTGTTACGAGTTGGGAAGGTGTTAGGCACCCAACATCGCCCTTTCGGTACTTTATTTTCCCAAATTATTTTATTCTATTATCCTTGGCCAAATTTAGTAAATATCTAGTGATTGCTGTACAATTGGTTTAAAAGTGGAAACAAGTGCGGGGGCAGGACCCCGGCTTACGCAATTTTAGCTTTTGGTGGCAAAAAAGTTAGAACGGATATATGTTAAACTTTGACCGAAACATGATACGCAAACTGGTATCTGCACGTCATGTTTCTATTCCCGTAGTGCCAGGTACCTTAAATCCCTGGCAGGAATTTTCAAGTTTAACAATGACCCGATTCCGTTTTATTAATGGATTATCATGTTATCCTTTTTTGGTTTTATTTATCTGCAATTCTTCATCCCGACAGCTACACAATCACTGGCGGTCCGAATTGCAGAATTTAATAAATGTTACTTCCTTTAACTGGTTTTATTTATCTCCAATTTTTCATCCCGACAGCTACACAATCACTGGCAGTCCAAATTGTAGAACTTAATAAATGTTACTTCAATCGCGATATTCTGTCGTGAAAAGATAACGTGCATTGCCCGTTAAATTTTCATCCCAAAAACACTAACATGGGCTACCTATGTCACCCGCGTGTTTATGGAATTCCGAGATTATCGAGATCTTTAACCAAGTGATATGGATAGTGTGTCAGTGTGAACCAACAGCACTATTCATATAACTTAGCTATGAAGTAACGAGTTTTTTTTTATTGATTTTACGTGAAATAAAAAGTAAAAAGAAAAGGAAAATTGCAATAGGTTAAATAACGAATTTTTTCTTTTATTGATTTTTCGTGAAATAAAATAAAAAGAAAATAGCAGTAACTGTTACGGGGAACGGGAAAGGGATAAAAAAAAGAGTTACGGGAGATCGGGGAAAGGGAAAAGTTAGTAGTTAGTTCCGACAGGGGCCGACGCAATCGAGCGATATGCCGGAGTATTATTTTTATTTAAAGTGATTTTTGCTTAAATCAAGAAAAGTAGTTGGCAGAGCCAAACACCGACTTTCGTGATTTAGCGGGCTAAATCCTGACATTCTAGAACTGCGGACTAGAGATGCGGATGCCCAATTAGTATTGACATAAAGAAAAGACAGAAAGAATAGATAAAAATGTCCTGACATTCTAGAAGTGTGGACTGAAAATTTCAGGAAAAGGACTAGAAATTTCAGAACCACGGACTAGAGATGCGAACATGGCTTAATAAGCCTAATCTTAATAAAATCAAGAAAAGTAGTTGGCAGAGCCAAACATCGACTTTCGTGATTTAGCGGGCTAAATCCTGACATTCTAGAATGTGCAGACTAGAAATTTCTAGAACTGCGGACTAGAGATGCGGATGCCCAATTAGTATTGACATTAAATAAAAAAAAGAAACTAAATGAACAGAGCAGAAATTAAATAAAAAAAAAAGACAGATATTGAAATGAAATAAATTGTGGCAATTATACCTCTGTATTGATATTTGAATCAATTGGTTACATGAAAATAAGAAAGACACGCGAACAGCTAAGTAAAACCATAACCCGACATAACACTGGGTTTTAAAGCCCTGTTATCTCGAGCTATGCTAATATAATAGCACGTTCGGTTCTTTCTAAATCTGAAAGTAAATGGGCAGAACCTCCTCTTGTTTTTGGGCCAAAAGTCCTATCTAAAAAGCCTAACTCTAATTTATTTCGGGTGTCAAATGTTCCACGACTACAGAGTCGAAAAATATTTGACAATCTCTCTTTTGCTCTCTGGAATTCCTACTGTCTAAGGTTTCCTAAAAAAATACGTTGTCTCTGTCTGGTTTCTCTCTGGTTTTTTCCTCTGTCCGGTTTCTTCTCTCCTCAAAAAAAAATCCGTCTCTAAAAAATTCGTCCCCTTTTTCCAGTGCAGATGACCTCCTTTTATAGAGAAATAGTGGCGGTTTGTGAGAGAAGAGAGAGAGACCGGCTGAGAGAGAGAGGAGAGAGAGAGAAAGGCCGTGAGAGAGAAGAGAGAGAGAGAAGAGAGAAAGACACGTGTCAAGAGGGGAGAGGACAGAGAAAAGGCGCGGGAGAGAGGAGGAGATTGGGTGCGGGTGAGAGGGGACACGGAGCCACGTGGCAGAGAAAGAGAGAGACGCGTGGGAGGAGAGAGAAGGGCGGTACAGAGAAGTCCAATGGGAATCCGCCACGTAAGCGATACAAACAGACACGACCACACAGGATCATAACTAGAGAGAGGTTAGAGAGGGAACACCCTGACACGTGTCAGCGTGTGAGAGGCTGAGAGGAAAGGTGCGGCAGGAGGGAGGGGTTCTGTGCGGGTGAGAGGGATAGGAAAAGACACGTGTCCACGTGATACAGAGACACGCGGAAGAGAGAGAAAAGGTGGTATCCGTCAGCCCATAGGATTTCGCCACGTCAGCGACCACAGTGGGAGCGTCCGCACCTGATTATCCCCAAGCCGTGCACGGCATTAAAGTCGGGCACGGCGCACGAGCCGTGCACGGCATTTGAGGCGCGTGCGCCCCACGCGCGCGTGGTGTGCGTGTGTTGTGCTGAATCAGCTCCCTTCTTTATATAATTACGAAAATGCCACTACTTTATAAAATGCCTTTGCGCGCTTATTTTTTTTCTTCGGACGTCCAAACGAACTCGGATTTGACCACGGATACAGCCAACGGACTCGTATCATCGAGAGGATCATTTTGAGCCTAATATTTGATTTATGGGCACGTCGGCTCGCAATCCTAACTCCCAAATAATCACCGGTACACCACTACCCTTCTTTAAAATGTCATTTCTTGCGCTACCGAACTCAGATTTGACCGTGGATACAGCCGATGGACTCGTATTTCTGTGCTGATCAATAACATGTGCCTCTCGATGTCTGAACACATCAGCTCATAAATTGTGCCTCCGAGACCCCGTTCTGAGCAATCAAAAATTGTTGGCGTTGTCCGATTTCATCCCAATCACTGTCACTGGACTCGTGCCGTCGTACTGATCAATATTATGAGGGTCTCATGACTTGATGAAGTGGTCTCGTGAACAGTACTCCCGAACCCCGGACTGTGCAAAGGCAAAATAGTCTTTTTGTGCACAAATTCTTTTAAACCCATTTCGATGGCATTTTTCATAATAATTGAGCGGTGGGGCCAAAATCTGGTATCAACAGCTGTTTTGGTGCCGCATACTACGTATTGTTTTAATCGTTGTAATTTCTGTATTCAATGATTAATAAATATTTTTAGCCGAGAAAGAAAAAAACTTAGAAGAAGGAAAACAAAGAAAAGCACTACTAATGACATCTAATAAGTACAATGAGATGTCCTAATAAAGCCAAAACATCCGATCAAAAAACTTAGATAATGTCTTTTAAAGGATTGATGTTCTTTCTTCTTCTTCTTCTTTGTTTGGAGCTTTTGCTTTGTATTTTATGTTGGGTTTATTTTCTATCAGTATCAGGGAGAAGCTTCTGCTCTGTTTTTGCTCTGTTTTTTTTTTAGCCAACTTCTTGTTTGCTTTGTAATCTTTCTTCTTTATACAATAATATTCTGCTTTTGCCGATGAAAAAAACATAAAGGGCACGAGATTTCTACTAATGTAAGGTTTGAGGTAGGATTAGATGTACGTTTACAGCTTTACTCCCATAAACGAAGAGGCTATTTAGACGATTCGAACTCGTGACGACCATGTCACATAAATATGTATTTATAAGGTGAAACTTCGTATTAGATTAAACTATACGTCTTGGTTTCCTACAAAGAATAGAGAGGAACTAAATTTGAAATGAAATTCCAAGACTACTAATAAAGTCTACCGGAAACTGTTTTCAATATAGAATACTTTATTAATAAGATTTATGTGTAACGCGTGAATATGGTTGAGCCACATGTAGGTAATAATTTAATGTGGTCACAACGAGTTGCTGATCGAAATAAAAATGTGGTCCAAACAAGCAAAATGTCATTACCTAGTTTCATCGCAGCATAATCTAGCAAACCTATATCACCTATGTGTAGTCAAGCTGCATCTTACACTTCTTGCAGACTCATCTAGGAGGGGGAAGGACCCGCGTTTAGCTAACGGAGTTTAGGTTAGTGAAGCGAGGCCTCAAACATCAAACCGTATCTTACTGAATAATCTGACTGAATCGAACGAGGTTTTGCCTAGCTTTCCGAAAACAATGTTCAACTTGTATGTATTAAGCATATAGCTAGCTTTCCTTCTGAGCTAGTTTATGTTAGTAAACTCTCCAAACGAATAATCAAATAGGTTTCTAACTTCGTAACTTATCAAAATGATTAAAAACTATTGGAACATACTTTTCAAATAAATGTGGTGGTGCTTTTGTTTTTCAACTCAAATTCATGAAGTTGATTTGGAGAAGTTCAAATATATAAATAGAAGTTTGTTACAATATATGTGGTATTTTGGGCAAATAAATTATTGCAATACATACTATGTGCATCATTCCTTTTTCCCAACAACCTAATAAATATGTGCTGACATCGCCCTCGACAAAATTTATCATTGCAAGATTTGTCAAGATTACAAAGTAAAAATACAACACGGGTACTTCGGGAGCGTCAAATAGTTGTTCAATAATAAGAGCCGATCATCATTTTCGAGTTCCATTGGAATTATTATTTTGCCAATACAATTCATCAGTGCTTGCCCTAAGATTTCAGGGGCCAGAAGCAAACTCTTCAATGGGGCCATTTATATATCTATTACAAAATATACAACAAAAAAATTCACCATAAAAGAACCACTATGCAACCATTACCATTCCAAAAAAAATGATAAAACATAATCACTCCAAAATAAATAATCATTTCAATGATATAAATGTAACATTTGAACATTGTCCTTCTCATATGTATAATTGCAAACGTATTAAAAATAGGGGTCTAGTGCGCTTGTAGCTATTTTCACCATTGTCTAATATTCCATAATTTCTTTGAACTCTACCAGTTATTTTCTCCTTCTAGTTCAACTTCATCGATTTTCACAAAATATGTTTATAGGGTTACGGAGAGTACCTTGTTTTAAAATTTTTTAATATAGGCCTTAAATTTTTAGTTATTCACCGGACTTGTTTGGGCCTTTGAGACTTAGATTAAGCTTGTTTTATATCAACGCAAGCTTAAATCTAAAAACTTTTTTTTTGGTAACCGAGGTATCCGACGGGGGGCGCAGGGACATGGCGGCAACGGGGTACCCTTTTCCAGGGCTAGCCTGCCAGGGGGGGACCCCCGCCTACCCACCGACTAATCCTCGAGGCCCTGGTAGAATCGGCCAATTGTAATCCCCCAGTGGCCCCAAGGTACCCTTTTTCAGGGCTAGCTGACACCGAGTTTCGAACACAGCATCTGGGGTTTACAGCTTGCCAGTTCTACCGCCCGGGCAACCCCTTGGGGTTCTTAAATCTAAAAATTGAGCCTAATATACTACACAGACCTAGATATTTGAAGATCCCTATTTTTGTATTTTTGCGGGATCAAAAGCGATGAATTCCTAGATCTATGCCCAGAGCCGGCTCTAGAAGTCATTAGGTTTTGACTTTTCTTCACTTAAAAAAATGCGTCCCCATATCAACATGACGAAATTCATGCATTTTTTGTCAACACAATGAATCCCAACAAGAAGAGTACGTGTACGGATCGAGTAGAAAATGCTGTCCTATAGAAAATGATGCCACAAACAAACATATCCTAATCAACTTCATATTTTTTGGGTCTTAATCGGATAATTGTTTGGGTAGGATTTAAAATTTATACTGGATATCTAAGCTAGGCTCATTTCAACTCAAATTTAAAAAAAAAACAAATTATAATCTACACCCTGTGATGATAAGTCCAACTAAAACGTTACATGATAATAAATTCAAAAGAAAATTGTCACACCCTCAATTTTCCATAAAATAAATATACATTCGGATATTAATTAAACCTCACAAACATGCACCATCCCCAAAATAGTTATGCATAAAATGTCAATAAGGTTGATGAACATCCATGTTTCCCAAAAATAGGCCATTACAAACCCAAAAGGCCATATTAAGTATCTTGACATTTAGGTGAGTTACATTACATCTTTCTCAAAAGTAGTTGGACTAAAGATGTTGAGTAACTCTAATTAAACTTTTCTTCAAAAGATGCAACACGCCATGCATGCCATGCTCTACCGGCTAGGTCTCCGGAAGGGTACCTGAAAAGAAAGACGGGGTGAGCCAAAAGCCCAGTAGGAAAGTTTACAACAACACTATATGAATGCATAACATGACCATACACCCTCCGGCACGAGGTACAAGAGGAATCCTATGCATAAGACATTAAGTAGAGATGGCACAAGAAGGAACAATATTCGTATCCACATCATATACGTGTGTTATGCTCCACAAAGATAGATTACCAATTTCATTCACTATCTTTACACTAACTTAAGATATCACCATGCCAATCCTAGCACACCCGAAGGTGTCTGGTTCATTTCCTAGCATGCCCGATAGGGGATCTAGTACATCTCCTAGCATACCCGAAAGGGAATCTAGTTCTCTTCCTAGCATACCCAAAAGGGAATCTAGTTCTCCTCCTAGCATACCCAAAAGGGAATCTAGTTCTCCTCCTAGCATACCCAACAAGGGAATCTAGTTCATGTAATTATCTCATTCACGTGATCACTTGGATCAACTTTACATATCCATCTCAATTAACTCATGAAGGGCATCACGTCACTCTAACATCCGATACGAAGATCGTGGAAGATGCGTATCGAAGGACCACATTAATCACAACATGTACGGCGGGGACTCAATGTCACAAAAGATATTCGTATTAGATTAGGAATGGATTAGAAACCGCGCATGAACATCTATTGGTGAAGCAAAGAGACTAACACCCAATGTGGAAAAAGCTAAAAAGGGGTTTTACGCCTTAGGCATCGATACTTCTCTAAAAGGTATCGATACGATTCACTTACGGAGTGCACAAACTCGTTCCAGACTGTTGGGTATCGATACCTATGAAAAGGGTATCGATACAATTCACTTACGTAGAGTACACAATTTATTCCAGACTGTTTAGTATCGATACCTCTGATAAGGGTATCGATACCAATTGCTTACAGCGTCGCGAACCCAGAAATCGCAGAAATCGCCTCTTGCCTTCAAACATCAAAAAATCAACCCCAAACACAAATGTATGTCCAAAACATGTTATACACACATATAATAGGTGAAAACCCCCTACCTCAAGCTTGAAATGGTTGAAACAAAGCTTCCAAGGTTGAGCTCCAAGTCTCTAATGGTGAAAGCTCCAAGGTTGACCTCCGGGCAACTTCGCGTGCTCTAGCTTCGAATGTCACTCGAGGATGGCGAAATGTGGGAGATTTTAGACCTATTTGGGTGATTTGGGTGTTGGATGGTGAAGCCCCAAGGCTAGGGTTTAGAGAGAAGGGAGAGGTTTGAGAGAAAGCCAAACTCTTCTTCTTTCTTGTGTTCCCAAATGAGCTCCCTCCCAAGCCTAAAATCTGATGGAGTATAATAAAAGGGGTCCAAAATGACCTCAATACCCTTCTTTGCGTAAAATGCCCAAAACAAGCATTAAAGGTCAAGCTCCTAACTTACCCGAACCAAGATTAGATTTTCTATGGCAATAAGACTTACTAATAAATGCCCCGAGCATGAGTCCACAATAAAACAAAATAAAATAAATTCCGGGTCGTCACAAAAATATTAAGAAATACAATCTCACATTGTTTCGGAATATAATGTGTGACGTCTTAGTATAATGTTATCTCTATCTAATAGCTTAAATTTTTTAGTCGGATGGGGAAAAGAAATTTACACTAATAAAAAAGGATGGTACTTGCAAAGTTTCCTTTTATGAATTAAACTAAATAGCATTCGCACATTGTTTTCAAGTTCTTTCCGTTTTTGTTTTATTTATTTGAGAAGTTTTAACGCATGAGGTTATTTTATAGACAGATTTGTCCTTGAACGCAATGATATAATTTTATCTGATAATATTATTATTTCATAACAAATAACGTTGTTTGATAAGGTATCTGTTAAAAGCGACAGATGATATTAACTGATAAACATTAGCATGAAACTTTATCTAATAAAATTATTGTTTCAAAACTAAAAGGTAAAGTTATTTTCTTAACAGACAAGTCAGATAATATTATATGTTGGTTTGATATATCTATTAGTCAAATTAAAAAATAAAAAATATATAATTTTATCTGATAACATTATTATTTTGGAAACCAACAAATAATGTTGTTTGTTACGGTATGCGTTAAATCAGTAGAAATATTGACTGATAAACATTATCAAATATAGTAATCTAATAAAACAGATAAAATTATTTGTTAAGATATCTGTTAAATGCGACAGATAATATTAACTGATAAACACTAACAGGTAACTTTATCTAATGAAATCATCGCTTTTATATCTAACAAATAGATAATGTTATTCTTTGTCAAGAAAGCATGGCCGATCATTAAGCATGATGTGATGCAGTTCTTCTCACAATTCCACTCCAACTGCAGATTACATGGAGGTATAAATTCCACCTTTCTATGCATGATTCCAAAAGTGAATAACCCTTTAACTTTCAATGAATTCAGACCCATAAGCATGGTTGGATGGGTTTATAAAATCCTTGCAAAAGTGTTGGCTAACAGGATAAAGGGCTTGATGCCGCGAATCATTGGAGAGTCACAATCAACGTTCACGGGGGGAAAACAAATTCTGGATGGTGTTCTTATAGCAAATGAGATTTTACATGAATGGAAATTGACAAATCATAGGGGAATTATTTTGAAAATAGATTTCGAGAAAGCATATGATAATGTTAATTGGAACTTTTTAATAAATATGCTTCAAAAATTTGGCTGTGGAAACAAATGGTGTAAATGGGTAAAGGAATGTATCTCAACTCCACTGCTTTCTGTCCTTGTGAATGGTTCCCCCACCGAACAATTCAAAATTCAGAAGGGCCTTAAACAGGGGGATCCCCTATCCCCATTCCTTTTTAACATTGTGGTTGAAGCGCTAAATATCCTGTTAGAGAGAGCCAGACATAAAAGATTGATTGAGGGGATACAAATTGGAGAAGAAGGGATTAGAATTTCGCATCTGCAGTTTGCAGATGATACAATTCTGTTCTGCAAATATGATGTGGAGGAACTAATGTCTATTAAAAGAATACTGAGATGCTTCCAAGTACTTTCTGGTCTCAGAATTAATATGACAAAAAGCATGGTGTATGGAGCTGGTATGAGCAATCAGGAAAGGCAGTATGTGGCAAATATATTGGGATGCAAAAATGTGGATCTACCGATATCATATCTAGGACTTCCCTTGGGAGCTAATCCTAGAAGACTTGCGTTCTGGAAACCAATCATAGAGAGGGCTAACAAGCGTTTGGCAAACTGGAAAAAGAGGATGTTATCCATTGCGGGAAGAATAACTCTTGTGAAATCCACCCTCGGAAATCTCCCATTATATTATATGTCATTGTACAAAATGCCAAAGGTGGTCATAAACACATTGGAAAAAATGGAAAGACAATTTATATGGGGAGATATCTACAGCAAAAAGAAAGTTCATCTGGTGGGGTGGAAGAAAATCACAAAAGGGAAAAGATATGGAGGTTTGGGGATAAAAAGATTGCAGGAATTCAATCAAGCTTTACTAGCCAAGTGGAGGTGGAGATTTCATAAAGAAAAGGAGGCATTATGGGCTAAAATGGTAAGAAACAAGTATGGGATTAATAGAGAGTGCTGGTTTCCTCAATTACCTCAAAATGGGAAGAAGCCTTCTAACATATGGAGAGATATTTGCAGCCTGGAGGATAACAACAGCAGCATGGCCACGGTTCTGCAAGAAGGATTCAAGTATGAGATTAAAAATGGGAGGAACATCAAGTTTTGGAAGGAGCCATGGATTACTCAGCAACCTTTAATGGTTTTATACCCAAGACTATTTCAATTATCAATTCAAAAGGAAGCAATGGTGAAGGACTTTCTATCTGGCAGCACAAACCTGCAATGGAATCTTCATTTTAGAAGAAACTTGTTCCAATGGGAAGAACAATCAGTACAAGAGCTATTGCAACAGATAAGTGAGGCAGTGTTGGATATGTCAAGAGAAGACAATTTGATTTGGAAATGGAGTTCTGACAAGGAATTCTCTGTCAAATCTGCATACAAAAAATGGGAGGAGTTAAACTTTGAAGAAGAAAATGATTTATCAAGGGTATGGAGGAATGTGTGTCCACCAAAGGTGGAGGTGTTTGTATGGCAATCAATACAAGGTAAAATTAGTGCTAAGGATGAATTGGCAAGAAGAAACATAGTGGTTGTTGATGATGCATTCTGCCCCCTTTGCCCGAATATAGCAGAAACAAGTGATCATATACTGTTACACTGTCCTAAAGCATGGTTGGTCTGGTCTAGAATGCTGGATTGGTGGAAACAAACATGGGTTTGCCCTGGAAACGTAAGAACTCTGAGTGTTTTTTGGCTCTCATCAAGGTACAAGAATCTGGAAAAGCAGCTATGGGAAATGACATTTTTTGCAACTTTGTGGTCTCTTTGGAAGGAAAGAAAAGATATCATCTTTAATAACAAAAACTGCAATACGGAGGAGAGTGAGGAGAAGATCAAAACAAGGATTGCCATTTGGTTTAAGAATAAAAACTACTTACCAGGGGTGGATGTGGAGGATATTAAAGGGAATTTAGATGGGGTGAGATGTCTGGGGAGGATGGGGTGATTTCTTTCTTTGCTTTGGATTCTGGGGAAAGCTCTGCTGGTTTTTGACTCTGGTGCTGGTGCTTTCACTCCTTCTTTGGATTCTGGGGAAGCTCTGTTGGGTTTTGGAGCTGATGGTGCAAGCTCTGATGGAAATGATATACTGGATCTGATGGTGCAAGCTCTGAGGCTGCTGTTTTGTTCTGTTTCTTCCCTGTATGACTAAACTGTATGAGGCATCTACTTCGGTTGACATCTTGCCAACATTTTCATGTGTTGCTTGGGGCTCTCACGGCATATGATCATCGGCATAACGGGTGCCAACATAGTTGGGATGTGTTTTGCTCGTTGTGATGCTTTTCGCTTGAGCTCCTTTACCTTTGTAATCTTTGTAACCCATTTATGAAGATTAATAAAGTTTCTTTTGCCGATCAAAAAAAAAAATAGATAATGTTATTGCGTGTTTACTAGGAGGGTATTTTTAAAACTTATGTACTAAAAAGACTTCCAGATGTAATTTAGTTTGAGATGAACTTATTACGCTAGAAGTCCATTATGAACTTTTGACTGAATCTCCCATCTTATAAATAGAAAAGTGATAACTAAAAACATTACCAAACCGACACTAAGTAGTTCAATTTAGGAGAGTGGAGAGTTGGACCACCTAAGGCCGATAAATGAACCAAACTCTTTAAGTCCTAGCACATACTAAGTCTTAAAAGCTTGTTTGAAATCTGTTTATTTTTTAAAATTAGCTTTTTACATAAACAAATTAAGTTTCAATTTTTTTTGAAGCCGGTAGAATTTCAAATTAAACATGAACAAATGATGACTCGACTCGTTTGACATGTGTAAGATATTAAAGCTGCTTGATATCGATTTGTGATCGACTTGACTAAATCGCATTTGAGATCAACTTACATTATAAACAAGTCAAGCTTGAAAATATTTGTAAAGGCAATTATTCAGCTCGCTCGGCTCTTTTATTAACCTTAAATATAGGGATGACAACGGAACGGATCAGGGCCGAATTTGCCCATCCCCGCCTCCGATCCTCGACTCCAACCCGTACCTCCATCCCTGCCTGTTCCCCGTTCAGCGAACAAACTCCACCCTCCATCCCCGCCTCGCCCAGCTCCGCTCCATTTTTTTAAAATTAAAAAAAAAACTTGATTCATCAAGATAAATTGAAATTTTTTAAGCTATATCCTAGACTAACCATTTCAAGACAAAATGAATTTTAACTATATAGGAGAGTATATACATCTATACACATATATAGCCTTAATTTTATATGCATATATACATGAACTAATATACACATATATACGTCTATATATGGGCAATTTTACAAAGATTAGGAAAAAAATATTAAATGAGTTAAAAAATATTGTAAATAGTGATAAACAAAACGGTTAGAAAGTAAAATAATAATTATTTAAAACGGAGCAGAGGTTCCAAGTCTCGCCTCCGACCCGTTCCCCGTTTTTTTTCCACTTTCACCTCCAAATCCAACCCGTTCCCCAAAAAATTTTTCAAAACTCCAATCTGGGAATACTTTTCGAATCAAAGCGAAACGGACGAAATTGCCATCCCTGCTTAAATATCCCAACTGGGTAAGCAAATAGTGAAGTCCTTAGAGTGCAACAAATTGACCGGCGTACATGAAAGTTTCAAAATATTCTCGAATGGACCCCCAACGGGTCAAACAGAAAGAGTATTCTGGATGGTTAAAACCCCCATCTACATCTCAATTTACAGGTCACCTACAAAGAAGCAATGACTTAACCAAGTTGTCTATTTATCGCTCCAGGAATATGCGTCAACATGTGCAACAAAAGCCTTTGATTTTTCACCAAAGAGTAAAGTTCTTATATGTATTAATGCCCCATAGCCGTCAGACTAGACCTCCAAATGGTGGTAATTTCTCAAGGGAGAATCAAAGGGTGATGAAAGATGGAGACATGGGTTTTGGTTTATAAATCAAAGAAATCAGCGGTCATACGCAAACGTGTGTACAAATGGGGCATCTACGATTTCACACCCACAAAGGGTTACATAGGAAAACAGAAGGCAATTTACAAGCCAGTCAATTACCAGTCGCATAGATGAATCGAGGGGTATGCTCCCTCTTAGGTTTCACGTTTGAAATTTCTCAATTTTTATTATTTTTTATAGAGTCAATCCATATATTATATAGAGCAAAAACACTAACTTTAAATAAGGTTTCCATAAGTAGACGGTAAGATTGGTCCTCCGAAAATTAGTTGACATTAAATTAAGGATAATTCCAAAACTAGCCGCATATATACCTCGGCTATAAAAAAAAAAAAAAAAAAGAATCGAGATACTCTCATTTGGTTTCAGGGTTCTAATAATTAGCTAAGAGCATCCACATCAGTTTCTATATTTTTTGGACCAAATGAGGAAGATATTTTCACTTTTCTACTTTAGAGAACTATATTTTCTAATGTTTCCTGTATCAGACTCTTTAAATAGGATGAATAGCGACCACTTTCAATTTTGCATCCACTAAATAGAGAAGTTACAGTGACTTTTCAAATATAAAGAGTTATTATAGCATTCACAAAATTGGAAGGACATCTAGAGAGACTGATGTGAAACATATGTGAAAGTATTGTTCCTCAAAATAGAGAAGGATGAGTTTAAAAGAAATTGATGTAGATGCTCTAAGTGGTTGATTATTGGTTAGTATGCACCTAAGCACTAGACGATGGTGGATCAGCTACTTTAGGCATTGGGTGACTGCGATTTGACGCAGAACCACTAATCGACTATCTTGATTAATCACCAGGTTAACTTGATAATTTTTTTTAGTTAGAGATTAAATTAGTATTGTTTTAACATTGTATATGTTGATTTTCTAATTTCATTTGTCTTGAGCTTCTTACATTAAACTTTATTTTTACCAGTTATTTTTTACTCCTTCTGTCCCGGTTTGTTTGTCCATTTTTTTACTTTTAAGTGTCTCACAATGTTTGTCTATTTTAACTAATTAATGAATCAAAGTCTATACAATTCCCTCTATACCCTTTCTTTTTAAAATTGAAGTGACAATGTTTAAAAAGTCAAAGGGCATTTCTTGAAAATTTGGGAGTTTAAAAGAGTAATGATTGTATTTTCTTAAAAAATTGAATTTCTCGAAGTAGACAAACAAAATAGGATGGAGGGGTACTTTTTAGCCTTGATTCGGTTATTCTTTTTTCATTTCTTGTTCAAAAACTTAGGAGAGGAGAGCAATATTTTTTAAACAATAAAAAATTGACTAATCTTTAGACGCTGATGAATTCCTGGCTAATTGACCTAATCACTAGGCGCCCTTCTTTCGCCCAACTAGCATTAAACGATTTTTAAAACATTGCATGTGATTATAAACAAGATCAATAAAGTCTTTGACGACCCAAATTTTTTAATTTTCTTAATATAAATGTGTTTACTATCTACGCAAAATCAGGTTGGTCAAGTCTTGATTGAATTGCACTGGTCAAATATATATTTTTGATATTTATGATTCATTGAGATGAATTCTGATTTTCGATCATTTTTTTTAACATAAGTGATAAATACATTAAAGTTTATAAATAATTCGAATTGTATAAAACAATTATATATATAATGAATCTTGTTGTACATCACAATATGTATTAGAAGTCACATAAAGTTTTCTTTCAGAGCAAACTGAAATGCTTTATAATTTTCAGAGCAAAAATAAATAATTTTAAAATTTGACAAACTTTTTGGGACAATTATTACTTTATGAGGTGCCTAGGGTGTGGGGTCAAATATATGCTATTTTTTTGAAAATTTAATGAGACTCTACTTGCTTCTTAATTTCATAAAAATTGTCAAATAAATTAATCTTATAAAAGTCAAAGTTAAAAGGACATCAATAACCCAATCAACATGTTACAACCACCTATCAAAAATTAACGAAAAATATTATTTTCACAATAAACTTCAAGATAATATTGCTTCGATCATATGGTGAGTTATATGCACATAACTGATCGATCTACTCTTTCTTTTCAAAAACTTTTACTTGACAAGTTCTATAAACTAAATATTTCGGATCATATTTTCAGATATGACACCAATTTCGGAAGCACAACAAAACTGACATATCACATCAACTCGATCCCCCCCAGATCGCTTCTTTTGAGTCTATGCCCTAACATCTCCATCAATAATTTTTTATGAAATTGGAAATTTATTTTGATGGATCAACCCAGAGATATTAGCATATGGAGGAGGTAGATGTGTGAATATATATAATTACAGTTGATTCAAACTGGCCGCAATGTTAAGATATATATATGTGTGTGTGTGTGTGTTTGACATATACCCATGAAAACTGCGTAATACGTTAGACATAAATGGTCCAAGTCAGTTTCTGAAACTGATACATAGGTTGAAATTTTAGACTTTTTCAAACAATATGCTGTGGCATTCAATTTTCAAAGCATAAAAACACTAGTTTATTACAAAGTTTTCTTAACAAATAATTGGTAGTCATGTGCACGAGGGGCTTCACTACTCTGCCACCATCCCCCAAAAAATGGGCTACAAATAAAATAGGGTTTGTTTGAATACTGGTTCGATATCATATAATAGAAAAAAGCCCCTTTCTATCTTATTAGTAAAGCGTGCATGTTAGCTGCAATCAAATTAAAGCGCACAAAAGAAAGGACTTGGAAAGGCGCCACCGGCTCAAGGTTCAAGTGAGAAAGGTGGATATCATTGTTGGTTCGTCACAACGAGTAGATTTTGGGTGCATTTCCCTTTGCATGGGGTCACTAACTAATCAAAGGTTCAAACAAAATTAGTAGAGATTGCTTGATATGTTAGGTGGAAGTAACTTGTTATCGATAGTTGACACCACATAAGATGGTGAGGTAGAAGTCACTGTTAATTCCACCTTATCTAAGACTTCTTATCGGCAATTGATACCACATGAAATGATGTCACTATGGATCCAATATCAGTTCGCTCATGTATGACTTTTAAAATATACAAATAGACGTATTAAGATTTTTTCCCGTGATTCTTCAAAATTAATGAAATAGGGTACAATCTCATTTAACAATCCAACCGGTCAATTTATACGTCTTGACGAGTATGTCTTCCAGGAAAAAGATTGAGTTGCTTAGCTATTGACATAAATTTATACGAGCCATGTTTATCTTCTGAGCAATAGACGGTGAAGTCTGACCATTATATTGGAACCATATGCAGTCTGATATGCTGGTTGCTGAAAGGGGCAGTGTTGTTGCTGGTAAATGATTAGGCCATTGGTTAGTTCTGGTGCAGTTTTTGGAGTGTTATGAGATGGATTTTATATGCTTAGGATTGGTTTTGTTGGCTGGATGACGTTTGTTGGATTTGGGGGAGCTGTAGTATAGTTTTGCCTGTATAGTGCGAATAAAATTATATAGTTTTATATGTTTTGTTATCAGAACTATATTATTTCAATTTATCACGCGAATTGTTATCAAAATACATGGGGATCAAAATGACGTAATTTTAAGGCCAAAACGGGTAAAACTACGTCTTTTTGTCCACATTACAAGAAACTACACTACAGCCTCTCTCAATCCCTGTTTGCTGATGGAGCTAGTCTGGGGTGTGGGTTCAGGCTTGATTTGTAGATGTTTCTACCATGGAAGCAATATTATTATATCTCTAGGATTTGGGTCTTAATTGGTTGGTAGAAAAAAAAAAGGTTGCAGAAATCTCTTAAAGCTAGGGTTAATTAGTTGTGCTTGATTATGAACTTCCTGCTGGTTTTGAGGAAGGATGATGATGAACATCAAGACCAGCGGTGTGAATCATGTTTTTTTTCCAGTTAGTAGGTGTTGAGCATGATGTCAGTGGTATTACTTTCGGGGAGCAATAGTGTTGCAATTTGAATGCTGGTTTCATTGGTCTTTTCTTTATATCATTGTTTGGCGACTTGCCTTCCATTTTGTTGTATTTTCGGGATTGCGGGTGGCATGTAATTGTCGATGCCTCACGTGTTGATTTACACAGGATTTGAATTTTTTTCATTAATTGTGATGTCGTCTTATTTGCTGTCTCTTTAATCATTGTGATCTATTTCATAGACTAATAAAAGAAAAATTCAACCCATAGTTGATCTTTACTTTGCATACAAAAAGTCTACACACAGAACCACGTTCAAATATTTAAAATATGTTGCAAACCGTCTGATGCATATGGAGCTCTACAAAATAATATGGATTCTACGTGCATTAAACGATTCCGAACACATGTGTGTCTGAATCTATGCATGCATGTAATCTTGCTCTTTTGCATATAAACTATACACAATGAACGGATTAAAATCGTTAAATGAAATTAACCACATTTGATCTACACGTTACGCGAGGATGATTAGTTGCTTTAAAAAATATAAAGCAAATCTAAGAACATATTTTTCATATACAGATTTGAACACAGACGTTGAAAAAGTTTTTCACTTAAAGAGAGTTCCATGTTCTAATAAATCGACTAAATAATTGGGCTTGTTTTTCCATTTGGAATTTAAATATCTATTAATTATTTCAATACCTAATTTTCAGTTTTACACACATGCACAAAAGATACCAAGTCTTTGTCTTCGTCTTTTATTCAGCAATTTTCTATTCAAAATGCATATGCTTAGAGTATGACAGTTTGAATTAACAGTTCAAAAAGAAAAAGAAAAAAGGGTTACGTCACTGATTTGTGATGTCTCGTCCCACATCAAAAGTCTACATGGGTGATCCTTGGTATATAAGTAATCATGTAAACTACTACTAACAACTTGGACTTAAGCATTTTGGGTCACGTGGTTGGGTTTCAACAAGTTGCTGGGTCAGTGGTTTACATGAGGCGTTACAAATGGTATCAGAGTGACCCATGTACACGATCGAGTGTGGAGCCGGGACTTTGTTTGGTGAACAGACCCAGAGTTAGGCTGTAATAACCCGAAATTTTTAATGTATTAAAAATTAAATCTAATATTTAATTAAAATTATTTTCATCTTTATGTTTACTTGTATTTGAGTCACTTATACATTTGTTGTTATTTTTGTTATAATGAGCGGTCAAGATCAATTGAAAGATAAACGGATGAGATTATTTGTGATGTATATCGTAGTAGAGCGAGATACACCGAAACAAAATTTATTTTATTTTTATTTTTTATCAATTAAGTGACTTTTGGCTTTTCAATTTCTCTCAACTCCTCAACCATTGAAACCTTTGGAGTCATAACCCCTTTGGAATTATTACTTGCAATAATAGAATTCATGGTAGATAATTAATATAATTTAAATATTATATTAGCAAAAGAAACCAAGTCTATTCCCTTCATTTTGTTAATTTTATTTCCGCACCAAAGGGTTAGAGAGCGAGTAAGAGTTCTAGAGTGAGAGAAGATGCTTTTGGAATCAAACTCATGTCGTTCATCGTCGTTCTTCACCGGAATTTCAACCGAGGTAGGATTGTTTATCTCCGCCCATTGGTTTAAGTATTTTCTTTAGTAGAAAAATCTTAAATTCTTATAAATATATTTGTGATACAATTTCATGTTTAGTTGTTAGTAATTACGTGATTTTTGATCGATTCGTGCTAGGAAGCATAAACACTAGAATGTTACGAATTTGAAAGAGATAGAAACTTGGTGTGAATCTGATTTTGATAATTTTCATTGAAATTGTTCGAAGACTCTAAAATTTCTGAAATTTTTAATGAAGATTCCTCTATGTGTCTTCTGTATTGGGTAAAAATTTCGAAGCCTAACTCGAAATAGAAGATTCTATAAAAATCCGTAACCAAGCTGCTGCGGATTCGTCACTGTGCAGACTAGTTTGACACACGTTAGGAAAACGGCCATAACTTTTAGCACGGGTATCGAAATTGCGCACCGTTTGTTTTATTTGAAACTAGATACATAGAACTTCAAAAATATGTAGATTTTGTATTTTTCTTTTACGTAATAGAAATCAGTTTTTCTTTTAAAGTTGATAATGTAGTTTTTGGTATTGTTTTGGTGAATATGGATCTTGTTCATGTTAACATGATATGCACTAGTTTATGTTCATTAGTTTCCGTTGGATTTTGTGTGAGCGAGAATACTATAAAAGTGACCTTTGGTGTTGTTTTGGTAAACATGAATCTTGTTGGTAATAACACAATAGGTGTTAGAAAATTCTGATTGTGTTGATAAGAACTTGGACAAGTGATAAAAATGAAAATGATTTAATTACAGCTGTCGTGTTACTCGTTGATTTTTCGGGTTATATACCCGAGATTGTTCCGGGTTAGATTCCCGAGGTGATTGTGGTTTGATTCCCCTTCACTTTTATTCCGGGTTAGATTCCCGAGGTGGTTGGTGGTTCGATTCCCCTTCTCACTTTTGTTCCGGGTTAGATTCCCGAGGTGGTTGGTGGTTCGATTCCCCTTCTCACTCTTTTGCCGGGTTAGATTCCCGAGATTGTTCCGGGTTAAAGTCCCGAGGTGACTGGTGGTTCGATTCCCCTTCACTTTTGTGCCGGGTTAGATTCCCGAGATTATTCCGGGTTAAAGTCCCGAGGTGATTGGTGGTTCGATTCCCCTTCACTTTGTACCGGGTTAGATTCCCGAGGTGGTTTGTGTTCCGGGTTAAAGTCCCGAGGTGACTGGTGGTTCGATTCCCCTTCACTTTGTACCGGGTTAGATTCCCGAGGTGGTTTGTGTTCCGGGTTAAAGTCCCGAGGTGACTGGTGGTTCGATTCCCCTTTACTTTTGTTCCGGGTTAGATTCCCGAGATAGTTGGTGGTTCGATTCCCCTCTATTCTTGTATTCCGGGTTTGATTCCTGAGGTGGGTTAGATTCCCACTGGCCGTCGTGCCGTGTTGATTATGGGTTAGAATCCCTGGGCGTCGTCCCGATTAAAAGGAAAAAAGAAGAAGAAGAAGAATGGACTTAATACAATTAAACGTTACTTTACAGTTTTTGATGTATTCGCATTTGTTATTTTAAATTCTGTTGTTATGCTTTATTTTATGTATTCTGCTGTTATGTCATATCTCCTGTTATATGTGTGCTTTTACCTATGGGTTCGGTTTTCGGATAAACCTTCCTACCGAGTTTTATAAACTCATTGGTGCAACTTCTCTGCCCCTGGTGTTTCATACCAGATGTCGAAGAGCAGTTGCAGAATCTGTTCGAGTAGGAGAAATCGGGAGCTGCTGGAGGACTGTAGCGGCTTTTGGTTGTCATACCTTTAGATGCTCTGTTATTTTATTTATTTTTAATAAAAATATAAATCTCAAGAGTATTCTTATCAATTTCACTTCCGCATTTTAAAACTCTGATTTATCTTATTTTCTCTTATTTTAAATTAAATAATAAAAGGCATTTCTTTGATTTATGTTTCAATTAATCAAATAATTGAGTAGACGATTTTAAATAACGTACCGAGAAATCGGGGGTGTTACAAATGGTATCAGAGCATAGGTTCACCACTGCGACCTTGGGTAGAATGGGTAGATGACAAGTTCCGAGAGTTTGTCCGTTAGACTTTTCTAGTTATTAATGTACGGTATACGTAAGTCTATTATATATTTTGATTTTCGAGTCGGAGGAGAGACGAGTTTTGAGATTATTTGAATAGGAAGAGAGTGAGGATAAGAGAATCAGACGCAACGGTGAGATAATCAGGCTTAGTTAGAGAACGCTATGTGCAGTATGTGCTCTTTTCACATGATCGTAGGTTTCGACCCTCATGATTGTGGGAAGATGGTGATAAGTGTTATGTGATCATATGTGTATATTTAAAAAAAAAAAAAAATTCGTGATAAAATACTATGCAATCATATGCGTATATATATTTTTTTAATAAAAAAAGAAAATTAATATTTTGGAAACTCGATAGGTAAAAATCCTTTGTACAAAACTGTTTACGCCTTAGAATAGTACCTATCAATTAGGATGTCAACAACATCATCAAGAAAAAGAAAAAAAAACGCCGCTACTCGGTGGGAGGCTGCTTCAAACTAAGGGGGATATGTTAGATTATGGTGAACACATTATTTTTGTTAATTCTTCTATCATTCCTAGTTCGACAAGTTATATTTACCTTTTAATTTTATAATTTATGTAGATTGGATATTAACTTATCTTTCAGAATTCTCCAAGCTATACTGATTTATTTAATGTTTGTCTTTCAAAATCTTCAATCTATATTAATTTATTATCCTTTCAAACTTATCAAATTTTGTGAAAAGAGTGGTTATCTATTTCTTTAACCTTTGTTTAATCTAATTAATATGCATTTTGAAATAAACCAATATCGAAATTTGCAAATCAAGCCTGACATTGAATTATTGAAAGTCTCGTGTTACCTTAACACCCATTTTCATGACGTTTCTCTGTCTTGGACAACGTATTCTAAAAAAACAAAAAAATTATTTTGATTTTTCCTTTAGTTGACGAAACCATATTTGTTGAGATCACAATCAAAACACTTGTATGTCTTTTAAAGAACTTTGAATTCACAGGCCCAACTGAGTGGATTTTTTTTTTTATACCACTCACGCAATTTTTTGTAGTACTTCTCATCTTTTAAGATGTAAAATATTAAAAAGAGTATGCTCCAAACCCTCAAGAATTTATTCTATCATAAGAATCTCATTAGAATACATCATTTGAGGATTCAGTGAAGATTTCATCCCCTCAAACTATTTCTATACTTGACACTTCTATCAAAAAATAGAGTCCTATGTTTGTCTTGAAACGCATTTGGCTGATGTAATTTCAAGACAAATATTCGATATAGTTTTTCACACCCAATATCAAACTTTCTAAAATTTTATTCTTGCTGCAGTTCAGTTACTTTTGTCATAGAAACCTTTCTTTTCCTATAATACTATGGTCTTTCGAACCAAAGTATTCGTTTGTTGCTTTTGGTTAGCCACCCCTCGGTTCACGAACATTGTCATACAACTCAGCATTTTGTATTTCTTAAGTTTATTTGATTGAACTTAACACCAACCTTGAATCCAATTTTGACTCTTATCTTGAAACTCGAGAGAGTGTGTATTCACTCCGTCTTAAGTATATCACCTTAAAATTATATTGTTATGTGTTTTGATCTAATACTGGGGATGCACCAAACCCATAAAGTCTTGATTGAAATTTGGGACTCTACATCGAATCATCAACATAGACTATTCCGTGAAATTTCGAGGACGAAATTCTTTTAAGGGGGGTAGATTGTAATAACCCGAAATTTTTAATGTATTAAAAATTAAATCTAATATTTAATTAAAATTATTTTCATCTTTATGTTTACTTGTATTTGAGTCACTTATACATTTGTTGTTATTTTTGTTATAATGAGCGGTCAAGATCAATTGAAAGATAAACGGATGAGATTATTTGTGATGTATATCGTAGTAGAGCGAGATACACCGAAACAAAATTTATTTTATTTTTATTTTTTATCAATTAAGTGACTTTTGGCTTTTCAATTTCTCTCAACTCCTCAACCATTGAAACCTTTGGAGTCATAACCCCTTTGGAATTATTACTTGCAATAATAGAATTCATGGTAGATAATTAATATAATTTAAATATTATATTAGCAAAAGAAACCAAGTCTATTCCCTTCATTTTGTTAATTTTATTTCCGCACCAAAGGGTTAGAGAGCGAGTAAGAGTTCTAGAGTGAGAGAAGATGCTTTTGGAATCAAACTCATGTCGTTCATCGTCGTTCTTCACCGGAATTTCAACCGAGGTAGGATTGTTTATCTCCGCCCATTGGTTTAAGTATTTTCTTTAGTAGAAAAATCTTAAATTCTTATAAATATATTTGTGATACAATTTCATGTTTAGTTGTTAGTAATTACGTGATTTTTGATCGATTCGTGCTAGGAAGCATAAACACTAGAATGTTACGAATTTGAAAGAGATAGAAACTTGGTGTGAATCTGATTTTGATAATTTTCATTGAAATTGTTCGAAGACTCTAAAATTTCTGAAATTTTTAATGAAGATTCCTCTATGTGTCTTCTGTATTGGGTAAAAATTTCGAAGCCTAACTCGAAATAGAAGATTCTATAAAAATCCGTAACCAAGCTGCTGCGGATTCGTCACTGTGCAGACTAGTTTGACACACGTTAGGAAAACGGCCATAACTTTTAGCACGGGTATCGAAATTGCGCACCGTTTGTTTTATTTGAAACTAGATACATAGAACTTCAAAAATATGTAGATTTTGTATTTTTCTTTTACGTAATAGAAATCAGTTTTTCTTTTAAAGTTGATAATGTAGTTTTTGGTATTGTTTTGGTGAATATGGATCTTGTTCATGTTAACATGATATGCACTAGTTTATGTTCATTAGTTTCCGTTGGATTTTGTGTGAGCGAGAATACTATAAAAGTGACCTTTGGTGTTGTTTTGGTAAACATGAATCTTGTTGGTAATAACACAATAGGTGTTAGAAAATTCTGATTGTGTTGATAAGAACTTGGACAAGTGATAAAAATGAAAATGATTTAATTACAGCTGTCGTGTTACTCGTTGATTTTTCGGGTTATATACCCGAGATTGTTCCGGGTTAGATTCCCGAGGTGATTGTGGTTTGATTCCCCTTCACTTTTATTCCGGGTTAGATTCCCGAGGTGGTTGGTGGTTCGATTCCCCTTCTCACTTTTGTTCCGGGTTAGATTCCCGAGGTGGTTGGTGGTTCGATTCCCCTTCTCACTCTTTTGCCGGGTTAGATTCCCGAGATTGTTCCGGGTTAAAGTCTCGAGGTGACTGGTGGTTCGATTCCCCTTCACTTTTGTGCCGGGTTAGATTCCCGAGATTATTCCGGGTTAAAGTCCCGAGGTGATTGGTGGTTCGATTCCCCTTCACTTTGTACCGGGTTAGATTCCCGAGGTGGTTTGTGTTCCGGGTTAAAGTCCCGAGGTGACTGGTGGTTCGATTCCCCTTCACTTTGTACCGGGTTAGATTCCCGAGGTGGTTTGTGTTCCGGGTTAAAGTCCCGAGGTGACTGGTGGTTCGATTCCCCTTTACTTTTGTTCCGGGTTAGATTCCCGAGATAGTTGGTGGTTCGATTCCCCTCTATTCTTGTATTCCGGGTTTGATTCCTGAGGTGGGTTAGATTCCCACTGGCCGTCGTGCCGTGTTGATTATGGGTTAGAATCCCTGGGCGTCGTCCCGATTAAAAGGAAAAAAGAAGAAGAAGAAGAATGGACTTAATACAATTAAACGTTACTTTACAGTTTTTGATGTATTCGCATTTGTTATTTTAAATTCTGTTGTTATGCTTTATTTTATGTATTCTGCTGTTATGTCATATCTCCTGTTATATGTGTGCTTTTACCTATGGGTTCGGTTTTCGGATAAACCTTCCTACCGAGTTTTATAAACTCATTGGTGCAACTTCTCTGCCCCTGGTGTTTCATACCAGATGTCGAAGAGCAGTTGCAGAATCTGTTCGAGTAGGAGAAATCGGGAGCTGCTGGAGGACTGTAGCGGCTTTTGGTTGTCATACCTTTAGATGCTCTGTTATTTTATTTATTTTTAATAAAAATATAAATCTCAAGAGTATTCTTATCAATTTCACTTCCGCATTTTAAAACTCTGATTTATCTTATTTTCTCTTATTTTAAATTAAATAATAAAAGGCATTTCTTTGATTTATGTTTCAATTAATCAAATAATTGAGTAGACGATTTTAAATAACGTACCGAGAAATCGGGGGTGTTACATAGGCCGTGGTGACTCTAGTGTGAACCCCTTGCGAATGCGCAAAGTCTTAAAGGTGGGGAGATTGTGATGTCTCGTCCAACATCGAACGTCTACATGGGTGATCCTGGATATATAAGTAACCATGTAAATTACTACTAACAACTTGGGCTTAAACATTTTGGGCCACGTGGTTGGGTTTCAACAAGTTGCTGGGTCAGTGACTTATATAAAGCGTTACAGATTTGGATTGGGAAATAATACAAAAACAATCCCATTTTGCCAAAATATTTTATTGGGCTCTTTTTTTATTAATAATTTTTATTTTATTTTCTTTGGTTTTCCTTCAGTTAAATTTTATGTATTCTTGGTTTAGAGAAATCTAAAATGTAAAAATTATGGTCAAAAGTTTAAAAAGAATTCGCTAAAAAGTTACATCACTGATTTTATGTATTCGGTATCATATTGTTTTAAGAGAAAATGGCAACGTTCCAGTGAGAAATCTTGCGAAAAAAACGTTCCAGTGAGAAAGGCGGACATATATCATTTGGTTCGTCACCACGAGTAGATTTTGGGTGCATTTTCTTTGCATGGTGTCACTAACTAATAAAAAGTTACAAACAAAATTAGTGGAGTTCGCTTGATATGTTAGGTGGAAGTAATGGTTTATTCAATTCTATTTGATGCAACGAATGGCAAGTTGTACTTCACGTGGCCGTGCCGAATCACCTATCACGCACATGGAACATTCTCACGCTTGAGTTGTACAAATTGGTTTTTTGTTTGGCCCAACCCACACGCTAACGTTTGCTCGAAGACGGGTTGTGTGCGGTTCTTATGGAGCCATCGATGGGTCCGGTCGAACGTCAAGGCAGACCGGGCCGAGAGAAGACCCACCATGACATTTGAATGGTGTGAGTCTTCGACCCAGCCTATGCCGGATTTAATATTCCAGACCCGTTTATACTCTTACCTAATGTACTGTCGATTCGGCCTGCTATACTAGTACAATTTTCTTTTAACATTATGCGCTAAAGTCACCGTGCGTAGATTTTCTTATTGGGAAGATAGTATGACGAACTACCATTCAAAAATGGAGGGTATACAATTTTTTTTAATCCAAAGATGCCCTAAAAGTCTAAACATTTCGAAAACTTTCCAGCAAAGTTTGGTCCTAATTTCCACAGGAAATAATCACCATCTAGATGTTCCTGTTTTCTTTTTTCCGATATTTGTTGCAGTTGGATAGAGCAACAAAACGTGACCAACGTTTCGGGTCAACTGCTGAAGAATGTTGCAGCTGATTTTTAATCTAAGGGGCCAATTGGATGAATAATTATTTTTAGGAGATAAGTTACTGAAGGGAGATAAGATAAAAGGGGTATTATTTTTAGAGAGTTGACCCACATTGATGTGATATTTATAGAGAAAATAAAAAAGTAGATAGTTTAGATAAAATATAAAAAAAAGATAAAATAGTACTTGATTTGGATAGAGGATAAAATAGAAAAATAAAATTATTTTGTAGCTGTAATAAGGAAGAGGAAATATTATTCTTGGATAATAACTGGAGATAACTTTGGGCTGGGGGGAGGGTGCCCAAAAATGATCTCCCTCTATCTCTCTTAGGGGATTATATTTGGAGGTGTAAAAAATTATCTCCCTGTATTTTTATGCTCCTAAACCATACTAAATATGTCACATCAATTTTTTTTTTCCGCTTCAAAAATTATTCCTCTTCTTTATCCACATCCAAACGGGCCCTAAAGTTTGAAGTCTGATAAAAGGTAGCGTACTTGTATGGCCTGCTGAAATGTAAGATTTCTACACTGCCTTTCCAGTATTTGGGTCTCCCTTTAGGGGCTAACCCCCTTAGGGCTTCAACCTGGCTGCCTGTGTTGGAGAAATGTAAAGCAAAGCTAGCTTCTTGGAAGAGGAAATTTTTATCAACTGGGGGTAGACTTACTTTAATCAAGGCGGTTCTAAGTAATCTCCCTATATACTACCTATCTTTGTTCAAACTTCCAGCCAGAATTGCCTCAGAAATGGATAAGATCCAGAGGAATTTCCTCTGGGGGGTGCTGATGGTGAAAAGAAACTGCCTCTAGTTAAGTGGAAGGCAATTCTTAGACCTTACTCTCAGGGGGGCCTAGGGGTGATTGACTGTAGGAGTGCGAACTCTGCAATGCTCCTTAAGTGGTGGTGGAGATTTGCGAGAGAGAAAGACAGTTTATGGAGGCGAGTGGTGTGTGATGTGAACAGAATTCATAGGGGAGCTTGGCTTCCTTCTGAGGGATTGGCTAAGAGAGGATCTTCTCTGTGGAGGGGCATTATGTCTATTCCAATCAAAGAACCCTTGATCTTTGAAAGTTTCAGAAACCAGCTAAGGATTAGGGTGGGGGATGGGGAGAATGTTAGGTTGTGGTTGGACTGCTGGGACCAAGATGGCCAGCTCTGGTGTACTAAGTTCCCGCGTATCTTCCGGTTAGTGGCAGATAAACAAGGGAAGCTGTCTAGTTTGTTTAATGGGGATGGGGTGGAGTCTTCTCTTAATCTCAGAAGACCCTTATATTCATGGGAAAAGGAAGAGGTCCAGGAGCTGGAAACTAGATGGGTTCTTCAGGGCATTAGTAGAGCCAATAGAGAGGACTGGATGAGTTTCAGGATTGGGTCTGGTGAGGTGTTTTCGGTGAAAGGCATGAGGGATCTTATCCAATCAGGGAGAGATCAGAATTTCTCTAAGCCTCCAGCGTGCATTTGGGATGCTAAGAGCCCTCCTAAGGTCTCCTTCTTCGCCTGGCTAGCGTGGAGAGGAAGAGTCAAGACTGGAGAGCTTCTCCAGAGGAGATGTATTATTCCTAACATTCAAGCCCTATGTGTGTTCTGTAAGCAAGAAGTGGAATCTCAAGACCATCTTCTAATGCACTGTGATCCAGTGTGGAGAGTGTGGGGTGAGGTGCTTTCATGGTGGGATATTAAGTGGGCTACTCCCAGCTCAGTATCGAGTTTATTTACCTGGTGGTCAGATTGGACGGCGAGAAGGAAATCGGAGACATGGCCGCTTCTGGTTTGGCAGCTAATTCCGGGGATGTTGATCTGGTCCATCTGGATTACGAGGAACAGAGTTAGGTTTTCGAATTCGGACCCAAATTGGGGGCACTTCACAGAGGCTTTTAAGGTGAAAGTGTTTACCTGGGTTCTGGATCGCCTGAAAGATAAGCCCTTCTCTACGGCAGACATTCGGTATAACATGAGGGGGATCGTCCATGGCGGCTTGCTGAGGACCGGAGCAGTGAGGAATTGGGGATCAGATGAGTGATGGTGGCGTAAATGGGTGGGGGTAGGTGTTTCGTAAAGGGTTCATTTATCAGAGCAGTGTGTTAGGTAGGAGATGTATTGTAGCTGCTTGGGTCGGGTTGGGTTCTCACCAACCGGGCCGGGTTCCATGTACCCTTAGTGTTTTTTTCTAATAAATGCCTTTTTCGTTCAAAAAAAAAAGCTATCATTGTGTGGAGAAAATAACAAGAGCTTATTGGTGAAATGACAAGAATTTATTGCTAAAATACGAATTTTTTTTTCCTGATCAAATTTTAATGATTCAAACAGTTCAATGTGTTTAAAATATATTTTTAAAGATATCAGCGAGAAATCGCTCAAAATATTACAAAGAAGAACTTGCTCTAAGCAGTTTTTTATAAAATTATTCTTGTCAGTATTTATAAAACATTGCTTAAATCAAACATTTCCCAATATGTTTTTGAACCAATTTCTCGCAAAAACTCTTAAGAAAGATTACATCATTGTGATGCACTTTAATTATTACACTAAGACGAGAACGATTACATCATTAATTAAGAAGGAAACGGATCCTCCAAGTGTTAACAAAAAGTGGACCCCACCTTGAATCTATTTTACTAATTTAATTAAATCGTTCAATCTATTCTTAGTCGATAAGTTAATAACCATAACAAAAAAAATCACAATTATTATCTATTAGAAATACATTTATTTTAAAAAAGTATGCAAATATACTGAATTGAAAACCCATATTTAAGATAAATACAGATTGATCGTTGTTTCTTGATCTTTAATTAATGTTTTTTTTTATAGAATTAAAATTTTGAAAGAGCTCAACAAAATGGTCATTTTCAATGATCATCAAAGTAGGTCCAATCTATCTAGTTTTTTTTTTTTTGATCGGCAAAGATAGATTATATATATAAAAAGATAAAGGAGTACACGCGAAATTTAAGGTTGACAAGCAGTCAAACCCAGGGGAAAAGAACAGAGTTACAATCCAACTTGTCCGGATACTCTCATCCGGGTATACCATACCCAAACCTGGGTACCAAACACCCCGAATAACCCCAGGTAATTACACAAACTTAGGTCCCCAACTACACATCCACGCCTCACCACCAGACTGTATCCCCCTTCTATCTCCTTCTTCCTCCTGTTCGCCGCCGTCTCTCACATCCTTAAGCTTCTTACCCCCTGCAAATTCCTGATAATGTCATCTTCTGTAATGCCTTGTAGTTCCACTTTGGCCTTAATCCATTTTGCCACCGTCCTTTGAGCCATAACCACCATTTCTCCAGCTTCCCTTTCTTTGTTGTTGAAAATTGAGTTGTTCCTGACCAACCAAATCGTCCAAAGCCCAGCAAACAGCGTTGCATCCCACAGCAATTTCTCGAATTTGGGCCATCTGACTGATAACCACCACTCGCATGTTGCATAGACTGAATTAGGGCATGCCCACTGAAGGTTCCACCACTTCATGATTTCCGACCAGACTCTCCACGATTTCTTGCATAGCAACAGTAGATGGTCTGCAGTTTCAACATTCTCATTGCAAAGACAACATATCCCCTGGTTTGGGTCAATGATTCTCCTCGACGCCAGGAGTGATTTTGAAGGGATTCTCTGCAACGCCGCCTTCCAAACGAAGATTTCGACCTTGAAAGGGCAAATTCCTCTCCAGATGGACTTCAGTACCTGATTAGGCTGGAAGGTGCTGTCTTCCCATTTTTCATACATAGATTTGACAGTATAGATTTTTTCCTTACACCACAGCCATTGCATTTCATCAGTTGTACAGTGATTTTCAGAGAATGGGTAGTTGTGTAATTTTGCTGATAGTTCGTTGTATTGTTCTTCTTCCCATGTGAATAGATATCTCCTGAACTCCATATCTTTGATTATGCCATTTGAATCCGCTCGAAGAATCTCCCATATCGAATTTTCTTTTTGAGTGGATATTGAATATAACCTAGGATACAGCTCCATAAGAGGTTTATCTTCCAACCATACATGATGCCAAAATTTGGTATTCTTACCTGACTGGACCTTAACCTTAAACCCTTGGGTTATTATTTGATTAATTTTGTCGTCCAGATTGGCAATAGAGCAAATATCAGTCCAAATTCTTGAGCCACTACCACCTGCTGGTATCTTTGGTAGCCATTGTAGGTGGTTTATAGAATACTTGTGAGCAATGACCCTGACCCATAAGTCTTCCTTGTTAGTTGCAAACCTCCACCACCATTTGAGTAACATCGCATAATTCAGTTCCATGATTCTCCTTACTCCTAGCCCTCCAGATTTTTTACTTCTTGCTATTCTTTCCCAACTGACCAAGCACAATTTCTTTCTCTCCCCATTTACCCCCCAGAAGAAGTTTCTTTGTAGGCTTACGATCTGTTTTGCAACTGCTATGGGTATTCTAAAGAGGGAAATGTAGTACATGGGTAAACTACTCAACGTAGACTTGATTAGGGTCAATCTTCCCCCATAAGACAGTAGTTTTCTCTTCCAGAGTGCGAGCCTGGCCTTTACTTTTTCTATAATGGGCTGCCAAGTACCTAATCTCCTAGGGTTAGCCCCTAAAGGTAAACCCAGGTACTTGATTGGTAGCTGGTCCATTTTACAGTTTAGCCTAGATGCCCATTCTTGGGTTGTCCTCCCCTCTACTCCCACACCACAAATCGTTGATTTAGAGTAGTTAATCTTTAGACCGGATAAGCATTGGAATAGTCTAAGGATCCTTTGGATAACTGGAATATCTCTCCCCTCATTCGGACAAAAGATAATAGTATCGTCTGCAAATTGTAGATGGGATACCACCACCGCTTGTTCCCCTCTTCCAAACTGTACTCCTTGTATTAAACCCAAATCTCTAGCTCTGTCCAGTAGGACATTGAGAGCTTCAGCGACCAAGTTAAATAAGAACGGTGAGAGCGGGTCCCCTTGCCTTAATCCCCTCTGAGCTTTGAACTCAGCCGTTGGCGATCCGTTTATCAACACTGCCATGTAATTTGAGGACACACATTCCATAATCCATTTGCACCAGGAATCATTGCAGCCCACATTTCTCATCATATTTAGAAGAAAATCCCAGTTAACTGTATCATACGCTTTCTCGAAATCTAATTTTAGGATGTATCCTCCTGAGCTGCTATTTTTCCATCCATGGATAATCTCACTAGCAATTAGGATCCCATCTTGAATGGATTTACCACTCAAAAACGCTGATTGTGGTTCTCCAATGATCGATGGTAGAACACCTTTAAATCTTTGAGCTAGTACTTTGGACAATAACTTATATAACCATCCCACCATACTTATGGGTCTAAACTCATTAAAAGATAATGGAGTAACAGACTTAGGTACAAGGGTGATAAAAGCAGAATTTGTACCTCTAGGTAGTTTGCCATTCGCATGAAACTGATGAAAGAACTCCATAACCTCTTCCTTTATAAAGCTCCACGCCTTTTTGATGAATGCGAAACTGAAACCATCCGGTCCAGGGGCTTTTGAGTTTGAGCAGTCTTTAAGCGCCATATGAATCTCCTCTTCCTTGAACTCAGTCACCATCGCAGCCATATTATCCGGTTGTATTTTTCTTTGGAAAGTACCCCCCAAATTCGGTCTGGATCTGCCATCCTCCTTAAATCTTTCCTTGAAGTATTGGGCTGCCGCTTCTTTAATATCCTTAGGGTCCTCCAGAATCTCATTCCCCTGTTTTATCATTCCAATATTATTCCTCTTAAATCTGTTTCGTGCCATTGCTTGAAAAAATCTGGTATTCTTATCTCCAAGTTTCAGCCATTGCACTCTGGACTTCTGTCTCCATATGCTCTCTGCCAATTTGGATTTTGCAACATATTCCTCCTTTGCTTTGTTTCTCAGTTCAATTTCTGCAGTCAATAGCCTCCTTGATTCAGCTATAACATCCCACTTATGTATTTCCTCAGCAGATACCCGGATTGCTTCGTCCATGTTCCCAAATACCTCTTTGTTCCAGACTTTTAGAGCCATTTTCATGGCTTGTGACTTGGCTACAATCTTCTGGCCAGCCCATCTCCCATTCCCCGTAGTTTCCTCCCAAGCCTTTCGAGCCACCATCAAGCAGGAGGGTCTAGATAACCAGGCATTCATAAATTTAAATGGCTTGGGCCCCCAATCTCTATTATCATCAAATAGCATAATTGGAGCATGGTCAGAAATTAATCTTGGCAAACCCCAAAGACTTAGCTTGAATCTGACCAGCCATTCGTTTGCTACCAGAAATCTATCAAGTCTACTTAAAATAGGAGGCTCGTGAAAATTTGTCCACGTGAATTTTCTACCAAACATAGGCAGGTCATGTATCTCCATGTCATTAATGAATTCAGCAAATTCTCCCATCCCTTGCGAGATATTTGAGCATCCCGTCCTTTCGTTGGTTTCTCTGATTTCGTTCATATCTCCCCCAAGGCACCATGGTGTATTATCAGCTGTTTTCATACCCACAATCTCATCCCATATTTCCTTACGCTTCTGTGGGTCATTGGGTGCATAAATATTGCATAAAACACATTGGAAATCCCTATACATCACACCCCTTATCACAATGAAATTCTTTGAAATTACATAACTATTCACTTGTAATACCTCAGGTCTCCATATGGTTATAATTCCTCCAGATGTTCCTTCGGCATTGGATACCACCCCATCCATTCCTGCATATCCCCACAGCCTAGTTTGGGTCGCTTGGTCCACCTCTTGTAATTTCGATTCCTGAATAAAGACAATATCCGGCTGCCACTTATGAATAAGTCTATTTAGGTACTTCTTCTTTGCATTGCTCCCCAATCCTCTGATGTTCCAAGAGATTATTTTCATTGATCAAGTGTACTTAATCTTCCAAGACCACCTATTCTGTCCGCCTTCATCTACGAGGCCCCCATACCCCGACTTGCTCTATCCTTTAATTCCTGCTCGACCATTTCCTTTATTAGGCCTTCATTGTCCTGCCTAAAGTTGATCCCAAGCCTCCTCCCAAGACTAACAGTTTCTTCCGCTTCCATGTGTGAATCCGGAGTCGTTCTTATACCATTTGTCTGGCTAAAGTTCTCTCCCTCCACCTCTGACTCCATATTTTGATCATTACTCATTGATTGTTCGTACATTTCCTTCCTTGTTATCTTCCTATTCTGGGCTGCCTCATTTAGCTCAACCACTAAACTGATTCCCATATTAGGTATACATGGTAAATTGGGCTCCTCCAAGTCCAGTCTCCTTACCTCATCAATTGGGCCTAAGCTTTTTCCGTTGCCAGTCATGGGCTGCTCATTATTGGGCTCAATAGTTTCATCCACCCTAGATACCTCATCCTCCAGATCCTCACACTGCTCCCTCCGAATCATTGCTTCTTTTGGTTTTTGTGTACTAGCCGCCCTTGGGTTTCCCATCCCTTCACTCCCACTCTCCATCAGAAGATCTTCCTCATGCGGGTACTTTCCCAGCTTTCTATGCACTTTGGTGGGCTCCATTAACTCCTTTGCACTTCTGTCAGCCGCCCTGGTCTCCTCCGGCTTTTCCCCTGCCTTCTTGCCACATGGAATTAGCTTACTTGTTTTCCTTTTGTCCACGTCATTTGCCACGTCCACATCAGCCACTCCCCTTTCCATGTCATCGTCTTCTTCCTTCTCCTCACCTGCTGTGATTGCCATGTCCATCCTGTTGAAATCCATCAGATACTTTGGTGAATGGAAAGATTCACATTCATGTACATTCACCCGGTATAACTTTCCTTTAACTTCCATTTGAATGACCTCACATATAGTTTTGCTGTGCTCTGTGGCAATGAGAACATATCCATTAGCAAAACAGAGCATGTTGCTAGTGTCGTTATCAGTGAACATGAATACACCCCATCTTTCACCTATTCTTCTGAAGGTATTGATACTCCACGCATTAAGAGGTACTCCGTGGCATTTCAGCCATGCAAATCTCTCCATCGATGCTGGTTCACCATCCCAAGCCTTAACATTGTCAAACCACCTAGTCATAACTTTATCCTTTATCAGATTGTCTCTTAATGCCGCATCTTTGCATGTGATTAGGATATTCCTTCCTCCCATGTATCTGACCTCAACCTCCTTAATTCCTTCTTTGTAGAGCTCGTCTTTAATCTTCTCTTTATCTATAAGGCTATTGATTGTCCCCACTGCGCTTCTGTATAACCATTCCACTCCTTCTGGTTTGATCTTCATACACTCCATATTCTTCCTCATATGCTGGTTTTCCCCACTGAGTATCTGGGCGTATGTCTGGTTATGGTTATTGTCATTTGTCCAGCTTTGGTTTTTGCTTGTTTGTTTCCCCTGCACATATCCACCCTGATTTTGCCTATTGTCTCCAGTGGCCATCTTTTTCGTGCTTTCCCACTCTATTTCCTCTCTTCCAGTTCCTTGCTTTCTCCATTTCAATCCATTACCCTGTTCTCTGGTGTAGTTTGCTAATTTTACCTCCAGTTTGCATTCACCCAGCCATAGCCCATTAGTTCTGGAAATGGCCATGTCAGCCGATACATGACAGTCATACCTTACAAATGCGAATCTGCTACCCCTTTTACTACGTTTGTATGGAATGTAAGCATCCTTGACAACGCCATAGTTGTTGAATAACTTCCTCAGTTCATGGGTCTCCATGCTTTTTGGTATACAGTCAACAAACAGAGTGTGCCAAGTCGTCTCAGTGTTGTTTCTGATTCTCCTATGTTTGTTTGTTACTGGAATCCAGCCATAGTCACCTCTTCCAGTATCTCCTCCATTGTCTATTCCTGCCACCTTCTTACCAAGTTCTCTGTCTCCAGCTCCCTCTGCTCTCTCAGTTCTCATCTCTCCCCTACAGCTAGATATATATTCATAATATGAAGTTTTTGAATTCATAATATTGTATGCTATTAATGTCCAATCTATCTAGTTTGCTTTTAAATTGGAAAGGAACTGGTTCCATTAATAAATTCCACGAAGTGACAACAAATATAAATGGAAAAATCTACGGTTTCTGAAAATTGGACCAAGAAAATTTTTCGAATTCAAAATTAATGGTTATGATTTACTTATATATGTGGTCTTTACTAATCCAAATTGAGGAATCATGACTATTAATTTTGAATTCGGAAAAACTTTCTTGGTCTAATTTTTTGGACCATAGCATTGCTCTTACTATATCGTAACACAAAGTCTATTATTCAATGCATCATTATCTACGCGCGTGTAATTAATCCTTTTTATGTTAATTGCTAGACAAAGACATTGTTGACCCTAAAGAATGTATAGGTGTTCTTTGGTGATGTAATTCAGGGAGGATTATTCTAATAAAGAGACACCTTTGTCATGTCAAAATGATTTTTATTTAAATTTTTTAAAGCATATTTAAAGTCATAACAAGACCGAAAAATGAGACAAATTCAATTCTTTTTTAACGTTTCAGATTCAAAACTTCTAAAGTATTATCAAGTGGTCAGTCCATATGGCATTTTATACTTGACTTTAAATGAATCCCCGCTAATAGACAGTAAGATCCACTTGTTTTAGATTATGCAGTCAAATATTCTTGATTGTGATCCAAATATAAATAAACAAAAAAAAATGAAAGAAAATGAGAAGATCCTGAGAAATTACCAAGTAAAGGGACACATGAATAAAAGAATCTACTTAATTTGGAAGCATAAGAAATTAAAAACAGGATATATCATAAATAATCTGAATTTTTTATTAGCATAGATTTGGACACCAAGAAATATATCGTCACTCATGATTTAGCGTTAGGATTTTCAACCCCATTTATGTTTTTTTTAACAAGTATTGGAGAGGGAGAGGAGAGATTATTCAGATATATTCTTATAAAATTCATAGACTTTCAACTTAATTTTTAGATTATTTTGTTGTCTATATCATCCTTTTTTCAACTCCTGTTAATTAAAAAAACGTCAATAATTTTAAATAATAGCCGTAGTCAGCCGAACGACACTACGATACTTACGTTACTTCCTAGAAAAGATGGTTCTAATTGAAAGCACTCAAAAGTAATTTTTAGAGCCTACCTGACTTAGAATGTTTCAGTTACATTGCATAATAAACTGTACGTTTGCCTCAAGTCAGCATGCGTTAGGCAAGTGTCAAATGACGTAAAAAATAACTATCTCCTCACCTGACATCATGCATGACGCAACGAGTGGCAAGTTGTACTTCACGTGGCCGTGCAGATCCACCTATCGAGCACATCACACTTAAGTTGCACGGGTCAATTTTTTGTTCGGCGTAGCCCGCATGTTGGTCGTGCGCCCAAAGATGGGTTGGTTATGTTATGCAATTCTTATGGAGCTTTCAGTTTGGCCTAACGTCAAGGCAGACTAGGATGAGTCCGATGAGAAGACCCACCACGATATGAAAATGGTGTAAGTCTTTGATTCAGCCAATACCGATTTTAATGTGGACCCATTTATACTTTGTCCCAATATATGTATTGTCAATTTGGCCTGCCATAGTACAAATGTTTTTCACATACTATGCAGTAAGGTCATTGTATTTGCTTGTTGGAAAGATAATATGACAGACTACCATTCAAAAATGGAGGGTATAAAATTTTTTTTAATCCAAAACTTACTCTAAAAGTATAAACAGAAGTTCGAAAACTTTCCATGAAAGTTTTCTCCTAATTTCCACAAGGAATTTATAATCAGCATCTAGATATTTCTGGTTTCTTTTTTCCGATTTGGGTGGAGAAATAAAACGTGAGGAATGTTCCGCGTCAACTGCTGAAGTATGTTGCAGCTGATTTTTAACCTAAAGATTGAAGTTTGGTAAAAGATGGCGTACTTGTAAGGTCTGCTAAAAGCTATCATTATGTGGAGAAAATAACAAGAGGAACTCATGACTCTCAACCCCCCACACCCACACACACATATATGCCTTACCCGATAATATTTTTGAGCTGATTTTTCGCAGGTACTTTTAAAAAGACGTTTTAAACATATTGAACAATTTGAATCATTAATATGTGATCAAAAAATAGAAAGTCCTCTGTTTAGTAAAATTAGAAATCCCTCATTAGAAGTTCTCCCTCTCTCTGTGTTTGTGTGTGTGTGTGTGTGTGTGAACCCATTCCGAAATAAAAGAAGTTATCTACAAGACCATCACAGAATCGAAATTTCCTAGATCTTAGGTTTGAAACCCCCCAGCCCAATGGTTGGTCTGTTGGTAAAGGTTTGAGATTTAGATGTATGGTTCCTCATAAGTCTCGAGTTTGAAATATCTTAGGTTCTATCAATTCATATGGGGACAGTTCATACAAAGAAAAATACTCTGACTTTAAATGGGGGGCCTATAAGTGAATGGTAAGATTGGTTCCTGAGAACTAGTCGGTATTAGGTTGTGAATAATCTCAAAACCAACCGGATACCTCGACTATTAAAAAAAAAAAAAAGCGCATCACTCCAGCCTATCTCCAATGAGTCTCCATTTAATAAACTCAAAATAATATGTTTGATTTTATAATTAAGTCTAGAGAATTATACTATATATTCACACAAATTGCAATTTTCCTTTTTTCATTTTCATCTCAAAAACTTTTCTCCAAGGCTTTTCTTCAATTTTCCAAATTTAAATGAAGGAAAATGATAATTATTGATCGGAATAAATTAAGAGTGCATTTCTAACAAAAATAGTTTTGTTTGCAAAAGTGATATTTGTTATAAAATACGTTATTTGTTATAGTTTTGTTTTATTAGCTTATTTCTAGCAAAAATAGATGTTATTTGGTTGAGAGTTTCAAACTAGTTTTATTGAATTCGTTTTGTAACAAAATCCTTTTTTTTCTGTTAACAAAGCCAATAAGAAAACAATTAGTGTTTGCTTTAACAAAACTATTTTTTTTTTAATTTTATTTGCAAAACTGATATTCAAATCAACAACCAAAAAATACTTAAAATCTTCTTTTTGTAATCACCGAATTCTACGGGGTTTTTTTGGGTGCAAGTTTAACATACATGGTGGACAGGCAAATAAGTAAAAGGAAAAATAGAATTTCCATTTTTTATTGCAAGTATAACCGTATATGATCCAAAGTCCTAAAATTTGGAACTCTGTTATACACTGAAAGAATTGGTTTTCCTTGATTCTATTGATTCACCCGTAGGTAATATATATACAATATTACAAACTAAAAGTCTAGCTACAGTTATGGGTACAATCCATATAATATGGCTATAATATGGCAATTATACCATTGACCAAATCAGAATATCTAATCTTCTATAAATAGAAGATTAGATATTCTAGTATAATCTTAATATATGGCAATGATACCATTGACCAAATCAGAATATACATATTCTATAAATAGAAGATTAGATATTCTAGTATAATCTTAATACCCCCCCTCAAGTTGGAGCATGGAGATCACAAATGCCCAACTTGCCAAGTAGATACAGAAACTTGCGCTTGCCAAGAGCCTTGGTGAAGATGTCGGCAAGCTGATCATCAGTAGACACATGAGACGTAGAAATAATACCATCACGAATGGCATCACGCACATAATGACAATCAACTTCAATATGCTTGGTACGCTCATGGAAGACAGGATTTTGAGCAATATAGAGTGCCGACTGACTATCACAGTATAAGTGCATGGCTGGCGAATGTGTAACACCCATACTCACAAGCAAAGCTTTGAGCCATTTCAACTCCGAAGTGACAGCAGCCATGGAACGATACTCGGCTTCAGCAGAAGACCGGGACACTGTAAGTTGTTTCTTGGTCTTCCAAGAAATCGGAGAAGATCCAAGAAACACTATCCAACCAGTAAGAGATCGTCGAGTCAAAGGACACGTAGCCCAATCAGAATCGCACCAACCTGTCAGAGATAACTCACAATCAGTGCGAAGAAGAATGCCTTGACCCGGACACCCTTTTAAGTAGCGAACCGTACGAAGCGCCGCATCCCAATGATCCTGACAAGGGTGTTGCATAAACTGAGCCAAGATATGAACTGTATAAACCAAGTCAGGACGGGTGGAGGTTAAGTAAATGAGACGACCCACAAGTCGTCTATACCTTTCAGGATCGGAGAGCAAAGGGCCTTTGGCGAGAGCCAATGTGTGATTCTGCTCCATGGGAAAGCCAACGGGACGAGACCCCAATAAGCCAGTTTCAGCAATAATATCAAGAGTGTATTTTCATTGACACAAGAAGATGCCCTCTGAATTACGAGCAACCTCAATACCAAGAAAATACTTCAAGGCACCCAAATCTTTCATATGAAAACACTCGTGCAAATAGGCCTTGAAATGGTCAACAGCGGAAGCATCATTACCAGAGATAATGAGATCATCAACATACACAAGAACATTAAGTTGTACCGATCCCTGATGTAGAGTAAACAAAGAATAATCTGAATAAGACTGAAGGAAACCATAAGTCTTTAAAGAAGCAGCTAACTTAGCATACCAGCACCGCGGAGCCTGTCGTAGACCATACAAAGATTTCTTGAGACGACACACTAAACCAGGAGTGTGAACGTTGAAGCCAGGAGGAAGTTTCATGTAAACTTCTTCATCAAGATCACCATGAAGAAACGCATTATGAACATCCATCTGATGCAAAACCCAATTCTTGACCGCTGCAACTGCTAAGAAGGCACGAACAGTGACCATTTTCGCAACTGGAGCAAAAGTTTCATTATAATCAACCCCCTCAACTTGATGATTGCCAAAAATAACCAGACGAGCCTTAAGACGCTCTACTTGCCCATCCGCATGATATTTGATTTTGTATACCCATTTAGAACCAAGAGCCTTTTTATGAGGAGGTAAAACTGCCATTTCCCAGGTGCCATTAGCTTCTAAAGCAGCAATTTCTTTCTGCATAGCCTCGCGCCAACCTTCATCTTGCATAGCTTCTTTAAAAGAACGAGGCTCAATGCCTTCAGTGATCGCTGCAAGAAAAACACGGTGTCGTGGAGAAAACTTATTACAATTCACATAATGTGCTATAGGATAAGGAGTACCTGAGGAGCTAGGAGAAGACGATGAACACTCAGATGGACTCGAAGATTGTACAGTGTGGGTAACAAAGTCACGAAGAAGAACGGAGGGACGCTTATCCCGCAACCCGCGCCCTAAGTCATCGGTGAAGACAGGAGGAGACAGAAGTGCAGGGGGCTCATGAGGTGATGTGGGATTCAGCACAATGTCAGTCCCAATTGCAGGGGCTGCATGATCATCAATCAAAGCAGACTCCAAGTCTTCCAAAAAAATCAACAGCAATCCCCGCATTAGAATCAGGTGGCGACGAGGAAGAAGCTGGCACTTGAGAAGTAGAAACAGTCTCGTAAGGAAATTCATTTTCATGAAACTTTACATCTCTGGAAACAAAGATGTCACCTGTCTGAAGGTCATATAATTTCCACCCTTTCTTCCCATGGGGGTAACCAATAAAGACACACTTCCGACTTCGAGGAGCAAATTTATTACCTTTGGCCTTTTGATTGTGGGCAAAAGCTAAACAGCCAAACACCTTAAGTGCATCAAACTCAGGTGCCTGGCCAAAGAGAATTTCAAAGGGAGTTTTATTGTGGAGCAAACCAGAAGGAGTTCTGTTAATGAGATACACTGCACCAAGCACACATTCTCCCCAAATAGTAATAGGAAGATTGCCTTGAAACATCAAAGCACGACCCACATTAAGAATATGTTGATGTTTTCGTTCCACACGACCATTTTGTTGAGGAGTCCCAACACAAGAGGTTTGGAAAACAATGCCATGTGTATCAAAATACTCCAACATACATTGAAACTCCGTACCATTATCACTCCGTACTAATTTGACATGTGTTTCAAACTGGCGGGCAATCATAGCAAAAAATGAACAAAAAACTTGAGAAACTTGTGTTTTTGAACGCAATAAATAAACCCATACAGCTCTTGAAAAATCATCCACCAAAGTCAAAAAATAATGTGCTCCACATGAAGAGGGTATCTTATTTGGGCCCCATAAATCACAATGAATAAGTTCAAAGATTCGACTAGCTTTACTATCACTAACAGGAAAACTATCACGTTTTTGTTTTGCTTGAGGACAAACTTCACATGCTTTATTCAATTTCTTTGTAGAAGTACTGGAAGAAATAGCCGGAACTAACTTGACGACTCTATCTGACGGATGCCCCAGACGACGATGCCACAACTCAAAATCTGAAATCTCTGGAACCGTTACCGCACACACTGTAGGAATCCGCCGAAAATAATAAAGTCCATCCTTACGTTCACCGGCTCCAATCAGACTCCCCGAGCGTAGGTCCTGTATAGCACATAATGAATCAGTGAATTGTAAAAGACATTTAGAATCATCAATTAATTGTGACACCGAGATTAAGTTGCAATGTAACTGTGGTACAAATAAAACATGTTCAAGTATCAACCCATCAGTCAGCAAAACACGGCCAGCCTTAGTAGCAATGGCATGTGCGCCGTTAGGTAACCCAACTGAACATTGCGAAATATGATGAGTGTCCGTCAAACATGATTCAGTGCCAGTAACATGGTGAGAAGCACCAGTATCAATAATCCAGGAAAAAGAAGAGAACTCACCCATCATCTGATCATGCTGGCGATTATTTATCATATTCAATAAAATTTGAACCTGTTCCGGTTTTAAGTCAGGCAAAGAAATCCCAGAGGACCCATGAGAGGAGGCCACTGAATCGGTCCCCCCACCATCCACAGCATTGGCAGCCACGACCGTGGCGGCCACGGCTTTGGGCCGACCACGAGGAGCCGTCGGAGGAGTCGCAGGAGGTGGTTGTGCATTGGGCCGTGCACTGCCTTGGACTCCACGGTTCTGATCTTCCCACCAATCCGGATATCCATGCGTTTTGAAACAAGTATTGTCATCATGACCCGATCGCTTACAAACAGAACAGTACAATTTTGATTTATCGGGACGGGCAACACGAGCCTTGGGTCGTGCGGTTTGTAGAGCAAACGCATGGATTTCCTCCTTGTCCGCTCTATCTCGAGCAATACCCCGAGACTTTTCTTCCTGAAGACATGCTCGACATACACGATCGAGATCAGGTAAAGGAGAAGTGGACAACAAATTAGAACGTACCGTTGCATATAACTCATCGTTAATGCCAATGAGAAATTGATGGAGTTTCTCCTCCTCCCGATCCGCAGCAAATCGACCAGCAACATCACAAGTACAATTACCACAGGCACACGCATGGAGAGGCTTGATACGATCCAATTCATCATACAATCCCATCAAACGGGTATAATAATCATCGATAGACATATTCGAAGTTTGCTTACAGTTGGTAATATCGGCCCTCAATTGTTGAAGGCGAGGACCATTGGCCACGCAAAACCGCTTCTCAAGATAATCCCAAAGTCGTTTGGCTTCATCATGAAAAGGAATGGAGGCCACCAATTTTGGATCAAGAGTCCGTGTGATCCATGAGACAAGCATAGAATTGACAGTGTCCCAATCGATTTGTTTCTTCTTCTCCGTAGGTTTGGTGATTGTCCCATCAACAAACACAAACTTTCGGCAAGCTTTCAAGGACAACTTAATTGCACGTGCCCATGTAATATAATTGTCATTAGAAAGGATCACGTGGGTGATCGTATTCCCGGGTTGATCTCCAGACCCAAGATAATAAGGGGAATGGGGATCTATTTTCCCATCGTCGGCCATAATGAGAAGAATCTGAGAGAGAGGCTGACGATGACGGCTGGAGAAATCGTAGAAAAAAAATGTGTAAGAGCTTGCTAGGCTGCTAGGGCTCTGATACCATGAAAGAATTGGTTTTCCTTGATTCTATTGATTCACCCGTAGGTAATATATATACAATATTACAAACTAAAAGTCTAGCTACAGTTATGGGTACAATCCATATAATATCGCTATAATATGGCAATTATACCATTGACCAAATCAGAATATCTAATCTTCTATAAATAGAAGATTAGATATTCTAGTATAATCTTAATATATGGCAATGATACCATTGACCAAATCAGAATATACATATTCTATAAATAGAAGATTAGATATTCTAGTATAATCTTAATATACACTGTGCATAACAAAACGTGTTATGCGTCAAAACCATTGGCGGACTTGTGAAGTGGGGGGAGGTGGCCACCTCCATTTTTGAAAAATAATCCAACAGCGAAATGCATTTTATTTAGGAGTTATTAAGTACTCTTAGAACACGGTTACAGGTGTTTCAAGTTCCTTCTCTATCATGTATTTGTATGAACAACATCCATATGTGGTGGAGCTGAACCTGGACACCACGTTGTGGTGCATCAATACCACTGAATAATTTTTCTTGTTTAGATTAATTAGCAAATCAAGAATACATGAGAGGAAAAGATGGCACGAGATATGAGTCACGAGTGCGTATAGGAATCAATCTCATGTCACTCCTAAATTTATTGTTTGGGTCCCCCAGTGATTAAAACGATATCATTAAGGGTTTGAAGTCTTTGTCTACAAAGCAAAACGACATCGTTTTATTGTACAATAACAAGTCTGTCGTGCAACAACCTCTCTCATTTCCTAAAGTAAAAACACGGTGGACGAGCAAATAAGAGGTGTTTGGAAGTCCTTTTTTTGTATTTTTCTATTTCTATTTTTTAATTTTGATTGTTTGAGAGTCACATTTTTCAGAATAAGTTTTGCAGAACACATTCTGCATTTTGGACTTTAGGAGTAAAAATTCAAAAAGAGATCTAGAGCTCCTTTTTGTATTTTTATTCTACTACTTTTGCAAAATGCATTCTGCACTTTTTTTTTTAAAATATTCTTTCTAAATTCAAAACTCTTTCTGATCATAATATAAAAAATCAAAATACCAAAAAATAAAGAATCAAGAACTGAAAAATAGTCCACCAAACACCACCTAAGTAAAAAAGAAAATTCCAAGTATCAAAGATCCATCATTGTGCTTCACTTTAATTATTATATCCTAGACGAGAACGATTACATCATCAAGGAGGAAACGGATCCTCCAAGTTTTGACAAAAAGTGGACCCCACCTCAGTTGCATCATTGTGCTTCACTTTAATTTCAACCGTCATTTTCTATTCTTCGTGGATAAGTTAATAATAATAAAAAAGTCATAATTATTGGTATTAGAAATTGGTACCATTTTGAAATATATTTATCTTAAACACAATAGTGAATTGGCCCATTAAGTTTTGGCTAATTTGATTTTTGAGTTAGAATTTATTATTTTTAAGGTATTAATAGTTAGGTCGACTATTTTAAAGTGTTAATACTTAATAGGTTAAGTCTTTTGTTGATTAACAAATCTTGAAGTCGCCGCCACCATGAGGCGCTTGACGGAGGGTTGGAGGCCGAGGAGTTTGACGAGGTGGCACTAGTAGAATAATAGATAAAGTTCACGATTAAAGACTGTACTCTTTATATTTTGATCATAATTTTAAAAGCGTGGGTTGATTGGAACGTGATTAAAAGTTCATGAGATTTAAGCACAACCATTACCGAATTAAAAATTTATTAAAATTGATATTAAAACTAAATAAGCGTAATTAAAAATTATAAAAGATAATACTTTCAACCAAAAATCGCGATTAAAAGTTATAAAAGATAACACTTTTAATCAAAACCTATGATTAAAATTTATAGAAAATAATGCTTTTAACTAAAAACCTTGACTAAATGTTATAGTGACGCCGGACATATTGACCCCGACAGTGATGTAGAAGATGAGGTATGTGATCTTAGATTTGGCACATATTTGGGTTTTTCTCGAGGGTTTATTCAGTGTTTGAAATGTTATCTGTTACTTTGAAATGTTATTCGTGTCTTTGTTCTTTATGTCTTTAATGAATAACTTTATTTTTATTTTTATTTGTTGTAAGAGATAACTTTATCCGTTTGCAATCTTCACGTCTTTAATGAACAAATAACTTATCTGTTTACAATCATTATGCTATCTGATAACATTATCGGGTAATGTTACCGCAAAAGACATTTCTAGAATCGCTGTGTCAAAACTTTATTGGGTTCGAAATTTTTAAAGTACTATCAACTCTTATGAAGTCAGTTCATACATGGCAAAAACTTTGATTTTAAATGGGGCGCCTGTAAATGGACTGTGAGATTAATTCTCCGAAGACTAATCAGCATTAGGTTATGGGTAATTTTAAACCCGGTCAGACATCTTAGCTATTAAAATAAACACAAGTTTATTATTCATTGCATCATTAAGTAGGTGTAATTCTTAATTTTGTCTTAATTGCTAAACAAGACATTGTTAGACCTTTTCTGCGTAATGTTTCAAAAAGTTAACCTAAAGAATGTATATTTGTTCTTTCGTGATTCAAGGGGAGGATTATTCTAATAAAGAGAGACCCCGTCATATCAAAATGACATTTTAAAATTTAAAGCATATTTAAAGTCATATCAAGACGCGTCAAATGAGAATCAGGAGCTATTTTTTCTAATGTTTCAGATTTAAAATTTTTCAACGCATCATCAAGTCGTTAGTTTATATTTTATTTTATCTCAACTGACCTGATTGTAAATGAGTCCCCGTTAATAGACAATAAAATTAATTAGTTAAAACTTAATCGTGGCGTGCATAAACTCTCTAAATTATGAAGAAAAAAACCGATACATGACAAATTTGATTATGATTATAATTTCGTCTTTATATATCCACTTGTTTTAGATTATGCAGGTGCTATTAATTTTTTGGGATGACAGTTCATATAGGATAAAACGCTCTAATTTTAATTGGGGCTCCGCATGTGGACGATGGGATTTATCCCGTGAGAACTAGTCGATATTAGGTTGAAAGTAATTTCAAAACCGGCCGGATACCTTGACTATAAAAAAAAAAAACGTAGTTTGGAAGCATAGGAAGTTAAAAATAGAATATATTATAAATTATATGAAATTTTTATTAGCTTAGATTTGGACACCAAGAAACATATCGTCACCCATGATTTATAGCGTTGGAATTTTCAACCCCATGAGATGTCTGCTTACGTTATGTTTATTTTGGGAATGAATTTCTTTTAAATCAGAATCAAATTTGCGGACTTATGTTTTAGTCATAACTTTATATAATTTGACGTATTTGTTATTGTTTTGAGTGTTATGTTTACCTTTTTCTTCTTTTTAAATGATGTCACGGAATCTCTATAATATTGGTAGGATTAAAATGTCTGATCATCATGTAACTAAGATATGTTGCTAAATTTGACGGTTTCTAAATTCAATGATAAACTTTATATTCGTGATGGTAAATTTGTCGGCCTACAATTTTTTGAATCTTAATGATAAATTTGCTTGATTAAAAATCCATTGTTGTGGAAAAAATTGATGATTATGATAGTAAATTTACCTCGTTACTAAGTAAGATATTATGTTAAATTATAGTACTCAAATATAACTTAGTCTGTATCAAATACGTACAATATTTGTATCTATATCTGTACGGAGTCCATAAAATAATGAAAGTCTAACATGCATTCGACAATTATATTCGTATCTGTGTACGAAAGTTATGTACCGAGCATTTTATCCGGATAATTTCTATAGTGTAGAATATATAAGTCAAGTATCAAACACACAAAAATTTAAAATTTAAATTAAAAAATCCAAAATACTTTTCCAAGAAACAAGGTGGGTGGTCCCTGACTAATTTTTCCCCGAAAAAAACAGTGTAATCATATTTGGCAACCACGGAATGATTCCCTCGAGAAATGGACACTTGAACCGCGTATGAGCCAAGCGTGTCTTTTCGTGACCCGAAAAAGTCCACCCCCCCCACCTCGATAAATACCCCCCACTCACACCTCAATCAACGCCACAAACATATTATTATACTCCATTCTTTGATAAACAAACCCAGATTCACAACATACATACCCTGAAGAACACCACACAGTTTTTGTACAAAACACACAAACAGATTCATCCCCCCACCTCTCGATCGAACTATATGCCGAGAAAAGGAATGAGAAGCTTTTTCTTTTCCCCCAAGTCATCTCCGTCTTCCTTTTCTCACTATCCTTCTCCCGCACGAAGCTTATCTGACGAATCCATGGATCGAATTCTGGAGAATTCGGAACTCGTGATCATGAAATGGAATCCTGAAACTTCTCCCTACGCCAAAGTCACCTCCCTGTTCTACCAAAGCCGGAGAGAAGCTAGAGACTTCATCAAGTGCGTCAACGAGTTACAAAAATCCATGCACTCCATAGTTGCCGAAGATTCAAATTCTGAAAAGCTCGTACGCGGTCAGAACCTTATGGAGATTGCTATGAAACGTCTTCAGAAGGAGTTTTATCAGATTCTTTCGATGAACAGAGCTCACTTGGATCCGGAATCTGTCTCGGCTCGATCGTCTCGTGTCTCTACCAGATCCAGTACGTCGGATTATGACGACGATGACGTGGTGGAAGATGAGATTCGGATGGCAGGCGAACTGATTTCGGAAGTGGAGGATGTTTCGAACATTGCGATGGATGATTTGAGATCGATCGCAGAGTGTATGATATCTTCTGGTTACGGGAAAGAGTGTTTGAAGATATATAAGATTATTCGGAAATCGATAGTTGATGAAGGTATATATAAGCTCGGAGTTGAGAAAATGAGTTCTTCTCAGATTCATAAGATGGATTGGAACGTGTTGGAGTTGAGAATCAACAATTGGTTGAGCGGCGTGAAGATTGCAGTGAAGACGCTTTTCAACGGAGAAAAAATCCTCTGCGATCACGTCTTTGCGGCTTCGGAATCCATCAGAGAGTCGTGTTTTTCAGAGATCACCAGAGACGGAGCACAGATCCTGTTTGGATTCCCGGAAATGGTGGCGAAAAGCAGCAAGAAATTATCACCGGAAAAGTTATTCCGTATGCTCGACATGTACACTGCCATTTCCGAGCATTGGCCGGACATCGAGTCAATCTTCTCCTTCGAATCCACCTCAGCCGTCCTATCACAAGCCGTCACAACTCTCATCAAACTCGGGGAATCGGTGCGCCTCATGTTATCCGAGTTCGAGTCGGTAATTCAGAAGGACGCGTCGAAATCGCCGGTCGCCGGCGGAGGAGTTCATCCGCTGACGGTTTACGTCATGGATTACCTCACTCTCCTCGCGGATTACAGCAACGTACTGGCCGATATCCTCTGGGACCATCCTCCTCCGTCGAAATCATCATTGCCGGAGTCTTACTTCGACACCTCCGACTCCGACGAATTCCCAGCGCAGTCGACTTCACTCCGATTCGCTTGGTTGATTCTCGTCCTCGTCTGCAAACTCGACGGCAAAGCAAAGCATTACAAAGACGTCTCTCTATCTTACCTCTTCCTAGCAAACAACCTTCAACATATAGTCACAAAAGTCCGTACATCGAACGTGAAATATCTCCTCGGCGACGATTGGATATCGAATCACGAATCAAAAGTCAAACAATTCGCGGCGAACTACGAGCGGCTAGGATGGAACGACGTCATCACCTCACTCCCCGAGGATCCGACGGCGGAGTTGTCGCCGGAGGAAGTGAAGGAATATTTCAGGAGATTCAACACGACGTTCGAGCAAGCCCACCGTAAACAGTCGGTGTGCATCGTACAGGATAGCAAGCTCCGAGACGAGATCAAAGTCTCGATCGCCAGAAAGATCGTGATGACGTACCGTGAATTCTACGATGTGCACAGGATTGTGCTACGAGGAGAGAGAAATTTGGTTCTGTTGGTCAGATATACCCCTGAGGATGTGGGGAATTACTTGTCTGATCTGTTTTTTGGGACTGTTGGGTCAGGGAGTTCTTTGTCATCTAGTTCTAGCTCGTCGCATTCACGGCCGTCGCGGCGGTGTCGTTGAGGTCTGTTACCAATAACGACACCGTTTATATATATAGAGAGAGAGATCAATGACTTCATGGGATTAATTTGGAGGTATATGTAACTGTCAACAGTAAAGAATCAGTGGCTCTTTGTAATATAGTGATAAGCTTCTGAATAATCCCTTGAAGTTGGAGGATTCGGATTTCCTTTAAGGAATTTTATTCTGTATTTAATAAGAAAAATATAAACTTTCTTTGGGCAAAACTTCTTGTTCTTTAGCTTCTAGTTAGAAGCTCTACAATACGTTTTCCAATTTGCAATATTAAAAAACAATTATGCAAGGAAAAATATAAAATGCTTATAAATCATTAGGAAGACAATATATTTTCAAGATTATCAATAAATTCGAGTGTTATGAGTTCAGGGGCGAACATATGATTTTAATATTGAGGTTATAAATATTGAGATTTCAATATTTAAGATTCATAAATATGCTTATGAATCATGAGGTTTTTGGCAAAAAACAATGTCCATCTTAGGTTTCTAAAATTATTATGATTACTCATACTTTTTAAACTATTATATCTTTATTTATATTTCTTATCGTTGAAATCAGTTAAACATTAATTAAGTTATCAAAATTTTAAATTTGACCATTTTTGACGAAACGAGCTATAACATAATTCGTATTACGTCTGAAATAGCCTATGTTTTATCCGCACTACATGCGCACTATAAGAGGCTGCAGTACTACAACCTCTCCTAATCCCTAATTCTGACGAAATTCTAAATCCACCCCCGAGAAAAATAAAGGACCAATTAATAAAATGTAATACCATCTTGGTGCGTGGAACTTATACAAGCACAGGAGTTGCCGTGATAAGAATGCTGTTTCCATATAGTTTATTAGTCATGAGTTGAAAATTGGATATTATTCAATGATTTTCATGTGTCATAAATATTGAAAAAAGGCACATCAATTTTAGAAAATTCTGAACGGACAAAATTGTTCCACAAAGTCAGGTGACAGATCTGTTTTTCAATGTTTTTTAAAAATCAAATCAAGAAATTTGTGTCTCGAAAATTCATATTTTGCAACTCTCACGTGTCACCAAAAAAGTCACCACTACAGACTCATAAAAAAATAGTCAACCATTAGAGCATCGGCCATCTTCAATCTTGACTTTAGAGATGTAAATTTTTTTTTTTAAAAAAACTTTACTAGTGATAATTTTCCGTCAAACCCTCTCTCTCTCTCTGTCTCTCTCTCTCTCAATGTTATTTCTTTTTTAAAAGAACATTCCAACTTCTATAACTGTTGAATTTATAAATAAATTAATGATTTAGAATATGTGGGCTCCTCATTCGGTAACTCACTTGACCGTTGATAGGCGCTGCGGCGGATTTAGAAATTTCATACAGGGGGTCACGTATTATGAATAAACTTAAAAAAAATTCTCAAAAGTTACGGTAATATTATGAGAGTAAATTTAGGTTAAACTTAAATTTAGATCTTATGTCAAAAATAAGGAAATGAGGCCACAACACATGATGTGTGATAAAAACGGTACTGTTTTGAATTTTAAATAGAACACATCTTGTGTGTTGTGCATGAATACCTATCATACATATACAAATCAATAGATAAGAATGTCATAAGAATCATAATTACATCCATTTCATTCTCAACAAGTCTAGCAACACAGATGTCTCGTGCAAATCTGGATACAAATGTGTTCGTAACAGTCGGATGCACGTTAAGCTCACGTGATTATGGAGGACCTCACGTACTTCCGACGGTTGTGGACATATCTGTGTCCGAATGTGTATGAAACATTTGTGTTCCTAGACTTTTTTCTTTCATCCTTACTATTACTTAGGAAGATAGACTGCTTGCACTTACATGGAAGAAAGACAATTAGCACCACCATCAGTGAGGTGATGCAATTGCCAAGCATTATAGCACTAGAAATGGACATAGCCGTAGACACAAACCCCCCCAAGGATGGACAATAATTCAACGGCATGCACTTTGTTTTGCATAAATATACAATATGTAAACGTATAAATATAACGTGTTCTTGATGTTACTTGGAATTATCAGCTGGCAGAGGGACAGACTGCCACCCGGTACAATGTTGGAGAGCCTTTTTCAGAGCATCCGTCGGAGCTTCCACCGTCCATGAGGAGTAGTGCGTGCTGGGATGAAATGCATTTTCGGCATTCGATGAGGGAATTAAACCCGGTTGAGTTCCATGCACAAACAAGTCCCCATCAGTCTTTATGTAGCCGGTAGCCTCTTCATGTTTGTCAGCAGCCTACCAAACACAACCGCCAATAAATTTATCATCTCCGCAACATTGTTGAACAGATTTGAAGTTTCAGTGAAAATGCAACTTCATATCAAAGAACCGATTGGGCAAGAATCATGACATTAAAGACGAGTAGAATTATAGAGAAGATACGAGCATAATTGATTACCATTTATCAGATAACCACCTCAGGAGAAACAAACATTCAGCAAACTCTATGGTCCACTAGGCAACACCTCAAAGTATAACCACCATAGCTATTCAACTCATCTGAAAAAGACTAAAATTTTAACTTTGAGGTTTGCTACACAATGTTTTATCCAGGACTAAATGATCTACTTCGAGGATGCACAGTAGAAGCCAAACAATGCCTTAGTTTTTCAGTTATAGTGAAAATCTGAGGAGGCATAGAAACCCAATAACCTGGCGGAAGTCGATTCGAAATACATATTACTCAACATTGACTTCATAGAATCACCCTCGGGGAAACAGAACGAGGAAGGTCAGGGGGTTGGGGGGACCTATATTTCTAACATAATGCTAAAGCAATCCTTCATAGAGAATCAGGTAGGCAGGCATGTGACATTTCACTCATCTATTGGGGATAATTCACTAAGAAAGACATGCCTGGCATGAGTGGCCCTAAATATTTAAAACAAACTAGAATAATATTTAAAAAAATAACAAGTCAAGTATCCATGGACCTTACCTATACAGTAGCACTAATAGTCACAGATGCAATTGCAGATACTTTGAGAGTTAACTCAAGAAAAATGATCATGACCCATGGGCCATTATTTATCACAAGGAAAACTGACGCTCAACTAAATTTATAGAAGTAGATGGACATGCAGCAATAACCAAGAACCAATCCTAGGATGAAGCATGCTGCAATATTGTCTGCCATCATCAACAAGAAAAAGGATCAATCAACCTCTTTTAAAGGTTAAAATTTGACAACTGGTATACGTTTGACGACTCCATCGATGGAGGTGTTAAAGGTTTTAAATTGTTCACTGAATCAGTGTCTAGTAATAGAACATCTAAGTCCACACTATGAAATTATCCCATATAATTGCCCCCAAAAAAGTGAAATTCTCGCGCATCATGTCTCGAATCAAATTCTGACATTCATCAAGTGGCTGAAGTTACTAGCCAACAAATGCCGCTATATAGGAGAAACCAAGAAGTGACACCTTATTGAGTTCACATAAAATGCAGGAAAATGGATTACTTCATTACATTTGATGTTTGGATGGCATTTCTGCATTTCACGACACTGGAAATAAGTATACTGAATAGCAGCTACAGACCACAGTTGCATTTGGCTCCAATCTTCTGATGTGGGAAGAAATTGACAGAGGATCTTTAAAAGATGTCTTACTAATGGTGGTTTACCTATAGAAGAACCACTCCATTGTCACTCTTTTAGCATCATTACGCTTAGTTGGACCAAGATTTCATCACAGTATTGAAGATATTTTAAGGCAGTGACAAGTTCCACTAATAGTCCTAAAAAGGTTTCGGTACTCAGAAAAACCAAGAAGTAAGGACGCATATCAGCAATTTTGAGCCATTAGGAGAAAGGGAAAGCAATGATAAGAATTCAAGGATAAGTTCTTTCAGTAATAGCATAGGCTGGCATTGAAAATGATTTTGAGAAGAATAAGCTAATGCACATGGAAGTACTGTTAATATTCAAACAAAACAATTTAAGCTCTTCAAAGGCTGGTATGGTGGTTCTCTTGTAACCTAAATCAGTAGATTTTTATGCTATCATGCCATCTGAGCTTCTTTGTCTAAAGCACATGAATAAAAATTGCGAAAAGTGGCTCTACAGGATGGGATGTGGATTGGAAAAAAATAAAACAAAGATTTTTGGGAATGACACTTCAGTAATTTTAAACACCAATTTAACTTCTTATGACTTCTACTAGCCCAGCCACTGTCTGTCTTATATAGCCCACCTATTTCAGTACTTGATGAGCTTCTTGTTATGAGTAGGATGTGTGCACTAAAGGAGATATGATAGCCTTGATAATAATGTTGCTACAAAGCTATTTGAAAACGTGAAAACTAGGGAAGGGCAATCGTAATTGCAGTATTTATTATATTTCCATGTCATTTTGACTAAATCTTAGTCATAGTATGTCAGATGTTTTAATTTTTAACTATCAATAGAATTGATAGATTGTGAATTTGTAAATGACTCTACCTTGACACAACTTCTAGGAGCTTCATTGGAAACTAGATAGAACCTTGTAGTGCCTAAGGATCGATAAACCCAATACACACTAAATCCCAGAAGACACGCAGATTTACATGGTTTCCCAAGTTCGGTTATGTCCACGGGGGCAGCGGATTTTATATGGGAGGATTCTTACAACTCTCAACCTCACTATCTCTTTGATTGTTGACTTTGTTCACTCTGATTTTCCCGCAGACGACATCCAGTATTTATAAGCATACATCTTTGTGAATCAGACAAGGGATAAACCCTAATCTTCAAATGCGTTATTTTGAAACTTCAAAGGCTGCTAACATTTATTTTGAGCCAATCCAAATCTTGAACTTTCAGCTCTAAGATTTCTCGCATTTTCAACAATCTCCACATTGGCGAACACTGCCTCAGATGGGCCCTTATGGACTATGCACTCGAGAGATGTTGATCAAATCCAAGTAGTGTTGAAACTTGACCCTTGTAGGCTGTAACCATCTTGGTAAGCATGTCTTGCCGGATTAACCACAGCTCTTATTTTCTGAAGAAGAATATCTCCTTCATCAACGTCGTCTCGAACAAAATAGAATCGGACGTCAATGTGCTTGGTGCAGGAATGGTGAACCTAATTCTTTTCCAAACAAATAGCACTCTGGCTGTCACAAAATATTTCCACGTGCTCCTTAACAATCCTCAAGTCTTCAATCAAATCATATAACCAAATAGCCTCCTTGAAGGCCCAAGTCACTCCCATATACTTTGCCTCTATAGTAGAAAACGATTGATTGTGACCGCTAGCTAACCGGCCCTCCTACAAGTGTAAGAACATATCTTGTAGTTAACCGTCACTTGTCCAAATCACCAGCATAATCTAAGTCCACATATCCGACCAAAAGCTAACCAATGTTCTGTCTTCTCTCGCATTTCAATCCAATATCCATAGTACCCTAAATGTACCATAGAGTCTACTTCACATCCTGCAAGTGCACATTTCCTGAGTTTTGTCTGTATCTACTCACCATACTCAATGCGTGTGAAATGTCTGGCCTCGTGCAAATCATACATCAGAGCACCCATCGCATTGGCATAGGGAATCTGAGTCATCTACTTGTCTTCGTCTTCTGTGTGCGGTGACATCAAGGCACTTATCTTAAAATGAGGAGCCAAAGGTGTACTAACAGATTTGACATCTCTGTCAATATCAAATTTCTGCAATACTTGTTTCAAATACTGAGTCTGAGTCAAACACATGATGCCTTACTTTCTGTCTCGTTTTATTTTCATGCCAAGAATCTTCTTAACTTCCCCAAGCATGTCAATCTCCTTCCTGAGTGAGCACCCAACCTATTGATCTCCACTTTGCTCTTACATGCTATCAGCATGTCATCCACATATAAGAGCAAATAGATAAAAACCATCCCAAAATTTGCGAAAATACACACAATGATCAGATTGGCTCTTTGAGTATTCTTACTCTATCATTAATTGATCAAATCGCTTATATCGCTGTTATGGTGATTGCTTGAAACCATATAGCAACTTCTTTAGTTTGCAAGCCCAATTCACTTTCCCATCAACTTTGAAACCCTCCGGTTGCATCATGTATAACTCCTAGGCTAGATCTCCATGAAGAAGGGCAATTTTGACATCAGGTTGAGCCAACTAAAGGTCCTAGAAGAAGTCTGATAGATGGATGTTTGACGACAGGGGAAAATACTTCATTGTAGTCAATCCCCTCCATCTGAGCCTAGCCCTTGCCACCAATCTAGCTTTGTATCTAACGTTGCCGGATCACGTTCCCTCCTCTTTTGCATGGACTTATTTCCAATCTAACGTTGCCTTTTGGAAGTCGTACCAATTCTCAAGCCTGATTCCTCAAAAGTGATCCCATCTCCTCTTCCATCGCCTTCTTCCATTTGATGCTTTCTGAGCTTTGAATTGATTCTCCTTAAGTGCACAGAACATCATCATCGTCACTTGAAGTCCATATCAACATATTGGGCTGGTTTTTTAGTATTCCTCTCCGGGCTATTGATTGCAATAGACTCTAGCTGCTATGGAATTTCCTAAGCTGAAGCCTTCTCCTCTGAGCTTGTGTCTTGATCACTAGTCTCATCATCAGACTGGTTGACTATCTGAATGTCCTGGTTGGAACTAAAGGGGTTCTCAAACTCTCTGCTCTATCTGCACCACCTGATTGAAGCATTTAGCTCCATATTCTCCTTAGGACAAGAATTATGCTTTAGCATAGCAGATTCATCGATTGTAACATCTCTGCTTATAACAATCTTCTTTGACTTCGGACACCAGAGGTTGCAACCCTTTACACTAGAAGTTAAGTCCAAGAAATAGCTTTCTTGTCTCTAGGATCAAATTTTGACTCTGTCACATGATAATATGCAGGCACCCAAAGACATATAACCTATGATAATGAGAAATATATTTTCCAAACCATACCTCCAACGAAGTCTTCCCACAAATTGTTGCTGAAGGTGATCTTTTGACGAGGTGATAGGCATATTTTACCGCCTCACCCCAACACCTAACTTTCTCTACCAAAGTCCAATTCATGCATTTTGCTACTCTATTCCACTGCAACATCCCAACAACTGTGAAGTGTTTGACAGATATCCTTATATAATTGGAGAAACGGGTCTGAAAATATCCAGAACTTCATCCTTGTGCATGGTATACACTCATACCCATCTGGAGAAGTTATCAATGAAAGTCACGAACCAATGTTTGCCTCCCCAGGTTACATGCTTGGTAGGCCCCAAAACATCTGTATAAACATAATCTAAAATCTTCTCGGTGCTATGAACACCGGTGCCAAACATGACTCGAGTTTGCTTACTTAGTACACGATGCTCACAAAAGCCAACCTTCCGAGTCTTGGCTCCTTTCAACAGGCCTCGTCTCACCAATCCTTGCAAAACCTTTTCGCTAGCATGCCCTAAGTGCATGTGCTAGAGTCTGGAGGCATCGTTGTTGTCTGAGCTGCTAGAAACGATTATTCTCCCTATGATTGTGCTCCCGTCCAGGAAATACAGGTTTCCTTTCCGAGTGCCTTTTATGAGCACGAGTGGCCCAAGGGCTCCTAGAGAAATGAGGTTTTTCTTCAAGTTCAGAACATGCCAAACACCTGCAAGGACTCTGACTGCCCCATCATGTATCATTATATTAGTAACATGCATATCCCGTGCATTTTGCAGGTATTGTCACTGCCCATCAAAACAACTCCTCAATCAAGTTGTTGAAAACTCAAGAACTAGCAGGGCCATATGGTAAGAACTGCCTGAATCTAAAATCCACTTGTTTAACTGGCTTTTGATGGTGACACGATCAGTGCTGACTCCAGATTGTCTTCCCCTTTCCTTACTATATTAACATTCGGCTTGTTATTTGAACAGTCTTTCTTCTAAGGTCCCTTTTGATGACAATGACCACATTCATGCTTCACTAGGCGTTTCCCATCGACCGATTTTCCTCTTGACTTGGACCTCCATCATCCTCCATAATTTTTGTTGTTAGCCCTTCCCCTTGTTGTTAATGCCGATGACGACAGATCCTAGTGAACTTGTAGGTCAAGTGATCATGCATATTAGGTAAAAAATTCAACAACGGTAATGTTTTATCCTCATTCTAAATAGAAACATCTAGGTTTTCCAAATCAACCAGGATTTAAAATTCTCAAGTGTTGATTTATTGACGTACCTTATTTGTACTAAAAATGAAATGGTTTCTTATTAAAAATAGCCGATTCTCAATATTTTTCGTTGTATACTTTTTATCCAGTTTATCCCATCACTCCTTGGCTAACGTTTCCTTCATAACAAAGTTCTTTTGATCCTTTGTTAAACAAAATCTAATCGTACTGCAAGCTTGTCAATTGATCTTCATCCAATTCTTGTCCGATATATCATTTGATGTTTTCTCTAATGTAATAATCAATTCCTATTGATATAGGATATCCAAGACTTCGCATTGACTCATGCCAAAGTTATTCGTTCCATCGAACCTTTCCGCCTCAAACTTGGTATTGGAAACCGTACTCCCTTGCCCATAGTAGTTCGAAGTGGTGTGGTCTTGGACTCCAAGGTACTCTTTAGTTGTCAAATCGAGAATCGAAAAGGTCCGTGTAAAAATCGTGAATCGAATCGAATCGTGAATCGCTCCGATTCGGTCATGTTCTTAAAACATATTAAAAATACAAATATAATATAGCAATCAATAAAAATATTGAATCTAAAGATATATTGATGATCACGTAGTCTAAATTTTGCTCTCAAGTCTCAAGGTTGAAAAATAAGAAAAGCCAATAGGTAAAAAGTGAAAACTTAATTTTTCAGTCTGCAACTCTTTCTATTCCCAATGTTTTTACAAAAGATCCTTCGTAAGCCCCAACGATTATTGTATTTTCTTTTTGGGAAATTTTTTAAAAAAATTGATTTTTTTGTTCTATCGGGTCACTAACCCGACTTAGGCCTACAAAAATGTGAATCGAAAGTGAATCGATGATTCATGCGAATCGGGCGATTCGGAATCGATTCACCGGTTCTCTTACCGATTCAGTGCAAGTTGCGATTCGTTGTTAGGTTCGAATCGTTTGCATGGTGTATCGAATCGAATCGTGCAAATCGTATCGTGAATCGTACGATTTTGATAACTATTGTCTTCTCCATGGTGTGGTCTTCTCTGCAGCAAAATCTTTCATCGGGACTCTTAAACTCTACTCAAGACAATATCTGATGCCGAAAGATGCCAAAAATGCGGGTTCTTAGCTAAAGAAAATAGTACAACTTCTCAACAAAATTATAAAAAAACTGAGCATGGCTTTGGATCCCGAACGTCGAAATTAAAGGGAAACCACAATATTCTTGTCGAAATCGGACATAAAACGGCTCCAAAGTTGCAAAAAACATGTTCTTGAATATTCCTTTTATGCTAACTAGACCACTAACCAAGCACAGTTGCCACTGTGGTGGTGACACGTGTCAACAAATGCTGTGTGACGCTGGCACGGCAGTACATGTGGCACTGCTGTGGCAGGTGTGGAGCCCCTCAGTTGAGATGCATCACTGACGTGACTGAAACGTGGCACTGATGTGGCAAAGTGACACGCAGCATTGATGTGACTGACACATGGCACTTACATGATAGTACACGTGGCACTGATGTGGCAAAAGTGGATCCTTTGAGCTGACGTGGTTGTGTGGCAGATGGCGTGACTGACGCGTGGCGTCCAGGAAGCAAGGTGAAGCGGCGACATCTGGCGCATAGGAGTGACATCAGTGTCTTCAACTTCTGGTTGGTGTGTGAGCGCGTGGTGGCAGCCGATCTGACGGGCCGCTGTTTAGCCTGCACGTTAGGCCCACGGCAACATCCATTGCCGGCAAACTTGCACCGTAGCTTCGTCAGGATTAAGGAACAAAACTTAATGCTCAAAATAATGTTTTGAGCACTTTGATTTTTAGGCAGAATCAATACGAGCTCCAAAAACAACGTTTTTGGTATTTTGGGGTTTGATACGGCTCTAATACCACTTATAGTGTATAAGGATCAATAAACCCAAGTACGTCTACGGGGGGCAACGAATTTTTTATGGCAGCATTCTTACATCTCTCAACCTCACTCTCTCCCTAATTGTTCCCTTTGTTCACTCTGATTTCACCGTAGATTACATCCAGTATTTATAGGCATACACCTTTGTAAATCAGACAAGGGATAACCATCTTCAAAAGGCTACTTGGATTTAAATGTTGGACTTTCAGCTCCAAGATTTCTCACGTTTTCAACAAATCTTTCCGGGTTCCATGGAATTCCTAAATCTTCGTAATCATGAGGATATGACACCACAGACTTTCTGTCATAAAAGCAATTAGCATCCACAAAGAAAGGGTCTCTTCATTCTTCTTAGGTCTTTCACATACTTGGAAGAACAACCTCGTTCCCCATTATGTTATCATTCCTTCAAGAAACGGAGTAATTTGTGGTTGGTTAAAAGCAACTACAGTATGAAATTCACTGTTACTGTTAGTGTTGAGAGAAAAATATTGTATTATATTCTATTATTTATGAATGATACAACCATTCATTATTCATTATATAGGGAGAGATGGAGTAACAAAAGGAAACATTACAACTAAGGAAACAATACAAGAAAGGAAATATTACATGTAAGCAAATAAAACAAAAAGAAAAACAATATAATTCTATATAGAATACTATGTGTATCCCTGTATAGATATAGAATGATATTATTTCCAACAGTTAGTATATAGGTGATATAATATCAGGACAGAGTGGTGCTACTGCAATAAAGTTCTAACCTTGAATACCCTTCAGTGAGGTCCACCAAATCAAAATCGTGAATGCTATGAAGATAATGTTTACGAGTTCAATGTTAAGAAACAAAAAGAACAACACCCAGACAGTAGAAATGCAGCCTCGACAAGGCACTCTAGGTGCATAGGTCGTATAAGGAGCATAAATTTTCTTTTCAAGAAAACGTCAACATAGAAACAGAGGACAATAAATAACGTTGGACACAACTATCAGAACAGTGTTGTACAGGAACTACAAAATCACCAACTGTCAGCCTTATTAATTTTCATTATGTAGCTAAGAAAATTAAAAGAACTGATGTAACAGTCATATACTGAAACATGGACATCCTGATGACATAATAAAGACCAAGCTGTACTTTAATTGCACAATGCCTTGGTTCCTAACTATGAGTTCGTATCATGAACTTTTCATTTTTTGTCTTTTCTATGTAAAGTTTTTGCATAATTTGCTTACGAGTTTTCATCTTCTAATTGGCTCACTTGATTCATATATGTTCAGAAAATTCACAATTTAGTTGAAGTTAAGACACCTCTGTCAGGGATGGGAATTTAGTATGAAAAGCACATGACTGAATTATTCTTTAGCACCACATAGACACTTGAGCAGTTGTGCCCCTGTGATCGCATCAGCACCTCTTATGACATACAATTAGGACAAGAGGCTGATGAAGTTTCAGAAATGTAACGCAAGGAATGCGAACAGAATTAAATTACCTTTTCATTAAGATACTTGAAAGCCACCTTCTTCTGTCCAGCTTCATATATATTGCATTGTGAATATATCTGAAGAAAAAATATTTACCATGTCACTAAACAAGTGGCCTACCATGTAACAATAGCATTGGAAAATATATACATTCAAATAATCACTGAAGAGCAAGACTATGAAGGTAAGGAGCTGCTCAAAGAATCATTACCTGCGATTCCACACTGGCACAAACAGCATAAATGCCCCAGTCTCTGGTGTAGTTATTGTACAAATGCACTTTTGCGAACCTGACACGGGGATGCCTCTGTCGAGTACCATCGAAAAAGCAATGATGAATGGTCACTCGAATGCATCTGTCACCAATGTGAGAAGGATCTGCTCCAATAAGCATTGTCTTGTCGTGGTTTGAAAAGTGACATCTGAATACAATCACACAATCATTAAGAATATCATCAAAATCACAGGAACTAATTGATATTTACGCTCCGTTTGTTTCATCGTGTAAAGTATTTAGCATGAACAAAATATTTTCCTACAAAATCTGTTGCATACAAAACAAAACCTTTAGTTTTTAGTGTTGGTCACTATCTTCAAAACAGTTTTCCATATTATTCTTGGGGGAACAAGGAGGAACCAAGGGGCCTCTTCTGAATTGGTGCATGTGAAAGCCATCGGAATGTATTATGTTTCTTTCCTTTTCTCTGCATCTTAGACAGAAACAGAAATACGTCTATACTTGTATAAGTGAGATAAAGATGCATAAAGAGTAAGATCATAAGAGAAGAGGTATTGCATCGACAATGGACTCATATCGGAAAGATAGATTCTGTAGAGAGAGTGAGACTATGTGCAATGTGCATAGTGTAATGTCCGGCTGCCTAATTTAGCAACGAGTGAGAGAAGGAATTAAATACCGGGAGTATATTGGAAAACAACTTACCGAAATTCCTTTAGTAATTCATTTTTGTTGATCTTATGGAAATGGGTTTATGTGGATAACAATTACCCATATTGTACAGCAACCAAACACAGGAAAATTGGGAAAACATTTTGACAAGCAAAAGAATTTTCTGGTGAAACAGAAAGAGCCGTAGAATCGGCTTACCTAGAAATTGTAATGTCGGTGCTCCCCCGGGTGACATCAATTAGTCCATCATCATAATCGCGAAGGCTGCATCGATCTATCCATATATGCTTCGAGTTTGGTTTGATCTGAATGCCGTCGGCATCAGGTCCTCTACCTCCTTCAAGCTCTAGATTGCATATAATTACATGTTCACATTCTTTCAGCCTCAGACCCTTCCCAGTCAATTTTATCTTTTGTCCCCGCCCATCAATGGTCTTATAAGATGACACACTCAGATAAGATGAAAGCTTAATTGTGCCTGAAACTTCAAAGACAATCCACAGAGGTTCTTTCTTGCGACACCCTTCACGGAGTGATCCTGGCCCGTCATCTGCAATAGCATCGTACGTGTGTTATGTTTCTATCTTAACCGAAACAAAACAAAGCAAATAAAATAAAAAAATGCAACATCAGCATTCATAAACCAAATTCATTAGTTCAACCTCAGAACACCAAAACTTCTTATATATTCAGCAGGATTTATTGCAAAACCACAACAGCCAAGTATTTCACATCTAGGATCCTTCAAAATGAACCTAATCTTATGAACACAAATGAGAACATACATGAATTGAGAATAAGGATGCAGAAGATTATGCTCCACATATTCGCCTATGAGAATATTCATAAACTGAGTGCAGGGGTGCAAAAGATTGGAAAGACGTCATTCTGGCGCACAAAGCATTGCCCGAACACAACCCAACTGTTTGGACAGGGTTTTGTGCGCCAGAACGGTGTCTTCTTAATGCAAAGTATGCCCTGCTCTGAGCCCCCAAGTCCCAGAAGATTATGTCCATTGCATCACTCACAGACAATGTCTACTAGTTTCTCCACCAAAAACTTTGCATTGCAGTCTAAATATGACCCATTTCCCCAACCACTTTGCAGCAACATCTCAATCAAATCTAATTGGTAACCCATCAGCAACGCACACAAACAACCAATACAAAGACAAATAAAACACCAACGTAATTAGCCTCCTAAACAGGGCAAATCACACTACCAAACATCACAAAACCCCTGATCCTATGATCCTTACAACAAAAAAATCCCTGATTAACAATTACTATAGTAAGAATGCGTGGGTTCATTTGTCGTTGGGGCTTACAATTCACCTTGTGCCTCATTCCTTCGGTCAAGCGTTCTTTGGGCGTCGATCAATCTATCACAGGCCGCTCTGTCATTGTCTGATTTCTGGTTATCTGATCACACTCGAAATTATGTATCTACTTATCGTATTTTTGCCCCTGCTCGGCAGTTCCGTAGCAGGCAAATCCCTGATTAACAACTATTATAGTAAGAATGCCCATTGCATGTGCGTTAGATTCCTCTCTCGGAATGTATACATGTCTGTGTAATGCATATACATATATAAAAAGAGGGAAGCGAACATTCCGGACCTTGACACTGAAGAAAATGATCAAATTCCAAACAACATTAGTACCCATATTAATTTATACGTTGGTATGTAACAATGTATATCCACGTTCCATTAATGGGATCCAAAACTGATGAAATTAAGCTCAAAAGTGCATCATTGTTCGATTCGATTTCGGTACAAATAATGGCTCGACTTTTGAAAATGGACGGATATATCCGATATGCATATACACGTGTTTAGAGAGAGAGAGAGACAGAGAGAGAGAGAGAGAGAGAGAATGGACCTGCTAAAGTGGTGACATGAAAGAGGGGTCCATGGAGGCCGCCGATGGCAGAGCGGCCGAAACCCTCGGCTTGACAAGCGAGAGCTCGTAAGGAGGAGTCGGCGTGAGGGTAAGGCAATGACAAGGGAGCGGCCATGTCGGGTTTGGACGATGATGAGGAACCCGATATATAGGGCGGAACTTCCGATTTTTCAGGAGGAAGAGACCCGGTAGTGCCGTAACGTCTCTTGCCCCCTCGTTCCCCAAGACATCCGTGGTGGTTTCCCATTTATAGCAGCCTCTGCTGACACCGACACACAATTATGGAGACAAACTTCAATACTCACTCTCTCTCTCTCTCTCTCTCTCTCTCCCCCTCTCCCCCCATGTATATACGGGTGTACGTATATCTGTTTGGACATCCTAATGATTCGATGCCGACAACGGGTGATGGATAACTGTTTTTTAGGAAAAGTCAATGTATTGAGACTACACGTATATTTAACGATTTTTGATATATTTGTGTTTGGATTTACTTGGATAATATGTGTTATCAGTATTTTTTTTTTTTCCCAACCGAATTTTTACATTTATTTGAGATAGGCGAGGGATTGATGAGCTCTGGATCTGGTAATTGGATAAGATTTAAAAGAGCAACTCAAAATAACTGAGCTTTGTCTCAATATTTGCATATTTGCACATGAATAAGGGAACGGGTATCTTGTTGTGCATTGTGCACTACCCAACAGTGTATCACACATCAAAATGATATTATTTTAACACAGTAAAAAATTATCCAAACAACACTCAAATTTTTTTACAATTTTTTGCTCATCGGAACGACGTCGTTTTGATGCCAGCACATCCTATTGTGCGTAGTGCACAATGGGGGTCCATTTCTGGTCTTCATTCAATTTTTTTTATTTGTTATTTTTGCATCGTTTTTTTATAGTTTATTAGTTCGTCTTGATTAAAAAATAAAAATTATAAAATTATGTTTAAAAACTAAAAAAATCACTAAAGACAAAAAAAAATAAATCAATACACATGATGTTTTTAGTTTACTTTTTGTCTTTCCTAAATTATTTTTAAATATAATTTTATATTTTTTTAAAATCTCTTGTCGAAACGAACCAACAATCATAAAAAAATTAACGCAAAATTAAAAATTATAAAAAAATCAAATAAAGACAAAAAAATAATACAATAATTTAATAATTACTACATCCTAATTGAACGCTAATTATATGATCGCATTTTCTTACAAAAAATTAAATGTATAAATGTACTTCAATTTTAAAAGTTATTACTGTCTATTTATTAATAATTCGTCGAATAATGCTAGGATCGTAGAAATGGGATCTCAGAAATGTCCCAGAGCGAAAGAATTTTAAAAATATAACCTTTTTATCTAAAAACTAAATAAAAATTCACTAAAGATAAAAATATATTTAAATATGGTCTGTTTCGATTTATTTTTTTATCTTTTATGATTTTTTTAGTATTTGGACATAATGTTTTTAAAATATCTCATCGAGATGAACCAATAATCAAACAACATTCGTTTTAATGGGTTATTTGAAAAAATTAAAAACTTATGTTCAAAAGCTAAACAAAATTCATTAGAGCAAAAAAAAAAAACCCGAAACAGACATTTTTATAAAAAAAAATTAGGTTTTTAAACATAATTTTTTATTTTTATAAAATATCTCCTCGAGAAAAACTAATAATTGATAAAAAAAAATTAATATTAAAAAACGAATGGTTATACGCGTGTCCTCTTACAGTTTGCTACTTTGTCCTTTGTTGCGAAAGAAAAAATAATGTTAAAAAACAAATGGTCATGGGAAGAGGAAAGAGGACAAGTGACTGTTATTAGAATGTTTAAATTGTTAATATTTCAAGGTTTTCCCTTAATTAATTATTTTTAGATTTATTTTAACAGCGTGAATGAGATTTTCCTTTTAAAAATTGTGCTCAACGTTGGGTTACAAAAGTATCATAATTTTAGTCTCAGAAAATATTGTGATTATTTGAAGCGATCTAAGCTATTGTTATCTGTTTTCTCATCCAAATTTTGTGCTTTTCTCTTTTTTTCCATCCATTTTTGGATTATGAAAAAAATAAAGCTATAAACTAGATGATTTGAATTCCATGCTTGATGCATCTGTTGGGATTTGAAATGTTCATTTATTGTGTAATTTATGGGTGTTATGTTTAATGGCTAAGGGTCTATATTGGAATTGCATTTGTCCATTTGTGGCCAATGTGTAATTTATGGACTCATCCTTAATGGCTAAGGCTTGACATATCTTGATATGTCTTTAGTTCATCCGTTTCAGTTACCCTGCAATATCCATCTATTTTTGTAATTGGTACTTGGTAAATAATTTGTGCAAGGAAATTCTTCATTGAATCAACAGTTTTAAAAAGAATGCGTTTGAAGGAGCAGCAGTTAGTTGTAGCAGTTTTAAAACTGCTCAAACTTACAATAAGTTTAGCAGCTGCTTGAGAACGTCGCAGCAGCGGTGACTGCTTGAGAACGCCGCAATAGCGGTGACTGCTTGAATGCAGCAGCAGTTTGAGAACGCCGTAGTAGCAGTGACTGCTTGAACGCAGCAGCAGCTGCTTCAACTTCCAGGAGCAGCAGCCGCTTGAACTTGGAGCAGTAGTAGCAGTTTCAAAATTGTTGCAAGTAACTGCTTGAACGCAACAGCAACAGTTTAAAAACTACTACAACTCTATTTCTGCATGTCTTCGACATAGTTAAGTTTATGCAAAATTTGAAATCAGGGAGCAACCACATCAGAAATGGGTATGCGAATCTTCTTCTATTCCTAAAGAGAAGACAAAGATGTTCATGGGGAAATGTATCTTAATTAGTGACCTAATGTATTGTGATTGTGATAGGTTTCTAATGTTTTAGTCTAATTAATTGGCTTTAAGTGGGCTGGTGATAGGGTGTGTCTTAATCCACCAAGTTTTTCTTCCTTTTATACATACTACTTTATGGTTGGCTTATGGCTAACCTTTTCTTCTTTGGGGTTGCAAGGGTCAAATTATTGTCGAAACTCCGAGTGCCAATCTAGTTGGGATTCAGTGTCCTTCATTGTGATGCTGATTATGCTTGCGCTTCCTTTAATCTCTGTATCTTTACAAATAATCAATAAATTCCTTTCTTTGCTTTCTTCATTAATCCCATACCGTTTCTCCAAAGTTTGTAAATTATGAACCTAAAACCCTAATCTAACTATTCTCTTATCTAAGTTCATAAAGCCATGTATGATATTGATTTCTAGTGTTCCTATTGATTTTTGGGTTATAGTGGACTTAATATCTCATCGAGATGAACCAATAATCAAACAACATTCGTTTCAATGGGTTATTTCAAAAAATTAAAAACTTATGTTCAAAAGCTAAACAAAATTCATTAGAGCCAAAAAAAAAAAACGAAACAGACATTTTTATAAAAAAAAATTAGGTTTTTAAACATAATTTTTTATTTTTATAAAATATCTCGTCGAGAAAAACTAATAATTGATAAAAACAAATTAATATTAAAAAACAAATGGTTATACGCGTGTCCTCTTACAGTTTGCTACTTTGTCCCTTTGTTGCGAAAGAAAAAATAATGTTAAAAAACAAATGGTCATGGGAAGAGGAAAGAGGACAAGTGACTGTTATTAGAATGTTTAAATTGTTAATATTTCAAGGTTTTCCCATAATTAATTATTTTTAGATTTATTTTAACAGCGTGAATGAGATTTTCCTTTTAAAAATTGTGCTCAACGTTGGGTTACAAAAGTATCATAATTTTAGTCTCAGAAAATATTGTGATTATTTGAAGCGATCTAAGCTATTGTTATCTGTTTTCTCATCCAAATTTTGTGCTTTTCTCTTTTTTTCCATCCATTTTTGGATTATGAAAAAAATAAAGCTATAAACTAGATGATTTGAATTCCATGCTTGATGCATCTGTTGGGATTTGAAATGTTCATTTATTGTGTAATTTATGGGTGTTATGTTTAATGGCTAAGGGTCTATATTGGAATTGCATTTGTCCATTTGTGGCCAATGTGTAATTTATGGACTCATCCTTAATGGCTAAGGCTTGACATATCTTGATATGTCTTTAGTTCATCCGTTTCAGTTACCCTGCAATATCCATCTATTTTTGTAATTGGTACTTGGTAAATAATTTGTGCAAGGAAATTCTTCATTGAATCAACAGTTTTAAAAAGAATGCGTTTGAAGGAGCAGCAGTTAGTTGTAGCAGTTTTAAAACTGCTCAAACTTACAATAAGTTTAGCAGCTGCTTGAGAACGTCGCAGCAGCGGTGACTGCTTGAGAACGCCGCAATAGCGGTGACTGCTTGAATGCAGCAGCAGTTTGAGAACGCCGTAGTAGCAGTGACTGCTTGAACGCAGCAGCAGCTGCTTCAACTTCCAGGAGCAGCAGCCGCTTGAACTTGGAGCAGTAGTAGCAGTTTCAAAATTGTTGCAAGTAACTGCTTGAACGCAACAGCAACAGTTTAAAAACTACTACAACTCTATTTCTGCATGTCTTCGACATAGTTAAGTTTATGCAAAATTTGAAATCAGGGAGCAACCACATCAGAAATGGGTATGCGAATCTTCTTCTATTCCTAAAGAGAAGACAAAGATGTTCATGGGGAAATGTATCTTAATTAGTGACCTAATGTATTGTGATTGTGATAGGTTTCTAATGTTTTAGTCTAATTAATTGGCTTTAAGTGGGCTGGTGATAGGGTGTGTCTTAATCCACCAAGTTTTTCTTCCTTTTATACATACTACTTTATGGTTGGCTTATGGCTAACCTTTTCTTCTTTGGGGTTGCAAGGGTCAAATTATTGTCGAAACTCCGAGTGCCAATCTAGTTGGGATTCAGTGTCCTTCATTGTGATGTTGATTATGCTTGCGCTTCCTTTAATCTCTGTATCTTTACAAATAATCAATAAATTCCTTTCTTTCCTTTCTTCATTAATCCCATACCGTTTCTCCAAAGTTTGTAAATTATGAACCTAAAACCCTAATCTAACTATTCTCTTATCTAAGTTCATAAAGCCATGTATGATATTGATTTCTAGTGTTCCTATTGATTTTTGGGTTATAGTGGACTTAATATTTTTTTCCTTCTATCAATTTTACTAGGGATGGCAATTTAGACCGAACCGATAGTTATCCGAACTGAACCGCTTAATTTTTCCGAACCGTAACCGTTTTTTTCTCCGTGGATATGGATATGGTAGGAACGAACAAGTACCCGTTCAGGTTCGGTTCGGTTATGGTTAGTAGAATAACCGAACTGTTACCCGAACCGAAATTAAAAAGACATAATTTTATATATCTAGACACACACACACACACACATATTATTTTATAACCCTTTAGCCAACCCTAATTAGAAATGTAATTTTGAACTTGATATTGTGTAATTGGCTGTGTTTTGGGTTATTTGTTTGAAATTGTAATGAGTTTTTTTTTGGAATAGCAATAGGTGGTTTTGAAAATTTTAATAAGATATTTTTTTTGCATATTTTTATATTTATTAGGATTTTTTAATTTCGGTTACGGTTCAGTTCAATTCGGGTAATTAATAACCGAACCATTCAGTTACCCGTTCGGTTTGGGGAATACCCGAACCCCGTTTGGTTCGGTTATGGTGCACTCTCTCTTCCTCCATTCGGTTATCGGGGCAGGTTCGGTTTGGATATACCATTCGGGTATCGGGGCGGTTATCCGAATAACCGCCCCGTTGCCATTCCTAAATTTTACAATGGCGAAATAGTAAGCTACCAGAGCTACTTCTATTTACAGCCTCATAATTTAGTTGTGTTTGTTTTGTATACAACTATAATGTGTAGCATTCTCATTCTTTTTTTATTTTTGTTGCAGGTAATACGACTACTTCGAAGTATTTAGTGTTGGATATCTACTTCAAAATGGAGATTTTACAAGGATGGCCACTTTTCCTACTTTTTGTGATTTTGATTTGGACATGTAATAGGTACTAAATTGTGAATTATTTCGGTATTAAGTACGATGAGAGATATATATGCTAAGCTTATATAAATATTATGGATATATTTTGGTATTATGATGTTATTTTTGTTTTATATGAAAAAAATTGATTTGTCTTCTTAAGAATAGGTCTAACGACAAACAAGTGTATATTAAGACCAATTTAGTATATATAATGTGCATTTTGAAAATTATTGGTTATTAAAATATATATATAACAACAATTATTTTACACATAGCGATGGTTGCAGTGTTATTAGAGGATTGACTGTGGCAACTGTAAGGGTTCGAAAATTTTTGTTTAATCTATGTGATCCAAATGTAGTTATTTGATTCGTATTGAAAGGTATTACGTGAAATGAATGATTAAGTATAGGTGAGGTGAAGTGGAAAGTGAAAAAGAAGTGAAAACCCATTGGGTCAGGCCTTAAAACGATGGGGTTAGATTTTTGGACTATCAGGTCAGGTTTAGGACCATCAGGTTAGGCCCTAGAAATCATCCAGTCAGATTTAAAAATTTTGGATAGAAGACAGATCTGACTAGTCAGATGTTCCAATTAGATCCAAAATTTTGGCCTGAAATTTTAAAATTTTTAAGTCAGTGGTCAAATCTGATCGTCAAATCCTGGACCATCCAATCCGATCATCTGGCCAGATCTATCGCATGTTTTTAAAAAGGGGGAAAATAAGATTTTAAAGGGGGATCTAAAATTTTCTTCAAAAGAGGGTTTTTCTCTCTCTCTCTAAGAGTCATCTCCTTCACAAAACTCTCACTCCATAACCTTAATTACTCTTAATATTACTCAAATTCCTCCAAGATCCATCACTAATATCTCTAGATTAGTGGATATTTGAGCCTTGGAAGTATCTTTTTCACTTGAGACAAGATATTGGGAACTTTTCACCACCATTGTTGCTCAAACTTTGGAAGTTCAAACTTTTGAACCGAATCTTGAGGTAGGAATATTTTTCTCTTCATTTATGAGTATCCTACATGTTTTGACCCATATTCCCTCATTTTGAATGTTTTATGGAGTTTTGTTCTATACTCCTTCGTATTGGGTTTTTTCTTTAGATTTGTGATTCCAATATTGAATTTCGGTGCTTAACTACCATCTTTCTGTCTCTGGTTAGATTATCCCCTTTCTTGAGATTGGATTTATTTAGATGTTTGGTTGACCCATACTTTGTATATAATATTGGAGAGTTGAAAATAATTTGGAGTACGATGTGTGAGATTTTATCTCGAATAGATATGGATTCTTATAAATGACAAGTATTCATTAGAAAGACATAATATTATAAATTGTGAAATGACTACATTGTAGACTTGTGATTTTTATACAATTGACACAAGGCATAGTAGTCTAGCCTCCATGAGAAGAAGTGCTAGGGATCATGACATAACGATGCTAGCCTCCTTATAGGAGTGGTGCTAGTGAAATATGAAACGATGCTAGCTTCCTTATAGGAGTAGTGCTAGTGAAATACAAAATGATGCTAGCCTCTTTATAGGAGTGGTGCTAGTTCTGAAATTTGGCTAGCTTCCCTAGAAAATTGTGCTAGTAAGATACTTTATCTTATCAGGCCACCTACGGATGAGGTGCCTTCATTGACCATTGGTTTTGAATAGAAGTTATCAAACAATGAAATATTTAAAGATAGTCACAAAACGAAATCTTGACTCGTGATATAAATACGGAAGTATTTGTATCACTTACCATTGGTTTGGTCTCATTATTTGTACATCATCTTTGAGATTATTTGTGTTCTATATCATATCATTTCATACTCGTGTGATATTAGAATAGACATTCCTACTGGGCTTTGTAAGCTCATCCTATCCTTTTCAGGTACAGTTCCGAATACTTAGCATGTAGTGCGTGACGTGCATAGGGTGCTGTATGATTTTTGAAGACTTTGACTAGAGTTACCTAGCATCTTTGTATTAAAATTTTTGGAAAGATGTATTGTAACTCATTTTTAATTTTGTTCTTTATTTTCACAAGGAAATGTAAAACGGTTGACTCTAGTATTATTTTGGAAATTTCGTTTTGGACTGGGAGTACTTTTGATGTAATATTTGTAGATTTAACTTTAATTTGTTGCCTTATTGAATGAAATGGTTTGAGACTATAGGTGTATCTTTAAGTGTTGTGAGGTTTCATTTACTATGTATAGTCGTAATAATATATTGAAAATCAAGGGCGTGACAGCGACTGTTATGCACAACAAACTGACGTTTTGTAGGACAGGATTAGGATTGACCTTTTCCAATGGTTGAAGCTGTTACTAAAGCAACCGTTGCTAAAATAATATTTATACTAACGCTCGGCAAAACCGTCAGTATACTCTTATAGCAACGGATATCTTGCGACGTGTTGACTGACGGTTGTTTGACCGTTGGTATTCACTTTAGCAACGTTTGTTTCATTCTCTAGCGACGCTTTTGACCATTGGTCAATCTCAATTTTCTTGTAGTGCTTGAATTTTTTATGAGTAAAAAGTGGATATAGATTTAAGCATTTAACTGATGATAAAGAATATTATATATAATTTAAAAAAGAGATGTAACACAAGTTTGTGAACAAAATTTTTCAAAAATTATATAGATGCAATTTTTTTGTTTTTAACTTAAAGTATAAAGAGCTGACTTTTCGATTAATAGCCATATATTCACTTTAGCAACGTTTATTTCATTCTCAAGCAACGCTTTTGACCGTTGGTCAATCTCAATTTTCTTGTAGTGCTTGAATTTTTTATGAGTAAAAAGTGGATATAGATTTAAGCATTTGATGATAAAGAATATTATATATAATTTAAAAAAGAAACATAACACAAGTTTGTGAACATAATTTTTCAAAAATTATATAGATGTAATTTTTTTTGTTTTTAACTTAAAGTATAAAGAGCTGACTTTTCTATTAATAGTCATATATTTACTTTGAAATCTGAAGCCAAATTCTTTGTTTCTTGAATTTTTGATGAGTAAAAAGTAGTTATAGATTTAAGCATCTGATGATAAAGAATATTATATATAGTTTAGAAAAGAAACGCAACACAAGTTTGCGAACATAATTTTTCAAAAACTATTTAGATGTAATTTTTTTGTTTTTAACTTAAGGAAATAGTGTAAAGAAGATTGACTACATTAAAATTTTGTTGTATGTCTCAAATTTTTTAAATTTTTTCAGTGTCTTTTTAGGCCTTAATATTTTTATATTCCACTTATACGCTTAGTAGGGGTGAAAGTGTAAATCAGAAAACCAAACCAAACCGGCAAACCGAATCAAACCGACGGTTTGGTTTGATTATTTAATTCGTTCGGTCCGGTCCAGTCCAGTTTGAAAATTTAGATAAATTTCGGTCCAATTTTCGATTTTAGACCTTTCCAACCCAAACCAAACCGGACCGGACCAGTATATGTAAAAAAACCTAAAAATTTAAAAATATAGGTACACTGGTACACCGTGTGTAATCTTGTATATGTAAAAAAAACCTAATCGTTTCCCTCACTTTCACTTTTCATTTGCCTCCGCCTCCACTTTTTATTCTTAGTGCTCTGCCTCTCACAATCTCACTCGCCCTTAGCCTTCCAAGCCCTCCACCTCTCGGCTCTCAGTAATTTTTTAATAAAATTTAGTCTGGACTGAGTTTACTTGACATGAGCCTATTGATTATTTATAATTTTTTCTATTTTTTGCCCAAGTCCAATTACACCAAAACTGGACCGGACCAAATCGAAATTGGCTAGACCAAATCGAACCAAACCGAACTACTTCGTTTCGGTTTCGGTTTTAAAACCTTCAAACCGGAATGACCAGTTTGGTCCAAGTTTTTCGGCCAAACTGGACTAAACCGGACCGATATCACCTCTAACGCTTAGACATATGTATTGCACTTAAAAGCAAACTAGCAATTCCTATTTTGGATTCTTCATTATAACTTTTATATAATTCTTAATAGGTCTGCATATAGGTCTTTGATAATTTTTTTCCAGCTAATTTATATTTCGCTAGTGAACATCACATTGGTTATTGATTACAACATATTTAGATGCTTCAATATTGTACTCTATTTTAGTTTTATATCTATTAGTATATATATATTTTGTCAAATGTGTATTTATTTTGTTACTCTATTCAAAAAATGAGACTTCATACTAACATGAGAGATAGAGTCATTGGGAGACAATCTATCTATTTTGAAGATAATTATTAACTTTTAACTATCTCATCTTGAGCTTTAATGTTTTGTTTCAGTCCCTTCAGAACTAAGATTAAATAAATACTTAATCTTTAGTCCTTGAGATTTCAATTTTAATATTAATTTTACTCGAATAACAAATTTAGAATGAGAAATTCAATACTTTCTAAGTTGACAAAGGTTAAAAATACATTTATTTTATGTTGTATTACTGTGGTAAAAACTTATTGTTAAAATTTAAGAGAATTACATATTAACATGATGACATAATTTCATTTTGATTTTGTAAATCTTGTCCATATAGCACGGGTTACTGATTTTGTTAATCATGTGCATAATACGGGTTACTGCTAGTATTATAAATTTGAAAGAGTCGTGGTATATTTGTTTAAGGTATACTATTTGTTAAATGAAAATCATGTAAATCTACAATGATTCCATATAAAACATGATCTATTTTGTACATATATTTAAAAATTGAGGTAATTTTTTTAAGGCATGATAAAGTTAATAAAATTATGTAAATTTAACACGATTTCTATATAAAAATATGATATATTTTTTGCATATGACAAATTTAATATATTGTGGTAGATTTGTTAAAAATATGATAAATTTATCATAATTTCTATATGATGTGATTAAAGTTTACCATGAAAAGTTGTTCGACATGCATAATTACTTTGTTAACCGTATTTTTTTATATTTTAATATAATCATTTTTTAATATAGGATAGGAAAGGAAAACGATTTGAAATTGAAGACTACAAGATAATTAATTTAAACGAATGAGATGAAAATTTAAATTTAAATAAGAAATAACACTAAAAAAATAATGTAAAAAAAGTTATGACAGGGTTACTTTAAAAAAAAACCTAACAATAATTTTAGAATTAAGATATTAAAGTATTGTTTAAAGTTATATAATTATAAGTTGATTTATTAAAAATCTCAAACAGAAATAAGTGTAATTTATTCAAAAATAATTAATGCATCAGTTTTTTCTGAAAATTTTAGTGGGTGCCGATGAGTCAATATCCAATTGGGAGGAGACTCCATGCACAAAAGATCCTCCTGTAATTCCCATTTTCATGGCCACCCAAAAAGTAGGCCCCGAGGCCGTAGTTTGCCCAAGCATATAAAAACCACCAGCAGCGCCACCACAACGGCCGTACCGCCACCACGATATTCTCCGACCTTCTACATCTACATTTCGTTTAAATTGACTTCTCCGACGCGTAAATATATATTCAATGACTTGACTTCGTAGGGTTCTTCCTTTTCTCGATCTTAACATGGCTTCCGTCATCGATGAAGGTTCCCGTATTTATCTTCTGTACATGTTTACATAACCTGAGATATGATAAAATTGCTAGATTTTGGTGTATTGAATTAGATTTTCGGTATTCTTTTATCCGATTATGATTTTTTCTGCAATGCATTGTTTGATTTGCAGGAAGCGGCGAGAGGGACCTCGAGATGGGGTTTACCTCGACTCCGTCTCCGTCTCCTAGAGCGGTTTCGGCTCCGGCTCTGGTTCTATCGAATTCCGGGAAGGCGCTTGGGACATCGAATTCCGGAAAAGCATTGGTGATTTCGAATTCCGGAAAGCGGATGGACCAGTCGAATTCCGGAAAAGCATTGGTGATTTCGAATTCTGGAAAGCGGATGGACCTGTCGAATTCCGGCAAGCGAATGGATCAGCCGAATTCGGCGAGGAAGAAGTACGTGAAACAAGTCACCGGACGATTCAACGACACGGAACTTCACCTGGCGGCGCAGCGGGGAGACGTGGCGGCGCTGCAGCAGATCCTCGTGGAGATCGACGCACAGATGGTGAAGACGCTGACCGGGGCGGAGTTCGACGCCGAGGTGGAGGAGATCCGGTCGGCGATCGTTAACGAGGTGAACGAGCTCGGTGAGACTGCGTTGTTCACGGCGGCGGAGAAGGGGCATGTGGACGTGGTGAAGATGCTGCTGCCGTATACCACCAAGGAAGGGATTGCGGCCAAGAACAGGTCGGGGTTTGATCCGTTGCACATTGCTGCCAGTCAAGGTCACCAAGGTAATGACTTCTATTTTCTGTTTCTCATTGGCTTCTGTATGGGTTTTTAAATTGAGTTGCTCCATGTAATTTTCTCACGAGACTAATAGCTGCATGCAAGAACAACACGCACACATGCAAATACTTGATGTACCGGTTTGTGTGTGTGTATGTGTGTTCATATATATGTATAAGTTTGCTGATTGTTTGCTCCCTTTTTTATGATTTCTTGAGAATCTGATGAGTTAATGGTTAACGATCGATATGACATCAATTGATTTTTTTGAAAGCCTATAGGTAAGACTATCTAATTTGATCCCCCCTTCGTCTGTGTTGAAGTGCACTTACTTTGTTTCATTGAGATATATAATTCTTGAATCCTTTTTTATCACTCTACGCGGGCTTTGTTCTTATGACCCATTTTTTCATTCTGTTTTCCGTTTGATTCATGCTATGCTTAAGAACAGTTTGTCTGTGAATCCACTCCAGTATGGTTTGATGACCTTTCTTTGCAGCCATTGTCCAGGTACTACTAGACCACGACCCAGATCTAAGCAAAACAGTGGGCCAATCGAATGCCACGCCTCTTGTATCTGCAGCTTCAAGAGGGCATATAAACGTGGTTAATGAGCTATTGTCAAAAGATTCCAGCTTGCTCGAGATATCAAGGTCCAATGGGAAGAACGCATTACACTTAGCTGCCAGACAGGGGCATGTGGATATTGTGAAAACATTGCTTGATAAGGATCCGCAATTGGCAAGAAGAACTGATAAGAAAGGACAGACTGCTTTGCATATGGCTGTCAAAGGGATTAGTTGTGAAGTGGTGAAGTTGCTTCTTCAGGCAGATGCAGCTATTGTCATGCTTCCAGACAAGTTTGGAAACACAGCATTACATGTAGCCACCCGGAAGAAGCGGTCAGAGGTATAATATTAACTTACATTGCCACCTCTATGTCTATATAAACGTATCTTCTTGATTGCTAGGACTAATATCACCTTTATACATAGCTGGTTTTGCTTTTGCTCAATTGGTTGCTTGATAATTATTGGTAGGGACTGAAGTTCACCTCAGCTGGCCAAATGTAAGAGCCTGGAAATATGATTCCTGCGGGATGCACATGATTAAACCTCTCAACCTCCATAAGTTGCGATTCAGCAGCTGGGATTTCAAATCTGAGTTTGGGGTCAAATGAATTAATCTACCAAAAATGAAAAACAAAATTCAACTATTAGTTTGGGGTTTATGGGTATTTGGCTAGAACATCAATTAACCTTCATCTTAATCAGCAATTAATATAAATAAAGCAGCATATAAAGGCCTCATGGATATCCCCTGAATATGAATGGCCCAAATCTCATTTTAATATCATCTTGAAATGTAGAAATACAGCATCATCACTTTTGCTTTGTTTTCATGCATGATAATTCCGAGGTTTCCTGCAAATGATAATTCAAGATTTTCTGGTAGCCCTTTTACAAAAGATGCCATTCAAGAAAAGTGATGCATTGAATATGGGGGAAAAAGATAAACTGGGCCATCAAATTTGAGGGGGTTTCCCCAAAGGACCTATATAACATCAGAGGTGGGGAAAAACTATGCAAACGAATGGATAGTATATGAGTGCTACTTTGTGTTATAAATGGAAACCGGTACATGCATATAATCTCATCTCATAGCATGCACATAGGCCAGGAGCCTTTGTGCGGACTAGAAAACATTTAGGGGGAAAAACAACTTGAACCAGAGTCATGTGGAAAAGATTTTTAGTTACCTTCATAGTTTTTATGACCAAGGCTTTTATGATAAGAAAAATATTAAGGATTGTGCATATACGGAAACGTGATGGAAATGAAGGATGTAAGAACCAAAAACATGTGAACCAAGAAAAGCTCAGTAAACATAGAAGACAAGGCATTAATCTCAAAATGAGTAATTTAAGCGCTTTTGTTTTACTGCAGATAGTGAACGAGCTATTACTCCTCCGTGACACCAATGTAAATGCCCTAACGAGGGATCACAAAACAGCCCTCGACATTGCAGAAGGACTTACTCTTTCTGAAGAAACCGCAGAAATAAAAGGTTGCCTGTCTCGTTATGGCGCCGTCAGAGCGAATGACTTGAACCAGCCAAGGGATGAGCTACGAAAAACTGTGACGGAAATCAAGAAAGATGTCCACATCCAGTTGGAACAGGCCCGGAAGACCAACAAGAACATGGATGGGATTGCCAAGGAGCTAAGGAAGCTCCACAGGGCAGGAATTAACAATGCCACCAACTCTGTCACCGTGGTTGCCGTCCTCTTCGCCACCGTGGCGTTTGCTGCTATCTTCACGGTTCCCGGAGGAGACGACGATCACGGTACTGCGGTGATGGTGGGAAGAACGTCTTTCAAGATCTTTTTCATATCTAATGCGGTAGCCTTATTCACATCTCTAGCTGTTGTTTTGGTCCAGATTACAGTGGTAAGGGGGGAGATTAAATCAGAGAGAAGGGTTGTGGAAGTGATCAATAAGTTGATGTGGTTGGCATCTGTTTGCACTTCGGTGGCTTTTATTGCTTCATCCTATATAGTAGTCGGGCGGCACCATAAGTGGGCTGCAGTTTTTGTCACGGTGGTGGGCGGGGTTATAATGGCGGGGGTTCTTGGTACGATGACTTACTACGTGGTGAAGTCTAAGAGGACTCGGAAGGTGAGGAAGAGAGAGAAGTCTTCGAGGAGTGGAAATAACTCGTGGCGACACACAGATTATTCTGATACGGATGTGAATCCGATATATGCTATTTGATGTCCGCCTCGAGAGTTTTTTCTTCTTCTTTTTGATCGAAGGAAGAAAATGTTGTGCTGTCTATGGAGCAATGAAAATGAAATAGAGCATGTATTACTCTGAATTGTTAGTGACAAAAAAAAGAAGAGTATCAAATAGTTTTACACCTTGTTTTTTTATGTCTGCACTCTTTTTTTTTTAGCAGAAAAATTGAGTTTCTCTGTGAATGAGAAAATATGATTGTCTTTTTATACAAAGGTTCAGTTCTGGTCTCTAAGTCTACTTGTGAATGCTGTAATCAATTTTTGTGCTGAAATTATGACAACTTTAATTGTAAGAACCGTAGAAGGCCTTTTGGTGAAATTCTGATAAGCATTTTATTTAGACTCTCGGAGAATATCAGATAGGACTCAGTGTAGTAAAAAGTTGTACCTTCTTTTGCTGAAAGACGAGAAGCAGGTGAAGCTGTACTGTGCTGATCTATGACGCACACGTACTTTAAAAATATATCCGCACGAGTTTTGAATATTTATTCGGTAAGGGTATATTTTTGGTGTAGCAAAATACATGTATGGTACGCCAAAAATGGAGTTGATGCGTTTTGATTTCTAGAATTCTAGTTTTGACATCGGTACCGAATGGATATTGTGGGTAGGGATCCTGTATACCTGTTCTTTTTCCTTTGTGTTCTAAATGTTTAATATGAACAATTAAAAAAAATTCTCCTAATTTTAAGATTCTATTTTTTATCTCATTTTTTAAAAAAAAAATTTAAGTACTAAAAAAAATGCGTTGAGTATTTAAAAATTTAATAAGTAAAGGAAGACATTTGGTGGAATTCTTATTAGCATTTTATTTAGAGACGAGACGCAGGGGAAGTTGTAGTGTGCTAATATCCATGACACATGGGTACTTTAATTACGAGTTTTGAGTATTAGTACGATCAGGGTATCATTTTGGTAGAGTTACTTTTTTTTCTTTCTGTTTTGGATGTTTAACATAAACAACTAAAAAACAATTCTCCTAATTTTAAGATTCTTGTTTTTTATCACATTTTTTTGAAAAAAAATATTTTGAAATACACAAAAAAAGGCATTGAGTATTTAGAAAATTTAATAAGTAAAGACATCATTTGTAAATGAAGAATATCATTTTTTTCTCTATAGAGTTACGTTGAAAATGTTGAAAATGTTGAAAAAAGATTAAAAATAGTGAATTGTGAATAAAAGATTAGATGATAAATTCTATTAACTATTGATTCAAGCAGAGAATATGAGTTCTAATATTATGGGGGCTAAGTAAATCTGGACCAACAAAGCAGAGCAGAGCTCGTTTAGCTGACTCGACCGTAAGCAGAACCTCGAGCCACGAGCTCGACCTAGGTGCTTGTAAGTTGTCAGAGCCGATAAGACATAGCCGACCCACAATCTGGTCGGGTCATTATTGCTCAACTCGACCCGCCTAAGTTAATCCAATCGTGTCAGTCAATCTCATGATATGCCAAATCAGCCAACAATCAAGGATGGCATGTGCAGGAGATGCACTCGAATATGCACATATGAACACTCAACAGATCCCTATTCAATTCAACAATGGACATGAATTCTTAAAGGTGTTGATCGATATTTGCATAGGCGTGAGGCGGTACCATTGGAGTAATCTATGAAGCAAAGGGTGGAGAGAAAATCTAACCCCACTAATCGCCATTAATGGAATGTGAAATTTTTCGTCAGTGGCCCCATCGTGAAGGGTGCGGGGGCCATCAAGTTCCACAATTTACGTCGTTTGGAATTTGATATCTACGACGGAATTCTAAGATCTTCTCTAGAATAAAAAATATTTTGCTTAAATCCTGATTTCTGGGGAGGGTTTGAAACAGGAGTGTGGAATAGTAACACAAGAAGAAGCAAACAAAAAAAATAAAAGCCCGAAGAGCAGGGTACTTACAGGAAGGAAGTCTTGGAAGATTCACAATCGAGAAAACGGAAGATTCAAGGAGAGGATGAATAGTGATAGAAAAGGAAAGGCTCAAGGGTTTTAAGTGTAAAAAGTAGAAATGATTCTTGAAAGTATGAATTTAAAATGTTTGAATCTGCACGCTTGACGCGCGTCGGTTATCGCAAAAGTTGCAACAAACGTCACATCACTTTGAATGCGACAGTACGGATCCCAAATGGGGTTTTTCGATACGTATCCGAGAAGGAGACATTTATTCTGTTGATTTTCGATAACTTTGCCTACTCTGACTCAGCAAGGAGCAGATAAAATTGGAGAATAATTGAATGAGGTAAAATATAATTAGAGTATATTTATATTTTTTCGAAATGAATTATTAAATTAATTATCAACTCTGCAAGAGTATGCACTTACTCACGTGAGTGATGCCGAGATCATGGTCAAGTGTGCCGATCTGAGAAAGACGATTATGAGTTCGGCCGACTTGAGAAAGACGATTAGATGAGATAAGCTAAAATCTCGATTATCTCACGAGTTGTTCTGACTTAGATAAGAATGAGGAATCCTTGGCTCTAATGACACAGAATAAGTTCTTGGAGAGTTAAAGTTGGATTTATCCCATCCAGTAAGGAAGTGCTTCTAGTCAATTTTTAATGAGCAATTAGAATCCGGGTAGAACATAGATTAATTGATAACTAAAGTCTCTAAATAAAATGTTTAGACTCAACATAAAAGGTACATTCCACAATTTTGGCAATTACACAAAGACTTTCTTGTGATCTAGTGCTGACTTATTCATCAACTCATTTGAATGCCTTCCTACTACAAGTAGAGAGTCTTTTGGCGATTTCTTGTCTTGTATATCATTGGAGATAAACATAATGAAAGAATACGTTGAAGTCTTTGTTGTTAGTGGTCGAGGTAATATATTTTTCAAGTATTCAACTTTTACCCATTTACAGTGCTGATACCTCATTTAACGCTTCTATTTCTCAGAACATTAAATAATTCAATTAAAATCTTATTTTATTTAAAGACAAGATTTAAATACAAATCCCCCAAATTATTATTATTAAAGTTGAAACCATGGTTAAAACCAACTGTTAAGAGTGCATAATCATAATGACCAAATTATCCCTCGGGGGGTTATATTTATTTCTTGACGTAAAATAAGTAGATGATTAGAGCAAAAACTAGGGGTACGACATCCAAGTGAACAACTCTTCTCCATGGATACCCTGTAATTTCTGCGCGGGCTGCTCCTCCATCTGCTCAACTCCATCTAGTATGAAACACTAGGGCAGAGAAGTTGTACCGATGAGTAATGTAACTTAGTAGATAAAATTACCCGAAAAACCAAATCCATAGGTGATACATCATATAATAGATATAAACACTAACAGTTGAGATATAAAGCATGATATGCAGTATAACAGTAAGTAACAAGTGATACACTAACATCTTAGTAAATTTTATTTAATTTTTTTATGTTTCTAGGTATACTGTAAAGTATACCATATCCTTTCTTAGACATTAGCATAGGACCTTAGTTGGTATTGATCAGTCCTTACCTGCCCAAGGGCCATAATTTCAATCACAACCTGACAAGGAAAGAGCCTTCTATTGTTCTATCAAGTCAATACCTACCTTAATCTATTTAGATCCCGTAAATATGACGTCACTATGTCCAGTCTCCACGTACTTTAGCCACTTCTCCTAATAGATTAAAAAACGGACAGAACTCTAGCCATCATTCTCTTAGGGTTCGAAGCTGCCTTTGCAGACGTCTCCAAAGTCACCCTCTAGCGTCTCCAACTCCTCCTAGTAGGGGCCCTTAAATCAAATCACAATAGATATCACATATCTCAAAAGACATGTCACACCAGGCCAAGCACAACAGGTTAATCATTTTTCGTTAGATTTCTCACATAAGTTTCTACGATGTTTTTTACCTTATAACGCACACCCAATACCTCTATTGCCTTATCCAGGTGCCATAAGAACCAGTGTCCCTAGTGTAATTCTAAGTTTTTCCAAAGCAATCCCAAATCAGATAACAAGTTCCATTATCCAAAAAACTCACAGTTTAATATAAGTCACAACATATCCACTTAAGATTTATCCGCAATCCTTGCGCAGCATAACAACTAAACCTGGGACAATCATATCAGTTTTACTAACACACGATTCACTTATCTCAAAATCACATCATGTTCCGATTATCACATCTCATGCTTCAAGTTCTAACATATCAATTTACAACACATGCACACATCTCTTAAGATATCAACATAAGTAACAACCACAAGTGGATGCATGTACACAGTGTATGACCATAAACAGTACCTTGATAAACTGTAAATCAGTGCTTGGAAATATCAAAATATAATCAGAATACACCATTTAACAATCTGTCAGAACTGCTTGTTTTTCTATAGCTCGCTGGGTTTCGGGTACTGGAAAATCTGGACAGTGGCTAGAATCTAACAAAAATTAAAGAGGTCACTCAAGCGGTCTAGAGCTCACTCGAGTGAGCCTTTATTTTTTTCAGATTTTGATTTAGGATTTCCTGCACATTCTGGATTCATTCATCCAAATTGGACATAATCAGAGCATAATCTACCCAAATTAGCTACTGGAAAACTTAACACGTGAACCTAACATGCTTTTTCTTAAATTAATTTGAGCATACGAATCACAGAGCACATGAAATCGAAGTTTTTAATAAAAAACAACAAAAATAAAATCCTAACATGCATATTTGATCTAATCATGCTCAAACCTTGAAATTAATGATAAAATCAAAACCTACGGTTGGTAGGTAACTAAACCTACCTCAAATCCGTAGAACCAAGCCCAAACAAGCACGAATTCACTGGAATAACAATTGTCAGAAGCAAAATTCTCAAACCTTGAAATACTCTCTCCTAACAATCTCCAAATCTCATAATACGCAAAGCGTAAAAGCAATACGTGCTACCTCTATGTTTTTTTATAACGATATCAACCTTAAATGCGTATGATCATGGCCATAAATTGCATCAAAATTGATTTTTTCTCATCAATCTACCATATATAACTGCGGATTTTGCGGTTTCTAAATTTCAAAAGATCACTCGAGCGAGCGAGTTAGAGAAATAAGATTTGATTTTTTATTTTAAAAAATTAAAACAATAACAATAAAATCTAATTAATTAAATAATAGAATAATAACAATAAATTAATTATTAAATAACTAAAAATAGATTAAAAATTTAGGGTTATTACACCTAAAGCACTAGAAATGTGGGATGAAAGAGATTTTGAAGCAGTAATGAGTCCCCGCTGTGGACTTCCCGTCCGCTGAATTTATGAAAAATACCAAATCACATAATTATTTTTAGCGTAATTGCTTTTTCAGATTCTGTCTATTGATTGTACAAAAAAATGTCAAATAATGTACATTTTTTTTAGTTTTATAGCTTATTTTACCATGAGAAAGTCTGTGTACATAGATCCGAACACAGATGTGTCCGTAACGTTTATGTTCGTAGCATTGTTCTTTTACCATCGTCCAAGTATAATTAACAGGCATGGTTTTCACTCTAATATTTCGTTGCAAGGGAGGTAATATTCCTTCGAACGGACACACCGAAATTTAATTTTTTGTTATGTTGAATATTTAATTTATCATTATCTTAGACATGTAAAATAACGATTTATCTTATATTTACATTCATATATGATAACGACATACATGTACAATATCTAACTCTTAAGATCACTTCTTCTATAATTAAATGACCAAAAGGATATTTGTACTTTATTAAATTACTAAAACTAATAATTTATTTATCTCCACACTTCAGATCCTTCCTTTTTAATTTTTCTTCTACGAGTCAAAGATTCAATATAAAAAAGGGAACAAAAAAAAAACTCTTTCCACCCATCAAGGGGAGAAGTCAATGTGATGAATGATTGAAGTTTATGACAGTAATTATCGAATATTATATTTTCAAAAGATAAGGTGTTACATCATCGGTTATGATTGATACGAAAAATTTTAAAATATATATAGAGAGAGAGAGAGAGAGTCTCCTTTTATTGAGGGATCCCTCATTTTGTTAAAATGAGGACCTCCCGTTTCCTCATCAAATATTGATGATCGAAACCGTTCAATATGTTTAAAACATGTTTTTAAGGGTACCCGCAAGAAATCAGCTCAAAAAAATATCGAGAAGGACTTTATCCAAGCAGTTGTTCATAAATGCTGACAAGAACAGTTTTATGAAAAACTGCTTCGATGAAGGCCTTCTCGATATTTTTTTGAGCTGATTTCTTGAGGGTACCCTTAAAAACATGTTTTAAACACATTGAACGGTTTCGATCATCAATATTTGATCAGGAAATGGGAGAGCCTCATTTTAACAAAATGAGAGATCCTTCAATAGAAGCTCTCTCTCTCTCTCTCTCTCTCTCTATATATATATATATATATATATATATATATATAATTTCACTTGTCTCTTCGAATTTTTGAATTGAAAAATTCATTACTTTTCTACTTCGTCTGCAGAGACCAATTGAAATTACAAATAGGGTTTGACCAAAATTTGGAAAAATAAGTTATTGATTAAAAAATAAAGAAAAGGGTAAGTTTAGCATATATTCTCGTCGTTACGGTGTTTGAGCTTTGAACAATGTTGACTACTTCTTAATGTGTCTAGACAAAGAAATTGTGAAAACATAAAGAAAATAATAAACCAAATTTAATAATATTCGCGAAGGATTAAAAAAGACAAGCATTTTGTCTTTTCAATTAATTATTTTATATTTGCCATTTGAGAAATGAACTTTTGTAATTTTTGCATTACGCAATAATACATTAGTATATTTTTTTAAAAGAAAAATCATGAAAATAATTTCTAAAACAAAATGGGTCAAAATATTTTATTAAACTAGAATAGATGTCAGTATATTTTTCAAGAACCTAAGGGGAAGTAAGTGCAATTTACCCAAATTAAAGGACCATTTAGCAAGAAAGTGTAGTATATGGTAAAGGGCCCTCCAGAGAAGGACATGATGTCAAGAACCCGTGTGGGCCTCTTCGGCGGCTTGACCCTCAGGGGCCGATTGGATGCCGTTTTAATTTTTGGTGTGTTAAGTAAAGAGGGTGTGTTAAATAATTTGGTGTGTTAAATAAGATGTGGTGGCCCACATTGATGTGACTTTTAAGAAGGGTGTGTTAAATAATATAGTGATTGGATGAAGGATATGTTTGAAAAGGAGAATGTGTATTAAACTATCAAAAGACATTTTTGCCCCTTGTTATGGATTTAATGAATTATTTCAAAAATAACATATATATGTATATATACGTATATTATAAGTACATAACTACACACACTTACATATAGTTATATTTATATATCCATATACATTATAATTATATTATATATGTATATATTATACTTATATTTATATTATACTTACAATATAAGTATAATATATTTAAAAAATATACATAAAAAATATATACATATATAGACTTAAAATATATACATATATGTATATATACTTAAAAAATATACATATATATGTATATATGTATATATATTTAAAAATATACGTATATATACATAAAAAATACACACACGTATATATATATATATATATATATAGAGAGAGAGAGAGAGAGAGAGAGAGAAAGAGACATATATATACACGTATAATATATACGGATAATATATAGTGTATATATATGTATTATATATATATATGTTTATATGTATGTATTGATATTTATACATATGTATATATATTTAAAAATATACGTATATATACATAAAAAATACACACACGCTTATATATATACACTTATAATATAAATATAATATATATATATATAGAGAGAGAGAGAGAGAGAGACACACACACACACATATATATACACGTATAATGTATACGGATAATATATAGTGTATATATATGTATTATATATATATGTTTATATGTATGTATTTATAAAATATACGTATGTTTATAAATACGTATTATATATTATATACGTATATATGTATGTGTGTATAAATATTATCAGTATATATATATATATATATATATATATATATAATAATAATAATAATAATAATATAATATACGTCTATTATATATACTTATATTATGTTTAATAAAGATAAGTGTGTATATAAAAGGGTGGGTATTTTGGTAATTGGTTAAGGCTAAGGCAATGCCTTAGTTAGCCTTAGGGGGGGGGGGGGGGGGGTGAGGCTAATTAAGACATCAATGGGGGCTTTAATTAGCCCACGGGCTAACTAACACGCCTCAGAATTTTTTGCCAATCAACGGGTTAGAGGTGGGCCCAGCCTTAACTAAGGCTTGTGTTAACTAATGCACCACCTAAGGCCCTATCCAATCAGGCCCTCAATTTCTAATTTTCCAACGATCTAATCATGCATGCACTAATCTTTATAAGCGGAAAAATAAATAGGGGAATGATATTGATACATCAAGTTATATATCAAATTATACATCATGCCTACGTAATATTTACGAATTTAAATACATATCAATAATTATGGGACATATTTTTTTATTTGTACTTATAATGACATACCGTGTTGGCATAATGTACAATTTAATGTACAACTTGATGTGCTAGTAAATTTATTCAAATAAATAAAGATAAAACGCACTGACCTCTCCTGAGATTTTTAACAATTGCAAGAATCTTTTTGAGATTTTGAAAAATAAAATCATCTTTCTTCCTTTTGAAACTATTAGGTCATTCAAAAATGCTAAAGACACACCACTTTTGTACATCGCTTTCACACATCACTTAAAACTATGTAGTTTTGTGTTGAAAAAAATCATATTTGTTTTTGACCCATATCGCTGAAAACATATTTTGATCTTTCTTAACATAAAACGACGTAGTTTTAAGTAACGTGTAAAAGTGATGTGTTAAAATGATGTGTATGTAGCACTCTTGTAGATCATTATTCCTATCATTAATTTTCATTAACTTTCATTAATTTTATCCTTAAATTTAACCATTTTATCCTTTCTTCACATTCACTCTCTTAATATTTTTTCAATAATTATTTTTGAGGAATGTTTTTGAGATTTAACATTTTTAACTCAAAGCAAGTATCTCGTAAAAATAATAAATATGCCATAAAAAAATCAATAATGTTAAGAGGCTAAATATTTTAAAATATTGTATACTTGTTCGATAAAGATATAATAGTAAAAAATTACGAAATTTTTATTTTAAAAATAAATTTATTTTATTTTTCTTTAAATTTTAATCAAGGTGCAAATAAATTAGTCCAAATAACCTAATCTAATATTACTAAATAAAATTTTATTTTTTATTGATGCATAGATCAATTATTTTTTTCTCATATATTATAAGTTATTTTTTTATTACAAAAATTTCATTCTAGTTTTTTTCGGTTCAAAAGATTAAAGTATTTCCATGCATAGGTTTAAAAATTATTTGCACCAATTCAAAGAACTAAGCAAGATTTTTAAATTAACGTCAAAAATTTTAAAAAGTTATGTACGAAAGTATTCTATTTTTTAAAAATTTTGACAACAATTTATTTTCTTGCTTACTTCTTTGAATTTGTGAAAATAAAATTTTCAAATATGTACGAAAATAAATTAATCTTTTGATAGCATGAATTTTTTTCAAAAAAAATACTGATAAAAACATTAGAGAGTGAGTGCGAAGAAATGACAAAATGGTCAAATTTAAGGACAAAACTAGCGAAAGTTAATCAGAACTAACAATAGGAGGGTAATGACCTAATATTTTCAAAAGCAGAGGAGGTGATTGTATGTTTTGAAATCTCGAAAGAGGTTCCTGCAATTATGAAAAACCTCAAGGGAGGTTAGTGCATTTACCCAATAAATATTTATTATTTATTGCTCCCAAACATATGTATTTTTAGGAGGAATCCGTAATTTCAATTCTCTTTGGATAGAAGTCAAGCTTCGTTACGGTCTCCGAATAAAAAAATTTGCTCCGATCTTAACATCAACGGCCATAATTCATTTGGATTTGTGGGACCGCAAATACATGAGTTATGACCATTCATTTTAAATTCGGGATAAATTTCTTGATTTGCATTATGACTCTACACTTTTCCTTTTACCATGGTGGGGAGTATAGTGGATAACTTCTAAAATTAAAGCTATATTATTTTTGGACAATATTAGAGACACTATATTTTTTACTTCATATTTTACTCCATGAGGCGGTATCCCTTTTTACATCTCTCTCTTTATCTCTCTCTCACACATACACACTCACTAACAACCACTTATCTTCTTCCACCCAAGTATGAAGTAAAACATGAAGTAAAAAATACAGTGTCACTGGTATTATTCATTATTTTTACCTCCCCTGAAACTTTCATATTATAGACTCTTCCCTGAAAATATACTTTGCCCTCTGTGGGTAAAATGCACTGAGCTCCCCTTTAAAGTTTCATAAAAATATAATCATCTCTCTTACTTTTGAAACTATTATACTCTTACCCCTACTGTTACTTGTTGTTAAAAAATTGTTAGTTTTTTATGAGGTCACCAAATTACTTTTGTAAAATGCCTAAAAATCCTTGGTAATGGCTACAAGAATGAAAAAAACTCTCTAAAACACACAACTTTTATTTTTCTCCTCACCTCACAAAAGGTATGTAATTCATTTTATTTTAGTTATTTTTTTAACAAATGTATTAGTTGATTGTTTCTTTATTTGTCCATGTAATTTATTTTTTCTATAGTTATGGATATGCTATCTAAAATACATGTAAAAAGCTTTAATTCTCTAGCCAACATTCACGATGTAAAAAAGTTAAGTGTGATGGGTTAATAATATATATGTACTAAAATATAATATTAAAATAAAATTATATAAAATTAACCAAAGTTAAGTTTAGTTCTAATAAACAAAGAAATGTTATGTTAAAATTGAGTTATATTAATTTTTTTTAATAAACTCATGAGAATAGTTTTTTGATATAATAGGTTAAGATGTATAGGTGCTTTCTATTAGATAAAATACATATATAGGACGAAAAAATAATGATATTCACTAAGAAAAAAGAATTTTTTTACTAAGTTAAATAATAATTACTAAAATTTAAGATGCGTAAGTAATTTTACAAATTGACTAATATGACTCAAATTTAATTTGATTCATCATTTAAAACTCGAATAAGAGAAAAGAATTGAAGCATCAAAGAAAAAGATAAATTAAATTAAAATGTCATAATAATTGTTTTATGAGATACGCTAGAGTGTATATATGCTTTTATTATGTAAAATATATATAGAAAATATAAATATAACAAAATACATTAAGTAGTAAACATAATTTTTGTAAAAAAATAGTTGCCAAAATATAAGATGTATATTTATTTACACAAACTTGATCAAAAAATAAGTAAAATCTAAGTATATCTCACACACACAGATATAATAAGTATAAACAGAAACAATAGATAAAAAGACTAAGTAGTGTATTTTGGTATTTTGTCCATCAAAACTAACGGTTTGTAGGAAGTCAATGGCAAGGGAAATCGGTTAAGGGGGTGTTTGGAAGCTGATCTTTAGCTTTTTATTTTTGGCTTTTTAGCTTTTTAGATTATGGCCAGAATGAATTTTGAATTTGGGATGAGTATTTGGAAAAAATGTGCAGTATGCATTTTGCAAAAGTAGTAAAATAAAAAATAAGAATGAAAATGCAAAAAGAAGCTCTGGCCTCCTTTTGAGTTTTTGCTCCTAAAATCTAAAATAATGAATGAATTCTGCAAAACTCATTCTAGAAATATGACTCTCAAATAGCCAAAATTAAGAATGAAAAAATACAAAAAAAGACTCCAAGCACCCCCTAAATAGTTTGTAAAGTATGAAAAAATACAAAAAAAGACTCTCAAGCACCACCCTAAGGGTTCATTTGAACTGTGGTATTTATTGAATTTTTTTCGTCCTTATGTGAATTTTTTTGGTAATTTTTTATTTTTCGTCAATTTTTTGTGATTTATTATTTTATCTTGACAAGAGCTTTCAGAAAAATTATAAATAATAGGCTAAATCTGAAAAAAATTCAGAAAAGATAAAAATAAATAAAAAACAGAGGTTTTTTAACTTATGTATTATCTTTAGTGACATTTTTTTAACTTTTGGACATAATTTTATATTTTTTAGATTTCTTTCGTTAAGACGGACCAATAAATCATAAAACATTGAGGTCAAAATAACAAATACAAAAAAATAAATAAATAAATAGAAACAAAAAATAAATTAGTTAGGCCAAATTGAGCCTTGTATTTTTTAAAATCTCAAGAGAGGTCATTGTATTTGTCAAAAACTTCATGGGAGGTCAGTGCAATTTACCCTTATAACTATTATGTATCCTCTGAAATCCATAGCGCTCGTACCTAAAAGCACTAGAAATGTAGGATGACAGATTTTGGAGCAGTAATAATTCTCCGCTATGGATACCCCATCTGCTGATTTTATTAAAAAGGAAAATGCTAACGTGATGAATAATATTTAAAAAGTACATTAATTTTCATAAATAGAGTATAGATATTCGTGAATATATATTAATATTTTTATATTGATATTTGTATTTATTTGTCATTATATATATTAGTCACCGCCTTTTAAATGAGAGTTAATAAGACTCTATGTAATGGCTCTAATAACTTAAATAAATTTTAAATAGATTAAATTATTTTAATTGCATTTGATTTCTGTTTTAGATTTAAAAAATCCAGGCTTCTTATAAATTTTAGAGCTCGCTCAAGCGACCTCTTCAACTTCTGAACGCGCGGTTAGGTTTTCTCAGAGGAAAAATCCATTTTTCAATTTAATTATTGAATTCATGGCATGCAGATTATTAGGTGGTTATGAGAACTTTTAATCTTGGTCTCTTAATAAATCAAAGTTACTCTTTGATTTCTTTCACGAATTACACACATCAGATCAGTTTTTACAAAGAGAGTGTTGTGAGGGTTTCAAAGTTTATCCATTTTCCAATCAAATCAATCGTTCTTTCCACGAATTTTGATCAATTGAAGTAAGATTGTTTGCTTATCAACTCTTAGGACTTGTTTATTTGAGAGATAAGAAGGACGAGATAAGGATATAAAATCCTATGACCCACAAATGAGGTGTCTGTTTTGTTTATTGGGCTTGGGATTAAATATCCAAATGGATATTATATCCTAGAGGCACGAGGATATACAATACCAATGGAATGTGGTATTATAAATATCCCCTGCCTTGGATAAGATAAGAATGACAATATTACCCTCTAAACAATATTGGATGATGCTTCTTGATTAGTGTGGTTTATGATAATGTTTTTCATTCATTTGAGTGTCTTGATTATGTTAGTGTTCAGTTTTTTTATTCTTTTTAAGTAAATCTGGTTTCGTTCAACAGGTTTTGTAATTTTTTATTTTTTAAAAAGAAAAATAACTTTGTAATGTTAACTTTTTATAGTTGATCTATTATTTTATTTTGTAAAATTGGATAGTGAGTAAATATTAGTTTTACTTTGTAAAAATATTATTTGTAGCCCACATTATTTGCTTGAATGAGAAATTAAACTTATTCGTTCTTAATCATTTCAATAAGTCTTGTGGAAGATTGCATTTTTAAGTAGAATTCATAACGGAAACAAAGAGGAAGCTCAATTCAATTGTAACCTAATTTAATTGTATTTTTTTTAACCAACTAATATTTTTTAGTTATTCTTTTATTTTTACTTTGTAAAACTAAACAGCAGGTAAATAAATTGGAGGATAATATTTTCACGTAATGGTTGTGGCGCGCGGAAATTTTCCAGTCCCCCTCTCGAATAATGAATTATTGAATAGAGATGAATAATTTCTTGACTTAAAATGCGACGGAATATGAAAATGATTTAACAGTTGGAACTTATTTAAAAACTCAGAGTCGCCACTTGATATGAAATTTGAATGTGTCAAGTCACCCTCTAAAATCATTTAAAAAGAAAATGTCTTTAAAAAAATAATTTAATTCTGATTCAGAAATACGATTCTGTTTATAAAATGACTCATTTAAAAAAAAACTGGTCTTGAAAATATAGATGGATTCGAAGATTTACTATGACAAGTTGAGAAAGTGTTAGGCACCCAACATCGCCTTTTCAGTACTTAATTTTCACATATTAATTTCATTTTAATTATCCTAGGCCAAAGTAATAAATATCTAGTGATTGAGTGTACAACTGGATAGAAAGTGAAATCAGGTGCGAGAGCAGGGCCTCTGCTTACGTAGTTCAGCTCTCGGTGACAAAATACCTGAATTGAGCATATGTTAAATTTTAACCGAACCATGATATGCAAACTAGTATCTGCACGTCATGTTTCTATTCCCAAGGTGTCAAATACCTTAACTCCCTAGGTAGGAACTTTTAAGTTTAACAATAGCTTGATACTATTTTACTTATAATGAATTACCATAGTAACCCTTCTTAAAATTGCAATAAGCCGTCTCAGCCTAAACCAAGTCAGCTATTATTGTATTTTCATTTCTTTTCCGCTGACTACCTATGTCACTAGCGTTTTGAAAATTTCAAGGTTAATTTGGTGCAAACTGTCAATGTCATTCCGATAGTCTTTTGAGAAAATATGACACGTAAAATCGACATAAACTGTCAATTTACACGATATACTTTAATTTAAGATTATCAGAACTAAAAATTGAGAGACATGGACAGCACAACAGCTATTCATATTTTTCAATTTTTAGATAGGACACATATTTGTTTAAATTTATTTTTTATCTATGATTCTTCATCCTGACAGTTACTCAATCACTGACGGTCCAAATTATACAATATGTTTGAATTTATTTTTATCCACAATCTTTCATCCTGGCAGCTACTCAATTACTGACGTTCCAAATTGTAAAATACAATAAATGTTACTTTCATCACGATAGTTTGTTCCAAAAAGAATAATGTGCACTGCCCGTTAAATTTTCATTCTAAAACACTGGCTACTATATCACTCGCGTGTTTACGGAATTCCGAGATTATCGGGATATTTAGGTAGGTAATACCGTAATATAGATAACGTATGAGCATGAAATAACGGCTACTATTCATATTACTTAGTTATGAAATAAAGAAATTTTTTCTTTATTGATTTTATGTAAAATAAAGAAAGATAGCAGTAATTGTTAAGGAGAAACGGGAACGAGACAAAAAATAGAAAAAAAATTACAGAAATTGGGAAAGAAAAAAATTAGGAGTTAACTCTACCAAGTGCCAACGCAATCGAGTGATGTGTCAAGAATGTAAACATTAGTTTCGAGAAAATTTGTATAACGAGGATTCTAGAATATTCGTTATAAAAATTTCGCTTAAGTTAAGATCACGAAAAATGCATTAGCATACGCGCAATACTGACTTTCACAATTTTAAAGTACATTGGCATACGCCAATACTGATTTTCGCAATTTTAACTTCCAAAAGACGATGCCATGATAGTCTAGAGGCGCAGACTAGAAATCTCTAGGAATGGACTAGAGGTTCTAGAAATGTGGACGCTGACTTTTCCGGGTGTGATATTTACATTAAAAAAAAAAAAGAAAAAAGGAGGAATTTAATAAAAATGACAGAAATTAAATAAAGAGAATAAAAATTAAATAAAACGACTGTTGCAGCATTACCTTATATCGATATAAGAATCCGTCAATTACAAACAAAGGACTAGGCTAAACCATAACCTGCGCAGCAATGGATATTAAATCTTGATGATATACCGAGTTATGCTAAAGCAGAAGTACTCTTAGATCTTTCTGATAATTGAAAATAAAATGAGCAGAGTTTCTGCTTGTATTTGGACCAAAATCCTAACTAAAGGACCCTAACCCTAATATTGTTCTGATACCGAAAATTCGAAGCTAAGGAGTTGTAACTGCATGGAGGACAACACTCGAAGATCTCTGGGATTTTAGCTCTTTATTGTTAATATGTAAGACAGAAAACAGAAGAATAAATCGAAGAAGGAAAATAGAAGACCCTCTGCTTCAATTTCGATCTCAGATTTTTCTATTGCATTTTTACTTCTGCTCTGGGTTTATGGAAAATATTTGAGAGAGTGAGAGAGAGAGAGTTGGCCGACTCCTTTCTAGTAAAAAAAACATCAAATCCTAAGCCATAGGTCGATCATATTAATAAGTATGGACCAATAGAAATAAAAATCTTAATATTAAGTTAATATCAATGTGATATTACTTTTTAAGAGCCAACTAAGACTCAAATAACTTGACCATACACCACCTGTGCCAAAGTAGTGCCTCACATGCGCCTAAGATGCGCTGGAGTTGTGCCTTGCTGACTAAGGTGTTGAAAATCACTAAACTGTCCCTGATTATTCGCATGACTAGGGTGTTGAAAATCACTAAACTGTCCCTGATTATTCGCATGCGCTTTGAAACACTGATTTTTGACGAAGGAACTTTAGACGAATTCAAATCGTACCATGAATATAGTCGTTGAATTTGTATCGATGCGCTAATCAATAATTTGTGTCCTTCAAAATTTAAAAATGTCATCTCATAAATCGTGCCCTCAAATCGTTGCCGGTTGGTCTTCAAATGTTTTAAAATATGACTTATTCACTTACCGATCTCAGATTGAACCCTGGCTATAGCCATCGAACTTGTATCGACGTGCTGATCAATAAAATATACTTCTTGATATTTGAAAATGCCAGCTCAAAAATTGTGCTCTCAAGATCTCATTCTGAACAACCGAAAATTGTCAGCGTTATTTATTTTTGCTCTGGTTTCTGTTAATAGACTTGTATTATCATACTAATCAATAGTATGAGATTTTCATAATTTGATAAAATTATCTCATGAATGGCATTTTCAAGCCCTGTTTTGTGCAAAGACAAAATAGCCCTTTGTCTATCGATATATCGAATTTCTTTAGTTTTTTTTTTTTGGAATATTTAATTGACTTCCAAAGCATTTGAGTGACATCATATTGAGATTCTTTATAAAAATCGGGATTGTAAAGTCGTCCTGACTTAATTTAGAAGTTTCCTCAATTTCTGTTCAATTAGAAGGGTAAAATTGTCTTCACATTCAATCCTCTTCGAGCCTACTGACACAGTCTGATTAAATCTTTGACCACATCAATACCCTTCCATACACTATTGAGGCATCTTGGGTTGATCGTGTTGACCTTTGAATCTTATTTTTTATGAACTGTCCGTCTATGAAAAAAATGGTCATTTGTACACAGACTCCACTAAATTCTCTGAGATTGCTGAAGCATTATCTCAACCAGGTTCACATGCTTGCTTAGTGATTGAAAGTGTCTCCAGTAAAATTCCTTGGTCTTCAAATCATTTCCCGCAGCTATGGCATGTCCAGGGGCAAAATAGTTATTCTACGCATAAGGTTCTCCTGAGCCCATTCTGATGGCATGTTTCATGATAGTTTTGAGCGGTAGGACAAAATCTGGCATCAACAGTAGTTGCTATGAGGGTAAAGTGGATAATCTAGCTTCAAGTCTCACCCTATCAAAATTCATATCTTAGGATATCCATTAAAAATAAACACATGATATCTTTCTAGATATCATATCTATGCATACTTTCACAAAATTTTATATCCCATCATTTATATCCAGACAAACAAACAGGCCGTTAGAGTTTTACTTTAATGTATTTCACATGATTTTAGGCTGTAATAGCAAGTTCAGAATTTCTGTACGAACCAGAATTTTAGATGTGAAATTTCCTAATTCTAAAAAAAAATGATAAGCCGCTCAAGAAAGCCCCTTGGATGTTGACAAATTCTAATGAATCAAAATCCAGAAGTAGAAAGTCAGTAGACCACTCGAGCAACCTGTGTAAATTACAGAATTTTTAGCATGTTAACCGGACAATCCACTTTGCATGAAATCACTTTGCACATGTATACACTTGAGATATTGTATGTTTTCGGATTTTCGATAATTTTTGTGTGAGCCAGTTGACCAATTGAGACTATAAATTTATGAGTTGGTGGTCCGATTTCCCTAGTCAATTATATCCTGGGTAGATTCTCGAGATAGATTGGTGGATCGATTCCCTTTTCATTTTTGTCCAAATTAGATTTCCGAGGTGAGTTTGGTGATTCGATTTTCCTTCTCACTCATGTTTCTGGCCGTCGTGTTGTGAATCATGTGGGTTTGATTCCTACAGGGTGTCGTCCCGATTAAAAGAAAGAACTTAAAATACATACACTTTATTTACAAATCAGCATGTGTTGCACTTTACTCTATTATGTCGTTGGTTACTACCGTCATCTATGTTATACCTGTTTACCATATTGTATATATTATGCCTTTGGGTTTGATTTGTCGAGTAACCTTTCCTACTAATTGTCAAAACTTATCGGTGTAACTTCTCCGCCCTTGACTTTTCAAACCAGATATAGATGCATGTGTAGATCAAGGATTCGATGGAGTAAGTCAAGCGGTGGCGACCGACGGAGAGACTTTCACTTGGCTGCTATATCCTAGATTATCCTGCTACTTTGTTAATTTAAATTTCAAATCTTAACCCTAAAAGGGTATTATTGTCTTCTGCTTCCCAAACTTTTTTTTAGCCTTATAGTTTATTTTACCCTTCTCCAAGTATAGTAGGCGTGGTTTGCACTCCTCTCCTCACTTTAACATTTCATTGGGACATCTAAAGGTATTCCTTCCAACTCCATCACACCAAAATTTATTTTATCTTTTTCTTAGACATTACTATAACGACACATCTTAAATTTGCATTCATATATGATAGTGACATATGTACAATATCTAACTCTTAACATCACGTCTTCTATAATCAAATGACCAAAAGGATATTTGTACTTTCTTAGATCACTAAAACTAATAATTTATTTATCTATTCATTTAAGATCCTTCCTTTTTAATTTTTATTCTACAAGTCAAAGATTCAACTATAAAGAAAAGAAAAGAAAAAACTCTTGCACCCAACAATGGAGAAGTCAATGTAATAAATGATTGAAGTTTATGACAATAATCAACAAAAATTATTTTTCCAAAAGGTAAGTAAGTAGTTTTAAAGAAAAAAACAAAAAAGCTATAATGTCACTTGTCTCGTCAAATTTTTGAATTGAAAAATTCATTACTTTTCTATTTCTTCTCGGTGAGATCAATAGAAAGTAAAAAAGTTTGACCAAAGTTTGAAAAATAAAATACTAACTAAAAAATTAAAAAGAAAGCTAAGTTTAGCGTACATTCTTGTCTTTAGGGTGTTTTAGCTTTGAATAATATTAATTACTTCTTAATTTGTCTATACAAAGAAATTGCAAAAACAACAATGAAAAAGGGAAGAAAACAATGAACAAAATTTAAATATATTCGCGAAGAATTAAAAAAGAAGAGCATTTTGCCTTTTCAATTAATTGTTTTATATTTGCCATTTGAGCAATGAATTTTTGTAATTTTTGCATTACGCAATATTTACCTTTTTCTAAAACAAAAAGGGTCAAAATATTTTTTTAAAACTAGAGAGATGTTGGTATATTTTTGAAGAACCTAAAGGGAAGTAAGTGTAATTTACTCAAATTAAAGGATATTTACTTTTGAGCAAGAAAGTGGAGTATACGTCAAAAGGTCCTTCAGAAAAGGACAAGAACCCGGCGGCTTGACCCGCTTTTTTAGCGAGTGAGTGGAGTATAAGTCAATTCTCTTTTTCTAATTTTTCAACATCTAATCATGCATGTACTAAACAATGACAGCTCCCAACTTTCTTACTCTCACGTGCGGTGTGTTTGTTAGCAGTCAAATAAATACGTATGGTTTATCACACCAAATATAGTTATTCGAATTGTTATGTTCGGGATTTATTTGTTTTTTTAGACTCTGAATACCTGAAGTAATATTTTATGGAGACAAAATTATCCCACTCTGATCCTCCTTTCATATCTTATCCATTTTGATATTTTTCTTCTATTTACGAAAATACTATTATTAGTTACGAGAATTCATTATTAATTACGAAAATACCATTAACTTAATCATATCTATTATATTCTTCTTCTTAAAAAAAACACAAATATACCATTTATAACTATTCACTCATCTGTAATAAATCTCCTCTTTTACTATATGTCTCTTATTATTATATTCTGTGATGTCTCGTCTCATATCGAAAGTCTACATGGGTGATCCTGATTATATAAGGAATCATGTAAACTACTACTAACAACTTGGGTTTAAGCATTTGGGGTCATGTGGTTGGACTTCAACAAGTTTTTGGGTCAGTGGTTTACATGGGGCGTTACAAATGGTATCAGAGCGACTGGTGTACACGATCGAGTGTAGGGCGGGGACTTTGTTTGGTCACTAAGGAACAAATCTGGAGTTAGGCCGTGGTGACTCTAGTGTGAATCCCTTGCGAGGGCGCAAGGTTTTAAAGGTGGGAAAAACTGTGATGTCTCGTCCCACATCGAAAGTCTACATCGATGATCTTGAGTATATAAGGAACCATGTAAACTACTACTAACAACTTAGGTTTAAGTATTTTGGGCCACATGGTTGGGTTCCAACAAGTTGTTGGGTCAGTGGTTTACATAGGACGTTACATATTCACTATATTCATTCTAAAATTTTAACCGTTAACAAACGTGCTGTTAACTTCTCGACTTGAATAAAAATTAGAGATTAGTTATTGAATCCTTGCGAATATGTTTTTGAAGTGATATTTCTAATTAATGAGTTATCATGAAAATACTATGTGGGTAATTATTTAGCTTCTAGTAATCTAATAAATATATGTGTTGATATTTCATTAGAAAAATTTGTCGCTATGCAATTTGTTGAAAATATCATGTGATATTTTGAAAATATTAAACTTATTCTGCGAGATGCTAATATTTATTCAACATAAATGTGAAAAGAGTGGAGTATAAATACAAACAAATTGAAATGTAAAAAATAAAAATAAAAAATAGTTGTGTGATATACATTAAATATCTCTTTCACTTAATATTGATATATATTGTTGTGTGATTTTTTTACAAATTATGATATAAAAAAATAGTGTCAAGTGACGTACTTAGTGCATAATAAAGATAGACGATCAAACAAACAGATAGATATATTATTCAAGGGCTTTAGAGTATGACGTGGTATTTTAGTATCATGCACCCTTAACTAATTGCATAGTTATAAATTATGTTATTTACGGATAACTGTCGTCGAGAGATAAAAGATGAACCAGAACACGTGTATCGCGATAATTTACCGACTGAAAATATTACAAAAGTGATGCCACATTATATTTTGAAAATAATATTTTACAAAGTTTAGGGTGAATTCAACAACCTCTCCGAAAGTTTGGGGTTAAAACAGTACCCTTTCTGTGGTCCTAAAAATTACAATGGTCCCCCTATCAGCATTTGTCTTTTTAACACTATATTATTATTGGACAATGCAAAAGTATTCTTTTATCCTCACTCATTTAAACTAAATTACTATAATGCCGTTACCCTCTACAGATGCTGATAGTTGATTCCAGAGGTGGCTCAACAAACTCTTTTTTTAATGAAAAAATCTACGTCCCCGAAAATGGATTAAGAAAGTTTTCCGAATTAAAAATCAATTATCATGATTTACTTGTATTTGTGGTCTCACTAATTCAAGTGAATCATAACCATTGATTTTGAATTCGGAAAAAAAAAAATTTAGTTCATTTTCAAGGACCGTAACATTGTTTTTATTTATTTATAAATATTGTTTCATAACAACATTATCCTGCCAAAAAAAGTCAATTCCTCTTTGTCGCTTGGTTGGATAATTCAATTAGAAAGTCTGTGTACACAAATTTATGTACACAGATCCGGACACAGATGTGTTCGGATCCGTTGGATGCACATAGAACCCTTGAATTATTAAGGGTTCCACGTGCATCTGACAGATCCGGACACATCTGTGTCCGGATCTGTGTACACAGACTATGTACACAGCTCTAATTCAATACTATAAACCAAACTCTCCAATTTTATACTCGTTCTCTTATATATGGAGGTGTAAACGGTTCGGTTTTAATTTAATTCGGTCTAATTTTCGATTTGGTTGTACCAAATCCGATGTTAAAAAAATATTTTTTTAATTATAAAATAATCATTTGAGCTATTAAAGAGTTAAGTTCAACATAAAAAATACATATTACAAAAAATAAGAGTTAAAAAATTACAAAAAAATACGTATAATGAAACAAATAAAAGTTACAAAAAGATATAAATTATAACAAAAAAATTGATGCTTTTTATTCCATTATGATTCAGTCTGATTCGGTCCAATATTTGAGCTAGGAAATCGAAAGCAAACTGAAATTCTCTACAAAAATGAAACCAAGAAATACCAAACCGAATCAAATCAGACTAAAAAACCGAATTAGACCGTCTATTCATTTTGATTACGCTTGCACCCGACTCATGTATATTCTCTCTCTTGTTGACATGCTCTCTGATTACTAATTATCCACTTCCTCTCCACCTCTCGCGTAGTACTGTTTACTGTTTGTTTCGTTTATTTGTTTTTTAGTACTTTATTCGTTTATATTTTTTTCACATTTAGATGTTTCTTGCAAGCTTGCAATGGCCGGTAACTATTAACTGGTTTATCCACTCTTTTCCACTCCCCTTGTGCTTATATTAGGTCCCTTCTACCCTTCTTCCTACTTGTCTCCATCTCCAACATGTACGGCATTGGCACCTGCAGCACCAGAAATCTGCAATTATGAAAGGATAATTTGTGATAGACCCATGATCTTTACTACTGCCTGATTTGGGTTTTCACTTTCTCTTTTCTGAGATGGATTGAGAGATTGGAAAGTTACTCTTCCTCCGAAAACCCAGGTGAATATCCATGAATTTCTTAGATTTCACCTGCTGTATTGCTGATTTTTGATCTTATGGAAATACCCAATTTCCCTTATTCCCTCTCTTTTTCAGAATTTTTGTGTAGCAAGTTGAAAAACTAAAAGTTCTTTCTATATCTTCCATTTTTTTGTTGATATTTTTATGCATTTTATGGGGTTCCGGTTCTGTTCTCATGGTGGTACTGCTTGAAGACGTTTGGACTGATAGTCGCAATTTGGGTATCTTTCTGAATAGAATATATAGCTCTTTTTGCAGTATATGAAGAATAGAAAGTTGTGTGTGTATGATTTGCAGAATATGAAGAATAGAAAGTTGTGTGTGTATGACGTAAGAATTTGACTTTTGGGTATCAAAAATCAGACCTTCATATATCATGTGCTGTAATCATCCATTCTATCTTCTGTTGAATGAAGCAAAAGTCAATTTTGGAGGTGTAAAATTGGGTAAATTTGGTTGAGATGGAGATTTAGTATATATGGGATTTTTTTTTTTTTTAGCGACATTAAATTTTCCCATGGAGGCTACGGCGAGGCAGCAGAGCTTCCGGGGGAAGAAGATGACGAAGCAGTTGACGGGAAAGCGAGATGACACCCCTTTGCATTCTTTAGCAAGAGCAGGGAATTTGGAAGTGGCTTTGGAAATACTCAATAATACTAGAGATGAAGAGTTGAAGGAGTTGTTATCCAAGCAGAATCAATCTGGAGAAACTGTTCTTTATGTTGCTGCTGAATACAGCTATGTCGATTTTGTGAAGGAGATGATAAAGTACTATGATATTGCATCTGCTGGTATCAAAGCTAAAAATGGGTTTGATGCCTTCCACATTGCTGCCAAGCAAGGGGACTTGGGTAAGTGCATAAACTCCATTACTGAGCTTTTGTTAAATATATATTTTTAAATCAATAGGAGAGACAAATTACCAATATCGTGACAATTCCATCAAATGGATATTCATATCTCATCAGAAACCTTTTTTTGGAGAAGGAAACATCACTTGTCTAAGGCATGCAGTAGAGAATAGCACCGTAATCCTGAGACCTGAAAACCTACAAAATTCCAGCAATAAGTAATCATTGCAGAGGCAAAATGAAGCCTCAAAGTACTTCAAATGAAAGAAAGTAAAAAGAACTGAGCCAATGTAGTTATAGCAAACCAAGTTGCAACATCTCATGCTATGGAAGATGACATATATGCACAAATCTTCTTTTAACTTAATTTGCGTACGGAAAGCCCTAACACGATATCCCGTGGTTTACTAAAATTCATTTAAGATAATTTCTTACTTAAAGAAAGGGATGCTCATTTTCTTACTCAAAATTTTCTATTCTACGTTCTGATTTCAAATTTATTGTTGCCACTAATAAAGGCTATGCCCAGATGTAATTTTGTGTTTTCCTATTGGAGTGCTTCATATCAAATGAAGTTTTTACACAGATTGTTATTGAAATAGATATCTTACATCGTGTCATCTCTGATATCTGATCCATTCTCATGGTTGAAATGTTCTCCCGAAATCTTGATTATTCAACATGTTGCAGAGGTATTGAAGATACTCATGGAGGCCCTCCCTGATCTTTCAATGACATTTGATCAGTACAACACCACAGCATTACACACTGCTGCATCCCAGGGCCATATTGAAGTGGTCAATTTCCTGTTGGAAAACAGAAGCAATCTTGCCACCATCACAAGGAACAAAGGAAAAACTGCTTTGCATTCTTCGGCAAGAAATGGGCATCTGGAGGTTGTGAAGGCCCTCTTGAGAAAAGAACCAGGAATTGCATTGAGAAGTGATAAGAAGGGGCAGACTGCTCTTCATATGGCTGTTAAGGGACAGAGAGTTGAGGTGGTTGATGAGCTTATTCAGATAGATGCTAACTTATTAAATATGGTTGACAGCAAGGGCAACACTCCACTCCACATAGCGGCTCGAAAAGGTCGTCCACAGGTAAATAGTACAAGATTTCCTATTGGAAATTTGTGAAGCCATTCGTGCTGAAAGGGCTGAATTCACGTTTAATTTTAATAATTAATGTCAGGCCCAAATGTTTGACATATTTGAAAGACATCAAGCTTAATAGCCCAATTAATTGTCTGTACATTTTCGTCCTTCGATCTCATAATCCAAAGATGGCGAGCAGAGCACAGATTAGCCTACAAAAGAAAACTCAGAGATTTACCAAAACCTATAAGGAGGAATTAGGTTTCAGACCTTTGATATCTCTCTGATTTGATCTTGCTAAATTTACAAACAGAATATTTAAGCAGTTGATAACGAGCTCAACTGCATTTTGTGATCTTCTATTTATTCCTTTCTATGCCTGATCACGAACCAAGTATGGCTTAAAAACGTGAACTGTTTTGCACTCACTCTCTAATGTGATCAGATCTTTCTTAGAAGTATAATTCAAATTTGTATCTCGTGTCTAAGAGAGCTGCGAAGACGCATGTATAGGCTATATGATATATTTCGAGTTCCATGTTACTAAATACTATTAGTTTTCTCACGTTAAGAATACATATACCCGTAAATTAAATGAAATTACTGGCATTTGTATTCAACGGACAATCTCATATGGCATTGAGACCTTCCACTTAACTTACTTTATAGGTCGGATAAAGATATTCACCTTCAGGTTTTGACATGATCAAATTATAAGCTTCCTCAAGGGGGTACGTATCACCTATCCTTGTATTGAGACGTGGATTTCATCATTATTAACCATACATTCAGTGCAGTTACCCAACTCACTGAGTTTATTGACCCCACTAAAAGATCTCACTCTAATACAAATGAAAGTAACAAACACGGGGTGTACATGTCTATTAATTATCTCGATATTAAGAACCCAAGCAGTAAAAATAATCATGGAGGCTTAATTATCTTTTATAGAGATTACAGAGATAATTACCTCAAATAGGTCTTGTTCAATACACATAGTGTACTAGCATAATGAGTTAAAAACTATACGGTTCCTGTCGTCAAGATTGACCTACTGAAACGTTGAGTTACCGTGACACCGGTAGTGTTTCCAATTCCTTCTAAAACTGTGAATTAAAGACTTCTTTGTGAAAGTCGATGCTCTAACACTATCATCTACGATGTAGAATAAAAGATGCACATTCATAACCTTCACAGATAAAATCATGCTAAACATTGCGCAGTCAGATTTTCTATTTAGAATAAGAATAACAGATATTGAAAATAATAAATTACTAAGTTCCATTACACAACAGTATGGATGTTAATCATGTTACTATATTCTTTTAACACTTCTAACATCAACGTTCTAGGTTCGAGCCAGAGGTTAGGTCTGCACATAATCTACCCCTCTCAGACACCACCTCACAGTTACTAAACTCATGTGCTTTTATATAGATGAAGTAAATTTTGGTATCTTCTAGTCACTTAGCCATTGATGGGCTTCAATCCTGGATATCTCTTGGGGCTGATCCCTTGTAATTTTTTGTCTGATTTTCCTTCTTTCATGCTTACTAGTTATTCTCACTAATGTACTACCCTTTATGAGAGGAGGCACTAACTTAGCAATGTCAATCACTGATCGCCGCAACAAAAGCATGTCTTGGTATCTGCTTGTAAATATGAAATCTGTGTGGAAAAGCTGTTAGTATAAACAATGCCCTCATGCAAAGATAGTTGTAGATCAAATGGAATTCTGGAAGCCGAAGTGACAGAGAACTGACTTCTTGGACAGTTTTCATGCAATGTTGACGCCAATAAGGCTTTACTATTGAGTTGGATTTGACAAAGATGCTCACTTTGCAATTCTTGTTGTACTATGAAGAGTATAAGAAGAATCCTAGACTTAGAATTCATGCTAAAATTCTGCACTTGAACACATTTGAAGCACAGGAAAATCCTGCAATGAGAGCCACTCCGTGCTTTGTCTCTTGGAGTTCATTGTTTCTACAGGAGTCAAATGTGTCTCACATGTCCTATCTGCTAGGCATTAACTAAGAAATTAGAATTGCTTGGAAAAAGATTCAATCCCTTCATAGAATTGGAACTCCTTGTGATGACCCTCATCTTTTCTGCAGATTGTTCAGGCACTACTGCATCACGAGGGAATCAACAAAGAAGCCATAAACAGATCCGGAGAAACTGCTCTGGACACTGCCAAGAAAACGGGACATTCAGAAAGTGCACTCATCCTGCAGGAGCACGGAGTGGAAAGCGCAAAATCCATGAGACCAAACCACACAGCAAATCCAGCCCGGGAACTAAAACAAACCGTTAGTGACATAAAACACAATGTACACAACCAGCTCGAGCACACATTTCAAACGCGAACTCATGTACAAGGTATAGCCAAGAGGCTCAACAAAATGCACGAGGAAGGTCTCAACAATGCCATCAATTCCACCACAGTAGTCGCCGTTCTAATAGCCACCGTTACGTTCGCCGCCATTTTCACCATCCCTGGCCAGTATACCGATGACCCTACTAGCATTCCTCCTGGCGTCTCTCTGGGAGAAGCAAAAATAGCTGCAAAAGCACCGTTCACTATATTCTTTGTATTTGATTCCCTTGCTCTTTTCATATCTTTGGCCGTTGTGGTTGTTCAGACGTCAGTTGTCGTTGTGGAGAGGAAGGCTAAGAAGCAAATGATGGCAGTTATTAACAAGCTCATGTGGTTGGCTTGTGTTCTAGTGTCTGTGGCTTTCCTCGCAATGTCATATGTTGTTGTGGGGAGTTCCGACAGGTGGTTGGCAGTTGGAGTGATGGTTATGGGCACGATTGTTATGGCGGCAACATTGGGGACTATGTGTTATTGGGTGGTCATGCACCGCATTGAGTCTTCCAACTTGAGGAACATCCGTAGGTCAGCAAGGAGTAGCAAGTCGCAATCATGGTCTGTGAATGCAACGGTGTCAGATTCAGAGATTTTGAGCAATGAGAATAAGAAACTCTATGCAATTTGAGGTCAATAAGGCATGTAAGCTTTTTGACCCCTTGGTTTCCGTTGCTGGATGTAGTCCTATGTTTTGCAAATACCCCATTTGCAGGTATATAGTATTGTAGAGAAAGTAACTATGAGTGTCAGTCCATAAAGTGTAACTTAATATAGCCATGTAGCCGAGATTTGTAATCTTTCTATCCATGAAGATCAATCCCTTGCCGTCATTCTGTTCCATATCGTTTTCACCACAAAAAATGTTCCTTACAAACTTTAACAAAAAAAAAAAGCACCTTTCCATTGGCATTTGATTAGTGCCACTGTCAAAGTTTGACATCTTAGTGTCAAGTTATAATGGGCAAGTCAAAATAGGAGCAATCTAGTCACAGTGGTAGATCTTTGCGTTCTGAGTCTGGTCTTGGCCTGGTATTTATCCAAATTATGGCACATTGATTCAGTATAATGGCATCTGTTTGATCCTTCAAAAGTATCAATCTTCAAAGATAAAGTCTGAGAATTTCTAACCACTCCCACTTCACTAGCAATTTCAAAAGATTACCCTTTTTAATAGAGGCCACCCATTTAATTCTGACTTCATGCTAGGCAGGGCAATTTACAATTGCTACAGTCATCTGGGATTGGCTTTCTGATAACTGTATTACATTTTCTCTTTCGTCCAACTCGTCCTTGACTATGCTTTGGACTAAAGGATTAACTAGTCATCAGACATTCAAGATCTTCATTCTCTGCATTTGTGCCCGGTAAGTCTCAAAATAGTTACATTAATTTGGTCTGAACACTTTTTGTTTGTACGTATTTAGCTTCATCATTCTTCTTGGTTTTATGGACTTAAAAGCAATGATAGGCGTGATGCCCTGTTCGAGTCTTACCATTGCGAGCTGCAATCTTTTCGCTTCTCCAGTTCCTCTCTACCAATCTTGAAAAAGGAAAGGCTATGACTTTTGTACTCCCATTTTTATCATTCACGCTTCTTCTTTTTGTCTTTGTTCATGTGAATTTACACTACAATCGTTTTATTAATTAGCTTTTTCACACTGGAAGGGATAATGTAGGAAATTGACATCATTAGGACAAATAAAAGGAGTGCGGGTGGTAAAAAGGGAGTGCAAAAATCAATTTCCAAAAGGAAAACACTACAATAATGGTGCTTTATCTCCTATTTGCAGTTACTGACCATACCCACATGCTACGCTGTCTAAACTGGTTCTGCTACTACTTCAGATATCCTTTTCCTGTATAGATGAATGTGCAGCGCTGTTCTTTTGAATGCTCATTTGGTTTTTTGAGGGAAAATGTTATCTGGCAAATTTATCATGCCAAAAAGCTTGCAAGGACCAGAAGGGGAATATCTATTCGGTGGACCAATTGTCTATGACCAGTCTACACAGCTTAAGCAGGAAAAATCAGAACTGTACCAACATTAGGCTGACTATCATCAAATTTTGAGGACCAAAACTATTACTCTCTCTCTCACACACACACAGTGTCTATATTTGTATGCAAATATATAGGAAAAGGCTCCATAGACTAACACTTTTTTAGACCAATATTAGACAAACATCTAAACTCTTCATTTCTGATTAAATTTTAATGATCCGAACCGTTTAATGTGTTTAAAACATGTTTTTAAAGGTACCCGTAAGAAATCAGCTCAAAATATTACCGGAAAGGATATGATCCAAGCATTTATAAAACAGTTCCTGTTAGCATTTTAAACCACTGCTTGGATCAAGTTTTTTTCAATAATATTTTGAGCTGATTTCTCGTGGGTACAGTTTAGATGTTGGTCTAATATTGGTCTAAAAAAGTGTTGATCCATGGAGCCAGCCCCATATATCTATCTATCTATCTATCTATCTATATATATATATATATATATATATATATATATATATAGAGAGAGAGAGAGAGAGAGAGAGAGAGAGTAACCTGTGTCTGAACTGAACACTTGGATTGGTGTGGATCAGTTTTGTAACTAGTTGAGGTGAAATTTTCTTGATTCCTAACTTGGGTTGTGGAGAAGAAACAATCTCTCGAATCCAACTAATTCCACCTATCTTCTCAAAGTAGCAGAAGGAACAAAACAATTTTGTAGATTGATTTGAATGTTTTTAACGTATGACAATATTCTGAACTATTCACCTAGGCTTACAACGTCCCAATTTTGTATATATCCTTAACCTTCAATCTTATCTTAAAAGATTATGATACGCCTACTTTTTGTTGGCACGCAAGTCTTTAAAATCTTGATAGTCAAGATCCGTGGCATGAAATGAATGTATAAAAAAATAATTCTAATAGCTCTTACCTCAAAAAGAAGTCTTCATGCTTGTCATACTTCCAAGTGCTCTAAGACATCATATTAGAATGCTTGCTTGTACTAATTACATCGCCCTATTCTCTGAAATATCTAGATGGCATGTTTTGTTTTTTTCTTGACAAAAAGAGTTTTATTGATCACAGTAAAAGGCTACAATGATTAATCGAACTTCAAGCAATCACGTTACCTGGATAGCATGTTTTGTTGCTCAAGTGTTGATCAAAACCACTAAATAGACATCGGAATGATGTGAAAGGGTTTTTCTTTTTCTTCTTCTTCTTTTTGATTAAGTTGTTCCATAGTCTTTCCTTTTGCATTCTTTTGTCTTATTTTTCAGTATTGTGTGTGCCTGTGGGCATATGATACGAGTATTACTTTTCATTACCATTTGCACGCAACAATTAAGCTTGAATTTTTTTTTGGTGAGATTGCTATTAGGATTGCCATTCTTTCATGCATTCATAAATAAAATTTATGTTATAAGTGATCATGTTAGTTGTTAATATGTGATTGATTTTCGGTGTGGGGATCCAAGCTCCAACATCTTTGGCTCATCTAATTAGGCACACTACCCATGATTGATCATACTTATCTTAATTTAAGATTATGATCCCCTTTATCATTCGTGGAAATGGAGGAGTTTGCTATGTAGCAAAATGATGTCGTTTTAGCGTAAAAATGAGAACTCCCAGTAGTCAAATTCTGTCTGAAATAATATTTTGTGTGCCAAAACGACGTCATTTTAGCACAGTGCACAGCAATGCTCTCAAGTCTTCATTCTTATATCTTTTTTGAAGAAAAAAAAGAAAGTTGAAAAGATATAAATGTAGCGTGATTTCAAAAAAGATCATGTTTCCTCAAAGTCATGAATCTCACTAGTTGATTGTGGAAGATTTCCTTAATAACTGTCTACTTTTAGTAAAGTGAAAAGGGTAAGGAGATTATTTTCCTCACTTTGATGCAGTGGTACCACAGTCCTCCACTGATTATGCATAGTGGGTAATAAAGCCTGGAACTTTCATATAGAATCTATGTTAGAGGGAAAAGGACTCTGAAAACTGCTGCTGTTTTTTTTTTGTTTTTTTAAAAAGCACACAGTTTTATTACAGTACTTTATGGAACTAGAAAGATTAATGTACCTTTTCTTGTAAATGTGTCCACTACCTAGACAAATGCTAAAGCTTTATTTCTTTTTGAATGCTGACTTTTTACTTTTCTTTGCTTTGCTCTACTTTTCCTTTGAAAAAGCTGCTCCTTTTTTTCTTTTGGGTAAATTGCACTGGTCTCCCTTGAGGTTTTTAATGAATGTAAAGATCTCTCTTGAGATTTTAATTAAAGCACTGACCTTCGCTATTTTATAGATTATATAATAGATTTTTTTCGGCCGTTAACTTTCTACCAACACTATTAGTTTTAATCGATAAAAAATTAAAATGCACATCTTTAGTCCTTTTACCTTTCTTTTTTGTTAAATAGCTATACATAAATCTCGGTATTTTTTACTTGATAAATCTCGTTATTTTTTTTGTCTCCTATATGTGTTTTACCTAATAGAAGACACTTATACCTCCTAGGATTCGAGAAGGTTATACTGCAATTTTTTATAGTTCGCATGTAGTGTGGACAAAACAACGTAGTGTTGCTCTTAAAACTACATCGTTTTAATTTATCAATCGAATTGTAATCAAGATGCATGGAATCAAAACGATGTAATTTTGAGGACAAAACTCCCCCCCAAATCATACTTTCTAACATATTATATCAAGAAAAGAAACTCTCACGAGGTTGTTAGAAAAAAGTCGATGTAACTTACCTTTAACATAATATTTTTATGATTACAACTTTAAATATTAATTTTGATTGATTTTGTGTAATTATTTTATGTTTCTCACTGTTAGAATTTTAAATTTAATTCAAAACTAAACCTCAAATGGGAAAAAAATTGAAACAAAAAGAAAAATAATAAGTTAGACTAAAAGTAATGATAATTTTTTGATGAGATAAACTAAAAATATGTATGTATTTTCAATAGGTAAAGTGTATGAGAAATGAAAATACAACAAGATAAGTTAAGTGATAAATATAATTTTTGTAAGAAAATAGTTATAAAAAAAAAAGAAGATGTTTATTTGCACAAACTTAATCAAAATATAACTTAATTTGTGTGTCTAATTTGATTTCAACATTTCATGCTATAATTTTAAAAATTACGTTGTACACAATTCTCTCTCTCTCTCTCTCTCTCTCTCTCTCTCTCTCTCTCTCTCTCTCTATCTATCTATCTATCTATATATATATATATATATATATATATATATATATATATATATAACATGTGTGCGTGTGAGGAGGGAAATTTTAATCTTATATCAATTAAAACTAAAGGTGTTAGTAGAAAGTTAACGACATGAAGAATTTGTTAAATATTTTGTAAAGTGGAATAGGTCGGTGCATTTATCAGAACCTTAGAGAAGTCTCTGCATTTTTAGAAATCTTGGGGGAGGTCAGTGCAATTCACCCTTTTCTTTTTAGTTTTTAGTATGATGTTAATAACGACAGAAAAAAACAAAAGACAAGGATATTATCCGCATTTTTTTTTGAGAAAAATATTTTCTGCATTTTGGTGTAAAGGTTTTTGAGTGGTTTGGCAGCAATGATATCCCTCAAAAGCTTACAATTGAAAACATATCATCCCCCTTCTTCTATTCAATATTTGATTGCAGAATTCCTTGAATGTTTATCCAAAAGTCTTTGCTGAAATCCACACTAGGGGTCAATGGACTCATATAGTGAGTCTAGAAAGAAACTTTGCTCACTGGGAGTTAGAGTTAGAGAGAGAGAGAGAGAGAGAGAGAGAGAGAGAGAGTTAGAGAGAGAGAGAGAGAGAGAGAGAGAGAGCATCTCTAATGTTTGTGAAATAACATTATGAGAGTGAGAGTCAGCATCTATAATGTTGTGAAACACCATTATTTGATAATGTTGCTCCAATAGTTGAAGAGAGATTGTGACAGAAAAATCTGGTTTGAGCCATTTTTGTTGGGGAGAGATTGGCAACGGCTTGAGCAATTCCTGTACTAAAGTTGGCACAGGATTTGCAAAGCTATAATTTGGCTTAGGTTTGGAGATGGTTTTCTTTGTGAGATTGTGGCAAAGTATGGCTTTGGCAAAGCATTTGACAAAGGGCTGGAGATGCCCAAGTCTAATTTGGAACACTAAATTCTCTGATAGAGGATGAGTAAATATTTTTGTGTAATATGAGTGAACTTAAACCTGTACTCAAAAGTATGGATTCTCGGGAAGAGAGGACCCGCAGGCGACCGGATCTCACTAGTGAATTGAAAGTTGGATCTACATTGGATCTTACCTGAATCGCCTCATCTATTCTTGTGAAGTGCCTTTCCCCTTCCTTGATAGTAAGATTAGGTGGAAAGCCCATATGTTGGAAAGTGGCAAGAAAAATGATCTATATTCAGGGAACCCCATCAATAAGAGGAAATCAAAAAAAATAAGAGGAACTTTTTCATGTATATTTCTGGACAGGGAAAGGCAAAGATAGTTTGATCTAATTCTGGGCAGTAGAACAATGCATGACACAGAAAATAAAAAAGGTTCGAAAGAATCGAAACGATAAATATTTGGATCATCCATCTCTAGACCCCCTTTTTTCATTTCTTTTGTTACAACATCTACCAAATGGCCTACCGTCTCCAAAACCAACCATGCCCTTCACATGTCTTTAATTACCAACCTCTGTAAATGAAGCCCTTTTCTTAAAGGGAACAAAGACCTCTCATCTCTCTTTATCTCCAGAAACTGCAACCCTTGAAGCAGAAAGTGAACAAAGCCCAACTTCACTTGATGTCTTATTACTTGAACTAAACATCTGTTGAGACTTTTTACAGTGAGCAATTGCACCCTCAATTGAAGCCTCCTCAAGCTCTGAATTTGCACTGCTACTCTTCTTGAGCAACTGTAAATCATACAACCCATTTGAACTTATCGAAAAAGACGACGACAAAGAGGAAGCACCAGATGATGAAGAAGAAGATGAAGACTTTGTTGCAGAATAATGCCTTTTGATTGCCCCTGAAAAAGACTTCCTATGGGTATTCACACTTTCCTCAGCCATTACAGCAGCTAATGTAATTGGGTAAGCTCCTTTTCCAATTTCCCCAATAGGGATTTTCTTCGTTTCCACTTTCATGTACTTGTTGTTCAAATATTCCTTACCTTTGGAATCATTTCCAGCGTCATTTGAACAGATAGATTTGGTAAAAAGAGTCTTGAGATAAGCCCTAGAAGCCTTGAGCTTTTGAGCAAGTATGGATTGCTTGATCAGCTTCAATTTCTTGGACCAAGAGTATTTCTTAGGATTATTATCAGAAATAAATCCACTCAGTTCATTGGACCATTCGAAGAAATACTCATCTGGGTTTAGTTCACAACTTACACGGCAAGATTCCGATGGTGAAATATTGCATGATTCCAATGGAGTGTCTCCGTACGATCCAAAGGGTTTTTGAAAAGTGGTGGTGGTGGAGTTTTGGAGGAGGTTTTGGACCATTTGGAGGCGAGGAGGGAGGTGGAGTGGGAGGAGTTTTCCTTTGTAAAAGAGTTCATCAGCTGGAGAAGGTGTGGGTTTTGCCTCATTTGGAGTTGAGGACTTTTGGAACTCAAATTCTATGGTTTTGGGAGGAGAGTTTATGGTGTAACAGAGGAAATTAGCAGCAGTAGAAGAAGAAGAAGAAGAAGAAGAAGAAGAGCAGCTTACTTCCATATCTATGTAGTCTTCGTCTGCATTGTTGGGTGATGGAGGATGTGTAGCCATTTCATCTCTCTCTCTCTCTCTCTTGTTGAGGGGAAGGAGGAAGAGCAGAGCATCCTTTAAAGCAGAGAAGGTGCCAAGTTAGAAAAGCATGAAAAGGGTGGTATAAAAATGTCAGCTTTTCTTTTTCTTGTTGAAACGGCTTTTCAGTATCTTCAATACTTCCAAATAAATGCAGGAGGAAAAGGATTCTTTTTTCCCACTATATCTTTATTTGCCCTAACTAAATAATGTATCATTTTTTGCCTTAATTTAAAAAAAAAAAACTTACATTATTAGTTTATCATTTAATTTTTGTGAATTGTTAGTTGTTTTTGACAAAAAGAATCTAAAAAGTAATAAAATATGTCCAAAAATTAAAATAAAATTCACTAAAAACAAAAATAATTCAAACAGGCAGATTTTTTGAATTATTTGTGTTTTGAACTTTTTTAAAATTAGATTCATATTTTTTTTTTACTGATAGCACGTTTGATAATGCTTCTCGAATCAAAGACTTGCAAGCAAAAATTAAGATATCGTTGCAGTGCCGGCCAACACTCCTCCGATGCCTATATCATATATTGTGTATAAAGTATGTGAATGTATTGTAAATTTGACAACCAGTAAGCCGTACCTCTTTTTGGATAAGGACGTACTTTTATATTTCTTTAACTCTTTGACTATGGATTGTGATAAGATCGTAACTTCGTGATTGTTTAGGAGTCTTGGGATCGTTATCCCATCGCATCTATGAACCTTATCCCTCTCAATTTGCACTTTGGGTGGTGCAATCTTAGTGGGATTGCTCTTCTTGATATTAGCATTCGAGTCGAATTTGGACTTCTTGTGTATAAGAGGGACCCATCAAGGTCGGAGGTATGAGACTGGGTAGTCCAAGAAGAGTAAGGAAGCTCTGGTCGAGATATCGAGCAAACAACGACGTGTCGAGCTGGTTTTAAGTTTGTTCGATCATCAGTTCTTTATCTACCATTTACTTATATAAAATTTCTTGTCTAGAACAACTAACAATTCACAAAAAAAAATTAATGTAAAATAAAATTTACAAAAGGGTTTTCAATTTAAAAAATAATAATGTAGAAAAAAAAGTTAGTCCAAGTAAGGATTTTTGTTATGTAAGATCATATATTGTTTGATATCCAATTAACATCAATTTTGACATAATTAATATTTTTGAAAAGTTGTAAAATAAATAATCTTGATAGACTACAGATGATATAAAAATATAGAGACAGAAATATCATCAAAATGTAATCTTGAAAGGATTGAGCCATTCACATCAGTCCAAAAGCTACCCTTTATTTATTTATATTTGGGGAGTCTAACTACTAGTAAATGATTCTGGCAATTTCCTGCTACACCCACAACTTCTCTGCCACCAGAATTCAAATTCGAAACCATCCCATTTCTCAAGATCTAGTTTTTTGCCATCCTGCGTGACATGTTGTTGGAGAGAGAGAAAGAGAGAGAGACATCATTTGACTTGGTCAAAATGTGGGCATCTTTGTAATGACTATCCACTGTTTTATAAAGATAATTAACGAATAAAAAAACTTAATCTTGCTATTAATGGGTAGTTTACCACAGCATTGGGTACAACATTTCATGTCCTGGTAGACAACTACAAGACATTGAAAACTGGATTAGTCTTTGAAAACTCTCTCTCTCTCTCTCTCTCTCTCTCTCTCTCTCTACACATGGATTCAAAACCTTTTGCTTAGTTTAATTATGGGATTAGGTCAATCCTCTTTTAAAAACATCTGTTGAACTTTTTTTGAAAGTTGTAAATCGATATTAATGTAAATGGAAACATAGAAGCGTGCAGATTTAACAACACAAAAGCTAATCCAAGATATATATAATCATAAAATATATAAACGAATCTGTATCAAAACAAGAAAGACTTGTAAATCGAGACTAGTATTTTATACTATTTTCTTAATACAGTTTTGCTCAAGTACATACGTTTCATGTCTCTTAGTAAGTATACAATGATTGCACAAATAAAAGATGCGAGTGCACAACGAAACAACATGCACATCTATCGAATGCGGGACAAAGCCTTTTTGCCAATTCTTAACTAAGTCTTAATTACAGCATGTTGCATGCATTATGTTGTTCAATCTCAATAGAGGCTATTGTAGCGACTTTACTTTTTGAATTTGATTAGCTAAAATAACTAAAATATTCTTTTACGTAGTTTGTTGTACATGTCTTTATCGATGCAGTTTAGATCTGATTTATTATTCACACATATTAAAGATTATTAACTTCCCTTTCAACCCGACCAATGGATAAGACCCATTTTAATTTGTGTCAAAATTTAGGTAAAACTCCATTTCTATAACCATTTCCAACAAATCCGTCCCTTGATGCAGCTTGACAATTTTCTTGATTTTGTCATGATGCGATTTATTTACATAGTCGAACGAATACAAAAGGGACTATAATTATATGTGCAAAGTATTTCAAAGCCTGTCAATGAATTTTCCCTGAATAGGAGATGACAGTTGTGCTATGTACTCCATGTAAGATTCATCACATGGTGCTCAGTTGACACTCAAAAGTGCCATTTGGCTTAATTATAGCACACTATGCTTGGTGAGTAGGCATTCTTGATAGTGGACAGTACTACTAAACATTGCGTGGACTGATAAAGTTAGCTTCATTGGAGAAACTGTCTTTGTTATATAGTACAAGCATTAATTATTAGAATAAAATAGAGAATTTTTTTTTACAACAAAAAATACCGATAAGATCAGGTGGCGGAGATTGAGACGCGAACTAGGTCGCTCTTTTGAAATAATATACAATGTCTATGAAAAATTTATGGTTTACCAGATTACAAGTCGTATGTCGTCCGCATGATACAACAAGCCAATCATCTAATATACCTAGGCCTCACAAATTTACACTATTTGAAGGGTGAGAAATTCTTCTACTAATACTCTCTTTTACGAAAAATACTTTAAGTTGTGTAGAGAAAAAAAATATAAAACAAGCAAGAATAGGGTGGTAAAGCACTTGGCAACTTTCAAAAAAATCACTTCTAATGGTCATTCAATAGGAATAAAGCATGTCTTATACATACACAATCAAATATTATTTTCTTTAATTATTCACATTACTCCACAAACAAAAAACCTCCTCACATTAAATCACCAATGGCTAAAATATAAAAGTATTAAAAAGTTTTTACAATTAAGACATGAATGTGAACTAATAATGATATTAAAATCAAAATAAATTATCACTAAATGAGTATCAAAAATATTTTTGTATAGAAATACTCTAACAATTCCCTACTTATTTTTACAAAATAAATACAAAACAAAAAGTAGTATATAAGAATAAGTTCTGAATAAAGATAGAATATTGTGCCTAATGAGTGTAGGTCAATTGTTTGAATCCATATTTAGTGTGTCCTCCAACATAGTTTCAAAGTCAATAATGACTAAGGCTTTTTACGGATACAAAACATCACATCACACACAGAATACTGAAGTACCCTCCAACAAGCTTCTAAGCCAGCACATTAGCTATAACGACCCATCCAGATAATCCATGGACCAACGACTAGCCACTGAGGTTAACTCACTAAAGTCTCCATATTAAGTAGTTTAAGAATTTTTCAAACCATCATCTATGTGTAAACTTTTAATGAATTCAGAAATGTGAAAACGTAAATATATTAATCCTCAGTTCTGGCTAAACACGGTTCAACTGGCAAAAATCAGTATAAGTTCTACATTTTTCAAAAAGTACATCTCAACCCGATATAACGTAGTTCAAAACAACATAGAAGGAAATACAACTAAATTAAACAATGACTAAGCATAATGGCTTCATCTTCGTCACTTAAAATGTTGCAATTATAACGTCATTAACACATAACTAGTGTGATTCCAAGTTATCTCAAGTTTATTATTTTATCATGAATTAGCCTTATATTTGTCTATCAACATATATCTCCTTAATGTAGCCACAATACTCAACACACGTTATTGCAATCCTTCATATTTGGTCCAAGGCCGTAGTCGAGGACAAGTGTCAAAACACGTTTTTGAATTTGTTATAACCATTCATACATTTTCTTCAATTCAAGGTCACCGTAATTGTTAGGGAGCGACCCCAAAGTTTTTCAAAAGTGTAAACAATAAAACATATACGTAATCCAAAAGTGTCTCATGCATAAAATATCTTTCTATATACTTGAATACCAAAGTACATTTCATATTCAATTTAAAGTCCAATATCATGCATGCATGGCAAACATCATTTCAAAATCCAAATAAAAGAGGTATAACAAGACAGAAAGATTTGTATACCTAGATCTGCTCCATCTTCTTCTCATGTACCTCGTGTGAGATGCTAGGGATAAGAAAATATACACCATGAGCTATGAAACTCAACACATTATCTTATCCTTCAATTTTATTTTTAATGTTCAAGATAATATAATAAAGTGAAACATGATATGTGATGCGTAATTTATATATAGCAGTAACACATATACACAAGAATAAAATAAAGTAACCTGGCATGACATTAAGTCTAAGTCCTCCAATGAATTCTCCTAGTGTTCAGCGTCTAATCCCAAGTATTGTCAAAGCCCTAGAAGGTATACAAGCCCTTGACTTTTAATCATATATCACCACTCATGATCTCACATCATGTCAATTACCAAATAATTCCACATCACGAGGTTCCCGTCCAATAATGTTCCCAATCACTATATCAAGCATGTTCCTGACCACTATGCTCCCAACCTTTGGCTCTCATATGTCATATCACATCGTTGTGCTCCCGACATTATATTTTTTCATGCATTGCGCCCATACCAAAAACATTTCCTAAACACATTGTCATGACAACTTGAATTTACAAGTAAATGTCACGATATGACTAACGAAAATAACCCAGCTAAGGACACATCTTGGGTCAATCATGACACGACTACCGACACTACTCGATTAATGACGTAGCTCGATTTATGACACCTCATAATTTATGCTACAGCTCGGCTAATGATGCATCACGGCTAAATGACATCCATCATATTCTCACGGATAATATAAAGTCCACAACAATTGTTTCATAATTTCTAACATAATCCCTAAGTCCAAGTATTCACACAATACCCTAGTTTCCAAGTTCGTCAAGCTTTCTAAACCTCAAAGTTCACATGACGGCTTGGTTTGTGTTAATGCAAACTAGCATGGCTTTCACGGTTCTCAAATCTTCAAAGTGTGTCGAACACTGTCTAGCATTTTATCCAACAACTCATAAAATTGAAAATAATGATTTAAGTAACTGAAAACATAACGTTTATAGCAAGAGATGATAATGATAAAGTATTACGAAGTGCACATGATTGAAATGATAATACGAGCCAAAGTAGAAAAACATGGTAAAGTGCAAGACGAGTGTAAACTAACGTATCCTAGGCTACTTCAGGATCTAATGAACATAGAATTTTATATGTAATTAATTAAACAAATGTTTAACTGCATAACTTGTTAAAGTGGGGTTACAATTTAATACAGAATTTAATTCATAGTCTAAAATATTCATAAGGTGTTAAAGATAATTTTGGAAAGTTCTAGAGACTAATCTATAATTTAGGAAAAACTAAAAGACTAAACTATAATTAAGTACAAACACATTAGGTTAATCTGTAATTTCTAAAATAGTAAGGGTCAAACTATAATTTTCTAAAATAATTTTAAGAGAGGGTGAAAATTGTAATTCCCTATCACGGGGTCAATGTATGATAATAGAAATTTAAGGGTTTAATGTGTAATTAATAAATAGGTGGTCAAATTGTAATTTTTCTAAAATAGTAAGGTTTAAACTGTAATTTACAACATAGGGTTAAAACTATAATTTCCTATCATGGGGTCAATTTATGATAATAGAAATATAAGGGTTTAATGTGTAATTAATAATAGGGGTAAACGGTAAATTTTTTAAATAGTGGGGTTAAACTGTAATTTTCTAAATTAATGGTGATTAAACTATAATTTACAATAGAGGATTAAAACTATAATTTCCTTTTCCTATCATGGGGTCAATGTATGATAATTGAAATCTAAGAGTTTAATGTGTAATTAATATAAACCTTGACCCACTATTCGGATAAGAATACCACATGTTTTTATTTTGGTAATTTCAAGCTCACACCTACCTACGAGGAATTCTCCCGACTATTGGACCTCTAGTATGACCGCAACAAGTTGGTACAGTCGTTTGCACCTGGGGGAAAAACTACCTGAGTAGTATTCTGGGTTGGGAGACGTACGTGCATTTGATGTCCCATATAAAGGGAAATGTGCTAGGAAATATTCTAGTGCTTCTTACCCCACACTCTCACACGTGCATTCGCAATCTTCACCACTCAATCAGATAAATTAAACTAATTATTAATTTAAATAGAAATTAACAATTACATATAAACTAGTTATTTTAAAATACAATTAAATAATCTTATATATTTTTAATATTAAAAAATTTCAAATTATATTTCAAGCTATGTATACACTAAAAACTTAAAAAGAAACAAAAAGTGAAATTATTTATTTTTTTTAGGATTTCAGGAGACTTCTTCTTCGATTTACTCTCATATTTATTGGCAACTTTTATACTTGTTTGCTTTTTTCAATTTTCAATTTCTGCTTAAATTTTAGCAACTCGCTCACCTTCGAAGCAGGACATGAATGTGTATGCATGATCACTTCTTTTAGATTTCTACTACTCGTGGGTACGTCCCTCTATGTTCTGCTCCTTCACGATTCGTGCATGAGAAGTTCAATAGTCTAATAATTGCCCCTGAATGTCAAACAGCATCGGCTTGTCTTTCACCCATGTCTCCTAATCGTGTGTGCACACGTCCACCAATCAGTGCCACATATCCTCTTTCTATTGGCATAGGGAGTGAACACTACACTATGGTATGAAGATTCATGGACCAAAAAAAAGAGTAGTGCCTTTCAATCCCATTCACGGGCCATTTATAATACAAATTTGAACAGTGTAAGACTATTCAAATACATTTTCACAACAAATAATTAAGATTACTTTAATCTAATGATTGAAGTACAACAAAAAAAAATTTACACAACAATCTTAATTAGCGTTTATTGGCCACACAACTTTCAGAAAAAGTAACAAATAAAATACATTAGTCTCTCTCTCTCTCTCTCTCACATAGCTAATTAATTTCTAAGATATAGTACATACATATTTTTTTTGGACAAATATTACGTGGTCCGGATCAATCTATATTACAATATATACGCAATGATGTGGTACTCTTTCAAACACATTTTTACAACAACAGTTGAAGTTCACCAAGAAAAGAGGTACATGATGTAATATGCTAATTGCTTAAATAATAGCTAAATTAAAATATTTAACATGAATTTAATATTGCTGGTAGTATTATAGCTAGGCACGTGTAATATTCTAGTTATATTACAACACACTACTTTATATATTTTATGCTTCAGCTTGAAAGCTTTCACTGTAATAGTTCAATTATGAAGAAACACTTATAAGATTATGAAAGAATAGGCAATAATTGACAAGATCGAATTATGAATGTCTAAGTAAAGTAGACAAAATAAGTCTTCGAGATAACTCATGCAAATAACCAACCTAATGTTATTATATTCAAGGCTAAAATGCACTGACCTCCTTTGAAGTTTTTGATAATTGCAGGGACCTCTCTTAAAGTTTCAGAATATGTAATCACCTTCTCTGTTTCTGAAACTATTAAATCATTACCTCCTGTCGTTAGTTTTGTCCTTAAATTTGACCATTTTTCTATTCCTTCGTACTCATTCCTTTAATTTTTTTAATAATTGTTTTTGAGAAAAATTCATGCTATTTTTTTCAAACTAAAAAATTAAAGGATTTTCGTGCATTTTTTAAAAAATTTATTTTCACCAATTCAATGGAGTAAGCAAAAAAAAAAAAATTTTTAATTCATACATAATTTTAAAAAATTCTTTCTTGCTTACTTCTTTGAATTTGTGTAAATAATTTTTAAACCTATGTACGTAAATACTTTAATCTTTTGATCCAAAAATCTAGCGTTAATTTTTGGAATGAAAAAATAAATTATAATTTATGGCAAAAAAGATTGATCTACGCATCAATAAAAAATAAAATTTTATTTATTAATATTAGATAAAGTTATTTGAACTAATTTACGTGCACCTCAATTAAAATTTAAAGAAAAATAAAATAAATTTATTTCTAAAATAAAAGTTCTCATAATTTTTTACTATTATATCCTTATCGAACAAGTACACAACATTTTAAAATATTTATCCTTTTAACATTATAGATTTTTTCACTGTATATTTATTATCTTTAAGAGATACTTGTTTCTAGTAAAAAATGTCAATTCTCAAAAATAATTATTGAAAAAAATATTAAGACAATGAGTGTTAAGCCACAAATGATGGTACATTCTTATGGTAACAGAAACCCGTCTTACCGAAACCCAACGACACTTTTCATGCTTACAAGCTGCCTAATCCTGCACGTAAAACCTTATATGGCACGATAAGATCCATTTCAAAAGTTGAAGCAACCCTAAATTGGTAGTGTGCAGAACACTAGCAACATGCAACGTATTAACTGTGTCTCCAGTTCATGAGCATTTTGAATTTGAGAAACTCGGTCCAACTAACAATAATGAATTGTCTTCTGTTACTCTTGCACCAAAGACGTATAAAATTGTCACCTGTCTACACTCAGGGATGTCGAGATTTCGCAACTGTTTTTGTTGCCTTGTGTCTTTCCGACAATGTGTCCAGGAAAGCTAAAGCTTAACTTTCGTTTGTAGTCAAGAAACTCGGTAAGCACCATGACTTTCTCTGCATCGGTGGCCTGCACACCATGACCTTGGTTGCAGTCACGTCTGATCTGATGCTCATAAAAAAGAAAAACCATTTTTCTTCCTCAAAGTAATCTTGCTCTCCCTATCAAGTGCATCTATTGTAGCGTCCAAGTGAATACAATCTCTACCATCATAAATGACACTTTAAACTAGTACCCGAAATCATATATACCGTGATACTTGTATCTATCAATAAGCATTGCACGATGGATGTGAAGAATGAAGCTAGCATGTACTAAAAACAAACTCATAGGCATACTAGAGCCTCTACAGACCAAATCAAAAGCAGGCCAAGCTCCGCTGCTCAAAGGGTAAACTTGTAATGGAACTGGGACTATGAAAATTCCATGTGAAATAGTCTACAGACTCTAGTTTTTCCAAAACACTAACTTAACAAAACAACTACTCTAAAAGCTCAAAAAATCAGATGAATTGGCACTTTGTCTATTTTTGGTTTTCTGATGGAAAATACACTGCTCTAAATCACATTGTTTATTCGAAGAAAGGTCCAAATATAAGCAAAAATTCAAGTTCTTTTCTCATTTCTCAGCAGTATATAATACTATCAGATCTTCATCTGGTGTCACAAAGTTCTTGCCCAACAGCAAAATTTCAAAATTGCGCCAGTCGTGAAAAGAAACTACAATCCTCTGTTTCGTAAGAAGACAAGAAAAAAGGCATTAAAGATCACTGCCTTCTTGCTTCTCAATTCCACAGAACTACGAAGGAAACGAGAATTTTTCTAGCCTTTTGTGCTCCCCCAAGAAAAGGAGCAAAAACCTGTGGTATTTACATCATTACTCAAGAAACTGGAGCAAAATATCAACTTTGTTCTTCCCCGGTAGAATTGTTACCTTCTACGATCAACTTTGAATCGAGATTGGTCTGTGCTTGCAAGTGGACCTTGTGAACTTCCAAAAAGAGTGGAGAACATTCGTCTGTGGCATTCATCACAGAAAAAGAAATACGAGAAGTGGCCCTCTCGGTCTTCTCGTTGGGGAAGCCGGTGGTTGTTACCAAGCGCAATGACTATCAAAAATGCTTGTATTGTTGGATCCTTCTCAAAAGAATGGACCGAAACTTGTCTTCGGGACCGGTACTCTCTTTCATCGGTATGCCCCTTGGATATTCGAGATTCCCATGAATCTCGGGTTCAAGTGGTTACTATTTGGTTAGCTGGTGCGGTGTCTGGAAGGTGTGGTGGCCTTGCTTGCCCCTTTCACACGTGCCCGTGAGAGCTCTATGCCATCGCCTTCTGGCAGTTTCTTGTGGGCTGTCATAACTTGTATCGTCATAAACTCCCAAACTTGGTAAAAATCTAGCCACATAGTTGGTCATCGATGAAGGGAGTATTGGTCATCCATTCCCTGTGAAGCATAAGGCAAACTAGGGAACTCAGAATATAAAGCCATTAAAACTCCCACACTTGCCCTGTTTGGTTGCTGTTTTTATAATCTGTTTCGTAGAATCGCGGAGCATTTTGCAGAATCTCATTGAAGGTTTTCCAAACTTGTGAAGATATCTACGGAAAACACCCATTTCTAAGAAAACCCTAAATATATGTTTTCACAATCTCAAAAAACATAGAAACACCAAATATACGTTTTCACCCTCTCAAAAACCTTTTTTTTATAATATGAAAATCATGAGTTTTTGCTTATAAAAACAGTTTCTGAATGTTGTTCAGCATAGTGATTCTAAAAACGACCACTTTTGATATTTGAGTAGTAGCTAACATTTGGTCCAGCAAAGCAGGCCCTTACAAGTTCAAGAAGATCAAAAGGCTGCAAACCTGCCATATGTGAATAGGGCCAAGAAATCCAGTGAGTTCACATTCTGCCAGGCTATATATGAATTTGAGCCAAGGAAAAATGCCTTTTCCAGGGCATCTCTTCTGCACTTGAAGATCTGCCAGTTTGAAACCCCAACTTTACACCTGCAGCACAGCTTCTTCTATGAATGGTTTTGTACTTAATTGGCGGATATACTCCTCGACATCTCTATGCCAAAATTCTTCAAATTCTGGGTCTTCAGTGAAAGCTTTATCCTGAATATACCAACACGGAATTAAAGCCATTTGAAAGGTAGAAAACTACTTTTCAATCACGGGTTATTATTTGATGTCTATCAATAGGCTCAACTAAACACCAGATTGATTTCTGCCAGACACAAGCATTGTTCCAAAAAAAATTAGGGGCGTCTGCTGTACTTTAAGCAGAGCTCCTGTATTATCAAACTGCAGCATTTGGGTTAGAAAAAGTCCCCAGCCTCTCACTCCTTGTTCCCCGTTTGGACACCATATATTAAGGCATTAATCCAAGAATTGTCCAAAACCTATTCAAAATACAGGTAATAAAGAAAAGTACAGTCATATCCATTGATAACCTGTTACCGAAACCTGACAAGAAAAAAAATTGTTTATCAAAGCATATTAAGGGAAGAACTTAACAAATAAAGTATGTTCCAAACTTCTTTTCTTAGCAGTGATACCACTAAGATAAGAAAGAAAAACAATAAGAAAAATTGTCCACAAATACTCACTTAAAACATTCCCCACCAATTTTATTTTTGGCACAATTGATCTACTCAACAATGAAAAAAAATGAACAATTTCCATCAAAGCACTAGAGCCAGGGTGGGTTACTTTTGGCCATTGCCATATCCCCCAAGTCCCTAGCCAAATGTATTGAACTAAAAGAATTAACGAGAAATTGCATACTCGAAGTACAACTTTTCTTAACATGCTTTGAGAACAATTTCTTTCAGGTGTCGAGAGTGCTTGTGTTAGGTCTTGATAAATGCCTTTTAAGTAATGCCATTTGGCGGCCAAACTAGAAAAGTAGAAGTGAGAGGCTAGGGAGTTTTTCTAACCCAAAACGCTTCAGCTTGACATCACAGCAGCAGATATTGCACAAAAGAGTATACATATATGCAGTCAGAGTGTTCATTCCTTGACAACAATTGGTTTGGATGAATTTGTTAAACAAGCCCTATCCGAATGCTTTCCATCATCTAACTTTAAGACCGTGAATAATAAATCTTCACTCACCATACAACAAGTTCCTCTTTCACCTATAAGAAACTTCGAGCCAAATGCCAAGTAAATAGTTGGACGCAGCTTACTTTGCCAAAATGGTGAATTATCATTGATGATGAAAGAATTGGGGTTCCTCATACTCAAATGCCATTATTGCGACGAAGCTATAATAGATTTTAACCTTATTCAACAACTAATCTTCTTCAAAAATCAAATCTACAGCTGCCCTTCATGCTAACCCAGGTGACTAGTATACAGTAATATCAAATTTGAATTAGAACATGAAAATCAAATAGTCAATCCTCCATATCTTGAGGCTTCAAGATGGCCATGAACTCACCTTATCACCCAGTGACAAAGACAGCCATTTATCAATCTGACCATGCTTTCCTGATAGGAAAGTACGGCGGTAGAAGTAAGTGAGAAATGTAGGAAATCTTCTAGCTAAATAGTACATCAGTTTCCTCCTTCGCACCCACATCTCCCATGTTCTGGACATCTCTTCCTTAGTCATGCTTGATTCATATGGATTAACCATAGAGCCAACATGGCTGCACCTGCAAAACAGCCATGGATACATCACAACAAACTTAGACCACATTATATGTTAACAGAGTTCTTAAGGATCCTGATGCATCTACAGACAAGCACTTCAACCAATTTTTCAGGAGGAACAACTAGGGTAATAGGTGTGCAACAAACTTTCTTATGATAAACCAGACTGTTAGTTGTTATGTGGGATAGATTAGGTTATGTTAACCCTAATGGGCCTAGGTGGTTAGAGCCCATTAGGTTAACCCTAATCTCATCTATAAATAAAAGAGTGTTAGAATAGTAATGGTTAAGTTGTTATTAATGTTTAGTTGCAAGGGTATTATTGACCTTTCATGTAATTAGGGTTACCTAGGGTTTCTAGGTTTTCTCTATATATTGATGTACTGGCCCCTTGTAACATAATCACTCAATAATACAATTCTCCTTTCTCTAGTTTCACAACATGGTATCAGAGCATAAGATCTAGGCCTGTGGAATACTCGCTTTCCGGCGGGCGGCTTATGTCTTGCCGCCGTCCGCCGGTTGCATCAGGGTCCTCTGTTGTTTGCTTTTGCCTGTGGTTCCGTTGCCTCTGTTTAAGTTCGTTGTCTCTGGTTCTGTTAAGCCTTTTGCTAGCCGCCTTTCGTTGGCTCGCCTGCCTCTGGTTCACTTCCGGTCTGTTTCTGATCTGCCGTCTACCTCTGGTCTGTTGCTGTTGCTGTCTGTTGTTTGCTGACTTCAGCCACCTGGTCAGCCGCCTGGTGCTAGCCATTCCACCTGGTCAGCCGCCTGGTCAGCCGCCTGCTTCCGCCTGGGTCTATTGTTTGAATCTTGTGGTACCCTCGTCAGTCTTCTACCCTAACCTGTTTCGTTTTAGGCGTTGGTTGCTCCAGCCCCTTGGTTGTGTTGTGGGCCTGATCTGCTGTTGTGGGCCGCACCCCCTTGCTCCCTCATTGTTGTCGGTTGCCCCTCAAGTTTGTTTTGATTATAGTTTGATTCCCAAACTTTGCAATATTTGATTTTGGTCCCTGCAGTTTAGACTTTTGGTGAATTTATGGACAAGTCTTTCTTTTGTTGGTTGGTTGTTAAATCCCCGTTTGGTGTGCCAAGTGGCCCCAAGTTGTGCCGTGTGGCACCTTGTTGTGATCCTAGTTGGATTCTTTGTTTCTCTCTTCCCGTGCGATTTGGGGTTCGCACGTGAGGGGGAGAACTTGTCCCATATTCCTTTGTTAGTCATATTCTACTGGGTACCAAAATTAATGTTGTCAAAGAATTAAAGTTGTTGAAGAATTGAAGTCGTTGGAGAATCGAAGTTGGAGAATCGAAGTTGTCAAAGACATCAGTTGGAGCATCTCTTTTTCATGTTGGCAAACCCATAATGCTCTCCATGCTCGCATCATGTGTTTGAGGGGGAGTGTTAGTTGTTATGTGGGATAGATTAGGTTATGTTAACCCTAATGGGCCTAGGTGGTTAGAGCCCATTAGGTTAACCCTAATCTCATCTATAAATAAAAGAGTGTTAGAATAGTAATGGTTAAGTTGTTATTAATGTTTAGTTGCAAGGGTATTATTGACTTTTCATGTAATTAGGGTTACCTAGGGTTTCTAGGTTTTCTCTATATATTGATGTACTGGCCCCTTGTAACATAATCACTCAATAATACAATTCTCCTTTCTCTAGTTTCACAACACAGACAATAAGACTTTGCCATTGTAATAACACCACTTCCAACTTAAGGAAGTCTTGTATGCCAACTGACTAGTCCCCGACTAGGCCGACTAGGATTCCTAAAACTGACTAGGCTGACTAGTAGCCGACTAATTTTGCGACTACTCCTAATATTGCACCTAGACCTAAAGTCGAGGCAGCACGGCATTGCCTAGTGCCTAAGCACTACCTAGGCCGATTTTTAGAACACTCAGTGATGTAGAAATGAAGGTGTAATGTAGTACCTGAAGGTCCTGCAATTACTGATTCAACCACACCACACAGAACCTGAAGGTCTTGCAATTGCTGATTCAACCACATCACAATTCATTCATGAAGCTTATCTCTGAATGGACAATATCCAACATCTGCAACCACAATTCTTCTAGCATTAAATATATCTTGTCCCTTTCTGGATGTAAACTATCTTCTGAGACGAAAACATGAATGCTCTCTTTAACTTCGATCCAACTCTGACCAGGAACTTTCTTGACATTACTTTGTTTCATCAATTTTCGTACTCTAGCAACATCTTTCCAACTGTTGTCAGATGCATATATGTTGCAAAGTAGTACGTGAGCGGCAGAATTTGAAGGATCAATTTTTAGGATGTTTTCAGCAGCTCGTTTTCCAACCTCGGCTTTATTATGCCTAGTACAAGCAGCTAGCAGAGTCTTCCATATCACTATATCAGGTTCAAATCCCATTTTAGTAATAAAAGCTTCTGCTTCACTTATGCGTCCAGCACGAGCAAGTAAATCAACCACACAAGAACAATGTTCCTTCGTTGGAACAACCCCATGATCAGCTTTCATGGATCTGTACAACTGCAAACCTTCTTCCACAAGTCCAACATGACTGCAAGCGGTTAGAACCCCAATGAATGTTACCTGATTTGGCATGACACCTGAACTTCTCATTTTCCCGAAGAGTTTAAGAGCTTCTTCTCCATACCCAAACTGAGCATAACCCACAATCAAACTACTCCAGGAGACAACATCAGGACCTTCAATGGAGTCAAAGAGCTTTAAAGAACTTCCAAGGGACCCACACTTCATATACATGTCAATCATTCCATTAGTTACAGAGGTGTTGAGCTTGAGCCCAGTTTTCAAGGCATAGCAATGAACTTGATCCCCCATTTCTAAAGAGGCTATTTCTCCACAAGCTCCCATCACATTGGCTAAACTAATATAATCGGGCTTATTTTGAGATTGAAGCATCATTTTCAAAAGTGAGAAAATTTCCCCAGTATGGTTGTGTTGCATGCATGCGGTAAGAATAGTATTCCAAGAAACTAAATCAGCATAGCTTCTCATCTCGTTGAACATTCTAAATGAAGCACATAGATCCGAACATTTTGCATACATGGAAAGTAATGTGTTGCACACCGCTACATCAAAATCAAAACCCACTTGAATAGTGTAGGAATGCATTTGCATACCTTGATTCAGAGTAACAGGGTTTGTACAAGCAGAAAGCAAGGAGCGAACTGTGATATCATCTGGGATCAAGGCCAAATGCCTCATCTTAGAAAACAACAACATGGCTTCGTCAATGTCACCACCATATGCAAACCCAGCGACGATTGCATTCCAGGACACTAAATCTGGCCTCTCTATCTGACAGAAAGCTGTTTTTGCGGAACCCAAGAGACCACATTTTGCATACATATTACTGAGGGAGCAAAGAGCATGGGTGTCTCTCCCTAGCCCAAACTTTATACTCATCCCTTGTATCTGCCTTCCATATTCTGGTTGCAGGAGGCTTCCACAAGCACTAAAAGAACTACCAAAAACAAACTCATTTGGCTGGTAAACACCTTGAGAGAGCATTTCCTTAAAATGCCTCAATGCTTCCAACTCGTAACCGAGTTGTGAAAACCCCGCGATCATTGAACTCCATGAAATCAAATCCTTCATAGTAACACCTGAAAACACACCCACTGCATCGGCAATTTGACCAAATTTCGTGTACATTGCAATCAATGCATTTTGTGCAATAAGGCGGGAGCCAAATTCCGATTTAACAACAAGGCCATGTAACTGCTTCCCTAGCTCAATGGTACTCAAACTAGAGCAAGCTCTTATTATGCTTCCAAAGGTAAACTGATTTGGCATAACCCCAGATCCTCGCATTGTCAAAAACAGCTTCATGGCCTCATTTTCTTGACCATGCTGTGAATACCCAGCAATGACAGAAGTCCAAGAAACAACATTTTTCTCAGGCATTTCATCGAAAATCTTTCGGGCATCTTTTAAGGCCCCACATTTCCCAAACATGTTAAGAATATGATTCTGTAAAATAATGTCTTGCCTAAAGCTGTGGTTCAGAATATGGTCATGGATTTTTCTTCCTTGTTCTACAGATCTCAAAAAAGAGCAGGCATTTATCAAATGGGCATATGTACTGGGGTTCACATCAAACTTTGTGTGTTTTTGCAATATGTCAAATGCCTCCAGAGCTTTTTTGAAAAGGTTTTCCTTGCACAAGGAGCTTATATAATCATTGCTCGACTGTTGAGTCTTGAAGCAATCTGGGATTATAGCTAATTGGATGCCGGGTTTGATATTTGTAATGGTTAATTGCAACTGGGGTATCAAGGCTTTAATCATTGTTGATGATTATGAAAAGTCATGTAGCGTAGAAAGAGGTTTTACCCTTATCCGAGGAATTTAAGAAGACACTTTAATCTCCTCAATCCAAAACTCACACATCACTCAAGAGCCAACAAATCCAAAAATACACCACGAGAAATCCAGTGATCAGATGGAAATAAGGAAACAGAAATGATATACAAATATGGGAGGGTGGAGAGAAAATGGGCAGACAGAGACTCGTCCCTCATATATTTTATGGGCAGCCACTGAAGTTAAAAGTGATTCCTAGGGTAGATGGGTTTGAGAGAAAATGGAAAGATGTACAAAGACAGAAAAGGTTGAGAGATCAGATGCTTACTTTGTGCAGAAAGTAAGAGTGATCCAAAAGACAAGGATTTCCAATTTAGGGCGGAGCTAGAAATAAAACTCGAGTGTGGCAAAATTTAAACATGTATATGTTATAAGTTAACCATCCATAACACCAAATTTTTTTTGACATGTTATAAGGTTAATGTTATCTAAAAATGAAATCAAAATATATATACCCTATGAATAAGAAAAAAATATGATACGAATTCAAAAATTGACATTCAATAGACCACTTTTGATGTCTACATTAAGAAATTTCAGTCACCACTCCTTTTGCTAAGGTGGAAGAATTTTTCATACTTCTCTTGAAATGAACCACAGGTTATTCTCATCCATAAATCCCTAGGAGATCTATGTCCTTAAAACTAGGATGATGACGGAACTCTTCCACTTTATTTTCCCATCTTGGTATTATTATAAGCATGTTCCACTTCTTTCATTCTGTGGCTTCTTTTTGGTTTAAAGATAAATATGAGGGACGAGTCTCTAACATGGTATTTTTTGGAAAGAAACTTTCAAGTTTCTTCGATAAAAAAATGGCCCAAATTCTAGTTCATAAGTCTCTGTAGTTTCACCAACCCAAATGGACAATCATGGTTGAGTTATTTCTCTACAATATTTATTGATCAAATGAATAATAAGCAAAAGAATTTACATTAAAAAAATAATACACCATTAAAATACTTTCTCTCTCTTCTTCGTCTCTCTTTCACGTGCTAGTCCCGGGTCCCAATCGCCTAGTAGGGCAAGTTCGTCTGTTGTGTCCTGGTTGGCCACATATCTTGCAAGTTTGGACCTCTGACGGGCGTGACTCTTGCCAATCCATTTCGTTTCTAAAGCGTCGAGTTTTTGACCTTCCTTTCCTTCTCACACAATGCGGTGGGGGCAATATGACATCTCCGGTGTAGGGTGGCCAGTACGCCATATCTCTTAATGGATAGAATATTTGACTACAGTATGTCTCAACATTTCTGGCAACAGTCCACATGGGATGCACGTAACCGAGATGGTTCATGGACATTTTGTTGCAACAAGCAATCGCGTGGGAGCAGGGAATTTTCCATTGGTCCCATTTTTGGCATGTGCATGTTTGCTGACGTAGACGCACGGTCTGTTTTCGGTTGCCTTTGTTCGGATCGGTCCTACTTGGTGTCGAAATAACCTTGAACACTCCATCTGCCCGGCTATATTCAACCACTGTATGGAACCTTGCCTTGTCACACCACTTTCTTAGGATTTTAACTGCAAAGTCGCTGTAAACTTGTCCCTGACCCTGCTTCTTCGTAGCGATTTCTCCCTTCTCGGAAAAGTATCCCACGCATTTGTAGAAAGTAACGGTGACAGCTGCTGTTACGGGAAGATGTCTGGCATCTTTCATGACACCGTTGAAACACTCCGCAATATTGGTTGTCATCGACCCATATCGTCTCCTACCATCAAAGGCTAATGCCCATTTCTCCCTATCCATCTCGTCAATTGCTTTTCCAACAGCTCCTTTCTCTAGAGGGCGAATTCTTTCAACCAACCTGTTGAACTTGGACACTTGAAGCTGCTTCGCGCACATCTTAACTTGGTTTCCAACTCTCAGGTTGAAATTTTTCGTAAAGTTTGCCCCTACGTGGCGGGAGCAGAACCGATGGTAAGCTCGTGGAGGTCTCCAATCGGGGTCGGTTTTTAAGTATGCTACTAGGCCAGGGTGTCTGTCTGAAATGAGGTAGAGACCCGACATGTCTGTAACATGTGCTCTGATTTGTTGAAAAAACCACCCCCAATTCTCAGTATCCTCCTTCGGCACAATGGCAAAGCAAATAGGAATGATCATGTTATCCGCGTCTTGTGTGATAGCAATCATGAGCGTGTGCTTGTATTTGCCACTCATGAAAGTACCATCTACACACAAAACCGGCCGACAATGTCTAAAGGCTTCCAAGCACGGTCCGAATGCCCAGAACACCCTATCGAACGACATTCCTCCTCCTCCCCCATATGGTTCTGTTTGTAACCTCCACACAGTGCCTGGATTCATTATGGTCGTCTCTATGAAAAATTGTCCCAACCTGTTATATGATTCGTCCCAGTCTCCAAAGACTTCTGCGATGGCTTTTTGTTTGGCTGCCCAACATTTTGCGTACGATGGCTCAAAACCCACGCACTCTTTCTTGATGGTTGCCATCAGGGATTTGATTTTAACTGCAGGGTCTGCGTGCACCTCGGGTCGTATACAACTCAAGATGAAAGATGTATCGAGCATGGGGTGGTCAGAGGTCATACTTCCTGACATACATGTATGAGGTCCATGGTATTTTGAAATGATCCATATGCCTCCCTCCTTGGGCTTCGAGTGGGCACGCAATCGCCATGAACACGGGTCTTGGTTGTTGCACGCGTAAGAAATCGTGGTGGTATTTGACTCTAATACCTTCGCTGTGTGATTACGGCTCATGTTATACATTTTCACGGCACGTTGTACGGCACCTTTTGAATGAAAAATAATTCCCTTGCCCAACTCTGATTCAGCATCCCAACCGACCACGTCCATGTCTAGTTCTGTTGGGGAAGGGTCGACAATATTTGTCCATGTGTCTTGCGTGAAAATGTGGGATGGAGGCACATACAACGGTTCCGGAGTTTCATCGTCACTTACATCAGCCTCCATACCCGCATCTACGTCCTCTTTAGATGTAAATACTTCTGTATCATTTCTTTCAATGTCTGTACCTAAATGAATGACAATGAAGTATTAAATAATGTATAGACGAAATGTATAATGTTTCGCTTGTTGTACAAAGTCGATAGTATGACACTTACCATCGGGGCACATGGGAAACTCATCCAAGCTTGGTGGCGATGTTGGAGACGATGTTCGGTGGTCTTGATTGTAAGCCGAACCTCCTTCCATTGACCCCCAAAAGATGTCACCTGGCTCAGTGTCAACATGTGCATGGCCTGTGGAAATGTCTGCTGTGCTTGTAGTCATTTCTCTATCAACAATTGGCCTTCGTCGACGACCATTTTTCGCAACGACTAAAATCTCGGGAGTGTAACCTGAGATACTCTGCGAAACATCGAACATAATATCCACTGTTGCATCGTCCACGAGGTCCAAAGCTGCATATGTGTAATGGGTGTGAGGATAACTCAACACTGGATATCGAAACGTCATTTTCATGTGTTCTCCCTCGACATTAGCTGCGCATCGTATTCTATTTCTTAATTCGTCGACTCTTATTCCCCTTTGTAGTGGGAGAATTATCGTTGATCCACCCTCATATCGTGGCCCGTTTGGTTCATTCACTACCTTCCCACCGCTGTGAACCAATACGCGACTATAATTTGAAGTCATATTGACACGCTATATAACTGAAGAATGTTTTCAAGTGTAATGTATGTTTTCAAGTCGTATAACCATTCAGGGGTTGTTGTAGAATCCATTATATCCTACCCTCTGTACGCCACTACGCCAGGCGTTTTTACGGAACTTGTGTACCACCGTACCTGTACGGCACCAGGCCCTGTACGTACGGGACGACCTTGTACGCCCGGCATAGTGGCGTACAAGTACAATACGCCTCCCTTTATGGCGTACAATGACTTTTCCACATCGCGTACAATGACTTTTCCAGACCCTTTTCCAGACCCGGCATCGTACGCATGGCCACCAGAGTGTACGCCTCTATGGATGGCGTATAATGCTGTACGCCTAGAGGGAGGGCGTATTGTGTCCTACATGTCCGAAAACGCCATTTAGGATGGCGTACGACATCCCACCTGTACAAACCCGTGCCATGTCATACATGTACGTCACTGTGGATGGCGTTTTGCGCTATTTTTATCAATAGTTTCAGAAGTACCCTATTTTCGTGCTTTGTTTCCGGAAAACACACACTTTGATAAAAAACTCGAAAACTGGAAAACTCTCTCTCTCTCTCTCTCTCTCTACACTTATACGGATTCAAAACCTATTGCTTAGTTTAATTACGGGATTAAGTTAATCCTCTTTGAAAAAAATCTGTTGAACTTTTTTCCAAAGCTGTAAATCAATATTGTAAATGGAAACTTAGAAGCAGATTATAAAAAATATTACATTTTGACCCCCAAGTTACATTCAATTTTCTTTTTTTTAGAAAAAAAAATATCTCAATCCTTCAAATATCGAATATAGATTCTGTCTTGAATTTATGTAAACTAGTAAAAAAAATGTATTTTAAAATTTAGCTAAGCATTTATTTTCAAAACTCGACAAGGCTATTGATTTTACATATTCTTCATTTGTATATATATTCTTTCACTTCGTAATTTTTTTATCTTTTGCTTGTTTGTTTAATAAAAAAGACACTTTTTTGAGAGGAGAGAAATCATAAAAAAGTAAAAATGTAGCAAAAATTATTTTATTCAATCTCAATAGAGGCTATTGAAGATTTTACTTTTTGAATTTGATTAGATAAAATAAGCAAAATATTCTTTTACATAATCAGTTATACATGTCTTTATCGATGTAGTTTAGATCCAATTTATTATTCACACATTAACGCTTTGAGTAATGCTAATGACATTACGTTTTTTACCTCGTATTTTACTTCATGCTGAGGTGACAAATCTTTCCTCTTCTCCCTCCCTCTTTCTCTTTCTCTCACACACTCACACTTATTTACCTTCACCTTTCTATGGAGGAAAATATGAATTAAAACATATAGTGTCACTAGCATTATTCTTTGTTTTTAAGTTGTTGAGCTTTATTTTATGTGTTCAATATGATTTTTATTTAAAATACGTATTAAGTTTAGTAGTAAATTCGAAACGGTACATTAGTACACATTGGTACTAATATGCTCACCAGTACCAGATTGATAACATTGATCTAAACAGCAAAAAAAAACCCTGCTCCGGTTGAATATGGGTGTTCAATGAGCTCACACATCTCATAACCCTTGAAACCAATTTTTGAGCAACATTGTCCACAGGGAGTACTCTTGTCCAAAGTAGAATTTTCTTCAAATTGAACTAAAGACAAACGCTTGTGTTTGGGTTGGGTGGCCAACCCACAAAAAAGAAACATAACCCAGAACAAGTACTGGGCCATTGGTCCATGTTACATGCATGATATCCACACATATCTAAGCTCTACCAGTTTCATCTTCCAAAACTTCTTGCACCAAAATGCAACTTTTGGTGGGGTAACTACATATGCTGACTTACCCCAAGATAAATAAATAAAAAGACTCTAAGCTGAACAGGGAAAACAAACATCTAGATTTAAAATGCCATATCAGTCGGTGTAGGCATTAACAAGCTTTTCTGTAATTGAATCCCAAACTCAGGGAAGCAAGTTTTGGGCTATGTTCTTGACATGGTACTGGTTTCTTCTTTCTCAAGTTCATCAAATTCCCATCCCCCAATCTCCTCCGCTGAGTCTTCTTTGCTTTCTCTCTCCAATTCCATTTTCAGCTTCAAAAGTTCTGCCCCAGGGTCTGACGTAGTTCCTCCCTTAACTAGAGGAAACTCTGAGAGTTCATCCTGTTTGTGTTCCAACGTCTCAGGAGCTATTTCTTTTGATGGCATCTCTGCTGTTTTGTTTGGAATGTGAGTTTCTGTATTTGGTCTCCGAACAGTTTCAACTTCCTCAGTTGGCGACTGCTGGGGAGTATGAGATTTACTTCTCTTTGGACTTGCTTTTGATGGAATCTCAATCACCACCTTTGATCTCTCAACAGAAAATGGACTACGTTCGAAATTCTCTTTCGGTGTTGTATTTGCTCTTCGGATTGGACTTTCGATATTCAATTCCGGTCTTTCCGTGGATTCAAATTCATCTTTGATTTTCTCCAGATTATCAAATAACTCTTCAAGGGTTTTATTACCATGCCTGATCACAAGTTTATCATTTTTCCACTTTAGAGGCTGTACCACAGGCTACACAAGCCAACTAATGGCAAAATACATAAAACTAAAGAGAGTAAATAAATACTAACAGCACTCATAATCACCTCACCTGGAAATATTTTCATTTTGAGAGAACAGCAGCTTTTTGATGCTTTCCACTACACTGAATGTGGATATGAACTGACAATGAGACAAGAAACGCAAAGCATGATTTTAAGTGGATAGAAGCTACAAATTTCTGCGGAGACCACAAGACTCATCCACAAAACTTGTACTGAAGAATATGTTCAAAATTCAGATTTAGTGCCCTTATAATAAGAAGCAAAATAATATGTGTACCCTTTTTCTAAACAGCGTCTTGGTATTTTGGTGGAGAATTACAGAAACATTATTTGGAGGAAAATTATGCAGGATAAACATGAAAGACAAATCCATACCTTGGCTTCAGAATCAAGATATTCATCTTCAAGTTTTTTTCTTGGGTTTTCTGCTTGCAAGTTTTCATCATCCACACAAGCAGCTAATTGTGACCTGGAATAGATTAATTATTGCAAGGGTAAATCAGCTTGAGATTGCAATTTCAAAGGAACCAAATTACCACTACCTTCGACTTGAATTCAAGTTTTTCACAAGTTCCATAAAAGTGGTGATAGAAGACCCCAACTCATCCTGAGAGAGAGAGAGAGAGAGAGAGAGAGAGAGAGAGAGAGAGGCATCAAATGCGTATGCCACATTTACATAGATTTGAGAACTAAATTCATCATATTAAGATAAATTTCATCAATACATGCCACAAGTGAGTGAATACCTTGTACGCAGATAAGAGACGAATAGCCAAGTTCACGAAATAATCTTTGTTTCTCTCCACTTCATCACTTGTACCATGTAACAAGAAATTATTAAATGCAACCTATCCACGAGCTATGAAGCACGGATACTTCTAGATGAGAGTCATATTCTATCAGATATTGATAATACTCGCAAATATATATCTCAATTTTTTTTTTAAAGTATTGGATACTTCTTTGAATACTTGGATCATGTATTAGAACTTCTTTAAAATTGAGATCGTGGCATCTCTTGAACTGGAATGGAGTAAAATTGTTAGAAATGAAGCATAAGTTTTTAATAGTTTACTTATTCTTTAGTGTAACCAAGCTGTAATGAAATGAAATAATATCAACATTTTTATAGTGTACTGAATATCTTTACTGCATCATACTGTAAATTTTAAACAATTAAACCAGTAACCATGTAACTTGGAAAATAACATAGCAAATTTTTACTAGTTTACCGCAATCTTGGGATTTTGCGGAGCACATGATAAAACTTTATAAAAATACATCTTAATCTAACATTTCCTAGCCATACACATTCTATTTTTCTAATTTTCTGGGATCGCCATGTCCGCATTGCATTGTATCTGTATCCCGTAACTTATGAAGCACAAATACCGATACAAATATGGATACGCCAGTACAGAGAAATTTAAAAAAATAAGATACAAGTATAGCTAAAATATGTTAGATTGAAATGTATGTTTACAGTTTCTTAATATTGTATTATGCATAATCACAAAAATGGTGGTACACTATGGGGTTTTCCTTATATTATTTTTATATTTACTTAGTCACTTGTTTGATTGTTAAAATCCGAAGTACATAAAACACATGTATGCCACAATAACAATATTTATACTAAAATATTGAGAATATTATTTTATCTTACTATATCTTCTTCTCTAAAGAAAAAATTAACTGCTAAAAATCTGTACTTTTCTTTAGTTCTAATAATTTTACCTAATACTATGTAAGCACCACCACGATCTTAATTTTATAAATGTACGGGTACCTGATAGAGTATCCGAAAAGTATCTGGCGCTTCAAAAATAAAGGAAATTTGCAAGTATCGGGCAAGTATCAGCATTTGATAGGGATACGATACGGATACAACTCCAATCTAGAGGTACCCGTGTTTCATAGTCCACATCAATATCCATACTTAATTAGTGAACATCATTAGATGTCAAGGTTGGATAATCAAAGAGAACTCAGTTGAGAAGCAAGAGGCTAGAAGAGTAAAAGCAGTCCATACTTGACCAGCTTCTCCTTTTCCGCGGTATATTTGGACTGGAATACCCAGGTCTCTTCCATAAAATTAACAAATGCATTGCAAACATCTGCTTCTGCTCTATAACAAGCAGTTGACCTCGACAGCTCATCTTCCTACCATTTAAAATTGTGCAAACAAGAGCTTCCAGTATCAGTAATGGAAACTATCCAACAGTGTGCTTTGATATAATGGTGTACAATGTAAAGCATCTTAGAACATTATTGTGTATTTGTTCAACCAGCTGTATATATAGGATGTGCAAACACCATGCTACCTTTGTCTTCAAATGCTCAAGAATCTGATTGCTTGCTTCATCAAACTGCTCTCTTTCTTCCCTAGCATTATTAAGACGTGCTCGTGCAGCAGTTATTGAGGTAGTTACCTATTCCAGCCATTCAGTCTCATAAGATGCTGTAATGTTAGTCATCAGGGATACGCTAATGACAAACTGATCTGACTACTAGAATAAATACGTTCAAATTTCACCTTTTCAAAGTTTGGAGTACATCATTTATGTCAATATGAATCAAAGGAAACTAAGCATGGAAATTTTATAGAAATGCCATAAACTTTGTGTATTTCAACAAGAATTGATGAGGCACTTTCTAAAAACCATATTCCTTCATGCGTGTCTATTAAAAGGAAACAGATTTTTTGGAACCATGACTGAGATTTGAACTTCAAAAGGTTCCAGAAGTTAAATAAAAAACTGAAGTAGTCCCCTAACAAATCATGTGACAAACACAGGCTCTTGACATTCGCTCATCTCCAGTTTCTCTCTCAAACTCATTACTCTTCTTTAGAGGGCCAAGCAACACTTTCCCCACATTTTTTGTTAAACAAATCTAGCAGGCAACTAAGTTAGTGGGAAAATGAAACCACCAACAATGCTATGTACTTGTTTAGTACATGGATTGATCAACAAAATCCTCGCTACACATACAATCAAATCACTCTGAATAGCTTACTTATGTCCCCACAGTGCTGACCATTGACAAAACAAAAGCGAAAGGAAACAAAGCAGAGACAGTCTTCATGACTAAAAGGAAATGAAGTGTGCAAATAGTACTGCTTGTTAGAGGTGTCATATTGGCTGTAACACTTCAATTAACTAGTAAAGTGTTCTTTATTCCTGCCTCAGATGCTCCAACAAGGACCGCTTTCCGATAATAACATGTCTATCCCATACCCACACCCTGTTGCATAAAATAATATGCAGGAACACTGTATATGCTTAAGTGTTCTCGTGATGTGGTAAAAATCTAAAGATACGATTAACCCACCTACATGAGGCAAGCTTAAAAGTATAACATAATGCATGTGACGCAAATGAAAAGGTCTGTAGAACTGAAGCCTTCTTAAAAAATATTTGCTGAGGAAGAAAACATTTAACGCAAAGGTAGGTAAAAATGAAAACTTGTTGAAGGGCCTTTCATAAAAAGAATTCTACAGTTTCAATGATGGGGCTTTCGTTAGGTAGAACTGAAAACTTGTTCAAGAAAATTAAATGAAGAGAATTCTACGATTCAAATTATGGGGTCTTTCAGGTAGTGGGGGACCATCAAGGAAGTACCTTTCTTAATTCTGCATCAAGTTCATCTCTTTGTTTTTCAAGTATTCCAATCTCGGCTAACAATTCCTGGAAAAGGCTGCGATAATATAAGGCATTTGAAAATGGATAACAAATGAAATATAACATACTACGATGCATGCATATATTTCAAACACCGAACCCAAGAAGACATATGCAGTGACACCACTATCACTTTAGATAGTACGGTTACATTCCACAACGTAGTGAATAAATGCAAAACATGCCGGTATACATCATATTTTATGAACATAAAGCTTATGAAGCCATAGAATATTCTTTATGACATATCCCACCTTACAAGAAAAGTGATCAGGAACCATGAGAAACAACTTGTAGGGATGACCAATTCTGTTGACATCGAAACCATGTTTTATCATGAAAAATCATAATGAATCATAGCCACCCAGGATTGGTACATCAGGGATAAGCCACATGCAGATGACAACAGTATTTGAAACTTAAAGCAACTACATATATGTCCAAGAGGGAAGCCCAATTTCAAAATCACTAGGAAGGGGGAAAATGATAATTTACCAAATATTGTGATAAAAATAAATATAGTAAACGTAAAACACTTTCTGCCACAGAAAGAGATTTTGGTTCTGTCTCTGCTGTTATTATATTTCTGTGGAAGTTTACCTTCTCAATTTGGCTGACTTCACCAGTCTTGGTAACGCGAAAGTTAAGGGCTGCTTCTTTCTGTAATCTGCTTACAAAAGTGGACAAACATAATGAAAATTTCATCCTAATATTTGTACTTGGAAAATACAAGCATGAGAAATTTCAAACAGCGAAAGGCATGTTAAACAACCACGAATAGCCCAAAGTTTATCTGTACAAAAATTGACTAGTCTAAACGCACACCAAACTGGTGCTTCCAACTAAATTGGACACTGGAATCTATCAACCATATCATTCACCGCTTTCTGGGCTCAAACTTGGACCCCAACCTCACGCCACTATTACGCTGATAAACCTCCTAAGTCTTCAGCTAGGAAGTCGTACTTAAAAAATAATTGATTCATTTAACCTTTGATTCAAAGAACTGTCGGAACACTTATAATGTTATTTGACGTACAATAAGTTCAATATGCCTATTATGGATCTGCACCGCCTGGGATCAATAAACTATAAATAATATTTATTTCTACAATATGTCGTTGGTTGGCTTTGGATTCCTTGTTCTAAACATTTAAATATTAACGAGCTACAGCGATTGCACCTATTAAAGCATCACAAAGAGATTAGACTCTTGGATGAGACTAAGCAGCTACCGACCATTCCGACGCACCCTTGAGCACCTCCAGAATTCTCATCCCTAGATGTTATTTTGTTAAAGTCCCCTGGCTGCTGCGAAATAGGTTCTTTTAGAATCAGTTTCAAACTGCCTACTATACATTTACAGCGATCCAAACTTGCAAGGACTCTTCACACAAGACGGTTGGGCGGACCCTTTACTAATCACATACTTATCACAGAATAAATGAAATAGAAGAGGAAATAAAATTAGCAATAAGAAATTAATAGGGTGCAAGAAGAGTCTTTGGAACAACAATGGGTATCTTTATTACATTAGCTATAACTTATCTCTTCATGTTCACTTCTATCTCAACAAGATGGACTTTACCAAGAACAATTTAAAATTCAGTTATTTTAACTACATGTCGTGTTAATGGAAAATTCTGAGAATACTTAATTCTTACTAGATCAGTACAAAAAACTTCGTTTAAATTTTTGAAACGAAAGCAAGGTTAGTAGATACCTCAGGAAAGCCCGACCAGAACCACACGTGCAAGTTTCCCTGCATGTGGCTCATCCCTAATAAAAACTAAGAAGAATTAAGATCTTCCTATAATCTTCTAATTATATTGTATGAATTTTTCATATTTGTAAGATTTTTTTTCTTTTCCATTCTAAGGTATTCACCAAGTTCGACTTTCAATCTGGATTTCGGCAAATTAGAACCGCCAAAAAGCATCGATACAAAACGGCATTTTCCGTACCTATGGGACAATACAAATGGTGTGTGATGCCATTCGTACTAAAAAACACCCCACCAGAACTTCAAAAGATCATAGACGAATCGTCAAGCCATTCATGTCCACTTCAATAGGAAACTTTGACTAGTAAAAAGACAGAATAGCCAATAACCTGTGGTCTGAGATGCGCTTCTCGGCTTTTGAGGCAGAATTAGCAAGAGATTCAGATAAAATCTTTAATTTGTCAACCTGCATATAAATCAAAGACGAGGATGCTAAGACATAGAAACAACTACATATCATACCATACTTCCTTTATTGCATTAATCTTCTTACTGGGCAGTTAATGACTTAGACCTTCATTCTTGTTTCTCTTCTGTAAAGAAAGAGAATGACCAGTGGCCCATTAACCCATTATTACCAGATCTTTTTTTATGAGAATGAGGGAGGGCTTAAGCCGCATTTCTTAGTATTTCTTTTCTTCTTGTCTTTCTTTCCATTCATCATGCATGTGATTCATAACCCCTAAGCAGCTGCTAGGGGTAAAGCAGGAAATATAACATGGGACAATATGTAGGGATGAAATTACAACAAGATGACACTGTCCAAATTTCAAAATGATAAAGGTTTGCCTTATAACTAGGGACAGGGCAGGCAGCCTTACATGTCAAACCCAAGAAAACATAGTCATCGTGAGGAAAACCAACTATTTTCTTTAGTAGCAATAAAAGAAGGAAAACCACACCTTTTGAGCATGAAGATTTGGAGAATCTCCATTGTTCAAGAGTTTCTTCCTTAGTAAAAGTTCCTCCAACCTGGAACAGAGGTGAACTTGTGCAGAGGCTTCTTTCAGAGCCTGCAGTAGGGTGGTAAAACAAATATCTATGTTGTTTATTAACTTCAAGGGCACGAAAACTGTCTGATATTTGTTAACAACTGCTCTAAATCATCCTCAGATTACTGAAAAGAAAATTACTCAATGTTGGTCCCACAAATCTAGGCTATTGGGGATTGCACTGGGTAAGAATGTATGGTTCAGCTACTTGCACGGATTGATGCTCTCAGACTGAAATGCCTCTTCTCAAACTTGAAAACCAAAACTGCCGCCATTACACCTAGCAAGTGCCACATTTTGTTCATTGAAAGACTGATTACTTTCTTGTCGGCATCAGAGACTAAGAAGGGCTAAGAAACCATCAATGTTTCGATCTGATAATCAAGTACTGGCACGAAATTAAGCCCGCTACCATAATGAGACTAGCGTTTGATAAATTAGAACGCTAGTACATAGATTACATCAAATTTAATTCACGTCTAACTGAGTTCTATTTACTATGATCAAAAACTACAGAGTGGAACTCAATTTGATTAACTGAGTTCTATTTACTATGATCAAAAACTACAGAGTGGAACTCAATTTGATTACCAAAAAATGTATAGTCGGAAAAGAAAAAGTGATTCATGCAAAAAAAAGATCTTGACAAAATTACGCATGTTAGTGGCTACTAAGACAGTCAGACATGGCCCATAACCAGCTAAGCAGGGTCAGTTAGACTTCCCACTGTTAGTCAGTACTAACTTGCCCTATGGGCTATCCCAGTACGCAAAAAAAATCACAGCCTGAGGCCAAAAGCCCCTTCAGCAGTTACCTTTCTCATCTTGTTCTTAAGAAGCACTACCTTAAGCTCAGTTTAGCTTTTAATTCCTTCGCAATCATGAGCCCAAGTAGATAACAGGTTTTGTTCAAGTCTAATAAACTCAAGGCCGCAGTGATCTGGCTCTGCTCAGGGATATGTGGATTGGGTCGATTCACATAAACTTCCACGAGAAACTAGCCAAGCACGCAAGGACAAATGCATATGCTGTCTCCAGCAGCTATAACTCGAGAGTTCATTGTGAGTGGCTTGCATTTGGGGGAAGAGTGTCCTAACGTGGATCATGGCCACAGCTGTTGGCAAGACAAGTTTCTGAAACTGCTAGAATTTCCGTCCGGACGGTGGTCAAGTCCTTCAGGACGTGCAGTCACTCTAGAATATGTATATGTTGTTCGTTTTAAGGTTTTCAAAGCTTGTTTTGGTCTGAGAAACTTGTAAGATAGAGACACTTGAGAAGGTGATCGAAGAGTGTGTAATCAAACTTAGCGATGCTAAAACCCAACCATAAAATGAACCAAATGATAAATGATAGGACTCATTTACATCAACAAATGGATTGAATTTGTTCCATTAGATAAACAATTCTACATCTCTAGTAGCGTAGAAAGATTGAAGTCCAAAAGATTAAAATCATTCCAACAGTTGCTTAACCAATAATTGGCCAGATATGAACCTATTTATCAGAGCTTATATGAATTGAACTCACCTCTACTGATCCAATAGTTGCTTCTTCAAATGAAATAGCGTGATCTTCATCTGGTAGCTTGTTGGACTTGACCCCATGTAGCTTTTTATGTATATCGAAGACTTCAGAATCTATTCTGAGCAGATACAAAACACGCTAATAGAAATTACAATTTAAGACTTGCATGAAAAATGATTAATACACACATGGCTGCAAAAAAGTCTAATGTACTCATATTCGAGTATACAAGAGCTTTTGATATACGAACAAAAAATAGTAAAAGGATACAGAGAACTGCCCCCTCAGAAGACATGCACTTACCCTCACTTGATATGGGCATGGATATTTGTACACTTACACATTGCACCTAAGAGAAAAATACTTCACAAAGGAAAAAACGGTGACACTTAAACCGCCAACTCATGCAAGCACAATGCAGTACAATGGCTCCTTAACAACCTTGAAATCTCAGCATTTATTTTCAGGCCCGCAATTGCACCTTGAGCATATTGAAGCAGCTCTTCCCGCTTTACCTGAAACAAAAACAAAGGCCAAAAGTCATTAAACGCGCAACTCTTGTCTTTCAAAATCATCATTTTCTGTATAGATGTTCTAATTGAAGAGATGAGCATGTCATCTGCACCAGTACTTCCTCCTTATAGCTTGAGAAAGCTTTGGCCAGATTTTGAATGCTGCTCATTGTTGCATTAAGAACTTCCTTTCCTCCAGTGAGACAAAGCCTACAAAAACCATATTAGTAACAAGTTTTAATTAAAATTCCCTCACAAAAACTTCACATTCTTTTCTAGGGTAGATAACTTGTACAAGCAACTTAAAATTTTCTCAAAATTAACTCCTCATACGTACTGAATAATTAGATTGGGCCTCTATGAAACATTAGTACAAAATCTAGAGATTCAGAAGAATCACCCAAATATCTCCAGAAGTAGAGAAACTTCCTCCTCATTTGGTGCTTCAAGAATCTGAGTCAGACAAAATAGTTGATCCACGGTTAACATCTATGGATCGGGAGTACAAAGCAATCATACATTCATATACCAGATGATGCATCCAGGTCAAAAGAAAGAGAGGGATGACTGCTGCATAATATGCTACAACTCTACGTTGCAGCCTTTGGTTAATCCCAAATTGTGGTAGTCAGTAACCAGACAAACTTTGGAAGATGGATGAGCCTATAGGGCTGCCAATATCTGTTCAACTTACCATAGACAGTGTCATCCCTTCAAGAGCTTGACTATGAAGAAAGACAGCAAAAAAATTCACGGGTTCTAGACCGAGATCAGAGTCATAGTACAAATCCTGGCAATGGAAAAACATAAGGATATAAAATCTGCTCAAACAGAAGTTGGCAAAAGTATAGAACAATTTTCCAGTTTGACAAGCACAAGACTATTATCTAATATGTATAAAGTATGGATAAGATGTAAAGGCATGAAATAAGAAATGCAGATACCAATACAGGATAGGGATCCCATAATTTATGGATATGACCATACGAGAAAATTTATAGAAATAGGATACGGTTGAGGTTAGGATATGTTATATTGACATGTACTTTTATAACTTCTTCCCATATTAGTCTGCAAAATCACAAGAATGGGGAGAAACAGTTGGTACTTTTCTTATACAAAAGTGTTGTATAAGAGTTTATTTGGTTACATGTTTAATTGCTGAAATCCATTTTTATGGAACACACATATGACCTAATAAGATTCAATAAATTAACACTACGATCTCACTATATCTTCCTCCCAAAAAGCAAGTAAAGTATTAGAAATTTATACTTTTCTTTATTCCATTTTACTTAAATAGTATGCAAGACATGCCACAATCTTGATTTCCTAAAACTTTGGATACATAACCTAGAGTATCCGATACCCAAAAATAAATGAAATTTAACTTTTCTCTGTGGATACTTTTGGGATTATTTTTCTGTGAGTATCGGTATCCACCGTTACGACAAAGATGCATCTCCCATGTAGAAATATCCATCCTTTACAGGCTTGAAGCCGTCACATCCATGCACTAAATCAATATTCCTCTTCCAACTTCTACGACACTGAGCATGATGGAAAGGACAACTACAACATAATCCCCTCATGAGGATCGGGAAAAACAAAGAAGTTGCTTATTTGATTACAAAGCAAAGGGATTGTTGCTCTAGCAGTTCCATAACTCCACATCTGCATGATTTAAAAGTAGAGTGCATATATATACTTTCTGGAATGCGAATGATAACACGATGTTAAGTACAGCAAATTATTGACTAACTAGGGACTTGCCGATGTTTAACCAATATCCAAACGTTAAACATCATAATGGACCTATAACAAGAAAGAGAACCGAATCAGAGAATGAGTGGCACATTGTATGCGGGGGAAGGTAATCTTGTGATGTTAACAATGGCAGGTCGGTGATCAAGGCTTGGGACTTAGAGGTATGCTCTCCTAATTCTCAGGTTCGAAACCTCTCAGGTGCTATCAATCCTTATGGGCCAGTCCATATAGGGCAAAGCCCTGGCTTTAAATGGGGCCCCTGCAGGTAGATGGTGGAATTGATCCTCCCAGGACTAGTCAGCACTAGGTTGGGGTAATCCCAAAGCTGGCTGGATACCTAGGCTATAAAAAAAAACAATGGCAGGTCAGCAGTGGCTGCTTCAATTCTAGAGCAGTAGGCCTGGGATGGTTGAGCATTGATTAACATTTGGCTGATGATGTCACTATTGTTGAGGATGAAAGGGTGGCTTTTGGTGAAATCTGTGACGATAGTGGCGGTGGAACCAAGTGGGATGCAAGTTTTCCCAGCACACATTCCTTGCTTTTAGAAGGCTTTTTATTTTGGTTACAGGATCCAGCCCTTGTTTCCCACCACATTTTACACATCAGAACACAACCTTGGCCTTGGAAATTCAACAAGTGGTGTACCCTATATGCGAAATGCGTGATAACTTGCAAGCAGTAAATTACTAAGATTAATCACTGAAGATTGAGGCTAAAAACAGGAACCTTGCGCAGATAACATTGTCAAACTCAAATAGTCAAAACAGTTGTTACAAGACATTCCAGGGGATCATGTTTTTCTCTCTATGTCCATTAGTTGTGAGCTTAGCACATCTACCACCAAAGAATGGCAGTAATTAAACCCATTTATATTACGAGGACCAACCAAAGAAGCATAAATCTATTAAGCCTAGGTGGCTGACCGTGTGTCATCCCCATAAACTTGGTTGAGATATAAATGAAAAATCATAGCTAAAATCTCAAGTAAGCAACGGCGTATAAATTTTCAATAACGGCATGTTACCATGATAGTAGTGATGTATAATAATATCAACTCCTTAACTTAGCTCGTTGCCACTCAAACGTATGTTATTAATACTAATAAATAGTGATGAGCTTTTTTGGTCAAATTGGTCTCTATTTTCCAACTAAAACATAATGGCTAATAATAAATAGCAATGACCTTTTTTTGGTCAAATTGGTCTCTATTTTCCAACTAAAACATCGTGGCTAAATATAGGGCTAGCATTATTGTGTAAGTTTTGAATAAGGACAAGTTACTACTCCAACGTAAGGACATTTAAAAGTAACTACTACTCAAAAGTTAACTACTCTATTCATGTATGCACGTCAGCTCATTGTTAGTCAAATCTCTGTTATTTATACTACTAAACAGCCATGACCTTTTTTTCATCAATTTGCTCCCTGTTTTCTTGCACAGAGTGATAAAAGTCGGTAATCTACTAACAGAAAAAGTAAATGGAAAATGCCAGAAGTACATGCCATTTCTATTTTTGTTTTTAAACACTCTGTAAGAAACATGTCACCTCCCACACAAGTCAAAGAGAAATGTGACCTCACCAATTCACAAATTGACCTAAAGCTTTCAATATCTTGGGCACTCATACGTTTGACAAAAGTCAACAGACTTCAACAGGACATGTTTTTGCTAATGCAGACAAAGCTTCTTGTAACTTCTTAAAATGTAGGAGCTTAATAAGGATACACTGCCTAAAAGATTGAAAATGGGAATCAGGAGTAGTTTGCCACTTACTCACCAAAGTAGGCTTTCTCGGTGAATCTTTGGGTTCATCACACATATGAAGCTGCTCAGCTTTCTTTCCACTAATCTCAACAGAATCTGCAGATATTCTTTCAGCTTCTTTAAGCGCAACTAACCACCTTCTTAATAACTGAACTCTTTCTACTCCCCTACAAGAAACAGAAACCTCCTCCAATCTTTTAACGGCAAGTTTAAAGCTTTTAAGATTCCGAGCTGCCTGCAACCCCATGCAAGCTTTTAAACATTCTGCTACCAGATAAGCAATCCAATAGACAATATTCAAGTATTTGGCATGATATATAACTAGAATTTACCACTATCAAGAAACAGTTGCTCAAAGAATAATTTACTCCAAAGTGCTTAAACAATTAAAGTACACCAGTTATGAGCGACATCGAGTTCGACTGTTACACCTGTACATGCAATATTGCAACCTAACTAACTTATGCATGTCCAGAATGCTATCGTTAGGTACAACTAATGGTGGGATCGACAGACAGCGCCACTCATCAGCGGCAAAAATTGAACCTGATGATTATATGCCCAAAAATTGTATAAATGAAAACAAGGCAAGTACTTACAATCTCATGTTTAATTAAATAGGCACGTAATTAGAATTGTGAGATTAAATAAAGTAGGCATGTAATTAAAACCGTGTGATTAACTAACTGCAGGTAGTGATAGGTTTATACTAAGAAGCACTGACACCTCTTTGGGCTTCTTGTACCCATGTCCAACACGTGTCGGAAACGAAGACGCTCGGACACATCTCGGAAATGTGAATATATGTGTCCAATTTTATAATTATTCTTTTTGAGTCTGACACATATCGGATAATGTAATTTTTAAAAACAGTGTCAAAAGTGTATATTTTAAATATTAACAGAATTGCAACTAATATTCTATAGTTTGAGGGTTAAAACTATCATAGTCGATTCTTAAGCCCAGCATGGGGTAGAGAGACGATAGCATGGGGGGAGTGAGACGATTAAGAGACTGAAGTTTTCTTCACACATTCCTCTCTTCTCTCTATTCTGCTTTCTCTGTTTATCTTCCCTACTTTCTCCATTTCTTTCTTTCTGCCTCCTCTTCCTTTCTCCCTCCTTCCCTTTTCATTTGTATTCTCAACCTTTTTGGATGATTTGTCTTCTAGATAATATTATTTATTTTTACCTTTAACTGACAAAAGTTATATAATATATGCTGATATTCGTGTGTGTATATATGTATGTTTGTATGTGTGTGTATATATATAACATTCAACGTATTTCCAATGTGTCCGTGTCCTAATTTTTGGAAAAATCGCATGTCTGTGTCCGTGATTCTTAGGTTTTATAACTATAAAACACAATCTTGACTAAGCTTGGGAATTGGGATCTATACCCCACCCTAAACAACAAAAGCTTTACCGACTATCCTTTTCACTAACTCTACAAAATATAATTTTCCGATCAACCTTCTTTTTATATCACGGAAATCATATATATTATATTGTATTATATTATGTCATTTGGATAAATAACCACATTAGCCCCTTTTCGGGCCACACTCATGGATGTATAGCTTAGAGGCCGTGGCTTGGTCAAGGACCCTCCACTCAAGCGAAGCCCCCAGCTTGCCAACAATGCGGTCAGTCCCCATTAGCTCACCCAAACAGGCAACCGGGTCACCACACCTTCAACAAGCAAGTCCCCAGACGGCTTGTATCAGGCGCTTTATAATATCCATCAGTCTGGGTAGGCAAAAATCTGTTTGGGACAGTCGGAGGACTTGTGCAATGCGAACTAGGCTCTCTTTCAGATGCACAGGTGGACGTTCGAACTATCAATTTTTTATTAGGGCAACAATCAGAGAAAGAAAAAGGCATCACACTACCGAATATACGTACATATCTATGCGTACCGGTGGACATGTCTAGGCAAAGTCAATATAGAGCTACACAAATTTAAATCCCTAATACTGGCGAATTTAAGCTGGTAATCAAACAATGCGTAAGTAATGTAAGCAGTGTTGGTCAATCCGTCAATGTACTCAAAACAGAAACTAAATTGAGAAGAAGAAGAGAGAGAAAGGAGAGTACGATGCGGTCTTGCAAAATCTTGGCGCCGTCAACAACGGCTTGGCCGGCTTGATAGACGACGGAGTCGGCGTAGTTACGGACGGTGCGAGTGAGGTTGCTATTGCCGCCAACTTCGACAGCTTTGTTCACTGCGGACTTAATCCACGACATCACCACTACCTCCACCCTTCTTCTCCCCGAATCTCAGATAGATACAATTGTATAGACAATGTCTGTATTCCTGTATTTGTGTACAGAAAATTGTAGCGGCAACTGGCGATGGATACACGCAATGAATTCTTTGATTCAGATCAGACACAGAGAGAGAGAGAGAGAGAGAGAACTGAATCGGGAAAGAGCAGTGCGAGTCTTTGGCCTATCGTTTCGCGTTTTGAATTGGGAGTTTACGTATTTCCCTTCGGACTGATTACGCGGGAATTACATGGCGTCGGTCCGTTTGGTTTGCCCAGTTTGTACGGAAAATTAATGGAAATTATATCCAAATAGTTGAATTAAAATTATAATAATAATGATTGTAAAAATTTTATATTTTGTTGGGTAATATTAAAAATTATTTTTTGACAGGACTTCAAAATTTATTCACACCAAATAAAGTAATTCTTTTATGTATTAGAATATATTATAAATGAAATCTCTAACTCACCATATATATTTCTACTCCTCAAGATTTCAAGTTCAACAGGTTGGTGAAATTTCATTAATTATAAGGCGACACATCATTAATTATCTTATTAAATATATATTGATTTATCTTTTTATATAATATGACTAGGCAAAATATCTAGTAGTTAGAAAGTTGAAACACTTACATAAACGTGCTTAGGAAAAATAAAAATTATATTTTTTGTGCACTTTTACTAGGCAAAACAACTTAGGAGTTGAGGAGATGCTCTAACCCATCATTTATTTATTTTTCTATAATTGAGATGAGAAAATTTGATATTTCAAATATGAAGTAGCAAAAAATTTTGAAGGATATCTTCTACTTCACTATTCACTTTTGGCAAATTCTATTTGTTCATAAAGTATAGATATGTATGTTTATATCTCCTAAACTATCATACCAAAAGTATTTCACAATACCTTTAAAATAAGATGAATATTCCATATTATTAATAAACATTTATAGAATGATTATTTGAAATATGATAGAAAAGTATAAAATATTCAGGATTTAGAATGAATTACTTCGAAAATTGACCATTTGGTTGGAGGTGCTTGATCTATAGCAAGGCAGAACTATAAGGGATGGGAGTTTCTCCAAAAACAAAAAATTTAATTTAGGTATAAATTTTAAAAATTAAATATATATATATATATATATATATATATATATATATATATATCGACCTGTCAAATTACATTCGGCCCCCTTTATTTTTTAGAAAAACCTCGAACCCCAAACGCCGAAACTTGTTTCCGCTCTAATCGATAGTGTTTTGCTTCTTTTTCTTTTTTTTCGAAGAGTAGTATTTTCTCTTGAAATTACTTTTATTACAAATATATAATCTTGACACTTTTAAAAGGGAATGAAGATAAATATAAAATATTCAGTTCAAGTTGCTCTAGGGCTCTAAGTGGCGTCTCCTATATGAACCAAAAAACCCCACAATTATGTGCTTCTTTTTTGCCCAAATAAAATAAGTCTTCACTTTAGAAAAGGTGTATACCAAAAGTTACAATACCCAAAAAAAAAAAAAAAAAATTGCTCTTTCCTTTGCAACGATAATAAAAAAGTTAATTGTCAAAAATTAACAAGGGTTTTTATTTTGTGGTCCCATTTCTTAGTGAAATTTAAGTTTTCATCTTTTTAAATTTTTTATTTTTTTATTTTTACTTTCAAATAAATCCGATCATACCCTTAGTTTCATTTCATATATACAAAAACAATTACCCTTCCATATTCGTCTTCAATTGATTTTCTTTTTCGCCGGTAGGAGAGATTTCAGGGAAATGCATATGTTAACTGCTAAAATTTGCTAATGGTAGTATCTGGATATGATAATTTGTCGATAGTATGTTAGTATTTGAATATAATAAATTTATTGATGGTAGTATTTGATATGATAAATTTGCTAATATTAGTATATAAATATAGTAAATTTGTTGCTTGCTTTTTCTAAATTGTAGCACTCTTTGTCCAAATTTCTCGTATACTATCTAAATTTATTATCATGGTGCATAATATGATTTTTTTTCTACGACATTTGTTGTTACAAACTATTTAAGCACTCCACCATTTATCATTCTAATAGCGTGTAGAAACACACGAATGAAAATGGAGAATAAAAGAAATATTGATATACTCATCGCGTTACAAAAACTATTCTCGAAACAACCCTTCGAATAATCAACGTTGCGAAATTTTTATATTGTAGAAGATGGATTCTATTGAGAGAATATTCAAAGGAATATTGGTAGATAGGTTAAGAATAGTGAACTCTGGTTAGGCAATGGAAGAAAGAGATGTGAAAAGGGTGAAAGAAAAGGCTGACACTAGGGAAAAGATAATGGCAGAATCTCAAACCCCAAAGTGGGCCTAGAAAGGAGGTAGGAGACAAAACTCAAGTGGAAATTAAACCAAAGGTCTTCGAGAAGCTCTCTCTCTAGCTAGTATCTTGACTCCCACTAAGAATTTGATGTCAAAAATCTATCTCCCCCAAAATCTAAAATCTTTAGAGAGAAACTTTCTCTCACTGAAAATCTATCTTGACTTGACATAATTGTCTGGTATTTAAAAGCACACAAGGTTCGTACTCTGGTGTCAGGTGTCTCAATACCCTCTCGACACGTGCCCCTTCTCGAAATGTCTGACCGCGATGGCCTGACTCCTGCTATACCTCGCAGTTGCAGTAGGTCTTGTGACAACCCGTTCTCCTTTGAAGCCATTGATACACTAGATCCATTATATTTCCCGTGGATAGGATTTGGGAACCACATACTCGGTCTCTCCCTAACAGTTGTAATCTAGACTTCGTGGCCCCTCACCCGAGCCCTGCCATCGCAGCTCAGGTAGGCACACGCTAGGATCAACACTCTGAATTTGGGGTTTCATCTTGGTCTTGTCTTTAACCTCCCCTTGTCATCTGGCTACATTGCACCTGATTGGTGCCAGCCCCTCGGTGCATCACCTTGGACTTTGGTAGCGCTTAGATCGTGCCCCTCTTTTAAAGCTTTGATTTTGAATTTTTTCTAGGTCTCGTCTTTGACCTCTCCTTTCTTCATTCTCTAGATGTGTTATACCTGATCGGTGTTAGCCCCTCAATGCATTACCTTTCATTAAGGTGGCTTTCAAATCATGTAGTTCCCTTATTCTCAAGGGACTAATGGACATTGCGAGGGTGTTCCCCTCATAGCCTCCTCTTAATCCTTACTCAAATAGATGAAAGGGCTGTCGCATGAATATTCCCCCTTGCGAGCCCCAAGCTTCCTCAGGGGTGCCAATCTCGCAGCCCTATTAGTCTCATGGGAGCCACCTTAACTCATGAGTTCTTGTGGTCTTCATGGAGAGACTTCTTCTATAACATCCCATGTAAGCCACTAGCCCAATAACTTGTTGGAACCTAATCACACGGCTCAAAATGCTTAAACCCAAGTTATTGGTAGTAGCTTACATGGTTCTTTATATATCTAGGATCACCCATGTATACTTTTGATGTGGGACGAGATGTCACAATCTCTTCACCTTTAAGACCTTGCGCCCTTGCAAGAGTTTAACACTAAAATCACTACGGCCTAACCCCGGGTCTGTTCTCTAATGACCAAACAAAGTCTCAATCCTATACTCGATCATGTACACAGGTCGATCTGATACCATCTGTAACACCTCATGTAAGCCATTGGCCCAATAACTTGTTGGAGCCCAATTACACGACTCAAAATGCTTAAGCTCAAGTTGTTAATAGTAGTTTACATGGTTTCTTATATACCCAGGATCACCCATGTAGATATTTGATGTGGAACGAAATGTCATAACTTTGGCTCGCAACCCAGGCGACCCCTGCGGCCCCCAGCCCTCGCAATGCTCGACCAATGCTGCTCAACCCCCGCAGCCCTCAACCCCTATAGCCCCACTCCCATGGCTTGACCCCTGCGGCCCTCTGCCCCCGCGACCTTGTTTTGGCTCGTGGACCTCGCACCCCAAGTTTCGTGGGTCCAAGTCTCGTGGGCCTAAATCTTTTGGACATGGCCTATATTTAGCCACTCGAGCGTGTAAGGATCACTTGTTGTTCTCGCGTGTGCGATTTTGCCTTCTCTCTGAATTCAAGATTTCTCGAGTCCTGTATATGTTAGGGTACGTGGCCCCCGTTGGTGGTCGCATTATTGGTCCTTGTCTTGCTGATCTTTGTGCATCGGGTTTCACATACTGGTTAGACCCCGTGTTACTTTGGCCCCCGCATATTCTTGTCATGCCGCTTGTTAGTCCCCGTGCATCGGGCATCGCACGATGGTTGGGTGTCGTGCTATCTTACACACCATATACCTTGTCAATTCGCCCTTGGATCTCCTCACATTGGGCGTCGCGAGTAAGTTGGGTCCCGTGCAAATATTCTTGTGTCCCAAGTTGCCTTCGGAGTTTGTGCCTCTTTTTTGCTATCTAGGTTGTCTCGGCCCTCGCACGGTATCGCCCCCTTTGCGACTTTGGCCAAATGCTATCTCGGGCCCTGCTCGCGGAACCGGGGGCCCTGCTGTGCACAGCGCACAGCAGGGCGTGTTGTGCGCCAAAACGGCGTCGTTTTGGCGCACAAAACACTGCCCGAACAGTAAAAAACTGACCGAACAATTTTCGGGCAGTGTTTTGTGCTCCAAAACGACGTCGTTTTGGCGCACAACACGCCCTGCTGTGCACAGCGCACAGCAGGGCCCCCAATTCCCCTGCTCGCCTTCGGCTCCTTACTCATACGCTACTTCATCCCAATACTATCTCTACCCCCACGTGGCCTCAGCCCTTGCGCTGCTTTGGCTCAACACTGTCTCTGCCCTCGAGGTTCAGGGATGGGCATTTTATAGCCCACAAATAACTATCCTGGAGAAGAAACCTTGACTCGTTTTTGCAATTTGCTCAAGGTCGCTCTGTCAAACCCCGGTGCCAACTATCTCCTAAATAGATGTCTCTTTTTGTGTGACACACCATGGTCCTGGTTGTGTGACCCAGAGCTGTTGGGCCAGCACTACCATTGCGGCCCCCTGCCGTCATGCTGACTGCCGCAGGTTCTATTCTAACTCTATGTGCACGGAAATGCCTAAGAAAGGTAGCTCTTCACCCCTTGTGACTTCTAGCTTTCCATACTATTGGATCTTTATTTGTCTTGACCATTGTTTTGTCGCTTTCGCAGGGCTTGTTGGGACTTCCATTGTACATGGCACGTTGTTCATAGGCTAATCCACCATATTGTACATAGCGCAACAAGAATTTTTGCCAAGTGCGACGAAGCGATAGACAAGTGTCATCAGGAGTTACCACGTTTGGAGTAGAAGCGAGAGTCTGCTCTTGCCATTGTTAGCACTGCCTCTTCATCTGCTGCACTAGCTCTGTAGCCTTTTGATTTCTTTTTGAAGGACTCATGTAAGTTTCTATTAGTTGAGTACTTTTCTGCTTCTTAGGAACTTTTAATTTCTATCTAGTGCTTCAATCGTACGAACTTTAATCTTTGTGGACCATTTTCTCCTCCTTGTCTGAATGGTTAGAGATATTTTATTTTATTTTATTTATTAATGACTATACATGATATATGTATCTCTATCTCCTATACGAGAAGGTTTGAGGCACTAGATGCTTTAAAGCTTATAAAGCAGAGGTACAGAAACAAATAGAGAGAATAATTAAAATTGTGAGGTCAGACAAAGGTGTAGAATATTATGGAAGATACACAGAGTCGAGATAATTTTCCAGTCTATTTGCTAAGTTTCTTCAAGAAGAAGGTATTTTTTCACAGCATTCAATGTGAGGCACACTAAAACAAAAAAGGTTTAGCTGAAAGAAAGAACCGTACAATTACAGATATGATAAGGAGTATGCTTAGCTGTTCTAAGAATCCTATAAATTTAAGGAGTGAAGCTTGAAAATCAATGTGCATCTTTTAAATAGGGTTTCATCCAAGGTTGTTTTAAAAATCTATTTGAATTATGGAAAGAATGGAAGCCAAGTTTAAGACACCTAAAAGTATAGGGTTGTCTAGCTGAGGTGAGGGTATATAATCTATATTTAAAGAAATTAGACCCTAGAACCATTAGCGGATTTTTTATTAGACATGTTGAAAACTCTAATGGTTTTAGATTTTATTGTCCTTTACCCACACCTAGAATTGTCGAGGCTAGAATTGCTAAGTTTATTGAGGATGTTGACATTAGTGTGAGTAGTCCTCGAGAAGTATCATGGGGTTTAGATGCAACAACCGTGAATAGAGATGAATTAGTTGCCTTTCAAGATAATCCACTGATTATCCTTGAAGAACAACCAATTCATGATGAAATGCCACCTCATGAGGAACAAGTCAACGTACAGCCAATAGCTCCAAGCCCACAAAATACAAATGAGACTGTAGAAATAAGGAGATCTTCAAGAGGTATAAGATCTTCAATTTCTAATAACTACCTTGTACACCTAATGGAGTCTAACTTTATATTCAGCCTAAAGATGATCTTCTATCATTTGACATGCCATAAGTATTGATGATTCAAACCTTAGGTATGGTTCCATGAAAGAAGAGATGGAATATGTGGCTAAGAATCAAGTTTGGGACATTGACAAGTTGTATAAGGGAGTCAGAGTCATTGGCTGTAAGTGGATTTTATAAAACTAAGAGAGACTCAAAAGGTAACGTCAAACGATATAAAACTAGATTTGTAGCCAAAGGTTTCATTCAAAGAGAATGGATAAATTACCATAATACCTTCTCTTCGGTTTCAAAGAAGGATTCTTTTAGAATCATCATGGCCTTAGTAGCTCATTTTGATTTAGAAGTACATCTAATGGATGTAAAAACAACATTTTTAAATGGAGATATTGTAGAAGAAGTATACATGTAAAGCTTCTTTACGGGTAATGATAGTGAAGGATTTTGTTCTGATAATGATAGTCACCTAGTTTGCAAGCTCAAAAAATTCATATACGGGCTAAAACAAGTCTCCCGGCAATGGTATTTAAAGTTTCACAATGGAATTACTTCATACGATTTTAAGAAAACATTGTGGGTAATTGTATATACCTTAAGATCAGTATAGGAACAAATACATTTTCTTAGTCCTATGTGTGGATAGCATTTTACTTGCAATTAATGATTTGGGCTTGCTTCATGATACTAAATAGTTTTTTCCTCAAATTTTGAGATGAAAGATATGGGTGAAGCCTAAGTATCATTGGCATATAGATTCACAGACAAGCCTAAAAGAACTTTAGGATTGCCTCATAAAGCCTACATTGGAAAGATTTTGGAGAGATTCTAGATGAGTGAATGCACTCTTAATACAACACTCATTTTAAAAGGTGTTAAATTTAGTTTAAACCAATGTTCGGAAATTGATCTGGAGAATGAGCAAATGACGAGTATTCCCTATGAATTTGTCATAGGTGGTTTAATGTATGCTCAGATTAGTGCGACACCTGATATTGCATTTGCAGTTGGAATGCTTGGAAGGTACCAAAGTAATTCAGGAATATTAGAAAGCAACCAAGAAGGTTATAAGGTACTAAAGGGAGCCAAGGACTATATGTTTATTTACGAGCATGTTGACTGTCTTGAAGTGATTGGATACTCAAACTCAAACTTCGCGGTTATCAGAACCCTAGAAAGTCGACTTTAGGATATGTCTTTATGCTAGTTAGAGGCGTTATTTTATGAAAGAGTACCAAGGAGACAATTGTTGTTTCGTCTACCATGACACTAAAGTTTATAACGTGATTTGAAGCAACATCACAGGCTATTTGGTGAAAGAATTTCATCACATGGCTTGAAATTGTGGATTCAATGCCATTAAAAATGTGTTCAAATAATTCGGCTACCGTTTTCTTTTCGAACAACAACAAAAGTGACAGTCGAAGCGAACATATTAACATAAAGTATCTTGTTGTTAGAGAGCGAATCAAGAAGCAAGAAATCACTGTTGAGTATATCAATACTAACATGATGATAGCAAATATAATGACCAAAGGACTCTCTACAAAGGTATTTTCCAAACATGTACAGAACATGAAACTATCTAATTAGCTCAATATTTATTTAGTTGTGATTTTGTGATGACAATTTAATTATTATTAATGCAAGCATCTTGTTTGTGCACATAAAGAATTTGTAATGGACTAATGGTCCTTGGGGATCATTTGAGCTGGAATGACTCATTGGAAGTTATTCACAAGATACAGTCACGTAAAAATAAGAGAATTTTCCCCAGTAGTACATGAAAGAAAATGCTCACTTTGAACTTTAAAGCATAATCATCATGATTCATGTATTATAACTCTTGATAAAGTTTGAATAATTTTGTTAACTCTCGATAAAATTTGAATAATTTTGTATTATAACCATATTCAATATTCTTCTAAGTTACCGTACGTCAATAAATGTGTGCCAAGTTGGAAAATATAAATCCACGTCTCTTATGAAACAAGATTAAAGTTTGGCCACCATATTTAGCTATTAATCATATTATTCTGAGTCATAAACATAAGAGTAACTTAATTGAAAAATTACCCACTAAGAAAGTGATTTCTCTCATGATGAAAAGTTATTAAAAATTATACAAAATTATGATCCAAGTCCTTTCATAAATAAAACCTGCGATTGCCATCAAAATACACAAATGTTAAAGTCTTAACAGAATAAACTTGAAATCTTTGTTTCATCTCTTTCCATACAGTTTCTCTGTGAAGGTTAAAAATTTAATCATGACTAGAGATATCGTTCTTATGCAATATTATCTATTTTCTTACCATTCTTTATGGCCTTCATATGATCCAAACAAGGTATTAAGGAATTAATGTTCCTCGAATAGTAAAGAAAAATCAAACTAGACGGAGATGAGGTAGAGAAAAAGCATGACTTAGACTTGTCGTCGCAAGAACCTAATTCACTAAAATAACTGTATGGTTCATTTCGAGTATATGTTCAATTTATGTTTACAAATTTTACATCGGCGCTGATAATAAAAAGCAGCCACTTAGCCTCAATTCCGGGATGAATTTTGGAAAAGAATTGGAGCGATGCCTGTAACCAAAACAGTTTCTAGGAATTACTCCTCACTCAATATCTGGCAATGGCATTCTCCAGAAATTCCATTGGTTGAAATCTTCCTGCACAGACAATTCAGACCCCAAGATGTTATTGAGCAGTTAGAATGAGAATCGGAGGAGGAAAGAACATAAAACAAGACAATAATTTGAGACAAATTCTGAACTACATATAGTTCATTTATCTCTTTTTAAATCCCGGGTACAAATTTCATTTTGATATGAAAAAAATGAACTCGGCATGCTTTACCTGCTCAACCATTGAGGTTGGTGGGAACATGTCATTAACAAGTGTGTGTAAAGAGGTATATGACTTCACATCGATGCGATGACTGATGGCCACCTCACCCTGTTAGTTTAAATGGAACTAATCAGAAATGAGAGAGGAAATTCAAAGTTAAAAGTCAGATAGCAATGGCATTTATGAAATTATGAGTCCCAGGTGGTTCTTTTGGTTCGAGATGGGCACACCATTCTGTGAGAAAATTCTGTACAAAAACTGCGTTTGTATGGCATTTTCCATGAAGAGTAGTAGTATTAGTAGAAGATAAGTACCTTAGGATTGATGATAAATATTTTGCCCTTTGGGATACCCATTTTCCTGTAACTGAGTTCATCAGTGTCTCTGTTTCCAAATCCCGCATAGAACGGATTGTAATCAGTAGGAAAGAGTGCCTTGATATCCTGCACAAGACATCTATTTTCAGGTGAAACAACTGATGAAAGCTTTATAAACAAAGTATGACTGCATAATAGCCGTTTCTTTGTCCACTCAAATGATTTAAACCTCAAGAATTACCTCTAAACATGCGATCTTGAATTCATGAGGTGCTCTCCTTATCACTGTCACAAGAAATAATAAAACATCCGATAAAAAATGAACTTAAAATTCAATTTTTCTCCCCTTATAAGTAGGCAGGGGCATACTAACAATGCATGCACGTATGAACAACAGTGAACGTTCTCAATCCCCAAAATTCTGATTTGACGAGTCAATGATTGAACAACAAATGACAAAGGCAGCATCAGTTGGGAACAAAATAAATCAACAGAGTTAATGTTTCAGCTTGCCAGTGATTGGTGTGTTCCCAGACTCCTGATATTGAATCATATCCCAGTTGTATAGCCCAATAACCATTTGATCAATATAAGTTAATACATTTCTGGCGCTATGCAGAAACCTAAGGAAGCATCTGTCATCATACGGAAGCAGCACAGAGCTGCTGACAACATTTAAGATGACAAAGATTATACGAAATCAATTCTTTCCACTGTAATGGACATTCTTGCAGAAGAAAAAGACAAACAAATTTCACATCATGAACATTCCGAAAGCATCATTGATTCATTCCCAATGCACCCAAGTGTTTTTGGTAGCCTTGGCCAGGTCAATAGTGCACACCACAAACCTGCAGTCGAATCCCGTTCACCCTCCGCCGTGTGGGACCACTTCGAGATCACACTTCAACGGTCAAAATCGTCTATTTTGTTGTGATTAATTTCTTTAGTTACCACAAAAAAATTCACCTCAATAAGATATCTGTAAATGCTTGACCTAAAAATCTAGTTTTTTACTTCGAAACTTTTAATTTTTATTGCTTAAAAACTAGATCTTTAGGTCAAGTGCTTACCGGTATCCGATTGAGCTGATCTTTTTTGTAACAACTAAAGAAGTTAATTAGAACAAAATAGACGATTTTGATTATCGAAATAGAATCTTGAGGTAGTCCCACATGGCAGAGGGTGTACAAAACTGGACTTACAAACCTGGAGCGTAGCACTTGCCCCGTTCTCCGAACGGTGAATGAACCCTACCCTCCATCCCCACCCCGCCCCGCTCTATTTTTTTAAGAAAAAAATAATTCATCTCCAACAAAAGCAAAAAATAACAAATAAAAACCCCAAGAGGTTGGCCGAGTGGTAGCACAGACGAGCTGTAAACCCAGACGTCCCGTGTTCGAAACTCGGTAGCCTTGAAAAAAGGCACAACTATTCCAAACCTTGGGGCCACTGGCGGCGTAGTAATGGGCGGCTCGTCAGGCCCCCGAGGATTAGTCGGCTGGGTGTTGGGGTCAGGTTCGAAGGTCACCATGCCGCCTGACTCACGTGCCGTCAGATACCTCGGCTATCAAAAAAAAAAAATAACAAATAAATATTTTTATATTTTGAAAATCTGTCTTTACATAAAATAAAATAAAATCTCTAAGCTTTAATATCCTAACGCAAAATTATAAATACTTATATCTAACGGGGTTAAAAAGTAAAATAATATATATTTAATAATTATTCTAAAACGGGACGGGCAACGGGGAGGATGTACTAAGACCTACCTCCGACCTGTTCCCCGATTCGTTTTTAACTTTTGCCTCCAAATCCAACCTGATCCCCGAAAAAATCTTTGAAACTCCAATCCGAACAGGGCCGATTGGATCGGACCGGAAGAAATTGCCATCCCTACCTCCCTCCTCTCCCAAATAAAAAAATAACAATATTAAACAGAAGTAAATCTCACAATCAGCTTCATATTAAAAACGTTCAATGGTCTATCTCTTGCAGCTGTAACCTACATATTTCAAAATCACACTATTAGGCACAAGACACAATCTGCGCAAGAAAAGGTGGTTGTGCATTATCAGTTTCCAACAAGCTAAAAAAAATCTACAAACAATCAATGCAAGCATCTAACCTCCATGCTATAAGAAGACAAGAAACACCATAAGGATTCTTTCGAGGTAATGGGCAATTATGAAATATGCTACAGCGCTAAAAATGGTGGAAATTGAGAACTAGTTTTTCTACTTTACAATCAATTTTGTGAGAAGCCCAGTTGTTTTAGCCAAATTTGGAATGGGCTAACAACTATGCAAGAACCCACCATATACAACCGTTGCTCCTTCAACATGGAAAAAGAAAATGAACGAAAATATATTGAGGATCTCAAAGTCATAGGGACCGCTGCAAACAATCTTTCCACACTTCAACTACCCATATTTTTCTTTTCGAAATTCAGTTACACTCTCTATAACAATTCAACTAGTATACAGTGCATCTGCATATCATAAGTTGCAAAAGCTCCAGTTGACGATACAAGAAAACGCAGGAAATTATTGTGGAAATGATCCTTCAAAGTAAATGGTTCTGTGTACATTTAGAGTGTACAGGGTTGCAACCCTTCTGTGACACTGTTTAAATGAATGCGCTGTTACTTACAAAAAAAAAACAGAAAAAAAATCTTCCAGCTAATTTGAGCATAAAGCCATTATTAGAACTAATAAGTTGGACCTTAGCTATTTTCCCTTCAGACTAACTCTCCTCCAATTCAGTAAGGGAAAAAGTGAGAACAGTTATATACTCCTGAACGGCAGAGCAGTTAGAAGATAGTTAACTCCAACCAGTATATCTATAAATTTACTACTGTTTGCCCAATTTGGAGAAACTTCTCACCCACTCAATCAATTCGAAGAGAGAAAAAAATATTGTCGCATTATCAGCGGAGGTTTATGCACCTTAACATACATGTCTCAGCAAAACATTTTTGCTTGATTTACATTCATAGCAAACGAGTATCTGAAACATCATAGAAATGTACCAAAGCAGAAAGCTGTTCTGCGTTATCTATTACAAATTAAAGCAGTTCATTACATGTTAGAGGCAATTATTATCATCCACGGAATAGGAGCTCACCTTCTCGGAACAAGGAGGGAAATAGACCATCTGGGGAGATAACAACAGGTCCACTAGGTAAAGCCTTTCCATCCTGTAATAATTTGTGAAGTAAATAACGTTCAGCTTATACAGTTCTTTTAGCATGGTACCAAAACCGTTCATACAGGCAAATAGCAAATAGAGAGGCATCTTAATAGTCGCTGATTTTTAAGAAACTAGGCGTGAAACAATATTGCCCCCACTAAGTCACCATGAAAGCAAAAAGGCCACGTATTATGCTCAAAACTACTTATATAAACGGCTGCATCTTTGGTCAGCCTACAAAGTCCCCACTGATTGGTTCAATTGACAGGTAACTAAAAGTATCGATTGTCAGTTACCTGCTTGAGATTGAGTAGAAAACTTCTAGTTAGATATGCTTGAACGATTGCACGCGCACTTAAGAAAAGCAGCTGATACCCGTTCTCCTGAAGTAAAGAAGGTTCATTATCAAATACTGAATGTTAAACATCCAATAATCATCACAAACCAAACAGAAAATGGAAGTACTGGTTAGTTGTTCAAAAATTCAAAAAAAAAAGGCATTGCTGTTCAGAAAATCTCAAACCACAAAATGTATATCAGATCAAAACTTCGAAGAAAGTGGATAGGAAAAAAGCAACTCCCACCCCCCACCCATCCAAAACACCCTTGCTTGTGGGTAACAATAATTGCCGAAGAGGTCTTCACAAAGCCATAGTGTCCAGGTTTAGAAATGGAACTTCATTGGAGCGGGGACATTATTATTTAGTCATCTGACAGTAACGTGGCAAGAGACTTGTGGTCTTGGATCCTTGGAATGTTCCCTTTGGAGAGGATTCTCTCTTAGAAAGTGCAGATACTTCGCCATTCTTGAAAAGGAGGAGGAAGGCTTGGTGTTTGGTGCACTTGACTTTAATGCAGATAGTGTGGAGAGAAGGTAATAGAATGATTCTGAACTTAGAGAAGAGCCTATCTACGAAGTAGAACCCAAACTAATTCAGTGGTGTATAGTGGGTTCTCGGATGTGGTTCATTCATCCTTGAACCAATTATAGGATCTCTTAGGCCTTGATATAGGTCTTCTTTTCCAAGTCGGATGCACCCCTTGGAGCCTCCAATAAATCTCAACAAACATTGGGTTATGGTACAGTTACCAAGGGACAATAGAAACAGCGAGGAAACTGCACTGAAAGTTGATGGCGACCAGGAAAAGAACCGGAATCTTTCATATGTGATGTCATTACTCAACCAACTTCAGATTATGAACTCAGTTTGTTTTTCAGAGAGAAAATGGCAAGAAATTTATTCATAACAATGTAGATTTACAGTATAAAACTACAAATCCACCAGAAGTAGCAATTACATAAGCACGAGCATTAAAAACCCACTGCAAGCACACGAACAGTTGCCTCCAGCAAAATGCCGGCGATGAGAAAACATGTAGATGCATGGACAAAGGGTAGTAGACAACAGTCACCCGACAAAAATCTAACCGATAGCCAACCAAGTGCCGAGCATCTTAGCTAGATAATGTTGTGCATGCATCAAAAGAGCCAGTTTGGGGCAATCTTTGATAAAATAAAGACGCCAATTATAAGTGAAGACACGCAAGGTCAGAGAATGGAACATAAAACTAGGTGACTACATGCAACCAACAGCGAATCGATCTAAGCAAATGACAAGAAGAAAAGAAGGCGGCAATAATGACAGATTCTAAAAAATCCGATGGCCAAAGTAGATAGTTGATCCACAAAAACAACAGGGTTGAAGTCGGCGTCCAAAACAGCGGAAAAGACCAGAGCAGTGGTTATTTAGGAAAACAAAGTCTAAAACAAAACAAACGGATAAAACTAAATAATCCCAAACTCTTCTAAACACCCATCAACCAACAGCAGACCCTACACTACCCAACCAATGAACTCTATCAACCCCTACGAACAGCAAATGCCACCTAAATGCCAGTTAACTCAGTTGAACCACCAGAATCACTAACAGGTTTGGCATTTAAAAAGTGCACGAAACTGTTTTCAGTTGGGCTAACTTACTAGTAACATTGCCCCACTTGAAATGGTGGAACAATCCTTGAACATAATGCTGGAATTTCACGTATCAAAACTGGATGATTCCAAAATTGTCCTGCCCTCTAGATTTTCAATATTTGATTCCAAAGAACTAACTCCATCCAGACCACAAGATAGGGAGTTTACTTGTGACACCGGGCAATCTCCAATTCAACAGCTTTGAGGATGAGACTCAACCTTAAAATGCTAGAAACAGGAAACAAAACTCTTATTCTATGACTAATTACCAAAAAAATACCTTAATTGCAGAGAAAAGTCGAGCTACTCCAGATTGTGTCCAATCCTTTCCAACCAAAGGCATGAACTGACCAAGAACATCAGACCTAGAAAACAAGCATCAAGATAGAGTACAAGTCATTGTAATCAATACCTGACAGCGAGTGACGAAAAGTCAAAAATTCAATCAATATCTCAGCATTAGCACCATTATCTGTTTTTTCATTTCAAAAGAAATAATGATGTGTTTAGTTAGCATGTACTACTTTCAGTTTGTTACAAATCAGCAACTATCTTGTCTGCTCTGTTTTTTATTTTTTTTCCTTTGACAACAAACATAGCAAATGATATAGACAATATAGATACAAGAGAAGGGGATGAGAAGTCCAACAAGGAAAACCCATCATAATAGAAACAAGCAAAACAAGAAAAACCCTCTAGCAGCTACAAATCATACACCGCCCTCCAATCTAGGTAGATAAAAAACAATGGGATCCCCTCAAAGGGAGGAGAAACAGAGGTGCAAATGACTCTCTTCCCATAAGGAATCACTATGTCAAACTCGTCCTCAAAAACACCTTTTAGCATCAGTTTATGAATCAATACCATAAGACGGCCATAAAGAATTAATATCGTATCATTTAATAGCATTGATAGGTTTTAATACCATAAGTTGGCCTTTCACTGACCTCGAGACCAGCTTAACTAAAACAATCGTCTTTAGCATCAAGTATGAAATTGATATTTCTTACCTATTAAGGCAAGTCTCTATGCTCGTCTTTGACACTCGAGTTTTATTTTCAATTTTACTTCCATGTTCCTGGAAAATTTCTTTCGATTCTCACAATCAATTAACCCACAGGTAACTCTCAACATTGAGTACCCTTCTAGAAACCCCGTGTATAAAGAGGTCCATTTCTAAGATATAGGTGTAAAGTATAATCCTTTCTCCGTGCTTAAATGTATCAAAAGCTGAACTACCTTACAGCTTTCTCAGCAATCTAAAATCAGCATTCCCCCATCCACACTCTAGGCCGAATCAAGTCAAACTCGTACTTATTCTGCCTCTAATAGCAATACATCCGTATTATGAATATCAATTTGTGTACTATTCCTATGTTGACAACTTGACACCATCAAATATTAATTAGACCAACATAAAGTGCGCAATGACACTACTTCTAACAGATGCAAAATTATAGCAACCAATACCAAAGAAACTGTAGCCAAGTAATTAGAGTATACGAAGATAAATGCCATTTATGAAGCTTTAAGTTGATATTTGCAGTGTATGGAGCTTTATCCTGATACTCACAAGTTTTACTAGAATATGAATATCATAGTTCACATTACAAAATCCTCTTATCTGACATCCTAAAAGTAAAGCAATGCATAAAATGTCTTTGCGCCTTCACACCTTTGCTGCGTAATGCCTACTTTGTCAAGACTCGGTGGAATGGGAACTAGGTCAAAACGATCTTTCCTGTATGACTATATCCATGCTTAACAATGTTGACTATTATTTAACACACTGCAGAAGTTAATAGCTAGTAGATCTAGCAAACTACTATATCTTACTTGGTAATTGTCCCATCAACATCTGAAATCACAATTCGTGCATTCCACTTCCACAAGTAAATATGAGCATCAACCTGTCCAGAGAAAATAAGGGTAAGCAATTGAAATCAAGACAAAGCCAGTCAAACTGGTCATCACTCGTTGCATTGAAATTGCAACCACTATTACTGAAATGGATGACAGACCTGTTGCGTTCCCAAGACCCTGGTAGAGAAACTGAAAGTCACCATATTTTGTCCTTCTTTCAGATTTAATGACGCTATTTGTTCGGTAGTGGGGATATTTGTCCTCAAAAGTTGCTTGTGCGGAGATTCACTGCCACCAGTGGATGTTGGAGTCTGTTCTAAAGTTTGATTCTGTGAGCCAGACTCAGTATCAACAAACACCTCATCACTAGACGAGGTGCTGGTAGTATGCTCCAGTGTTTTGACCCTTCTAAATGGACTGGGCCATAGCCTCCATCTGCGGCCAGAAGGAGTGGAAGTGATTCCAGCACCATCTTGCTCCACAGGAATTGCATCTTTGGGATCAACAGGTAAATCCAACCCGTATGCAGCCACTCCAAGAACAATAGGAGCAGCTTTATCCCATGGCAAGTACCTATGTTGAAATCTGACAACCAAGTTTTCATTCTTGGCAACTGATGCTGCTGAAATTTTGAATGCCTCCTCAGATATGCGATGTGAATTAAACACTTCAGCAGCCGCATTCAAACCCATACCAGCATGAAGCAAGTTGCCACAAAGAGAGATCTCAATCCCTGCAAAATTACATGAATCATAAATACTACTCTCAGCATTGAGCAACAATAAGGCTTCATTTGTTTCGTCGGAATTTTTTACATGAGAACGTTTTCCTCATTTTAAAGTTCCGTTGCCAAAACAGTTTGCAAAATTTTTGTAGTAAGATAACTTTCATCAGACATCCAAATCTCTAAGTCAACTTCTGTAGACAGCATTGCAAATTGTGAACTCAACAAATTCTTGCATAGCCACGTGTTAATTGCCTGAGAATTTGGACCGGAAAGAATAATTTAAGTAAATTCGGCCATTCTGTTGCTGAAATATAAAAGAAGAGCCCTGAATATTTTGGCGTGCAATATTTTTCAAGGGTCAAACATATTTTTAGAACATCAACCTATCGCTGGAGAACGAGAGAAAAAATAAAGTTTTCCAATAAAAGCATTTTAGGTGCAAAATATTTTACTTCAAAACAAACGGAGCCCAAAAGTCTTAAATTGATATTCATGCCAAGTGGAAAGCTCTTACTTGAATCAGATTTGATCCTGTCACCGGAAGTTGCTGTCTGTGATTCCACTTCTACAACCTCACTGATGCTACATTCATCTTGAGGAGCAGACCCTTGTGGGCTACATTGTGGCCCTTCAACTTCTAAGGCGTCAGCAACCTGTTCATTTAGTTTCTTATTGTCGCTTACAGAATCAATAGGGACGTCAAGAACACCCACATGACCTGGACTTCCTGTTTCCTCAATTAGTTCGACTTCAGCCTGTAAATCCAAATTAGAGCAAGTTAAGGCATCTCCATTTCTTGATTTGGCAATATCTCCAGGTCCATCTCCATTGGCAAGCTGATGACTGTGAGCAGACTCTTCGTGCAAATTGTCTGCAGTTTCATGAATTTCTAATATGGGGTCCACAACTTGTTGGTCAGAATTTGCATCGTGCAAAGCCAACGCTGGTAGTTCCAAGCAGCTCTTGAAAACATCTTCCCTCCTAATACCAGATGATGCAGTTTCAGGATTGATATCTCCGCCAAGCTCTAGCTCTACGTTTCTGACATTCTCATTTTTTCGAATTTGACAAAGATGCTCCCCATCTCCTTCACAAACTTCCACCTGATGCCCAGAAGCATTACTAGTGTTTTTAATACTGCAACTATTTTCATGTGCAGATGTCCCCAAATCACTTAAAAGATCAGCAGCCCACACCTCTTCGCCTGCAATGAATTCAGCATTGCCCTCACAAAAATCAGTCTCTTGGCCTGGGCCCAGACGAAACTGTGGGGTGCTTATATGCAAATTATCAGCACTCCTTTCCGATGAGGTGATGGGTGCCGTCAGTATGCGACCATCCACACTTACCAAAACCACTTCTGAACTCAAACTCTGTGATTCCACAAAATGTTCCACATTATCTAAACTCTCGTAACGATTAGACCCATACTCTGATAACTCGACCGAATCCACCAGAGAACTTTGTTCATCTTGAAATTCATAGAACCTTCTTTCGTTATCAGATTCTGTCCTCTCAAGCTGTTCATTATCCTTTTCACCAACATTACAGCTATCTGTTTCACTATTTACACTGTTATTGCCATTGACACTAGTATTTTCTGGTGCACCATTCAGACTACCAGAGTCATTCAAAACCCTACTTGCATCCTCACTTTCACCAGAAACCACCTCCCTGACAAAATATGCCTCTCCAGAATTATCAAGATACATATGGAAATTTGCCTCAACCCCATTAACAGTTATTCTAACCATCTTTTCAGCCCCTTTAAGAACACCCTGAAATTTACCAAACCGAACGTACCAAGGCGTGCAACGAAACGTCCCATCCTGCTGCTGAACAGCAATTATGTCAACGGCACCACCAAAGGGATGGAATGGGGTGGCAACAGAGTATACGCCTTGTGATATGAAGCTCCCAACTCTCCCCACCACATTCATTTGTTCAGCGTACAAATTCAATTGACCTCCCAGAAAAGAAAGGGCAAAAACCCCACCCTCTTCTTATTTTACAATCTAACAATGCAATCAATCAAAGAATCCTAAAAATACCAACATAAATTGGACAAAACCCTAGTGCAGTTTTTCAATCTAACAGGTATAATCATCAAAGAATCCGAAATATCTCCAGTTCTTGTTACCTGCATGCAATCCAAATTAGAAAATGAACATTCGATCATACACATAAACCAAGTCAATGCGAATTCAAATACATTGGGAGTATCGAAACCCTGGTACATTAGTTGTTGCATGAAGAAATTTAAAAATAGCAGAACAAAACTAACACGTTAAAATGATAATTGACTTCGAATCCATAAAATAAACTGATTTTCACTTACAGATTCAATTATCCGAATTGGACGAAAGCGTTCGTCCTCGGTTGTGGAGACACAGCAATTTCACAGTTGATGAAAATTAAGATGATTTTCTCTTTTTTCTCTCTCTCTCTCTAAAAGTCGGTCCTGTAATGTTCTTGATTCATCGTCCATTTATGTGAAGCGGTGTTGTGCGTCAATTCTAACACATGGCATTAAATTTTTCTTGGGGCTGCTAAGGTTGTGATTGGACTTTCGGATATTCAAAAACCAGATTCGTATAAATTTCCCAAATTTTCATGCAATAAATAGGTAACCCCCAAGCAGCAAGACTTTTGTTACTTATTAACCCCTACTATTCACTTTAATTTCCTTATAAACTTTGAATGTGGTGGGGGCTTTCTTGGTAATGTAAATGAATATTTATAAATTTTGTGGTTTTTATCACTTATAGAGATATTAAATTCATCGAATATCAAAATCAATTTTAACAAGAATAAGTCTATTAACACATTAAGTTATACATCAAATAGTGCATCAAGCCTACGTAGCATGTCATCATAAGTACTAATTCATCACAAACATATAGTTAGACAATGAATTTAATAGAGTAGAATGAGTTCATTAATTTCTATATTTAACCATTTCAATTTTTAAGTAATATTAAAAAAAGTCATAGTTGTTAGTTGTTTTGATGAGAGGTTTTAAAAAATTAAATTTTAAGAAATTTAGAAAAGATAATTATTTCAAAATATTTGTTTATTCTGGATTTTTTTGTTTTTTATTTGAACTTTTTTAATTTTTTTGTCACAACTTTTTGATTTTTAGATTTCTAATCTAAAAAAAAAAACTGACTCAAAATAACAAATGCAAAAAATTTGTGAATCAAAATGCAAAAATAAAGTGTGCCCAAATTGGACCGTATTGACCTAGCTCAGCAAGGCGAATATAAGGAATTTTGTATTTGTGATAAGAACTTGAAGATATAAAAAATTTGTTTATAAATCTTATCATCAACTCGATGAATTAATGTCCATCTTTTGTTTGTATTTTCTTTTATCAGATTTATTTAAACGCATTTCGCTCATTGGGTTGAAGGATGTTTCTCTCACTTTCAGCATAGCGAGCCTCCTAGGTCCCACTAATGACCTAAGCCGTTCATATTGGAAGTCTTGATATGTTTATTATCTTTATAAAAAATTAAATTGAGGGAATGTCGGTATCCATCTGACCAGAATATATTCGGTATAAAAGAAATGAGTGGTCATATTGTGTTCGTGTATTTCTCTTCTACCAATCAACTTCGATCAAGTCTTATTGATATTGAATGAACTTAATATTTTTGCATCGACAATAAAAAAGACCTGATAATTACCAAATGAACGTTGATATATAACTTCTTCAAAGTTCTATGAAGGATTATAGGTGGGCGATTTTTCTGATAACATGAAAGTTAATATCTCAATCATGACATAATGAATATTTTCTCTCACATTTATGACATGTGATCAGCAAGACGAAAGATTGTCAAAGAACCCTTCACCTCTATGGTAGGATGCCATTCTGATGATTAAGTTGGAACAAGATCCACAAAAAACTCACAATATCAATGCGTCTAATATAATTTACAGCGTACCTTTTTACCCTGGGTGTGTACCTTTATTTATAGACTTTCTGATTATTCAATGCAACTTCTTTTTAGTTTCTAATTTCTAAATAAAATGGATTAGAAGTGCCTTCTGATTAGCAACTAACAAGATAAATTTGATTTATACTCTTCAGACACTTATCTTATACTGTTAGAGTTTCATTTAATCCTAAAATTCTTTATTCTAAGTTGAATTGACATACGACTTTTCGACCTTATCTGATTAGAACCATTCCTAAGATAATCGGAGTTTTGTCTTATCTTTAACTTAAATCTGTTAACTGTCTTTCTCAAGTCAGCTAACTCATTCCGGTCTTAGCAACAAGCACGTGCTCAAAAGTACCCTCTTGTGGAGCTTAATATCGTTTAATTTATTTAAGTCAAAAAACTCGATAAATCTTATTTAAATTTTTTCTCTTTCAATTATGCCCCAGCTTTGTCTGCTCCTTGCCAAGATAATAGATTAAGCAAAGCTTATCTAAACCTTTAACTCAAATATTTCTTGCTTAGATAAATATCCCTTGTTTATCCGTTAGAATTCATACTGTTGTAATTAATGCGATGGACGTCTGTTGCAGCCTTTTTGAAAATTGACGTGTTTCTAGTGTGTGTGGAATCCAAAGACGCAAATATCTTTCCAAAAAGAAGATTTTATTTTCCTCTTACTTTTTACCTTTTGCCATTCATCCACTGTTCTTGTTCATTTTCTGTTTCATTTTATTGTTCCTGTCTACTATAGACTTCCTAAGTTTCTCTATCTCCTCAACTTTCGACTCAAGATTTTCTTTTCGTCTCTGTAAGTTTCTTTCTGTACTCCCTCACTTTTTCTTTTTTGCTCGTTCATGTTCCCACCCTTTCTAGAAAATGGAGATTTACAAGCAAATGCTTGAAACTCTGTCAAAAGTAGAAGAATTTTCGCTGGCGATGCAACATCTCTGATGATGTTGTGGTCGAACTAGATGACCTCCGCACCCTTTGCGACGGGGCCATTGGAGACACACTGCATATACCTCCATTGGCAATAACCGAGGGGGGGATTAGATTCTCAACCCCCTCACCCCCCCCCCCCCCCCCCCCCCCCACGCCCCCTCTGGGTAGGGTCCTCTATTTTTATCGACTCACTCCAATGCAAATTTTAATTAACACTTTTAGAATTGTGATGTCCATAGTCGAACTAAATAGAACCGTATGAACCAATTTGGGATTTTGGGATATCTAGTGCAATTATGACATGGTCAAGTCCCCACTGACAAGTACTACCTCAAGATCTGACCAAAGCATGAGATGATAGTTACATACCTTCTTAACTCTAACCATGGCTATAACGATGACTTCCTGGATGTTGTGGGCAATTGGGAGTTCGCCCCGATGAACTTGAAAACCAAAAACTTAACATTAATCCTAGAAGATTTAGAAAGGCCCATCCGTATTTCATTTACTTTTCTATGCACTTGATTTTTTTCATTAGTTGTTGTTCTAACATCTTGCTTGTTTACTTTCTGCTTTGTTAGCTGACAACTAGAACACAGGCCGACACATCACTGCAACCAAACCAAAAAATTTGAGGTGCATCATTGCTTTCAAAGGCCTCCCAGGGCAGAGTGGCAAAGCCCGTGGCCCGGAGGTTCTTCTACGCTACAACTCGAGTTACCGTGGCTATATCAGACATCCTTCCAAAGCCATTGCAGTTGCCAAGCAAGTTGCAAACCCAATGTTTGAAGAAATTCCAATCCCCTTTCCTGAGAGAACTGATCGAGTTACTATCGCTCCAATTGGTGTTGGTCCCTCAACTCCAATCGGAGATTCATTTTCATCTTTTTATACTCCAAACATCTCTCCCCCACCTGAAGACCTTCCTCCTACCCGTTCATCTCCCTACTACTAGAATTTATGAGACAAAGTCGAGTATGACAAAGCTATAGTAGAACGTGACAATGAAATGCCCATGATGGGAGACAAGTTGAACCTCGACGATGCCAAGAATAGGCCCAGAAGGAAAATTACACCCCCACCCTTTGCGCCGAGACACGAGTCCCTCCTACAATCCCTACTTCTACCTCCGCCCCACTCATCCATGTAGAATACGATCCTCTCCCTCTCTGAGGTAAGAAATCTCTTAAGAAAAAATATGGTGATTCTCCCAGAAGAACCACCAAACACACCAAGTGGAGGCATGGGGCCCCAAGATTACTCTTGTTGGAAATTGTCTTGTCACGGACAAGGATTCTATAAAGACCCTCAAAGTTGCCTGAGCTGTAGCTGGAGAAACTCTTCTGTCGAAAGGCATGGACACTCTGAACGTTGTTGATGATAACTCATTGGTGGAGTCAATGTTGGCCCATAACCTCGTAGTAAGTTTTTCTTCTACCTTTGTTTTTGTTTTCTTAAAGATGTTTTCCTTGTTTAATAAATTCCTATAAACTGTTATTGCTTGCTTGTTAGGCTATTCAGAGAGCAACCATTGTACTAAATAGGTTTGCAAAAAAAGACAAAATCAACCAAATTCACCAAGCCAATGCTATAGAATGAAGAAGAAAAGCTGATGATGCTACAGAACCTGTCAAAATCCATTTGAAGAGGGCCATAGATGCTAAGAGCCGAGTTTCCAATATCCAAGGAGAGTTTGCTAAGGAGAAGAGCCGTGCTAATGCTCAAATTACCCAACTCAAGGAGGATTGCAAAGCTGCCCGTAAGGAAGGCATTATTGATGTTGCAGACCACTTTGCAAAGGTTCAGCTAAATTGGAATGCTTCATGTTTAGATGGAAGGCTACCTTGAAAGCCAGTGGAACCCCTAAGGACACTACTCTCTACTCCAGCATCCCTTGATCTACCGAAGCAGAGGTAGATGATTCAAAAACTGAAGCAACCCCATCCATTCAGCCCCATTCACTACTGTTGATGACCCTACCGAGGTCCTAAACCAACATTCTCGTGGCTTTCAGCTCTCTGATAGTCATCTGGAGCTACATGTTGTAAGAATATTGGGCTACAAAAGCTACCCCGTTATCATCCTAGGTTTTCTTTTTCAACACCTCCAGTGACAAAAACCAATGCAAAGCTGCCCCATCCAAAGTACGGTGGAACAACTAAGCCATTGTCGCAACATAGCCAATTAGATGTGTTTTGGGGTTTCTGGTGCGATCGAACTTGGAAAGGTCAGGGGAATATGAATTTCTTCGGGAGCCTGGCCTTGGGAAATAGGCACATATCATCCATTTGGTTGTTTTCTAAAAACTAGTAGAGGTGATCGAGACAATTTAGGTAAGCATATGATAAGAGATTCCTTAACTTCTCTTTGCAAAATCCTCTCTTCCTTTTTTCTCAAAAACATGGCAGCATTCCTAATCATATACTAGTTTGGTAAGTTTTGAAGCCCCCCCCCCCCCCCCCCCCCCCCGAACAAAAAATGGGGATCTGTCTAATAACCTCTCGGGAGACCAAGTCAATCAAACATTGGGATTACCTCGATCTCCCTTGAACCTTGACAAATCGTGGCCTCCAGGACAAAACAATTCTCATCATTTCGGATAGACAACCTTGTGAAACTAGAGTGGGTCCTCCTTCTTACAGAGCAAGTCTTTTCTTGCACGTTTGTACACAATTTTACTCCTTAAAAAATATTTGAGCCAACAATATATAATATATATAATAAATATAAAAAATAGTTCCATGATTAATTAGGATATCAATCTAACTTCTAGACAAAGCTGAAATTGGAGTAGATCCCTCTGCACGTAGCACAATTCATATATGATACGAATAAGTAATTTAAATTTACCATACATTCTATGCATATTCACGCATGCCAAAGAGTAAAATTTAATTTGCAAATTTATTTCTACCTACGACTCAAATAAACACTTCCATCACACTTTCTATCATTTGAATCAAGATCCGTGATTAATCAAGAACCAATTCTTAAAGGTTCACTTCAGCACTTGAAATATGAAATTAGAGCTTCGCCTGAGAAATTTCTAGAATGCTAAAAAAAAAGGGTTTTAGCTCCAAATTATAAATTTCATCACCTTTGCACATGATTTCAACTCTTAAACAACATATTCATCACACAAGTTTTAGTTTCTGTACTTAGGGCCTGTTTGGGCGCCTGTTTTTTTACTTTTCCCATTCTACTTTTCCACTTGTAGCTGTTTGGGCGCCAAAAACTCAGAACAGGTTTTGGAAATACGTTTTGGATTTTGAACGTTAGGAGCAGAAAATCAAAAAAGAGGGTTTGGGGAGCTTTTCCATTTCTGGTTTTCCATTCTCCCTGTTTTCCAAACACCTCTCCCTATACTACCCTTTTGTTCCAGAAAAACCAGCGGAAGAAAGGATCTGTTGGGAGCTGCTGAGAGAGGGGTCTCATTGTAGAGTTTCGTTCTGTTGGGAGCTGCCTGTTCCAGCCCCAACCAGAGAAGAAGAAGAAGGCTGTTATTAGAATGTTTTTTTTTATGTATTGGGTAATGTTTCATATGTTTATGTATGTTTTTAAAATTGTGCAATGTTAATTGTATTTTTTCGAACCAACTCTTTTATTTTTCTTTCCGATAAAACGTACGAGAGAATTTCAAGTTGTTCAAAAAAACAGAGGAAGTAAATATTTTCTATAAACAATTTTTTTCTAAAAAATAGACGGGTCATTTCACAAAATATTCTCTAATTATATTTTAAATAAATTACAAGTCTTCATTTTCACTAAGGGCAAATTGGTCAAAAATAATCCATAACTCATTTTCAACATTCTTCTCCCAAACACTACTACTTTTGCAAACTACATTTTGCACATGTCTCCCAAACACTCTCCTAAATTCAAAACTCATTCTGGCCATAATTCAAAAAACCAAAAAACCAAAAAACCAAAACCCAAAAGCTAAAAAATAGGCTCCCAAACACCCCCTTAGTTACCTATTTTTAACTTTACAAATTAAGTTTAAATAAAAAACATAAAATTTAATTCAGCTAAAAAACATAAGATTCAACATTCGTTTACTTAATAACACAATTAAATAAAATTCCTGAAAAGTCTTACCAATTAAGGGAAGAAGAAGAAGAAGTAGTAGTTTAAGCTTCCCTCCCTTTTTTCTGTTTCCTGAAACTAATGAAATTTCTCTTTGAAAGAGGAGGTGTCCTGAGTAATACATGAAATAAGCTGAGAGGTGTCCTTCCCATCACCTATTCTTATCCAATAATGGACTTATTACACTATTATTCCTTCATATTAAATAATAACACTTTCACCTATGATATGTAAACAAAAGACTATAAGTACTTAGATAGAGATAAACTAATACACATTATTCCTAAATAACAAACTCTTTTTTTTTTTCATGCATTTAAATCATTACGAACATTTGTTTCCTCGGCATTAACAACAAAAAATACATAAAGATCGTTACTCCAATTCTTTTTTTTTGGGTAAGTACGTTAGTCTAATTTATCCACAATTCATGTGTCACTTTATTCTCAAATTATAAATACAATATGGAGTACTTAATGTTCAGTCCTATCTATAAGACAAATCTAGTATTTGATCTTATACACTTTTCAAAATTATTTTTTCATCCTATAATTTAAAAAATACCCAAATTGCCCTTAAAATACATTGAGTACAAAATCAGCATTTTGGTCCTAAAAATAAGGGATTTGTTTAATACTCTACCTTTATTACCAAAACACCTCCTCCGATCATATTCTGTCGTTCTGGGTTTCATTCTCCATTCATAGGATTCCAAAATCGGAGCAGCGTGCTGAAGACCGGCGATCTAGGGTCCCGAACTGCTGTCGACGTCCGACCGTTCGTGCGTATTGACGGGCCTAGGTTGTATTCCGATCGACCATCTGACCGTTGGTGCGTATTGTCATTCTGGGTTTTAATTCTTCGTCCTAGGGTTCCAAAATCAAAGCAACGTGCTGAACAACGGCGATCTAGGGTCCCGAACTGCTTAGTAGCATATCCATTAAAAAATCTGGCGAATTGATTCCATAATAAAATATGGTAAATTCTGCCACGAATTTACCATATTCTGTTGCATATCCATTGAAAATATCTAACGAATTAATTCTATAATCAGTTAAATTTTTTATCTTATTTAATCCCATAAGTTTAGCCATATTTATTTTTATGATTATAAACATACCAAAACAGAATATAGGTTCTGAATTAAAAAGGGATAATAGGGTAATCTAACACTCGAAAATAAGGACAAACTTGTCAAACTATATAAAATGGGGATGAAAACATAAGTTAAAAAAGTGTATAAGATGAAATACTACACTGTAAGGGTAAATAGGATCCTAATTTAATTTACCCATATTTACCCTGGGTAAATTAAATTAGGATCCTATTTACCCTTACAGTGTAATATTTCATCCTATACACTTTTTTAACTTATGTTTTGACAAGTTTGCCTTTATTTTCGAGTGTTAGATTACCCTATTATCCCTTTTTAATTCAGAATCTATATTCTATTTTGGTATGTTATAATCATAAAAATAAATATAGCTAAAATTATGGGATTAAATAAGGTAAAAAATTTAACTGATTATAGAATTAATTCGTTAGATATTTTCAATGGATATGCAACAGAATATGGTAAATTCGTGACAGAATTTACCGTATTTTATTATGGAATCAATTCGCCAGATTTTTTAATGGATATGCTACTAAATTTGCTATTGGCAGCAATTGGGGTCTGAAGTTATGATTTTTCAGCAAATCTTCCACGTTTATGAATATGATTTTTCAGCAAATCGTATGAATTCGCCATATTTTATTATGAAACAGGGGCTCAACTTTTAAAATCATAATATGGTAATCGATCAGAATCTTGATGAAATATTTGATTGCTCAATGAATCTTCCATGCTTACTATCAGATTACCATATAAAAACCAAATTCACCATCACTTTACCAACTATGGATTATACCAAAACAGATTATACAAAAATCTGGTATAGTTATGGATCTATACGATTATAATCAAATTTACCATTGTAATCAAATATACAATCAAATTTACCATGTAAAAATCAAATTCACAATGACAGAATTTACCTCTCTTTTTCTACACTACATATCCTTGTATTCAATCTCTCTGTTTGTACAATTCGAAACACATCAAAAGAATGCGATAAATTTTAGTACAACAGATGTTAAATTCTTCCATCAACGGTAAATTTCAGTACAACGGTTATTTTATAACAAATAGTTTTGATGAACGTAGAACATGGTAAATTTGTTCAAATGAAATCTGGTTGCTTTGGATCGATGTCATCAATATCGGAATATTGCACATTCCAAAATCTGTCATTTATGTTAATGCCCAAAAAACTACTAGAATTCATTAGATGGTCAGCATTTATGCTAATGCCAAAAAAAGTAGATAGGAATTGATGTGCAGAATCTGCTCATTCTTTTCATAAATTTGATCTGAATATATGGTAAATTCGTACAAACCGTTCACAGCATTAAGTACTTATGGTAAATTTGATCAGAATATGGTAAATTTATATGTACAGTTCACAGCAATAAGTACTTATGGTAAATTTGACCTGGATATGGTAAATTTGTACATACAGTTCACACACGTACAACATAGTAAATTTGCATGGAACTATACATCATCTAACATGCAACAACATGATAATTTTGAAATGCAGGATGACGACCACACATAAAATCCATTTAGTCCCAAAAAACATGACCAAAATTACAAGAACCAAAATACAGTTCTTAAACCATTTCATGTAAATCAGTACATAAGGGGAATACAAACAGATAGAGGATGGATTAAATTGTAACTCAGATACCAACACAAACTGATTTGTAAATCAAAAATCGATTATAGGTTCAGTAAAACCAACATTACAATCCGGCCAGTTCATGATGTTCGCGAACGAGTCGTACTTGCTCTGGCGACATAATGGGACGATGGTCGGTCGGATGACGATATTCTCTCCCGTATATAACTCAGCCCCGTCAGTACGCACCAACGGTCAGACGTCGACAGCAGTTCGGGACCCTAGATCGCCGTTGTTCAGCACGTTGCTCTGATTTTGGAACCCTAGGACGAAGAATTAAAACCCAGAACGACAATACGCACCAACGGTCAGATGGTCGATCGGAATACAACCTAGGCCCGTCAATACGCACGAACGGTCGGACGTCGACAGCAGTTTGGGACCCTAGATCGCCGGTCTTCAGCATGCTGCTCCGATTTTGGAATCCTATGAATGGAGAATGAAACCTAGAATGATAGAATATGAATCGTCGGAGGAGGTGTTTTGGTAATAAAGGTAGAGTATTAAACAAATCCCTTATTTTTAGGACCAAAATGCTGATTTTGTAATCAATGTATTTTAAGGGCAATTTGGGTATTTTTTAAATTATAGGATGAAAAAATAATTTTGAAAAGTGTATAAGATCAAATACTAGATTTGTCTTATAGATAGGACTGAACATTAAGTACTCCTACAATATTTAGATGAAAACATCTTATTCTCTTAAATAGTTTTTAATTTTTTTTACACCAATCAAAGTTCTATTGAGATGGTTGAATTTTGTTAAAAATATTAATAATCATTTATGAATATAAAATACTTTTTGGACCCGAATGTTAAGAAAGACCAACAATTAGACAAAAATAGTACATAATACTTTGAGGGTCAAATGATAATATCTCAAACAACTCAAAAAATTTCTATGAAGAAATATACAGGTTGTTCATGAGTGCACATCCGGGTTTTGATTGTTTAGTTATTGTAACGCCTTGAAAATAATATCGATTCGTTATTTTAAATAAATTACAAATTTATAAAAAAAAAAAAATACTTAACCTTTATTTTTTAGAAATACATCTAAGTATTTATTACATAATTACATGGCGATGGAGGAACATAAGGCATCAAGTGACGTACACTAAACAATTTATCAAGGAATAGTGAGATCATGCAGAATGGTGACATATGAAAAGGGTGGGAGAGCGGGTTAATCATTCAGTGGTCTTAGAGCATCATCGCGTGGTCTCCCAACACCCTTCTCCAATAGAGATTTATACACTTAATTTTGAATTCTATGTGAATATGTGGTGAAGATGAATTTTGGAGCTTTGCGCAGTGTCCCAAGACTCCTGAATATTTTTGGTGGGGAGCATGCCACAGTTGTAATAGCAGGTGTGTGATTATGAATATGGTGATTTTATTTAAATTCAAAATAGTTTTATCTAGCCCCATGTTCTTTGATCACCTCTCTAGTAAAATTAAAATAGTTAATTTTTTCTCTTTAGACCCAAAATTATTTTACCACTAACCTTGTCTATACCTTATTCTACATTTGAAACTCTCTTTCACCTTACAATATATTTTTTATCTCTAAACTCTGATATCAACCCATCAACATAACATACATTGAAGCTTGAGCGGCTGGGGGCCCTCCAATGGTTTATTGTTTTGAAGGAATTAGGATTTCAAGCAAATCAGAGCTCTAGCGTGTTCGGCCATAGTTGAGATCTTTAACTTTGAAAGTGTGAATTTTTTACTCACTTACAATTAGTGCCGTTTGTAGAAAAGCTTAGATTTCATGGCAAGAACAACAAAAGATCATATTCTGTGTTGTGGCGCAGGCGAATGAGAAGTTTGTATTTGAACGCCAAAACAAAGAGTAAATTTTCTCTAAAGAGAAAAAACTGAAACACTCGCGATTGTCGTTACAACCCTACGAGAATTTTAAAAGGGTTGGGTGTAAAGCCCACTTAGCTATTTTGAGGATGAAACTCTAGGCTGACATGTCCGTACATTGCCTAGACAAAGCAAATTCTTATTTCTCAATGGGCCAGTACACTGCAATTGGTCTTTCAAAGTCATGGAGGATAAGGGACGGATGAAATTTCCAGTTGTATCGAACTGCCTCCTATGATTGCCTTTACATAACTTCATTAGACGACAGTTGGAAGTCTCTTTTGGTTAACAAGAATTACTTTCCTTCCTATTTATAACTTCAGATTTGTGTTTGTCACTGGTTTGATCTCTGGACGTGCATCAGTGGCCCCTTCAATTTGTTCATGTCCATGTTTCTGTTAATTTGTGAAAAAGAGAAGGGTGCAATTCTTTGTTCATGTCCATCTCATGCATTCCGTTGTTTGATAGCATAATGAGCTCGTTGTTATCCAACTTATGGGCTGAACAGATGTGTAGAGAAAAAAGTAAAACAATGATGCCCCAATCAACAAGTACTTGGATCAATTTGATCCAAGAAAGAATAAAGGGCAATTTCGATGTGACCGACAAAAGGTCATGAAGATTGTGGGGCCATAACTACTTATTATGGTGGGGGCCGTGGGGCCATATCCACTTACTAAATTCATTCAAATCACATCAGATTAGAGATCAACAATTATCATTCATCCTATTGAAGAATTTGACCTTGGTGCTATTGTATGCACCATAACGGACAACGGTCCAACAAAGTTATTTGGAGGCAATAGTCCTGAACGATGGATCAAAAATTAAGAGGCATCAGTTTCGTAGCCTTTGAGTTCTTTGCACATATTAGATTCCAATTTTCAGATAGAGAATATTTGACGGATTTCTTTGAGCATGAGGCATATTGTATATTAGAGGCCCGACGAGGTTGCCCTTGAATTCTTGACACGTATTGAATTTCGGTGTCTAGATGGAGAACATCTATTGGATTTCTTGAACACGAGACAAATTGTATATTAGGGACCCAATGGAACTATCCTCAAATTCTTGGACATATTGGATTTCGGTCTCCAGATGGAGAACATCCGGTGAATTTCTTGAGCACAAGATAGATTGCAAATTGAGGGCCCTACGAGGCTGTCCTTGAATCTTTGCTTATATAGGGTTCTGGCCTCTAGATAGAGAATACTTGATGGATTTCTTACAAGAAGTTCTATTTGAGAAAACGAACGATATTGATTATCCAATAAACACGATTATGTAGAGTAACTATTATATTTTAAGTCTTTCAAATATCCTTCTTGGATGAAGGACTACAGAATTATTATTTTTGACATACCTCTTTCGATTGAAGCCAAAACAGAGAAGTGATGATGGTCCCGAATAATAATACAAAAAGTTTTTATCTCGACAGCAAAAAGTCAAAACTTCACTTCCTTGCTGGGAACAAAGGTCTCCTACCCGAGATAGAATGGCATGGGATGAGAAATTTTGAGATTGAATAGAATGGGATGAGATGAGAAATCTCGAAATCAAACAGAGTGGGATAAGAAATCCCAAAATCAAGCAGCATGAGATGAGAAATCGCGAGTTAGAATAGAATGGGATCAGAAATCCTAAAATAAAGCATAATTGGATAAGAAATCCCGAAGAAAAATAGAATGGGGTAATGATCCCGGGATCCGGCTCAAAATGGGGGGAGAAACTTGAACTATGTGCAAAATTAGATACATTGGTCTCATCGCCGAAGTAAAAGAAGACTAGAGTTTCTTGACACCAATAGAAAGAAGGATAATACAAAAAGAAGACTATAGTTTCTTGGCACCAATAGAAAGAAGGATAATACATCTCTCAATTGAGCTCAATGGACATAGGTCCTAGCAAGGCATTGGGGTGATGGTGCTGGACTAAAGCTCAAAATCAATCGCAATAACCCAACTGTTCAGGCACAAGGCCTAGCATTCCGGGCGTATGCTCTAGGCATAAGCCTAGCAGAAAAACTTGAAAAGGGTAGTACAAAAACTTAAGAAGAGTTTCTATAAAATACAATTTGAGAAGAGTTTTCTAAGAATTGAATTTGAGAAAAGTTCTCTAAAATAATAAAACTTGAGAAACGTTTCTTAAAGAATCAAACTTGAGAAAATTTACACAAGTGTGCAAAACCTAAAGTTATACAAGTGTGCGAAACCTAATAAAGGATTTCAGAGAAAAAGAACTTGAGAAAAGTTTATGCAAATCAAACTAGAAAAAAGTTGTTAAAGAAAGTTAAACTGGAGAACAGTTAGTTTAAAAAGTTAACTCGAGAAAAGTTTTGAAAATAATATTTCCCAGTACCAAGACATTTGGCAATAAGTAAGGGTGAAATTGGTTCTTGATCGGTCAGTTTGGTCCAATATTTTCACGGACCGATTCGGTTTGGTCCATTTTTTACTAAACCGACCCCAATCGATTTATTTTTTGGTTCGGTTCGGGACGGAATCAAATTCTTTCCGGGATTTCGCTTTGCCCCAAATGGGCAATGTTAAAAATTGATTTTGGGGCTGTTCGGTCCAAATTTGCCACTAATATAGAAAATGTATTTCAAATAGGCTTCCATTCGAATTTTTTTCCAACAAATATCAAATGGGCCAACTTTAAGAAAAAAATTCATCTATTTTTCTACCAAAATAGTAAAAATCACAAAATCAAAAATCATAAAAGCCAAATGCGTTACTAACTTTTGGTTCGGTCCAAGTCAGTTCGGTTTAAGTTAGTTTTGTCCAATACCAATAGGTCCATTATCGGTTCGGTTCGATCTGGTCCAAATTTTAGAAAATCGACACCGGACGGAATGTATTTTGAAAAATCTTTCTTGGATCAAGACCGATCGAATCCCATTGTGGACCGACCGAAGACCGAATTGAACGGTCAATTTTTTCAGTCGATTCGATTTTTTCGATTTTTTTCACCCCTAGTAATAAGTACACATGCTCAGAAGCTGTTAAGAAAAGAAAAGGATCGGAAATCGGTTCCAATGCAGTACTAAGCGAGGCTCTAGAGCCATATACACAGAGAATAGAACATACAAAAAGAGATAAGCTTTGCCTACTCTGTCTGCTGTAGAGAGTAGCCAAAATTGGGGGCAATCGAAGGATGTAAAATCTGATTAAACCTAACAAAGGGTTTTACAGAGTAGATAAGTGAGATTTGAGCTCGACAAAGAGGTGTTCTTGTACGGGGGTATATTGCCGAGCAAAAAATAATATTTACCAACGTGACAAAGGTGGTAAAATATCAAACATATTAGATATAGAATTTGTATTGAGATCGAATAGTTCGGGAAGAGTTCTAATCAAACATGGATGAGAAATCCTGAAGTTCTAATTGGAAAGGGATGAGAAATTCTCGGTGGAATCAAATTATAATGAAAAATTAATAATCGAAAGGAATTCTAATTGTAATAGAAGACAGTTAGTCAATCAATTAGTACTTTTAATCAAAGTTATTATTCTTGTACTGTATCGTTTAGTACTAGACCGTACATCCCGTACTGGAGCCAAAATGGGGCATGTGTGAGGATATACCGTTCCGGCGAAGTTATTGGCGGTTCTGGTAAGTTCCAGGCAGTTTCGACAGTGTACTAGATCTCGGCCGGTACTTTTTTTTGGGTCTGTGGTGTTGCGTGCAAGATTCAAGATGGCGAGAGAGAGAGAGTCCACTAGAGCGAGAGAGAGAGGCGGAGTGGTGGTGTGATGGTGTGAGAGAGCGGTATCAGAGAGACGCAAATGACTAAGCTAGTAAGCTGTATCACATATCACAGGAGGAAGATGACTGAATAGAGAGACAGGGAGGTATAAGGGTAATAAAAGAGACATAACATAAAGCAAAAAAGAGGGCTAGAGCCTAGAAGCCTAAAATTGATAGCATTTGACAAGTGTGAAAAAATAAAATATTTAAGTTATAATTTATTTTATATGTCAAATATATGTATATATATTTTAAAAAATTTATATTATTTTTTAACGATAAATTTGAAACGATATACTAGTATGTGCCAGTACCGGTACATACCGTACTAGTAACAAAACCGATACACTCGCTGGTACGAGATTGATAACTTTGCTTCTAATCATTTTCTAATGAGAAATTAAAAAGATTAGGATTCAAATTGCTAAGGGAGAAATCTCTATAAATAAGAACATACTCTTATGGCGAAGGGAAGAGAAAAACACTTAGTGATTTGGGTTTATATACGAAAATGTTAAGATATAACATTTTAAGTGATTACCTATATTTGTCATTTTATGGAAGGTTAGGTCAAAAACTTTTTTTTTATTTTTTATTATGGGACTATAGAGAAATATTTTGAATTCATAGAATCACGATTACCCCTTGTTTGTTAGAGATTGAAGGGAGGGTTCAATGTTATTATTCCGAATTTGACATATTCGAGATTTGTTTACTTGCATCTTGACTTTATATTTGGAGAACTATTACATGCCATTGGAAGGGGTAAAAGTGTCATGTCTCATTCGTCATCTATATCTTGTTCTACTTTTATTTATGAAAATACCAGTATAAATTATGAAAATATTTTTATTTACTATAAAAATACAATTCACTTACACATATCTCTCCTCTCTTATTTTTTAAAAAAATTCAAAATAATCTCTTTATAATTATTTGTCTCTTTACTGTAAATTCTTTTTTTACCAATCTCACATCTTATTATATTTCTCATATTTTTTCTATAATTTTGACTGGTAATGGATAAACTCACAATGATAACTGGGTCGTTTATAATGAGAGAAATAATATAAGATAATGTTTTTGATGGGGTGTATTGAGAAGGTGCGGGAACTCAGAAAAAAGGGGGCTGCAAATAGAATTTACTGTCCAAGACAGGAGGAATACCACAGATCATGTTAAATTACTTATTTATTAATTTCTCCTCATCATTCTCGAATTTCACGTTTGTGCCACAGCGTCTGTTGTGATTCGAGTGTGGATCAGATCGGAGGCATCAGGTTGAAGGGGACGAAACGGAGAGGACACTTCACGACGGTTTTCAATTGCACTGATCATTGCATTGCACTAATTTAGGGTTGATATACATTCGCGTATCTATTGGTGGTTGAGCGGAAAGCAGAGGACAAGCAAATGAGAAGTGAAAAGAAAGAAAGGAGAGAAGAATGAGGTGGAGATGACTCTCCCGGCGGCGAAAAGGCGATGGAGAGGCTTCGTGATTGCGGCGGTGCTGGGCCTCGTTTTGCTTTCCATGCTCGTTCCACTCGCCTTCCTGCTAGGCCTCCATAACGGCTTCCACCCCTCAACCGGTATTATTCTCTCTCTCACTCTATTTTGAAATCTGACACTTCCGGTTGTCCAGATCTATTTGTTGGACTAGGAAGCTAACACACACAAACTCGTGAGGAAAGATTAATTACAACAACAAAAAGTACGATACGAGATTTGACAAGAATGACTAGGTTCAGTACTAATCAAGCTTCACAAAATGCAGCAGTATTGATTCCTACTGTCAATTTCTTGTTCGCTTCGTAGTTCATCTCAATTACGTCATCTACTGCGGGTCTGATGAATCAGATCCTTTTAGTACATTTCCCTTTCGGTTGATCCATTATAACTATAAAGCACGGTACGAGATTTGGCAAGAATGACTAGGTTCGGTACTAATCAAGCTCCACAAAAGGAAGCAGTATTGATTCCTATTGTCAATCTGCTTTGCAGTTTCTCTCAATTAGGTCGTCTACTGCGGTGTCTGATCAATTTGAAATGCTCTAAAACGTAGGATTTCAGATCCAATTAATACATAAGATACTAACTGAAAAAGAGAAAGGTGAAGTTTGTGAAAAAGGTTTATGCAGTATCACCAGAAGGGGTGCGTGCACACACATTGTCTGTGCAATTAAGAAAAGTAGTGTTGAAATATTTAATATATAGATCATTGTGGTCAAAAAACCAAATTATAAAAATTCGACTTGTCTATTTGGGTGGTGATTGACCATGAAAAGCATACAATCGCAAACAAGTAGTGTATTTTGGTTAAAAGTTGACCTTGCAATGTTAGAAGTTTGTGAAAAACACAGCAGGCTTAGAAAGAACAAATTCATGCGCTGAAGAAACACCATCTCCCTACATCCGTCACAGATATAGTACATATGCTTTTAGTTTATGGAAAAGCAACCGAATATTTTCTTTATTTCGCGACAATGCGCTTGATGGGAGAAACTTTTGTGTTTCATGGTGCTGGTGGTTCTATGGGTTGAGGAGATCCATTTGACTCTTTTATTTGGAGGGAAAATGTTATAAAATTGCAGATTTGGATTGGATGCTGAAATTGTCTGCATGTATGAGCAGTTATGGAACCATCAAAACTGAGAAGTCATCTTAAACTGCGACGTGACAATTCCGCCCCTCGAGTTGAGGAAATTAACTGCCATTTTCATAGTTATTATCTCCATAATTGGTTATTTAGCTATCAAAAAAGTTTGACGCAATGACAAAATTTTGTCAACACCAAAGTGCATTCTCCTTTACCATGCTAGAATACATTTTGATGATTCTGCCCCTCGAGTTGAGGAAATTAATTTCCATTGTCATAGTTATTATCTCCTCAATTGGTTATTTAGGAATAAAAAATGTTTGACGGAATTACAAAATTTTGTCAACACCAAAGTGCATTCTCCCTTACTGTGAGGAAATTACTCCATATTTGTAGTTATTATCTCTTCAATTGGTTATTTTAGGAATAAAAAAAGTTGACACAATGACAAAGTTTTGTCCACACCAAAGTGCATTCTCCCTTACCGTGCTAGAATACATTTTGACGGTTAGAGACAACACAAAGAATGTTAGTTTTCTGTACATCGCAGTATTAGTTCCATTTTAAGCTCTTTCTTTCATGTTGGACTTCATTAACATATTGTAATCCAGTGGCGAAAGCCATGAATGTTTTGGAGTGGCTTAAATTGAAGTTTATAGATATATATCTGTATCTCGCAAATGAATTACTATGATGGTATAAAGAAATATTTTGAGTTTCGTTCACATTTTGTGGTAGTAATATGTGTAGTAATTCTAGACAGTTTAATGTATATTTGTATCTGTCAATGGAGTTCTTACCATTACTAAGAAAAGAGGGGGATGGTCTGTAAATGTGTTAGATATTTCTTAGGATTCCTTAAATGACAACACAAATCAAAGTATTTTATTTTTTTCTCTGACTTTTACTTTTTTAGTTCCAATGTTTGGAAATTGAAACACTATGTGCCGTACTTATGAGTATCATATTCCATATTAGTTCCTGAGTAATTGGCCTTGAATTCATCAAATTGCATGTAGACTTTTCAGGTATATTATCAATTATTGGGGAATTCCACTGCTTGAAATTCTGGTGTATGTAATGGTCTTCTATTTTTTATCGGCAACAAGGAGTCTAATGAAAAGAAGTACATAACATTACGAAAGAGGACAATAAGTATAAGGCGTGGTTGGGGTGGGAATACATATGCATGTTGTACATATATACTGTTTCGTGTAATGAAGAGCAACTTCCCCAAGACAGGGCTCTTTGTTGGGCAAGTCAATAAGCTGTTGGGTATTGTTGATTCCAACCCCCATGAACTCCATTACTTGCAATCTCACATTAACCACGGGCATAGTTTGTGGGTATCCAGAGTAACCTTCCGTGTGGCACTTACCAGCCAATGCACAACCCTGCCATTAAGGCAAGTGAGCGCTTCCGGAACAGTGTCCCTGCTCCTTCAAACAAGTATCTCAGGCTCTATATTCTTCCATGCATTCATGGAGGGAGAGCTTCACATGACGAAGAGTAAATAAGCAGACTACGCCAGAAGTTTTATACACACACACATGCACACACATGGGAGGGAGAATAAGTCATCATTCTCCCTTCTATTTCATAGAAAAAAGGGGGAGAAGGATGTAGACCACACCAGATAGGAACTTTAGTATAAGTACGAGGAATCGGGTCTCTCCTCTCTATCCACATACACAACTAATATAATAATTGTAACAAGAAGAAACTCCAAGAAGGTTACTCCTCTCCTTCAGCACATGCATTGCTAAGGAATACAAGGAAGTCTGCGGAGGGGCGAAAAACTCACCTAGATGCGGAGTAAAGACAAGTACGACGTCAAAGTCTGGAACAAAGATACCCTCCTCTTTGCCTAATTGTAGTATGTTAGATTTAATAATCCTGAATACAGTAATTGATTTATATTCATCAAGTAATATTTGTACAAGCAAAAGAGACATAACTCATCTACTATTCTAACTGAACTACTACTTTGTTTACATAAGGAAACAAAACCTAAATCTAATCTAGTTACATTCCTATAACTTAACACTCTCCCTCAAGTTAGTGCAAAGATATCAATCAGACCCAACTTGAATACAATGGGGTGGAAACTCTTGCTGTTCAGCCCTTTCGTGAAATTGTTGGCTAATTGATCTGCAGATCTCACAAAAGGCATACTCATTAAACTCTCACTCAATTTTTCCTTGATAAATGCCAATCAATCTCAATATGCTTCGTTTTATCATATTGAACACGATTATAAGCAATGTTTATGGCAGCTTTGTTGTCATAGTAGAGTTTCATCAGACCATTGTTAGACATTCCCAAATCACGTAATAGGGTTTGGAGCCACAGGAGCTCACAAACTCCATGAGCCATAGCTCTATACTCAAATTCTGCGCTAGACTTGGTGACCACTGATTGTTTCTTACTTTGCCAAGTAACCAAATTTCCCCAAAGGAGGGTACGGTAGCCAGAAGTAGGACGTCTATCATCCACAGAATCAGCCCAGTTAGCATCAGTAAATGCCTCCAACCGTAGATGACCGTGGTTAGAAAACAAAATCACTTTTCTTGGAGCTGATTTGAGATACCTCAAAATACGATAAAGTGCATCCAAATGTAAAGTATGAGGATCATGCATGAATTGACTAATAATGCCCACTACATAAGAAATATCAGGTCGAGTGTGGGCTAAGTATATCAGTCGATCCACTAGGCGCTGATATCTCTCCTTATTAGTGCACTCCCCCGAGTCTCCACTGAGATGATGATTTGCCTCGATAGGAGAATTTGCAGGTCCACAACCCAGCATACCTGTTTCTTCCAATAGATCAGGTATGTACTTTGTTGGGAGATAAAAATACCCCGATCAGATCTTGCCACTTCCATTCTAAGAAAGTACCGCAGTGATCCCAAAGCCTTAATCTCGAATTCTTGAGTCAGACTAAACTTGAGATTAATAATCTCATCCACGTCATTGCCTGTCATTATTATATCATCAACATAAACAGTAAGGATAGCAACCTTACAAGCACTTCTCTTGATAAACATAGTATGATTGACATGACTCTGTTTGTATCCAAACTGTGACATAGCCTTTGAAAATCTTCGAAACCAAGCTCTAGGGGATTGTTTCAATTCATAAAGGGCATTTTTCAATCTGCACACCTTGCCCTCTGTCTCAGAGGAAGAAAAACATGATAGTATATCCATATGCACCTCTTCTTTTAACTCACCATGAAGAAATGCATTTTTCACATCAAACTGATGAAAAGGTCAATTCAACTTTTCAGCACAAAAAAGTAAAGCTCGCACAGAATCCATCTTCGCTACTGAAGCAAACGTCTCCTTGTAGTCAATATCATAGGTTTGAGTAAAACCTATAGCAATAAGTCTCGCCTTGTACTGCTCTACTGTACCGTCAGCATTTTTCTTTTCCTCCGGAAGTGATACTAGCTCCAAAGTGCCTTTTTCTCCGAAGCGGTCATCTCTTCTACTATAGCTCATTTCCATTTAGGTATTGTTACTGCATCCTGCAAATTATGTGGAATAGATATTGAAGACAGAGATGAAACAAAAATATGAAACGAAGGAGATAAATGATCGTAAGAGACAAATTGGGAGATGGGATGTTGAGTGCATGACCTAACACCTTTTCGAAGGGTAATAGGAAGATTATTAGAATCAATAAAGGCAGGTTCAATGAGAGAAGAGTCATTACCAGATGGGTCAACCGAGAAGTCTGGAACTGGAGCAGGCGATTGTGATGGACAAGGTGGTATTGCACAAGAGGACTTTCTGTTTCTTTTCTTCCGGCTAGTATATGTTTTTAAGTTAGCTTATGTGGAATAGATATTGAAGACAGAGATGAAACAAAAATATGAAACGAAGGAGATAAATGATCGTAAGAGACAAATTGGGAGATGGGATGTTGAGTGCATGACCTAACACCTTTCCGAAGGGTAATAGGAAGGTTATTAGAATCAATAAAGGCAGGTTCAATGAGAGAAGAGTCATTACCAGATGGGTCAACCGAGAAGTCTGGAACTGGAGCAGGCGATTGTGATGGACAAGGTGGTATTGCACAAGAGGACTTTCTGTTTCTTTTCTTCCGGCTAGTATATGTTTTTCAGTTAGCCTGTTGTAGTCGGTGTATCCGTTCCCCCATATCACCACCAATGTCATGTGTGGCTGCCCCTTCAGCGGATATAGGCTCCCCCTCACTATGGTTAAAGAACAGTGGCTCCTCCTCAATGTGATTATACCAGGTAGATATCTATTTTTGCCTAGACTCTCCCTGAAGAGATGGAAGGAAGAGAGAGTAAAATGACTTGGAGTCCCAAAAAGTGACATCCATAAGGACAATACTTTTTAGAGGAAAGCTCATAGCCTTTGTAGCCCTTCTGGGTAGGAGAGTACTAAATAAAAATATATTTGTGGGCTTTAAGACCTAACTTGCCATTCGAGGGATGATGGACATGAACAAAGTACACACAAGTAAAAACTCAAGGAGGAAGTGTCGTGACAAGGAAGCTGTTAGGGAGACATTCTAGTAGGAGTTCTGAAGAGGAGAACACTGGATGGTAAGCGGTTTATAAGGTAGGTAGCAGTTAAAATGGCTTCGCTCCATAAACATTTAGGAACATTCATAGTGAACAAAAGAGAGTGAGTGACCTTAGCAAGATTTCGATTTTTTCGTTCGGCAACTCTATTTTGTTGTGGAGTGTCAACGCAAGTGATCTAAAAAAGTATACTATTGGCGTCTAGGAAAGCTAAAAACTCCTATCAACATATTTAATGCTATTGTCAAATTGAGTACGGATTATTGCATAAAAGGATTGAAAATAGGAAAAGATTTCACCTTTAGACTTAAGTAAAAACATCCAAGTGACACGATAAAAACAGTCAGTAAAAGTGACCACCAATAGCCTTTTAGAGAGGGAAATTGGGGGAAGGACCCCAAATATCAAAATGAATAGCTATAAATGGAGAATTAATTCTTTTATTAATTTTTGCATAAAAAGAACGTTTATATTTTTCAAGCTTGCAGGTTTCATAAAAAAACTGACTCTTAGGACAATGTTGAACTAAATGAGGAAATTTTTTTTCTAGGGTTCTAAAAGAAGGATGACTCAATCTATGGTGCCACTGATGTAACATAGAAAGCGAGAAAATTGTAGTTGCTTGTAGAGCTAGATCACATGACATGAGTGGAGGAGATGGACGAGGTGCAGAGTCCAAGAGATAGAGGCCACCATGTGCTTTACAACTGCTAACCTTTCCTGTATTCAGTTCCTAAAAAACACAATGAGTAGAAAAAAAGTCACGGAACAATTTGCAAAACGAGTAAGACTACTAACAAATAGAAGGTTAGTAGTAAAATTTGAAATATATAAAACTGAATAGAAAAATAAGGAGGGAGAATAGCGAACGGAACCTTTCCCTGAGATAGCAGAGAATGACCTGTCGGCTATTTTGATCTTATCTAGAGTAAGAATCAAACATGGAGGAACAACCTGTCATATATGATCTGAAGCACTGGAATCTATAATTCAAGGGACAGCAGAAGCGGCAGCAAATGCATGAACTGGGACACCTATGTGAGCAAAATTCGATGAGGTGGAGGCTGCTGTGGAAGCGGAAGCAAAAACTATAGTAGATGGAGAATTAGCTCGAGCCATAAGGTGCCAGAGAGCTTGTATTTCCCCTTGAGAGAAACCACCAACATGATCAGAAGATGCTTGAGCTCCAGTATTGAACCCAGAATCAGGTAAGGTGGCAACAGCAGACTCCGAAACATGGGTCTGGGCCTGAGAACGCTCGGAGCTACGACCACGACCATTGTGTCTGCCCCCTCGCCACGGGAGGGGCAACCATGTAATCTCCAACAAAAATCCCTGGTATAATTAGTGTTATTGCAATAATCACACCAGAATGTCTCACGATCACTAGGCCTATTGCTAGCACTAGACTGAGACTTACCACCTGGTGAAGGGATGGCAAGCAAGGCAGAACGATCAGAAGGAAAAGTGTGCACCATAGCACCCCTCCGATTCTCCTCTTGCTGGACAATGGCATAAGTTTCTCCCAAGGACGGAAACGAAACACGACCCAACACTTGCATGCGAATCTGATCATAGTTCATATCAAGGCCAACAAGGAAGTCATAAACTCACTCTTTCTCTAACATTTTTAACCAAGTTGCAGCATCAACAGTACAAATTGCCTAAAAACTCTTATACTAATCAAATGCCATACGCTACTCAATTCCGCATAATATACAGCTACAGGTCGATGTTATTGATCCAACGTACGAAGGTGCTTTCGCAACTCAAAACGTTGTGTATCATTACCTTGTTTCCAGTAGGTTTGGGTCGCAGTAGTCCAAATCTTATATGGTGTATCAAGGAGCAGAAAAGTATGGCGAATATCATCCTACATAGAGGTAAACAACCAGGTCATGGCTAAAGATTTTTGAGATTTAAATCACTTAGGGGCAACATGCTCACTCTCATCAAGTGGAAGAATAGGGCCCTTAATGAACTTTGACATCCTTCTAACTTCAGTGGCTAAAGTGAAGGTACGAGATCAGATCAAATAATTGGTACCATCTAACTTGATCGGACAAATATTCAATGGAGCGGTTTCAAAGAGCCGATCAAATTGGCTTGAGACATCTTTAGTACCAGACGAACCAGTGGGAACAATTTTGGGATCCGTAGCCATAACGCAATGCAGAAGAGAGACACCCTACAGAAACCCAAAAAACTGTGACCAAACAACAATCAATCAACATGGAGCCAGCAAAATAGTGCTAGACACGACTAAAAAAAAAAACAGCGACCCAAAAGCACATATTTGACGAACACAACACTGTTCACTATTCATGAAGCACTGTTCACGCAGTTCTATTCACTGTTCATGCGCACTGTTCACTGTTAACGCGCACTCTTCACTATTCACGTGCACTGTTCCGGTTTTTTTTTTTTTTTACGATGGGTGACAGGAAATTGCTAGGCGTCGCCGGAAACTGGATATATAAATAGATCTGGAAGATTAAGAGTGAGAGAGCGACAATCGCTAGTGAGGGCGGTGGCGCGCCGAGAGAGAGAGAGCGAGTGACAACGCTAGCGATGGTGGTGGCTAGGTTTTTTGTTTTTTTGATCCCGCTCTGATAGCATGCTAGATTTAATACTCCCGAATAATTGATTTCTATTCATCGAGTAATATTTATACAAGCAGAAGAGACCCAACTCATCTACTATTCTAATTCAACTACTACTCTATTTACATAAGGAAACAAAACTTAAATATAATCTATTACATTCCTATAACTTAACAAAGTAGTATGTCCAAACCTTCAATCTACCCTTCAACCCCATGGGTTTAAGAAAACTTCACCACATTCTTTGAGGGCTTTCCTAACCAATAAAGAAATGAAGCCAACGACCTCCATACTTCTCGTGTGGCACTACTCGACAGATGCGATGAAAAAGCCATTGAATGGACAAGATTCTCTGAATACAAAATAAGATTAGCAGATAATATGCATGCAAGCAGTGAGTACTTTGAAGAACCTCCCTATTTGGTGCTTACCAGCAGAGCCACTCCCTTGCCAGTAAGGCTAGTGAGCTCTTCCGTAATAGTCTCTCCTCATTCCAAACAAGTATCTTATGCTCCATATCCTTCCATTATCCAAAAAAGGTACCTCTCCATGGAGCCTCCAAAGGATAGTACTACGAATACCTAATGAGATTTCCATAGCATATCCCATTTATGTACACAAAAAATAAGGCTCCATTGAGCCGGCGACTAAACAACACCCGAGCAGGGTGTAGATAACTTGCTTAGGACCAAATGTGGCATGTGAACAAAGATTGTCAAGACTCACCTCCATGAGGAGAGCCCCACCTTGACTGGCCTTAGAGTGAGGGGGTGTCTCCTGATACCTCAAAACATGTTCACAACCGCGACTTGATGTTTAGGAGCCCGTATCATACCTATGGGTCTCCGCATATTGTATGTAGGACTCAAAGATGAGCCTTGTCAACATCCATTCTGTCCATCAATGAGGAGGAAGTTTGACACCTGACTTCCTTCCTCTCCAAGTTTCCTAGGCATATACTGATGACATAGCATTGAAGACACAATGACTACACACAAGACCTATACGGAGCATTCTGACCTTTCTGGTTGACTACTCTCTACTGCCACATATCCCTCTCTGTCTCTCTATCACAAACACACACACAAACACACAAGATGCTTTGAGATTTCTCCTCCTCAACCTCTGGTGCTCTCGAGCCACTATAGCGTCCGCTATACTTGCAGACGGCTATGGTAGGTCCCCCCTACTCCTTGCACCCACGGTTAAACCCGTGACAGATCAACAACATTTGAACTCAAGATGTCCGAGTGTGGGCAATATAATGTTTTTATGCAGAGATCCACAACTTTATAGGACCCAAGCATACATTTCCCAATTTGTGGCCGTGTCCCCATCTACCCTCTAGTGGTCCCGCAATCGTCCTATTCTTATTCTCATTAGGATGCTTTGTAAGTCCATTTCTATGTGGTTTTCTGTTGAACATTAAATTGTTATTAACATGTTTTCTGTATCTTCTGCAGCGTATGCAACCGGAAAACAATCTCCAGCTTCAGTAAGGACTTGAAGGCATTTCAAATTTAGTATTTACAACTAGGATTTACATTTTCTGATATTGATGCATTTATATTTCATATTCGTCTGTTTTGTCCTTGTTTTCTGGAAATCAGAATCGTCTTGAAGTTTATAATCAGCAAAAAAGCAGTAACTCCGAGAATCAGTCTAAGGTACCAGGTTATGTTCAAGCATTTTGCAATTTGTACCTAACTAGTGATCATTAGAAGAACTCGCATATTTTTGGAACTGGTTTAAATTTGGAAATTCTATATTTTTCTTGAGATTGGAAGATAGAAAAGTGCTTCTTTTTCTCTTACAAGGATATCAGTTGTTTTCATTTACATACACTAATTTTGTTTATTTGTTGGCAGGGGGACCAATCCACACATGAAGATGACCTTATAAGAAGATTAATTCCAACTCTTCCAAAGGTTGATTGCATTCTTCTCTGATGGTTAAGACATCAACTTCTTGCACTCTATGTAGTCCATAGTATACCTGTATTGCATACTTCATTTACCACGGAAACAAGGGTGAATTACCAACCTAGACTGGTCTTTGTCCTTAGTCGTTGACTTCTGTTCTCCCAGTTTCTTACCACCTTGAAAGCTGTTTTAGTATAGACATGCAGTTTCATGTGAAATTCAAGAGAAAAAAAGTCTTTTTCCAAAAGCTTCAGTTCGGTTATGACTTTGTGAGGCTAACTTTATTCCAATGCATCTCATTGATACATCTTTTTTTTTTGGGTTTTTGTTGGGTTCGTTATGGATGTTTTTGGCAAGGATCTCTTGCTGAATTGCACATGAAACTAGGGTTCTTGTTCAAGGTTATATTATTCGGTGCAACAAGTGTTCTTGAATACCTTTTTTTTATGAAGAAAGAGAAAAAAATTATACTTTTTTTTGTGTGTTCAATTTTCCTTTGCTTTCAGATACTGTACCATTGTCACTTAGAACAAAATTTTAGGCCTTGACATATAGATCTTCCATTTGCAAGGTAAATGATGCTTTTATTAGGGACTAGCTCTTTGGTGTTGGTGCCTACTGATAGAGATCATCTTTGGTGTTTATAGGATGTGTGCACTTTTACGCTTAATTACTCTGAACCATGTTTGATAAGATATGTAAACTCTCCCTCTCTCTTGTCAGGATATTGAAACAAGTGCAGTCAAGGAAGTTAAAAATAAAACTACAGGTACGGTTTCCCCGCTTAATCAACTTATATGGACCTGGATTTTGCTGGTGTTGCTTCCTGTCTTTTTCCCTGTGAACAGATATCAATTGGAGCTCACTTCGTTCTTTTTCCTATATTTCTCTCTCTTTTTCTCTCCCTCTCCAGGTACAGTTGCAGGCTTTCGTGTGCCTACTAATGTGTCGAAACCACATCACAGGGTAAATGTAAGTGTGTAGTGGTGCGATTAGCTCAGTTTTGTCATCACGATTAGTTTGTTTGGGCAACATGTGGGCTTCATATATCATGCTTTCAAAATATATTTCAGAGCGCAAGGAGTGGTCGTACTGTTGAAGTTACTAAAAAAATGAATGGTGTCAGTGAAGAGGGTGACAATTTTTGTGAAGTGAAATTTGGGAGCTACTGTTTATGGCATCAAGACCATAAGGAAGAAATGAAAGACCATATGGTGAAGAAATTGAAGGACAAACTTTATGTGGCTAGAGCTTATTATCCAAGTATCGCGAAGCTTCCAGCACATAACAAACTGTCCCAGGAATTGAAACAAAATATCCAAGAGTTTGAGCGAGTTCTCAGTGAAACGTCTACGGATACAGATCTCCCGCAGCAGTAAGTATAATCAGTTCATGGGTTACATTATGTTCCATCATTGGTCTCTGATTTAAAATTCTGAAGTCTTGTTTGGCACTAAGGTGACCACTAACTGCTCGTAAGTCTACTATCATCTTTACTGGGCATGCTCGCAAAAATAAAGGTTTCTTTCAATCTTCACATCGAGCATTTGCTTTTTGCTCGACCTTGATATCTGTATTTTAGCCTCATCTGTGGTCTTTGTATAAGGTTTCCTTCACTAGGGGACCTTTTGTCCTCAGTACAAGGGAGGGGAATTGATTAAAAAGCACATGGAAATTGGTTGTATGGAAAATGCAAACGTTTCAGCCATTGCTATTGAGACAAATGGGAATTTTGTTTTCGGAGTTCATCATGCATAATTCAGTGTTAAAATCGAGTTACTGCATATGATTCGTATGTGTGTATCTAAAATTTAGCCACTTAGCCCTATACCTTTACCCAAATATTGAGTGTCCAATGCAGGTACTCAATAAACATTTAGAAGATTCCATTTTAGATTGCTTGGGCTGATATAGTGGAGTCTGTCTGCCGGGCTGGCGCGGGGGTGGGAGAATGATTGACTTTATCTGCTGCAACAAAGGTTATTTGAACTTATGTACTTTTCTCCGCAATCAAGCCCACAGTTAAAGATAATGTGCAGGACAGGGGTCAGGTAGTGAAAGCTGAGGTAATAATGCAGGGCAGGAATATACCCTTTAGTTGCAGGAACCTCCTATCGGTCCTAAGTCAGGTTCTCCTAGGAGCCTCATAGCCATCGAGATAGGAACTCACTCTCAATTATTACAGAACCTCTTAAGCATATAAATCCCAAAGGAAACAAAAGTAACAGATACTGAGCAAGGGAAAATATGAAATAATGACAGTGTACTATGAAAACATTACCTTAAGTTTGCTCAAGTACTTAGTATAAACATAACATTTACTTATATTCACTAAAATAATATTGCAGTTGACACAAAACGAATTATAGTATTCACTTGCTATATACGTATATATATATGAGCTATTTCTAAATGCTTTTCCTGTCTCTCCCAAATGACCTCCGCTTCCCTGCCCCTGTTGCTGCTCCCACCCCATGTTCCCGCCCCTGCTTTAGACCAGATAGCTCTGAATGGTTGGGGTAAAGAATGAGCAATGTCATTCATTCTTGGGCATGTCTTCGGAAGTTTTTGAAGGTTGAACCTTGGCTCTGTTTTTGGCAGTTTTTTTTTATTGAAGTCTATGTGAAGTTGAAAATATTATCCTGGAATGTGCCAGGGTTGAATAATCAGGATAAGAGAACCACTGCTAGGATGTTCTTTGCTTGCAGGAAACAAAGATGGAAGGCATGAACTATGTCATTTTCAGGATTTCTAGATTTTTCAGGTCAGATGCTGTTGCAGCTAGAGGAACAGTGGGAGGCATTCTTGCTTTGTGAGATAACGGGGTGGTGGTTAGACAGGAGGTGAGGCTGGGGAGTATGCGTTATCTCGTCTTTTTTTGCTTTGGGAGAACATGGTTTTTAGGAAGCTTTAAGGAGCCAGTTCTGCATGCTAATAGAAAGGAGCGCTGGGAGGCGTTGGTGGCGATGAAGGAGAGATGGGCTAAACATGGTGCATTGACGCTTTGATGTATTTCCAGCTGATAGGACACATTCAGCTATGAGGGAGTTGTAGGACCCAATGTATAACAAAAGACACTAGACTTACTAAAGACTATAACTTACCCAATGTATAACCAATACATTGACGAAAGAGACTATAGCAAGACTTAGTAAAGACAATATACCAGTTGATAACTTGAGACAGATTACCGTAACACCTTTGAGTTCTTTGTAAGGGAGGTTACTGTAGGGTCAGAGGTTCATCAGAGGGTAATGAAACACATAGGAGGCCCTACAGACAGTGTCTGGAAGAGGAAAAGCAGCGGGCAGATAGAGAGAGAGGAGAATCATAGAATTCTCTTCTTGCCTTAATATCAGGGATCCATCATATTTGTAGAGGGTGACCTACATGTGCGAGGGTAGATAAGGTCATGATTGCTTAGGGCATGACAACCCTCCAGTCATATTCTTAGACCTTGGGACCGCCCAGACCCTTTATGGCTTGATGGAATCTCTCTCCCAGTAGGATCAACCTAAACTTAAAGTCATGACTCTTGCGGGTGGTGGACTTCTGAGGTCATTCCGGCAGGTAATCCTAATCTCAAGTCCAACCTTCAAAGCAGCACTAAATTTTTGGAGGGACTTTGGTGTTGCTTAGAGAGTATTAACCTGTTTATAGTTGGGATACAGTGTGGGAGGAGCAATTGCGTGTTTAGAAAAAAAAAAGCTTGGCCTTGTTCAACGGGAAAAAGAAACCTTGGGGGTAGACTGCTGCCTTGCTTTTGACTGATTCTTTTTCATTGTATTATGTTACAATTCAGAAGATTTCATTTATTCGGGAGTTTTGAGTTTCATCTCAAAAGGCCATTGAGGTGAACTCTGATTAAGTGAAGGAGACATTGACATAATCAAATCCTCCTTTCAATTGTGTTACAAGCACGTCCATATTTCGGGAGGTAAAGATTTTCAAGTGTTGTAAGATGAATAGAGGATTAATTCTTGGGACACCTGGAGAAGCTTGGGCATTTGCACCGAATGTTCAAGCATCGCCCAAGCAGGTGTTCTTCCTTCCAAATTGCTTTGAGAGGGCTCTTAGTCTTTGAACTTTGAATACTTACGGACCTTTTGAGTTGTCAGGAAAGACATGGAAGGGAAAGTACCGCAAATCCATGTTCCCTGCGTTTTTTTATTTTTTGGTTAGCATAAAACTTATGGGACCCACATCTTAGTTCCCTCAAAACTTATCCTGAAAAAGTACATGATTTTGGTCGCATCTTGTTTGTAAAATTCCATATGCAATTCATAATATCATGTTCTCTTATGTTCTTTTTGGTAAAACGAATGCATATAGGTAGCATGTTTCCTTCTATTTAAATGTATTACAATTCTTCCAAGAATAACTTTCTTCACACAATTCTTTGCAGCTGAATGCAGCCTAAGTGAATGTCTTATATATGTATAGAATATAACTAGCCATTGCCGTATCACTACCATATTGGGTCCATGTAATTTTGAAAATTGTCATGTGAATGTATCCAAATTGGCTTATTTTGGCGTGCAGTAACCTATTCTGCTTCTTAGACCGAATCAGTATGGATTGTGTAAAATGTTTCTAGCCACTTGTGAAAGTGTCGCCTACTGCTGATCATTTGTACCTCCCATTTAGTGGATTTTACTTTACTATATCTTCTTGATAAGTTGCCTCAACATTTGATCATCTCTAAGGTTTTGTCTATTACGTCAGGATGGAAAAGAGGCTAGAAAGGATGGAAGTTGTAATAGCCCGAGCAAAGTCGTTCGTTCTGGATTGTAATAATGTCGACAAGAAGTTGAGGCAATTAGTTGATCTGACAGAGGATGAAGCTAACTTCCACAGGAAGCAAAGTGCCTTTCTCTACCAACTTGCTGTCCAAACCACGCCCAAGAACCTTCATTGTCTGTCGATGCGACTGGCTGTGGAATATTTCAGATCTCCTCCTCCTGATATGGAGCAGTCAATGGCAAAGAAGTATATGAATCCATCATTTCACCACTTTGTGATATTCTCGAACAATATACTTGCGTCATCCGTTGCAATTAACTCGACTGTAATGCATTCCAAAGTAGGTTCTCTTCATTCTCTTGTTCATTTACTCCCTCTGTCCTGCACTTTTAGTCCTCTTTTACATTTTAGGATGGCCCTTAAAATAATTATCTTTGAATAGTCAAAGAAACCGTGTTTAGAGTTCCCAAAGTAACGTTCATAATTATTGAGAGTAATGGGGATTAAGGGGCATGGTTGGAGATCATATCCAATTTTCTAAGGAGACATGCATTAATCATGTTCCCTTAAAAAGTTGGAAGTCCCCAAAAGGACTACCAGCAATGGACGAGGGAGTAATATTAAATTTGATTTCAGAATATTCATTGACATAGGTTCTTGTAATGTTCAGGAAAGTGAGAATCAAGTTTTCCATGTGCTGACAGATGGAGAAAATTACTTTTCCATGAAGCTATGGTTTTACAGAAATACGTACAAGCAAGCTGCAGTTCAAGTGTTAAACATTGAAGGTCTTAATCTGAATGACCATGATAAGGCAACTCTGTCACATCTGTCATTAGCTGAAGAATTTCGTGTCTCCTTTCACAGCATTGATAAACCATCAAGGACTATTACTAGAACACAATACATGTCTGTCTTTTCTCATTCACACTATCTCCTTCCTAAAATATTCCCCCCTCTGAACAAAGTGGTTGTTTTGGATGACGATATTGTCGTCCAACGAGATTTGTCAGCCCTATGGACCCTTGACATGGAAGGAAAAGTGAATGGTGCTGTGCAGTGTTGTGCAGTGAGGTTGGCCCAGCTGAAAAATTATTTGGGTGAGAACATTTCTGATGGAAATTCTTGTGCTTGGATGTCTGGATTGAACATTGTTGATCTAGCTAGGTGGAGGGAGCTAGATCTCACGGGAACATTTCAGAGGTTGCTACAAGAGGTGAGTTGCTGTTCTTTTTAAACTGTCATCTGTCATTTTCTTTAAAAGCAGTTAAGCTGGGATTATTTCATGGTTTGGAAAACTATTCTTCATAATTTGTTTGTTCCTTTCACCTCAAATTTGTCATTTTGAGGGTTTATTCAACACTCACCATCCCGAATACGGTTGATAATGGCCTTAGAATTTAGGAGTCCCCGCAAGAGTCTTGCAAATGAATGTAAGCTCAACTAAAATCAACTGCTTGTTCTAGTGACCACCTCCACAACAAAATTTGACTCGACCCAATATCGTGCTATTGGATTCAGTGTCCATAAATTGAATTTAGAGAAAATAAGTAGACTTTGGAACAACAAAGGAAAAAGTCAGGGAACATGAAAGTGAACTGTTCACGTACTAATTATATGTTGATATTCGGAACCAGGAAAACAATAAAAAGGAAGAAGATAAAGACATCTTCAACAAACATCTGTAAAAGTGCACCGCATCACTGAACTACCTATTAGGTCCCTCAAAATTTTCTTTTGCTACTTCAATATGCAAAAAGTGACAACAATTTTGCATTTTCGTAGTTGTTTCTACAAACAAACCATTCAGTCCTCCAATATATTCCTTGTAAGGCCAAATGTTGAAGTAAATTAGTAAGATTTGATCTCTCTCTCTCTCTCTCACACACACAAAAAATAGTGTCATCCTTGTATGCATCAACCAGAGATATATGTCTATAAGCATAAAACCCCAAGAATAAGAACAATGGTATATGAAGAAGGAAATAAGTTTTCCGTATGTACGTGTAGAGATGGGTTGTATTGGTCCTGGTATTGAGATATCCAAAACTTAATTCCTAGTTGCCCCCGAATCCGGAATACTTACCATAATTAACTGCTACACTTTCACCTCTCTCTAGCACTAGAAGCATTTTCATATCACGTGTTCACATCTTTCTCACAATAAGCATGCATCTTCCTCGCGCACGTGCCCACCTCCATTGCCACATTTTCTCTGAACTCCCCCAATACTCCTCCAATCTGCCACAAAGAAAGTGTCAATAGTGGCACATGAGCAATTTCAATCAACAGTCCTCATGTAACAACAAAAAATTAACATGGCACATGAGCAATTTCAATTCAGCCAACATGATTGAAATAAAAAAATGGGTATTAAAAATGTTGAATTTCACCCTGCGTGACCTGAATTCACCCTCGATTGAAATTTGGAGGTTAGATTGAGATTAGAGAGAGGATAAGAGAGAGGGATGATAGAATAAGTACGTAAATCTATTTGAAGTTGAAAGGAAAAGAACGTAAATCTATTTGAAGTTGAAAGGAAAAGAACGTAAATCTATTTGAAGTTGAAACTTGAAAGGAAAAGAACAGTGGAGATTGGAGGGAGGGAGGGGATCTTATATACTTGGAATATAATCTTAGCCGTTCAATCCTTTCAACGCACATAAACAGTTCAGAAAATGGAGAACACAGTTTTACTCCTAACACGATCATTGATCTGTTTTTGGTAACCTCAACCATTAAAAAGATATATTCACGACCGTTAGATTTATGACACCTACATTTTTTAGATAGCGTCCTATTTTATTATGTGGATTTTTAAGATAGTGTCCTGTTTTATTATATGGATTTTATAAGATAGCGTCCTATTTTATTATATAGATATGAAAATTTGTATTTTGAATCATTTAATTGTTGCTGCTGTATTATATCATACTAGTGTCAGGTTTAGGGCATCTCCAGCACAATCTTGAATCACTAAAAATTAGAAAATTTGAGGTCCAACTAAGATTGTATATGTTTCAGCAAAATCTTCAAAACACCAACCACCAACCACCAATCAATTTACTTTCCCCACCACTTAGAACTCGTCAAATTTAAAGTACTTCATCTACCTCTCTTTCGTCTTCTGTGCTTTTATTATTGTAATTACAAATTAATGAAGGATTAGAATTTATACAAAGCCTCTCTCAGAAAACGTCATGTGAGGTAGTTAATTACATTTTTTATGTCAATTTGTAAGACCTGACAACTTCTGTTTTATTATTTCTTGTTTACCTCATGTTCTGTATATGATTGAAGCTTCTCCAGGAAAGCTGCTCTTTTAATGAGTTGTATTTTTGTTTGTCAAGAAATAGACTTTTATAGCACAAATGACCTACTTGCCCTGTTCTTTTCCTGGATTGTGAACAGCATCTGAACCGAGGAGAACAATTTCAAGCTGCTTCAGTGCGTGCAAGCTTGCTTGTCTTCCAAGACTTAGTTCACCCTCTTGATGATACCTGGATGTTGTCAGGTCTAGGTCATGACTATGGACTAAATATCGAAGCCATTAAGAAGGCTGCAGTGTTGCATTTTAATGGCAATATGAAACCATGGATTGAACTGGGCATTCCGAAGTACAGAGGGTACTGGAATAGGTTTCTGATACGAGAAAATCAATTCCTGACTGATTGCAATGTGAACCCATGAAGCGGGATCGACAAGGCACAAGTTTATTATTGTCATTTCGGAGGAGATAGAATCCAAGTGACAGGAGTGTGTGGTGTCTTTTTTTTAATGGGTGAAAAAGAATTTATTGCACCTTTGCTTGTTTATGGGCAAATGAGTTGCAAAGAAGTACGATATTTCTGGTGAATTTGACACAGAATTCATTGGTGAATAAGGGCGAAAATTTTCTACGAAAAAGATAGATGTCTGATTCTTGCTGCCGCATGTGCACCGTGTACTTATTAATTCGGGTCTCGGTTGCTAGGCCTGGAGGACAACGGCTGAGGGTCGATATGCAATCTCCTGGATAATTCAGGGAGTCAAAAGAGGAAGATCTTATTTCTCTGAGTAATTGTTTTGAATTTTTGTGTGACAAAGAAGTATTCCTGTAGATGTGGTGCTGTTAGGATCCGTTCCCTAGTGAATGAATGACCACATTAGATGAGATAGGGAGAAGTAACAAATTGTTTTATTGCATTCACAGTTTTCTTTTGTTTTATTGCATTCACAGTTTTCTTTTCCTACTTTTTTAAGCTTTTGTTCTCATTTTGCCTGTCATAAAACAGATTGATGATCTATGTTCCCCACCCTGCTAGTGGAAAATATGCCAGTGGCTCTTAGGACAATACAAGGGCACGATTCAATTATGAAATAAGCATTTATGTTTTTTGTTCTCACTTTCTTTTTTTAAAAAAATCTGCTTGAATCTCTCTCTCTCTCTCTCTCTCTCTCAATCAATCAATTGCGTTATATGGCTGATCAAAAAAGTTAAAAATTGCGAGTTATGTGCTTCAGCCATAATTTGTCATATTAGCTTTCTAAATTTTTCTCTTGGCCGATCACCACGGTGTAATCCTACCCGCGAAGACCTGATGCCCGAGAAGCTATCTATCCGTCCTCTGTAAATTTTAGCAATTACAGATGTACAGGTAGGGATCTCAGGGGATCCAGAGCAGAGCGAATTGCTCCCGAATGATGGTGGTCGTGGGTGGTTTGGAGATGATTTGGTGGATACGCCGGTGGTCTGGAGGTGTTTTGACGGAGACGATAGGGTAGACGGCAACGGCAAAGGCAACTGTTATTCCAGAAAACCCAAGAGAAAATTGAGAGACCCCAATGAGAAGGCGAATCCAAAACGATTGATAAACAATAAGGCTTTTTCTGAAACTAATGAGCGCAATAAAGTAGAACTCAAACAATTTGTGAAAGTAGAGCAAAATGCAATTTTCATTTGCGTACTATGATTAGGCTTCTGCTTGCGTGGCATTGGTTGCCACGGTGGCTTCTACATAGATGTAAGCAATTTCTATTTACGTATTTGTACTTTTTGAAAAAAAGTGGCTTTTCAGTTCATCACATGTATGCAAATGGTATTTGCGTTTTCATTGGTAGCTGAAACGCTTTAAGTTTGAACGCAAATGGCATTTGCATATTGCTTTGTCTAAGCAACACGCACCGAACAACATCGTTTTCAAATCAGTCTCTCTTCTTCTTCCTCTCAGACAATAATTGAACCTCATCTCCAGCTTCCGAACTCCATCAAAGCGAGATCTATCAAGTGACCCCATTCGATATGCCGCCGTTCATGTACAAGGCAAGTTATTCTATATTTAGTCCATATTAGTACCGTATTTTTGTAAAAAACCCCTAAAATATCCACATATAAACATATGCATGTATATATATACACACGTGTGTGTATTTATATATTTGTGTGTATATAAATATTTATGTAAATTTAATGTATATGTATAAATATATATAATATGTGTGTAATAAAAATATGGAGGTAGAATAAAATACCTAATGATGTGGGATAGAATAAAAAATCCCTAATGATGTTTCAGATATAGAGGTAGAATTTCTTTTTGATTTAAGAATTTAATGTTTAAGAAATGAATCAGTGATTAAGGGGGTGTTTGGGAACCTATTTTTTGCATTTTTCCATTCTCATTTTTGGATTTTTGGTTGTTTGGGAGCCAGTTCCCAGAATGAGTGCAGAACTCATTCTTCATTTTCAACTTTAGGAGCAAAAACTAAAAAAAGAGGTTTAGACCTCCTTTTTGCATTTTCATTCCCATTTTGTATTCTATTACTTTTGCAAAATGTATTCTGCACATTTCTCCCAAACACTACTTCCAAATTCAAAACTCATTCTGGCCATAATCTAAAAAGCTAAAAAGCCAAAAAGTCAAAAATGAAAAGCTAAAAAATAGGCTCCAAATACCCCTAAGTAGTAGTCTGATCAAAAGTCTCCTTGATAAGTTTTTTTGCGCACCATCTGTTCTTGATAGACAAGTATTGAGAGCATTTGCCTGTATTTATGTTTTGGATATTAGTAGGAAAAAATCATATAAATTTTGGTTTTGTTCTTTGTTCCCCCACCACCACATAAGTTGTGCACATGCATAGTAATTTTCTAGAGGTCGATTTGTTGTTGAGATATTTATTGGAATATGCATATGTATATGTGGAGTCTGGAATCCACTCTTGACTTCTCGGGTTGTAGAATCGGATCTTCGATCTGCAAAACACTCAACACTAAGTTAGTGCACACCGGGGGGAGTTGGATCTCCGGTGGGCACTCCGACGATCAAGTTAGCTCTTTAGGAAGAGAAGAAATAACTTGAAAGTAAGCTCTAAGCGCGAGTGTGCATGTACCTGTAGTAGGAGTGCCGCTGGGATATTTATAGAGTAGGAGTCCAACCGTTTGCCGGAGTGTTCGGCCCAATACGTAGGTTGTGGCTCGAAGACTGCGGGGACGTTGCCACGTGTCCCATGCCCGAGCGGATCGGAAGGGTGCGCCTGCACGTCCCTTAGATAGCGGAGAACGTGTGTTCGTGTCCCTTAGAGAGCAGAACGTGTGTTCGTGTCCTGAACCGAACCACACGGCGTTTTTAGACGTGCTGGACAAGAAACTGCCAAAAGGGATCCTGAGGCCGAGTGATGAATGCCGAGCACTGAGAAGACGAAGATCGGCGCGGAGCCTGATACCACAGCTCGGGAAGCCCGAGCTTAGACTTTCTCGGCAGGGCCGAGCTTAAACTTGTTCGGAGAGGCCGAGCTCAGTACTCCGGCCGTCAGGTCGGTCGGCCCAATAACGGAGAGCCCATGGTCAGATTGGGCTATGCCGAGCTCCAGAATTCAATGCGGATGATCATGGGCCGGGGGCCCACTGATGACTATTCCGGCCTACTACAATAGCCCCTCAATCCCTTCACATCAAAGCTGAACGTGAGAGGGGTTGACCCTCCGTAGGCTGGATCCCAGAGTTCGGTCACTAATATCGAGGCACGACAGCCGTCAATTTATGGAATCATGACACGTGCCGTGTCATCCGACAGTCAGAAGGCGGAACGTCTTGTCTTCCTGCGCATGACGCTTCGATTTCCGGCCTGAACCTACTGTCCGGTCATTAATGCTGAGACGTGACAGCCGTCAGCCCCATTGATCGTGACACGCGTCACTTCATCCGACGGCCGGAGACGAAACGTCTCGTCTTCCCGCCTTGCCGCTTCGCCTTCCGCACTACCCTATAAATAGGGACTTGCCAGGAGAGAGAAAACTTTTACCATCTCTCGAGTCTTCTCGTCAGAGCCTCTGAAGCTTTTCTTTCAAGAACTTCGATTTTGCCTTTCGTATTATCTCCTTCAACAGATCAAGAAGGTATGATTCGTTCAACCCTTTTCATTTCTTCACATCGAACGTCGCATGTTGATTCATTTCAAGTTTTTCCCGCATTTTGAGTAGTTTAGAGTAGGTTTCACTTTCTTTCTGTAGATTTGCGCCTCTGTGGTAGAGGCCGAGGTCTTCGAAAGAGGCCGAGGCATGAAAGAGAGGCCGAGGCCTGAAGGAGAGGCCGAGGCCTTTATTAGGAACCATAGAACACGGGTGAGGCCGAGGGGCTAACGCTCGGCCGAACCCCATTTAGACTTAATTGAGTAGCAACTTTTTGACACCCGTGCACTATTTGATAGGATGTCCGAGATCGAAGCGGATTCAGCACGAGCTTCGGTTCCTGACGCCGGGGAGCCCAGCCCAAGCGGTTCGTCTGGTATGCCGAGTGGAGAAGGACAACATCAAACAGCGAGGAACCGTTATACTCGGTTTTTTGACGACCCTGAGAGTTTAGCCGACTTCCGCGAAACCTATGGTATTCCGAGGGACGTACACATTAGGTTAGTTGAGCCGGACGAGGGTCATGTCTCGAATGAGTACCAAGTCGTCCTCCCTCTGATGGCCATTGTTGAGGGAGGTGTTAGGTTTCCCTTTCACCCTTTTCTTCGGCGAGTGCTCAACCTCCTTCGCCTAACTCCCTCCCAAGTAACCATAAACTTCTACCGAATAGTAATGGGGGCGGTAGAGTTAAAAGAGAGGTATGGTCTAGAGTTCGAAGCCGAGGATCTGTTCGGCTTGTACTTTGTCAGTGAGAACAGGATTTCCAAGAGGAAATTCCTCGGGAGCCGAGCCGGACAGAGAAAGCTCATTAGAGGGCTGCCGGACTCTGACAAGTACGCAAACGACTTCGTCTGCGTCAGTGGTGAGTTCGAGTACGCACTCGGTGAACTCAGATACAACCCAATCCCTAGGGTGCCCGGATACGCAGGTATTTATACACGTGCAAGTTCTTCGTTTTTGTATGTCTTTTCTCTGTTTTGCTTCTAACAGTGTTGTCTCTTTTTGTAGGAAAAGAGGTGGTTTTGAGGCTGAAGAACCGAGCATCGCGAGCTAGGATCGACCGAGCACTCGCCATCTGTAGACGACACCGTCACTGTACGGATCTCCTCGGCTACGTGGATTCATATAAGTCCAAGTTGAAGGCTCGGGGGGATTCTAGCAGTAGCAGCGAGTCCGAAACAGGAGATAGGGGATCGTGCGAGCCGGAGAATTCCAACCATTCCCGTACCAGCCCACCACTCGGCAGCATCCGAGAGCCGAGGGTTGAGAGCACGCCCGAGACTATAGTTGCCATTTCCTCAGGTACTGCAACTTCCGATTCTTCCTCGGGTTATAGCCCCTGTCCGAGTGTGAGTGACGAAGAGCTGAGAGCCTTATTTGCAGAGATCGACCAAGCGGAGGCAGAGCGATCAGACTCAGAGCCAATGCCGCGCAAGGAAAAGGAGCCCGCAACCTTAAAGCTGGCAGTCGGCTCGTCTAAAGGGCCGAGCAAAGAATCTGCGGACCAGGCCAAACGGAAGGGTACAGAGGGATCCGTGCAACAGAAGAAGAAGCAGAAGACCGTCGACCCTCGGCCAGCCGAGACGGGTACCCAACAGAGCCGGCCTCTGCGTCCCTCGCCGCAGGCCATTGCTCATGATGCTGCTGCTGCCGGAGCCGAGGATGCAATGGGTGCTCAACCATTCCGCCCTCAAATGACGCTGGCCGACCGACCACTGACCGTTGAGGACTCGGTGGACACCACCCGGCACGCCGCCTTCGCTCTGGCCGAGGGTACACTGCTGCCGAAGGATGCTGCTAATCTGCCGATGAACGTCGAGGCAGCATTCTCCGAGCTAGCAAAGCACACCGTGAAGGTATTTTCATTCAGTAGCTCTTACTTCATTTGTTTTCTTTCATGTTCTGATTGTTTTGTGCTTGTGATGCAGTCCTGCCAGCATCTGGTTGCTGTGAAGGCCGGGCTTCTAAGGCACGCCAACCAGACTCGGTCTCTCCGGGCTCTTCACCAGAAAGAGCAAACGGAGAAGATCCAAATGACCGAGAGGTTCAATGCTGCTCGAGCTGCTGTTGCCGAAGCCGAGGCCAAGAATACAGCATTGATGAAGGCCCTGGAGGGGAAGGATGCCGAGATGTCCAAGAGGGTGGACGAGGCGGACTCCAAGGGGTATGATGAAGGCTACGCCGAGGCTGAGGGAAAATACCAGAAGGAGATGGAGAGGATCAACGCCGAGCTCGGCGATCTTCTCCAGAATACATTCAGAGACGGCTGGCTGTCAGCACTCAGGGAGGCCCGTGTGCCTGAGGGGTCTTCATTGTACCAGGAGATCCCAAAGTACAACGATGATGCCGGTCCGGCCGAATCTGCTGCCCAGAGCCTAGCTGAGCCTCAATCCCCAGCCGAGCAGTCGGCCTTCGCAGCCGCAGGAGCAACCGAAGACAGGGCTTCGGACCCTGATGTTAGGGTAGTCGATCCACCGGCTCCTGAGTGAGCTCGGGCTTTGTAATAGTCTGTTTTTGTCATTAACAATGCTACTTCCGCACTGTTCCACTTTGGGTTTTATAAGAATCCTCTGTTTTTGAAATCTTATGTTGTGCATTTTGTGGTTTGTTCATGAAATGTGGATGCATCGATCGTCGGCTCGTGCCAACTTATTTTACTTGCGTAGAAGCCCCAATGATAGGCATAATTTCGAATACCATAGTTCAGTCTGTAGATCGTATATTATACTTATGAAATTAAACAATGATAAGGCCGAAGGCCGCACCCGAAGACTTCCGAGGATTAGAAGGCAAAAGCCATGAAAAGGTGAAGGCAACCGTACATAGGCTGGTTGCAGTAGTCCGGCCCATAAGACCATACATCATACTTATGAAGTTTGAACCATAATGAAAGACGAAGGCCGCACTCGGATGGGTCCGAGGATTAGAAGGCAAGAAGCCTTAAGGCAACCATACGTTGGTTGGTTGCAGTTGCCCGGCCGGTGTATCACTTGTGACATTAAACCGTGATAAGGCCGAAGGCCGCACTCGGAGGCATCCGAGGATTAGAAGGCAAAAGCCATTGAAACAGAGACGACCATACATAGGCTGATTGTAACGTCGAGTAGATAGAATTGTAAAAACAATTGAAGGCCGTTGGCCGTACATTGAGTCTTCATAACCAACTGTCGAACATCTTTCAAAGGAATAAGATTGAAACTGAATTGAAGGCAAAAAGGCCGTACAAAAAAGGAACAATAAAAATGATATAACTGGGAAGCCGCAGGCCGTGCTTACAAGCAAGCTGAAAGTAAGCTAGTGATAATATCTCCTTAAATTGTGAGCATTCCAAGGACGGGGAATAGGAGTTCCGTCCAAGTCTTCCAACTTGTAGGAGCCGACCCCGACAATTTTGATCACTCGGTAGGGTCCTTCCCAATTAGGACCGAGCTTATTGGTTCGCTTAGCCCCGACTACCTTTCGGAGGACGAGGTCATCCGGTTTAAATGACCTAGGACGCACCCTTGCGTTATAACCCTGAGATATTGTTTGCTGATAGGCGGCAATCCGAATCCGAGCAGCTTCCCTCTGTTCTTCGGCCTCATCCAGCACGGCTGTTAAGGCTTTGTCGTTATTCTCCGAGTTGAACTCCTGAGTCCGCATCGTTGGGAGGCCGGCCTCAAGCGGGATGACGGCCTCCGTGCCAAAAGCCAACGAGAATGGTGTTCGTCCTGTAGATCGGCGTGGTGTAGTTCGGTAGGCCCAAAGGACACTGTACAGTTCCTCGGCCCATCTTCCCTTGGCCGTCAGCAGCCGTTTCTTAATACCGCCGAGCAAGATTTTATTTGAGGCTTCGGCTTGACCGTTGCATTGAGGATATGAAGGTGTTGAATTGAAGAACCGTATTCGGTGCTCGGCACAAAAGTCGGTAAATATGTCCCCCACAAACTGCGTACCATTATCAGAAATGAAAGCATAAGGAATGTCGAACCGCGTAATGATGTTCCTCCAGACGAACCTTTTGACATCCTTGTCCTCAATTCTGACCAGGGGTTCGGCCTCGATCCATTTAGTGAAGTAGTCGGTAGCCGTAATCAGAAATTTAAAGCCACCGGGTGCCACAGGAAATTTGCCAACTATGTCTAGCCCCCACTGTGCGAATGGCCATGGGCTGGACAAGGGGTTGAGTTGTTCGACCGGCTGATGTATGAGTGGAGAGAACCTCTGGCATTGGTCACAACTTTTGACCATGAGGTCGGCCTCATTTTTCATGTTAGGCCACCAGTATCCTTGGGTTAGAGCTCAGTGCACAAGTGATCGTCCTCCTGAATGGTATCCGCAGCTGCCGGAGTGCAGTTCCTGGAGTATAGCACCAGTTTGGTTCGGGTGCACACACAACAGGTAAGGTGCCGAGTACGCCCTCCGGTACAGTTTGCCTTCGGGTCCTAGCCAGAACTGGGCGGCCTTGTGGATGATCTTGTGTGCTTCCCTCCGGTCTTCAGGTAAAGTTTCATCCCGGAGGTAGGATATGATGGGGTCCATCCAACTGGGAATATGAGAAATGCAGTTGACCGACTCGCTGACAGCAGGTTTTTCAATGCTCGGTCGCGGGAGGACATCGATGGAGACAGTCCTTTGCCCCCAGCGTCCATTGCTGATGCGAGTCCGGCTAAAGTATCGGCATGAGCGTTGTGTTCACGGGCGATCTGATCCAATGAAAAACTTGCGAACTGTTGGCTGACTTGCTGAACGGCAGTGAGGTAGCGGGACATGCGGTCGTCACGGGCTTCGTATTCACCGGACAATTGGTGAACGACCAACTGCGAGTCACTGTAAGCCTTGATTCGCTCTGCACCGAGATCGCCTGCGAAACGGAGGCCGGCTAAGACGGCTACGTACTCGGCCTCATTGTTCGAAGCAAGGAATTCTAGGCGGATGGCCATCTCATGGAGAACTCCTTCTGGTGAGATCAGGACGACCCCGGCTCCTGAACCATGGGTGTTAGAAGAGCCATCTACAAACATCCTCCAGAAGTCCCCGTGTAGAAGTTGCCAGGGTGGCGACTCAGTAGACTTGCTATTCGGCATTGTTAATTCGGTGCCAGGGGTGAATTCGGCAATGAAATCTGCTAGCACCTGTCCTTTGATCGCCGTCCTCGGCTGGTAGTGGATGTCAAAGTTGGCCAACTCCACGGCCCACTTTGAGATTCGGTTGGACAGATCAGCCTTGCGGAACAGGCTTTTTAGGGGCTGTGATGTCAAAACCGTGATGGGGTGCGCCTGAAAATAGGGCGCGAGTTTTTGGGAGGCGGAGACTAGCGCCAGAGCTAGTTTCTCTAGAGGTAGGTACCGAGTTTCTGCACTGACCAGAGTCTTGCTGGTGTAGTAAATCGGAAGATGAGTTCGGTCCTCTTCCCGGACAAGGACAGAACTGACCACATGTGGAGATACGGCCAGATATATGAACAAAGGCTCCTTATCCTTTGGTGTTGAGAGTAAAGGAGCCGAAGATATGTAGGCCTTCAAATCAAGGAGTGCTTGGTCACATTCCGGAGTCCATTCAAAACTCCTTCGGCTGCACTTCTTGAGTAAAGCAAAGAATGGGCGGCACTTATCCGAAGACCGACTGATGAACCTGTTGAGGGCGGCAGCCATCCCTGTTAACTTTTGAACGCCTTTAATGGTGGACGGTGCTGCTAGGTTGTTGATCGCACTGATTTGGTTTGGGTCAGCTTCAATGCCCCTTCTGGTGACTAGGTAACCCAGAAATTTCCCGGACCCGACTCCAAAAGCGCATTTGTCGGCGTTCAGACGGAGCTTGTGCTCCTTTAGTATGTCGAATACCTCCTGGAGGTGCTGGAGGTGCTCGGCCTCGAACTTGCTTTTGACCACCATATCGTCAATGTAGGCCTCCATCGTGTCACCAATCTGTTTTTCGAACATTTTGGTGACCATCCGTTGGTATGTGGCCCCCGCGTTCTTGAGACCGAAAGGCATGACCCTATAGCAATACAATTCGCGGGGACTGATGAAGGCGATTTTCTCCATGTCGGGGCCGTGCATCGCAATCTGATGGTATCCTCGGTAGGCATCCATGAAGTTGAACCTAGCATGCCCAGATGTAGCGTCGACGAGGCGGTCGATCCTTGGTACCGGGAAGCAATCCTTGGGGCAAGCATCATTCAAGTTCGTATAGTCGACGCAGACGCGCCACTTGCCATTTTTCTTCTTTACAACGACGGTGTTTGCCAGCCAGGTAGGGTATTGCACTTCCTTGATTGCCCCCGCTTCCAGCAGTCAGTCGACCTCCTCGATGACTGCATCAGTATGGATCGTGGCCGAGCGTCGTGGTTTTTGAATGATGGGTCGGCGAGATCTGTCCACGTTGAGATGGTGACAGATAAAATCTGGATCGATGCCCGGCATCTCATACGGAGTCCATGCAAACACATCGATGTTCTTCTTAAGGAAGCAGGTCATAGCTTCCCGTTCGGCTGGTGATAAGGTTGATCCTAACAGAAATATTCTGTCAGTATTGAGGTCGTCGGCTGGTACAGTGATCAGGTCTTCAACTGCTTTCTCGGCAGCTGGTGTGCCGACGTCTTCCAGAAGGGGAGCGTCAGGTGCCACTACCCACTGGACCTATTCGGGGCAGACCTTGCTTTTTATCGCCGCAACATAACATTTCTTCGCGGCCAATTGATCGCCCAACACTTCTTCGGGCCCCCATGTCCCATTGAAGTGAAGGACCTGATGATAAGTTGAGGCTACGGCCCCAAGCTTGTGTAGCCAGACGCGACCGACGATGGCGTTGTAAGGGCTCGGCACATCAACTACAACGAACTCAACCTCCACAGTCCTTGTGCCCGTGCGGATGGGAAGCTTAACCTTGCCGAGGGGCCAAACGGGAGCTGAGTTGAACCCTGCCAGAGGTACCTCGGTCGGTGTGAGGTCTGTGTCCCGCAAGTGTAGCGCCTTGAAGAGGGAATAGTACATGACCTCGGCCGAACTCCCTTGGTCGACCAGTATTCGCCGAACCAATGAATTGCCGAGGGTGAGAGAGACGACCAAGGCGTCATTGTGTGGTACCTGGAGGTGTTGCAGATCTTGATCAGAGAAGGAGAGGTTGCCTCCAGACTGGCTGTCAAGATGTGGGCGTTTACTTCCCGCACTAACGGACATGATCTGTTTCCCGCACGCCGCACGTCGGATCTCGGCCCGAAGGCTCTCCTCGGCGGCCGCATCCACCATTCCATGGATGACGTCGATCACCCGAACTTCCCCGCTGTTCTCCTTCTCGGGTTCTGACTGGGGCCCGGCCTGAGTTTTTTCCTCGTTGATGAACTCCTTGAGGTGCCCCTGCGATACCAACCGTTCGAGGAAATCCTTCCATGCTCGGCAGCGTGTAGTCAAGTGACCCTTCTCCCTGTGGTAAGAACAGCGGTATGGAGAGTCCGGCGTTTTTCGCTGTTCTCCCAACGGCCGCTTCGGCCATTCAAAGTACGGCTCATGCTGTATCTTTTTGAGGATCTCGTACGTTGGTACTTTGAAGACCGTCTTCACCGCAGTAAACTCGAACTGCCGAGGTCCCTTATTTTTCCCAGAGGTTACCACGTTCACACTCCGGCGCGAGCCGTGTGGTGTATTTTTGTTCCCATCCCCTTGACGGGGATGGTTTTGTTCGGCCTGACGCCGCTCGCTGCGCGCCTCCTCCAATCGGCAGTGATTGTCGATCCGGGCCATGAGATCATCCATGTCCGTAGGATTGGATAACATGAGGTCCTCGAACAGCCTGCTTCGGTGATCCAGTCCGAGTTTGAACGAAGTCACAGCAATAGCAGGGTCGCAGCCCTGAATTTCGTTGAAGAGCTCCCAATACCTAGCAGCATACTGCCTGAGAGACTCGTTTGCCGACTTCCGCAGTGCGAGGAGAGAGTCGACGCCATTCTTCTGCCTGCTACTGGTGACGAACCGAGCCAGGAAGGCGAGGGATAGGTCCTTGAAAGATGGGATGGACTCCTTCGGCAGCTTATCAAACCAGAGGAGCCCTAGCTCTCCCAAGCTGGAGGGGAACAACTTGCACATCAAGGCGTCGTCCATGCTGTAGAGAGACATCATCTGCCGAAAGTGCACCAGGTGCAGGTAGGCATCTGTCTTAGGATCGTACTTGCTGAACTTTGGGGGATTGAAGCCACGCGGCGGACGCACTCCATCTATCTCTCTGGTAAAGGGAGAAGAGATGAGCTGGTCGTGGATGATGTCGCATTGCGAACGCGTTGGCCGAGGATCCTGCTCGGCCCTTCCCCCTCTTCTAGCCACCAGTTGTGGTCTGAGGTCCTGCCCACCGTGATACCGAGGGGAACGCCCTCGATAGTTTTGACGTCTAGATGGGGATTGATCCCTTCGGCCGCCATACCTTCGATCCATTTGAGTCTCATGGGTCGGGGTGTCGTCCGAAGGTGTTGTCGGAGGAGAGTACGACTGGGTGCTACTAACTGGTTGAGCTCCCAACCTTCTGTAAACCGAGACCCTCCGAGCTCCTCGTTCGGAATCCGAACAGTTTGCAGATGGTGCGGTTCGGGTTCGGCCCTGGCCCCTTGTTTCGTTGATCGCGTCGACCTCGGTTTCGGCTCCCAGCCGTTCGAGGGCCGGACGCTTATTCCTTTCTCTTCGCTCCGGAGAGCATGTCCTGCGGCGCCTTCGTCGCCGAGCCTGCGATGTTTCGCCATTCTGTCTAGGTTTGATGGCAACCTTGAGTTGCGCAATCTCTTCTCTGACCAGGTGAAGTAGCTGGTCTCGTTCTGCCAGTCGAGCCTCCAGACGCTCGACATACGCTCTATCTCTCAGGTCAGCAGGGGGAGGGGGTGGAATGGCTGGTAGGACTGAAGGTTCTGTTCCGGTGACTACCATTGTTGATTCTGGTGAAGCTTTAAGGTGAGGATTTGAGGATGAGAAGTCAGAAGGATCTCCCACTGTGGTCGCCAAATTGTGGAGTCTGGAATCCACTCTTGACTTCTCGGGTTGTAGAATCGGATCTTCGATCTGCAAAACACTCAACATTAAGTTAGTGCACACCGGGGGGAGTTGGATCTCCGGTGGGCACTCCGGCGATCAAGTTAGCTCTTTAGGAAGAGAAGAAATAACTTGAAAGTAAGCTCTAAGCGCGAGTGTGCATGTACCTGTAGTAGGAGTGCCGCTGGGATATTTATAGAGTAGGAGTCCAACCGTTTGCCGGAGTGTTCGGCCCAGTACGTAGGTTGTGGCCCGAAGACTGCGGGGACGTTGCCACGTGTCCCATGCCCGAGCGGATCGGAAGGGTGCGCCTGCACGTCCCTTAGATAGCGGAGAACGTGTGTTCGTGTCCCTTAGAGAGCGGAGAACGTGTGTTCGTGTCCTGAACCGAACCACACGGCGTTTTTAGACGTGCTGGACAAGAAACTGCCAAAAGGGATCCTGAGGCCGAGTGATGAATGCCGAGCACTGAGAAGACGAAGATCGGCGCGGAGCCTGATACCACAGCTCGGGAAGCCCGAGCTTAGACTTGCTCGGCAGGGCCGAGCTTAAACTTGTTCGGAGAGGCCGAGCTCAGTACTCCGGCCGTCAGGTCGGTCGGCCCAATAACGGAGAGCCCATGGTCAGATTGGGCTATGCCGAGCTCCAGAATTCAATGCGGATGATCATGGGCCGGGGGCCCACTGATGACTATTCCGGCCTACTACAGTATGTAGTCATTGTCCACATCAACACTACAAGATCGACATATGTTTTGCAATTTGTTTTACATCTATAATATGGTCTCCGATTTTCACGAAGTACATAACATAATTTTTTTTAGGAAATTCACTAGAAACCCTATCTATACTTGGACTAAATTTTGGTTTTGTTTTCCAAATTCCTATCGAATTGCTAGACCATTACTTATGACATTTCAATGTTTTTTAAATTCCTAATGCTTCTTGTATTTTTTATTTATTTATTGGCATAAGGAAGTGCTTTGAATATTTGAAAGGTGTTATGAGATTTGACACAATCAGTTATTTTTTATGTGTTATTCTTTAATTACTGTTCAACGGGCAAGCATTGATGTACTCATTTTTTAACGAATGCCTGCTTGGCATTTTTTTAAAAAAATATTTTCGATCAAGTGCCTTGAGGCTCAGGCATTCCGCTAGTAATTATAGTGTCATTTGTTGCTGAAGATTGATTATAATATAATGCTTGAATTTCTTAGGATTGTGAAAGTGTGAAGCTGAAATACTTAATTTTATGCTTCGGAACAGTTAAGGATTTAGGTCCAGTTGATCCCTTTGTGCTTACACTACAACCTCAACACCGTTCTAGGAAAATATGAGATGTTGAGATAAGGAAAAAAATAAATGTGCTATAGATACCTTTTTCATGAATTTTTAAAAATAATAGTTTATTGTCATGCCATGGCCTAAGGGACTTTGTTCTCACATTTTGACGGTGCAGGGCCAGCCTTCGCTGTCATGGCGAGATTTCAAAGCTAGTTCTTGAGTTGGTTCATCAGGCCGATTTTGGAGGACTTCATGAGGTCCCATTCCGATTAATAGATTGTGGTCTATTCAGAACACTGGTGGAGCAATGGAGGCCGGTGACTCACACCTTTCACCTTCGTTCCGAAGAGGCCACCGTTACCCTCCAAGACGTAGAGCTGATTTTAGGATTACCTGTCAATGGGAGAGCAGTGATCGGTAGGACAAACTACGATTGGGATGACCCGTGTGAGGGTTTGTTAGGGATTCATCCGTTGTCGAGAGCGAGGAAAGGGGCAGGTTGAAGATGGGCTGGCTATGTGTCCATTTTAATGGTGTGGTGGCAAACAATGCAGCATCGGAGGTCGTGGCAAGGCATGCGCGAGGGTATTTGCTTCAGCTTTTGGTTAGAACGATTTTTGCGGACCACTCTTCCTAGTTCGTACCTTTGCTACCTGTCCTTGCTAGAGGACTTTGTAGCTGCCTGTACTTATGCCTGGGGTGCAGCTGCCTTGGCAGTCCTGTATAACCAGCTTTGGGACGGATCCACCATTGGGACAAACTGTGGTTCGGGGGAAAGGGAGGGGGGGGGGGGGGGGGGGTGAGTGTTTGTCTTTCATTGTACTGCAATTTTAGGCGTGGGATTGACTTTCACACTTAGCACCATGTTGTTTAGGGGGGGTGCTGCCACCTCTCGACAAAGCACTACTGGTCAGGTTAGTAGTTAATTGCTCGTCTTGATTACTTACTAGTGTTTGCCATGAGATTTTATCTTTCCCACATACGTTGGTAATTATGAGTGGGTAAAAACTTCTTACTGGAAAAGTTAGTTCCTCAAACTGTGACCAAAAGCACTAGCTGTCAAACTCGACTGAAATTTAATGATAGATGAATTAAACTTTCTTATAATTGCCCCTAACAAAATAAATCTTGTCCGAACTCTCCGAACTCTTGTCTCATTTTTGTCTATTTAAAATTAGTTCCGAGTTATTCAAGTTTAGTACTTATCCTATCCAGTCTTTTTATTACTCGACCATCTTTCTCAGGTGGGTAAATGGTATTCTTGGCAATATGTCAAAACACAAGAGAACCGTATTGCCAAGCTGACTTCTCGCCTATTTATTCGATAAAATTCTAATTAAATTAATCAGATTTTACCCCATTCAAAAATATAAAATTTCCTATTCACTCATTTTAGTCGGTCAATTTTCAAAGTAGAAAGCGAAATAATATAAATAAGAATAATTATTCTAGAATTTAAAAATAGTTTAATCAACACAATTACACAAGATAATCTTCCTTTCGAAATAACAAACGTCTCTCCTTTAATAGTTTTAAGAACCATAGCAACAAAAATGTCTACTATCTACGTAAAATTCTATACTGCTAAAAACCTTATCACGAGCTGCTTTTTGGGGCATAGAGCAGTCCAATGAATTCTAATTTGTTCCGTCGTCAATGAGATTTTTATCGCATCATATAACACTATAGAATTTACTAATCAAACTTCTATTTCATTTTTACGTCTTACACACAAAAAAATCTAATTTTTTTTTTTTTTTGTTTAATAGTGTTTGCAGAACTTGAGTGGTTATTATTATGAGTCCAGCTGCATAGTGTAGACTTATTTTTATAATTAAGAGGTATCTGTCTATTGGTTTTGTTGATGATTGTTTTCCACCCAACTCACAAATTTCCATCATTTTCATTAGATTACGTATGATGAAATGAAGTAATTTTTTATTGGTTATACCTAAATATAATATTAAATCTCGTTGTGTATCACATAAATTATTCTGATATAATTATAAAAACATAAATATTATCAGATGATCGTACAAGTATGTTGTATAAATACATAACATTGGTATCGATATTTATGCAAGTATTGTACCTCGTCAAATGGTGAATTTTAAAAAGATCAATTACGGGTCTATTTAATTTGTAATAATTATTAGATTAAGCTTTTATTTGAAGGCCAATACCAATGGCCATTTGGGCTAAATTAATAATAAAAATGTAGGATTTTAAAAAGACAGATATGCCCCCAATAGAATGTGTTGATGGGTTCGGATTTGGGAGCATTTTCGTTAATCCCCTTTGAAATCAAAACCAAATCATGCATTTAATGCTGTCAATGCACACTTTAAATAAAATTTAGGGTAAATTAAATCAGAGTCCTATTTATCTATACTGCGTAGGGTTTAATCCCATACACTTATGAAACACTAGATTTGTCTTATAAATAGGACTGAACATTAAGTACCCTAATAATTTAATACAAACAAGCTTGACTAAGTTAAATTTTACAAGGAATAACATAATCTAATAATCCAATAATTCAATAATTAATCCAATGATAATAATCTTAAGTGTTGTTTGTTAGAGGTCAAAGGAGGCGGATAAAATTATCACTTCGGATATGGTTATCCGGTTTGTCATATCCGTAATTTGTTTACTTATAATTTTTTGACCACAGATATAATATCCAGAATACTAATTTATAATTCGCTTGGAGGGTGATAAGAAAAATTTCACTCCTCTGCCTATCTGTATTTTATCCCCCTCCTATATCCGCTTTCTGTTTACGCAAATATCATTGTTAATTACGAGAATATATGCTATAATTTTGTCTATTTACTATATTTTGACCGATAGACAAATGAGTCATAAGCCAAATAGAAAATGAGTCATAAGCCAAATAGAAACTTAATATATATGACTTACCAAACCCCTTGATCTAAAACACCTTTCCTTTACACAGTCAAAACACAGTGGGAATCTCTATTTCCCACACAATCATTATGTCTGCAGTCTCTCCTTTAATTGCGGTAGAAATTACCTACCTATATACTCACTAGCTATATCCACCTTCTCTCTCTTTTGTGTATTTTGTCTTGATAGAAAATATTTATTTGTTTAATTGTTTTATTCAGTTTCTTATTATGTAAACTCATATATATCTTGTTTAATGTAATTTTGATGCTTATATTCTCTCATCGTTTATAATCAACAAAATACCCATTTTTTACCCACAAAATGCAAACTGTAAGTATAAAGGGTGTGCTTGGGAATAGGGATGGCAATTTAGTCTGATTCAATTTGATCCGTCCTGTTTGGATTGGAGTTTCGGGGATTTTTGGAGATCAGATTGAATTTGGAGGTGAAATTTGAAAAACAAACGGAGAACAGGTCGGAGTACCTCCCTCCGTTCCCCGTCCTGATTTCCGATCTATTTTTAAATAATTATTAAAAATAGGATTTTATTATATTTTTAAGTTTGTCTGTGTAATTAACTATTCCTCATTTTTGTTCTTGGTTGCCCTCTCTGGGTTCTTCTTTATTTATTTCTTATCACTTGGTTAACAATTTTGGTGGGTTCTTATGAGTACTATACAATAAGTAATTAATTTTTTTAATTAAAAAAATGGAGAGGGTGAGGATTCCCGATTCCCGTTTGGGGCGGGGATGGAGCGTCGAATTCACTCCTGTTCAGGGACATGGTGAGGATGGAGGCAAATTGATTGGAGGTGGAAATGGGCAAATCCAGCCCCGATTTGTCCCCTTGCCATCCAACTTGGGAATCGATTTTCTTTTTTAATTTTCAGATTTTAAGTTACAAATTATAGAATTTTGAATTATGATAAAAAATTAAATCTGTAAAAGTATTTTAATCACAATGAACATAATAGATTTTATAGAGGAGTAAATTTATGTAAACAATTCAAATAGCTTATTTCAAAGTGATTCTTAAATTATGCATTCTTCAATTTATTTTACCCTAACGTATTTTAAGATGTGTAGCTAAACACCGCAAAATAAAAAAAACATAAAATGCCAAATACCACCAATGGTGAAATGTACGTATATTATTTCTCATTGGAAATTGATTTATTGCTTACATTACAAATAACAGTAATCAAAATAAATAAAAAGATTTAAATCATAACACACGTAGACCCCCAAATTCAAAACCAAAGATTTAAAAACTTGCACACGTATAATTGATCGATTCCCGATATTGCTATTAAAAATTTTAATTCTTTTTTACATACCTTAATTAATTATCCACCAAAACTATATTGGTGTGTATTATCCTCCACCATTACTTCCACGCAATCACCCCTTTGAATTTTGCTCTCACGAGAAAGAAAAGAAATCTAATCTTTCAACCCAACCGAAGACGGACTGACTCAAATTAAGAAAGTCTTATGAAAACACGGGACTACTGGAATTCAATGCCGAAAATCTTCCCTTTAAAAATAAGGACAATTGAGAGAATTTTTAAAACGGTTGAAATTCAGAGCACGTCTTTGGAAATAATGTCGTTTCGTAAACAATAAATTTAGCAATCGAAACAATAATATTAACAAACAACGCAAAAATCGACCAGCTAAAGAATCAACCATAAAGAAAAATAAATAAAAAATTTGGTACGTGACTGATTCTGTGGTCGATTTCTTAAAGGAAAATAACTCAATTGTCACACTATGGTCCATCCATAACATCTACACTTGCGGTGCAAGTTAGCATCCTGTGAAAAACAGCACACAAGGCGGCGCAGGATAACTCCTTCACTCTCCTCACTTTCCTCCCCACCACCACCAGCGCGCACCTCTTCCTGCGGGCTCGACCCTTCTTCTTCTTCTTCCTCCCCGCTCGAGCCACCCTCTCTCTGGCTCGAGCCAGGCACTTCTTGGTCCGCTCAGGAACCGTCTCTTTCCTTGAAAAGGTGTAGCTCCTAAGGTACAACTGCCTGCAGGAGATACTGTCTACCACCCTCGGGTGCTGACGCGGCCGCCCTCCTCCCCTACCCACCGTCCGTACAAACTCGGCGTCGGATTCCGGCCACTTGTAGAGGTTCACGTAGGTGGCTCTGACGGGTACTCGGGCGTCATTGATGCAGTTTGATATGCACACAGAGCTCATTTTCTGGTGATGGGATCTGATATGTGTGATGGGTTTTGGAGTATAAATCTTAACAAGGCTTAGATTGTAAGAAAAGGTATGTATCTGTACAAGAGAGAGAAAGCAAGAAAGAAAGAGAGAGAGAGATGATTTCTAGGGAGAATTCATGATAGTTTTGAGTGATGTGGTGGAATTTGGCATGCATCAATTGCAATGACTGTGTTTAATTTTCCGAATCTTTTTTTTTTTGGGGTGGTGTTTGGTAACCATGTGCAAATGACCATTAACTACAACCCCAATTATATTTATTTACAGCACTCGATCGAAAGTATCATATCACGACGTGGTATTTTTAACTAATTACGTAATAATAAATTTTGCAATGACCATAAATAACTGGCATAAGGATTGTATGTGACGGTCGTGTAATACTTAATTAAACATAATATTAAATCAGGATTATTATAACAAATTTCTTTCCCAAAAATGCACGCTATGTCTCATCATCATTATTTCATCAGATCTCTTTACTCTGATGTTTATCCATATGTGCCACGATGGGAATGCAAAGACCCAAAGTAGATGCAAAGGTAGAAGCATTAAAGAAAGAGCAATACTATGGATACTAATTATTTTGTACAGGTGGGTACAAATGTGAGAGAGAGTAGGTTTTCTATCTTTTGATGTTCACATCCCGAGAAAATTCTCTCTCATATTTGTATCTGTTTGTACAAAATAATTAGTACCCATAGCATTTTTTAATAAAGAAATGCGAAGTACTCGTGTTGAACAGGACAGTAGTCCAGTTATAAAATAAAAGGAAAGTATATATCTTAAATTGCAGAAGCTCTTGTAATTGCTGCTTCTGGCGCTTTGACGGAATATATATGCGTCCTCTATTCACTTGGCACTAACTAGGCTGGTCGGGTTGTCCCCACCTGCTGAACTGGTGTAGAACTCTGATGAACTGAGGTTGACTAGGTGCACACTTATAACATATGAGCTCCCTTGATGTAACTTTTCCAGTGGAGACAGCTATTGGTGCCAAAGCTGCCTAGTGATGGTAACCCTAAAATGGAGAGTTGATCTCCCTTTGATGTCTGTAAGCTCCAAAGGCCGAGCCTTTCATTTGGTTGGCACCTTCATGACCAAAACTCATATTACCAAAACTCACATTATTTTATATTTTAGAGTGTCTGTATTAGGATGTGGAAAGGAATCTCACACTTTGTATTTCTTTTTTAGTTTTCCATATGAGTGCGGTAGTTGTTAGTCAAGTCGGCCTTCATTACCTTAAAGGATCAGAAGAAATCAGAAGAGCAATATTGAAGATTTGAAGATTTGAAGGATCAGAAGAAATCAGAAGAGAATATTAAGAAATCAGAAGAGCAATATTGAAGATTTGAAGATTTGAAGGATCAGAAGAAATCAGAAGAGAATATTGCGCGGATCAGAAGTCTTCTATAAATACGTCCTATTGCGTCAAACCTAGGGTTTAATGATTCAGAGCTTCTCTAAGAGAGAAAAACGGCAGAGGGGGTGTTTTCTTTGGGAGCCGAAGAGGTGAGGCGATTTTTGATCTGTTCGAAAAGATTTTTGGAAGGCTTGAGGATTCAAGATGCGGACATCATGCAGGGGTACGATGAACGTGGATTCGGCAAATAGGGCTTAGGTTTCGTGGTGAGGATACGCGAACATTGAGTAAGGTCTATTTGTAATCGTACAAAATTATAGTGCATGATTCCTTCCCGTGGTTTTTTCCCGATTTGGGTTTTCCACGTAAACCTTGTCTCAACCTTTACTGTTCCTGTTTAGTTAGTTTGATTCAAGTTGATAGAATTTCAAAGTTCGTATCTTTAGATATTTCAATTGGTATCAGAGCGGGTCGCTTTAAGTTGGAATCGTTGTGTTCTTAAGCGGATCCGTGGTAGTATAGAAAAATGGAGTTAAGTTCAAATCGTCCCCTTGTTTTGGATGGCACGAACTTTGATCATTGGAAGGCTAAAATGACAGCCTATCTGAAAGCCATTGATGAGGATGTGTGGATGGCATGTGAGGTGAAATATTCACCACCAGTTGAAACCGTGGATGGGGCCACCATTCCAAAACCGAGTTCCAAGTATTCAGTTCCCGAGAAGACTGAACGGGCTGCAAATAGTCGGGCGTTGAATGTTTTGTTTACATATGTTGATACGAAAGAATTTCATCGTATCTCAACATGCACTTTTGCTAAGGATGCATGGGATATCTTGGTCACAACTCATGAGGGTACTAGCACAGTGAAGCAAGGGAAATTGCAGCGGATCACAACACAGTTTGAGATGATCCGAATGAAGGAGGATGAAACTTTCGATGAGTTCTACGCCAAGCTGAATCACATCGTCAATACCAGTTATTCCTTGGGTGAGCCTATTACTCCTTTTCGTGTTGTCAAAAAAATATTACGTTCTCTTCCTAAACGTTTTAAAACCAAAGTTGATATTTTAGAAAGTAAGAAAAAACTTCCTCAGATGTCTGTTGAAGAAGTTGTGGGTCAATTTCAAACCTATGAATTAACACATTGTGATGAAGATAGTGTGTCTTCTAAAAGTAAAGTTAAACCTGTTGAAAAATCTATTGCCTTCTCTAGTACTCATAAAGAGCCAAAAATGTCAGATAGTGACGAAGAGTATGACCAGGAAGCCTTGGCCATGTTTGCGAAAAACTTTAAACGTTTCTTAAAGAAAAAGACTAATGGAACAGATTATAATGGTAGTCAAGGTAAGGGAAAACAGGAGTCCTCTAGTAATAATAATAATAACAACAATAAGGAACGAAAGGGAGTTAGAGGTCCACCATCGGGACCCAAATGTTATGAATGTCATGGATATGGTCATCTTGCACAAGATTGTGCAAACAAAAAAATAAAGCAAAAAGTTTACAATGTTACCACATGGGATGATGATTCCGATAATGGAAGGTCAGGTAGTGATAAAGATGATGAGAATGTTGGTAAAAATTACCTTGCTTTTGTCGTAAATCATCAGAAAAATGAAGAGAGTGATGTTGAAGAGGAAACCGGTAATCTAGAAGAAATAAGAGAAGCTTATGAGAAGCTGTTTCAGGAAAGTATGAGTCTTAAGAAAGAAAACTTAAAACTAGAAAAGAAAATTGACTGTGCTAACGCCGATTTGATTAAAGCACTTTCTGCAGCTAGAGATGTTTCAGAATCCTTGGAGTGCATTACCCAAGAGAGGAATGATCTGAAGAAGGAAGTAGTACAATTGTGCGAAAAAATTAAGTCCCTGGAAGATCAAATCACAACAAATATAGATCTAAAAGGTACTAATGATGTCTTCAAGCGTTTTAGTGCAGGTTCAAAGGCTTTGGATGACATACTTGAGGCTCAAAGAAAAGTGAATGACCGATCAGGAATTGGATATCATGAATCCTCATCAAAACGAGACCCAGAAAATAAAAGAGCCTATGACAAACTCAAGGAAGAAAAACCTAACATACTTCTCAGTGGGGCAACAGATGAGGTAAACACTCAAGGTATGCAAAGTAAGTCTAAGCAAAAAATATTGTATAAACTACCTACTTATACTCAACGAACTGTTGCTAGAAAATTTATTCCTGTTTGTCATTACTGTGGTGTGAAAGGCCATATTCGGCCTAGGTGCTTTCAATTGTATGGTTTTCCCAAACATTATGACACTCCGCACCATAACTTGAATATACACCACTATAACGATAATTTCAAAAGCCACCATCCTAATACGTATAATCAACAGAAGCTTACTCTTAAAAATACTGCTCATTATGGTAACTATAAAACTCGGCCAGTATGGGTTAGGAGTGTGGACCTTCGGTGCATGGTTATACATACAGCTTTTAAGGCCCGAAACAATCATTTGTGGTATTTGGATAGTGGGTGCTCTCAGCACATGTCCGGAGACAAATCCTTGTTCACGAATTTTGAAGAATACAACGGTGGATCTGTTACTTTTGGTGATGGGAGTAGATCCAAGGTTGTAGGAAAAGGAAATGTTAGTGCACCAGGTATGGGTACTCTTGAAAATGTTCTGTTCGTTGAAGGTCTTAAAGCAAACTTGATCAGTATCAGCCAAATGTGTGACTCTAATTATGAAGTCAAATTTTCAAAAAATGATTGTTTCATTTCTGACATAAATGGATCAAATGTTATGCATGGCACTAGGACTTCTGATAATTGCTATGGTATAGTTTCTGATAATGATTTGATTTGTCACTCTACGAAGTTGGATGAAACACATCTTTGGCATCAACGCTTAGGGCATATTAATTATAAGGATTTGTCTATTCTAACGAAGAAAGAGTTAATACTTGGAGTGCCTAAATTAAATTATCCTCCCGGTCATGTATGTGGTCCTTGTCAAATTGGTAAACAAACTAAGGCTATTCATAAAAAAATCAATGCTTTTGCCACTACTAGACCTTTGGAATTACTTCACATGGATTTAATGGGTCCCTCTAGAACCGAAAGTATAGCTGGGAAGAAATATATATTTGTAATAGTTGATGATTTTTCACGTTATACTTGGGTTACTTTTCTTCGAGAAAAATCTGATACAATTTCTGAATTTAAATCTTTTGTAAAACAAGTGCAGAATGAAAAAGAAGAGAAGATAGGGTGCATAGTGCGTATTCGTTCAGATCACGGAAAAGAATTTGAAAATAATGAATATGCTAATTTTTGTGATGAATTAGGGATACGTCATGAATTTTCAGCTCCTAAGACACCTCAACAGAATGGAGTGGTTGAGCGTAAGAACAGAGTCATTCAAGAAATGGCTAGGGTCATGCTTCACTCACGTAAGATTGCTATTAGGTTTTGGGCTGAAGCTGTCAACACTGCATGCTACATTATTAATCGTGTCTATCTTCGACCTGGCACTAAAAACACTCCCTATGAAATTTGGAAAGGTAAAAAGTCAAATGTTAAATATTTTAGAACTTTTGGAAGCAAGTGCTACATTTTAAAGGACAAGAAAAAGTTGGGTAAGTTTGATTCTCGAAGTGATGAGGGCATTTTTCTTGGTTATTCTCCAAACAGTCGTGCTTTTCGTGTGTTTAATTTACGAACTTCCTCTATTATGGAATCCATCAATGTTGTGATTGATGATGTGACCCAAAATGAACCAGATGCTACTGATGATGTTCTGTTTGAGCCTTTTTATGTTCAAGAACAGGTAGAAGAAGGTACCTCTCAAGATAATGATAGTAATGCAGATGAAGATGAAGAAGATGAGATGGAAAGCAAGACGCAAGATCAAGGTGAATCAATAAAAATGACAGATGGCTTACAACCCTCAGCTCGTGTCAAACTAAATCACCCAATAGAGCAAGTGATTGGTAAGGCAACTGATCCTATGAAAACTCGAAGACAGATTCGGGATGAGGTAACATATCTTTGCTATGTATCCTTACTTGAACCTAAAAATTTTAAAGAAGCTTTGCTGGATGAGTGTTGGATCTCTGCAATGCATGAGGAACTTCATCAATTTGAGCGTAATGATGTGTGGGAGTTAGTGCCTAGACCTGACAACATGAACATCATAGGTACTAAATGGATTTTCAAGAATAAAACAAATGAAGAAGGTGTTGTAGTCAGAAACAAAGTTAGACTTGTAGCTCAAGGGTACACTCAAGTAGAAGGAATTGACTTTGATGAAACTTTTGCACCCATAGCTAGACTTGAATCTATTCGTCTTATGCTTGCCGTAGCGTGTTATATGGGCTTTAAACTTTACCAAATAGATGTAAAAAGTGCTTTCTTAAATGGTATTATCAAAGAAGAAGTGTATGTTTCCCAGCCTAAAGGTTTTGAAGATCCTCATAAAAAGGACCATGTTTTTCACTTAAAAAAGGCTCTTTATGGTTTAAAGCAGGCACCTCGTGCTTGGTACGATCGACTTACTCGATTTCTTGTTGAAAATAAGTTTTCAAGAGGTAATGTTGATAAAACTCTTTTTGTCAAGCATGAAGGAAAACATATCCTCGTAGCTCAAATTTATGTTGATGATATAATTTTTGGTTCAACATCTCATTCTCTTGTAAAAAGTTTCTCGGAGTCAATGCAAAGTGAATTTGAGATGAGTATGATGGGAGAGTTGTCTTATTTTTTAGGCCTTCAAGTCAAACAACTAGATCACGGTATGTTTATTTCTCAATCTAAATATGCTAAAGTTCTGGTTAGCAAATTTGGTTTAAATTCCACTAAACACACTCGTACCCCGATAAGTACTATCACTAAACTTGCTCGTGATGATGGGGGTGGGGAGGTTGATCAAACGCTATATCGAAGCATGATAGGAAGCCTTTTATATTTAACTGCTAGTCGACCTGATATAGCATTTAGTGTTGGTATTTGTGCTAGATATCAAGCGTGTCCTAAGGATTCACATTTGTCTGCTGTTAAACGGATTATAAAATATGTTAGTGGTACTATCGACTATGGAATTTGGTTTACTCATGATACTACAGCTAATTTAGCAGGATACACTGATGCTGATTGGGCAGGATGTGCCGATGATAGAAAAAGCACCTCTGGAGGGTGTTTTTACATAGGAAATAATCTTGTATCTTGGTTGAGTAAAAAACAAAATTCTATATCCTTATCTACAGCCGAGGCAGAATATATTGCAGCTGGAAGTGGCTGTACTCAATTGATGTGGATGAAACAGATGCTTGCAGACTATGGTATTCCTCAAAGCCAAATCACTCTTTTTTGTGACAATACTAGTGCTATCAATATTTCTAAAAATCCTGTTCAACACTCTCGCACTAAGCACATAGATATTCGTCATCATTTTATTCGCGAGCTTGTTGAAGATGGTACTATTCTTTTAGAGTACTTAGATACTGAGCATCAGAAAGCTGATCTTTTCACTAAACCCCTTGACTATACTCGTTTTGATTATCTTCGCAAATCTGTTGGGGTTTGCTCTATCTCTTGAATTCTGGTTGTTTATCCTTGTTTTATTTTTGTTTTGTTTTTTTTTAAAAAAAAAAAAATGGGTCGCTTTTGTGACTTTTGGGTTATACTATTGATTGAGTTGATTGTTAATGGTGTTTATGGATAATCACACAACAGTTATATGTGCTTGATCATTCTATCTATCCTATTCATGTGGTTTGTTATCTTGTTTGGGTGTCGCATGGTCTTGACATCGTGTCATACACTTAGTCACGACAAAGACAATGTGCTCCTCCATCTCTACTTGTCATGTCTCATGAAAATGGTTAGGTTTGTCTTTACTTTCCCATAAGATTGACCAGTTAGCATTTATGATATTGGTGGGTGTTTAGTCCACAAATGAAATCAAATACTGTATGCAATCAAGTTCGTTGAAGAATTTGCTCATAGTTTCGAGATTGTGTTATGTTATTTAGCTTGGGTTCGTAGCCTTGTTGACTCGAGTAATTAAGTCCGTTGGGGTGTCCTCTACACCTAGTGCCCTAAGACCATCTGGTTTGGGTGTCACTGACCTAAAGCTCGCTACACGGGTCAATTAGAAAGCTTAAGGGACCTCAGCATCTGTTCACAGTCTCGTGATTGTGTCATGTAGTTTAGCTCAGGTTCGTAGCCTTTTTGACTCGAGTAAGTAAGTCCGTTGGGGTGTCCTTTACACCTAGTGCCCTAAGACCGTTTGGTTTGGGAGTCACTGACCCAAAACTCGCTACACGGGTCAATTAGAAAGCTTAAGGGACCTCAGCATTGCACGCCACGTAAAATGAGTCGGAATTGGTTGAGGGGGAGTTTGTTTCTTACTTTGGGAGCTTATACACCTATCAGTTGTCCAAAAATGCTTGGTTTGACTTCTTAAGGGGGAGTTTTAATAGACCTCCCATGTGTTCACGAGAAACCAAGTATTGTATGTGTTAGAAGCTCCACGTCATTTGTCGTGACGCACACACACACCTTTGTCATTTTGTCTTGACCTATGTTACATCCAAACATACATCTCATAGCACTATGATAGGCTCATAGCATGTGACTGCACATATGTTCTTTGTGTGAGCGTTCAATGCCTCCCTTAACCTTCTACTACGATTGCAAGTATACTCCATGCATTTGTTGCGTTTTTTCTTTTATCCTTGTTATGCTTCTTGGTGGCTCAGTGCACACTTTCATGAACACTGTTATGCTGTTTCTTAACCAATTTCCCGGATTTCCCCCACCAAATCCTCAGTGGCTTATTTCCTTTATGTTTGAGCTGCTTATTTCGGCGTGTGTCGTTGGTTTGGTTGTTTATGATCTTTGTCTTTGGCGTCTGGATAATCTCGAATTTATTCATGGTTCAATCGATGTGGGCTGCTTTTAATTCATTGCTTGAGTTCTCTGTTATGGACTAATTTTCTTGGCAGATTCCTTTGTCCTTCCGTGACAAAAAGGGGGAGAACAACTTACTACATGCTAATGCTAATATTTTTTTTTTTTGGGTGAGTTGTTGTTGATGTGTTTTGCAGGCTTTCTGTTTGAAGGAGTTAGAAGCCTTGTTTTAGTGAGTTTTGGTTTTGTCATGGAAGAGCCAAAGGGGGAGATTGTAAGCTCCAAAGGCCGAGCCTTTCATTTGGTTGGCACCTTCATGACCAAAACTCATATTACCAAAACTCACATTATTTTATATTTTAGAGTGTCTGTATTAGGATGTGGAAAGGAATCTCACACTTTGTATTTCTTTTTTAGTTTTCCATATGAGTGCGGTAGTTGTTAGTCAAGTCGGCCTTCATTACCTTAAAGGATCAGAAGAAATCAGAAGAGCAATATTGAAGATTTGAAGATTTGAAGGATCAGAAGAAATCAGAAGAGAATATTAAGAAATCAGAAGAGCAATATTGAAGATTTGAAGATTTGAAGGATCAGAAGAAATCAGAAGAGAATATTGCGCGGATCAGAAGTCTTCTATAAATACGTCCTATTGCGTCAAACCTAGGGTTTAATGATTCAGAGCTTCTCTAAGAGAGAAAAACGGCAGAGGGGGTGTTTTCTTTGGGAGCCGAAGAGGTGAGGCGATTTTTGATCTGTTCGAAAAGATTTTTGGAAGGCTTGAGGATTCAAGATGCGGACATCATGCAGGGGTACGATGAACGTGGATTCGGCAAATAGGGCTTAGGTTTCGTGGTGAGGATACGCGAACATTGAGTAAGGTCTATTTGTAATCGTACAAAATTATAGTGCATGATTCCTTCCCGTGGTTTTTTCCCGATTTGGGTTTTCCACGTAAACCTTGTCTCAACCTTTACTGTTCTTGTTTAGTTAGTTTGATTCAAGTTGATAGAATTTCAAAGTTCGTATCTTTAGATATTTCAATGTCTCTTACCCTGTCCTCCAGATTCTACAGTCAGCACCTTAATCGTACTTATGTCTCTCTCTAACAAGTCTGCCTATGCAAATATCGTCTGCTCAACTAAATCCCCATAGTCCCAAATCTTCAAATGTATTACCCTCTCCCTGATTGACGACTCGAGACCTTTCTTGAAGTATTTTAGATCCTCATTCCCTGCTATTTCAGTTACAAAGTGAGATAATAACGTAAACTTGTTATGACACTCCACCATTGTCATGTCCCTCTGCTTAAGGTCATAAAACTCCTATTGTAGCGAGTTCTTCATTATCTCTGAAAAGCAACAGTCAAGAAATAGGTCCTTGAAAGCCTCCCAGGTTAGATCTGTCGTTTCATATGTTGCCTTGATCGTTTTCCACCACTAATCTGCCTCAGCTGTAAACTGATACACGGCCAACAAGACCCTACAATCACTCTCTGTAATTTGTAAAGTATCCAACGTCTTCTCCATATCTTCCATCTAACTATCTGCCACAAACGGATCAGCTCTACTAATGAACTCAGGAGGGTTCATGCGGCAAAACTCCTACATGACAATCATAACTTTGGTCTCATTCATCGGCTGATTAGTCTGATTATTTTGGGCTAACTATTGGAATGCCTCAGTCATTGCCCTCATTATATCATCTCCATTAGTAGGTTCTGGTGTCCTTGCAACAGCGACACCCCTGCCTCTATCCATGGCTCTACGTGGCGTCACCTCTTTAGAACATAAGAAAAGACAACAACTCATCAATAACTAGTTAACTGTCAAACATATATAAACATAACATGGAAACACATATTGAGTAGTACACATAAGAACATTAATCCGATATTCTAATTAACTTTTCTGGATCTCCAAATACAAGACACGGTAATCAGTCATTTTCTCTAATCGGATTTCACGAGTAATCTCATGGACTTCCGAAGATAAGGTATAACACTCTCGGACTAAAACTCCATATAAGCACGTAAGCCCCCTGAGACCCTGTTCCATGGGCTCCAGATATTTGAACCATGATCTAATACCAAGTTGTCACACCTCTAGTCTTCAAGGGTATAAAATAGAGTAACAACTAACAATAAAAACCTCGCATAAAACTTTTATTATAAACCTGTGTTCATCAATCACAATAAAATTTATCAATCTCATATCAGCGAGCGTAACAGTTTTGTTACTAGCATGTACCAGTACCAATGTGTACTGGCGTACCATTTCGGATTTATTACTAAAGTTAATATACATTCCTCAAATAATATTTTCTAACGGAAAATCATATTAAATGTATAAAATAAAGTATCACAACTTAAAATAAATCACCATAAAAGAGGATGATTTTAGCCTCAATTTATGTATAGTTATCTAAAAAATATTAATTGAATTTTATTTTTTAAATAATATAGATCGGTACGTTATTGGCCGGTATTGGTCAGAATAGCTCGGAACATGTCGAAACATCCCAGAACAATGGTCAAAATGGTACGTCGGTGGTCCGGTACTATTATGAGACCGATACGTCCCATATTGCTCGGTAAAGAATGAGATAAATAACATCAGTCACAATATCCTAAAATGAAAGCGATATCATTATCATATCAAGTCAAGAAGAACAAAACTATAAACAAACGACATCGTGCTCTATGCAACACATGCACGATATGAGACTTTACCACAAGGGCAACTCATACAACTACGCTGAGACCTCCGTCACGTTCTAAACTCCTACAATAAAATTTATAGTCTTTCACTGAGGGCATACCCGAGAATATGGACACCCGGTGTTGAGTTCATAGACTATTCCGATTGTCAGGACATCCCCAATTCGGTAATATTTCAACAGTCTCTCACTGGGAAATCCATGGCATACGGATCTACTCTGGTGTGAAACTGAACACGAGTAACCTAAAATGTTCTGATACCAATTGAAATTAGCGAAAGCATGAAGAATTCCTTTTTTTTTTTTTTTGGGGGGGGGGGGGGGGGTGGAATAGGAATTGCAATTTTTAATATTATAAAAACTTTGTTGTTGATTAAGAAAAGATATCAAGTTATTGCAATGCTTGTTCAGATAAAGATATAGAGATAAAGAGAAATACAACCACAACACAAGATACACGTGAAAAATACATAAGGGCCAATTAACTCTTAAGCGAAAAATCACGGACCGACTACTAAAATTCACTATAATCAATGAAAACGGTTACAAGAAGTGAAAGTACAAGGTTTTTACCTACAAGCTCTTACCCCACTATCTCGTATGGCAACCCGAGCCTCTTCAAGGATCCACTAGCGACCATGAGCTCATGAACTCAATTTCCACAGTACGGTGGCTCCGGGTCTTACACAACCTTGGTAGCTCGATCAAAACACTTCATAAAACTTGAGTCTCGAATAATGAAAAGTGATTATGAGTATAAAAAATAAAATTTTCTTTAGACATGATTAAGTAGAACTTGAGGATGAGGCACTAAAATCTAGGAAGAAAAAGCCTCAAGGTCTGATAGAAAAATGCCTCAAACACCTCTCAAAAGTGTAGCAAAATCTACCCAAGGATTTTGGAAAAAGGTATTTCTCATTCTAAAGGCTATAGGAACATTTCAAGCCCTAAAAGGTCCAAAGTTAAAGTATTTATATGTCCAGGTATGGACAAGGATAATCAGTTATCCAGAAATGGCAAAAACGCTCAAAATGCGTGTAACACTACCGAATATGTGCCCTCGCCCCTCTGGGGTGCTTCTAGGCGCCTTTGCGCTCCAAGGGTGCTGCTCACTGGAAAAATAAAGAATAGAGGCGATAGAGGGAACAAGGGGGCGCTGTTGTCTGGACAAGAACGCTTCTCATTCCCTCATCATTGAATGACAGCGCCAAGGGGGCGCTATCTGCTAACAAAACACAAGATATCATGCCAAAAGATGCGCCCTTGCGCCTCAAGTGCGTTCCACTGGAGGAAAAAAAAAGTGATAAAAACAATGATGCAAGATGCATATGTGCATTACCAGCCCTCTGCAGTTTTCAACTTCGGAGACATTCGTCACATATTTTCTCCATAAAAAAGATTGACATAGTTACACAACCTACTTATGTTGTTTACAAAAAAAATAATAGTTTTGTAAAATCCGAAGAAATGCCAATTACAAAATATCAATACAATCTATTATTTCGTCTAAACTATCCAAAACTCAACAAAATACTTCAAATCATGCAAAACCTAATCCCACACATAAATGTGCCCATACTCACGATCAAAACATGTTTTAAACAATATTAAAACGAAAAAATTAGGTAACATCCTACCTCAATCAAGAACAGTTGAAAACTCTAACTTTTACAAAACTCTCTGAATCCTTCGCGTATCCTACAAGCTTGTAGAGCCTCTAAAACATTTCAAGCGGAAATTTTTTTTTCATAACAACAAATATTAAATTAACTAAGATTCGTTACACTGTTTATTTAATTTAAAAAAATATAAAATAGTTAAAAATGACTACCATTCTACGGTATTGAAATTCATATTCTTAAACAATCTAAATGTCACAAAAATGATTTCTGACCTTGTGGGAAGATATATATATATATATATATATATATATATATATATATATATATATATATATATGGGATAGACTCAATGACCCAAGCCAAACCATACCAATATCCTACCAATTACAAGAGCCCTTGGATCATCTCAGATCCAAGGGTGGAGAGGAAAAAGGCATCTCAGTCAGTCAGTCCCCTATATCATCTCAAACCCCTCCTGTATACCCACCCCTCCCGTATACCCACCCCTCTCTCTCTCTACCCCACCCGTATACCCACCTCCCCTGCCGTACCCCACCCCTGCCGTACCCCTCTCTCTCTCACCCCACCCCCTTGCCGCCGCTGACCGGAACTACCGGCGCCGGCCGTCCCTACCCCTGCCGTACCCCACCCCTCCCGTACCCCTCTCTCTCTCTACCCCCACCACCCCTGCCGTACCCCTCTCTCACCCTCCTGCCGCCGGATCTGCCGCCTCCTGCCGCCGCCGGACTCGCCCTCTACTGCCAACGCCGGACCTCGTCCCCTCCTGCCGCCGCCGGACCTCGGCCCCTCCTGAGAGTATTATTTTTTTCTTCCTCCATTTTTTTCTTCCTCCATTTGTCTTGCTGAGTATGCATTTTGAAACTTTCAGTACAGTCCTTGTTAAAAGATTTTGGTATTGGTTCTTGACCCGTATAATTAGAGATCGTTGTACTGTTCAATTTTTTGGTATTGGTCTCTTGATTGAGCCTTGTTCCATTGTGATGGGAGATTTGCTTTAGCATATGGTTGTGAGCTGTGATTTAGAATCACAATGTGGATGTTCTATTTATTTGGGCTTCTTGGATACTTGTAGATGAGAATTCTACTTTTGGGTTTTGGATTCTGAAATTAATGCCTAAATTTTTTTATTGGGGCACCATGTCAGCGTCTAGCAGTACCAGTAACATACTTAGAGCAAGAAGCAAGGTGTGTTATTGCGGATTTAAAGCAATTCTCAAGATAACCGACAATGAGAAAAATAAGGGAAAACTTTATTACGCATGTCCAAAAGGCGAGTGCTCGTTATGGGAATGGTGCAGGGGAGTTCACCCAAGTGGCTGGATGCAGGATACAATTGTGCGGAGCTCAAACATCGAAGCGGACGAAGTTATGAGCCATCCAACAAGGGTCGACATTCTTGAAGCGAGAATCGAATCCTTAAAATTGTGTGTAACATTTGCATTGGTTGGGTGCATCGTTAACTTTATTTTGTATTTGGTCAAGTAGTCATGTAATTTTATTGTGTTTATGTGGTATGTAACTTTGACGATGTGGTATGTAACTTTATTGTGTTTATGTGGTATGTAACTTTATTGTGTTTATTTGCATCGATAAAATTGCACTGGAATTTTGTTAGTGTACAAGATAAAATAGAATAGTTATCACTGGGTAGGTTCACATATGAACAGGTTAGGTTCATATCATACATGTTCGTCCGATACGTGGTGTCAAATGTGACCACATCTCCAAAATAATCATATGCCATGCGGGCCCGATGATCCACCCAAAAGAAATTAACGGCCCTCCCATCTTCATCGACTTGAACTGCGTAAAAGAATTGGGGATTCTCTGACTGTTTTTTTCTAAAATAATTAAGAACCGTTTGTGTATCCCCACCTTCTAAGTTCCTATGTCGAACATCCCTCAAATGATTATAACAATCCTTCTTGTCAAAACCAATATAGGCGCCACCTATCACATCTGGTAGTTTTCCAACCTTCAAGTTCTCTCTGTGGAAGGCAACAGTTAAGTCTTTCACTGCACTAGGCATAGTTCGGTTTGCTCTCATTTTCACCCTCTTCGATGGGATCACTTGCTTGTGATTGTGATCATCATTAAATTTTGAGACTATCCATTCTGTGGTGTCATTTGTATTCTTATTCCGTATAATGCTCATCATTGCCAAACACCCGCATTTTATAGTTGACGTCCTTCTTACTCTACTGTTACCACTTTCCTTATCACCACTATGAACAACCTTTCCTTCACGTGTGCAAACAAATTTCGTAGTGGTAACCTCCTTCTCTCGCCATCCAGACTTCGATGAATTTCTCACACGAATAGAAAAACCCTCTTGTCGGCCATATTGGATGTAGTGATTTTTGGCATCATCTACACTGTCAAATTTCATTCCTACATATGGCTTTTCCACATAATTTGAGGAACTATCATGTTCCATTTCATTCACACAATCCATATTGCCAAACCTAGAATCATAAGAATAACTAATTATTTCATGATGTCTCGGCACTTCCTACAAAAAAATAGACTTCAAGAACTAATGAATTCAAGAACCAATAGTTGGTAATAACATCACCTAAAATAGGATAGGGGATTATGAAAATTCCAGTAACAATCATCAGGAGGGAGGGGGAAGAAAAATGAAAATTCCAGTAACAATCATCAACATAACGCAGTTATCAGAATACAGGATAGGGGATTATGGGCAACAGTAAATTTTTAAACATTCTCAGATGGAAGAAAATCATGAAAATAGAATAGGGTTTCAAATGCCAGTCCTGAATATTTATGAACATGAAATTATGGAACTAAATACGATCGATTATGAACATATGGAGTTAAATACGATCGATTATGAACTAAATACGATCAAATGCCAGTCCTGAATTTTTACATATGGCTTCACACAATCATGAAATTATGAACATTTGGCAGCCAATACCAGTCCTAAATACGATCGATTCCCAGTTTCAAATGCAACAAATTACAAAATGGAGTTAAATCATCACCGACAAAAAACCCAAGAACCGGTGAGTAGATAGAGACAGTAAGGAATACCAGATATCCGGCGAGGGAGGGGGGGAGATCCGGCGAGGGAGGGCGATATCCGGCGGCTTCAGGAGGGGGGAGATCCGGCGGCGGCTGGAGGCGGCAGGAGGGTCAGCGCACGGCGAGAGACGGCAGAGAGGAGGGGAGATCCGGCGAGAGAGAGAGAGAGGGACGGCAGAGAGGAGGGGAGATCCGGCGAGAGAGAGAGAGGGACGACGAGAGAGAGAGACGGCAGAGAGGATGGGAGATCCGGCGAGAGAGAGAGAGGGACGGCAGAGAAGAGGGTCGGCAGGGGTGGGGAGATCCGGCCCCCGGCGGCGGCGGCAGGGGGGTGGGGGTAGAGAGAGAGAGGGTTACGCGGGGGGGGGGGGGGGGGGGTTGGGGGTAGAGAGAGAGGGGGTTACGGGCGGGAGGGTGTGGGTTTAGGCAGAATAGGGTTTGAGTGATTTGAGTGATTTGTTCTCCACCCTTGGATCATCTCAGATCCAAGGGCTAATATGGTTGGTAGGATATTGGGTTGATTTAGGTTGGGTTGGGGAGACTTCCCCTATATATATATATATATATATATATATATATATATATATATATATATATATAAGCTTCTATTGAGGGATCCCTCATTTTGCTAAAATGAGGACCTCCTATTTCCGGATCAAATATTAATGATCGGAACCGTTCAATGTGTTTAAAACACGTTTTTAATGATACCCGCAAAAAATTTACTCAAAGTATTATTGGGAAGGGCTTGATCGAATTAATTTTTGATAAAACTGTTCCTGTCAGCATTTATGAACAACTGTTTAGATCAAACCCTTCTCGGTATTTTTTGGGCCGATTTCTCGCAAATACCTTTAAAAATGTGTTTTAAACACATTGAACGGTTATGATCATTAATATTTGATCTGGAAATGGGAGGTCCTCATTTTAGCAAAATGAGAGATCTCTCATTAGAAGCTTACTCTCTCTCTCTCTCTCTCTCTATATATATATATATATATATATATATATATATATATATATTGTGAGACCCCGACCCGGAAAATAAAATAAAATAAAATAATAATAAATAAATGAATAAATAGATACTTAGAAATATTATGGGTAATTTAAAAACTCGATTAAATTAAGAAACATGGACTTTTTAGGTCAGTCAGGTAATTTATTTGACAAATAAGAAGATATTCTTAAATTATTTTAGGGGTAAATGAAGTTGGTTCAAAACATAATCAGAGACCGAGGAGTGGTTCAATATATTAAATTAAGCATTAGTGATAACCGGATGTTGACCTCGATATTACTCTAGGGGACAATTAGACAATGTTCAGAGTTCCTAAGATTAAATAAGATTTATAAATCATAGTAATAAAAAATATATATATAACAATACATTCATATAACAGAAAAAGGGATAGCTTCGGAGGATATCTATGGATAAATATCATTTGCCACCTCCTGCTATAGTTTGCTTAGTCACATAAGTCAATTGTGCCACCTAACTAGGATTTTCTTAAGCCACGTTTTGCTTGGTTCTTTGTAATACAACTCTCAACCAAATAAAAGAGCACAAGCTGCTCTCATATCAAATGTTTTCTGCCGAGGGAGAGATACAGAGAGAGAGAGAGAGAGAGAGAGAGAGAGAGAGAGAGAGAGAGAGGAAGAAAGACTCATATGCATGCAAGATTACAATTGTGAAGGACCAGTCAAAGTTTAACGTTAGTTGCTTTACTTGGCAAACGGTGAGTTTAGATATACCTTTTTACTTGTATATTTTTTAAAAAAAAGCACATCCTATTATGATATTTGCCATAATGCAATTGATAGATTATTAAGAGTTATAACGTGCTTAAACATGGTACATGACAGATGAGCATAACCTTGAGGTCTACATTGTTAAAATTTTGTGAATGATGATCATTTTAATGACATCATATAGACCCAGTGATTCCCTGCTCCGCTGGGGGTGTGACAAGCGGAGGTTGAGATAAGGTTGGGACCCACGGCCAGGTGGTATCGGATGACGTCATGCCTATTTCGTATAATAATTATTCTGGGGTCGCTCCCTTGATTAGCTCTGGCATACACTGATTGGTCGACTGATTTATATACGATGCTTGTTTGATCATAGAATCTGATACCGTTATAACCTACGGGTTATGAGAATTATAAATTGTTTACTACGTTTTTTGGCCTCGGCCCATGGATTCACTCACGAATGTGACCAACTTACTAATGAAATATTTATCTCAAATTATGTCATGTGAAACTTGTAAAAATGTATATCTAGATTCATACTAGCTGTGAGCTAATGAGTGTTGCTTTGCAACACACCAGGTCCCGAAGCTAGGACAGGTGGAAATTAGAAGGAAGACCGGTTGGACACTACTTTTGAGTTTTCTTTTCCTAAAAACACATGTGTATATATATGTTGCAGTTACTGTTTAAATACTGTTTGAGACCATGTTTGGGCTTTTACCTTGGTTTGTAATAAATAACGGACAAGCATGTTTTATGAATAATGTATGCTAGTTTTGCACGTCCTTGGAATTATTTAAATTGTAAAAATAAATGACGTTTCCGCTGATTCTGAATTACCTTAAAAAGGTAAGTGAAATAGTCAATTTAAATCCATAAACATTTAATTAACGTAGAGGCCTTAGCGGGATAGTCTCGTTGGCCGGTCACCAATCTACCCAATTTGGGACGGGTCGTGACAGAAGTGGTATCAGAGCATAGTTTATGGACTTTAGAATTTAAAACTCAAGGACAAAAATATTAGAACACGATAGTTGCACACGACATGTGTAGTTTATTAGTTATTTTTTTTATGAGTTATGCTTTATATCTATTTAACGATGGATCTATTTTGTGGTATTGACAAGAATATATCTTGCTTGCCACAGGGATGGCCAACACAAGCAGCAGCGAGGACAGTTTTGGACGATTTAAGGTTAATGCCCGGGGCATAGAAGATAAAGGAGGAGATCCATTGGAGCGGAAGATTTGTAATCTGGCTGCCGACGCTGCTTACGAAGAAGTTAAGAAGGTCGCATATACCAAGTTGTTGTACGCCGATTCAATGGTGCAATACCAAGCTGTGCGCCGACTAGGGATAAAAGAGGAAGTGATGAAACGAGCTGCGTGGTGGGTTAGATCCGAGGAAGGATTTAAGGCTATTGTTGATATGATGATTCAAAATGGGGATGTAGGTAGGTGGCCACCACCAGGGTTTGAAAGGCCAAATAATTTTGAGATAGGAGAGGGTTCCCGGCCCGTTGAGGCTCCAGCAGAGGAGGTGGCTTCAAATGAGATAGTGGGGACGACAATGAGTCGAGTATCAGGAGAACGAATAATAGAGGGTGGAGACCAGGTTGAGCACCCCGAGGGTGCAGAAGCTCAAGTGGGAGTGGATTCTGGAGATGACGAGGATCCAGATGAGCCAGGAACTCCAAGGGCGCCAGCGGGGTACCGTGGAATGACCAGGAGCGGTTCAGAGGAGTCAGTTAATGGGCCCGCAGCTCAGTAAAGTGGAGAGTGAGGGTAGTTGTAAATAGGAACAGTACGATGGTAGAAGAGAATGGCTGGGGGAAACTCTTTTTGGGGATTCTTTTTGGGGACTGACATGTACATAGGCAGTAGTATAAGACAGGTGAGATGTGTAGGATAAGGGAGTGAGCGGTGGGAGCTGATATTCATTTTTGTTTAAAACTGATGTAACCACAACACAGTTATAGTGTATCAGCTCGTTTCGTTTTGTTTTTGTTTATAAAGTTTAATAGTGGTAATCCGTATATCGTATATGGTTATTACTTTTATGATCTTTATTAATAATATTGCATGTATTTACATTGGGATGCGGATATTTGTGAATGCAGCACTATGGACATCACAGAATCAACTGGTACCAATAATGAAAATCAAACGAACAATAACGAAAACAGTAATGCGGGAGTTCAATTTGCCGAATTGAGAACTATAATGCAACAGTTGGTAGGCACGTTACAGACCCAACAACAATTCTTGCAGACACATTTGATTCAGCCACAGCTACCCACACCGCAACCTGAAGTGATACCCTTGGTTAGGGAGAATGTTGGGATACAGTCAGTAGCAGCAGAAACTGAAGTACGAACAAACCCACCAGGGGCTAGTGCTGAAGCAATTAGGGAATTTCTAAAGCTGAAACCTACAACTTTTCACGGAGGGATTGATCCAATGCGAGCCAAAGAGTGGATAGAAGAATTGGACAAAAGTTTTCGTTTGATTTGAAGCGACGAGTACCATAAGGTGGAGATGGGATCATACCTTCTGACTGGAGAAGCTAACCGATGGTGGAATCTGATGAGGGACAGAGAGCCACGAATGGCTTGGGATCGTTTTGGAGTTGTCTTTAAAGAAAAGTACATGCCGAGGGCCATGCAAACAGCAAAATGCCAGGAGTTTGAGCAACTCAAGCAAAGAGGAACGACAACTGTGTCTGAATATGAGGCTGCCTTTACCAATTTGGCTGAGTATGCACCACACCTAATAACCACAGAGGAGATGAAAGCCCGAAGGTTCGAAGAAGGGCTTAGGTATGACATCAAGAGGTTAGTACGACCGCTACAGATGCCAACTTATGCAACTGTGTTAGATCGTGCGCTGCTAGTAGAGCAAGATGTGGATGAGAGCCGAAGGTACCAGGAAGGGAAGCGTCGCCAAATAACACAAGTGAGTGGGGCCAGTAATCAAAAGCGTCAAAATACAGGAAGTTGGAATAGAAATGAGGGTGGTACACAGGGCTCTGTGCCAGTGTGCCGAGTTTGCGATAAGAGGCACCGAGGAGAATGTTGGAGAAGGACCGGATCTAATCAGTGTTATAACTGTGGGCAGACCGGACACCTGAGGCGTGATTGTCCAAGGGCAGGAATGGCTACGGGGGCAAATATGACACCAGTAGGGCCTCAGGGAGGACAAAATCGGGGACAGACAAATCCAAGAAATCAGGGAAGGAGGCCAGAAGGAAATAATAATAACAATAGACAACAGGGTCAGGGAAACCGAAATAATAATAGTGGCCAACGTCAAGGGCGAGCTTATGCAGTCGTGCCCGGTGATCCTAGAAACAACGAGAACGTGGTGGCAGGTAACGTAACTGTGTGTTCTATACCTGCATATGCATTGTTTGATTCTGGTTCGTCACATACTTTCGTATCGCAATCTTTTATCGATAAACTTGATAGGACAATAGAACCGTTGGGATATGAGTTGTTTGTGACTTAGCCCATGAGTGGAGGCACGATGTGCTCTACAGTCATACGGGATTGTAGTGTGCACGTTGGTGACATTGACACGACCACTGATATGATACCGTTAAGTATGAATTTATTTGACCTGATACTTGGTATGGATTGGTTGGCCAGTAATGGAGCTACCATTGACTGTGTCCAAAAACGAGTGAACCTACGAAAACAGAATGAGGCTGTTTTGTTTGATGGTAAGGGTATTGTGACACCGCCCTACTTTATATCGATTACACGGGCCCGGCGACTCCTGCAGAAGGGTTGTCAGGGATACCTATGTAGCGTATTGACGCCTGACACCAATAAGCCAACAGTGAATGATATTCCGGTAGTTCGAGAATTTCCAGAAGTATTTCCTGAGGACTTGCCTGGAATGCCTACCGAGAGAGAGATAGACTTTGTGATAGAAATTGAACCAGGGACGCGGGCTATATCAAAGGCACCATACCGTATGGCTCCGGCTGAGCTAAAAGAGTTAAAGACTCAGCTCCAGGAGTTATTAGATAAGGGATTTATTAGACCAAGTTCGTCACCGTGGGGTGCGCCAGTACTATTTGTTAAGAAGAAGGATGGGACAATGCGACTTTGTATTGATTACCGGGAGTTGAATAAAGTCACTATTAAGAATAAGTATCCTCTGCCTGGGATCGATGATTTGTTCGACCAGTTACAGGGAGCGAGAGTGTTTTCGAAAATTGATTTACGTTCGGGATATCATCAGCTACGGGTAAGATCAGAAGATGTAGAGAAGACGGCTTTTCGAACCCGATATGGACATTATGAGTTCTTGGTAATGCCATTTGGGGTAACAAATGCACCGGCAGCTTTCATGGATCTAATGAACCGAGTGTTCAAGCAATACCTGGACGAGTTTGTTATTGTCTTTATTGATGATATTTTGATCTACTCAAAGGACGAGGAGCAACACGCACGGCATTTGCGAACTATATTACAGACGTTGAGAGACCAGAAATTATACGCCAAATTCAAGAAATGTGAATTTTGGCTGGCGAGTGTGACGTTTTTAGGTCATGTTATTACGGGAGAAGGGATTTCGGTAGATAGTCAAAAGGTCAAGGCGATCGTGGATTGGCCGAGACCGACAACTATAACTGAAGTTCGCAGTTTTCTTGGATTGGCAGGCTATTATCGGAGATTTGTGCAGGATTTTTCTAAGATCGCCGTGCCAATGACGGAGTTGACCCGAAAGGGCGAACCTTTTATTTGGACAGAACAACGGGACCAATGCTTCCAGGAATTGAAGAAACGACTTACAACAGCGCCTGTTTTGACACTACCAGAAGGAGTGGAAGGTTTTGCGATTTACAGTGATGCTTCACATCAGGGACTTGGTTGTGTTTTAATGCAATACGGAAGAGTCATTGCATATGCATCCCGACAGTTGAAAACACATGAAAGGAACTATCCGACACATGATCTGGAACTGGCGGCGTTAGTTTTTGCTTTAAAGATCTGGCGACATTATCTGTACGGTGTTACGTGTGACGTCTTCACCGATCATCAGAGTCTGAAGTATATTTACATACAGAAGGATCTGAACTTGAGACAACGACGGTGGCTGGAGCTGATGAAGGACTACGATATTAATATCCAATATCACCCTGGAAAAGCAAACGTGGTAGCGGATGCTCTTAGTCGCAAAGCGGTGGGAATTTTGAATAATCTACGGGTGGAACGACAATGGCTCAACGAGCAAGAAGAAGAAGTCTGTATGTTATTAGTCGCGGAACCAGCAATTTTAGAAGAAATCAAGGTGAAACAGATGACGGATCCGAAGTTAAAGAAGATTCATGAGCAAGCAGAGTTCAAACCAAACACAGAATTTACCATGATTGACGGTTTGCTACAATTTCAAAATCGAGTGTGTATACCAAATGACAAAGAACTCAAGCAACGAATTCTTGACGAGGGCCATAGAACGAGATTGGCAATCCATCCAGGTATGATGAAAATGTACCAAGATTTGAAGCGAACCTATTGGTGGATGGGAATGAAACGAGATGTCGTAGACTACGTCAACAGATGCCTAAAATGTCAACAAATCAAAGCCATACGTCAGAAACCGGCGGGACTACTACAGCCTTTACCAATATCGAAGTGGAAGTGGGAAGATATTACAATGGACTACGTCATTGGTTTTCCCAGAACGGCGAAGGGAAACAACTCGATATGGGTAATAGTTGATCGTTTGACCAAAACGACTCATTTCTTACCAATCAAGAATACATACTCAATGGATCAGCTAGCTAACCTATACGTATGAGAGATCATTCGCTTACATGGAGCGCCTATAACCATTACGTCGGATCGAGATACGAGATTCATCTCAAGATTTTGGCAATCTCTTCAGAGGGCTATGGGTACTAAACTTAACTTCAGCACAGCTTTCCATCCACAAACAGACGGACAGTCGGAGAGGACCATACAAATGTTAGAAGATTTATTACGTGCATGCGCTCTAGAGTTCCAGGGCAACTGGGAAGAACATCTACCGTTAGCAGAATTTACTTACAACAACAGTTTCCAAACTAGTATCGGCATGGCACCATTTGAAGCGCTATACGGGCGAAAGTGCAGATCACCATCGTGTTGGACGATAGTCGGGAAAACTGAACTCACAGGACCGGAGATCGTTCAAGAAACAACAGAAAAGATCAAATTGATCCAAGAACGACTGAAAGTTGCTCAAGATCGACAAAAGAGTTATGCAGATGCAAATCGTCGAGAGCTAGAGTTTCAAGAGGGAGAATCTGTGTTTCTCAAAGTTTCACCTATGAAGGGAGTTGTACGATTCGGGAAGAGAGGGAAGCTCAATCCACGCTACGTAGGACCTTTCGAGGTGATTGAGAAAATAGGACCAGTTGCGTACCGACTGGCCTTAACACCGGAGCTTGCCAATGTGCATGATGTTTTTCACGTGTCAATGCTGAGAAGATACATATCGGACCCGACACACGTTCTACAACAACCGCCTATCGAGCTGGAAAAGGGTTTATCTTACGAAGAACGACCTGTTCGAATCTTGGACACACGTGTTAAACAATTACGAAGTAAAGAGATTCCATTGGTCAAGGTTTGGTGGGAGAACCAAACAACAGGAGAGGCAACATGGGAGAAAGAGTCAGACATGCGGCAGAAATATCCAGAGTTGTTTGTTAAAGGTAAGACATTTGTATTTTTAAGTTTTTATTTATGTCGTTATGCCGCTATGAAGATCGAGTGTAAGCAAGTTTGGCGGACCAAACTTTTTAAGGTGGGGAGGATGTGAGACCCCGACCCGGAAAATAAAATAAAATAAAATAATAATAAATAAATGAATAAATAGATACTTAGAAATATTATGGGTAATTTAAAAACTCGATTAAATTAAGAAACATGGACTTTTTAGGTCAGTCAGGTAATTTATTTGACAAATAAGAAGATATTCTTAAATTATTTTAGGGGTAAATGAAGTTGGTTCAAAACATAATCAGAGACCGAGGAGTGGTTCAATATATTAAATTAAGCATTAGTGATAACCGGATGTTGACCTCGATATTACTCTAGGGGACAATTAGACAATGTTCAGAGTTCCTAAGATTAAATAAGATTTATAAATCATAGTAATAAAAAATATATATATAACAATATATTCATATAACAGAAAAAGGGATAGCTTCGGAGGATATCTATGGATAAATATCATTTGCCACCTCCTGCTATAGTTTGCTTAGTCACATAAGTCAATTGTGCCACCTAACTAGGATTTTCTTAAGCCACGTTTTGCTTGGTTCTTTGTAATACAACTCTCAACCAAATAAAAGAGCACAAGCTGCTCTCATATCAAATGTTTTCTGCCGAGGGAGAGATACAGAGAGAGAGAGAGAGAGAGAGAGAGAGAGAGAGGAAGAAAGACTCATATGCATGCAAGATTACAATTGTGAAGGACCAGTCAAAGTTTAACGTTAGTTGCTTTACTTGGCAAACGGTGAGTTTAGATATACCTTTTTACTTGTATATTTTTTAAAAAAAAGCACATCCTATTATGATATTTGCCATAATGCAATTGATAGATTATTAAGAGTTATAACGTGCTTAAACATGGTACATGACAGATGAGCATAACCTTGAGGTCTACATTGTTAAAATTTTGTGAATGATGATCATTTTAATGACATCATATAGACCCAGTGATTCCCTGCTCCGCTGGGGGTGTGACAAGCGGAGGTTGAGATAAGGTTGGGACCCACGGCCAGGTGGTATCGGATGACGTCATGCCTATTTCGTATAATAATTATTCTGGGGTCGCTCCCTTGATTAGCTCTGGCATACACTGATTGGTCGACTGATTTATATACGATGCTTGTTTGATCGTAGAATCTGATACCGTTATAACCTACGGGTTATGAGAATTATAAATTGTTTACTACGTTTTTTCGGCCACGGCCCATGGATCCACTCACGAATGTGACCAACTTACTAATGAAATATTTATCTCAAATTATGTCATGTGAAACTTGTAAAAATGTATATCTAGATTCATACTAGCTGTGAGCTAATGAGTGTTGCTTTGCAACACACCAGGTCCCGAAGTTTGGACAGGTGGAAATTAGAAGGAAGACCGGTTGGACACTACTTTTGAGTTTTCTTTTCCTAAAAACACATGTGTATATATATGTTGCAGTTACTGTTTAAATACTGTTTGAGACCATGTTTGGGCTTTTACCTTGGTTTGTAATAAATAACGGACAAGCATGTTTTATGAATAATGTATGCTAGTTTTGCACGTCCTTGGAGTTATTTAAATTGTAAAAATAAATGACGTTTCCGCTGATTCTGAATTACCTTAAAAAGGTAAGTGAAATAGTCAATTTAAATCCATAAACATTTAATTAACGTAGAGGCCTTAGCGGGATAGTCTCGTTGGCCGGTCACCAATCTACCCAATTTGGGACGGGTCGTGACATATATATATATATATATATATATATATTATTTTTGCAATTATGATTACTATACAATAGATTATGATTATTATACAATAGATTAACTATCATGACAAAATAAGAAATTTATTTGAGCCAACTACTTTACTCTCATACCTTACATATTCAATTACATTACATGCAGAGACAGGGTGTATGCCAACCTATACTATTTCATAATTTAAAATCCAAAAGAAAATTGTGAAGAGTACACTAGATTATCTATTTAGAGCAATGCTACTAGTACATCACGTTGCGCATTATGCCTATGTGGCATTCACTAATTTGATCACATATCAAAATTCATAGGACCCACTTTTACATTTTGTCCTATAATGATATGCCACGTAGGCATGATGTATATTTTGATGTGCAATTTAATGTTTAGTAGACTTATTCATCTATTTATATTGCAATCTCATTTGTTGTCACGCCCTCAGTTTTTCAATGAAATATTAGTGCATTTGAATACTAAATAAACTTCCCAAGGTGTACAACTATTCCCAAAGTATCCATTCATAAATGTTAACAAAGGTTATAAACGTCCCAATTTTCAAAATAGGCCATCACAAACCCAAAAGGCTATTTACCTGATATAAAGTTTCAGGGAACTAGGCTAACAACGTATTACATCAGGTTGCATAAAAATTAAGGTGAGTTACATACCATCTTTCCAAAAAGATAGATGATCAAAAGATATTAAATAACTTTAACTAGATGCTTCCAAAAGATGCAATTGTATGCTATGCTCTACCCGCTATGTCTCCGAGAGGATACCTGAAATGAATGATAGGGTGAGCTACAAGCCAAATAGGAAAGTTTACCAATACTATATGGATGCAAAATATGATAGTATGCACCCACATCTCAAAATGCAACGAATGATAGACATGTACAGGGTAATAATAAAGATGTTACAAGGAAGACAAGCACAAGAAATTCACATTACCATTCATTTTTATTTCTCCATGACATGTATTCACTAATTGCGTTCACTATTATTATACTCACTCAATGTGTCATTATATCTTTTCTAGCATTTCCGAACGAGTCTAGTTCATTCCTTAGCATACCCGATACGGAGTCTAGTACACTGTTTTTGGTATTTTCGAAAGAGTCTAGTTCATTTTCTAGCATTCCCGAGAGGGAGTCTAGTTTAGAGTTTTGCCTTATTCACATGGTCACTCAAGTCAATTACTGAGTTAATCTTAGTCCATCATTAAGAATATGTCATAGAACGTCAAGTTATTTCAATAACCAATGCAAGGATCACGAGAGAATTATGTGGAATAATCGTATCAATCATGACATGTGCAGCTATGCCCAACACCATATGAAGCAATCTTAGTAAAGTGTGAATAGACAAATAAGCTAAGTGTGAACATTTATAAGTGACGCAAAAGGGTTTTGGTCCAATGGAGGAGACCAGAAATAAGGTTTTTGGGGTCCCTATTCATATGTCCTTGGACCCTGTCCGGACATCCAACGATGCAACCCTCTACCTCAATTTTCCTCACAACCATCCGGTCTCCTGTACGGACACCCAACCTCATGTCCGAACACTCAACCTCCTGTCTGGACATTCGAAGAATAGTCTCTTTGGTCAAAAGTTTGGGCTAGCTGTCCGGTCCCGTCCGGTCTCCCATCTGGAGATGAGGTTGCGAAATGTAGAAAAAAACAAAAATCGCACTCAACATTCAAAGGTCTAAAATCAACACAAACTCAAATCTATGACTAAAACAAATTTATAAATGCATATAATAGGTGAAACTCCGTACTTCAAGGTCTTGGAGATGGATTTGATGAAGTTTGGTGGAGCCCTAGCTTCCAATGGCTTCAAGCACTTCAATCCTCCTTTTCTGAGCTTCAAATTGATGACCCACCCGGATATGTGTTAAGCTCGCATAGATGACTCCATATCTCAAAGGGATTTGAGTTTGGTTGGTTGGATGGCAAGAATTCTTAGAGAGAAATGAGAGGATTTTAGAGAGAGGAAGTGAAAGCTTGAGCTTGAGCTTGAGCTTTCAAAGAGGAGAAATGAGCTCAACTTCTCCAAAATCTGATTTTTAGGCCAAATAAAGGGGATGATCAAATGACCAAAGTGCCCTCACCTCACTAAGTTAATGAAAATAAGCCTCTCGGGTCGAATTCTAACTTACTCGAACCTGAATCAAATATTTTACGATGATATGACTCATTAGGAAACGTCCCGAACATGAATCTAAAACAAAAATTTCTGGGTCCTCACACTTGTCTACGTAATTGAGTGTTAAATTATTGATTTTTCTTATCTCCTCCTTAATTTGAAATTATATTTTATTTATACTATAATTTAAAGTTTTATTGAGTAGACAATCATTTCATGTAAATATAGAATTTATTGTTAAAATATGATACATAACTGCATTGAGGTAACATTTGGTCTAAAAAATCAGTAATAGAGGGTGAAAAAAATCGTATTATGATAAATTCGAATATAAGTTTTTGTAATCAAAGGGAAAATACTAAAAACACAGTATTTCATTTTCTTATCTAAAAGTTGACCCATCACACAATGAGTAAATTAATAAGATATTTTAAAGTTGTAAATTATCTTATTGTTTGAACCGATTAAATTTTAAAGTAGTCGATTTATAAATTTAGATACTCTAGGTGATGAATTGTTATTCTTAAAGTCATTCTAATGGAATAAAATAGAGAAATATTACCTTTTTTTTTTTCACATTCGTGAATTACCGGCAAGAAGGTAGTGAAGATTGAGGCACAGACTAGGTCGCTCTTTTGAGACGATACACGCCGTCTTCGGAAGATTTCTAGTGAAAAAGACTTCAAGTTGCACGCCGTCCCCAAGATACAGCAAGGTTAATCACCAAGTTGAATACCTTCACAAGTTTACACTACTTGAAGGGTGAAAGAAATTCTCAAAATAATACTTTCTTAACTCAAAAAGAAAAATACTATATGTGTAGCAAAAGAGAAGAGAGGACACTTCTTATAAAAATCAACTAAACTTCTTAAAAAATTAGGAAAAACAAAAATAACTAAAAAATACTTATTTTAAATTATTTTTGTCTCTAGTAAATCAGTTTAAATTTTTTATCACACTATTCTCTCTAAGAAGAATATAAAATATTATAAAAATTTAATGCAAAACTAATAAAATTAAAAATTTGAGACAAAAATATTTTTTGGGCAAACGAATCTATCTATATGTCTAGTATATTGGGCTGACACATTTATAAGGTATCAGGCCTGGCCCATATCTTTTGAAGTTTCAACCCTCGGATACAGAGGGATTTCATCGAGACCGTCGAAATTGTCGGTTTGTCGACTATATAAAGTGGTACAGAGAATCGGCTTCTATTGTCTCTCGGAGAGAGCTAGGGTTGGTTATCAGACTGGAGATAGAGCACTAAGTCCAGAGGTACGTCTTTCATATCATAATCGCGTTCTCAATTGCTTCGGCTAGGAGGACATACATCTCTTAATTTTTCTATTTCATCCTCAATTGCTACGTATCTACTTGAACATGCATAATTGTGGATCGCTGTGCATATATATGCACGTGTATATAAACATAGATACGTGTGTATACATATGTGTGTTTGTGGGGGTGGGTGTTAGGTCTCTTGATCTGTGCATTTCTGAGGGGGATTTTGATTCTTATCTTGGTGATCAAGCGACATGATGTATACCTGGGGTTTATAATTCTTGTTTGCTCGAATTTCGAAAGGGAGTGCATCAAGTTGTATACTTTAGCTATTTATTTGATAAGGGCTTTTTGTGGTTATTATCCTTTCTAACCTGGGAGATGATAGATAGATTGGATGGTAAAATGTGTTCTTGGCACCAGGGCCGGCCCTGACATCTTAGGGGCCCAAACTACATCACAAAATGGGGCCTGGTATATTTTCTTATTCAAAATTCAAAATTCAAGATTGTAAACTTTACGTTCGAAAAAATCATCATAAGGACTAGGTTTGTGGTCCTTTACATGAAAAAGTTATATTTTTAAGTGTTGTGCAACATATATTTCTTAATTATACTTCAAAGTGAAGTACTATAGTACACCTTCTAGGTTACTCTGGCTTATAAACTTGTTCTTGATTTTGTTTTGAAAAACTTTTGCTCATTTGGTTTGTTTTCAATGGTGGCATTGAAAGCATTCATGATATTAGCCTAAAGCCCAGTCAAAAGTGATTTTTCTTCCCAATATTTGCCATTTTTGAGCTATTTTAATAATACATTCAAGATCAAAGAGAAAAAATCACAAAAATGTGAGAGCTTTTGTCCTACCCGAATATATAAGAACTTTTACTGAAACAAAAAATAGTAACAGAAAAAGGCATAAGCCTTTATTAGGACCATGAAAAAACAACTCATATATAATTACACTAGATTTAACACTTATTAGATACCCATAACTTAAATCTAAATGACCCATAATTGGTATTTTAACTAAAATAAAAGAATATATAACTTTGGTAAAGGAGAATAACTTTTGTCTCATTATTTAGAGTTCATATGTAGTCGTTCAGCATTTGTTCCCAGTAATGCATTGGTGTAGTGATAAAGAAGCCCTTCTAACACGAACCTTTGTTTTTGGCTTCAAAGCTCACTTCGTGTGAACCAGGACTCTTCCAAAGAGGAAAAAAAATTGGCTTAAATATGAGAGTAGTGCTAGAGTAGCAAGAATTGAACTCAAAAATTGGCACCAATTTTTGCTAGAAAAACAATCACCCGGCCTCATTGATGTTATGAGTTATCCATTTCCACTTGTCCATCCATTGTCTGTAGCTCTATGTAATTCCCTTGCAAGTTTGCTCCTTTTGAAGATGAAGTTTTGGGGGAATGAATTATTTGGGCTAGGTTTATGCCTGTGTGTGTGAGTGAGAGTTTATGCGTTTGCACTTTGGCCAAATAAGGCACTCTTTTCACTTGCTATCCAATATATGTGGTTCTGTGGAGACGTATACAGTACTTAATCGATTTCCTTGGTTTTGTAATTGGAACCCTTGTTTTCGCCATATATAGTGCCGAAAGTTCTATACCTGTTGTAGAAAGCACTAGATTAGCTAATTTTAGTAAGGGACAGTACAAGATTTTTGTTTCGGTGGGTAGAAGATTTTGGAAACCTGCATGAAAAAGGAATTGTGCTTTTTTGTAACTCTGCTAAATCCTAGATTGCAATAATTTCCCCTTTTGCTATGAATTATTTAGTTGTTGATTTTTGTCTGTCTTTGTATCATGTAACTGTTCTGCTGTGACTACTGATGTTTGGGTGAACTTTATCTTGAAGTCATTTTCAAGTTGCATGATTGGTGCTCAATGTTGTTGTTGGCAACAGGATATTGTTCCAGATTGAAAATGCCTCGTTATGATGATCGACATGACAACACTCGCCTTTATGTTGGTCACTTGTCTTCAAGGACGCGTTCGCGTGACTTGGAAAGCCTCTTTAGCAGATATGGGAGGTAAGCATATCTTTCACTTCAACTTTAGGACTGTGGTAGCTGAAGTAGCTTATCTTTCTCTAGTTTGTGAATTGATTTTTCTCTTTTGAAACTTGTTGTCATAGTGCTCCATATTTATCATATACTTTTGCTTGTGTTTAGTAAATTCTGCTTGGATCATAGCATTAAAACCCTTCTTCCTTGCATTTTAGATTTGGGGTGCCATTATTGGAGAGCTTTTACGCTTACCAAAATACCCATACAAAGTGTATAGAAATGAAGTGAAAGGTATATGAAGCATTATTTTTGCCAGCAAAATGGGCCTTTTCTTCGGTTGTAAGAATCACATATCACGTGTCTTGAGGTCTCGGGGTTGAAGTATCGGATAAGTTAGTGTATGGGTCAGAAAGTTCATATCATTTTAGAGCACATGGTGTATTTATGTCATTCACTGTTTAATCCAAAACTGATACTTAGTTTCTGGATAATCATAAGAGGTTGTGTTAGTGTGAGGTTTGTCTCCTATTACTTGTTGGGGAAATTTAGTTATTGTTCCAAGCCGAGCTAGATTTTGTGCTTGGATTTATGTTAACTGTTCATCATGTTATCTCTGAAGGAATATTGTACGCTCAGGTGTCCTTTTTTATAACTTGAATGATCTTGTTGAAGGTTTCTGGGCGTTTGCCTAACCTGGTGGTCAATGGTGGGAGGGTGGCCCTGGTGGAATTTCTCTGCCGAATGTCTAGGAGACTTTGGCGATTCTTTCTGTAGTCTTATTGCGTGTTTTTATGGAATTGGCAACAATCTCAAACTGGTGTTTAGTTCGTCTTGAGGGGCGAAGTGTCATACACTTCAGTACTTAATGATGGCCTTACTGTTTTGGCAACCATTTCCGCAGAGTACGAGATGTGGATATGAAGCACGACTATGCCTTCGTTGTATGTATCAGCCCTTGGCTTGTCTCTAATTTTTTGCTTATGATTTACTCAAGGACTTATTTTTTCGTTTGTTTAGAGAATATGCATTCCCCCTCTTTTGTTTTTGCTTGCCTCTCAACTTCTTTCAACAGGAATTTAGTGACCCTCGAGATGCTGATGATGCAAGATATGGCTTAAATGGAAGGAGATTTGATGGAACTCATATCGTTGTTGAATTTGCAAAGGGAGTAAGTTGTAACTGCATTGCTTTTCCTTCGTGCTGTTGAATTCAACATCTGTATGAGTTCATAATCTTTAAATGTCTCGGGTTTTTTGGTGTTCTTTTTGTGCTCTATGTATTTATTCTCACTTCTTGAATGATGGGATTGTTGCTAATGGATAAGATGCGCCTGCTTTGTGATGATGGTCTTGTGGTTTTGTTAATAGCATAGTGTGGCAATTTATTGATCTGCAAGTAATGTTTATGTTGGTGTTACCATATTAGTAAAGCTTGACCTTTGTTGACACTGTAATATTTGTTAAAATTATGGTGCACTTAAGTGATGGTTTTTATGTAGGTGCCACGTGGTTCAAGGGAATATCTGGGTAGAGGTCCTCCTCCTGGATCTGGACGGTGCTTCAACTGCGGAATTGATGGTCACTGGGCTCGAGATTGCAAGGCTGGAGACTGGAAGAACAAATGTTACCGTTGTGGTGAAAGAGGCCATATAGAGAGAAATTGCCAGAATAGTCCCAAGAAGCTGAAGTATGTAGAGGATTTTCTTATTCCTCTTCTTATTTTACATTTTGGTATAGCATGGTAGGTTAGTACCTTGTCATCTCGTTCGGTCATTTAGTAAAATAATTTGGTCATATCGCAGACGTGGACGGAGTTATTCACGATCACCGGTGAGATCGCACTCTCCTCGTCGAGGTAGAAGCCGAAGTCCAAGCTATAGTCGAAGCCGTAGCTACAGGTTCGTATTTACCCTTTTGGTACCATCTCCACTGCTATATTTTGCGCTTTGTAGCTGAAAGAGGCATGTGTATGGTTTATGATGATGTCCCTATGGAATGAGCATCACACTATTATTTGACAAGTACATATTATTTAGAGCCCTTCTTGCTTTGAGAGCATCTCACTCAAATTTGTCTAAACCCCCGAAAAAATTCCTAACACTCTTTGACATTAACTATACGTACTGAGGTTTACTCGCATCAAATGACACACTGGCACTGAAATGACAAATCTTCAAAGACCATTTTCTTTCTTCCAAATTTACAATTATGCCCTTAACTAATTTTGGATGAGGGTCGGAGGAAGTCTAACAACGGTGTTATGGGTTTATTTGATGAAAAGGAAGAACTCTCACAGCAAGTATCTTGAACCCATTAAAATCAAGATCTAAACTAGTGAGCAATAAAGAAACTATGAAATCCTCCTCATCGCATTTATGGTCTGTGTTACTTTTTTTTTTTCAAGCTAATCATTAATATTATCTATGTTCTGTCGTCAGCCGATCAAGATCTCCTCCACGACGAGGGCGGGTTATTGAGCGTGAAGAGAAACGACCACGGAGCTACAGTAGAAGCCCTGAGCCGAGCAGGGGAAGTCCACCTCCTTCAAAAGCAAGGAGGCGCAGCCCATCCCCTGAGGAGGAGGACCTCATCAGAGAGAGGGATAGCCCTTCTCCTAATGGAGAGAGGATGGCATCTGAGAGCCCCAGAGCATATAGCGGAAGCCCTGAAAGGGATAGTCCTGCTGCTGCTGGTGGGTATCAGAGCCCTGAAAGGAGGGATAGTCCTGCTGACGATGAGAGGTATGAGAGTCCTGAACAGGATAATAGTCCTGCTGCTGCTGAGAGGTATCCGAGCCCATCTGAAGCTAATGGTGGCAGCCGCAGCCTTAGCCCTCGGGATGATAGAAGCCCTGTTGATGGTGATGATGATGATGACGATAATCGCCGTTTCCCTGGAGGGAGTGAGTCATCTTAATTCCCATGCGTTTGTCTTTTGCATGGAAACATGGAATCCTACCGCCTTTTTGTTTATAAGACTGAGTAATCGTGGTATAAATTTTGATTCTGGTAGGTTGGTTTAATTCATAATAATACACTCTCTTTGTAACGATGTGATGGTAATTAGCTGTCCCATGGTACTTCAGTAATCAGGTACGCAGAAGAATGTAGCTCTTCTACTTCAAATTAGAGATTTGTAATGTGCTTCTCTTTCCAAAATAAGGCAGTTTCCTGTATGCCTGTACGTGAAGAAGCAGAAGTTGGGTAAGATGCTGTCTTTACCAATAATGGATGGACTTGGAGGCACGTTGTGTCCCAAATATGGATGCGCTTATTCCGGGCTCAAAAAAGTGATTTGAACGATTTTTGTGGTTTGTGGCGATGAGATTGGATATTGGCGTGGAATACTTGGATATTGGGGTATGAAACATGTTTGTTTCTAAAAATGGAAGTATGATCCGTATGAGATTTTGTTTACACAAAATTTGAGCAGTATCACTTTTTGAGGTTGGGATGGTGCTTTATTTATCGAGAACCATCTCACTTCACATGAGGTGATTATGACAATGTTTCTGCACCTATTTGCATCAGAGAGGAGATTGGTTATACTCATTCCTGAACCTTTTTCTTCACCTGTTAATCTTGATGTATTTGACGGTCTGGACTGAGGAAATCATCATTGTAGCTACAATGAAAGCGAACAATTGGGATCGAAGGAATAAACATAAAAAATCATGCCAGTAGGTCTCGCAATTGGGAGATAGAGGTGTCCATCATTTGAGCATCCTACAATCAGGTTTTATCAGTTTCCATGCCCACCATTTATTTATATTACATGTCATTGTAGGGTGATTTTTCGTGGTAGTGACAAATGATAAAATTCGATTGGATTGTTATCGTAATTTTAAATTAACACATCATTTTATACTTCACAAAAAGATTCATGAAAATGTTGCATGAAGCTTTTTGAATTCAAATTCAAAAATTTACTATCTTTTATTTATAAAATTTTATTCCCATCACTTCTTCTATTTATCTAAATCCACACACAATATACATACATACATACACACACACACACACACAAATATATATATATATATATATATATATATATATATATATATATATATATAGGGGTCGGTTATATGGATCAGCATTTTTTTATACTAATATTAGACCAACATTTAAATTATCCACTCCTAATTAAATTTTAATGATTCGAACCATTCAATGAGTTTAAAATATGTTTTTAAGAGTATCCGCGAAAAATCAACTCAAAAATATTACCGGAAAATGCTTGATCCAAGTAATGGTTTAAAATACTTACAGAAGCTGTTTTATGAACTACTGTTTGGATCAAGTCTTTTCCGGTAATATTTTTTCTTAACTTTTGTTTACTTTTTATAAATACATTTTATAATAAATTTTTGTTAAAAATTATACTAACTGTTAAAATAAATTCTATAAATTCTCTAACCACAAAGTAGCATACGCTGTCAATATAATTTTCAAAAAATATTTAATAATAGTTTGTTCCGTAAATGAAATAATCATGGTGTTTCATTATGTATGATTTTAAAAGTTTTGGAAAAGAAAATTATTTCTAATTACATAAAATATCTATTGGTCATTTTCTTCTCCCTTAATCTTAATTTTCTTTTTATCAACACAACTTAAGAATTTCATGCTTATCAAAAAAAATCTCTTACACGTGCATTACAGACTAACTATGATTTCTTTATCACTTCACTATTTTTATGCCGATTAGTTTTTTCTTTACTTTATCCTTTTGCTCCTTCACTGATTTTGCGCAACTATATTTTATTAAATTATTTATATGATATTTAGTTTATATACTAATTCAGTTGTACGTTCAAATATTATAAATAAATTAACTTTATTTTAGTCACGACCCGTGCTATATTGTTGCAAGTATAACAGTACACTAAAGTGAAATTCACTGTCAAAAGTTTCAACTACATTTCGACTATCAACTTTGTGTATACTCTTTTCGAACTTCATTGCGAGCAAAGCCTTTTCTATACTTGTTCAATCACAAAATGCTAAATAAAATGTTTACGTATGAACTATACAAAAGCTTTCAGTTGCGAAATATAAGTGATGATATTCGTTAAATTATGCCATCCAGAGGCCCAAGACCCAACTCATCCTCAATGTCATCAACTTCCTCAAAGAGTTTAAGAAACCGGGCCTGTTCTTGTTCCCTCTTTCTCTTCCGCCAATACTTGTACGCGACCACCGATCCAACAACAAAGATAACCGAAACCAAAATGCTGATTGTCAAAACTAGAGCCCAATGCATTCCTTTCCCTCCATTATGTGAGACAGAGGTGTGATTGGATTCTACAAAACACAGGAAAAAAGAACAGTCAAATAAAACCAAGTAAACACGTAAGAAAGAAACAAGTGCACAGATGGGTAAACAGAGTAACCAATGCAAACGCAAGTTAGAAGACGCTTAAAAGATTTTTCAACTTCTTGGTTCAAACCAAGTGTTGAGCTTTTATGTCGATACATAATGCCCAAGAAACATGCCCACTGAGATGGTCTTAAAGGTTGGGGACATTTTTGGATGTCAAATGGATGAATCTGGATTGATGTCTTGGTTTTGAATGACATCACCACAAAGTAAAGCCATGATGATAATGTAACCTGTGATTGTGAATATAGTCGTTTAAAGAGAACCTTAAACTGATTCAACATAACATACTCTCATTTACCTTCCATTACGTTTAATAAACTGAGACCCATTCCACAATACAAATTTCACCAACTGGACAACACAAGAAAAATGTTTTGATTCAACTAGTGTCCTGAGGCTAAAGTCCTATCAAATGATATGTGGTGTTGAGCGTGTGGTATTTCTTTTTAGTTTCCTATGCCTAGGATTCTGGGTAGCTTGAGACTCCTGGCCGTAATGCCAATGTCCACACAATCACTTCATTCCAAAGAACCAACAAGCTCCTAAACTTTTTCTCAAATCCTGATGCTTTGCCATAAGGATGCACAACAAATGAATAACTCTGTTTTTTGACCCATTATGTGGTCTTAATGCACAACAAAAAGGAATCAACGAACTAGTTTTTTTTTTGAATCGGAATGAACTAGAAGTGATAGCTCAAAATTTGTACATGGGTATTGAAATAAGTTCATCTTCATCTTCACTGAGATGTCTCACGGATTCTGTGCTAGCCCCTTACTCTGGCAAGGCAGCCAAAGACCAGCCCCACAATGTTAGCCAAGACCAACTATATGGAATGTCTTAATAGGACCAACGGATGCTCAGTACTTACCGAATCCATGATGCACACACTCGGAACACAAAAAAGTAGCATTGAATTCCTTGTCCTTGAAATGTGTATATCTTCCGTCAGTTTCGGTAAAATCAGAAGGGCAAAACTCCCACTCATCAAATTCATCTGATTTTAAGATATGTTCCTCGTAGAACCCACACCGCTTGCACTTTTCATTTGCAAAATCCGTCAAAGGCTGGAAATATGTGATCACAATTTCAACATTAGCTTCTTCATATTAATTCTTCATGCCCAAGGCAATAGATATCGGCATGTATACAAAAATCTAAGAACTGCACCAGCTAAGGCACAGATTAGGCAGTCAGTACATGACAGCAGATGCATACACCAAATTAGTACTGTACTGGAAAATTGTATATAGCAGATGCATACACCAAATTAGTACTGTACTGGAAACTTGTATATAGCAGATGCATACACCAAATTAGGACTGTATTGGAAACTCTATATAGAGAACCACTTGCACATCTTCCTCAAAATTAGAAGTACAACGTTGAACCAAAGCTTCATAGACAGATAAGGGTTCTACACTGGGAAAGATCAGCTATAGCAGATGTGGTAGGTTGAAATTCACAGAACAGGCCATGTAATCGCCAAAACAATTCAGGTACATTAAGAACTTTCTAGTTTTTCAAACTTGTATTTGCTAGGGACTTTTGCTCCAACATTACTCACACTTTTGTAGGTAATTATCTGTTCATTTGCATCTTGTCCGAGTGGAAAAAAAGAAAAAGAAAAAATAGAGACCAGTGGAATCAGTCGTTTGTCTGAAGCAAAGAATCATGTAATGTTACGACCCATAGTGCTGATAATCAAAATTTTAATTTTGCGAAGGTTGTGACAAGCTGCAGTTGCTATATTTCCAGAAACTTATTAGTCAGAGAACACAAAATGAGAGAATTTCTCATCAGATCTCCTAACAAACCTGCCAAGATTCTTCACCCTTGAAAGTATAAAAGATGTGTGTTTTCTTTACATCTGGCAAAACAGTCTTGTTCTCCCCTTTACACTGAAAGTAAACTGTTGGTTTGGCCAGCCACTCATGCGTTTTAAAAATTTCTATGGAATCAAGCGTGACAAATGCTGACAATACAGATCCTGCAAAAAGGAAAGAAATAAATTATAAATTTCAACAACTAGAGTACTAGACTTCTGGTAATGCTAATGAAGCCACAACTAGACAACCCAAAACCACAACTACCAAATATTCAAATGCATTAAGTCAAACAGTTGTCTAAGACGATGTCAACTCTCAAGGAATATTGATATGGCAATAGATTTCAAAATGTTAAACTAATGAGACACGTCACTCACCAACAAAACAAACTAGTGAAAGAGTTTTTCGATTCATATTCAAAATAATTGATCTAAAAAGCGAGAATTATGATAGCAACATGCTGAACTTTGATACAAAAAAATGACTAGAACCCTATCTAAATCATTCCTTCGCATATACATTAATGCATTTTACTGCTTATACTACCTCCTAATAGCCCAAGTCAACAGAAGCACAAGGAATGACGAAGATTGGCACTAACAAATAACAGAAAAGCAGATAAAGTAAGCGATGCGTTTTAGGTCAGCTTTTTCCAAACTTGTTTTCTGAGCAGTCACTGGAAAGGAAAATTGGCAGCATGTTAGACCAGTTGGAGAAAACTAAATACAATAGATAAAAACTTTTAAGTTCCCACAGTTTTTAGGCAAGATTCTTAATATCTTCACGATAAGTTGGACACTCACTCCAGTTTAAATCATCCAAATTTGTAATGAGCGTTGATATTCGCTTTTCCTCATGGCATCAGTATTGACACAGATGGTATGAGAAAAGCGACAAAAAAAAAAAAATCTAAAAAATGGTTTCCTTTGGTGTGCAATTTTGCAATTCTCTTTATATTCCCTTGTGCTCTATGAGAAATGAACCACAACACAAACACGCTCTCTCCCCCCCCCCCCCCCCCACACACACACAAAGGGAATAAAAGCTGCAAATTAAGCCAATACAAATAAACCCATCCATGTCTCAGCTTCAATTACACAGCCTCGCACTTCCTACCTATGATCTCACAAATTGAATGCAATAAAACTGTTGGGAATTCAAAGGGTGTGAATGAAATGGGACACCGGAGGGCTTCGGCAACCGGAAGGTCTCGGCCATTTTACACCCCAAGAGTCACCATGATGCCCCATGATGTCCATTATCCTCGTTCATGCAATTCATGATTGCAAGCTCAAAGGTCTCGGTGGTTATGAAATGCAAAGGTCCCTCATGGTTCTATTCATACCAAACTTGTTATTGGTTTTTGAACTACTCGAATTTCCGTCTACGAAAAACTTCCTGTTTACATTTATTCTAAAGAGAGAGAGGTAGGCACTCGAAGGTTCGTTAGGTGAATGCAGCTAGGTGCTACTCCTTTCGTGTGAGCCGTTTTACTCTAAGAGACGATGCCGAATCAAACCTCCAACACCTACGGTGAAGTGGCGACTTTGTCTTAAGGGACTGTGTTAAACACAGGACTCTGTTCGATTTGTTTTCCAATTAAATTTTCATTTCTTTTCATTATTCTCATGCGATGTATATTCGATTTCAATGATTAATAGAATAGATATATGTTTTTTGGCATTCCCGTGTGTTATACGAATCTGTCGCACTACACTTTTCCTACAAAAACAACAGTTGGCCTCCTAGCCCTAATGAATTTCACCTACCTTCAGATATAATCTCTTCTACTCTCAGGGCAATTAACCCCTCCTAAACACACACACACACACAAACGCGCGCGAGAGAGAAGCCTCTAACAACTATGATCATTCAGAATTCATCTCCCCATTAGTTTAACAAGCAACTACAGCTAAATTTATTGCGTCTGGACCCCAATAATAAATAAAAGTAGCTCAAATTTGACAAAAATTAAAACTAAAAATCTTAAACAACTCAACCATTGCAGGGGAACCAAATCCGAAAATTCCAATTCATATAGTAACAGCAATCTGAATTAAACTTCTAAACACGCGCGCGCATAGTCACATATCTAAAGGTCTAGAAGAATTACCAGGAAACCAGCTCAGAAGGACCGAACACAAGAGAAAGGGATGAAAAGCCCTAACATTCAACCGACACCGTAACGACATAGGGATTGGGTAATTATCCAAAAGCCGATCGACCGTTGAGTACGTGATTCTTTCCCTCCAAGCCGACGGTGATGAATTGCGGCTGTTGTCAGACAATTGAGAGCTCCGTTGCGTCTCCGACAAGATATGAGCGCCCGCGCGCGCGCGAGAGGGAGAGAGAGAGAGAGAGAGAGTCGTTGATCGGTTCGCGCGCTCTTTCAACTGTCGTAGCGACTTGGTAGTTAATTAATTATCGATCTTAATAAAAAAATTTAAAGATAAAAATTATATGGTCAAAGACTCAAAACGTTTAACGAAAAAAATTTATTAACAATATGTTTTCATTTTTTTTGTCTTTATCGTCGCTTATGAGTTTTGGTCAATATTTTTACAATTTTTTTTATTTTTCTAGTCAAGCTGAATAAAAAATACAAAAAAATTAACAAAATAAAATTGGAAAATATCAAAATAATACTACCTTTAACAAAAAGAAAACAATTTTTCCCCACAAACATTATCAAGGGATTCTTTTCTTTGTGGGATCACTTTCCCATGAGAGGTAACGAGAAGAATTATAGGATGGATTGCTACTTATGCCTCGATTGCGGATAAATAAAATTTTTATTGATAAGACCTTTTCGCCTCATAACAAAAAGAAAATAAATTTTCCCCACAAACATTATCAAGGGATTCGGGATGCCCGTTGTGCAGCCTCACACATCAACCCCTGCTATGCGTTAAAACTACGTAGTTTGGATTCTTTAAGCATTGTTCAATCCTTTAACTTAGCTCCTTAATTATTTGGCACTAAAACAGAGTTGTCCAAACTAGTCAAAACTTCGTTGTTCGGACTAGAAAAAAAGAGAATTAACAAAAAAAAAGAACTACAAAATATAATAACTTCAAAAGAAATGGCTGTTGAAACATATAATTTTAACTAGTTATTCAAAGAAATGTCGACACATGTATTAAATAAGAAGCATAAAAAAAAGGTCTATAATTTTATACCATTCAAAAGTCCTCATAATTTTATACTACCAACCCTTATCAAAACCACCTCATCCAGAAACACATGAAAACAAAGCTAAAAAATTACTTAATCGTCCAAAAATATTCACATTCATCACATGCATTACATCGAAAATCAATTTTGTAAGGGCTATTGTGACTTATCAACAAAATTATCATTATGGAAGAATGACTCAAGGATGTCTATGTGAGTGTGTGTTGCTTGATTCTTTGAAGTGTGTGTTGGTCGATCAAATATCGTATCCTAAAAAAAATCGAAAAATATGAGTTCAAAATATAATGCATTAAATTAAATAAGAAAAATTATGAATTTCAAAAATACTGGGCACCTCAACGAGTTGTGGATTGCAAGATTATTGAAAGGATGAATGGGCTAGTTGTGGGTAATACGGCATATCACCACCCTACATAAAGAATTAATACAAGAAAATTAACTTTATTTATTATTATTTTTTAAGCTTATATCAAATAAAAATAACAAATTTTCTTACCAGTAGTTTCTTTGAAGATGTATTTTGAAGATTTATGAGGTCGCCAAATTGTTCAATAACCTAAGAAGTTTGTGAAATATTTATAATTATATTGCACTCAATAGAAGTTTTAAAAAATTTAATTCCTACTACAGCAAAGTAAATTTAATACCCAACTAAAGTGATATCGTGTAATATCTTTTCTCCTCCTCTTAAATGTCTCATGTCAAGGCTTTAGTCTTCTGCTGCCTTTACTTGCACGGTCTGTCTTTTTTTAAGGCTATTGTCTTGTTCAAATTAAGATCAATCCCATCTAATCCCAAATCAATGTCAGGTCCACTACTTAAAGCATCATGGGTGTGGAACAAATGAATGATATCATTCACATTTACAAACAAATATGTAACAATATTCTCCACCAATGTATATGCTTCGTCATGTTCGGATGCCTCAAAATCTAGTGTTACCATTTTATGACAAAAATGCCTATACTGTGCTGGTATTATCAACTTTCTATCATTTTCATACACTAAAACTTCTTTCTCTTCGACGAACAACCATTGGCATCTTGCTTCCATCGACCTAATATATATTTCTCGAGAACTTTCATAATATTCATTGGCAAAGGCACTTTGATCACATGACCACATAAAATTTCGAAACTCTCAAATTTTTTACAACTATAACAAACTGCTCTACAAATTTTACCTCTTAACTCATCAAACTCCACATTACCTAACACAATATACTCCCTTTCATCTCCATGCTTATAGATCACAAATCTAATTTCTTCTCCTAACTCATGATATTTTTTTGCTTTGCAACCAAGAGAGATGTCAAATTCTTTATGGAACAAGTCAAAGAGAGGAGAAGTGCAAAATTTTGCAATATAGAAACATAAGACAACATGAAAATTTTATTCTTACCAACTTTTTTTTAGAGTCTTGTGTTGCTTCTTTTTCTTTGTACCGGCTTTTTATAACAGCTTGGTTAAAATGGATAACGAATTGAACAAGATTAAGGTTAAATTTCAAGTATTTCTTTAATTTTGCATTTAAGCTCTCGCTAAGTTGGGTGCTTCTCATTCCTACATTATACAATCAATTTTGTATTGAAGTTCAAATTTTCAATCAATGAATTTCAAGCTTCAATTGATTCCACTTCGTCTTCATAATCAAACATGCAATCATTAAAATCACTAGTAAATGTTGAATTATCACCGTACAAATACCCTAGATGTTTCATTGCATTTTGGTTTAGATGAAAAATACACAATCCGTGTTTGACATCTGACATAATTTGCAAAAGTGTATTAGCCGTTGCTTGATCTTGATGGATGAAAAAGGAGAAAGACTTCTTCCCCGAGATTGCTTTCAAAAATGTTTTGAATAACCACACAAATGATGGTTTAGTTTTATCATACATCAATGCGACACAAAAAATCACCGTTATTCAAAAATGATTGAAGCCGGTAAAAAGAGTCAATGGTCGATATCCTTTATTAGTTTGAAATGTCGTGTCAAATGATAATGTATCCCCGAAAAGCCTATGATCTGTGATCATCTGATGGTTAGTCGAAAAAATATTAGTTATCATCTCATCGACATCCAATTGCATGCATGGCATGAAAAAAGTAAAGATTCTCAAGAGTTTATTTCAAAAAATGTCTCAACCAAGTTCCTACTTTAGTACCTTATTGTAAGTCTCTCCCTCTTTTAACCCGCAACTAATTTTTCACATCCCCTCACATGAATCCTACGAATTCTCTTCCACAACGTTTGTGCATTAATAAGATCATGTGACAATTTAAGAGGTAACACACACAATAGCCCCGGCAATTTCAGCATTTCTACTTTGGGACTCGCACAATCTTTTTCGAGATGACATTATATGAGTAGGTTTAGGAAGATGCAAGATGATGTGATTGCGTGTGTTATCAAATTTTGTCACAATCGATTTCAATGTATGCTTAATTGACATGTACATAAATACTATGCAATTATTTCTCGTCTCTCGTCTAGCTAGTTGTGTTACTATTGGACACCGTTCATCTTTCTCTTTTGCTCCATTTTTACTACCAACAAATTTCCTATTGATGACCATACTATCATTTCTACTTTTATTCTACTAGTCATTTTTCTAACGCTAAATCCTATAATCCTTTCATAATCGTTGTAGAATTGAAATACAGTTTTCTCTGACTCAAACTTCATACCAGTAGATGGTATATACTCGTTTAACAATTCTCTAGCATCATGTTCTATAGACCCTTCAATTTCAATCCTCTTTTCATTCTAACAAATAAGTACAATAAGCATATCATCACATGATGCATATTTAATCTAATGAAGCAACCAGAAACAAATGCAATATTCTGAAGAAAGCAATCTTAACAGTCAATACACATTAAAATGACCTCAATATCTTATGTCAATACACAGTATAGTATATATGCAATTGAGGACCATACAATTTTAAATCTGATCAGATCAACTGTATCTATTGTAATCTAAGTGGAGTTAACTAATATTTTTTTAGGTGGATAGCCATTATCCATGTTTCGAAAAGAATAAAGCGATCTTTATTGTCCCAATATTTGAATCATTAAAAAAGAATAGTTTTCATACCGTTCGATGAGATGAAAACAATTTTGGGTAAGGATAGAGTTCGGCTAAGGGTTTCTGATCCACTAAGGATTTTTTTATCCAGTTTCTGATAATGGTGGCGTAAAGGGGAGATCAGCGGCGAATAACCGAAGAGAGAGTGGGATGGGATGGGAGAGATCTATCGTTACTGATCGAGATTTTCTAATCGGTGGTGAAGCATTAGGGTTTTATTTTTTTGTCGAGTCCTAATATTTCAATGAACGGTGAAATTAGTCTTTGGGATTAGTAAAATTGTACCTACGTTAAATCAAACACCATGAGTTATTTAAAACAAAAAACTACAAACAATGTCTTTAGGAGATCTATATTTTTTTTTTCTAGAGAAATTTTGCAAGGAACTCGGACCACTCGGTTAACAAATTGAGAAAAGAAAGCCGTACCAAGATACGAAAAATTATTTTATGATCTTAAAGTATTGACATAAGATGCCATAACAATATTTTTTATGTTCACATTAAACTCAAGACTAAGAAATAAAAACTCACGTGAATTTATGATAAAGAATGATGTGATCATATCATATCATAAATGCAATTAATTTCTTGAGAGTTACCATCCCGAGACACTCGTTAGCATCGAATTGGGGGTCCTGCTGTGCACAGCGCACAGCAGGGCGTGCTGTGCGCTAAAACGGTGTCGTTTTGGCGCACAAAACACTGACCGAAAATTGTTCGGTCAGTTTTTTACTGTTCGGGCAGTGTTTTGTGCGCCAAAACGACGCCGTTTTGGCGCACAACACGCCCTGCTGTGCACTGTGCACAGCAGGGCCCCTGGTTCCCGTTAGCATTTGCCAAAAACAGAAAGACAAAACGAAACAAGAAAATAATACTCCCTCTGTCCCATTTTGTTTGCATAATTTCGGTAAGCGTGTCTTTTAAAACATTAGCTAAATTGAGTAATTAATAATATTTTAAATAATTATAAAAATATTGTCTAATAGAATTAATCGAGATCTATCAAATAAGATTCATATTGAGTATAAAATAAGTTATAAAATAGGTTATAAATTAAAAGATATAGATCATCTTTTGAGAGGTCTAGAACAGTGAAAACATGCAAACAAAATGGGACGGAGGGAGTAGTATTTTGATCATTCAATGGGCACCCTGAAACTCCGATCATTTCAAAATTTTCATCCTCCTATTTTCAACCCCTTAAAATAAACTCTCTTTACTTTTCCCCTCTCCTCCCCCATTGAGCCTAGTGCTAGGCCAAGAAGGTGGCCAACAAAGAAACTACAAAACAATCGAAGGAAGGAACAAATTAAACCAAAACCACATGTCGATTACTCTGTTTGTCAATGCCTTAATCATCTCCACCTTCCTCCACACCCTAATCGCCCCTGCGGAATCGAGTACAGATCGTGTACGCCAACCCAATTCCACCACCACCACCAATCTAACCCCATCGCCAGTACAACAAAAGTTGTCCTCCGATGCCTGGGAGTACCTAGCCGCCCACAACGCCGTCCGTAAGATGAAGGGCGTTCCGCCGCTGCAATGGAGCGGAAACCTTGCCCAGTTCGCGCAGGAATGGGCGGATCAACGCATCAACGATTGTAACCACCATCACCACTCCGGCGGGCCATATGGGGAGAATACCCTATGGGAGCAATACGACGAAAAAACCCCGGCTAAGGTGGCCCAGGTGCGTATGAAAAAAGCTACCTTGTAGCAAAATCATAATTTTCTAAGTACTCAATAGCATCTTTGCGGTGGCGCATCGCCTGGTGCGTATCTTTTTCCAATAGTTAAGCATCTCCGAATTTCAGAGACATTAATAAAAAATTCTCACATTAATTTCTTGACATATAAACGGTGAGAGTTTGACCATTGCTTTTGGGGGTAGGGGATGGAGTTTTGGATTCATAGTTATCTCGTTTTTCTCCCGACCTACTTGTCCAGGATGAGTACGTTGTGTGTTCCTAGCTATGATGTCTTAACTTTCCTATACATGGTGTCAATTGTGAGTAAAACTTTTTAGGATAAATTATTTTTATATCCCTTCGACTTTATGTCAAATTTCGATTCGGTCTTTCTTGTTTCAGTTTGAATAATAAGCCTCCTATACTTTGATATTTGGTTCAATGTGGTCCATCTGTCTGGGTTCATCTATATTTTTTTACGGAAAAGCTCCATGTGCAATGCACATGACCTCATTGGAAGGGTATTTATGATATTTTACTCTCTCCTCCTTCTTCAATCTCTTGAAACTCAAATTTTTCCTCTCTCCCACGGATCCGGGGGCCTACTGTGTAGGTGTGCACAGTAGCCCCCAATGCGTGCCAATACTACGTAGTTTAGTATTAAATGACGTCGTTTTGTTTTGAGCTGTGAATGGTGTGTTTGGTTAAAATTTTAAAACAACAACCGCTCAAAATGACGTCGTTTTGAGCAGAAAAAAATGCATAAAAACGTAATAGCAAATTTAACAAATGAAACATATGTAGGGTCTATTTGAATGATGGTAATTCTTGAATTATTGTTTCATTTTTTTCGTCCTTATTTGATTTTTTTTTCTAATTTTTTATTTTGCATCAATTTTTTTCTGCTTATTAATTTGTCTCGACAAGGGATTTTCAAAAAGTATCAAAATATTTCGGAAAACTAAAAAACACTCATAAAAAATAAAAAAAAAAGTCAAAACAACGTCTGATTGGATTTATTTTTCATGTTTAGAAATTTTTTTTAATTTTTGAACATAATTTTATATTTTCTTAGTTCTTTTCGTCGAAATGAACCAATAAACTACATAAAAATGATGAAACACATAAAAAAAATGAGATGATTAAGTTTGTGGAGGCTCGTTTTGGCCTAACTTACGTAAATTAATTATTTTTATCTTTATAGTAAATTAATTTATTATTTTTGCATTATTTTTTTATAGTTTATTAGTTCGTCTCAACGAAAGAAATCTAAAAAAAATAAAGTTATGTCCAAAAGTTAAATTATTTTTACTAAAGATGAAAAATAAGCCTAAACAAATATTATTTTGACTTGCATTTGTCTTTTCTATTTTTTTTTTAGTTTTTCAAAATATTTTTATACTTTTCTAAAATCTATTATCGAGAAGAATCAATAATGATAAAAAAAATTAGCGCAAAATCAAAAATAGAAGAAAAAAACAAAAAAACAATAATCCAAGAATTTCCATAGTCTAAATATCATAAATACCCTTCCAATGAGGTCATGTGCATTGCACATGGAGCCTTTCCGTTAAAAATATAAAAGGACCCAGACGGATGGACGACATTGAACCAAATGTCAAAGTCTGAGGGACTTAGTGGTCAAATTGAAACAAGAAGGCCGAATCGGAATTTGACATACAATCAAAGGGATATAAAGGTAATTTATCCAACTTTTTATTACCTTAAAGTTTGCTTCAATTCCCAAACTTTGGTTGAACACACAAATTTGCTCTCTCACTGGAAATCTTATCTGCAAGACAAGATATCGTCAAAGAACTTTTCATTTTGTTTGACAGAAAAGTATTCCGATGATTAAGTCAGTACTCACTTTTATAAGCTCTCAATATAGTGCATATAATAACAAATTATAACGTAATTGTACCCTTACGAGTGCATTTCTTTTTATAGAGATTCCCCTTCACTTAATCTGAGTCTTGTTTGACCTGTAATTCCTTGTTAGGAGTGGATTACAATTTCTTACAATTGACTCCTAACTACATAAACTTTATCTGGACTATTTAAAGTTTGACCTTATCTGTACTGTTAAAGTTTAATTTAACTGTTAACTTCTCGTTATTTGTCGAATTGGCTTATAATTTGTCATCATTGTTTGTCTAGGTATGGATTCGAACTATTCGGGTCTACAACTTATTCACTTACTAGTAGAATTTGATTACAATTCTCTAACCACCTTTATTACGCCAGCAATCATAACCTTATACTCGACTACATGCTCGTGCTCTAGAATATTGTGATGCCGAATCAGTTTCTTGCCTATTTATTCGAAAAAATCATAATTAGGTTAATTCAATTTTCCCACCTTCATAAAGTTTTGTTTGGCCCAATTTTTGTCTTGCAACTTTTTTTATTTAAACATGAATCATCTTGATACTTCTAAATAAAATTTCTGATTCTGTTCTTGCAGGTGTGGATCAACGAGGAAACAAATTACGATCATGCGAAAAAGGATTGCATGTGTAAGCCGGAAAGATCGCAATGCATGTGTGGGCATTACACCCAACTTGTTTGGAGCACAACCAAAAGCGTAGGTTGTGGAAATGTGACATGCAATAACGAATTAGGGTTTCTTGTTGTTTGTTCCTATAATCCGCCGGGGAATTATGTCAATGAGAACCCCTTCCAAAACACGGTTCCGCTGTCGTCTACGGGGGCTGCAACTCGGCCGCGCAAGAAAAGGAGTCGTATGTCCCGAGCTCGTAAATCACCGGTGTTACCGTAATTCACTTGAGTGAACACCATAAAACTAGTAATCAAAGAGTGTGGAAATCAGTTTGCCCTAAATTTGTTTCTTGTTGTTTGCTTGAATAACCGATTGATGATCAATGCTAGTAAAATTATCAAAATTGTAATGACAACATTAAATATTGTTGTTTTGGCTTATAATATGTAGTAAGAAATTTGTGTGTGTTTCATCGGCTGTCCAATAAAAATATGTATGTTTGTTTTGTACACTGTTTCAATAATTGTTTTTCCAAGAGATTGTCGTATAAATGAAAACCCAAGAAATGCTTGGAATCACTTGCAAAGCAAACTCTAACGGAATGAGGATTCGAAGTTTGGGAGGATGAGATTTTTTTTTTTTTTTTGACAAGAGCTGTAAGGGGGTCAGATGTAATTTGGAGGAAGAAGTATAATCTTTTTATAATTTTCAAAATTTATACCTAGGTCCTAATTTTTTTTTAAATTTTTCTAAGAAGGCTGAAATTATTACTAATAAATTGAGTTAAAACATTTTGGACCATGTAGTTAGATTCCAATAAGTTACTGGGCTAATGGTCTACATGGGGGCTTACAGAGAGTATTTGCACGACCATGTGGCTTGAAAAAGTTAAAGCCTAGAGAAAAGAACCATGTTAAAGTACTTGTGGTGACTCTGGACACTAAAGAAAGAGACCCGTGTACAAAAATGGTCTCTAATGCCCAACATCGCGAAGATGCGAAGGTTCAAAGGTGCGGAGTTTATAACACCCTGTCGCGCATTGGAAGTCTTTGGTGATATTTTGCACTTATCTATTTTGGGCCATGTTGTTGGGTTCCAACAAGTTATTGGTTCAATAGTCTACATCAGACGCTACAGAAGACTAGCTAGATAATATAAGCTAAAAAAGAACATCAATGGCATAACGTGCATGATTGAAGCCGTGTTACTATAACGCGACTCTAACGACAAAGCATAAAGCAGAACAAAGTATGACAAAATAACCATATTTTTATTCAGAGTTCTATCCCAACAAATCTTTTCCATGCTTCCAACAATTGAATGCCTTATTGCTACAGTCAAAAGAAACAATTCTTACGTAAAGCGACATAGCCTGAAAATCTGCATTGTATGTGCTGTATCCTAAATATTGAATACCAAAGAAGTATTCATAGCTGATCATCGTATACTTTTTTCATGATCGTTCTTGTGACTCACTTCCTCATTTACGTTGCTATACGTACATCCCATTTTTGTGTGCTCTCCGATTCTCTAATTTATATGATGCTTATCCTATTGTTACGCTTGGACTTTGTACTGGGCGAAACGATTAATGATCTTTACACGACAACATCATTCCATTTTTGCATGTATGTTGTGCTTATGCTAAAAAATAATTGCATGCACCCATGCATCTCTGTCTATTGATTTTGTATATGTAGGAATTGGATATTTCTCCTTTTATTAATTACATACAGTCGACTCGGTGTGATAGAGTGACTAAAGAAACAACAATGATGAGTTGAATAGAATTTGAGTCCCAAGTTTGATCCGATAGATTATAGTGAATTGGGATAAAAACAGTACCAAAGGGATCATCACGATGTATAAGAAAATAGAAAAAGCTTATGAGATCCACATATTAACTCGGGAGGCATAAGATTGGTGCATTCATATTTATTATGTACAGTTCTCATTTCTATTTTTTTGCTTGAACATAAATATTGAACTTTAGCGACATTTTTGATATTATGTACCACAAGATTTTAGCGACAGGGTGTACAGAATGAAATCAGGTAAAATGAAATCAATATCTCAATGGAAAACGGGACAATTTGGATTAGCGACCGTTATACCAGGGGCAGTAGGGCAACTTGCCAGAGGGCAATGATCACTTAATTCTAACCCCCACCAGTTTATCCCATTGATATCGTGACTTTGCAATGCGAAATAGCAAAGAATTGCCATGAATGCAACCCCGGCATCAAGACCAGCTGATAGAATGTAGTTGTGCCTCACCCACCACGCCTTGAACCTCCTATACACCACAAAGTTGAAGAAAATGCCTACAGAGAACCAGCACATATAGTTCACTGTCCTAACAGGGAAAAAACTTCCAGCTCCTGCTATTAGAATAGGCATGTTTATTAGTTTTATCCATTTCTTGTGAGGAAACGCGCAAGACAGTACCCAAATCGGAATAGGTGCCAGAATTCCAAAGAGAAAGAAATAGTTCATCTTGGAGTACAATCCCAGACTTCCAAACATACGGAGGGGACCAACCACACCCCATATAATCGATGCGTTGTAGAAAACATCATCCCCAGGACATGTCCATGGGCTTCCGGTAGGCAGTTTAGCCGGATTGCAAATGTTTTCCACTGTGGTGATTAGCCACCATGCCGTACCAAAGTAAACTGATGATGCAATTACAGTTCCCAGTAACTTCATTGATAACAAACAAACAAATGAATTAGTATTAGTCTTTTTAATGTTTATATTTTCCAGTATTAGTCAGTTATATCAAGCAAAAAGGGATTTACTAGCATTGGGTCATTTACCTGAACAACAAACATAGACTTTGGAGGTATTTTCATGTAATGGCCTAGCTTGAAGTCTGATAGAAACATTATTGCTTGTGTCATGCTTATGAAACCATAAGTTTTGAAGGTAACATTGGCAAGAGGTCTCCCCGGATACATGAAACCGATGATAAGTTCCGTGATGACATTTAGCCCCGGTGACTGGCGTACACAAAGTTTATGAAAACAAGATTACACATAAAGTGTGATTAACTACAGAAAGAACCTGATTATGTAAGAAAGGGTATGTTAGAGTACCTGGTTTGTGGTGGCTGTAATGATACCAATGGGCAATGTGAAAGCCAGAGCCAAGGACATTGCCAGTAGGACTCCCCAGTAGGGGAGCTGCAATTGTTTGCCAAACCCTTCACAAGCAACCATGGCTAGTCCCACCACCACCACCAAGATTGAATAAAACCACCACTGAGGTACTTGATCATAGTTTTTCTTCATCAGCCTTGTGTGAACATCTCCATAGTTGTGTTTCAATGATGATTTTGTTTGTTCCCAAATTGACCTACAAATCAAAATGAGAGATCCCAGATGATTATATTTAATCTAAATTATGCAGTGTTTAAGACAATTCTAGGGTGAAAAAAACAACAAACCTCCCATGGAAGAGTGCAACATGAGTTAGCGTAGCTGCCAATGTTGCAAAGCTTATACCGTAAGCAAATAAAAAGAAGATACTCAGATTAATCTTGCTATAGTTATCATATCCTTGGCGATCAAATTCGAAGGTTGTCCCATTCAAAACACGGGAAACATCATAGAGCCCTCCATTGGAATCGAACACGTTCGAGGAGAAAATTGGAAATCGTTTTGCTTCAAACATGTTGGTCCAATAGGCAATAGGGATAATCACGTATACACCCAGTATGTAACCCACCAATATGTTAAGAATGGCGAATCCAGGTGTGGCAAGTGGGCTTCCTAGAAAACCTGCTACTGTTGACCAATCAATTGCGAATGAGCCAATACCGAGGCCATTTAGACCAGAACCGATTTGTTGGGCTGTGACTGAGTTCTTCCATATCAAACAAACGAAGGAGATAGCGGTTATGGATGGGAACAAATAGTTTGGAACGACGTAGTATGAGAAGCTTGATATAAGGACTACAACGAAGAACTGGAGCCTTGTCAGACCTCCTTTAGGCCTTTTCTCAACATCATGCAATGCCCTGCAGTTTAAAAAACAAGAAAAATTAAACTAATAAAAAAATTGTACTGTTTGTTCTTGGGGAGAGAGAGAGAGAGAGAGAGAGAGAGAGAGAGAGCACCTGAAGAGGGAGACCTGTACCAAATTAGCAGGCCACCACATGTATGGCGAATCAACAAGAAACTTTCTGAAAATACCAGCCCATCCATATCCAAGCATCTATATACAAGTTAACAACAAAAAGCAGACTATGGAATGAGATAATCGAACACTTAACCAAAACTATAGTTTTTCCTTAATATTTTAATGCAAGAAACAGATGCTAAAAAGAATAGGGATGCACCTGGGTAGTCTGGGTTAATAATATGGCAGCAAGAGGATGAAGTTCCCTGTGGTAGAAGGCCTTCACAATGGTAACAATTCCGACTGCATAAACTGAATTCGAACCAGAATTTGCGAAAATGGTGATAAGGACATGCTCTTTCAAGTTGAAGGGCCCCGGATTCAATGAGAATGACCATTTCGTTCCTGGAATTTGGATAGTCTTGGTTGGTAGATATGCTGCCATAAGCTTTCCAATTGGAAGTACAACAATTTGGGCTGAAACAGATGAGATGTATAATGCATTTTGGCGGTAGCCAAAGAATTGGTTCAAGAATGCTAAAAGGGCACATGAAATGATCCCCAGAAACCATGTTCGGAACGTCAAGCAAGGTAGTGTTGGATCATCTGTTATTGGCACTGTGAGGCGAACTTGCTCGATTGGTGAATCATTTACCTCATCTGTGGAAGTTTTTTACTTCAGTAAACTGATGGAATATCATGAACAAAATCTTTCTTGCTCAATTAAGAAGAGAAATAAATCTAATCCAATGACAAAGAAGGGGAAGTAAATCCAATTAAATTGCATAGTTTTATCACAAGAATAGTGTAGAAGGGAGGCAAAATCAAGCTCAATCACCAGAATGTTGGTCAATGTGAATCTCTGCCTCAGTTTCATTGGGCTCATATGATGGAAGATTTGCATCACTAGCTGAGTACTGATACATGCTTCAACAGTTGTACTGGTCCTTGGGATATCTGCAGTTCCTATACTCAGTTGTCCCCCTTTAGAATCTTCAGTTGAGCCTCAGAGAATACTCTGAGTTAGTATGTTGTTCCTGAATTTTCAAGTAAAAGGTAGGTAAGATATATATGACATTTCTACTTTCTTTGGTAGGTACTCCTAACAGAACAATGCTCATTTAACTCCCGGACCCATAGCCCTATAACAATTGTAGAGTAAGGGTCAGGGTACCTTCCATGAATGGGACAGAGGAATCCGAAAAAGGACCCTAACAGATTCGAATAACAATGTATTATGTTTCTGTCATTGTGTGTGTTTGTGTGTGTGAATATGTTAGGCCAAACCATGCAGATTACTAGCTGTATTATATCTTTGATACATGATCACATCATTATTTTTCTACAGAAGTAGATGATTTGTAATCGAAAAAGCATCGTCCATTTTCTTCGGTTGGAAGACGGTACTAAAACTGAGCAATGGGTAGTCACAAAGCCCCGGGAAACTCAAGCTAGAATGGCTAATCTGCTGTAACAGAGCTAGTTATGTATTATCAGATTAGAGTGGTTAGTTAAGGTTTATGCTTTGTTGTTTCTTTCTCAGTTTTTAGTTCTCCGGTAGGACCATCACTGTTTTTTAGTTATTTTCGGGATCGAAAATAGAAAATAACATGATTTTGATTGGTTACGAGGAATCGAATGAAATAAAGGCCTGAATACTGATAGTTATTGTTACATACTCGGTGTTCATTTGTCGAACATGGTAGGTAGTATATATGTTTATATGTCTGTACCATGTGGGGGTGAGACCACTATACTGGGGACACTTAATTCCGACTAGTTTATATGAAGAGGATATGAAGGACTTTGCTGGGGGGTGGGGGTGGGGTTTGATTTGAAGAGGCAATTAAAATTCACCGTGTTAATTGGGACAAGAACTTGATGAGCAAGAAAAGGGGAGGTTTGGGGGTAAGAATTTGAGAATTATGACTCAGAAGGATTCATTCTGGAGAGAGGTTGTTTGCAGCAAGTATTGAATGAGATTGGAAGAATAGTTGCCTATATATGTTCGACACTCATTTTAATATGTTATTCGTTTGGAAACGATCTAGTGTCCCGACGCTGGGTAAGGATGGTGGGTGGATCAGGTACGGATTTGACCACCTTAATCTCCGATGTCTGAGCTTGATATGTGACTTTGTTCCCGTCCTATTTTCTCAATGAGAAATTACCTTCACATTTCATCCTAACTCGAATGGAGATTGTGGATCTCCACTCCGCTCCGAAAAATGTTGAGGACAAAAAACTAAACAAAAACTTTATTCATTTTTAATTTCAGTAAAATAATCGATTCCCGTAAATATGTATTTAGTAGTTATAAGGATGTATTTTGTAGGTAAAAAAACTGGGTAGGGAACAAAACAAGGATCAAGTAAGAACCCGAACAGGAATCGGGCAGAGATCAGATCACCAACACATCAATTCACCTCGAATTTGATTCTCCATTTTTTATTTTATTTTATTTTTGACTTCAAATTTGATCCTATCTCCAATAAAATCTCTAAAACTCCAATCTGCACAGCATGGGTAAAAATGGAAACAAAAGAATGATCGATAACAATAAACGAGGCTGCGAATATGGAAACCCTGACATGAGAGTAATTAGCCCAGTGATCAAGCGGGATTTAATAGTTTGCTCCTCCTTAAAGTCTTTCTTTTGAAACCATTCATGTGCTATTAACATTTAAAGGGTTAATTTATACGGAATTTTGCTCAGGCTTTAATTGAACCAATAAATTCTTTGGAACTAGTCGAGACACGCATAAGTTAGTTTGAACCCGTGAGTTATCTAAAAAGGCAAGAATATATGGAAGCCTATCTTTTCCTACTGGGCATCGGTTATTATTGTTACAACGCAATAGAAAGAAAGAGATAAGTATTAAAAAGTCTAGGAATACACATATTCTGGAACACACGTGTGTCCGGAACATATGTATTCCTAGTATTACTCGATAAGTATGGTGAAGTAATCGTATATCTAAAATTCGACGTCAATCAGACACACAGAGTATTGGTCAGTTTGATACCTTATGTGTTGCTTAAGACTTGTCGGAGACACCAGAGAAGGAACAATACATCATTCTTCAAGCTGTCTGATGCCTCCCTTCTTCTGGCTAATTGTTGTAATGGGATGGTTATATACCAACAATTATGGTTTTTAATTTTTATATTTTAAAAAGAAAATTGAATTTTTTTAATGATTCCTATTGAGGACTATTTCCAGCATTTATTTATAAGAATATGGTAATTAATTACTCAATCGTATACATTCCCAGAAATAGTGGCATTTGTCTGCAAAATACTTCTTTATTTTTAAAGCTTAGAACGTTTAATATCGTTGCAATTCTTTATAACCCAATCAATATACGAAGCTGTCTTTATTTTCTATGTGTTTAAATATTACATTGTTTTTGGTTGAATAAGTTGACTAATAGAATATACTTCCAAAAGTATTTACAAATTTATAGTACATAATAACACAAAGATATTCTTTTTGAGAATGGCCTTTTGGTTATTCCCAGAGGCATTAAGCTCGGGTTCCTAATTTACATAAAAACTTAAAATTTTGTCTAATCAAAATCAATGTTGACCTAATAATGACTCTTTAAATTCAAAAGGCCAATACTTATTTTTACTGATGAGTCTGATTTGGCTCTAGACCGATCAAAGGCTAATGCAGTCTTCAGACCCAGGGGCGGACCCTTGTGGAGGGGGGGAGTGGCATGTGCCACCCCCAATTTCTAAAATCCCAATTTTTTTTAAAATTTTAATTAACATATTACGAGTAATTATTTAGTGGTATTAGAAGAATCCACGTGGTATCTCAACAATTTCAATTCCTACACATTCATATGAGTACTCATATATTTAGTATTAAATCTCACATAAATAAATATATGGTGATGGAGGGTATTAAAGTACCACATGGTGGTATACCAGGATCACACACTAATTTTTTTGTTATTGTGGTACTCGCTAAGAAAAAGAGTTTGATGTAGGGATTCTCTTTTTTTATTCCTGAGTGTTGGTTATGTGATTACTAATTACTGCATTTTAATTTTTTATCATAAATATTTTAGTATTAAGTAGGGGTTCATATTTTATTTTTTTCTTATTCATAAGATATGTATATTTTGATTTGATTTTTTGATAAGATTAACCTTATAACATGTGAATATGTGAATTTTTTGTTTATGGAAAATTAACTTAGACCATATATGTGTTTAAATTTTGCCACCCCCAAATTTCATTCCTGGGTCCGCCCCTGTTCAGACCGACCTGATTCTCTTGGACTAAATGATGATCAACCGACCTGGCATAAGCAACGCCAATCGATTGGATTTTTCCCAAGTTGGCTAGTGCCCACTCGGACTCGAGTACCTTACCTAGACAACGTGAAGAATGTTGAGCAAAGAACGTTGAATAGATACACATCTGATTGCTCAGGCAACCCGGGGAATGACGCCCTTGACCACTCAGCATCCCGAAGATGATGCCCATAATCAACATGATAGCCTTACCAAGAAGAAGTGTGGGTGTTGATCTGTCTTGGATTGACCCTCTCCTCAGGGACTTAAAGCCCATTTTCAGCCATTAGATCAGATACATTTTCATATCTTTAGTTCATACGCTGTGGTTTGTCCACACTCAACATTCACTAATTTCATCGTCGAAAGGTCTTTGATTGGACAACTACCACCGTCATTGAAATCGTGTGCAAGAGCTACGGCAGGAGTTTAGGAGCTGGTTACGAGTTCTCACATCATCAGTTTAACGCCGTTTGTGAAAACGACATTCTCACTTTTACAAATTCAACTAATCAATTGAAACAATGGTTACTACTCGATCAATGCAAGGAGGAGAAAAGTGAGAAGGCGATGCTTCCAGTAGTGGAGAAGGAGGCAGAAGGGTAATATCGCCCCAAGACAATAATTCGATGGAGATGCAAGTGCAGAATCTCCCCTAGTTGGTGGCAACACTAGTACATCAAAATAAAATCTTGGTATAATAGCTGCGGCAAGGTCCCCCCACCACTAATGGATCTGTCAATAGGAGACCTGTGTGAGCAGATCGAAGGCCAGGGAGGTGATCGCGGGCAAGTGGAGGACGAAGTTAGTAGCCAACCGATGGGGGAGGACAAGATGGCCGACCAAGGCCAAGCAAGCTAGCCATGATGAAAGATTTTATAGTGTAAGGGGCAGAGATTAGGGAAATCAAGGAGAAACTCGAAGGTGTTATGAAACAAATAGAAGAGAGAGGGTAGGGCTGTGGTGATGGTAGGATGCCCAAGCCAAATCTACCATTCACGAAGGTAGTTAGGGCTAGACGTCTCCCCTCGAAGTTCATAACCCATCAAATGGATCTTTTTGATGGCTTAAGAGTTCTATTGGACCACTTAGAAACCTATAAGGCCTTTATGAACTTGTACGCGGTCATGGATGAGGTAATATGCCAGGTTTTCCGCAATACACTGAGGGGCCCTGCTGGGGCCTAGTTTGGAAAGCTTAAGTCCGGATCAATAGACAACTCTATGCAATTGAGCCAACAATTCATCAACCACTTCTACAGTGGTCAACATTCTCGCTGTCTGGCCATCTATCTTCTAAATGTCAAGTAGCATAAGGACGAGTCACTATAGGACTGCCTTAGGTGCTTCAACGTTGAAGTTCTTCTCGTGGATGAGGTGGACGATAAAATACCACTCAAGGCCTTAGGGGTGTAAATATAAACCGGTAAATCAGACCGGACTGGTAAACCGAACCAAATCGAACGTGTTATGAAACAAATAGAAAAGAGAGGGTAGGGCTGTGGTGATGGTAGGATGCCCAAGCCAAATCTACCATTCACGAAGGTAGTTATGGCCAGACGTCTCCCCTCGAAGTTCATAACCCATCAAATGGATCTTTTTGATGGCTTAAGAGTTCTATTGGACCACTTAGAAACCTACAAGGCCTTCATGACCTTATACGCGGTCCTAGATGAGGTAATATGTCAGGTTTTCCTCACTACACTGAGGGCCCCTGCTGGGGCCTAGTTTGTGAAGCTTAAGTCCGGATCAATAGACAACTCTATGCAATTGAGCCAACAGTTCATCAACCACTTCTACAGTGGTCAACATTCTCGTTGTCTAGCCATCTATCTTCTAAATGTCAAGTAGCATAAGGACGAGTCACTATAGGACTACCTTAGGTGCTTCAACGTTGAAGTTCTTCTCGTGGATGAAGTGGACGATAAAATACCACTCAAGGCCTTAGGGGTGTAAATATAAACCGGTAAATCAGACTGGACTGGTAAACTGAACCAAATTGACGGTTCGATCAGATTTTTGGTTCCAATCGATCCGGTCCATTTCGGTTTGAGGTTTTTTTAAATTTGGTTTTCGATTTTTAACATTTGGAAGCTGAACTGGACTGGTTCTGTAAATGTTGATCTTAGAAATAAAATTATATTATTTATTGATTGTAATTTACATTAAAAGTTGTAATTGTTTCTTAGTTGGCACTTTGCATGAGAATATTGTTGGGACCGCAACTTTATTGACTTGGTTTGCACACTACTTTGGATTGGATGTGATTATTTTTTTATTATGATTGCGATATCAATATTTTTTATTGTTTGATATTATTCTTGATTACTTAAAATTCTTATAAAAAAATTTGTTTCAATTGGACTTTCTTTATTTTTTACATGTTTTTGAAAATATGGACTTGAACCCATCCAAATTGAAAATCGGACCAAAGCGGTCGTAAACTGGCCAAGCCAAACCGGACCAAACCAATAGACTTCGGTCCGATTTTTGATTTCTCAATTTTCCAAACCAGACAACCGGTTTGGTCCGAGTTTATTGACCAAATCAGACCGGTTACACCCCTATAAGGCCTTCGTGGGAGGCCTCCAGCCAATCCAGTTCTTTCATCACCTGTCAAAGCAGCCACCGTCGACTATGGCTGAGCTAATGGTTAGGGATCAACAAACAAATGAATATGGAGGATGCCATTTGAGTAGAGGAGGTCAAGAGGAGAAAGCCAGAACTAGAGGCCGTTAAATAGGTGGATAGAATGGAACCTTCGAGGAGCAGACAAGTATGAGAAAAAGAGAATCTACAAGAAGTTTGAAAGGTTCACTCTGCTAACCGTGTCAATGGGCCAGGTCTTGATGAAGATAGCCAACAATCTAAAAGTGTGCTAGCCAAAGAAGCTCAAGTTAGACACAATAAGCAGGGACGAATAAAAATACTATTGGTCCCCATTGTGATCAAGACCACGACACTGCAAATTTCTTTGGCTTGTTAAGTATAATAATACGAGATAGTCGGCTCATTCAAATTTAAAAATTCAAACTCAAACATATCTTCTATTATTGAATTACCTACGGCCAATCGTATCTAATTTTCAGAATTAATAACTCTCTTCAACACGTCTCTTATATAATTGTATGCCTAATTCAAAATACAGGCGTTGTCAAAGTCTGGGTCAAAAAAACTATTACCCATGGGTGGGAAAGCAGTTTCGTATCATGGACTTTGTCCCTCTTTCATATGCATAACACAAATTTTCTAGAGAACGAGAGAGATGCAAATTTTTAATTGAAAGTATAATACAATTAATTGCTAGTTTAAAGAGAGCTCTAGAAGCACCACAAAATCTACTTAAAGTTTAAGAATTTTGGTTTTATACTCATTTTGAGAAAGCCTAATAGGCTAGCTAAGATGACATAAAACATTAAATTTAAAATTATAATATAAGATAGTCGGCTCATCAAAATATATAATACAAAATAAAACATATCGACTATTATTGAATTATCTATTGCAATTGCTGGTCCTCATTCTTATATTATGTAAAATTATAGTCCAAAAAAACTCTTTAAAAAAACCAACCAAACAATTAAAAAAATGCTCACTTCCTCCCAATCGTCTCTGGTGGTTTGTCTCTTTCATGCGATACTTGAATTCCTCAAGAAAACCTCAGAAGAATGGAAATCATTCCTCCAATTTCAAATCCTTCGTAGAAGAATCAACCCTTATGGCCTCGGGAGAAGAAATTAAGTCCTTGAATTTCAATTCTTTCAAAGAAGATACGATTTTTACAGCCTCATCTCACTACAAGAAAAAACACAATTGCCGACTACACGTTTAGTCGCCAATAGTTCACTATTTAGTCGTCAAAGGTATTTGCCGACTAAAAAATTTAGTCGCCGAATCGAGGGCGGGAAAGATTTTTGCCGACTAAAACTATTTTAGTCGGCGAAAGTCAATACGATCTGTGATTTCAATTTCTTCGACTTTTGTTTGTTTTGATGAAAATAAGATGGTTATGGTCTTATCAGGTATCCCTATCCCGTTGTCATATTCGGCACAAATTAGCTTTACCAATTTCTTCAAGTTTTTTCTTAATTTACTTCTGTTGGATTTTTAGCATTAAAATGAAGCCCCGTCATATTTTTACTTTGCAAAAAAATTCTTAGAAACTTTCTTCCATCTTAATAACATAGCGATATTTACATAAAAATTTATTTTTAAAATTTCTAAAAATATTGCTCCCTGAAACTGCTTAAAAGAACTGTTCCAAGAAATTACTAACAAAAAAACTGCTTCAGAAAAAGAAATTCTGTGTAACAATTACTATAAAAATTATCAACCGTGTTTATATATGCATCATGTTTACACTCGCATCGCGTATGCATGTCATGGGCGCTAGTTATGATCAAAGGCAACACACCTTTTCTGTGAAGATTTTTTTGAAGCCGACTCATAATTTTATATTTCAAAAAACCCCATGACCAAATAGAGTATTTCTGATAATCTAATTAACCATAAGCCACATAACTAGAGGGGCAAATATGTACAACTAAAGTCCTAAAAACTGCACATCCGCTTAAAAAAAAGAAAAAAAAAAAGGCTGTCATGTTTAAAATTGCCCACACTCTTCGTTTCCTCTATTATGGTTGTTGGGTTCTTAATTTTGAGTTCCTATCTTCTGTCTTCTTATTCTCCGTACACGCAGCACGTGAACACCCGCTATAAAAATCTCATTTTATCTATAAATCCAGTAATTCCAGTGTTTTTAATCCTAAGGTGGTGAATGGGCGTATGGTTGGACGAGGGTTCAAATTGGAGACCATCACATTAAGTTGTTATTTAGTACTACGTGAAACATTTGGTTCTTTGCGTCATAGTATGTCTCTTGTGGATTATTTTGTAAATGTGTCAAAGTCACTAAAACTATATGTAATACGTAACACAAGCTAAAAACTTCCCGAGGATGAAGAAGAGTCGATTTAGTCCCACATTGGATAAACGAAATAAAGATTGAATCTTAGTATAATATTAGATGGCTCATCATTTATAGGGCGTGAGATTTTAATTGGGTATGAGTCCAATATCTAATTAAGATCAGCCAATTTGACCAGATTCACCGTTTGGATCCGAAGAAAACTTGATTGTGGGACAGAGAGCAACAACTTAGTGTCACTTGACTATTACCATCCGGAAGGCACTCCAATGTCTAAGTTAGAACACGTAGAATAAAAGCACAAAAGTTATTGTATTTATAATTGATTGCACATATACCTTATTTCGTATTGAAATTCCATATATATAAACTATCATGTACCTCTGATATTAGTAATGAAATAATCACAGTATTCTCTCCTGATTTACCAAGGATTCCATTATGAATCCCTCGACAGCCACTTGCTTGCCAAACATGATTATTACCTTAAGTGCGGAGGTTTTTATACTGAGATCCCTACCCATAATCTTGTCTTTTCTTTTTCGGTAATCAAGTTGTCTCGCTAATTCACCCCACTATAATCGCCTCTCAAACGAGCTTCAGCCCGATTGATGATCGGTTGACGAGACTAGCCCGAATTGATAAGCTATCACCCTCTAACATTTATGCCACTTGTCATCATTACATTGGTCGGCAATTACATCGATCTCACTCTTTGCATGCATCGTTCCACATTAACTCTTTTCCACTAGGAATTTGCCACATGGCTTGCAGTGATAGGTCAATTTGTCTGTCTCAATCCTTTTTCATGTGCCGCTTTATTTTCCTATACATATATATATATATATATATATATATATATATATATATATATATACGTAGGGGTGAAAGTTTAAATCGGAAAACCGAACCAAACCGAACCGGCGGTTTTGGTCCGGTCCGGTTTGAGATTTCTAAAAAAAATTCGGTTCAGTTTTCGGTTTTAGTCACTTAGGAACCGAACCGAACCGGTTCCTATACTATATCCTAAAAAATAAAAAATCAAGTTTCATACATGATTTTTTTAAGTCTCAAACTAGTTTTTTTTTTTTTACTTTGATTTTTTATGGGGTATTAATTTTACTATGATTTAGAATTTTTTATATTAATTTTACTGGGCTTTAATTTTTTAGAATTTTTTTTAACTTGGACTTGGGCCTAATCAAATTAAAAATCAATTTTAAAATAAAAACTAATCCGGACTTTATCCATTTGACACAGCCCTCTTATTTTTTTAGAAGTTTTTTAATTTTGGATCTAAGTCTAACCAAACAGAAACCAGACCGAAACCAAACAAAAACTGGAGAAACCAAACCGAACCAAACCGAAATAGTTCGGTTCGGTTTCGGTTTACAAAAACTTAAACCGAAATTATCGGTTTGGTCCGAGTTTTTAAGGAAAATCGGACTAAATCGGACCAGTTTCACCCCTATATATGGGGGAGGCTCAATGAACTAACATTTTTTAGACCAATATTGTAAGAAATCAGTCTAAAATATTATCAAAAAAAGGCTTGATCTAAACAGTGGTTCAAAGTACTGACAGTAACTATTTTATGAACCACTGTTTTGATCAAGTCCTTTCTAGTAATATTTTGAGTTGATTTCTCGCTTCTGACCTTAAAAACATATTTTAAACACATTGAACGGTTCTATTTTTAGACCAATATTAGACCAACGCCTAAACTCTTCGTTCCCGATTAAATTTTGATGATCCGAACCGTTCAATGTATTTAAAACACGTTTTTAAGGGTACCCGCGAGAAATCAGCTCAAAATATTACCAAAAAGGGCTTGATCCAAACATTGGTTCATAAAACAGTTCCTGTCAGCATTTTGAACCACTGTTTGGATCAAGCCCTTTCCGATAATATTTTGAGCTGATTTCTCGCGTGTACCCTTAAAAACGTGTTTTAAACACATTGAACGGTTCGGATCATCAAAATTTAATCGGGAACGAAGAGTTTAAGCGTTGGTCTAATATTGGTCTAAAAAAGTATTGGTTCCTTGAGCCTCTCCCTATATATATATATATTATATATATATATATATATATATATATATATATATATATATATGTCTCCCCTGACCAATGGAAATGTAACCAATATCTCACCAACCATCCTAACCCTTCATCTATTCTAATCCAAGGGCTGTGGTTAATTCAATTAAAAAATTTTTTTTTTTACCACTACCCACTACCCCTCTCTCTTCTCTGACCCCCCCCCCCCCCCCCCCAGCTATTTTGTTCACCCTCCTAAAGATGGGGGTGAACATTACCCTTCCATTCTATTGGTCAATCTCAAATTTGTAGGACCCACCAACCAAACAATGATTACTTTTAAAACAGCAAAACTAAAAAAGACGTGGGAAGACTTAATTGGAGAAATTATTCCATGTATTGCACAACCAAAAAACAGGGTTTTGGGCCAAACAAATTAACTCCCTCTCTCTCTAAAGTTCTGTTCCCCTCCCGCTCTGTCTTTCTCGAGCCTCTCTTCAGAAAGAAAATCTTAAATCACCTGAACTTGAAAAAGTTATTGGAACTAAGGTATGTAAAAGCCTATTGACGTGATCCAAAAGCTTTGGATAAACTTTGATTTTGAGCCTCAGATTGTCCTGATTTTTGAGTTTGAAGATCGTTTGCATGTTCATTAGGTGTTTTTTATTTGAAAAAATGTTTGTTTTTAAATATCTAGACTCTTGGGTATTTTTTTTTTTCTTTGCTTTGGCTGTATAAGGCTCATTTTGTTGAATCCTGAGTTTATGATCCAAAATCAGCATTTGGATTTTTTAGTCATTTCTAAAATTCGGGACAATATTTGTTTTTACAATATGCCCAAAACATAAACTCATGTGAAGAAAAAAACAGACTCAATAGACTAATCTAGATTCGAATCTGGGTTTTCATGTGAAGAAACATAAACTCAGCAATGACAGAGAGAGAGGGCTGGCCGGCGGCGAGGGGAACCGGCGCAGTAAGAGAGAGACAGAGACTGAGGGGTAAGGGGTAGAGAGAGAGAGGGGAACGCGGGGGGGGGGGGGGGGGGGGGGGGGGGGGGGGGTTAAGCAATGACAAAGAGAGAGAGAGAGGGGTAGTGGGTAGTGGGTAATGGTAAAAAAATAATTTTTAATTGAATTAACCACAGCCCTTGGATTAGAATAGATGAAGGGTTAGGATGGTTGGTGAGATATTGGTTACATTCCCATTGGTCAGGGGAGACAGCCCCATATATATATATATATATATATATATATATATATAGTCCCTTTCTAATGAAGGATCTCTCGTTTTACTAAAATGAGGACTTTTTATTTTTAGATTATATTTTGATGATCCAAACCGTTCAATATTTTTAAAATATGTCTTTAAGAGTATCCGTGAGAAATTTACTTAAAAAAATATCGAGAAAGCTTCGATCCAAACAGTTTTTCATAAATGCTGACAAGAATAGTTTTATAAGAAACTGCTTGGATCAAGATCTTCCCGGTAACATTTTAAACTAATTTCTCGAGAGTATCCTTAAAAATATATTTTAAACACACTGAACGGTTCAAATCATCAAAATTTGATAAAAAAATAGAAGGCCCTCATTTTAGCAAAATGAGGAATCCTTCGTTTGAAGCATTCTCTCTCTCTCTCTCTCTCTCTCTATATATATATATATATATATATATATATATATATATATATATATATATATATATATATCATTGAGATAAGAGAGAGTCATGCTCCCTTCTCACTTCTCTGAAGCTTCTTATTCCCATTTGATCGTCTTGTGTTTTGATCAAGGAATTCCATCTCTTGCAACTTACGCTTCAAGGCAAGTCCTCCATCCTTGCTTTGATTTTTGCATTTTTTGATTTCATCCCCATTTCTGACGAGATTTTGGGTTTATAGACTTAGGGTCACTGTTCACTTATGACAGTATGACATAACATTCCCATCAACCCTTTTTTTAGTGACCATATCCCATCCTAGGTTTGTGGTTGAAGTTTTCGATTAACGGTTGGCCACCGCTTCGGTGATTGATCTTTACTTTGTAACTAGGTATCAACCATGCACATTTTGGTAGGTCTCATTCTAATGCTTAAGATGTATTCAAATAGATAACGGGCTTAGTTCGCTAGCAAACAATCAATGAGACTTTTTAGAGAACAGTGTAGCGTAGCGGACAACATAGAGCTTATTCTCAGGTCTCCTAGGCGATCATAAATTTCTTTAGGATAGTGATGAGTGCAACTCGAATTGTTAAGCGATATCATCTCAGTTTTAATTTCTGTGATTGTTTGGCTGCTACTCTATGCGGAAAGAACGCTTCAGGGAAGTATCATTTTGTGAGTAGGCCAAGTTATGGAGTATTATGGGTCTACCTAACTCTGACAAATACTCTAGCAACGTATTTGTCCTTCTAAATAATTTTGAGTTCAGTCCAGAAGAAGAGAGGTCCTTCTCTTCTCTATCCCCCTGCAAAAAAGGCATGTTAGGTCATTGTTGAAGCTTTTCTTCCTCCATATCATCTGTTGCATTTTGTCATGTCGATTGATTGGACAAGCGATCGACTGGTAATGATTGGGTGGTCGACTGCTACAAGTCAACTAGTAATGGTTGGGTGGCCAACCGCCAAGCGATCGATCGGTCAAGTTTGGGAAGCCGACCGGCTTGGGCAGTCAATCGATGGATTAGGGCAGTCAATTGGTTGGACTAACATGCTGCATTTTGGACAAATTATTGACCTTATGTCTAACTATTAAAATATGGAACCAGGTCCTACACTTACACCTTGCGCATGCCTACATAGTATTGTTATTATGTTCAAGAATTCTCGTTGCATTTTATGAGAGCAGGTGAGTCTCCTATGAGACCATATTATGTTGTCGCTATGTTGTTGCTATGTTATTGTTGTTATGTTATCTTTACACTATTGTTATACTATTGATATGTTGTGGGGGAGAACTTAGTAGCATAACGTTAGGGAATTAGGATTAGTGCGAATGACACCCAGATCAACGCGGTAGAAAAATGGTCAAGTGATCATTGTAACTAAATTCACTCGTAGCGACACCTAGGTTAAGTTCACTCCAAGCAACACCTAGAGTTAATGGAATGATAATTGATTGGGTGCCCCCAATTGTGGTGATTCAATTGGATAATGTCAACCCATTTATTTTTATGTACTGAAAGGCCCCAATTAGAAGGAGGACAACAATGGTTGAGGGTGACTTTGAGATTGTCTATGGGGATAACGAATCTCAGATGGGTGATCTTGAATTGGATCAGGAAGCAGTTAAGTTTCGGCGGGCTGGTCCTTATACGTCACGTTTGTATAACATCCATATAAGGTGAGATTGGAATTGACTTGTGTAGACGGTAGAATGTCCCTTCCTTACAAAGTTTGAATTCATCAAGAGCTCATCATATGTAAGGATTGGTCAATCCCAACTGAAGTCCTCGCGCTAGAGTTTGAGGGTAAGACGGATCTTCAAGGAAGAAATCTTAGATTCACCTAAGCTAAAAACTAATAATCAATCAAATATTTATTATCTTGTACCCTGTTATATCATGTTTATATTGTATATTTGTGTTGAGTTTGTCAAGTGGTGCTTTTTACTGAATAACACAACTCATGGTGTAAATTATTGTCCCTGACATACCATGCTAGGTGTAGAGGGGCGTCAGGAGACACAACAGGAGCAACAAGACCCGAAATATGACGGAGGCAACTACAATCAGTCATAAATTTCCTATCCTTGGATTGATTTATTTAAACAAGTGATTCACATGTCAAATTCCAAAGTGGGTATTTCAATACATTGATACACATGTAATTCAAAATTTTGTTTCGCAACTATCAAGATATTTTGAAAAAAATGATATTACTTCTTTTATCTAAAGTCTAAGGGTTTTTTAGTATTGTCGAAAATCGGTGCATTACATATATTGTTGGTCATTTTTGTCTTGTTGTCATCCTTATTTTTGGACTCATGAAAGAATTCTAATGTCTTGATAAACTTGATAGCATTAATTTGTGGCCAATTCATTTTTAATAAAGTAGTGGAACATTCTTGCGAATGTTATCGCCAAACCAAGAAGAGAATGATAAAGTAAAATGATGATACTACGTGACTGCATATTTCAAGATTAATCTCTTTGGCCTAATTTATTTATTTGAAGTTATTTTTTGTTTCTATTCATTATTTTTTTGGTATTTGTTATTTTGACTTTAATATTTTGTGGTTTATTAGTCTGTCTTGATGAAAAAAATCTAAAAAGTATAATTTTATGTCGAAAAGTTAAAAAAATGTCACTAAAGACGACGAATAAGTTCAAAAAATCTCCGTTTTTGAATTATTTTTGTCTTTTCTTAATTTTTTTTCAAATTTGGTACATTATTTATAACTTTTCTAAAAGCTCCCTCGTCGAGATGAACCAATAAATCACAAAAAAATTGATAAAAAATAAAAAATTATAAAAAAATTTCACAAAATGACGAAAAAATAATTCAATAGATACCAAAGTACAAATGGATTGTTTTATAAATAATCGAATGATTTGATTTAATTTTAAAAGATCATTGTACAGAAATTCTCTCTCATAGTTCGACTCCCCATTGGATTTAATTTATATTTCCACTCCCACTAACACCCAATCTATTGCACAAGGAACCAGGGTCGGACATGTGCTGTGATGGGAGGTGGCTAGTGCCATCCCCATTTTTGGAAAAAAAAAAAATCAAATGATTAATATATACTTTGTTTATGAAGAGTTCTTAAATGTTCGTGGAACACGGTCACATAGATTCCACAACATCCATATGTGGTGGAACTAAACCTGGACACTACGTTGCGGTGCCTTTCTTTCACGAGATAAATTTTATCTTGTTTAGGTTAATTAACAAACTGAGAACACACGAGAGGAAAAGAATGAAACAAGAGATGAGTCACGAATCACGAATCACGAATCACGAGTGAACAATGAAGAATCAATCATGTGTCACTTTAAATTTATTGTCCGGATCCGCCACGGTATGGAACCAAATCCAAAACAATTTTGCTACCAGCCATAACTTTTGTCATGAACTTCATCCCGAAAGTGGTGAGCCTACTCATTTACTTTGCACTTTTGCCAATTTGACTGATCACTATTTCTTCTCCCCTCTCTCTCTCTCTCTCTCTCTCTCTCTCTCACACACACACATATTATCCAATGATTCTTTTGAAAAAAATATATCTTTATTTATTTATTTTAATTTTATTAATTTTACGTTCAAATACTTAAAATTATTAATTTATCTTAAATCATTCAAAAATATTTACATTCATCACATATCATAATGAGCTCCATTTTTGAGGAAAAATATGACCGATACTGTTCATTCGAATTCCTTTTAGTCATGCTTTACGAATTTTATTCTAAAAACAAATACTAAAAATTTATTATTTACGTAAAAAATAATTTTGAGATTACCAGAATGCTCCCTTTGACCCCTCACTCCTTCTTCTCTTTCTGTCTTAAAAGGTTAGCAAGTTATTTTTTAAAACAAATTTCTTTATTTAATTATTTTAATTTTGTTAGTTTTGCGTCAAATACTTAAATTTATTGATTTGTCTCTTAAATCATCCAAAAATATTCACATTCATTACATGTCCTAATGTACCCAACTTTAAAGAAAAGAACAGTGACCGACACCACTCATTCAATTTCTTTCTAAATTTTATTCTCAAAAAAATACTAAAAATTTACTTTTGACTTAAAAAATTATTTCGTGTGTGCTCAAAATATTTTGATAAATTCAAATATCTTACTATAATTAAAAAATATTCGGAGCTCATGGTAAGGTATTTGATAAAAATTAAATAAAAATTATTTTTGATATATGATTGATTTATAAAAATTATTTTTATGGGGTTAATTCTGAAATAATTTTTTAAGTCAATAGTATCTTTTTAGTTTTTTTTTTAGAATAAAATTCAAAAAAAAATACAATTGAAAGAGATTCAAATGAGCGGTATTGGTCAATTTATTTTTTTCAAAATTGGGCGCATTATGACATGTGATGAATGTGAATATTTTTTGATGATTTAAGAGACAAATCAATAAATTTAAGTATTTGACGCAAAACTAACAAAATTAAAATAATTAAATAAAAATATTAAAAAATAACTTGCTAACCTTTTAAGACAGAAAGAGAAGAAGGAGTGAGGGGTCAAAGGGAGCATTTTGGTAATCTCAAAATTATTTTTTACGTAAATAATAAATTTTTAGTATTTGTTTTTAGAATAAAATTCGTAAAGCATGACTAAAAGGGATTCGAATGAACAGTATCGGTCATATTTTTCCTCAAAAATGGAGCTCATTATGATATGTGATGAATGTAAATATTTTTGAATGATTTAAGATAAATTAATAATTTTAAGTATTTGAACGTAAAATTAATAAAATTAAAATAAATAAATAAAAATATATTTTTTCCAAAAGAATCATTGGATAATATGTGTGTGTGTGTGTGTGTGTGTGTGTGAGAGAGAGAGAGAGAGGAGAAGAAATAGTGATCAGTCAAATTGGCAAAAGAGCAAAGTAAATGAGTGGGCCCACCACTTTCGGGATGAAGTTCATGACAAAAGTCATGGCTGGTAGTAAAATTGAATCCAAAATGAGTCATATCCCATTCTCATTGATATGTAGGAACTACCCAGCATAGGTTATTCAAATGCCAATGCTTTCGGAGTGCGTTAAAAGAATATTTGCAGATTTGTCTTAGGTTCAAGATAATTCTCAAAAGTAATGGATATCAAAGACAAATTGTGAGTGGAAACACATACTTTTTCAAAAGACAGAAAAAAGCATGTAATCCAAATCAAGATGATACTAACAGATAGACATTGGGATTCGATGATACCAAGCTAATTAAAGTGAGTTGAGAACCAATGCTTTAATTGCAGTAGGCCGAATCATCGAACGGATCCAATAAGGAGAAGATGGGTAGAAAGACTGGGTTACGCCTGAGATGAATTGAACTGTGTCAGTAACATTGGTCTTCGACACTTCGTATTAGCGAACAGGCCAAGAGAAGGCCGACTGAGATTGGTGGTTCAATGTATTGACCGTCGCCGTGCCAAGCAGTCGACCTGCTATTCGGTCATTCAGTCAGAACTTTCTAAAATTAGAAGACTCTGAACTAGAAAGTACAAGATTTTAAGAATTCATACTACAAGGAAATAGCCAGATTTGACAAAGCACAATTTGAAAACGGATCTCATGGTATTTACTTACCAAATTAAGGTACATGATCGCTTATAAATAGGGTATTGTAAGGCAAAATCAGATAAACTATCAATTACAAGTACAATCATTATTGTGCTTTCACCTCATATATTCTTACTTAAGCATCAGAGTGTTTTCCGGTTGGTAACGGCCGGTTGACACTAATTGGTTGTTCCATGTGCAGGCTACAGGAGCAACTTGATTTTTGAAGACGAATTGAATCAAATTTTTTAATCTTCGCAACCCCAAATTAATGTTCGAATTACCTTTTGTTTTGAAATTTTGATGCGTGAATTATCCATCCAAATAAAATTCAATTAATCACACAGAAAGGCCGGTGGACTATCTAGTTCTTTCATCACGTGTGATCACTGGCGGACCATAGATAGGAAGGTTTCTGGTGCCATCTTCATTCGATTCTAAAAATAACAATTTTTTTAAAATGCCTAAATATTTTTGTTTGGGAGGAGTCAGTCGATGTTTTCGAAACACCGCCGCAAGTGTTTTGAGTTTCTTTTTTATCATACATTTATGTAAAACTTATATTCACTCCATATGTGGTGAAAAAAATGTATATGAACCTCGTTGCGATGCCCATGAAGCACCAAATAAATTTTTATTATTTAAGTTAATTAATAATCATACACAATAAGGAATTGAAACGAATGGTAATAATGAATGAACAGTGAAGAGTGACGACTCAATTCGACATTACCCCCAAATCTAATTTATGGGTCTGCCACTGTATGTAATTCCATCAAACCAAACCAAAACAAAATAAATCAAATATTAAATATCAACTAATTAGGGTTGGCTATATAAATTTATTTTGAGAGAGTCATCCAACAAAGTTCTTGTCATGCAGAAAAGATAATCAGAGAATATGACATCTTACTAACTTAAAGAGGAGGATTATTACTTTACAAAAATTTACCCATAGCAGTGTTAGTGAATGAATTCTTTCTTCGGTAGCTTTTCACACAAACAGAGAAAAAATTTACCACCTTCTAAAAAACAGAGCAACAAGATTCATTTGAACAGCAGACAAATTGGAGTCAAAACCTGGGATTTGTCATGAAACTTTTTCCTCATATTTGAGGGGACATGACATGAATGAAGTGAGAGCAAAAGACAATACATTAGGCTTAATCTGCAGAAAGGACTTTGGTTTCCAACTGATAGGCTTTGGTGAAGAAAGTAGGCCAGCAGAGGTACGTCCAGGGGCGGAGCTAGGATTTCGTAATGGGGGTGGCACCAGGATCTCGTCTGAGTCGTCCGAATCCGACTCGTCCCCAGTTGACTCGGCCACTCGTGAGTCTCGTCCCATTATTTTTTTACTAGTGCAGACACGAACATATACAGGCTTCAAGACTGATATTTTAAGGGTGTGGGGTCTTAATTGTCAAATAGCATTGACCACCAAGATTTGATTTTCAAATGAATTTGCTCTTTGGCTCATCTATGAAGAGCATGCACAACAACTGCTACCACTGCAAGTGGCAAGGAAGCCTTCCAACAGATAATCAATAGGTGTACTGATGATGTTCTTCATATCCGTTTCCATAGAAAATAAATTTATAAAAAAAAACACTTCGGACATTACTTACCCACTGTTACTCATCGTGACTTGTCTGATCTGGATGGCGGACGTCGGACGCACTGACTCGAATCGTCGGCGGCCGGCAGGGCCGCAGGAAGGCAGGAGCAGAGGTGGAGGAACGGTCGGGCGGCGGGCCGGTCGGAGACGACTGACGAGGCAGGAGGACTCGGTCGGCGGAGCCGCGGAGGAACAGATTTGGTCCGTCCGGGCCTGCTGCTGGCTGATGGTCTGAACCTCCGGCCGTCCGGCAGGACGAGCGGCCAGGGCGGGAGAGGGAGCGACGGGCGGCGGCCGCGGGTGGGAGAGGGAGAGGGAGCGGGAGGGAGAGCCGGAGAGGGTTTGGTCTGGGGTGGGACAGGTGGACATGGATGGGTGGGGTACTGGGGTGGGTCATGGGTTGGGTTGGGTGGGTCCCAGCCTTAAAAAAAAAATTCTATTCATTTTTTGGAATGGGGGGTGGCACGTGACACCCCCCAATCCCCCATTTACCTCCGCCCCTACGTCGACATGATCATGCTGCTAACAGTCGATGCACCCACGAGCATGTTCATCTGAAGTTGAATGGCTTCTATAGGAGAGGCTACTCCCATAATAAGCCCCACTATTCAAGTGACTTTGCACAAAGATAGTCTAGTGAACTGAACCAAAATTTAACTGTCCAAATTAAAATTCAAAAAACTCGAAAGATAACTCGAAAATCTCAAAGGAAAATTCACACTTCTAGAACTAGAGAGCGCGATGAGAGGAGCAGGCAACCAATTGTTATAATCTAGGAAGACATAAATCATAATCATTCAATTAAAAATGAAATAGGAGGTTCAATCATGCACAACTGAAATAGGTAAAAACTAAATTTTTTCATGAAATTCGGAGACAACCCAATTAATTGCGTGGTGTTGTTGGCAAATGATCCTAATAATTTTATTTTTTTTCCAACAATATTATTTAGGATTGTATAACCTTTAGTACTTGTCTCGGGCAAACACCTCAAATAGGTAAAACTGGTTTTATCATCATCCCCTTCAAGAAATCCAAAACCCATTCCAAATCCATAATTTCGATAAACAAATCCCAATTAACACCCGCAAAATCCAAATCCCCAAAACAGAACCTATGTGCCAATGAGTGGGATGATGAATTCATGAAATGCTGTTGGCGCTGAAGATAATATATAATGGAGAGAGAGAGAGAGAGAGAGAGAGAAACGACCTTCCCTGGTGGGTAGATGAAGTGAGAGAGAGAGAGAGAAAGAGAAACGGCCTTCCCCTGGAGGGGAGATGAAGTGTGATACATCTCGTGAAGTTTCTTCTTGAGGATAAAAATAATCCGTGTCGGAATATAATCATTTATTTATTTATTTATAATTTTCGTGGGGAAAAGCAGATGGTCCTGTAACGGGTAATCGGACGTACATACGACCACATACGCAATCTGTGGGGCCACTTTAATTCTGGAAGTAATTGGACTGCTGTGATCTGGCGTTAAAACAAGGGCTAGTAAGCAATTCTATACCCGCGCATGTGGTACTAGTTTAAGGGTTGTTTGGAAGTTTTTTTTTTTTGAATTTTTTGAATTTTTGAATTTTAAATGTTTGGAGCTACATTCTGAAAACGAGTTCTCTTCTTTTCAGGTTTTATGCGTAAACACTCAAAAAAAGGTCTAGAGCTCTTTTTTTGTATTTTTATTTTTATTTTTATTCTACTACTTTTACAAAATATATTCTGTATATTTTTTTAATTATTTTTTTTAAATTCAAAACTCATCATGCCATAATTCAAAGAGTCAAAAAACCAAAAATGAAAAACTAAAAAATAAACTCGCAAACACTTCCTAAGTAGTATTGGAAATGAACGAAGAAATGGTGGAACGTGCAAAATCACCTATTGTATCACTCCAATGCGACACAAAGCAGCTGATGTCTAGTCAGCTCCTATGCCGCTAGCTATGCCCTGCTTAGTCTCCTGGCCTGGTGAAAATTTTGTAGCGCGTCATGAGCATCGGGAGATGGGTGGTGGGCGCTTGGAATAAGAAAATTCATGAGAGATGGATAAAGTTGTAAATAGGGTCCGAACTGAATAAGAAAATTCAAATAAAATATGTGTTTAGTTCTATTTTTCAACAGCTCAGTTTAATCTAATTTATTTAAAAATGTTTGGTTTTGTATTAATTTTATCATCGTGAACACCATATCGAATTAAACTGAACATAGACTTTTGTAATATGTATTTTTTAATATTCTAAATATTGATCAAGTTTTTATTTGATGAATATTATTTATATTGTAAACGTCTGTATGCAAAATAGTATTTCTTTTATATTGGGTTAGCTTAACTGTTTATTTGTGTACGAAAAAGTTTAGCTTTTTTTATTAATTTGAATATTCCATTGGTGGCCCAGCTAAATCATAAATTAAAAATCGAACGGAATCGAGCAAATCAAAATTAAACCGGACCAAATTAATTCGACTTGGTATTGATTTTTAAGTTTCTAAACCGGACACATTAGTTCTATCCAAATTTTGTTTCCATATCGGATCGAACCAAGCATATTACACGTTGTAACTTCGTCGAGCTGTATTGTTTTCGAGTACTTCGAGAGGAGAGAGATGAGATAAGTTTTGGCCCCAAAAATTTCTATTATTTTTCTTCATTTAAAATTTTTGGTATTTAATAAATTTTGAGTCAATTTGTATTGATTATTATTTAGTATTGACTGGAGTAAATTTAAATTTAAAAAAATAAAATGAAAAGAAAATATTCATCAAGTAGAAAAAGAAATGGGCAATTATTTTTTAGGCCTATTTTATAAGTGTTTATTAGTTTTTTTTATCTTATCTAATTTTAAAGATTATGTTTCGATCCTTTCTTTTAAAAAATATTAAAATTATTTTTAATTTCCAAAATTGCACACTTAACTTCTAAAAAATGATACTAAAATTTTATTACCATATCAGTTCGAGCACTAAGCAAAACGTGCAATTACTGGATCAAGGTTTGGAGAAAATATTTTCTATTTGTTCAGAAATCTCTCCTCCTGACTCGCTGCAAAATATTTTATTTTTTTGCGATGGTAAATTTACAGATGAAGGTAAATATCTGCAACTTTAACATATTTTATTCTTTTGCGATAGTAATTTTTCAGATCATGGTAAATTTCTGCAACTTTAAAAATCTTGTTCTTTTGTGATGATAAATTTATAAATTATGATAAATTTTTACAAAATTCGTCGTATAATGTTCAACTAGTATCATCCTAAACGGATACTACAAATAAGAACAATAATAAAATAAATTTCACTCACTGTGGAATCCGAATTGTCTCTCAGATTCCGATGAAAAAGAACAGCAAATTAGCAAGTCTATGTCATACAGAATGACAAATATAAGAAATTTAGATTTAGAAATTTAAATAAATAAAAAAGATATGATTTCATTCAAGGATAATATAAATATCCGATGATATTCTCAAAATTTCCGTGAATCACTAAAATAAATTTCGTAAAAATGGTAAATTAACAGATTTCGGTGAAAAATAAATTAAAAAATATAATTTTGTAGATCCTAATTTTCTTAACCTAAGTCACTAAAATAGATTTCGGCCATATTAACAGATTTTAGTGAATTTTTTAATATTTCGATGAGTATCTTTTCGATTCCGATGATATTCTCAAAATTTACCAAAGAGTATTTACCATATTTTATTACGCATTTCAAGTCTAATTACTCTTATGATTTTAAATCTATCAAATTAGGAATTATATGTTTTCACTTAAAAAAATAAAATCGTAAACTATCATCTAAAAATAATGACAAAAATGTTAACTGTTTAAAAATGAGATAAAAATATAATTTAAAAAAATTGATAAATAAAAATTTACGCTATCTAAACTAATAGTAATCTGATTTAAATTAGTTGAGAGAGAGAGAGAGAGAGAGAGAGAGAAACAACCTTCCCCTCGTGGAAAGATGAAGTGAGAGAGAGAGAAACTGAGAAAGTGAAACGACCTCCACCAGATGGAGATAAAGTGGGAGAGAGAGAGAGAAAAGACCTTCCCCTGGAGGGGAGATGACGTGTGATACATCTCGTGGAGAAGAAGACGACAAAAAATCCGTGTCAGAGAGTAAATCATTTATGTTATTTTTTTATAATAATTTCGTGGGGAAAAGCAGATGGTCCAATAAAGGGTAATTGGACGTACGTACGGCCACATACGAAATCTGTGGGGCCACTTTAATTCTGGAAGTCATTGGACCAGCGAGTAGGCAATTCTATACCCGCGCATGTGGTAGTCGTTTAAGTAATCTAGATGGGCCGGTGGGGCACTTGGAGGAAGACATGGGAGCTGAGGACGTTTTAAATACGGGTACAAACGAAAATAAAAAAATCGAAGAAAATTAAAAAATTAAAAAGAATTGATCGTTTCGTTTCATTTTTTAGGTTGATTTATTTTTGAAATGTTTTGTTGTGTTTTAAATTAATACTCTATTTAGATTGTGATAATTATTAGATTTTTATCTTATTATTTTTTCGTAGTTATTAAAAAAATTATTTTACATTAATTTTTTTAATTATCAGTAAGTCTCGACAAGAAATTTTATAAAATTATATTTAAAAATTATAAAAATTTAAAAAATATTAAAAATTAGCCAAAAACATAATTTATTTTTCATCTCAAGTGATTATTTTTTTATTTTTAAACATAATTTTATACTTTTTATTTCTTTCATCGAGATTAATCAATAAATCTCAAAAAATAAATAAATAAATAATTGAATAAATAAAGACAAAAAATTAATTTAGTCTTTTTATTTTTTCTTTTTTATTTTTTAGTTTTATATTAATTTTTTATTAATTATTGGTTAGTCTCAACAAGAAATCTTAGAAATGTACAAAATTTGGTACAAAACTTTGAAAAAATTCAAAAAAGAAAAAAAAAGCCAAAACAGGTTCTGTTTTGACTTATTTTTTATTCTTATTGATTTTTTTTAATTTTTAAAAATAATTTTGTTATTTTTAAATTTCTGTGTCGAAACTAATCAACAATTAACAAAAAATTTCAAACCTCGTAGTGGTAAACGGGAGCACCTAGGATGTTGCTCAGGCTTCTGTAGAGGCTGGGGCCTCTAGTTCTCTTGCACACTTTGAATTGCCCGTCTCTGTCAACCAGCCATTAGTAGATCTATTTGAGTAAGTTTTTAATACGGAGGTAGTAAAATATACATATTTTTGTAGTTTTTTAAAATAGTTTTCTTTTTATTGTTACCACCACCGCATTAAAAAAAATAATAGATACCGCTAATTTGAATTTCTTTAGATCGTATTTTTTGAATTTTATTTTAAAAAAATTTAAAAATTCACCGTCGAATTAAAAGAATATTTTGAAATTAACCATTGACTCAAAATTTTAAAATAAAATTTTGTTAATAGATTACGTACACGAAATACACAAAAAAAAGTTTGGTGTTGGCACCAAGGTTATAGATACCGTACGGAACCGGCCGGTACGTACCGTTTTGGCAAAAAAACGGTACCAAATACCTCTAGTACCGTACCGTTCTCAATACCGGCCGTACCGGCTAATACCGGCCATATCGGCTGGTACCGGATTTGTTTTTTTTTTTTTTTTAAGAATTGGGGAAAAAATTAATTTTTTTAGGCTTTCTCTCTATAATTTTTATATATATTGATAATTGCGATAAATCCGATACGGTACGCGGTACATGACCGGTACCGGTACGTACCGTACCACTAGGAAAACCGGTACCTAAACCGATCTGGTATTCAGAACTTTGGTTGGCACAAAACTGTGTCGTTTGAGTACACCCAGATCCTTAGTTACTGATCCAATCTTGTCTTTAAATATAGTCAAATTTAACCTGAATTTGACACCCATCATTGTTCTTCAAATTTAACATGAGGTGTTTCGAGTGTTTGGATTTTATATTTAGGTATTAAAAAAATTAAAATTTGACACAATATTGGAGAGAGATTTTATTTTTCTTAATGTAAAACTACCGAATAAACCTTCAGATTAGTTGTGGATTGGGGAAATTATTTTAATGCCCAGTTGAATTTCTATATATATGTACATTAAATAAATCTGTTTGTAGTAAGTCTTATTATAGAAACATTGGTACGGCAGTTTTGTTAAAAAAACAATTGAAGGCCCAAGTGTCGCTCTCTCTGATAAGCACAATGACTTTTTTAGGTAAATTGGCCCTAACTTTACTTTACTTTACGCGGTTCAAACACGGTCTGTCCTTTTTTACGATAAAGAAATGGGACATATCAACCTCCCTCACATTGACTCTATATAATCTATAATTAATTTATTTATTTTCTTTCGTACTAACTTGTACGGTTCCATAAAATCAAACTCTTTATATGGTCACCATTCCAATATTACTTGTTTATAAAATAAGAAAATTACCAAAAACATAGTGTTAACCCAAAAAATCACCTAACGTATGTTAAATAAGCAACATAATTATGAAAATATGGTAAGCATTACGAAGAAGACCATTTTACCCTTTGTTTATATCTTTACTCACCCTATTTTCCACCTTTACACGAAAAATCAGGAGGCACGGCACAAACCCTCCATCCCTCCCTCCCCCTCCCCCTCCCCCTCCCCCTCTCGATCTCACTCTTGTTACTCCTCCTCTTGTTGACTGTTGCTCCTAACATTGCCAGCACCATCGTACTTGTACAAACGCATAATTTTAATACGAATTTAAAATTAATATTTATTATTTATTCATAAGTTTTTTACTATTTAATTACAAAATTTTAAAATCTTGGGAAGCCGCTTGAACGACCTGTCGATATATGGAATCTCGAGAAATGAATATTCAAAGGGTTTCTTCGCATTTATGGCTATTGGTTTGGCATTTTTGGCCGACTAATGATTTTGCATTGTTCATTTTAAGACAAATTATCTAATTATAGGGGGATTTGATGACCACTAGTATAGGGTTTTAGATTGGGTTTTCATGAAAATAAATTAGGGTTTCAATAGGTGATTTCATGACCTTAAATTGGAACATTAACAAGGGTTTTCTCTTTGATTATGATATAAAGCTACCATTAACCACAATCTTCTTTCACCTAATTTCTGTAATCGGATATCAGAGAGGAAAGAGGTTCTGTCAATTTCCATCAAATCAACCGTTGCTCTTCAATTATTTCCTTCAATTGAGGTGGGGGTTTTTTTACCTCCAACCCATAGGATTTCAATTTCTATTGTTAATTTAGATTTTAGATCCAGAATGCATGTTGTTAGAGTTTAGGTCGAGTTGTTTTTCTAAAAAAAGAAAAGTTGTAAGTTTCTGAAAAATGAAGGCTCGCTTAAGCGACCTGGCCAAAATTTCATAACATGTTTTGTTTCAGAAAGGGTGCTGTCAGAATTTGCTGTCAGAATTTGGAATTAAGAAGCTTACTTTAGGAAGCTTGCTTGAGCAAGCCTGGCCACCCGAGCGACCTGTTCAAATTTTAAAATTTACAGAATGCTAATTGATTATTGGAACACTGTTTACCATAAACTTATCCACAATACATGTACATGCTACACAAGGATCCACCGCATTCAGTTTATGTCTATGGGTTCCTGTGGGATCTTGTGAGAGCAAGTTGACCAATTTTGACAATGTAATATTTATATTACTATGTTTGTAGAAGCAGATGAATATCATGTGACATAAATTAGATTTGCATTGTTAGGATTTGTGCTGGGAATGTTAGATGTTTCAACCACGATCCTCGTGCTGCCTGAGGTGTTATTGGATAAATGGGTTACAACTGTTGTGTTGTCGGATTGGATATAGCACAATCGTCGTGCTGCTCGGATTACTATTAATTTGATAAAGTATTGTTGTCAAGGTGATCATACTTATATCTTAGGGTTGATTAGGGAAAACCTAGAGTCAATGATAGGGACACCTATTTGAACGGCACGTGGATGGTGGAGGATATCTGGTGTTCGTCATAAAGTAGTAGAACATTGTAGAGACATGCTCGTACGGTTAAATAAAAAGATGTTCAAAAGATTTTGAGGTCGTCATGCCAATGGTGGATTATTGGGTTCAAGTCCTGCATAATCAGGCTTTAGGTTCAAGTTCCAAGATTCCATGTGGGTTCAAGACCCATGGTCTGTCATGCCATTTTTCGTGTGGGTTCGAGTCCCACTGAGCATTTCCTGTTTGTTTAAGGACCCTAAGTAGGATTTATTAGAGACAGTTGAGGGTGATTGCTCTCGTGAGCAAGAGCATACCTTTGTTGAGTTGAATATTACTCAGGTGCTCAAGGTTTGTTTCTATCTTGAAGTGTGGTACAACTTTGTCACCTAGAACAAAAGGGAGAGGAATCATGAGAACCCTACCATGAAGGAATTTTCAATAGTCTTAAAGGAAAATGAAAGTAAATGCAGGCACCTAACCCTCCTCTCTCTCGGGGGACTTGGTACATCATCTCTTCATTAAGGCCCAACTCGAAGTTGCCCTTTACTAATAAGTAATCATTCACATACTTATATGAGTTAATGAGAAGCTCAAAGATATGTTCTCAGTCTGGCAAACATTGGAAGTAGTAGCACGCGGACTTCTTATTTTTCTTTATAGTGTAAGCTCCGAAAAGATCTTCACATTTGAATTAAGGTTATGGGTCTCTTTCAGCCGGATAATGCCGTTCAAGATCCTAAAAACATTAACGGGTAGTTGGGTCAAAGTAAAGCTGAGTTTGTTGAAAAATGGATGCAAAAAGGGACGAAGGAGGAGTCGAACTTCACCCTCTATAATGGCTACAATGGGAATGTGGATATGGTCATTCTTGGGGGTCGGAGCAACCCCATGAGAAAGAAGTCTCAACTGTACTTTATCTGAAATTCGATATTTCTCTCTGAAAGACCTAATGGAGTCTTCGTGGGAAAATATGACCTGATATTTTCCAAGAGCCATGCTTTGAAACCTAGCAAGGAGATATGTGCCTACGATTAGGGCATGGTCAATATTGCGTTTGTCGATATTGCGTTCGTTTAGACCCGCCAAAAGATTAGCCAAAAACTAAGGATTGAATAAGGCCAGTAATAACAACAACAACAACAACAACAACAACAACAACAACAACCAACCAACCAACCAACCAACCAGTCATGTGATACAAGATGAATAAAATCAAAAAAATTAGTGAATAATGTGAATAAACTCACCTATAAATCAATGGGGTTGAAAACCTCTCGCGCTAGAGCCCACATAGGTCAGAAACAAAGTGTTGTACAGTCAAAGTACTCTGATGATCTCAATAGCAGGAATTAGAGAGCAATGGAGACACTGTGGAACTTGAAGAGGATTTAGGAACTTTGTGAACTCAAAGAATGCGAGAGGAAAGAGGTGATAGAAAGAAGAAGTTTGATTTGATAAGACAGATCCCTTTATATGGGTAGGTTGGAGGGAATCCCAAAAGACGTCATTTTGAAACGCTAGTGAGGGAATCGACAAGATGTGACATTTTCACCTCTCATTGGATGACGAATGCCATCTCATTTAATGCATGGAGGTGGTTTACGTGCGTCTGTAGACAAACACATGCAGCATGTGCTTTCAACTGACACTGGTAGGATGGATGATCGATGTGTGTCACCATACCTCATAGGGAGCTAACTTGTATGGGTGACACTATCATCTATTTTTTTCTTTCAGTTTGATTCGTTTGTTGCCGATTCAGTGATTAGTGATCAAGTTTTCCCCAATTGAGTTGACGAAGAATTGGGATAAGGAATGGGCTGAACCGAGTTGGCATTGCGCTAGGACCAAGATTGATCCCGAGGTCGTCATCTTTAGTTGGCTAGACCGAGCCTAAACCAGGTCAATGACCCATAGTGCTCTCTAAACAACGCAATGGGCACTTCATGGGTTCGAGTTAAGCCCAGATCTATGTGGCAGAGTCGGATTTGTTTACAACATATCAAAGTCCACTTGGAAGATAGATGTATAGGCTTTAGCACGTTATTTGTGTGTTGAAATTCATCATGTGATTAGCTGATGTCATAACAGAATTCAATCATGGATCACTATCATCAGAGAGTGTGCTCCAAATATGTCAATCTAAGCTTGGCGCTCAAGCCAAGATGTATGTTTAAGGTACAATACTTGAAGGATTGAGGTACACACAACCTTTTAAATCCTAACTCAATACATTCTTTCTTCTTCTCCTTCAAGTATTGACTTAGGCATCAGAATGCTTTCCGGCCAAACTCTAGCTGGTAGGGCAATAACATGTGGTTGTGATTGCATATCTAAGTATACAGAGTTTGGTGCAAATGGAATCATGAGTGAGATCATTACATGAACTAAAAGGCTCCATATATATATATATATATATATAGACACACACACTGTGTGTGTGGAAAAATTACATATGTATTTATAATGCTAAGTATGATATAATTATGTACATATATAAAATATTTGTGTGTATGTATAAATGTGTATGCATGTGTATAATACCTAAATTACGTATGCGAATGATATGAAATGTGCGAAATTAAATTATATTTTTAATGTGCAAAATCTATTAAATATATGGGCTTTAAATTAATTACTCAAATTTTATTATTTTTATAAATACGGGTCCTTATACTATAATCCCGTCCGGATGCATTTTTTTATTTAATTTTTTTTAAATCTTAAAAATCGTTGCCACTTGTCTCCAAGTCTTGAAATATAAAAAACACACACAAATTACCAAATAATATAAAAAGCGGGACGAGTAGCAGTGAATTGGGCAGCATAAATGGTAATATCTCCGGACTTATCATAGGTCTTCTTGATGCCTTTTCAGGGAGAAACATTTCTCGGTCAAATGACCTTGATCCGTGTGAAAGGAGAAGTACAAATTTTGATCCCTCTGCTCTAGGTTCTCCCTCATTGATCATGGGGCTCAAAAGTAGACTTCCTTCTCGGCACATAAGTGCTTCATCATGATCATACATAATCATGGCCTGCCAATAATGATGGACATGGTCGTAGAGGTCACTCACCCCATCATAAAGAGTGAAGGCTGGCATTTTAAACTTTAGAGCAATGACCGCCCTCAATATGTGTCGAGAGAAGGGAGTCAACAACCCTTCATCATCAGACTTGATTCTCTGCCTCTGATGTGTGAGCTTGCTTTGAACGTTAACGTTCATTTTTGCTTTATCTCTTCCTTCTCATGCCGACCCCTCGATTGTGAGCTCCCATTGTCCTCGACGTACTCGTAATAGACCTTTCACTTCCTATTGATTGCATCAGCTTGACAATTCCTTTCAAGTCTTTTGTGAGCCCAAGAGTCTTAGGCCTGGGAGAATGCTGCCTCTGGCTCCCGTCTCGCTGTTGTCTCTCCTTAGAGCAACCTCAGTCATTTTTCGTCTCTCACCTTTCACGTCAGAAGACTAATTCGATCACATCTACCATTCTTCTGAGGCATTGCAACTACCTTTTCATGTTCATCTAAATGAGCTAGGAGGGCCATGTATTGTCGATCTATTCTGCTTGCACTGATACATTAGCTTCAATAGGGGTACACAGATGATTTGTGTTCGTTTATGCGTTGGGGCCTCCTGCCTCTGGGTTTTGGGATTCTCTTGGCAATCTCGCATTACTCGATTGGGTGAAAATGTGTGGTACTATAATTTTCATGACATCTCTTAGTTTCAAGCTCCCACTGTGGTTGCCAATTACAGGTGTTGAATTATGGACTCCCCATGGGTCCTTCTAGAGCTAAAAATGGTTCATCTTAGAAACACCAACCTGAAATCGGAATGTCTTCTGATAGCTAAGTCAACAACTATAGAAAGGAAGACTCGAAGAATAGTGTACTACTGAGGAAATGTGTATTATAAAGTAAAAATACAAAGTGTTGCTTATAGGTTTGTGGAAAGTAGCAAAAAAATATTAATAATCTACCTGAAATCAGTTAGTCTCCAAATGATTGATCTCCCTTACTGGTGATTTTTCATTTCTATTTGTAGAAATTGGTTCAGTACTTTGGTGAATGCACTCAAGCGCATCTTCTGCATTCACCGTATCTAAAAATGAGAGAATTTGACGTACTATAAGATTGAACAATGCCCCTTTTGTAATGGTTTGCATTGCTGAGCATGGTAGTTTTTTTTATCCAAAGTGACAATAATCTAAGGTCCAATATTGATAGTATTGTCTGAGACATTCATTGTCTAAGACGACACAGTAATTAGCATTATCTTAAGATGAAGTCATTGGTGGAAAAATCATACTTCTTCGAGGAAAAATCAAATGGATGAGTATTAAAATTCTTAAAAGACTTTCGATGGAGGAATGTGTATAATTTAAAATAGGGTTTTACTAACTACAGTTTAATGAGCGGTTGATAATATACACATAAAGACTAATAAACACATATATCAATACATATTTTATGAATATTTATGTCTACTTATGGATATAAATACACAATTTATAAAAATCGATATACTCTTTACACATTATCCACCACCTAATGAACGATAGTTAATATTTTCCTTGCACAAAACATAGATACCGTGATTGTCCGATTTATAGCCCCTTGGTCCTCCAATGGTCCCCATTTATGGAGAGTCCTCAGGATAAAAAAGATGAAGTGACGTGATAACCTTTGCTTAATTGACTGCTGTCTAGTTGTGTTTGGACTGGAGCAATTATGTAGAAAATGATAGTAGAAATAAGGTTGGCTTTGTATCATTTCCGGGTGGTCATTTTCAGAGCACTGAAATTCTGTTTCGATAAGCAATTTTGGAATTATTGTCAAGAAAAGACAAAAGGAAAGTTAATTGAGATTTTTTCTTGAGGATTCTTTTTGAGCAAAATGATCCTGAAGTCACTGAGAAATTCAAGAACTTTCTTTGAGGTTCTAATAAATGGACTTACCTCTCGTATTTTACAAATTATTTAATAGATTCATTACTATAGATAACTTTTGAAAAAAAAATTATTTGTTGTAATTGATAAAAGATTAAAATGCTCATCTTTACTTTTTTTAATATAACTTTTTGGTATATATTTAGTCTATTTGTGTGTGTGTGTAGAGAGAAGGAAAAGAGAGCGCTTCTAATAAAGGATCTCTCATTTTGTTAAAATGAGGACCTCCTATTTTCTGATCAAATATTAATGATATGAATTGCTTAATGTGTTTAAAACATGTTTTTAAGGGTACCCCGAGAAATCGACTCAAAACAATATCCGATAGAGTTTGATCCAAATAGTTTTTCATAAATGCTGACAGGAACAATTTTATAAAAAATGAATGGATCAAGTCTATCCCATAATATTTTGAGCTGATTTCTCGTAAATATGCTTAAAAATATGTTTTAAACATATTGAACAGTTCAAATCATTAATATTTGATCAGAAAATGAAAGGTCCTAATTTTAGCAAAATAAATGATCTCTCATTAGAAACTTTCTTTAGATCGTGTGTGTGTGTGTCAGTGTGTGTGTACGCAACACAAGTTTTAAATTAGGTCCTGCAAGTAAATAGTGGAATTGGTGCCTCGAGAATTAATCGACATTAGGTTGAAGATAATTCCAAAACAACCGAACCTCAGCTATATATATTAAAAAAAAAAGGTGGTGCAGATAACTTGGTTCCATAGAGGAGGTTAATCCAACTCTTAGGTTGGAAATAATTCCAAAATCGACTGGATAGCTCAGCTAAAAGTGATTCATGCACCTTGGTTCCTTAGAAGAGGTTAGAGATTTGAGCTCAAATCTCCAGTCGTAATCTAACTCATTAGTGTACTAACTTGCTATCCAGTGAGGAAAAACAAGTAACCAAAAGTATATGATTGTAATAAGTCGAAGTGTGCATAAACTGAAAACCTCGAGTGATGAAAAAATGTTGTTTCTCAATCAAAACTGGAAACCAAACGGGATACGAGAAGCTCTGAGAAAACAGAACAACCAGTTTCATATCATACCAATCAATTGCTTATGATTCAAAGCAATACAAGATGACGGAGGAAAAGAAAAAACTTTAGCCTTAATCTGAAGAAAACACTTTGGATTCCAACTGATAGGCTTTGGTGAAGAAGGAAGGCCAACAGAGGTAGGTGGACATGATGCTGCTAAAGGTTGATGCACCCACGAGCATGTTCATTACAACGATTTGAAGTTGAATGGCTTCTAGAGGAGAGGCTCCTCCCATAATAAGCCCAGTCATTGCCCCCGGTAGCGATATGAGACCGACGGTTTTAGCATTGTCCAAAACCGGAGAGAGGGCGATAACTAGGGATCTTTTCACTTGTTGAACCGTTGCTTGACGAGGAGTCGCCCCAAGAGCTAGTGCTGTCTCCACCTGAAATTTAAATCATACGAAAGTCAAAACCTTTGCGAATCGTGAACAAAGTTGATCGAACATCTTGAGAGAACGAAAAGGAGACAAGCCAATCTGTCATCTTATAGCTGTTATTATCCTATATGTGAAGCATTTGTGAACAATTTTTACATGCTTCATTGACAAATTGTGAACTCGAAAATCATTTGCAAACAAAATTCTCTCGTAGAAAATCGGTCCAAAACGATACGATATCCGCACATATGACATTATAAGCTCCAATAGTATGATTTGAAATGAAATGACCACAAAAGGGTTGCATGATTTTCTATATAAATTCGTAGAAAATCAATCTGAAACGCTACGATATCAGCACATATAACATTAGTGACGGTCAAGTTTCTTCTCTAGGGATGTACCAAGTTCATTTGGATTTTGATGTCGTCGCGGAGTCGTTTCATGGTAACTCCAGTAACGGTCATCGCATTGCCAACCATCATCCCTGCAACCGGGATGATGTACCGTGGAGTGAAAGGGAAAACATTCAACACAACTAGCAAGAACATTGTTACAGCAGTTCCGGCAAGAATGGAGGCCCCGGCGACATATTTCCCTCTAGGGACGTGTTTGGCGCGTTGCCCTGCTGTGTAACCAGCAACACAAACCTACAATCCAAAATCAAACCAATGTCAATTGAAAAGCAAAAATTGGACCAAGAAGCATTAGACAATTACATAAACTTTAGTAGATTTATTATTTCGTGTTTTACGGGTTCTCCCTTCGAAAAATCGGATTAATAACTTATATAATATTTGAATTCTCGATGATAACTAGCTCACTTATAGTGAAACTGAATAAAATTCTTGACAAAAATCAATAAAGTGTAAATTTTAGGAAAAAACATGTTTTCACAAAGAGGCCAGCTACTGATGTGCAATCAGCATGTTCTCGAATTCTGGTTCAGCCCCTATTCGGATCATATCTTTTATTTCGGAGTGAGTCTCATCAGATTCAGGATCAATCAATTCAAAGTAATCACAACCCATTTTCAATATTTTCCATTAACTCAGGGAGAAAACAGAGAGAGAGAGAGAGAGAAAAGAGAACATACCATGAAAAGATAAGCGAGGATAATCCACAAGGCACTTCCCTGAGTAAAAATGAACTGAAGAACAAACCCAATGATAGAGAGCTGAATAAAAGCCCTGAAAATTGAAAACACCATTTCACCCTCCAACTTCAGCTTCTGGGTGTATGATAAGATCACAGCCATTAGCACCACCACCAAGGCTAAAACTGGTTTTATCATCCCCTTCAAGAACTCCAAAGCCCATTCCAAATCCATAATTTCGAGAAAAATCTGCAAATCCGAATCCCCAAACAGGACCTTTGTGTTAATGAGCGAGGGATGAATTCAAGAAATGCTGTTGGAGCTGATTCAGCTGAAGATGGTAGGTATATATAAAGGAGAGAGAAACAGAAAGAGAGAGAGAAAGAGAGAGAAACGACCTTCCCTAGAGGGAAATAAAAAGTTTTGAGGAGATACATCTCGTGGAGTTTCTTCCCGGCAGAATTTCCCCCTTTTGTCCTTGTTTACGTCTTTCCGTTTTCGGTGGTCCCTATAAGGGGTAATAGGCTAACAGGACGTACGTACGATCACGGATCACATACGAAAAAGGTAAGAGAGAAAGGTGAAGAGGGGGAATACGCGCTGGCGTTTGGGAGTGGAGTAACTGATAAGAATGATGTCGCGTGGGGAAGGTTGCGAGTAGGTAATTCGATTTTTGGAGCATATAGGGTAGAGGAATATATATAGGACCTGTGAGATGGAGTTGGGGGAAGTTATAACTTGTCAGGCTGTACTGTTTGGGACCTATTTATTAAAAAGATGAACCGATATTCATCACCTGTCCGGTCCTTTCTAAGGGACTTGATCTTCCAAATGATTTTTTGTGAGGTTTCTTTTTTCATCATATTTTAATAATTAAATTATTCTATTTTTTATAGTTCAATGAAAACATAAAATATAGACAAAATCAAGGTTATCACCTATCGAATCGTTTTTCATGGAAACAAATATATATTAATAAACATCAGGAATTTCATTACAGTTTATTTTATTAAAAAAAATCTCAAATAAAGTTTAGGTTTAGAAAAATTTTAAAAATTTAACATTGGTTATTTCGAAAGTGATAGGAATTAAAAAAAAAATCTCAAACTTAAAATTTTAAAATTAACTAACGACATTTGAATGATTTTTAAAGATATAGGATGTTACTACATTTTAGTTTCAAAATTAAAGAAGATTAGAGTAATTTCACAAATATGAGGAGGCATTGCTTTTGTCAAAAATTTCAAGGGTGGTCAGTGTAATTCATCCAAGGCTAAATTATATTAACTGTCCTTAAGATTTATGATAAATGCTAACCACCCTTGTAGTTTGAAAACTTATTCTGACCTTCCTTGCGTTGAAATTGTTATGTAGTTATCTCTACTATTATTAAAATTAATTAAACGTCATCAGTCAAGCTATTAAAATTTCTAATTGAGGATTTTTTTTGCACAAATAAATAGAAATATAATTCCTATCACATCCAAATATCTTGAATTTTTTATATTTTTTTAAAAAAATATACTTGGGTAAATCTCAAAATCTTTGTTCAAGTTTTTGTTTAAAAAAAATCTCATATGTTAAACATAGGCTACTTTGGAAAAACACATTACGAATGATAAGTATATAAGTCTCATGTTTGCATTAGAGGTACCAAAGTTTTTCGAAGTAGGTACCTAGGCAATAGGGGCTTTCGCCCAAATTACCACACGTGCACTATAGCCAGCCAGATCGGACTAGACGGCATTGTGATCAGTGCCTAGCCCGTGGCCCAAGGTTTGAGGTTTTGGATCATTGGTCTTGGGCTTGGGGTTAGACCTAAGCTTGACATGACTTGGCTTGGTTTGATTTGACTTATGTTTTGTTTTTTGGTCTTTATGACTTATCTTTTTATTGTCCAAAAATTTTGAATTACTTGGTTTGGTTTTGAGTTCGATCTTGATTGGACCACGTATTAGACTTAAGTGGGTTTTGAGTCCACACTTGGGCGATCCAGCACATGAATGATAAAGTTGACAGTTTTGATTCTAGAAATCAATGGCACTTAAATTCGGAATTGATTCTAGAAATGAGCAATAAATCAATTTCGTGTAAAAATTGACTAACCATCAAGAGAATTGGCGATTGAGTAATGAAGCGTGGGCTCTTATGCTACCCATGGGACTCCCGTGTCGTCTTCCTTTTTTTTTTTTTTTTTTTATAAATTGGGCACTTATGTTTTAAAAAAATACACACAGAAATTCCCAAGTAATTCCAGAGCTCTTCCACTTCATATTTAGTATGTTCTTCGTGTTTTTCATTGACATGGTCAGCTCGTCAGACAATTTTGTATGGTGTTACACCGTTTGTCTTCTAGCTATTATATTTTGAAAAACAAACGCTAGACGGTTCTTCCAGAATTTTATTGAGGTGACAAATTTATATGTGGTTACGGGCCTCGGTTTGCATAATTTAAACACCCTATTATTTTTTTTATCTGTTTTATTTCCAATTTATATTATTCAGAATCTGTAATTTTTAAAATAAATAATTATTTATTATTTATTTTTCAGTATTTTGGTTTACAGTTTCAAATCCTTTATTTTAAAAATGTTTTGTACTAAATTTATTTCTCAAAATTCAAGTACTTTTCTGTAAGTTTGGATGAAAATACTGTTTTCAGAAAAAATATATTTCAAATCGACTTTCGTATGACGGATCCTTTATACATTTGGATTGAAAAGCCAAAACATAGCCGACAGTCAAAAAATGAGGACATTATAATTATATATAATTTAATGATTCAATAACTTGTACTAAATATCATATATTTTGCTCATTCCAAGAAACAGAAATAGAAAAAGATTGAAAAAAAAAATATTATAGTCTCTTGATTTCTCCCTTTTCTCTTCATGTATCATGTGGTAATTGTTTTTATTTTAATATCTTTGACTACTAAAATTTAAAAATATATAAACAAAATCTTTGCCTTCTTAAAACCATAGCATCATCGAAAACTTATAACCCAAGTCATGTTTTGAAAATGCAAATTTGTTCAACCACTTAGCTTCAGGATTAATTTAAAACCACCCGAATTTGACTTATAATTTTCTAAGTCAAAAATTTGGAGTAGAATTCAGGTTTTCTAAAAGTGAATTCATATAAAAGTAAACATGACTTTGGAAAATAAGTTAGAGTAATGATAAGAACAAAAATATTCCGGACACATTCAGATACAAATGTGTTCGGAATTATTAGATGTACGTGAGATTGATCCTTAATAATTTATGGACCCCACGTACATCTAACGATTTCGAACCCACCCGTGTTCGAATATATTCGAAACAGCTGTGGGACAAATTTTGGCCCCACACACGAGGACGTGTGTTCTTAATTGATGGAGATTGTGACATCTCAACCAGATTATGGTGCTAGTTGTGAGGCCGATATTTGGGAGATGGTATCTCAGTGGACATCTGTATGGGTGATCAAGAGTCCTATATCGCTTGGTGGATATAAGTTCAATATACTATCTATAATAGATTATGATCTTTCCAAGGTTTTGAATACCGTTTTGTACCGGCTGATACGTACCGTTTTAGCTTAAAAACGATAGTAGATACCTCTAATACCGTATCATTCTAAATATCGGCTAATACCGGCCATATCAAGCGGTACCGGAATATTTATTTATTTTTAGTTGCAAAATTTTTTTGCTCCTTCTCTATGGTTTTATATATATTGCTAGTAGAAATAAATCTAATACGATACCCGATATATGACCGATACTGGTATGTATCGTACCAATAGATAAACTGGTACTCAAACTAATTCGGTATTTAGAACCTTGGACCTTACCTTGTACAAAGTCTTTTAAAGCCGTGAGGGCGTTAAAATCAAATAAAACTTCATAGTTAAGCGTGTTCGTTCTGGAGCAATTCAGGGATGAATGACCTACTGGAAAATTCATGGGGTTTGGGCAGTCATGACAGACAATATTGTACAACATGAGAGCGGATTGTTACACGGATGGGTTTTGAGATTACTTTCAACCTAATATCAACTAATTTTCAGAACTCTAAAATTAATGACTGAGCAAACCTCCAGTGGACCCTAATGATTGATTGCGATAAGATTCGATCTCACAACCTTAGAAAATAAGCTCTTTAATTACTTTCGCTCCTTCCACTTAACCAACCCAAAACAGCCATTGAGTTGTGCAACATTGGCTGATGATACAGGCCTCCATATCCAACCAGAGAGGAACCAAATGCATGATTTTATTATGATAATTTAAGTTTGGGCTGGCTTATGCATATCTCAATTAAATTTTAGAGTATTATTTTTACGGTCCACAATAGGGCTCAATTAAAACCTAGGTAAAATTTCGTATTCGCTGATCATACTAACTTTCATAGCACGTGAATATTTTTGAACCTATGACTTTAGGAAAGACCAAACTCCTAATCCTCATATTTACTTTACTTTAATTACGAAAAGGTTAAGAATATTTTTTAAAAAAAAAAACCGGTCTAGAAGACTCTAAAACATTAATATGATATTCTCTTTTTGGCCCCCACAAAAAGGCTCCAAACATTGAGTAATTATTTACCCAGAATCCATGTGCCCAACTGAACCTCCACATGTCCCTCAGTAGCAATCATTTTATAGGATATTATAAAAGGGTATAAAGTAAGTTTAATATGAGTAAATCCATAAAAAAAGGACCTATTTTTTCACATTAACTTAAAATCAAATCTACTATAATAAAAGGGTAAACGATCTTTTTAAAATTAAAGTAAATTAAAACTTGAGTTAGATGTGTTATCTTTAAAAAAAGAAAAGATCACAAGAAAGATGAATTACGTTAATATAGCTAATATTTTCATCGTTCAAAATGAAAGAAGAATAATATGTAAACCATTTATTTAAGTTCTTATAATAACCACTACTTTTAGAGATTTTATGTATTTTAATTTTAATTTTTTCAATTGATTTATAATTTTTTTACAAATAAATTAAAGTTAGGTAAGCAATCCTAAAATCAAAATTTGTTTTTGGCTTCTAAAATATGACGAACAGCCTTGGTGTTCCAGGAGTAGTGAATAAATATTTGGAAGAGAATGACATCTCCATATCAACTAGGGAAGAACCAATTAATCCATGTACAAGATGGCTCTAAACATTGAATATTTATCCATTTTTCTACGGAACCAAACAGAACCCATGTGCAGAAGCCTCCATTTTTAGAGTGGAGAGGAATATTCTGATGCCCAGAACCCCGACGGGTTGTCCAAGTGAAAATTGAAATTAAAGGAGTTGTAAACTCAGTTATTTTGAGGTCGAAACTTGACAATCACAAACTTTGGGATCACTGGAGGTTTGCTCGGTAGTTAACTTCAGAGCTCTAATGACTAGTCGGTAACAGATGAGACATATTCTAGATTGACCAGATACGTCGATTATTAAAAAAGATTCTGATGCCCAGTTGTGCCTCTATATATGTATAAATTTACTAGTTAATTAAATAACTTCTATTGAGCAAACAAGCAAAAAAATAAAAATAAAGTACTTCCAAACTTAGAAACATTGGTGTGGCAGTTTCTTGCGCCCTTTGGACTAATTTCTTTTGGTATTTCGGACACTGTCTTTTAAGCTATTTTTTGCTTTTATGAAATTCGCGGTAAATTTTTTCAATTAATTTTTCTTCTTGATGAAATAATTTTTTTAACTAAAAGTCCCAAAAAATTCACTACAAATGAAAGAAGTTTAGGAAAGATAAATTTTTATTGTATTTAGTTTCTTTAGTATCGTCTTATCTACTATTTTTTATATTTTTGCTACATATTTTTATATTTTTTGATATTCTCATCGAGATGAATGAGAAAATATAAAAAATAAGAAAATATAAAAATAATTACAATACTTTAGATAAAACATACAGTTTTTAATAAATAATAATTTAGCCACATGACCAAAACTACTAATGTTTCAAAAATCAAATTGATTGAAAAGGTATATATTACCACACGATCGAGATAAATATATTTACGATTTATTTTTTGAATCAAACTGGCCATTTATTTTTTTATAATAAACGTTGTCTAATTAAGTGATATCCAATATCGGTTCAATTCGATTTATTTCCTACATGACCCCTGTGTCCAATTTATTAGCGGACTTGGTGACCCTTCTGTTCAATATTGCATACAGCAGGATGTGTTGCGTGCCAAAACGATGTAATTTTGGCTTGCAAAATACTGTTTGAACAGTTGGAGACTTAGCGAACAATTTTCGAGCAATGTTTTGCGTAATAAAACAATACCGTTTCGACGCATAATACGCTCTATTATGCACAATGCACTGCAAGCTTTCCATTCCGCTATTAGCGGAAAGAAGACCGGGCTAGGTGGGATTAAGGCCAGGTGTTCCTCCCTGTGATAAAGCGAAAATACATTTTTAGGATCTTTTTACCTTACTATTAACGCGATTTGAACACGGATTTGTCTTTATTACAATTTGGTACATGCCACGTCAACTTCCTTTACATTGATTGAATTGTATAAGCTATATTTTAATGATGTTCGCTCTACCTTTTGTATTATTTTATATAAAAGGAGACCAGTTTAGTGAATAAAAAACAACTAATTTATTCATCTAAAATATTCTATAAATTCATTATTTGCAGGTTCTTCTACAAGACATGCTCCATCTTTTCTGTTTGTTTTTATTGGGGCGGGTGGGAGTGGTTTAAATCACAGGTAAGATTGTGTTAGATAGATACAAGAAAAGTTAATTTACAACTTGTACTGGTGAAAATGTGATCAGCTCAAATCAAACATTAAATTAATTCTTTTAAAAAGTATAGCATCTACCAGGTAAATCTCGGAAGAGAGAGCTTGTTGTTCATTGCACACATCAGGTCGTGCAATGCATTAAAACGATATCGTTTTAACGTATAAAAAATTGTCCAAACATTACCCAATCATTTTAACGTATAAAAAATTGTTCGAAAATTATCCAAACACTACCCGACTATTCGGGTAATTTTTTTAAATTCTATTCGAATAGTCGTCATGCGATCATGATTAGTGGTGTGTTTTGAAGTTGATAACTTGTGTATAATATTTGAGAATAACACTTGTGCTATAGATTTGATGTACAATACTTGAGGATATCAGACTTAAATCTTAATATTGTTTTACTTTGCTTTATTTTACTTTACTCTTGCATTTATGTGTTACTATTTTCACTGCGCGTATCACATCATATTTTCTCTTGTCATAATTGTCACAAACATAAAATAGAACTAAGTGTAAAATAATTTATTGAGTCTCATAACTTATGGTGCGATTTTTCTGCCCTTGGCATGAATGCCACGTATTGAAAAAGATGGAGCTGATCCAAAATTCCCAACCAATGATGACATCAACACCCTAGCGGGCACTATCGAGTCGCAGTTTACTCTAAAATCCCCTTGTAAGGTCTTGTGGATAATTCTATTTGAGAGACTTTATTTTTGTATTTCATATTTTTTGTAAGAACAAACATGTATTTCTCCTTTCTTATCAACGAAATATTGTAGAGTTTGGTTACTTTTTAAAATTAACGTTTTTAAAATTCGGGGTGTTACAGATAACATGCAATTATTCTTGTAATTCGTCTAGTTCAAATTCAAATTTGGACCAAAACAAGAGTAGCCGTCATTCCACAATACAAATACACGAGATGGAGTTAAGAAAGGGACATCAGCACACTGATCAACCTTACTTATTTATCTTTTACTTGTAAGAGTACTGTTGCAACTTAGAAAATTTCTTCCCTTTTGAAATCCTTGTTGAGATTTTATTATGTCTCTTATTTGGTTTTGATAAATTCGTACTTCTAATGAAGTTCTGAAATACGACGTAGAACCATATGTTCACCTTTTTCATAATTCACATTTCAAATGCCCACTATTTATAATTGTTGTCATTATTTCATCCTCTCCCATGGACGGAGTAGGATTTCGGGGCTTAAGTCAGGGATTTGAAGTAGCCTCCTTGAGGTAAATTGCTACTCCCACCTCTCTCAAAACAAAAGTTACAGTCCTACTCAACAAATACTCAACTTGTTTTCTGTAATTATAAAGATATCATTCGCCCTTTATTTTCTCTCCAAATTATAAAAATGTCATTCCCCTTCCACTTTTAAATTACAAAAATGCCACTCTCCTCCCTTTCACTATTTCATATTGATTTTAATAAAAAATAAAAATAAAACTTAAATTATAATAATATCTACTTTTTTAAAAAGAAATTAACTAATTCAACTCTTTATTTCCGCACTAGTTCTTTATTTTTTGTAAGAAGTCATAAAATTAGAGGTCTCAGTTAATCTTAAAATTTATCAATTAACCTACAATTAAAATTTAAAATTTTTTTAACCAATGACTTTTTATCTTCATACTAATTCTTTATTTTTTTGTGAGAACCCATAAAATTGGATGCCACATTTTAACTTTAGAATTTATTAAGTAAGCTATAATTAAAATTTCAAATTTATTTTAACTGATTCACTGTTTATTGTGTATTTTTATTTTTAAACTAGATTTTTTTTTTAAGACTTTTTGTGTTCTAATTTACTTAAATATTTTGCAGACATCAAATAAGTTCACTAAATAAAAAAAATTGTGGAGATGATATTCAATAATAAACATGAAGCAATTTAATCAAGTTATGATGTAGCTCAAGTGGTAAAATTTTTTACTTAAAAAAGCAAGGTCCAAAGTTTAAGTCTTTGGAAATATGTATCCTTAAATTTTTATTTTTGGTAAAATAAAATAAAATGTGAAGCACCGAATAATTAATTCCTTCTAATTGCAGCATAGGGAGAAGTAAGGAATTAAAACCCACTTTATTCCCAAATGTAAGTGGGTCTTTCTTTATTTTAAATATTTTTCTAAATTAAAAACCTGCACAACATGATATGTCATGAGATAATTGCGGGGGATAAAATAGTATAACAAAATTAATTTTCATAACTATTCATAATTTTGTTACCACTTTTTTTCATGTCTCTCTCTCTTTTTAATTCTATCTTTCAGAAAATTCAAATTGTCCCTCCGACGTCAGTCAATTTGCACACACATCGCGTGTGTCCCGGTCTCTAGTACGTACTAATAAAAAAGGGCAATCCTTTTTTGTATGACTTTAGAAATGAAGCCAATATCACAAAAGTGATTTTTATTATTATCCTCAAAAAAATTTCAAAACAAACCACTATCACCTTAACTGCTATAAGCAAACAAGCAAATAACTATTTTAGTAACTACATACTCTTATTACTACACCCATAATTTGGTAACTACTAGTCCTTATTCTTCTCTCTCTCTCTCTCTCTCTCTCTCTGTGCTTGTAGTTAAATTCTTAAATTTTTAGTCACTAATTCTAACATTTGAATTCAACGATCATGACTAGTTTTTTGATTTAATCATCAACTTGCACACGCATGATCGCATGTGTTCTGCCACCATTGAGTAGTAATTCGATTGGGATTAAGGGTCGCAAGTACATAACCAAAGGAGATATGCACCTCTCAGTCCCCATTTTTCCTGAAAGAGCAACCCTCATGGAGCCTCGAACGCCCTCCGGTTGGTTAGCATAGAACCGTTTGGCAGTTTCCGCATACCACAACGGTTTGTGAGTGGCTGAATATAGTGGTTCTGCAATTTTGCAACATAGGTCATTTGGTAAGATAGTACTATGACCAACTCCAGAACTTGGAATATTTTTACCCACACAGAATTTGAAGAAAGCCTCCTAAGACTCATCCCACTCCTTGACTTGAAACTATACCAAATCAATTTCTACTCACATATTTACTCCAACGAAGGGTTCAACTGTCTACTCAAATCTTGATGGGGGTATATGGTGTCTCTTCAACTTATAGTCATGCCATTAACAAAGGTTTTCCTCAAATTTTCATTTAGATTTAACTGTCGCACGTTGTAGTGCATTATATCACCTGAAAAACTCTCACACAAATTTAAGTAAAAGTAACGGTTGGAGATGGTCTGAGACTGAGAGCATCTCCATCCCTGTAACAAACAGATTTGGAAAGCTATAGTGCAGTTCCCTGTAGTGCACGTGTAGTGCGAGCAAAACGACATAGTTTAAAATCCTCATGCCATTAATTAAATAACATGCCATTAACAAAGGTTTTCCATTAAATTTTACACAAATTTTGATTGGGGTATTTGGTCTCTTAAACTTATAGTAATGCCATTAGCAAAGGTTTTCCTCAAATTTATGGTTAGATTTAACGGTCGAATGAAAAACTTCCACACAAATTTAAGTAACAGTTATGTTTGGAGATGGTCTGAGGGCATCTCTATCCCTATATCGAACTGACTTCTGCTTAATTTTCAATCAAATAATGATAAACTCAACTTTTTACTAAAATTTAGAAGGTTATTTTGAGTGTGTCAAATTCACAAATTATGTCATTAATAAACCTTCTGCTTAAATTTATGCCTAAACTCTAAAGTTTGAGTTTGTTCATTCAAGCGGTTTATCAAATGAAGCTTTTACTCAGATTTGCATAAAACTATGAGTAATGGTTGAAATAGTCTATGATGTACTATGAGTCCAATGCAAATTCCAATCTTAAACAGCAAAAAAAAAAAAAAAAAAAAATCAAATCCAACAAATTTGGTTTATAGAACTTGTATGTTGAAACAACCCTGGCGTTTCACGTCCTGCAGATGATTTCAAAGTAAGTCCAACGGGGAGATAATAATCACAACTCGAAGGAAGAATTGGCAATCAAATGCCAAGTTAAAATATGCGGAAAAAGGGTACACATAATGTTACCATGAAGGAGGAGTTGTGGAACTTGGAAGACCCTACAAAATAATTTACACAAACATCTCAACATCAAGATGAGTAGGCACTCTATCATGTAGAAACGACTATATATACTACATATTCAACGTCACAAAAACAGTAACAGAACCGAAGAAATATAACGCAAAAACTTCTAACTGGCCGTTTTGTCTGTGTATGTGAAAGTGAGTGAGTGAGTGAGAGAGAGAGATTAGTACAAGTTGGAAACCTAATAGAGATACCACATCGTGATAGCTGCAGTGGACGTAGAGAGACCGAGTTTTACCGTGGAAAATTAAACAGATATGTCAGGAATCATTAGATGCACGTGAAATTTTTAATAATTTGTGTATCCAATTGTTCCGGACACAGATACACGTCTATGTCCGGAATGTGTTCCTAGATTTCTCCTTAAAAACTATCCATACAAATAATCATGAACCAACAAAAATAAATCACAAAAACAATTTTCGTGGGCTTTGGTCCATCCTCCATATTCCAAGTAATTAACGACTGATATATGAAAGGAAAAGTCTAGGAACACAGATGTTCTGACACATCCGGACATAGATTTCAGAATATCTATGTTTCTAGCATTACTCAATTTTTAATAGCCCACTTTTGGCTTATATTTATTGATTCGATTCATAGTAGACTAGTGTGGCTCCCATAGTTTTTCCTCGTGTTGAGATTTTTCATGTATATATTGTTTCTCGTTTATTTTTTGTTTCTGTTTCTATTACGCATGTGTTAGTGTTTTGTTTTTTGTTTGGTGATTCATTGTTCCCAAGATCTGTAAGAGGCGTTGTGGGATTAAACGTTGTTCGTTCGATTTCCTAACAACTAGTATCAAAGTCGAGGTTGCGGTAGATTTTGTTCAACAGATTAGGGCTTAATCTTGTTTGGACAAACTAGGATTTCAGTGAGAGTTATGGGTTCTGAAGAAGGCAAACAGAGGATTGAAAAGTTTGATGGGTCAGACTTTACATATTGAAATACGCAAATAGAGGACTATCAGTATTAGAATGATCTTTATCGGCCATTGCTGGGTAAAGAAAATGAAAGAATAAGGCAGAAGAGTTCGATGAAGATTGAGACGTTCTTAACAGAAAGGCGCTAGGGGTATTCGCCTTGTCCCTATTAAAGGCAGCCATCCATAACATATTGAAGGAGAAAACGATGGAGGATCTTATGGAAGCATTGAAAAAGATGTATGAGCAATCGTCTGCTACAAAGAAGGTACATTTTATGAAAAAAAATTTCAACCTGTCTATAGCAGAAGGAGTTTTCATTATGTCATATCTTAGTGTGTTCAATACGATTGTTGATCAACTTATCTCTGTCGATATCATGTTTGATGATAAGGTTCAAACTTTGTTAATTTATATCTCAGCTGCAAGAGAGCTGGCAGGGTATAGTTACTGCAGTCAGTAATTCGACTGAAAAAGAAAAGTTGAAACTAAGTGAGGTTGTGAGTTTGATTTTGACCAAGGAGGTCAGAAGGCATTCGATTGAAAGTTCAGGTTTAGATTCAGGTACTTCGGGTTCAGCCCTAAGCTTCGAGCAATAGAGGGACAAAAGTCAGAATAAGGGTGATCAGAATTAGGATCAGAATCAGAACAGAAACATGTCAAAATCGAAGGGCAGCAAGGGCAATCAGGGTAAATCTCAGGGTTGGCCAATTAAAGGTGAATGTTGAAATTGTGGCTAGACAAACCATATTTCACAAGCTTGCAAAGCACCGAAGAAGGATAAAGGTGCGCAGGAGGCTCATGTGTTGCATGATGCACTTATTCTTACTATGAACAGTGATGCGAAGTCATGGGTGATTGATTCGGGTGCCTTATTCTATGCCACTACAAACATGGAGGTTCTTTAGAAATATGTAGCAGGGGACTTTGGGAAAGTATACTTGAGCCACGACAAGTCATGTAGTATTGTGGGAAATGATGATGCTCAGATTGTGACACAGGGGTCCAGATGGTGTTTGAAAGATGCTAGGAACGTTCTGAATTTGAAGAGAAATCTTATTTTGATTGGACAGCTTGCAGTAGCAGGTTATACTTCTACATTCACAGGGGACGCGTAGAGAGTCTCCAATGGTATCATGGTGGTAGCAAAGGGCAAGAAAGTTGGTACACTTTATTTGACCTTACATGGTAGAGACACACTCGCAGTTGCAGACGGCGAGAAGAGTTCAGATTTGTGGCATGTGAGCGAGAAGGGAATGAAGGTTTTACAGTCAAAAGGGAAGTTACCGGGTTTAGAGTAAGTGGATATTGACATATGCGAGTATTGTATCTTCGAAAAACAGAAACGGGTTAGTTTTTAGAAAGGCGGCAGGCCTCCCAGGGCTCAAAAGTTAGAGCTTGTCCATACAGATGTTTGGGGTCTTGTTACAGTGCCTTCTCATGGCGGTTCGTATTACTATGTTACCTTTGTCGACAATCACTTGAGAAAGGTATGAGCATACTTCATGAAACACAAGTCAGAGGTGTTTGAAATCTTCATAAAGTGGAAGGCCATGGTAGAGAATGAAACAGATCTAAAGGTAAAAAGTTTGAGGTCCGATAATGACAGAGAGTATAAGTTGGGGGAGTTCAAGAAAGTCTACGCTCTTAATGGGATTCATTTAGAGAAGACACCACCAAGGACTCCGCAGTTCAATGGAATCGCAGAAACGATGAACCGAACTTTGACAAGCATGCGGTTCCACGCAGGATTACCTAAACAGTTTTGGACAGAAGCAGTCAGCACGGTAACATACTTGATCAATCTTGGGCCATCAGTTTTATTAAACTTTGGCATACTAAAGGAGGCTTGGAGTGGTAAAGAGGTAAATTTATCGCATTTACATATTTTCGATCGTGTTTCCTATGTGTATATTAGTGATCATAGTAGGGATAAACTTGAGGCTAAGTCACAAAATTTCACCTTTATTGGATATGGCGGAAATGAGTTTGGTTATCATTTTTGGGATGATAAGAATAGAAAGATAATCAAAAGGAGAGACAATGTATTTAATGAAAAAGTAATGCACAAAGATAGGGACATCAAACTGAGCAATGGGAGTACCACTTCAGATGGAGACACATCCGGAGAATCTTCCACTTGATAGTGGGGTTGGGCAGAGTTCGAGTCAAACAGATGAGACTGTTTTAGATGGAACAGCTTCAGATAGGGTAGCTCCATAGACAAAATTTAGTTCAACGGTCAGACAGTCGAGGAGGTCAGCCAGAGTACCCAAGCCAAATTCAAATAAAGGAGAGCCAGAGTGCTATGATGAGACTTTGCAGGTTCCTGAGCCAGCTAAGTGGAAGGATGCAATTCAGGGAGAGATGAATTCTTTTTATTCCAACCGTATTTGGCAGTTAGCTCAGCATCTCACAGGAAAGAAAGTCTTGCATAATAAATGGGTCTTTCGACTCAAGTAAGAAAGTGATAGGGACAAAAGCTACAAAGCAAGATTGGTTGTAAAAGACTTCCAACAGAAAGACGAAATCGATTATATAGAGATATTTTCACACGATTGTGATGACTGCCACTATCCGAGTGGTGTTGAGTAGGGGTGAAAGTGTAAACCGAAAAATCAAACCAAACTGGCAAACCGGACCAAACCGGTTTGGTTTGATTTTTTAGTTCATTCCGTCCGGTCCGGTCCGGTTTGAAAATTTAGAGAAATTTCGGTCCGATTTTTGATTTTAAACTTTTCCAACCCAAACCAAACCGGACCGAATCAGCATATGTAAAAAAATCCAAAAATCTAAAAATTAAAAAATATAGGTACAATGATACATCGCGTGTAATCGTGTATATGTAAAAAAATCTAATCGTTTCCCTCACTTTCACTTTTCATTTACCTTTAGCCTCCTGCCGCATTCACTTCTCATTCTCAGTGCTCTGTCTCTTACAATCTCACTCACTCTCAGCGTTCCAAGCCCCCCATCTCTCCGCTCTCAGTGATTTTTTAATAAAATCTAATCTTGGACTGAGTTTACTTGACATGGACCTATTAATTATTTATATTTTTTTTTGACCCAAGCCCAATTATGCCGAAACCAGACTGGACCAAACCGAATCACTTCAGTTCGATTTCGATTTTAAAACCTTCAAATCGGAATGACTGGTTTGGTTCGAATTTTTCGGCCAAACTGGACTGGTATCACCTCTAGTGCTGAGTATGGTTGCTTGTGAAAATCTTCACCTTGGACAGTTAGATGTCAAAATTGCTTTTCTTCATGGGGACTTGGATGAAGAAATCTACATGAAGTAGTCTGTTGGCTTCAATGTGAAAGGTAAGGAAGAAATGGTGTGTAGGCTCAAGAGGAGTTTGTATAGTTTAAAATAGGCCCCCAAATAGTGGAATAGAAAGTTTGATGGTTTCATGCAGTGCAGCAACTACACAAATTGCAACACAGATCATTGTTGTTACTTCAAGAGGTTTGAGTCTAGTTGCATTATTTTATTACTCTAAGTAAATGATATGCTTGTAGCATGTTCATGTGTTAAGGAGATCAACAGGTTGAAGCAACAGTTGGTAAAAAAGTTTGCTATGAAAGATTTTGGTGCAGCAAAGCAGATACTGGAGATGAGAACCAGCAGGGATAGGGCTTAAGGAACCTTGCGGTTGAGTCAAACTGAGTATATTGAACATGTTTTGGAGAGATTCAATATGCAGAATATTTGCTAAGGCAGTTAGTACACCCTTGGAAATTCATTTCAAACTTTCTCAGGGACAATGACCCAAGACAGATACAGAGAAGGAGTATATGGCCAAGGTTTTGAATGCCTTGGCCATTGGTAGCTTGATGTATGCGATGGTGAACACGAGACGAGGTATTTCTCATGCAGTGGGAGTTGTAAGCAGGTTTGCTAGCAATCCGCGGAATCAGCATTGAAAAGCAGTGAAGTGGATCATGCGATACCTGACGGATTCTACTGATTTGTCACTTTATTTTGGGATAGAGAAGCTGACAGTGAAGGGATATGTAGATGTAGACTTTGCCGATGATTAGGATACGTGACGAAGCATCACAGGCTATGTCTACAAGATTGGTTCAACACCGGTGAGTTGGATTTCATGTCTGTAGAAATTAGTAACATTATCCATGACAAAAGCTGAATATGTGGCCATAACTAAGGTTGCAAAGGAGATAATTTGGTTGAAAAACTTCTTGGAGGAGTTGAATTTGAAGCAGGAGATCAGTGTTTTTTTTAGTGATAGCCAGAGTGACATTGACCTTGCAAAGTATCCAGTGTTCCATACCAAAATGAAGCACATTGATTTAAAGTACCACTTTATCCGTTCACTTTTAAAAATGGAGATTTGTTGCTAGAGAAGATTTTAGGTTCAGTAGATATGTTGACCAAGGCGGTTACAGTTGAGAAACTAAAGTTGTTTTCAACTTTGATTAGCCTTCATGCTTGAGAAGATGATCGGCCTGGAGTCACATCAAGATGAGTTAGATGACTACATCCACGTTGATTGATTGAGGTTCGGATTTGCAGTTGGATTGTTTGTTGAAATGGCAGTAATTTTCAAGTGGGAGATTGTTAGGATGAAGTTCACCTTTCCCCAGCTTTTTGACTTTTCCATCCGACGGGAGTGACGTCCGTCTGGATGCCCGACCCTCTGACTTTTTCATCCGACGGGAGTGACATCCGTCCGGATGCTCGACCCTCTGACTTTTCCATCCAGACGTCGGAGGCAGTCCGTCTAGATGCCCAGCTATCGAAATTTCTGTCCGGATGCTCTTAAGTTCCGTTTGGACATCCCGACGTAGTTTCGGCTATTATTTTTTTTGCTTGGACAGTGGTGAAGTCCATCCAGACGCCCACCGCCTTGAGATGCGCAATTTTATTGCCTAATTCAATTATGGTTATAATAGGATTAGTGTTATTGTTTTATATATACGTTTGGGAGGTTTCCTAAGGGAAAGAGAGATTAATCAAAGCTTTCAGGCTTGAGAGAGGACAAGAGAAAACACAAATCTCTTTGAGATTGTAAAAAGACTTATACTCATTGATTCGATTCATAGTAGACTAGTGTGGTATTCCGTGATTTTTTCTCACATTGAGCTTTTCCACATATATCTTATGTCTTGTTTCTTTTCCTTTTCTATTTCTATTACTCACGTGTGATTATTTTGTCTTTACTTTGGTGATTTATTGTTCCCAAGATCTTTAAGGAGCGTTGTGGGATTGAACGTTGTTCGTTCGATTTCCTAACAATTTTATCATTAGGTAAATAATGATCAAAAATTACCTAATGATTAAAAAAAATAGTTTAATATACTATATATGACTTCATGTAACTTAATGAATTTTGAGACTTAAAAAAAAAAAAATTACATCGCAGGCCCACAAATTTAAACTCAAAAGACGAAAATACTATATTTCTTGATCAAACAAAACTTATACAAAGGGTTTCTTAATGGAAAATTCATTATCCTTACGAGCAATCAGTCACTCGGCTTCTGTTTCTTTCCCTCCAGCCCAAAAACCCATTTGTTAGGATCTGACATCAAGAACGAGTAAACTGCAATTATGGTTAATGTTTGTTTTGTGGTCTCCAATTTCATAAAACTAAGTGTCATACTAAGGTTTCACCGTAGAGAATCCTTATTACCCACCCCCTAGCACTGGCTAATTCAAAAGGAAAAGTCTGTGTACATAATACCTTCCGAGCACATCTGGACATAGATGTTTTCGAAATCATTCGGTGCTCGTGGAATTCTTGAATTATGGAGGACCCCACATGCATCCAACGGTTTCGAACACACCTGTATCCAGATAATATGTGTCCCTAGCATTACTCAATTCAAAATCTTCTCTTTGGGTTTATGCGTACCTTATGAAATCAAATTAAATTTGAATTATATTAGTCAATTTTATAAAATTACTTAGTAAAATAATCAAATTAAATTGATTTTGATTATTTTGTGTACTTTAAATAGTGAAATTCTCAATATATTTCTCTTATTTGTTTTGCTCCGAACTGAAGTAAAAACTAGTTAATAATTTATTTAATTTGTTGTTATGATGATTGGTTGAGCTATTCAAATTTAGAACATACCTTATATTCAAAAGGCAAACATGGGTGGGAAGTCCGGTGTAAATATAAGATAAAATGGTATATTTTTTTATTAAATTAGTAAGATGTTTATTTAAGTATCTTTTAAGCCTAATTTTCTCTTTGTTTTCTTTTTATTGCTTACGTTTTCACTAAAAAAAAAAAGTTAAATCAAAAGTCATGATTTTTTTTATGAAATATGATAATGTGTGTATGTGCGCGCGCACGCTTCCATTAGGTAGATTATATAAGAACCACAAATATAACAATATATAGTACGTGATATATATAACTTTTGTAAGAAAAAATAATTATTAACATATAAGATGCTTATTTATATAACTTAAGTTTAAGTGACATTTTATCAGTCAAAATTAATAATTTTTGTCAAAAATTAATGACAGAAGAATTCTGCTAAATAGTTTGTAAAATAGAGAATGTCAATATATTTATCAGAACCTCAGCTGAGGTTCTTGCATTTGTCAATAACCTCAGCTAAGGTCAATACATCAAAGTTATCAATCTCGTACCGATGCGAGCGTATCCATTTTGTTACCGGTACGTGTATTGTACCAGTACCGGTGTGTACCGCTACGTACCAGTATATCGTTTTAGATTTATCGCTAAAATTATTTTATATTTTTTAAATAATTCATATCAAACATATAAAATAAATCATCATAATTTAAAAAAAAAAAAACCACCAAACACAAAAAAAATAATTTTAGCCTAAATTTATGTCTAATTACGAAAAAAACATTAATTGAATTTTTTATATTTTTTAAAAATATGGACTGGTATCGGCCATTATTGGCCGGAAAAAAAGGTGCTTTTGGTGATCCGATACAATTACGAGGTCAGTACGAAACGAGATTGATAACTTTGCAATGCATTTTACTCAAAAAAATGTACGACATACGTCCCGGTAAACTGGGCCGTAAATTCAAACGGGCCTATTCGAATTAGCCCGTCGATCCCAATTGTTTCACTGGGCCCAACCCAACCCCATAGTTTTCTGATTTTGTGAACAGCAACCCAATATTTTTCCTGGTAATTCTCTCTTTCTATGCTCCGCCTTTCACTCGAATCTGCAAATGTCGATTATGAGCATGCTCAGAATCGGAGCGAAGTCTCGCAGTTTGATCCGAACCAGTAATCAAAATCAATGGCTCTCGTTGGTTTTTCGTGAATCACCGATGCGTTTCTCGACTGAAGCTGCAGAGCAGCCCAACCCAAGCAGCTCTTCCGGTGATGCTTTTCTTCGGACCCCAACCACAGGTTCTCACAACTACCAATCACTTCAACCTCTATTTGGTTTTATATTCCAATTTCGCAAAATGACTTGAATTTGTTGGAGTTAGGGTTTTGGGTTTTGCGTGCTTGTGTTTTTTCTTTAATTTTAAGTTGTAGTGTAGTTAACATTGTTAATTTGAATGTATCCGTTAAATTAACATTTCTTCAGCTAAATATAGAAAAAATAACATGTGTGATTGGTCGAATTTTTTAGCAAAACAATGCGTTTGGAATAGGAATTTTGTGAAATAATTGGTTTTCAAAAGAATTTATAAAAATAGTGCAAAATGCAGCCACCAAATGCGTTTATGTCCATGCTGCCATCGTGGTCTACTCATTGGCAGGTAATGTAAAGCATTCCAGGAGTGCGTTTTGGTATACTGCATTTTATAATGCTTTTTGGTGTAATGCATTCAATGGACGTGATATACTGTTTCTACTTCTACTTTTACAATGGCTTACGTATATAAGTTAGTAACTTGGTTTGAGATATATATGGCCTCAAAATTTGCATCTAACATTTGAAATGAGAATTGATTCGGTAGAAGAATGGAGAGGGGAGAAAGTTCGAGCGAGACTAACTGGGGACAAACAGAGGTGAAGATGAACGTAGAAAACGCAATAGTGGAGCGTGGAAGGCTGGCCAATGGTAATCGTAGAGTTTGCATGTTTGTCACATGAGCAGCTACAAGGGTGGTAGTTTGGCAAAGGACAGGTTGGATCCTGACAAGGAGCGTTGATCCGCATGAAAACCGTCGGTCAATTCCACGGTTGTGGGGACTGGGACCAAATTTCCTTCAGTGCGCACTATACAATGCACATAACAAACACTTTTTCTTCGTAGCCACGAATACAAGCATCAACCATAACAGATGTAAGTCGCCTAGCCAAAAAAACATTGCTGCGATCATCTTCTTGATAGCTAATTACACACAAGTAAAGAAAATTAAAAAGTTAATGCAAACCCGCGGCAAAAAAAAAAAAAAAAAAGGATCACATTCTAGGTACAACAACTATTTTGAAAAATGTAACACTTATGAGTTGGACTCGTATTGTGGGTCCTTCCTGCGGGTTATAATCGAAGGCCATGGGCCAAACCCGTCGGGTCATTGTCCGAATCTTGACATGAAGCCCTCGGCAAACGTTGTCTTGTAGATGATTTTCTCTTCTCCCATAAATCATTTGCATGGACCGTGCTTTTGGGACCTTTTCCGAATGCTCTCGACAAATTGCTTCGAGTTTGTTGCGGTGGACAAACATGTTGGACCATTCAACCAAGGTCACAACATCCCTCAAAGGTAGTCTGGTTGCAATCCAACATAAAGTAAATATCCTGTGTCGCATTGTATTGGACTTGGGCTCAACAAAAACACATTGACCCCTTTTGTTGTAAAAGGTCAAGTTGTAGTCTAACCATGGAATCAACCGATACTCTTCACACGAATCGCCGTCTGACCCGTTATTTACCAAACTATCACCCTGTTTGTGCGAGTGACGAACATGCAAACTCTGTGGTGACCAAAGGTGGGAAAGGGTAGATGTGAGTGGGTTTGGCTCAAAGTCCTGGGTCTCAAGCTGATTTCCAATGGCCAACCTTCTTCAACTGTTGCGTTTCTACTTTCACCTTCACGACTGCTTCTCCCCCGGCTAGTCCTGGGTGAACTTTCTCCCCTCTCCATTCTTCTCTCGAACAAATTCTCGTTTCAAATGTCCATAGATAAAAATTTTGAGGGTGCATATCCCAAACCAAGTTGCCAACTTATATACGTAGCCATTGTAAAAGTAGCAACAGTATAACGCATTTATTGAATGCATTACGCTAAAACGCATTTATTGAATGCGTTATATTGAAACGCACTCTCCGAATGCGTTACATTACCTGCAAGCAAGTAGGCCACGATGGCAACACCATCCTATGTGGACATAAAGGCATTTAGTGGCTGCGTTATGCACTATTTTTTATAAATTCTGTTGGAAACACTTATTTGAAACGTATTATTTTGCTAAAAAAATCGTGATTGGTCTATTTTTTTCTTTTGTCCTTATCGATTTCCTTTCGTCTGTACGTAAGTACTGGACAGGGGTTTTGCTGTGTTTACTTAAATCTCTCAGTTTTATGATGGAAAATGGAGGAGAATAGCTTCCTTTGTGAGGATATTCACTGTTCAGAACCTGAGAAAGAAAATAGCCCATAGTATAGTTGTCTATTTAGTGTAATTGTGTTTTTTATTTGGGAAGCATGAAACTGCTGGTGCAATTTATTTACATTTTGTTTTTGAGTTAAGGACTTCTTTGATTTGGCTCATTTAGATGTGTAGAGGGAACCCGCCATCTTGTTCATTAGAGGGATGAATTAAATTATAGAATGAAATTTGGGATTCTGTAGATTGGAAACACGAGGATATTTATATCTACCAATGTGAAATTATGATCTAAGTCTCACATACACTTCAAAGAAGGTTGCTTGGCTGTGCCATTCACGTGTCAAACATTCTCACTCGCTGAACCCTTGTCTGAACGTCCTTTTGTTACTTTATATTTTAGAACTGGGCAATAGTCAGATACTTGGGTAGCTGGGGTCCAATGATAAAATGAATGGTATTGTGGGTTATACCTATTGACCCGTCATTCTTTAGCCTAGGTAAGTTCAGGTTAAATTTGGGAGCCTTCCTTTACGATCTGAAAAAATAAAATTTTTAACCTTATGTTTACCAGAAATAATGTGGACATCAGAAATGATTTTCTACCATCGTGAGATGGTATCATTTTAGTGCTGTCCCTGGTGTGTCATGTCTTATCCTTATTTTTATATGAAGAATTGCTGTGGTGGCATGGTCATGTCATTGTATTGTCTCTCTTCCCATATAGGCACAGATAGTGACTTGTTGACATTCTAAGTTTCTAACATGTGTTTTTCTCTGGGATGTGGCAGGTTTTGTTTATGGCAAATTGGTTGGCACTACAAAGCATACAACAAAGAGTGATATTATCAATTTTCTCGAAGGGTGTGAATTGACTATGGATGATATCAAAGTGGACTATGGTCCCAGAGCCTACATGCCAACTGGAATGTAAATCAACTTAATTATTGAGAAAATATATATTTTTATTCATTACTTGCTTGTAGTTTTCAATTCTTGTTTTAAATTTTGTCTGCACGTCATGTGATTACATGGTACTGCTTGAAATGATAAATTTTCTAACATTGTAATGGGTATGCTTAGGATGATTCGATTCCCTTCTCAAAATGCCTTTGATGCTGCTATTAGGGCTAATATGAGGAAGAATCGCTTGTATAGGTTGGACAGGGTAAAGCCATTATAACTACATTTGCCTAGTGTGGTCTTTGATATTGTACTCAAGCAGAAGTTTCATGCATTAACAACCATAGTTTCTCTGATGTCAGGCTGATCGTTCCAAGTGGGATCTTATTACACCCTATGATGGAAAAGCCGTAAGTAGAAGTTCTGGATTATACATTTCGTTTTCTGTAATTAAATCTGATTTGAGTTACTGCGTAGTCTAAATTGATTATTTGTCTCCTTGAATTATTCGAGCCATATGAATCACTAATAGCTTCATTGCAAGTTTCTGTTCAGTCTCTTGGGAACAAGCTCCAGGATAAGTTATTCTTTTCATTTTACTCTAGGAACTTGAGCAAACCATATTTAGAAGTGGTGTCTGAAATTTGCTTGAAATTGAAATTGGTGGGCACAAAACAAGATAAGGAAGATGTGCTCCTATATATGGCTGGCATGAGATTTTCCATAACTAAAATACTGCTTTGATGATTAGAAATAAGTGAGATATAAGTGTTTAGATATGGTTGCATTATCTATCAAATGTATTTGCCCAATTTAATTTTGCGTCTTCTAGCATGGTAACTTTGGTAATTTGCTTGGACATTGGGTTAACAGCATGCCTCAATTGAGATTATTTTGATGGTCGCTTTGTTAGGTGTTGCTGCAAGGAATTCCTAGAAATGCGGTTCCAGATGACATATATCGATTCCTTTCTGGATGTGTGTATGATGCATCGACAATGCAAGTATTTTTCAGGTTAGTGCTGAATTCTTGTGCTTAACTGTTTCATTTATTTTCGTGGCATTATAAACTGTTGTTTATTCTCTCTTTATTGGTAATCTATGAAGCCCCAATATGAGTACAGCATATGGGTACGACGATATGGAAAAACTTAGAAAAACACATTACGCTTGAAGGCAATTGTAGATGTCCCACCTTTACTTATTAACTTAAACTTCCCATATTCAATTTCTTGCTCCTTTTTTAAATCTTTTTCTTTTTGCTTAGGTACTTCAATATAGTTGTCTAGTAGATAACAGAATAGTAAGAACATAAAAAAGTAAATAAGAACTTAGAATTGAAAGGGGAAAAATGTATTTCTTCGTATCACGTGTTCAAAAATTAAAAAAAGAAGAAAAAAGTAACAAAAAAGGTGTACTCGAGGAATTACCATCCTGTACTCACAACGTACCTTGACCCACTATATTTTTTTCCGCGGACGTATTTTGTCGTACTCGGACTATACTTGTCCCAAAAAATTTAAAAAGAAAAAAAAAAGCGAAGCATACTCGATGAATTACCATCATGTACTCACACCGTACCATGACCCACTATATCTTTCATGCGTACTTATTTTTTCATAGTCCAACTATACTATACTGTGCAAGTACAAAGTACTCGTACAAAAATATTTTTGGCATACCCGTGCTTAATAGCTAGCATTGGTCAACAATTTAACATGGTACAAGAAAATGTAATAGATTTGGTGTAGGAACTAGGAACCCCATTATTTCTGACGCGAAAATTATGGTACTTAAAACACATTATTGTCAAATTGAAAATTGAGTCATGAATTGTTTTCCTAGAATATTGAATTGTGATTTATATTGAATCATGACTCGTAAGACTCACTTCCTTGGATGTCACATGGTTTCATGTCTAAGAAGTACAGATTCGGACGAAGACACATGCACATGGATACATTATTTCTCTAAAAAGTGGGACGGACACTTTGGGGATATGTGGAATTATATAGGAGCTGGATCCTCTCCCGTCCTTCAAATGGACTGGAGGGTTTAGGTGATTTTTGACGTGGTTGATATTCTCAACGAGCTCTAAAAAGTGAATGGTTTCGATTATCGAGGCAGGCCTGAAAGAGTCAAAAAAGGGTTTGAACTGGACCCTCCAGTCTATTTGAAGAGCTGGAGAAGATCCAGCTCCATTTATATATATAAAGCATATCCCAAATTAGGTAACTGATATAAGTTGCATATAATATGTCCAGTGTGAGATGATAATAGTATGTCATAGGTAGTAGTTAATAAGCACCATATCTTATCTCGCCAACAAAGTTGCAAGGATACACAAGAACAACATACATATCATCCTCCTAAATCCTATTCTTTCACTATTCATTAATGTATCTTTTGGATTTCTTAAAAAAATTCGTAGAAGTTTTCATTAAAGATAGTGATATGTCGAATTCCAAATTTTTCTTAATAACTTGGTAGTTGTTACCAAGTGTCTAAGAAGTGTCGGACACGTTTTTCACTTTTAATTATGGACAAAAACAAAAAGTGTGTCAAATATGTGTTCAAATTAAGTTTTTCATTTTAAATCATAGGCACAGAATAAGAGTATCAGGCACGCGTCATCAGACACAGACACTTCCACCTCGCATTCTTTGAAGTGTCCATGCTTCTTAGTTTCGTGTAGTTAATGAAAGAAATGCCAATAAAACTATGTTGTATATTTGCATATACACATAATACCATGAAAATCAATATAAATGATCTCTTTCTTGTTACATTTTGATAGAGCTGTGAAAATACTGTTGTTTAACCAAAGTAGAAACAAAACTGAGCCACGGTGAATCTTATGGAGTTGCATGAATTGTACTGAGTCACATTGAATCACAAACTGAACCATACAATTCCCTTGATTTCCGATTCGAAGGCATGATTTGAATCGAGTTAGTTGACTTGTATCAAATTGGTGAATGGATTGTGAATCATGTGATTCAAGTAACCATGCAGTCCAATGTGTTTAACCTGTTTGTGGATTAGAACCTAGTGAGGAATCAATGTTGAGGAAAAGAATAATCAAGTTGCAATTGAGTAGAATCAAGTACATTTGCATCTACAAGCTGCGCTTGAACCTGGTTCTAGGAGTAAAAATCTCTTTAAAAGCTTAGGTTTTGTACGGATCTTTGGTTCGCGACATAACCTTTACTCTTGCAGGCCATCGCCAAACCCTGTTAGAATGGCAATTGTGTACTTCCCCTCAAAGACAGACGCAATGCATGCCTTCATCACGAAGAACAGAAGTTTCTGTCTCAATGATCAAATATTGGTGCGAGTTCTCCAGTAACAACTTATTCCCATTTAGACTCCTGTGGTTCTTATTTGTTGCCATATTTGAACTCAAAAGGTTAGGTATTGTAGCAGAATTTGAATTATACTTTTGCTTGTGGAATTTTCAACATTTGCTGGAAATTTTCTCCTTAATGGGAGGCTTTTTTTGTTCGACGGTCGTTTGTATGCCTCTTGTTTTTTGGGGTTCTTTTCTCTTCTTTTGGTATTTTTAAGCATGAAAGCACTAATTTTATAATAGTTTGGTATATGGCAAACAAACACAGCTACCCTGGGTAACTTTTGTTGTTTTATTTTGAGATTAACCGTGACCCAGAATATTTTGACAAGGTTATTGAATTATAGTAAGGTGTTTGTTGATTTATACTTTGTTGTTATTTTTTTAAATTATAAAACAAAGTTAAAAATTTCTTAAATTATCCAAAAATATTCACTTTTATCACATGTCCTAATACGCCTAACTTTGAAAAAAAAAATGACGGACACTGCTCATTTGAGAGAGACAAGGTGATAAACTAGAGTCTATAGAGAGAGGGAGAAGGGAGGAGGGAGGAGGGAGGACGGAGAATACAGAGCAGTTTGAGACTATGTTAATATTTTCTTTCCATTTGTTTAGCTATGCAGTTAATTATCGAGAACATGTTGAACATGTTTCAAAGTTGAGCTTCTGATTCACACTCTCCACGTCAATAATAATAAGAATTTGTGAGGAACAACGCAAACAAATGCATTTGCATCCTTATCAATTCAAGTGAAGAACGCGTCAGTTTGTTTGACCGGTCCTTTCGATTGCTAAATCATCAGGTGAAAGGAAGATTCAGACCTATTCTAATTGGATTGAAGACAGGAGGAGAATTTTGTACTCCGATCTTCTTTAAGATTCTTTATTGTCTAAGGGTTCCGAATATAAAAGGAGGTTGTCGGCCCAATAGAGTGTTTTTGCCGTTGATGACCGTTCTTGTGGCCGTACGGAAAGTACGGCGAACGTCTTACGCACCCTTTACTAATAAGGGAATCAAAGCCACATGTTTTCTATTGTAAAAACATCAGTCGCCAAACAGCAGGTGCGAATATAGTTATTTTCCAAGTTCTGGGGAATAAACAACCACCTAGAGCCCCCCAACTCCAACACCCATCATGTGTGATCCAGTTCATACTTAGATCTGACCAGCTGCCCTTTTGTTCTCTTCATGAAATTGACTCGATGGCTTTATTCGATTTTTTAACTTGTCCGGTTCAGTCAAGTTGGGTTTGGTTTGTTATTAAAATGTTGGATTCGATTTCGGTTTTATGATCTTGAACAAGTTGCAATATGTGTTTGTTTTTAATTTTCTAAATGTATTGATGATCAATTTGATACTTAATGAATATTTTTTAAATTGTAGACACGTATATATAAATTATTATTTTTCTTTTTATATTTGCTTTGGTCCACTCATAACTTAGCTGCTTATTTGTGTACCAAAAATTTATTTTTTTGTTATATTGGACTTGGTCCATTTTTCACTCAATCAAACTGATAAACCATAAAACCAAACCGAAAGGGGACAAACCAAAACCAAACCGGATTACATTAATGTGGTTTGATTTCGATTGCTAAATTCCTAAACCAAACACATCGGTTCAGTTTAAAATTTTCCTTTAAACTAGATTGAATCAGATTGACCGCTTACGCCCTATTGTTAATTGGAAAAATTACCAAAAAGTGGCATGGACTAAAACTAGTTACCACTATCATGGTCTATAGTTTCGAAATTACCACATTCATGATCTTTATAAAGATAATTCCAAAAACGTGGGATTATATACATTTATGACCATAATATCCTTATGATAATATTGACTCTTACACCATAAAGTGAACGACTTACATCATAATGGAATGACTTGCATGCCACTGTTTGGTAATTCTCCCTATAGTGCAAGTCGTTCACTTTCAGGATCAAGTTACTTTGTTCCAATATGCAAGTCGATACTATTGTTTGTGGTAATTCTTCCTGTTGTATAAGTCGTTCACTTTAAGGATTCAAGTTACTATGTTCCAAGATGCAAGTCAATACTACTATTTGTGGTGCTAGTCGTTCACTTTCAGAATGCAAATTACTCTATTCCAAAGGGCAAGTCATTACTACTGTTTGGTAATTATTTTTATGGTACAAGTCACTTTGTTCTAAGGTGCAGGTCACACTGTTCCAGAGTACAAATCAATGTTACTATTTAGTTATTATTCCTATGGTGCAAGTCGTTCCCTTCAGGATGCAAGTTATTTTGTTCCATGGTGCAAGTCAATACTCTCAAATAGGTATGATGGTCATAAATGTGTATGATCACCATGTTTTAAAGAATTATTTTTGTAAAATCATGATTTTGATAATTTTGAAAGTATGAACTATGACAGTGATAATTTTTTTTAGTCCATGATGATCCTTAATTACTTTCCCCCTGTTAATTCCAACAATTTGATGCACGGATGGAGGCAGGGGGCCAATAGCGATGGTTGCTCCTGCAAGAAAAAAAAAGCCTCATTATATTGAAAGAAAAAAAATCTTATGAAATATATAAGCTCACTCTTGTTAAAATTTGATATGCGTTTTTTAGTTATTATTCCTATGGTGCAAGTCGTTTCCTTCAGAATGCAAGTCGTTTTGTTCAATGGTGCAAGTCAATACTCTTAAATATTATGGTTATAAATATGTACGGTTACTATGTTTTAGGAATTATTTTTGTAAAAATCATGATTTTGATAATTTTGAAAGTATGAACTATAATAGTGATAATTATTTTTAGTCGATGGCATTGATCCTTCATTACTTCCCCCGTAATTCCAACAGTTCGATACAGGGATGGAGCTAGGGAGCAGTAGGGGCGGCTGCTCCCATAAAAAAAAATCTTTACTATATTGAAAGAAAAAAAATCCTACAAAATATATAGGCTCGTTCCTGTCAAAATTTGTATGTATTTTTTTGTCTTGAATACACCCAAGCGTAGTAAAATTTCTAGTTATGTCCTTGATTAGATGGCATAGCCCCAAAAGTTTGTCCAATTCCCTTCCACCCCATGTGGCCGGTGAATAAAAAATGGGAATCAAAATTTGACTTGGTCTCAGTTGCTAAAATGTATTCATTACTACGAATCTTTGTCGGCGAGTTCAACATTATAGCTTTATAAACAATGGCAGTGTAGGGGGCTGTTACAGCTCAAAAAACCTTAGTAAAACTTAAAAAGGTCCGGTAGAAAGGGATATAAATTTTGGGGTATAAACCACGTGTCTGATATATATACTTGCAATATATTATACTAGAGCGCGAGACACACGCAATGCATGTGCAAATTTACTGTTATCGAAGAGAGAGACACGAGAAGTAGTGAGGTAGTTGTGAGTTGTAGGAAGAAATGGTAAAAAAAATTGTGGGTAGTTTACTCAAACAACACTGTTTTACTATGTATTGTTTTACTATTTTATTCACGGTAGTTATTTGATGAAATATTAAAAGTGAAAATAATTTGTTTTTATGGCTTTAACGGAATTTTGTTTTCAGGTTTAGACAAAAAATGATAGCCCTTTTATATACAGAATAGATAATTTGTTTTTACGGTCAGGGATTTTAACGAAAAACACTTTTGTGACGAAATTTTATTTTCAGGTTCTCATCAGGTCCCTTTATATGGATTCATTATCTATTATTACAAATAATGTGATATACATACATATATAATATACAAATATGTATCTGTAAATAAAATTATATATATTTATACATGTAAACACATATATATTATATCTTTATACATGCATTTATATATAAATATACATACAAAAACATATATATCCCAGAGGCTGAGATTATTTTGCTGGTGATCGATTTAAGCTCATTTGCTTCATTCAAGAGATTTTGTTGTGAATTCTTGTCCCTTGTCCCTAAGCATTCATTTTTCCATAATGATTAGCTTTTGTTTGTTTCCATTTGGATTATGGTTCTTAACTTCTTCTTCTTCTTCTTTTTTATATTTATTTAATTTTTTTGTATTTATTCTTTTTATTTTTTTTTTATGTTTAAAAAAATTCATGGAAGACAAAAAATCAATCAGACAATTGTTCAAATGATAGAGAGAGAGAGAGAGAGAGAGAGAGAGAGTGAGTCAGTGAGTGAGTTTAGTGAGTGAGCGTGTATTTACTAATGGTGATGCGGAAGCTACCTCTTTATTTTGGTCCATAGTGGGCGGCTACAGCTGGCCCCATAGTCGATTACATAAACTAGAGAAGGGAATCGTTTGTAAGAAACCCAGTTTCCCAACTTCACATAGTCTCTTCTGGTTTGGATCAGCCAAAATCAATCAAACAATGACTACGGCATTGGTTGGAGGGGCATTTCTCTCTGCTTCATTTCAAGTGCTGCTTGACCGTTTGGCTTCCCCGGAGTTCATCAACTTCTTCCGGGGTCGAAAGCACGACGAAGGGCTCCTCAAGAAGCTCAAGTTGAAATTGCTTGGACTTAATAAGGTGCTCAATGATGCAGAGAACAAACAGATCACTGATCAAGCTGTGAAAGTTTGGCTGGACGAGCTTAAAGATGCTGTCTACCGTGCCGATGACTTGGTGGATGAGATTGCTACTCAGGCTTTGCGGTGCAAGGTGGAAGCCCAGTACCAAAGCCACCGTAGAAACCAGGTACAATCTCTGAGTTCGACTTCTGCTTGTTTATTTGACGATGAGATAGAGTCCGAATTAAAAAAGATGGTTGACATCTTAGAAGATTTAGCGAAAGAAAAGGATATGCTTGGTTTGGGAGAAGTTGTTCGGCATACCTGGTCTCATAGGTTGCCAACTTCTTCTTTGGTGGATGAATCACGTGTTTATGGTAGGGAGAATGACAAGGAGGAGATCATGAAATTGTTGCTCTCTGATGGTGAAAGTAGTAACAAGATAGGTGTGATACCGATTGTCGGGATGGGAGGGATGGGCAAGACCACCCTTGCCCAACTCTTGTACAATGACGGCAGAGTGGATGAGCACTTTGGTATGAAAGCGTGGGTTTGTGTTTCTGACGTGTTTGAAGTTTTAAGGATCACAAGAACAATTGTCGAGAAAGTCACTAGGCAGACTTGTATTGAAAATGACCTAGACTCGCTTCAGGTCAAGCTGAAGGAATTGTTTAGTGGGAAGAAGTTTCTTATAGTCCTTGATGATGTTTGGAACGAGAACTATGATCACTGGGATGTCTTGATGACTCCTTTTAGATTTGGAGCACAAGGGAGTAGAATTATTGTTACGACGCGCCATACGAGCGTTGCGTCTATCGTGCAAACAATTCCTATTCATGGTTTGCAGGAATTACCAGAGAAAGAGTGTTGGAAGTTGTTTGCCAAATATGCATTCGAGAAGGGAGACCGCAGTTCATATCCAGACCTTGAAAGGATCGGTAAGGAGATTGTGAGAAAATGTCAAGGTTTGCCTTTAGCTGCAAAAACATTGGGTGGTCTTTTGCGCTCCCAACGAGATGTTAATGATTGGACTAATATACTAAAAAGTGCCATGTGGGAATTATCAGAGGAGAAAAGTAACATTATTCCGGCCTTAAGATTGAGCTATCATCATCTCCCTTCCCGTTTAAAGAGATGTTTTGCATATTTTTCTATATTTACTAAGGGTTATGAATTCGACATGGAGGAATTAGTCTTAACTTGGATAGCTGAAGGTTTTTTGGAGAAGTCCAAAAGTAATAAGAAGGTGGAAGAAGAAGGTTATGAATGCTTCCACGAATTGCTTTCAAGGTCATTTTTTCAAAGATCAAATGCCAATAAATCTTATTTTGTCATGCATGATCTTGTTCATGATTTAGCTCAATCTGTGACTAGAGATTTCTGTTATAGGGCCGAGGATGGCAAGCCACGTGGTATTTCTGAGAAGGTACGCCATTTCTCATATGTTCGAGATCCAGTTGATGGCCTTGAGAAGTTCGAGGTAATTAAGGAGGCTAAGTATTTAAGAACTTTCCTACCTTTAAAGGATAGAGGGGAAGGAAAAAAGTGGTTCATCAACAAAAAGGTTTTGGATGAAATTTTGCCGAGACTTGCACGCTTACGGTCTCTCTCATTGTCGGACTATCACATTGTGGAGTTGCCTCATTCAATTGGCAATCTGACTTATCTACGCTTTTTGGACCTCTCCAACACCCGAATTAGACAGTTGCCTGAATCACTTTGTACCCTGTATAATTTAGAAACATTATTGTTATCTGATTGTCGTGATCTTACAACCTTGCCAACAGATCTTGAAAAACTTAGTTTATTGCGTCGTCTTGATTTAAGTGGAACCAACTTAACTGAGATGCCAATGCATATGGGTAGGTTAAAAGATCTCGAACAACTCACTACTTTTGTCGTGGGAAAGAGCAGCGGGTCAGGTATCATTGAGTTGAAAGAGCTTCATCATCTTCGTGGAAAAATATCTATTTTAGGTTTGCAAAATGTAACAAGTGGCAGCGATGCATTGGAAGCAAGGATGACGGAGAAAATGCACCTTGAAACCTTAGTGTTGGTGTGGGGTAGCAGTGGGCGTGATTCGCAGAATGAAAACGATGCACTTGAGATGCTACAACCTCATACAAACTTGAAACACCTCCGCATAATAAACTATGGAGGCACAAGATTTCCTGCTTGGTTAGGAGATAGATCATTCAGCAATATGGTGTCTTTGCGCTTGGACAAATGTGATTTTTGCTTTTCCTTGCCATCACTTGGTCAACTTCCCTCTTTGAAAGATCTTACTATTGCAAGGATGCTAGGAATAACGAATGTGGGCCATGATTTTTATGGAGAGAGTGGTTGTTTAAGCAGACCATTTCCATCGTTACAGACACTTCGTATTCAACGAATGTCAGAGTGGGTGGATTGGTGTATATTAGATGCTGGAGAGTTCTCTCGACTTCAAAAGCTTTACATAACCAAGTGTCCCAAACTGATCGGAGACTTACCGAATGAGGTGGCTTCTCTCGTTACACTTTCGATAACAGAGTGCCCACAACTTGTGGCTTCACTTCCAAGGACTGCTTCTATGCGGGAGCTACGGCTGACGAAATGCCAAGGGGTACAGTTGGAGTGGCAATGTATGTCTTCTGTTGAAACACTAGAGATTTCAGGATTTGCAAGTTTGAAGGAATTTGCAAGCGAGCTGGTAACACTAACAAGTCTGAAGGAGTTGAAAATAATCAAATGTCCGAGCCTTTTGTCATCTCCAGACACAAGGTTGCCACCCATGCTCAGGAGCCTCTATATCGATGGTTGTGAGGCAATGGGGTGTTTCCCGGGGGGAACGATGCAGCTCCACAATTTGGAACTTCTTGATGTCAAGAGGTCTCCGGAACTAGTGTTCCCACTATCTGAGGGGATGAGCCACTGCTATGCATCCCTTGGATCATTGTGCTTGTTTGACTGTCGGAGTCTCAAATCCCTCCCACTAGGTTTATTCCCAAAGCTTCGACGTCTACAAATTAGGCATTGTAGTAATTTTGAGACCATGTTGATTCCAAATGGGATTGAGCTCCAAAATCTGTCATTCCTCTTAATTTCATTCTGCACCAATATGGTATCTTTTCCTTGCGGAGGATTACCTGCTCCAAATCTGTCTGGTATGATAGTCTGTAGTTGCGACAAGTTGAAGGCTCTACCAGAACAAATGGACACCCTCCTCCCATCTCTTGTCTTTTTAGACTTAATGGATTGTCCAGAAGTTGAGTCTTTTCCGGAAGGCGGTTTGCCCCCCAAATTACGTTCCCTTAAGATCTCAAATTGCAAGAAACTTGTTGGTGCCCAGAGAGATTGGGGTTTGGAAGCACCACCCTCTCGTAGACGCTTTTCATTGTTTGGTGATCCTCAAGATAGGGTGGTGGGGTCGTTTCCTGAGGAGGGGCTGCTGCCCTCCACTCTTACATCGCTCTGGATGGAAAGACTGCCAAATCTCAGATCACTGAACAACAGGGCCTTTCAACTTCTTGGCTCTCTCAAATACATGGAGATTTGCAGTTGTCCTCAGTTCCAATCCTTGCCAGAAGAGGGGCTTCCCACTTCCCTCTTTGCGCTGGTAGTTAAGGAATGTCCAATGCTTGTACTCCGTTGCCGCAGGGAGGAAGGAGAAGACTGGCATAAGATTGCTCACGTCCCTCTTATATATATGGATGGTGAAGCCATCGTAGACCAAGTCTCTCTCGGTCCAATACCATTTGACGACTTCCAGTCCGGCAGATGATAGTTCCGCTAAGGTACTTGGCCCTCCACTCTATACAATACTTTCAAGGAAAATTGAACTGCTAATATTTATTCCATTCGTCTTATGTTATTAGTTCCCCATAAAGCATTGTCAACAAAAACAAAAAATTCCCTAGCAAGCCAAATTAATTTTTCAAACACTTCTTTTTGTTTATAGATTCATCATGCATTTTAAACTTTGGTAAAACACTACTTGTTTAGGATTTCTAAAAGTCCAGTCCAGCTTTTTCTGCATTTTTTTTTATCTCTATCTATCATCCTTAGGTTTCAACTATATTTATTTGATTTTTCAGCTTCTCAAGGTAGGAACTGGAAAGAAAAGTAAAAAGCGGAGAATATATTTGGGAAAATGCCACCCAGACCCAAAAATTTCTTTATTGCTTTTTATTTTCCACAGTTGAACATTTTCTATTCGCAGCATGTGGAAACAGAGGAACAACTTGATAATGGATCACTTTTTCCGTTAACTTTGTAGTCTGTCAACTTGCACCCCTTCTTATGATGTTATTGTACTACTCAAGTAGTTCTCTCTTTACAGGTTAGAATGGTTAATCTTCCATAAATTCCTACATCTAATGCAGATCACCCGTTGCAGTAGCCCTGCTGGAGCGATTGAAAATATTGCTTCAGGTTAACACCATTTCCACATGAAGATTTTCACTTCCTCTGCCTACTGAATATCCATGAATCTGCTTGAGAGGGGGAGCTTTAGCTTCTTACTCATGATCACCGTAAGAGATGACATGACACAGGACATGGTGCAAGACAAGGCTGATCAGGTTTGCAGATGTGGTGTTGGTGCAGCAGAGTTCAAGAGAAGTCAATGTGTGCAAATATTGAAGTCAGAAGGTGTAGATAAGAGGATTAGTGTTAAGAAGTATGATAAGTGTTGTTTGTATAAATCTGAGTGTGTTAAAGTTTGTTAGCAAAGTTTGTTGGCAGAAGGTGTGTTGAGAAGGTCTTTGTAGTATAAATAGAAGGTCGGTTGAAGTAACGAAGCAATCAATACAGGACATTTCATTTTTTTAGTTCATCTTTCTCTCTGTTCTTCATTTTATTCTTTCCGTTCTTGACCTTCTACTTCTGAAAATTCATGAATTTCCACAATCACTACCCTGTGTTAGTGCATTTTATGCTATGTGAAACACTTAAAGGAAAGACAATCAATGTGAAGTAACACCCATTTGTTTGGAGGATATTTTTTTCATCATGATCGTTTGTAGCTGAACCTATCATTTAATTTCCTAGCCTATTTACAAGTCACATCTATAATTGCTCCCATCTATTGTATATTTTTTTTTTAGCATTTATTTAGGACAATGTCATTCTATAAGTCACATGAACTATTTTTCTTTCATCCTTAATGAATTTTTTTAAATACCTTTTACTTGAATCATTTTGCACATCCTTTGCAATGCAGTCGTTTTTTATTAGACATAATCTAACTTTCTTGGATGAGTTCCTGTAACCTAAGTTGTAGGTGCTACCTTGACTTCTTATCATAAGCACATTCTTTCCAATGTGCATGTGTGAATTTATTATGTTTTCATTATTCGAATGATGTTCGCACCACTTTTTAACACCTTTTGGTCATTTTTTTCCTAGTTTGATTCTAGTAATGCTCCTCGAAATCATACAAACCTAATCTTGGCACCTCGAAAAAATCCCTTCTAGCGATAGGATAGGGATACCAAACCTCACCATTCAAAGTAGTTGCTCATCATTTTTTTTGTCTCTCAGACAAATAAAGATTCAAAATCGATTCAAAGAAAGATTCTCTTCCTGATAAAATTGTTTGCTTTTACAAGTCATTGTTAGATTTAATAAAACCAGAATACTTTTTTCTATTCATCATGCGTTCTATTTATACAAGTAAAAAGAAGACTAAACTAACTATAACTCTAACCAATCTATAATTCTATTTACATATGGAAATAAAACCTAATCCTAATCTAATTACATTCGTACACATAAATATAACTTAACAGTCGTCTATCTCAATTCGCTTCGTGCAACTTGAGTTTGTGCTTTTACGTTACCCTTTATCACCTTAACATCCTTCTTTTGGCTATGCTCAAATTTGTGGCATGTGGGTTCTAAATGTTTAATGGTGGGGTCCTACAGCTACCTGCTAAAAGATTATTTAAATAGATATTGCACTCGTCATAGTACTTCAAGAGCACTTCTGTTGACTGCATATGTTTTCAACTCATGACACACTGGTGTTGAACCTTGAATGATTTTGAGATTTAAATTGACCTTCTGTTTTTCTTGCAAAGAATATATGCCTTATAGAAGAACAAGCAAATTGTCAACTTCCATCCTTTCTTGACACTAGTATTTTGCTATGTCTGACTCTAATTAGCTCTTGTGATGTGAAGGTACAAAATCCGAATAACATAAAGTACAATGGTACTGTTCAAGGCCTGTAGTACATATGGGAACTGAAGGCTTGAGAGGACTATGTAAAGGCAATGAGACAAATTGTGCTCGTATTATAAGAAACCTAGTGTCAAGTTCTTCAGCTATGAGCAAGCTTCTACGTACGAAGATTTGTGGTTCCTTGACAACAAAATGATGCTTTAAGAAGTGGTTACGCTCTGCTATTGGCTGTCCTGCTTAGCTCTATTTATTTTCCTTTTCAATTTGATGAATGATTCCTGCATTTTCAGTTTAATGGTTCTTATCCAGTTTGTGGAACATGAATTGTTCACTTAACTGAACTCCATTAAGTAAGTGTTTGCTCCAAATACTAGTGATCTGCAGAAACTCTAAGCTACTTCAGACTTCACTACCTTGGTAGTTACTTTTTCTAGGGTGGTATCGTGGTTTGTAAATGCCCTTGAAGCATTATGAAATCTCAATCATTTGGTTGCTATTTGATGAACGCCTTCAGTTTGGTCCAGTTGCAAGGCTTCTAAAACTGCGGATCTTGGGTGGCCAGCGTTGTGAGATAAAGGGTGTAAAAGTGGATGATTTCATCAGATGCTTAGAATGGGTAAGAAGGCTAAAATATGGTCCTTGACTTGTCTTCAGCTTTCTTTGGAGCAGAGCATGTCCTGGGATGATTTGTTCTGGTTTCTGCTGTTGGGATCATCGGTGCATCTCTTCTGGTATCTTTGCATTGGTTTGTTTCATGCTATGTGTCTTCCATTGGGCTGTTTCATGTTATGGCTTTGTTCTGGTTTCTGCTGTGTGTTTTTATTGTCTGCTGAGAAGAATCATCAGAGCATGGTTAGCTGGTGGATGACGATGTTGGCTTCCTGTCATACTTTTCCATTTGAAGTTTCCTACGTTTTGTTATTTGGCTATCGGGGAGCTTGTCCCAATTCTCATTGTATTGGATTTAGTTTTTGGTTGTATATAAGAAGGAATTTGGTCAGGTGCAATGCTCAATCAAGATACAGAACTTTTCATTTCCAGAATACAATACAATTTCCTCTGTTCTTCATCTTCTGTTCGTATGTGTTCATCATGTTCTTCATTGTTTTCTCTGAAATTCATGAATGGAATTATTAATTTCTACATGGTATCAGAGCTCTAGACTAGCGTCGTCATTAATGATCCTGATATTAAAGCCCTTCATCAGCTGTTTGATTAAATAACAAGAAGAAACCAATGGCATCAGGCTGAAGTTCAACTACTACTGAGATAAATATGATGATTATGCCTTCATCTCTGATCTTTTTAGTGTCTAATTTTCATTCTTTAATCAAAATCAAGTTAGCTGATGTGGAAGACACAGATTCAAAATGCGACAAGAGCCAATGGTTATTTTGGTTACATGGATGGAACAATCTCATGTCCAGTTGCAGAAATTATGAATTCATCAGGTGATCTCTGTTCAAATCCAAAATATGGACTGTGGAACCTAATTGATAGTCAGCTGTTATAATGTATTACTGCAACTATGTCTTCTTCTGCATATCAAGTATGAAAAACCCTAGAGTTAAAAGTATAACTCTATGACAAGGTCTCACATTCATGGATTGAAGCAGAAGTTTTACAATATAACGAAGAAAACATCTCTGGATTCATATGTTGATGAGATCAGATGTCGTATTAAAAAATTAGCTGCAGCCAATTATCATGTGTTTGAAGACCATATGATTTTTTTACACTTTACATGGTTTATGTGAGGATTTTGATCAACTGAAAACCTCAATACGAACAACAGGTGACTCAATTCAGACCAAATTGGAGGACCAAGTGTGTTTATAACTTCAAACGCACCAAAGCCAGTACATACTTCAGGTGTGATGAATACAGGTGCAACTTCTACATCTACTTTTGATCTACATCTACTTTTGATCAAAATCAATCTCAAGGTCACCAACCACATCAATCAATTTTTCAAAGTGCACAGATGTCTTATTTTGCTCAGCAGATATATTCGCAAAGTCCAACCTATTCTGGAAATCAACAATTTTCCGGCATGAACAACAAAGGAAAAGGATCAAGGTTTGGTAACAATGAAAACGCAGGTTGCCAATTATGTGCAAAAACTAATCATACAGCTGTTAAAAGTCATCAAAGGTTGAATCTACAGTATAAAATGCCAAAATCAATCAGGTGGAGAAATGGAACAAGGCTTGAGTTCGGTCTAGTTGCAAGGCTTCTAAAACTATGGATTTTGGATGGTCGGAGCCATGGCAGATCATTTGGGCCCCGTCTGGATTATGAATTTATGGAGGATGCATTCGTACTGCTTACATTATTGTGATCAAAATAATGGTGAACTGAAAGGTGTTGGAATTAAGGCCATGGGTTTGTGGATGCATTATTCAAGGACTGCGGACCGAAGTGAAGGTATTTATATATCCAGCCTACAGCTGTTGAAGATCATGGATCTTATAGTACTAAGAAACTAGAAAATTTTATTTCAGCAAATGCATTTGTTCTGCAATAATTTTTACTATACTGTACTTGTACTAGTTACTAAGCTATGCTTGCCTTCCATTTGGGTGGTATTTGACTTACTAATGCCAGTACTGAGTTCCAAGATGTTGGAATGTGAGATGATTATAAACTTAAGGGGTCTTTCGAACATTATGCTTTAGCTTGTTTGAATTTTTGCTACCATGGATAATGTGTGTAGATCAATAGCTACTCCCAACAAACTAATCTTTGATGGCCATTTGAGAGAGTGAGAACTTCGTCGACAACCGGATATCGTCAGGCATTAGCTAATCAATTTGAGAGTTGATTTGGCACCTATTAACTATTATGAATCTTTTACCCTTTATCAGTCATGATAACTTGTGTAGTCGTGCAGCTGAGTACTCAAGATAATTCAATCACAACCATAGTAGTTGGTATAATAATTGTTCTAAGAGTTCCGTTTTAAGAACTAAGTGTCAAAGTTTTGGTTACGATCTATTGCATGATGGACTTTGTGTCAGTTACTTGTTTGTGACATATTTCAGTTAATGTTTGCTATTGCTTGAGCTTTGGTATTAGTGATATTTCGAATAACACTAAATTAACTAATAATGTTTACGAACTTTTGTTTTTACTTAACTATGGCTTGCTTATCATTCAAGTATGTCTCAGATCATTAAGTTTAATACACGCGCCGTATATAAGAAAGGTGTGGAAAAGTTAATACTTTTCTTCTTTTTCTTGTTCATCGTATGCATGCATCTTTGCTTTTTAAGCTTATGGACACTTTTTCTTGCTATTTGTGGAGGGCCGAAATAAATGGGCCGAACCAACAATGATATATGCAGATAGGTTGGGCTTCTCCAAAAGACCATGGACCGTGTCTGTCGGCAGCATGGAGCCCCGGCTGCCATATTGCCAAATGGGTCTTGTCAGATCGGCTTGTTATATCAACACTTGAATATCAACTTGGTCCGCTTCAATAGCATGGGGCTTCGGCCGATGCTGTACTGAATGGATATGTTACGGAGGAGGTACGGGCCTTGCAAATGCCGACCCGTGGTCCTTCTGTTCGGCAATGGCTAAAATATGGGATGATTTCCTAGATTATGCCGACCCGTGATTTCCTAAAATATGCCGACCCGTGGGAACCTTCTGGGGTGGTGGCAGGTCCCAATTAGGAAAATGCACGAATGGCAATAGCTAAAATATGGGAATGCGCCAAGATTTGAAGGTCTCCTCGCATGGAAATATTGTGACTTGATATCATTGAATAAGGGATGATTTCCTAGAGATTGCATTACCAAATAAAGAGACTCGATGGCTTATAAATAAGGGATCATATGCCATTAATCAGGTACGCTATTATTCACTGTGCAATTACTATCAAGGTTGTAGGTATCGCACGATTCGCGATTCGAATCGGGCGATTCGATACGATTCGGTAGGCAAATGATTCGAACCATAGCTATGAATGCAAACTACTATTAATCGGTACCCTGAATCGCCGAATCACCATGAATCGTTGAATCTCATGAATTGTTTGATTCGTGTTCGAACTAGAATCAGTAATCAGAAGCCAAGGATCGACCAGAAATGGTAACGAGGTCTACCAGAGATGGAAACGATGGGGCAATTACACTTCCCAAGGCTAAAAACTTGCCAAAAATTGTGTTTCCCAAAGATTATCATTGCTTATTTCGAAAACACAACATCAGAAGGCTCAATACTTACCCTTCCAAAACCAGAAAACGAACACCACGCTGCAGAATACCCAATGGCAGCCATACTTCGAAGTTTGAAGCCCAGTCACCTTCGTTTTATCGAAGCAACAGCAGCCATACTTCGAAGTTCGAAGCCCAGTCACCTTCGTTTTTCCAAAGCAACGGCAAACATACTTCGTTTTTCCAAAGGAACTTAAATGCAAACAACAAAGGTAAAAAGAAAATAGATGACTTCTTGGTTAATGATGAAACTGAAATTATTGAAGATGATGAAGGGGATGAAGAAGAGTTAAATGAAGTGGTTATGGTGGAAGCTGCCTCATGTGACGAACAAGAGGATGATGATGATGAGGAACTTGACATTGGTGGTGATGATGATGATGAGGAACTTGACATTGGTGGTGATGATGATGATGATCTTTTGAATGGAGCGGATGAAAATTGAAGTTTGGATGACTTTTTGAAGCTTCTTGCTTGTCATTTAATTCCTAAGTATTATCTAGGTCTCTAAGTTTTTTTAAATGGTCCTATTTTGGCACAAGTATGAAGTTATGAACTTTCTATCTTTTGTTTTAGGCTCATTTGAATGCATATTTCATATATCAATGCAAATACATACATATTTAGAGTACTTTTATAATTTCGACCGAATTGTTACGATTCACGATTCGATTCGATTCGATTCACGATTCAAAAAGTCAACACAACGAGTCTCGATACGATTCACGGTTTAACAACCTTGATTACTATTGTGTTTTAATCTTTCAGTGTTTTGACTTTAGCATCAGAGTGCTCTTAGGTTGGAAACAACCCGTCGGCACTAATTGGCTATTCCTTGTGTAAGAGATTGGAGCAATTCAAACGGAAGGATATTCGCAACCCCCACACTATTACTTGAGGATTTTTCTTCGTGTACTTTTCTGTTTGTTATGGTATTGCTTATTAGGGGATGAGGTTGCTTGTTATTTTCCACATTTGAAAAATTTCTATTCGCAGAATGTGAGTTTGAATCAAAATGGAAAAATTTGTCCGCAAAGCTGCCTTGGGAATAAAAGAGTGTGGAAACAGAGAAACAACTTGGCAATGGATCATGTTTGCTGTTAAAATTCGAAGTCTGTGAACTTCCCTATGATGTGATTGTACTACGGTTGGAAGATAGTTAGGACGATAGTTTTCTGATTTTAATCACATGTCAAAATTCATGTGGACTGTAGATAGAAGGTCGGTTGATGTATGAAGTAATAAATACAACATATTTCATTTTTTCAGTCCATCTTTCTCTCTTTTCTTCATTTTATTCTTTCTACTCTTCTTCTGAAAATTCATGAATGAAATCATGACTTTTCACAATCACTCCCCGTATTAGTGCATTTTACGGCATGTGAAATGCTTAAAAGGAAGCTGCAGTTTATTCTGATTGTGATTGACATTGACAAGGCTTCAGTTGTTGGAATGGTAGTAGTCTGATGTTCCCCCATTTGAAGTATCCCCTCAAAAGCTCTACAAATGGAAAGAGTACAACCAATGTGAAGCAGCATCGATATTTTTGGAGAATAATATTTTTTTCATCACGCTCTGTCGCACTTGGAGGATGATTTTGCTTTTCTCTGCTTTTTATATATCAGCAAAAGAAACAATATATTAATCTTTGAAAACAGAGTTACAAAGCTATAAGGGGAACAAGCACAAAAGGCTTCCCAATGACCAACTTGAATCTCAACCAGGTCGTTACCCAAGAGGACGACTATCACACATCACTTGAATCCCTGGAAAACACACTCAAAAGTTGGTAAGATACCAACCATCATGAAGAGGAAATGGACCAAAGGGCATACCCTAAGGCCAAAACAAGACCTGAAACTTATCTCCCTAATGGTCTGTATTACAAGCAAAAACTAAAACAATACATATACTTAGAACCAAAATCAACACCAACCTATCTCAGAATACTCCTTCAAATGCAAGACCAGTCCATTGTAGATTAGATGGATCAGAACCTGATGAATACTTTCAAATGTAGAAACAGAGCCATTGATAAGGGGCCAAGAACACCATAGATCATTCATTCATCACAGGAAATAGCATATCCTTGAAAGCTTACAAGAAGACACTTTTGAATTCTAACAGATCAGCCTTCCAGAGCATGAACAATCCCTTAAATATTAGATCGATCAGAGCATGATGAAATCTTCAAGTTCAGAAGCAGAATCATTGATATGAAGCCAGGACAACCATTGATCACATATACCGAGCTGGTATCTCATAGCCAAACCAATCCTTTACCCATCGTTGAAGCTCTAGCAGATCAGTTTAAACAACTGGTGTCTCATAGCCATACCAATCCTTTACAATTATATCATTAGCATTGAAACAAGAGACTTGTCCACCAGAATGCATCATGTACAATTTGCTTCCCAAGACAGAAATTGTAGACGAATCAATACTCACAGATCAGACCACAAGAATGCAGTTCGACCAATACGATTCCAATAATAGCTCAGCAAGGCAATTACACTCCATTCAGTGTGACAATGCAATGAATTCTAGGACTAACCACAACTGCAGACTCAAATAAAGGACTAAACGTGAAAACCAACTGGGCAAACCAAAACTCTAGACTTAACAGACCAAACTGAGAGAGCACCACCAACCAGCCCATCCACAGACCTAAGTGACTTAGACAAGGTAATAGACCAAAATTTCTACCCAAACCAGCCCATCCATAAACTGAAAGCAAAACAACCACCCACCCAGACCATGTATGCAGACTTTAGAAAAGATGAAAGCCAGAATAAAAATATACATAAGACTGAAAACTGAAAAAGTCCCTCAAGGCTTAATTACTGACCCTAACTTTTTGTATTATCAATTTTCTAATCCCGTCCAAACTTCTCCTAAAATCCAGAGTATAATAAACTGGAATATAGAATGTGACTTTTATCTAAATAGCAACTCTATATTTGATAAGGTTCTCCAGTTGGTCCCCATCCCAAGAACAACTCTGAAAGTACAATCATTTTCTTGCCATCCAGATGCTTCATAAGGTAGCAAAAAGATGTAGCCAGCCAAAGTTGTTTCTCCAGGTGGCAAAATTCAGCAGATGACCATCATTCCGATAGATGTTTTAAAGTTTGGGGGCAACACCAAACTATATTCCAGAAATTCATAACAGAAGACCATACTTTCCAAGAGGTTTTGCAGTGTAAAATCAGATGAGGGAATGATTCCACTTCAACAGAGCACAAGGGGCAGAGATGATTCTTGTTGCAATTTTTTCCTGCCCTGCCATCCAAGAGAAAACTTCCACCCTAGGAGGGTATACATTCTTCCACATCGCATAAATGCTTGTTATCACCCAGTTGCAGATTATCTCATTGTTGGTAGACTATTAAGATATGGGCCCACATGTAGATTAATTGTGCAATTAGTAATTAACTTAGTGTTAGAGGGTTGTTGTGTAATTATGTTCTTAGTTGAACTTATATATTGATTGCATTGAAAGGTAAACATCAATTTTGGGATTCTAAAACTTTACATGGTATCAGAGCAGCGATCGGTGCTTTTGTCCTAATCGAACGATCCTTTTTTTGTTGAGTTTTCTCAACACCCAACTGAAACCCTAACCAACACCCAACTGAAACCCTAACTCTAATCTCTTTGACCTAGCAGTCGCCGCCGCCTATTCTGCTAGCTGCCGCCTTTTTCGCAGCCGTCAGCCACTCCTGACGACTATTGTTTGTCTGATCTGCTTCTTTGGGATTTCTGGTGTTTCTGCATCTGTGGGTTCACTGGTCCTCATGATCTTGTTTGTTCTTTGACCTCCATACTGTTGATGGTCTTCTGGTATTGCTGTATTACTTCAGATATATTTTCTTGGGTTATCATTTTGACCTATGGTGGACGATCTCAAACTTCTTGTTGGTGGTACAAGTACTACGAAGGACGAGTCGAGTCGAATCGGGCCTCTTGATAACACTACTTTGGATATTTGTCCTATTAAATTGGATGGTACCAACTATCTGATTTGTTCTCGCACGTTTACTTTGGCATTGAAGCCCGAGGGATATCAGAATTCACTAATGGTCCGATTCCTAAACCTTCAAACCCTGCTGAATTGAAACGGTTTAAGTCTCAGAAATAGTTAGTTATGACTTGGTTACTTAACTCTATGAGAGCTGATATTCGCCATACCTTCCTGCTTCTTGAGACTCCGTATGCGATTTGGACTACTGCGGCCTGTACATATTCTTAGCAGGAGAATGATGCTCAGTGCTTTGAGGCCATGTTTGTTAACCCTCCACACTCTATCCCTTGGACTATGAAACCCATGGGACTCCTAATTGAGTGTTTGTGTTGGCAAAAAATAGATGAATTATGAAACCCATGGGATAGCCAATCCCACCATTAGCCCACATTCTTAATACCTGGGGGCACCAAGTATTGGTAATCCTATCGCACGGTATTAAATTTATTGACCTATTTGCCCCTAATTTAGGGTCTATTTGGCCAAAATAACTTAATAACTTATTTTTTGTCTTTATTCAAATTTTTTTTGTATTTGTTATTTTTACGTTATTTTTTTTGTGATTATTGGTTTGTCTCGACGAAAGAAATTTAAAAAATATAAAATTATGTTTAAATGTTAAAAAAATTTCACTGAGGACGCAAATAAGTCAACACAGACCATGTTTTGAGCTTATTTTTTGTCTTTTCTGAATTTTTTTTAATTTTTGGTCATAATTTTATTTTTTTATGAAATCTCTTGTCGAGACGAACCAACCACCATAAAAAACTTGATAAAAAACAAAAAATCATAAAAAAATTTCACTAAATGACAAAAAAACAATAAGCCGTTCAAATGTTAGATTTTTTTTATTTTTTATAATTAAGTAACAAAAATAATAATTTTGTTAACATCGGTATATTTTAGCTTAAACCAAAAAAAATTGTTTGGACAGTATAACAATTCTGAACATAATTTTGCTCTATTTATTTACAAATGGGTTTCATTTAAAAAAGTGTTGAGAATGAATTATCTTGTTTTTTTTTCTTGCTCTTTATTAAGGGATATAATCTACCTCTCATGTAGTTGGCTGATTACTCACCATGGTAGGTTATGACAAAGAGATGGAGGATTGTATGGCTCTGAAAATCCAATATAGATATGACAAATGTTGATTTTTTATTTACAAACAATTATTTGTAAAAGATTTCATACTTATAGAAATTTAAAATAGATAAATAAAAAAAGATTGCTTATTTTTCATAACATACAACACTGGTTTTAATAATCCCTTGGTATTATGAATCACATTCTAACCCTACCACCTTACGAATCCCAAGTACGAAGAAGTTTAACAGACGGGGCCTGAGTTGGAGAAAAGACTTCGTACATTGGACCAACACCACCGGTTGGTCATTGAGTATTATGTCGATTTGAGTCGTGTCTGATAGGAGTTTGATCATTATCAAGGATTCTAGGCTGTATGCACTTAGGATGCCACTAAATGGATCTAGTAGCTGGAAAAAAAGCATGTTTATAATTTTTTGGTTGGCCTTGATATGGAGTTTGATCAGATTGGGGTGCAAGTGTTGGGTCGTGTTCCGTTTTCATCCTTGGGTGAGGCCTATTGTTCAACAAGAGGAGAGTCGTCGGGGTGCTATGTTGCATACTCCTACTTCTTCTTGTTCTGCTTTAGTGGCCACTCCCCCACCGAGTGGTCAATCTGGTACTAGCGATGGCGTTACAGATTGTGCTTCTCTCCGGTGTGATTAATACGACAATACCAACACACCAGGGATTTTTGTTGGAAGTTACACGGTCGCCCTCCTCGTGGTAAGGGAGGTGGCCATGGTGGTCGTGGTTTTGCACATTCTCAGGCTCAGGTTCATGTTCAGAGTCTACAGAGGCTCCTTTTGCTGACTCTAGGGTTTAGTTCGGTGTTGATCCTACTGGTGGTTTTTCTCAGGCGAGATGCAAGCTCTCAGGCGTCTTATGGCTACTCCTACTTCTACTTTCACGGTTTTTCCTTCCACTCAGTTTGCTCACACAGGTATCTCAGCCAGTGCTTTTACTGCCTCTTCTGGTATTCCTTGGATTATCGACTCCGATGCATCCGACCATATATTTTTTAGTCTTACTCTACCTGTTCTGGTAGGGATAAGGTTAGAATAGCCGATGGATCTCTCTTTGCTATTTTAGGAAAGAGCTCCATTCGCTATTCTCTTACTATTTCTTTTTCTTCAATTCTACATATTCTCAATTTTGCAACTAATCTGCTTTCTGTCAGTAACTTCACCTGTTTTGCAAATTGTTCTATGACATTCTTTCCTTCTCATTGTGTTTTTCAGGAATTAGATACGAGGAAAGTGATTGGTAGTGGTAAAGCACATGATAGTCTCTATTTCTTGGAGTCTGCCCTTCTGTCTCCTTTGTTCTCTGGCCAGGCCCTACACGCAAATAGTAGTTCTGACCTTTCTTTACTGTATTTGGGGCACCGAAGATTAGGTCATCATTTTTTTGGCATTTTAGAAAAACTTTTTTCTCATTTGACTAAATCTTGTCCTAGGAGTTAGTTTTTTTGTGAAGCTTGTGAACTTTGAAAACATAAACGCTCTTTTATACTTTTATTAATGAAAAAAGTACTTCTCCTTTTATGGTTATTCATTCTGATGTTTGGGGTCCTTCTCCTGTTACCTCTCTTAAAGGCTCTTTAAGTCCAAAAGTGAGATTTTTTCTTGTTTCACATCGTTTCATCGAATGGTGCACACACAATTTAAAACCAATATTTACATTCTACGTAGTGCTAATGGCACCGAATATGTTGACCAGGCCTTTCGAGCCTATTTGGATGAACATGGCATTATCTTTCAGACGACTTGTGTTGACACCCCACAAAAAAATGGGGTCGCCGAACGCAAGAATCGTCATCTTGCTGAAGTTGCTCACTCCCTTCTACTCACCATGCATCTTCCCAAATATTTTTTGGGAGAAACGATTTTGACCGATGCTTATCTTATCAACCGTCTGCCTTCTAGTGTTCTCCACTTCAAAACCCCTTTTGCGTGTCTTCCTAACCAGTGTTTGGTTTTCTCTATTGCCCCGAAAGTCTTTGATTGTGTCTGTTTTGTCTATGCTTCCCACCCCGTGGGTGGCAAGTTGGGTCCTAAAACTCACAAGTGTGCCTTTGTTGGGTACTCGCCCACCCAGAAGGACTATAAGTGTTATGATCCTCACTCTCGGAAGTTGTTTGTCTCTATGGATGTTACCTTTTGGGAGATCGAGTCCTTTTACTCTCCTCCCACTCCATCTCTTTAGGGGGAGTCATTATCTACTAGGGAGGAAGAGATGCTGTTTTTACCATCTCCTAGTGAGTGGGAGAAGGTGATACTCACCATTGACAAAGAGGAACCTATATCTGTTGACAGGGCAGGCAAGGACATTGGTGATCAAGTTAGGCATGAACAACAGTTTGCCAAGCCAGCTGTACTGCAGACATATAAGAGAAAAGCAAACCTTCATGTGTGATGCCATCTTGTCAATCACCAGTTCTAGTTCCAATTTAGACTCTACTGCTGACTTATCGGGTAATAAATCTTCTTTTGAAGCATCCCTTCTTGAGTCAAGTGATCTCAACATTCTTGTTGCTCTCCAAAAAGGCATTAGACAGTGTACTCAACATCCCATTTCTCAGTTTGTTTCATATGATCGCTTGTCTCCTTCGTATCATGCTTTTGTTTTCTCTCTTTCTTTTATATCTGTTCCATAGAATTGGCAGGATATGAATAGGATACCTAAGTGGAAGGAAGCTATGGTAGAGGAGATGACAGCTTTGAAAAAAATGGTACTTGGAAACTAGTATCTCTTCTAGGAGAAAAGAAACCAGTGGACTGTAAATGGATGTTTAATTCTAAATAGAATAACAATGGGATAGTTGAGTGATGCAAGGCGAGACTAGTTGCTAAGCGTTTTACTCAAACCTATGGGATTGACTACAAAGAAACCTTTGCTCCGGTAGCAAAGATGCATTCTGTACGGGCCCTACTCTATTGTGCTGCAAATCTGAATTGGCCCCTTCAAAAGTTTGACGTCCATGGTGATTTAGAAAAAAAAAGTCTATATGGCGATACCGTCGGGTTTTTCCTCAATTGCAAGTGAAGAAAAGGTGTGTAGATTAAGGAAGGCATTGTATGGGTTAAAGCAATCACCAAGAGTTTGGTTTGATAGGTTTTTGAAGGTTATGTTGAGATTTGGATACCGATAGAGTCATGCTGATCATACTATATTTATCAAAGGAAGTGGTGGCAAGATTACTATCCTTATTGTTTATGTTGATGATATGATAATGACAGACAATAATGTGGATGAGATTTCTAACCTTAAAGCTTAATAGGCCCAAGAATTCGAGATCAAGGATTTAGGATCAATGAAATACTTTCTTAGAATGGAAGTGGCGAGGTCTGACAAAGGCATTTCTATCTTTCAACGGAAGTACATTCTTGATTTGTTGGAGAAAACAGCTACAGATTTTCCTATTGAGGCTAATCACCATCATAGTGGCGATATGGAAGAACATAATGACAAAGAGAGATATTAGAGACTTGTGGGTCGTCTGATTTATTTAGCTCACACTAGACTGGATATTTAATATGTTGTGGGAGTTGTTAGTCAGTTTATGCATGATCCACGTGCCGCACATATGGATGTTGTTTATCATATCTTGAGGTATCTCAAGTCAGCTTCAGGAAAGGAGATTTTATTCTCTAGCCATGGGCATTTGCATCGGAAATATTTATTGATGCAGACTGGGAAGGGTCCGTAGATGACAGACGCTCTACCTCTGGCTATTGTGCTTTCATTAGGGAAAATTTGGTGGCCTGCTGAAGAAAGAAGCAATCAGTGGTTACTCGATCCAGCCCAGAAGCCGAGTAAAGAGCCATGGCTCATGGTGCTTGCGAACTTTTGTGGCTTTACACCTTATTACAGGATTTGTGGATTGAAGATGATGGTCTGATGAAACTCTACTATGACAATAAAGCAGCCATAAACATTGCTCACAATCCTGTTCAACATGAGAAATTGAAGCATATAGAGATTGACAGACACTTCATCAAGGAGAAGCTGAGCGAGGGTTTGATATGCATGCCTTTTGTGCGGTCTGAAGATCAACTAGCAGATATATTCACGAAAGGCCTAGGCAGCAAGATATTTCATCCCATTTTGTCCAAGTTGGGTTTGATTTATATCTTCGCACCGCTTGAGAGGGAGTGTTAAGATATGTGCCTACATGTAGATTAGTTGTACAATTAGTAATTAGCTTAGTGTTAGAGGTTGTCGTATAATTATGTTCTTAGTTGTATTTATATATTGATTACAATGAAAGGTGAACCCCAAATTTGGGATTCTAAAACTTTACATGAATTAATTGAGAAGGTATTTCGAGGATCCCATTTCCAAGTTATGCAGCCCCTATTGCCATTAAAAGCCCCTAAGGCTAGTAGTCTCCATTTGGGCTCCTTAAGTTGTTGCTCTTCCCATACAAACATTGATAGTCTTAAATTCAAGTCCCATGTAAGACAATTAACATTAACAATCAATTCATCAATGAAAGCTTGCTTTTGATTAGATAGGACATATAGCCTAGGATATTGATCCTTAAGCAACCCATCACCCTATCCATCTATGAGGCCAAAACAAATGTATTGTTACTATAGTTAATTTTCAAAGTGAATCCCTCCTAGACAATGGGACCAAGACAAGAATTATCCACTTCACAGATATCCTTCCACACTGCTGAAACAAGACCTGACGATGGGAGGGCAGGGAGACAGTTAGTTGGCTGCAGATCATATTTTCTGGTTACGATTTTGAACCATAGGTTATCTCTATCCTTTGTCTATCTCCACCACTACTTAGCAAGCAAGGCTAGGTTCATTTGATGGATGCTTCTAATCCCTAAACCCCCACTCTCCTTTCTTCGAGCTGTCTTCTCCCAACAAACCAAGTGGAGTTTCTTCTCATAAGTATCCCCCCGAAAGAATTGTAGTTGGCATTTCTCAATGGCTTTAGCCACTACACAAGGTATTCAAAATAATGGCATATAGTAAATTGGTAAGGAGAATAAGGTTGATTTGATAAGTGTAGCTCTACCCGCTTATGATAAAAATCTCTTCTTCCAATTAGCTAGTTTGAGCTTGATTCTTTCCATGATGGGCCTCCACATCTTAGCCTTTCTAGGATTTGCTCCAAAGGGGAGCGCCCCAAGTAAACAATAGGTAGTTTTACCATCTTGCATGCAATAACATCTTTCAAGAACTGAAGATCATGATTTGAGACTTTAACTGTAACGCTTTGACTTTTGGCAACATTATTTAAATCCTTCTTAATATTGTTTTATTTATCAAAATAATAATTAAAAAGATAAACGTATTTATTGCAGCGGAAGGAAAATAAGTACATAGTCTGAAATGAGAAGATAGAAATACCCTTTTGGATTTATATTTATTTTAAATTAAAGGACAGAGCTGATAAACTAAAGGTAAGGCAGCCAAGTGGTGAGCTCCTCTTCTACGATCGCCGACTCTTCCTCATGCGGTGGAATCTCCATTTGGCATAAATGCTAGAGGCAGAAAAGTTGCTCCGATGAGTAATGAAACTCAGTAAGAGACATTACCCGAAAAATCGAACCCAAAATATTATCAAACATACAACATGGTATAACAAATAGTGAAATAAGTTGAACAATTAATTTAACGCATAGGTTCATTATACTTCCATTTATTATGTTTCTAGGAGATCCATCGAGAAACTCTGTCTACTACCCGACTATCTAACATAGGCACTCAGTTGTTATTGACAACGCCTTACCTACAAGGGTGTATCTGACTAAAACACTGACCCGGCAAAGAAAGGACCTTATACCGTCTATTCTTGTCAATAACTAGTCCGCCCTAGCTAGATCCGACCGATAACGTGGCTTCACCAGGTCAAGTACCAACGAACCTTAGCCGCTTCTCCTTATTCGGCTCAAGGACGCCTAAGACGCTGGGCGGCACTCCTTCAGGGGCCAGAGTTGCACTCACAGACGGCCCCGAAGTCACCTCCAACCGAATACACCCACCTCCTAGTTGGGGTCCTTCCATAAATAACAAGGGACTTTCAACCGACTACACCCATCTCCTAGTTGAAGTCCAAAACATAGTCACATCAACGGGTCAACATCCGACAGTATTACTTGCCATACCGGGCAACACTATCTAGCTTCCTCTTTTTAATTAACGTCACTAATTGTCACTACACATTTCTACTACGTTATAATGTTCACCTAACATCCTCTGCCTCTGTGTTTCGGGTGACATTCGAACCGGTGTCCCTAATGTAGATTCTAGATTTTCCCTCACAAAAACCCCAATTACACAATCATGTTCACAATGTTCTCTATCTAACATTCATTCAATATATTAAAGTTAGATTCGACAGCGTAACGGCTTTAATTTCATCTATCTTCTTGGGTAGCACGATGGCCATACCCAATATAACAAATTTTTTCCAACACAAATCCAAACTAAAAAATTTTCTATTACACCATATTTTATCAAACATATCAACATTCAACATTCATGGCCAAACGTAAACAAATATGGTCGAACATCATAATTCATGGTCAAGTGGCTCACACGAAATTCCACGGGCATCCGTTGACATAAATAAAGCATAAGTATATGCATGTGCAGGTGCTTGCTACTTCTTAGTTATACATGCCCCACATTCGGTAAGCTTTTATTTTGTTGTGAAAATAAATAAACAAATAAATTAAGTAAATAAATATGTATGACATTTACAGAATGATCATTAGGTAAGAAAATAAAATACTTCCATATTAATTATACTTACCATTGTTGTCCAAATGTTTCTTTTTGTTTTCAGCAGAATCTACTGGCCATAAATTATGGGCCAAACCATTCCTTATATGCCTCCTTTTCGCTTTCTTTAATTTTTTTTTTTTTTTAACATTAGGAAATCCAACCAACTGTGAAATGTTAAATCACCACTCCGCCACAAATTCATTAGTTATTTCTTTTTGGGTTTTCCTTAAATGATCAGAACATACAAAAATAAATAAATAAAATTTCCAGATCTAAACCTTACGATTATCAATAGAAAAAAAATAAAAATAAAAAATAAAATAAACGGATTGAAGGTAAGATTTTCATACAGAAACAATTACATCAATAGTGAACTTGATAAAGATTAAGATAAGAAATTCTACACTTTTTATTGAGAACATGCAATTTAGGGTTCTCGGTAATAGTTTCTATTGGGTTAATCTAGCAGAGACAAGTTGATATGCCATTCATTCGAAAATCATAAAATCAAGAGAGTTGAAGGTAATAGATCTTATAAAAATAAAAAACATAATCTAAGGGTCCGTAGGTAAAGAATCCTACCTCGGTTGTTGAAGGGAACAAAGTATCGAAGAAGAAAAGTAGATTCGACAAAAACTCAAACTGTTGGCAGAGCCTCCCTTTGCAAACCTTCTTCAAAGTTCTCTCTCTTGATTTTTTGATAAGCAAAATCAAGGATGAAAAAAACTATTGATGTATATATATATGCCTCTATACTTCTAATCCTATATTTACCGTACAATAATTTGGTACTTAAACCCATAAAATCCCTTCATCAAATGTAATCCTATATTTACCGGACAATAACTTGGTAATTAAACCCATAAAAACCCTTCATCAAATCCTATAATGTTGCCCTTTCAAAATCCATACAACTGATCGAAAAAGATGCCTAATGGCTCAAGGAAAATAAAGAGAAACAAATGGGGAAAAAAAATTTATTCGATGTGTCTTGCCCCAACCAACATGCAATTCCATTCACCGATCGCTAAAATGATCTCAACCATACAAATTACAATGTATAATCATAACAAGTAAAATAACTTAATTAAATATTTAACTTTTAGAATGAAATAAATAAAATTTATTCACTAAAATGCCAGGTTATTACATTAACCCCACACAAAACAAATTTTGAGAAATTTATCTTAAGCCGTGAAAGCAATTGAAAACAACTTAAGATCCTTTTGATGGCTAGGACCTCTAGGAAATCATTATTGCAGAAGATGATTATCATCTGCAAATTGGAGATGGGTAATTATAGATCCATTAGGCCCAACTTTTACCCCCTCTAATCAATCCCACTTCAGTTGCTTTTTTCAAGTATGATGTTCAGCCCTTCCACCATGTTGAACAAAAAAGGGGAGAGGGGGTCCGCTTGCCTCAGACCTCTCCTCATGTGGATTTCATTAGATGGGGAACCATTAATAAGAAAGGATAAAGTAGCAGCAGAGATACACTCCTCTATCCATTGACACCACTTCCTACCGCAACCAAAGTTTTGCATCATATCTAGAAGGAAACCCCAATTGACGCCCCCATGATTACTTTGCTTCCATGCATGAATGACTTCATTTCCAATAAGTCTCCCATCAACCATTTGTTTCCCCCCATAAATGTTGGGTGAACCATTAATTTTGTTTGCCAAAACTTTGGAAAGAAGTTTGTAAACCCACCCCACCATATTGAGAGGCCTGAAAGAATTAGGCCCTTCAATTTTAGGGACAAAAGCAAAAGCAACAAATGTAGAATTGATACCTTTAGTGATCCTTTCTTCCATGGGAGTGAAACTTTGAAAAGAATTGGAACATATCTTGCTTGATGAGGTTCCAACCTTTATTACAAAGGAACAATTGTACCCATTAGGACCTGTTTATACCACAATTGAAATTTATATCTTTCTTGGTGACGTGGCAGTATGTGGCAGCATAGAAGTCCATGTGGCCAGGAAAATTTGTCCGACTACGTTATGTAGCCCCTGAAAAGGAGGACACTTGAAGGCTGTAGTGCACATGCCGATCATGATAAGAACAAAGGCGGTTATCTATTTGAATTCAGACATGGAACTGTACGCAGTTAAAGATACAAATGACAATTACTTCCCACAAAATCGTCCAGTGGCGGTTTTCTAGATACCCTTCTCTGATTACAGTTTACTTGAATCATTTTGCACATCTTTTGCAGTATAGTCGTTGCATGGGGCTCAATATTTTACCAAACTGGATTTAAGGTCAGGTTACCATCAAATTCGAATGAATCCAAGCGATGTCGAGAAAACTGCCTTTAGAACACATGAAAGTCATTATGAATTTCTAGTAATGCCCTTCGGCTTGACAAATGCTCCATCCACCTTTCAAAGTCTAATGAATGATGTCTTTCGACCTTTTCTACGGAAATTTGTGTTGGTCTTTTTTGATGATATTCCGATTTACAGTAAGGGTTGGGTTAATCATCTTGAGCATGTGTCTCTTACCTTAACCAAATTAAGAGACCACCGGCTATATGCTAAGAGGTCAAAGTGCTCTTTTGGCCAATCACAAGTCGAATATTTAGGACATGTGATAAACGTTCACGGAGTAGCAGCTGACCCCACTAAGATTGAGCATATGGTTAACTGGCCACAACCACAAAACCGCAAAGCTTTAAGAGGATTTTTGGGCTTAACCGGGTATAACAGAAGATTTATTTAGGTTTACGGGAAGATATGTCAACCCTTGACTTTACTACTTCGAAAGGATGCCTTCAAGTGGAGTTTAGCCGCTGAAAAAACACGTTCCTACAACTCAAAACGGCTATGACAACAACCCCGGTTTTGACTTTACCTGATTATTCTAAAGTTTTTGAATTGGAATGTGATGCATCCGGCAAAGGGGTGGGTGCAGTACTCATGCGAGAGGGCAAACCGGTAGCCTTTTATAGTAAAGCTTTATCCAACACTCGTTTAGGCCTTTCTACTTATGAAAAGGAGCTCTTAGCAGTGGTCATGGTGGTCACTAAATGGCGGCATTCTTATTAGGACGCCATTTCCATATAAAAACTGACCATCAAAGTTTGAAATTCTTACTTGAACAACGGGTAACCACTATCATGCAGCAAAAGTGGATATCCAAACTCATGGGGTATGATTATGAAATCACTTACAAGAACGGTAAGAGTAATGTGGTTGCCGATGCCTTGTCTAGAGTCATGGAGGAACCACTTTCTTCTTCTCCAGAAAATAGGGTTCCTTATCTGTTGTCACAGTAGTTTTGTGCAATTGGGTTAAAGCATTACAAGAGAGTTGGCATCAGGATGTTCAATTGCAACAGATAATTACTGACCTCATCCAAAATCCTGCCAGCCATTCTTCTTTTGTGTGGCAACATGATACGTTGTATTATAAGTCATGGCTGATAGTGGGCTCCAATGAGCAATTTCGCATCAAACTTATTCATGAACACCATGCCACTCCTACTGGTGGCCATTCCGGGGGCGAGCGAACCTATCAGCGACTCAAACAAGCCTTCTACTGGAAAGGTATGAAACAAGCTGTTCTTAGATATGTGGCTGAATGTGACGTTTGTCAGCGAAATAAAAATGAGACCTTGGCTATGCCTGGCTTATTGCAACCCCTGCCTATTCCTACTAGGCCTTGGTGTGATATCTCCATGGATTTTATCGAAGGACTACCTAATTCTTCTCATAAAACTGTTGTCTTCGTAGTGGTGGATCGCTTGAGCAAGTATGCTCATTTTATTCCTCTAAATCATCCGTATACTGCTACCCTAGTTGCCCAAGTTTTTATGGACAATATCTTCAAGTTACATGGCATGCCCATTTCTATTGTTTTGGACAGGGATCCTATTTTTACTAGCACTTTTTGGCAAGAATTGTTTCGTCTTCACGGAACCACGTTATGCTTGAGCACTTCGTACCACCCTCAGACTGATGGCCAAACTGAGGTTGTTAATCGGTGTTTGGAAAATTATCTACGCTGTCTTACGGGTGATCGCCCTATTGTTTGGACTGAGTGGCTCTCCTTAGCTGAGTGGTGGTATAATACCACGTTTCATAGCTCCACTGGTGTCACTCCCTATGAAGCTTTGTATGGTCAAAAGCCTCCCAGTCTCCTTCCTTATGCTCCAGGAGGCACTACTATTGCTGCTGCTGAAAAATTGTTACAAGATCGTGACGCTGTTCTCAAACTTCTCAAGGAGCATTTGCTTACTTCTCAACACCGGATGAAACAAACTGCTGATACTCATCGCACGGAAAGGGTCCTTGCGGTAGGTGATTGGGTCTACCTCAAATTGCAACCATTTCGCCAAGTTACTGTCGCTTTTCGCAAAAATGCTAAATTAGCTCCCAAGTTCTTTGGTCCCTATCAAATTCTTCAACGGGTGGGTTCTGTTGCCTATAAATTGGCCTTACCTGCCTCTTCTCGCATTCACCCAGTTTTTCATGTCTCTCTCTTGAAGAAAAAATTGGGCCTTAGTGCTGTGGTTTAGGCTACCTTACCCCTCACTAATGAGCATGGTCATGTGCAACTTGAACCCATTGCTATTCTGGATCGCAAATTGGTCAAACGAAATAATCGGCCTCATACTTTGGTTTTAGTCCAATGGTCTAATTCTATCCCTGAAGATGCTACTTGGGAAAGCTGGTATGATCTGCACCAACGTTTTCCTTCGTTTCAACCTTGAGGACAAGGTTCTTCTCAAGACGGTGGTAATGATACGAATTAGGGGTTAAAGTGTCTTTTAACCAAATATAGGGATCCAATTGTAATTTCTTACTTTCCATTTTGTTATACAGTTAGTCAGTCGGTTAGTTGGTTAGTCGGTTGGCTGTGATTAGTCAGTTGGTTAGTTGGTCTGTTAGCTATGTATAAATAAGGGTAGCAGATGGTTTGTGGGGGGAGGTTGGTTTTGGCTAAGTTCTCTCCCTCGTCTCTCTTCTCTGTTCTACTCTCTTAACCCCCATTCTTTACTTCATCTTTTCTTATAATTGTTCCACCTTCAATACAACTGATGTTCATTTCCAGATTCTTAATTGAGTACATTTGTTAAAAGCCTATCAATCCACGAGTCTGCTTGAGAGTGGGAGCTTTAGTTCATTACGCGTGAATTTCCACAATCACTCCTCGTATTAGTGCATTTTGAAAGGCAGCAGAAGTCTATTCTGATTGTGATGGCATTGGTAAGGCTTCACTTGGTGGAATGTTAGTAGCCTGATGTAGAGAATCCCCTCAAGTGCAGCAGAGTTCAAGAGAAGTCAAGGTGTGCAGATAATTGAAATTGGAAGGTGTAGATAAGAGGACCAGTGTTAATAAGTATGCAAGTGTTGTTTGTATAAATCTCAGTGTGAAAGTTTGTTAGCAGAGTTTGTTAGCAGAAGGTGTGTTTTGAGAAGTTGAGCTGGGCCCGTTGGTTGGAATGTAGTTAGGAAGATATTTTTCCAGTTTTAATCACATGTCAAAATTCATGTGTAGTATAAATGGCCTTCCATAATTGGGAATAGTTGTAACTCTTGTTGGGTTCATCCACTAGAGTTTGTTCCCACACAAAAAGAGACCTTCTAAACAAGAGATTCCAGTGTCCCTCACTAGAATCCCCATGAATCTGGGCCACAGTATGATTTTTCTGTAGTGATAACAAAACTAGTCTAGGGTATAGGTCCTTTAGGGGTAATCTCCTTTAGCCAAGCCTGCTCCAAAAATAGTGTGTTGTGCATAGAATTGACCTTTAAACAGAAACATTGTTGACCACATGAGCAAAGGTGCCCAGACTGATGGTGTTACCCACAGAACACGTCTTTACACACCTAAGAAGGGGGAAAGCCATTAGAGACATAAGGTAGCCATGATTGACTCTGTAACCCATACTTCTTGGCTATAACTTTCATCCATAATGACTTTTTCTCTCTACCATATCTCCACCGCCATTTTGCAAGCTAAAATTATGTTCCATCAGTCTTTTAATCCCCACGCCTCCATACTTCTCCCCTTAGTGAGTTTTTCCATTTGAGTAGATACATAGCCGTTTTCCCTGATGATCCTACCCAAAAAGAACTTCTTTGTATCCTTTCAATTTGTTTAGCAACTGCCTTTGGAAGTTTATAGAGAGACATGAAATAGACAGGTAGATTGGATACTGTTGATTTAACCAATGTTAGTTTACCAGCTGCTAATAAATGCCTACTCTTCCAGGATGGAAGTTTCTTTGAAATATATCCAAGATATGTTGTTTCCATGTTTTGACTCTGTAGGATTTTCCCCTAGTGGTAGTCCCAGGCAAACCATAGGTAATTTTTGAGATTTGCAACCATGTGATGAGGCCAAAGCCATAACTTCTGAGTCAGACATGCCAATGCCACAAAGGAGACTTATGGAAAATTTATCTTAAGGACAGAAAATATTTGAAAACATCTCAACAACATTTTGATATTCATCGATTCGTCCAAGCTATTATTGCAAAAAATCATGGTGTCATTGGCAAACTGCAAGTGAGATACTATCACCCCATTGTACGCCACTTTAACCCCAGAGATTAGATTATACTCATTTGCCCTCTCCAATATGATATTGAGTGCCTCAACTGCCACATTTAATTAAAAAGGGACATAGGATCCCCTTGCTTGAGACCCCTACCTGTTTGCAATTCTTTTGTAGGAGAACGAATGATTAGAATAGTCATGGAGGCAGATGAAATACAAGCTTCAATCCTTGAAAACCATTTTTCCCAAAATCCCAATTAGAAAGCATATCTAATAGAAAAGACCAACTCAAAAGTGTCATGGGCCTTTTCAAAGTCAAGTTTTAAGATTATGCATTTTTGATGAGATACTTTCCAGTTATGAATGATTTCATTAGCAACTAGGATTCCATCATCAATGGATTTATCAACCATGAAAGCAGCCTGTGAACTCCCAATGATATAATGCTTGACTTTCTTTAATCTATTAGCACTGACTTTTGATAAAACCTTGTAAATACTACCCCCTAGGCTTATGGGTCTATAGTCATTGAAAGAAGACAGGGATTGAACCTTTGGGATTCGATCCAAAAAGGAGAGTTTATACTGTTACAACTGATAGAGTTTTCTGTAAATCAGAGAAGAAGACAATGGATGCAAGAAGTTTTGGTGCTTTATTGAAGATGGAGGTTACACAGGAAGATTGACAATGGGAGCTCTCGTCCCAGCCATAGGAAGCTCTCGTTCCTAAGCTCAATCTCCTATTTCCCCTCTGTAAGTGCTCTCTTCCTACTGTGCACTATTTATGCTAGCTGATTGCCTAGTGTAACAGATATTCCCGCCCAGATTGTAACCAAACAATTGGGAAGCTAACTAACAACTGAATGGCATAACAACCTGCTAACTGACTAGAACAGAAAAAGGAAAACAACGGCTAGTAACAGAATCGTAACAGAATTAGGTGAATTAGGTGGGGTGTAACATTCCCTCCCCCATCTGAGTAGCCTTGCCCTCAAGGTTGAGTAGAAAATCAGGGAATTTGGTCTGGAACTGGGAATAAAGTTCCCAAGTTGCATCCTCCGGAAAGGAGCCCTCCCACTGAACAAGCAACTAAGTGGCAGGTTTGCCCTTGTGTTTCACTAGTCGTCTGTCCAAAATGGCTTTAGGTAGAGATGTGAGCACCCCAGCATCATTGACTACAGGAAGTGATGTTTGAGGAATAGTTGTTGCTCCTAATTTCTTCTTGAGTAGCGAGACATGAAAAACAGGATGGACCTTAGAGGTAGATGGAAGATCCAACTTGTAAGCAACTGGCCCAACTTTGGCCACTACCTGATAGGGACCATAGAACCTGGGAGCTAACTTCTGGTTGGACCGGAATTGAACTGTAGCTTGCCTATACGGTTGCAGCTTCAAAAATACCCAATCATGATCCTGGAATGTCCTTTCTGACCGGTGCTTGTCCGCAAGTTGTTTCATACGACTTTGAGCCTGAATCAAATGATCTTTAAGCAAACTTAGGGTAGATTTCCTAGTAGAACCCCACTGGTCAATGGCGGCCACTTGACTGGAACCTGGAATGTACTGAATGTGAGCTGGAGGGGCCTGCCCATACACTAATTGGTAAGGAGTAGACTTAGTAGCTGAATGGTAGGTAGTATTATACCACCATTCAGCTAAGGGTAACCATTGCACCCACGATTTAGGTCTATCCCCTGTGACACATCGTAAATACGTTTCCAAGCAACGGTTTACCACTTCTGTCTGACCATCTGTCTGTGGATGGTAGGCAGTGCTCAAGCTGAGAGTGGTGTCTTGGAGCTTAAAAAGCTCAGTCCAAAACGTGCTGGTGAAAACCACATCCCTATCCCAAACTATGGTGGACGACATACCATGCAATCGGAAGATATTGTCCAAAAAAATCTGAGCCACATCTATAGCAGTATAGGAATGGTGTAATGGCATGAAGTGGGCATATTTGGATAGCCTATCTACCACTACAAAAATAACCGTTTTGCCCCGGGAATTAGGTAAACCTTCAATAAAATCCATTGAAATGTCTGTCCATAACCTTTCAGGGATGGGGAGAGGTTGTAAAAGGCCGGGGATTGCCACAATCTCAATCTTGTTGCGTTGGCAGATTTCACAGGTTGCCACATAGTGATTCACATAGGCCTTCATACCTTTCCAAAAAAATGACCTCTTGACTCTTTTATAGGTTCTTTCCACACCAGAGTGGCCCCCAATTGGGCTGCTATGTAATTCTTGGAGAATTAAGTTCCTGAGATTTGCATCAGCTCCCACCACCAGTTTCTGCTTGTAAGTAAGTAGGTTATGGTGCCATAGGTAATGTACATGAGAACTAGGATCTGAGATTAAGTCATTGATGATGGATTGTAAGGCTGGATCAGAGTACCAAGAGTGTTTCACCGAATCCAACCACATTGGTTGTATGGCTGATAATGCACCGTGTCTTCTCCCTCTTGTCTTGAAAGGGCATCTGCTACTTTATTCTCATGTCCGGATTTGTAGACTATGTCATAGTCATAACCCAATAGCTTAGTGAGCCATTTCTGCTGCATATGGGTGGTGATTTTTTGGTTCAACAGATACTTCAAACTTAGGTGGTCAATCTTGATGGTAAAATGCCTACCAAGCAGATAGTGCCCCCATTTTTGGACAGCATATACAAGAGATAATAACTCCTTCTCATAAGCAGAGAGGCCCAACTGCTTATTGGCCAAAGCCTTACTGATGTAGGCTATTGGATGGCCCTCTTGCATCAAAACAGCCCCAATACCAACCCCTGAAGCATCACATTTGATAACAAATTCCTTGGAGTAGTTAGGTAGTGCTAGGACCGGGGAAGAACACATGGCTAACTTGAGTTGCTCAAAGGCTTCTTCAGCTACCGTATCCCAACTGAAAGCATCCTTTTTCAATAGTCGAGTTAGGGGTTGGCTGATTTTGCCATAATTTTTGACAAAACGCCTATAGTAGCCCGTTAGCCCCAAAAACCCCCCGCAAAGCCTTGATGGAGCTAGGCCTAGGCCATTTTTGCATTCCCTCCAACTTTACTGGATCAGCCAATACTCCCTGATCTGAAATAATGTGACCCAAGTACTCTAAGCTTGTTTGACCAAAGGCACGCTTTGATTTCTTAACGAATAACTGATCAGACTTAAAGATGGACAACGTGAGTGATAGTTGCTGTAGGTGTTCTGACCAACTAGGGCTGTATATTAGGATATCATCAAAGAATACCAATATAAATTTCCTTAAGTAAGGCTTAAAAATGGTATTCATCAACCCTTGAAAGGTAGATGGTGCATTGGTGAGACCAAAAGGCATTACCAAAAATTCATAGTGGCCATCACGGGTTCTAAAAGCTGTTTTTTCAATGTCACCCACATGTACCCTGATTTGGTGATAACCAGCTCTTAGGTCCAATTTGGAAAATATTTTGGCTCCATGTAACTCATCAAGCAACTCATCAATCATGGGAATAGGAAACTTATCTTTAATTGTATGCTTATTAAGCTCTCTATAATCCACACACATCCTCCATGTATGATCCTTTTTCTTTACCAGTAGTACGGGTGAGGAGAAAGGACTTACACTTGGTCTGATAATCCCTAATTGCAGCATCTCCTTTACTAGCTTTTCGATCTCATTTTTTTGAATGTACGGGTATCTGTAAGGCCGAACTTGCACTGCTTCTGTACCTCCTTTGAGTGGAATCCTATGGTCAGCCTCCCTGGAAGGAGGGAGTGTTTTTGGTTCCTCAAAAATACTGTTAAACTGGTCCAGAATAGATTGGATATCCGGGTGCACACTCTGATCTCCCAATTCCATAGTTAAGCAGCTCAGTTGAGCAATAATACCATGTTGAGTTTGTTGCAACGTGCGATGCATCTGTCTTGGGTTTGCCTGTTCCACCTTGACGTGTGTTTCTCCCTGTAAGAGTACAGACCTTCCTTTGAACTGAAATTCCATCCTAAGTCTCCTGAAATCCCACAAGATTGGGCCCAAGATGGTTAACCATTGGACACCTAATACCATATCACAACCTCCTATTGGTAGCAACCTCACTTCAGTGTTAAACTGAATTCCTTGCATTTCCCACGTGAATGATTTACACATAGCCTTACTGTAAAGTTTCGTTCCATCCGCTATAGTCACTGGTAGATGCGTAGTGTTCTCAACCTGATCTTTAGAGAGCTTGATTATCCCTGGTTCAATGAAATTATGAGTGCTGCCCAAATCAATCAATATAGTGATGCTTCTACCCTTGAGTGTCCCTTTTACCCGCATTGTTCTAAAGGAATGGCTGCCAACCAATGCATGCATGGAAATTTGCACATCCTCTAACCCAGGCTCCTCCAAAACTTGTGAATCTTCGTCACTTCCTTCCTCTTCATCGTCCCCTATGAGTAGGAACAACTGCCTTTTTTGACATCTGTGGCCTCTGGTATATTTTTCATCACAATTAAAACAAAGCCCCTTGTCTTTCCTAGCTTCCATCTCCTTTTGAGTCAGCCTCTTAATGGGAAACTGGTGAACAGAAGTGGGTGTAGGTAGTGTAGAGTTGGAACTGTGAGTAGATGTAACCAGGGATTTAGGTTCAGATCTTATGGCAGAATTAGGAGTTGTTCTTGGTAAGGCTAAACTGGATGCTACTCCCCAACTGCTAGCTGGTTTTCCCACTCCCCTTGCTCTTCTATTTATGGCCTCAATACTTTCCTCTTGCAACCTTGCCAATCCTATGGCTTGAGTGATGTTGGAAGGACGAAACATTTGAACTCCAGCTTTTATGTCTTCTCGTAGCCCACTAAGGAAACAACTAACAAAGAATTCCTGGGTTAGACCTTGAGTTCTGTTAGCTAATTCTTCAAATCTGGCTTGATAAGTCTTAACCGTAGAAGTTTGGGTGAGTTTGGTCAATTCCCCAATGGCATCCTCAAAAGCATTTGGACGGAAGCGTGTGGTTAGACCTGTGACAAACTCCTTCCAATCTACCGTAGTTTGTGCCTTCTCAAACCACTGGAACCATTGGATGGTCTTCGCATCAAGATGCATCACAGCTAATTTCACCTTCTGTGATTCTTCCACCTGGTTGAATTCAAAGAAATGTTCACATTTGTAGATCCACCCTGAAGGATCCTCCCCTTGAAACTTAGGGAAATCAATCTTAGCATATCTTGTGTGAACTGAATTGGAAGACTTTGTTCCAACAAAACGTGAATTCGAATGATGCTCTCCTTCTTCTAACTCACGGTTCAGAGTTCTAGAAGCCAGCTGATCGTATTTAATACTCATAGCTATGAACAATTCTTTGAGCTCTTTGAGAGAATTGGCCGTGCTGTCCTTGAATTGGTCAGTACTATCCTTCAATTGTTTGATGGCTTCTTCATTACGCCTCTGTTCTTGTGATCGAGTATCCATGATCTCTTTTGTTTAGTATGTCCGAGAATGGAAAGCTCTGATACCAATGTTACAACTGATAGAGTTTTCTGTGTTAGGTTAAGAAGAAATCAGAGAAGAAGACAATGGATGCAAGAAGTTCTGGTGCTTTATTGAAGATGGAGGTTACACAGGAAGATTGACAATGGGAGCTCTCGTCCCAGCCATAGGAAGCTCTCGTTCCTAAGCTCAATCTCCTATTTCCCCTCTGTAAGTGCTCTCTTCCTACTGTGCACTATTTATGCTAGCTGATGGCCAAGTGTAACAGATATTCCCGCCCAGATTGTAACCAAACAATTGGGTAGCTAACTAACAACTGAATGGCATAACAACCTGCTAACAGACTAGAACAGAAAAAGGAAAACAACGGCTAGTAACAGAATCGTAACAGAATTAGGTGAATTAGGTGGGGTGTAACATATACCTTCAGTGAAGATGCTGCTGTGGTAGAATTGGCTGAAAAATTCCATGATGTCAGGTTTCATAAACTTCCACGCCTTCTTGAAAAAAGAAAAGGTGAAACCATCGGGGCAGGAGCTTTGAAATATTGATAAGTCATTCATTGCTACCACCACCTCGTCCACCCCAAATATTTCCTCCAAGAATTCAGCCTGGGCAGAATTCAGTTTTCTTGGAAAAGTTCCTCTAAGTACAGGTCTGTCATGCTCTATTTCCCGGAACTTTTTTTTGTAGAAGTTCACTGCTGCCTCCTTAATTGATAGAGGGGATTTGTGGAGTGTAACCCCATCTTTAATAGCCTCTTTTTGGTTCCTCGTATACCTTATTTTGGCAGCCAAGTGGTCAAACTTTGTATTTCTTCAACCAGTTGGATCTGCTTTTCTGTCTCCAAAAAACTTCCACTTGCTTAGAAAGCCTAACCCGTTCCCCGTTAGTCTTTGATCTCTCTTCCTTCTCTGTCTCAGTCAATGATCAAGATTCTCTGATAATGTCTAGATTATGTGATACCTCCTCTCTCTTCCTCAGGTTCTGGTTAATGTCCCCAAAGTATCCCTGTTCCAAAATTTGTAGTTTAAGGTTAAACTTTAACCTTAACATGTTGTAACTTCTTTAATAAAATGAAACCTGCCCAGCCATTAACCTGCAACTCTGCCATGCTAAGAGCCACTTTCATACAACCTGTATATGATTACCACAACAACACATTGATCTAAAGTTCATACACTTAGTTAATGTGGCAGTGAAGGAATTTGGGACACCATATAGCAAAGTTTCGAGAGCACTGAATATTTTTTCACATAAAACATGTGTCATGCTAAAGCATCATAATTGCTTATTTTAAGAGTCTACAAGAACTTTAATTCTCTTCGCATTCCCCTATAGCATTTTGTTTTCTCATTGAAACACCATAAGATACTTTTACAGAATAGTAAGTGTTAGAATAGCTTTCTAGCTTTATTGTTATTAGTCCCACATTGGGTATCTACATATTGTATCCACCACTCTCGTTATATAAATAAAATGTTGAGTGTTAGGGTTGGTTAACACCTTACACACTCTTCTCTCTCTCTCTCTCTTTCTATCTCAAACAACATGGTATCAGAGCCATATTCCACCCTAGTTAAACCCTAACCCTAACCCTCTATGTTTAAACCCTAACAATATCCCTAGCCGCATAACCCTACTGCCATAACCCTACTGCCATACCCTACCGCCTCCCTAGCCGCATAACCCTAGCTTCCGCATAAACCTACTGCCATAACCTAGCCCCATACAGCCACCATACAGCCGCCATATATACAGCCGCCATATATACAACCCCATATTCCAGCGCCTGATCAGCCCTTTCAGCTGCATCTCTGTTTCGCCCTAGTCTCTGTTTCGCCTTAGTCTCTGTTTAACCAGTGGCGCCTTAGTCTCTGTTTAACCAGTAGCGCCTTGCCACCAGTAGCGCCTTGCCTTACCTCCGCACTACCAGTTGTGCTCATATCAGTGAACGCCTGCTGATGTTTGCCTCAGCCATTCAGTCATCACTTACCGCTGATGTTTGCCTTAGTCTACTGATGTTTGCCTCAGCCATCATTTACCGCTGATGTTCCTGCTGATTCTGTTCACCCACTGATCTGTTTCGTCCATTGTTTGGTCAGCCGCCTTTCAGTCCTCTGTTTGGTTGTTTGTTTGATCTGGTTGCCTCTGTTTGATTGTTCCGTTTGGTTGTTCTGTCTGGTTGCCTCTGTTCGTTGCCTTTCATTGATCTGAAGATCGCTGTGGTTGATCACTGTGGTTGTTCGTTGTTCTGTTTGGTTGTTCATTGCCTCTGTTTGGTTGATCGCTGTGGTTGTTCGCTGCCTGTTTGTCGGAGTGATTTCGTGTAATGATGATGTTGGTTCAAGTTTGCTGGATGGTGTTAAACTTCTGTTGTCAGAAGGATTTCATTACCTGGTCTGGTGATTGTTGATGCTTGGGATTGTTGAGTTCTGTTGAAGTCTGGTGCCCTCGATTGCTTTGTTGGTTGTTTGGTGTCCCGCGATATCCTCGTTGTTGCTTTGGTTTATGATGGAGACTGCTTCAATTATTTCTAATGGTTTTGGTGGCCGTGGTTCTAAGTCCTGTGGTCGTAGTGGTTCTAGTTATGGTCGCATGTCAGGGGGAGGTAGTTCTGGTCGTGGTAACTCTAGTCGACAGTGTACCCATTGTGGGGGTACAAACCATACAGTGGGGTATTGTTATGATCTTCATGGTTTTCCTCAGGCTCATCAGGTTACTATTTCTGAGGATGCTAGACAGTTTACTCATCCTTCTGCCAACAGTAGGGTGACTATTTCTGCAGCGGAGTACCAACGCCTCGTGTCACTTCAGTCAGGTTCTGCCACTGCTACTCTATCTCAGAGAGGTCCTTCTGTTACTTGTGTTGCATCTTCTCTTCCTTCCACTCCTTGGGTTATTGATTCAGGTGCATCAGATCATATGACTGGTAGTTCTCACATCCTTTCTGATCATCAGTCTATCGGTAAACCATCCCATGTTACTCTAGCTGATGGTTCTACTACTGCTATTATTGGTTTGGGTTCTATTCCACTTACCCCCTCTCTTACTTTGGACTCTGTATTGCATGTTCCTCGTTTTCCATTAAATCTTCTGTCAGTTAGTAAACTTACAAAATCTTTGAATTGTTCTGTTACTTTTTCCCCTCACGGTTGTGTGTTTCAGGATCTCAAGACGGGAAGGAAGATTGGTAGCGGTGTTGAGCGTGGTGGCCTGTATTACTTCACCGATGGTGTTCACCCTAGCTCTATTGCTCTCCAGTCATCAGTTTCACCATATCAACATCATTGTCGTCTTGGTCATCCATCCCTTCAAAACCTTAAAAGGCTAGTTCCTTCATGTAGTCGTGTCAACACTTTGCCCTGTGAGGTTTGTGAGTTTAGTAAACATCATAGAGTACCATTTTATCCTCGGATTGAGAATCGTGCGTCGCATCCATTTGAGTTAGTTCATTCTGATATTTGGGGCCCCATGCATGTTCCTACCATTTCTGGCTTTCAGTATTATGTTATTTTTGTCGATGATTTCTCTCGTGTTACCTACCTTTATCTTATGAAAGAGAGATCGGAGTTATCTTCTATTTTTAAATCGTTTTATATGGAAGTCAAAACCCAGTTTGATACTTGCATTCGCGTATTTCGTTCTGATAATGCCCGTGAATATTTTAAAAATACTCTTTCTCAGTTTCTTGATGATCACGGTATTATCCACCAGTCCTCTTGTGCTCGAACTCCACAACAAAATGGAGTTGCCGAACGCAAGATTCGACATTTATCAGAAGTTATGCGTGCACTGTTATTTCAAATGCAAGTTCCTAAATCTTATTGGAGTGACGCGATTCTTACCGCTTGCTATTTGATTAATCGTATGCCCTCTACTGTTCTTAGAGGTCAGATACCCCATAAGGTCTTGTTTCCTAGTCGTCCCCTCCACTCATTACCCCTTCGAATTTTTGGGTGCACGTGTTATGTTCATGCTCTGGATCCTGACCGGAGCAAACTTGACCCTCGCTCCATTAGGTGCATTTTTCTTGGTTATTCTCGGACTCAGAAAGGGTATAAGTGTTATTCTCCATCTTTACGTCGTCATTTTGTGTGTGCTGATGTCACATTTAATGAGTCACTCCCGTTTTATTCGGAGTCTGTTACTGTCAATGATCGGCTTGCATTTGAGTCAGTGTTTCCCATAGCTGTCCCGTCAGGTACTGGTCCTCCACCAACACCTCCTTCACCAAAACCTTTACAGGTATATGTTCGTCGTCCTAAACCTCCAATATTGCCATCTCTGCCTGAGCCACCAGTGTCATCTCAGCTAGCACCATCTCCGTCTGTACCATCTGAGCACACAACCCCACCTTCACTCACCACTCCGTCTTCTCCTCCGTTGCGGGATCCTGACGACCTTGATCTTCCTATTGCTCTACGTAAAGGTACTCGCACTTGCACTTCTCATCCCATTTCCCACTATGTGTCGTATGATCACCTGTCTCCTTCCCTTCGTGCCTTTACTTCATCAGTTTCTTCTATATATGTTCCTAACACTGTACAGGAGGCCCTTTCTTTGTCTGAGTGGCGGACAGCAATGGAGACTGAGATGACTGCTCTCCATGACAATGGCACTTGGGAGTTGGTTCCTCTTCCGTCAGGAAAATCTACTGTTGGTTGTCGATGGGTCTTTACTGTCAAGTATAATCCGGATGGCACTGTTGAGCGCTATAAGGCCCGTCTTGTGGCCAAAGGCTATACCCAGACATATGGGGTTGATTATGCAGAGACCTTTTCCCCAGTTGCCAAGATAAATTCTGTCCGGATTCTTATTTCTCTTGCTGCTAATCTGGGATGGCCCTTATTTCAATTGGATGTCAAGAATGCCTTCTTACATGGTGATCTGCTCGAGGAGGTCTATATGGAGCAACCTCCTGGGTTTGTTGCTCAGGGGGAGCGTTCTAGAGTTTGTCGTCTTCGCAAAGCTTTATATGGTCTGAAGCAATCTCCTCAAGCTTGGTTTGGTCGGTTTAGTGATGTTGTGCTGCAGTTTGGTTTGTGTCGATCCCATTCAGATCATTCTGTCTTCTCTCTTCAGTCAAAGCGTGGGAAAATAGTGTTAATTGTGTATGTAGATGACATCATTATTACTGGAGATGATCAGAAAGGTATTGATGAGTTGAAGCAGTTCTTACAGCGTCAGTTTCATACTAAAGATTTGGGTAAGCTACGGTATTTTTTGGGTATTGAGGTAGCAAGATCCAAGGACGGAATCAGTTTGTCCCAACGGAAGTATGCATTGGATATTCTTGAGGAGACAGGTTTATTGGGAGCAAAACCTGTGGAGACCCCAATGGATCCTAATGTGAAACTTTGTGTTGATCAGGGGGAGATATTTTCTCATCCAGACCGGTATCGTCGCTTAGTTGGTAAGTTAAATTACCTTACCAATACACGTCCTGATATTTCTTTTGCTGTGAGTATGGTGAGTCAGTTTATGTCAGCTCCTCGGCTTCCACACTGGGAAGCTTGTTTTCGTATTGTGAAATATCTTAAGGCTCATCCTGGACGTGGTCTGTTTTATCGATCTAATGGTCATTTGCGTGCTGAAGCTTTTACCGATGCAGATTGGGCAGGATCACTATCTGATAGGCGGTCCACTACTGGGTACTGTACTTTTGTTGGAGGCAATTTGGTCACATGGAAAAGCAAGAAACAAACAGTGGTCGCAAGATCCAGCGCAGAAGCGGAGTATCGAGCCATGGCACACACATCTTGTGAGATTGTATGGTTAAGAGCCTTCCTCGCGGAGTTAGGTTTTGATGTGGAGTTGCCCATTCCTATGTTTTGTGATAATCAAGCGGCTATACATATTGCTTCAAATCCGGTATTCCATGAGAGAACGAAACACATTGAGGTAGATTGTCACATTGTTCGTGAGAAGATAGATGGTGGTGTGTTATCTACTCCATTTGTGTCTACAGGAGCTCAGTTGGCTGATATTTTCACCAAGCCGTTGTTTAAACCCCGTTTAGAGTTTATATGTAACAAGCTGGGATTTTGTGATATTTATTCTCCAGCTTGAGGGGGAGTGTTAGAATAGCTTTCTAGCTTTATTGTTATTAGTCCCACATTGGGTATCTACATATTGTATCCACCACTCTCGTTATATAAATAAAGTGTTGAGTGTTAGGGTTGGTTAACACCTTACACACTCTTCTCTCTCTCTCTCTTTCTATCTCAAACAACAGTAAGTAAATGACAGAATATTAATTTAATCTCTTTTTCTAAGACTCTGTGTAAAAATTGCTTGACAATAAGTGTTGGGATGCAGAAAATTTTCAGGAGACATTTCTAAGGTGAGAAGCAGACCCCGAGTTTTCTGATTATTTGGATAATCCGAAATTGGCTCTATAAATAGAATACTTTATAATATATGGATTAGGCAATTGAGAAGAATAAAGCATTTGCTTCTAGAGAGAGAGAGAGAGAGAGAGAGAGAGAGAATAAACTTTATTAGACATAAGATTAATTTTGTAAACAAACTTTATTATTGTGGAATGGAAGACTAGTATATGAGTGATCTTCTAGTACATAAATTGGATAATTCAAGAATCCTATGCTAAGCCCTTTGCAGTTTGCACCTTTCATAAGCAAGTGCTTTATTTGTTTTAGTTTAGGCTGGCCCTGTGAGTCCAAAAGTGTTGTGGTCTCCACCACCCTAATATAAAATGGACCCATTGGAAACTGGGAGGGTTCTTAGCAAGCATGTCAGTGACTGTTTGGAAGTTTGAATTTGCAATTTTAATTGTGTTAAGAAACAACACATGGTATTTCACCTTGAAAGGTTTCAGAGCAATTGCTCCAAAACCTTTGGACGTAGTTGGATCAGATGTTGAAGCAAAGCTAAACAGAGCAGTTGCTCTTGAACAGGTTTAACAAAGTTTTCCAATAGGTAAATAATGAGACTGGCTAGTTATATTTTATAAGATTTAATTCCGTAAGTATCCATTTAATTTAGCCGACCCCAATTGATTTGGGACATAAGGCTCAGTTTGGTTTGGTAAGTATCCATTTGGTTATTTTGATTCATGCAGCCACCTGAGAAATGATCTCATTGACCATGTCAAGTTCTTTCAGAGGATGAATCTATAAGAATTCACCAATCCAAATAACAACTATCTGGACTTGAATGTTCCTATATGAAGACCTAAATTTTCTAGAACACTAATGCTTACAAAAAAGTGATAGTATGCTACATTCACAGGGCCACGAAGACATTTTATTTCAAGGACAAACTCAAACTTACAACTTTATTGAGCCATACATTCCCGTAGAGAAAACATGACAAAATGTTCATGATCATCAGCGTTTATTTGAGGAAACTGCGTATGAATTGTGTAATCAACATGCCAAAAGCAACGAAGCCAAAACATAAAGCAATGAACATCCACGGAGAAGCAAAGTATGTATGTCTCAAGTGTGCCATATTCTCCGGCCAAAAACGGCTACTATACTCAGTGGCTTTGTTGCACGTGTCAGCAAAAAAGAACTCTCCAAGCGTAGTTTCCTTGCATAGCTTGTTGAATAGGTCAGTGGCACCCAAATGGTGAGGCAGAACAATTCTCAAGCACAAAGAAGGGAATTTGGTTCTCGAGAAGTAGCAAGTCTAGTAGCACGGTGTTGGCAGTCAAAATGCTATCATAAATAGGATCCCTCATTTCTTTTTTGCTGCTGTTTGTTATGCTCTCTTGTACTTCCAGAGGAGGTTCAGTTCTATTTAAGTTCACTAAATTAGTAGTGCAAGTTTTGTGAAAATTCCCAACTATAATAACTGATGCCCACTACGTATTGTTCGATTTAGCCCTTTTATGGTTACACTACAAGAATGGTGGCATGTGCTGATATTGTTATTTGAAGTCTTGATTGAGGCATATGCATGTAACTCATTTATAGATATAATATTAGAAACCATGGAGGAATCCTAAGCGAGCACCTAAGTTTACCTATGTGTTGCCACTGTCTCCTCCGTGCATAGGCTTTTCTTCTTCTTCTTCTTCTTCTTCTTCTAGGCTTGCATTCCTAAGGTAGTTTCTGTAGAGAAGTTCAATGATGAAGCAACCATCGACCAACAACATTTCCTCATCCAGTGTAACTTCTTCTGCGTAGCATTTCTTTGCATCGTCTATCAACAGCTTCATTTCTGCTACACAATCTTTTAACCCCATGGACCATTTTTGTTGGGCTAATTTGGGATCCATTACTCCTTCAGCCAGTCGATAAAGTAGGCAATTGGTGTAGCTCATTTTGACGTATTGCATAGGAGTTTTGAGGTGCTTATCGTTCCGGTGCAAAGGGCCGATAGCAATGAGGCTAGGAGTGTAGGCGCTTTCCTTCAGCTTTCGAAGCTCTTCAGGCACTTTGTAGACGGAACCCAAAGCGAAGAAGGATTCGGTTTTCTTGGCACCATCACCTACCTTTGCAGCGATTGTCTCTGTAAGGCTCTGAAGGGATGGTCCTCCTGCTCATATTCAATCCCTTGACTCATTTTCTTTTGGTTATACTGGGTTGTGTTTTTGCTTGAAATGACAGCCTCCCTTCTGGTGTCTGTATATATAGGACCAGCATGGTAGCAAATTCACATATACGGTTTGATATTCTTTTAGTAAATCAATGATCTTGCACCTGTACTTTCCAAGGTATTAGCATTATCAACAATGCAATCATAAGTCATAAAGAGAGTAGTTATTAAGTGCTTTTACGGCACTGCCACATGATATTCGAGCTCCTCCACAGCCACAGATTGATATGAAGCTCATAACTTAGTTAATGTGGCAGTGAAGGAACTTGGAACCTTAATTCTCTTCGCATTCCCATACAACATTTTGTTTTCTCGTTGACAACGCCATAAGATACTTTACAGAATAGTAAGTAATTAATGGACAAAATATCAATGTAATCTCTTTTTCAAAGACTGTAAAAAATAAATGTTGGAATGCAAACAATTTTCAGAAGCCAATTTATGGTGAAGGAAACAGAACCCCATATTTTTTTGGTTATTGAATAACTTGAAATTGTCACTAGTAATAATGGATTAGACAATTGAGAAGAGTAAAGCAGTTGTTTCTTGAGATCGAGATCGAGATAGAGAGAGAGAATAAACTTTATTATACATCTTGTAAGATTAATTTTGTAAATAAACTATACATAGACACTTTGGAAGATTAATTAATATTAAAAAAAGATTGCTTGAGAAGTGGTTATACATAAAACAAGTGCTTCATTTGCTTTGGGTTTCAGTGGCCCTGTGAGTCTTATAGCGGGTGGGTCCCGTAGTAGTGTGGTTCTACAGGAGCTAAGAAAGATGAACCCATGATGCAGATCAAATAATCAATAGCAATAGATCAAGTATTTAGCAACAAGGAAGTAGATTAATAGCAACTCCAACTGTCTCTTTAAATGCGGTCTGTTGACTTCTTTAACTAGCTAAATCCAAAAATTAATGATCCGACAGTCTTTTCAAATGACTAACTATTTTGCCTATCTTCAATTTGGCCGGCTACATGTAGTGAGTCATCTTCCCTCACTATATAGTTTATTCAGCGTATTCATCCATCTTGCGCCAAATTTCTCGCGCTATATGACCGTTAAAAAAATGCCATGTCATTGCATTTTTTTTTTGTTTGTCAGTTAAATTAATTTTATTGAATAGGTAAAATAAGAAACGGTGTTGGAATTGCATGGGTTAAAAAGTAGATAGTCAAATTGACTAGTGTATTTTTTGGGTACTTTTCACTGGCTAAATTAGCTAGTATTGTTGGAGTTGGTCTTAGGATGGACATGTAAGGTGTCAAGAACCTCAGTCGTTGATATAGTGTTGGGAGAGATTGGTACCGAGGAGCGTGTGAATGCATATGAAATAACGGGATATGGACACAGTGATACAGAATAAGTCAAGAATCCGGAATTACTTTATTGGACATTTAGAAAATTATGAAACTACAAATTGAAATTGACAAAAATCAAAATAAGACGGCATTAAAAATAAAAAATTGTGAAAAATTGTAATTTTTAAATTTTTTCGTTTTTAATGATTTTTTTGAGATTTTGATCATATCTTTTTACTTTTTAAATTTTTTTCGTCAAGACTAATGATTAGTATAAAAAATTTAACTCGAATAATTAATAATAATCAAGAAACAATGACATTATTTAAAATTTAGGCAGAATGAGGCCTTAGGGCTTGTTTGATTGGGGGGATTAGGGGTGCGATTGGACTAATAATCCCTCCACTCTTTTTAATCCGATGTTTGTATACATTTTTATCCCTGGACTATTAATCCCAACCAGATTAAATATCCTTCCCAGATAGGACAATTCAATCTGGGGGGGGACTAATAATCCCAAGATTATGGAGGGTTCTGGACTAATTGAAAATTTACCTAAATATCCTCACTTCTTCTAAAAAGATGATACATAACTTTGTGGAAGGAGAAAAAATAAATCACTGTCGCTCGTCCTCTGTGCGACACCAGACCAAACCTTAGCCGAGAGAAGCCCGTTGGACGATCGCTGAAGCAAGTATATCATCTTCTTTTTTTTTCTTTTCTTTTTTTTTTTGACATTTTTGGATCTTCTCTTCCACGTCAGACCAAACCCTAATTAGAAGTATAAGCCTAAACCGACAAATTGAACCAAATCAGAAAATCAAACCAAACCGACGATTTGGTCCAATTTTTGAGCTCGATTGGTCCGGTTTGATTTTTTGCAGAACATTTCAGTTCAGTTTTGATTTGATTTTCAAGCTCCAAACACCAGACCAATAAGATCAGAATAAAAAAAATCAATATTTTGTTTATTCGTCATATTCATTTTTTGGTAATCTTTATGTTTTTAAATCTGTATTTTCTTAATTTTTTAATATATAATTTTTATGTTGGGTTTAACTCTTTAATAGCTCAAATAATTAATTTTTAATAAACATTCTATTTTTTAACATTTGACTTGATACAACCAAATCGGACATCGGACCGAAATCAAACAATCCAAAACAAACCAAACCAAACCAATATAATTTGGTTCGGTTTTGGTTTGAAAAATCCTAAATCGAAAATTCATGTTTGATTCAAGGATCTCCTTCAAAACGGACCAAATCAGACCGATTACACCCCTAACCTTAACTATTTTTCTCTGTTTTTTAACTGTTTTCTTCTCTATCGTTCTGATAGTAGCTAGATCTATATTTTTCGTTGAAAAATAATATTTTCTTTTTTGGATCCTTGCAGCGAGATTAATCTATACGAGAATCAAGTTTTTGTCTCTTTTATTAATGAAATCAAATGTATTTTCTTCTGCATATTTTATGAGGAAGCACAAAAAAATTTCGAAATTAAACAGACTAGAGTTTGGTTGGATTGTAATTTCCTGTTTTGGGGATTAATGAGTAAAAGACATAAAACAATATATAGAGGAAGAAGTTACACTTTAATGTGGTAAAACATTATAATATGGACAAAATAGTCAATTCAGATATTAATCCTTATCTAGAGGTATTCAAAACAAACATGAGATTGATTGGATACAACTTGTCAATTATATAATTTCATGCACAAACAAACAAAGAATAAGAGAGACTATTTTACTAATAGTCTCAGGACTATTTAGTCTATACACTAACAATTCTTTCACTACAATCCCATGTAATTCTATCCCTCCAATCAAATAGGCCCTTAATATGTTGCGAATGCCCAATGTTGAAATGGGCCACAAGTGCATTACTAGGTATTCATTCTGTTATTACACTCACCCAGAGGGCAGCCCACAAAAAATGTCCACCTTTTGTAGGAGCAAATGCTATCCAAAGAAATAACTATATGAATTAACCTTCTAGCATCGAACGTTTCAGATATATCTATATTAGAATCCGTGTTTGTAGCATTACTAGTATCATTATCTACTCCTAGGTACTACATGCATTGATATTTAGAGATTGCAAAGATTTAGTACTGAATTAATTATCGGAACAATATCTTTTCATCGATCAAAAGCAGAGGTTGCTTTGACCGATTTCTTGTCTTGCAAATTAGCGATTGTTTTTTCGTGTAATTGATGGAGGTGGATATGGGTGGATGGATGATGTAACATTGTGACAAATTTCAATTTTGTCCCGGCTCTTGCACGCATCAAAACCTTTTCGAGGGGTAAATATAGAATTCTCAAATCTGGAAAATTAAAATTTGAATTGAGTACAGACTGAGCATATTTAATTCCACCTGGAAGATTTTCATCTAATTGCTGGTTATCCAGATGATTCACTTGTCTACCAAGAAATTGTCAATCTCGAAACTCTTACCCCTTGTTGCAAGAATAGACTTCTGATATGAACAAAATGACAACAATGAATCATAGCCCAAATACTACTCTACCGAATAGCATATATAGGATTTAAAGAACAAAACAACCACTAGATGTATTTACAACCACCTGATATATTTACGCCCGAAATAACACTTCTGGCATTGAAATAAGGTTGTGAATTTTAAGGGTGTGTTCGTTTTGAGTGTTTTTGAAATAATTTTTAGAAACAAAACTCTGAGACGTTGTTTGGTATAAGTGTTTCAGAAACTTGTCTGGGAAAAAAGTGTTTCAGAGACACTTTTTATAGAGAGATAAAGTTGTCTGGAAAAAAAGTAAAAATGTTTGAGAAACTTGTTCCAGAAACTTGTTTGGGAAAAAATATCCCAAACACCTTAACCAAATGTCTTGACTACTGTATTTAGGTATGGTTCATTTATGATATAAGGTGAGTGTTGGTGGAAGGCTCACAAATTCCACACAAAATATGTCAAGTAAATGGTGAAGGTCTCCATGATGTACGAGACATGTCATCATAGATTATAGGCCCACAATAGTCATCCATCGAATTGACTTCCTTTTTCTAAGTCGTTGATATTCTTGGACAAGTATAAATACGATTTATTGAAATTTAGTATTTAGATACAAGAAATCGTTAATTAGTGATTTATTTCGTTGATATTATTATTCTTGAGCCTTTGACTTAGATTGTTTGAAACTGTGCTTAAAACTCTCGGTTATTGCTCTTTTTATATGTATGTCGCACTTAAATTTTCTTTATACCCTTAGCATGCTATACTATTTGTTGAAGTTTCAGCTGATGGAGATTATATTCCATTTTTTTTTCCGGGGTAGTGCGTCAATAGTAGTCGAGAACTAAGCAGTATTGTCGTGACATACGATTTGGGCCTCTGAGACATTTGCATATGTTAAATTTCACGTTTATTTAGTCATTGTGCATTTTCTTTATTTTAAAAATTATTTGGTAATTATTATTTCTAGGCTTCGTGTTTCATGTTTGGTACATGATTCATAGCCGGTCATACTTACAGATTTGGAGTGTGACAGGCGGGATCAACGACATTAGCTAGGCTCCATAATATTCTCTATCATTCACCCTATAAAAAGGGTCATTGGATTAAGTCCAATGTATGTTCTTAAGCTATCAGTTACGTATTCACTCTCATATACTTTTATACATTTGTTATATAACTTTATCATCGGCGAGTCCTTGCAGTCTAACAAATACCTCCAATATTTATACTTGTGTGTAGAAACCTCAAGAGAGGTTTGGAAGCCCTTGTCCAGTTTTTCACACCATTAAGTATAATATCGAATGTAAACGGGTGCATAGTTTGTGTGCACAGTTTTTATACATTCGGAAATCAAATATTCAACAGCTCCTTTCAGAAAAAAAAAATAATAAAAATTTGTGTTCTTAGTTCTTTCAATATAGATCTGAACATATATATATATTTATCGTTCGAAATGTAAACTCACAAAAAATTCAGATGATTCCTGACATATTTTATCTGAATTTGTGTAGAAAATTCTCTGTGTGCATCTATTATTATCTTAATTTTCCCCTTTTATTATCTTAACACAAAGATTTGAAAGATTGAGTTGAGAAGGAGATAGAGGATGTGAGCAAATTTTACCAACTTCAATCATTTGCCACGAAACGATGTGGTTTTGTTTGTTTTTTTTCCCCTTAATGAAACGACGTAATTTTGTCATGTTGTGCACTGTGTTGTACAAATTTGTTGTGCTTGTAACATTATCGAATTATAATATACTTTATTTCATGGTAAGCCACGTTTTCACATCGTGTTTAACGAGGAAATTTAGGTACAGATTTTCAAAACTTACCGACATTAAACACCTTTCCAGATGGCGTGTAAAGAGGAAATTCAGGAGATCTCTTTCCTCTTTTGTGATTACTAATTCTTTTGAGAAGACACATCACTCCCAAGGTTTATGAACAAAAGAATTCATACGGGTTTTCTTTTATAGCCGAGATATCCAGTCAATTTTGAGAATATTACTTTCAATACAATGCCGGTTAATCCTTGAAACCCTAAAATTAACGAGTTGACAAACCAGCAGTAGTCTCTAATGATTGATGACTTCATGATCTTGGGAGACAAACTCCTTAGTAACCACGTCTCCTTCCACTGAACCAATCCTTAGGATTAATTCAAACGGTTAGTAATGATAATTTATGTTGTTTGATAATTAGAATAAATAAATATATATATCTTTTCAAAGAAGAAAATTATCGATATAAAATGATAAGATTGGTAATATTGGGGCCAATTATTATTAATTATAACATGACGTATTTAAATCACTTTTGTCTCATATAAAGATATTTCGCTACAGTTGATATAATTGTTTCATGCATGACTTATCTGGAATTGAATGTCTGCCATAGTAAGAGTTGACACAACTTATAAAAGTAATTATTTTGTGATATTAGAATATCGTTATGTGATGATATTATTCAGATTTTATTATTTTTAAGTGAATAATGAAAATAAAAAAAAATGTAATTTGTTACAAAAGTGATGTCTAATTTAACGTCGTATTTCAGAACTTCTCTGAATGTGAAATGAAACAGACAAACTTGAGAAATATTGAAATTTTTTATTAAACTCGCAAAAATTTACCAGCTATGAACAAAGGAAAAAATTAATTACTTACGTTACAAATTACTCTTAGCTCTCAAATAATTGAGCTTCCACTGATCAGCCTCCAATATTTTTTCCCTCTTATCTCATAACTTTATTTTTCTGTCACATCTCCTCTCAAGCCTTTCTAGGTTCCTATAAATTAATTAGTCCTTAAATATTATATCAAACAATTCAAAGAATTGTAATCATCATACAATTATTAAACCGATATTATATCAGATTCTTACTGAATTTTGGACTCCACTCTGGATCTAAATACATGTATATAAAACCTAACGTGTACATGACTCGGGCAATTTTAGTCAAATTCAAACACGAGACAACACAGCTTCTGCTAGCTCTCTCCTTAAGAACTGCACGTCCAAGTTATCCAACATACGTCTCAAGTGGCAAAAGCCCTTTTCCTTTGCATTTAACTTATCGCATGTGCAATAAACACTAAGCATACGTTGTTAATGGACAGGTCAATTATGAGGGTTGTATCAAAGACCGAACTGCGATATTTTGACAATAGGCGCCTCATATGAATAGTAAAGACATGCCTTTTATTATAGTCAAGGTATCCAATCAGATTTCAAATTACCCCCAATTTATTGCTAACTAGTCCTCGAGAGACCAATTCTACCGTCCACTTATAGGGGTTCATAAAGATTGATAGTATCTCAAAAGTTTCGAACCTGAGACGTAAGATGGAGCATTAGGTCTCAGGCCTTGATCACCAGACCAACCTTTTGGGTTTTAAGACATTCCTTTAAACGCAAACTTTTAAACCTAATCTAGAACCCGTACAGTTGTTACAATTACCCATTACAGGATTGAATCAAGATTGCAGTAATAACAAAGTTTGTAGCTTTTATTTGATCCATATCCGTACATAACAGAGGAAATGATAAATGCAGCATATATGTTTAACATAGCAGCCCATTGGTTACAGGATGATCTCTGGGATTTTATTGAAGGCATCTCTCAACTGCTGAGCTCCTTTATGCATATTCTCGCGAACAACGTTCAACTCGGGATTCGATTCGTTAAGGAGCTTAAGAAGATCGATGGTGTGAGCCGCTTCGATTGCAGATTCAACGGTAAGTGCTTTCTTCAACAATTCCCTCAAGCGTTGGCGAATGACCGGACCTAGATTGTTCTTGAGTTGCTTGAAGGCTTCTGTTTCTATGGCTAATGGGCATTCACAGGCTGAGGGAGGACACTGGCACTGGAACTCTGCCCCACAATGCTCTCCTCCTGCATTCACAAATTCACATTCCCCTTGCCATTATCAAACATATCCAGAATTCATAAAGCTTGTGGACTGTCTATTTACCGGAAAAAGAATATCCGTACAGAATTTTTGTACGAAATTTTTCACCAGAATGATGTGGGAGTGATATTTTGTCGAATTTCTATTATAGTATTACCTTTGTTCGTTTTGTCTTCATAACTAGCATCAGCAGGAGGAGCTGGAGCCCTGAACCCATATGTAATCGGTATATCGGTGTTTGAATCACCTGAAAAAGAATTACATGACAAACATGCCTTAGTATCCAAAGGGCGATGAAGGGAGCATAATATTTCATGACATATAAATGGAGGTGAAAACTCGACTGAAGCAGATTTGGACCTTACCCAGATTGGTAGCGAGGTTGTTCTTCCAATTGGCCATTGTTAGCGGGAAGGACGCCAATACGAGGAGGGGGAGGAGGAGGAGGAGAAGGCGGAGGCGGCGGTGGTGATTGAGGTGGCGGAGGTAGAGTGAATTGGAGTAGGTATCAGACTTGTATTCCATTTTACCCTTAAAAATTTTTCTTCCCTGAAAAGCTTTCGGCTAATAGAGGGAAAAGGTGAGTAGAAGTGATAGGCTGGTATTTCTAACAGGTTGTACTCAAAGGAAAATGGGGATTCCTTTGCACATCAGTTGTGTTGTTTGGTAAAAATGACGTTATTTTGGTATAAAAATAAAAACTCTTACGTGTCAAAGTTTGCCCGAAAATAGTAATTTGTTTGCTAAAACGACATGATTTTAGTACATAGCACACCCTGCAATGCATTGTCATAGCAGGAGCCCAAATCTATAAATCGAACCGCGCATTGTTGAAGTATGCATAAATTAATCCAGACATTTAGAGTCATCAGAAATCGAAGTTCGAGAGTACAAGTAAGGTTTCCTTTGGCCTAAATTATTAGACATTATTGACACAGTTTTTTTTTTTCCTTCATTTTTTCTAATTAACATGGTATCAAATTTACGTTAAATTTTCTTAGATTAATCATTTTTCTTAACCTAAGGAATCCAAAGATTAAAAAACTATGACAAAAGGAATCAAAAAAATCACAAAACTCGAATTTCTTTCAAAAAAGACAATTCTTCATTACAGTATCTTGAGTGTAGTCTTAAGTTAATTTTTTTTTTAATCTCTGTCAATTTATTTATTTATTTATTTATTTATGTGCCTACCTCTTTGATATGGGATTCATTGTTGTGATTCACGTGGTTTGAAAAAACAAAAATGGGATGAAAATGACAAAGAAAAGTTGTACCAGCTGGTTCCAAAGTGATAAGGTTTCAAAAAGATGGCAATAAAATGTTGACAATTGCCATTGTTTTTTCCCTTGACGTAGAAAATATCATTAAGAATGACTATTGTTCACCATCAATTAATTAAGAATGACTATTGTCACCATCCATTGATAAGGTTGCCATTGTCACCATCAATTAATTAAAGCTAGGCCCACTCGGGAGGCAATTCTGATCATAATTTAATCATTCACACTAACTATTGTACCTGAAAATTTTTCTCCAAAAAAAAAATCCTAATGGATATCATTAAGAATGACTCGAGGGAGACAAATTATTTGTGCACATTCGAATTCAGATATAAGTGTGTCTAAAACTGTCGGATGCACGTGTGGTTTTTTATAATCATGTGAATTTCACGTGCATCCGACGATTCTAATCATATCTTTTCCTGGATTTGTACAAATAATTTGTGTTTCTAGATTTATTTATTTTTCATTGAACAGAAGAGATTTTTTCTTGATATGTTACTTTTGGTCCCATTGTATGCTGGAGCTAATTTGGACAAAACCTTCTCAGTTAAAATCATGCATATCAGTAAAGAACAGTGATAAATCCAGAATATTAAATTCAAGAACAAAAAGTCACTAGAGATATGCCCTAACTAAGTTAAAACTTCAAGCTAAATTTTACATTCTTAGTATTTTTTTAGGTAATTCTGTCCATGTCATCTTTAAAATCTTATGTTTCACTAAATCGATCTTAAATCTGCATAAAAATAGAGGATTGTACACAAAAGATTTCGTTAGATTCTTATGACAGGAATCGAATTACAAGTTCTCGACATATTTCGTTGAACAAAGAAAATTCCTAACCGATTTTAATTAAATCGGACCTAAGGCTCGGTTTTGGTTTAGCTTATTATTGGGTATTTTCCCAGATACATAAGATAAGGTACTAATAACAACGGATGAGCCGTAGTCCCAAGAAGTAGACTTAGCAGTTAAGGCCTGAGACTCAGGTCTGTCGGTAGAATTGGTCATCAAAAAAATTAATTAAAATGTGTGTAAAATCATGATCCGGATGCTTTTAGTTATAAAAAAAACAACGAGGAGCCCACTGTATATAGATGTGCCAGCAGAGGTGTTGGCATGCTCAAAACCAGAACAATCCCAAACCATTTTCACCCAAACCCAAGACAATTGCTTCTTGATTTCATGGATCAAAAGCAATTCCACTCAACTGAAATCAGTCATGGAGGGAAGGACTATGAGAAAGCTCTTCAGAGCCTTACAGTGACCATCGGTGACAATATTGATAAACGTGCTCAGAAAACAGAATCTCTGTTCTCTTCTGCTTGCATTTACAGGGTGCCTGAAGAGCTTCGGAAGCTGAAGGAAAGTGCCTACACCCCTCGTCTCATTGCTATCGGCCCTCTTCACCGGGACGACAAACACCTCCAAATCCCCATACAACATGTCAAGTCGAGCTACGCCAATTACCTATTTTGTCGATTGACCGAAGGAATAAAAGATCTTGAATTAGCCATGGAGAAAAAGTTTGAGGCGTTACAAGAATGTGTAGCAGAAATGATGAAGTCCATAGACGATGCAAAGAAATGCTATGCAGAAGAAGTTGTGCTGGACGAGGAAATGCTGTTGGTGGATGGTTGCTTCATCCTCGAACTTCTCTACAGATTCTCTCTCATACCCAAAGAAGAAAAGAGGCCTACCAAAGGAGGAGACAGTGGGGAGTCAAAGGTAAGAAAAAAATGCTTTTAGTATCTTTTTTTGAGTGTCGTCTTTGATATTTTCAAACACTTTTACCAATTCTGGTTGTACAATTCCTCATTTGTTTCAAATTCCAATCTGCAATTATCTAATGCAAGTGAGTTCTCTCATTAAAAGTCTGTTAATTTAGTGAAGGGCCTCACTAAAACTTTGTGCCTTAGGCTCGGACTAGAATTCAACGTCCTCCGGGACGGACGCGCATGCAAGAGACAGCAAAGACGCGCATGCAAGAGTCAATAATTCAGCGGCCTCTGGGAGAGACGAGGATGAAAAATACAGTTCAGCTGCCTCGGGGAGGAGAGGAGAACACCAAAAGCAATAGCTGGCAAAATATCGCAGATCCAATTTTTGATAACATTTTGATAGCCAACACAATCCAACACGACTTGCTGCTACTTGAGAACCAAATTCCTTTCTTTGTTCTTGAGAAATTGTTCCGACTCACAGTGGATCGGATTCCGAAACATCCTCGTAAGTATTCCCTCACGCATTATGTCTCTGTTTACTTTAGCAACATAATGAGACCAGAAGGAAAATCCAAAACTAGTGAAAGTTGTTGTTCTCCTAGTGACTTAGTCCTCCGGGTTTTTTGCAACCAAACGAAAAATTCTAAAGAAGAAGAGGAAGAAGAAGAGGAAGAAGACATCCGGGGTACTAATGCTAATTACAATCATATCCTTCATAAACTACACGAGGATTACCTTCCTAGTGAAAAAACGAAAAAGAAAGAACGTAATGAAATCATGCCTTCTGCATCAAACCTCGACTACGCAGGTGTCAAGTTTGTACCAAGTACGGAAAACAATCTATTCAGTGTCAAGTTCAGTGAACCTAAAGGACCATTTTGGTGGTGTCATAGGGCACGTTTTGAAATCCCCCCTCTGGGAATATATGACCCCACAGAGGCATTCCTTAGAAATCTCATTGCCTTTGAACAATGTCACCCCGGGGCTTCGCAGCACTTCACATCATACGCATACCTCATGGACATGCTCGTGAACTCCGATAAAGATGTCGAAGTGCTTGAAAAGGCTAGAGTTGTGCATAACTATTTGGGCGCTAGCGAGGACGCAACCAATCTATTCAACAAGCTATGCAAGGAAGTTGCACTAGGAGAGTTCTTTTTCGCAGACATGTGCGACAAAGCTGCTGAGTATAGTGGGGGTTGTTGGCCAAACAATATGGCACACGTGAGACGCAAGTGTTTTGCTTCGCCATGGACGTTCATAGCTTTCTGTTTGGCCTTTATCGCCTTTGGCATGTCAATTGTTCAATTTATCCGCAGTTTTTTCAATTAAGAAGCCGATGATCATGAACATTTTGTTATGTTTCAACTACTTTAAGAGTATCTCTATGGGAATGTTTGGCTATTATGAAGTTGTAAGTTTGACGTCCTTCTCCCTGGAATAAAATTTGCCTTTGTAACCCCGTGATTTTATCATTTTCTTGTTAACTTCATTGTTGTTGAAAAATTTATTTCTTAAACAAGAACATTAATTCAAGTCCGAAACATCGGTATTGAAATAGGTGAATTTTAATAGATTCACCATCTGAAGTAACTTGACATAGTCAGTGATATAATTTATCCTGCTGCTGTACGAATCAATATTTTGTGCGTACCCAAGTCAGCACAAACTATTCCCATTCTTCTTCGTTGAGAATCATCAAACATGTTGCATTTCATGTACCTAAATGAAAAAAAAAAAAAAAACTGATTAGTACAGTTTGATAGTCAAGAATATTTTGGTAATAGGAAAACCAGAATGTTGGTTTAAATGGTTCTGTTTGGAATTTGGATACACCTATATGATAACAATAAATACGAGTGCCAAATTCAAATTAATTTTGGGTTAAAAAACAAAACTCGCTCCACAGTTTTGCCAAATTCAATGTCAAATTTGACAATTATGCTACTTGCTACATCACTTTCGAAGTGCAAAAAAAAGGAAGAAAGTGCCAACTTCGAACTCAGATGGTGAGTTTTCTGTGTCTGTAAGTCGTATGTTACAAACCCAGATGTTCCAACTTCGAAGCTTCATCAAGTTAAGATAGATTTTGATTTTGTAAGTGCCGAAAGGGGAGATTGTTATTTCCAAAGATGGGATATGGGCAACTTTCATTAGAATCATGATTCAATTGAGTTGTAATTAATTTCGAATTGTGTTTCCTATTTTTTTTGATTGGTATTAGAATTTGTCAGACAATCGAATTCGTGTTGGAATATAGGTTAATTTGAGAAATTGTCAGAGCAGATTGAATAAAATCCCATTGGAATCAAGAAACTAAAACAAATAGGTTTTGTTTGCGTTCAGAGGAAGATCTAAGTAGGTGTCCTACGATAAATCATAGGATTCGAGGAGTCGAATCTTGGAGAAAACACCTAATAGAGCAAGCAGTTTACAAAGAGTCGACAAAAAGGTTCTAAATCAGCATAGAAGTTGTGAGAAACATGTGATTTTTCATGTATACTTGTTTGTCGTGTTTTATGGCGTTCTTTATTTGCTTATCTTGTAATTAAAATAATTAATTAAAAAAATTAAACAACAATAAATCAATAACGTTTTATCGGTTGTAATTTTTAAAAAATCTTAACCGCTATTAGACAAGCGATAGTATTATTTGGACTACTACTATTATCTTCAAACTTGCTTTCCTAATGGGCCTACTTTCGACCAATTGATGGTAAAAATAATGGCAATGGCCAACATTTTATTGCCATATGCAAGAAGCCTTATCACTTAGGAAGCACCAAAGTGATATTAATGTTGAGTTTAAACATTTTATTGAAATCAAAATCTTTTGTCTGTCATATTCCTGGTGGGCCTACCATTGTTATTTATAGGCTGAGTTTAAACGAAATTATAATTTATTAGATGAAGTTGGTATTATTTCATACTTATAATTTGTAATACTTTTTATAATTATAAAAATATTATTTAATAAAATTAATCGAGATTTATCAAACAAGAGTGTACGAACAGATCGAGATGTAGGTAATATCTCCAGGGAGGGTTCATCTAGTCACGGTGAGAATCGGTACCTTTTTGTCTCTCTGAACTCCTTTTTTCCTTAACAAAAACAAACCCCTGTACTACCTGTGAAGCTTAAATCTAGTACAAGAAAAAGTTAACAACCTCAATTCCAAACACGTTAATTCCAACCTAGATCTAACCTAAAACCCTATCATTTCAAATCACAAGCACTATGAATTCTGGATATGTTTGATAATGGCAAGGCGAATGTGAATTTGTGAATGCAGGAGAGCATTTGGTTGTGGGAAATAATAAGCAGCAGTACTCTGGGGCAGAGTTCCAGCAGCGCCAACGTCCTCTCTCAGCCTGTGAATGCCCATTAACCATAGAACCAGAAGCCTTCAAGCAACTCAAGAACAATCTGGGTCCGGTCATTCGCCAGCGCTTGAGGGAATTGTTGAAGAAATCACTCACCGTTGAATCTGCAAAAGAAACAGCTCACACCATCGATCTTCTGAAGCTCCTTAATGAATCGAATTCCAAGTTGAACGTTGTTCGCGAGAATATGCATAAAGCAACTCAGCAGCTGAGAGATGCTTTCCACAAAATCCCAGAGATCATCCTGTAACAAATTAGGGAAAAAAGACAGCATCATATATCTAGGAGAGAGATGGGTTGCTATGTTAAACATGCTACGTTTATCATTTCCTCTGTTATTACAGAGTTAATCATGGGTATCTCTGGTTAGTTTCTAACTGATCTATAATGGTTTTATGTACGACTATGGATCAATTAAAAGCTACAAATTTTGTTATTACTGCAATCTTGATTCAATCCTGTAATGTGTAATTGGAAAAACAGTAAGTTCATTATATGGGTTTTAAATTGCATTTGTTTAAAGTTCTATCGTAACCACTCATATGAGGCGGCTCTTGTCAAGATAGTAAAGTTCGGTCTTGATATGACTCTCGGAATGCTAAGTGATTTAGATAAGTCAAGCGCGAAAGAAAGGGCCTTCGCCACTGGGACCGTATGCGGGGCTTTTAATGTCATAATTAATAAATTTGTAATTCCGTTTGATATGGATTTATGCAATTATTAGTTAGGATTTGGATTCAATTCAATTTAGATTTAGTTGGAATAGGGATTCAATAGGAATTTGTATTTAGATTGGTTTGAGGAAGTTCAAGTCTATCTCGAGGAGTCTAACTGCAAATCGGTTTAGATCTCAGCAATTTGACCAAGTTCAGTAGAATCCGAAAAGTTGCTCCGGCAAGTTCGAGGCTGCTTTAGCAAGAAAAAGATGCTTGCAATTCTGTCCATGCAGTAGATATTGCGTATAGGATTTGGCCGCTCGAGCTCACTCACAACATTTTTTTCTGAATTTAAACATTGGAATGGTGAGGCTTCATCTTTTTCAAGAATAATTTAGTTTAGCCAAAAACTGCATAAACATGGTAATGGGGGCTGATATTTCAAGGGATTACACTCCCAAGTCTACGTGTAGTTGAGCTCCGTATAAATTATTCCGAACATTTATAGTTATCAAAATTAAAACTTCAAGTATAACTATGGCTCCCTTTGAGTTAAATTACCCGATATTATTGTTACAGTCTTTTAAGTAATTTTTTTTGACATGTTATGAAATTTACGTTAAATGTTTTGCATTTCTTATTTCTTCTAACGTAAGGAACCAAAAGATTCAAAAATTATGACCAAAAGTATCAAAAAATTTACTAAATGCCAAAAAAATTCAAAAACGACAGTTCTTCGCTGCTTTTATTATCTTTAGCGTCATCTTATCTTAAAATTTTTTATTTTGGACTACAAAATTTGATTTTCGAATCTCTCGTAAAAATAAATAAGAAAAAACAAAAAATTATTAACATAAAATACTACCCCACTATATTTAACAAATAATAATTTAATTAAAACACAACGTGATTATTGTAATGTGCAATTATTGAGCCCATAAGTTAAATTGAGTTGGGATTCAATGAAATAATCATCTCAGAAGAATTCAAAGTTATCTTGGTTGGAACCTCTCCAACCCTTTCTTATGTCTCCTTTGTATGCCCTTTTCTCTTTTTAATATATAATAGTTTAATTTTACCTTTCAAAAAAAAAAAACAAAAAAAAATTGACGACAAGGTTTTTAACAGATGGCAATGAAATGTTGGCCATTTTCATCGTTTTGACATTTCAGGGAGAAAATATCAAACCACATATTTCGAGATCACCGTCAATCAATTAAAGGTAGGTCCACCAGCGACACAATTTTTGATCGTTAATAAATAGACCATTAGCATGAATACCACCAGCAAGACAACAAAACAACTACCTCCAGAATACCATCAGACCTAAAATCAATAGAGTATAGTCTTGGATCAACAGGTCCAGGCACATTCAATGGCAGTTGGGATCAATTCTGACTCGACCATCAACTAGCTTGAACATTACAACTCATATTACCTGCGATGACAAACAATTTACAGTTAGTACGTAATATCGTCCTAATTCGCTTTCTGTTCTTTTGTTAATCTCTCCGATTCGAGAGAATGTTGGGACTCAAGATTCAAGCACATGAAGAATTTCCAAAAGCATTAAAAATGGAATTTACATGGACTACTGATCTTTTCAGCTGGGTGATTCCATTTGACAAATTAGTTGACGTATAATAATTCACCAACTACCATTCTGATTATTTGTGGTTGTGGGCTTTTATCATAAGGCCACTTATTTGGTCCCTGTGGGCCCTTAATAGTATTTCTACTTTCTTGAAACCAAGTTTGAGAATCTAGGTCCAACTTGAAAATGCTGCCCCCAGAATCAGCCCAAAGTGCATAGGGATTTTCAAAATAAATGTGTATATATTTTGGGTATTTTTTGTAAAATAAAATTTATTCCTAGAATACTTGCATTAAAAACTTAAGAGATATTTGGGTGTGATCCTATCCAAACGGTATGAATTAATATTGGAGGTTATAAATTAGATTAAAAGATATGTCTAATTATTAAAGATATGACTATTTGAATAGTTGTAACTATTCAAAGAGATATAAATCCTCTTTCCTCAATAAATTGATTTTTTCTTTCTTTAGTTTGCTCACTCTTTTATTATCTCTTTAAAACCAACACTAATGAAGAGTGAGAATATTCATTTAAGATGTTTTCAGTTTCTACCACTTGATAACCTGAGGTATTTTTTTGATATTATTGTTATTGAATTTTTTTTGTCTTACTAATTTAAATTTGCATCAAATATTTCTAATTTACTATTTGAGAGAGACTCATCATTATAATGGTGATTAAATTTCTAAAAAAATACTAATCTGATGGGGATCCATTATTGGGATAGTAATTATTTATATATTATTTTTTTAAAGGGGACCAAAGGTATGTTTATTTAATGTTTCTGAAGAGAGAAAATTTAACAAGGTACTTTATATTCAAAAAAGAATAAATTTCATCAATTGCCATGAGTACTTTAGAATTTTAACCAAATTGTTTATACTTCACATTCCCTTCTCTGTTCTGTTTCCCTTATGACCTACACATCCATCATTTCATTGCCTGAGATATAAAATAGCAGATTAAGTGATATTTATGCAATTTTATGTAATGATAATGTTATTCAATATTTTAAACTCAACATATACACACATCCAAAAATGGGAAATTGAAAAAAAGAAGAATTGGATTAAGATGTGCAGCTCAAGTAGGAGTTATAGAGGGAGAAGGTGAATTGGAGTAGGTATCAGACTTGTATTCCATTTTACCCTTAAAAATTTTTCTTCCCTGAAAAGCTTTCGGCTAATAGAGGGAGAAGGTGAGTAGAAGTGATAGGCTGCTATTTCTAACAGGTCGTACTCAAATGAAAATGGGGATTCCTTTGCACATCAGTTGCGTTGTTTGGTAAAAATGATGTTGTTTTGGTATAAAAATACAAACTCTTATGTGTCAAAGTCTGCCCGAAAATAGTAATTTGTTTGCTAAAACGACATGATTTTGGTACATAGCAGACCCTGCAATGCATTGTCATAGCAGGACCCCCAAATCTATAAATCGAACTGCGCGTTGTTGAAGTATGCGTAAATTAATCTAGACATTTAGAGTCATCAGAAATCGAAGTTCGAGAGTACAAGTAAGGTTTCCTTTGGCCTAAATTATTAGACATTATTGACACAGTTTTTTTTTTTCCTTCATTTTTTCTAATTAACATCGTATCAAATTTACGTTAAATTTTTTTAGATTAATCATTTTTCTTAACCTAAGGAATCCAAAGATTAAAAAACTATGACAAAAGGAATCAAAAAAATCACAAAACTCGAATTTCTTTCAAAAAAGACAATTCTTCATTACAGTATCTTGAGTGTAGTCTTAAGTTAATTTTCTTTTTTTAATCTCTGTCTATTTATTTATTTATTTATTTATGTTCCTACCTCTTTGATATGGGATTCATTGTTGTGATTCACGTGGTTTGAAAAAACAAAAAGGGGATGAAAATGACAAAGAAAAGTTGTTCTAGCTGGTTCCAAAGTGATAAGGTTTCAAACATATGGCAATAAAATGTTGACAATTGCCATTGTTTTGTCCCTTGACGTAGAAAATATCAAGTCACTTATTTTAGGATCACGATCAATCAATTAAAGGTAGACCTCCTTGGGAGGCAATTCTAATCATAATTTAATCGTTCACACTAACTGTTGTACCTAAACAAATTTCTCCAAAAAAAAAAAAAAAGAAAATCCTAATGGATATCATTAAGAATAACTTTAGGGAGACAAATTATTTGTGCACATTTAGACATAGGTATGTTTGGAGCCGTTGGATGCACGTGTGGTCTTTTATAATCATGTGAATTTCACGTGCATCCAACGATTCTAGACACATTCTTTTCTGAATGGTTACAAATGATTTGTGTTCCCGGACTTTTTGGGTCATTTATAACAGAGGAGATTTTTTCTTGATATGTTACTTTGGGTCCCCTTGTATGTATGCTGGAGCTAATTTGGACAAAACCTTCTAAGTTAAAATCATGCATATCACAGTGATAAATCCAGATATTTTGGTTAGTGAAATTATCCAAAATATTAAATTCAAGAACAAAAACTCACTAGAGATATGCCCTAACTAAGTTAGAACTTCAAGCTAAATTTTACATTCTTGGAATTGTTTTAGGTAATTCTGTCCATGTCATCTTTAAAATCTTATGTTTCACTAAATCGATCTCAAATCTGCATAAAAATAGAGGATTGTACACAAAAGATGTCGTTAGATTCTTATGACAGGAATTGAATTACAAGGTCTCGACATATTTCGTTGAACAAAGAAAATTCCTATCCGATTTTAATTAAGTCGGACCTAATGCTCGGTTTTGGTTTAGCTTATTGTTGGGCATTTTCCCGGATACATAAGATAAGGTACTAATAACAACAGATGAGCCGTAGTCCCAAGAAGTAGACTTACCAGTTAAGGCCTAAGACTCAGGTCTGTCGGTAGAATTGGTCATCAAAAAAATTAATTAAAATGTTTGTAAAATCATGATCCGGATGCTTTTAGTTATAAAAAAACAACGAGGAGCCCATTATATATAGATGTGCCAGCAAAGGTGTTGGCATGCTCAAAACCAGAACAATCCCAAACCATTTTCACCCAAACCCAAGACAATTGCTTCTTGATTTCATGGATCAAAAGCAATTCCACTCAACTGAAATCAATCATGGGGGGAAGGACTATGAGAAAGCTCTTCAGAGCCTTACAAAGACCATCGGTAACAATATTGGTGACCGTGCCAGGGAAACAGATTCTCTGTTCTCTTCCGCTTGCATTTACAGGGTGCCTGAAGAGCTTCGGAAGCTGAAGGAAAGTGCCTACACCCCTCGTCTCATTGCTATCGGCCCTCTTCACCGGGGCGACAAACACCTCCAAACCCCCATACAAGATGTCAAATCGAGCTACGCCAATTACCTATTTTGTCGATTGACCGAAGGAATAAAAGAACCTGAATTAGCCGAGACGAAAAAGTTTGAGGTGTTACAAGAATGCGTAGCAGAAATGATGAACTCCATAGACGATGCAAAGAAATACTATGCAGAAGAAGTTAAGCTGAACGAGGAAATGCTGTTGGTGGATGGTTGTTTCATCCTCGAACTTCTCCATAGATTCTCACTTATACCCAAAGAAGAAGAAAAAAGGCCTACCAAAGGAGGAGACAGTGGGGAGTCAAAGGTAAGAAAAAAAATGCTTTTAATATCATTTTTTGAGTGTCGTCTTTGATATTTTCAAACACTTATACCAATTCTGGTTGTACAATTCCTCATTTGTTTCAAATTCCAATCTGCAATTGTCTAATGCAAGTGAGTTCTCTCATTAAAAGTCTGTTAATTTAGTGAAGGGCCTCACTAAAACTTTGTGCCTTAGGCTCGGACTAGAATTCAGCGTCCTCTGGGACAGACGCGCATGCAAGAGACAGCACAGACGCGCATGCAAGAGTCAATAATTCAGCTGCCTCTGGGAGAGACGAGGATGAAAAATACAATTCAACTGCCTCGGGGAGGAGAGGAGAACACCAAAAGCAACAGCGGGCATAATATCCCAGATCCGATTTTTAATAGCATTTTGATAGCCAACACCATCCAACACGACCTGCTGCTACTTGAGAACCAAATTCCTTTCTTTGTTCTTGAGAAATTGTTCCGACTCACAGTGGATCGGATTCCGAAACATCCTCGTAAGTATTCCCTCACGCATTATGTCTCTGTTTACTTTCGCAACATGATGAGACCAGAAGGAAAATCCAAAACTAGTGAAAGTTGTTGTTCTCCTAGTGACTTAGTCCTCCGGGTTTTTTGCGACCAAACGAAAAATTCTAAAGAAGAAGAGGAAGAAGACATCCGGGGTACTAATGCTAATTACAACCATATCCTTCATAAACTACACGAGGATTACCTTCCTAGTGAAAAAACGAAAAAGAAAGAACGTAATGAAATCATGCCTTCTGCATCAAACCTCGACTTCGCAGGTGTCAAGTTTGTACCAAGTACGGAAAACAATCTATTCAGTGTCAAGTTCAGTGAACCTAAAGGACCATTTTGGTGGTGTCATAGGGCACGTTTTGAAATCCCCCCTCTGGGAATATATGACCCCACAGAGGCATTCCTTAGAAATCTCATTGCCTTTGAACAATGTTGCCCCGGGACTTCGCAGCACTTCACATCATACGCATACCTCATGGACATGCTCGTGAACTCCGATAAAGATGTCGAAGTGCTTGAAAAGGCTAGAGTTGTGCATAACTATTTGGGCGCTAGCGAGGACGCAACCAATCTATTCAACAAGCTATGCAAGGAAGTTGCACTAGGAGAGTTCTTTTTTGCAGAAATGTGCGACAAAGCTGCCGAGTATAGTGAGCGTTGTTGGCCAAAGAATATGGCACACGTGAGACGCAAGTGTTTTGCTTCGCCGTGGACGTTCATAGCTTTCTGTTTGGCCTTTATCGCCTTCGGCATATCGATTACTCAATTTATCCGCAGTTTTCTCAATTAAGAAGCCGATGATCATGAATATTTTGTTATGTTTCAACTACTCTAAGAGTATCTCTATGGGAATATTTGGCTATTATGAAGTTGTAAGTTTGACGTCCTTCTCCCTGGAATAAAATTTGCCTTTGTAACCCGTGATTGTATCATTTTCTTGTTAGCTTCATTGTTTTTGAAAAATTTTAATTCAAGTCCGAAACGTCGGTATTGAAATAGGTGAATTTTAATAGATTCACCATCCGAAGTAACTTGACATAGTCAGTGATATAATTTATCCTGCTGCTGTACGAATCAATATTTTGTGCGTACCCAAGTTAGCACAAACTATTCCCATTCTTCTTAGTTGAGAATCATCAAACATGTTGCATTTCATGTACCTAAATGAAAAAAAGAACTGATTAGTACAGTTTGATAGTCACGAATAGTTTGTTCATAGGAAAACCAGAATGTTGGTTTAAATGGTTCTGTTTGGAATTTGGATACACCTATATGATAACAATAAATACGAGTGCCAAAGTCAAATTAATTTTGGGTTAAAAAACAAAACTCGCTCCACAGTTTTGCCAAATTCAATGTCAAATTTGACAATTATGCTACTTGCTACATCACTTTCGAAGTGCAAAAAAAAGGAAGAAAGTGCCAACTTCGAACTCAGATGGTGAGTTTTCTGTGTCTGTAAGTCGTATGTTACAAACCCAGATGTTCCAACTTCGAAGCTTCATCAAGTTAAGATAGATTTTGATTTTGTAAGTGCCGAAAGGGGAGATTGTTATTTCCAAAGATGGGATATGGGCAACTTTCATTAGAATCAGGATTCAATTGAGTTGTAATTAATTTCGAATTGTGTTTCCTATTTTGTTTGATTGGTATTAGAATTTGTCAGACAATCGAATTCGTGTTGGAATATAGGTTAATTTGAGAAATTGTCAGAGCAGATTGAATAAAATCCCATTGGAATCAAGAAACTAAAACAAATAGGTTTTGTTTGCGTTCAGAGGAAGATCTAAGTAGGTGTCATACGATAGATCATAGGATTCGAGGAGTCGAATCTTGGAGAAAACACCTAATAGAGCAAGCAGTTTACAAAGAGTCGACAAAAAGGTTCTAAATCAGCATAGAAGTTGTGAGAAACATGTGATTTTTCATGTATACTTGTTTGTCGTGTTTTATGGCGTTCTTTATTTGCTTATCTTGTAATTAAAATAATTAATTAAAAAAATTAAACAACGATAAATCAATAACGTTTTATCGGTTGTAATTTTTTAAAAATCTTAACCGCTATTAGACAAGCGATAGTATTATTTGGACTACTACTATTATCTTCAAACTTGCTTTCCTAATGGGCCTACTTTCGACCAATTGATGGTAAAAATAATGGCAATGGCCAACATTTTATTGCCATATGCAAGAAGCCTTATCACTTAGGAAGCACCAAAGTGATATTAATGTTGAGTTTAAACATTTTATTGAAATCAAAATCTTTTGTCTGTCATATTCCTGGTGGGCCTACCATTGTTATTTATAGGCTGAGTTTAAACGAAATTATAATTTATTAGATGAAGTTGGTATTATTTCATACTTATAATTTGTAATACTTTTTATAATCATAAAAATATTATTTAATAAAATTAATCGAGATTTATCAAACAAGAGTGTACGAACAGATCAAGATGTAGGTAATATCTCCAGGGAGGGTTCATCTAGTCACGGTGAGAATCGGTACCTTTTTGTCTCTCTGAACTCCTTTTTTCCTTAACAAAAACAAACCCCCGTACTACCTGTGAAGCTTAAATCTAGTACAAGAAAAAGTTAACAACCTCAATTCCAAACACCTTAATTCCAACCTAGATCTGACCTAAAACCCTATCATTTCAAATCACAAGCTCTATGAATTCTGGATATGTTTGATAATGGCAAGGCGAATGTGAATTTGTGAATGCAGGAGAGCATTTGGTTGTGGGAAATAATAAGCAGCAGTACTCTGGGGCAGAGTTCCAGCAGCGCCAACGTCCTCTCTCAGCCTGTGAATGCCCATTAACCATAGAACCAGAAGCCTTCAAGCAACTCAAGAACAATCTAGGTCCGGTCATTCGCCAGCGCTTGAGGAAATTGTTGAAGAAATCACTCACTGTTGAATCTGCAATCGGAACAGCCCACACTAACGATCTTCTGAAGCTCCTTAACGAATCGAATTCCGAGTCGAACGTTGTTCGCTAGAATATGCATAAAGCAACTCAGCAGCTGAGAGATGCCTTCCACAAAATCCCAGAGATCATCCTGTAACAAATTAGGGGAAAAAAAAAAAAAAAAAAAAAGACAGCATCAGAGAGAGATGGGTTGCTATGTTAAACATGCTACGTTTATCATTTCCTCTGTTATTACAGAGTTAATCATGGGTATCTCTGTTAGTTTCTAACTGATCTATAATGGTCTTATGTACGACTATGGATCAATTAAAAGCTAGAAATTTTGTTATTACTGGAATCTTGATTCAATTCTGTAATGTGTAATTGGAACAACGGTAAGTTCATTTTATGGGTTTTAAATTGCATTTGTTTAAAGTTCTGTCGTAACCACTCATATGAGGCGGCTCTTGTCAAGATACTATAGTTCAGTCTTGATATGACTCTCAGAATGCTAAGTGATTTAGATAAGTCAAGCACAAAAGATAAGGCCTTCGCCACTGGGGCCGTATGCGGGGCTTTTATTGTCATAATTTATAAATTTGTAATTCCGTTTGGTATGGATTTATGCAATTATTTGTTAGGATTTGGATTCAATTCAATTTAGATTTAGTTGGAATAGGGATTCAATAGGAATTTGTATTTAGATTGGTTTGAGGAAGTTCAAGTCTATCTCGAGGAGTCTGATTGCAAATCGGTTTAGATCTCAGCAATTTGACCAAGTTCAGTAGAATCCGAAAAGTTGCTCCGGCAAGTTCGAGGCTGCTTTAGCAAGAAAAAGATGCTTGCAATTCTGTCCATGCAGTAGATATTGCGTATAGGATTTGGCTGCTCGAGCTCACTCACTATATTTTTTTCTGAATTTAAACATTGGAATGGTGAGGCTTCATCTTTTTCAAGAATAATTTAGTTTAGCCAAAAACTGCATAAACATGGTAATGGGGGCTGATATTTCAAGGGACTACACTCCCAAGTCTACGTGTAGTTGAGCTCCGTATAAATTATTCCGAACATTTATAGTTATCAAAATTAGAAGTTCAAGTATAACTATGGCTCCCTTTGAGTTAAATTATCCTATATTATTGTTACGGTCTTTTAAGTCTTTATTTTTTTTTGGACATGTCATCAAATTTACGTAAAATGTTTTGGATTACTCCTTTCTCCTAACGTCAGGAGTCAAAAGATTCAAAAGTTATGACCAAAAGTATAAAAAAATTTACTAAACGCCAAAAATATTGAAAAACGACAGTTATTCGCTGTTTTTAGTATCTTTAGCATCATCTTATCTTAAATTTTTTATTTTGGACAAAAAAATTTTAATTTTCGAATCTCTCGTAAAAACAAATAAGAAGAAACAAATGAGCCCATAAGTTTTGAGTTGGGATTCATTGGAGTGATTCAATGAAATAATCATCTCAGAAGAATTCAAAGTTATCTTGGTTGGAACCTCTCCAACCCTTTCTTATGTCTCCTTTGTATGCCCTTTTCTCTTTTTAATATATAATGGTTTACTTTTACCTTTCAAAAAAAACAAAAAAAAAAAATTGACGACAAGGTTTTTAACAGATGGCAATGAAATGTTGGCCATTTCCATCGTTTTGACATTTCAAGGAGAAAATATCAAACCACATATTTCGAGATCACGGTCAATCAATTAAAGGTAGGTCCACCAGCGACACAATTTGTGATCGTTAATAAATGGACCATTAGCGTGAATACCACCAGCGAGACAACAAAACAACTACCTCCAGAATACCATCAGGCCTAAAATCAATAGAGCATAGTCTGGGATCAACAGGTCCAGGCACATTCAATGGCACTTGGGATCAATTCTGACTCGACCATCAGCTAGCTTGAACATTACAACTCAAATTACCTGTGATGACAAACAATCTACAGTTAGTATGTAATATCGTCATAATTCGCTTTCTGTTCTTTTGTTAATCTCTCCGAGAGAATGTTGGGACTCAAGATTCAAGCACACAAAGAATTTCCAAAGGCATTAAAAATGGCATCTGCGTGTACTACTGATCTTTTTCTGGGTGATTCCATTTGACAAATTAGTTGATGTATAATAATTCACCAACTACCATTCTGATTGTTTGTGGTTGTGGGCTTTGATCATAAGGCCACTTATTTGGTCCCTGTGGGCCCTTAATAGTATTTCTACTTTTCTTGAAACCAAGGTTGAGGATCTAGGTCCAACTTGAAAATGCAGCCACCAGAATCGGCCCAAAGTGCGTAGGGAATTTCAAAATAAATGAGTATATATTTTTGGGTATTTTTTGTAAAATAAAATTTATTCCTAGAATGCTTGCATTAAAAACTTAAGAGACATTTGGGTGTGATCCTATCCAAGCGGTATGAATTAATGTTGGACGTTATAAAGTAAATTAAGAGGTGTGTCTAATTAATAAAGACATGGCTATGTGAATAGTTGTAACTAATCAATTGTAGTGTTACACTACTGTAATTGGATAGTTGTGACTATTCAAAGAGATATAAATTTTATTCTAAAAGTTATAACCTTTATTAATTGAAAGGTTGTGACTTTTCAAAAATGGCATATGTTGATCTAGGTTTATGGTATCTCGTTGTTATTTATAATCATCGATCTTTTGTATACAAACTTGCTCTCTATTTTATGATTTTTGTACCAAGATTGAACTTATAATCATCGATCTTTTGCCTTAATGCAAACTTGTTCCGTATTTTATGATTTTATAATCATGGATCTTTTGCCTTGACGTTGGAGGCTCGTATTTTGCTAATTGCACTCGAGGATAAATCTGAGAGAAACCTCTCTCTTCTAGAAAACAAATTCTGTTAAATGCTATATAATCTTTGAAAATACTCTAGATCAAGTCTTCTATTCCAGCTCCGACCATTATTATCCCTTTTGGTAAATTTCGGATATTAACCTCCAATTTTATTCCTTTTTCTACTTTGAACTTTCTGTATTTCTTGAATTATTTGTCGCTTTTTCTCTACTGTGGATATAACAGATAAATATTGTGGCTTATTATGTGTGCACGGGGTTGTTCGGGTCTTAGTAATACATGATTAACTGTCAAAATCTTTGAATATATCAAATTGCATAAGTAGTACCATGCCTTGAACAAATTCTGTTTACACTTTTCCTTATTCCAAGAGCTCAGATCGAATCGCTATATCAATGGTTCCTTCATGTGTGTGGCTATATGCAATATCCATGAGGAATTACACAAAGGGTGGCACTTTGATCCTTTTGAAATGTCAATGGTCCCAAGTACAGGCATTTTCGATAGGCCCTTCATGATGCCCCTCTTGCCAACAAGAAAGAAGACGGGACCTGATGCACAAAGGGCGTAGTGCAACTAGCAAGCTACATGCCTAGTCTCGAGGAGTGGGTTTGTTCTTGGCAATACCGAGAGTGCTCAAATACACTTGGCAGTATCCATGTAAAATCATTTCGTATCTTTGAAATATGACCTAGAATATATAAGATCTGATATATTGATTTTTGCGTTGTAAATTTATTTTCTTTTTGCATGAGGACAAGGAGTAACCAGATCAGCTGTTGGAGCAGTGGACATTGGTGTTAGCAAATATGCATACTTTTTTCGGGTTGCTCTGCCTGGGTCAGGAAGGATTTCTCTCGTTTCCTTAATTTTTGCTTCATTTATACATAAACGTACAATAATATTGCATGTTGTCTTATTCAATTATTCTTGCTTATCACCAACCAACTCTCGTGAGTTACAGGAGATTAATAACCCCTTGTCGTTATGAGAATGTATCTTCTTATTCCGGTTTGGTCCGGTACGGAATGAACTTATAATTATGAAATCGTCAGATAACGTTCTTTTCCACTATAAATAGCAATAGCATGGCCGATCATTGAGGGTATAATGGTACATGCCCTGAGACCAATTCATTATTCTTTCTTTTTCCTCTTTTGTCTTAAGCTTAGGCAGTTGGGTTTGGGGCTTTTTATGGTTGATGCGGTGCTAGTAGCTTCAAAATTTATTGGGTTTTGGTGGCAGCACTGGTGTGGATGGGGCTCTAATCTTGCAAAGCTACTGGGGTGGGAAGCTTGGGGGAAATGAAGAAAATTGATTTGATTTCAATGGTTCCTGAGGTAGGTAGTTTTGACTCAATTTGGGTTATTTTTTAGTTCGAAAGGGGAGGGCGTGATCAGGAAGTTCAAGAAGAGGTTTATGTTTTGTCTAGCTCGATTTCTATGCATGCATGGTTTTTTACTTTTAATTTTTCTGTGGCCAGCATTCCTTCCTTTGTTGGCCTCTTGCTAGCATTTTTTTTTTTTGAAAAGCAAAGCACAATTGTATTAAAACATAGTGGAGCCAGAACAGAGTACATAGAGCAAGCCCAAAACAAGAGGTTGGAGAGAGCCCAACCAACAAACTTAGACCTACAAAACTTCATCCTGATGAAAAAAACACCCAAAAAAAAATGTTTTAAATCCAAGAATGATTTAAAAATTGTGATACAACAAATGTTTTTTATATAATTAAATTCCCAAAAAAATTCTACAAGCTCTCATACAATCAAACAATGTATAAATTTGAGAAATAATAATTAGTACTTGCTCCACAATTAAATCGAAGAATGATTTAAAAATTGTACAATTATTCTTTGATAGGAGAAAATTGACTTTACTACCAAACTCACAGTAGATGAATAATTTAATTTCTAGCTAGTACATAAATTGGATAATTCAAGAATCCTATGCTAAGCCATTTGCAGTCTGCACCTTTCATAAGCAAGTGCTTCATTTGTTTTAATTTCTGCTGTCCCCGTGAGTCCCAAAGCGAGCGGGTTCCAAAATCTTTGGATGCAGTCGGATCAAGATGTTGAGGCAAAGCTAAATAGAGCAGTTGCGCTTGAACAAGTTGAAAAAATTTACCCAGTGGATAAACAATGATACTGGCTAGTTGTATTTATGTGATTGGATTTCATAAGTATCCATTTGGTTATTTTGATTCGTGCAGCGGGCTGAGAAATGATCTCATTGACTATGTCAAGTTCTTTTAGAGGACGAATCTATAAGAATTCATCTATCTCAGTATCAACGATCTGGACTTGAATGTTCCTATATGCAGAGTTAAATTTTCTAGAACATTATTGCTTACAAAAAAAAAAATGATAGTATGATACAATCACGGGACCACAAAGACATTTTATTTCAAGGAGAGTCAAACTTACAACTTTATTATAGCCATACATTCACATACATTCCCATAGAGAAAACATGACAAAATGTTCATGATCTTTGGCATTTATTTGAGGAAAACTGCGGACGAATTCTCTAATCGACATGCCTAAAACAATGAGGCCGAAACAGAAAGCTATGAATGTCCAGGGAGAAGCAAAGTATGTACGTCTCAGGTCAGAACACCATTTCCAATTCATGACATCCCATTTATGGCCTTCCATAATTGGGAATAGTTGTAACTCTTGTTGGAGTTCATCCACTAGAGTTCGTTCCCACACAAACAGAGTAGACCTTCTAAACAAGAGATTCCAGTGTCCCTCACTAGAATCCCCATGAATCTGGGCCATAGTATGATTTTTCTGTAGTGATAACAAAACTAGTCTAGGGTAGAGGTCCTTCAGGGGTAATCTCTTTTAGCCAAGCCTGCTCCAAAAATATTGTTTTGTGCATAGAATTGACCTTTAAACAGAAAACTTGTTGACCACTTGAGCAAAGGTGCCCAGACTGATGGTGTTACCCACAGAACACACGTCTTTACACACCTAAGAAGGGGGAAAGGCATTAGAGATCACATAAGGTAGCCATGATTGACTCTGTAACCCATACTTCTTGGCTATAACTTTCATCCATAATGACTTTTTCTCTCTACCATATCTCCACCGCCATTTTGCAAGCTAAAATTATGTTCCATCAGTCTTTAATCCCACGCCTCCATGCTTCTCCCCTTGGTGAGTTTTTCCATTTGAGTAGATACATAGCCTTTTTCCCTGATGATCCTCCCCAAAAAGAACTTCTTTGTAGCCTTTCAATTTGTTTAGCAACTGCCTTTGGAAGCTCATAGAGGGACATGAAATAGACAGGTAGATTGGATAGTGTTGATTTAACCAGTGTCAGTTTACCGGCTGCTAAAAATGCCTACTCTTCCAGGATGGAAGTTTCTTGGAAATATATCCAAGATATGTTTCCATGTTTTGACTCTGGTAGGATTTTCCCCTAGTGGTAGTCCCAGGTAAACTATAGGTAATTTTTGAGATTTGCAACCATGTGATGAGGCCAAAGCCATAACTTCTGAATCAGACATGCCAATGCCACAAAGGAGACCTATGGAAATTTATCTTAAGGACAGAAAATATTTGAAAACATCTCAACAACATTTTGATATTCACCGATTCTTCCAAGCTATTATTGCAAAAAATCATGGCGGCATTGGCAAACTGCAAGCGAGATACTATCACCCCATTGTACGCCACTTTAACCCCAAAGATTAGATTATACTCATTTGGCCTCTCCAATATGATATCGAGTGCCTCAACTGCCATATTTAATAAAAAAAAGGGACATAGGATCCCCTTGCTTGAGACCCCTACTTGTTTCGGAACATAGCCGGCCCTTATAATCTCTCTTAAACGTGGACATACATTTAAACTATTGCTTATTCAGAACCACATAAATCTCTATGTCTTTTCGCTTTTTTGTTGATTATTTTTTCTTGTTTACCGTATTTGTCATAACACTAATAATGGATTATGTTAAGGAATCACCTAAGTTTGAAGAAGAAAGTGATGAGTAGTTTATGTTCTGTTTAAATGGTCAGGATCTGTCCACGTGGCGTGTGGTTTTGTTTAGTCATGTGCTTAATTCTATTGGAGAAGTTTAGCTTAAGTCGGTTTAGTGTAAGTCGGTTAGTTTGGTAGTTAACCTCGGTATAACAGCTGAGTTTGTATCTTGCAAAAGACTCAAGGAAATGCAATGGAAATATCAGTTTCTCTCCTCATTTCAATGTTATATTTCTAGATTTTCTTTATGGTATCAGAGCTTTGAAGGCTCACGCTATTTCTCGATCTCATGCTTGCCCTAGGTTAGCTGTTTCTGTTGTTGTTGCCTCTTCTTTTGATTCATTCACTTGATTTCAAAGCACAGCAAATGAACAAGTCCAGTTCTCCAGATCTATACTTACTTAATCTAGTACAGATACTTTGTTTTCTGTAAGAGAAGACTATGGAGTCTCAGATACATACCAGTTCAACATCAGAAAATCAAAACTCAGTAACAATACCTGCCTCGTTGATTTTTTTGGTGTCAAATTTTCATAGTCTGGTGACTTCAAAGCTTGATTCTAACAACTATGTAGTGTGGAAAACACAGGTTCAGAATGCTACTAGACCGAATGGTTATTTAGGTTATATAGATGGATCAATTTCATGTCCTCTGTCAGAAATTCTGGTAAATGAAAGAAAAGTTGTAAATCCAGAATTCTTAACCTGGTCAGTCATTGATGGTCATCTGTTGTCCTGTATAACTGCTACTATTTCTGTTCCTACTCTTCAACATATACTCGGATGTAATCATCCAAATGAAGTCTGGAAATGCTTAGAACAGAGATTTGGTCTTCTGTCTAGATCTCATATTCATTTGCTAAAGAGAAGGTTATTTGATGCTACAAAAAGTGAGGGAATGGAAACCTATATAGATCTCATAAAAAATTGTGCTCAACGTCTGGCCACACATGGAAGTCCAGTTACGGATGATGATCTGGTGTTTCACACCTTGCATGGCTTACCTGCTGAGTTTCAAAGTTTAAAAACAGCTTTAAAAACTAGAGCAGAACCAATTACATTTGAGGAGTTAATCTCTCTGTTGATGTCTGAGGATATGGACAAGAATCTCACCAATGATTTGAAGAGTGTGAATACTTCTGTTTTTGTAGCAAGCTCACAGAATGTAGAAGGAGAATCAAGTGTTAATAAGGCAAATAGTTCCACTGGTGTTAGTGATGAGCGCACTATATTGCATAATAACGTGGCTCAACGTACTCATTTTGGCAATTATGCGTAGGCAAATGTATTTATTTAGTTAATATTGCACGCGCAGTTGTCCTTCTACCCTTTCAGGTTTGCGAGCGCTAAATGAATGTCCAAAAGGTTCTACCATGACTTAAGGCCTCGGAACCATTGGCGATATTGACGGAGGACCAATTGAAGGCTCGGGAGGAGTGAAAGTGAGTCCAGATCAAAGAGATGAGGAAGAACCAAAAAAATTGGAGTCTGAAACCCTCTCTATCGATAGAGGTTTATCCCTATCGATAGAGCCCTAGCAATAAAATTTGACTTCCCTATCGATAGAGACCTCTTCCTATCGATAGAAGGCTGAATTAAACTAAGACCAGAGGACTTCTCTATCGATAGAGAGATCCTCCTATCGATAGAGAACCAATTACGTCTGATTCTGTGGGGCCGACTTTTGCTCGAATTCTGGGCCAAATCACTGAATAAGAAGCTTCTTAAATTGCCATTGTGGAGGGTAGAATGATATTTTCACCTCGGTTTTATAGGACATTTTATTTTTAGGTTGTTTATTTGGCTAAAGGGCTCTCACACACACATAACATAAAAAACACATAGACATATCAGATTTCAAGTTTTGTTGAGAGCTTTTAGCCTCCCTTTTTGCTTTAGAATACTTGTTCTTCATTGTTCTTCAAGTTTTGAGTAAGTTCTTAATCCTTTAGTGTTCTTCCCCTTATGAATCATTGTATTCTCTTGGAAGCACTTAAGTATTAGTAAGTTTTACTTGTTTTTCTTCCATTTAGTATTGTTCTTCTTACCTTAAAATCTGATTCTATTAGAGTTTTGCCTAATTCCTTCTCATTGTCTTTAGATAAGTTTGTTTTATTATGTTTTCTATCACTTCTATCATGTTCATGTTAAAATATGAGTAGCTAAATTAGTGTGGGTTAAGTCTAAATGTGAAGTTGATTCCAAACACATGTTGGTCTATATCTTCTCCATATTTGTTAATGCCATTGATGGATCTTTCTAAATTTTTCATATTGAAATAAAAATGAAGTGTTAAGTTCTTGCTTAGTTATAGTCATCCTTAGAGTTGGTATATCTAATACTTGAATCGATGTCCTTCATCTTTTAATCTTTTTTTCCTTGAACTTGAAAGATCCGTCAAAACCATTTTAAGAATTAAAATCCTGATTTTCATCGAAGAACTTTCCGATCTAAAACCCGGGACCGGGGGCTAGATTGAGTTATAAAGAGAAGAAATAGACCGACGGAAGAATTGGAATAGACCAAACTTTAGGACTTAACTCCACTCCTTAATCTAGTTTTAATTCCCCACTTAGTTAATATCATTGTTAACCACACCAAACAAATTTGAGGTTGACGTCCGAAACGTCAAAAACACCAATTTGCGAATTCTTTAAATCCAACGTTCTTTTCCCTGTGGATCGATACTCCGGACTATCGATTATACTCATTTTACATATTTTGAGGATAAGTTCTGTTTTATGAAATTAAACCACTGACCTCGAGGCCGGCACCCTAACGACACACACTTTGCCGGTTCGGTCATGTTTTTGGCGCCGTTGCCGGGGAAACTGAATAGTTATTTTTAAATAATCGCAGATTTTGCAAAGTGCAAGTTTCTTTGGCGGAAACCTTTAACCTACCCATATTGGTAAACCTAAGGTGTAACGCAAGCCAAAGGGACGTGTAATTTGCAGATTTTTCTTTTCTTTTCTTTTAACTCACACTTGATTGTTAGGAGACTGTCTTTGGTGTATGAGTGTTTACACTAGTGACGCGACACATCGGCTAATTCGCCAAGACAATCCTCCTCTCAATCCAATGGCCGAACATCATGAGGCCAATGACGCACCCATGGGACGCACCATGCGGGATTACTTGCACCCCACTCACACCACCACCACCTCGTGCATACGCTTTCCAACCGATAGTACTCCCGAAGGGCAACAATTCCATGTTAAGCCTAACATGCTTGGCATGTTACCTACCTTCTATGGGATGGAATCGGAGAACTGCTATGTGCACATCAAAGAGTTCGAGGAGGTGGTGAACACTTTCACTAACGTGACCGCCCACCTTGAGACGGCACGTCTGAAGCTCTTTTCCTTTTCTCTCAAGGATAAGGCCAAGCGATGGTTTCTCTCCTTGAGAGCTCATTCGGTGACAAGTTGGGTGGAAATGCAGGTAGAATTTCACAAAAAATGGTTCCCACTCCACCGCACCACCACCTTAAAAAAGAAGATTCAAAATTTCGAGAAAATACCCAACGAATCCTTCTGTTCATGTTGGGAGAGATATAAGGAGCGTCTCCTTGCTGTCCCTCATCACGGGTATGAGGATTGGCAGATTGTGGCATTTTTCTACGAAGCCATATCAGTCCGCAATCGCCAATTCATCAACCTCATGACTAGTGGGGAATTTCTGAACCAAGGAGCCTCCGCGGCTCTAGCTTATCTAGATGAGCTAGCGGAGAATAACCAATCATGGGATTATTCGGATCCCAATGACCGCTCTTATAAGCCTCCCACTAGTCACGGAACCATGGGCAAACACGTGCCTAGGGACAAGGATGACATCAGTAAATGCCTCGACCACCTCTCTAGGAAACTAGAGAAATTGGAGATAAATAGGGTGAATGAGGTCTCTTCTATTTCAAAGCCCGGGGAGGCTTGTGCCATTTGTGACACCATGGACCACACTACCAATATCTGTCCAACCATACCTGCTTTCAAAGAGGTACTTCATGGTCCGGACCATGCTGAGGTCCACGCCCTTCACCAAGGGCAAAAGCCTACCAACGTGCCCTTCAACAACAACAACTACCATCTGGGATTGAGAAATCATCCCAATTTTAGTTGGAGGAACAATGAGGCGGGTGCACAACCCCAAGGACCCCCGGGATTTCAAGGACAATATCTGGCCCATCAAAATGCACAAGGGCCGGCACCACCGCGGTATCCACCAAATTCTTACAATCCTCCGGGTCCCTCCACGAGTCCCAACTCTTACCAACCGCCTAATCGGCAAATTTTGGAGGATACCTTGCAAATGTTCATGCAAGGGAAAGCAAATGTCAATGAACAGAACACGCAAGCCATTGGGGACATCCGCTCCCAACTCACCAAATTGACCACCACATTGGGGACCATGCAACATGAAAAAGGGAAGTTTCCAGCCCAACCACAAGCAAACCCTCAAGGTCAACATTTTGTACAAGGAGATTCTCCTTCGGGGTCAAATGTGGAACAAGCAAAGGCCATCACCACTTTGAGGAGTGGGAAAGATGTCGATAAGACCATTCTCCCGAAAACAATCCCCACTCCTCCTCTAGTGCCTACTCCACAACCCCAAGATGATGACCCGGTGAATGTCTTGCCTCAATCTTCCCCCATTTCTGCATCCACATCTGCTCCTATGGGAGAACCCATGGTCTCAACTTGCCCAATGCCGGCCCCTTTCCCACAAAGATTGAGGCCTCTACCCAAGTTGACGAACTCAAACGAGATATTTGAACTTTTTAAGCAGGTTAAAATCAATATCCCGTTCCTTGATGCAATCAAGCAAATACCTTCTTATGCCAAATTTTTGAAGGACTTGTGCACAATCAAGCGCAAGCACAACGTGCAAAAGAAGGTGTTCTTGACTCAACAAGTGAGTTCGATTATCCAAACCCCCATTGCACCTAAGTACAAGGACCCCGGTTGTCCTACAATTTCTGTGAGGGTTGGGGGGAAGATAGTGGAGAAAGCCCTGCTTGACTTGGGGGCTAGTGTGAATTTGTTGCCATACTCGGTGTATGAGCAACTTGGGTTGGGGGATATGAAACCAACCTCGGTGACCCTCCAATTAGCCGACCGTAGTGTCCGGGTACCGAGGGGATTGGTGGAAGATGTGCTTGTCCAAGTGGACAACTTTGTGTACCCGGTGGACTTCATAGTCCTTGATACTTGTCCCACGTCAAATCTTCAAGCCCAAACGCCCATCATACTTGGAAGGCCTTTCTTGGCCACATCCAACGCAGTGATCCATTGTCGAAATGGGCTACTTAAAATGACGTTTTGGAACATGACCCTTGAGCTCAACATTTTTTTTTTAACATTGGGAGCCAAATGGGGGATGATGATGACATCCGTGATGTGAGCGTTATTGACGCACTTGTTCAAGAACACGTCGATTGTCATCTCTTTTCCGACCCCCTAGAGGCTATGCTTACTGTGGAAGAGACTGAATTTTTAGATTCTCCCGAGGTTGAGTACCTTTACTCCCTCCTGAATGAAGAAGAGGTGTTGGGTACTGAAAAGTGGGTGCCCACCTTTGAAAAACTACCACCACCGACAGCTCGGGCTCTACCATCTTCTGTTAAACCACCCAAGCCCGAGCTCAAAAGTTTACCATCTACCTTGAAGTATGCTTTCTTGAGAAATTCTGAAACTTTCCCGGTTGTAATCTCATCCAGTCTAGACAATCCCCAAGAAGCTGCTTTACTGAAAATTTTGAGGGCCCACAAATCTGTTTTAGGGTGGACCATTGCTGATATTCACGGGATCAGCCCGCTATTGTGTACTCACCGCATCTATCTCGAGGATGATATTAAGCCATCTCGCCAACCTCAACGGCGTTTGAACCCGATCATGCGAAATGTGGTGAGAGATGAGGTTCTAAAGTTACTAGATGTGGGTATCATATACCCGATTGCTGACAGTAAATGGGTCAGTCCCATACAGGTTGTGCCAAAAAAGTCTGGCGTCACTGTTGTGCCTAATGAGAGTGGGGAGTTGATTCCCACTCGAGTGGTCACTGGTTGGCGCGTCTGCATTGACTATAGAAAACTCAACGCCGGCACCCGGAAAGACCACTTCCCTCTTCCTTTCATTGATCAAATGTTAGAGAGGGTGGCTGGCCATGCTTTCTACTGTTTCCTAGACGGGTATTCAGGTTATAATCAGATAGAGGTCTCTCTGGAAGACCAAGAAAAGACAACTTTCACATGTCCATTCGGCACCTTCGCATATCGTCGCATGCCCTTCGGGCTTTGCAATGCCCCTGGCACCTTCTCTCGGTGTATGACGGGCAACTTTAGCGACATGATTGAGAAAATTGTGGAGGTGTTCATGGACGGCTTTTCTGTGTTTGGGGACTCCTTTGAGTCTTGTTTGGAGAATCTTGAGAGGGTTCTCGTACGATGTGAGGAGAAAAATCTGGTTCTAAATTGGGAGAAGTGCCATTTCATGGTCACTCACGGTATTGTCCTCGGTCACATCATTTCTTCGAGGGGGATTGAGGTGGATCAATCAAAAATAGAGCTCATCTCTAAGTTACCTACCCCTAAGTGTGTCAAGGATATCCGTTCTTTCCTTGGACACGCTGGATTCTATCGCGCTTTATTCAAAACTTTAGCGCCATATCTCGTCCGTTGTGTCGTTTACTTACGAAGGACACACCTTTCGAGTGGACACAAGATTGCGAGGAGGCTTTTTCACAACTAAAAATCAGTCTCACTACTCCTCCAATCGTGCGATCACCCGATTGGAACCTGCCCTTTGAGCTCATGTGCGATGTCAGTGACTATGCTATAGGCGCTGTGCTTGGCCAACGGAGAGACAAAGTTTCTTGTGTAATCTCTTATGCGAGCAAGACCTTGAACGATGCTCAAATGAATTACACGACCACCGAGAAAGAGTTGTTGGCGGTTGTCTTTGCTTTAGACAAGTTTCGATCCTATCTCATCGGATCACCTATAATAGTCTACACCGACCATGCAACTCTTAAATATCTGCTCACTAAGCCCGATGCCAAGGCTCGGCTCATTCGGTGGGTACTTCTGTTGCAAGAGTTTGACTTGACCATCAAAGATAAAAAAGGGGTTGAGAATGTCGTGGCGGACCATTTGTCTCGCCTCGAGTTTGAGGATCATACCTCTAATATACCCATTCCCGACTCCTTTCCCGATGAGCAACTCTTGGCCATTTCGAGTTGCCCGTGGTATGCTGATATTGCCAATTACTTGGCCACGGGACAACTCCCATCACATTGGACTCCTCAAGATAGGAGAAAATTTCTGGCTGAGGTGAGGAGATTCGTCTTCGATGATCCCTATCTCTTTAAATTTTGCCCAGACCAGATTGTCCGGCGGTGTGTGCCCAATGATGAACAAAAGTCAATCTTGACCTTTTGCCACACCGAGGCATGTGGCGGGCATTTTTCCTCGAAGAAGACAGCTGCTAAAATTTTGCAGTGTGGCTTCTATTGGCCGCACATCTTCAAAGATGCTTTTGAATTCTGCAAGGCTTGCCCGCGCTGTCAAGAGTTGGGTGCTTTATCACGGCGTAACATGATGCCCCTCCAACCTATCTTAATCATTGAAGTTTTCGATTGTTGGGGCATCGATTTCATGAGTCCTTTTCCCAATTCTTTTGGGAATCTCTACATTCTGTTAGCCATGGATTACGTGTCCAAGTGGGTGGAAGCCATTCCAACCCGAACCAATGACCACTCTGTTGTGGTCCGATTCCTTAAGGAGAATATCTTCTCCCAGTTTGGGATGCCGAAAGCCCTTATTAGTGATCAGGGCACACACTTCCGCAATCGCCCTATGGAAGCCTTAGTTAAGAAATATGGGGTCAACCACAAAGTGTCCACTGCCTACCACCCACAGACCAATGGCCAAGCTGAATTGGCCAACCGGGAAATCAAGCACATCTTAGAAAAAACGGTGAACCCGAATCGCAAAGATTGGTCTCTACGACTCATCGATGCTTTGTGGGCTTACCGTACTGCCTACAAAACCGTGTTGGGAATGTCTCCCTACCGCTTGGTATATGGCAAGGCTTGCCACTTACCGGTGGAAATGGAGCACAAGGCTTTTTGGGCTATCAAACAATTGAATTATCGGATGCCCGAAGTCGGTGCCCACCGCAAGCTCCAATTGGATGAGCTTGAAGAAATCCGCCGGGATGCTTATGACAATGCCCACATCTACAAGTGTAAGGTTAAGGCCTTTCACGACAAGAACATTGTCCGGAAAACATTCACCCCGGGCCAAAAGGTCTTATTGTACAACTCGAGGTTGCATTTATTTCCGGGTAAATTGCGATCCCGGTGGGGAGGTCCCTACATTATGAAAACCGTCTCCACTCATGGAGCGGTTGAACTTGAGAACCCCAAGAATGGAACAACTTTTAAGGTGAATGGTCACCGATTAAAGCCTTACATTGAAAAATTTGATCCTGAGGAATCCATTGAGGAATTGAGAGACTCGGTCTATGACGGGTCCGATGTCAACCATGTGGACCCCAATCCTTTGGGTCCGTGAGCTTTATTTGAAGTCTAGGAGACTATAAATCCAGGGAGTATGTGATACCTCCAGTGTTTGCCGTGCTCGAACGGCATCAGATGGTCTGGTATAGCCACCTTGTCAAGCTACGTATGTAGTACCTTGAGGTTGGGTCTGACGGCAGGCGCGTGGACAATGAGAAATCTGTCTGAACCCTTTCGGCTTTAGTGTCAAGTTCCGTGGAGATTGCTTCAAAGCGGAATGAAGGGGTAAGGAATTTGGGGGGACCCCCTCCAAAGGGAGTGGTAGCCTATTAGATGATGGCGCTACTTCTCAAGATATTGTTGAACCCCACGCATACTGCCCTTCCAACAATAGGGAAACACAGCCTTCGACAAGAAAGAAAAGTAGTACTCGTGTCCTTCGCGTGAAGAAGTTGGTGGATTTATTGCTTACTTTCATTTATTGTCATTTTTGGACTAACCCGCTAATGAAATTTCAGTCCCATTTTAGTCACGTGCGAGGTGGAATGTCAACCACCATATACCTCGACCAAGTTTGAGGATTTCCCGTCACGTGCACTGGTTGTCATTGGAAGGACTTCCAAGGTGTACTCTTTCGGCTCCAACTTGTGGACCATAGCTAGTCACATAGGATCATCGCCGGAGCTTTGTTGGACTAACAACCGTAGCACATAGCTACACCCATGACTTTGGGCTCTTGAATGCCGCAATCACCCTGTACTTAGACCCAAACTACCAAGGCTGATGTGGTAGCGTGTACACCTTGCGAAAACTGAACCACCAACTACCTACTAAGAGCAAACATGACTTCATGGGACACAAATTTCATTAGCGGGTTAGTCCAAAAAAATGGGACTAAAATGCCTCTTTCATTTATTGTCATTTATTGTCATTTTTGGGGCATAAGCAAAGTTCAGACAGAACCAACCTCTATCGATAGAGGAAGGTTCCTATCGATAGAGGATCAGTGCAGAAACCAGACAGATTCAACCTCTATCGATAGAGGAATGTTCCTATCGATAGAGCAACTTTTTCAGCATTCTCTATCGATAGAGGATGATTCCTATCGATAGAGCCAAAGGCCAAAAAATGGACAGAAGGTTTCTCTATCGATAGAGAAAGGCTCCTATCGATAGGAGCAAGAAACATTTTCATCACAGAAGACTTCTCTATCGATAGAGACCACTTGTCTATCGATAGAGAACCCAAAATTCGGCAAAATCCCTTCAATCTAGCCGAACCTTTTCATTTCCGCCCATCCGATTCTCACACCTCCTCCCCGAAAAGTCGCGATTCTTGCTCCGAAACGCCCCCAAACCTTGTACCTTTCCCGAATCACCCCGAAATCCTCCTCTATTTATACCCAAAATCCCTCACCCACCTTCCTCCATCCGAAATTTCGTGCCCTAACCCTCTCCATCCGAAAATTCGAACCAAAACCCCGAAATCAAGCACCAATGGCTCGTTCCAAGATCCCAAACGTGAGTGGAGATGAAGATGTTCAAGGGGAAAGGAGTGAGGAGACCCAAAGAAGGGATGAGATCCAACGGGGTAAGCGAAAGGCCTCCGAAAGCTCGGGTAGGAAGAAGAAATCGAAAGAGGACCCAAAGGAGTCGGCCAAAAAGGAGTGGGAAAACTCAATGGCCACCCGTAAGGCCACATGCGAGCGGATGGTTGATAGGGAAAACATTGGGGAAACTGAGGTGGTTCTCACGATTGATAGGCGAGGGTTGAGGAAATGGTTCGACCCGGTCAAGGGATACATCCAACCCATTGTGAAGACGTTCTTCACAAACATGCGACTCCCGGAGGGGAAAATCAACCAATTCACGTCTACCGTACGGGGTAAGCGCATCTTGATCACGCCTATGGTTATCACGTTTTATTTGGGATGTCCGGCCTTTGACGAGAGCATATGCACATTCCCAAATGAGGAAGACGTGTATGACCCCCGCTTCTATGCGGATGAGATGTTCATCGACCCAAATGAGTTTCGTGGCCAATTCCCCGTTGGGAGGCTAAAGGAGGAGTATAGGCTCCTAAACAAAATCTTGCACTACAACCTCTACCCCCGAGGGGTCGAGAACATTCTTGGGGCTAAAGAAGTCCAATTGGTCTACTCCTTTTTGCATGATGACGTGATGGATGTCGGGAGGTATATTTTTAGGCAGTTGGTGGAATTTAGGACCAACACGATGCGTAGGGCTAACTTTCCATACCCTGCAATGATCACCCGGCTGTGCCTCAACATGGGGGTTGAGGAAAGATCAAATGATATCTGGACTGAGGGCTTGGGACCCATTTCTGGGGTCACCACAAGTAAGAGCAAAGCCCACTCTAAAGACCCAACTGCTATGAGACCTCCACCCGCAGTTAGAACCCACGTTTCAGCGGCTTCTCGTGTCAGTGCAAGAGCTTCAGGCCCCTCTGTGGCAAGGCCTGAAGAAGACTCCTTCAAGAAAAAGATGTGGAAGATGATGAAAAAGATCTTCTGTCGTCAGTCTCAGATTATGAAGACACAGAAAGAAGATAGTGAGAAGACAAAGGTTCACTATGGATTATGTGGCTGCACAGACAGGGCGCCCATACATTTCTGAGGAAGATGATGATGAAAAAGATCTTCTGTCGTCAGTCTGAGATTATGAAGACACAGAAAGAAGATACTGAGAAGACAGAGGTTCACTATGGATTATGTGGCTGCACAGACAGGGCGCCCATACATTTCTGAGGAAGAGGAGGTGAGCACAGACAGTGAGGAAGGCTCGGGAGAAGAGGACATCGAGGAAGAAAGTTTTTAGAAGGAGTAAGGGGACAAAGTCAAAATAAGATCGAGTCATTGAGTCTAGCCAGTTGTTTGTTTTTCTTTTTATTGTAGTCGTCATGGTATGGTGCACCGGGTGCACATTGGTATTGTCACAACACCGGCAAAGGGTAGATGACCTAAGCCACATATTAGCCGGTGTCATGTCTTGTACTCAATTTGCTATAAAAACCATGAATGTTATAAGCTTTTGAAGTCCTAATCGATTCTAATTACAATTTGGATTCTATCTTGATGCATGTTTGAGTAGTTACATGTTTCTAGCACTTGGCATTCCCATATCACATTTGCTATGTTCCATCAACGCATACCAGAATACTTTCATTGTGATTGCGCTTATTCCTTGAATGCATAACCACATCTTCGGTGTGTATATTCGCGCAAGTTAGGGATGCAAAGTTTAAGTCATGAAGTGCACAATTCGTTTTGAGGGCAAACTGAGAGATTTGGAATCAAGGCTTGCTTTGGTTAACATTGCTTAATAGATTTCCAAGCTCACTTGTTCCTTATAGTTCATGAATGGTTGTGCGTGTTTACATTGCTCATTCTTGCTAAATGCGCCGAGTACACATGGAAACTACGAAATCAAGCATGGTTGATAATTAGACTTGCATGGGAAATAAACTATCTTTTCTGTTGTTAGTATGATGCGTTGCTAGGGACTAGCAACCTTCAAGTTGGGGGGTGTGATGAGCGCACTATATTGCATAATAACGTGGCTCAACGTACTCATTTTGGCAATTATGCGTAGGCAAATGTATTTATTTAGTTAATATTGCACGCGTAGTTGTCCTTCTACCCTTTCAGGTTTGCGAGCGCTAAATGAATGCCCAAAAGGTTCTACCATGACTTAAGGCCTCAGAACCATTGGCGATATTGACGGAGGACCAATTGAAGGCTCGGGAGGAGTGAAAGTGAGTCCGGATCAAAGAGACGAGGAAGAACCAAAAAAATTGGAGTCTGAGACCCTCTCTATCGATAGAGGTTTATCCATATCGATAGAGCCCTAGCAAAGAACCAGGAGAAAAGAGCCTCTATCGATAGAGGATCACTCCTATCGATAGAGAGCTGAATCAAAGAAGACCAGAGGACTTCTCTATCGATAGAGGATCACTCCAATCGATAGAGGGCTGAATCAAAGAAGACCAAAGGACTTCCCTATCGATAGAGACCTCTTCCTATCGATAGAAGGCTGAATTAAACTAAGACCAAAGGACTTCTCTATCGATAGAGAGATCCTCCTATCGATAGAGAACCAATTACGTCTGATTCTGTGGGGCCGACTTTTGCTCGAATTCTGGGCCAAATCACTGAATAAGAAGCTTCTTAAATTGCCATTGTGGAGGGTAGAATGGTATTTTCACCTTGGTTTTATAGGATATTTTATTTTTAGGTTGTTTCTTTGGCTAAAGGGCTCTCACACACACATAACATAAAAAACACTTAGACATATCAGATTTCAAGTTTTGTTGAGAGCTTTTAGCCTCCCTTTTTGCTTTAGAATACTTGTTCTTCATTGTTCTTCAAGTTTTGAGTAAGTTCTTAATCCTTTAGTGTTCTTCCCCTTATGAATCATTGTATTCTCTTGGAAGCACTTAAGTATTAGTAAGTTTTACTTGTTTTTCTTCCATTTAGTATTGTTCTTCTTACCTTAAAATCTGATTCTATTAGAGTTTTGTCTAATTTCTTCTCATTGTCTTTAGATAAGTTTGTTTTATTATGTTTTCTATCACTTCTATCATGTTCATGTTAAAATATGAGTAGCTAAATTAGTGTGGGTTAAGTCTAAATGTGAAGTTGATTCCAAACCCATGTTGGTCTATATCTTCTCCATATTTGTTAATGCCATTGATGGATCTTTCTAAGTTTTTCATATTGAAACAAAAATGAAGTGTTAAGTTCTTGCTTAGTTATAGCCATCCTTAGAGTTGGTATATCTAATACTTGAATCGATGTCCTTCATCTTTTAATCTTTTTTTCCTTGAACTTGAAAGATCCGTCAAAACCATTTTAAGAATTAAAATCCTGATTTTCATCGAAGAACTTTCCGATCTAAAACCCGGGATCGGGGGCTAGATTGAGTTATAAAGAGAAGAAATAGACCGATGGAAAAATTGGAATAGACCAAACTTTAGGACTTAACCCCACTCCTTAATCTAGTTTTAATTCCCCACTAAGTTAATATCATTGTTAACCACACCAAACAAATTTGAGGTTGACGTCCGAAACGTCAAAAACACCAATTTGCGAATTCTTTAAATCCAACGTTCTTTTCCCTGTGGATCGATACTCCGGACTATCCATTATACTCATTTTACATATTTTGAGGATAAGTTCTGTTTTATGAAATTAAACCACTGACCTCGAGGCCGGCACCCTAACGACACACACTTTGCCGGTTTGGTCAATTAGCGCTGGACATCAGATTCAAAGTCAGCCAAAGGATTCTCAGGCATTCTTTCCTCAACACAGTCAGTATGGATCTTTTCCTTTTCCACAAGGATTTCCTTATCCAAGTTTTTCTTCTTTTCCTATGGGTCGATACTCTAACAAAGACAAACGAAGAAATCAAAATAGAGGCTACAATTTTGGTACATCACAGTCCAGTTTTCCAGTTAATGCTTCTGGTTTTCCATTTATTCATGGAAGTTCTGGATATACTCAAGGTATGCATAAGCCCGAATGTCAGATATGTGGAAAAGACAATCATACTGCGGTATCTTGTCATCATAGGATGAATATGTTTTATCAACCACCTCAGTATCCACCAGTCAGATCAGCATTTAGGAATAATTTTCCTTCTCAGAATAATTTTTGTGGTGCTTCTCAACCTCAGTTCACTGGACAATATATGCAACAATTCCCTACGTATGCTATTCCTCTCACTCAAGGCCATGGAGTTTCTTCAAATTCACCTTCCATGGTGTCTAACTCAGAATCTGGATATGGTGTTCAGAGACCATCAGTAGCAGTTCCATCTCAATATTCTTTTGCTCCTCAAGCACACTTGGCTGGAAGTTCAGATTGTATTACTTCCTCTACTGGACCTTGGTTCTTTGATAGTGGGGCTACCAATCATCTTACTAACGATATTGGAAACTTGTCTTTACAGCATCAAACATTCACTGGACATGAAGGAGTTTTGGTTGGCAATGGTACCACTGTTCCTATTGCACATACTGGTAAGGGCATTTTGCGTACTCCTCACACAAGTTTTTCTTTGGATCATGTTATTCATGCTCCACATATCAGCCATAATCTTATATCAGTGTATCAGTTTGCGAAAGATAACAATTGCAAGATCATGTTTGATTCTGATGGGTTTCTCATTCAGGACAGAGTAACCAACAGGTGTCTTTACAAGGGGCCTTGCCTGAAGGGTTTGTATCCACTTCAGAATTGTTTTGACACTTCTCATGCTACTGCTTTGGTTAGTAGTTTTGCAGTTCCTCTTACTTTGTGGCATAAGAGACTTGGTCATCCTAGTTTTTCTTTGTTACAGAAACTGATTGCCGAATATGGTTTGTCTGCTAGTCATACTGACCACATGCATCAGTTGCAGCTCTGTCAAAAGCCATAAACTACCCTTCAGTTTGTCTACTTCACATGCCTCTAAACCTTTTGAACTGTTACATATGGATGTATGGGGACCTTCTCCCATTCCGTCTAATAAAGGTTACAGGTTTTACTTGTTGATTGTGGATGATTTCTCCAGATATTGTTGGTTGTTTCCAATGCAATACAAGTCTGATGTTAAGACACACCTTGGTCACTTTAAGGCTTATGTTCTAAATCAGTTTCATACAACCATTCAAAGAATTAGAAGTGACAATGGAGGTGAATTTATCAATAATTATTTGATGAAGATGTTTCTTGAATCTGGTATGGTACACCAAACCACATGCCCTCATACTTCTGAGCAAAATGGAAGGGCAGAACGAGTGCACAGGCATCTTCTAGATACCACTCTCACACTCTTGCATCAGGCATCCATTCCTACTATCTTTTGGCTGGAGGCTTTACTTACTTCCTTTTTCCTCATTAATCGTTTGCCTCATTCTCCTCTACACTTCAAGGTACCCTATCAACTTCTTTTTCATCATTCTCCTGACTATTTTAGTCTAAAACCATTTGGTTGTTTGTGCTTTCCATGGATCAAACCATATATTTCACACAAATTGCAACCCAAGAGTTTGCCTTGTATCTTTCTTGGTTATTGTGATACTACCAAAGGCTATAGGTGCTTTGATCCCGTTCAAAAGAAGGTTTATATTTCTCGACATGTTAAGTTTCATGAAAATACATTCCCTTACTCAACCCTTGTTGCTCAGTCATCTCATTCTCCTGAGTTCACTCCATTTTCTGTTCCCTTAACTCAATTTCAGTCCATTCCTGTTTGTGTTCCTTCCGGTGTTTTTCTTAAATCTAAGCCTTCTAGTTCTTTGTCTTCAGTTCCTTCTTGTTCTTCTCCTGTTTCACCACCCTTTTTGTCTTCTCCTCAAACTCCTGATTTCCTTGGTTCCTCATCATCTTCTATTAGTTCCACTCCCATTTTGTCTAGTCCTGTTCTTGCTCCTGAAGGTCTTCCTCATCCTGTGTCTTCCACTTCTAGTGTTCATCCTATGATCACTAGGTCTAAGCTTGGTATTTTCAAACCCAAAGTACCTATCTCATTACATACAGAGGTCAGTTCCAGTTCAGCTTTGCACATTGAACCTAAAACGTTTGTTGAGGCATCTAAGCATTTTGTTTGGTAATCTGCCATGGATGAGGAATACACTGCTTTACTCAAACAAGGCACATGGTCTTTAGTTCCTTTGCCTCCTCATGCTCATGTTATCGGTTGCCAATGGATATATAAGATTAAGAAGCATTCAAATGGAACAATTGCTCGTTATAGGCCCGCTTAGTGGCAAATGGAAATCAGCAAACTGCTGGTTTGGATTTTTCAGAAACGTTTAGTCCTGTTGTCAAGCAAACTACCATTCGGATTGTTTTAAGTTTGGCTCTATCAAATAACTGGCATCTTCAACAACTGGATGTTTGAAATGCTTTTCTTCATGGAGTTCTTTCTGAAGAAGTTTATATGAGACAACCGCAGGGGTACCGAGATCCTTCCAAACCAAGTTTTGTTTGTAAACTTCATAAAGCGCTATATGGTTTACGTCAGGCACCAAGGGCTTGGTATTCATCCTTTAGTTCCTTTCTCATTCAACAAGGTTTTACCAATAGTACGACAGATTCTTCCTTGTTTGTGCTTGCCAAAGGGTCAGCCATCACTCTGCTTTTCTTATCTATGTTGATGATATCATATTAACGGGTAATGATACTGGTTTTCTTACTTCCTTGGTTGATATTCTGTATACCAACTTTGCAATGAAGGATTTGGGGCATCTTAGCTACTTTCTTGGCATTGAAATACAGCGATCTGCTTCTGAACTTGTTTTGTCTCAAACTAAGTATGCTCAAGACTTGCTTCAGAGGGCTGGAATGGATTCGTGTAAACCCATCTCCTCTCCTGCTTCTGTTTCTCCTTCACCATGTTCAACAGATTTGTTTGAGGATCCTAGTTTCTATCGTACCATAGTTGGTTCCTTGTAATACTTGACTCTGACCAGACCTGATATAGCTCATTCTGTGAATCAAGTTTGTCAGCACATGCATGCTCCGACTCAGGCCCATTTTCAAGCTGTTAAACGCATATTGAGATATGTTCAAGGTACTGCCTGCCATGGTCTTCATTTTTCTCCAGGACCTATGTCTCTCACTGCTTATGCCGATGCCGATTGGGCAGAGGACCCTCTTGATCGCCGGTCCACCTCTGGGTATTGTATCTATTTTGGCTCAAATTTGGTTTCGTGGTCTGCCAAGAAACAATCTACCGTTGCTCGGTCCTCCACAGAGGCTGAATATCGCGCTCTTGCCAACACTGCAGCAGAATTGTCATGGCTTGCTCAACTATTGCGTGATTTGCATGTTTCTTGTCCAGTTCCTTATCTGGTTTGGTGTGACAATCAGTCAGCCATATCTTTGGCCTCTAATCCTGTTTTTCATGCTCGCACTAAACACATCGAGATCGATTATCATTTTATTCGCGAAAAAGTTTTGAGTAATCAACTGGTTGTTCGTTATCTTGCCTCTGCTAATCAGATCGCTAACATTTTCACCAAGGCTTTACCTGTGGCTCGATTTCATCTTCTTAAGGCCAAGCTCATGGTCTTTCCGCCCAAGACCTTGAAGGGGGATGTTAAGGAATCACCTAAGTTTGAAGAAGAAAGTGATGAGTAGTTTATGTTCTGTTTAAATGGTCAGGATCTGTCCACGTGGCGCGTGGTTTTGTTTAGTCATGTGCTAAGTCATGTGCTGAGTCATGTGCTTAATTTTGTTGGAGAAGTTTAGCTTAAGTCGGTTTAGTGTAAGTCGGATTAGACAATTGAGAAGAGTAAAGTAGTAGTTTCTCGAGATCAAAATCGAGATAGAGAGAGAATAAACTTTATTGGACATCTTGTAAGATTACTTTTGTAAATAAACTATACATTAGACACTTTGGAAGATTAGTTTATATTAAAAAAGAATTGCTTGAGAGGTGGTCATACATAAAACAAGTGCTTCATTTGCTTTGGGTTTCAGTGGCTCTGTGAGTCTAATAGCAGGTGGGTCCCGTAGTACTGTGGTTCTACCACTCTAGAAGACTTCAAAAGGTGCTTCCAGGCACTAAAAACCCATGATGCAGATCAAGTAATCAATAGCAGTAATCAATTAGTATTTAGTAGGAGTTTACATGGTCCGGATTGGACTGATTTTGTAAGAATTTAGGAATCAAATCATATTCAGCGATTCTTGAAAATTGAAAATCATAACCAGAACGTTACATATATGAAACCAAATCAGAACCAAACTATTAGACTTGTCCGGTTTCGGTTCTAAACCATGTTAACATTTACCAATATATTGCCGAAAAAATATGAATAAAGTAGCACTAATTTTTAAAATTGCAAACAAAATAAACAACTTAATAATTTAGAATAAAAGTGTTTATGGGAAACACATCTAATAAGATTATGGAAAATACAACTACGTGAGAAAGAAAAAGTTTTTAATTTTGGAAAGTAAAGGATTGTAACTTTTTTGGAAGAGTAGAAGAGTTGTAAAAGTTGCGACCACACAAACACATAAATATAATCAGTGCAGTTCGATTCGAACCACGATTTGTAATTATGAAACCATGGACTGAACCATAATATTGGCTTCTCATTTTTCTAGAGCTATAACTAATCCACTAAACCACAGAACCAATCTAAAAAGACCAGTTCGGTCCGGTTGGTCCGGTTTAGAGGTTTTTTCAATTTTTTTGTGCATCTCTAGTATTTAGAAACAAGGAAGTAGACTAAGAACAACTCCAACAGCCTCTTCAAATTAATGAGGTTTGTTGGCTACTTTAACAAGCTAAATCCAAAAATTAGTGCTCCAATAGTCTCTTCGAATGAATAGTTATTTTGTTTATTTTCAATTTGGCTAGCTAAATGCAATAGTCTTCTTCCCTCGCTATATAGATTTTTTTTAGCGTATTCATACCTCTTGCGCCAAATTTCTCGCGCTATTATATTATATGACTTTTAAAAAAATGTCATGTTATTGCAATATTTCTTTTTGTTTGTTAGTTAAGTTAGGTTTATTAGATAGCTAAAATAAAGAGCGGTATTGAAATACATGATTCAAAAAGTAGATAGTCAAATTAACTAGTGTATTTTTTTGGGGTACTTTTCACTGGCTAAATTAGCTAGTGTTGTTGGAGTTGGTCTTATGATGGACATATGAGGTATCAACAACCTCAGTCACCTCAGTCGTTGATATAGTGTTGAGAGAGATTGGTACCGAGGAGCGTGTGAATGCATATGAAATAAGGGGATATGGACACAGTGTTATAAAATAAGTCAAGAATCCGGAATTACCTTATGAAACTACGAATTGAAATTGAAAAAAATCTAAATAAGACGATATTAAAAATTAAAGAATAGTGAAAATTTGTTATTTTTAATTTTTTTTCATCTTTAAATAAATTTTTTGAGACTTTTGACTATTTTTTTATCTTTTAAATTTCTTTAGTCAAGACTAATAATTAATTAGTCTAAAAATTTTAACTTGAATATAATAATAATCAAGAAACAATGATATTATTTAAATTTAGGCCGAATGAGGCCTTAACGGGTTGAGCTTTTGCCAAAGCCCAATGTTGAAATGGGCCACAAGTGCATTACTAGGTATTCATTCTGTTATTACACTCACCCAGAGGGCAGCCCACAAAAAATGTCCACCTTTTGTAGGAGCAAATGCTATCCAAAGAAAAAACTACATGAATTAACCTTCTAGCATCGAACGTTTCAGATATATCTATGTTAGAATCCGTATTTGTAGCATTACTAGTATCATTATCTACTCCTAGGTACTACGTGCACTGATATTTAGAGATTGCAAAGATTTAGTACTGAATTAATTATCGGAACAATATCTTTTCATCGACCAAAAGCAGAGGTTGTTCCAACGGATTTTTTGTCTTGCAAATTAGCGATTGTTTTTTCGTGTAGTTGATGGAGGTGGATATATATGAGTGGATGGATGATGTAAAATTGTGACAAATTTAAATTTTGTCCCGGCTCTCGCACGCATCAAAACCTTTTCAAGGTGTAAAAATAGAATTCTCAAATCTGGAAAATTAAAATTTGAATTAGACTGAGCATATTTAATCCCCCTGGAAGATTTTCATCTAATTGCTGGTTACCCAGATGGTTCACTTGTCTACCAAGAAATTGTCAATCTCGAAATTCTTACCCCTCATTGCAAGAATTACCCCTCATTGCAAGAATAGACTTCTGATATGAACAAAACGACAACAATGAATCAAGCGCAAATACTAATCTACCGAATAGCATATCCAGGATTTAAAGAACAAAATAACCACCAGATGTATTTACAACCACCTGATATATTTACGCCCGAAATAACACTTCTGGCATTGAAATAAGGTTGTGAAATTTAATGTCTTGACTACTGTATTCAGGTATGGTTCATTTATGATATTGGGTGAGTGGTGATGGAAGGCTCATAAGTCCACACAAAATATGTCAAGTAAATGGTGAAGGTCTACGACGTACGAGAGATGGCATCATAGATTATAGGCCCACAATAGTCATCCATCGAATTGACTTCCTTTTCCTAAGTCGTTGATATTCTTGGACAAGTATAAATGCGACTTATTGGAATTTAGTACTTAGATACAGGAAATCGTTAATTAGTGGTTTATTTCGTTGATATTACTATTCTTGAGCCTTTGACTTAGATCGTTTGAAACTGTGCTTAAAACTCTCGGTTATTGCTCTTTATATATGTATGTCGCACTTAAATTTTCTTTATACCCTTAGCATGCTATACTATTCGTTGAAGTTTCAGCTGATGGAGATTATATTCCACTTTCTTTTTTTCCGGGTTAGTGCGTGAATAGTTGTCGAGGACTAAGCGGTATTGTCGTGACATACGATTTGGGCCTCTGAGACATTTGCATATGTTATTTAATTGTGTTTAACAATTTTGTTTCTTTAATTGATTAGCATTTAAGTTAGTAGGTTTGGAGTTTTGAGACTATGCAATTACTGTGCCTCATTTGCTACGTAAATATTTTTATTAAATTTCACGTTTATTTAGTCATTGTGCATTTTCTTTATTTTAAAAATTATTTGATAATTATTATTTCTAGTCTTCGTGTTTCATGTTTGGTACATGATTCATAGCCGGTCATACTTACAGATTTGGAGTGTGACAGGCGGGATCAACGACATTAGCTAGGCTCCATAATATTCTCTATCATTTACCCTATAAAAAGGGTCATTGGATTAAGTCCAATGTATGTTCTTAAGCTATCAGTTACGTATTCACTCTCATATACTTTTATACATTTGTTATATAACTTTGTCGTCGGCGAGTCCTTGCAGTCTAACAAATACCCCCGATATTTAGACTTGTGTGCAGAAAGTGAAACCTCAAGAGAGGTTTGGAAGCCCTTGTCCAAGTTTTTCACACCATTAAGTATAATATCGAATGTAGACGGGTGCACAGTTTATGTGCACAGTTTTTATACATTCGGAAATCAAATATTCAACAGCTCCTTTCAAAAAAAAAAAAAAAAGTGTTCGTAGTTCTTTCAATATATATCTGAACATATATATATATATATATCGTTCCAAACATAAACTCACAAAAATAATGAGGGGTTTATGTAATTCAGATAATTCCTGACACATTTTATCTGAATCTGTGCAGAAAATTCTCTGTGTGCATCTGTTATTATCTTAATTTTCCCCTTTTATTATCTTAACACAAAGATTTGGAAGATTGAGTTGAGAAGGAGATAGAGGATGTGAGCAAATTTTACCAACTTCAATCATTTGCCACGAAACGATGTGGTTTTGTTTGTTTTTTTTCCCCTCAATGAAACGACGTAATTTTGTCATGTTGTGTATTGTGTTGTACAAATTTATTGTGCTTGTAGCATTGTTGAATTATAATATACTTTATTTCATGGTAAGCCACGTTTTCACATCGTGTTTAACGAGGAAATTTAGGTACAGATTTTCAAAACTTACCGACATTAAACACCTTTCCAGATGGCGTGTAAAGAGGAAATTCAGGAGATTTCTTTCCTCCTTTGTGATTACTAATTCTTTTGAGAAGACACATCACTCCCAAGGTTTATGAACAAAAGAATTTATACGGGTTTTCTTTTATAGCCGAGATATCCAGTCAATTTTGAGAATATTACTTTCAATACAATGCCGATTAATCCTTGAAACCCTAAAATTAACGAGTTCACAAACCAGCAGTAGTCTCTAATGATTGATTCTAGTAGAATTAGACTTCATGATCTTGGGAGACAAACTCCTTAGTAACCACGTTTCTTTCCACTGAACCAATCCTTAGGATTAATTCAAACGGTTAGTAATGATAATTATGTTGTTTGATAATTAGAATAAATAAATAAATATATCTTTTCAAAGAAGAAAATTATCGATATAAAATGATAAGATTGGTAATATTGGGGCCAATTATTATTATTATAACATGACGTATTTAAATCACTTTTGTCTCATATAAAGATATTTCGCCACAGTTGATATAATTGCTTTCTGAAGATGACATTTAGGGTACAGGTTTCATGCATGACTTATCTGGAATTGAATGTCTGCCATAGTAAGAGTTGACACGACTTATAAGAGTAATTATTTCGTGATCTTGGAATACCGTTATGTCATGATATTATTCAGATTTTATTATTTTTAAGTGAACAATGAAAATAAAAAAGACGTGATTTGTTACAAAAGTGATGTCTGAACAAAGGAAAAAATTAATTGCTTACGTTAAACACCTTTCCAGATGGCGTGTAAAGAGGAAATTCAGGAGATTTCTTTCCTCTTTTGTGATTACTAATTCCATTGAGAAGACACATCACTCCCAAGGTTTATGAACAAAAGAATTTATACGGGTTTTCTTTTATAGCCGAGATATCCAGTCAATTTTGAGAATATTACTTTCAATACAATGCCGATTAATCCTTGAAACCCTAAAATTAACGAGTTGACAAACCAGCAGTAGTCTCTAATGATTGATTCTAGTAGAATTAGACTTCATGATCTTGGGAGACAAACTCCTTAGTAACCACGTTTCTTTCCACTGAACCAATCCTTAGGATTAATTCAAACGGTTAGTAATGATAATTATGTTGTTTGATAATTAGAATAAATAAATAAATATATCTTTTCAAAGAAGAAAATTATTGATATAAAATGATAAGATTGGTAATATTGGGGCCAATTATTATTATTATAACATGACGTATTTAAATCACTTTTGTCTCATATAAAGATATTTCGCCACAGTTGATATAATTGCTTTCTGAAGATGACATTTAGGGTACAGGTTTCATGCATGACTTATCTCATATAAAGATATTTCGCCATAGTTTTTTCCCTTGACGTAGAAAATATCAAGTCACTTATTTTAGGTAGGATCACCATCAATTAATTAAAGGTAGACCTACTCTGGAGGCAATTCTGATCATAATTTAATCATTCACACTAACTGTTGTACCTAAAAAAATTTCTCAAAAAAAAAAAAGAAAAAGGAAAATCCTAATGGATATCATTAAGAATAATTCTAGGGAGACAAATTATTTGTGCACATTTAGACATAGGTATGTCTGGAGCCGTCGGATGCACGTGTGGTCTTTTATAATCATGTGAATTTTACGTGCATCCGATGATTCTTTTTCAAAATGTGTATGAATGATTTGTATTCCTGGACTTTTAGGGTCATTTATAACAGAGGAGATTTTTTCTTGATATGTTACTTTCGGTCCCCTTGTATGTATGCTGGAGCTAATTTGGACAAAACCTTCTCAGTTAAAATCATGCATATCAGTAAAGGACAGTGATAAATCCAGATATTTTGCTTAGTGAAATTATCCAAAATATTAAATTCAAGAACAAAAAGTCATTAGAGATATGCCCTAACTAAGTTAAAACTTCAAGCTAAATTTTACATTCTTAGTATTTTTTTAGGTAATTCTGTCCATGTCATCTTTAAAATCTTATGTTTCACTAAATCGATCTCAAATCTGCATAAAAATAGAGGATTGTACACAAAAGATGTCTTTAGATTCTTATGACAGGAATCGAATTACAAGTTCTCGACATATTTCGTTGAACAAAGAAAATTCCTAACCGATTTTAATTAAATCAGACCTAAGGCTCGGTTTTGGTTTAGCTTATTGTTGGGTATTTTCCCGGATACATAAGATAAGGTACTAATAACAACGGATGAGCCGTAATCCCAAGAAGTAGACTTAGCAGTTAAGGCCTGAGACTCAGGTCTGTCGGTAGAATTGGTCATCAAAAAAATTAATTAAAATGTTTGTAAAATCATGATCCGGATGCTTTTAGTTATAAAAAAACAACGAGGAGCCCATTATATATAGATGTGCCGGCAGAGGTGCTGGCATGCTCAAAACCAGAACAATCCCAAACCATTTTCACCCAAACCCAAGACAATTGCTTCTTGATTTCATGGATCAAAAGCAATTCCACTCAACTGAAATCAATCATGGGGGGAAGGACTATGAGAAAGCTCTTCAGAGCCTTACAGTGACCATCGGTGACAATATTGGTAAACGTGCCCAGAAAACAGATTCTCTGTTCTCTTCCGCTTGCATTTACAGGGTGCCTGAAGAGCTTCGGAAGCTGAAGGAAAGTGCCTACACCCCTCGTCTCATTGCTATCGGCCCTCTTCACCGGGACGACAAACACCTCCAAATCCCCATACAACATGTCAAATCGAGCTACGCCAATTGCCTATTTTGTCGATTGATCGAATAAATCGAAGATCATGATTTAGCCATGAATAAAAAGTTTGAGGTGTCACGAGAATGTGTAGCAGAAATGATGAAGTCCATAGACGATGCAAAGAAATGCTACGCAGAAGACGTTGTGCTGGACGAGGAAATGCTGTTGGTGGATGGTTGCTTCATCCTCGAACTTCTCTACAGATTCTCTCTCATACCCAAAGAAGAAAAAGGGCCTACCAAAGGAGGAGACAGTGGGGAGTCAAAGGTAAGAAAAAAATGCTTTTAGTATCATTTTTTGAGTGTCGTCTTTGATATTTTCAAACACTTTTACCAATTCTAGTTGTACAATTCCTCATTTGTTTCAAATTTCAATCTGCAATTGTCTAATGCAAGTGAGTTCTCTCATTAAAAGTCTGTTAATTTAGTGAAGGGCCTCACTAAAACTTTGTGCCTTAGGCTCGGACTAGAATTCAGCGTCCTCTAGGACAGACGCGCATGCAAGAGACAGCACAGACGCGCATGCAAGAGTCAATAATTCAGCGGCCTCTGGGAGAGACGCGGATGAAAAATACAGTTCAGCTGCCTCGGGGAGGAGAGGAGAACACCAAAAGCAACAGCTGGCAAAATATCGCAGATCCGATTTTCGATAGCATTTTGATAGCCACCACCATCCAACACGACTTGCTACTACTTGAGAACCAAATTCCTTTCTTTGTTCTTGAGAAATTGTTCCAACTCACAGTGGATCGGATTCAGAAATATCCCCGTAAGTATTCCCTCACACATTATGTCTCTGTTTACTTTCGCAACATGATGAGACCAGAAGGAAAATCCAAAACTAGTGAAAGTTGTTGTTGTTCTCCTTGTGACTTAGTCCTCCGGGTCTTTTGTGACCAAACGAAAAATTCTAAAGAAGAAGAAGAAGAAGAGGAAGAAGACATCCGGGGTACTAATGCTAATTACAATCATATCCTTCATAAACTACACGAGAATTACCTTCCTAGTGAAAAAACGAAAAAGAAAGAACGTAATGAAATCATGCCTTCTGCATCAAACCTCGACTACGCAGGTGTCAAGTTTGTACCAAGTACGGAAAACAATCTATTCAGTGTCAAGTTCAGTGAACCTAAAGGACCATTCTGGTGGTGTCATAGGGCACGTTTTGAAATCCCCCCTCTGGGAATATATGACCCCACAGAGGCATTCCTTAGAAACCTCATTGCCTTTGAACAATGTCGCCCTGGGGCTTCGCAGCACTTCACATCATACGCATACCTAATGGACATGCTCGTGAACTCCGATAAAGATGTCGAAGTGCTTGAAAAGGCTAGAGTTGTGCATAACTATTTGGGCGCTAGCGAGGACGCAACCAATCTATTCAACAAGCTATGCAAGGAAGTTGCACTAGGAGAGTTCTTTTTCGCAGACATGTGCGACAAAGCTGCCGAGTATAGTGAGTGTTGTTGGCCAAAGAATATCGCACACGTGAGACGCAAGTGTTTTGCTTCGCCGTGGACGTTCGCAGCTTTCTGTTTGGCCTTTATCGCCTTCGGCATGTCAGTTGCTCAATTTATCCGCAGTTTTTTCAATTAAGAAGCCGATGATCATGAATATTTTGTTATGTTTCAACTACTTTAAGAGTATCTCTATGGGAATGTTTGGCTATTATGAAGTTGTAAGTTTGATGTCCTTCTCCCTGGAATAAAATTTGCCTTTGTAACCCCGTGATTGTATCATTTTCTTGTTAGCTTCATTGTTGTTGAAAAATTTATTTCTTAAACAAGAACATTAATTCAAGTCCGAAACGTCGGTATTGAAATAGGTGAATTTTAATAGATTCACCATTTGAAGTAACTTGACATAGTCAGTGATGTAATTTATCATGCTGCTGTACGAATCAATAATTTGTGCGTACCCAAGTCAGCACAAACTATTCCCATTCTTCTTCGTTGAGAATCATCAAACATGTTGCATTTCATGTACCTAAATGAAAAAAAAGCTGATTAGTACAGTTTGATAGTCAAGAATAGTTTGGTAATAGGAAAACCAGAATGTTGGTTTAAATGGTTTAACAATAAATATGAGTGTCAAAGTCAAATTAATTTTGGGTTAAAAACAAAACTCGCTCCACAGTTTTGCCAAATTCAATGCCAAATTTGACAATTATCCTACTTGCTACATCACTTTCGAAGTGCAAAAAAAGGAAGAAAGTGCCAATTTCGAACTCAGATGGTGAGTTTTTTGTGTCTGCAAGTCTTATATTACACTCAGATGTTCCAACTTCGAAGCTTCGTCAAGTCAAGATAGGTTTTGGTTCCGAAAATGCCAAAGGGGGAGATTGTTATTTCCAAAATTGGGATATGGGCAACTTTCGTTAGATTCAAGATTCAATTGAGTTGTAATTAATTTTGAATTACATTTCTTATTTTGTTTGATTGGTATTAGAATTAGTTAGACAGTCAAATTCATGTTGGAATACGTTTGAGAAATTGTTGGAGCAGATTGAGTAAAATGAAATTAAAACACAGATCAACGATTTTGTGTAGGCCGCTTGAGCGGCTTCTTGAGTTAAAAAATTTCAATAGCCCCTAAATTGGCATTCGCTTGAGAGAAATTGGATTTTTCTATAAATATATCCTATGCATCTAAGGTTATTTGATCTCACCAATAGCTGTTTTTAGAGGGAGATAAGTTTGAGAGGCTTCAACATATTATGAGTGGGTGATTCTATGAGGGTGTTCATGATGATTCGTTAATCAAACTTCTTGGTTAAATATCCCTTAAGATTTGTTTATCAACGAAATCTGAAGGCATTCAGATACAAATTTAGAGGAAGATCTAAGTAGCTGTCCTACGATAGATATTAGGATTCGAGGAGTCGAATCTTGGAAAAAACACCTACTAGAGCGAGCAGTTCACAAAGATTTGACAAAAAGGTTCTAGAGCAAGATAGAAGTTGTAAGAAATTTGGGATTTTTCATGTATACCTGTTTGTCATGCTTTATTGCATTTTTTATTTGCTTATCTTGCAGGATCACATAGATTAAATCTTGAATTAATTGAAATAATTAATTAAAAAATTAAATAACAATAAATCAATCGATTTTTATCTGTTGCGATTGTTTAAAAATCTTGACCGCTATTAAACAGTCGATAGTATTATTTTGACTGCTGCTATTATCTTCAAACTTGCTTTCCTGATGGGCCTACTTTCGACCGATTGATGGTGATCTCAAAATATTTGGCCTGATATTTTCTATCTAAATGGTAAAAACAATGGCAATGGCCAACATTTTATTGCCATATGCAAGAAGCCTTATCACTTAGGTAGCAGCAAAGTGATAATATGTTGAGTTTAAACATTTTATTGAAATCAAAATCTTTTGTCTGTCATATTCCTGGTGGGCCTCCCTTTGTTATTTATAGGCTGAGTTTAAACGAAATTATAATTTATTAGATGAAGTTGGTATTATTTCATATTTATAATTTATAGTAATTTTCATAATTATAAAAATATTATCTAATAAAACTAATCGAGATTTATCAAACAAGAGTGTACAAACAAATCGGGACAGAAATAATATTTCCAGGGAGGGATTTATCTAGTCACGGTGAGAGAGAATCAATACCTTCTTATTTCACCGAACTGTTTTTTTCCTTAACAAAAACAAACCCCCGTACTAATTGTGAAGCTTAAATCTCGTACGACAAAAAGTTAAACAACCTCATTTCCAAACACCTTAATTCCAACCTAGATCGATCTAACCTAAAAACCCTATCATTTCAAATCACGAATGGATGCACGATGGTAACATTGGAGAAATGAATTTACATATATAGGATGACCAGCAAATTCACATGAATTTGCATGTGAGTGTTTTTTTTTTTTTTCGGGTGGTTTAGACACCGGCATAAGGGTTTCATATGAGTTCAGGGCCCTACTCCTGCTGATGCTCGAGATGTAGAGGAAACAAATAAGGGTACATAATGCTGTAATACATAATCCGCACAGAATATATATGACAAGTCTTGCTTTCATCCCTCTAGTTACTTGTGATCCGAAAAGATATCACTGTCACGTCATTTTGGTGAAAAATCCCGTATAAAATTTCTGTACGGATATCTTTTTTTCTGTGCATAGACAGTCCGCAAGCTCTATGAATTCTGGATATGTTTGATAATGGCAAGGCGAATGTGAATTTGTGAATGCAGGAGAGCATTTGGTTGTAGAAAATAGTAAGCAGCAATACTCTGGGACAGAGTTCCAGCAGCGCCAACGTCCTCTCTCAGCCTGTGAATGCCCATTAACCATAGAACCAGAAGCCTTCAAGCAACTCAAGAACAATCTAGGTCCGGTCAGCAATTGGAACAGCCCACACCAACGATCTTCTGAAGCTCCTTAACGAATCGAATTCCGAGTTGAACGTTGTTCGCGAGAATATGCATAAAGCAACTCAGCAGCTGAGAGATGCCTTCCACAAAATCCCAGAGATCATCCTGTAACAAATTAGATTTAGTTGGAATGGGGATTCAATAGGAATTTGTATTTAGATTGGTTTGAGGAAGTTCAAGTCTATCTCGAGGAGTCTGATTGCAAATCGGTTTAGATCTCAGCAATTTGACCAAGTTCAGTAGAATCCAAAAAGTTGCTCCAGTGAGTTCGAGGCCGCTCTAGCAAGAAAAAGATGCTTGCAATTCTGTCCATGCAGTAGATACTGCGAATAGGATTTGGCCGCTCGAGCTCACTCTCAACATTTTTTTCTAAATTTAAACATTGGAATGGTGAGGCTTCATCTTTTTCAAGAATAATTTGGTTGAAGTGTAAAGGAATGCCTCTTCAAGCTTGGGATTCTCTTACTTTTACAAGAATTGGGGTAACAATGGGGTACATATCTTGCTACAGACGACAAAAATAAAAATAACTTATTTTTTATTTTGACAGTGGGAGGATGATGATACTCACTGACGTAAAGGAAAAAATTGAGTCGGATTAATATTCTTATTAATGGGAGAAATTATAGAATTAAAGTATGGGAGGAAGTCTGTGAAGATCCTTTTGATGTGGATTCCAGTTTCAATGGAAGTACAGAGGAAGGTGTTCAATTGGCAGAGGTGGAGATTAGGGTTGCAATAGAAGAGAAACGCGAGAAGACGATGATGACAGGGATTCTGATGTGGGTGATGACGTTGCAAACCAGGACGGGTAGAGCAACAAAAATGCTACGAACAGTCAAAAATGCACATCACTTGTGCACATCACCCCAAAATGACATCGTTTTGGGGTGAGGGTAAAAAAAAAATCATCATCAGTTTCTCCAAACAAAAACAGTCCACTTCCTCCTCCCCCCAAATCAGTTGAACCACCACCTCTGTGCGCCCAAATCAGTCTTCCCCATTCCCCCAAATCAGAACCCTCCACCGCCGACACCGTCAGCGACGACCCCAAATAAGAGTGGGAAGGAGAGGTACAAGAAGTCAAAGGAAACAAGAAATAGCTATGCAACCTTTATTTCATTCCAGCAACAAAAAACAAATCAAAGGAAATAAGAAATCCAATGGCTAAATCCCCAAAAGTATAAAACCATTACCATATGCTTCCACGATATTTAAGACTGTAAGGCCAACTCACCGACGGCCTTCGGAAATGGCTATGAACTTTGTGCCTCTCCTTCCCACTATGATTTGGGGTCGTCGCCGGCGGTGGAGGGGTCTTCGCCGGTGGTGGTCGCCGTGGAGGGGTCTGATTTGGGGGGAATGGGGAAGAATGGTTTAGGCCCAGGGAGGCGGTGGTGGTGGTTCACTGATTTTGGGGGAGGGGGGACGGGAGGAGGAAGTGGACTGTTTTGTTTAGAAGAACTGATTAAGTTTTTATTTTTTTTTTCCCTCTCCCCAAAACGACGTCGTTTTGGGGTGATGTCCACAAGTAATGTGCATTTTTTATGTAGGGTTGACCTGGCAAATGGTGGTATAGTCTAGAACAAAAATGCTAGAGACACATTCTTTTTGCACATTGCTTTCACACATCACTTAAAATTATGTCGTTTTGTGTTAAAAAAAACTATATTTGTTTTTAACTCATATCGCTGAAAACATATTTGGATCTTTTTTAACATAAAACGACGTAATTTTGAGTGATGTGTAAAAGTGATGTGTTAAAGTGATGTGTATGTAGCACTCTTAAATCCAGAAGGAAACTGATGAACTGGAAATTAGAGCCCCGACCTATCATATGCCACCTCATGAGTCCCAGAACACCTAAGTAGGTGACCAGGTGTCAAAAGAAGAGAGAGAGACACATACAAAGAGTCCTTTTCTTACTAGGAATCTCTTATTTTGCTAAAATATGAACTTTTTTATTTTCTAATCAAATTTTCATAATCCATATCGTTCGATTTATTTAAAATATATTTTTAAAGATATTTGCAAAAAATTAACTCAAAAAAATATCGAGAAAAGGCTTAATCCAAACAAATTTTTATAAATACTTCTAGGAACAATTTTATGAAAAACTGCTTGAATCAAGTCCTTGCCCATTTATTTTTTGCTAATTTTTAACGAGTACCTTAAAAACACATTTTAAATACATTGAATAGTTCAAATTATCAAAATTTAATCAGAAAATAAGATATCCGTATTTTAGCAAAATGAGAGATCAGTTATAAGATGTTATATATAGCCCCCGAAATAGCAAAACTGCATAAACATGGTAATGAGGGCTGATATTTCAAGGGACTACACTCCCAAGTCTACGTGAAGTTGAGCTCCGTATAAATTATTCCGAACATTTAGAGTTATTTATATTAAAAGTTCAAGTATAACTATGGCTCTCTTTGACTTAAATTATCCGATATTATTGTTACGGTCTTTTAAGTCTTTTTTTTTTTTTTGACATGTTATCAAATTTATGTTAAATGTTTTGGATTACTCATTTCTCCTAACGTAGGGAATCAAAAGATTCAAAAATTATGACCAAAAGTATCAAAAAATTTACTAAACGCCAAAAAAATTCAAAAACAACAATTCTTCACTGCTTTTAGTATCTTTAGCGTCATCTTATCTTAAATTTTTTTATTTTAGACAAAATAAATTTGATTTTCGAATCTCTCGTAAAAACAAATAAGAAAAAACTTAAAATTACTAACATAAAATAATACCCCACTATATTTAATAATAAATAATAATTTAATTAAAGCACAACGTGATTATTGTAATGTGCAATTATTGAGCCCATAAGTTAAATTGAGTTGGGATTCATTGAATAATCATCTCAGAAGAATTCAAAGTTATCTTGGTTGGAACCTCTCCAACCCTTTCTTATGTCTCCTTTGTATGCCCTCTTCTCTTTTTAATATATAATGGTTTAATTTTACCTTTCAAAAAAAACAAAAAAAAAATTGATGACAAGCTTTTCAACAGATGGCAATGAAATGTTGGCCGTTTCCATCGTTTTGACATTTCAGGGAGAAAATATCAAACCACATATTTTGAGATCACCATCAATCAATTAAAGGTAGGTCCACCAGCTATAAAATTTGTGATTGTTAATAAATGGACCATTAGTGTGAATACCACCAGCAAGACAACAAAACAACTACCTCCACAATACCATTAGGCCTAAAATCAATAGAGCATAGTCTGAGATCAACAGGTCCAGGCACATTCAATGGCACTTGGGATCAATTCTGACTCGACCATCAGCTAGCTTGAACATTACAACTCAAATTACCTGTGATGACAAACAATCTACAGTTAGTATGTAATATCGTCATAATTCGCTTTCTGTTCTTTTGTTAATCTCTCCGAGAGAATGTTGGGACTCAAGATTCAAGCACACAAAGAATTTCCAAAGGCATTAAAAATGGCATCTGCGTGTACTACTGATCTTTTCTGGGTGATTCCATTTGACAAATTAGTTGATGTATAATAATTCACCAACTACCATTCTGATTGTTTGTGGTTGTGGGCTTTGATCATAAGGCCACTTATTTGGTCCCCGTGGGCCCTTAATAGTATTTCTACTTTTCTTGAAACCAAGGTTGAGGATCTAGGTCCAACTTGAAAATGCAGCCACCAGAATCGGCCCAAAGTGCATAGGGAATTTCAAAATAAATGAGTACATATTTTTGGGTATTTTTTGTAAAATAAAATTTATTCCTAGAATGCTTGCATTAAAAACTTAAGAGACATTTGGGTGTGATCCTATCCAAGCGGTATGAATTAATGTTGGACGTTATAAAGTAAATTAAGAGGTGTGTCTAATTAATAAAGACATGGCTATGTGAATAGTTGTAACTAATCAATTGTAGTGTTACACTACCGTAATTGGATAGTTGTGACTATTCAAAGAGATATAAATTTTATTCTAAAAGTTATAACCTTTATTAATTGAAAGGTTGTGACTTTTCAAAAATGGCTGATCTAGGTTTATGGTATCTCGTTGTTATTTATAATCATCGATCTTTTGTATACAAACTTGCTCTCTATTTTATGATTTTTGTACCAAGATTGAACTTATAATCATCGATCTTTTGCCTTAATGCAAACTTGTTCCGTATTTTATGATTTTATAATCATGGATCTTTTGCCTTGACGTTGGAGGCTCGTATTTTGCTAATTGCACTCGAGGATAAATCTGAGAGAAACCTCTCTCTTCTAGAAAACAAATTCTGTTAAATGCTATATAATCTTTGAAAATACTCTAGATCAAGTCTTCTATTCCAGCTCCGACCATTATTATCCCTTTTGGTAAATTTCGGATATTAACCTCCAATTTTATTCCTTTTTCTACTTTGAACTTTCTGTATTTCTTGAATTATTTGCCGCTTTTTCTCTACTGTGGATATAACAGATAAATATTGTGGCTTATTATGTGTGCACGGGGTTGTTCGGGTCTTAGTAATACATGATTAACTGTCAAAATCTTTGAATATATCAAATTGCATAAGTAGTACCATGCCTTGAACAAATTCTGTTTACACTTTTCCTTATTCCAAGAGCTCAGATCGAATCGCTATATCAATGGTTCCTTCATGTGTGTGGCTATATGCAATATCCATGAGGAATTACACAAAGGGTGGCACTTTGATCCTTTTGAAATGTCAATGGTCCCAAGTACAGGCATTTTCGATAGGCCCTTCATGATGCCCCTCTTGCCAACAAGAAAGAAGACGGGACCTGATGCACAAAGGGCGTAGTGCAACTAGCAAGCTACATGCCTAGTCTCGAGGAGTGGGTTTGTTCTTGGCAATACCGAGAGTGCTCAAATACACTTGGCAGTATCCATGTAAAATCATTTCGTATCTTTGAAATATGACCTAGAATATATAAGATCTGATATATTGATTTTTGCGTTGTAAATTTATTTTCTTTTTGCATGAGGACAAGGAGTAACCAGATCAGCTGTTGGAGCAGTGGACATTGGTGTTAGCAAATATGCATACTTTTTTCGGGTTGCTCTGCCTGGGTCAGGAAGGATTTCTCTCGTTTCCTTAATTTTTGCTTCATTTATACATAAACGTACAATAATATTGCATGTTGTCTTATTCAATTATTCTTGCTTATCACCAACCAACTCTCGTGAGTTACAGGAGATTAATAACCCCTTGTCGTTATGAGAATGTATCTTCTTATTCCGGTTTGGTCCGGTACGGAATGAACTTATAATTATGAAATCGTCAGATAACGTTCTTTTCCACTATAAATAGCAATAGCATGGCCGATCATTGAGGGTATAATGGTACATGCCCTGAGACCAATTCATTATTCTTTCTTTTTCCTCTTTTGTCTTAAGCTTAGGCAGTTGGGTTTGGGGCTTTTTATGGTTGATGCGGTGCTAGTAGCTTCAAAATTTATTGGGTTTTGGTGGCAGCACTGGTGTGGATGGGGCTCTAATCTTGCAAAGCTACTGGGGTGGGAAGCTTGGGGGAAATGAAGAAAATTGATTTGATTTCAATGGTTCCTGAGGTAGGTAGTTTTGACTCAATTTGGGTTATTTTTTAGTTCGAAAGGGGAGGGCGTGATCAGGAAGTTCAAGAAGAGGTTTATGTTTTGTCTAGCTCGATTTCTATGCATGCATGGTTTTTTACTTTTAATTTTTCTGTGGCCAGCATTCCTTCCTTTGTTGGCCTCTTGCTAGCATTTTTTTTTTTTGAAAAGCAAAGCACAATTGTATTAAAACATAGTGGAGCCAGAACAGAGTACATAGAGCAAGCCCAAAACAAGAGGTTGGAGAGAGCCCAACCAACAAACTTAGACCTACAAAACTTCATCCTGATGAAAAAAACACCCAAAAAAAAATGTTTTAAATCCAAGAATGATTTAAAAATTGTGATACAACAAATGTTTTTTATATAATTAAATTCCCAAAAAAATTCTACAAGCTCTCATACAATCAAACAATGTATAAATTTGAGAAATAATAATTAGTACTTGCTCCACAATTAAATCGAAGAATGATTTAAAAATTGTACAATTATTCTTTGATAGGAGAAAATTGACTTTACTACCAAACTCACAGTAGATGAATAATTTAATTTCTAGCTAGTACATAAATTGGATAATTCAAGAATCCTATGCTAAGCCATTTGCAGTCTGCACCTTTCATAAGCAAGTGCTTCATTTGTTTTAATTTCTGCTGTCCCCGTGAGTCCCAAAGCGAGCGGGTTCCAAAATCTTTGGATGCAGTCGGATCAAGATGTTGAGGCAAAGCTAAATAGAGCAGTTGCGCTTGAACAAGTTGAAAAAATTTACCCAGTGGATAAACAATGATACTGGCTAGTTGTATTTATGTGATTGGATTTCATAAGTATCCATTTGGTTATTTTGATTCGTGCAGCAGGCTGAGAAATGATCTCATTGACTATGTCAAGTTCTTTTAGAGGACGAATCTATAAGAATTCATCTATCTCAGTATCAACGATCTGGACTTGAATGTTCCTATATGCAGAGTTAAATTTTCTAGAACATTATTGCTTACAAAAAAAAAATGATAGTATGATACAATCACGGGACCACAAAGACATTTTATTTCAAGGAGAGTCAAACTTACAACTTTATTATAGCCATACATTCACATACATTCCCATAGAGAAAACATGACAAAATGTTCATGATCTTTGGCATTTATTTGAGGAAAACTGCGGACGAATTCTCTAATCGACATGCCTAAAACAATGAGGCCGAAACAGAAAGCTATGAATGTCCAGGGAGAAGCAAAGTATGTACGTCTCAGGTCAGAACACCATTTCCAATTCATGACATCCCATTTATGGCCTTCCATAATTGGGAATAGTTGTAACTCTTGTTGGAGTTCATCCACTAGAGTTCGTTCCCACACAAACAGAGTAGACCTTCTAAACAAGAGATTCCAGTGTCCCTCACTAGAATCCCCATGAATCTGGGCCATAGTATGATTTTTCTGTAGTGATAACAAAACTAGTCTAGGGTAGAGGTCCTTCAGGGGTAATCTCTTTTAGCCAAGCCTGCTCCAAAAATATTTTTTTGTGCATAGAATTGACCTTTAAACAGAAAACTTGTTGACCACTTGAGCAAAGGTGCCCAGACTGATGGTGTTACCCACAGAACACACGTCTTTACACACCTAAGAAGGGGGAAAGGCATTAGAGATCACATAAGGTAGCCATGATTGACTCTGTAACCCATACTTCTTGGCTATAACTTTCATCCATAATGACTTTTTCTCTCTACCATATCTCCACCGCCATTTTGCAAGCTAAAATTATGTTCCATCAGTCTTTAATCCCACGCCTCCATGCTTCTCCCCTTGGTGAGTTTTTCCATTTGAGTAGATACATAGCCTTTTTCCCTGATGATCCTCCCCAAAAAGAACTTCTTTGTAGCCTTTCAATTTGTTTAGCAACTGCCTTTGGAAGCTCATAGAGGGACATGAAATAGACAGGTAGATTGGATAGTGTTGATTTAACCAGTGTCAGTTTACCGGCTGCTAAAAATGCCTACTCTTCCAGGATGGAAGTTTCTTGGAAATATATCCAAGATATGTTTCCATGTTTTGACTCTGGTAGGATTTTCCCCTAGTGGTAGTCCCAGGTAAACTATAGGTAATTTTTGAGATTTGCAACCATGTGATGAGGCCAAAGCCATAACTTCTGAATCAGACATGCCAATGCCACAAAGGAGACCTATGGAAATTTATCTTAAGGACAGAAAATATTTGAAAACATCTCAACAACATTTTGATATTCACCGATTCTTCCAAGCTATTATTGCAAAAAATCATGGCGGCATTGGCAAACTGCAAGCGAGATACTATCACCCCATTGTACGCCACTTTAACCCCAAAGATTAGATTATACTCATTTGGCCTCTCCAATATGATATCGAGTGCCTCAACTGCCATATTTAATAAAAAAAAGGGACATAGGATCCCCTTGCTTGAGACCCCTACTTGTTTCGGAACATAGCCGGCCCTTATAATCTCTCTTAAACGTGGACATACATTTAAACTATTGCTTATTCAGAACCACATAAATCTCTATGTCTTTTCGCTTTTTTGTTGATTATTTTTTCTTGTTTACCGTATTTGTCATAACACTAATAATGGATTATGTTAAGGAATCACCTAAGTTTGAAGAAGAAAGTGATGAGTAGTTTATGTTCTGTTTAAATGGTCAGGATCTGTCCACGTGGCGTGTGGTTTTGTTTAGTCATGTGCTTAATTCTATTGGAGAAGTTTAGCTTAAGTCGGTTTAGTGTAAGTCGGTTAGTTTGGTAGTTAACCTCGGTATAACAGCTGAGTTTGTATCTTGCAAAAGACTCAAGGAAATGCAATGGAAATATCAGTTTCTCTCCTCATTTCAATGTTATATTTCTAGATTTTCTTTATGGTATCAGAGCTTTGAAGGCTCACGCTATTTCTCGATCTCATGCTTGCCCTAGGTTAGCTGTTTCTGTTGTTGTTGCCTCTTCTTTTGATTCATTCACTTGATTTCAAAGCACAGCAAATGAACAAGTCCAGTTCTCCAGATCTATACTTACTTAATCTAGTACAGATACTTTGTTTTCTGTAAGAGAAGACTATGGAGTCTCAGATACATACCAGTTCAACATCAGAAAATCAAAACTCAGTAACAATACCTGCCTCGTTGATTTTTTTGGTGTCAAATTTTCATAGTCTGGTGACTTCAAAGCTTGATTCTAACAACTATGTAGTGTGGAAAACACAGGTTCAGAATGCTACTAGACCGAATGGTTATTTAGGTTATATAGATGGATCAATTTCATGTCCTCTGTCAGAAATTCTGGTAAATGAAAGAAAAGTTGTAAATCCAGAATTCTTAACCTGGTTAGTCATTGATGGTCATCTGTTGTCCTGTATAACTGCTACTATTTCTGTTCCTACTCTTCAACATATACTCGGATGTAATCATCCAAATGAAGTCTGGAAATGCTTAGAACAGAGATTTGGTCTTCTGTCTAGATCTCATATTCATTTGCTAAAGAGAAGGTTATTTGATGCTACAAAAAGTGAGGGAATGGAAACCTATATAGATCTCATAAAAAATTGTGCTCAACGTCTGGCCACACATGGAAGTCCAGTTACGGATGATGATCTGGTGTTTCACACCTTGCATGGCTTACCTGCTGAGTTTCAAAGTTTAAAAACAGCTTTAAAAACTAGAGCAGAACCAGGAGTTAATCTCTCTGTTGATGTCTGAGGATATGGACAAGAATCTCACCAATGATTTGAAGAGTGTGAATACTTCTGTTTTTGTAGCAAGCTCACAGAATGTAGAAGGAGAATCAAGTGTTAATAAGGCAAATAGTTCCACTGGTGTTAGTGATGAGCGCACTATATTGCATAATAACGTGGCTCAACGTACTCATTTTGGCAATTATGCGTAGGCAAATGTATTTATTTAGTTAATATTGCACGCGCAGTTGTCCTTCTACCCTTTCAGGTTTGCGAGCGCTAAATGAATGTCCAAAAGGTTCTACCATGACTTAAGGCCTCGGAACCATTGGCGATATTGACGGAGGACCAATTGAAGGCTCGGGAGGAGTGAAAGTGAGTCCAGATCAAAGAGATGAGGAAGAACCAAAAAAATTGGAGTCTGAAACCCTCTCTATCGATAGAGGTTTATCCCTATCGATAGAGCCCTAGCAATAAAATTTGACTTCCCTATCGATAGAGACCTCTTCCTATCGATAGAAGGCTGAATTAAACTAAGACCAGAGGACTTCTCTATCGATAGAGAGATCCTCCTATCGATAGAGAACCAATTACGTCTGATTCTGTGGGGCCGACTTTTGCTCGAATTCTGGGCCAAATCACTGAATAAGAAGCTTCTTAAATTGCCATTGTGGAGGGTAGAATGATATTTTCACCTTGGTTTTATAGGACATTTTATTTTTAGGTTGTTTATTTGGCTAAAGGGCTCTCACACACACATAACATAAAAAACACATAGACATATCAGATTTCAAGTTTTGTTGAGAGCTTTTAGCCTCCCTTTTTGCTTTAGAATACTTGTTCTTCATTGTTCTTCAAGTTTTGAGTAAGTTCTTAATCCTTTAGTGTTCTTCCCCTTATGAATCATTGTATTCTCTTGGAAGCACTTAAGTATTAGTAAGTTTTACTTGTTTTTCTTCCATTTAGTATTGTTCTTCTTACCTTAAAATCTGATTCTATTAGAGTTTTGCCTAATTCCTTCTCATTGTCTTTAGATAAGTTTGTTTTATTATGTTTTCTATCACTTCTATCATGTTCATGTTAAAATATGAGTAGCTAAATTAGTGTGGGTTAAGTCTAAATGTGAAGTTGATTCCAAACACATGTTGGTCTATATCTTCTCCATATTTGTTAATGCCATTGATGGATCTTTCTAAGTTTTTCATATTGAAATAAAAATGAAGTGTTAAGTTCTTGCTTAGTTATAGTCATCCTTAGAGTTGGTATATCTAATACTTGAATCGATGTCCTTCATCTTTTAATCTTTTTTTCCTTGAACTTGAAAGATCCGTCAAAACCATTTTAAGAATTAAAATCCTGATTTTCATCGAAGAACTTTCCGATCTAAAACCCGGGACCGGGGGCTAGATTGAGTTATAAAGAGAAGAAATAGACCGACGGAAGAATTGGAATAGACCAAACTTTAGGACTTAACTCCACTCCTTAATCTAGTTTTAATTCCCCACTTAGTTAATATCATTGTTAACCACACCAAACAAATTTGAGGTTGATGTCCGAAACGTCAAAAACACCAATTTGCGAATTCTTTAAATCCAACGTTCTTTTCCCTGTGGATCGATACTCCGGACTATCGATTATACTCATTTTACATATTTTGAGGATAAGTTCTGTTTTATGAAATTAAACCACTGACCTCGAGGCCGGCACCCTAACGACACACACTTTGCCGGTTCGGTCATGTTTTTGGCGCCGTTGCCGGGGAAACTGAATAGTTATTTTTAAATAATCGCAAATTTTGCAAAGTGCAAGTTTCTTTGGCGGAAACCTTTAACCTACCCATATTGGTAAACCTAAGGTGTAACGCAAGCCAAAGGGACGTGTAATTTGCAGATTTTTCTTTTCTTTTCTTTTAACTCACACTTGATTGTTAGGAGACTGTCTTTGGTGTATGAGTGTTTACACTAGTGACGCGACACATCGGCTAATTCGCCAAGACAATCCTCCTCTCAATCCAATGGCCGAACATCATGAGGCCAATGACGCACCCATGGGACGCACCATGCGGGATTACTTGCACCCCACTCACACCACCACCACCTCGTGCATACGCTTTCCAACCGATATACTCCCGAAGGGCAACAATTCCATGTTAAGCCTAACATGCTTGGCATGTTACCTACCTTCTATGGGATGGAATCGGAGAACTGCTATGTGCACATCAAAGAGTTCGAGGAGGTGGTGAACACTTTCACTAACGTGACCGCCCACCTTGAGACGGCACGTCTGAAGCTCTTTCCCTTTTCTCTCAAGGATAAGGCCAAGCGATGGTTTCTCTCCTTGAGAGCTCATTCGGTGACAAGTTGGGTGGAAATGCAGGTAGAATTTCACAAAAAATGGTTCCCACTCCACCGCACCACCACCTTAAAAAAGAAGATTCAAAATTTCGAGAAAATACCCAACGAATCCTTCTGTTCATGTTGGGAGAGATATAAGGAGCGTCTCCTCGCTGTCCCTCATCACGGGTATGAGGATTGGCAGATTGTGGCATTTTTCTACGAAGCCATATCAGTCCGCAATCGCCAATTCATCAACCTCATGACTAGTGGGGAATTTCTGAACCAAGGAGCCTCCGCGGCTCTAGCTTATCTAGATGAGCTAGCGGAGAATAACCAATCATGGGATTATTCGGATCCCAATGACCGCTCTTATAAGCCTCCCACTAGTCACGGAACCATGGGCAAACACGTGCCTAGGGACAAGGATGACATCAGTAAATGCCTCGACCACCTCTCTAGGAAACTAGAGAAATTGGAGATAAATAGGGTGAATGAGGTCTCTTCTATTTCAAAGCCCGGGGAGGCTTGTGCCATTTGTGACACCATGGACCACACTACCAATATCTGTCCAACCATACCTGCTTTCAAAGAGGTACTTCATGGTCCGGACCATGCTGAGGTCCACGCCCTTCACCAAGGGCAAAAGCCTACCAACGTGCCCTTCAACAACAACAACTACCATCTGGGATTGAGAAATCATCCCAATTTTAGTTGGAGGAACAATGAGGCGGGTGCACAACCCCAAGGACCCCCGGGATTTCAAGGACAATATCTGGCCCATCAAAATGCACAAGGGCCGGCACCACCGCGGTATCCACCAAATTCTTACAATCCTCCGGGTCCCTCCACGGGTCCCAACTCTTACCAACCGCCTAATCGGCAAATTTTGGAGGATACCTTGCAAATGTTCATGCAAGGGAAAGCAAATGTCAATGAACAGAACACGCAAGCCATTGGGGACATCCGCTCCCAACTCACCAAATTGACCACCACATTGGGGACCATGCAACATGAAAAAGGGAAGTTTCCAGCCCAACCACAAGCAAACCCCCAAGGTCAACATTTTGTACAAGGAGATTCTCCTTCGGGGTCAAATGTGGAACAAGCAAAGGCCATCACCACTTTGAGGAGTGGGAAAGATGTCGATAAGACCATTCTCCCGAAAACAATCCCCACTCCTCCTCTAGTGCCTACTCCACAACCCCAAGATGATGACCCGGTGAATGTCTTGCCTCAATCTTCCCCCATTTCTGCATCCACATCTGCTCCTATGGGAGAACCCATGGTCTCAACTTGCCCAATGCCGGCCCCTTTCCCACAAAGATTGAGGCCTCTACCCAAGTTGACGAACTCAAACGAGATATTTGAACTTTTTAAGCAGGTTAAAATCAATATCCCGTTGCTTGATGCAATCAAGCAAATACCTTCTTATGCCAAATTTTTGAAGGACTTGTGCACAATCAAGCGCAAGCACAACGTGCAAAAGAAGGTGTTCTTGACTCAACAAGTGAGTTCGATTATCCAAACCCCCATTGCACCTAAGTACAAGGACCCCGGTTGTCCTACAATTTCTGTGAGGGTTGGGGGGAAGATAGTGGAGAAAGCCCTGCTTGACTTGGGGGCTAGTGTGAATTTGTTGCCATACTCGGTGTATGAGCAACTTGGGTTGGGGGATATGAAACCAACCTCGGTGACCCTCCAATTAGCCGACCGTAGTGTCCGGGTACCGAGGGGATTGGTGGAAGATGTGCTTGTCCAAGTGGACAACTTTGTGTACCCGGTGGACTTCATAGTCCTTGATACTTGTCCCACGTCAAATCTTCAAGCCCAAACGCCCATCATACTTGGAAGGCCTTTCTTGGCCACATCCAACGCAGTGATCCATTGTCGAAATGGGCTACTTAAAATGACGTTTGGGAACATGACCCTTGAGCTCAACATTTTTTTTTTAACATTGGGAGCCAAATGGGGGATGATGATGACATCCGTGATGTGAGCGTTATTGACGCACTTGTTCAAGAACACGTCGATTGTCATCTCTTTTCCGACCCCCTAGAGGCTATGCTTACTGTGGAAGAGACTGAATTTTTAGATTCTCCCGAGGTTGAGTACCTTTACTCCCTCCTGAATGAAGAAGAGGTGTTGGGTACTGAAAAGTGGGTGCCCACCTTTGAAAAACTACCACCACCGACAGCTCGGGCTCTACCATCTTCTGTTAAACCACCCAAGCCCGAGCTCAAAAGTTTACCATCTACCTTGAAGTATGCTTTCTTGGGAAATTCTGAAACTTTCCCGGTTGTAATCTCATCCAGTCTAGACAATCCCCAAGAAGCTGCTTTACTGAAAATTTTGAGGGCCCACAAATCTGTTTTAGGGTGGACCATTGCTGATATTCACGGGATCAGCCCGCTATTGTGTACTCACCGCATCTATCTCGAGGATGATATTAAGCCATCTCGCCAACCTCAACGGCGTTTGAACCCGATCATGCGAAATGTGGTGAGAGATGAGGTTCTAAAGTTACTAGATGTGGGTATCATATACCCGATTGCTGACAGTAAATGGGTCAGTCCCATACAGGTTGTGCCAAAAAAGTCTGGCGTCACTGTTGTGCCTAATGAGAGTGGGGAGTTGATTCCCACTCGAGTGGTCACTGGTTGGCGCGTCTGCATTGACTATAGAAAACTCAACGCCGGCACCCGGAAAGACCACTTCCCTCTTCCTTTCATTGATCAAATGTTAGAGAGGGTGGCTGGCCATGCTTTCTACTGTTTCCTAGACGGGTATTCAGGTTATAATCAGATAGAGGTCTCTCTGGAAGACCAAGAAAAGACAACTTTCACATGTCCATTCGGCACCTTCGCATATCGTCGCATGCCCTTCGGGCTTTGCAATGCCCCTGGCACCTTCTCTCGGTGTATGACGGGCATCTTTAGCGACATGATTGAGAAAATTGTGGAGGTGTTCATGGACGGCTTTTCTGTGTTTGGGGACTCCTTTGAGTCTTGTTTGGAGAATCTTGAGAGGGTTCTCGTACGATGTGAGGAGAAAAATCTGGTTCTAAATTGGGAGAAGTGCCATTTCATGGTCACTCACGATATTGTCCTCGGTCACATCATTTCTTCGAGGGGGATTGAGGTGGATCAATCAAAAATAGAGCTCATCTCTAAGTTACCTACCCCTAAGTGTGTCAAGGATATCCGTTCTTTCCTTGGACACGCTGGATTCTATCGCGCTTTATTCAAAACTTTAGCGCCATATCTCGTCCGTTGTGTCGTTTACTTACGAAGGACACACCTTTCGAGTGGACACAAGATTGCGAGGAGGCTTTTTCACAACTAAAAATCAGTCTCACTACTCCTCCAATCGTGCGATCACCCGATTGGAACCTGCCCTTTGAGCTCATGTGCGATGTCAGTGACTATGCTATAGGCGCTGTGCTTGGCCAACGGAGAGACAAAGTTCCTTGTGTAATCTCTTATGCGAGCAAGACCTTGAACGATGCTCAAATGAATTACATGACCACCGAGAAAGAGTTGTTGGCGGTTGTCTTTGCTTTAGACAAGTTTCGATCCTATCTCATCGGATCACCTATAATAGTCTACACCGACCATGCAACTCTTAAATATCTGCTCACTAAGCCCGATGCCAAGGCTCGGCTCATTCGGTGGGTACTTCTGTTGCAAGAGTTTGACTTGACCATCAAAGCTAAAAAAGGGGTTGAGAATGTCGTGGCGGACCATTTGTCTCGCCTCGAGTTTGAGGATCATACCTCTAATATACCCATTCCCGACTCCTTTCCCGATGAGCAACTCTTGGCCATTTCGAGTTGCCCGTGGTATGCTGATATTGCCAATTACTTGGCCACGGGACAACTCCCATCACATTGGACTCCTCAAGATAGGAGAAAATTTCTGGCTGAGGTGAGGAGATTCGTCTTCGATGATCCCTATCTCTTTAAATTTTGCCCGGACCAGATTGTCCGGCGGTGTGTGCCCAATGATGAACAAAAGTCAATCTTGACCTTTTGCTACACCGAGGCATGTGGCGGGCATTTTTCCTCGAAGAAGACAGCTGCTAAAATTTTGCAGTGTGGCTTCTATTGGCCGCACATCTTCAAAGATGCTTTTGAATTCTGCAAGGCTTGCCCGCGCTGTCAAGAGTTGGGTGCTTTATCACGGCGTAACATGATGCCCCTCCAACCTATCTTAATCATTGAAGTTTTCGATTGTTGGGGCATCGATTTCATGAGTCCTTTTCCCAATTCTTTTGGGAATCTCTACATTCTGTTAGCCATGGATTACGTGTCCAAGTGGGTGGAAGCCATTCCAACCCGAACCAATGACCACTCTGTTGTGGTCCGATTCCTTAAGGAGAATATCTTCTCCCAGTTTGGGATGCCGAAAGCCCTTATTAGTGATCAGGGCACACACTTCCGCAATCGCCCTATGGAAGCCTTAGTTAAGAAATATGGGGTCAACCACAAAGTGTCCACTGCCTACCACCCACAGACCAATGGCCAAGCTGAATTGGCCAACCGGGAAATCAAGCACATCTTAGAAAAAACGGTGAACCCGAATCGCAAAGATTGGTCTCTACGACTCATCGATGCTTTGTGGGCTTACCGTACTGCCTACAAAACCGTGTTGGGAATGTCTCCCTACCGCTTGGTATATGGCAAGGCTTGCCACTTACCGGTGGAAATGGAGCACAAGGCTTTTTGGGCTATCAAACAATTGAATTATCGGATGCCCGAAGTCGGTGCCCACCGCAAGCTCCAATTGGATGAGCTTGAAGAAATCCGCCGGGATGCTTATGACAATGCCCACATCTACAAGTGTAAGGTTAAGGCCTTTCACGACAAGAACATTGTCCGGAAAACATTCACCCCGGGCCAAAAGGTCTTATTGTACAACTCGAGGTTGCATTTATTTCCGGGTAAATTGCGATCCCGGTGGGGAGGTCCCTACATTATGAAAACCGTCTCCACTCATGGAGCGGTTGAACTTGAGAACCCCAAGAATGGAACAACTTTTAAGGTGAATGGTCACCGATTAAAGCCTTACATTGAAAAATTTGATCCTGAGGAATCCATTGAGGAATTGAGAGACTCGGTCTATGACGGGTCCGATGTCAACCATGTGGACCCCAATCCTTTGGGTCCGTGAGCTTTATTTGAAGTCTAGGAGACTATAAATCCAGGGAGTATGTGATACCTCCAGTGTTTGCCGTGCTCGAACGGCATCAGATGGTCTGGTATAGCCACCTTGTCAAGCTACGTATGTAGTACCTTGAGGTTGGGTCTGACGGCAGGCGCGTGGACAATGAGAAATCTGTCTGAACCCTTTCGGCTTTAGTGTCAAGTTCCGTGGAGATTGCTTCAAAGCGGAATGAAGGGGTAAGGAATTTGGGGGGACCCCCTCCAAAGGGAGTGGTAGCCTATTAGATGATGGCGCTACTTCTCAAGATATTGTTGAACCCCACGCATACTGCCCTTCCAACAATAGGGAAACACAGCCTTCGACAAGAAAGAAAAGTAGTACTCGTGTCCTTCGCGTGAAGAAGTTGGTGGATTTATTGCTTACTTTCATTTATTGTCATTTTTGGACTAACCCGCTAATGAAATTTGCGTCCCATGAAGTCATGTTTGCTCTTAGTAGGTAGTTGGTGGTTCAGTTTTCGCAAGGTGTACACGCTACCACATCAGCCTTGGTAGTTTGGGTCTAAGTACAGGGTGATTGCGGCATTCAAGAGCCCAAAGTCATGGGTGTAGCTATGTGCTACGGTTGTTAGTCCAACAAAGCTCCGGCGATGATCCTATGTGACTAGCTATGGTCCACAAGTTGGAGCCGAAAGAGTACACCTTGGAAGTCCTTCCAATGACAAACAGTGCACGTGACGGGAAATCCTCAAACTTGGTCGAGGTATATGGTGGTTGACATTCCACCTCGCAGGTATGATCGTCCCTCTTTTATGCTTAATGGTGCGTTGTCTTCTTGCATTGAGGACAATGCAATTTTCAAGTTGGGGGGAAGGGTTAGTCCAATTTTAGTGTTAATTGAGTCATTTTAGTCCCATTTTTTTTTTTTCAAATTTTGTTCAATTTCCCATGAAAGTAGAGTTGAAGCTTATGCTTGATAATTTGGATATGTACAAGAGGCATGCATGCGATGTATTGGTCATTGAGCAGCAAAGTCAATTCACACACATAAACATGAACTATTTGGAACACTTTGAGCTAAGTTTGTAATTGGGTGAATTGATCATATAGAGTGGAGATTTAATTTGAAAAGCATCCCGTACTCAATCTTCATATGAAATCCATGCCATGCTCATTTCATGTTTAACATCTTGCATGCATCAATTTGGAATCCATTATGTACAGAGAAAATGAAATTAGGCCATCTTTGCATGATTGAACCACACAAGTGTCCCATAATCCAAAATTTTGAACCAAGTCCGAGTCATCCAATTTCACGAAACAATTAGGAAACCGGATGTTAGGAGGTGTTTTGAGAGTGTTTGAATGGGTGATGGAAAGAAGAGGGGTCAAAAAGATGAAGAATTTGGGGCATAAGCAAAGTTCAGACAGAACCAACCTCTATCGATAGAGGAAGGTTCCTATCGATAGAGGATCAGTGCAGAAACCAGACAGATTCAACCTCTATCGATAGAGGAATGTTCCTATCGATAGAGCAACTTTTTCAGCATTCTCTATCGATAGAGGATGATTCCTATCGATAGAGCCAAAGGCCAAAAAATGGACAGAAGGTTTCTCTATCGATAGAGAAAGGCTCCTATCGATAGGAGCAAGAAACATTTTCATCACAGAAGACTTCTCTATCGATAGAGAACCCAAAATTCGGCAAAATCCCTTCAATCTAGCCGAACCTTTTCATTTCCGCCCATCCGATTCTCACACCTCCTCCCCGAAAAGTCGCGATTCTTGCTCCGAAACGCCCCCAAACCTTGTACCTTTCCCGAATCACCCCGAAATCCTCCTCTATTTATACCCAAAATCCCTCACCCACCTTCCTCCATCCGAAATTTCGTGCCCTAACCCTCTCCATCCGAAAATTCGAACCAAAACCCCGAAATCAAGCACCAATGGCTCGTTCCAAGATCCCAAACGTGAGTGGAGATGAAGATGTTCAAGGGGAAAGGAGTGAGGAGACCCAAAGAAGGGATGAGATCCAACGGGGTAAGCGAAAGGCCTCCGAAAGCTCGGGTAGGAAGAAGAAATCGAAAGAGGACCCAAAGGAGTCGGCCAAAAAGGAGTGGGAAAACTCAATGGCCACCCGCAAGGCCACATGCGAGCGGATGGTTGATAGGGAAAACATTGGGGAAACCGAGGTGGTTCTCACGATTGATAGGCGAGGGTTGAGGAAATGGTTCGACCCGGTCAAGGGATACATCCAACCCATTGTGAAGACGTTCTTCACAAACATGCGACTCCCGGAGGGGGAAATCAACCAATTCACGTCTACCGTACGGGGTAAGCGCATCTTGATCACGCCTATGGTTATCACGTTTTATTTGGGATGTCCGGCCTTTGACGAGAGCATATGCACATTCCCAAATGAAGAAGACGTGTATGACCCCCGCTTCTATGCGGATGAGATGTTCATCGACCCAAATGAGTTTCGTGGCCAATTCCCCGTTGGGAGGCTAAAGGAGGAGTATAGGCTCCTAAACAAAATCTTGCACTACAACCTCTACCCCCGAGGGGTCGAGAACATTCTTGGGGCTAAAGAAGTCCAATTGGTCTACTCCTTTTTGCATGATGACGTGATGGATGTCGGGAGGTATATTTTTAGGCAGTTGGTGGAATTTAGGACCAACACGATGCGTAGGGCTAACTTTCCATACCCTGCAATGATCACCCGGCTGTGCCTCAACATGGGGGTTGAGGAAAGATCAAATGATATCTGGACTGAGGGCTTGGGACCCATTTCTGGGGTCACCACAAGTAAGAGCAAAGCCCACTCTAAAGACCCAACTGCTATGAGACCTCCACCCGCAGTTAGAACCCACGTTTCAGCGGCTTCTCGTGTCAGTGCAAGAGCTTCAGGCCCCTCTGTGGCAAGGCCTGAAGAAGACTCCTTCAAGAAAAAGATGTGGAAGATGATGAAAAAGATCTTCTGTCGTCAGTCTCAGATTATGAAGACACAGAAAGAAGATACTGAGAAGACAAAGGTTCACTATGGATTATGTGGCTGCACAGACAGGGCGCCCATACATTTCTGAGGAAGATGATGATGAAAAAGATCTTCTGTCGTCAGTCTGAGATTATGAAGACACAGAAAGAAGATACTGAGAAGACAGAGGTTCACTATGGATTATGTGGCTGCACAGACAGGGCGCCCATACATTTCTGAGGAAGAGGAGGTGAGCACAGACAGTGAGGAAGGCTCGGGAGAAGAGGACATCGAGGAAGAAAGTTTTTAGAAGGAGTAGGGGGACAAAGTCAAAATAAGATCGAGTCATTGAGTCTAGCCAGTTGTTTGTTTTTCTTTTTATTGTAGTCGTCATGGTATGGTGCACCGGGTGCACATTGGTATTGTCACAACACCGGCAAAGGGTAGATGACCTAAGCCACATATTAGCCGGTGTCATGTCTTGTACTCAATTTGCTATAAAAACCATGAATGTTATAAGCTTTTGAAGTCCTAATCGATTCTAATTACAATTTGGATTCTATCTTGATGCATGTTTGAGTAGTTACATGTTTCTAGCACTTGGCATTCCCATATCACATTTGCTATGTTCCATCAACACATACCAGAATACTTTCATTGTGATTGCGCTTATTCCTTGAATGCATAACCACATCTTCGGTGTGTATATTCGCGCAAGTTAGGGATGCAAAGTTTAAGTCATGAAGTGCACAATTCGTTTTGAGGGCAAACTGAGAGATTTGGAATCAACGCTCGCTTTGGTTAACATTGCTTAATAGATTTCCAAGCTCACTTGTTCCTTATAGTTCATGAATGGTTGTGCGTGTTTACATTGCTCATTCTTGCTAAATGCGCCGAGTACACATGGAAACTACGAAATCAAGCATGGTTGATAATTAGACTTGCATGGGAAATAAACTATCTTTTCTGTTGTTAGTATGATGCGTTGCTAGGGACTAGCAACCTTCAAGTTGGGGGGTGTGATGAGCGCACTATATTGCATAATAACGTGGCTCAACGTACTCATTTTGGCAATTATGCGTAGGCAAATGTATTTATTTAGTTAATATTGCACGCGTAGTTGTCCTTCTACCCTTTCAGGTTTGCAAGCGCTAAATGAATGCCCAAAAGGTTCTACCATGACTTAAGGCCTCAGAACCATTGGCGATATTGACGGAGGACCAATTGAAGGCTCGGGAGGAGTGAAAGTGAGTCCGGATCAAAGAGACGAGGAAGAACCAAAAAAATTGGAGTCTGAGACCCTCTCTATCGATAGAGGTTTATCCATATCGATAGAGCCCTAGCAAAGAACCAGGAGAAAAGAGCCTCTATCGATAGAGGATCACTCCTATCGATAGAGAGCTGAATCAAAGAAGACCAGAGGACTTCTCTATCGATAGAGGATCACTCCAATCGATAGAGGGCTGAATCAAAGAAGACCAAAGGACTTCCCTATCGATAGAGACCTCTTCCTATCGATAGAAGGCTGAATTAAACTAAGACCAAAGGACTTCTCTATCGATAGAGAGATCCTCCTATCGATAGAGAACCAATTACGTCTGATTCTGTGGGGCCGACTTTTGCTCGAATTCTGGGCCAAATCACTGAATAAGAAGCTTCTTAAATTGCCATTGTGGAGGGTAGAATGGTATTTTCACCTTGGTTTTATAGGATATTTTATTTTTAGGTTGTTTCTTTGGCTAAAGGGCTCTCACACACACATAACATAAAAAACACTTAGACATATCAGATTTCAAGTTTTGTTGAGAGCTTTTAGCCTCCCTTTTTGCTTTAGAATACTTGTTCTTCATTGTTCTTCAAGTTTTGAGTAAGTTCTTAATCCTTTAGTGTTCTTCCCCTTATGAATCATTGTATTCTCTTGGAAGCACTTAAGTATTAGTAAGTTTTACTTGTTTTTCTTCCATTTAGTATTGTTCTTCTTACCTTAAAATCTGATTCTATTAGAGTTTTGTCTAATTTCTTCTCATTGTCTTTAGATAAGTTTGTTTTATTATGTTTTCTATCACTTCTATCATGTTCATGTTAAAATATGAGTAGCTAAATTAGTGTGGGTTAAGTCTAAATGTGAAGTTGATTCCAAACCCATGTTGGTCTATATCTTCTCCATATTTGTTAATGCCATTGATGGATCTTTCTAAGTTTTTCATATTGAAATAAAAATGAAGTGTTAAGTTCTTGCTTAGTTATAGTCATCCTTAGAGTTGGTATATCTAATACTTGAATCGATGTCCTTCATCTTTTAATCTTTTTTTCCTTGAACTTGAAAGATCCGTCAAAACCATTTTAAGAATTAAAATCCTGATTTTCATCGAAGAACTTTCCGATCTAAAACCCGGGATCGGGGGCTAGATTGAGTTATAAAGAGAAGAAATAGACCGATGGAAGAATTGGAATAGACCAAACTTTAGGACTTAACCCCACTCCTTAATCTAGTTTTAATTCCCCACTAAGTTAATATCATTGTTAACCACACCAAACAAATTTGAGGTTGACGTCCGAAACGTCAAAAACACCAATTTGCGAATTCTTTAAATCCAACGTTCTTTTCCCTGTGGATCGATACTCCGGACTATCCATTATACTCATTTTACATATTTTGAGGATAAGTTCTGTTTTATGAAATTAAACCACTGACCTCGAGGCCGGCACCTTAACGACACACACTTTGCCGGTTTGGTCAGTTAGCGCTGGACATCAGATTCAAAGTCAGCCAAAGGATTCTCAGGCATTCTTTCCTCAACACAGTCAGTATGGATCTTTTCCTTTTCCACAAGGATTTCCTTATCCAAGTTTTTCTTCTTTTCCTATGGGTCGATACTCTAACAAAGACAAACGAAGAAATCAAAATAGAGGCTACAATTTTGGTACATCACAGTCCAGTTTTCCAGTTAATGCTTCTGGTTTTCCATTTATTCATGGAAGTTCTGGATATACTCAAGGTATGCATAAGCCCGAATGTCAGATATGTGGAAAAGACAATCATACTGCGGTATCTTGTCATCATAGGATGAATATGTTTTATCAACCACCTCAGTATCCACCAGTCAGATCAGCATTTAGGAATAATTTTCCTTCTCAGAATAATTTTTGTGGTGCTTCTCAACCTCAGTTCACTGGACAATATATGCAACAATTCCCTACGTATGCTATTCCTCTCACTCAAGGCCATGGAGTTTCTTCAAATTCACCTTCCGTGGTGTCTAACTCAGAATCTGGATATGGTGTTCAGAGACCATCAGTAGCAGTTCCATCTCAATATTCTTTTGCTCCTCAAGCACACTTGGCTGGAAGTTCAGATTGTATTACTTCCTCTACTGGACCTTGGTTCTTTGATAGTGGGGCTACCAATCATCTTACTAACGATATTGGAAACTTGTCTTTACAGCATCAAACATTCACTGGACATGAAGGAGTTTTGGTTGGCAATGGTACCACTGTTCCTATTGCACATACTGGTAAGGGCATTTTGCGTACTCCTCACACAAGTTTTTCTTTGGATCATGTTATTCATGCTCCACATATCAGCCATAATCTTATATCAGTGTATCAGTTTGCGAAAGATAACAATTGCAAGATCATGTTTGATTCTGATGGGTTTCTCATTCAGGACAGAGTAACCAACAGGTGTCTTTACAAGGGGCCTTGCCTGAAGGGTTTGTATCCACTTCAGAATTGTTTTGACACTTCTCATGCTACTGCTTTGGTTAGTAGTTGTGCAGTTCCTCTTACTTTGTGGCATAAGAGACTTGGTCATCCTAGTTTTTCTTTGTTACAGAAACTGATTGCCGAATATGGTTTGTCTGCTAGTCATACTGACCACATGCATCAGTTGCAGCTCTGTCAAAAGCCATAAACTACCCTTCAGTTTGTCTACTTCACATGCCTCTAAACCGTTTGAACTGTTACATATGGATGTATGGGGACCTTCTCCCATTCCGTCTAATAAAGGTTACAGGTTTTACTTGTTGATTGTGGATGATTTCTCCAGATATTGTTGGTTGTTTCCAATGCAATACAAGTCTGATGTTAAGACACACCTTGGTCACTTTAAGGCTTATGTTCTAAATCAGTTTCATACAACCATTCAAAGAATTAGAAGTGACAATGGAGGTGAATTTATCAATAATTATTTGATGAAGATGTTTCTTGAATCTGGTATGGTACACCAAACCACATGCCCTCATACTTCTGAGCAAAATGGAAGGGCAGAACGAGTGCACAGGCATCTTCTAGATACCACTCTCACACTCTTGCATCAGGCATCCATTCCTACTATCTTTTGGCTGGAGGCTTTACTTACTTCCTTTTTCCTCATTAATCGTTTGCCTCATTCTCCTCTACACTTCAAGGTACCCTATCAACTTCTTTTTCATCATTCTCCTGACTATTTTAGTCTAAAACCATTTGGTTGTTTGTGCTTTCCATGGATCAAACCATATATTTCACACAAATTGCAACCCAAGAGTTTGCCTTGTATCTTTCTTGGTTATTGTGATACTACCAAAGGCTATAGGTGCTTTGATCCCGTTCAAAAGAAGGTTTATATTTCTCGACATGTTAAGTTTCATGAAAATACATTCCCTTACTCAACCCTTGTTGCTCAGTCATCTCATTCTCCTGAGTTCACTCCATTTTCTGTTCCCTTAACTCAATTTCAGTCCATTCCTGTTTGTGTTCCTTCCGGTGTTTTTCTTAAATCTAAGCCTTCTAGTTCTTTGTCTTCAGTTCCTTCTTGTTCTTCTCCTGTTTCACCACCCTTTTTGTCTTCTCCTCAAACTCCTGATTTCCTTGGTTCCTCATCATCTTCTATTAGTTCCACTCCCATTTTGTCTAGTCCTGTTCTTGCTCCTGAAGGTCTTCCTCATCCTGTGTCTTCCACTTCTAGTGTTCATCCTATGATCACTAGGTCTAAGCTTGGTATTTTCAAACCCAAAGTACCTATCTCATTACATACAGAGGTCAGTTCCAGTTCAGCTTTGCACATTGAACCTAAAACGTTTGTTGAGGCATCTAAGCATTTTGTTTGGTAATCTGCCATGGATGAGGAATACACTGCTTTACTCAAACAAGGCACATGGTCTTTAGTTCCTTTGCCTCCTCATGCTCATGTTATCGGTTGCCAATGGATATATAAGATTAAGAAGCATTCAAATGGAACAATTGCTCGTTATAGGCCCGCTTAGTGGCAAATGGAAATCAGCAAACTGCTGGTTTGGATTTTTCAGAAACGTTTAGTCCTGTTGTCAAGCAAACTACCATTCGGATTGTTTTAAGTTTGGCTCTATCAAATAACTGGCATCTTCAACAACTGGATGTTTGAAATGCTTTTCTTCATGGAGTTCTTTCTGAAGAAGTTTATATGAGACAACCGCAGGGGTACCGAGATCCTTCCAAACCAAGTTTTGTTTGTAAACTTCATAAAGCGCTATATGGTTTACGTCAGGCACCAAGGGCTTGGTATTCATCCTTTAGTTCCTTTCTCATTCAACAAGGTTTTACCAATAGTACGACAGATTCTTCCTTGTTTGTGCTTGCCAAAGGGTCAGCCATCACTCTGCTTTTCTTATCTATGTTGATGATATCATATTAACGGGTAATGATACTGGTTTTCTTACTTCCTTGGTTGATATTCTGTATACCAACTTTGCAATGAAGGATTTGGGGCATCTTAGCTACTTTCTTGGCATTGAAATACAGCGATCTGCTTCTGAACTTGTTTTGTCTCAAACTAAGTATGCTCAAGACTTGCTTCAGAGGGCTGGAATGGATTCGTGTAAACCCATCTCCTCTCCTGCTTCTGTTTCTCCTTCACCATGTTCAACAGATTTGTTTGAGGATCCTAGTTTCTATCGTACCATAGTTGGTTCCTTGCAATACTTGACTCTGACCAGACCTGATATAGCTCATTCTGTGAATCAAGTTTGTCAGCACATGCATGCTCCGACTCAGGCCCATTTTCAAGCTGTTAAACGCATATTGAGATATGTTCAAGGTACTGCCTGCCATGGTCTTCATTTTTCTCCAGGACCTATGTCTCTCACTGCTTATGCCGATGCCGATTGGGCAGAGGACCCTCTTGATCGCCGGTCCACCTCTGGGTATTGTATCTATTTTGGCTCAAATTTGGTTTCGTGGTCTGCCAAGAAACAATCTACCGTTGCTCGGTCCTCCACAGAGGCTGAATATCGCGCTCTTGCCAACACTGCAGCAGAATTGTCATGGCTTGCTCAACTATTGCGTGATTTGCATGTTTCTTGTCCAGTTCCTTATCTGGTTTGGTGTGACAATCAGTCAGCCATATCTTTGGCCTCTAATCCTGTTTTTCATGCTCGCACTAAACGCATCGAGATCGATTATCATTTTATTCGCGAAAAAGTTTTGAGTAATCAACTGGTTGTTCGTTATCTTGCCTCTGCTAATCAGATCGCTAACATTTTCACCAAGGCTTTACCTGTGGCTCGATTTCATCTTCTTAAGGCCAAGCTCATGGTCTTTCCGCCCAAGACCTTGAAGGGGGATGTTAAGGAATCACCTAAGTTTGAAGAAGAAAGTGATGAGTAGTTTATGTTCTGTTTAAATGGTCAGGATCTGTCCACGTGGCGCGTGGTTTTGTTTAGTCATGTGCTAAGTCATGTGCTGAGTCATGTGCTTAATTTTGTTGGAGAAGTTTAGCTTAAGTCGGTTTAGTGTAAGTCGGATTAGACAATTGAGAAGAGTAAAGTAGTAGTTTCTCGAGATCAAAATCGAGATAGAGAGAGAATAAACTTTATTGGACATCTTGTAAGATTACTTTTGTAAATAAACTATACATTAGACACTTTGGAAGATTAGTTTATATTAAAAAAGAATTGCTTGAGAGGTGGTCATACATAAAACAAGTGCTTCATTTGCTTTGGGTTTCAGTGGCTCTGTGAGTCTAATAGCAGGTGGGTCCCGTAGTACTGTGGTTCTACCACTCTAGAAGACTTCAAAAGGTGCTTCCAGGCACTAAAAACCCATGATGCAGATCAAGTAATCAATAGCAGTAATCAATTAGTATTTAGTAGGAGTTTACATGGTCCGGATTGGACTGATTTTGTAAGAATTTAGGAATCAAATCATATTCAGCGATTCTTGAAAATTGAAAATCATAACCAGAACGTTACATATATGAAACCAAATCAGAACCAAACTATTAGACTTGTCCGGTTTCGGTTCTAAACCATGTTAACATTTACCAATATATTGCCGAAAAAATATGAATAAAGTAGCACTAATTTTTAAAATTGCAAACAAAATAAACAACTTAATAATTTAGAATAAAAGTGTTTATGGGAAACACATCTAATAAGATTATGGAAAATACAACTACGTGAGAAAGAAAAAGTTTTTAATTTTGGAAAGTAAAGGATTGTAACTTTTTTGGAAGAGTAGAAGAGTTGTAAAAGTTGCGACCACACAAACACATAAATATAATCAGTGCAGTTCGATTCGAACCACGATTTGTAATTATGAAACCATGGACTGAACCATAATATTGGCTTCTCATTTTTCTAGAGCTATAACTAATCCACTAAACCACAGAACCAATCTAAAAAGACCAGTTCGGTCCGGTTGGTCCGGTTTAGAGGTTTTTTCGATTTTTTTGTGCATCCCTAGTATTTAGAAACAAGGAAGTAGACTAAGAACAACTCCAACAGCCTCTTCAAATTAATGAGGTTTGTTGGCTACTTTAACAAGCTAAATCCAAAAATTAGTGCTCCAATAGTCTCTTCGAATGAATAGTTATTTTGTTTATTTTCAATTTGGCTAGCTAAATGCAATAGTCTTCTTCCCTCGCTATATAGATTTTTTTTAGCGTATTCATACCTCTTGCGCCAAATTTCTCGCGCAATTATATTATATGACTTTTAAAAAAATGTCATGTTATTGCAATATTTCTTTTTGTTTGTTAGTTAAGTTAGGTTTATTAGATAGCTAAAATAAAGAGCGGTATTGAAATACATGATTCAAAAAGTAGATAGTCAAATTAACTAGTGTATTTTTTTGGGGTACTTTTCACTGGCTAAATTAGCTAGTGTTGTTGGAGTTGGTCTTATGATGGACATATGAGGTATCAACAACCTCAGTCACCTCAGTCGTTGATATAGTGTTGAGAGAGATTGGTACCGAGGAGCGTGTGAATGCATATGAAATAAGGGGATATGGACACAGTGTTATAAAATAAGTCAAGAATCCGGAATTACCTTATGAAACTACGAATTGAAATTGAAAAAAATCTAAATAAGACGATATTAAAAATTAAAGAATAGTGAAAATTTGTTATTTTTAATTTTTTTTCATCTTTAAATAAATTTTTTGAGACTTTTGACTATTTTTTTATCTTTTAAATTTCTTTAGTCAAGACTAATAATTAATTAGTCTAAAAATTTTAACTTGAATATAATAATAATCAAGAAACAATGATATTATTTAAATTTAGGCCGAATGAGGCCTTAACGGGTTGAGCTTTTGCCAAAGCCCAATGTTGAAATGGGCCACAAGTGCATTACTAGGTATTCATTCTGTTATTACACTCACCCAGAGGGCAGCCCACAAAAAATGTCCACCTTTTGTAGGAGCAAATGCTATCCAAAGAAAAAACTACATGAATTAACCTTCTAGCATCGAACGTTTCAGATATATCTATGTTAGAATCCGTATTTGTAGCATTACTAGTATCATTATCTACTCCTAGGTACTACGTGCACTGATATTTAGAGATTGCAAAGATTTAGTACTGAATTAATTATCGGAACAATATCTTTTCATCGACCAAAAGCAGAGGTTGTTCCAACGGATTTTTTGTCTTGCAAATTAGCGATTGTTTTTTCGTGTAGTTGATGGAGGTGGATATATATGAGTGGATGGATGATGTAAAATTGTGACAAATTTAAATTTTGTCCCGGCTCTCGCACGCATCAAAACCTTTTCAAGGTGTAAAAATAGAATTCTCAAATCTGGAAAATTAAAATTTGAATTAGACTGAGCATATTTAATCCCCCTGGAAGATTTTCATCTAATTGCTGGTTACCCAGATGGTTCACTTGTCTACCAAGAAATTGTCAATCTCGAAATTCTTACCCCTCATTGCAAGAATTACCCCTCATTGCAAGAATAGACTTCTGATATGAACAAAACGACAACAATGAATCAAGCCCAAATACTAATCTACCGAATAGCATATCCAGGATTTAAAGAACAAAATAACCACCAGATGTATTTACAACCACCTGATATATTTACGCCCGAAATAACACTTCTGGCATTGAAATAAGGTTGTGAAATTTAATGTCTTGACTACTGTATTCAGGTATGGTTCATTTATGATATTGGGTGAGTGGTGATGGAAGGCTCATAAGTCCACACAAAATATGTCAAGTAAATGGTGAAGGTCTACGACGTACGAGAGATGGCATCATAGATTATAGGCCCACAATAGTCATCCATCGAATTGACTTCCTTTTCCTAAGTCGTTGATATTCTTGGACAAGTATAAATGCGACTTATTGGAATTTAGTACTTAGATACAGGAAATCGTTAATTAGTGGTTTATTTCGTTGATATTACTATTCTTGAGCCTTTGACTTAGATCGTTTGAAACTGTGCTTAAAACTCTCGGTTATTGCTCTTTATATATGTATGTCGCACTTAAATTTTCTTTATACCCTTAGCATGCTATACTATTCGTTGAAGTTTCAGCTGATGGAGATTATATTCCACTTTTTTTTCCGGGTTAGTGCGTGAATAGTTGTCGAGGACTAAGCGGTATTGTCGTGACATACGATTTGGGCCTCTGAGACATTTGCATATGTTATTTAATTGTGTTTAACAATTTTGTTTCTTTAATTGATTAGCATTTAAGTTAGTAGGTTTGGAGTTTTGAGACTATGCAATTACTGTGCCTCATTTGCTACGTAAATATTTTTATTAAATTTCACGTTTATTTAGTCATTGTGCATTTTCTTTATTTTAAAAATTATTTGATAATTATTATTTCTAGTCTTCGTGTTTCATGTTTGGTACATGATTCATAGCCGGTCATACTTACAGATTTGGAGTGTGACAGGCGGGATCAACGACATTAGCTAGGCTCCATAATATTCTCTATCATTTACCCTATAAAAAGGGTCATTGGATTAAGTCCAATGTATGTTCTTAAGCTATCAGTTACGTATTCACTCTCATATACTTTTATACATTTGTTATATAACTTTGTCGTCGGCGAGTCCTTGCAGTCTAACAAATACCCCCGATATTTAGACTTGTGTGCAGAAAGTGAAACCTCAAGAGAGGTTTGGAAGCCCTTGTCCAAGTTTTTCACACCATTAAGTATAATATCGAATGTAGACGGGTGCACAGTTTATGTGCACAGTTTTTATACATTCGGAAATCAAATATTCAACAGCTCCTTTCAAAAAAAAAAGAAAAAGTGTTCGTAGTTCTTTCAATATATATCTGAACATATATATATATATATATATATATATATATATATCGTTCCAAACATAAACTCACAAAAATAATGAGGGGTTTATGTAATTCAGATAATTCCTGACACATTTTATCTGAATCTGTGCAGAAAATTCTCTGTGTGCATCTGTTATTATCTTAATTTTCCCCTTTTATTATCTTAACACAAAGATTTGGAAGATTGAGTTGAGAAGGAGATAGAGGATGTGAGCAAATTTTACCAACTTCAATCATTTGCCACGAAACGATGTGGTTTTGTTTGTTTTTTTTCCCCTCAATGAAACGACGTAATTTTGTCATGTTGTGTATTGTGTTGTACAAATTTATTGTGCTTGTAGCATTGTTGAATTATAATATACTTTATTTCATGGTAAGCCACGTTTTCACATCGTGTTTAACGAGGAAATTTAGGTACAGATTTTCAAAACTTACCGACATTAAACACCTTTCCAGATGGCGTGTAAAGAGGAAATTCAGGAGATTTCTTTCCTCCTTTGTGATTACTAATTCTTTTGAGAAGACACATCACTCCCAAGGTTTATGAACAAAAGAATTTATACGGGTTTTCTTTTATAGCCGAGATATCCAGTCAATTTTGAGAATATTACTTTCAATACAATGCCGATTAATCCTTGAAACCCTAAAATTAACGAGTTCACAAACCAGCAGTAGTCTCTAATGATTGATTCTAGTAGAATTAGACTTCATGATCTTGGGAGACAAACTCCTTAGTAACCACGTTTCTTTCCACTGAACCAATCCTTAGGATTAATTCAAACGGTTAGTAATGATAATTATGTTGTTTGATAATTAGAATAAATAAATAAATATATCTTTTCAAAGAAGAAAATTATCGATATAAAATGATAAGATTGGTAATATTGGGGCCAATTATTATTATTATAACATGACGTATTTAAATCACTTTTGTCTCATATAAAGATATTTCGCTACGGTTGATATAATTGTTTCATGCATGACTTATCTGGAATTGAATGTCTGCCATAGTAAGAGTTGACACAACTTATAAAAGTAATTATTTTGTGATATTAGAATATCGTTATGTGATGATATTATTCAGATTTTATTATTTTTAAGTGAATAATGAAAATAAAAAAAAATGTAATTTGTTACAAAAGTGATGTCTAATTTAACGTCGTATTTCAGAACTTCTCTGAATGTGAAATGAAACAGACAAACTTTAGAAATATTGAAATTTTTTATTAAACTCGCAAAAATTTACCAGCTATGAACAAAGGAAAAAATTAATTACTTACGTTACAAATTACTCTTAGCTCTCAAATAATTGAGCTTCCACTGATCAGCCTCCAATATTTTTTTCCTCTCATCTCATAACTTTATTTTTCTGTAACATCTCCTCTCAAGCCTTTCTAGGTTCCTATAAATTAATTAGTCCTTAAATATTTATATCAAACAATTCAAAGAATTGTATTAATCATCATACAATTGTTAAACCGATATTATATCAGATTCTTACTGAATTTTGAACTCCAGTTTGGATCTAAATGCATGTATATAAAACCTAACTTGTACATGACTCGATCAATTTGAGTCAAATTCAAACACGAGACAACACAGCTTTTGCTAGCTCTCTCGTTAAGAACCGCACGTCCAAGTTATCCATCATACGTCTCAAGTGGCAAAAGCCCTTTTCCTTTGCATTTAACTTATCGCATGTGCAATAAACACTAAGCATACATTGTTAATGGACAGGTCAATTATGAGGGTTGTATCAAAGACCGAACTGTGATATTTTGACAATAGGCGCCTCATATGAATAGTAAAGACTTGCCTTTTATTATAGCCGAGGTATCCAATCAGATTTCGAATTACCCCCAATTTATTGCTAACTAGTCCTCGAGAGACCAATTCTACCGTCCACTTGTAGGGGTTCATAAAGATTGATAGTATCTCAAAAGTTTCGAACCTGAGACGTAAGATGGAGCATACCTCTAAGTCTCAGGCCTTGATCACCAGGCCAACCTTTCGGGTTTTAAGACATTCCTTTAAACGCAAACTTTTAAACCTAATCTAGAACCCGTACAGTTGTTACAATTACCCATTACAGGATTGAATCAAGATTGCAGTAATAACAAAGTTTGTAGCTTTTATTTGATCCATATCCGTACATAACACCGTTATAGATCAGTTAAAAACTGACCAGAGATACCCATTAACTCAGTTATAACAGAGGAAATGATAAACGCAGCATATATATATGTTTAACATAGCAGCCCATTGGTTACAGGATGATCTCTGGGATTTTATTGAAGGCATCTCTCAACTGCTGAGCTCCTTTATGCATATTCTCGCGAACAACGTTCAACTCGGGATTCGATTCGTTAAGGAGCTTAAGAAGATCGATGGTGTGAGCCGCTTCGATTGCAGATTCAACGGTAAGTGCTTTCTTCAACAATTCCCTCAAGCGTTGGCGAATGACCGGACCTAGATTGTTCTTGAGTTGCTTGAAGGCTTCTGGTTCTATGGCTAATGGGCATTCACAGGCTGAGGGAGGACACTGGCACTGGAACTCTGCCCCACAATGCTCTCCTCCTGCATTCACAAATTCACATTCCCCTTGCCATTATCAAACATACCCAGAATTCATAGAGCTTTGTGGACTGTCTATTTACCGAAAAAAGAATATCCGTACAGAATTTTTGTACGAAATTTTTCACCAGAATGATGTGGGAGTGATATTTTGTCGAATTTCTATTGTAGTATTACCTTTGTTCGTTTTGTCTTCATAACTAGCATCAGTAGGAGCTGGAGCCCCGAACCCATATGTAAACGGTATATCGGTGTTTGAATCACCTGAAAAAGAATTACATGAAAAACATGCCTTAGTATCCGAAGGGCGATGAAGGGAGCATAATATTTCATGACATATAAATGGAGGTGAAAACTCGACTGAAGCAGATTTGGACCTTACCCAGATTGGTAGCGAGGTTGTTCTTCCAATTGGCCATTGTTAGCGGGAAGGACGCCAATACGAGGAGGGGGAGGAGGAGGAGGAGGAGAAGGCGGAGGCGGCGGTGGTGATTGAGGTGGCGGAGGTAGAGTGAATTGGAGTAGGTATCAGACTTGTATTCCATTTTACCCTTAAAAATTTTTCTTCCCTGAAAAGCTTTCGGCTAATAGAGGGAGAAGGTGAGTAGAAGTAATAGGCTGATATTTCTAACAGGTTGTACTCAAAGGAAAATGGGGATTCCTTTGCACATCAGTTGTGTTGTTTGGTAAAAATGACGTTGTTTTGGTATAAAAATAAAAAAGTCTGCCCAAAAATAGTAATTTGTTTGCTAAAACGACATGATTTTGGTACATAGCACATACTGCAATGTATTGTCATAGCAGGACCCCCAAATCTATAAATCGAACTGCGCGTTGTTGAAGTATGCGTAAATTAATCTAGACATTTAGAGTCATCAGAAATCGAAGTTCGAGAGTACAAGTAAGGTTTCCTTTGGCCTAAATTATTAGACATTATTGACACAGTTTTTTTTTTTTCCTTCATTTTTTCTAATTAACATGGTATCAAATTTACGTTAAATTTTTTTAGATTAATCATTTTTCTTAACCTAAGGAATCCAAAGATTAAAAAACTATGACAAAAGGAATCAAAAAAATCACTAAACTCGAATTTCTTTCAAAAAAGACAATTCTTCATTACAGTATCTTGAGTGTAGTCTTAAGTTAATTTTTTTTTTAATCTCTGTCAATTTATTTATTTATTTATTTATGTGCCTACCTCTTTGATATGGGATTCATTGTTGTGATTCACGTGGTTTGAAAAAACAAAAAGGGGATGAAAATGACAAAGAAAAGTTGTTCTAGCTGGTTCCAAAGCGATAAGGTTTCAAACAGATGGCAATAAAATGTTGACAATTGCCATTGTTTTTTCCCTTGACGTAGAAAATATCAAGTCACTTATTTTAGGATCACCATCAATCAATTAAAGGTAGACCTCCTCGGGAGGCAATTCTAATCATAATTTAATCGTTCACACTAACTGTTGTACCTAAACAAATTTCTCCAAAAAAAAAAAAAGAAAAGAAAATCCTAATGGATATCATTAAGACTAACTTTAGGGAGACAAATTATTTGTGCACATTTAGACATAGGTATGTTTGGAGCCGTTGGATGCACGTGTGGTCTTTTATAATCATGTGAATTTCACGTGCATCCAACGATTCTAGACACATTCTTTTCTGAATGGGTACGAATGATTTGTGTTCCTGGACTTTTTGGGTCATTTATAACAGAGGAGATTTTTTCTTGATATGTTACTTTGGGTCCCCTTGTATGTATGCTGGAGCTAATTTGGACAAAACCTTCTAAGTTAAAATCATGCATATCACAGTGATAAATCCAGATATTTTGGTTAGTGAAATTATCCAAAATATTAAATTCAAGAACAAAAAGTAGACTTAGCAGTTAAGGCCTAAGACTCAGGTCTGTCAGTAGAATTGGTCATCAAAAAAATTAATTAAAATGTTTGTAAAATCATGATCCGGATGCTTTTAGTTATAAAAAAACAACGAGGAGCCCATTATATATAGATGTGCCAGCAAAGGTGTTGGCATGCTCAAAACCAGAACAATCCCAAACCATTTTCACCCAAACCCAAGACAATTGCTTCTTGATTTCATGGATCAAAAGCAATTCCACTCAACTGAAATCAATCATGGGGGGAAGGACTATGAGAAAGCTCTTCAGAGCCTTACAAAGACCATCGGTAACAATATTGGTGACCGTGCCAGGGAAACAGATTCTCTGTTCTCTTCCGCTTGCATTTACAGGGTGCCTGAAGAGCTTCGGAAGCTGAAGGAAAGTGCCTACACCCCTCGTCTCATCGCTATCGGCCCTCTACACCGGAAGGACGAACACCTCCAAACCCCCATACAAGATGTCAAATCGAGCTACGCCAATTACCTATTTTGTCGATTGACCGAAGGAATAAAAGAACCTGAATTAGCCAAGACAAAAAAGTTTGAGGTGTTACAAGAATGTGTAGCAGAAATGATGAACTCCATAGACGATGCAAAGAAATACTATGCAGAAGAAGTTGAGCTGGACGAGGAAATGCTGTTGGTGGATGGTTGTTTCATCCTCGAACTTCTCTATAGATTCTCACTTATACCTAAAGAAGAAGAAAAAAGGCCTACCAAAGGAGGAGACAGTGGGAAGTCAAAGGTAAGAAAAAAATGCTTTTAATATCATTTTTTGAGTGTCCACTTTGATATTTTCAAACACTTTTATCAATTCTGGTTGTACAATTCCTCATTTGTTTCAAATTCCAATATGCAATTGTCTAATGCACGTGAGTTCTCTCATTAAAAGTTTGTTAATTTAGTGAAGGGCCTCACTAAAACTTTTTGCCTTAGGCTCGGACTAGAATTCAGCGTCCTCTGGGACAGACGCGCATGCAAGAGACAGCACAGACGCGCATGCAAGAGTCAATAATTCAGCTGCCTCTGGGAGAGACGAGGATGAAAAATACAGTTCAGCTGCCTCGGGGAGGAGAGGAGAACACCAAAAGCAACAGCGGGCATAATATCCCAGATCCGATTTTTAATAGCATTTTGATAGCCAACACCATCCAACACGACCTGCTGCTACTTGAGAACCAAATTCCTTTCTTTGTTCTTGAGAAATTGTTCCGACTCACAGTGGATCGGATTCCGAAACATCCTCGTAAGTATTCCCTCACGCATTATGTCTCTGTTTACTTTCGCAACATGATGAGACCAGAAGGAAAATCCAAAAATAGTGAAAGTTGTTGTTCTCCTAGTGACTTAGTCCTCCGGGTTTTTTGCGACCAAACGAAAAATTCTAAAGAAGAAGAGGAAGAAGACATCCGGGGTACTAATGCTAATTACAACCATATCCTTCATAAACTACACGAGGATTACCTTCCTAGTGAAAAAACGAAAAAGAAAGAACGTAATGAAATCATGCCTTCTGCATCAAACCTCGACTTCGCAGGTGTCAAGTTTGTACCAAGTACGGAAAACAATCTATTCAGTGTCAAGTTCAGTGAACCTAAAGGACCATTTTGGTGGTGTCATAGGGCACGTTTTGAAATCCCCCCTCTGGGAATATATGACCCCACAGAGGCATTCCTTAGAAATCTTATTGCCTTTGAACAATGTTGCCCCGGGACTTCGCAGCACTTCACATCATACGCATACCTCATGGACATGCTCGTGAACTCCGATAAAGATGTCGAAGTGCTTGAAAAGGCTAGAGTTGTGCATAACTATTTGGGCGCTAGCGAGGACGCAACCAATCTATTCAACAAGCTATGCAAGGAAGTTGCACTTGGAGAGTTCTTTTTTGCAGAAATGTGCGACAAAGCTGCCGAGTATAGTGAGCGTTGTTGGCCAAAGAATATGGCACACGTGAGACGCAAGTGTTTTGCTTCGCCGTGGACGTTCATAGCTTTCTGTTTGGCCTTTATCGCCTTCGGCATATCGATTACTCAATTTATCCGCAGTTTTCTCAATTAAGAAGCCGATGATCATGAATATTTTGTTATGTTTCAACTACTTTAAGAGTATCTCTATGGGAATATTTGGCTATTATGAAGTTGTAAGTTTGACGTCCTTCTCCCTGGAATAAAATTTGCCTTTGTAACCCGTGATTGTATCATTTTCTTGTTAGCTTCATTGTTTTTGAAAAATTTTAATTCAAGTCCGAAACGTCGGTATTGAAATAGGTGAATTTTAATAGATTCACCATCCGAAGTAACTTGACATAGTCAGTGATATAATTTATCCTGCTGCTGTACGAATCAATATTTTGTGCATACCCAAGTTAGCACAAACTATTCCCATTCTTCTTAGTTGAGAATCATCAAACATGTTGCATTTCATGTACCTAAATGAAAAAAAGAACTGATTAGTACAGTTTGATAGTCACGAATAGTTTGTTCATAGGAAAACCAGAATGTTGGTTTAAATGGTTCTGTTTGGAATTTGGATACACCTATATGATAATAATAAATACGAGTGCCAAAGTCAAATTAATTTTGGGTTAAAAAACAAAACTCGCTCCACAGTTTTGCCAAATTCAATGTCAAATTTGACAATTATCCTACTTGCTACATCACTTTTGAAGTGCAAAAACAGGAAGAAAGTGCCAACTTCGAATGGTGAGTTTTCTGTGTCTGCAAGTCCTATGTTACAAACTCAGATGCTCCAACTTCGAAGCTTCGTCAAGTCAAGATAGGTTTTGGTTCCGAAAATGCCAAAGGGGGAGATTGTTATTTCCAAAATTGGGATATGGGCAACTTTCGTTAGATTCAAGATTCAAGTGAGTTGTAACTAATTTTGAATTACATTTCTTATTTTGTTTGATTGGTATTAGAATTAGTTAGACAGTCAAATTCGTGTTGGAATACGTTTGAGAAATTGTTGGAGAAGATTGAGTAAAATGCCAATCAAGAAATTAAAACACGGATCAACGATTTTGTGTAGGCCGCTTGAGCTTCTTCTTGAGTTAAAAAATTTCAATAGCCCCTAAATTGGCGCTCGCTTGAGAGAAATTGGATTTTTCTATAAATATATCATATGCATCTAGGGTTATTTGATCTCAGCAATAGCTGTTTTTAGAGAGAGATAAGTCTGAGAGGCTTCAACATATTATGATCAGTGGGTGATTCTATGAGGGTGTTCATGATGATTCGTTAATCAAACTTCTTGGTTAAATATCGATCCCTTAAGATTTGCTTATCAACAAAATCTTGCGAGATACTCTAAAGGCATTCAGATACAAATTTAGAGGAAGATCTAAGTAGCTATCCTACGATAGATATTAGGAGTCAAGGAGTCGAATCTTGGAAAATAAACACATACTAGAGCGAGCAGTTCACAAAAGATTTGACAAAAAGGTTTAAACCAAGATAGAAGTTGTAAGAAATTTGGGATTTTTCATGTATATCGGTTTGTCGTTCTTTATTGCATTTTTTATTGGCTTATCTTGCAAGATCACATAGATTAAATCTTGAATTAATTGAAATACTTAATTAAAAAAAATTAAATAACAGTATATCAATTGACGTTTTATCTATTGCGATTGTTTAAAAATCTTGACCGCTATTAAACAGTTGATAGTATTATTTTGACTGCTGCTATTATCTTCAAACTTGCTTTCCTGATGGGCCTACTTTCGACCGATTGATGGTGATCTCAAAATATTTGGCTTGATATTTTCAATCTAAATGGTAAAAACAATGGCAATGACCAACATTTTATTGCCATATGCAAGAAGCCTTATCATTTAGGAAGCACCAAAGTGATATTAATGTTGAGTTTAAACATTTTATTGAAATCAAAATCTTTTGTCTGTCATATTCCTGGTGGGCCTCCCTTTGTTATTGGCTGAGTTTAAACGAAATTATAATTTATTAGATGAAGTTGGTATTATTTCATATTTATAATTTATAGTACTTTTCATAATTATAAAAATATTATCTAATAAAACTAATCGAGATTTATCAAACAAGAGTGTACAAACAAATCGGAACAGAAATAATATTTCTAGGGAGGGGTTTATCTAGTCACGGTGAGAGAGAATAAGTACCTTCTTATCTCACCGAACTCCCTTTTTCCTTAACAAAAACAAACCCCCGTACTAACTGTGAAGCTTAAATCTCGTACGACAAAAAGTTAAACAACCTCAATTCCAAACACCTTAATTCCAACCTAGATCGATCTAACCTAAAAACCCTATCATTTCAAATCGCGAAGGGATGCACGATGGTAACATTGGAGACATGAATTTACATATATAGGATGACCAGCAAATTCACATGAATTTGCATGTGAGTTTTTTTTTTTTCCTGGTGGTTTAGACACCGGCATAAAGGTTACATATGAGTTCAGGGCCCCTACTCGTGCTGATGGCGCTCGAGATGTAGAGGAAACAAATAAGGTGAGTAATCCGGAGATCAGAGAATAAGTGCTGAAACCACAACAATTCAGCTGCCATATTAGCTAAGGCTTTGTATTCTGCCTCAGTGGAGGACCTTGCAGCAGTAGGCTGCTTCTTAGCAGACCAAGAGATCAAATTAGATCCCATAAAAACACAGTAGCCACCAGTAGACTTTCTATCAATGTCATCCCCAGCCCAATCAGCGTCCGAATATGCATTGAGAGTACACTGTCCTTGGAGAAAGTGGAGACCAAAGTGAATAGTCCCCTGAACATACCTCAAGATGCGTTTAACAGCATTAAAATGAGTATGTAAAGGATTATGCATGTTTAAACAGACCTGATTCACAGCATAGGAAAGATCAGGGAGGGTTAAGGTAAGGTACTGTAAGGATCCCACCAAGGTTCTATAAAGTTCTGGATTGGAAAATGGAGTATTATCACATGGAGTACAGGACTTAATAGATGAGGGTGTACCACATGGTCGACAATTTACCATACCCGCTTTGTCTAAGAACTCCTTAGCATACTTTTGTTGAGATAGAATAAGACCAGTAGGTGTGTAATGAACTTCAATGCCCAAGAAGTAATTCAATCGCCCTAGATCTTTCAAGGCAAAGTGAGTACCCAGATTGGTAACAATGGTACTAATAAGAGCAGGATTGGTGCCAGTGACCAATATATCATCAACATAAACCAGAAAATACACAACATCAGAACCTTTGTGTAAAATGAATAGAGAAGTATCAGCATGACCATTCACAAACCCTTGTTGAAGTAGACACTGCGAGAGCATGGCATACCAAGCACGTGGAGCCTGTTTAAGACCATATAGAGCCTTATGCAACTTACAAGCATGAGATGGGAACAAAGGATCAACATAACCCTGAGGTTGCTTCAAGTAAATAGCCTCCTGTAGACGACCATGTAAGAATGCATTGGACACATCCAATTGACGAATTTCCCATCCAGAATTAACAGCCAAAGTAACCACCACACGAATAGTTTGTTGTTTAACCACTGGACTGAAAGTTTCAGTATAATCTAGACCCTCAGTTTGTTGAAAACCCTGAGCTACTAATCTGGCTTTATAACGAGCAACACTCCCATCAGCATGTTTCTTAATTTTAAAGATCCATTTACAACCAATAGCACTGTAGCCAGGAGGAAGAGGAAATAAGGACCAGGTTTTCTGAGACATAAGGGCTGCATATTCTCCTGACATAGCCTGTTTCCATTCTAAAAATTGCATGGCCTCTTTGAAATTGCGAGGTTCAGTTGTTGGTGGGGAAGATATAGATACCAAGGACAATGGAACCCGAGGCACAGTGATACCATTTTTAGATCTAGTAATCATAGGATGTGTGGGAAGAGGGTTCAAAGAAGGAGGAGAAGAAACAGGAGCTGGAGATGGCACAGTAGGAGAGGAACTAGAGGTATGATTTGAAGCATCAAGAGGAATGGGAGCTGGAGATTCCAGAGGAGTGGGAGAAGAGTGAGGAACAGAAGGAGATGGAAAAACAAAGGATGGAATATGCTGGCTAGGGAAAGAAGTCACAGGAGCTGAAGGAGCTGGTTGAGATTGAAGCTTAAGAAAAGGGAAGTCATGTTCAATGAAGGTGACATGTCTGGAAATATAGACACGATTAGTATGAGGATCAAGACAACGATAGTCTTTGGTAGTAGAGCAATATCCAAGGAAAATACAGGGAGTAGATCGAGGAACCAATTTATTGTTGACATAGGGTCTTAACCATGGAAAACAACAGCAGCCAAAAGGTTTAAGTGTATGGAAATCAGGAGCAGATTGGTAAAGCAATTGAAAAGGAATATTGAACTGGATAGAAACTTGTGGTAGTCTATTGATTAGATAAAGGGCAGTGGTAATTGCTTCAAGCCAAAATTGAATAGGTAAATGAGATTGATGCAAGAGAGTGATGGCAGTTTCAATGATATGTCTATGCTTACGCTCAGCCAAACCATTTTGTTCAGGAGTATGAGGACAAGTGGTTTCATGAATAATACCAAAGAAAGAGAAAAACTTATGCATGAGAGCATTTAAGAATTCACCACCATTATCAGACCTAACAGTTTTAAGAGTACACTTAAAATGATTGAGAACAAATGCTTTAAAGTGTTGAAGATGAGATGAAACATCAGATTTGTGATGTAATGGAAAAAGCCAACTATATCTGGTGAAATCATCTACTAAAAAAAGATAATATCGATATCCACCAAAAGAAACAACAGGAGCTGGACCCCAAACATCCATGTGAATCAATTCAAAAGGACTAGTGGTAATCGAATGAGATGTAGAAAAGGGCAGTTTATGACATTTAGCCACTTTACAACAGTAACAATCAAATTGTAGAGGTTTTATTATAGGTAAATGGTACTTATTACAGAGAAGATGTAGGAGATGAGCATTAGGATGTCCTAACCTCTTGTGCCATAGTTCAGCAGTAGAAGAATTGTGGGATGCAACAAGAACCTGAGGTGTTTTAGTAGAAGGAAGCAGGGGGTAAAGACCCCGTTGACAAGGGCCCTGATGGATGATCTTGAGGCTGGCCCTGTCCTGAACCATATAGCCAGAGGAGTTAAAAATGATGTTATAATGATTGTCAACAACAAATTTGTGAACAGATAAAAGGTTATCAGAAATTTGAGGGACATGAAGGATGTTTGAGAGAAGAAAAGTGGAATTTGGTGTAGGTAACAGGCCCTTACCAGACTTTATCACTGACACATGTTCTCCATTTCCAACTGTTACAGCAGATGTTGTTGGTGTAGAATGAGGTGATCCAATGTGTTGAGCATCATTTGTTATGTGAGCAGTGGCTCCAGAGTCAAAGTACCAATTTCCGGAATTAGGTCTAGTATTAGATCCATCAGATTGTTGAAGTGATCCACCATGTCCTGATGGAAAATGAGAAGTGTTATCAGAGATGTACATAGCTTGATGTTGTGGTCCAGATGGTGGAATGTATTGTGATCCATGATTGGATTGCATAAATGAAGGTGGTATGTAGGTTAGATTCTGTCGATGATGGCAATAGAATGCAGAATGATTGGTTTTGCCACATATTTGACAACCAACACTCATAGATGGCCCCATAGATGAAGAGTGTACAAACTGATTTCCAGGATTAGGATTACCAAAGTTAAAGCTGCCTGGACTAAAGTTTCCAGGATGAAAATTTCCAGGATAGCCTTGACTTCCTGAAGAAAACTGTCCTCTGTGGAAATTATTCCCTTTATATCTGTTGTTGTTACGTCTATACCCAAAGTTATTAGTTTGGTTCTGAGGAAAATGCTGAAATGAAGGTTGTCCATGATTATTGTTGGATCCTGGTTGACCAGAAGAGAACTGAGGGGAAACAAGTTGGTTATTTCCTGTATTTGAAGCTTGAGCAGAAGATGGATTACTCTGTGCTACAAGGACTGAGGTCTGATCAATTTGATTGATACCTGGATCTTTATCAATGTGCAGATCTTCTGCCAGCAGTACTGAACATAAATGGCTGAATTTAATTTCTTCAAACCTTGTTCTGATTCCTTGCTTAAGTGAATTGTAATCCTTTGGCAATCCATGTAGGGTGTGAAACACTAAATCTTCATCATCAATTCTTATTCCAGATGCAGCTAATTTTTGCATAATCTCCTTGATGGAATCTAAATAAGACTCCATTGATCCTTCTTTCTTGAGATTAAAGAGCCTTCTCTTAAGATCATGAACATGAGATCTTGACAATGTACTAAACTTTTCTTCTAAATATTTCCAGACTTGATATGAATGATCAGAACCTACTACATGAGGTAGTACTGGTGGTGTGAGTGTTGCAATTATACAAGAAAGTAACATGCGATCAATTGTAATCCACTTTTGATACTCAGGATTGGAAATCTTATTTCCTTCTTCATCAACTATATGAGTAGCAGGTTTAGTTAAAGTTTCATCCAGATATTGAAACAAGTTATTGGCTAACAGTGCATTCTCCACTTGTGTTTTCCATGCAAAGAAATTTGAAGCATCAAGTTTAACAGTGATAAACGACTGGAAGTTCGCTATGAGAAAGATTAGAGAAGGAGGTAATACATCTGACCTTTGTTGCTCTGCCATTTTCAAACTGATATTGTTATTACCAGGATAACTCCGTAAGACTTTCGTCGAACAGCTCTGATACCATGAAAATTCTACTGAAACTCTGAGTTACTAACTCAACTGAAGGAAATAGATAAAGAAGAAGAAACTTGCATTCATTCCATTATCACAGAAAATCAGATTACAATCAACAATGGCAGACTTCTCTATTTATATGAGAAGCTGCCTAACTGACTTACAACCGACTTACAACCGACTTACCCAAGCTAACACCAGCTAAACAATTACGCACATGACAAAAATACAAAGCTAATACAAAATCTGTTATTCGGTTACCAGATTTCTAGGAGTACTAACTGATTCTATCTGAGCTGTTGACATATGATTGATCTGAACGGCTGAACAATGATCTTGAGGCTTCAACTTCACAGGAGCTGGTGATGCTGCTTGAGTGGGAGACTGATGAGTGAACGACTGGTTTAACACCTTTTGATGTGGATTCCACTTTCAATGGAGGTACAGAGGAAGGTGTTCAATTGGCATAGGTGGAGATCAGGATTGCAATAGAAGAGAAACGGGAGAAGACAATGATGACAGGGATTCTGATGTGGGTGATGACGTTGCAAATCAGGACGGGTAGCAAATGGCAAGGGGGTTGACCTGGCAAATGGTGGTATAGTCCAGAAGGAAACTGATGAGCTGGAAATTAGGGCCCCAACCTATCATATGCCACCTCATGAGTCTCAAAACACCTAAGTAGGTCAGTAGGCGTCAAAAGAAGAGAGAGAGAGAGTCTTTTCCGACTAGGGATATCTCATTTTGTTAAAATATAGAGTTTCTATTTTCTGATCAAATTTTAATAATTCGAACTGTTCAATGTGTTTAAAATATATTTTTAAGGGTACCCACGAGAAATCAGCTCAAAAATGTATCGAGAAAGGTTTAATCCAAACAGTTTTATAAATGTTCACAAAAATCGTTTTAAAAAAACTGCTTGGATTAATTTATTGCCGATATTATTTTGAGCCGATTTCTAACAAGTACTCTTAAAAATACGTTTTAAACACATTAAACGGTTCATCAAAATTTGATCGTAAAATAAAAAATTCGTATTTTAGCAAAACAAGAAATCACTTAATATAGCCCCCAAAATAGCAAAATTGCATAAACATGGTAATGGGGGCTGATATTCCAAGGGATCACCCTCCCAAGTCTACGTGTATAGTTGATCTCCGTATAAATTATTCCCAACATTTAGAGTTATCAAAATTAAAAGTTCTAGTATAACTATGGCTCCCTATGGGTTAAATTATCCAATATTATTGTTATGGTCTTTTAAGTCATTTTCTTTGACATGTTATCAGATTTACATTAAATGTTTTGGATTAATCATTTCTCCTAACGTAAGGAATCAAAAGATTCAAAAATTATGACCAAAAGTATCAAAAAATTTACTGAACGCCAAAAAAATTCAAAAACGACAATTCTTCATTGCTTTTAGTATCTTTAGTGTCATCTTATCTTAAATTTTTTTTTTAGACCAAAAAAATTTGATTTTCGAATCTCTCGTAAAAACAAAAAAGAAAAAACAAAAAATTACTAACATAAAATAATACCCCACTATATTTAATAATAAATAATAATTTAATTCAAACACCGCGATTATTGTGATGTGCAATTATTGAGCCCATAAGTTAAATTGAGTTGGGATTCATTGGAGTGATTCAATGAAATAATCATCTCAGAAGAATTCAAAGTTATCTTGGTTGGAACCTCTCCAACCTTTCTTATGTCTCCTTTGTATGCCCTTTTCTCTTTTTAATATATAATGGTTTACTTTTACCTTTCAAAAAAAACAAAAAAAAAATTGGTGACAAGGTTTTTAACAGATGGCAATAAAATGTTGGCCGTTTCTATCGTTTTGACATTTCGAGAAAAAAATATCAAACTACATATTTTGAGATCACTGTCAATCAATTAAAGGTAGGTCCACCAGCGACACAATTTGTGATCGTTAATAAATGGACCATTAGCGTGAATACCACCAGCAAGACAACAAAACAACTACCTCCAGAATGCCATCAGGCCTAAAATCAATAGAGCATAGTCTGGGATCAACAGGTCCAGGCACATTCAATGGCACTTGGGATCAATTCTGACTCGACCATCAGCTAGCTTGAACATTACAACTCAAATTACCTGTGATGACAAAAAATCTACATTTAGTAAGTAATATCGTCCTAATTCGCTTTCTGTTCTTTTGTTAATCTCTCCGATCCGAGAGAATGTTGGGACTCAAGATTCAAGCACATGAAGAATTTCCAAAAGCATTAAAAATGGCATTTACATGGACTACTGATCTTTTCTGGGTGATTCCATTTGACAAATTAGTTGATGTATAATAATTCACCAACTACCATTCTGATTGTTTGTGGTTGTGGGCTTTGATCGTAAGGCCACTTATTCGGTCACTGTGGGCCCTTAATAGTATTTCACTTTTCTTGAAACCAAGTTTGAGAATCTAGGTCCAACTTGAAAATGCAGCCACCAGAATCAGCCCAAAGTGCATAGGGATTTTCAAAATAAATGGGATTATTTTTTGTAAAAAAAAAAAAATTTATTCCTAGAATGCTGAGAGATATTTGGGTGTGATTCTTCTATCCAAACGGTATGAATTAATGTTGGAGGTTATAAAGTAAATTAAAGGATATGTCTAATTATTAAAGATATGACTATTTGAATAGTTGTGACTATTTAAATAGATATAAATTTTATTCTAAAAATTTTAACCTTTATTAATTGAAAAGTTGTGACTTTTCAAAAATGGGTTTGTGCCGCAGGTATTGAACGATCTACTCTACACAGGTGTGGGCTTATTATTAAAAAGTTGAATTGGTTCATTTCTTATAAAAAAAAAATACATCTTATTATTATTATCATTTATTTTATTTTATTTTTTAATTATATATATTTTTAAACATAATGTGAAATAGTGAAAGGGAGGATATTGTCATTTTTTCGTAATTCAAATGGGGAGAGTAATATTTTTATAATTTAGAGGAAAAGAAAAAGGAAAGCGGAGGAGAGTGACAATTTTGAAATTCCAAAAAATAGATGCAAGAGGGTGTGATTTTTGTCTTCGAAAAGGGATGAAAAATAATTTCCTTGAAATAATAATGGGTTGTGGGCAAAGTAATTAATCATGTACCGTACTGCCCAGTACCGGGCGGTACCTCCCATATCAGACCAAAATCGGTACCGTCAAACGTCCGTACCGTTTCGGCAAAAATACCGGCGGTTTCGGCCGGTACCGACCGAATACTGGATCTCGGTCGGTACCGGTTTTTTAATTCTTTTTACTTTTTATGTATTTTTAATTACATTTACATACCTTTATTTTTTTTTATTTTTCTTGTAAATACTCCTAATTAAGGTATGAAAATTTATAATGCAAAAAGAAAAATTAACATTATTTTTTATGAAAATTAAAAGGAAAAATTAGCATGTTTTTAATTTGAAGTTAACATCCTTTTATGAATGTTAACATTCTTTTTTTTTTTTTAACTTAACATTGTTTTTTAATTTAAAATAAAAAATAAATGTTAACCTTTATTTATAATTTCATACATACATGAAAATAAATATTTTTTTCCCACTTTCGATACTTTATGAATGTTATTTTTTTTTTCAATTTCTCTAGACAAGAAAATGAATGTTAATTTTTCTTTTTTCACTTTTCATACCTTAATGTTAAAATGAATATTAATTTTTCTTTCTAATCAAGCGTATGCTAACTAATTTTATAAATTTTGTGAATTAAATGATATTGAAATATGATAGGTTTATTATTGTCCTTTGAAAATATTATGTTTTGTGAGTTATTTTTAAGTTGTGGGATTTACTTTATATGTCAAATGTAATTTTTTTTGTAAAGAATATTAGTTAAAAAAATTATATTATTTTTTAGCGATAAATCTGAAACGGTACTCTGGTACCTACCGGTAGCGGTACGTAGCGTACCAGTAACAAAACTGGTACCCTTGCTGGTACGAGATTGATAACTTTGGTTGTGGGTGGTGGTTATTCAGAAGGAAGAGATTTGTGGAAGAGAATTTTTTCAGTTTTTTGTGCTTAAATATATTCTTAATTCCTAATATCCCCCTTTGGTTTTGCAATTAGACAATGTCTTCCATTTAACTAGGTTCATCTAACTACACTCCTGACTACCAGCCCAAAGAAATTTTCTCTACAGCTTGGCTTGCTCCTTTTCATTGTTCTATTCCATGGGTTATATCAATGAAAAGTTTCGTTTCGACGATCAAAATAAAATAAAAAAATCTTGTCATGATAATTTACGCAAAGATTTTTCCAGTATACCTTGGTAAAGGCGATACAGTATTGTTTGCAACACCATCATTACTAGCCATCAAGAAAGATAGTCATATCTGATCAATCAGAATGAGAGCCAACCACATTATGACTTTGTATAATTTAATTACATTTTGCCTCCACCAAGTAGATTAGATAGCTCCTGCCTTTAATTGGAAAGAAACCCAAAAAAGAAAAAGATATCTACAAGAAAAAACACTTTTGGCGACAAACGGATTAGTCGCCGTAGCATCAGATTTTAGTCGGCAAAAGCTCCTCCTTTTCATTGTTGGTCGCCCCTTTGTCGCGGAATCGAGGCCGGGAAATGGTTTTGGTGACAAAATAGTTTTGGTCGCGGAAAGGTGGACAAAGGCCGACTAACAGTTAGTCGCCAAAAGTTAGGCAAAGGTCGACTACACAGTTTGTCGGGAATACTTTGGGCGACTAAATGTTTTTGTCGCTAAAAGTTAGGCAAAGGCCGACTACACCGTTCATCGGGAATATTTTTGGCGACCAAATTTTTTTGTCGTCGAACGTTGGACCAAGGCCGACCAAAAACGGTTTGTCGCCAAAAGTTATACAAAGCCCGACTATACAATTTTGTCGGGAATGGTATTGGCGACAACTGTGTTTTGGTCGCCAATGTGAATAATGCCAACAAAAAATGGTAAAAACCCAGATGCAAAAATAAAGCCCTGCTGTACCCAAACAAAAAATAGCATGCATAATAGCGAAAATAAAACACACGTAAATCTCCAACCAAATAAAAAGGGCAAAGAACAATTAAGACACTTGTAACAAAATAGATATCACAAAATCAATTACAAGCTATAGTTCTACACCATAACAAAAAAGATAACCTAATACCTTTCAATCGAATACATCCATCGATATTGCACTGGCCCTCCCAGTTTAACCTCGCGAGGTAGGTAAATAGCAAGATGTACCATCACATCAAAGAAAGCAAGAGGAAAAATCTTCTCCATCTTGCAAAGTACAAATACAATGTGCTCCTCTAATTTCTCCAAATCGCTCGTTTTTACGGTCTTCGAGCACAATTGCTGGTAAAAATTACCATGCTCAAATAGTGTAGTGCCAATTTCCTTGTTCAAGTAGTCACGCATCCCAATTAGAAGTAGTCGTTGTAGAAGAACATGGTAATCGTGACTTTTTAGACCCAATAGTTTACCACCGTGAGTACTTACGCATTTTGAGATGTTAGCTGCATAGCCACCGGGGTACTTGATAGATTTTAAAAATTTGCAAAAACCTTCTCTCTCTACCGATGACAATGTGTACATGGCTGAAGGCTTCTCAAAAGACTCATTTGCATGCCGCTTCAAGTGCAACTCTTTTCGTATTTTCATATCCTCCATATCTAATCGTGCTTTTTCTGTATCTTTGTTCTTCCCATCAATACTCAACAATGTACCCAACAAATTTTCGCATATATTTTTTCCTATGTGCATGACATCAAGACAATGTCGGAGAGTGAGAGTCTCCCAATACGGCAACTAGAACAATATGCTATTCTTTCCCCAATTCAAATACTTTTCATTTTCATCCCTTTGTCTTTTCTTGCCTTTCACTGTGTTTGTATGTTTTCCAAACTGCTTGTACGTTCCCAAGTTAATTTGCTCTCGTACTTGTTTTCCTGATAACTCCAAAGGTCTATTCCTATTCTCAACTTCACCATTAAATAGTTTACTCCTGCGCCAAATGTGATTCTCAGGCAAGTAGTGGCGCGCGCCCAAATGCCCTATCTTACTTCTAAACCAATTGATGAAGTGTCCTCATTGCAAATGGGACAAGCCAAATAACCCTTCGTAGATCAACCAGACATGACGCCATATGCAGGAAAGTCATTGATAGTCCATAGAACGCATGCTCGCATTCTAAAAGTTTGTTTACTAGCGACATCATAAGTTTGAACACCATCCTCCTATAAGCCCTTCAACTCATCAATTAATGGGCGCAGGTAAACGTCAATATCTCTACCAGTTTGTGATGGACCTGAAATAAGCAATGACATAAAGCAAAATGGTTCTTTCATGCATTTCCATGGTGGGAGATTATAAGGAACACTGATAACTGGCCACATACTATATGATGTATTCATATTTCCAAAAGGATTGAAACCATCAGTCGCCAACCCTAGTCTCACATTTCGCGGATCGGCAGCAAACTCAGGATATCGTTCATCAAAATCCTTTCATTCCTGACCATCTGCTGGATGTCTTAATTCTTTATCATCCACACATTTTTCTTTGTGCCATCTCATATGTGGAGCTGTTTTCTCTGAAAAATACATTCTCTGCAATCTCAGTGTCAATGGTAAGTATCGTAATATCTTATGAGGAACTTTTGTACCCTTACCATCGTTTACTTTGTATCTAGACTGTGTACACGTGGGGCAGCTTTCTAAATTTGTATTTTCCTTCCAAAAAAGTGAGCAATCATTTTTGCATGCATGAATTGTCACATATCCCAAACCCAAATCATGCAAAAATCTCTTGGCCTCGTATATGTTCCATGAAACTGTCTCATCACACTCCGGTAGCATCTCTTTAAAGATGTTCATAATCATATCGAATGCAACATTGCTCAACTTATTGTGCACTTTAATGTGAAGCATCTTAACAATAAATGCTAACACAGTGTTTGCACATGTAGGATACACTCTACGTTGAGCACCATCAAACAACTTATTAAAATTTTGCATATCTTTCTTCTCAAAATCAATGGGCAAGTCATGGACATCATCGTCCATAATGCCACCCACATAAATCTGATCCAACATATCATGCAATTGGTCATCACTAGTCTCTGTGGCCCATCCCATGTCGTCTCTCGTACCTTCATTGTGGTCATGTTCATCATCAATGTGTCCTTGAGGCTGACAATTTTGGACAAGTTCTCCATGGTGCACCCAAGTCTTGTAAGAAGTATCTATTCCTTTCCATATCAAATGGAACTTAACAACTCCAACGCTAAGTGTTTTGCTATTCAAGCAATCAATGCACGGACACCGAATATCTACCTCCGGTCCTAAATTCGTCATCGCAAACTTTATAAATGATTCTACCCCTTCTTTATATTCCCTACTAGTCCACCTATTTCTAATTGTCATCCAACTCTTGTCCATTGCTTCTCACCTACAAATTAATTACAAAGTCAAAACTAGGTGCTCACGCAATTAACTCAAGCGTTAATAAGATGTCGTTTTAAGTAGACAAAAAGTGACGACTAATAAGCCAATACTAGGTGCTCACACAATCTACACATTAGCATTAGATTTACATAGGCACATTCATGCTCACACAATCAACTCAAGAGTCAACACCAGGTGCTCAATCAATAAACAAATATGCAACATAGCATAATAAGGAGGCTTGCAACTTGGTGCTCTGCTCCAAAAAGTGGGTCAACTTTGGGGCAGAGCTTGCAACCAGGTACTCCAAATACAAATTACGATTACAGAACATAATAAGGAGTCTTGCAACCTGGTGCTCTGATCCAAAAAGTATTTCAACTTTGGGGCAGAGCTTGCAACCAGGTGCTCCAGATACAAATTATGGTTAAAGAATTACATAGCATGAGCAAGTTATACCTGATGCTGGATGAGACGTCTACGAAAGGTGATGGTTTTTTCCAAATCACTGCCAACACCTGGATAATAGACATTTTGTCAACTTTGTTGTACTAGAATGTAACAAGTTCAATAAAGAACAGAAGTACTTGAATAGTTCTCTAACATAAAAAATAACGGTTATGGAAGACAATATAATCGATAATTCTACAACTTTAATTGATTGAAATTTAACTTGGAATCACAAATCTCATTTATATAAGAACTACCTAAAGTTGTAGCACATACCTATAACAATCTTTATAGCATGCTTTTTCACACGGAAATAAAATCAACTTCTATTGCCAAATATACTGAGGGTGTAAGGCCATAGGCACCTTTATGGGGAAGCCCAGAAACGTCCACTCAAAAAAAACCCAGAAAATAAGGACTCCAAAATATTTGAGTTGCTTTAGTATATTAAGCCCAATTCTAGTTTTAAGTTTGTTTTGTTATAAAATAGGTCAAATATAAGTCTCAGGAGTCAAGGGTGAAACAAGTCTGTAGACAATATTGCAATAACCAACTGAGGTCTAGTTTAAAAATAACTAAAGCAAGATTCTCTCCCTAATCTCCTATTGTGTAAAAATCGAATTAAATCGGAGAATCTTTTATTTCTCTAAACCCACTCTAATCCCCATCGGGGATCAAGCTCCCCACCCCCCCACCCCAATCCCTGAAAGAATAATATTAGCACTATATTTTCTGCAAAAAAAGACTAAAACGAATAGGTACTAGCAACATAAAGACTAAAGTTTAAAGAGAGCAGATAATATACCAATACATTAAGGAACATGTTTTCTTTCATCAAAAGCGAAGATGAAAATTGTTTTGTGAAGACAGAACGGGAGTGGAGGGGTCCACTGTCCATTAAATATTAGGTTGAATGTGTCAATTAGTCTGTGGGTCCACTATCCATTAAACTAATATGAAGTGTCTGCCTTTTGGGTACATTTACTAAAAGACAAGCACTACTATATTCCAAAAGCCAAAACCAAAGGGCAAAACAAATAAACAATATACTGACAATGGCATTATCCATGGACCCAGTAGTTAAACAATGATCACAGCTAGTACTACAGGGTTAAATGCTTCTACATAACATACTTTTAAATTCACACGAGCCCAAAAATTTGTTCTGGCTTTCATTCCCTAGGACAAACATATCAGATATAGGTCCAAACATATGAAGCATGTACTAACAAAGGAGATATTAGTAAGTACCCATACATTTAATCGTCACCAGAAAGTGGAGGCCGACGGCCGGCGAGCACTAGCGGACGACGAGCAGTAGCAAAGACAGGCCGGCCACCAGCAACAACGGAGACAGAGGACGACGACGACCAAGGACTAGCAGATCGGCGAGCAAGGATCGCGGCGAGTGGAGAAGGAGCCACGGCAAGTAAGGACGGCGCCGGCCACCAGCAACAGCGGATCGCCGAGCAGTAGCAAAGACGGGCCGGCCACCAGCAACAGCGGAGACAACGAGGATCAGCGGATCGGAGAGCAAGGACCAGCGGATCAGCGAGCAAGGACGGCGCCGACGAGTGGACAATGAGCCACGGCGAGTGGACAGCGAGGCCGAAGACGGTGGCTGGGAGAGAGAGGAACGACACAGGGCAAAAAAACACAGCTGAGAACATAAAACACGATCTAGGGTTTAAACACTTGTAAAACGACGTCGTTTAGGTACTGACTCTTTGGCGACAAACGCTGTTGTCGGCAAAAGTCCAACCATTGCAAACAGAACGACGTCGTTACGTGTAAAGAACCTTTCGCGACAAAAACTGTTGTCGGTAATGGGTACCTTTTGCCGACCAAATGTGATTTTGTCGGAAAACGTCTTCCAACGCGTAACCATTAACAACCAAACGGCATCGTTACGGTAATGCACTTTCGGCGACAAACAGTTTTTGTCGGCAATGTGTACTTTTACCGATTAAATGTCATGTTGTCGGCAAATGTGTCACTAACGCCGACAAAACTTCGTGTTGTCGCCCAATGTTTAGTTTCCCTCCAAACATGGTCCTCCGCGGGAGGTTTTAGAGCGCTAAACATTGGCGACAAACGCGGAACTGGTTGGTAATTCCTACCCTTTGGCGACAATTCCGTTTTTTGTCGAGGAATAGTTGCCTCTTTAGCGACAAAATGGCTTTTTGTCGCCAAAGACCATAACTTGGGGCGACAAAACGTATTTTGGTCGGGCAAGCGTTTGTTTCAGCGACAAAACTTTTGGTAGTTGGCGATTTTGATCGCCAAAGATGCATTTTCTTGTAGTGGATGAAGCCTAGTAACTATAGAATAGTTAATATGGTTTATCTTTTTTTTTTTTTATTTCTATCCGAATTAAAAGTAGGGGTGATCTAGTTATCTACTTGGAAAGACGCATGATATCAATTAAATGTACAAATTTATCATGTGGGCGACACTCATTGTGATTGATTTTCTCCAAATATGACTATGTTTCTTGATGGGAAGTAATGCTGGTGTTGCAGAGAAGATATTGTATCGCCTTTCCCAAGGTGCATTTTTTATTGTATTGAGCTATTTGTATTGGAAAAACCTTTATGTGAAATATCATAATAAGTCATTAACTGTCACCAAAAACAAAATCTTTATGTGAAATATCATAATAAATACTCGTCAACAATCACCGAAAACAAAACTGCCATGAGATGGTATAGAAATACTATGAAAAGTTTGTCATTGGCAGGGACATAGCCATAGTATATCTAATTGTGTTGAGACCAAGCAACACTGATGAGACAAAAGCTAGACTTGGAGACGTTGAGTTAGGACTATTGCTTTTTCTTAGCGGTCTCCATCTGCTAAAGTTGAATAAAATTGAGGTTATTGCAATAGCATTCATTATCTATCTGCTAATTTATATATATATATATATATATATATATATATATGTATATATATATATGTATATATATATATGTATATATATATATATATATGTATATATATATATATATGTATATATATATATATATATATATATATATATATATATATATATACAATCCTACTATTTATCTTGCCTAATTAAGAGTATAAAAAAATTACTTTTCTTAATTTGCCTATTCATTTATTTATCTAACTAGGACAACCTTATTCGTTGTTCTTATTATTCACCTAAATTACTTGAGCAAAATAAATAGAATGAAACTCAAAACTCAACGTCGAGTTTGGATAGTAGGATAACTGGATTGTCATGACCATTTGCCTAACATTTTCCAGTTCGGTATATATAGATTTCAAGGAAGTTGTTAGTGTTGTGTAGACTAGGTACAGCTTTCTTAAGTGTATTATGGGAGTTAGGGAAATGGGTTCTTTGATTTGATTTGCAGCCTGAGAAGTCATCGGGAACAATCAAGGAACAACTTGCAGCTATTACTCAACACTTTAACAGTTGGGGAAGCAGAAAAAGGGGAGGATAAAGAAGTCCTTGGGATGGACTTCTTTAATACAGTTACAAAAGTTCATCCAAGCTTAAATGACTCTACTCATGTGCAATCCTAAAGCATTATCATGATACACTCTCCAAGCTGGCTAAGACGATCTTAGCACTAAAAGAAGATAAGAAGCAGAGGTTCCTTAAGGTACTTCATCCTCCAAACTTCGTTCATCCAACTTTTGGATATGATGTTCTATGAAGTAGATAAATAATTCAATTTTGAAGTACAATAAGGATTCAGTTTACTCAAGTTTGTGTTCCAAAAGACATGTGACTCTATGTAGTTTACTCAAGTTTGTGTTCAAAGTTTGATCTGTTTTGGCAGTTTAGGAAATAGGAATTAAGTTTGCTTTGAATATGGTTCTCAGAGGTAACCAGATGGAGCCCTATGTTCTACGAAGTCTGGATTGCTGCTGCTGTCTTATCTGTGATATTATGTTGCTAAGGATGATATCATTATTGTGCTGATCTTGGTGCTGATATTCATTCAGGTCATGCTCATTCTATGTTAAAGATTAAGAATTGGTGTTGTAAATTTCTATCTTGTTGTTGATGTTAGGCAGGAAAGTTTTGGCATTTTTGGCCTACTGATGTTTTGTGGGTAATTTGTGTTGCTGCCTTTGATTTGTCGTGGTCTACTAAGTTTCAGAGAGTCGATACAGTTTGATATTTATTTTGGGTCTTCTATTGTTTTCATGCCATGGTGCTATTTTTGGTTTCGGGAATCACAATTGGATATTGTTTAGCTACTTATGGTCTGGTCTTTCTTTATTAACTCTATTGCTGCTGTCTTGAAGTCTTACAATGTGCTAAGATTTTGTTGCTGGTGTCAGTGTGCTGAGGTCTAGTTATAAGGTTTTTGTTTTGGTTGGTTTCCACGCATTGCTGGGTTGCTACTTCCTACTTGTTGCTGTTGTTGAAGTTTGATGCAGAGTGCTTCCTATTTCTTGCTGCTTCCTACATGTTGCTGCTGTTGAAGTTTATTGTTGTTCTTCATGAAGATTGGATCAAATGTTGTGATTCTTTGATAATGAGCAATTGGCATGTACTCTTTGTATTATAACCATGTTCATTAGTGCTGATAAAAGATAATCATGTTATAGACTTGTTTTATTATTTTTTGTATCTCACATATTCTATCAAGCTCTTTATGTCTATTTGATGCAGTATGGATGTCAAATCAATATATAAACTTTTTTGTCGAGAAGGAAACTAATTGTTTAATCTTATAAGATTGTTTAATTTTCTATTTTTTAGTTTCATTTTAGAAGTTGACTTGAGCTTCTTATGTATGGATGCTAGTTGGTAGATAAGTTAGGTTTATTTTAATTGTAGCACATTTATTAGCAAATTGATGAGTACTTAATTAATGTTAGTGTTTGCCGTTTTTGTATTTTTATTTTTGTGGTTTTATTAATTTTTTTTATTTTCATGCTTTGAATACATGGTACAATTAAATACGAATGATACACTACAGGAAAAAATACTTTTTGTGACGAAGAATTTGGTCAAAAGGTCAATTGTGACCAAAACAATTTGGTCACCTAAGCCTAGTCACAGAAAGGTGTTTGTGACCAAAACTTCTTTGGTCACAAAAACATATCATTTAGTGACATAAGATGGTTGCTAAATGTTCTTTTCGGTGACCAAATTCGTTTGTCACCTATACTTGGTGGTCACTAAATATTTTTTTAATGACCAAAAAGTGGTCACTATTTGTATCTTATAGTGACCAGTTAAGTTAATCACGAAAAAACTTTGGCCACTAAAGACTATTTTTTTTGTGACCAAAAAATGGTCACTGTTTTTGCATCTTTCAATGACCAATTGTTTTGGTCACCAACCGATGTTTTCCGTGACTAAACATTGGTGATTAGTGGTATTCTATAGCGACCAACTAAGTTAATCACCAAAAATTTCTGATCACTAAAAACTATTTTTGGTGACCAACTATTAGTTGTCGATAGACAATTTTTTTTATTTTTTATATATATAATTGCTACAATTTGGTCACCGAATGATCGAATTAGTTTTCAATGTACCTAGTGCTTGATTCCAGAATTTTCTATTCCAAGTATGATATATTGCAACACAAAGCATAATTTGCTCAACAATCCAATGTACAACCAATATAAAAAACACCACGAGCAGAACTGGAAGTTACATAAACTATTATTCAAAATTACATAACCAAAATTCGACATGAAAAATTACATAACCAAAATTCAATACTTGTGCAATTTGCATCGACATGGAAAGTTTTCTTCTTCTTACCATCAGTATTGAACCACTCACATTGGACCACAATGCATGAAAACTAATGAACAATAGATGGCCTTCAATGGGTTAGCCTTGAAGACTGACTTGAGTTTATCATACCTATTGGTACATAGGCAAAGATGGCCTTCAACGAGTTAACCTTGATCAATCTTGACTGGGATCCCATGCCCATGAACAACTCGGAGCAACAACACCAATGAAAACTAATGACTCAAACAGAACATACAAATAGGTAGACTACAGCATTTGAGCCACCACAGAGCATCATGTCCTGCATGGTATCAAAATACAAGAAATTAGAGTTGTAGACAAAATTCTAGAACATGGTACAAAAGAAGCTTACGGTTCTATGACTCAACAAGAAAGAACAAAAGACACACCTTCTCCTCTAATGATATGGTTTGTGCATTTAGTATGCAGAAGTTGCTAGTGATAGTAGTAACATGAATTTTGGCTAACTAGATCCCTTTCAAGGATGGCAGACCCCGAAAACCTGCTAAATTTACAAACAGCCCAAAAGAAGCAATCATTAGTCAACACTGTAACAAATTTCGTAGTACATCGTGTTCTAAAATTTCAAACTCAAAGAAGAGCCATTAGTAATAGCTCTTGTATGTCTAATTACATATGCATATGTAACGGAGAGCGATTTAGCACAATCCTCACAAGAACTCCTCACATTGACAACAACTGCCTTGAATGTGGGACCTATTGGTGATAGACCAGTAGATAATGTAAAATAGAAATCAATTTCCTTGATACCCAAAAGAATAATTCCCAAAGTCACGCTTCAAAAGTACGCAATCCAGAAGAACAATCCCCAAAATCACGCTTCAAAACACCAACCATTTGAAGCCAACATTGGCTGAAATAAAATATTTGGAGTCGCATAGAGTATCTTCATATAAAAGCGTTGGAAGTTCTTACAACTGTTATAGAAAAAGTGAAAGAATGGTGGTCGACTTCAGCTTCGGATGCTCGGTCCTCAGCAATCAGCATGGATGGTTCTCTCTCTCTCTCTCTCGTGACGAAGAGCTTCACGGGCAGACTCCACTTTGGCACGAAAAGTGAAAGAATTCATCCTAAAACGTGCACAGCAAATTGAGTGCTTCCCTTGAGGATCAGGGCCCAGAGAACAAGCCCGACTGGGATTAGCCCATGACTGATCAAAATGCTTTCCTTTTGAAAATACTTGAATTATTCTTTCCAAGGATAGTTTAGTGGTTGGATCCAAACACACCGAAACTCTATACCTGGAAGTGACTCCTTCAATTCTTTCAAAATTTCATCATCGTCATAACTATTAAAAAAAAGCAATGCCGCTAACAGAATCGAGGCCGGGGGTTCTCGTCCATAGTGGTTCCCTCCGCCTTTGGCAATTGACCGAATAAATAGGCCTAAATCTATGCCTCTTAATGAATCGAATGGTCCTTCGACCTTCATTTGATTCCGACGGCCAGCATAGATCTCATGAGACCCGCCCGCTATTACTACGAAAAAAGCCCTACCCTTTTGCTTCGCTACTAGGAGAGTAAGCAACTTCTATTACCGTCGGACCTTGAGTCGAATTGATCGTGTCATGTGTAACGTCCATCAATGATGGTTCATTAATGTCCATTGATTTAGACTCCTTTCCCCTTCCCAACTACGAATAAGATCGAACTGCTAGTAAATACTAGAAAAAAACTAGGCTTTCTACATAAACAGTGTCTAAAACAACGATTTTTATGAGCTGTGGCAAAGAAAGAAACTTCATAAGAGCCGAAATATGAAGAAATAATATGCCTAGCTACTTTATTCTATGGATAAAGGATCTAATTGATATCACATTGTACATCAAAATATAAATCATGTTTAGTGATATTTACTAATTTAAACACATATCAAAATTTATGAGACCTATTTTTACACTTTAAACTTAAAATGACATGTTACGTAGGCATGATATATATACCATTTGATATCCAACTTGATGTATTATAAATAGACTTATTCATTAAATAACCTTTTCAAAACTTAACCGCAATAAGCACGAGTTTTAACATACTTCCTCCAAAAGAAAACCAACCCGGGAGAGTGTCAACATCTTATATTTATGGAGAAAAGATATTTTCACTATGATGAAACAGTAAGAAGTTTACCCATACCCGAGTCCTTGCTCAAGAGCAATGTTATGAATACTTTATCGTACCGTCCGATATTAGAAACTACGTATTGTATCGGACAAAAAATGGTACCGGCCAATTCACATATTATACCGGCCCTGTTTGATAACCCGACTGAAAATAATGGGATTCATAAGTGATGGGATTAGGATTGGATTCATAATACCATGGGATATGAATACCCAATATCCTGTTTGTTTTGGATAGTATTAGTTGTTGGGATTGGATTATTAGTCCTATGACATGTTTGTTTGCAAATCATGGGATTGGATTGAAAAAATAAATTCTCCTTTTTACCCTTGTGCAAATCTGGGCAATGCAGTTCTCTTTCTCTCTCTGTGAATCTCGCTCTCTTCTTGTTCACTTCTTCCCCTTTGTAAAATCAAACAGATTTTTTTTAAAATCAAACAGATTTTCTATACAAACAAATCAAACAGATTATGTGTAAAAAATAAAACCTCATAACTAAAAAAAAAAACTAAACAAACGTAAAAATGAATGATTTTAGTCTCAATTTATGTGTAATTATCCAAAAATCATCAACAAAGACTCTCATTCATACTTAAGTTCTATAGCTTTCATTCTCAAGGTACATAAATTTATCTGTATTTGGAGGTCTTGTTGTGTATTACGCACAACAGGACGTGTTGTACGCTGAACGAGTAATTTTAAAGCACAAAATACTGACTAAATAGTTGTGTACTGATTGAATAATTTTTTAACAGTACTTTGCGTGCCAAATTTAACGTTATTTTCACGCACAACACATCATACTGTTCACAATGTTCAATAGGTTGCCCCTAAACAATGCTACAGTGACAAAAAGGAAATTAAAACAACCGGCAACAAAACTCCCTAAGACTTGTTCATTTATCAAGAATTTGACGTAAAAAAAATATTTTCCGAGAAAAATTTAGGGAAATTAAGGAAAGGAAAAAAAAACCTATATTCCTTTACGTGTTATTTGATAAAAGAAATTAGTAGTATAACAAACTAGTGCAAAATCAAACCAGTAATTTAATTGTGTAAAAAATTAGTGTAAAATTAAGATTATTGTAAAATTTTATATTTTTTACAGAACAGAAAAAACTAATCCTAATAAAAAATTAAAGATGTGAATACCACTTAATTAGTTAGGGTTTTTAACATCAGACGGGAGCAAGACCATGGGTAGTTTCGCCATTACCTTAATTAGTTAGGGGCAGAATCGTCTTATTGCATAGGATCCTCAATCCCAGGATTACAATACCCCCAGGGAGAGGGTATTCGTAATACCCCCATTTTCCGGATTACAATACCATGGGATTACGAATCCGGACACTATTTGGTTTACCAAACAAAGGATTAGAATCCCTTCGGATTCGTAGTCCAATCCTAAGTCTGGGGAGTTTTATCAAACAGGGCCTCAAACTCTAAAGTTGAGTTCAGTGCCGCTAACTATTCCCTATTTCAACTATGTATAATACTAACCCTTCTGACATTCAAGTATAAGAACACAAATTATTTATATACATCCGGACACAGATGCGTCTGAAACCGTCAAATGTCATGTGAGCCTCACGTGCATCTAACGATTCCGAACATATCTATATCTAAACGTGTACAAATAATTTGTGTTCCTAGATTTTTTCACAAAATAAAAAATACCCAAAAATTACTTTGGCTACCAGGTGACTCAACTACCTTCAATCAATTTTTTCCCTTTCCTTTTACCACACTAAAGCCAACCGTACCTATGATAAGCAATACGTCACTCTGAATTTTTATTGCAATCTCATTCAAATTAACCGAATCGTCCATAAAAATAAGGAATTTTTTTTTAATTTCTTGAATTTACACTCTAATATTTCATAAATCTCCAAACTTCAGAGGTCACCAATTTGATGAAATGGGACGATAGAGATTTATTTTTTTAAAAAATGTAAAATTCAGAGATCGTGTTAATAATATCCAAGGAAAAGTTACTTAAAATCGTCATTTATACCCAAGCTTTTGCTCAAGAGTAATTGAGTCCTAACTCGCCCGCCCGCCCACCCACCGACTATTAGGGGTGTAAGTCCAAACTGGTAAACCGGGCAACACCGATAGCTTGGTCCAGGTTTTAGGTAGATTGGTCCAGTTCGGTTCAATTTGGATTTTTGTAAAAAAGTTTGGTTTGGTTTATGTTTTCTAATCTAAACACCACTAAACCGGACCGGAATTAAAAAAATTAATTTTTTTTTGTAATTCATAGTATTTTGTAATTTGTATTTGTTTGTACTATGTATTTTTTTTGTAATTTTTATTTTTGGTAATCTGTGTTTTTTTAGTTTTTTTATATTGGACTTAACCCCTTAATAGCTCAAATACTTATTTGTGAAGAAAAAAGTTCAATATTTTTTTAACATTTAGCTTAATCCAATCAAATCGAAAACCTAACCAAACCGGACTAAAATCAAAAAAATAAAACCGAAATAGTTCGGTTTCGGTTTGAAAAATTCTAACCCAAAAGTTTTGGTTCGGTCCGAATTTCTCCTCCAAACTGAATCAAACCGAACCAATTACACCCCTACCCACCGTGTGCAACAATATTCTTTCACCCCTGCATTTCTATTTTTTCCTCATATCTTCCGTCCTGACCTTTTTGCTACCTATGATCCCATATTTAGCAAGTCCAAGTAATCCTAGTTTTCATACAATTATTTTTTTCTCTCTACACCTGATGGATTTCTATTATATTTTGCACTTACTCATAACCCAAACAAAAAGTCTAGGAACACAAATGGTCATATACATTCAACGATTCCGAACACATCTGAATATCCAAAAAACTGTGTTTGTAATATTATTGTAATCCAAATTGTAGTGATTGGAGGCCTGAGCAATGGGATACAGAATAATATAACATAATGGAAAAAGAAATCCATTCCTTTCTCTTCCTTTCATGAAATCCAAACACGTCTTTGAGATCGTAATGTTCAACTCATACTACCTACCTAATACGAATACTTATATGAGATATAGATACGATATGATTTTCTATGACTATTATAATACAAAATAAAATTAACAAATAAAATACAAATACGGCATGAATACATTAAATCAAATTTATTTTTATAAGAATAGTGTGATAAATTTACTTATTTTAGTGGTTAGCATTTAAAGTTATAAAAAGATACGAACGAACATTCCCTACACTATAAAAATGATGTTATTATTTAATCTTCCCTCTCTAACGAATAAGTAAATTGTTCTATTCCTAATAATTTTATTCTAATATTATACAAAATGTGTTATAATATTATTTTCATAAAAATTTTAATAAGATTTGATACATGCTTAATAGCAAATCATATAAAACTTGGAAAAGGAGTGTCTATTGCACAACAGAGGAGCAATACACTATCGTTTTATGCCCCAACTGGCCGAATAAAATTTTGTGCATTACAAGAATATTGTTTTGACGTACATCACGCCCAACTGTGTATAACGCAAAGCACATATGTGACACTCCAACTAGGTTGTAGTGCTAGCTGTGAGCTCGGCGTCCGGGAGATGTAGTCTCAGTGGGACCTTTGGATGCGTGGTCAAGGATCCTACATCGCTTGGTAGATGTAAGTTCAGTGGTATTTATAAAATTATGAATCTTTCTTGTACAATGTTTTTTAAAGCCATGATGGTGTCAACACCAAATAGAACTTCACAGTTAAGTGTGCTCATCCAAGGAGGGTGACCTGCTGAAAAGTCCATGGGATTTGGGCCGCAAAAGTGAACAGTATTGTACAAGGTGGAAGCGGGTCGTTACAACGTCCCATAACTTTTTCCAAGGCTCAACCGTTTGTATTGTAGAGTCGTTTTTCTTTTCCTTCTTTCCAAATTAATGTTTGAAACAGCCGAACACAACAATAAAAGCAACATAAAACTTCCCTAGTAACTCCCATGCTCAGGCCAGTTCTTTGACCTCAAGAGCAAATGCATTACTCTCTCTCTTCTCTTTTCTCTCTCTATTCTTAGAATTCAACGTCAGTTGTTTCATGTACCTTTCACACAAATGTCTCAACGGCCGGCCATCATCATATACAAGTAAGTCTACTTTGCTTACTTAAGCTTTTGCATTTTATTTTATTTCACTTTATTTTTTTGAATCAATCTACCTTCTCATATTCCAATCTTCTCCAAATTTAATTGGGTTATTTTATTTGGTCTCAGAACCAGAAGTTTCTTCGATCACTTAAAGGTTAGCATACAAAAGCTGTGTATTTCTAAGAGTTTGTCATATCTTTTGTTGTTATGAATTTGAGTTGTTTTATTTCATGACTTTGAGGTGATTGTTTGATATTCATAGTTATGTGTTTCTTGTTATTTAGTTCTTCACTTTCGTAGATTGAAAAATTGTAGAGACAGAAGAGGGATATAAGAACATCAATTATGGATAGTTCAAAGGCAAAATTACAGAGGAGAGGGAGTTTAATCCCTATTTCCCAAACTTTATGGTCCGTCGAAAAGTCGAACAAAGATTCGCAATCAACTGATGGAAGCTCAAATGGGTATGATAAAGGGGTGAATTTGCAGGTTGTTTTGCGTTGCAGGTGAGAAACATTAGAATTTCAACACCTATGGTATGTTACAGAGAAAAAGTAGTTGATTATTATGCGGATACTTTTGTGTTTTAGGCCATTGAGTGACGATGAGAAGAGGGCAAAAACTCCGGTGGCAATATCTTGTAACGAGCATAGACAAGAAGTATCTGTGATCCAAAATGTAGCTACTAAGCACGCAGAGAAAGCATTTGTATTTGATAATGTAAGTTCTTGGTTTTTCTTTTGTTCTAGTTGAAACTCTTTTGAAAAGGATATAAAGTTGGTATAACAGTTATGTTTTGAATGGGTTAGGTATTTGGTCCGGGATCCCAACAGAAGGATTTGTACGAAAATGCGATTGCTCCTCTTGTCGTTGAGGCTCTCGAGGGCTACACTTGCACTATCTTTGCATACGGTCAAATGGGAACGGGGAAAACTTACACTATGGAGGGAGAAGCAAAAAAGCAAGAGGTTTTTATCATCATTTTCCATATACTCATTGCTTACATATTCATATCTTTATGCATTTCAATGCGTTGATGCGTGTTTTTCGATAAGTTTTCCCCTTGTTCTTGCTCTATGTTACCAATAGTTTTCGGAAAAAACATTTCATTTCTATCAAAGACTCGATCATTCCCCGGTTTTCCTCCAAAAATTTGTGCTTTCTTTTCTCAATATTCAACTGTTGAACTACTTTCTCCAAATTAGAATTCTTATCTACTGAATAAAGACATAAAACCGTATATGTGGTAACGATGATTTTACCCTCGCAAATTACATTTTTGGGTCTCAAATGGTCCTTTTACATTCCAAAACAGCAACAGTAAAGATCCAAAGTGTTCTAACCCCAGTACAAAAAAAATCAAGATGTAGAACATTGAAAGTCCAGAGAGTAATAGAGAGAAAATTCTAAGAAAACTTGGTCACAATGCTCCTATAATTGTGTTTAGAAGAATAATTTGAAGAAGAAAAGAACATGTTCCCGATTGGATGGCTACCTATGGAAAAGAGTACATACCAGTATTCTATCCTACAGAAGCCTACTACTTTTTGTCATAATTTATGTGGCATACTGCGTTTCAGTACTGGAATGATCTGAGCTCCAAGTAACATATTCTTGTTCGGTTTTTGTTTTCGCTTGTTTGTAGAACGGGGAATTCCACCCTGAAGTCGGGGTTATTCCAAGAGCTGTCAAGCAAATTTTTGATACTCTTAAAGCTCAAGACGCCGAATATAGCATGAAAGTAACATTTTTGGAGCTTTACAATGAAGAAATAACAGATCTTTTAGTGGTCGACGAAGGTTCAAGGATGCCAATACAGCTAATGGAAGATGGAAAGGGAGCTGTTTTTGTAAGAGGCCTAGAAGAGGGTATAGTACATAGTGCAGACGAGATCTACAAAATCTTAAAGCAAGGGTCTCTAAGGAAGCATACTGCAGAAGAGACTCTTGTGAACAAGCAAAGCAATCGGTCTCACTCCATACTTTCTATTACAATCCATATTAAGGAGTGTGGTTCAGATGGAGTTGAGCTCATAAAGTGCGGGAAATTGAATCTTGTTGACCTTGCTGGTTCTGAGAGTATTTTACGGTCCGATGCAAGAGAGGTAAATATGCTTTTTGTTTTCATTTTTACAATGTGGTTCTAGGACAATGGATGTTGTTGCTTTTATGGTGTTTTGATAACTCATTCCAAATTTCCGAGTATCTCATTCACAAGACGGCCCTTGATTTCTGGCCTGTTTGCTAGTGCTCTTAATGTAGTAAGTCTACCCTTAAGATTGTATTTGGATCACGGATTTTGTGGAGAGATCTCTTGTGGAGAAAGGAAATATAGAGAGACCAAAGAAACTAATTCCTCCACAAACCCATGATTGAAACAAATACTTAGATGGAGTTTGGTTCACTGAAATTATTTTGGGAAGGTATGAAATGACTATTCTTGAAGGGCAGCCCTGGTGCAACGGTAAGGTTTCCCTAATGTGAATTGATCATTGATTTGAGTCATGGAAACAACATCTTTTCATGGCCAGGTAAGGCTGTGTACATTCAACTCTTCCCCAGACCAGTAGTGTTCATCCTGTTATTTTTTGGCAAACCACGTGTTGGAATGACATAACATAGGAAATTTGACACCATGGAAGTATTTTATGCAGGAAAGAGCAAGGGAAGCTGGGGAGATCAATAAAAGCTTGCTTACTCTTGGTCGCGTCATCAATGCTCTTGTTGAGAACTCTGAGCATATTCCATATAGGTAGAAAGTCATCACAGCAATGTACCTATATGATGTTTTTGGTCAGGATATGAATTAAACCAAATGATTCCTATAATTTAGTCAAGCGAGATATACGCATGATGAACTAATGAAGTTTTTAATTTGGAATGCCAGGGATAGCAAATTAACAAGGTTATTGAGAGATTCATTAGGAGGAAAAACAAAGACATGCATGATTGCTACGATATCACCATCTATCTATTGTTTGGATGAGACACTCAGCACTCTAGATTATGCATACCGTGCCAAAAACATCAGAAATAGACCCACGGTTTGTAACCTAGTTACTGTTTCTTCATGCCATTTCGTCGTAATTATTCACACTATCTTCTTTGACCACCAATAATGATTTCAGATGGCTACTTCATTCAGGTAAATCAAAAGGTGATAAAAGCTGCTCTGATTAAAGATCTGTACATAGAGATTGACCGTCTTAAACAAGGTTTTCAACCACTTCTGCCTTTAAATGTTCCAAGATTTTATATCAGCAATCAGCATCTATAAAATGCCAAGATACCTATATTTATGTACAAAAAATCTGATATTGGACTATAACTCAACATATTTTTTGCACTTTCTGCATTAATTTGTCGCCAGAATTACGTGCTACGAGGGAGAAGAATGGCATCAACATTCTGCAGGACCATTACCAAAATGAAGAAGCTGATCAGAAGGTTTTGATCCACACTATTAGTTCTTAGATGATGTCACTGTATTTGAAATGATAAAACAACAGAATGCTGTTATGACTTGAACATTGCACTAATTCTTGATCTGTCTGACAGGCCATGGCTGACAAAATAGACCGCATAACACTCGAATCAGAGTTTAAGAACAAGGTAAATATTAGCGTTTTGGGACTTACGGCCTTGCATTTAGTATGGTGCTGAATCAACTTATATGCTGTAAACAGCAACTAATGGAGCTTCAGGGGCTTTACCTTTCTCAGCAGCAGTTGATTGCAGAATTAAAAGAAAAAATGGAAACGACGCAGGTATCACTTAAGTTGATGTGCATCTCTAGTGCCCTTTCCGTCGGTGCATTAGACTAAATGACTTGTTTCATGCTTTCATATTACCTGCAGGCAGAATTTAAAAAAACTGAGCAAGCATTGGTCGTTCTAGAAGAAAAGCAAAGGCAAGCAACCGAAACAATTAAACAAAAAGAGTACCTGATTTTAAATCTCCTTGGATCCGGTAAGTTAAGTTCTGTAACCATGTACCCTTTCCGTGAAATTGTTTTGTGCACATAGGCTATTGTCTTATCGTTATTTTTGTCTTTGTATCCTTGGAAACAATATATTGCTTTCATGGGGATACATTTTTGAGAAAATAGAGTGAGAATGAATGGAAAATTTTCTTTTTCATGCTTTCCACTTGTGGCTGCAGCATTAGGATGTTCTTTGCATGTGTTGTATAAAGTTATCTCAGAGTAACAGAATACAAAAACATCTTTTGTTCTAGATTTACCAATTTCTAAATTTCATCCATAGTGTACAAGAATTTCAATGCTTGTGTCTTACTATGATTAAGGGGATTGAAAAATTTTAGGTTTGATAAAGGAAACTAGTGATTGAGCCACTCAATTTGGTTTCTTTTTCTGTTTTGATCTGATCTTGCAGAGTCTTGCTTTCTCTTGATATTCGAGCAGGTGCTTTTGTAACTTAGTTTAGAACTCGTTCTCCGGCACTTGTTTAGGCTTTGGCTCTTGGTTTCTCACCAACTGCTCTTCTGGTTTTAGCTAGCATTTTATAGTTCAAGTGGTAATTTGTATTGTGCTCCTCGACTATTATTCATTTATCTTAGAATCTTTATTAACTTCTTGTATTATTTTCTCAAGTTAATTAAAGACAAATTCTTATCAAAATTGAAAAAAACTTATGTTACTTCTTCATGGTGTGGTAAGAATCTTGCTTCTATATTTCAGCACAGCTTTTATCTGTGACAGTCATTGTTGTTTCTTATAGAGAAAGCCCTGACTGAAAGAGCATTTGAGCTCCGTTCTGCGCTGGAAAATGCAGCGTCTGAGGTATCAAGATTGCTCGCAGAAATTGGTTTGTATCCGTTCATTATTAGCAGACCACAGTTAGTAGCAGTAAATCATGAAAATATTAATCCCTTGACATTGCCGATATCTTTTTTTCTTGATTAACAGACCGCAAGAACAAAATGGAAGACAGTAACAGGGTTCTTGTCCACAACTTCCGTGCTCAACTTGCTCAGCATCTTGAAATTTTACACAAAACTGTTGATGCTTCAGTAAAAGAACAAGAAAAGCAACTTAAAGTAATAGAGGAAGATACACAGTTGTTTGTATCTACAAAAGCCAAGGTAAAATCAAGATTCTTTGGTTATTTACCAACATATTTTGTTGCTAACTAAATTTCTTTCGGTGTACTTGGATCAAGGATTTGGGTAAGGAAAAAGAAAAGGGAATAGGCCTAACGGCTCACAACGGTTAGATCCTTCCCACTTTTCTGTTTCCCCTTCCTTTTGCTTAACCAATTCTTGATCCAAATTGAAAAAATCAGCAATGCTTGAAGCCAAAACATGGAGGATTTGGATATTCATGTAACATTCTTTTCATATATATGCAGGCTACGGAACAACTTAAAGCACAGCTCGGAGATCTGAAAGTTTTATATGGTTCTGGTATAAAGCATTTGGATGATTTAGCTGGAGAACTTGATGGGAATTCAGAAATAGCCTTTTGTAGTCTGAACTCGGAAACGTCGAAGTATTCAACTTCCCGAATGGATGTGAGTAGGGTTTTTTCAGTAAGTGCACCCTTTCACAATTTTTGACTTTCTCATTACTTGATTTTATTCTCCACAGCTTTTCAGAAATATGGCTTCAGAGGCATACAATGTAATTGAGGATCTGCAAAATAGCCTCAATAATCACGAGAAAAAGATAGTTGCGTTTGCACAACAGCAACACGAGGTATGTTGATTAGCAGTTGTTGATAAGTTCATCAATTTTTTTGGGTAAGTTAACTGCTTTTATTTGTCAAATATGTTAAACAATTGTTGTCATTTTTCCTTGTTATCTTTCACGCTTTGTGACATCAGGCTCATTCTAGTACATTGAGGAGTACTCAACTAATTTCTGGAACTGTCATGAATTTCTTCAAGAGTTTAAGCCCGCATTTTTCAAAATTGACTCTTTTAGCGGAAGAAGCAGAGTCAAAAAATGACCAGGAACTATCTGCACTTGAAAAGAAGCTTCAGGTAGTTTTCTTAATATTCACTAAACTTTTTTTTTTGCATGTTTTCGATAACTTTTTAGGAATTTTAAGTTGTTGAGTTGCTTTCATAGGAGTTTGCTGACAATGAAGATAGGCAACTGTTGGATAAAATGGCAGAGATGTTAGCAAGTTCAAATGCTAGGAAAAGAAAGATGGTAAGTGGTCCTTATTTAATGCAGGATATTTTTTAGAGAAGTTGATCCTACTTAGTTCTAAGATTTTCCCTATTAGTCCTCATTTAGCCTTCTGCTTTTGCCCTTGCAATTCCCTATTGTAAAAGATCAAAAAAAAAAATTGTTCTGAACATTGTCTCTACTCTGAAAGGTAGCTTTATTGTGGGTTCCGTTTTATTTGGTTTATTTATATTGTCTACTCTCTCTCTCAACAAAATTCAACTTAACATACAAAAAGGTTTTGGTTCCTGTCTAGGAATTCATTTTTCATGTTCCCCATTCCTTTTTCGTTCATTTTGGCCTTCTGGTCTGCTAGTCCCAGTTGTTTCCACTGTGTATGTGAACTTAATATGACTTTTCTGACTACAAGATCTCTTTGGCTACTGAGAATTCTTAGATAATGGTGAATGCGAATTGTCGTGTGAGGCTTTTGTTTTCGTTCAAAATGAATGTTTGGTCGTAAACAGATTGATAATACTGTAGCAAGCTATGCATGCTGCATGTCAACTCAATGTGGTTAGCAGTTTTCGCGGTCCTTGATTCAGTATGCGTGCCCTGTCCAAATTCATGCTGAACACAATGAAGTATCTGTTCCCCTTTCCATTTGTGCAGCTTCTTCTGATGAATTTAGCCTTGTACTCTATTGGTTCTGTCAAATCTGGTCCTTTAGGTTCAGATAGCAGTTGATGGGTTTCGAGGGAGTGCCACCAGTAGAACAAGCAAGCTACATGAGGAAATATCGAACATTCAAGATTCCACTACTTCTATCAACCAAGAATGGACAAATTACACACAAAAGAGATACACTTTATACAACGAGGACACAACTTTGGCAGAAAGTGGGAAGGATGGTCTACAAGAAGGCCTAAGAAATTGGTATAACCAATTTCATGACAATGATCATGATGATCTGTTAATTTATTCACAATAGTCTCATTTTTCGTCTACGGTAATATCATTGAACCTCCATTATGTTTCTTTGATAACATTTTAGCATTGAAAAATCAAAAACAGTAGCAGAACAATGGAGAAATGCTGAAGAATCACTTTCTAGCCTTGAAAGAAGAAAGGTCGATTCTGTGGATTCTATTGTCAAGTAAGTTTATGTTGTTTGTTATTGACTGTCCTTTCAATTATTGTTGCTTTTTTGTTCACAAATCTGCCATTATTTATTTTTCAAGGGGTGGATTGGAAGCCAATCGAACGACTCGTGCTCACTTTTCTTCTGTTGCCTTGTCTACGAACAAAGAATCTGATGCAGCAAACAATAGTTTACTTTCCTCTATAGAGAGTAAGTTTCAATCTATATTTACCAAAAGTTTCATGTTGCATGCACATCATCGGATCATTTTCCAGAATGCCATATGCACAGATTTTGGTGCACATATGTACATGGGGCCTCAATGTTTTGTGGACTCTACGTGCATTGGACGGTTCTGGATGTGTTTGTTTTTGGATCTGCACACACAAAATTTCTCGATTCAGTGTCCAGTGGAAACTGGTGTTAATGTGCAATATAAGGGAACTTCAAGGCAATGATTTTCTTGCAGGTTTACTGAGACTGGATCAAGATGCAAGCAAGAAAATCAATTCCTTCATTGCTCCATGCCATGAGGAGGCAAGAGAATTGGAAATCTCTCTCTCCCAAAAAACCATTGAAGTTGTTAGAAATGCACAGAAATGTTTGATCGACGAATACAAGGTAAGTGCATCAGAAACAAGTTCTTACCCAAAAGAAAATACAGTTTTCTTTCATAGAGAGCGCGAGGCTTTGCATGTTTGTCGGTCACTGAATTTAAACTTAAAATCGTAGTTGTAAAACAGTGAATCGAATCGAATAGCGAATCACTTTGATTCAACCACGATTCTAGAACATGTTGAAGTATTTATGCCATAGGATTAGAAAGATATTGCAAAAGTAGTTATTTTAGGCATCAATAAAAAGCTTATTATATAAGTGGTGAATTGAAGATCACATGTTCCAATGGGGAAGTGATGGAAGTTAAATCTGATTTTACAGTGAGAATTTTGAGCTCAAAGTAAGTGGTTGAATAACTAGTTTGGAGGCCTTTAATTAGCAGTTTTTTGTGGCATAACTCCAACAAGATTGGAGGTGCACTGGAACAGCCGTAATAGAGTGCTATATATGCATATGTGGAGTCCATTTTTTTTCATCTTCTGCCGTGTGAGACCACCTCGAGATTCTACTTTGATGATCAAAATCGTATATATAAGTGTGTGTGTGTGTGTGTGTGTGTGTGTGTGTGTATATATATATAGAGAGAGAGAGTGTGTGTGTGTGTGTGTTATGTATGTAAATCCAAATGGAGCATTGTGTAGCGCGAAAACTTTAGTGAATAAAATCATTTTTGAGTTGTGTGAGGAAATCCTCTCCCTCCATTAGTACAACCATTGCTTTTGTATTGCAAAAGATATGAATTTGATAAATTTAAATTTTGCAGTTCATGTAATCCTACTTTTTCAACCCCCAAATCACCATACTTTTTCAACCATCTTACTTTGATGACTTCGAATTATTCTTTCAAATTATATGCCGACAAAGTATGTGCTTTTTAGGTGTATTGAACTGAATCATAAATATGGATTGCAAATCAAATGATTTTCATACTCCGGCAATTCACCTCACAGATATGTATGACAGCTTGGTGTATCGAATCGAATCAAATCATACTATGCAAATTGTGAATCGTATGATCCTGATAACAGAGGTTCAAATGTTGTCTACTTATACCTTGTGTCTGGTTTACTAGGTGGATGAGCTTCCGCATTCGACGCCACAGAAGCAGGCGTTTGATTTACCGAGCACGACGTCAATTGAAGAGCTCAAAACTCCTGCGTTTGAGGAGTTGTTGAAGTTACATTGGAACAATAAATCTAAAGAACAAACAAATGCTGTGAAGAAGTCATTCGGGTTGTCCAAGGGTTCTCAATCATAGCATCACAAATTTTCTCTTACTACTATTGACAACTGAGAAAGGACTATAACACAGACTACAACAGGATCCATACACGGTGGCAGAACCATGCGCAAGGGTGGCGGTGCCGCCACCGCACCACCTAGCCGCTGCCAAACCTCTGCATATACACAAGTTCCATTTATCATGTACATGGTGTACCATAGCAAGGTTACGTATGATTTTTTGGTTTAGGATAAGTTTATGATAAATATTATTTGGTGTAGTTATAAAAATGTGTGAATCGTAAAAAAGTGAAGTTGTGCATATTTATAGGTAAATTTATGAGTTCTATGGTTAGTTATGAATTTTATAATTCGTGTATTATGTATGTTTTATGGTTGATTTGTTACGCAGTTTTTTGGTTCATTACTTACAACTTTTTAGGGTTATTATTATGTACTATTAGATCAGTTACGGATGCAAATGTACATTGTGCACGAAAAAATTACAAATTATTTTCACTAATTATAAAAATGTTTAGTGTTATCATGAATAATTTTAGTTAGGTTATGGTCAAAATTGTATTATGGGCTTTTCCTTTCTTTTTAAGGGAGATTCAGTCAAAAGTCTATAACAACGGACTTTCAGCGCAATAGGTCTATCTCAAACTAAATGACGGACAGAAATCTTTTTGGCACATAAGTTCTAAAAATACCCTTCTAGTAAACACGCGATAATGTTACTTGTTCGTTAGATATAAAAGTGACGATATTAAATAAAGTTATCTGTTAGTCTTTACCAATTAACAGATACCTGAACAAATAATTTTATTTGTTTTATTAGATCACTATATTTGTTAGTGTTTATCAATCAGCATTTCTGTCAATTTAAATAAATACTTAACAAATAATGCTGTTTATTTATTTTCAAAATAATGATATTATCAGATAAAATTATATGTTTTATGTTTTCTAATTTGACTAATAGATATATTAAATCAACATATAATGTTATTTGACTCGCCTATTAAGAAAATAACTTTATCTTTTAGTTTTAAAATGATAATTTTATTAGACAAAATTACCTGTTAGTGTTTATCAGTTAACATCATCTGTTGTTTTTAACAAATACCTTAATAAACAACGTTATTTCTTAGTTTTCGAAGTAATCATGTTATCAGATAAAATTATCTCTTCGCTTTTGGAGGAAATCCATCTATAAAAGGACCTTGGCCATTAGAACTTCTCAAACAATAAACCGTGACTCAAAAATTAAATTAACATGTCCTTAATGGACAAAATCAGTCTATATTTGTCCTTTTAACCAATTTTCGTATTTTTAAATGACATCCAAGGTGTTGTTTGATAAAACTAAAAAGTGAAAACTTAAAATTGAAAATTAAGCATTGAAAACTGAGTATTGAATTTTTTTAATATAAAAGCTATTTGTTATGTACTTAATTTTAAGCACTGAATTAATTAAGTTATTGTGAGAAACTGAATATTGTTATGTTCTAGTACAATGACCATTTTAATAATCAGATAACCAATATCATACATTTTTGCAATGTGGTGGTTAGTATCGTGGTTAGTGGCGGGTGACAGTAGTGATTAGTAATGGTAATGGCAGTGGTGATTAGTGTGCTGGCTAGTGGCAGTGAATACTATTATGTTCTAGAACAACAACCATTTTGATAATCAGATAACCAATATCGTACATTTTGGCAATTTGGTGGCTAGTGGTGATAGTGGTGGTTAGTAGCGACAGCAACAACTAATGTTCGCGGAAGTTAGTGACGGTGGTGGTTAGTGGCAGATGGCGGTTAGTGGCAGATGGCGGTTAGTAGAATGATTAGTGGCTGGTGGCGGTGATGGTTTGCAATTGTGGAGGATAGCGGATGACAGTGGTGGTTAGTGACAGTAAATACTATTATGTTCTAGGATGATAACTATTTTGATAATCAGATAACCAATATCAAACATTTTGGCAATTGGGTGGTTAGTGGCGGTGGTGGTGGTTAGTGTGGTGATAAGTGGCGATGGGAGTTAGTGTAGTGGTTAGTGGCAGTGGCGGTTAATTTGGTGGTTAGTGGTTGTGGTTAGCAATGTGGTAAATAGATATTTTTTATAAAACTATTCTTCTGAATATGTTCGAGGTTTTTAATTAAATAGGAAATAGCTACTTAATAAAAATTTACTCTTTATTTCTACTGAAGACTTTAAGTATTAAGTTTTTCAAAATTTCATTATCAAACCGACTTAATACATTTTTACTTTACATATTATATTTTAAGTGCTAAATATGAGTTATCAAACAACTCCTAAGTCTATCTATTTCTAAATGGGATGGGTATTGGATCTGTGCACCACATTTGGAGTTATTCGAGGCGACATTTATGATGACCCAATCACGTTTTTTTATACAAAACCTATCAGCATAAGAGGCATGATGACTCATCACCTTCCTTCGGCTTATCATTGACCGTCTGTTTAGGGTTTCAAACTCAACCATGGCAACTAAACACGAGGGGTGTGGCACGAGCTGATTCCTGATGGTATCCCTCTCTTTCAAGAGGATTTGCTACATGTCAAGCCCTGGTAAGGTTCTTTGTTTTGTATTGAATTAAATTACATGTTCCACCACTTACACGGACTCCCATTAATTCCTTTAAATTTCATTCTTACGAACGTATACTCCAGACGGGAAGTAATGCGATCGGTGTCATATTGCTTGTGGTGCCAAATCCTATGATGCTAAAATTGACGCAATTACTTAATTTGTAGATTGGCGATCTTCGAATAAAAATTTGGTCTTGCTAAGGCAAGAGGGGCCTTGGAGGAGGGTGGGAAAAACTGGATGTTGATGTTAGCTTAGCACCTTCTAAATGGTAATTTCATTCGATTCGATTCGATTCGCTCTCTCACGTTACTTGTTCCGTTCATATTGATATTTCGAAATTTTTTTGAAACAATTCTATCCAATCAGATTTGGAGACAAAAATTTAAAACAATCAGAAACCAGATCGGAAGCAAATCCAAATATTTTCAATCCAATCTTCACTTTGATATTTTCCCCGTTCAGTAATATATACCAAATATATGTTATTTAAATTTTTATCCTTAGTAACAATTAACTAAATATTCTGGGAATTTTCTTTCATTATTTGACTGAATTTACAACAAAAAAAATTGTGTCGGCCAGTCTTCTAACCAAATCCCCTAAAAGTCGTACGAGCAAGTCTCCCCACATGCGGCTCACACTATTCCAAGTGGCCCAACCCAGCATTCATTTGCAAATCATGTAGTGAAGTTGAGACTGCTCGACCTCAAAAGCTAATTGGCGTGTCGGCTAGCTTGTCTACCATATTGTTGACTCTATCTATTCATTTTATTTGTTTTATAAATCCTTCCATTTCCATCAAATGACCTAGCCTCCCCCGTCTCTTCCACCGTTTGGGCTCCCTTTCCTCCCTACACTGTGCTTCTCCGACGCAAGCCTACTTAGTTAATTTTTTGTCAAGAAAATATTTCGGGGGTTGGATCTCCTAAATCTCTTAGGAGCGGGCATGGAAGGTGAAATGGTGGAGGTGATTCTCTTTTCAAAAAAGGGAGCAAGAAAGGAAACGGGATATCCAGTTCAGAAATCAGCGGAAAATAGTTAAATTTATTTCCGAACCTTCTTATTGTCATCCCTACACCATTTAAAACAAAATATGATTCCGCGACCGCGACACAAAAAAGTGTGAGTGTTTGTCACCTCCTCCTCAGCCTCTCGTGCGTAATCTGTGTTCACAAGGGGATGGATGCACGGGAAGAAATTTCTGAAAGAAACATATACTGTAAGCTTCTGTTCCAAATTGTCTGCTGTTAAATTTTTTGTTTGATAAACTCTGCTGTGCTTTAAAACATCCTTGGTGCAGCAGTTAAGCTCCTCCTTTTCTTTTCTTTTCTTTTCTTTTCCAGGAAAAAATCATTGTTGTTCTGATAAAAAGAAAACACAAAATCAACAAGCTGATGAACCGAACCCTACTTTCTGGTAGTCATTTTGAAACACCTTCAGTTTTCAAACGAAACTTAAACAACTCGGCAATCAATGTACCTAGCCCTAGTTTCTAAAGATAACAAATTGTTTGATCCTATTGACAGCAAATTTCGGAAACCTAAGTTTTGCGCTTACATTTCAACTAACGAAAAATCAAGAAAACCCCATCACATTAACATATAAAAACACAAATATTGCACAGTGCTGTAAGTAACCAAGATTCTAATTTGCATCCTCGCTGTTTAATAAACATCAAACCGGGTGAACAATAATCGATTCTCTATGCCATAAATCAAAATGCTGATATAGTTGCATATATGGTATTCACTTATTAGCTATATTCACCATTTCTTGTCAAAATAATAGATGTGGTTCACCTTCAAACCCTTTGTAGTCAAAATAATAAAACAAAATAGCACTATTATCCAGAGCCTTCGCCGTCAATTGTTTCTTCTTGCCCTTTACACTTCCTCCTAGAAGAACAACAGCCACCACTCTCAAAATCGTCCTCTTCTCTTTCTCCATGTAAGTAAACCCACAGGTGCCTATCTCTATCAAACTTCACACAAGGATCAACTTCATAGTGCAACCGGTCCAATGCTCCACGCACGACTTGGTTAACCTGTAAATCAGAAATACCATCCACAATATACTGGGAATCCCTTATCAGAGTGCAAACATCAGCTCTGGTACCCATTTTTTCAGGCAATCTAGCCGCCGCGTCTCTCACTAGACACAGAACGGTCACATGAGGTGGCCGGTTGATTTTAAGCATAAAATGGTCTTTAGCCCTACCTAAAGGCTTACCGCTGCACCTTCTCAGAGGAGCAACCACAGATTTCCTGCCATCGAGTGCTGTGTACGAAAATGGCCTCTCAGGAATTAAGTACCTCACAATTTCCTCTTCGTGAAAATAAGCCCTGGCTTGATCGGAGCTCGGGCTAATGGTGATGAGACTCCTCTGAGACTTCAATGCCTTGAATCTATCCTCTGCGTTTGCAGGTTGCATCACAAATGCCAAAGGGGGTGAAGGAAGGCACCCAATCCTTTCGAGTGCCTCTTGATTTTTTTTCAGCCAGTTAGCAAAGCAATCCACCATTTTTACAATTGTTATGTGAGGAAGACCCCAGGCTTCAGAAGCCGTATCTACATTGGTGCAATCATCCATGGAGAAGTTAAGAGAAACGGGACCAATCCAGGACCACCTTTTGCTAGATTTTGAGTATGTTGTGAGAGGTTTCCAACCCTTTGCTCCTAGAGGTGCTGTTCTACATGAAAAAATCTTCATAACTTCTCTAACTAGGTCGATAAGGGGCTCTTGGGTTTCAAGAATACAAGGGTCTCCAGGTCTTAATCTCACACACAAGACAATACGGTGAAGATTTAGAGAAGGTACATTCTTCTCTTCTGCCTGTTTTGAAGTTTCAACACCCTTGGATTCACAAGGAGACGCGTCAATGCATTCTGGATTTTCATCCTGAATACCACGTGCTGAAGTAAAACCTCCTGTAGGTTGGGTCATAAGCGCAATGCGAACAGCAGAAAGAAGGTGTATAATGGAGAATGAAAACTCGGTATGAAGGGTGGGAGTGATCATAGAAAGCCTTTTTTCTGGTTCATCGGTCAAATTTTTGGATCTAGAGTGTAAATGACCGTATTCATTCAGTCCATCCAAATATTTTTTGTCATCTGCTTTTGTTTTATGCTTATTTGACATCTTACTTCCCAAAGATCCCACACCTAGTCCAAGGCAACTATCACTTGCAAAGGCTTCAACAGTTTTCTGACCCCATTCACAACCATCCGATAACCCCCGCACTTCATGCATATTGTCCTTTTCCTCCTCCTCAGTAATGTGTGGAGCCCTATACTTTTTTGACTTCGGCGGAGAGAGAACATTTTTGACTTCCCTTTTCTTCTGTTTTCTCTCCTCATAAGCATTTGGTAATGTAGGGCTTAACTTTTCAGCAGTTGCTGCCTTCCTCTGACCATTATTTCTCAATCGATTAGCCTCTTTCATATTACCACTACTTAATGCCATCGTCAACAGCATATCTTCTGGCAAACATGGAACAAAGTTGGCCAGATCCATCAAAACATGTGCTGCCCTTATGTCTCTCTCCTCGGCCATTTGATACTCACATTTTTCTGCAACCTTGATTCTTAGCCGTGCCACATGTGCATCCTGATAATAAAACTCGAGCATAAAATCATAAGTTACTTTCTGAGGTAAGCGCTTATTGTACCAAGGCTGATGGACTATGATTGATACCTCATCATGTACAAGATGAATGAAGACAATGAAAAATCAAACCAATCTCCAAAATCGAAGACTAAATGCATAATTTGAATATGCTATAAAATTACAAGCTATTTTAGAAGCACATATTTCAAGACACGTCTAACGTTTGGCCAATACTTGAACACTGTTCCTTGAATACCACAATTGTTTATCGTTTTAGCATTTGTCATTTTGCTTCTTTTGTCATTACTACAAGACCCTGTATTTTTTTGCCTCCAAAAGCCAAAAAATAGCCAATGAGGACACGATTATATATTTAAACAAGAAATGCATATAAACGGGGGAACCTAGTGAAATCAAAACTTGTAGATTAGAAAGAACTTAGCATACCACGTCGTTCACAGGTGGCACAAACTTCAACATTACTCTTCGATTTTGGATGTCGTGTGTTTCAACCCCTGAAGGTTTGGGTGGGATATCTGACCCGTTGCAGTGACCATGACCCATGTGAGATTTTGAAAGCTGAGAACTATATGAAAACAAAGACAAAGCACTGAGATCAGAAAGAAGTCACAGTCTGTTGGATAAGGAACGTATTAAAAAAATGACATTAGAAGAAACCAAGATGACTTCAAAATAAAATTTCTAAAATAGCTCAATCAAACATCTGAAAAATTATTATTCTCTATCATAAAGACTTCGGAAAAAATAACCTAGAGGAACTGTAGAAGCTTGTTCGAAAAACAAATTAATAGTAGAAAACCCTACCATTGATGAACATGACACAAGAAAAAGTAACTTCCATGTATCCATAATCGATGCATCGAAAACTTTTCGATATAAGGAGGTAAGCAATCTTTCCAACCCTTGGAGAACCAATGCTGATAATAGGTGATTTGTTCATTGAGTTGGCTGGAGGGGGAACCAGCCATGCCAAAGTTTTGGACGACGTCTTTCTGGATATCAATTGTGAATACTTCCAAAGCATACAAGCCCCCAAGATTTTGTGGTGAAATTTTACATTTTGCCTCCATAAGACTTTTGGAAAAACCAAGATTTAACCACTTTGTTGTTGTTGTTAGGTGGATCATACCAGTGTAGATTTGAACAGTTTGAGAGTACCAAATAAAAGGCAAGAAGAGAAGTGGTCAACTCACATTTTTCAATTTGGTGGGAAAAAGGGCTCTTGAAACAAAAAGCATAAATCGGTTAGGTGGTGAGGTCTTTGATTCCTACCTAGGACTCAATCGACCCCTTGAATCTTGTCCTTAAAATGTGATGGAGTTCTTTGGTTTTAAAATACATTTCTACAGGCAAATATTGGTATCACATCCGGCGTTTGTGATCATAGTTTCGGTTTTGCGCACATTCCCCGTTCCTCCAGTTTTTTAGAAGGCGTGCACCTCATGTGCCTAGGTGCTAAGGTGAGGGACGGCGCAGCCAAAATGCATCAAACACTTGATTCAAGGCACAATTTGCAAAGCTAATGAGGCTACTAAGGCTCCGGAGGCGTGCCCGAGGCAGAATATATTTTTCCTGATTTGTTCAAGATCTCATCTCATCTCATCAATTCATTTATACAAATTAACGAGTTGGGAAAACACCAAATACAATCCTTCAAAGTGGAAGGGCCCCGTCCTGAGCCCTAACTAAACAAAACTAACGGAAATCATATTGTTCAAATTGTAAACTGAGAAAATTGAAGGATCCGAAGGTTACACTTTAAAAAAAGTAGTTTTTCATGGATGTCATGTTTTTGTTAGTATTTGGTAATTTGAAGACTTGAATTCGCATAATCGTATCTACACAATATTTGGAATTCTAGAAATATTTCTTCTGTAGAATATTTTGCCTACATTACAATTAGAAGTATCTTGTACAACTTTTGCCTCGCTCTAATGAGGCCTGCACCTCACCTCGCACCTAGGGTGCAACTAGAGCGAACATTTGTATGGGTAGTGGGCTAGAACTACATGACTTTGGGCCAAATCGATTTGAATTGGATTTGGCATGAGCCGAATCGAAGACTCACATCATTCGCTCATCACGGTTCGTCTTCTCAGCACAGTCGCCGCATAATTGGGCCGAACGAAGGCTCCACAAGGCCCGCACACCGTGCAACCAACCCACCTTTTGTCACACAACTAGTGTGGGTCGGGCCAACGAAGAGCACTCGGCACGACCATAGTATAGCTCAGATTTAACTGCCTTCGGCCTAATGGAGAGCGCTCAACATGACCACAGTATAGCTTACTTTCAAGCTGCCTTCAACCGGACGACACAAACTGGTTGTTCTTCTTGTAGTTCAAAACAAGGAATTTAGTGTGAGTAATCCAAAGAAAAATTCAACAAATTCAGGACTCCACAATTTGGCGATGATAGTGGGAGCCCTTTCGATCCAAATCTTCTCTCATTCAAAACCCTTAAATTCCTTCACTGAATCAATGGCTACATGAATTGCAACCCCTTAGGTTCTATACAGGGGTGTAGGTGCACTAGAAAGGCAGGTCCTGGACCAAAATTAAGGAACGATTGGTTCATCTACAACCTCGCTAAGCAGGTGAAACAGGCTAACTTGTTAGGCGTTCCACGAACCCAATTCCATCACTAGATGATCCTGGCCCTGACCTTCATTCTCGGTATCACATAGAATATTTGGAGGCCCGACTAAGAGAGAAGGATCACCTCCTCACCATCAGAGAGGAGATTACCTAACTCTGGTCCAAAGTCTAAACCCAACAACCAGAGATGGGTCTCGCTCAGAAGTACAACATGGATGACCTCATCGAACACCGAAACCCAAAAGGAGAAGACAAAAAAAATAAGCATGTCTTGGCAAAGGACAAGCTGAGCAACGATAGCGATGCCAGGAGTTGGGACTGTGGTAACGGTAAGCTACAAGAGGAGCACAATCCTGTGCCAAAATGGCAATTGCGCCACCAGCGCCGCGAACGCCCAAGGGTACCAGCATTTTAAAGGCTAGGAGAGCCCTGGTTAACAATTCATTTTCTATCTACATCCACGGCCCAGACACTGGCAAAACAGCGAGTCAAGAGAACTAGCTAGACTAGCATCAAAGAGATAAGTGATACAACAACCGGGGCAACAAGGGGCGAAGAGAGTGCTCCCCTCGGCAAGAGAAGCACAGAGAACACTCCCCTCAGTGCAAACACCAAGAGGACACAGAGGACCTTCACGAGAAAGGTGGAACACAAACAAAGGAGCCAACTGCGAAGGAGACTTGGCCCGCAAGATCACATTCCGTTATCATCCATGACCAACTCATTTCCTTTCCGTCACCAGGGAGATTGAGTTTGTGAAGCCTCCTCGGAGGTTCGTTCAATCCCTAAATTCCTGATATACGATACAAAGATGCTTATACTCATTTGGTGCATTTTCACCAAATGATGTCTCTCTACAACATTGACAGCGCGCTAATGTGCAAGTTGTTTCCATCCAGTTTCGGGGAGCTCAGCCTCCTCTGGTGTGATCCAATGCAAAATGTTTTGATCTCCTCCTTCAAAGAGCTCTCCATCGCTTTTTGGGTTCGGTCTGTGATGCCACTCAACAGAAGGAGGTGAACTCCCTGTTTGGCCTTTGCAAGTCCACAAACGAGACGCTCTGTCAGAACGGGCTAAAGATTAACATGCCTAAGAAAGTTTCTTTGCCACATTCCTCTAACACTATGGTAAATGCTTAAATATTGGCAATTTAAATACTCTTCTATTTCTTTTGGCTCATTTTCATGCATAGTACATGACCAATAATTATAAAATAAATCTAAGTTTTACAGTTGGATTCCCGACGTATATCCGTATCTTATCTTGTATCCCATATCGGCATTTGTGCTTCATAGCTCACGACTAGTTGCAAGGCCTACAAAGAGCACCTAGAGAAGCCGGCAGCCAAAAGGTCACTTAGTGGAATCCCTTGACGCTAAAAAGATGAATGATGGGCCTCCTCGGCCACAAAACAAGGAGGACTCTATCGAAGTGAGGACAATCAACGTCATTCACGAAATGGTGGATGCCGCAACTAAGGAGCGTCTCCGTGTAGAACTTTCAATGTAAGGTGCATTGTATAAATATACATATCGTGGAGTCCTGAATTGGGTGGATCCATCTCTGGATTACTCGTACTAAATTCCCTTATTCTAAACTGCAAGAAGGACAATTAGTTAGTGTCATTTGGCCGAGGGCAGCCGGAGGGCATTATGATGTGTAAGTTAGTTCCTAAAGGCGGCAGTTCTAACTTAAATACACTTGAGAGTGGTGTGACAGAGCGTATCTCGTATAAAATGCTTCAGTTACCCTATATAGAACTGTACTTGTGCCCTACGTCAGCATGTGTTAGACACATGCACAATGACGTCAGAAATACCCGTCTCCACGTCTAATGTCATGCACCACAGCACCAGGTACTAAGTCATACTCCACGTGATCGTGCCAAGCCACCTACTGCCTACGTGGAGTCATAGAAAACTGAGCTATTTTTGGTCATGCCAACTACTCCTCATTGGGCGCGTGTGCTTGAAGAAGGTAGGTTACATGGTGTGCAGGCCTTGTGAAGCCTTCGGTCAGTCCCATTAGTTGATGAGTTGACACCTCGTTTCCTACACGCTCCCTTTAAAATTGGGACACACTAGAGAGAGGAACACCTTGCACTCTTTCTCTCTCTCTTGCACCTTGAAGCTCCTAGATGCTCTTGAAGCTTTTTCGTTGCTTCTCAGCAGATTCTTGGCCTCGAATCCATGTTTTTAATACTGTGTCCTAGTGTTCTTCCTTTATGAAGTTAAACGTAGAAAATTAAGCCTCTGTTAGTACCACTTTGACTGGAGAATAGTCTCACCAATGAACAGCTGCACTTGGGGCTCACATCAGCCCCAGTGAAATTGAATGAGTACACCATATAAGCCACAGCGCACACTGTCTTACTACCAAGCGTAGGATGTTTACTCCCCCACCTGCACTTTGTTGGTAGGACGTCCAAGTAGAAGATTGACTCCGAAGCCTTGGTAGTGCGTGACAGTGAGCCAGAGGTGATAGGGAAGACGAAAGTCAACTACATGAGAGCGGACCATCTGGAGGATTTGGAGTGGACACGAACTGCTACACTAACTTCTTTATCGACCAAAAGTCAAAAAGCAATGTTGTAGTTTGTGCCACCTGTGAACGGACGTGGTATGCTAAGTTCTTTCTAATCTACACCTTCAAATTTCACAAGGTTCACCCCCCCCCCCCCCCCCCCCCCCCAAAAAATCTATATGCATTTCATAGTTTCATATATAATCATGTCTTTTCATTGGCTATTTTTTGGCTTTTGGAGGTAGAAAATACATGGTCTTGTAGTAATGACAAAAGAAGCAAAATGAAAAATTCTAAAACGATAAATATTTGTGGTATTCAAGGAACAATGTTCAAGTACGGTCAAACGTTAGACATGTCTTCAAATATGAGCTTCTAAAATGGCTTGGAATTTTATATCATATTCAATTTACGTATATAGTTTTAGGTTTTGGAGATTGGTTTGATTTTCCATTATTTTCATTCATCTTGTACATGATGAGGTATCAATCATTGTCCGTCCATCAAACTTTGCTGCAAGAAACGTTTACCACAGAAAGTAACTTGTGTGGTCTTATGTTCGAGTTTATTATAAGATGCTCGTTTGGCTAAGAATCAAGGTTGCAGAAAAATGTATCAAATGGCCGAGGAGAGAGACATAAAGGCAACACATGTTTTGATGGAACCGGCCAACTATGTTCCATGTTTTCCAGAAAGTATGTTATTGATTACGACATTAAGGAGTGGTAATAATAAAGAGGATAATATATTGAGAAATAATGGCCAGAGGAAGGCATCAACTGGTGAAAAGTTAAGCCTTCCATTGCCAAATGCCTACGAGGAGAGAAAACAAAAGAAAATGGAAGTCAAAAACGTTCTCTCTCTGCCCAAGTCAAAAAAGTATATGGCTTAACGCATTACTATGGAGGAGGAGGAAAATGACAATATGCATGAAGTGCGGGGTCACAAATTGTTGTGAAAGGTTTTGAAAAACTTTTGAAGCTTTTGCAAGTGGTAGTTCCTTTGGACTAGGCATGGGATCTTTAGGAAGAAAGATGACAAAGAAGCATAAAACAAAAGTAGATGACAAAAAATACTTGGATGGACTCAATGAATATGGTCATTTTTCTAAGTATATGCCCCTTGCCCCCTAGTCAGTGCCGGACCGACAGACAGTTTGGTCTAGTGTTAAGTGTACATACTACAGAAAAATTTAACTTGAAATAGGTTGACTTTTAGATGATCAACAATTCCACAGATCTGAATAGGCCCTCGGTTAGGTAACCGAGGGTTGATAGCTCAGAATTCTTTTCCGTACTTTTGCTTATCATCTGCGAGTGGTTTGACAGTTCCACCAACCACGCTCATAGGCCAGATGTTGCCAATTCTACAAGAGCGATAGTTGTCGGTTAGGTAACTGAAACGTAATTTCTTGGAGCCACGCTCAAGAATAAGAGATCAACAATTTCACCCGGTGTCTCGTTGTTTGGCTAATCATTCCAAGCAAAATTGTAACCACAGTGATTGGAACCAAACTTCCTACTTTTTCCATTGGTTGCATGAACCTTATAATTGATTGTATGAAGTTTCACATTTGATTTTTCAATGGTAATATCTCTGCAAGTTCTGTGTGTTCCATGGCCAATGTACTGGGGTGCACTTCTTGGCGGCGATCTGATTGCTGAAGATTTTCTCCTGTCTCTTGGCGCCGATATGCGGAATCACTTGGAGATAGGTTGAAGCAACTGCCTTCATCAGGTGGAGCCATACCCTGCCAACAATCGCATTGTATGGGTTTGGCACCTCGACACTCACAAACTCGCACTGCACAATGACTGATCCCGCTCCGAATGGTAATTTGACCTTCCAAATAGCCAGACGGGATCTCCGTTGAATTCGACGGGGGGCACTTTGGTTGACTCGGAGGGAAGCTGCTTGAAAAGGAAATAGTACATCACCTCTACCGAGCTCCCTTGGCCTACCGAAATTCTATGAACCTTATAGGAATGGTGGCTACTAAGGTGTCGTTTTGGGGCATCTGTACCCACTTGAGGTCTTTGTCTGAGAAAGTAATCACGCCTGTTGCTCTGAGATCCGTTCGGGGGCACTTTATGCCAGAACTAACCATCATGTTGTCGTGTTCGAATACAGACAAGACAACTTCTTTTATAACTGGGTGTCTGGAGTGGCCGGAGAGTTTTCTGAACATATAGGTGTCATTACAGATAGAGAACAAACCAACAAAAAACACATGATGCACTCATTTGCATCCCAAGTTTTCGAAGTAAACAGATAGGCACTCAAAACTAAACTTGTGCGACCACCATGAATCCGATTGCAACGTTAGAAACCACAAATTTCCACTCACCTTTTTTATACATTCTCGGCATGCAAAAATGCGCATATCGTGAGAAATAAAATTCCATTATGAATCCGATTGCAACGTTAGTCACGTCTTCTCCACAACCCCGCATTTTTTTAATTTTATCTAAGTTTTCTCGGAAACCCAGCAGAGAAGGAAAGAAAAAATCAAGGAAACAATGTAAAGGGAATGCGGCCGGACTTCAATAAAAGAAAATTCAAACAGAAAATGGATGCAAGAAATAGAAAATGAGGAACGACTGAAAAGAAAAAAACCCAGTGAACAATACCTACAGTCGGAGAGTCGGTTAAGCGCAGATCATTTGACTAATGTGTGAAGACAGAGCCCTTTTTGAGTACTGATTTGGTCGTCGACAGGGAAGAGAGAGAGAGAGAAAGAGAGAGAGAAAGAGAAAGAGAGAGAGGTTTATATGGAAAAGCTAGTCGAAGAAGAGGAGGGGAGAGGAGGCAGAAGACGCTGACGTGGGGAAGAGGGGTCAGTGGTGGGGACTAAAAAAGGCGATGTAGATGAAAAGACTGTTAAGGACACAAGAATGCATTTCGGTGACGGCACTGGCGGATAGTACTGCACTTTCGTGCCACGGTTCATTTTATATATTTTAATACAATTGTTATTTGTAGAAAAAAAAGAAAAAAAATTTCACACTCCCATTTAGCCTAAAACATCTAACTTCGAACATATCGCATATGGAACCCACAAATTATTAATGGTTCCACGTGCATCCAAAAATTCTGGAATGTTCAGGACATCTATTTTTCTAGTATTACTCTTTTAGCCTCATGTAATTTTTCTATTATATAAATTTTATTTTTCTTGTGTTTACATTACTATTATACCCTTACAATTAATTAAAAGTAAACTTTTTTATTTTTTTGTATTTGTTATTTTTGTGTCATCTTTTATGGTTTATTAGTTTTCTCAACGAAAAAAATTTAAACTTATAAAATTATGTTTAAAAGTTAAAAATAATTCTAAAAAATTACTTTTTTGAGCTTATTTTTTGTACTTTTTATTTTTTTTTAGTTTTTGGACATTATTTTATATTTTTTAAATCAAGACTAATTAATAACCATAAAAATAATACAAAACAAAAACAATAAATTTTTTTAAATAAAGATAAAAATAATCAGATAATAATTCAATAATTACTGTAAGCTAAATGAATCCTAATAAAGGAAAGGTTCCAACAAAAATTATCTGCAACTATTTGTTGTTCATACAATCTCACAAAATTTTAATTTTCATAGGAGGTACTGCGTCAAGTTTTGTAACTACTGGCTTGTCCTCCATTTAATTTTTGTAACTATTTGTTGTGATTCCAAGTTTTTTTAGTACGTAGTTGTCCTATGATCTCTGTATAGGTACATATATATATGCATACAATCTAAGATTTGATTTCATTTGTCGTGTTTTTTCTTATGATTCAACGTCTTGGAGATTTTTTGATCCGCTATCATTGTCTCTAGTAGAGATTGTGATGGTATTAGTCGAGATCCAATATTCTATTGATAATTTTGGTACCGACCAAAACTATCGAGAAACGCTAGAACAGTACACTCTTACACTTATCCCATTTTGCCTCCGGTACGAAATGTACCGCCTGATACCAGGCATATTAGGTGGTACAAGACGGAGTTAATAATATTGCTCAAAACTAAATTTTGCCAAACCTACTTTTTTCTAAAAATAATGATTTTAATTTATATGTAGTACTTTTTTTTTGTCCAAAGTTTTTAATTAATTATTCATTTCAAAAAATATTAAAATATGAACCGGACTTTAAAGAGTCAAAATAAATAAAAAGACAGTCGAAGACAGTGTTTGAAATTTTGGTTTTTGAGACTCCTATTATTATTTCATTTTCAAAGTTTCGTTTGTCAAGCTAAATCAGTCATTTTTAAAAAATTAACAAACATTAAAAAAACTTATATTAAATAAGGAAACTTAACTTTTAGTCATATTTTTTAATGACAAATAAATTTTCATCCCATCATTTTTTAGCGATTATTGTTTTAGTTCCTAAATTTTAAAAAAATTATCAATGATACCCTTAAATCTCACTTTCTCATGCATTCGATTTCATTCTAAAAAAATGTAGTACCGTATTCTTCGGGACCTATCTAAATCTCAATGCACAGCATTCTATTGCTTTTTTTATTTTTTACAAATTTATCATGAAAAAACCAAGAACAAATATACCCTGAAAATATAACAAGCAAATTTACTATCATCAAATTCGTAGTGAACCCATTATATTTTTTGAACCGCACATGGTTAATTTACGTGATATGAGATTATCATGATAAATTTCGTTATGTTCAGCAAATTTATCATCTTCTTCTTAAATTTGTCATAAAGTCTAAATTTATCATAATGATAAGAATAATGCATAATAGAAAATCAGGGAACTTGACTTTTAGTTTTATTTCTTCGTGATAAGTAAGTTTTCATCTCATCGTATTTTAGGTTTTATGTTTTAGTCCCTATTTTCAAAATATCAATGATACCCTTAAATCTTAGTTTTTCACGCATTCAGTTCTATTCTCAAAAAACACAATGACGTATTCTTCCAGACGTGGAGAAATCTTAAGAATTTCACTATCACTATAAAATCGATTGCGTTACTGAAATCATAATCTAGGGAACGAAATAAATCAACCAGTCGTAGGGGTCCTAGCTATTTGTTAGAAATATGTTTTCATTGTATATTTTGTTGTGAATGTTCTCATTATGATGACAAATTCGACGAATATAATATTAAGATGATAAATTTTAACCAATTTTCTATTATCCATTACTCTTATCGTTATGATAAATTTAGACTTTATGATAAATTGAAGGAAAGGACAATAAATTTACTGTATATGATGAAATTTACCATGATAATTTCACATTACATAAATTAATAATCTATAGTCCAAAAAATACAATGGGTACTAAGAATTTAACGATAGTAAATTTATTCATTATATTTTATGATATATTTACCCTTGATTTTTTCATGATGAATTTATAAAAAAGTAAAAAGCAACAAAATATTGTGTGTCGAAATTCAAACGGTGAATTTACTTATTATTAATTTAGGAATATAACTTTAGACAAATCCTAGTACAATTTATCTTCTTAATTCACCGAATACAATTTATAATATTTATTTTCTAATTTGAAGCATTTAAATTTTAGTATCAAGCCTATTAAATGGACATAATTTTAATTTGAAGCATTTAAATTTTAGTATCAAGCCTATTAAATGGACATAATTTTAATACACCAATTTAGAAATGACAAGATATCAGTTAAAAAAGACAAAAAAATAAACTTACCACTCAAAATAATGACAAATACATCAAGTCACGTAAAGTTAAAACTAAAAAATAACTCGCAATTCCTGATTGAATGAAAACCTTACGCTGCATACAATAATAGTACCCTGATTTAAATTCCTACTAATTAGCCATTAATACCCTCTATCCTTTTTCTTTTTACATTTCCCAACCTGCCATTCTCATAATAAAAATTGTCGTCCGAGCCAAAGTAAATGAACAGTAAAATATATTGTACACAATGAAATAAATAGTACAATAATGCCCTCGCATCTCAAGAGATTTCCAAAGCACAGGATTTTCCTCTGGAAACAAGTTTCTTCCTTCCTCCAACAGCAAGTAAAATTTGAGCACCACCATCAGCTCCATAAAAGCCAAAGAACAGTTTTCGACACACGGAATGAGCCAACCTGCAGGAAACAAAAAACATAGAATTTTCTGTTTTGTGCGGTTTTCTTTGTCCCACAGCACATGAAGGGACATTGCAGTAGGCCATCCACCGAAATGGTGCTTCAATCAATCCTAGTGCCTTCAACATGTTTTCGACGACATGTTATCTGCCCCACAGTTGCAAAAAGATCCATCTGACAATAGCATGGTATCAACCAGAACGCCGCTTTGATCTTCTGCGTTTACCAAGAAGTTTCAACATATTGTCCGTCACATCAGGTGCGGAATTATCATCTTCATCTTGATTTTTATCTGAGGTTTGAGTCAACCATGCCAATGCCTCTATAGCAGCATCCCTTTCCGCAAGTTGTTTGTTTTTCTTCGGCTTCCCCACAAATTGCATCCCCTTAAACTCTACCAGTGCCCTGAATTCATTAGTCTTTAGATGCTTCGTTTTGTACTTCGGAGGGGAGTGCCCTGCTCGCATCATGAGAGTTTGTAGCAAGCTCTTAGGGTTTGATCCATCTTTTGCAAATCTCTCGCTCTCACTAGACACCCGAAGTTTCTTACTTTCGCGACCAAATACAAACCTCCCCTCACATTGATCTCCTGATACTAGCTCCTGAACTGACTGCATGAGGTACTTACCTTCCTTGTGGATGTCAATGCTAGGATCTTGGAGCTGGCAACAAGATTTATCACCCGCATTGTTAGGTTTACTGGGAAAAGATGATGAAAAAACTTAAAATTGCAAAGACATTTAGTTTAAATCACACCCCGACATACATTGAAACCTGAAAGAATTGCACCAATATGAGAACACTTGACATCCACTACATATATCAACGGGGCACTAGCTTGGATTCAAAGGTGGTTTTTACATCCGATGCATCTTCATGGAGTGGGAGAACTTGATTAAACGGATCTCACAAGATACATATTACTAACGCGACTCAAGGTGGGACCCACACAAAATTCTTATGACACATAGATTGATATAAATAATTCTTGTTCATTAGTTTGTGGTGGATATGTCAGTTTTTTTCCTTCCGATACTAGTTGATTCAAAGTCCTTAAACCAAGAACTGGAGAAGCAGTTAGAGATGTCATAAGCCTAGTCAAGCAAATCACACATAACTAAGCCTCGTGTTTTGACTTACCCTAACCAAGCATAATTCTTCTTCTTCCCCTCTCCTCCACCCCCCCCCCCCCCCCCCCCCCCCCCCCCACAGACACACACCCACACAGACAAGCATTTCCATTTATAGTGAACTTACCTGATTTCAATATCTTATACGCAATGTCCACCTCAAACTTCGACACCTTATGATGTTTGGCTGTGTGCAAAGGGTGGAGCCCTAGGGTTTCCAAGAAGAATTATGCCGATAGCAGGAGCATATCCAAGTCTCATATTCAGTTGAATCGGATATAGGATAGGGGATGGGGATGAGGGATGTGGGATGTGGGATGGCGGAGCTGAGCTAGGACTTGGGAGACAAGCTGCGGTGCGAAGCCTATGAAACACAGATACTCCGAAAGTAGTCACTTATAAGTATGGGATACGTATTAGATACCGATATACGTATCCAATACGCGCCTGATACACCCCGATACGGATGGGAGAGAAAATAAGTATCGTTTCGTATACATGGTGGATAGTTTTAAGGATATGGCAGGGGTAAGAACAATCTCTTTTTAATGATCAATAAATATAAGGGATAAAATGTAAATACAATCTATAGATATGCAATACACATCAGGCTTAGTTCACGATAGGAACAGTAACACAAAATGCCCTAGACCAGGATTAAAGACTTTGATCATCGATCTCACCAGCATAATTGTGACTCTCTCTCTCGTTGCTATCTCTCTTGCAGATTTACAACACACATTGTATACAATATACCCAGATTGAATACCCGGTTTTTAGTGTTTGTATTGCTAATATATATAGAGAGAATGTGTGCTACACTGCTACTGAATCTGTAATATATGTATACTGTACATTATGTATAGATGCATATAGTGTTATCTTGTTACTATTTGTATTGATATTATCAATAAAGTAGTCCCGAGTCTACTAATTATACAGTACAGATGGATTATGCATACTGATGTCTGTATTTGTTTTATAAAATTTAATTTAATTTAGGATAATGAGTATAGTTGGAACCAAAATCTCCACTAGCGAAAGTAACACACCCACGATTGAAGACAATCATGCTCGGAATGGAAGACCTTGTTGTGCGGTGCACACTGTGCGCAATGCACAGCAGCGCCCCAAGTCCATCATTCTCCGCTTTGGACATATGTTAATATTTACTAAGTTAGGAAAAACGGGTGGTTCCAAGTTTAGATGCAACTATTGTCAATGTGAATTTAAGGGGTCATACTTTAGAGAAAAGTCACACCTCTTGAAACTTTCTAGTAACAGAATCAAAATGTATGCTAAAGTAACTCCTCAACCCCTTGTAGAAATAAAGTTTCTAGCTGAGAATAGGCTAAAGATTAACATGCCTAAGGCAGTTCCTTTGCCACCATCATCTTGTCAATCTAATACTACGAGAAATGGTTGATATTAGCAATTCAACCACTCTTTTATTTCTTTTGGCTCTCTTTTTTGTGTAGTACATAACCGATAATTATAACATAAATTTAGTTTTTACAATCGGATCCCCAACATATCCGTATCCGTATCCTTTTTGTTTTTTGAGCTTTTCTGTATCACTATATTTGTATCATTTCGTATCCCATATTCCGTAGCCCGTATCCGCATCCGTGCTTCATAGGGCAAAGATGTGTTGACTGTTGAGAAATCACGATTTTGCCAATTTTAGAGTTCTTGTGGTTTTTAATAATTTTATAAGGGACAAAGTCATGATAAAATAAATTTTGGGAATGATAACATAAGTGTTAGTTAGAAGCTCCTCCATCTTAAGATGCTTGTCTCCATCTTTTGTTTCGCATGTTTCCGGACCTCGGTTATTTTTTTAGGAAGTTTGAAATTATTGGCCATGGAAGAAACTACACAAAGAAACGGTATTGTCCTTTTTTTGCTTCTTTTTCTTGTCCCCAACACCATTCCTACTCCAGGAATCAAACATAGCGTTAGAGCTTTAGTTCTGAAATTATTATTATTATTATTCTCCTCATTTTCTGTACACTATGATAGAGGGATTTGCGCGAACCCATTAACTCCCCATCCCCTAGGACGCACAACTGGATTGTTTCCCTACAAACTTATGATCTTATTCCCATAATGACAAGTAGCCGATCCTTATACTCAAGTGAATGACACAAATCCAATGTAAATCCAACTTTCAATTCACTCGTGGGATTGGGGCGGTTTGGGGAACCACCGTGGCTCCTCTTCTTGCCCTTACGATATCTACATTGGTAGTTGATCTCAACGCTTCAAGGATGGATACAAACACTAAACATACTTCATTTTTCTAAATAAATCTTTGGGGACATGTTGAGATAAAATGTATTTACATGATAGATTGTAGCTTATGAATTCACAAGTCAAAAATATTTTTTCCCACATTAGGACAAAAAGCACATGTAGTATTTAGCTCTTAGGAAAATATAAATTGAGCCACTAAATCAGAAAAAATAATTTCATGTTGACCTCTTCATGGATCCTTAATGTGTCTCCAGTGTGTTCCCAAAACAACCCAGTATGACCCAAAGTGCCCAAATAAAAAATCTAATGAAAATATTTGCCAGACAACTAGCACGTCCGAAATTCCAGAAAGAGTCCCATGGTATCTGCATGAGGCAGGTAGACACATTTATGCTTCTTAGCTGAAGGCATTCATTTTATTTTATTTTTGGATCGGTAAGGGAAGGGATTCAATAAAACAGTAAATTTTATCAGGTTAGTCTCGATTTAGCAAATTTGGCATGATAAATCACTCAAAACAAAAAAAGAAAGCACAGATAAAGGCAAAAAAAATGAGATTAATTTACGCGTTAGAGGGCATATTTAAACATATGAAGTGACATTCCAGCCACCTTGCAATAAGGAGCAGAACATGCATCCTCACATTTCGCCATGTGCATTAATATTTTGTTACATTATATGATAACATATGAAACATACTGACATGCAGAGTCATTTGAAATTACCATAATTAGTGTTCCGAAAGCTCACCTTCTTCTGCAGAAGCTTATTAAGTTCCTCCTTAAGCTTCATATAACACTCTGCCAGACTGGTATCCATGAAAAAATCAACATAGCCTTCCAGCATTTTCAAATGCCCAGCCTGAAAGAAAGGTAAATTAGGAATTATAGAATCCCTCCATCAAATTACACTGGCAAAATTGAGCACTCAGCACAATTTGGTCGTGAAGGAAATTACCTGAACTCCTGGGCTAAGAGTACCACCAAAAAGCATAAGAATAGAATCAGAAATGCCTGTCGAATCACGTATGAAAACAGTATTGACCTTTACTTTTTCACCAAAGACAAGCCATGGATAGGGAATTGTCTGGTAACGTGCATTCACCGAATTCTGAAGCAGAACAAGTAGCAGCATCAGATAATATTATTGTAAAATGGCGTCTAGCAGTCAAGGGGTATCCTCCTTAATGGAAACAAATCATATCTACAGCTACACGGGCTCTCCTTCCCTGGCGAAAACTTTTGCATCAAACTATTTGCAGAACCATTTTTCATTCTGATTTGAAAGTTTCTCCACCCAATTAAAGATCAAAATATGGAAGATTAATTGGGTTCAGCTACGTGCAGACTCCGCAAATCATGATGCAACCCTCTCACAATGGGCAGGCAAACTTTGGGACCAATCCCTTGTGAGCGAGCTGTGTCCGAATACGTGCACAAAATCTGTGCACCTATTCCTTTATCTTAACAATTTGAGTAGGCAATTAAGGAATTAATCATGGTCTCATAATGAACTGCACCAAATATCACGTATAGAGCACATAGCAAACTTTGACACAGAAGCATGAACATTTCATGATGTCTGCATGCGTGCATGCAAGGTGAACTATTTGTTGTTACACACATTTGTTTGTCGTATAATCTTAAGTTACTCCTCCCCAGTAGCGTAAGCTTTGATATGAGTTGGAGACTAACAACTTAAGCGAGAAATAGATCATGCATTCAAGCCTCCCACAAGTTGATAATGGCAATACTTGCACAAATTTGGCCTACTTATAGAGGAGTGTTTGGCCACATGTGAGGGGGCATATCGATGGTAGAACAAGAAACGGAAGGTGCCCATCTCTCTAGCAGCTAAAGCATTTACATGAGTTGGCTGTACCAATTTAATGAATGTACAACAGTGTACTGATAGAAAAATAATAATAAACATAAAGAGGGGAGTCCAGGAAACCCAAATCTTTGGAGTACAAAAGCAGTCCAGCGACAATCCACGACAACTTCATTGCAAGCCAGAAAACTCAACTGACGACAGTGACAGAGTAGCACATCACCTGGGCAGTTACACACATTGTCGAAGAAGGATACTGTTCATGCTACTTCAGAACTCGAAAGGTGAACTAAACTTCTCTTTATTGTGCCAAGAATCTTACACTACGGAATGTTGAAAAGATCACACAACCCTAATTTTCCTGCGAAACTCCACCTATTTGAAGTATACCTAGTCTTTTGTGCGGTCACCCTTAAACAAGAAATTCACTTAGGGCTGACATATTAAAATACTCTGTGCCGAATACTACCACAAGAAACCAACTACATCAACATGGTTACTACCTTAGCTATTCTACTATTCATACTCTAATACGATTTCCCCTTATTTTCCATTGGAAAACTCAATCATGTAATTTTTTTAGCATCTTCCCAAAAATCTAATAGTACGACTACACCATGTAACAAGCATTAGTATAAGTACTGGAACAAGTTTCCCAACAAATTTGTGTCCTACTTTTACAGATATGAGGTGTTAACAAATAAGAGAATTGCAAACATTGACAAAAAATAAAAGGCTCCCAAAAAGATGGAGTATCAACCCGTAGAACCAATATCCTTGTCATCTAGATACGTACACGGGGATACAGGTGTTACAATGCTCAATTTGCAAAAATCCGCATCACCATCCTTTTATAAGGTGCTAAGCACATAAATTTTTATTTTGGATAACTAGAAGCAATGCAGTATTCTAAACTATTTCCTGCTTTCCTTTTATTTACTTGTAGAGTTACTAACCAGACAAGGTTTAACATTAGTTGCAATTCATCATAGCAGAGTATATTCTCAATTTTTCATTTGATCGGTGACCATGATATTGCATAAAAATAAGGTGCCAAGGGGGCAGGGAAAGAAAAAAATAACATAACAGTCAAAGGAAAAATGAAAAGGACACCAAAAACAAAAAGGAGTAAACACAAGAAACCAAGCACCAAAAAACACCGAAAACCACCATAACATACTTTGTTGTCTCAGCAACCCTCCCTAGTTGACCAAGCACTATAACCTTTTAACTCCCTCTCCTCGGTCAGCTCAACATCCCTACTTTATTGCTAACTACCTTAGCCTCTTGCCTCCGGCTATTCTCAAAATTTTCCACCATTGACACAAATAAGGAGCTCCTTTTGGCATGTGCTCTACTGCATCTGCTTCAAGTCTTACCAGCTTATATACTATGCAAAGCCACCTGCTCCCTTGATGTCAGCTAGAGAGAGAGAGGAGCAAAAAGGTTTAGTGCGGCAGCTTGACAAAGAATTGGATGTGGACGAGAGTCCGAGCAGCTCTCATTGTTGACATTCTCCAGCTACGGTTCGCAGATATTGGGTCACTGCTACCAGCATCTTCCTCTTCTGGTGGTGAAGCCAGTTTTCACTTCCTCCAACCTAGCACTGGTTTTCACTCTCTCTCTCTCTCTCTCTCTCTCTCTCTCTCTCTCTCTCTCTCTCTCTCTCTCTCTCTCTCTCTCTCTCTCTCTCTGCATATTCTGACAACGATTGAGAGATTGAGAGATTGAAAGAGACCAGAATCAGATCTACAAAGCATTCTCCTCTTTTCGGCCTTGTTTTGGCTCCAGCATAAAGTGGCAAATGGTGGACTCTCAAGACTAGCGTAGCTCCCCCTTCTATGACTAGGGAAGACCTCTTTGCCTTCCTGGCTTTAGCTAGTAGTTCTAGTTGGGAGACGCAGGAGCAATGGGGTTAGACACAAATAGCAGTACTGATTTATGAACCACAAAACTTTATTTCATTGTCTCTCACGCACAATCTTTACATCTTAATCTTCCTCTCCAAGTGATCAAGCTAGTTTTCACTTCCTCCAGCCTGCATTGGTTCTCAGAACCATAATATCAGATATGACACTTAAGAGTTCCTGACAGGGAGCCCCCTATAGCAACACAACTTTGTTGCACAAAAAAGCAATCGGCGTCATGCAACTCATTGAAAAACCAGGTTGTCATAAGAACTGACTACAGTAGCAATATTCTATTTCCTAAGAGTTCAGCAACAATATTTCCATTAATACTTACAGCATAAAGTAAGACCTGGCCATCATCCATCGTTTTGAAGGACATAGATGTCTCCCTGTGCTGGACATGGAGAAGAAAGTAGCACATGTCATCTGAACTGACGTTTAACAGGCAGAAACTAAAAGTTCAACTGCAAGTACAGTACCTACCACGACAGATGCTATTCCAGGAAAAAGGCCAGAACATACAACTGCACGAACCAATGACTGGTTGTGACTCAATCTATTGTTAGTGCCAGCATCAGCATCTAGCAATCCAGCATCTCTCAATATGTAGTGAAATTGCTTTTGAAGAGAATGAATGGCTTGAAGTGTTTGGGCAGAAAGGAAATTCCTCCAGCAGTACTCGTAAGCTGATCCTTCTCTATCTGCATCTTTCCATCCTTCATAAGCACGGACAAGTGCCATATGATCACTATAGTCTTTCGCAGAAAATCTCGACTTCGCTGTGCCTGCTAACTGAGTTAAAAATAAAAAAGAAAAGGAAGAACGATCATCCCTTAATCACAAGCTTATGCAGGGATTAAGGCCACATGGCCCACAGGAAAGACAATGATGCCATGTAGACTATGGAAGAGAGAGAGAAGCAAAAGTTGATGAGAAAATTCTTGATAGGAAGCATTGCTGATCAACAGAAAACAAAATGGTAGTATCACAAGACACATGGAAATGACCTGTCTGTTAACAACTCCTATCAACACAATAATGAGAGAAAATGGAAGGAAGATACGGAATAGACAGTTGAAGCTATGTCTTCATATATAAAGGAATTACATAACTACAATGAAGAAACAACGAATACCAAAAAGGTGCTCACTTTCATACTCCAAAGAGGTAATGAAAACCTAAAATGTGGCTAGTCACTAGTGTACACACAAAACTTTGAAGACCCTGCTGACATGTTCAACCTTAATCCTGTCCTAGCTTTGAAATGACTCTTTCTTGTCTGATTTGAAACATCGCTTTCTTGTCCCTCTTGGGATTATCTAGGCCTCTAACACATTCCAAGCATACTAAAACCCGACTTCATCTCAATGGAGATAATTGAAACTTTATTTTTTGTGATGGGATTGCCTTTCATAGACTCATAAATTCTACAACAAATTTGTAGTTCCTTCCTGGGAAATGGATTCCAAAACATCCTAAAACATACCTTTAAAACGTTAATATTAACCTTAGTTGCACGAAGCGGAAGCGGGAAGCAAGGGAACATAGAAGCTCTCAAGGTCAGGAGGGCGAAAGGAGTGCATACATATTTTATGAAACATAACATAGCATAGAATATAAATTTCAAACGGAAAATCATTGTAGGGACTAGGGAGTAAAAAAATGGCCCAGTCCACCATAAGTGCAAGAAATGGGCTAGTGTTACAATATGTGATCCCTGTTTGTCTATATAAGGCTCTACAAAAGCTCCCATCCTTGTAAGGAGCATGCTCCCATCAAGCTCCTTAGTTGGGAGTGCAGGAACGGGCTCCTAAGGTAGGAGCGGCACCACTTTAGAAGCTCCCTGCTACTAAGATATTAACCAAGCCCTTGTATTTTGGAAGTCTGTATACGATGACAGTTAAAAAAAGGATGTAATGGATAAATGCATAGGAAACTAGCAAAGCCATAATACCTCCAAAGACAACGCACTATGACTAGGCTGATGAAAATTTCGAAAAAGAAAAAATGTTTGTAGAAGTACCTTCTATAGAATTTTCTGAACTAATTTAGAGAATTTTATTCATTCATTATCCCATTGTTCATTGTTTTCTGACGGAATGACTAGCAGCAAATTCTTATAGTCACGTCCACTAACACCACCTGGATACATCAATGATCCAAGTCTGAAGGTTCAGGACAATGCACAATGACAAACTAAAATATCATTGTGAGAATAATTTCATACTGAAATCCTTTTACCTTGAGGTAAAAGAAAAGGAAGCTGAATTTTGTACTTACATCCTTTTTTTCTTGAGGCAAAAGAAAAGGATCCCTCACACTGAGTCCAGCCACAATTGTCAGAATAGGATCAAAGCAACGAAATATAGCACCCATTACTAACATTTTTCCTAGCTTGGGATCCACTGGCAGCATTGACAGATACCCTCCTGCGCAGAAAAGAAAATAGATATAGAATAGTGCGGTTAGGAACACATAAAAAAATGCTATTCATTAACATGTATATTTTCTCACACAATAAATCACTTACCAAGATGTGTAAGATGTTCACTCTCATCTAATGCTCCAATCATCTTCAAAAAATCAACAGCATTCTGGACCTGTAACACATGAAGTTTAACTTGTTTCCATGAGCATGTTTCCTAGTACAAGAATGAAAATGGAGAGACAACTAAATAGTTGGATCACTTGTGTGGAAAGATTTCATGGTTACAGATAAAAATCATGTGTTGCATAACATTGATCAACTTTATCAATGTGGAGATCAGAAGAGTACTTTGAAGATTGACACAGGTGTGGTCTAAAGATTGGAATTACAGTAACTACTCCAAGAACTGAGTGGGTTTTGGTGCATCCATGGATTTTCTCCGAGGTTGAATTTTCCAGTAAAATCCCCGACTCTACGTGCTTGATTTTCACTATCATTCAGCATATTAATTGCTTAAATAACGTTAAATAACGTGGTCATATCTGGTTTAAATCTGCTTGGATTCAAAGATTCTTGGTTTAGTTTATTTAACTTGCTGAAAACTCCAGTTCCAAACACAACCTCAGTATGGACAATGAAAAAGATTCTTAGTTAGTTTATTAACTTGCTCAAAACTCCAGTTCCAAACAGTACCTCGGTATGGAAACCGAAAAAAATTAGTGTTGTATTAACTTGACAGGGATTGCTAATCATGTGGAACCTGCATGTTTTTTGTTTTCCCCTATGCCAGACGGACTTTTCAATGTCCCGCAAATCCTTAATGTAATCAGTCACCAGATATGTCATGGATAAACGCAAGTGTTATGTGTCCTTACTTACTATCTTATTAGACACTTAAATCCTCTATTCTGTACCCATAGTTATTAAAGGCGAGCCTAGGTGTGCGCCTAGGCTTGGGGCTCACCAAGGCTCATGTCTGGTGCCTTTGACCAGGGCCAGGTCAAGCTCCTTCACTAAGGCGCGCGTTTTTTTGCGCCTCACGTGTCTTAACGAAAAAGCGTGCCTTTTTAAAAAAAAATAAAATAAATGAAAAAGAAGACGTACATATTGATCATATCATAGACATCACACCTCCCTCAAACTCTCTAATGATTGCGATCTCACCAAGCCACCAGGTATATTCTGTGGATCTATCTCTTTGTCTCTCTCTCTCTCTCTCTCTCTCTCACCGACTCACTCTCTATCTCATTCTTTGTCTCTCACCAAAAGGACGGAATTCTTAATATGTCTAAGTAACAACTTGTATATTGTTGAATAATACGATTCACAACTATTGGGTTGCTTTGGCCTTTGTGATACATATCTTATTATATCTTACTCCTAATGGAAGTTTCAGTGGGTGGACTCATACTATTCTATTTATTTTTCTTATGCACTTACCATTTTGTATTCTACAGTGACGACCTGAACATTTTAAATTATTTTTTTTAAAAAAGCTATAAGAATGATTCATAAGCAGTTAATTAAAAATTTAATACTTAATTACCATTAATTCAAGAAAAAAATCTCCCAAGTTTAAAATTTAAAACATAATAAAACAATTAAAATAGTATTTCAATTTCTAAATAATATTAGTGATGGAAAATTTAAATAACACTAACAATCTTAACCCCACATATAGCGACCTTCAATGGACTGTCGATGGTCTAACTATTGGTACATCCATAATTCCGCTATCTCGGGACCTTCTTTCTCCATTTCGATAGCCACAGCTTTTGCTTCTAGTTCAAGCTTGGGCTCGCTTCCTACATCTGACTCAGGGCTAGGATACAACGTACCTAAATATTGAAACCCAGTAACATACCAATCACCCCTTATGAACCCCCATGAATGCAGGTATGTAATAAACTGATTAATTCTAACTTTTACTGTTATTATTTATGTGATTCCAATTACTAGTTCCATCCTCACACCCATGCTTAGATTCTCATACGCTATGTTTCCAAGCACGGGGTGCGAACCCGCACGACTCAAGATCTGACTCAATTCATGACACCAGCATAGCTCACGATCTAGTATGTAACAAATCTCCAATCTACCACATAATCAATCAACAATCAACAAGTCTCACGGACCTCCCACCTATGGTACCATCATCCTGCGTACTTAACCCCCCACCCTCTAAGCCCATGCGTGTCGAGCTTTCAGCCAGCCTCAATCTCGTACATATCAGGCGGTGACAGCCGGCCTACACCGTGTGAATGGTACCCTCCAATTTCCACGAGGTTAAGTTTCCTAAACTAAGCCATTAGCCATAGCACATAGCACATTAAAATTTCTCTCTTTTTTATTTAACCCTAAGTTGCATGCAAGACATGGGTTGGCTACGTGTTTCATGCAAAGTTCTCCAAAATAGTAATTAAAGACACAAAAGATCATGCCATTTGCATATACCAAAAATATAGGTACTAGAGTCAGCCTTATTTAAAAAATCGCATAAAATCGTCTGATGACCCGATTAGGCTCTAATTTGCATCATTGCGAAACTAAGACCCAAACCTAACTATTTCGTGTTTACCACTTCGTCTAATTCTCATGTTAACTACCCCAAAGTCCCAAGTTAAAACAATTCACGCAATTTTAGACCTCTGCGGTGAAAAAAGCCATAAAATCCATACCGGGGCTCTATTTGAGCTCCGAAAAATTCCAGAGTGTACCTAAGATCAAGCCCTACGTCTTTCCTGTGACAAAGACCCCAATACAAATCTGTTTCGGTCCTCAAAAGATGGCCCAAAGTTGCTGAAATTTTCGGACAAAATCTGTCTCCGTTTTAGACCCGTGAGGTGTCAAAACAACCAATTAGACAAAATCCTACGTTTCTAGATCATTTAACGCGTGTTTCATACCCAGAGAAGCCCTCGTTTTGCAGCCCGAATTGGTCCGTTGACCCGTTTTTACCATTAATCTAGTACACTACATACACCTTTCTTCATGGCATTATCACTGAAGAGGTCTACATGCACCAACCTCAGGGATACAAAGATCCTTCTAAACCTCAGTTTGTTTGTAAACTTCATAAAGCATTATATGGTTTACGCCAAGCACCCAAAGCTTGGTATTCTGTGTTCAGCACTTTTTTGTAAGTCAAGGCTTTCACAATAGTTCTGCTAACAGTTCATTGTTTGTCATGCATCAAGGCGGCTCTTGTGTTCTACTGTTGGTTTTGCCTCCATCAGTTTGAGGGGGGATACTGAGAATACTGGCCAGTCAAAACAAGTGTACGTTCTGATTGGTTGATATTAAAGGCCAAGGATTGCCAGATCATCAACGAAGTAGAATGCCAGATCATCAGCAAAGTAGAAGAAGTTTGTTTGTTTGTTATTCTTTTCTATTAGCTCGACTCCATCCGTGGCTTGTCTGGGCACCTTACCGTCAGAAACGATCCTATTTTTGTCATATCGACGACACTCTGGAGTACAAAGATCTTGACCCCGAGGACCAAGAAGACATGAGCCAGAAGAATGTTATGATCTTAGCTCTAATAGGGAGATAGAATAGAACGTTAGGATTTTGGGACTAATAGACAAGTTGTAAGGTAGTTAGTGATAGCATGTGAGTGGAATGGATTTTGTTTGGTTTTAGCATTGTTATCACTCAAACAAAATCCATTCCACTCACATGCTATCACGAACTACCCTACGACTTGTCTACTAGTCCCAAAACACTAACGTTCTATTTTGTCTCTCTATCAGAGGTAACATCATATTATTCTGCTGGCTCGTGTCTTCTTGGTCCTCGGGGTTAAGATCTTTGTACTCCGGAGCGTCGTCAGTATGACAAAAATAGGGTCGCTTCCGACGGCAAGGTGCCCAGACAAGACAGGGATGGAGTCGGGCTTTATCCAACAATTTTGCATACTCCCCACGCATCTCGGCCCACCAATATGCATATTGTCCTAGTTGAAAAGTACGTCGTAGACTACTAAGAACCAGTAGCCGCTTCCTTTCTTCCATTGATCCTAGGTGCCATTTGTCAATTTTACTTCAAACTGTTATGGTCGTCATGCGAGAGGCTCATCCTCAATTGTTCGAGTAGAGTAGTTTGAGTAGAAATATTGGGGACGAAATTTATTTGAGGGGGTAGGATGTTAGGACAACGAATTTTGAACTTATAATATACGCCCAACAAATTTTTATTAAACATTTAATTTTTAGTTTTATTTAGTAGAGTTATAGTGGGATAACTACATAATATATTTTGTGTATATATTATTATTACATTATTGTGTGTGTGTGTGTATATATCAATTATTAATCATTAACCATGCATGCATTATTATTAGGGATAATTGTGGATAACTATTGTTGCAACCACTACCCCACTCCCTTATCCCCCACTTTCTCCTCTATATTTTCCTTTAACTCTCACAACATATATCTTTTCCACATCCCCCCCCCCCCCCCTCTTCCTCCCTCCCTCCCTCTCGAATTCTTGTGGGTGGAGAGACAAGTCGGAGTATTCACTCGCACGTGGAAAAAAACACAAGGTAAGTACCATATTGTCGTTATATGAAAAGCCATGCACGTTTATATGCAGTGTACTAGATTAACGGTAAAACGGATCAACGGACCAATTCGGACAGCCAATTCAGGCTGCAAAACAAGGACTTCTCCGGGTATGAAACATGCGTTAAATGATCTAGAAATGTGATTTTGTTTTGACACCTTACGGGTCTAAAACGAACATCGGAAGAGGGATATATGATCGTCTTAGTGGCCGACGACTTCAAGACAGATTCTCTCCGAAAATTTCAGCAACTTTGGGCTATCTTTTGGGGACCAAAACAGATTTTTATTGGGGTCCTTGCCTCAGGAAAGGCATAGGGCTTGATCCCAGACACACTGGAAGTTTCCGGGGCTCAAACGGAATTCCAGAGTAAATATCATGGCTACTTTCATAGCAAGGGTCTAAAACTGCGTGAATTACGTTAACTTGGGACTTTGGGGTACTTAACATGGGAATTTGACGAAGTGGTAAACACCAAAAAGTTAGAGTTGGGTCTTAGCTTCGCAAAGACGCAAACTAAAGCCTAATCGGATCATCAGGCGATTTTATGCGATTTTTTGAATAAGGCCGACTTTGGTATCTATTTTTTTTGGGATATGCAAGTTGTCTTTAAGGCTGACTCCAAGGTCCAAATGTGCAAACTTCATTTGTTTGTAATCAAATTTGGATGTTTGTGGTTTGCATAAGGTTGGTGTTTGGTTGTTTGCATAGTGATAAAGCTGCAGCGGTTCTGCAAGCCCTCCAAAAAAAGCAAATTCAAGGAAATAATTTGTACATTTAGAGCAGGATAGGAAAATTTTCCTAATTAGGCGACAATCAGTAGTTATGAAGCACGGATACTCCAAAACTAGTCACCTATGGGTATCGGATACCAAAATGCCCTAACATGTGTTGGATACGGCAAATAAGTATACATATTTCAAATACGTATAGGATACGCGAAGGATATGACGGGATTTGAGATATGGCGGGGTTGAAAATGAAATATTTTAAAAAATTAAGTGATAGTTATAGGGGCATAGTGTAAGTAGAGTACACATATATCATATACAATATACAATACATAGTAGATCGACCACTCCACCTACAAATTGCGGCAGAGACAGAAAAGAAAAAAAAACTAGGTCAAATTTGAATCTTCACTCGATCTAGCTTCTCTCTCTCTCTCTCTCTCTCTCTCTCTCTCTCTCTGATGCACACACGTATTTGTTGACTATTGTAAATCGACTTATATACAAATCGCCAATGAAAGGCACTATATTAGTATATTCGCAAATTGCAATACAATTTTTTTTATTTGTTGTACTGTACATGTAGTATAATCATACACACACTGCTGTATTTATTTTACTTTCTGTTGGTGGAAGATATCAGCATACGAATGTGTACATATATGCACCAATTGTCTAGTTGTATCTACTGAAGTTCTATGTTTCTTTTTTTCTTTTTTTGGATAAGCCAAAGTTCTATGTTGTAAACTTTATTTTTACTTTTCTTAATGCATAGTAGAGGACTTATAACTACAAAAAAAAAAACTAATTTTTACATACGTAACCCAAGTATCCGTATCCTATCTTTTGAGTTTTGGCATATTGCCGTATCTGTATCTTGTCGTATCGGTATCCTGCATTCATATCTGTGCTTCAGAGATAACTAGAATTAACGTACAGAGTAAACAATCATCAGACATGACTACAAAACTTTAATAAGATATCTCTTCAGTACCAGCACAATCATTGAATAGTTGAATTGCTTAACACAGTAACAATACTAACAAAGCCTCTCATACTTGCATAACTATCCACCCTCCTACCTGAACCCCTCCCTAAGGCCAACAGAAGATAACAAATAAACCTGTGCTTATCTTCTACATAAAAAAAAAAAGTCCTGCATATTGTGCCATTGATCCTGATTCATTAGTCCATGGCAAGAGAACTAATCTAACTGTTGTGAAACTAGAGAAAGGAGGATTGTATTATTGAGTGATTATGTTACAAGGGGCCAGTACATCAATATATAGAGAAAACCTAGAAACCCTAGGTAACCCTAATTACATGAAAGGTCAATAATACCCTTGCAACTAAACATTAATAACAACTTAACCATTACTATTCTAACACTCTTTTATTTATAGATGAGATTAGGGTTAACCTAATGGGCTCTAACCACCTAGGCCCATTAGAGTTAACATAACCTAATCTATCCCACATAACAACTAACACTCCCCCTCAAACACATGATGCGAGCATGGAGAGCATTATGGGTTTGCCAACATGAAAAAGAGATGCTCCAACTGATGTCTTTGACAACTTCGATTCTCCAACGAAAAAGAGATGCTCCAACTGATATCTTTGACAACTTCGATTCTCCAACGACTTCAATTCTTCAACAACTTTAATTCTTTGACAACATTAATTTTGGTACCCAGTAGAATAAAACTAACAAAGGAATATGGGACAAGTTCTCCCCCTCACGGGCGAACCCCGAATCGCACGGGAAGAGAGAAACAAAGAATCCAACTAGGATCACAACAAGGTGCCACACGGCACAACTTGGGGCCACTTGGCACACCAAACGGGGATTTAACAACCAACCAACAAAAGAAAGACTTGTCCATAAATTCACCAAAAGTCTAAACTGCAGGGACCAAAATCAAATATTGCAAAGTTTGGGAATCAAACTATAATCAAAACAAACTTGAGGGGCAACCGACAACAATGAGGGAGCAAGGGGGGTGCGGCCCACAACAGCAGATCAGGCCCACAACACAACCAAGGGGCTGGAGCAACCAACGCCTAAAACGAAACAGGTTAGGGTAGAAGACTGACAAGGGTACCACAAGATTCAAACAATAGACCCAGGTGGAAGCAGGCGGCTGACCAGGTGGAATGGCTAGCACCAGGCGGCTGACCAGGTGGCTGAAGTCAGCAAACAACAGACAGCAACAGCAACAGACCAGAGGTAGGCGGCAGATCAGAAACAGACCGGAAGTGAACCAGAGGCAGGCGAGCCAACGAAAGGCGGCTAGCAAAAGGCTTAACAGAACCAGAGACAACGAACTCAAACAGAGGCAACGGAACCACAGGCAAAAGCAAACAACAGAGGACCCTGATGCAACCGGCGGACGGCGGCAAGGCATAAGCCGCCCGCCGGAAAGCGAGTATTCCACAGGCCTAGATCTTATGCTCTGATACCATGTTGTGAAACTAGAGAAAGGAGGATTGTATTATTGAGTGATTATGTTACAAGGGGCCAGTACATCAATATATAGAGAAAACCTAGAAACCCTAGGTAACCCTAATTACATGAAAGGTCAATAATACCCTTGCAACTAAACATTAATAACAACTTAACCATTACTATTCTAACACTCTTTTATTTATAGATGAGATTAGGGTTAACCTAATGGGCTCTAACCACCTAGGCCCATTAGGGTTAACATAACCTAATCTATCCCACATAACAACTAACACTAACAATAACAGGACTCTGTTCTCTTCTTGTTCAACGCTTCCAACTGATTTGTATTGTTACTATTCATGGGACTGCAACATTTGTCCCATAATTTTCTTATATAATATTGAAATTAACTACGTGATTGGATGTCTTTCATTTACTCCCTTCGTCCAATTTTGTTTGTCCATCTTTCCAACTTGGCATGTCCTAAGCATATTCACTTAGTCAAAGCATACAACTTCCTAGAATCCCAAACCTCTCCCATACAAATGTAATGGGTACTTTTAATAGTTGGACTGAAGTGGAAATCAACAATTTTTGGTTTGAATTTACACGCATTAAATGCACGTTCCTCACAAAAGTAGGAACTCCAAATGAATAACATTGTGCAACAGAGTGAGTATAATTGTTGGTTGGTAAACACAGTTCAACTGTCTAATGCTACTTGCATTTGAAAGTTCAAACATGGCCCACTGCATTTTCCACAGATTGAAACTAGCAGGACTTGCATAAATAAGGAGCTCTGGCAGGGAACATATAACCAGAAAGATTCACAAATATTATCAGGTTACATAAATGCATAAAGAAATATGACAAAAAAAAAAAAAGAAAAGTTAGACATAAAAATAACTTACAGCCAGTGGTGCTGGTGGCTGCAGAGCAGCTGACAAAAATTCTCCTATACTTCCCACCTGCAAACTTTTTATTTGCAAGCAGAGAGAGTTCAAAGGAGTTCTCAGAAGTTCCGGAAGTTGATATTCAGCAAAAGCATCATAAACACATCGGGGATATAGATGGTAGCACACGCCTGGTTGCACACGGCCAGCCCTACCCCTTCTCTGCTCGCATATGTTAAACAATGAGATAAAAGTGCACATCAGCCCCAAAGAGGTGTATAAATAACTAATGAACAAATGAAGACAAACCAAAGAAGCAACTAAAAAACACCAATGAAACCACAAAAAACTACTCACTCCATCCCCAACTATTGGCCGTTTTTGGAGAGCTGTGCCAACGTTTGGATAAAAAAGTAGCACACTCTCGTAAACAATTTTCTGATTTTTTTACACAAAAAGTTCTAACTGAGATCGTTTGAACGGTGTAAAATAATTTGAAAAAAAAATTAGAATATGCATTATTTTATATCCTAAGTTGGCACTGCTCCAGAAAAATGGCCAGCAATTGGGGATGGAGGGAGTATTTTATAAGGTCTGGCAGTACACCATTGATCACTTTATGCAAGACAAGCTACTGCAATATATCTGCATCGAGACATGCACATAAAGATGGCTTCATTCAAAAGCAAACTTCTAACTTCCATATTGCACGCATGCATGCATTCCTGAGAGGTTCCATAAATGGCATTAAGCTAGGCCAGAAATAGACTGGCCTGTAAAGATCACCCACTTTAGCAAATCGAGATGTCGGATTGCAGAAGACAGGAAGATAAAATACAGAGAACAAACTTCCCAACATGCACCACACAAAATATATATACACTTCACAAAAACCATATGTGAATGATTCAGATACCAAAAAGGTTGTGTGTCAGTAATAATCCAAAATGACCATACCGGAGTTAATGCATTATTTGCCACTCCAAGATTAAGTAGGAGAAAGCAGAAGACAACTTACTTGCCGAGCAGAAGCTTGCGATATCCATGAAGGTAGGAGACATGGAGTATTATTTAACGCATCATAAGTGGTCTCCTTTGCTTTTCCACAATCAACAACAAACACTACATCATTGATTGTAATACTGGCCTCTGCCATATTAGTAGCAAGTACTATTTTACGAACATTAGGAGGCGGCTTCTCAAATATGAGTTTCTGGGGAACATCGTAAATGGAAGGAGCAGTCAGATAATAATGCAAACCAAGGAAAAGGGAAACAAGCTATAATATTTATATGAACCACGTATGCAGCATTGTCAAACACAAGATACTTATCAGTAGAAAAACCCTTCACTCATGAGAAATAACGAAACAAGCATAAATATTCTAATTGCAAAGTATTAACAAAAGAATGCAAAACAAAATTTACCATTATCCAGAAAGTAGACAATGTACTCAAACTGTTGGTGGATCTTGTATGGTGACAATTGCCAGTAAGGTATGAAGCACAGATACTTCTAGATGGGAGTCATACTGATATCATATCTGTATCAGATATCGATATTCCTTAGATAGTCATGGATACATGTCCCAAGAGTATCCATAATGTAAATATTCATTTTCTTAAATTTTGGAGTATCGGATACTCTAGGTTGCATATCCAAACTTCAATGAAATTAAGATGTGACAATTCTTGCATAGTAAGAGTAAGTCATTAGAAATAAAGAAAATTATAGATTAGCACTAAAATTACTTTCTAGAGAGGAAGATACAGTGAGAGTATCATTCTTTTACAAGTACGATGAATTCTTATTGTGCCACATACATGTTCAATAAAATTGTATTTTGATTATTAAACAAGTACCCAACAGACTTGTACACATCACTATTGCATAAGAAAAATACAATGGTTTTATCACCATTCTTATTATTATAAGTATTACAATGGTAAAAAACTATGAGAATGCTTTCTAATCTAATGTCTCCTATCCATAGATATATCCTATTTTTTTTAAATTTTTTCATATCGCCGTGTCCGCATAATATCATATCTATGTATAGATATATCCATGTTTTACAGCTGGTAAGTTGGGTTTAAAATTGTTAGGACGTGTGTGAATATCAAGTCCCACATTGGATAAGCAGAATAAAAGTTGGGTTAATACAATATTGGTTGGTTCACCACTTCCAAGGCTAAAGCTTTTGCATGGATCTGAGTTTATCTAGTCTATATTGGGCCCAAGTGATGTGGTGTGGACTCTATAGTTACTCCCCAACGGTTGGGGCTTGTGCACGCACGGGCGTTATCAATGCATTAAGGGGGTATGAGTTCATCTAATTTACGTTGCACCCAAGTAATGTGGTGTGTGGACTCTGCAGCTGTGAAATGATAGAGAAATTGGCAAACTCAATAGCAAATATGGATATTGTCCAAACTCTTTGTGACATGCATATAAATCTCCAAGGTATTCATAATTCACATTCAAGGAAATATATCCAACATAAGCACAAGATTTACTACCGCATTCACTTGAAGATACATCCAGTGACAAGAAGAATCACCCCATGGTGCCACAGCGCAAAGGGTGTTAGTATCTGATCTGGAAGGATGTTGAGTTATGCAACTCTTTTTCATTTAGATTTTAGGACTTAACATAGGAGTTCATCATAGTCAACATGTTTGTCCCTTTGTTTGTAATTTCTAGTTTAAGGGTTCAACTATATATAGGCTGCATGGACTGTAATAACTCATATTTGAGGAAATGGGATGTGTATGCCATTACTTCCTAGAGTTCCTTGCGTGTGGATGCCCAAGGTTCTTTCCTAGTTCTATTTTCAATGTTCTTCTTTGATTGTCCTGCGTCAAGAAAAAAAACATATCTTGCGGATAAGTGTTTGGACTTCCAGAACATTAGAAAGAGACTTAAGTAGCCCAGGTTGATCACAATGCTTAGTCCATTCGGAAACTCTATAAAGTTCAAATAAAAAACTCAACTGGGTGACCTAACCAAAATTCGCTTCACTACAGATGTTTATCAGTAGGGCACAAAAGCAGATATTAGTTCCTAACATCTCATGTAACATCTCATATCCTGGATTTTCAAACAAGTACCAATAGCTTAGTAAGATACAGTGATGATGATGGTGATGATGACAATGAAGAACACAAAACATCAAAAATTCCGGAACAACAATCTATTCCAACTTCCAGAGTATGTCACTTAAATTTTAAACAGTCTTACTTGTTCAGATGTTGCCATTGAACCATGGCAAGTAACCAGCAAAACTCTGTTAGGATCACCCAAAAGAGGATGAGCTTTAACTTGATCCCTCAAACAGCTAATGTCCTCCCAGCCAGTCATGAATACTAAGACAGCACCGGGCCGTTCCTTCCGACATATATGGCATAACACAGCCTCAATAAGATTAAAACCAATGCAATCAGGTGTCCAACATGACAGTGAATCACGAGCCCTGGCGCTATAATTCTCAAAGCTGGATTTGTTAAGAGCATCCTGTGAAATAGCAACAAGGTGTCAGACTAGTTACATAGTTGTTATACAAATCTTCAAATCTGTAATATGCCAGGTTTCTTGTAGCTTCTCTTCATTTCAGACTAAGTGTATGAAGATATCAAATTTCTTAGTTTGCAATACCTCAACAAGAGTAGAGATCTGATTTTTCCTTCTCCGTGGCACTAGCTGTTTTTGTGTTTTCCACATCTTCTCTTGGCCATAATCATCAATTTGGTTGAAAGAAGTCAACTTATATCCAGTAATTTCCAATATATCTTCCAGAAAGTGTGCTCTCACAGGATGTGTAAAGCCCTGGATTTAGAGAAGAATGCAAATTTCACATCTTAGCTCAACTAGATGCGCACTTTCAGAGTGAGAAATTTAAGTTGGCGTGAATCATGTGATAACGGTGCCTGACCTCACTCCAGTTATAAACAATATCACGTGACATTTTCTTTCCAAAGACATGAAAATGCAAAAGAATGGCTTTCAAAAAGCAATTAAATCATGCAGTTTGAAATGTCGAGAAACCAAACACTGACATCCAGAAAAATGGAAGTTTTCTAAATTATCTGCATTTTTTCTATGCAGTTTCAAATTCAGTACATGTTGGGTTGCAAGGCATAGCATCCCCAATACCAACACCAAAATCAGCTCAACAATGAAAAACATGGTGACCAAAATACAAATCATAATGCCAAAAACTATGTTATACTTACAGGAATGTGGATTTTTGGGGCCCCTCCAAAATAATTCGAAAATAGCTCAGCATTCAGAGTAGCACTCATTAAAATTAATCTCAAATCTTGACGTCTTGGAAGAAGATCCTTCAACACGATCAATAGGAAATCTGACAAGAAATGAAATTAATTGTTAAGAATTGGAGTTGAATAATGCAGTAAAAGGCCACACGGAAACGTAAATTTTTAGAGAACTGTACCTTCATTCATGCCACGTTCATGAATTTCGTCAACAAACACATGAGTTATGCCATTCAGGTTACGGTCACTCAACAGACGTCGAAGCAAAATACCACTGGTACAAAAAAGCAGATGGGTATTTCTTCCTTTGATTCCCTCCAATCGAACTTTATAGCCAACCTATGAAAATATCTCTTCGAATAGCAAGTAAAATAAAGATGCTTTCAAATAGCAGCTGCTCATTCAGCATCCAAGAAGACTGGAATTCCAGTCTGAAAAATAACAGTAGTGAACAAAGAGGGAAAGATGCTCACTGATTCACCAAGAGGCTCTCCTCTCTCAGTAGACACTCTCTCTGAAACAGCCATGGCAGAAATTCTTCGAGGTTGTGTGCAAATTATGCTACAGAATGCTCCACGACCAGATTCTATTTCTGACTCCAACACAAACTGAGGAAGTTGGGTAGTTTTACCACATCCAGTCTCCCCAGAAATTACAACCACCTATGAATATAAACCATTTCTGAATGTAAACTTATGCACATGGGTGTGTAGAACAAATTAGTAGAATCCTTTCTCCGCATCCATACAAAACAGAAAGGCAACCATTTGCAAATATTTGTGGTTCAAAAGATGGGTAAGAATTGTACAAGGCTCTGCTAGTTCACATTTTGGAGAGGAAATACAAGAGTAAATTCACTTTTCGTATAACCACTGTTGAGTTAATTGATTTACCCTAACACATATAATATACAGAGATTTGAGTACAAGATGAAAAGACAAATAAACTCTCACATCCTGATACAAAGAATATTTAACACAAATATAAAAAAACTACAATACTCTTAACAACCAAAATACAACTCCAGAAAGACTATGGTCGTCTATGCCTTTGATGAACAGCAATAACAAAGCAAGAAGGTTACGACATTCAGATATAAGGATAGGGCACCAAATTTCTTGAAATGATAAATCGTTAATCTTATCCAAGGCTGGGGTAATGGTATTATCATTCTTCTCATGTGAGCCTAAATATGTGTTATTATCTAGTAATCTGGCTCGCAGAAGAATTCTTTCAGGTTATTCTAACTTTAAGAATGATGAAAAAGCTAATATGCATCTGCTGAAGCCAAACAGAATCAAAATTGCACGATTTTTCCAGTACCATACCAAAGGAAGGGCAGTTTTCCACTACCATACAAGATTCACTAATATTGACTAATATTGAAATGTAAGATTCACTAATATTGACTCACTTTTTGTATACTGTATTAGGTTCTTGCCCTCTCTTTGCTGCTTTTTCCTCTTTTGGAAAAGGGTTCAAACAACAGTTTACAAGTTATTACTCATTCGAGTTATTATGTGCCATATTTTGTCTGTCTATAACTCTATTTACTCTCAAAGAAAACTGTGAGACCCCGACCCGGAATAAAGAAAATAAAAAAGAAAGTAGGAAAAAGAAATTGGTGAATTTGAAACTTTGATCGAATTACAAAACAGAGGCTCTTTGAAGTCATTTCGGTAATTATTAGGTGAATGAGGAGATACTCTGGAATTATTTAGGGATAATTGAAGTTGATTCAATTTCTAATTGGAGACCGAAGCGTTGTTCGGAAATTTATTTTATGCATAATCAACAATTAGAAGTTAACCTCGATATTAATCTAGGTGCGGTCGAATGAGATTCGGAGTTCCTTCGCTTTACCTCCCATATAAGTAAATAAGGTAAAAAGAAACAAAAACTAGACTAGTCTATACCTAGATTAAGTTATCTATCATAACCAAATATCTCCTAGTCACCTAATGGATAAACACAGGAGGGCCACCTCACGCTTTGTTAATCACTGCATGAGTTGGATATTATCACTTGTTAAAAATATCAGCCCAAGCTCTTCCCTTTCCCTTTCCAAATTATGTCTGCAAGAAAGAGAAGAAAGGTGGTGCAAGTTGTGTTCTTGTTTTCTTCAACAAGATAAGACTATCATTTCTAGCATTGAATTGTTATTACTTGCTCTGAATTTTTGTGGAATAGCTGTGATTTCTTCTTACAAAACCTAAGAGGCCACAAATAAAAATGAGGTAGAAGAAGAGGGGTCCAGCCAACTCAAGGAAAATATGTTTAAATTTGATCTTCAATTTTTTTTTTTTTTTTGTATTTTTAAAGACCATCATAATTTTAGTTTAGGATAGTTCTTGGATCATATATAGGATAGTTGGATGTCTGAAATTAAAAAAAAAAAAAACCGAAGGTGGAGGAAAACCCAGTGCAGCAACAGTGCTGCCAGACAGCTTTTGGCTCGTTCCGGACTATTTTGGAACTTCGTTTCGGGGCTCAATCCAACCCTATCTCGGAATCCGAACATAACATAGGCCTCATTTGGGTTCTAAAACATGATGTGACAATTCCAACATAGGGAGATAGACCAATGGCGGTGCGAAAAAGCCCTTCGCCATAAGAATTCTATACTTGGCCTCACTTGAAAATTTAGCATTTGAACTATTTCTTTTCCAAACTGTCGCAACAGAGGGTCAAACCATTCATTACTTGACCCGGAAACTATCTTGGCATGGGAACGGGGCCTTCGAGACCACCCCGAGGCTAGTTCAATGATTAGAAATGAGTCATGCTTGGTTAAGCTAAACTATAACATTACTTTAAGGCATAACTTTTGACAAACTTTGGACCACCAACCATTCGACTTGGCTATTGTTTTATCACTAGAATAGGATGTAACATGACCAACCCGAGCTCGTTTCAACACCGAAGCACAAGACTACACTTATATGACATTGAATTGAAAACAAATAGGAACTTTAAATCCATATTCTAGTTGAACGCCGAATTCAATTACTAAGTGAGATACCTTTGATGTGTTATAGGAAACTGGGAATAACAACGTGATCGTATAAATAGCTCAAGAGGTGAAAGATGAGTTCAAATACAACTCTATTACGTGTTCAGTTTAGAAAGCATGAAAGTTTGTTGTACCTTATTGTTCATATGATGTTGAAACATACATGCCATGCCTAATCACAATTAATATTGTTTATAATACGAATCATGAGTTAAATGGGGAAATAACGTTGAGAAAGGCTGATATTTGTTCAAAACGGTGCCCCATCCGCTAAGGGATAGAATATAGCGAAATGTGTGATAAGGTTGGAATCACGAGCCAATGTGATTAATGGATGATGTCATTCCAAACGTGCCAAAGATGCACAGGGGGTAACTCCCTCTTATCAGGATTGGCGACCATTATATTATGCAAAATCAGGCGGGTTTGAATATCGAATGAAAATATGATGACTAGAACATGATAAACTTGAACGTTGACTCAGGCGTTGACCTGGACATAATACTGTGGATCTCGTTAACGTGAATAAACTATTGCATGCGTTGCCCATTGATTAACATAGCAAATTAATGTTTCTTATTTGGATTCACTAGCACGTTATGCTAATGATGTTAAACAACATCCCAAGTTACGAAGCTAGTGGCAGGAACCAGGAAGGTTTGGCTATAGATAGCGTGTCTTCAGTATGTGTCTTTACTGTTTGGCCATGCTAGGGCCTGTCGTTTGGATTTTAATAAATGTTAAATTCTGATACAATGCACTTGCTTGGTTGGCTTTTAATGTAATAACAGTTACGCTTCCGCTATACTCTAATTAATTATGTGTTAAATAATAGATTAGGAATTCCCTGAGCTAATTACGTAATAGGCTTCACCGAGTGAGACTCGTTGGTCGGTCGCTAATCCTTCTCACATCGGGATGGTCTCGAAGGCTCCATTACCAAGCTAAGGTAGTTGCCAAGTCAAGTAATGAATGATTTGACCCTCTGTTGCGACGGTTTGAAAAAAAAAAAAACTAGTTCAAATTTTAAATTTTCAAGTGTAGGCCAAGTGTAGAATCCTTATCGCGAAGGCCTTTCTCGCACCGCCGTCAGCCTATCTCCCGACCTCAGAACGGCCTCAGAATTGTTATATCTTGTTCTAGAACCCAAATGAGGCCTATGTTATGTTCGGAATATTCCAAGAAAGGGTTGGATTGAGCCCCGAAACGAAGCTCCAAAACAGCCGGAACCAACCAGAAGTTGCTTGATAGCACTGTAGGGTTTTCCTCCAACTTCATTTTGTTTTTCAATTTCAAACATCCAACTATCCTATATATGATCCAAGAACTATCCTAAAACTAAAATTATGATGGTTTATGAAAAAAAAACAACTAGATAAATTTAAACATATTTTCTTTGAGAGTTGCTAGACCCCTCTTCTTCTGCCTCTTTTTTATCCATGGCTTCTTAGGTTTTGTTTAAAAGAACTCACAGCTATTCTACCAAAACTCAGAGCTAGGAGTAAAAATTCAAAGCTAAAAATAATAGTCTTACCTCGTTGAAGAAAACAAGAACACAACTTGCACCGCCTTTCTTCTCTCTTTCTCTCTCTCGAACAAAATTTGAAAAGGGAAGGGGAAGAGCTAGGGTTGACATTTGTAACAAGTGATAATATCCAACTCATGCAATGATTAACAAAGCATGAGGTGGCCCTCTTGCGTTTATCCATTAGGTGACTAGGAGATATTTAGTTACGATAGATAACTTAATCTAGATATAGACTAGTCTAGGTTTTTTTCTTTTTACCTTAGTTACCTTATTTACTTATGCGGGAAGTAAATCAAAGGAACTCCTAATCTCATCCGATCACACCCTAGAGTAATATCGAGGTTAACTTCTAATTATTGATTATGCATAAAATAAATTTCCGAACAACCCTTCAATCTCCGATTAGAATTTGAATCAACTTCAATTATCCCTAAATAATTCCGGGGTATCCACTCGTTCACCCAATAATTACCGAAACGACTTCAAACAGCCTCTGTTTTGTAATTCGATCAAAGTTCCAAAGTCTATTTTACCCCTGTTTGAAAGGTGCCTGAGCCATTGTTTCATGGAATTGAGAGTTTGACTTTGTTTGATTTCTTTATTCCAAATAGTTAATGAGAACCATCTAAAAGGGAACACAAAAGAGGATTAACATACAACGAAAGTCGTGTTAACTTCTTTTATGATGAATCCAAGGATCAAAATTTTGTTTCGCTTCGTTGTGCTCTTCTAGCAAGCATAGGAACAAAAACACAGTGCAAACACTTTCGAAACATTTTCAAAGAGTGAACTTATAATATCATCTGAGTGCATGAAGGCCTAATAATGAACAAACAAATATTATCAGATTCACAAATTGAGTGACTAATTTGTGACTAGAAACAATTATAAAAGCAAAAGGTGAACCATGTTATGAAATAAGAATTGCTGAGTACTATCAAATAAATTTCAAATCCATGTTGGAACAACTTCTGATTTTGTTTCGGTTGTTTTCTGATGAGTTTCTCTATACTCTACTCCTTTCGTTGGGCACACCAGACATCCTTTATGCCGCTAGTATTGTTAATTTGTCTCTTACGATATGGAAACGTTTCCTTCATGTTGATAGAACAAATGGGAATTTTGTCCGTGGACAAGTCTTGAGCTTTTGTTTCAACTTCTTGACTTGCTTTAGCTGATATACTAATCAGCATACATTGTAAGTCTTCTTCTATTAACAAGTAATTATATTGGCACTCACTAAATAGCTACACATGCACTTGCATCCTATGTTGTGCTTCAGCAATAAAAGTGCAAAAACGTGCCAAGTTCATCCATAATTATTATCTGCCCTTACAATTAAAACGACCTAACTAAAGAAAGGCTTCTAAAATTACACCAGCATTTACTACTGAGAACCAGTATTGTCAGAAACTGAAATCAATTTCGAACTGATTAAGAACACTGTTTCCTATTTATTTGGAAAAACTGAAGAGTTCTTTTCAAGGTTACAAGAGAATGGATCTAGTCAACATGAATTATCCCAGGCACAACATCCCAAGAATTCCAAATGAGATGCCAAACATAAGCCAAAGCAAACAAAGATGAAAAGGAAAAAAATCAAAGTAATGAGAGACTCAAGGAAATTTCTCCAAGCTACAAGACATGAAGCTGAAACAAAAAACTTCCTCAATTGTCCTCTTTACACACACCAGATGATATGCATGGTAGAGCAACTTTGCAAATACTCTTTTTGACTCTCTCTCTCCTCGCCTCAACCCAAAAAAGCAAACTTGAAGGGAATAAGGTAGCAGTCAAAGTAATTTGACCAGTAACTAAGATCTTGCAATAAGTAAAGTCAATAACCCAACACAGTTTGGAGGACCAAACCCAAACAAAAAATCAACACAAGGGCCCAATCAAAGAACCATTGGTGAGAGCATTGAAAACAAGTCCAAGACAGAACAAAATCAACTTGTTCAATAAACCACGACGAAAATCGAGAAAGGACAGGTATGAGTTCGTATGTCAAACCTGATTCTGCGCAATTGCTTGGAGCAGCCTTTCCTTCTCCTTGAATGCAGGCAGAGATCTCCGGAACTCAAGAATTTTCCTGCCTTCCGGTGATTCCTACAGATAAAATGTACTTATTAGTTTCAAAAGCAACAAGAGCAATCCACATGGATGGAAATTCCAAGATGAAAAAAATAAAATAAACGAGCCCTTTATCAATAACAAACAGAAAACAGAACTGGATGCAGTTCTCAAGTAGCACATTAATAGTTCACAAATCAAATGCAGAAATAAAATAAGCTTTAGTTTCAAAACTTGATTGCCATGACAGGAGCAGGTCATCACAAAACTCGCAGAAGCCAATCTTTATGGTTCAATGATGCAGATTTTTTATTCCAGAATTTCTAAATTAGATTGGTTTAAAACAAGTGGACAAAATAGATTGAGTGAAAATAAATTAAGATCTGCAATAAACAAATTGGAAATGAATGTTGAAAGGTTTGCTATAGCTAGAGTTCTGTCAATGTTCAAGTACAACCATATGTATTTTGTATATGGAACATCAAAGAGTATCCACAGATATTTCCCTTGAATTATGACCATAGTTCATCAAAGTACATTTTGTATGTCCAAGATAGAAAAAGATACAACATCAAATTACTAGTATCTAATAGCAGATGATGACAACAGAATCAACATGTGCCAACACTAGATGCATGGTACGATTTTGAGACGTGGATTAGCAGAGTTTGACTCAACAGCAAAAATTGACCCAAAATACAACCCACAACCAACCCCTTACAACCCATGTCCAAAAAATAATAAAACTATCAATACACCTTTAAGATAAAAACCTAATAAAAATCAATAAGATCATCCAAGCAACATACTAAACAGAAATAAAGACAGACAAGACCCAAAGTCATTCCAAAACTGTACTCAATAATGCTCCATGTGAAAGTCGCTATTGGCCTCTCTTCTCCATGCTTTACATAATGGTTGTCAAAATCGTACGAACGATTCAGTTGCGATTAATAGAAACCGACACGAATCCATGGGTGAATCAAGGTTTAGACAAAATTGGTGATGAACCATACAATTGCGGTTCAGTTCGCAATTCGATTAATGCAAATATAACATTTTTTGCATTCGATGAATATGAAACCACTTTTACCTCCTTTTTCTTGCTCGAAAAGGCAAGAATGTAACTTCATATAATGTTAAGTTCTAAAAGTTGTATTCATATGTAAAATTTGTTAACCATTTATTGATTAAAGCATTTATTTTTATTCAGAGCATGTTGTTAATACTTTTTTTTCATTTTTATGCAGCACAAAAATAATCACTATAGAGATGGTTAAGGCTAAGATACACCGTTCTAATGAATTATTTACTGTTAGTTTGGTGATATATGCATAGTTTATTATCATATGAGCCAATACATGAGCCCAAGATCTTGATAATGATAGTATTTTCATATGCCAAACCATAAATATTTATATTATTGTGAATAATATTGAGTATAATATCATACATGAACGCAAAATTTGACAAAATTGATCTCCTTAATTCTTGTATCATCTGAACCAAAGATCCTGCCAAGACACAAAGCTTTGAGCCAATTGACAAGTTCTTTTTTATCAGCAAAGAAGATTTCATATATCATTAATATAAAATATGAAATCATTACTGAGCCAATTGACATATGTTGCCATATAAGTAAGTTTCTTACCTACTAGGTTACATAATTGTTGTTAAAATATACTTTCTATTAGTTTTAAGGCCTATCTTTCAATTTATAATGAATTTTTGATATCTATATGCATATAAATATAACTCTTATTACGACTGGACCATTATGATTCACAATTCAATTCACGATTTGACAACCTTGCTCTACATCAGTTACAATGAGTTGAATAGCAAGATATTGTGTGCAGAATACGTAGGTGAGTATAAAATGAGAGAAAGACAAGGAGAAGTCAACAGCAAGGGAGAGGGAAGAGGGGAGAGAGAGAACAGATACAAATGAAAAGGACCACAAATATGAGAGAAGGACAAGGAGATGAAGATAGCAAGGAGCTCTAGCCTTCAAAACTTCTCCAAAACTCATATTACTACAACTAAAACAAGGTTTAATACAGAGTTGGTCAAGCGTTAAAAGGAAAAATATGAAAAGAAACACCACGATGCAGTCCAACTTTGGTGCACCCTTACAAGTTTGGGAATACAGACTCCAAATTGTCAATTTGTTCCAATAGCCTTCAGAGTAATGATTAATCTTAAACTTCAAATGCACCTAACACAGAGTGTGTTTTGATGAAACATTGGTAAATACTTGGGAAATCCAAACTGAAGGGAGTTACAACAGAATGGACTAAAATCCTTTCATCTTAAAGTTCTTGGCGTGTGTGATTTCAACAAAATCAATTAGTCAAAATTCTACTTTTCCATTCAATAATTTCTCGATCGTATACGCAGTGGTGTCCACCTTAAAGACACTAATTCAAGAGTCTCGAGCTTTGCGTTTCAAATCACAAAAGAATTTTATAGTCTTTCAACATGCTTCCAGGTTCCATGGCATTTTGTTGAAACACAAGAACTTTTGGCCAAGAAAGATCTGCTGATGCAATAGGAATTTTAGATAATTTATTATTTCGTTTTAAGTTTAGAATTATTTGGCGACTAGAAATATTCTGATTCAGCATAGGTCTCTAAATTAATTGGCTTTCTAATTTGAATTGATTTGATTTTCCTTTTTTGCATAGTTGAATGATCAATAAGAATTACAAGTAGTTTCTAACTTTTCATTAACGTTCTATTCTTGCTAGAATTGTTAGAATTGCTACTATTTTCCACAAGGTATGAAGCACCGAGCAAGGTAAGTGACTTTAAAGGCAGTAGTTCAAAAGCAACTAAATTTTCTGGATATCGTGGAACAGAATATGCAATCTACTAATCACGGAAATCCTGGGTGACATTTAACAGCTCAGTTCATGAACACTTGAATTAGTAGCACAAAGAGTAAATGAAGATACCTGCCAAGATCTCTGCATATTACGCATTCGCAAGCTTCTTCTTTGCAGAACCTTTTCCATAACAGACCCATCTAGGAAAGAATCAGGATCTTCATCTGGATCTACATCACCCCGATCACTGACCTTAGTGCCAGCTGAAGTGCCACTGACAATTTCAGAACTCAACTGCATTCTATCAAGGTGTTCCTGCAGCAGACCCTCTACTCTCCTTTGCAAGCTTAGCGGCATAACCACCTGCAAGAACAGAAAATAAAAGATAGAATTCTCCCAGATATCAATGGAACTCCCATAGAAACATAGAATTGAAATCCGTCTAAGAGCAACCAGAAGTTATTACCTCTCTTTGGGGTCGCTTATCGTCAAGATCTGGCCTATAGTTGGGAAGAGGAACTTTGCTCACAACCATCACCTTTCCATAAATTTCACTACACATGCAAAGTTACAATTCAACGAAAAATGTAGCAACCACTAAAACGTTAAATACACCAACAATAGTATACTGAGTAAACGGTTACCCCACCAGTAAAGGCCCATCCTCTTGGCAAGGTTACATATTTGTTCATAGTCTCTTCTATCCCTTTTGTCTCGGGACACAATTTCCTCATCCTTTTCACTGCGTAATAGCAAGCTAAGTTTCCATTTCCACTCATCAATGTTGCACACAGAAGAAGACGCCTGCCATCCATAAATGTTTTCAAACACAAGTTTGCCCCTTTTATCTGTCTAAATCATGCTAACAAATGCAAAATTTATGCTTAAATATTAGTCAACACTAGATAGATAGTCACCTCAACAAAAGTGAAATTTTTATTTACAATACAAAAGTCTAATTGTTTTGTGAGCTTCCACTGCTTGGTTTAAATGTACATCCTTTCGCTTACTGTAGAGAGTAAGACCATGTTTAAGCAAGGACTATTGAGATTCTTACACAAAGCTTCTTCTTTTCAAAAGCCTTTATAATTACCCAATGGCTGCTGTTTGCCTTCATCCCAAAAAGAAGGTTCACAAACCTTGAACAATAGCAAGTATGGAAAAATCATAACAGACAGTGGGTAAAGAAATGTGGTAAAAGACAAAAAAAAAAAAGCATCCTTTAGTCTTTCATATCTTATTTAAGACTGAAAACTGTTCTCTATGGGGAGCAACCGCAACATGTTTATCTGTTCAAAGTTAGGGATACAAGATCAGCAAAAAAACATCATGCCTTGATTAGGTCAGTCACCCAAGTAAAATGATTTCTGAAAATAGATGTAAGATGAATTTATGCAGTGGGCAAAAACAAATCTGTAATCAACATCAACAATAACTTTCTATTGTGATGTTTGCTTTTGACTCTTATCAGGATTGGTCTGGCTCTAGCTGCAAAACACCCAGTTTGGGCATCATCCCTGCCAAATAACCAATAGCACAAGAAATTCATTCTCCAATGGAACTCCCAAAACAAAGAAAACTCTCCTTAATTAATTACATTAGCCACTGTTGAACTGAATTTTCTATAATAGCAGAACCACAATGCTTAAAAGTGCAGTTTCCTTCTCTTTATTTTTTTCTTCATCAACAACTAGTTTTGTTCTGTTCTCCACCATTCCTTCAACACAAGTATACAACGGAACTACTGGTAAAGAGCTTAAGACCTCTGTTGTACATATATCTAGGTCTACCATTACGTATACAAAGCAGCAGACAAATATAAACTAAACACAGATGACATAATATTTAAAAAAATTCTTTTAGACTTGGAAAAACCTTATGATTCTCGTGCTATTGGGCATCATCCCTGCCAAATAACCCAATGAATTCCCAAAACGAATAAAACTCTCCTTAACTATATATATGTTAGCCACAGTTGAACTGAATTTTCTATAATAGCATAACCACAATGATTAAAATTGCAGTTTCCTTCTCTTTATTTTTTGTCTACATCGCCAACTAGTTTTCTTTTGTTCTCCAACATACCTTCAATGCAAGTACACAACGGAACTACTGGTAAAGAGCTTAAAACCTCTGTTATACCAAAATCTAGAACTACAATCATGTATACAAAGCAGCAGACAAATATAATTATATAAACCAAACATGGATAACATAATATTAAAAAAAATTCTTTTAGATTAGGAAAAACATTATGATTCTCATGCTATTGGCCATCATCCCTTCCCAATAACCCAATAGCATGAGAAATTCATTCTCCAATGGAATTCCCAAAACAAAGAAAACTCTCCTTAATTAACTGTATTAGCCACAGTTGACCTGAATTTTCTATAATAGCAGAGCCACAAAATTAAAATTGCAGCTTCCTTCTCTTTATTTTTTTTCTTCATAGGCAACTAGTTTTCTTATGTTCTTCACCATTCCTTCAACACAAGTATACAACAGAACTATGGTAGAGAGCTTAAAACCTCTGTTATACATATATCTAGAACTACCATTATGTATACAAAGCAGCGACAAATATAAACTAATATTGACAAAAAAATCTTTGAAACATGGAAAAACCTTATGATTGTCGTAGTCGCACTCATATTCGTCATCTGAAAACTGTTCAACGGCATACCCACAATATGCTCGGCATCCAGAGAATGAAAAAATCGAGAACATTCTGCAGCGAGAGGCAAAGCTATTGGAGCTTGGAACATCAGACAACAATAAGTGCCTATTTTCCCTTCCAATCACATATGTTTGATTCGATAACAGAGTGTGAAGCAAGGATTTCTTGCCACATGCTAAGAGAACCCCTAGCCTGTGATTGGAACGCATTGTAAAGAAAGAGATTGGGGCATAGCAGTGTTCTTCGTTAGACAATTCAATACAACACAACAGCGATGATGTTCTTTCCTTGTGCGCCCTCAAAAATCAAGAGATATACATCACACACTCGTTCAGTGTTCTCCCACAGTAGCTTCAGTTAGGAGTGCACAATATCTGAGAAATCACGAGCATAAAACCAATTAGGGTCTGTTTGGTAACACTGCCCAACTTCTGTTTTCAATTTTCAATTTTCCATAGACAATTTTCTGTTTTTCTCTTGAAAAACAAAACAAAAATAAAACATATGTTCGTGTGAACTAATTTTCAAAGGGAAAAAAAACTATCATTCACATTTTTTACTGGACAAAACAAGAAATCGCTATGGCTCCACCTTACCATGATCACCTTCTACTTATTCTGTAACTTCCTTTCTTTTGTCCGTCCAAGGTGCTGTAAAAAGAGAGAAAGAGGCGGCTCGGTACTAGAGGATAAAGGAAAAAACTGTTTCAAATCAAATCCCAATTCATGCGGGAATTGCTTCAGATGGCGTAATAATGGAAAGATTTAATCAAAATCAAGTATAGAAGGCCAAAATACCCTAATCAAAACAAACAAGACCCAATCAATCACCCCTAACCTACAAAACAAAATAAAAAATCTGCCCAAAATAAGCAAACCCAGAATTATTTTGGACGGGGGGAAGCAGGTGAGGAGAGGAGGGGGGCGGCGGTAGCGAGCAGTAAGTCGAGGAGAAGTTTTGGGAACACTAAAAGTCGACCTTCGGTGATGAACAATGCAACTTAGCCATACCCCATTCGCGACGGTAGTCTGCTTGGTAAGGTCGTTTATGGTCGTATCTCACTCTCCGGAGTTTGAAACTTTTTGGCTACTCTTTTCAGTGTTTCTCACTCTCTTCCTAATGATTTGGCCACCACCAGGCCATTGGGAGTTTTGATCTTGCAATTTCGCCTCTATAGGACACCCCTCCTTCAATGTGTTGCCATAGAATGTCAATCAACGGAAAACAATCAAACTTATACTAATAAACAAGATTCTTTTGTTTTCTATACCAATTGAATAATATGGATGAATGAAAAAGAAAAGGGTTTTAAACTGCGATTGTTTTGAGTACACACACATACATAGAGAGAGAGAGAGAGAGGGGGGGGGGAGGGGGTGAGCGGAGAACATACCTGGAGGCTGCAATCAATGACGTGTGGGAATGGTGGGAACCATCGAATGGTGGTGGTGCCAGCGGTGGGAGTCTTCGGACGGTGGTGCGCGGAAGCTCGGTGGCATTTGCACCGTGGTGCTTTCAGGCACGTCGTAGCACGGTTTAGATGTGGAGGATTGGCAGCCTGTACACACGAGTTTTGAGAGAGAGAGAGAGAGAGAGAGAGAGAGAGGGAGAGACCGCAGAGCAGTTTCAAAACCAAGGCACGGCCGACTCCGAACACCACTGAACTTTTCCACACCCCTTTTTCTATCGCTCCTTCTATCACTACGCCTCTTTAGGTTATGTTTGGTAACCATTTCATTTTCTGTTTTCTATTTTTATTTCCTGAATTTTCTGTTTTTGAGAAAAAATATATTTTGTTGATGTTTTACTTCCAAAAAATTAAAAACAGTTTTCATTATTTTCAAAAAAAGTGAAAGTATGAAAAGTGAGCTTTCATTTATTTCAAAAACAGTTTTCATTATTTTCAAAAACCAACTATGTGTATATATATATATGCATACATATATATATATATATACACTAGACGTATATATAATTATATATTCGCATATTATAGATTTATTTATATATACATATATATATTTATTATACGTATAATATATATATTTATATAATACGTATAATATATATACTTATAAGTACATACTTATATACATATACATATATAATTATACATATATGTATATACATATACATATGTATGTATATTTATACATATTTGTGTATATGTACTTATATACATGTATATTTATACACACTTATATACATATATCACACACACACACATATACATATACATACATATACATATATATATATATTAATATATCTAAGTGTATACATATATATACATACTTATACATATTATATATTAGTATACACAAGTATGTATATATATGTATAATACATAATAAATATGTTTATGTATATACATTATAATACATTATAAATATACATATACATTATATGTATATACATGTACATTATAATACATATATATATACACACTATATGTATATACATGTATATACATATTATATGTACATGTATATAATACATGTACATGTATATACATATAAATACATGTATATGCATATAAAATATATATATATGTATAATGTATATGTATATTATAATACATATGCATATGTATATGTATAATTATATAATTATACATATATATAATTATATAAGTATTATATATATAAATATATATGTATGACATATATATATATATATGGGATTGTCTCCCAAGACCAATAAGATTTAGACCAACCGTAAACCAATGGTAGTGATCCTTGGATTAGAACCAATCCAAGGGTGGAGATTATTTCAGGCCTTTAATTCATTTTCTTTTTTTGTTCCCAAAAAAATCCTCTCTCTCTACCAAAACAGACCCCCTCTCTCTCTCTGTACACCACCCAAATCCACCCCACCCCACACCCCGATTCTCTCTCTCTCTCTCTCTGTGTACCAGCACCAAACCAACCGCCGCCGCCGCGCCTCCCTCTCTCCCCGATCTGACCTCCGCCGCCCTCCGCCGTGCCTCCTTCTCTCCTTCTCTCTCTGTACACCACCCAAACCCACCCCACCCCACACCCCGACTCTCTCTCTCTCTCTGTGTATCAGCGAAACCCACCCAAACCCGCAGCCGCCGCCGCCGCCCTCCGCCGCCGCGCCTCTCTCTCTCCTCGGATTTTCCCACAATACTGTTTATTTGTAACAAGTTAATTTTTAGGTTGTGTGGCTTCTAATCTGTTTAATAAAAAATTAAAAAAAAACTCTAATTACATGAATCTGATATTGCACCCAGCATCATTCTTTGCATCTTCTAAAGTTAAGAAAAACTTTTTGTTCAAAAAGAAAAAAGTTTTGAACAAAAAGTTAAGGTCAAGCACAACGACAAAAAGATAGTAAGGATAAAAGATCCAATTAGGCATAGTCAAGCACGTGTGGAAGTTTACAAAATAACTTGACTGGAATACACCATGGGTTCAGACCTCTTTCGTATTTCATTTTTTGTTTTTTTTTAATTTTTTTTCTGTTTCTCCTTTCTGGGTGGTGTACAGAGAGAGAGGGAGAGAGGGAGGCGCGGCGGCGACGGTTGGTTTGGTGCTGGTACACAGAGAGAGAGAGAGAGAATCGGGGTGTGGGGTGGGGTGGGGTGGGTTTGGGTTTGGGTGATGTACAGAGAGAGAGGAGAGAGAGGGGGTCTGTTTTGGGAGAGAGAGAGGGTTTTTTTGGGAACAAAAACAGAAAATGAATTAAAGGCGTGAAATAATCTCCACCCTTGGATTGGTTCTGATCCAAGGGTCACTACCATTGGTTCACTATTGGTCTAAGTTTTATTGGTCTTGGGAGACAATCCCTATATTATATATATATACAAATATACAAATATACAAATATATAAATATATACTTGTAATATACTAATGGGTCAAGCTCCCTAGACCAATCCATTTAGACCAATTGTGTACCAATGTGCTGGACCATTGGATCAGATCTGATCCAATGGTTAGGATTAATTCGGTTTAAGTTAAAAAAAAAAAAAAAACAAAAAATTGGTCCTGATGTGAAAGTGATGTGAAAGTGGTCAGTGGTCTCTCTCTCTCTTACCTCCAGTACGCATTTTCACCAGACTCCATTTTCATACTTTCATCTCTCTCTCCCCCCTTTTCCTCTTTTCCTCCCCCTTTTCCTGACCAGTGGCCGGAAAGCCATTTGAGAACCCAACCCCCCCCCCCCTTTTCCTCTCTGTCTCTCTCTACCCCCGCCGTTTCCGTCGCCGGTTTTCGTCTCAGATCTGTACGCGCCCGCTGCTCGCCGCCGCCGCCCGCTGCTCGCCGCCCCACCGCCCGCTGCTCATCTCAAAACCCACGCTGAACAGGTATTCTTCTGCCAAAACAGATCTTGTTTTTGTGATTGGTGAATGAGAAGATCGAAAAACTTGGGTTTTCTTCAAGACATTATTCGATTTGTTTTTGGAAGATAACAAATCTTGAAAATCACAGTTGCTGATATTTGTTTTTGTGTCTTTTTTTTTCCTGAAAATCACAGTTGCTGATATTTGACTTAATTCTTAATTAGGATCTGAAATAAACTAATTCATAATTAGTTGCTGACTTAATGTAAGTGAAATTAACTAATTCATAATGCGCACTAATTAATTGACTTAATTAGGAAATTAACATCTTCATTTCCTAATTATGAAACCCATTTTTTACACCCATTCAATTTAATTCAAGATGTTACGAGTTTTGTGAATTTCTGTTTTTATGAGTCCTGATAGTCTGTTTTTATGAGTTTTGTGAAAAATCAATTTGTTTATGTTAAGAATTAGGATTTGAATTTCAATTTACAGGTTTGGTCTTATGGATTGTCCGACTGAAATGGAGCTCGGCAATTCTTCGAATGTTGTTGAAAAGCCTTATATAGGAATGGTTTTTGCTAGTATAGATGATGCAAGAAATTATTACACACAATATGGCCGACAAGAGGGTTTTTGTATTCGTGTTAGGAATTCATCGAAATCGAGAGGGCGAGAGACGGAGGTTAGTACGACAAAATTTGTTTGCACACGCGAAGGGAAGACTGTTAACATAGGGGATAAAGAAAGTGGTAACAGTAGAGTGAGAAGAACTTCAAGTATAAAGTGTGGGTGTTTGGCGACGATGAACATTGTACGTAGCACGGATAATTCTTCAGAATGGATAGTGTCAAAATTTGATGATAATCACAATCACAAGCAAGTTACACCCTCTAAGAGGATGAAAATGAAATCAAATAGAACCATGCCTGATGCAGTGAAAGACTTGACACAAGCCTTCCATAGAGAAAACTTGATGGTTGCAAAATTACCGGATGTCATGGGTGGCGACGCTATCGGTTTTGATAAGAAAGATTGCTATAATCACTTGAGGAATGTGAGACATAGGAATCTAGAAGGCGGTGATGCACAAACGGTTCTTAATTACTTTAGGAGAAAACAGTCTGAGAATCCACAATTCTTTTACGCAGTACAGGTAGACGAAAATGGGAGGGCAGTTAATTTTTTTTGGGTGGATCATCGGGCCCGCATGGCATATGATTATTTTGGTGATGTGGTGACGTTTGACACCACGTATCGGACGAATATGTATGATATGCCATTTGCTCCATTTACAGGAGTAAACCATCATTTTCAGTCAATACAATTTGGATGTGCACTATTGCAAGATGAAACAGAGACTACTTTTTTGTGGCTTTTTCGGACATGGTTAGAAGCTATGGGAGGACGACCTCCCATAGCTTTCATTACAGATCAGGACAAGGGAATGATGGCTGCAATTCCGCAGGTATTCCCGAACACTCGGCATCGCTTATGTCTTTGGCACATCAAAAAGAAATTTGCGGAAAAGCTATCACAAGTGTATTTTAGGAGATCAAATTTTAAGCGTGAGATGAAAAATTGTCTTCAGAGGACATACAATGTGGAAAGTTTTGAACAGAGATGGAAGGCTTTGATCGCTGAATTCGGTCTACAGGATAATGATTGGCTTAACCAAATATATGAAATACGTGCTTATTGGGTCCCCGTGTATAATCGTGGTACTTTTTTTGCTGGAATGAATACCACTGGACGCAGCGAAGGCGTCAATGCATTTTTTGATGACTTTGTTACACATACGACCAATCTAAGAGAATTTGTGGTTAAGTATGAACAAGCGTTGAAAAAAATAGTCAGGAGGGAGAATAATGAAGATTATGAGTCCGAACACAAGGTGCGTATAGTTAGTGATCGTGACTACCTCTTGAAGGATGCGGCTAACATTTACACTCGGAACATGTACAACAAATTTAAGGATGAGTTTGACCAACATCATCTATTCAAGGTTGAGGAAAAGTCTGTTACCCATGGATCTTACACGTACGTTTTGAAACGTAAAGAAGGTGAACCGGAAGAGTTTGTGGTGGAGTATAATTCTCAAACTCACGAGTGTAAGTGTGGTTGTCAACATTTTGAATTTGTTGGCATAATTTGCAGGCATATTATAAAAGTCCTTACTCGGCACGACGTTGATAAGGTTCCTTCTCATTGTATCCTTCCAAGGTGGAAGAAAGGGGCAAACAAGTTTAGAGTATTCGATTTAGACGGGTGTGTGGATAATGATGCATGTGAACAAAATCAAGCATTGAGGCTTACTCATATGTGTCAACAATCAAGTAAATTGGCGTGTGAGGCGGCACCATCATACAAGGATTACAAAATCTACATGGAATGCATCAAGCTGGCGTGCACAAGAATGGCCGACCGGACAGCAATGAGCGGTGTTGGGTCCAATAACGATATTTGTGAGAATGAAGCATGTGGTTCTATAAATCCCCCTGAATTGAGTGTAAATGAAGGCTCTACACATCAGTTGCTTTTGGATCCGAATATATCCCAAACTAAGGGCAGGAAAAAAGATTGGAAAGGAAAAGAATCTACAAATAGTGTGGGAAGATTAAAAAGTGGGATTGAAGTATCTCAGAATAAGAAAAAAAGAAAATGTGCTGCATGCAATGGAATCGGCCATGACAAACGTAATTGCCCAACGAATCCGTATAGAAGAAAGTCGGGACAACCCAACATTGGTAAGTGACAAATGTTTCTTCTTTATTGTATACTAAATTTTTTTTTCATATCGTAATTGCTAATACCTTTATCTTTTGTTTTTAGGACACGAGGACGAGGAAGCAGCAAGTTTGGCTAGAGATACGGAAAGTGATGATGATATTTAATGCCATGATGTTTGCCTGGATGTAACTATGACTTTTGGTTTTGGTTTGCTACTTCTGTTTTGCCGGAGATGGTGTTTCTTATGTGTTTCAGCTTTGTATTTGTTGTGTGACATCTGATTGCGTAATAGAGGTAATTCTTGGAGAACTGCTTGTCCCTGATGGAAATTCTTGAACTTGTACAAATGAACATACAATGACTTGGTGGTGGTGCAATTAGATAACTTTCTTCCTTTTGCAAATTTTATGTTTTCATACAGGGAAAGTATAGATGGTAAAATAGAGAAACCACAGTTCTGCATTCTCCAATTCATTTGCAGATTGCCCAAAAAATGGCTCCCAAACACCCCCATCCAGATGGCTGTTTTGGTGCAATACTGCCATCCAGATGGCCGTTTAATCCTGGACTTATAATGCAATACTGCCATCCAGATGGCTGTTTTGGTGCGCAGGGAATACTGCACAAGTACATGAATGCCATACCATAAGCTGTTGTTCTTCATAGCATGGTTATTCCATGTATGTAGCACAACCAAAAATAGGGTTTTGGGCCAAATCAACTCCCTCTCTCTAAGAGTTCTGCTCCCCTCCCAATGTCCAGAATTAATTTTTTAAACCAGAAATTATTTTCCCAAACCCGGAATTATTTTCTCTCTTTTTTTTTTCCCTGTTTGCTCAACCCACCAACCATTCTTAGTTGCTGAATTTTCAAAGATGGTTGCACCACTGTAATGTGAAGATTTCCATGAGAAGTTTTAAAACAATAAGATTGATTAGTAAAAATGGATGAAATCTAACCCGAGTAATTAAAAAAGATGAGTGTCAAATACATTCAAAACCCTGACTTTTGGTTGTGCAATACATGGAATAATTTCTCCAATTAAGTCTTCCCACGTCTTTTTTAGTTTTGCTGTTTTAAAAGTAATCATGGTTTGGTTGGTGAGTCCTACAAATTTAAGATTGACCAATAGAATGGAAGGGTAATGTTCACCCCCTCTTTAGGAGGGTGAACAAAATAGCTCTCTGTCTTCTGTGGTAATCCTTTTCTACCAAATTTCATTCTTCATAACTCTAAGGCATACATGCTAAAGTAACATTAAACGGAGCATACAGAAGCCTCAAAACTGAGATCGCGTCCTAAGCAACTTCTTGCCATGTTTCATAGAAAGAAAAAAACAACCCTCCTGAAAGAAAAAATTATGTTTTTACGAATAAGAAATAAAAAAATAAAAAATAAAAAAAGACAATGAGCTCATTCTTTGAGACGGGCTCAACCACAATGTCCAATACATTCTAAGAAAATACTGAGAATAATAATCTTGACAATCCAAACATCAATTACAACATTTCAAAGTTCCATTACCATAGATTACTTTACCAAAGACAACATAAAGTGAAGAACGCAAACAACCAAAATAATAATTAGCAACAATTTTAAAGATTCGATTTTAGCTTCAACGACCTCGATCCTTGTCAGATAGCTTGAATCAATTGCCTCTCGAACATGCATAACAGTGGGATCTTGATTCCAGCCACTTGGGTTGCCTCCCTTGCACCACTCCCACAATGAGCATTCTCCTCTCGGACATGCATAATAAAGTTTTCCTCTATTTTTTTCATTATCGGTTATCTTCAGAATTGCTTTCAAACCGCAGTGACATATCTTACTCCTCGCTCTAAGTATGTTGCTAGTACTGCTAGTCGTCGACATGTCTGAAATTGAATGGGACCTTCAATTTTCAGAATCAGTCATTGACCAGAAAGGAGAAAATTAAAAGGATATCGCATAACAAAAACAAAACCTACTTAAGCCAAAAACAAAAACAGAAAATAAAAGGGGCATAGTCACTCAAATATATCCTTCTGTAAATCAACCCTAGCATCTTTTTAATGACTCAACTGTGATATCGCATAACAAAAACAAAAAACCACCCCCAATGAGAAAGCCTACCACCCCCATTAATTTGCAAAACAAACAGAAAATAAATAACACAACCCATAACATTCTTTGTCTCGCACTTCTTCAGCCACCAAAACACAGAAACAAATTGAATTAAATTGAATGGGTGTAAAAAATGGGTTTCATAATTAGGAAATGAAGATGTTAATTTCCTAATTAAGTCAATTAACTAGTGCGCATTATGAATTAGTTAATTTCACTTAAATTAAGTCAGCAACTAATTATGAATTAGTTTATTTCAGATCCTAATTAAGAATTAAGTCAAATATCAGCAACTGTGATTTTCAGGAAAAAAAAAGACACAAAAACAAATATCAGCAACTGTGATTTTCAAGATTTGTTATCTTCCAAAAACAAATCGAATAATGTCTTGAAGAAAACCCAAGTTTTTCGATCTTCTCATTCACCAATCACAAAAACAAGATCTGTTTTGGCAGAAGAATACCTGTTCAGCGTGGGTTTTGAGATGAGCAGCGGGCGGTGGGGCGGCGAGCAGCGGGCGGCGGCGGCGAGCAGCGGGCGCGTACAGATCTGAGACGAAAACCGGCGACGGAAACGGCGGGGTAGAGAGAGACATAGAGGAAAAGGGGGGGGGGGTTGGGTTCTCAAATGGCTTTCCGGCCACTGGTCAGGAAAAGGGGGAGGAAAAGAGGAAAAGGGGGGAGAGAGAGATGAAAGTATGAAAATGGAGTCTGGTGAAAATGCGTACTGGAGGTAAGAGAGAGAGAGACCACTGACCACTTTCACATCACTTTCACATCAGGACCAATTTTTTGTTTTTTTTTTTTTTATAACTTAAACCGAATTAATCCTAACCATTGGATCAGATCTGATCCAATGGTCCAGCACATTGGTACACAATTGGTCTAAATGGATTGGTCTAGGGAGCTTGACCCTATACTAATATAATATATATATATATGTATGTATATATATGTATACACTTAGATATATTATAATATATAATGTATATGTATATATGTATAATATATATTATAAATATTTTTATTTATTATATATTATACATATATACATATATATGTATATGCATGTATATTATAATACATATATATATATATATGTATGTATAATGTATATGTATAATTATATAATTATACGTATATATAATTGCTATGGCTCCACCTTACCATGATCACCTTCTACTTATTCTGTAACTTCCCTTCTTTCGTCCGTCCAAGGTGCTGTAAAAAGAGAGAAAGAGGCGGCTCGGTATTAGAGGATAAAGGAAAAAACTATTTCAAATCAAATACCAATTCATGCGGGAATTGCTTCAGATGGCTTAATAATGGAAAGATTTAATCAAAATCAAGTATAGAAGGCCTAAATACCCTAATCAAAACAAACAAGACCCAATCAATCACCCCTAACCTACAAAACAAATAAAAAATCTGCCCAAAATAAGCAAACCCATAATTATTTTGGATGGGGGGAAGCAGGTGAGGAGAGGAGGGAGGCGGCGGTAGCGAGGAGTAAGTCGAGGAGAAGTTTTGGGAACACTAAAAGTCGACCTTCGGTGATGAACAATGCAACTTAGCCATACCCCATTCGCGACGGTAGTCTACTTGGTAAGGTCGTTTATGGTCGTATCTCACTCTCCGGAGTTTGAAACTTTTTGGCTACTCTTTTCAGTGTTTCTCACTCTCTTCCTAATGATTCGGCCACCACCAGGCCATTGGGAGTTTTGATCTTGCAATTTCGCCTCTATAGGACACCCCTCCTTCAATGTGTTGCCATAGAATGTCAATCAACGGAAAACAATCAAACTTATACTAATAAACAAGATTCTTTTGTTTTCTATACCAATTGAATAATATGGATGGATGAAAAAGAAAAGGGTTTTAAACTGCGGTTGTTTTGAGTACACACACATACATAGAGAGAGAGAGAGAGAGAGGGGGGGGGGTGGTGAGCGGAGAACATACCTGGAGGCTGCAACCAATGACGTGTGGGAATGGTGGGAACCATCGAACGGTGGTGGTGCCAGCGGTGGGAGTCTTCGGACGGTGGTGCGCGGAAGCTCGGTGGCATTTGCACCGTGGTGCTTTCAGGCACGTCGTCGCACGGTTAGAGGTGGAGGATTGGCAGCCTGTACACACGAGTTAGAGAGAGAGAGGGAGAGACCGCAGAGCAGTTTCAAAACCAAGGCACGGCCGACTCCGAACACCACTGAACTTTTCCACACTCCTTTTTCTATCGCTCCTTCTATCACTACGCCTCTTTAGGTATGTTTGGTAACCATTTCATTTTCTGTTTTCTATTTTTATTTCCTGAATTTTCTGTTTTTGAGAAAAAAATATATTTGGTTGATGTTTTTTACTTCCAAAAAATTAAAAACAGTTTTCATTATTTTCAAAAAAAGTGAAAGTATGAAAAGTGAGCTTTCATTTATTTCAAAAACAGTTTTTATTATTTTCAAAAACCAACTATGTGTATATATATATATATGTATGCATATATATATACACTAGACGTATATATAATTATATATTCGCATATTATAGATTTATTTATATATACATATATATATTTATTATACGTATAATATATATACTTATAAGTACATACTTATATACATATACATATATAATTATACATATATATACATATACATATGTATGTATATTTATACATATTTGTGTATATGTACTTATATACATGTATATATATACACACTTATATACATATATCACACACACACACATATACATATACATACATACATACATATATATATATATATTAATATATCTAAGTGTATACATATATATACATACTTATACATATTATATATTAGTATACACAAGTATGTATATATATGTATAATACATAATAAATATGTTTATGTATATACATTATAAATATACATATACATTATATGTATATACATGTACATTATAATAAATATGTTTATGTATATACATTATAATACATTATACATATACATATACATTATATGTATATACATGTACATTATAATACATATATATATACACACTATATGTATATACATGTACATGTATATACATATAAAATATATATATGTATAATGTATATGTATATTATAATACATATGCATATATATGTACATATATATATACACACTATATGTATATACATGTACATGTACATATACATGTACATGTATATACATATAAATACATGTATATACATATAAAATATATATATGTATAATGTATATGTATATTATAATACATATGCATATATATGTATAATTATATAATTATACATATCTATAATTATATAAGTATTATATATATAAATATATATGTATGACATATATATATATATATATATACAAATATATAAATATATACTTGTAATATACTAATATAATATATACATACATGACATATATATATATATACAAATATATAAATATATACTTGTAATTGCAAAACTAGTAAGGATCGAAGAAATGTATAAATATATAAATATATATGCATATATATATATTTATACATCTAAATATATATGTATATAAATATATACATACAAATATATAAATATAATACTAGTAAATAATTGCAAAACTAGTAAGGATCGAAGAAAGAAGTAAGTAAGTACCTTCTTTATTGCATAATTGCAGAACTCCTTATACACGGAACTATTACAGAGAAGTGAGAGAGAGAGAGAGAAAAAGGGGAAGAAGACTCTGCCTAGAACTAAACAGACCAGGCCTTTAAATAGACCTAAAAGTAAACACAAATGAAATTCAAATGAATTTCAAATTCAAATAAAAGTCAAATAAAAGTAATCTACAGTAAAATCCAATAATGAAGATTCCTGCCGGGTGCTCTGTGGGCCCCATCGACGCACGTAGTCTTCAATAATTGGATAGACAATGCCCCTTTATTGAGCTAAACTGTCCCAATTTGGACTGGTGTCAAAATTGTCACCGAAAGCAATTTTGGCTTTTAGCCAACCTTTTCTTTTCCTTTTCTTTTTGCTTGAGATATACGATCAGCCATGATCTCCGTCATGCTATCCCAAACATCACCAATAGTTGGTGTTTTTGCATTTAATTCGTCTTCAAAGGGGTCCTGAGATTCCCCTGCTAGACACGTGAATGGATTATTAGTGTCTTCTTTGGATGTTGTAGACGTCATTGATTCGTCGTCAGCAGATTCAGAATGAATAGTTTGAAGAAATTGTTCCTTCATGAGACCCATTGTCTTAACCACAATTTCGTCATCAGTGGCTCTAGGAAATTTTTCCCTAAGCTGAGCTGAAATTTCCAAAAAAGGATTTTTAATGAAAATTTTCTCCTGATCCTGGATTTGGACTTTTAATTCAGAGACTTTCTCTTTTATTTTGTCAATGTCTCGTTTATGTCCGCACCCGTCCACCATCTGTAGTGAAAGGTCCTCTGCAGAATTGGTAATTGTAATTGATTGCGGCCAACTTGAATATCCCATCTCCAGGTCCATGGTAGGCCGAATATAGTCATGGTTTCCAGAAATAATCTGCCTGGAGGATCATCTGCATACTTTCCCCTTAATTGGGAATAAAACTGCGTAAATGGTTTCAATGCAGTTTGGATTTCACTGGGTAAATAATCTGGTTTTGGGCCAAATTTAGACCACCAAATATAAAACCAATTTGGAAAAGAATTATTTTGTGCCAAAATTTGAGGGCATAATTTAAGAAACCAAGTATGTTTCTTTTTATCATTTTGATAATAAAAAGTATTTGTAAAAGCTGTAATATAGTCCCAGTAATTGTACTGGATCGGAACTCCATTTTCCGATTTAATATTCAAAGACTTGGATTTTTGTGGATGTATTCCCCATCTATGTATTGGAAGGAAGGCCTTAATTACCGCCTTGCTGTAAGTTATTGGACTCTTTCTATCCGTCTTACTGTCATAGGTATGATGGATAGAAATGGAGCCTGACTCAGTGAGCATTGCTTCATATTGATACTTGTATTTGCCTTCAGGCACTTGGTAATTCATCGTATCCAAGTATTGAGACTTTATTTCCCATGGATCATGCTGCCATTGCATGTCCTTTGGTTCCAAGACCATAATTGTCTCGGTAGTGTCCAATTGTTGGAACACAGCCTTTGATTCGACCACATCCTTAATTGATAGTGGTGTTGGAGGATTGGATGGAGACATTGTCTCTGAAAGTGAAGGATATTACAATTTATTTGCCTTGAGATAGGCCAAGACATCTTCTGGGGTGATGCCTTTATTTCGTCCCCGTCCTCGGCCATGGCCGCGTCCCCTATCAGGAGGACGATTCATCCTGCAAATTCCTGCAACATAAATATTAAGCACCAGATAAAACATTAATTTGTGCTTGAAGTTTTTTATACCGATGATAATAATGATCAAGAAGATCTTCTTCTTCCTCGGTACCATAACCATATATGAAATAATATTGGTTAAAAGCCCTTATTGCTTGTGCCCATTTGTTTAGATAAAATCTTGAAGGGAAACATCGAAATAAAAATTGTTCCCTATTAGTTTGGCGCATGGCATTACTAACAATATTCCAATGCTCATATTTGGTGATTAGAAATCTTAATCTCTTTTTCTCCATCTCATGATGATAAAATTCATCAGAACCGGTAATGAAGAAAGGAGATCCGACATGGGTTATTTTGCGGGATTCCACAATTTCATCAATTTTTAGAAGGATAGACAATTGTCCTTCATATCCGGCTATTAAAGCTGTTGGAACAGCTGGTGGCACACTGGCAGGGAGATCCAGAATATCTGGATCCATAGGAAAATTCATTTATCCCTGTAAAAATTCTCGAGTTAAGAAATCAGGAAGAGAATTATTTTCTCCTTTAATATATTCAATAGTAAAATCATAGGCAGATAATTCAGCCTGCCATCTGGCAAAAATTTGTTTTGAAACTAGGTTTTTAACATCTTGTTTCAAAATCTGTTTTGCAGAGCTGCAATCAATTTGAAGAAGAAATTGTTGATTGAGCAAATCATCTTGGAATTTATTAATGCATTTAATAATTGAAAGAATTTCTTTCTTCACAGTACTATAATTGACCTGTGCATTCTTGAAAAGACCAGAAGTAAATCTGACTAATTCAGTTTTAGAAGTATTAGGGTTATATTGTTTCAAGATGCCACCATAACCAATATTTGAGGCATCAGTTTCAACTATTTTCTTCCAGTCTGGATTGGCAATAGCCAAACAAGGAAATTGTTTTGCTTTTAATTTAATGGTTTTAAGGTCAAATGGGAAGTAAGAGAACCTTGCACAACCTTGGTGACTTGCTCAAACATGGTGCTCTAATCCCACATCGTGTGGCGCGGGTACGGAATGCTCTTGTAGTGGTGTCATTGTTATATGATTCAACTAGCCGAAGAGGTCTTCCCACTTATTGAGGTAGCATGGGTTGCACGTGGAGCAAACACGTGAACTTCGCCTCCATACCCATGCTACACAACTTAAGTCTGTGCATTCTCTTAACCAACTTAGCATGTACTTACACGATACAAAATTTTTGCAACTATTAATACTCTTGAAATTTATTTTTTAAATTTATTTTTCTCAAGAAGTGTAAGGATCCGAAAACTTTAATTCAATAATATATTTTATCAATTTTGATTAATTATTTATGCATAATTGTTCAATTTGATGACAGTCGAATCCACATATAATTTTTATGGGTATACATGCATATATGTTATTTTTGACATATTGAGATATAAACAAATACAATTACGTAGACTTATCAGTATTCTAAAAAAATATAGGACAAACAGATATGTATGATTTGACTTAAAATTGTTATTCTTTTGTTCCTAGGTCTATTTTTTTGATTTTATTAATTTTGCGTTGAGTTTTTTATTAATTATTCGTTCACCATGATGAAAAAATTTTAAAAAATAAAACAAACTTAATTTATTAAAAAAGACATTTTTTAAAAATAAAAATAGTTTAAAAACTTGTATGTTTTGAATGTCTCTAATAAACTTTCGTTAAGGTTTTCTTATAATTTTAAATTTATTTTGTCAAAATGAATCATTTATTTTATCAAAATTCGACACAAAACTAACAAAAAAAACAAAATATCTTTGTATAAAGATTAAAATAATTAAAGAACACACAAACCAATAGGGAGGACAGCACATCACGTTGGTAAAAAATTCAAAGACGTGTATGTTGAAATGGCGGACAACATAAGGGTAAAAAAGTCCAATAACAACTTAATGGGATTTTGGTAATTGATACCGTACATGGATTTTGAATTCTTTCCTAAATCAAGAAAGGACATTCTCTCTCATTTTTCCTTCTCAGACCAAACCCTTCTCCTCCCTCTCTCTTTCTCTTCTGTTTGCCACACCCCTCTCATATCCCGACGATGACTTCGAAGCGCTGTCGGGGCTGGACCAGGACGAGGAGAACCGGTTGCGGCCGGAGATAGATGAGAATGGCATCGTCTGGTATCAAAACCCACTCACACTTCTTTTATTATCTCCATTATCAAAACCCACATCATCGCCTTCGCCCTTCTGTTCTCTCCGGCGGCGGACTACAACAACTACAACAACTGTCACGATGACAGATCCCTGATTCCGTGGGAAGCAATGTCCAAATAAGGTACTACGTCGATGGCAACACTGCTTTTGTTGCCTCAACTTCAAGACATTCCTTACAGAGGTTTCATGGTAAAGTTCTAATTTTTCAATTACAAGTATATATAAATATATATATAATACTTATATATTTATATATATAACAAACTAAAATATTTATACATAAATATATATGCATATGTATATGTATAATTATATTTATATATTTATAAATATATACATACAAATATATATATATATATATATATATAAATATATACTTGTAATATACTAATATAATATATATATGTATGTACGTATATATATGTATACACTTAGATATATTATAATATATAATGTATATGTATATATGTATAATATATAATAAATATTTTTATTTATTATATATTATACATATATACATATATATGTATATGCATGTATATTATAATACTTATATATATGTATAATGTATATGTATAATTATATAATTATACGTATATATAATTGCTATGGCTCCACCTTACCATGATCACCTTCTACTTATTCTGTAACTTCCCTACTTTCGTCCGTCCAAGGTGCTGTAAAAAGAGAGAAAGAGGCGGCTCGGTACTAGAGGATAAAGGAAAAAACTGTTTCAAATCAAATACCAACTCATGCGGGAATTGCTTCAGATGGCTTAATAATGGAAAGATTTAATCAAAATCAAGTATAGAAGGCCTAAATACCCTAATCAAAACAAACAAGACCCAATCAATCACCCCTAACCTACAAAACAAATAAAAAATCTGCCCAAAATAAGCAAACCCATAATTATTTTGGATGGGGGGAAGCAGGTGAGGAGAGGAGGGAGGCGGCGGTAGCGAGCAGTAAGTCGAGGAGAAGTTTTGGGAACACTAAAAGTCGACCTTCGGTGATGAACAATGCAACTTAGCCATACCCCATTCGCGACGGTAGTCTACTTGGTAAGGTCGTTTATGGTCGTATCTCACTCTCCGGAGTTTGAAACTTTTTGGCTACTCTTTTCAGTGTTTCTCACTCTCTTCCTAATGATTCGGCCACCACCAGGCCATTGGGAGTTTTGATCTTGCAATTTCGCCTCTATAGGACACCCCTCCTTCAATGTGTTGCCATAGAATGTCAATCAACGGAAAACAATCAAACTTATACTAATAAACAAGATTCTTTTGTTTTCTATACCAATTGAATAATATGGATGGATGAAAAAGAAAAGGGTTTTAAACTGCGGTTGTTTTGAGTACACACACATACATAGAGAGAGAGAGAGAGAGAGAGGGGGGGGGGGTGTGAGCGGAGAACATACCTGGAGGCTGCAACCAATGACGTGTGGGAATGGTGGGAACCATCGAACGGTGGTGGTGCCAGCGGTGGGAGTCTTCGGACGGTGGTGCGCGGAAGCTCGGTGGCATTTGCACCGTGGCGCTTTCAGGCACGTCGTCGCACGGTTAGCGGTGGAGGATTGGCAGCCTGTACACACGGGTTTGAGAGAGAGAGAGAGAGGGAGAGACCGCAGAGCAGTTTCAAAACCAAGGTACGGCCGACTCCGAACACTACTGAACTTTTCCACACCCCTTTTTCTATCGCTCCTTCTATCACTACGCCTCTTTAGGTATGTTTGGTAAACATTTCATTTTCTGTTTTCTATTTTTATTTCCTGAATTTTCTGTTTTTGAGAAAAAAATATATTTGGTTGATGTTTTTTACTTCCAAAAAATTAAAAACAGTTTTCATTATTTTCAAAAAAAGTGAAAGTATGAAAAGTGAGCTTTCATTTATTTCAAAAATAGTTTTCATTATTTTCAAAAACCAACTATGTGTATATATATATATGTATGCATATATATATACACTAGACGTATATATAATTATATATTCGCATATTATAGATTTATTAATATATACATATATATTTATTATACGTATAATATATATATTTATATAATACGTATAATATATATACTTATAAGTACATACTTATATACATATACATATATAATTATACATATATGTATATACATATACATATGTGTGTATATTTATACATATTTGTGTATATGTACTTATATACATGTATATGTATACACACTTATATACATATATCACACACACACACATATACATATACATACATACATACATATAAATATATATATATTAATATATCAAAGTGTATACATATATATACATACTTATACATATTATATATTAGTATACACAAGTATGTATATATATGTATAATACATAATAAATATGTTTATGTATATACATTATAATACATTATAAATATGCATATACATTATATGTATATACATTATAAATATGTTTATGTATATAAATTATAATACATTATAATGTATATACATGTACATATACATGTACATGTATATACATATAAATACATGTATATACATATAAAATATATATATGTATAATGTATATGTATATTATAATACATATGCATATGTATATGTATAATTATATAATTATATAAGTATTATATATATAAATATATATGTATGACATATATATATATATGACATATATATATACAAATATATAAATATATACTTATAATATACTAATATAATATATATATATATATATGTATGTATATATATGTATACACTTAGATATATTACAATTTATTATGTATATGTATATGTATATGTGTATAATATATAATAAATAAATAAAATATATGTATAATATATAATAAATAAATAAAATATTTTTATTTATTATATATTATACATATATACATATATATGTATATGCATGTATATTATAATACATATATATATGTATAATGTATATGTATAATTATATAATTATACGTATATATATTTGCTATGGCTTCGCCTTACCATGATCACCTTCTACTTATTCTGTAACTTCCCTTCTTTCGTCCGTCCAAGGTGCTGTAAAAAGAGAGAAAGAGGCGGCTCGGTACTAGAGGATAAAGGAAAAAACTATTTCAAATCAAATACCAATTCATGCGGGAATTGCTTCAGATGGCTTAATAATGGAAGATTTAATCAAAATCAAGTATAGAAGGCCTAAATACCCTAATCAAAACAAACAAGACCCAATCCATCACCCCTAACCTACAAAACAAAATAAAAAATCTGCCCAAAATAAGCAAACCCATAATTATTTTGGATGGGGGGAAGCAGGTGAGGAGAGGAGGGAGGCGGCGGTAGCGAGCAGTAAGTCGAGGAGAAGTTTTGGGAACACTAAAAGTCGACCTTCGGTGATGAACAATGCAACTTAGCCATACCCCATTCGCGACGGTAGTCTGCTTGGTAAGGTCGTTTATGGCCGTATCTCACTCTCCGGAGTTTGAAACTTTTTGGCTACTCTTTTCAGTGTTTCTCACTCTCTTCCTAATGATTTGGCCACCACCAGGCCATTGGGAGTTTTGATCTTGCAATTTCGCCTCTATAGGACACCCCTCCTTCAATGTGTTGCCATAGAATGTCAATCAACGGAAAACAATCAAACTTATACTAATAAACAAGATTCTTTTGTTTTCTATACCAATTGAATATTATGGATGGATGAAAAAGAAAAGGGTTTTAAACTGCGGTTGTTTTGAGTACACACACATACATAGAGAGAGAGAGAGAAGGGGGGGGGGGGTGAGCGGAGAACATACCTGGCGGCTGCAATCAATGACGTGTGGGAATGGTGGGAACCATCGAACGGTGGTGGTGCCAGCGGTGGGAGTCTTCGGACGGTGGTGCGCGGAAGCTCGGTGGCATTTGCACCGTGGTGCTTTCAGGCACGTCGTCGCACGGTTTAGCGGTGGAGGATTGGCAGCCTGTACACACGAATTTGAGAGAGAGAGAGAGAGGGAGAGACCGCAGAGCAGTTTCAAAACCAAGGCACGGCCGACTCCGAACACCACTGAACTTTTCCACACCCCTTTTTCTATCGCTCCTTCTATCACTACGCCTCTTTAGGTATGTTTGGTAAACATTTCATTTTCTGTTTTCTATTTTAATTTCCTGAATTTTCTGTTTTTGAGAAAAAATATATTTGTTTGATGTTTCACTTCCAAAAAATTAAAAACAGTTTTCATTATTTTCAAAAAAAAGTGAAAGTATGAAAAGTGAGCTTTCATTTATTTCAAAAACAGTTTTCATTATTTTCAAAAACCAATTATGTGTATATATATATATGTATGCATATATATATATATATTATATATATATATATATATATACACACACTAGACGAATATATAATTATATATTCGCATATTATAGATTTATTTATATATACATATATATATTTATTATACGTATAATATATATATATATATAATACGTATAATATATATACTTATAAGTACATACTTATATACATATACATATATAATTATACATATATGTATATACATATACATATGTATGTATATTTATACATATTTGTGTATATGTACTTATATACATGTATATTTATACACACTTATATACATATATCACACACACACACATATACATATACATACATACATACATATACATATATATATATATATTAATATATCTAAGTGTATACATACATATACATACTTATACATATTATATATTAGTATACACAAGTATGTATATATATGTTTAATACATAATAAATATGTTTATGTATATACATTATAATACATTATAAATATACATATACTGTACATGTATATACATTATAATACATTATACATATACATATACATTATATGTATATACATGTACATTATAATACATATATATATACACACTATATGTATATACATGTACATGTATATACAATATACATGTACATGTATATACATATAAATACATGTATATACATATAAAATATATATATGTATAATGTATATGTATATTATAATACATATGCATATGTATATGTATAATTATATAATTATGCTTATATATAATTATATAAGTATTATATATATAAATATATATGTATGACATATATATATATATATATATATATAATATACACAAATATATAAATATATACTTGTAATATACTAATGTAATATATATATATATATATGTATGTATATATATGTATACACTTAGATATATTATAATATATAATGTATATGTATATATGTATAATATATAATAAATATTTATATACGTATTATAATATATATGTATATGTATATGTATATATATGTATATGCATGTATATTATAATACATATATATATGTATAATGTATATGTATAATTATATAATTATACGTATATATAATTGTATAGTATTATATACGTATTATTTATATACATATGTGTAAATATATATGTATGATATATATATAATATATATAAATATATAAATTAATATATTACAAGTATGTATATATATATGTATAGTATATATGTATAATATGTATTAAATATGTAGATGCATATATATTATAATACATTATACATGTATATACATATATATGTGTGTTATAATACATATGTATATGTATATACATATATATGTATGTTATAATACATATACATATAATACATATGTATAGGTATATACATATATATGTATGTTATAATACATATGTATATGTATAATGTATATATATAATTATATAAGTATATAAGTATATATATATAAGTATAAGTAATAGCTCTGATACCATATATGACTAATATTTGTATTAATACAAAGAAAGAAATTAAATACTAGTCAGGATCGGAGATACCTTATTTGCAGAAGATTCTCTTTTATTTATTGCAGTAGAGCTATTACAGGGAATTATACAGAGAGAGAGAGAGAGATATAACTTGAATCTAACTTCAAGTCCGCCTAAAACTAAACAAGAATGACCTTTAAATAGACCTGAAAGCAAAACAAATGAAATTCAAATGAATTTCAAATAATAGCAAGCCGACCAAATGAAAAGAAAAAGCAAATACTTTAACTAAAGTAAATAGTAATCCAAATAATGAAGATTCTTTGCCGGGTGCGCTGTGGGCCCCATCGACGCACTTGGTCTTCAGTAATTGGATGCTAGTGCTCCATAATTGAGCACTATGGTCCACCATTTGGACGGGTGTCCAGATTCCCACCGAAAGTTATTTTGGCGTTTAGCCCATCTTTTCTTTACCTTTCTTTTTTGCTTGAGACAGCTTTTCTGCTATGAGTTCGGTCATGCTATCCCAAACGTCTCCAATTGTTGGAGTCTCTGGATTCAATTCTTCTTCATAGGGGTCTTGAGATTCCCCTGCCAGACACGTGAATGGATTATTTGTGTCTTCCTTGGATTCTTTAGAATTGGCTGATGCCATGGATTCGTCATCAGCTGCATCAGAATGGACAGTTTGAAGAAACTGTTCTTTCATGAAGTTCATTGTTTTGACCACAATTTCATCGTCAGTGGCCTGAGGAAATTTTTCCCTTAATTGTTCTGAAATCTCTAGAAAGGGATTCTTAATTGAAAGCTTCTCCTGATCTTGAATTTGGACTTTCAATTCAGAGACCTTTTCTTTAATCTTATCCAATGTCTCATTGATATCTGCCCCTGACCACCATCGATAATGGAAGGTACTCTGTAGGATGGGCAATTGGATTTGATTCCGGCCAATTTGAATGTCCCATCTCCAGATCCATGGGATGCCGAATATAGTCATGGTTTCCAGAAATAATCTTCCTGGAGGATCATCTGCAAATTTTCCCTTTAATTGGGAATATAACTGCGAAAATGGTTTTAATGCAGTCTGAATTTCAGTAGGTAAATATTCTGGTTTTGGGCCAAATTTTGACCACCAAATATAAAACCAGTTTGGAAAAAAATTATTTTGTGTCAAAATATTAGGACACAGTTTGAAAAACCAAGTATGTTTCCTTTTACTATTTTGGTAATAAAAGGTTTTTGAAAAAGCTTCAATGTAATCCCAGTAATTGTACTGGATCGGAACTCCATTTTCCGATTTAATACTCAAAGATTTTGATTTTTGTGGGTTTATTCCCCACCGCTGTATTGGAAGGACAGTCTTAATTACTGCCTTGCTGTATGTTATTGGGCTCTTTCTATCCGTTTTATTTTCAAAAGTATGATGGATAGAAATTGAGCCTGACTCAATGAGCATTGCTTCATATTGATATCTATATTTGCCTTCAGGCACCTACTAATTCATTGTATCCAGGTATTGGGACTTAATTTCCCATCGATCATGCCTTAATTGCATATCTTTTGGTTCCAAGACCATAATTGTCTCGGTAGTTGTCAATTGCTGAAAAACAACCTTTGATTCGACCACGTCCTTTATTGACAGTGGTGTTGAAGTATTGGCTGGAGACATTGTCTCTGCAAGTGATGGATATTGAAGATTATTTGCCCTGAGATAAGCCAGGACATCTTCTTGGGTGACGCCTTTATTCCGTCCCCGTCCTCGGCCACCACGGCCGCGTCCCCTGTCAGGAGGACGATTCATCCTGAAATTTCCTGCAACAAAACTATTAAGCACAGGATAAAACATTAATTTGTTTTTTCAATTTATTATATCGAATACTGTAATGGTCAAATAGTTCTTTGTCTTCTTCCGATGGAAAACCATAAATAAGATAATATTGTTTAAAAGCTATAATTGCTTTTATCCATTTATTTAGATAAAATCCTGAAGGGAAACATCTGTATATAAATTGTTCCCTATTGGCTTGGCGCATTGCATTGCTAACAGTATTTCAATGCTTATATTGGGCGATCTTAGATATTAATCGCTTCTTTCTTGTCTCATGTTGATGAAACTCATTAGTTATATAATATGACGAGCCTGGAGGATGTTTCCAAGCTATTAGCTTGTCAATTTTTAGGCGGTCTCTTAATAACGCCTCATAAGCAGCTATTGAAGCTGTCGGAACAGCTAGTGGTATTGCTGAGGGAAAATCCAGAAAATTAGGAATATTAGCTGGATTCATAGGATGCATAGCAAAATCCATTTAGCCCTGTAGAAATTCCCGAGTAAGAAAATCAGGAAGAGAATTATTTTCTCCTTTAATATATTCAATAGTAAAATCATAAGCAGATAATTCAGCCTGCCATCTGGCAAAAATTTGTTTTGAAACTAGATTTTTAACATCTTATTTCAAAATTTGTTTTGCAGAGCTGCAATCAATTTGGAGAAGAAATTGTTGATTGAGCAAATCATCTTGGAATTTATTAATGCATTTAATAATTGAAATAATTTCTTTCTTCACAGTACTGTAATTGACTTGTGCATTTTTGAAAAGGCCAGATGTAAATCTGACTAATTCAGTTTTAGAAGTATTAGGGTTATATTGTTTCAAGATGCCACCATATCCAATATTTGAGGCATCAGTCTCAACTATTTTCTTCCATTCAGGATTGGCAATAGCTAAACAGGGAAGTTGTTTAGCTTTCAATTTTATTTTCTGCACAACTCTGGTGTGAAGATCAGTCCATGCAGGAGGATTCTTTTTAAGTCTCTCATAGAGGGGTGCAGAATCCTGGGCTAATTCTTTATAGTAGTCTCCAATATAATTAAGACTACCTAAAAACCTCTGTAATTGGGTTTTATCTTTTATTTCATCTGGAAATTTAGAAGCAAATTCAATACTTCTATCAATAGGGATAATTTTCCCTTGATGAATATTATGCCCCAAAAATCTGACATGAGTTTGGAAAAGTTTCATTTTGGGGGCAGAAATTACAAGTCCATTTCTTTTGATTACATCTTTAAATATTCTAAGATGTTTCATATGCTGGTCGATGTTCTGAGAAAATATAAGAACATCATCAATATAACAAATTGCAAATTCAGCATATGGATAGAAAATATCATTCATAATATTTTGGAATTCTGAAGGTGCATTCTTCAGACCAAATGGCATTACGTTCCATTCATAATGACCAAATGGTACTGTAAAAGCAATTTTATATCGGTCAGATTCCACAATTTGGATCTGCCAATATCCAGATTTTAAATCAAATTTAGAAAAGATGACAGCCTTATGAAGTCTGTCTAACAAATCTTTTTTATTGGGAATGGGATACCTAATCCACATTAAAACTTCATTTAGTGGTTTATAATTTATAACCAATCGAGGAACACCTCGTTCTTTCTCAGCATTTTTATTGACATAAAAAGCAGTACAACTCCAAGGAGAATAACTTTTTCTTATTAGTTGTTTTTTCAACAAACTGTCAATCTCATTTTGACATAAATGTAAATATTCTTGTTTCATTTGAGAAGGCCTAACTTTTGTAGGAATTTTTCTTTCATCAAAACCCTTCTCATAAGGTAATGAAACAATATATTTCTTTCTATCCCAAAAAGCATTAGGGATATCACTGCAAATTTCTTTATCGAAATCTGTCTGTATTTGAGAAATCTTTTCTTTTAAAAAAGGTTTATGAAGAATTTCTTCAATGCTCATAATTTGGATTTCTTGTTGCAAAAAATTAATTTGTTTATTTTTATGAGAAATTTTTTGCATAATATCATTTATCTCCTTGTAAATTGGTGGAGAAACAAATTTAAAGAATATCTCATGAGCACCAATTTGTGCAGTAATACCAGCTGTACTGGTATGCATGGGCATAATCATAGAAAGGAAAGAAGTTCCTAGAATTAATTCTTGCTGGAGGTTTCTAATACATAGAAATGTTGTTTCCAGACAAACTCCTTTGTTACAAATATAAACCTGATTCAATTTATATTTGATTATCATTTTGACGCCACTGGCATTCGAAAGATTTTGTGAAGTCTTCTCAAAATATTGAGTTGGAACTATTCCTTCTTGGATGCAGTTCATATCTGCACCACTATCAACCAAGGCAACAATATTGTTGATAGTATATTCTTTATTAATAACTAAGTTTACCTTAATATGCCATTTTTGGTAAACAATGTTATTAAGTGTATTGAGGTAAACTGGTTCTTCAGGTTGGCTTGTGCTTCCTGGGCTACCTTTCTTTTCCAAAGAATTCATCCTTTGATTGATATTATAAAACTGTTGATTTGCTTGGTTTTGAAATGTTTTCAGCAGTTTTATTTCTGATTTTAAAGTATTGATTTCCTGCTTGAGATCAGGAATAGTGAAAGGTTTTGGATTATCAACCTGTTCCAGTCTATCTAAGACTGTTTTGAGACTATAAGTCTCATGAGGAATATACGGTTGCTCTGATTTTCCTTCTTCAGAAGCAGCAGATAGACAAGTCTCAATTAATTTTATTTTTAATTGGGGATCCTGAATTTGATCTATTATTGCTAATAAACCTTTCTGTTTATCAGTTAACACATTGATGCTGAGACCATTCATCTCAACAATTGCCTTCCAATAATTATCAGAAGTTGAACATTCAAGATTATTACACTTACAATCTTTTGAAGCAAGTGTTTCCATTTCTGAATCATAAGAAGAATCATCCTCAGAGACCTCATTTAACTGTTCATCAGATTCATCTCCAGAGGATTCTGAATCTGATTCTAATATTATTTTAAAGAGTTGCTGTTTTAACCCTTCATAAATTTGAAGCTCGTTAAGCTTTTGTCTGACACGACATTTATTGGCATAATGTCCAATTTTTCCACATTTAAAACATTTTGGTGGATCTTTATATTTAGAGGCTTTCTGTTTTATTGGCTTCTTGTATTTTTTATAAGAAATTTGTTTAGAATTTGAGGGTTCAAAATTCTTTTTCTTCTTATAGAATTTTCTTTTAGAATATTTTTTAATGGTTTTATGACCATTTTGTTTATGACCGGGAGGAGTGGATTTGGTCATATCATACCCGAATTGGTCACAAAATTGGCCAAGCTCTTGCTTGCCAGTTAAATTTTGTTTTTTCAATTGGTTATGTAATTTAATGTCATTACACAGAGTTAATCCTTCTTGGATTATTATGGAAATTAATTGTCCTTAAGTGTATTTATCATAATTAATGGTTAAACCATTATTCTGATCTCTCAATTTTTTACGAATTTTCTCAGCAAAGAAGTATGGTAATCCATCAATAAATTTGGATTTCCAATGCTCACTATTAGCATCATGTCTTTGCATAACTTTTGTAAGGAAAACATCCTTATACCAACGGAAATGGGTTAACGTTGGACATTTTAGGTTTTGAAGTAATTCTCTACTTCGTTCTCTTTGGTTATCCCAATGACCAACAAAGTGGAGAATTATTGCTTGTACAAGAGTGTACACAGCATCTTGTTTTTGTTCATTATTTTCTATTTTAATTGCACCAAGTATCTCTGTGCGTTGTATTGGTGTGAGAATATTATCCCACCATCCTTTAATCATGCCAGTAAAGCCAACTGTAATCCAACCAGCAACTTTACTGTCATCATTTCCATTGTTAATGCAAATTGCGCTATACATTAGCATTTGATGCATTACAGAAAATATTTGGTATTCTGTCATACCATCTATATTCCATTCATAAATGGTTCTGCCACTATATGACATTTGCTTTTGAAAATTAGATTCCTCATATAAAATATCTTGAGGTGTTGGTCGGGGGTAATAATACCTATCAGCACCAGAATAAGGAAATCTCTTAGGATACTGAATTTTATTAAGAGTATTGGTGAATTCAGCAAAATTATTTTCTAAATCCTTGAGTTGTGAATTCAACTCATTATCAGAATCAGATTTTTCTGATAGTGTATTAATAGACAGGTTTTTCATTCTGCCTTGCAATTCGCGGATTAATTCAGAAGTTTCATTAGGATCACTCAATTTGAATCCTTTAACCGTTATAGGTGGTCTGATATTAACCTGAGATATCTCTATAGGTTTCTTATCTGGGGGTTTCTTATCAGGTGGTTTTGATATTTTTAGATGATTTATTTTTTCATCTATTTGAAAAAGTTGATCTTCTATTCTGATCAACTGACTACCAATTGTATTAAGATGTAAATTTGAAAAATTATTTTGTTTGTATATTTTATTATTCGGATCTGTATTTGCAGAATGGACAAATGCCGAGGCCTGCAAAGGTGGTTCAGATTCCGTAGGTGCTTCAACTTCAAGAGGCTCCGTTGGAGGATGAACTGTCTTTATTTCAGTTCCTTGTTTCGTTTTCCAGTTTTTACAGTAGTCTTGGAGTACATTAATAAACTGGTCTTCATAATCATGGATTATGTTTGCATAACTAATGGATTGGTCAATCTCTATATAATATTGTTCATTGAACCATTGGGTAAAAGGTATAATATTTTCAGTCCTTTCACACCAATCATAAAATTCTGTTTTGAATTTTATTAATTGATCTCCATCATATTTGGAGAAATACCATCTACGAAATTTTTGGTATTTAGGTTGTTGAAAATTAAGATTTATTTCTTTTCTGATTTCAGGCCTTATAATCATTGATTAATTGTAAAAGCCATTTCAGATGCAATAGGTGATTCTACTGGTTCAGAGTTATTTTGATATATCCCATGGGGAATTTGATTTTCAGAAATTCTTATTCCTGTTAAATTATCGACTCCTAGTGGTCGCTCAAAGGCTTCCAAAGTGGAGTATCTAGTTGATGGGTTACTAACCCTATATGATTGAGGGGAAGAGGAGAAACTATGCCTAGAACTCCTACTACGCAGAAATCTTCCAGAATTTTGGAAGTTGAGAAAGACATTTCCCTCAGTATCCTGAACAATTTGTTCAATAGTATTAACTATAGGTTGAGGAGGAACAACATTGGGAATAGTCCATGCTGTAGGGAAATTGATTTCCTCCCAATTAATTAACCTATTTGTTGCAATATTAGAGGTTAACATATTAGTCTCAATCAAAACAGTTTGGTCGGGTGGTCCTAATTGACGCACTCTGGGATTGAGAGTATTAAGAACTTTGTATTGGATGCGATAGACTAAGGCAATTACCTCAGATCCGGGTAGGAAATCATACCCTTTGGTTTGGATTCTACAATTTAGGACTTCACCTATATTCCTATCAGTAAGGGATAAGGTCAAATTAGGATAAGTATTAAAGTAAACCGGTCCATGACTAAGACTGGTTTCAATAGCTCCCATAATTGAAGCTCTCCAATTATTACACCTACCGTCACGTAAAGTTACTTGAAGACAGGTGTCCATGCCTAACAAGGTTAATGGTTTTAGAGCAATTTGCACTAGACCAATATGAACATATTTATAGTCTCGCATATGGGGAAGAAGATCTGTGCGATCCATAAGATTAATTATTTTATCATGGAGCTCAATGCTCTCAGTTTTTTCCATGGTTTTAATTACCATGCTACTTCGAAATTCAAATAAACCATGACCATAAATAGTAGATGGTCTGACTGGAGGTATTGTCCAGTGGTTCAATTGTTCTTACACATTGGCATATTCAATTAATTCAGAATTTTTTATTCGGTCATTATTAGAGCGAAATATTCGCCTCATCAAAGGATGATGTTAGTGCGCATATAAATTATGAGAACATGATTTTGCCCCTTTTTTTTTTTGAAGTTGGATAACATTCTAACTGACATAGTATATGATTAGGTTTCAAAATATAATAGTCCTTTATCAAATAGCACGTCTGTCAACGATTTACCGGAGCAAGGCCATATCACCCTAACTGGGTTTTCCAGGCCGGACAAATTCGAACGCGACTTGGGTGACGTCCCACTATTTAATAAAGAGCACATATATGTTGAAACTTAGATCTATACTCTGTCATTTAGAGAAATATTCAACTTATCTTATTTTCATTTTAAGATTTTAATAATATTATATATTGTACATATATACATATATTTGTATATGCATGTATATTATAATACATATATATATGTATAATGTATATGTATAATTATATAATTATACGTATATATAATTGTATAGTATTATATACGTATTATTTATATACAAATGTGTAAATATATATGTATGATATATATATATAATATATATATATATATAAATATATAAATTAATATATTACAAGTATGTATATATATATATATATGTATAGTATATATGTGTAATATGTATTAAATATGTAGATGCATATATATTATAATACATTATACATATACATTATACATGTATATACATATATATTTATGTTATAATACATATGTGTATGTATAATGTATATGTATAATTATATAAGTATATATGTATGTATATATATATATATAAGTATATATATACTTATATATTTGTATTTGTATGTATATATTTATATACATATTTGTATGTATATATATTTGTATGTATATAAATATATACATATATATTTATATATTTGTATGTATATATTTATATATTTATATGTATATATAAATTAATATATTACAAGTATGTATATATATATATGTATAGTATATATGTATAATATAAATTAATATATTACAAGTATGTATATATATATATGTATAGTATATATGTATAATATGTATTAAATATGTAGATGCATATATATTATAATACATTATACATGTATATACATATATATGTATGTTATAATACATATTTATATGTATAATGTATATATATAATTATATAAGTATATATGTATACATTTATATATATATATATAAGTATAAGTATATATGTACTTATATATATATATATATACCTATATATACATATATACACTTATATATATTATAAGTCTAAACTTTGATATATACTTGTATATATGTATATATGTATATAAGTCTTTATACACATACACTATAGAGTCTATATGTATAACAAACTAAAAACAGGTTAACACAAACAAGTTTTTTATTTTTGTTTTTTTAAAAACAAAAACAAAAATTAAGAAACAAAAATAGAAAACAGGAAGTGTTACCAAACAAGATGTTTCAGTTGTTCTAGAAGCATCTCTTTTAAAAAAATGTCAAAAAGTGTCATATATATTATAATACATATGCATATGTATATGTATAATTATATGTATAATTATATAATTATACATATATATAATTATATAAGTATTATATATATAAATATATATGTATGACATACATATATATGACATTTATATAAATATATATATGTCATACATATATATTTATATATATATACAAATATATAAATATATACTTGTAATATACTAATAATATATATATATATATATATATGTATACACTTAGATATATTATAATATATAATGTATATGTATATATGTACAATATATAATAAATAAAAATATTTATTATATATTGTACATATATACATATATTTGTATATGCATGTATATTATAATACATATATATATGTATAATGTATATGTATAATTATATAATTATACGTATATATAATTGTATAGTATTATATACGTATTATTTATATACAAATGTGTAAATATATATGTATGATATATATATATATATATATATATATATATATAAATATATAAATATATTATTTATATTATATATATATATATAAATATATAAATTAATATATTACAAGTATGTATATAATAGTATATATGTGTAATATGTATTAAATATGTAGATGCATATATATTATAATACATTATACATATACATTATACATGTATATACATATATATTTATGTTATAATACATATGTATATGTATAATTATATAAGTATATACTTATATATATATAAATATATATATACTTATATGTATATATACCTATATATACATATATACACTTATATATATTATAAGTATACTATACTTATATAAATATATATAAACTTTGATATATACTTGTACAGTAGGCTTCAGGTCAAGGATCCTGGACCCAGGTTGGGTCCGGACTTCTAATCTCAGCCCTTGGATCTGGATCTCTGATTTTAAAGTGTATTTTAACTCAAGAAACCCTGACCCTTGGATCGGATCTCTGATTTTAAAGTGTATTTTAACTCAAGAAACCCTGACCCTTGGATGAGATCCAAGGGCTGAGATTAGAAGTCCGGACCCAACCTGGGTCCAAGATCCTTGACCTGAAGCCTACTGTATACTTGTATACTTGTATATATGTATATAAGTCTTTATACACACACACTATAGAGTCTATATGTATAACAAACTAAAAACAAGTTAACACAAACAAGTTTTTTATTTTTGTGTTTTGAAAAACAAAAACAAAAATTAGGAAACAAAAATAGAAAACATGAAGTGTTACCAAACAAGATGTTTCGGTTGTTCTAGGCGCATCTCTTTAAAAAAAATGTCAAAAGGGTTGTTAAATTTTTTTGCTGGTGATAATTAGACATTTTTAAATTCGATATTCAAACTTTTTGATCTCTAATAAACATATCAAATTGAGACATTTGAGAGAATAAGATATATGATATTGAGGCATTTAAGGCAAAAATATATTTAACACTTAATATCAAATTTGACACTAAATAGCCTTTTTTAATTGCCACGTAGGATTTAATAATATTTTGGGTAAAATGCATTGACCTCCCCTGAGGTTTCTGACAATTGCAGGGACCTCCCCTGTAGTTTGAGAAAATGCACTGACCTCCCTTACTTTTGAAACTATTATCATCTTTCCCCCCTGCCGTGAAATTAAAGCCTACGGTGTTAATTTTGGTCCTGAAATGTCTATTTTACCCTTTGACTATTCTGAGGAGTATTTGTCACTGTGGGATAAAATGCACTGACCTCCCCTGAGATTTCTAATAATTGCAGAGACCTCCCCTATGGTTTTAAAAAATACATCTGATGAATTTTTTAACTCATAAATTTTATTATTTTTTTAGAATAAATTTTTTTTTTACAAAAGCTAGTCTGAGTAATGTTTAACTTCAATTTATTATTATTTTTTTCCTATTCTATTGTTAGGAAATGAAAAAAATAATAAAAAAATAAATTTTGATACTTTTTTTTGGAGAAAGTAGCAAGTCCATATTTCTGTTATAATTTATATCACATAAAAATCTTAAAGAAGCCAAAAAAATAAAATCAACTCTTTACGCTTAATTCGACCTAATTTTTTTATTTGTAATTTTTTTTGTCTTTGTTTAAGTTTTTTGTATTTGTCTATTTTGCCTTAATTTTTTTGTAAATTATTAGTTCGTCTTAACGAAAAGAATATAAAAAGTTTAAAATTATGTTTAAGAAGTTCACTAAAGACGAAAAATAAATTTAAAAAAATTCAATTTTTTTAAAATTTAATTCATATTCTTTTACTTTTATCAAATTACTTGTCGAGACAAATCAATAATTTACAAAAATTTGGCATCCCAGTTTTGTCTTAATTTTTATAGATTATTAGTTCGTCTTGACGAAACGAATTTAAAAAGTGTAAAATTATGTCCAAAAACTAAAAAAAATATTAAAGACAAAAAAAATCAAAATTGATACTATTTTTAATTACTTTTATCTTTTCTAAATTTTTTTCAAATTAGTTAATATTTTTTTAGTTTTTCAACTTCGATTGGCGGCACATTCATCGGTTGAGAAGTCCAAGCACTAGCGTTTTCTGTTTTGCACCATTCCCATATCGCACATTCTTTATAAAGGCATGCATAATAAATTTTTCCTTTGTTTTTCTCATTATTTGTCACCCTAAGAATGGCATTTGCTCCGCAATGATATATTTTGTTCCGAGCCCTAATGACGCTACCAGTACTAGACGACATGTCCATAACTGTAAAAAAATAAATAAATAAATAAATTACATCACCACAAAAAATTAAAGAACTAATGTATTTATAATAAAAATTAAACTAATGTATTTGCAATAAAAATTAACTTAAAAAAAAATACTTACCTTTGCTCTGTAGTAAGTGAGGCCAGTGCCAAGAAAGCTCAAGAGAGGTTTTATTGCTTTATATAACCACCAGCAGGGGTACTTTTGGCATTAAGAAAAAGTTCAGTGCTGACATTAGCAAAAACTAACTCCTCCTTAACAGAAGCTAACGGGAGGGGGGAAAATGTATAATAGTTTCTAAAGCAGGGGAGGTCAGTGCATTTTCCAAAACCACAGGGGAGGTGGCTGCAATTGTCAGAAACCTCAGGGGAGGTCAGTGCAATTTTTCTTGGAGTTGTTTTGATGTCATTTAAAAAAAAAAATTGAATTACCACATTAGATTTGACATCCTTATTGAAGATGCTCTAATATTGTTATGGTCTTTTTAAATAGAATACAATACACTGACTTTCCCTGAGATTATTGATAAATGCAAGAACTTGCTCTAAAGTTTTAAAAAATACAACGACTTATCTTACTTTACAAATTATTTAACAGATTCCCTCATCAATCTAATTATCGTTAGCTTTTGGATAAATCATGACAATGTCATCAAACTTGGATCCTTAATTCTAAAAATAACCTCATTTTGATCCGTGTATAAAAAATAATGCAATAACATAAATCAACTAGAAAAATTCTTTCCGTTTTCTCACACTCGTTAATTCAAGACTATCTACCTTAGTTAAATTCCCTCATCCGAAATCTGAGAATCAACTTATTTGACAGAGGTAAGTCAAAATTGAACTAAATTAACTTAAGTTTTTGAGTTCTTGATTTATTTTCGTTGGTAGTTAACTTTTTTTGAAAATTAAGTCAATATATTTGCATTTTCTATTTCAAATTATAAAAGTAATAAAAAATAAAAAATTGAATCAAATTAAAAAATCATAATTTTTATAAGATAAAAAACTGAAAAAATTGTATGCTCTTAATTTTTGCACATTTAATGAAATTTTTTTAAGCTTTTGATAATGATATTTACTTTCTAATAGCTTTGTCTAACAATTTCATATGTTCACGCCCGAGTGATGAAAATCATTACATATAAACGTCGAACATTTTTTCATTGGTAGAAGTAATTCTATACCATTTTGTGATCAAGAATGTGCCAAAATTTCAAAGGAAGTGTCTGGAGATTAAGGCAAAGTAAAGTGTGACAAAAAGCCCTTGATATGGGTAGTGCACAATTTCCATTATTTAATGCTTTTCATATTGGTGGGACAGAGAAAATAGATTGAATGGGAGAGCATGTCGTATATTACGTATAGTAAGACGTGATGTATACTAAAATAATGTTCAGTTTGGCACGTAAAATACTATTTGAAATTTGTTTGATTAATGCATAATTATTCGGTCATTGTTTTGTGGGCCAAAACCATGTCGTTTTTGCACACAACACACATTTCTGTGCGCAATACACAGTATGACCCCAAGTCCGGAAATAAATACAGAGTGATGGGCCAAATGGTTTCATTTCTTCTCTTCTTCTGCTTACTCTTTCTGCCCTTTATTATTGAACAAACTCGAAAGCACAGAGAGAAAATAGAAACCAAGTGATGGGCCAAAACCTGCTCGAATTGGGAGTGTGATTATTCAGTGCTCCTGGTGCCCCATGTCCTCAATCGTACCACGACGTCTTCCGTCCCTTAAAAATTTTCATAATTCAAAATGAGTGAACTAAATGTACTTGAGTATGTAAACTTTTAAATTAAAATAAATCATAACCCTTAATTTTGAATTCAAAAACATTTTCGGAAAAGCTTTTCTTAGACTGTAACACTCCTCGTAGGATTTATGCAGTTAATCTTGAACCTTGCATTAATGTGGTGATAGAAGGGTCTGTGCCATCACGCGGCACCAATTAACTTTTCTTGAATAGGACACATGCCTGTAGACAAAATCCCTTGTATTCTACTCCACAACCCAAACTTATCAATCTCGTATTAGCGAAATACCAATTTTGTTACTAGTATAGTACGTAACGGTACCTGTGTATACCGACATACAATTTCGGATTTATCGCTAATATTAATATACATTTCTCAAATAATATTTTGTAACAAAAATCACATTAGACATAAAATAAAATCTCTCAACTTAAAAATAAATAACCAAACCTAAAAACTGTTTATTTTAGTCTCAATTTATGTCTAATTATCTAAAAAAAATCATTGAATTTTTTTAAATACAGACCGGTACCGTACCGTCTAAAACAAGCCAGAACAGTACGCCAATGGTCAAGTACTGCTACGAGTCCGGTACAAGATGTACCAGTCGATATAGTACGAAATAAATAAACAACTTCCTCACATCCCCAAGGTTCCACACATTCTCCTGTCACGCATCTCTGAGTGTACACAAGAAAATAAGGGGTCTTTTTCCCACCCCTTTTTAACAACATACATTCATAAACAAAGGGCTTGGTGCATAAAAAGAAAGACACCATGAAAAACCCAAAAATGCGTTGGTCTCTAAGGTTAACTCAGACTGCCATTTTTATCAGCAACTACAATTGAAGTCAAATTCTACCTATAATGAGAAGCCAAATGTTGTGCATCAATTCTTCAACCACCTTCACAATGGCGAGTTCCAAGAAAAGAACTCTTCACAATGGAAATAGCATTTTAAGGCAGCAGAGTTTCAAGCAAACAGCTCAGAACGATTTTATACCTAATCATCTAGCTTTACAGTAAAATTTCCGAAAAAAGTCATATAAACTAAGCTGCAAAAAGTGTTCAACTTGGTTTACAGAAAAAGTTTAGCAGTGACACTGTTCTGTTTCATCATTCCAAGAAAATGCTTTTCTTTTAGGTGGCGTAATTGCATACCTTCGGAAATCTATTAGCCTGCTGTTGTAGATTCACATATTGTCTTCAATTAACTACTGTATCCCGTTTGTCTTGCTTGAGGGGTTCGAGATTTCATCACTGTCTTCAAAGATCTATTTGAGGGTTTCTGTCTGTTCTTGATGATCTTCAAAGCTAATGCTTTCAATGGCATAGTAATATCCAGAGGAAGTAGCACTTCTTGCAACTCATGCCATTCAAGATCTTCAAAATCGCCATCATCGTATACCACCTTGTACCAACCGGATTCTTTGTCAAACTCAGTAACTTTCCCTTTAAAAAGCTGCTCCCCAAACAACTTCCTAACTTCTCTTCCCTTCAGCCATTCACCAAAACCTGTTGTCTTGTGCGAAATAGTCCAGTGTGAATTACAATCACTTACAATGTCACAGGGTACAAGAGCACCATTATTCAAAGGCAATGGAGGAACGCCATTAATAACAATAGCAGGTTCCCCAGGCAAATCAAAAACTGCACTTGGTAAAGTTTTCGATTCCTTCTCTTTACATGCGATATCCATCTCCAGTGGATTTCGTCAATAAGCTGGCAGCAATAAATTTCTGATCTGTATAAAAAAAATGTCAATGATTACTGAATTTATGGAATTTGCATTATAGATCGTGTCAGGGCTTGACATGTGATTCCATGTACAGTACTTTAAGTAGTTTAACCAAGAAACAGAATCACTGTGGAACACAAGGATTTGCATTTCCTTCCTGGTAAAAACTTAATCTGATGAACATCTAGAAAGAGTCCAAATGTTATATATTCATGAAGTAGCACCTAATATGCATCGCCAAACAAAGAAGGGTAACAATCAATGTGGAAGTACTAGAAAATATCTTTAGTGTATCAATTCAAAACATGTAGAAGAGAGATGTTTCATGCCAACAAGTGACGGATACGTAACAATGAAAAAACAAACTACTAGAATCCTTTCCACAATCAATTTGAATTTTTGGAATGCAGATTAAAAAATGAAAACTTGCATTATTTCACTTTCAAAGTATGCCTGATCCTCACTCGTTTAACTAACGGATTGACCACATATGATATTGTCCACTAACTCTGGAATCAGATAACTGAGTACTCGCCTGATCCTCACTCGTTTAACTAGCGGATTGACCACATATGATATTGTCCACTAACTCTGGAATCAGATAACTGAGTGCTCGCCAAGATCTCAGGCCTCAATTAAATATTGTCTACTACCTCCTCCATAGTCAGGTTGGTATGATAGGTTTAAGGTCATAGGTTAAAATCACAACCCTGACTTTTAATGCTATTGTTTACAGGTCCCAATTTCCAAAATAAGAGATGAGAATATGTAGATATCGATTTTCACAAAAATTCTCTCGGATTTTAATTCCATTTAACATATAACCCTATAAAATAGAACTTTGTTTTGATAGAGAAAATACACATTGTTTGACCTTCAAAGCAATTTCCAAACATCAATAAACCCATCCTGCATAAGCATTATAACAGGAGGAGATATCACTATCTCCTACATTATAAGACGCATCTCTATGATTAAAAAACCTCCACACATAGTTTACTCATGGTTTTCAACTGGTTATCCAATCAGCCTTATCAGAAGAAAGATTATTTTCAGTGGGTTTTGACTAGTGGGTGACTGGGTTCTGTTGGAGTTCTCACATATAAAAAGCATTGGTACATATATAACGCACATAAGGCAAAGAGATACCAATGCAACGCATAGGCTCCTCTTTAACCATCACAAAAGTTTTCTAGGTGCCATCCTCCAAGAGAAACGCAACGTCTCTCCAATAGTAAAGTCAAAGGGAGAACTCTGAGGAAACAAGCTCTCATCCCATAGATTCAGCTCTCGACCCCTATTCGTACTGTTTTCTCTAATGCTGACTACCCCCTCCAAGACAAGATCACTTTGGCTCACTCCTACTAGAGTAAAACACTGGATAGTTGCTAACTGAAATGGAACTGGTTCTCAATGTGGGTATCTGCCTACGTAATAGATTCATTTAATTCTCATTTCAAGGACATTAAGACACTGCAAAAACTTTTATTTGATGCTTAGGAGGCATCGTAAAGCAATTCACACATCATATATGAGTTTTAAGCATAGTTCCACACTTTCACTGCAAACTCAAATTACAGTTATGATTGCAAGGTGGACATACGACAAAGCATATCGACAGGACCAGCCCTGAATGGAAGCCAATTCTCAATGTGGATATCTGCCTATGTAATAGATTCATCTAATTCTCATTTCAAGAACACTAAGACACTGCCAAAACTTTTATTTGATGCTTAGGAGGCATCTTAAAGCAATTCACACATCATATATGAGTTTTAAGCATAGTTCCACACTTTCAATGCAAACTCAAATTACATTTACGATTGCAAGGTGGACATATGACAAAGCATATCGACAGGACCGGCCCTGAATGGAAGCCAAGAAAGCCACTGCTTCAGGCCCCCAACAAAAATACTAACAAGAAGCCCTCCCTAAGTGTGGAATGTGGATCCGACATCCCAATACTCCTCCTTTATCACGTCAAGCATCTAAATTATCAAACAAAAAGCAAAAAACAGCAAACAGATACCGACAGAAAGAGAGAGAGAGAGAGGGAGACGAACAAAAATCAGCAAACAAACCTGTTCGATTTAAGATTGTGGGCCGGTTCTGATTCTGGTCGCGTAGAATTTGGATATATTTTGCAACGATTACAAGCAAAACCGATAATTTTATCCTGACACAAATTTCTCCTCCTAATTGCACTTTTTTCCGTTCAAAACCCGTAATTCTAATTTAACCACAATGTCAACCTGTATCTTATATTTTCCTAAGCTAGATTTGACCTGACTCGATTATTTAATTTTTTTTTTCATATGAATTTTTTTGAAACTTTTTTATTTTTTATTAATTTTTTATGAATTATTGGTTCTTCTCAATAGGAGATTTCAAAAAATTATAGATAATTGACCAAATGTTTTAAAAAAATCAGAAAAACCAAAAATAATTCAAAAATATATTTTTTTGTACTTATTCATCGTCTTTAGTAATTTTGAATTATTTTTGAACTTTTTTTGTCCCTATGAGATTTTCTCTGAACTCGTTACGCATATTTTTTAAAAATAATATTTTTTCTGTACGTATGTAAAATAATTCATATTCTTCTAACTTCTAGTGTTTTATGATTTGTCTTGAGCTATTCTATAAATATAAAGAAAAGTATTAATTCAATAAATTTAGTGAACAAAAATAGCCATATTTTTTAAAAAGAAAAAAAAAACTTTGTACATACAAGTTTATAATACTTATAATATGTGTAACGAGTTAAATCAACTTAATATTTTTAATTTTTTAACAAAATAATTAAGAAATGAAAGTTTTGAAAAAACATTTGGCATTGTATTATCCCTCTCATCATCAAGAGAATAGTTAAAACTCAATACAGACTTATTCAATTTTTACCGTGCCCAGTAATCGTAAAATGACTTTTTTACCGGCTCTCTATATTGAAGGTCTTCATAAACTATCTCCATCATGTGCTTTTATTTTACTTTATATTCTTGATTTTATGATTTGGGTGTTGACATGATCTTAATTTTTTTTTTTTAACTAAAACTTTTTTGTTATGTAGACCCTTATAAATTACCCTGTGATGTTATTAGAGTCCATAATATAACACGACATTATAATACATATCTGTTGTGACTACATCCAAGTATACATGTATACAGCAAAATGGCACATGGTCTACATGCAAAATACAAAATAAAAGCATATATGCTATGGTGTACATATGTTATCTGATGTATACAAAAATAACCTGTCACTACCATCATAATACATGCTCAAGGGAAGAACAAGTGCGGGTAATCGTGTCGGAAGCAAGAACTCACGCTCCCAAGTCGCCTCAACAAAGCATGTAACGCCCCATGTAAACTACTGACTCAGCAACTTGTTGAAATCCAACCACGTGGCCCAAAATGCTTAAGTCCAAGTTGTTAGTAGTAATTTAAATGGTTCCTTATATACCCAAGATCACTCGTGTAGACTTTTGATGTGGGACGGGACATCACAATTTTCCCACCTTTCAAACCTTGTGCCCTTGTAAGGGGTTCACACTAGAGTCACCACGACCTAATCCCGAGTCTGTTCCCTAATGACCAAATAAAGTTTCGGCCCTACACTTGATCATGTATATGGGTAGCTCTGATACCATTTGTAATGCCCCATGTAAATCACTAATCTAGCAACTTGTTGAAGCCCAACCACGTGGCCCAAAATGTTTAAGCTCAAGTTGTTAATAGTAGTTTACATGATTCCTTATATACCCAAGATCACTCATGTAAACTTTTGATGTGGGACGGGACATCACAAAGCATCTCCAGTAGACCTTACAGCACCACGAGTCAAGGTCCCAAGGGTTAAGCTGACACCAATCCTCCAGCTAAAAAAGTGTGTCGGTGTAGGTGACAACGTTGAAGAAGTCTAGGTCAGTTAGCGGGTGAATAAATCAATGTCCATCCCCTGGTTGTTGTCTCTATAATAACTGTCCCGGTACAGAATTTCTTACATTCTTTTGAAAACCAACAAGTACATTGAGTAAGTATTGTCGGTCATTGAGTTGCTCGAATAATAACGGTCGGTCCCAAAAAGTATGGCTCTCCACAAGCCTTTTAATAGCAGCACTCCATAGGGGTAATCTTCACATACATCATGGTGCTTCGTGCATGCCACTCAAATCCCTTCCAAGTGCTTCAGCTGGCTACGTTCATGTGCACTCCGATAGGCTCAGGTGTCGGAGGGTCCTCAACATCACTATCTGGCTCGTCCTCCTAGGGCTTCTCCGTCAACATCCATCTCATTAGCCACTACTGGCTACTCAGCATGCCCTATGATCAAATCTTCAAAGTCATCATCCTCATCAAGGTCGTCCTCCTCATTGTTTGCCTCGTCATCGACATCATCCTCAACATGCCATCCTAGTTGTGGTAGGTTATCCTCTGGTGGGGGTAAAGGTGTCATTCTCTCCGGTGGTAGAATAGGTGTAAAATCGTCGGATAGCTCGTCCTCCAATAAGTCAACAAGATAGTGTTCCACGGGGTTAAATTTAGATTCAGACGACATCTATAAGAAATATAAGTATATGCGTTAGACTTTATGATATATGATATCGAATAAGAACAATAACGCATAAAAATAACTATTCAGGAAATATGACACTCATGTTATGATCTACCCAATTCTACCTTAGGTCTTAAGTGCAGGGAATTTGGCTCTGATACTATTCTGTAATGCCCCGATTTTCTCAAAAACGTTAAATAAAATATTTAACAACAAAAGACTATTTTTCCATTAAGCAAAATAAGTTTCGATTAATTGAAATGGAAATACAATAATACAAAATAATAGAGCTCGTCATTCTCACCAAAGGTGTTCTCATTTGTGGCTGGATAAGAGGGCTCAATTACGTCGTCATTCACACCTGGCATGAAAGGTTAGGACAAAAAAAAGTTACACTATGAGCAATAAAGCTCAATAAATAAAAACCTACCTGCAATCCAATTTATGCTACAGAATGTATAATGCATGAGCAGGTCAAAAGCATTGATATAACCAATAAGCAGAAGCAATAATGATAATAAATGATCAAAGTATAAAATGCACAGTGTAAGTCAAATACAACTTTCTAAACTCAGTCTAGATCTCAACATGTATCTAACCAAAACTCAAAAGTGTCCAAAGTCCATTTCAAATCCAAGTTCGGGTCAACACTCGTGTTGCCCGTAAGTCAAAAATTATTACCAGAACACTGTCATGATGTTCCAGACCTATATGGCTCCAAACCCTACGCTGAACCCTGTATCTGACGCAAACATACCCAAACATCGACTCATGTATCATATTCTCAACCATTATGTTCATGGGTGCTATGCCTTCCATATGTCGTGCCTCGATGTAAAAATCCTACCCCATCATTAACTATGTTTTTATTTTTAAAAAACACGACATGGCTAAAGAACATAATCGACTCACGACATAACTTCGCTTAATACATGAGACGTGATCGACTCGACTCCAAGGCGCAACTCGGTGGTTTGAGACAATTGTTCGGCTAAAATTTATATGTGGGCTAAAGCCATCCTAGCACAATTTTTCCATAGAGTAATAACACATCTTAGTATTTTTCTCAAAATCTCAATTATCGTCAAAACACATGAGTGACCAAGCTCAAAGTGACACGACATGTATTTAGACCTTCGTTTCTAAGTTGGAGACATGATTCAAAAAGCAACTAGGTTATCAAGATAGCATAAGAACAACATGAGGTCATATGAAATGCAGAAATCATGTAAGCATAAATGCGAAATATAAACTTGAATATGAAAGATAACACAACATGTTTAAAAACATAAGTCGTAAAACATAATGCATAAGTCATGAAGCATAAAGCATATGTTATAAACATAGTGCATAAGTCATCCATTTGGTAGCGAGTCATCCGGATGGATTACCCTTAAACATCCAGTTGAGTACGATGTTAGGGTTGAAAGGTCCAAAGTCTATGGTTTGGTATTGAAAATATGATTAGGATGAACATGCCATAGTTTAGAAGTTTATTTGGTCTCATGTATGTGTTACGCTGAAAAACTTGACTGTCGTAAAAATGACTAAGTATGAAAAAGTAAATTTTTTAAGTGTCGATTTGTTTGGGGGGGGGGGGGGGGGGGGGGGGGGGGGGGGGGCGAAGATTTTGATATGGTTACAATTTAAAAGTTCTACTAATGACATTGTTTGTTTTCAAATAAAGAGTACTTCCTTATTTTCGCTAAATAAAATTTAAAATAATGTAAAATAATTTTATTTGAATTTATTTATTAAAAATAAGAACGTACCAGTCACAAATTGAATTAAGGAAACGGTTTAATTATCTTGAACGATGAAAATGCAACCTCAAATTAGAAGGAATAGGCTTGATTGGAATAGATTCCCTTCATCTGGATTCTTCCCCTTCTCACTCTCTCTCTAGAATAAAAATAATTTCTATCTCACTCTCTCTAACAATTTCGAATTCTCAGATTGTGACGCCAAATGAGGGTATAAAAGGCCATATTTATAGGTGAAGGGTGGAGTGAAGAAGTGGTCATAAATTTCTTTTGCCATGTGAGCTTGAATAGAGGTTTGGTGCTAAATCATGGATGATGGGAGGTTTTTGTTGAAGAAGAATGAGGTTTGAGAGTAAAATCATGACCTAAGGAGATTTGAGGAGGAGTGGGGAACCAGGGGTGAAGCTAGGGGAAGAAGAAAATCTTACAAGTTTCTCTTCCATGTGCAAGCGAGAGATTGAGGAATTTCACCATGTGCAAACTCTAGGCCAAGATTTACTAATAAAAATTTTCAACGTGTATGGAAATTGATCAAGTGAGGTAGTGACTAAAATAAATAGGGTGCTTTCATGGAAAAGGGTCAAACTCAATGGATACGGGTCTTGGGTTGTGGGCTTGAACCAAATGAGGATGAGCCAAGGAAAAGAATAAGTTTGATTAGGCTTGGGCTAAACACATCACTAAGCACGTATTGCAAGTCCAAATGCACAAAAAATGAAATTATAAAATCACATAATTAAATTATTAAACAAAATATTCTGAAATTGAATTTTAAAATTTCGGATCTTTACATTGGTACCCAACATCGATAGATAAACGCAAATTTTAAAATAATCTTGCATAAAAACTTAAGAAGAAATTTATATCAAACTATGAATTCTCCTCAGTTGGAATAAAAAATTAGATATGAGTTTAAATAAAAACTAGAGTGAATTTCAAATGTTTTAACCTAAAAAATGAATATGAAACATTAAGTGTCCGAAATGCTCTAAGGTCATACATTCGAGGTCTTGTTTGATTTTCAACAATTGATATGAATGCACTCCAAGCTTGGTCCAATGATCTTAGCCTAGAATTTAAGAATTTTTTTTTTTTTTTTTGCAAGATTTTAAGATTGATTTTTCTTGTCTGTAATTTTTAAACTCATATCACTCCACGTATATAAACTAGCGAGTTATTTGTGCCTACAATACTCCTAACCTTACTGCATACTTTATGATGTTGTTCAATTAAATTTAAATTCAAAATAATAATAATAAACTTAATGATCCCAATTAATATTATATCACATGATACTTTAATATTCTTCACACACTAGTTTTTTCTGAACAGAGGATGAAGAGAGAGTTGATGGAGCAAATGCAATCAACTTTTTTAATTTGTAGTAAGCCGTCCCAATAACTAATTTAGCTCATAAAAAGTAAGGATGGTGTAAATTTACCATTTATAATTCAAAATGTTCGGACTAATTTAACCGTAAGGGATTCGCGAGCAGTTAATTTAGGTTTGGGATTTGGAGATTTATTTGTTTTTAAGATTTCAAGTTCGAAATCTTTAAAGTGTTATTAGTTTTTATGATGTTAATCCATGTATGACTTTAATTGAGCCCTGATAGCAAACGATGAGATTGATCCCCTAAAGACTGGTCAAAATATGCGTAAAATATTAACTCGAATACTCTAAAATATTAAAAACCTTAAAGTTAATTTGCATATACTTTGACTAATTCTGAAAAAAATGAAAATATTACCATATTCCAGAAGACATAAAATTGGAGAAGTTGAGGGGCATATTTTTCTTTGCTTATTCCTATAGATTTTGACAGGCTTCTTGTCTAGGCACTCAAGTGTCATAATTCTTAACTCTACATTGGATCCCCCAAAAGTATCACGATGCCTACTTTATTTGATTCTCTATCTATCTAACATAGTGCTTCTTTTATTATAGCACTTTGCAATTATTAGTTTATTCCTTTTTATTTGAGCTAAATTGTTAAAATTAAAATTATGTTGAAGGGTAATTCGGTCATATACCCTACTAAGTAAAACAAAATTCTGCATTAAATTCGGTCAAAACACACCACATATAATTTAGTCAGAAAAGATTGAGTTAGATTAAGTTCTATTTCGTATAACATAATTCAATAAATTATTATAATCACAGACCAAATCACCTATGGTAAACTAGGATGTTTTAGTGCTAGATGGTGTCTTCTGAGCAACCAAAAAATCTAGCACGTTCTACATGTAGGACTCTTCAAGGTGATTGAATCATACTTTACATTCCTTGAATCAAAACTAATTCAGAAGTAAAGTTATTAATCTCGTACCGGTGGGTGTACCGATTTTGTTACTGGTACGGTACGTACTGGTACCGGTATGTATCAGCATACTGTTTCGAATTTATCACTAAAATTAATATACATATTTCAAATAATATTTTTTAACAAAAAATATACTAAACATATAAAATAAAGTATCACAACATAAAAATAAATCACCAAATATAAAAAAATATGATTTTTAGCCTCAATTTTGTATCTAATTACCCAAAAAATATTAATTGAATTTTTTTATTTTTTTAAATACGGATCAGTACGGTACGGTACGGTACCGGCCAGTATCAGTTGGTATTGGTTGGAACAGGCCGGAATAGTGACCGGAACGGTACTCCGGTGGGCCAGTACCGTTACGACGCCTGTACAGGATGTACCGGCTGGTACGGGACGGGATTAATGACTTTGTTCAGAAGTGCATAGAATATTTATTTTCAGGGATAGATTTAAAATGCAATTATTGTTATTATTTAAATTATCGTCAACAAAAGCAAATATCAAGCCCTCTTATTTACGTTTCTCTTCTCTTTAAGATCAGTTTTCCTTGACTGGGGCTTTTGAATCTTGATATCAGTAATAATTTTTAGGTTTTTCGTTAGATGCTTTTCTTGTATTTAGGGCTTTTGAATGTTGAATATTTTAAAATAAAGACTTTTTTATTTACATCCAGAGAGGAAATTTAAAACAAAAAGTAGTCTCTAACTGGGTATTCTTTTAAATGAATTTCTATTCGAATTGGGGTAGATTTTGGCTTTGGAATAGGGTGTTGATTCAGCCCTTTGATATATAGTCACAAGAGTGTTCCCTCTCTATGGAACAATCAGTTAGTATCACCCAATCGTTACCAGTCAGAAGGCATTCCGATACTTAAGTTAGAATGCGTGAGATGAAATCATATTGATAATTGACAGCGAACCTGATTTTGCTTTGAAATTCCATATTTATAAGTCATAAAGTGTCTTAGTTTGGTAAACAAATAACGTGAGATCTTTCCCTAATTGAATACTGCCACATTCGACCAATATTTTGCAGCATATTGGGTTTCTTAAACAGGAACATTCTCCAAATCTTGTACTTTTCTATTCGGGTTTCTTCTAATTCTAAAAGTTTCAAACCTCCTGACCGAGTGGAGGGTCTGTCAACTCGGCATGGCGATGACTCGTACATCGAGCCCCCAATCTCACGTTAGCGATCTCTCACCGTGGTCTGTTTGGTAATAGGACAGCCGAAGCCTTACGCTACTGACACGGGCAAATGCATGTGTCCTGGGCTCGGCCTAGACTTTAGCCCATCATCCTAGCTGTGGACTACTCTTGGCCGACACAACCCATGAATGTCCTGGGCTTAATCCAGCTATCTGGTTCATCTTATCGGCGACGGCTCGACAGGCAATTCGACCCACTACATTATAATTGTAAAACACTATTGGTACTTCACTTTGTTCAAGAATTTTGTGTAGAAATTCTACAAGAATATGAGATCCAATTTTAGATGCCCAAACTCCAAAGGAAATGTCTGGAGATTAGGGGAGGGGTTTGGAAGTAAAGGGTGGACAAAGGCCCTTGGTAACCGCAGGCAAATATGGGGTATGGGCAAAGTTTCACAGTTTGCATTATTGAATGCTTTTTTCTTTTTCGGTAGGGACAGAAAATAGAGACAAATGATGGGCAAAATGGTCTATTTCATTTCGTTTCCTTCTGCTTGTTCTTTCTGCCTTTTATTTAATAATTCAGGTGCCGAAGTTAGTTCGCATGCACTTCAACTAATTTTTAAAAGAAAAAACTTCACCGTCAAGGAAACAACTTTATCGTCTACTAACAGGGGACCAGTGACGAAACTAGCTACTTAGGGGCACGTGCCACTCATCTCCAATTTCAACAAAACTATTTTACGCCAAACAACTTGATTTTTAACATAGATACAGTAAGCATATATAGCGATTTAAAATAATTGGATCGTTAAAAAAAATCTCAATAGTTTTTATTTAAAGACCACAAGAGGGTTTGACCAAATCTTTATAAATTAAAAAAAAAAAAAACTCAGGACAAAGCCCAATTATATAACATTACACTAATTTTTCTCGCACTTTACACGCAACAAGCAAAATTATAAGCGGACCTATTTAAAAAACGAGATAAAGTTCAGTATGAATTGTTCTCTTATAAAAATTAAAATATAGTGCTCAATAAGTTTTCATTTTAAAACATAAAAAGAAATATATATATTTTTTAAAGTTTCATACCTTGATCACATTAAAGTTTTCTTCCTGCCATATATTGAACACAGTACTGGAAATGATAGAGATAACGAAAAGAAATGGAATGCCAAAAAAGGTTGAACTGGACACATGCTTGTTGACAAAAAACCCAACATTCCAAATCTTAGCCACTCCTTTTTTTTTTTCCTCCCTCACATTCTACTCCACCACCTCATGACCTATTCCCAAGGTTCTACACGTTGTAGTAGACCCTATCACCTCAATGCAGTGCCGACCAATACCTCTCAGATGTCTAATTTAGAGATTTGTCGTATATGGAGAAATTGAGTGCACAGTAAATTAGATGAAAATAATAAACCGTACTTCCATTCGGATTAGGATGCATGTACTTTTATATTTGAATCCCATACGAACTTCGTTTCTCATGAATTGCGATAAGACTGTAATTTTTAACCATTTAGGAGTCTCGGGATGCTTATAATCCCCTAGCAGACATGAATGCAATCCTTTCTAATTCGCTAATGGGATGATACTCTTCTAATAGGAATGCTTTTCTTGCTACCTGTGTTTGCCGAATAAGGACTCCTCATAGATAAGAGGGATCCACTTGGGACGGAGGCCGATGACTGATTGATCCGAGAAGGAGCTCTTGCCGAGTAGTTGAGAAGAATAGAACTACCGAGCTGACTAAAACTGCTCAATCGTCTGTTTCAGAGAAGTATATTTTTATTGGCACCGATTAAAAGATCTAGTTGAGCTTATCTTTTATTTTTGCAAAATTATTATTTTTTAAAATTAATCCAGAGAAGTATATTTTTTGTCTGAAAAATATAAGAACATTATATGCTTTCTCATAGTTATTTCCCTTTTCCAAAATTTGGCCGGCTCCAAAACAAGAGAAGTCTGATAATTTGTATGACTTTTTCCTATTTCATTTCATATTGTAGACTTTAGGTGGCACCGAAATAGTGTTATTCTTCTTCACATGTACCAAAAGAAAGGAAAAGGGAAGTTTGCTGTGCAGCAGACTTGACGCATTGTTCGAACACTGTTTTAATTATTTGAATAGTATTTTGTATATTAAGATGATATCGTTTTGACTCATAACACATTTTGCCGTACACGATACAGAACAGATCCCGAGTCAAAAAAGAAAAAAGAAAAAAAAAGATTAGAAAAGGGAAGCAGGAGAGATTATAAGATGCCAAACTGGATTCGACAATTTATGTTAAAAAGCCACTCTCCCCCCACTCACAAAAAGGTCCTATTAGCACAAGATCCCATAAACCATGGAAGAAGTCCCAATTCTAACCTCCACTGAAACCACAATCCTGGCAGCACTCTCCACCCTACCTCCTCCTCAACTCTTACACCTCACTCATTCCATCTCCACCCTCTTCCACCGTCACCGCTGCCGTCTATCCACCCTCCTCTCCTCCCCAACCCTCTTCTCCCTCACCCTCCACCACCTCCACTCCCTCTCTCTCCCTCAAAAATCCCACCTCCTCGCCCGCCACCTGTTGTCTATTCTCTCCCTCCTCACCCACTTCCTCCATCCTACTACCACCACTCCTCCACCACCACCCACTGCCTCCATCAATCTCCGCCAGCTCGACTCCGCCCTCCTCCTCCTCCTTCTTTGCGAACTCCGCCAGCACGACCCACAATCCCTCGAAACCCAATTAAGTAAATGGCGTTTAATCCTCTGTAATTACGTCTTTAACGCCATCTTAACAATTTCCACTATTCCCACATCAGACAATTCGGTTCTAATTCAGTACATTGAGATAATTGCCAAGTGCCGGAGGTTTGTTGGGGTAATGGGTTGCGGCGGTGGAGGGAAGGAAGGGAGAGATGTGGCGGCATCGGTGGCCGCGGTGGTGGCTCTGCCGTCGGTGGAGGTGGTGGGGAGAGAGTGTGTGATTTGTAAGGAAGAGATGAAGCAGGGGAGAGACGTTTGTGCATTGCCTTGTGATCACTTGTTTCATTGGATTTGCATATTGCCGTGGCTGAAGAAGAGGAACACTTGTCCCTGTTGCCGGTATCCGCTTCCGACCGATGACGTGTACGGCGAGATCGAGCGGCTGTGGAAGGTGGTTGTCAAGGTGGGTGGTCGTAGTAACTTGGGATTATGATTTTGCTGATCTGATCCGGGACAGAATACGGTACGACCCAGACATCTGTTTGATATACACGCGCCATGATCAGATTGGGTTAAGAGATCTTGATCATGGGGGCTGGTCATCCAATAGTGGCTGACTTTGTTAATCATCCAACTTCAAGTTTATCATACCAATAGGAGGAATGCTTGAAACACAGATGTTCTGGATACACCATGTCCGGAATCGTTTTATACACGTGAGATCTTCAATAATTTATGAACTCTATATGCATCCAATGATTCCGAACACATTTATGTCTAAATATATCTGAAACATCTATGTTCTAATGACACTCTTAGGCCTTTCACATCCACACATTTCTTGAAGCAGTACACATTTTGTGGTTGATTTTACATATTTGTGTGGTTGTAAGCAGTTGAAGATCACTGGTAAGAGAGGGGAAAGAAATTACTCTTTCCAGTTTGTAGTGAATAGAGAACAGTGGAGTGGTGACATATTTGTAATTATAAGAACTTTAAATAAGCTCAGTACTGTAATTTCTTCCAGCTGATATGGCATCCTCTTGAAAGAAAGAAATAACAAGTTTAGGAACGTCACAGATCGTTAGTGCATATCTGAATACAGATATATTCGGAATTGTCAGATACACATGGAGTTACGCATAATCGCGCGAGCTTCACGTGCATCAAATAGTTCTGGACACATCTGTGTCCGTATGTGCACCAGAAATCTGTGTTCTTCGACTTTTTCCGAAAGAAATGAAGGCAGGTGTGTGTTTTTTTTTTTCTGATGCATGAAATGAATGGTAATGACTAATGGTCCAAAGTTGTACGTAGTCCTGTAGAGCATCACATGTTGTTGATAAAGAATAGGTGGTATTAACTTGGCTGTTTTGTGTGGCTAATTTTAGAGATTAAGACAGGGACAAACCAGATGTTCAGTAGGCATTGATAATTACAACAGGAAAAAGTTTATATGCATTGGGCAAAGAAGCATCAACAAGTCTGTTCCCTATGATATTTAAGATGAACATATGAGAGTTTAAGACGGTGTAGGCTTTAAAAAAATATAGTTCTCTTTTGTTAAATATTTCCGCCGACAAATGACACAAATTTTTTGTATTTCGTATTTATTGAATTTTAATTTTAATATATATATATATATATATATATATATATATATATCTTCTTTTGTGTTGGAAAAAATGAGTTTTGACAAAGGATTTTTTGCGAAATTTAAATCAAAATTAAAATGTTTCTTACACATATTTAGGGTTTAGGGAGGGAAACATATTCACTAATATAAGGTGATTACATTCATCTAATTAATTTATGGAAATTATTAATTGAGTGAATAAGATTTAATTACGGGCCATTTACACTTGGTGAAACAAATTTGAGTTCTATGTAAAAAATTTACAAAAATCTTAGTGGGTATATAAACTTAAACTTTGCTATTGAGTTTGGGAATTAGGACAGCCCAAATTTTGTAGGCAGAGAGGATATAAATGATATGGGCTTTTGACCTATCTATCATATGTGCACGCACTGTCTTTCGCCCTTAGAGGTGTAAAACTAAACCTGCAAATCGAACTAAATTGATGATTAGTCTGATTTTTTAGTTAGATCGGTCCTGTTGGTTAAGTTTAATTTTTCGTAAGAACTTCGGTTTGGTTTTAATTTTGTAGCTTTAAACACTGAATCGGATTGAAATAAAAAATATTAATTTTTTCTATAATTTGTATTTGTTTTGTAATATGTATTTTTTAGTAATCTTTATTCTTTGTAATATGTACTTTTTTAGTTCTTTGTAGTGTGTATTTTTTATATTGGGTTTAACTTCTTAATAGGTCAAATGTTTATTTGTGAAATAAAAAACTTAGTTTTTGCTTTCAAATTTGACTTCATACAATCAAATTAGAAACCGAACCAACCCAAATCGAAATAATTTGGTTCGATTTTGATTTGAAAAATCATAAAAATCGAAATTTTCTGTTTGGCCCGAGTTTTTCTTATAAATTGGATCAAATCGGACCGATTACACCCCTATTTCTGTCGGGTTGTATTTTGGTGTATTGGGCTTGGGCCTCATAGTTTTTTTTTTGGGGTCCAGTTTTGTTTTATGTACTTTATTTTACTTAAAATCTTGTTTATTTCATGAAAGGGTGTAACCTTTGTCCATACCCGTTTGTTTTAGAAAATTTGTGGGCATCTGTGGCCGATCGAACGTGTCAAATTAGTTGCCCCTTTTCGACATCGAACAGTTGTGCCCCATGAATGTTCGATTTAATCCGAACCAATGCCTTTTTGCATCGTTCTTTTCTATAAATCTGTAATCCCTTGTCCATTTTAAAAACTTCATATTTCCAATATTCCAGTGTTCAAACTCCACCCAGATTTCGCTTGTTTTAGTATTGAGTTTTTGTTCCCAGTTTTGTTAAAGAGTGCAAACACGTGTCGGTTCAATATACGCACAAATTATTGCGATTCTTTTGTCTGGAACGATCACTGTATCTTGAGAGATAGACGTCCAACGATCGTAAACATCGGGAAAGGACAAATCATGTGGGGTCTCAGCTATATTTGAACCAATGGGGTCTTAGCTTCATCCAAGTTTAGAATATTTTGTTAGTATTAATGTATTATATATAAGTTTGAGTATATTTCTAGTAATAGTATATTGGTGTTTTATAGTAATTCAATTATGTTGACCTACTAAGAGATCCTTGAAACACCTTGTTAACTTTGAGGCATAAATGAACTTTTCCTCGAAGAAAATACAAATTTGCTATAAGTAATGAAAATCACCTTGAATTTTCTATCGAATACCTTTAAAAGTTAAACTATTTGCATGAATAGTTTAACTTTTAAAGATGTTCAAGATGCTTTTCAGACTATTTTCATTACGGATATAAAAGTTTGAAGAAAATAATACACATAACACGCTAAATTATTGGTTGGTCAGTTGCTATCAATCCATAGTGATTGATGTATTTCATGTTGAGGACCACCCCGAGATAAGTTGGGTTCACGATCTCAAGACCCATTCATCCTGTCATTTGTCACGTTCTCCCCCAGAATATGAAAATGTACTCTGTTTTGGTCCTTTCTGTTTGGAAAAATTTATAAACATAAATGTTTCAGATACATCTATATCTTCATAAATTATTGAGGGCTCCATGTATATCAACGATTCTAATCCAGATGTGCCCGAAATATATGTGTTCCTAGCATTTCTTTTTTTGTTTTTTCAAGTGCTCTGTCTTAGCCGAATTCGAGGAGGTTGCAGACTTGTAATGCAGTTCTATATAGTGCCCGTGTAATATGAATAAAACGTCGTAGTTTTGCCCGCTTTGTCCTTAAAACTATACCATTTTGATACCATACATTTTAATAACAATTTTCTTGGTAAGTCAAAACGGTGTAGATCGAGAACAAAGCGTGCAAAACCACAACGTTTTGCCTGCATTATATGCACACTATAAAAAACTGCACTACAGCTCCTCCAAATCCGTTTTAGTCTTACCTACACGAAGGCACAACGACATTCTAATTTTGAAGCAAATATACTCGGTTGATACAAAAATCGCTACTGCTACTTTGCTCGTTCTAGCAATCTCGTACTGCATGCATTAATGATTATGGAATTATAGTGCGTTGTAAGATCGTTCGTCTATTATCATCATAATTTGAAATGTTTATTTCGGACAACATTTATTTTTAAGAAATTAAATGGTTAGCACGAATTTCAGAATGAATCGTAAGATAAATTTATCCCCAATTAAGGATAGGTTTGGCTTCTTATTTTTATTTGCTTCTTCATTATTAGACGCAATAAGCCCGTTGGTTCGGAATAAATGATTGAGGCACCCAATTTGACCTAACTAAAATTTTTACGTATTTTTTTTCTATTCAAATATTTTTCCTGTTTATTAGTGTTGTGTCAAATTTTTATGGAGTATTATTTCGTATAAAGAAGAGGAACTAAAAAGTAAAAAATTATGACAAAAAAATTTAGAAAATTTACTAAAGATAAAAATAATTCAAAACAGTTAAATCTTTTACATTACTTTTGTTTTTTCTGAGTTTTTTTTCAAGTTTAGTGTTTTTTTTTTTTACTTTTCTAATTTGTTTTTGTAGAATTTCATAGATCAGAAGGAAAATCATAGAATAGAATTGTATGATCATAATGCAGAAGTTCAAGAAGAAGATCAGTGAACAACATTTGCTTTTCCCTCTTTCTCTTTTATTTTTCCTTGCTGCTATCTGTCCTCATGGTTTCCTTTTTATAGGAAAACTGAGGTGACCGACATACACGAGAAACCAACACACTAGCCAACAGAAGGCCAGCTAACAGAAGGTATAACAAACTAACAGAATGAATAGCTAACAAACAGAATGAATAGCTAACACTCAGCCAACCATTTCAACAGAACAGAACTACTAACCAACTATGCTAACACCCTCCTGCAAACTAATGGGTGGTGGAGCACCAACCATAAGTTTGGAAGTGAGGAAAAGAAAACGAGAAACAGACAAAGCTTTAGTAAAGATATCTGCCACTTGAAATTGAGTCCCCACATGAGAAACCACAAGCTGTTTGTTAAGAACCTTCTCACGAACAAAGTGGTAGTCCACCTCAATGTGCTTTGTACGAGCATGAAAGACTGGATTGGCAGCCAAGGCAATAGCAGATTGATTGTCACACCATATGTGAGGTGGGGGAAAAACAGGAATCATCAAATCAGACAATAGCTGACTTAACCAAATAATATCAGCAGCCACATGAGCCAAAGCTCAATATTCAGCCTCAGTGCTGCTACGAGCAACGGTATGCTGTTTCTTGGCACACCAAGACACGAGGTTAGAACCAAGAAACACAGCAAAACCAGTAGTAGAACGTCTGTCAGACTAATCACCAGCTCAATCTGCATCAGAATAGGCTTCAAGATGAAGAGGGCCAGGAGAAAAGGACAAACCATGAGAGATAGTGCCTTTAACATACCGAAGGATGCGCTTGACAGCCATAAAATGTTGAAGAGTAGGGGCATGCATGTGTTGACAAGCAACATTCACAGAATGAGAAAGTTCAGGCCTTGTTAAAGTGAGATATTGCAGACTCCCAACTAATGTGCGATAAAGATGGACATCAGAAAGCAAAGGACTAGGATCTGGTACAGAGGGTTTAGTAGAGGAAGGAGAAGACTAGGTTTGCAATCTACCATACCAGCTTTGACTAAGATTTCAGAGGCATATTTCTGTTGAGACAGAAAGAGACCAGAATTAGTCTTGATGACTTGAATCCCCAAAAAATAGCTCAAGTCTCCCAAATCTTTCATAGCAAAGGCAGTACTGAGCAACTTAACAAAGGCATTGAGCTGAGTTTGATTACTGCCGGTAAGAACAATGTCATCTACATAAACTAGAAGAAGAATAATGGAATTATCAGTTGTAGAGATGAACAAAGAGCTGTCTGCAGAATTGTTCTTAAAACCATTTTTCAACAAAAACGCTGAGAAGGTAGAAAACTATGCTCTTGGAGTTTGCCTCAAACCATAGAGTGCCTTGTTTAATTTGCAAACATAATTCGGATGAGAAGGACTTCTGTATCCAGCAGGTTGTCGCATAAAGACTTCCTCAGAAATTTCACCATGTAGAAAGGCATTGGACACATCCAATTGCCGTAGAGACCAGTGGTGATGTAAGGCCAAAGAAAGTACCAATCTGATGGTTGGTTGTTTCACTACTAGGCTAAACGTTTCTGTGAAGTCCAAACCAGCAGTTTGCTGATTACCATTGGCAACCAACCTGGCCTTGTAGCGAGCTATACTCCCATCAGAATGCCTTTTGATCTTAAAAATCCACTGGCAACCAATGATCTGACCATGAGAAGGAGAAGGAACCAAAGTCCATGTCCTTTGATCCACCAAAGCTTTATATTCATCTGCCATAGCTTTTTGCCAAACATGATGTTTAATAGCTTCACCAAAGTGTTTAGGTTCAGTCTCAGGAGTAGAAGAACTGAAATTGGGAGAGATAGATAGCAATGAAAGAGGATGTCTTGGTTTATAAATGCCGGATTTAGATCTAGTTTGCATAGGATGAGTAGAGATGGTTGAGGAATCAGGTAATGGAGAAGAAACTGAAATAGGTAAAGGAGAAGAAACAAAATGTGGAACATGAGAACCCACAGCAGTAGGGGAAACCACATTAGAAAAAGAAGAAGGAGAGGAAATAGGTAAAGGGACAACAGGAGACTGAGAAAATGAAGAAGGACCAGGCATAGTAACTGAGAATTCATGAAAAGAAGTAAGAGGTACATGAAAAGAAGAAACAGACTGAGTAGGAGAAGGAATGGAAGACACAAGTTTAGGATAGGGAAAAGATGTTTCAACAAATTTAACATGACGAGAGATGTAGACCTTGGTGGTTATGGGATCATAACAGCGATATCCCTTGGTTTGATCACAATAACCCAAGAAAACACAAGTAACAGACTTTGGATGAAGCTTATGAGAAGTATATGGTTTTAACCAGGGATAACATTCATACCCAAATGGTTTTAACAGAGAGTAATCAGGAGCCTGGTGGAAGAGAAGAGAATAGGGGATCTGAAAGTTCAAAGCAGAATGGGGAAGTCTGTTGGCAAGATACACAGTGGTAACTAAAGCTTCAAGCCAAAAAGAAGTAGGCATAGAAGCATGAACAAGAAGAGTAACTGTGGTTTCAATTAAATGACGATGTTTCCTTTCAACCAATCCATTTTGTTCTGAAGTATATGGACACGTAGTCTGATGGATCACTCCAGCATCCAAATATAACTGATGCAAAAAATGGTTAACAAACTCACGTCCATTATCCGTTCTGACCTTTTTAACTGATACTTGAAATTGAGTGAGAACATATGCCTTGAAGGAAGCAATACACACTTTAACCTCTGATTTGTAGTGCAAGGGAAACAACCAAGAAAACCTTGTAAAATCATCTATTATTAAAAGATAATACTTGTAACCTTTGAAAGAGGGGACAGGAGATGGGCCCCACACATCCATATGAAGAAGTTCAAATGGAGAAGAAGTAATGCTAACTGAAGATGAAAATGGTAGCTTATGACTCTTGGCCTTATTACAAGAGCAACAGTTTATGGAAAATGGCTTAGAAACAGGTAGCCCGTGTTGTTGAACTACTGACTGAAACATAGAGGAACTTGGATGTCCAAGCTTCTGATGCCAGATTTCAGCTGAAGTAGTAACAAACGCCTGAGGATCAGCAGGTTTACAGCGGTTCAGAAGTGGATATAGCCCCTTGTAACATGGTCCCTGATATAACACTTGATTTGTCACTTTGTCCTGAACAATATAACCAGTGGAATCAAAGGTAATTTTACAATTATTATCCCTTGCAAGCTGATAAACAGAAAGTAAGTTGTGCGTGATCCCAGGAGTATGCAAAACATGGTTGAGCTTAAACTGAATATGAGGAGTTGTGATACTTCCTTTACCTGTGTGTGAGACAGGAACAGAAGTTCCATTTCCAACCAATATGCCATCTGCTGCAGGACTTGGTATAGGATGAGAAATATTCTGAAGATCATGTGTGACATGGCTAGACGCTCCACTGTCAAGAATCCAACCATTCTGAGGAGTATATCCTGAATTCCCAAACTGAGGGATATTACCAGAACCAGAAGACCATGGAGTAGGAGAAGAAGCTGACATATCATACTAAGCTGGAAATACAGAGGGATTAACACTCCCATAGAATGCATTAGGAAAAGAGGTTGTCATATTAACTTGACCTTGATGGCCTCGTGGACCTGTCTGATCATATCTTGGTGGAAAAGTATACATGCCTTGATATCCTTGACTACCATATGTTGAGTTAGGCATGAAGTGCTGAGGTCCTGGTCTCCATCTATGTTGATCAGGAATCTGATATTGGAGATTAAGGCGATGATGACAATTCACTGCCGTATGATTGGTCTTATGACAAATTTGACATCCAATTCTGTCTGAGAAACCAAAACAATTTCCTCTTCCTCTATTGCCATGACTAAACTGACCACCAAAATATGAATTCTGTGCATTATTCCAAGATTGAGGAAAATATTGTTGAGATGGATATTGAGATGTAGAACTAGGTGGCATTGATTGTCCAAGTGAAACTTGTCCAATCTGATCATTCTGAGTATGCAAATTATGAGATCCAATGTTAACAGAACCTGTTACAGTACTACTAGTATGTGGCTTGTGTGTAGCAACAAACACACTTGACTTATCATCAGGAACTGCACCATTTCTGTTCTTCATGTGTCTGTCTTCAGCATTCAGTATATTAACCAATTCATCAAAGCAGATTGTGTCACCTCGAGTCCTAATGGAAGTTTTCAATTGATCGAATTCACTAGGTAGTCCATGAAGTGTATAAAAAATCAGGTCATCTTCATCTATTACATAATTTGCAGCTGCAAGTCTTTGAGAACACTCTCTGATCTCATCTATGTACTTTTCCATTTTATCACTTTTGCTAACATTATACAACTTTTGGTTCAAATCATGAACATGCGACCTAGTTAATGAATTGTATCTGGTTTCTAACGTTTTCCAGACTTGATAAGCATGTTCACATCCCAAAACTAAAGACAAGGCACCAGACGTTAAAGATGCAATCAAACATGACATCAATTGGCTATCAAAGAGATTCCACACAGAAAATTCTGGATTCAGCACTTTATTTCCTGAAGAATCAATAATTTCTTCACTTGGACACTTGATAACTCCTAATATATACTCAAAGTAGCCATTTGCTTTTGTAGCATTTAAGATTTGCATTTTCCACATCAAATAATTGGATGAGTCGAGTTTTATTGTCACCAGAGAATGAAAATTAGTTACCAGAAAAATCAAAGATTGTGGCATGGTTATTGTAGTAGAAGCTGAAGAAGAACTGATCATAATGCAGAAGTTCAAGAAGAAGATCAGTGAACAACATTTGCTTTTCCCTCTTTCTCTTTTATTTTTCCTTGCTGCTATCTGTCCTCATGGTTTCCTTTTTATAGGAAAACTGAGGTGACCGACATACACGAGAAACTAACACACTAGCCAACAGAAGGCCAGCTAATAGAAGGTATAACAAACTAATAGAATGAATAGCTAACAAACAGAATGAATAGCTAACACTCAGCCAACCATTTCAACAGAACAGAACTACTAACCAACTATGCTAATAGTTTTATTTGGACAAATTATATCAACCTATGGCTTGGGACCTCTGCAATGAATCCTTGTCTGCTCAACTAAAGCAAATTATATTACTATAGTTTTGGAAGATGAAGGCTCCAAAACTTGTTGTTTGATAGTTTTTTGGTTCTGATAGAGGCACAGAACACAGTAGGGATGGCAACAGAAGAGATTCGGAGTGGATATTATTGTTTCTGTCTCCGATCCTGAGGCTATATCTAATCTCCATCTCTGTCTCATTTTTCGAATGAGAAATGAATTTTTTAAATGGAGAACGAATATGCAAAAAATAAAAAATAAAAACTAATATTTTCAATATAAAAAATACATTAAAAATTACGTAAAATTTGACAAACCCTAAAAACTTTATATATTATATAACTAATTATAATAGACAAATCCTAAAAACCTAAGTAATACGGGGCAGGACAGAGATCGGTGACGAAGATACATATCTCCAAATCTTGCATGTTCTCCGATTTTTTCCTAAAGTCATTGCAAATTCTACCCGATCTCTGAAAAAAGAAAATGAAGCGGGATGAATCAAATCGGATGAAATTGCTATCCCTAGAACACATAACATCAAAAAGATGTCAATTTCCTAGCAACCTATGCGGTTTTTATATCGCCTATAGGTCGCACTTTTTAAAATAACCCCAATAAATAAATGAATTACAAATATTTTATGATCATTAGGCTTCAACCAAGTTATTTTATTCTCTCTCTTAGAAAGAAAAGAAAAGAAAAGAACGTAAATATGGATATTCAATACTGGCAATACGTTTATACAAAACATTTTACCCGTAGACAGTAAAGTAAAATTGAATAAACAAAATTATTCAGCCTATGAATAAGATTGGAAACAATGTCGTTTTTGAGCTCAAAACACTATTCCGGACAAACTCCAACTGCTAGGAGTCGTCATTTTTATATCAAAACGATATTTTGTTGCACAATAAATTGCAACAGGCTCCTCGATTTCGAATAACATCACGATGTGAAGAAAACCCAATGACCTAGAAAAAATACGCACACCACCCAAATAATCATTATTATTTTACATAGTTTGAATATAGCTTAGTGAAGTATTTCACCTGGTGGAGGACAAATTACAATCACTCATCTAAAGCCGTCTAGTGTATACCTAAGGGACGGAACCAGGATTCCATATTTGGAGAGTCGAGATTTGTTTTTAAAAAGAAAGGAGATTGAATGTAATTTGGGGTTTGAAAAGTAAATTTTTATATAATTTTCAAAATTTACACTTAAATTCTAATTTTTTTGAAAAGCCCGGATCTCTTCCCGTTTCCATGTAATTCCTCTCTTGCCTAAAACCCAGTGTTCTCACTCATCTCTTTGATGATTCTCTCACTGATACAATTGTTTCTCAATCAGACTACTCGTATTTATGGGGGAGTAGAAAGCTCTTTAATCCCATCAAATGGAGGGCTGCCAGTTGGAAGCTGCTGATTTGGAAGGGAAACCGAGCCAATAACATATTTTCCTGGAAGTTTCAAAACTGATCAACGACCTGTGATGCACCTTAAGGCACAAAGATGTTTAATTAACAGTGCCAGAGGTGGATCGAGTCCCAGCAATGTGGAATTTGACCTGAACACCACGTTGAAATGTCTCTGGGTATCACTAAGTAATTTGATCTTGTTTAGCTTAATTAACAAATTGAGAATACATGAAAGGGAGAGGATGAGACGAGAGACGAGTCACGTGTGAGCGGTGAATAATCAATCCGGTGTCACTCCCAAAATTTATTGTGTGGGTCCGTCACTGAAGCTGCTGATTGTCTATTTTTTTTCCGAATCGTGCGAACAAAATGAAAATAAACAGTGTGCTTCACCCTACAACACTTAAGTCTCAAACACCCATCATCTTAGGACGCCCATTTTAGCCACGGTCAATGCACATATTTTTGTGAGAAGTGGGTCGATATATAACATGGGTATTAGACATCCGAAAAAGGGAACTAAATTAAAAACAAAATTAACTACAATAAAAAGACACTGCTTGGATCTTAAATTCTTCGATTGGGGTTTGAAGAGAAAGACATGGGAATCATCATGATGCTATGAAGCATGACAAGAATCATTGACATTGCCTTGCAACATAATCGAAAGGGAAATGGTTAATGCTGCATTGCATCAATGATCATAATTAAACATGAAAAGACATTCTGTGGACTTCTTAGCAACACGTTTCTTTTTTTGGAGAAACTGGAAATATGATTAAACAGACACTAATGACTTACAAGCAAAGCAGTTTTAGCAACACCCAATTATCTGATTGCTGGGCCAAGCCCCTTCATTATTAGACCCATAATTAAGCCTATTCAATTTTCCAACGCTTCACAAATTGAAAGAGCCTACAAACACAAACCATTTGTGCACATCTGGATACAAATGAGTCCAGAACTGTTGGATGCACGTTGGTCTTTTATATGACGGTTCTGAATACATGTGTGTTTGGACGTGCACGAATAATTATTCTTAAACTTGTTCTAAATGTGTGTGTGTGTTGTCTTGTGCTGGTGGATGGTGGAGGGAAAAGAAAGGAAAAGATATCAAGAAATAAAATCCAATTCTTTGAGAGTTTGTTTGCTAACGTTATCAATTTTTACTTCTTTTGGCAACACTTCTTAAACAAGTTTTGTATCTGTTATTAGAAAACGTAAACAAAAACAAAAAACACGTTTGGTGTACAATTGTTTTGAAAATTGAAAAAATATAAACAGGGAAAAACATGTTTATTGTCCGAATCAAAGTTATCAATCTCGTATCGACAAACGTATCAGTTTTGTTTACCTACTGGTACCGGTATGTACCGGCATACTGTTTTGAATTTATCACTAAATTAATATATACTTCTCAAATAATATTTTTTTAAGAAAAAGTTATATTAGACATATAAAATAAAGCCTTACAACACAAAAACAAATCACCAAATACAAAAATGGATGATTTTAGTCTCAATTTATGTTAAAATTCGGCCCCCCAAATTACAAAATATTGACCTCCAAAAATTTAAAAAAATTTAATATCCAGGTATAAAATTTGAAAATTATAAAAAAAAATTATATTTTGGTCCCCTTCGTTTCTCAAAAACAAAAAAAAAAAAATTGCCCGCCCCAAATGTGAAATCCTATTTCTGCCCGTCACTTTTTGTGTGCTTCCTAAGTTTCGAACCTGGGTTGGATGTGTGGTTTGGGGTTGCCAATGGCTGTTTAAAAAACGAGTCAAAATAGTATTTTGGTGTTTGCACAGTTATTATTAGAAACTTCACAAACATTTATAATAAACAAAACAAATAAATCATTTACCAACACACATGCGTAAGAGCATCCTCATGCTGAGTTTGTTTTACCTCATTCACCTTTAAAAAATTAGTTTCTCCATTCATTATTAATCAATTTCAGGTTAGTTCCGTCTAAAAGATTACAGACACACATAAACACACAGAGTTCCCTTCTAATGAGGGATTTCTTATTTTGCTACGGTGCGGATCTCTTATTTTCTGATCAAATTTTGATGATCCGAACTATTAGAGTAAACTTCTAATAAGGGATCTCTCATTTCACTAAAATGAGGACCTCTTATTTTTTAATCAAATTTTGATTATCTGAACCGTTCAATGTGTTTAAAACATGTTATTAAGAGTACTCGCGAGAAATCGGCTCAAAAAGATATCGAAAAAAGCTTGATCCAAACAGCTTTCCTTAAATGCTAATAGAAACTGTTTTATAAAAAACTACTTGAATCAAGCCCTTCGCGATATTATACACACACACACACACACATACATATAGGAAAAAGTTTCATGGACTAACACTTTCTTAGACTAATACTAAACCAATATCTAAATTCTTCATTCCTGATTAAATTTTAATGATCTGAACCGTTCAATGTGTTCAAAACATGTTTTTAAAGGTAGCCGCGAGAAATCAACTCAAAATATTAGCAGAAGGGATTTGATCCAAACAGTGGTTCATAAAACAGTTCCTGTCAGCATTTTAAATCACTGCTTGAATTAAGTTTTTTCCGATAATATTTTGAGTTGATTTCTCCCGGATACTCTTAAAAATATGTTTTAAATATATTGAACGATTCGGATCATTAAAATTTAATCACAAATGAAGAGTTTAGTGTTGGTCCAATATTGGTCTAAAAAAATATTGGTCTCTTGAGTGTTTCCACCACACACACACATATATATCTATATATACATATAGGGAAAAGCTATATGAACCAACACTTTTTTAGACCAATATTAGACCAACACTTAAACTTTTCATTCCTGATTAAATTTTAATGATCCGAACCGTTCAATGTGTTTAAAACATATTTTTAAGGCCACCCTCGAGACCTAAACTTTTCATTCCTGATTAAATTTTAATGATTCGAACCGTTCAATGTGTTTAAAACATGTTTTTAAGGCCACCCTCGAGAAATCAGTTTAAAATATTACTGAAAAAGGCTTGATCTAAACAGTGGTTCAAAGTACTGATAGGAACTGTTTTATGAATCGCTGTTTGGATTAAGCCATTTCTGGTAATATTTTGAGCTGATTTCTTGCGGGTGACCTTAAAAACATGTTTTAAACACATTGAATGGTTCAGATCATTAAAATTTAATCAGGAATGAAGAATTTAGATATTGGTCTAATATTGGTCTAAAAAAATATTGATCTCTTTAGCCTTTCCCATATATATATATATATATATATATATATAGTAAGCTTCTATTAAGGTATCCCTCATTTTGTTAAAATGAGGATCTCCCATTTTTGGATCAAATATTGATGATCGGAACCGTTCAATGTGTTTAAAACACGTTTTTAAGGATACTCGTGAGAAATCGGCTCCAAAAAATACCAGAAATGACTTGATCTAAGCAGTTGTCCATAAATGCTGACAGGAACAGTTTTATAAAAAATTGTTTCGATCAATGCCTTCCCGGTAATATTTTAAGCCAATTTCTCTTGAATACTCTTAAAAACGTGTTTTAAACACATTGAACGGTTCCGTTCATCAATATTTGATCCGAAAATGGGAGGTCCTCATTTTAGCAAAATGAGGGATCCCTCAATAGAAGCTCACTCTATATGTATGTGTGTATATATATATATATCACATTTTTTGAAATTGTTTCCAAAACTCTATTATGATAATACTCATGTATACACGAGACAACAAAATCGCATGTATCTAGAGATTAATCGTGCCGAGAGATTTTGAGAATAAGAAAATCTAGTTACATGAAAAAGGCAAAAAATGTGAATGTGACATAAATCTTGACCCTTCCTTTCCAATAAAAACCAACTCTCTCCCTCCCCCTCTTCAATAAATCTGTGGCATACTGAAGCACAAAAATCCAACTGGAAATTAATACTTGAGGATATTTATCGTGTTCTGATGAGATGGCGAAGGTAACCAAACCCTAGCTCCACTTATAGCACTGCTTCCCCATAAAGATCGAAGTGTGGTCCACCTAAAATGCATATTAATGAGTGAAGCCAACTTTCTCTTCATCCTCTTTATAACGTACTTGGGGCCACCCACAGCAAGGTGTATCATACGTCAAAACGACGACGTCTTTTTGATGCACAAAAAACTGTTTGAATTGTCGGACAATGTTCAGCCAGTGTTCAAATTAACAGTTTTTTTGCGCCAAAACGAATCTGCTCAAACTACCCGGCATCGTTTAGTCAATGTTCGAGCAGTTCTTTGACGCACAATATGTTCTACTGTGCGTACTGCATAACAACATCCCTCATTTCCTTTATAACATAGAAATTATGTATATGTAGGTAGGTGTATTGTAAAGGAGTAGAAAAGTTATTACTTTTTGAGTGTAGTCCAAACCACTCTTCAAGTGTAATAATTGCCAAAATAATTAATAAATAAAGGGTTATAAAATAAATGGATTAAGAAATTCAAAAGATTTTCAAAAGTATTGCCATAGCACACATAATGAGAGGCAATTATAGCTTGAATTTGCTAAAGGTATTGGTTAGCTACTTATTGACAAAAGTAATAATTTGGTGAGCCATAAGGTGTGCAATTTTTGCTTTCCAAGAAAGACAAGCAAACCGTGGTACGTGTCTCAACAATTATTATCGATCAATAATTAACTTAATTTTTTTGTACGTATGTACTATTAATCGACCAGACAAAACAAAATAAAAGTTTTTGATTAAATCGTTGAATACATCCTATTTCTACTTGAAACACTAAATATGAACAAACTAAGATTGGGTAAATTAGATAGTAAACTTCAAAGTTTAGTACGATTTCCGAATTCAACCCTGAGTTTTCAGTTTCAAGAACTTAAACACTAGAATTTTTAGTGGATAACAATATCATTCCTTAATATAGGAATGGTAACAGAACGGATCGGGGGTGAATATCTCATATAGGGTTTCTTGAAGAAAAGAGAAGAAGATATTGTTGGAAAATGCGGGTTATTGGAAGTTGTAGTGCATTTTCCTATAGTGCGAACAAAACATCGTAATTTTGTTCGTTTTGTTCTCGAAATTACACCATTTTGATATCAGCATTTTGATAATAATTCACGTGATAAGTCAAAATAGTGTAGTTTTAAGGACAAAATGGATAAAATTATGATATTTTATTCGAACTACATCGTGCACCATAAGAAAGTACTTTACAGCTCCCTTAAACTCAAAAAACACAACATCGATTGCATATCAAGGCTCAAAGTCCTCTACAACGGCGATAATAGAGACATTGCTGGAAAAATCCTAGTGTTATTGTAATGGAGATGCATGGAGGAGTTGGATTGATACAAGCTCAAAAATTTAGGGCTTAAAATGTTAAAATTAAAAATTCAGAGTTGAATTTGAGAATCGTAGTAAACTCTAGAATCTATTATATAATTTATCCAACAAGATTTCGTCGAGAAATAGCTTAATTTTTGTAATTAGTGATTATTTACGTTGTCAATGATATTATTTAACTTTTGATCAAAATATTCGGCCTTTTCAATTCTTCTCGACGAGAAAAATCAAATAGATAAAAAAAAAGGACCAACTATAAAAGAAAATTAGAAAAAATAAAAAAAAAACTTAAAACATGAATTTGTTTTATATTATTGTTGTCTTTAGTAAATCGTCTTAAAAGTTCGCTCAAACTTTTTTCCTAGATTTCTTTGGTGAAGATAAATATTTAATCTAAAAGTAATAAAAAAAAATTTTAAAAAAGAAAAAGATTGAGTCAGGCCAAACGTAAGCCCTAACATCCGCTATTCAAAATTGCCGCAAGTGTCAGGAGATTAGCATGAGTGAGGGGCCGATCAAACACGAGCAATGCGAGAGGGGGTGGGGTAAAGACAGAGGAAGACATAAGACTTGAGTCCTGATTCTGCACAACAAGACGTATTGTGCGTCAAAATAATATCATTTTAATGTATATAAAGACTGGCCGAGCATTTAAATATTAACTGAATAATTTTTGAACAATTTTTGTTCTCCAAAATATCATTATTTTAACGCGTAACACATTCTGTTGTACAATACATAGCAGGCTCTCTCCGATAGGCACACTGCAGGGGTAACAATAATGGTCCTTATCTGTTTGAAATTTTCAAAATATTTCTCACACTTACACATTTTCCCTTCCCCCCTTCTAAATTTAAAGGTTCCATTCAGTTGTTAAAAATGTTATAGAATTTTTTATCAAAAAAATTGAAGTAAAATGAAGATAAAAAGAAATTTCTTTTTTTTAATATATAATTATTTGACAAAGGAATCTTGTAAAAAAAATAAGAAAAATTGTTCATTTATCAGGAAAATAAAAACAACAGAATCTTTTTGTTTCTAGTTTTAAAAGCCAAAAAAAATTGAATTCATTCTTTTCCTAATAAAATTAGAAATCAATTTATAAAATTAAAAATAACTATTAAATTCAGATGGTCGACATCCGTATTATCCCTTTACTATCCAACTCTATTTAGCGCATCACGAAGTATATATTTTTATTATTTGTTATACTTTTTTTAGACGAAGGAGTTAAAATTTTTTCTCTACTTTAATGTTAATCTATTATTTAATAGCAATTACAAAAAAAAAAAAAACTATTTTATTCGGGTCTTCAACTCGTTTGATTGCACCCAATAGAATTGCCACACCAAAAAAAGCCTAATAAACAATAAATGGGCTACCCAGAGATGAATTTAACGTGGGGTAACTGCAAACTGGGCACACAGTCATACCCAACCCATCTGATTATGAGACAGAGGAGTGACGGCCTATGCATGGTACCGCCGCTAATGTCAATTTAGTTGACACATACGAGTCGACGAATCATGTGCTTAGAGCGGAGTTACGTAAAGGTAAGTGTGACACAAACGAGTCGACGAATCATGTACTAAATTGAAAAATCTTTAATCTAAATGTGGTTAGGTATAAGGACAGTTCAGTCATTACACGTCTCCAGTTAAACAAATTCCTACATTAAATGTGATCAAAATACATCATAAATAATTTAATAAAAAAATAGGTCTCAATCCATTTTAGGGAATATAGAGGATATGTGATCCTGTTATAAATTTCAAATATTTGCAATATATTGTTGAAAGCTCTGAATGTGATCAGATGGGTTACACCCACAGTAAAAAGGTGGGGCCTTTTGGTTGCTACAGTGTTTTAAAACTTGAGTTTTTGATATAACTATATATTACAGTTGGTTTCATCAATTGGCACAACAAAGGAAGAGACTGGTGGCAATATAAATGGTTAATTAAGGTCGGTTCTCTCTCTCTCTCTCTCTCTCTCTCTCTCTCTCTCTCTCCACATTCACTGGTAGATTCATCCGTTTTGTGTAATTTGTGTACCTTTTTCTGACATGGGTTCTGTTCCAGTTGGAAGAAAATGGAAGCAGATGATAATTTGAGAAAAGTTGAGTGTTTAAGGGGAAGATTACTAGCAGAGAGAGCTGCTTCAAGGGTTGCCAAAGAAGATGCAGAGCTAATGGGGAACAAGGTCCCTCTCTCTCTCTCTCTAAATTAGACCATTTTGCAGCCAGTCTTTTCTTGTTTGATTCAGGGATTCAAGCTACATTTTCCCTTTACTAATCGATCTTCTCTCTCTACTGCAGTTGACAGAGCTAGAAAACAAGTTGATGGTAGAAATCAAATCAAGAAACAGAGCAGAGAAAATGCTGAATCTCCTAATGAAAAAGCTTGAATCCCTGAATCTATCATATGTTTCAGATAATTCAAGCATTTTAGAGAAAAGTTGCATGTCCTCTGTATCATCATCGTCTTCCACAGCTTCCAAAAAAGCAGTGGAAGATGAACAACCCAAAACCCAGATCAGGAATTCTGCAATTGAAGAGTCCAAGACGAAATCCCCCACAATCTCACAAGATTTGGAAGATAATGCTTCACAGATTACTTCATCCAGTCAAACCCATTTCAGTCCAGCTGAAGAAGAGTCTTTGATTTCGGAAGAAAGACCCAATTTTGACGAATCCAGTGAGGTTAATTCGGTTCAAAATTACAAGAATCCAAAGACGGATGATCCCAGGTATTTAACACTATCTCATTTTATTTACGTTGATGCTTACCGTTTTTAATATTAATTTTTCGTAATTGAATAATTTACCAAAGCTATCAATCTCTTATCGTGAGCGTACCAGTTTTACTATTAGAACGGTACGTACTGGGTATTGGAATACTGTTTCAGATTTATCGCTAAAATTAATATATATTTTTTAAATAATATTTTTTATAAAAAACTAAATTTAATATATAAAATAAAGTCTTACAACTTAAAAAATTAATAAACATAAAAGTGAAAAATTTTAGTCTTAGTTTATATTTAATTATTTATAAATTATTAATTGGATCTTTTTTAAAAAAATCAAACCTGTGCGGTATCGGCCGAAACAGTCCAAAACATGCCAAAACATGTTGATACAATGGCTGAAACGGTATGTCAATCGTCTAATACCCAGTACAACGAAATAAATAACATTCATAATTACTTATTTTGTTAACGTTATTGCAAACGGTTCACTTTTTAATTTTTTTAATGATTTCATTAATATGGTTATAAATACACTTGTTTTGAGAAAAGTATATTCACATATTAAAATAACATTTATTTATATAAAGATAAATATATTTTAAAATTATATCAATCGAAATTTATAATATATATTTTTAAATTATTATTATTAACTAATTTTAAAAAGTAAACGACTTAGACGGTAAGTCTGAAGAACCTCAAGAGGACGAATATGTGTTTCTGAATGTTTTCACGATCTCGAGAATTATGTCGGCAAAAATGAATTAATGAAATACGGTAATTATGATTATAAAATTCTCTAGACTGTTGTATGTATCCATGAATTTCCTACAAATGATTTTGGATCCATTTAAAATTCAAAAAGTTTAGGAACACAGATAATCTGGATATATCCGGACAGATATGTGTCCGGAATTGTTGAATACACATGAAATTTACAAATTGAAGGTTACACGTGCATCTAGCGATTCCAAACACATCTGTGTCGAGATGTGTCTAGAATATCTTGTTTCTAACATTAGTCTTTAAAATCAGGGGTTGTCTGATTACCCAGTTTTCACATTTTGAAGTTTTTTGCATTGTATTTTGTGAAAAAATATTTTAAAAAATAAAATAAATGTTATGGAATTTAAAAATCACCTCCAAATGAATTTTTTGAATTATTACCAAAATAAGGGTATGTTTACCCAGGAATTATAGGATCCTGGAATCTTCATTAACACATTTTAGTAATAAATTGTGTCAAAATGCATTTTAGAAAATAAATTGAAAAATGAATAATTTGAAAATCACTCACTTAGAGGCTTTTTGGATGGTGACTATACTTTCATTTACAAAACCTTTTAGTAAATTATAATCTGTACATATCATTAAAACACTTTTTCAAATATTCATTATAATTTAAAAATTTATAATTTACGATCCAAAATATGAAAATTTAGAAATAATACACTCCCAAACTCCCCTTAAATACGTTAACTTTTGTTTTACATGTTATAACCTAATCACAAATTCCTATTATAATTTTTAAATGGGTAAATTACATTGACCTCCCTTGAGGTTTTTAAAAAGTACAAATATACAATGTCCTCTTTGAGATTTTGAAACTATTATGACGTTTTTTACTTTTTATCTCTCTCATCGTTAAAATTAGTAAATATTGTTAGCAGAACTATTAAAATTTGAAGTTTGAGATTTGTTTTGACAAAATTATCTGTAACATAATTTTTATCACATTCAAAATAACTTACTTTGAATTTTTAAAATTCTTTTAAAGTCGAAATACCAAAAAAATCTCAATATTCTGTCCAAATTTTTGTTTTAAAAAATTATAAAAATGCAACGTAATCTATTTTTGGATGTTATAGAAATTATATTATAGTTTTTTTTGTTAAAACATTTCAAACTTGAAGTGTTAATAGATTAACTAGCGATATTTGACTGATTTTAATTATAAAAAAGATAACTGGATAATAATTTGAACAATAAAAGAGGTCAGAATAATTTTAGAAACTTCAGGGGGCATTGAATTTCTCAGAAACCTTAGGGGAGGTCAGGGTAATTCACCCTACAAAAATTTATACTCTGCAATTCACAGTTTCAAATTTTGCAAATAATTAGATTCCAAAAACCCAAACACAACTTTATGGCTACATTTTTTTGAAAAAAAGTCTTGGGTGGGTATGATTTAGGGAATCATTCTACTAATCATTCGTGTACATTTGGACACAGATCTGTTCGGAATCGTCAGATGCACGTGGGGTCCTTTATAATTATGTGAGCTCTATGTGCATCCGACGGTATCTATGTCCGGATGCGCGCGCAAAAGATTTGTGTTCGTAGACTTTTTCTTATTTAAATTATGCTAAGGAGAAATCAATTGTGTGAATTGTACCAGGTTCAGTAGCACAAGTGATGAAGCTCAAGATGATTATGTTGATGACTCAATGGCATTGGTACCCGTTGATTTGCCGAAAGAATTGCGACCGTCCGATCAACTTATTGCGAAAGAAAATGTGAGAGATGTTCTTGATGCTCTGAGGCATGCTAGAGAAAAGCTTCATCGGTTGTCAATGGAAACAAGGCATATGATCAAAGTTGGTTCCAAATGATCAATTCCTATTTTTGCCTAATTATTATTGTTTAATTTGTATCCAAGCAGTGAGAAATTAAGTGAATTTTGATGATTTATTGATACATATACCTTCTGGGGAATAATCACAGATATGGTTTTGCAGGTTATAGAGACCATTTGAGTGTGGATTTTTCTTTTTGTATTGGAAAAAAGAAAAGAAAAGAAATTTAATGTTCGTTTGTTGAATTTTATACATAAGCTATCTTGAGGAGACGGAATACGCTCGTTTGTTAGCGGTTAAAATTTTAAAAGAAATATGATTGATATAATAAGAGAAAAGATACAGTAAAATGTGAGATTTATTATAAAGGAATAAATTCAAGTCGACTCACATTTTTTACTTTCTCAAAATCCCCAAGATCAAAAAGGGTATTTTTAGACCTTATATTCCATGTGTTTACATAACTATAGGCGTAATTACGTACAATTAAAATTTTTAAAAAAACTACATGACTACAAAAATAACTTCTAATAGTTTTAAAACTGTCCACTCCCATCACTTCGTCTATCATGGCGGTTGTGACCCTAGTTTTGTGTTCTTATTTTTTATGTTTTTATTCTCTGCCCATACAACGCGTAAACACCTGCCGCTAGTAGTAATATGAGTAGGTGAATGACCTTCTTATAATTAATAATGACATATTCGTAATTAGAAGACGATATAAAAGGAGAATAAGATATGAATAGAAAGAGACGTTGAATTTTTGTTACCTCTATTGATAAATTAGTACCATGGATATAAAATTCTCATATTCAGGGTCCAAATAAGTAAACAAATTCTCGACTATAACAAGCTAGATTGGTATATTTGAAGTGCTAGACAATAAACCTTTTTTTGACCTTTAACAAACACGCCCTCGAGGATAGATATTATATTAGTCAACCTGTGATAAACATTAGAAAGCTATATATATTATACACACTTGAGTCTATATATTATTTTTAATTTTGACCGTTAACAAACTCACCCACGGGATTAGTTCAACCTTTTGTCATAACCCATCACGAACTATTTCCCCAAAAGGACCAAAACACCCCACTTTCATTGCTCTTTCTCTCCTCAGTGTTCTCACATTGATTGGCTTGCTAGTGCAATTGTAGAAATGGAACAAATTTATAAAGATTTTACTGCACCTTTGTCTACCCGTCTTCTTTTTCCTAACACACTACGCAATACGGATCCGGGGTGAGCACTACAGGAGTGTAGTGTGGTTATTTAGTTGTCCATCTCGGCAATGGATGATTTAGATTTAATTCAGTATTTATTTGCTAGAACAATAATCCATTCGCACGAATAGTTTTATTTGAATTCGAACCGTTGGTTGTTGAAATGAATGATCGAATGGCTTCACTACACCACTGTAGCGGCTCTTCGCGCTACAACATCCCCCAATTCATACCCATATACCCATACCCTCCATTCATCAATCCATGAGTGCAATACCTAGTTGGTTTTGGATCTTGTACCAGTATTGGCCGGTAAATCACGTACCCAACACAAAATAGGACAACCGGACACAAAATAAATATTGTGTACTGTACCTTTTCAAATAGTGAGCAATACCATGTGTACTGCAATATATAGGACTATCACTATGTACCGGTTATTTTTTGAATCTCCAAAGGTACAATTTTTATTTATTTTTCTTATTAACTTTTCATAATTTTCTTATAATTACTTCAAAATGGGCTATATAATATTATTTTCAACAAAAAATATTTATATCCAGTACCAATGATTATGCTTCATGCTTTTTAACGGTAATAAACAACGTGAGTCATCAAGTAAAACCGTGATTAACTCTAAGGGGTTGTTCAAGCATAGATTGGGATGAGCTGTAAATTTAGATATCTTGAGATCGAATCTTGGCAATCAAAAACTTTGGGGTCACTGAAGGTTTGTTCGATTGTTAATTTTAGGGCTCCAATGACTAGTCGACAACAGGTGAGGCATATCCCAAGCTAACGGGATATCTCGATTATCATAAAAAAAAAATCGTGATAGGTCCTACTTTGAATCCAGCTTTGTTCACCCGAGGGTGTTTGTTCACCCGTCGTCGTGTGAGACCATCTTGAGATCCTACTTTGATAATCAAAATCGTCTATTTTGTTTTGATTAATTTATATAATTATCACAAAAAAATTCAACTCAATCATATATCATAAGTGTTTAACTTAAAAATTAGTTTTTAAGTTGTAAAAATTAAAATTATCGAATTAAAAAACTAGATTTTTTTGGGACTCTCCTACTTTGCGTCACATAATAGGATATGGCATGAGAGGATCATATTAACTCACCTAGGAAACAATGTAATCTTGCTAGAAAAACAATAAAGGAAGCAAAGAAATTAGAAATTACCCAAAAAAAAAAATAATAATTTCAAGCTTAGATTCGAGAAGAAAAAGCAAAAAACAAAAGGATCCAGTGTTTCTAATCTAATACCGATTAGTTATCGAGACTCTGAAGTTAACGACCAAACAAACCTCCAATAGCTCCTAATAATTAGTTCTGATGAAATTCTCTTTTCTATTGAATTTAAGTTGAAGTTGATTCCATCAATGTCCGAACATTTTTGCAAATTGTAATAGCTAGGATCCCTCAGCCAAAACAAACAACCTCTGATCTTGTGATACATTTTGGGAGGAACTACACAGGGATCCGGGCTTCCTTAAAAATTTTAAAAACATTTAGGACCTAGATAAAACTTTGAAAATTATTTAAAAAATTATATTTTGGCCCCTCAAATTAGATTCGCCCCCATCTCTTTTTTCAAAATAAACTCGGCCCTTTTCAAACGTGAAATTCTAGTTTCGTCCTTGCCCTGCCTGTCCAATTGTTTGAAGACTTTTCAGTCACCTGTTTTACATCATACCAGCTCTAAATCTGTGCTAGGCACAGGAGTTTAGCATTTAATTTTAATATACGATTGGTACGTTTATAATTTTAAATGCCATAAATTAGTTAGGCTATGTTTGGCTTCCTTTTTTTTAACTGAATTTATTAGTCATTTGAAGGACAATAAGCCCATTGGTTTGCACTAAGTTATTAAAGCAGCAAGCTACATTTTCAACCTTGTACGTTAGCAATTAAAAGGTCTTAAATAAACTAGTGACTCAATAATTTATTATACTATATTTGTCTTAGATTCTCTTGTTGACTATATTAGTTAAATATCCTTTAATTGCTGCACTATCTGACTATACAATTTTAAAGAAATATTTGATTTTGAATTGAAGTCGTTATTTAGAATAGATTTGACTAGATCTCTTTAAATGGTGTCATTTAATTTAACTAGAGAGAGACCAAGAAATTTTGAGATTTCATCAGAGATTGATAAAATTTAACGTTAGATTATCTTTGATTTTATATATTTTCTATAGTGTAATTTATTAATTGGATTCGGAGAGACCGTAGTGCAGTTTCGTGTAGTGCGCATGTAGCGCCGACAAAATGACTACATCGTTTTTATCTCGTGCATTTTGGTAAAAAATCGTGTGGTAACTCAAACAATGTAGTTTCGAGAACAAAGCGGATCAAACTACTTCGTTTTGCCCGCACTACACGCCTATTACAAAAAATTGCACTATGGTTTCCCTAAGCCCCATTTTAATTTATATAGAGAGAGATTCTCTTACTTTTTTATAATCTTAGAATAAAATACTAATAGAAGAATTATTTTTGTTCAAGCAGAAAGATTCTCGTTTTGCTCACATTATATGTTGTGTTAGAATCAAAGTAATTAATCCCGTACCGTACCGGCCGGTACCTTCCGTACCGGATCAAACCGGTACGGCCGGACGTCCATTCCGTTCCGGCCAGAATACCGGCGGTTCCGGCCAAATACCGGATCTCGGCCGGTACCGGTTTTATTTTTTTTTTAATTTTTTTTTTACTTTTTATGTATTTTTAATTACATTTACATACCTTTTTTTTTTCATTTTCCTTGTAAATACTTCTAATTAAGGTAGGAAAATTTATAATACAAAAAGAAAAGTTAACATTATTTTTTATGAAAATTAAAAGAAAAAATTAGCATTTTTTAAATTTGAAGCTAACATTCTTTTTTTTAAACTTAACATTGCTTTTTAATTTAAAATAAAAAATAAATATTAACCTTTATTCATAATTTCATACATACATGAAAATAAATATTTTTTTTTCACCTTAATGTTAAAATGAATATTAATTTTTCTTTCTAATCAAGCATATGCTAACTAATTTTATAAATTTTGTGAATTAAATGATATTGAAATATCATAGGTTTATTATTGTCCTTTGAAAATGTTATGTTTTGTGAGTTATTTTTAAGTTGTGGGGTTTACTTTATATGTCAAATGTAATTTTTTGTAAAGAATATTAGTTTAAAAAAATTATATTATTTTTTAGCGATAAATCCGAAACGGTACCCCGGTACCTACCGGTACCGGTACGTACCGTACCAGTAACAAAACCGGTACCCTTACCGGTACGAGATTGATAACTTTGGTTAGAATGATTAAAGTTTGAGTACTTCTTAAATAAAATTAGAAGTGATTGTAGAAAATAAATAATAGATGAAACAAATTAGATAAGATCAGACTAAATTTCCTTTTTAATTCGTCTATGTGGCTCTCTCAGAGCTTTCTTCCGTAAAAATCATCCTACAATATGTAAAACATAAATTTTAAATGCAATATTAAGATTTGTCAAAAAAGAAAAGTCGCATTACAATACCATACAATACTAGCATAAAACATTTGTTATGCACATCTCACAAATATGTCTGATGATGGAAGAAATTACTTGAGTAGAATTAACTAAAATGAATGTTGATGATACTACATAAAAATAAATGAGCATCGGTCATACTACAAAAACAGTTTAAGGTCAATCGTGACGGTTCTGGCATGGGCATTAGAGTTGTTTTGTCACATTTAGGAGACCTTTTTTTTTGTTTGGGATAACGAACAACTGGAACTCTTGCTAATGGCTATAAATCAATTCCAGTTTCACTGAGGTAGAGAGGATTATCTGGCATGGACATGGGAGCCAACCAACAATTACTCTGTTTAAATATGCATATCTACAATGGGAACGAACCTTCTTCCAAACAGATGACACTCTTAACTCCATTGTCGTGTCGCATGGAATATCTGGGGAGTTATCTCTGAATGGTTGGAGGTATCATGGTGCGTTCCAGGCTCTCTTTTGGATGAAAGCATTTCTCTTGCACCTTTTAATCTGTGAGAAGCTCATCTGGCAATGCTTTGTGTACACAACCATGTCATCTCTATGGGGAGCAAGGAAAGAACGCGTATTCTAACGAATTTACTGAAACTCATTAGGATCAGTAGAGAAGACAGTGAAGAGGAAGAAAAGAAACTGATATTGAACTCTGCTCATTGTTTACAAAATGAATTTTTGGATGCTTGAATGAGATTACAAGACCCTTATTTATAGATTGAATAACAGACCTAACCTTTAACCGACTTATACTAGACAACCAATGAATTACAGACACGTGGAGAACAACTCAGTTAACAGAGCTAACACTAACAGATTTTGAACTAACACATTCTGTTACATCCATTCTGTTACATCCTGTTACTTCCTTAGCTGAGTGGAGAGTGGAGCTGGTGTGATGCATGCCGGTGTAGTGCTGGACTTAGAGGAGTGAGTTAACACCCCCCCCCCCCCCCCCCCCCACAAACAGATGCTGGTAAGGCACGAAGCATCCGTTTGGAGGACAACTCAGTGAACCTTTGAACCGTGAGAGACTTGGTAAAAATATCAGCAATCTGAGCATGGGTAGGAACATATTTGATAACCAGCTGTTTACTAACCACTTTTTCGCGAAAAAAATGATAATCCACTTCCACATGTTTGGTTCGTGCTCGAAAACAGGATTAGAAGCTAAGGATATAGCAGAGATGTTATCACACCATAACACAAGAGGGGATAACACTGGACACAGCATAAGATCAGTAAGTAACTGCTGTAACCAAAGCAGTTCAGCAGTTGTATTGGATAAAGACTTGTACTCAGCTTTAGTGGAGGACCTTGCAACTGTAGGCTGTTTCTTGGAAGACCAAGACACCAAATTAGAACCCAGGTAAATGCAGTAACCCCCAGTAGACTTGCGGGTAAGGCTATCACCAGCCCAATCAGCATCAGAAAATGCACTAAGGTTGAGATCTCCTTTGGTAAAGAAGAGACCATGATGTAAAGTCCCTTGAACAAATCTGAGAATACGTTTGACAACCAGAAAATGAGTATTCAATGGACAATGCATATGTTGGCAGACAGTATTCACTGCATAGGCCAATTCTGGACGTGTCAAGGTAAGATATTGTAAGGATCCCACTAAAGGGCGATACAATTCTGGATTAGAGAAATGAGTAGTATCAGTAGGAATACACTCTTTGGAAGTAGAAGGAGTTCCACAAGGTCTACAATCAACCATCCCAGCTTTAACAAGAATCTCTTTGGCATACTTGGTTTGAGAGAGAAACATATCATTGGAGGAAGAGTGAACTTCAATACCAAGAAAAAAATGCATCTTGCCCAAATCTTTCAAGGCAAACTCAGTACCCAAATCAGTGATAATAGTTTGAATAAGCACAGAATCATTTCCAGTGATTAAAATATCATCAACATAGACTAAAAAATAAATCACAGCATGATCTTGGTGGAGAATGAACAAAGAAGAATTTGCCTTGCTATTGATGAAACCACGAGCAAGAAGGCAATGAGAAAGCATAGCATACCAAGCCCGTGGAGCTTGCTTAAGACCATACAAAGCTTTGTGAAGCTTACAAACATGTGCTGGACATGAGGGGTCAATATATCCTTGAGGCTGATTAAGATACACATCTTCTGTAAGAGTCCCATGCAAGAAGGCATTAGAAACATCAAGTTGTCTAATTGTCCAGGTATGATGCAAGGCTAAGGTAAAGATCACACGAATGGTTTGTTGTTTGATCACTGGACTAAAGGTTTCATTATAATCTAGCCCTGCAGTCTGCTGAAAACCCTGAGCAACTAACCGTGCTTTATACCGAGCTATAGTTCCATCAGCATGTCTTTTGATCTTAAAAATCCATTTACACCCAATGGAGATGCACCCAAGAGGCAAAGGAACCAATGTCCATGTTTTTTGAGATTGCAAAGCAGAGTACTCCTCACTCATGGCCTGTCGCCATTCTGGATACTTCATAGCTTCTTTGAAAGTGGAAGGTTCAGTAGTGATCACTGAAGGGACTGTTAACAAGGAAAGAGGAGCTCTAGGTCGTGTAATACCAAGTTTGGATCGAGTAATCATAGGATGAGAAGGCACTGGAACAGGAATAGGAGAAGGAGATGGAACTAAAGGGGCAAAGGAAGGAGAGTCAGTAGGCACAAAGGAACTAGTATGAGGAACAGAACCAGAAAAAGGAGCAGTCAAGGAAGAACTAGGAGAAGTAGAATAGGGAAATGAAGATACAGAACTAGATGAAGGTAAAGTGAAATGAGGAGTAGGAGGAGAATTGGGTGAAATAGATGCACTAGACTGAGAAGAAACAGAGTTGGACACAAGAACAGAATAAGGAAAATCATGTTCAATGAAACGGACATGTCTAGAAATGTAAACCTGATGTGTAAGAGGATCAAGACAACGATACCTTTTTGTAGAAGAGCAATATCCAAGAAATACACAAGGTTTAGAGCAAGGAACTAATTTGTTAGAAGCATATGGTCTAAGCCATGGAAAACAACAACAACCAAAAGGTTTAAGAGTAATATATTCAGGTGTATGATGATAAAGAAGAGTATAAGGAACCTGAAAACTGAGAGAGGAATGAGGAAGTCTGTTAATTAAGTATAAGGCAGTGGTGAGAGCTTCCAACCAAAATTTGATGGGAAGATGGGACTGATGCAACAAAGCAATGGCAGTTTCAATAAGGTGGCCATGTTTCCTCTCAGCTAGACCATTCTGTTCAGGGGTGTATGGACATGTGGTTTCATGCAGAATGCCAAAAGTGGTGAAGAAAGCAGACATGAGAGAATTAAGAAACTCTCCACCATTATCAGACCTCATGGTCTTAATAGAGAAACCAAAGTGATTAGTCACAAATACTCTGAAGGCATGAATATGAGATGAAACTTCTGATTTAGCACGTAATGGAAAAATCCAAGCATATCTAGTATAATCATCTACTAAAAGAAGATAGTAGCGAAAACCACTAAATGAAGTGATAGGAGATGGTCCCCAAACATCCATATGTAAAAGTTCAAATGGACAAGAAGTAATAGTTTGAGAAGATGTAAAAGGAAGTTTATGATTCTTTGCTATCTTGCATGAATAACAATCAAATTCTAATGGTTTTGATACAGGTAAACTGTATTTATTACACATCAATTGAAACAACTTGGAATTAGGATGACCAAGTCGTTTATGCCACAGCTCAACAGAAGAAACAGAAGAGGATTTAACAGTAAGAACTGGACCTGCATTAGAAGAAGGAAGAATGGGGTACAACCCCTGGTTGCATGGTCCTTGATGGAGAATCTTGAGGGAAGTTTTGTCCTGAATGGCATAACCAGAGGAGTTAAAAATAATGTTGCAATTATTATCAACAACGAATTTATGTACTGACAGCAGATTATGAGAGATGAGGGGTACATGCAAAACATTGTTGAGTTCAAATGAGTACTCAGGAGTAGTTAACAACCCCTTACCAGACTGGATCACCTGAACACTTTGTCCATTTCCAACTGTAACAGCCTCTGTGCTTGGAGAAACATGAGGAGTTGTGATATTTTGAGAATTGTTCGTTACATGAGAGGTAGCTCCAGAGTCAAAGAACCATGGTCCCTGTGTTCCCTGCCCTGAGACTTTCTGAGACTGATCAGAGTTATTAGGCATTCCATAACCAGAGAAGAAAGCATTAGGATTGTTTGAGATAAACATAGTATGTGGCTGAGATTGTAGTTGTTGAAAACCTTCACCAAAAGACTGATTTGGATGAGAAAACACAGGAACTGGTGGTCTATAACTCAGATTTTGTCTGTGATGGCAGTAGAAAGCACTATGATTAGTCTTGCCACAAATTTGACATCCCATACCAGTAGTTTGCATCTGTGAAGAATTACCAAAGTTATTTCCTGGCCCTGGAGTAAGCACACTGTTATTCCCCTGGCTTGAATTGAACATATTGTTATTTCCTTGGCTAAAGTTACCTCTCTGATAGAAGTTTTCCCTGTATCGATTATTATTCCTTCTATTTCCATAATTGAAATTTCCAAACTGAGGAAAAACCTGATGATTATTCTGAGGTAATTGAGATGGAACTGACCAGTTTACCAGAGGTATTGTTCTGAGGTATGTGAGTTTGACTAACTGGAAATGAGGTATTACCAGTAGATGAATTTGATTGTCTGTCTTGAGTCACTAAGATAGGAGTAGTTTCACCAAGTTTTGACTCCTGATCAACATGTAAGTCCTCTGCTAATAACACTGATGTCAATTGACCAAAGCTTATATCCTCAAACCTTGTTCTAATTCCTTGTTTTAAAGAACTATATTCTATTGGTAAGCCATGTAAGGTATGAAATACAAGATCTTCATCTTCAATTTGTGTCCCTGAAGCATCAAGTTTCTGGACAATATCTTTAATGGAATCAATGTATGATTCCATAGATCCAATCTTCTTTAAATTGAAAAGTCTTCTTTTCAAGTTATGTATGTGTGATCTGGAGAGATTACTAAACTTCTCTTCTAACTTTTTCCAGACTTGATAGGCATGGACTGATCCAACAACATTAGGTAATATGGAAGGTGTTAACGTTGCAATGATGCAAGACATCAACATTCGGTCGACAGTTATCCAATTCTCATAATCTGGATTAGAAACCTTGTTTCCAGATTCATTTGTATTATAACAGGTAGGTATTGAAACTGTATTTTCCAGAAATTGAAAGAGGTTGTTAGCAAGCAAAGCATTTTCAATCTGAGTCTTCCAAGCAAAGTAGTTGGAACTATCAAGTTTAATCGTGACAAAAGACTGAAAGTTTGCAATAAGGAAGATAAGAGAAGAAGGAAGATACTCATGTTGATTTCTGTCTGCCATTGACAGATCTCCTGAGAAATAGCAATCTGTTGAATCTCTATCTACTAGATTCTGTTATAGCTGAGATGATGATGATCAATTAATTGACTCGCGTCATATAGCTCTGATACCATAACGAATTTACTGAAACTCATTAGGATCAGTAGAGAAGACAGTGAAGAGGAAGAAAAGAAACTGATATTGAACTCTGCTCATTGTTTCAAAATGAATTTTTGGATGCTTGAATGAGATTACAAGACCCTTATTTATAGACTGAATAACCGACCTAACCTTTAACCGACTTATACTAGACAACCAATGAATTACAGACATGTGGAGAACAACTCAACTAACAGAGCTAACACTAACAAATTTTGAACTAACACATTCTGTTACATCCATTCTGTTACATCCTGTTACTTCCTTAGCTGAGTGGAGAGTGGAGCTGGTGTGATGCATGCCAGTGTAGTGCTTGTAGTGCTGGACTTAGAGGAGTCAGTTAACATATTCAACCAGACAGAAATCTAGGTCGATCAATTGAGGGAGAAGATCAAATGGTGGGTAGGTACTTGGATTAAGTCTAGGTACGATCTACAGGGAATCTCAATGCAAGAAGCTTATTTGGCTTCCAGATACTCTGGTTTGGCGGGTGTTTAATTTAGAAGTTGTTTCTTTCTTTCTGTTTAGCTGTTCAATTTAGAGTTCCCCAGTAACAATGGTGGTCTAGTTGGTTCCTTGCCAACCTGACTCCTTATCTAACTACCTCAATTTCATGTCTATAAAATCTATCCTTTGCTGATGAAAAAAACTACACAGGAGCTTAGTGAATAGAGTGGGTGACTGAATATTTTTCGATTTTCATCGTTGCGTTCTGTAGCTTTCCCGTGCTCAATTTTTTGATATTGAATGTACAAACAAGAGCAAACCAATTTGAATGCGAAATCATAAATATGATAACTAGTTGACTAAACAGTTACAATCATGAATAAAGTAAAAAAGACAAAAAGACAGAAAAACAGATGACAATTTGAATGGACAGGGCTTAAGGACTATTGCAGACTAGTGCTTCGCAGGGGTGGGTAAACCTCCACCACCTTTAACTGAAACAGTGCAACTAGGGAAGGTATTCCTATTAATCAAAGCTTGATCTATAAACACAACTACAACTGTAATGTCGTCGTGGAAATGCCTCCTTACCCCTCGATCGATCTTTTTTAGGTCTGTGTATCTCATCTCTCTCTTCTTAGCCGCTATCCTGAGTGCCGCTTTTACAAGTCTCTTAGCAATTCCCTGCAAAAACAATGGGTAGCAAAAAAATATGCTTTCAGCAAGTAGGCAACACGAATAGATGCTTTCTATGGTTCAATCGATACAAATTGCTTGGGCGCACTCAAACCATTTGCCTCATGGATTATGGGTTCTCAAATTAAACTTAAATCGCTTGGGTGCACTTAACCAGTTATCATGGTCAATTTGGAACTAATGCATGCAGTTCATAAACTTGATAACTCAAGAACTTCTGTAATTGTTTCTAAGAATGTTTCAGGCTTGTCTGCGATAGTTTTTAAGCTTCAATATTCTAAATTACAGTAAATATTTTTCCTTTCAATGATAATTCAGAATTCCGGTGAAAGCTGGCAAGCTTGTTCGTTGCAGCACTGGAATTATTATTGAACTTCAGCGAGTGTTAGTAGTATTTGCCGAAAAGCTAGTATATCAGCTTTTAAATCTCTTAGAATCAAAATCTATTTCAAAAAGGACCCATAACTTCTCCAAAATTGCTTAGCAAAATAAAACTTCTCCAAAATCAGATTTTGCCGTTATTTTCAGCTTCAAAATTCACCAGTACATATGACAAGCTCAGAACAGTGTAGACAATGCTAGAATCTAAAAATCTGGTTTGAATATTTTACGCAAACACGAGCAGTGTCTTGATCTATGATGTTCTATAAACCTCACCTTAGTCTCAGAACTACTACTGCTTAGGTGAAGAAGGATTTGAAGCTTACACTACGTGGGTAATTGTTAACGATATCGACAGCCTCCTGGTTGCTAAGATGCTCCCATAGACCATCGGATGCGAAAATGAGAAACTGATCTTTGGGATTGAGTTTGTGGATGAAGACTGAAGGCTCTGCACTAAGGATTGGCTTGGGGAAGGGTTTAGGCAGTCTGAACTTCGCTAATAGAGGTTCTCTGTTGAACTCTGCCTTCTTCAGATAGGCATCACCAATGGATCTTGAAACCTGCAAAGACAGAGATGACGGCTTTTACCAAACCTGTCTCAGATGTAAGCTAATATATCTTCTCATAAGCTTTTCGTTATTATTACTATCTCATCAGTTTTGTTCAGTATAGCAAGTCTCAAGCCCGGAGAAAGAAATAAGGTTGTGCATTAGTTAGCCTGGCAACTAGACCGTGGAAAATCCCCTCAGATCCCCTTGCCATTATGATAGCTGACAAGTATGTAGCACCGACACGAACAGTTACCAAGACACAGATACTCCGACACAAATTTCAAAAAACGAGAGGACAACAGTTTGGGAACACATTTTATAATATCATAAATGCCTTCTCCCTGCCATCACATCATTCGCAAATGTTTTTGATCAAAAAGTGTTTCATCCTTCAAAGGCCAACCACTATCTATCACACAAAAAGAAGACATCCCTATGCTTTAATTGAGCATATTGTTTCATTCCACAAAGCTGATATCTTCAGAGTGTCAATAGTGTCCCAGCATATCCCTATCCTGACCGTGTTCAAGAACGTCTATGCAGTTTCCAAAACGATCCTTTTTTAAAAGCAAAAAAATAGGACACATAACTCGGGTGTCAAACATGTGTCCGAAGAGTCCCTGCGTCGTGTCCGAGCTACACCGGTAGATGACCTCCTGCGAGGTGTCGGTGCTTCATAGGTTGACATCTACCGATAAGGACACAAGGCTAAGTTCATTTTGGTTTGGTTTTAGTTTTCTTTCTGTCCAGTGGCGGTAGGCCTCCCACTTGCTTAACCCCTCAACTTAGATGAAGATTTGATTCTAGGTCTCTTCTACCACCCACCAAGAGGGATTACCAGCTATGGTGCAAGCAGCTTCCTGTGAAAATAGTCCTTGAACTCCCAAATAGTCCTCATTAAATGTGTCTTGTCATGTTTACGATCTTCTGGCTACTTCAAGTACAATGAGATTATGTATAACATTCAACAATTGTCTGCGAACTATTTTGGAGTAAAAGTTTTAGGACTCGAAATTCATCAATTCAAAGAGATTTCAGAAGTCCTAGAAATTTTTTAGATCCGGGATTGCATGCAAAGCCACATTTCAACTCAACAAGGAAAAGCTACCATGGACACAGTGTGAATATGTAAGTAAATATGTCAAATAAAGGGGGGAAAAAGCGAAATAAGAAAAAGTATGTCAGACAGAACAAATAAAAATTACCTGTATGAGACCCTTCACCCGCCAAACCTTGTGTTTTAGAACCACAATCTGTGAGTCATGGGGATGCAATGAATGAAGCTCGTCTCTCACAGATTCGATACTTGCATTATGCTCTGTCGATAACTGAATAGCTGTGGCCCCTCTAGCAGACTTTTCTGCTCTCCCTAAAACCACGCGGGAGTCTCCAGCATTTGCAACGTATAGAAGTCCATTGCATATCACACCTACCAAACAACATGATCCCACAGATGCTATTTGTGGCTTATCGACCCACTGCTGCTTTACAATAGAGAGAAACTCCTCTTCGGTTTCCAAGAATGCCTTTTTAATAACATTAGCCGATATCTCTTGATGCTCAGACGCAAATTCTGAACCGACAGAAGATTAGTCAGAAAGAATTTTCAAGAGTTCATGAACATAGAAAAACCTAAACCAATAATGAAATCAAGAGTGATAACTACAAATTGTTATACGTCGGTGGGGCAACACTTCTCCCAGTTTTAATTCTGAGGACATGTTCCCGAGAGATGATTTCTGACCTACTGAGCATATGCATCAGGCACTTGAGTTTCACGGAGTATAGTAATCACAAATTAAAGAACAAAGAATACGAGTTACTTTATTTTCTTTCCATGATTTACATCCATTTCAAACACAAGTTACCGGGAGTTAGACAGGTGGAAACAGGATTCTAATAACTGACTGCAACATTGGAAAAGTGGTTAAAAGGTTTACTTTTTTGACATTATGTATTGAAATCATCAGAAGAGATCTTTGTCCGTTATCTATATTCAAAATGAGTTTCAAATACAGAGTCCCAATATTTATCTTAAAAGTCCCTATTCATAACTAAACTGGAAGTTTTTAAAGTTAGATTTCTTCAAATTGGAAACGTGAACAGGGAAGTAATAAATAGGTATCATTCATAAATCCACATTGTTGTCACCAAAAATGTCCCCAAGTACATTTTCTCAAACATGTGAAAAGTCTAAGTGATATACAGGTTCCAAAAATACCCAAAAAGCATGTCTAATTTGAAAAATACTAGAAAAAGAAACAGAAGAAGTAAAAGATTGCATATACGACATGCATATCCAACAATTGGTTTTCAGGGCATAGAAATCACGGAGTTGTGGCTAACACATGTTGGCTTTACACACGACATCTTGTCGAAATGTCCATGCTTTTTTGACAGTGGTTAAAAGGGAAGTTCAACTGGACTCAACCAGGGCCTCAAGCCCCCAAGCATACATACTTATCCATGATGCTAATGCATCTTCGGATACAGTTTGGTTTCAAAGTGTGAGAGGACTCTTGTAAACTCCTCTGTATGGAACTTCTAATCAACTCTCCTAGTCCCAAGAAGAAACAAGAAAAAGACATCAAGGAAGGGGGGGGGGGGGGGGGAAGAGTAGGTGGTTAGTAATAAAAACTTACCACGCTAAAACAAGATACTAATCTTTATTCTATTTGGCTTGTAAATTTTCTAAAAATTCAGTACTCATAGTCAAAACCATAATTAGAAAGTGATGGGAGCTGATATATGTCCTGCTAACTCCGATTTTCGTACAGCACAATAGAGCTCAACTACAGGTTACATATCTGTGCTTAAGCATGCATGAGGGTAAGTATTCAACAGCTCTTGCATTTTTTCTGTTCTTTCGTTTTTCTTTTCTTCCTTCTGTAAGGGTGCTTAAATTTTTATCTCTCGTCAATGTAACGATCTCCACATACTAGTCAATTTCATATTAAGTGTTTGATGATTATGAATCTGATTGACACCTTTCCTGGATTCAATTCTCTCAGCCTCAAACTTTGATGAACTACGCAAGATAGCCACAAAATTTAAATATCATGATTTTGTGGTCTACAAAACTCATCCTTCATAACAAAAAAATTGCAAGTTCAATTCGAATATCATTATTGAAAATCTACCACAATCTGATTCAACAAATAATGAAGAAAACAAGAAGAGAACATACTTTTAAGATTGAGGAACAAGTTCTCGTTTATGAACCGGGCCGTCTCAGGGCCTCCATGTCCATCGTAAACTCCAATGAATGTCCCATGAGGTCCTGAATTGAGTGAACTCAATGGGCCTGATTCTAATTGGCTATGGTCCTCCAACAAACCATTTGCTTGTATCACTGCCATAGAAAATTCCCCATTTACATGACATCCTATATCTTTGTACCACATTAAACCATCAACCCGACAACTAGAATCTCCACCTTGACGGCTTCCATCTCTGCCCCATCGACTTCCATCCCCCCCAACAGATGGTTTCCACCATGGTTTAAGCATTTTACAAACACGTGGTATACACCACTAAAAGAACCCTAGTCAACCAACAATGAAGTATTCACCAAAGACAGTAATCAAGCAAAATTACAAACCCTAACGTATACGTATCATCCAAAAGAACCAGCAAACAGTATAATCATTAAAATCAGATCAAGAACGAGACCCAAACCCAACCTCAAGTCCTGTTTTTGCTTATGCTCCAAACCCACAACCCCAATTCCATAAACTATATACCTACCACCACTACAAGACCCAGACACCATTAATATGTACAATACACAAAAAATAAACCAAAGGGTATGGGCAAAATCAACAAGGGGACAAGAAATCAATAATTTTTACTCGAGTTCAGAGAACATGGAGGGATGCTGGTCTGGTATACCTTGAACCTGGGTTGAACCCCTTTCGACCATCCTTGTTATGCTACCTGTTCAAGAACAGCCTTAGCTGTAAAAACCCATAAAGATTTGATGGTGACAGAGTTTGTTCACAGATCAGAGGATCAAAATGGCAGAATGGATAAGAAAGATGTTTTGGAATTTTTTGGAAGAAGATCTTTTGGATTGATGTCAGATGAGATCCGATATGATGGAGAGAAGGAAGAGGGTTTTTAAACTAGAGCTTCCCTGACAATTTTTTTTTGTTTTACATTACCCCTATTTTCTCTCTCATTCAGTGTCTGTCTGTCGCTCTCTTTCCTCTGTTTGCTGTTTTTTTGTGGCCATTTACGTTTCCGATTACATGGCTGAGATTTTCACTTTGGACCTTTGTGAATAGCAGCAACCCACTATTTTAGGCAGTTTTCACTCCATTTTACTTTTATTTCTTGTTTTTTCTTGTTACTTGTTAGTGGGGTGTCTTCGCCCATTGTTAAGAAAAAGTCTAGAACACAATGTACATGACACACACACTATTGTATAAAAAGTCTTACTAATCACTGTTTAATGAACAAAAAATAATATACATATAATGATAAATAAATATAAATAGTAATACAGATTTTACGGATATTAATGCATATTAAAGAATATAATTGCATAGCATGCGAATATCAATACACTTTTTACACATTATCTACCGTCTAATGGGCTGTGGTTAGCATTTTACTTATATAAAAACTTTTTTAGGATAAGTACATAACTAAGATAGATACTTCTCCTGAGGTTACGATAAATACATTAATTTCTTTACTTTACAAATGTTTTAACAATTTTTTTCATGTTGTAAATTTTCAACAAATACTGTTAGTTTTTATTATTAAAAGACTAAAATGCTTCCTTTTAGTCTTTTTACTTTTTTTTATATATTTAGTTTATTTATGTGCTTTTGCGTTGAAATGTGTATTATATGATTATATATACTTACATATATAGCACAACAAATTGTTAAAATTAAAGTTTAAAATATTGAAACCAAATTATGCTTAAGTTATATTTTATCATGTACAAAAAATATGTATCTTTTATGTTAATAACTATTTTGCCTACAAAAGTTATATCTATTACTTAATGTATATTATTGTGTTTACATTCTTTATTTTCATCTAATGAAAGCACATATATATTTTTAGTCTATATTATTGTAGAGGTCCGTGTCGGCACGGTACCTACTCGGACCAAGTTAGAGCGAGTATAGTTGGGCCGAATCGGTTCGTTAAATCTCCAATCACGTAGCCGATAACGTTAAGACTATCCAAGGCCGAGCTCCGACTTGACTCACAAGTTGTGACGTAATGTTGCAATCTGTTGGGTCGAGCTAGCCCATGCCTTGGCATGACGAATACCCTACCGAGCCCAAACCAAGCTGGGCTGAATAGAAACTTTTTTGCCGAGCCGATATCACACTCTTCGAAGATAGAATCTCAACTTGGCGTTCAGTTAGATCATAACGTAGAGTATGAGCTGCCAGTTATTATTTCGAGAGGTGAGGCCATAACAGAATTCAATTGGGGTTACAGTCACCAGGATGGTGCTTCACACATGTCATCTAAGGCTTGGAGCTCAAACTAGAAGCAGTATATAAGGCAAAGTTGTAAATCTCGTCCCGTACCGGTCGGTCCTGTACCGCTCTCGTAACGGTACCGGACCACCGGAGTACCGTTCCGGCAAGTGTTCCGGCCTGTTCCGGGCTGTTCCGGGCAATACTGGCCGGTACCGTACCGTACTGGTCTGTATTTAGAAAAATTAAAAAAATCAATTAATATGTTTTTTTAGATAATTAGACATAATTTGAGACTAAAATCATCTTTTTTAATGTTTTGTGATTTATTTTTAAATTAATGCTTTTATTTTTATGTTTAGTATGATTTTTTGTTAAAAGATATTATTTAAAAAATATATATTAAGTTTAGCGATAAATCCTAAACGGTACACTGGTACACACCGGTACCAGTACGTACCGTACCAGTAACAAAACCGGTACGTCCGCCGGTACGAGATTGACAACTTTGATATAAGGTGTAGTACTTGAAGGGACAAAGGTATGCTAAATCCTGTAACTTAAATCTCAGTACATTAGACCTTATTTTACTTGTACTGACTTGAACATTGGAGTGCTTTCCGACCCAACTCCTGCCAGTGAAGTGCTAACCATTGTCGGTGGTTGCAAGCTTAGGTACTCGACTCGCTGTTTCAAACCCGAAATCACAAATAGAGTCACAACGTGGATTAAAGGACTCCGCAATTTTAAAAAAATTATCATGACTATTGATTTAGTTTATCCTTTTTCTTAAGGTAAATTTCACTAACCTCCCTTTAGGTTTTTAAGAAACACAAGGACCTCCCTTTAAATTTTTAAAATTACAATGCTCTCTCTTATTATTGATGACAGTGTTATGTTTTGATAAAATAATGGTTTAAATGGTAGAGAAAATATCCAGTTGCCTTTTTCTGGTCACTATTAGTCTCTATTTGGGCTAAAGTATTAAAAAAATTATTTATTATTTTTCATCATTTTTTTTTTATGTTTGTTGGTTTATTTAGACGAAAGAAATCTCAACATAATTTTGTACTTTTTAAATTTTTTGGTCGAGATGAACTATTAAACAACCAAATATTGATGCAAAACAAAAAATTATTAAAAAAAAAATTAAGTAAGAACGAAAAAATAATAAGACAATAATTTAATAAACACCAACGTTCAAATAAAGTCGCATAAAGTCATGTATCTCTCTCAAGTTTTTAAAATAGGATTTTTATGGCTTATTTCTCTCTCCTATGTATTACCCACGATTCTTTGCCAATGCCAAATAAGTAACACCGCAATACACGGTTAGAATGTATATAGATGGTTAGGGTTTCAAATGTGGAAGATTATAAAGCAATTTTGTCCTATTGCAGTAATAAGATGATTTTGCATCAAATATTTTGGATGCCCACAACCCACTCTCATAAAAAAAATAATTTCAGTTTATAAAAAATAATATTTTTTCTTAATAATATTTTTTTATCTCTTATATATATGTATTTTATCTAATACAATGTACATATGCATCATAACCTATCATATTAAGAAAAAAAACTCTCATAAGACTATTAAAGATAATCAATGTAACATTGTATTTCATTTTTTTACTAAAATTTAAAATATTGATTTTGGTTGATTTGTGTATTTGTTTTTATATATTATCTATTTTTAATTAAAATAAATATTTTTAAATATTTTCTTTTTTTTATATAAAAGGTATTATAAAAAAAAGTTAATATAAATCACATGTTTTCTTTTATTTCTATATATATGTACGTATATATAAGTATAATATGTGTTTTTATACTCACATGCATAAATAGACTAATAAATATACAAAAAGAGAGGTAAAAACCAAAGAAGGGTATTTCAATCTTTTATTGATTAAATTTAACAGTATTTGTTGAAAGTTAACTTCATAAAAAATCTACTAAATAGTTTGTAAAGTATTAGAAGTCAGTGCATTTATCGGTACGTTAGAGGAGATTTGTATTTATTAGAAATTTCAGGGGAGGTTAGTACAATTTACCCCTTGTAATATTATTAATTGAAAAGTTTCAAATCATTGGCATCACTAAAAGTAATCTAAAAAATATGGCATGCATATTGAAACCTCATATGCATTATATATTCAAATATTATAATATAAACATAGCAAAAATTATAATATACTTCAATACACACCCACCTAAATGCGTGCAATAACCAAGTATTTTTATAGATACATAGATTAATTGGGAAATGGGGGTCCTGCTGTGCGCCAAAAAGGCGTCGTTTTGGCGCGTAAAAAACTAATCGAAAATTATTCGGTCAGTTTTTTACTGTTCGGGCAGCATTTTGTACACCAAAACGATGCGCAGCACACCCTGCTGTGCACTGTGCACAACAGGACCCCGGGTCGGATTAAGTGAGACTTTTTCATCATTTCACGTCAGAGCGTTGATTATTTATATCAATAGTGTGCAAGCTTATTTAACTACCTAAAACTCTGCTAAAAGTATTATGATGTGTATAATAGTCGATTATGCACCATCCCAATGAACTCTAGTCCTTTCACTCTCCACCATCTAACGCTTTTAGCTGAAATTCTAGTAACTCTCACATTTTAAGGTTGTTATTGTCCCAAATTTAATTACGCGAGATGAGGTGTTAAATGATTATATTTTTTACAATCCAAAATACTTTTTCATGTATATGAGATCGTGTTTTTTACTTGACTAAATTATATATTTCAAACTTGAGACTATATTTTCGATTATTATTGTTAGTGTTACAATTATTCTGAAACTTTTACTTCTTAATATTCTCAGAAGATGAAAAAACAAGGATAACTAGCTATTCATTGGAGTATATATATATTTCCCTTTTTTTTTGGTATTTGTTTTGTGCAATTAAAGAGAGAAACATGAGAGAGAGAAAAGGGCAAAAGAGGGGAAGGAAATAGAGGGATCAAGAGGTCCTGTTGTATGCAGTGTAGCAAAATACTGTCCGAACAGTAAATATTGAAAGAAAAATTTTTTGTCAATGTTTTACGCGTAGAAATGATGTCATTTTGGTAAGCAATACGCGCTGCTGTACGCATGCACAGCAGCCCCCAATTCTGAAATGGAGGGGGTGGGGTGTAGGCATTTCATATTGGGTTAAGTATGACATCATCAATCTTAACTCTTTAAATTCCTATCTAAAAATTAACCGCAGGGGTAGGACGACATTGTCAACAAAAGCAGGAGAGACAGTGTAATTTCAAAAACCTGAGGGGGAGGTTCGTGTATTTGTCCGATCCCTCGGGGAAGGTAGTGAAATTTACCCTTTTCCTCAATGTTTAAACTTTTTTTTTTTTCTATTCGAGCTTTAAATACTGAAATCAAATTACACTTCGGTTATATTAGTCAATTTTGTAAAACTACTTATGCATTTTATGTTTTAGTAACCACTATTTAGTTTTATAAAAAAATATTTTGTAATAAATTTTGTTTTATTTCGCCCCTTATATGTATTTTATCTAATACAATGCACATATATATTGTAACCTATCATATAAAGAAAAAAAATTCATGAGAAAAAAAAAAGTCAATCCAACTTACCTGAAACATACTATTTTTTTTATTAGAATTTAAAATATTAGGGTTGGTTGATTTGTTATTTATTTTCACATATTATCTTTCTATAATTAAAATAAACATTTTTAAATATCTTCTTTTTTTATATATAAAAGGTTTTGTAAAAAAAGTTAATATAACTTGCACCATTTATTTTACTTCTATATACATGTACGTATATATAAGTATATTGTGTACTTTAAACTTACACGCATAAATAGACTAAATATATACAAAAGAGGGGTAAAAAAACTAAAGAGTGGAATTTTAGTCTTTTATTAATTAAAATTAATGGTGTTTGTTGAAAGTTAATTGCATAAAAAATCTGCTAAATAATTTGTAAAGTATGAGAGGTCAATGACAGTGTATTTAGCGAAACATTAGAGGAGGTCTCTGTATCTATCAAAAAACTCAGGGGAGGTTATTACAATTTACCCTTTTTCATATTCTTAATAGAAAAGTTTCAAATCATTGGGATCACTAAAAATAATCTAAAAAATATGGCATCCATGTTGAAACCTCATACGAATTATATATTCAAAAATTTATAATATAAACACGTCAAATATTATAATATACTCAAGGTCACGACCTACTCATACATCTAATGCGTGCAATAACCAAGAATTTTTATAGATAAATTAGTTGAGTGAGAATTTAAATCGATTATCTATGTCAATAGTGCATGTGATAACCTAAAATTTTAATAAAAGTTTAAATTATTTTTAATAATTTTTCTTTTATGATTTAATGGTAATTAATCAATTATTATGAACGGACGAGATCGTTGAGCAATGAGCATATGAGATTGGATAACGTATGGAGCAAAATACATGGAACATCGGAATGGGGGGCCCTGTAGTGAGCCCCCTCACTACATACGTGTAGTGAGCCGATCCGACTGTCTATTTTGACAACGGTTCAGATTCAAATTAATATTTATTTGTAAAAATAATTAATAAATACTGATTTGAATCTGAACCGTCCGTTGTCAAAATGGACGATCGGATCGGCTCGCTACACGTATGTAGTGAGGGGCTCACTACAAGGCCCCCGTGTCCGGTGGGCATCAGTTTTATTTTTGGTTCCTTGGCAGATGAATGGTTGATGGGAGTAATGGGTTTTAAGGAGGGGAATTAACAATGGCTTAATGGGAATTGATTTCTAAGGAGTTATATAAGAATATTATAATATTTCCATTTCTGACGCTGGGGAACAGAAACTTCAAAGCGAAGGAGCTGAAGAGAGAGAGTTAACAGAGAATTTTGAGAAGGAAAGAGGGAGGGAGGTTGCTTAAGAGAGAGAGAGAGAGCTAGAGGGGTCATTGATTTGCGAAATTCTTTTGCTTTTTTGATTTCTTCATTAACCCAGGTAGATTAGATTACCTCCAATCCTTAGAATCATGGTTGTCGTTTCAATTTCGTGAATTTAATTCTGTAATTGTGCACTCTAGGGTTGATTTTCATTAAAAACGGACAAACCCAAAATCCAAAGTCACCATGGTATATATTTGTCCAGGTTTTGATTCTCAGGCTTCGGCCACTGATGCACTGACCCCAACACTTAATTATTTGCACAAGCATCTACGTATGTATCTATTTATGCCTCGAATCCCCGTAGGATTTCGAGAGGCTGTATCACCATTCGAATTACGTATCGTCACTAAGCTTAAAAACATGATAGTTGTTATTTGTTTTTACTGTTGTTACCCAGTTCATGTTATGATATTATTTTTTTTTAATAAAATATGAGTAATTGGGATATTGATTATGTTTGTTATTGCCGTTGCACTGCCTATTTGACAATTGATTGGGAAAAAAAACTGTGAAAGTGATGTGTTTGGGAAAAACTTAGGAAGTGTTGGAAAGTGCCTTGAATTTGGAGAAGGAAAATATTTGGGTGGTAGTTGGTATTACCGGTAGTGGTGTTGGAACTACCGGTAATAGAAAGTTCAGTTTTTGGACCGTGACCAGTACTACCGGTAGTGGTGTTGGTACTACCGGTAGTAAAAGCTACTGATTTTTGGACAGCTTGTTTTACTACCGGTAATATGGCACCTATTACCGGTAATAAGGTGTACCCGCGAGAATCCTAGAAAAGTTTGGAAAATTTGTTTTCCTAGTCTATTTAGGATATTTTCCTACTATTTAGGGATTTATATTCCTATTCTTTAGGGATTGATACTTTTTCCCTAAAAGATATCCCTAGATTTCTAGTTGAGATCAAAATTGATTGGGCATCTCACATTAGGGTTTCGGAACATAGCCGGCCCTTGTAATCTCTCTTGATCATAGTGAAAGAAATCTCTCTCCTCCCGTGAACGTACGTTTAAGCTATTGCTTATTCGGAACCACGTAAATCTCTGTGTCTTTCCGTTTTTTCTTGTTGATTATTTCTTCTTTATCGTATTTGTCGCAACAAATTGGTATCAGAGCTTTGGTGATCGATCCATCGATTACGGTTATGGCGGCCAAATACGAAGTTGAGAAGTTCGATGGGCAGAGTAGCAGCTTCAGTCTATGGAGAGTGAAGATGAAGGCTTTGTTGGTTTAACAAGGGTTGCAGAAGGCTTTACTTGGATCTGCCAAGAAGCCAGGAACGATGTCAACAGAGGATTGGGAGGTTGTTGATGAGAAGACACTCAGTTCGATTCAATTGAGTCTAGCAGATAATGTGCTTTGCGAGGTTGAGGAGGAGACTACAGCGGCAGGATTATGGTTGAAGTTAGAGAGTATCTATATGACCAAATCACTGACAAATAGGCTATATCTGAAACAACGCCTCTATACGTTTCGTATGAGGGAAGGTACGCCAGTTAAAGATCATCTTGATGAGTTGAATAGGATTATTATGGATCTGAAAAATATTGATGTTAAAATTGATGATGAAGATCAGACTCTAATTATTCTGTGTTCCCTGCCTCCATCTTATGAGAACTTTGTTACTACTTTACTCTACGAAAATGATACAATCTCAATGGAGGATGTAAAATCTAGTTTATATTCTAAAGAATTAAGGAAGAAGGTATCTGGTGAGAGTAAGGAGTCCGGTGAGGGGTTGTTTGTGCGAGGGAGAACAATGGAGAAGAATAAGGAGAATAGAGGGACATCTAGATCGAAGTCGAAAAACAGGAAGAAGATTCGCTGTTTTAACTGTAAACAGAAAGGCCACTATAAGAGCGAATGTACAAAATCGAAAAGGGATAATAAGGAGGAAAAGGTAGTTGCTGGTGTCGCTGAGGATTCTGATGGGCTGGAAAACGTTTTATCAGTTTCAGCCGGTGATGTTCTTTCAGATACAAAGTGGATTTTGGATTCTGGTTGTTCCTATCACATGTGTCCGATTAAAGATTGGTTTAACACCTATAAATCGGTACATGATGGTTCAGTTTTGATGGGCAATAATATGGCCTGCAAAACTGTTGGGCTTGGAACTATTCGGATTAAGATGCATGATGGTATTGTGAGGACACTATCAGATGTTCGGCATGTTTCGGATTTGAAAAAGAACCTTATCTCTTTGGGTACCCTTGATTCGAATGGCTGTAGGTACACAGCTGAAGGTGGAGTTCTGAAGGTCTCGAAAGGCGCGCTGTTTCTTATGAAAGGTCAGAAGGTGGGTAACCTCTATGTTCCGCAGGGCAGTACAGTTTCAAGTGCTGCAGCAACAGTCTCATCATCAAAGGTATCAGATTCAAATTTGACTCAGTTATGACATATGCGCCTTGGGCATATGAGTGAGAGGGGGATGACAGAATTGAGCAAACGGGGTTTGCTTTGTGGACAGAAGACGGAGAAGCTAGATTTCTGTGAGCATTGCGTGTATGGCAAGCAGCGCAGGGTGAAGTTTAGCACAGCTGTTCGTCGAACTAAAGGTACGGTGGATTATTTTCATTCAGATCTTTGGGGTCCTTCTGTTGTTAAATCTAAGGGTGGTTCTCGATATTTTATGAGCTTGATCGATGACTATTCCAGGAAAGTTTCGTTGTATTTATTGAAAAACAAGAGCGAGGCTTTTGTTACATTCAAACGGTTTAAGGTCATGATTGAAAAGCAAACAGGTCGGAAGATTAAGAGATTGAGAACTGATAATGGACTGAAATTTTGTTCTGGAGAATTTGAAATATTCTGCAAGGATGAGGGCATCGTGAGGCACCACACGGTGAGGAAAACCCCTCAGCAGAATGGTGTGGCTGAATGGATGAATAGAACTCTTTTGGAGAGAGCTCGTTGTATGTTATCCAATGCAGGTTTGGGTAAAGTGTTCTGGGTTGAAGCAGTTTCCACTGCTTGTTATTTGGTGAATCGATCTCCATCAACTGCCATTGAGTGCAAGGTTCCTATAGAGGTATGGTCTGGTTCTTCGGCTGACTACTTGAATTTGAGGGTGTTTGGTTGTCCCGCTTATGCTCATGTCAATGAGGGTAAGCTTGAGCCTAGGGCCAAGAAGTGTGTCTTCTTGGGTTATGGATCTGGGGTGAAGGGGTACAGATTATGGCTTTCTGATGGAAAGTCATCCAAACTTCTTATCAGCAGGGATGTGACCTTTGATGAAAACTCTATGATCAAAGGAAAGACAAGTGCAGATGTTCAAGACAGTGGTGAGAGGATTCTGAAGCAAGTGGAGTTAGAATGTGAAACTTCCGAAGGGGAGAAGAACAGTGATCAGCCAGTTGAGGAAGAGGTTCATGATTCAAACACAGAGAATGGTGCAGAACAACAACAACCATACAGTATTGCAAAAGATAGGCCAAGGAGGGAGATCCGTCCACCTTAGAAATATGCTTATGCAGATATTGTTGCTTATGCGTTGTCTATAGCAGAAACAGTGGAGTATGAGGAGCCTTCTTCCTACCGTGAGGCTGTCACGGGAAAGGAGGCTACACAGTGGACTGTTGCTATGAATGAAGAGATTGAGTCTCTTCATAAGAATCAAACTTGGGAGTTGGTAAAATCGCCTAAGGGGAAGAGAATTGTTGGTTGTAAGTGAATTTACAAAAGAAAAGCAGGTATCCCGGGAGTGGAAGATGCAAGACTTAAAGCTCGGTTAGTGGCGAAAGGCTATAGTCAACAGGAGGGAGTGAACTTCAATGAGGTATTCTCACCAGTTGTTAAACATAGTTCTATTCGTGTTATGCTTGCCATTGTTTCGCATTTCGACTTAGAGCTGGAGCAGCTTGATGTCAAAACTGCATTCTTGCATGGTGAGCTTGAGGAGCAGATTTATATGCATCAACCGGAGGGATTTGCAGTTTCTGGTAAGGAAGATTTCGTTTGCTTGTTAAAGAAATCTTTGTATGGCCTTAAACAATCACCTAGGCAGTGGTACAAGCGGTTTGATACATTCATGATGGGTCAAGATTACTCTAGGAGTGAATATGACAGTTGTGTGTATTTTCGAAAACTTCCCGATGGTTCATTTATCTATTTGCTGTTATATGTTGATGACATGTTAATTGCTGCCAAGGATATGTCGGAAATCAACAGGTTGAAGAAACAGCTTAGTGGAGAGTTTGAGATGAAAGACCTAGGTGCAGCAAAGAAGATTTTAGGTATGGAAATCAGGAGAGATCGAAAGGCTGAAAAGTTATACTTGACTCAGAAGGGTTATCTGGAAAAAGTATTTGAGCGTTTTGCTATGCAAAGTTCCAAGCCTGTGTCTACTCCAATGGCTGCGCATTTTAGACTTTCTGCAGACTTGTCACCACAGACGGAGGATGAGATGAAGCACATGTCAAAGGTTCCATATGCTAGTGTTGTTGGGAGTTTGATATATGCTATGGTATGTACTCGCCCTGATATTTCATATGCTGTTAGTGTTGTTAGTCGGTATATGGCAAATCCGGGGAAGACACATTGGGAGGCAGTGAAATGGATATTGAGGTATTTGCGAGGGACTGCGGATGTTGGTTTGGTGTTCGACAGTGGTGCCGATAAAGGTGGACTTGCTGTTGGTTATGTGGATTTTGATTTTGCTGGAGATCATGACAAGAGAAGATCCTTGACGGGATATGTGTTCACTTTTTCGGGCAGTGCTATTAGTTGGAAAGCTACCTTGCAGGCTACAGTTGCGTTGTCCACTACAGAAGCAGAGTATATGGCGGTGACTGAAGTTGTTAAGGAAGCATTGTGGATGAGGGGACTTCTTGGGGAACTTGGTCTAAAGCAGGATGGAACTGTCGTTTATTGTGATAGTCAAAGTGCTATATATTTGACTAAAAATCTTATGTACCATGAGCGGACGAAGCACATTGATGTGAGGTATCACTTTATTCGAGATATCATCTCTCAGAAACAGGTTAAGGTGAAGAAGATATGTATGACAGAAAATCCAGCGGATATGATGACTAAATCAAGCTTTGTTTGAACTTGATTGGTGTTCGCAGTTGCTGATTGCCCTTCGGGGCTCTGGACGAGAGAGAGGTGCAAGATGGAGGTTCCTTGTTGATTGAGTTCGTTGGAATTCAAGTCAAGGTGGAGATTTGTTGGAAAGTGCCTTGAATTTGGAGAAGGAAAGTATTTGGGTGGTAGCTGGTATTACCGGTAGTGGTGTTGGAACTACCGTAATAGGAAGTTCAGTTTTTGGACCGTGACCAGTACTACCGGTAGTGGTGTTGGTACTACCGGTAGTAAAAGCTACTGATTTTTGGACAGCTTGTTTTACTACCGGTAATAGGGCACCTATTACCGGTAATAAGGTGTACCCGCGAGAATCCTAAAAAAGTTTGGGAAATTTGTTTTCCTAGTCTATTTAGGATATTTTCCTACTATTTAGGGATTTATATTCCTATTCTTTAGGGATTGATACTCTTTCCCTAAAAGATATCCCTAGATTTCTAGTTGAGATCAAAATTGATTGGGCATCTCACATTAGGGTTTCGGAACATAGCCGGCCCTTGTAATCTCTCTTGATCATAGTGAAAGAAATCTCTCTCCTCCCGTGGACGTACGTTTAAGCTATTGCTTATTCGGAACCACGTAAATCTCTGTGTCTTTCCGTTTTTTCTTGTTGATTATTTCTTCTTTATCGTATTTGTCGCAACAGGAAGCATGTTTAGACAAAGTAAAGATGTCCCCGACACTCAAACACAAGCATGAGTATCCACGTGTGTACTTATTTACATCTCAAATTCTCGCGGGATTCCAGGAAAGCATGGTTTCCATCAAATTTCGTATCGATGTTAAGTTAAAATCAATCGTGAAATGTGAGGTTCCTCATTGTTATTGCTACATAAACTGCCAAGGGGAAATATGGGAGTTGACATATATCTTACGTACTGATCAAGTATCCATTGGTATGCAAATTTGATTTACTTTAGAGCCATTGGAAATGTCACGTGGAAAAAAAACTATCATATGGGCCACTTGTAAGTTGTTTTGCAAATATTATTTTAGAATTACTAGAAACGTCATGCAATATTTATCATGTATCCCAATTACCAAATGATTTGCAAACATAGGTTAATTTAGGAAAAACTTTAAAGGCATGTTAAAAACAAGTAATAATGTTAACGAAAGATAACGAACTAGAATTGAACGCCGTTGCCATTGTGTTGTTCTGAGTTAGATTTCTGAGGTGTGTTTGGTGGTTCAATTTGTTGGAAAAAATAGATTTTAATCCATAATTTTGGTGACTTTGTCCCAAAGATTAAGGGGTCCCTTAAGACCACTTGAGGTGAGTCTTAGTGGGTTTGTGTACTCCCATATGAGGAGTTTAAACCTTGAAAAGAATGGTTAAAATCCATTAAGGTTTGAATGAGAAATTGATTCTCTAAGTATGCACCATGTGTAGTATGCGAGAGGGTGATAGGTCGCGCACGCCGCCGTCGCCGCCTACCTTGGTCCATAGGTCATGGGTCTATGTTTGGGCTTGGCCTGGCTTGGCTTGGTGTGGTGTGGTCCTTGGACCCTTAAGCCCAAAAGGTTGGGTTTGCTCGCTTGGGCCACATAATGGGTTTGAGCCCATATAGGTGTGTATTTAAGGTGAAAAATCAATTTGAAAGCAAAAATTAATTTCTAATTTAAAACCAAATTCAATTTTTTATTTATTGTATAAAATTTATTCTGAATTTAAATCTAGAATTTATTTCTAGATTTGTAACCACAGAATTTATTTTGAAAATAAATCTTAGAATTTAATTTTGGTTTATTATGAAATTAATGTTTTGGCTCCCCCTTAGTCCTATAAATAGAGCACCCCTTCTTTGGTTTTGACACACCAACAATTGATACATGTGATAGGCGCGTGAAATACATGTGTTTTAGCGCCTAAGTAGGGGTTTTAGCGCATTAGATGAGCGGTTTAATTCTTATTTTCCTGTTAATTCGTGCACGTGGTTGGTGTTGGTGTTTATGGTAATGTTGCAGGAAAAATGGGATAATTTTGGCGCTATTTGATGATTGTGTGGGCCCGTTAAGGAGAAGAGCTGTGGAAAAGAGACGTGGTGGCCAAGTTACCCGAAGGAAAGGTTTCAAAGCATCGGGAGCGCTACACATAAAGTCCCGGAGCGCTCCAAAACTGTTACAAAAGGTCCCAAAAACGTCCAGAATGTCGAGGAGCGATACCCACAAACACATGTAGCGCTCGAAATTGGTTACAAATCCTCCAGAATGTTCCCGAGCGCTACCCCAGTTCCTGTGTAGCGCTACAGAAGCATTAGAAGGTCAACGAGTCAACACCGGCCAAAGGTTCAAAGGGGCGACTTAACCCATTCGGGAGCGCTACCCCATTTTGGGTGTAGCGCTACCGAGAGCTTATCATGGCCATTGAACGTCGTCGTCTTACACTTCCGCGTATTATATTTTCTTTTATTTAGTTTTATTAGGGTTAAGTGTGTTTGAGTATAAATATGTGTGTTTAGGCATTTTAGGGTATGTTTTTCAATTAATTAGGTTTAGTTTTCTTTCTTCAGCAGCTGCTATTTCAGATCCTGTTTTTCCATATTAAGTTCTTCCATTGTTCCTTTGTTTTCAAGTTGGATTGTTCTCCTACGCGTGGTGATTTCCTTACATTCGTTTTAGCAAGGTTTCGGTAATATATTTCATTATTCCTTCAGTTTCTTTTCATTACCTGATTATGTCTAGATCTAAGTTTAATTCAATTTTTACGTTTTATTTAAATATGAGTGAGTAGTCGTCTTGAGCATGGCCGCGGGGCGTTGAAATCCGTGGTTAATCTAATTGGAGTTTACCTCGGGTCGAACTAATTGTGTTTGACGCAATTTTAGGTAAAAGAAACGCTTTTCTAGCAAACAAAACCCAAGCATTGCCGGATTCCGAATGCGCATGGGATTGGTAACAAGCGGTGCGCATTTGTTAGAATCCGATTTCTCAAAATCTAAAATCAACTAAACCATTACTTGTAGCCCGAGTGAATGTTAATTAGATGAATACCGGACGCCAAGTCCCCACGGCTGTGCTCTCCTTTAATTCATTAGTAAATTCGATTAAATTTTAGCGTGTTAAACTAATCCAGAAAAAAACAAGGGGTTGCTACCTAAGAGCTATTTAAATTAGAATTCACAGTTTTGAGTCAGCACACAATAGTCCGTCCTTGTGGATTTCGATCCTGGTACTTCCAGGTATTGTGCTACATCGGTCGAGAGTCCTACGCTTGGGACGCGTCTTTTAGTGTTATTTTTTTTTAGTCACTCGGTCGGTCAAGCATTTTTGGCGCCGTTGCCGGGGACGGTGACGTGTGTGTTCAAGATTGTGAGTTTTAGTGTCTTTATTGTTCTTCTTTTCAGATTAATCGAGTCATCATAGGTAAGGGTCAGCAGTTAGTTCCTAGGCAGGACCCGCTTTATTTTCGTGATCCAACAAATAGGTTAGTCCGTCGGGAATCAGAGTCAAGTCAAGTAGAGTCGTCCAGTCCTTCAGAGTCTAGTTTCGAGTCTGAGTTTATCGAGAGTCAGTTGAACGCATTGTCCATCAGTGATCTCCGCGTTGAGTTGTCCTTCGACTCAATAAGTGTAAGAAATCCACTTTTCCAACCTGAGGGAGAGATGGAGGAGCAGCGTGCACCATCTTTGAGGCAGTACCTCAATCCTGCGAGAACCACCCCCACTGGACCAATTGTGTTTCCAAGGGAGACACAAGAGGCCCACAACGCTTTCACCATTAAGCCGGGTGTGTTGAATACAATCCCTAACTTTCATGGGAGAGAGTGCGATGATCCTTATGAGCACATCAGGACTTTCGAGGGGTTGGTGCGCAACCTTGCGACAGATACCCAATATGAGAATGCATGCTTGAAATTATTTGAGGCAACATTGAAAGATGGTGCTCTCATGCAGAAACCCCAGTCCTTTACAACTTGGGCCCAAGTTCGTGATGCCTTCTATAGGAAGTATTTTTCGGAGGCCAAGACCAAGACCTTTAGACGTCAGATTCAAGGTTTTAGGCAGGAGGGTAATGAGTCTTTTTTGAAGGCCTGGGAACGATTTAAGGAGTTACTCTTGAAGCTACCACATCATGGTTTTGAGAGAATCCAACTTGTTGGATTCTTTCATTTAGGTCTCAACGCTGAGACCGTCCAGCATATAGAGTACTCCTGTAAAGGGGACGATTTTATGTCCAAAACCGCGGATGAGGCATGGACATTTCTGGATGATCTTGCTGATAGGCAGAGGACCTTAGAACCCTCAGAGTACGATCGGTCTGAACCTTCTGGGTCCAATGTTTTCCCTGTCACTGTTAGGGATCAGAGGTTGCAAACCCATGTGGATAAACTCACCCAGAGACTCGAGGAGCTTGAGATTAGACAGGTCCGTCAGGTAAAAGAAGTGAGTGTGGAAGAAGTTTGTATTTGGTGTGAGTGTAGAGGGCACACGGCTACTGCATGCCCTAGTTTCCTCACAGCCAAAGGGGGGGGCAACCAATTTGTTCAGGAAGAGGTGAATGCAGTCAGGGTGTGGGATCCTTATAGTAATACTTATAATGCGGGAACCTCTTCTCACCCTAACTTTGGGTGGTCCGATCCTAGACCTGTGAGTGGAGGTCAAGCACAACCCCCTGCGCTACCTCCGCCACAGCAATATCAACAAGCCCAGTCGACCAGGCCCCCTCAAGGCCAAGTTATTCCTTATCAATATCAACCACAGCCCGGTAAGGGGGTAGGTCCATCCATCCGTGGTCCGCCCCCAGGTTATAATCAGGTGACTGCCCGTGAACAGAAGTTAGAGGACACAGTAAACTCCCTTATGCAGGCCCAGATGTCATTTCAGACTGAAACTAGGCAACAAATTGGGGCCCTTACAACCCAAATGTCGCAACTCACTGCGGTAGTTAGTCAATTGAGTCAAGAAAGGGGTAGGTTTCCATCTCAGGGTAGTGCGGCGGGTGGCCAATATTTGGGTAACTCTTCTAGTCCTAATGTTCAGAACCCGTATCAGGAAGAAGCTAAGTCGGTCACCGTTCTTAGGAGCAGGGAAAGAGATTGATAAGACCATAATTCCTAAGCAAAAACCAACACCACCCCCGGAGTTGGTTGTTGCACCACAAGCGAATCCTGATAGTGGTAATGACTTGAGTGGGAATGTGGAAGTAGAGAAGGAGTCATCTGATGTGGTGAAGCCTGTAGTTGCGGCCCCCACGACTCTGACACCGCCAGCTGTGCCTGCAGCGCCTTTTCCCCAAAGGCTGGCGGTGAAACATAAACAAAAAGAGAACTTTAACATGTTAGACCTTTTTAAGAGAGTGCAATTTCCTATCACCTTGATGGAGGCAATTGAGTCTTTTCCACAGTGCGCTAAGGTATTGAAGGACCTTTGCACGAAAAAGCCTAAGGATAGGAAGAAGGTGGTGTTAACAGAGCTGGTGAGCTCCATCTTTGAGACCAAGATTCCTGCCAAGTGTAAGGATCCCGGGTGTCCCACCATCACCATAGATATAGCAGGCCAGACATTCGACAAGGCATTGCTGGATTTAGGAGCAAGTGTTAATTTGCTCCCCTATTCGGTATATCTAAAACTAGGCCTAGGCGATCTGAGACCTACTCCTGTCACACTGCAGTTGGCGGACAAGAGTGTGAGAGTGCCCAAAGGGGTAGTTGAGGATGTCTTAATTCAGGTAGGTGAGTTCCGATTCCCTGCTGATTTCATTGTGTTAGACACTTGCCTGAATCCTGATGTGTTAGAGAAAACTCCCATAATTCTAGGTCGTCCTTTCTTAGCCACCTCCAATGCCGTTATGAATTGCAAGACTGGCAGGGTTCAGTTATCTGTTGGCGAGGAGAAGTTAGAGGTGGATGTGTATAGTGTCAATACTCTTGAGGAGGATGATGAGGAGGTAGAGGAGGTAAGTTTGATAGGGGCACAAGTATACGAGCATTTTGACAATTTTTTGTATAAGGGTCCCGGTTAGGAAGAAAAATCGTGTATCATTTCATTCATGTTATTTCTTTCTGTCATTTATTTCGGTTGTTCTGTTATTTTATTAAAAAAAAAAAATCATCCAAAAATTGTTTTGATGGTCTTGTATAGCCACCCACACCTCTCTTCAAGTTGAGGGAAGGCGTGGGGAGAAAAGTATGACACGTGAGGCTGCGTGAATGCATGGTGGAGTATTTTCTTATTTTGTTGTTGTGGAGCCCGGATAACACGAGCCGGGCGTGCTGATGTCATTTGCTCTCAGTAGGTAGTTGGCAGGTCAATCTTATTGCAGGGGACGTGCTACCACACCAGCCTTGGTAGTTTAGATCTCACCGACAGGGTGATTGAGGCATTCAGGAACCCAAAGCCATGGGTGCCACTATGTGTGGCGGTTGTTAGTCCAAAAAGTCTTGTCGCGGTCTTGTGTGACTAGCTGTGGTCTCGTTAGGGGGGCCGAAGGAGCGACCCTTGCAAGTTCTGCCAGTGACGAAAGGCAGCGGTGGCGACAAATTCCTCAAACATCGGCCGAGGTCATAGGTGGTTGGCTGCCACCCATCGGTCCACTCTTTTCCCTTGTTCTCCTTATTTTTCCTGTTCTCTAGCTCTGAGGACAGAGCATATCTCAAGTTGGGGGAGGGATCACTTTGTTCTTTATTTTGTACAAAAAAAAAAATTAATTAAAAATGGTGGAAATCTTTTTGCATGAGACTTGAAGGCTGTGAGATTGGCTCATGATTGATTGAGTTTGAGATATGATATTGCATATAGTGGCGTTATAGTTCTTTTTGCTAGTTTGTTGCGAAAAATTTGTCATGACATTTATTATTAGCACTTTTGCACTACACATTTCTTGGGGCTTTGGTTATTTGTGAGTTATGACTTGATTGTTCTCGATGGCTAGTTTAGTGGAGACTTATGCCCATGTGAGTTTAGAGCCTTATCTATTTCTTGGAGTGGTGTCAAATAAACTCTTGTTGTCACAAAAGAGCAAATTCGTTGTTGATCTCATTATCTTTGTCGTCGAGTATTGGGAATGTTTTGAATTGCCCACTTATCTCTTGGGTTTGGAAATTGTATGGTTGTATTGCCCCTTGGAGAGGATTATAGGCCATCTTTGCTATTTTGAGCCGGTTCGTTTCTTTGTTTCTTACATTTATCTCTTATGAGCCCATTTGAGCCTCACGCATGATAACCTTTTCTTGTTGAGCTCCTCCATCTATATTGTGCTTTGAGAAGGCTTAGATAATTGTTTGGAGGTATATTTTAGAGAGAGAGTTAATATAGTGTGATTTGAGTTTTATTGATTGGTGATCTTTCCCATAGAAAAAAAAAAAAAAAAAACAGAAAGGGAAGACACCAAATTATTGTGGAAAGAAGAAATATTTGTTCTAAATGTGGAAAGAAAGGTGTGAAAGAGAGATGAGGCGGAGTTGAAAAAAAAAAAAAAGAAAGAAGAAGAAAAAGAAGGCACACATTGTTATATTTGCCTATGTGAGTTGTTGTCGGCCTATTCTCGGACACTTGAATGTTTTACCCTAATCTTGAAATACTTTCCCTTACCTAACGTTATAACCGAAATGAAAGTCCTATTTGATCCTGAGGGCAATGGGTTGTGAATTGGTGGATAAAGAGAGTTTCCAATACTTGACATTCCGTTCATGAGATCGTGTGTCCACTTTGTAGAGCTTTCTTTTTGTGTCAACTTGTGCAGGGTACTTTGCTTTCATTTACATAATTTCTGCCTGCACATATTGAGAGTAATATGCACCTTGTTTTGAGTGATTTCATTTGTTGAGTGCATGACACGGTGAGATTTGAAGTCGAGACTCGGTCCGGAGAGAACTTTTGATTGTTTTTTACTTGTGACCGAAGCCCTTGTTCACACACGCTGAGTTAAGATGCCATGACTTATTTTTTTGACTTGATAGTATCTAGAACTGCTTATGCCCATTGTCTTATTGCAATGTCTTTATATTATTTACTTGAGATATCATTGAGCTGTCTTACAGATTTTTGGGTTTCACGTGAAAAGGATTCGTGGTGTTTTGTGGGTAATCACTGCTGAAAACCCTCACGAGACTTCACTCGTCCTACCGGGGCCGCCCGGGGGTTTAAAAGATCTATCCGTTTTTTTTATTTGTTTTATCCTTTTTGTTGCTAGGGACTAGCAACGTTTAAGTTGGGGGATGTGATAGGCGCGTGAAATACATGTGTTTTAGCGCCTAAGTAGGGGTTTTAGCGCATTAGATGAGCGGTTTAATTCTTATTTTCCTGTTAATTCGTGCACGTGGTTGGTGTTGGTGTTTATGGTAATTTTGCAGGAAAAATGGGATAATTTTGGCGCTATTTGATGATTGTGTGGGCCCGTGAAGGAGAAGAGCTGTGGAAAAGAGACGTGGTGGCCAAGTTACTCGAAGGAAAGGTTTAAAAGCATCGGGAGCGCTACACATAAAGTCCCGGAGCGCTCCAAAACTGTTACAAAAGGTCCCAAAAACGTCCAGAATGTCGAGGAGCGATACCCACAAACACATGTAGCGCTCGAAATTGGTTACAAATCCTCCAGAATGTTCCCGAGCGCTACCCCAGTTCCTGTGTAGCGCTACAGAAGCATTAGAAGGTCAACGGGTCAACACCGGCCAAAGGTTCAAAGGGGCGACTTAACCCATTCGGGAGCGCTACCCCATTTTGGGTGTAGCGCTACCGAGAGCTTATCATGGCCATTGAACATCGTCGTCTTACACTTCCGCGTATTATATTTTCTTTTATTTAGTTTTATTAGGGTTAAGTGTGTTTGAGTATAAATATGTGTGTTTAGGCATTTTAGGGGATGTTTTTCAATTAATTAGGTTTAGTTTTCTTTCTTCAGCAGCTGCTATTTCAGATCCTGTTTTTCCAGATTAAGTTCTTCCATTGTTCCTTTGTTTTCAAGTTGGATTGTTCTCCTACGCGTGGTGATTTCCTTACATTCGTTGTAGCAAGGTTTCGGTAATATATTTCATTATTCCTTCAGTTTCTTTTCATTACCTGATTATGTCTAGATCTAAGTTTAATTCAATTTTTACGTTTTATTTAAATATGAGTGAGTAGTCGTCTTGAGCATGGCCGCGGGGCGTTGAAATCCGTGGTTAATCTAATTGGAGTTTACCTCGGGTCGAACTAATTGTGTTTGACGCAATTTTAGGTAAAAGAAACGCTTTTCTAGCAAACAAAACCCAGGCATTGCCGGATTCCGAATGCGCATGGGATTGGTAACAAGCGGTGCGCATTTGTTAGAATCCGATTTCTCAAAATCTAAAATCAACTAAACCATTACTTGTGGCCCGAGTGAATGTTAATTAGATGAATACCGGACGCCAAGTCCCCACGGCTGTGCTCTCCTTTAATTCATTAGTAAATTCGATTAAATTTTAGCGTGTTAAACTAATCCAGAAAAAAACAAGGGGTTGCTACCTAAGAGCTATTTAAATTAGAATTCACAGTTTTGAGTCAGCACACAATAGTCCGTCCTTGTGGATTTCGATCCTGGTACTTCCAGGTATTGTGCTACATCGGTCGAGAGTCCTACGCTTGGGACGCGTCTTTTAGTGTTATTTTTTTTTAGTCACTCGGTCGGTCAAGCAACAAGTCTCCTCCATTCTTCGAGTGTTCTTCGTGTTCTTCGTGTTCTTCGATCAAGAGAGAGTACAAGGCGAATTAGTTCGAAAGCCGGTCTTCGGGAGGTGCTACTGAATCCGAATTCAACCGTTGTATCCTGGGAGACGAACGCCGAGCATATCCTCAAGCACTCCGGTGAGGCGGCGCAATTTGTCTTAAGGACACCGTGAGATTCACGGGCCTCGGTTTGCGTTTTCAATTTTATTGTCGTTAAATTTTAAGCACTATTGTATTTTTTCAGAAATTAAATAAAATTCCAGAATTTGTTTATTCCTACAATCTTAAGACAAATTGATATTTTTATTCTAAAATCTGATTCTGGAATATATTTTGAAAAATCGTGTATTTTCTGTTTCTGTCAGTTTTGATAAATCGTAACAGTTGATACTTGGTAATTGTTTGAAAACAGTGCTTAAGTTCTGCATAATAGTCCTACTGTCCTATTCACTGCATAATAGTCTTATTCTCTTTAGCACACCTTTCTGATAAAAGAGGTTTACACTTATTTTAATTTTATTAATGCGGGTATAGCATCAAGTTTTTGTATTCTGTTTTTTTTTTTTCCCATTTGATCTAATCTGTTGGTTTTCCTATTGCTAATGCTTTGTTGGAATTAATTGGCTTTGTCTCTGACTTGGTAGATAGTTTTGAATTGCAACAGTGGTTTTTTCCTAATTACTGTTTCAATTCCTTGCCAGGTTTTTGGAATTTCTGTTAGGCATTGTTTCTCGGGTTTTCATTTCTACAGTGGGTTTTTGTGTTTAGCGTTAACTTCTATTTTTTTGTTAAGTCTTATTCTATCATCTAGGTTGATTTTATAATCTTAAAAAAAAAAAAAAAGTGTTTGTTTTGTGGTTTATTTGTAATCACATATTATACAGCTAAAGATTATCATTGAATTTGTGACTAACTTAGTTTTGTGTTCTATTCTTCAGTAATGGAAAAACAACCTGAAAAGTCAACCGGAGACAATAGTGGCAATGAGAACCCTACTGTTGGGAGTATTCCTACGGTTGTGAACACTCCGGCTGTGATGCCAAGAGTGGGTCCTTCCATTCCGGTCAGCCATGCTGAGAAACCGGAGATGTTCCACGGTGTGGACTTCAAGAGGTGGCAACAGAAGATGTTGTTCTACCTGACCACGCTGGGTCTCGTGAGGTATCTCGCAGAAGATGCTCCTGTCATCGATGAGAATGAACAAGACATGCAGAAGATAGTCGTTGCGCTAGCCTGGGGTGATTCCGACTTTTTGTGTCGGAACTATGTTCTAAATTGCTTGCACGATACACTTTACAATGTGTATAGTGTCAAGAAGACAGCCAAGGAACTGTGGGAGTCCTTGGATAAAAAGTACAAAACCGAGGATGCCGGATCAAAGAAATTTGTCGTCGGCCGGTTTTTGGACTTCATGATGGTGGACTCGAGGACTGTGATCAGTCAAGTCCAGGAACTCCAGGTGATTTTGCATGAGATCTTTGCTGAGGGAATGGTACTGAGTGAGACCTTCCAGGTGGCTTGCATGATAGAGAAATTGCCCCCTGCTTGGAGTAACTTCAAGAATTACTTGAAGCACAAGCGAAAGGAGATGAAGATCGAGGATCTCATCATCAGGCTCCGGATCGAGGAAGATAACAGGAGTGCTGACAAAAGGCTAAGGAGCTCTTTTGCCTCAAAAGCTAATGTGGTGGAGCATGGCCAGAGTTCTGGGTATAAGAAGAAGCAGAAAGGCAAGCTAGCTGCTAAAGGGTTCAATCTGGGACCTAAGGGAGGTATTGCCAAGAAACCAAAGTTTCAGTTTCAAGGCAAATGCTTCAACTGTGACAAGACGGGTCACAAGTCATCGGAATGCCGCCAGCCACAACGGAACAGGCGCCCTCAGGCACATGTGACTGAGGTGGAGACTCTAGAGAGAGATGTGTCAGACATCAATCTCTCAGCGGTGGTCTCGGAGGTGAATTTGGTAGGGTCTAACCCTAAGGAATGGTGGATAGATACTGGAGCTACCCGCCACATCTGCTCAGAGAAGAAGATGTTCACCACTTTTGAGCCGGTTACAAACGGCGAGAAACTGTTTATGGGAAACTCTGCGACGTCAGAGGTGAAGGGAGAAGGCAAGGTCATCGTGAAGATGACATCTGGAAAAGAGCTGACTCTGAACAATGTCCTCTATGTGCCGGACATTCGAAAGAACCTGGTGTCAGGGTCACTCCTTAGCAAGCACGGATTTCGTATGGTGTTTGAAGCAGATAAGGTCGTGTTGACCAAAGCTGGGATGTATGTAGGGAAAGGTTATCTTTGTAATGGGCTGTTTAAGCTTAATGTTGTAACTGTTGTCCCTACTATTAATAAAGTGAAAATCCCTTCTGCTTACTTGCTTGAGTCTTCCTTTTTGTGGCATGGTAGACTAGGTCATGTTAATTACGATGCATTGCGTAGATTAATTAACCTAGACCATATTCCAGCTTTTCAAGTTAATTTGAATCACAAGTGCGAGACTTGTGTTGAAGCAAAATTAACGAGAACTTCGTTTCAATCGATTGAAAGAAGTACAGAACCCCTTGAATTAATCCACAGCGATGTGTGTGATTTAAAATTCGTACAAACACGGGGTGGTAATAAGTATTTTATTACTTTTGTTGATGATAGCACAAGGTTTTGCTATGTGTATTTGCTAAAGAGCAAAGATGAAGCCATTGAGAAATTCATTCTTTATAAGAATGAAGTTGAAAATCAACTTGGTAGAAAAATTAAGGTTCTAAGAAGTGATCGAGGTGGTGAGTATGAATCACCATTTGGTGAATTTTGTGCCAAACATGGAATTATTCACCAAACCACTGCACCTTATTCGCCACAGCAAAATGGAGTTGCTGAGCGAAAGAATCGGACCTTGAAAGAAATGATGAACGCGATGTTAATAAGTTCTGGGTTGTCACAGAACATGTGGGGGGGAAGCAATTCTCTCTGCAAATTACATCTTGAATAAGGTACCGAGAAAGAAACTTGATAAAACCCCATACGAACTTTGGAAAGGTCGTAAACCTTCTTATAAATTCTTACGAATGTGGGGGTGTTTGGTAAAGGTTGCCGTACCAACGCCAAAGAAGGTCAGAATAGGACCTAAGACAGTTGATTGTGTATTTATCGGTTATGCATATAATAGTAGTGCATATCGATTTCTT